>CANTUR010000049.1:1652500-6652500 GCA_947683625.1 Mallotus nudiflorus | reverse complement strand
CACTAATCTTCATTACTCCCTTAAGCAGGCTTGCATAGAGCATGGTGTGAGGAAGTTCAATGTGAACACTGAGGTGCGAAAGGCGTACATGGACTCACTGAGCAGTCCTAAGAAGGATCTGGTGCATGTTATGGCTTCTGCAAAAGATGCAATGAAAGGTGTAATTGTAGAAAAGATGCGTTTGTTTGGTTCAGCTGGAAAAGCATGATTTCCTCTCTCTCTCTCTCTCTCTCTTTTATATGAGTCTTAATTTATGAATAATTGCTAGTGCTCCAGCCATTGTCTCATGGAACTCCATAAATATTTATCAGAACTATGATTACTTTTTGTTTTCGTTGTATTCTGAATTAAATAGTATTTGTGAGAACACACAGTAGAAATCATAGGCGAGCTGCTGTAGAAAAATAAAAGTCGGCTCCAAAAATTTACTAATGTTAAAATTATTCCAGAAGTTGAGAGAGTTAGAATATGATAAGATTTTGCGATAATGTGCTTTCTTTTGTTTATGAATCAATATTGCAAAGTGAAGTTAGTAGTAGATTTTAAGTTATCATATGCATGTAATGATTCGAATTAATTTAGAAACATACCATTAGATTCCCCTAATAATAACATATTGAATCACCAAAACTTTGAAACACGTACAAGAACTTCCTAGTAGATACAACTTTATTCAGCACATTGCTAGTCTCGATCTTTCATCTTCCCTGAAGAAATCTTCTCCTTAGCATATTTATTCCTGGAATTTAAAGCTACTAGTTGATCCAAAACTACGCTATCTTTAGTTTTCTCAGCTTTCAACTTGTGAATCCTCTCCATGAGCACACGTTTGTTCTTGAAAACATTTCCTTTCACCCTCATGTACATGTAATGATACATGTGCCTGTCAATCTTTTCAACTTCTCTGTACTTTCGAAGCAAACGCCTCAGCACTCTCATTTTCCTTATCCACAGTTGCTTTGACGGTAATCTGGCTTCTCTTGTTCCTCTTCTCTTGCCGTAGCCTGAATGCCTCCCTTTCCTTTTTGCTGCGCACATTGTCCTAGACCGGGATCTAGAATGGATTATTGCTGGTTTTCTGATGATTAAACCATCCTCTATCAGCTTTCTTATGTTCATCCCTGCAGTTTGTCATGCCTCAATAATTACTCTATAAGAACTTTCACTTGCATCATCAAATTACTTTTAGCTATCGTAATATTAGAAAAGCAAAGTTGGCTAATCATGAGTTTGTCAGAAATTTATACTTGGATGGCAAACTATTATCAAGTGTTCTGCAGACTTATATGGCTAAAACATGTCAACTTCTTGTTCGAAACGATAAAATGATTTGAAACTACTAATTTCTTTTAAGAGTGATTTGAACAAATTGAGCATGTTTTCTGAATCATAATATCTTTTGTCTTCTTTTATTCCTAAGAAAAATAAATCAGCATGCAAAAAGAAAAAAAAAATAAAAAAGAGAGGACTAAATAGGAGCTAATAAAGAGTAAAACATACTAGAATTGGCCATGGAGATTTCATTAGTTTCATTAGGATCAATCCACAATTTTCCCTCACCACACTCCAGTATGCTAGCAGCCAGCCGCTTCTGCAGCTTCAGAGACACCATTGTTATTCTTTGTCTGTATCTCAAGGTGTGTTGCAAATGAAATAATGGATATGTAGCAGAAATTACATGGTTCATTTATATGCACATTTTACTTGGGAAGCAAGTGTATTGATTTGCAAGCTTATAGTACCTTAACGCATTCATTTTTCTTGTTTGACTTTGGTCACTCTTACAGTTGATAAATGACTCTAATTACTTGGGGACAAAGGAACATATGATTATATTTGATTAAGAGATAAATATGCAGAGCAATAAATTTGAGGTTCTGAGACTTTTTGGTTGTAGATTTACTGCGAGTTAATCTTGTAATTAAATAGGTAAAACCCATTTCTTCTATTTCCTTGGAATATATATATATATATATGAAACTGATTCCAAAGATGATTGGGCAGAGAAACTTGGACTTTAGTCCCATGTTGCTGCTGTTGAGCAATCCATGATAGAATTTGGATGGGATTCGGGCCTAGCCCTATATACTAGTAGCATCATGTAAATTTTGTGATTTTAATAATTAAATTCCAAAAAAAATATTTATTGATAAATAATTATTATAAATTTTGATTAATTTAAACGTTCTCTTAAAATTATAAATCAAAACAAAGCTGCTTAACTAAAATTACTTTAAAAATAATAATTTAATTTAAAGTAACCAAAATAAATATATAACTATATACAAATTAAAAATTAAAACTGAAATTAGTTATTAAAACTTTGATATTGAACTTTAGTTTAATTGTAATTTTAATTTTTATGCAATTTTAAAAATAATAGATTTTCTAAAATGCTAATAAAAATTAATTTTTAAAATGTCAAAATTTTAATCTTTTAAGGATTGAGATATAAAAATTAAAGAGTTAACTAATAGAAATGTTTGTTCACTAACGTATAGTACTAATGGTGATAGATTTTAAAATTTACGATAGTTTAATAAATTTCATTTTAGAACTTAATTGTTAAAATCACAACAATCATAAATTTTATAACGTTATTATTCCTTTTTGAATTTTAAAAATATCTGAACTGAACTTACGGTGTTGATTTATCAAGATTTACATGTTTATTTGCATTTCCAAATGTTCAGAGTAGGAAATTAAAGCAATTGGTTGAACATTTGTTCAAAATTTTTTGAGTATAAATATAGAAATGAATTATTACAATTTATTACAAAATAATAATAATAATAAAACAATGTTGTGCTTACATTGTATGATAATTAAAGTGTTCTCCCCAAACAAGTTTAAATATAAAAAATATGGTTTGAATCTTTGTCTCACTATTTTTTTTCTAACACCGGAGAAACAAAATTTATTGAAAAACATTACGTATTTTGAATTTTTAGGAGGTAAAAATATTAACGTACTGAGGACAATTAAAAAAAATTATTTTATCCTTTTAAACTAGGAGGATTCACATTTCTCCATAATGGGAAATGGAAGAAAGAAATAAATAAATAGTAAGTAAAAGAAATCTTGATAGCTGATAACAAATTCATGAAAATATCTTATATTAAATGAAATTGATAAAAAAATTATTTTAAAATTATTTTAGAGTCAATTAAAAGACTAAAATCTTATTCAATAACCAATTGAACTTTTCAAGATCAATTCGAATTTTAAACAAACCTTTACCGAACCTTGAAAGTGCAAGGAAAAAGGTTTTAATAGATGGATGAGATAATTCATTTTAACTAGTATTTTTTGAGTAAATAAGTCAAGTTTCGAAAAAGGGTTATTTTGTGTTTGTTTTTAGTGTTTCTCAATCTAGATGGTGTTTTTGTGTGTCTTGTTTTAACGTTAGAAAACTTCAAAAATAAAAATCAAACTTTGATCAATTGAGTTTTTTTGAAGGTTAAATCGAGCATTCGAGTCCAAATTTTGATATAAAACTATCTTCTAAAATTATAATATATCACAGGCCTGGTTAGTAAAAAATTAAAATTTTAACTTTTAACAGTCAAATTGGATTCTATATGTCATCATTCTTATTCTCGACATTCTATATGTATAGAATGTTAATATTTTATGACAAGTGTTGCTTGTACAAACAAAAGTGCATATCCTTTTACTTTTCAAACCTTAAAAATAAATGCTCACTAATTACATCATCTACGCTTAAAGGTGAGCAAAATTCGACCACCCTTGAAAAATTAAACCAAACCGAGCAAATTTAGTTTATTTTTTATTTTTCTTTATTCACAAATTTTTGGAATGAATATATATATCGGTTTCATTTTAAACTCCCCATAAAATATCGGTTTGGTTTGGTTCAGGTGAAAGTAGAATAATAAAAGCTAAATTTCTATATCACTTTTCATTCAATGTATAGGTGTATATATATACAAGCTTAGAAGATAATAATCCCTATAATTCACTATCATTCTACCTATCATATCTTTGTCATTCTATGTACCATATTATGTATATTAGTATGGTCACATACCAATAACCTATAATCCATACAGTATGTAACGCTCCCCTTTAAGTTGGAGCATAGATGTTAATCATGCCTAGCTTGTTACAAAAATAATCAATTTGAATCCCATTATGGGCCTTTATAAAGATATCCATTAATTGTTCTCCAGTTATCACATATCCTGTAGAAATCAAGTCTTAATGAATCTTTTCACAAACAAATTGACAATCAATATTAATATGTTTGGTTCGCTCATGAAAGACTAGATTAAACACAATATAAATTGTGGCTTGGTTATCATATTATAATTAGGCTGGTATTGAGACCTTGAGACCTACTTCATTAAGGAGCTTATGCACCCACATTATTTCATATACAGACTGGGCCATAGCCCTATATTCAGATTTTGCACTTGATCGGGAAAATACATTATGTTTCTTGCTTTTCCATGAAACCAAATTTCCTCAAACAAATACACAATATCCTAAAGTGGATCTTTGATCTTCCTTACATCCTGCCCAATCAACATTTGAAAACCACTCAATTCTAGTATAACCATGATTGCCATATAGAATGCCATGTCCAGGAGCTCCTTTTAAATAGCCCAAAATTTATTCTACTACCTTCCAGTGATCAACAGTTGGAGATGACATGTACTGGCTAACCACACTAACTAAATATGCAATATCTAGACGGGTCACAGTAAGATAATTTAACTTCTCAACCAATCTTTTGTATCTCACATGATCTTTAAACAATTCACCATCTTTTGTAAGCTGTAAATTAGGAACCATTAGATACTGAATGGTTTAGTTCCTAATTTTCTTGTTTCAGATAGTAAGTCCAGTACATACTTTCTTTGAGATAAAATGATTCCTTTCTTACTCCTAGTCATTTCAACTCCCAAAAAACATTTCAGTATTCCCAAATCTTTAGTATAAAACTGAGTATAGAGAAAGGATTTAAGAGATGAAATCCTTGTAGTGTCGCTACCAGTGATCATAATGTTGTCTACATAGACTACTAATAGAATGATGCCACGATTAAATTTCTTATAGAAAACAAAATTATCAAACTTACTCATTTACATGCCCAACTTCTCAATAGCCTGACTAAACTTGTCAAACCAGGCACGGGGACTTTGTTTTAAGGCATATAAGGACTTATAAAGACGACATACTTTCCCATACTCTCCCTGAGCAACAAAACTAGTGGTTGCTCCATATAAACTTCTTTTTTAAGATCTCTATGAAGACAAATGTTTTTCATATCTAGTTGATGTAAAGGCCAATAATGAGTAGCTACTATAGAAATAAAGAGCCTAACAGAAGTAAGTTTAGCAACAGGAGAAAATATGTCAGAATAATCCACTCCATATGTTTAAGCATATCCTTTAGTAACAAGTCAAGCTTTCAATCTAGCAACAGATCCATCAGGATTAAATTTTACTGAAAATACCCATTTGCATCCAATAGCCTATTTTCTTACAGGTAAATTTTCCAAGTTCCAAGTACCATTGACATCCAAAGCATTTATCTCCTCAATCATTACATCAGCCAATTAAAATAGGCTAGTTTTAGGGACAAAGATAGAATTGTGAGAGACAATAAAAGAACAAGTAGAAGATGATAAATGGTTATAGGAAATAAAAAAAGAAAATGGATAGGTGCATGTGCATTTACCTTTATGGAAAGCGATAGGAAGATCATCACTCAGAGTCGAATTAGATGATAAAGAAACTAGATCATCAGGACATAAGACAGAAGGACAGGAACAAGTGCAACATCAATAACAAGAGGTTGAGGCTGTCGGGAATATGTATGTTAGATAGGAGGCTTAACATGAGCTAAAGGACAAGAAGTAACAGTATAAACTAACAAATCATCCTCCTCCCCCTGACTTGGAAAATGAAATATATTTTAAAAATGTAACATCAGCTGACACAAGATACCTATTCAGACTAGGATAATAACACTAATATCCCTTTTACACACAGGAATATCCAAGAAAAATACACTTCAAAGATTTTGGGTCAAGTTTAGTAACCTAATGGCGGACATCCCTAATAAAACAAATACAACCAAATATCCTAGGTTCAATGGGAAATAATGGCGTATTAGGAAAGAGAATAGAAAAGGAGTCTCATCATAAAAAACTAAGGAAGGCATCTGATTGATCAAAAAATAAGTTGTAGAACAGCATCGGCCTAAAAATTTTGATGAAGAATACCATGTTTGATCATATAATTTTGAAAAGGTTCTGGTAGCTATTCCTTAGTATGATCGCTTCTTAAAATTTGTATAGGCACACTAAATTGAGTTTGAATTTTAGCATAAAAAGCAGAAAAATAAGAGAACAATTTTAATAGATTTTTCATCAAATATAACTATGTCATTAGAGAATAATCATCAATAAAAATAACAAAGTATCAAAATCCAATTTTTGATGTAACTGGACAAGGACCCCAAACATCAGAATTTACTAACTCAAAAGGAGCATTAGCCTATTATTAACTCTCAAATTGGAACTTAAACGATGGAGTTTAGCAAACTAATAAGACTCACAATCTAAAGAAGACATGTTACACAATTGAGGATATAATTTCTTAAGAATATGAAAAGAAGGTTAACCCAATTGACAATTTGCTTCAAAAGGAGTGATAACTCTGGTATAGGCAACAGACTTTAGTATTTGTATATTAAGGATGTAAAGACCTCCAGACTCATGTCCCTTACTAATAATCTTCTTCATCATAAGATCTTGAAATAAACAATGATCAAGAAAAAATGAGACAAAATAATTAAGATTCCGAGTGAGTTTACAGACAGAGATCAAATTAAAGGATAAACAGGGTAAATTAAGAACAAATGATAAAGTAAGTGATGATGTTGGATTAATTATTCCAGATCCAATAACACAGGATGCGAAACCATTAGCTAAAGTAATAGAAGAGTAAGATTTATGTGACTGAAAATTAAAGAATAAACTAGAATTACCTATCATGTGATCTATAACACTAAAGTCAATAACCTAGTTTAAAGAGGAGGAAATAAGAGATGTATTGGGTTTACCTGTAAGGATAAGATAGGACTGAGTTTTCATTGCTTCTTGAAGTTGAGTCAGTTTGGCATATTCATTGGCAGATATTAAGATAGATCTTTCAGAGGTATTAGAAGTAGATGTAATATTAGCATATTGAGTTTTTCTATACTGAAACCTTCGAAAGTCCAACTTAATATGACTTAGCTTATGGCAAAGTGGCATACTAATTCCCTCGACTCTGGTCTACGATTACTAGTATTTCTATCATAGTTGTTAGATCCCATGCCCTTATTACTGCTTTTGTGTGGTTGTTTCCTTAATTCATAGATGTTATGATGGCTAACAAGAGCATTGTTAGCTTGACTAGGTTGAATAGTTAATGAACTTTATGTACAGAGAACCCTACTAAAAACAACTTGTAGAGAAGAAATCTCTGAACCAGAAAGAATTTAAGATTTATCAGTCTCAAATTCATATGGAAGATTAACTAAAAAACTCATAATAGCCAACTTCTCCACTGAGCTTGTTGTACAGTCACATCAGTGCTGAAAGGAAGCAGCATTTTGAGTTCTTTATATGTTCTTTGAAATCCATAAAGTAATTGGTGAGGGATCTATCACCTTTGTCTGCCCTATAGAATTCTTTGCACACACTATAGATACGAGAGATATTTCCTTTACCAAAATACAGAAATTCTAAATAGTTCATTAATTCTTTAACTATCCTACATTGAGTTACTAAACCAACTACGTCACTATTAATAGAATTATGGATCTGTAAAAATAATCTAGCATCATCTCTCATCCAAGAAAATTTAGACTTATCTGTGGGAGGATCATTAGTCAAATGACTATCCATAGAAATACTGAAAAAATATAACTATATAGTTTAACTCTCCAATAAAGGTAGTTTGTACTATTGAGTTTATGTTATGTAATTTTGGACATATTGGAACCACATCGGGAACAACTACAGTTTTTTTCTCAACCATATTTCTTTATAAAACACAAAAGCCACAAGATACAGGAATAATAATATAAAGGAGGTTTAGCTTGCCAAATTAAAATAATAAAATTAATAAGGCGGTCAAGCCAGTTAATGAGTGAATAAAATATACGACTAGAAAAGAATCTACCATATAAAGAAAAATAAATTAAATATTTTTTAATCCAAAACTAACCCAAAAATTTCTGAATTAATATCTAATTCAGCCTAAGCTACAATTTTTTTTACATTTATTTTTTTTAAAAAAAATAGATCAAAAGAGAAGGCAAAGGAAATAATTGGAAAAAGCCCAAAATAAAGAGCAACCCATTCTCTTGAAGAATGTTTAAATGGAGAGTCAAACTTATAAGAAAAAGGCCTCGATGCTACTGATGTATGGCTCTATCAAGTGAGTATTTCAGTTGCACAAGGACGTGCCAAAAATATTGTTATATAGGCCCCAACTAAGTATGAAATGGAGGTGAAATATAGAAATGAGTTAGATAACGGTAATCGAAGAAGATTTCAGCCTCTCACATGCCCTCACAAGTCAACGGGTGGAATCTAGGCAAAACCTTATGTCGGCGAGTGAGACTCACATGCATCATTTTTAGTGATCGATTTTTTGGCACTGGCTCGCTAGCACAGTGCACTCTTCTTTGGATTGGCAATGGCAAACTCAAACAATGTTCTTTCCCTCACTTCTTTGTCACTCACCCAAATAACCCTAACCTATGAATTTTCACTCACCCACGCAACCTAAATGCTATAATACTATGAAAACAGAGTAATAAAAGGTGAATTTCTATATCACTTTTCATTCAATGTATATATGTATAAATATACAAACTTAGGAGATAATAATCCCTATAATTCATTGCCATTCTACCTACTATATATCTACCATTCTATCTACCATACTGAGTATGTCAATATGGTCACAGACTACCAGCATGTAATCCATATAGTCTATAATAAGGTTCAACCCAATATTCACCCCTATCTACCCTGATGTGTTTTTTTATAAATAGATAGTCCTAAGAAACATTTAGAATTAATGGGAACTAATAAAAAAAAGAGGAAACTCTTGATTATTCTTAAGAGAAGTGAGGTGTCTTTACTAAAAAGGAATGAAAATAACAAAAATAAGTAAAAACTCTACTCTCTTGAATTTTCTCTCAACCCTCTCTCATTTCTCTACCCAAAAATCACCCCCACATTCCTAAAACTAATTTATAATATCAACATAAAAATAATCTTAAAAACTTTCCTTATACTCAATCAAACAACCATTAAAACTAAGCCTTTTATAAACCAAACTATCTTCACTTTAATAATTCAATCTCAAACTTTTAGTGAGTTTCTACCAATTTTTTTAAAGCTAAACACTTTTAAAATTATCTCCCCTAACTTTTGTGTGTGTTTGCTTTTGATTTTGGGGATTGAATCCATTGATTTTTCATCAAAATAGTTTATATTGGTCTAGTTCAGTGATGAACAGTCAGCCAATCCTAATGAATAGATGGGTCAGCCATTCATCATAAGAATTTGGCCATTCCACAAATTTGGTTAGCCATTTCTCCCCTCAAAACTGACCAAACAAGCCATAATTTCTCTCACTCCATTTGTTTGATCTAAAATGACTCCAAGGATTGATCTTAAGGCATATATACACATACGAGTTATCAAACATGTAAAAGGTCCTAGGATGATTAAATCTTGTCTATTTTTGTCTTGATCTTCATTTTAATGTTTTATTTTGAACCTTTTACTCTTATTTTCAAACTTTCTTTGATTAGATTTTCATTTGTTTTTTATTTACAACTTTTTAAAAGCTTTTAGTTGATAATCAATTTCAATATGTGCGATTAATATTTGTGATTATGTGTGATTGATATTATCTTTTATTAGTTTGTTATCATTATATCTTATTTATAATGTTTCTTTGAATTATGATTATCGTTAACCATTGTATATTGTGTGTTTATTAATTATACTAATCTTTATCTATTATGATTATTACTAAGTCAAAAGATAAACTCATTAAAGCATACTAGTACAGATAATTGTTATCCATTTTCTAATTACCTTTAAGTACAATAATAAAAAGGAATATTATCTCTTTTTATCTAAATAGAATTCAAAGAGATTAAAAATCTATTACTATCCTATAAAAATAGGAAACATCATTATTTAAAGATAGAGTTATAAGATATGCCTCAATCATTCATATTGAGGCTGGCATCATAGATAACATCACCAATCACTCCATCTATTAGTTGAATGCAAGTAGGTCCCAATTCAAGTCATCTTCTTTTCTCCTACCCTTGAATTATCTTATCCCTCTAGGCCATAAGGTATAGTTCTTTATTTTTAGCTACCTTCTTTCAAATCTTAAATGTCCTAAATGAAATTCAAACTAAGGGTCTCTATCCACTAATTTTAGAAAGAAATTGCTTGCCTCTTCTCGTCTAATGTTGAACCTCTCATTTTTAGCATCAAGAATATCTTTATGCCATATGGTAATAAATGTCCTATCATCTTCAAGAGTATAGTATTATTGGTTGAATGGTACATTCTCTATAACTACTTTAAGAAACTTATCAGGAAGAGCTTTATTAGCCAAATTTACCTCTTCATACAATTTCCATCTTAATTTTATATTTTGGCTATTAACTCTCAGTGGTTCCATAAGCTATCAACTTGTAACAGAATGTAGATCTCAAATTGGATAAGGATGTTAGATCATATCGTCCTATTTGTATTCCATCATTATGCTATCAATTTGAAATATAACAAATTTAGATGATTTTTTAATCATATTAAGAGCAACTTGCTCAATTCTTGGGAGCACTAAATGACATTCTACATCTACTTTTAGGATTGATGTTAATCTTATTTTAGTAAATTTTAAACTTTCCATTTGTATATCTACTTCCATTTACATACTAGGTCATATATATAATTGCCAATAGATATAGGGATGTAACATAAAACACTCATGTTAAGAGTGATTTGTCAAATCAATAATCTTCTTCTGAATAATTTATGTTACGTTAAGAGGTGGATATTCTTTTAAAAAGTTATTTCCTCTTATAAATCTCTTTAAGGAAATCATGGAACTTAAATCACTTGACCATGAAAGTAGGCAAACATTTTGGGGATTAAATAATTATTAAGGAACTTAATGAATTTTGATTAATATTTTAACCACGAGAGTTGGTTGGATTTTAATCTTAATATTCTTAACTGAACTTAGGAGAGACATTAAGTAATTTAGAATAATTACCCTTAATTGAAATATAGGATTATAATAGCTGAAAAATAGGTTGCTTATGATTGATCTAAAATAGTTCAACAAACTCCAAGCTTTAAGTTTGAATTAATTGAATTTCCTTGAAGTTCTTAATGGTTTTAATTTCATAATTATTTTTTCTTTTAATTAATCATCCATTTAATTTGATTTACTAGTTAGGAAATAAATAGGAAATGTTAGTGATCATTATTTAATCCTCATGGGAACAACACTTTTTGTATTATAATTCATGATCTGTGCACTTGTGGGTTTTAAAAACAATAAGTTTTTTATGCCATTACTGAGATTTGGCAATATTGATATTAGTGTATTTTTACTTTTCTTAGTCTAGTATTTTTCTTTCAGCTCACTTGTCTTTCTTAACTTTTCAAGATCTTGAACAAGTGAAGGGACATACTCTTTAAGAGTACACCATGCCAAATTCGGGAGACAACCAAAATAGCATTATGAGGCTAACTATCAAAGAAAATAACTTAAAGATCAAACTTGCAATAATTCAAAAAGTTTCACAATTTTAATTTGGAGATCTACTGAATGAAGATCCTAATGTCGATCTTCACAATTCTTTGATATTTAATACTTTTAGGATGAATGCAGTTAGTGTTAATGTTATGAAGCTTAGGTTTTTCCTTTTCTCTCTATAAGATGAAGCTAAATTATGGTAGAACTCTTTAATGCCACAATCAATCACTATTTAAGATTTATTGTCTAAGGCATTTCTTGTTAAATATTTTCCACTGAGCAAGATATCAAAATTTAGACAAGAGATTACAAGCTTCACTTAATAAATCGGAGAGTCTTTGTATAAAGCATAGGAGTCGTTTAAGGACTTGCAATGACAATGCCCACATCATGAAGTCCTTCAATGGCTACTTATCCAAACCTTTTATTAAGGACTCATCGAACCAATGAGGATTTCCACATATGTTATAGTTTAAGGATCATTCATAATCAAGACACCTAAAGATGCATACAATTTGCTTGAGATTATAGGATCTAATAACTACTAATGGTAACGAGATAGAGTCGCACTTAAGAGAATCATGGGCATGCATGAAGTTAATGGAAATGACCTCTTAAATGCAAACATCAAATTGTATACTAAAAAATTAAAGACATTAAGTAAATTGAATTCCATGTCTATTTTTACTTGTGAGAAATATGGAGGAGGACACCCTACCTTAGAGTGTCAAGGAAGCTATTTCTCTTAAAACTCTTCAATTGAGCAACTCAATACCATGAATAACTACATAAGGGCTAAAGGGAATCACTACTCCAATATTTATAATTTGGGATAGCATAATCACCATAATTTTTCTTACTTTAATCAAGGTAGAAATTTTAACACTAACCAAGGATTTAAACAACCCCCACTATGTTTCCAATAAAAAAATATCTTTAATTAACCTTAAAAGCATAAATCAAATATGGAGATCATTATGGATAAGCTTTGAAGGATCAAGAGGAACAAAAAGAGGCAATCAAGAGTCTAATATATCAAATGAGTCCATTATTTTCTCATAATAAGATTTTGAAAAATAAAACTACTTCCTAAGCATCTACTTTGAGCTCAAGAAGAGTTGTAAAATGGCTTAGTCAACTTGAAAATCTTAGAGAGCAAGCTAAAGTGATTACCTTGAGAAGTAGAAAGTAATTACTTGAGGTAAGGATAAAAAAGCAATATGAGAATGTTGAAAAAGAAATTGAGGAGGAATAGCCTAAGAAAATCATGGATAAGGTGGAACCAAAGAAAGAAAAGGCGCTTAAAACAAATACTTTATATCCTTTCCACAAAGGCTACAAAAAGACCAAATTAGATAAACAACTTCAAAGGTTTTTGAGGGCTTTTAAGAAATTGAAATTGAATATTCTAATCTTGGAAGTGATCATTCTAATGCTCTCTTATGCCAAGTTTCTAAAATATATCATTACAAATAAGAGGAAGTGGGAATACTTTAAGATCATTCCCATTAATAAGGAATATAGTGTTGTAATTCAAAATGAACTTTCACAAAAACTTAAGGATTCAGGGAGCATTTATATACCTTGTATAATCAGTAGTAAGCCTATAGGTAGGGCATTATATGATTTAGGTACAAATGCTAGCATAATACCTCTTTCTCTTTGTAGGTGCTTGAACATTGGTGACCTTAAATGAATAATAGTGTCACTATAATTGGCAAATAGGTCTATCATCTATCCCATAGGTATTTTGGAGGATGTGTCTATTAAAGTTAGTGATTATTATGTGCTAGGTGATTTCATTATTTTAGAGATGGAAAAGGACATTCAAATTCCAATTATTTTGTGACATCCTTTCTTTATAATTAATGCAATTATAGACATCAAACATGGAAAAATTATTCTTGAGATTAGAGATGATAAAGTAGACTTTGACATTTTTAAGATGGCAAAGCAACTAGCCATGGCAAGCACATATTTTAGGGTGGATGTGTTAGAAAACTATGAACAATAGGTGTTTGAGAAACACCTTATTAAAGAACCACTCGAAGCATGTTTGACTCATAATGAGAAAGATAATGAATTTGTTCGATAAGTAGTAATTTTTAATCATTATCTCAAATCTTGCACTTTCCATGAAGAAATCAATCAGGTTTGAGCCTCTAAATTCTAATGTTAATTATGTGCAAACATTGAGGGAAGATGATATATCTAAGGTAGAATTAAAATCTCTTCCTTCAAATCTAAAGTATGCTTTTCTTGGACCTAATTCTACTTATCACATTATTATGAATGCTAAATTAAGTGATGAACAAGTAGAAAAGGTACTTAAGAGAGTTAGAAAATATAGAAAAATAATTGGCTATACCATTGATGATATTAAGGGGATTACCCCTTCTATTTGCATGCATAGGATACATATAAGAGAAGGCCATGAGCCTATCATTTAAAATCAAAGAAGATTAAGTTCTAACATGAAGGAAGTAGTTAAGAAAAAGATAATGAAATTGTTAGATGCGAGTATATCATATTTCGAATAGTAAATGGGTTAGTCTCATTCATGTAGTTCGCAAAAAGGGTGGAGTGATATGTAATATCCCGTGTTTTTAAATATTTTAATACTGCATCGGGATATGCAGTGTTAACAATTTTTGTATATATATTATGATATTTTATGAGTTGATATGTATTTAAAACCTATTTTAATTATTGTGTATTATTTCGAATACCTTACGTAAAATTTTCCTGAGATTTGCATTTTCGGGGAAATTTTCACGTAAATAATTTATTATTAATTATTTTAAATAGATTTACGGACTTGCATTAACTCATACGTATTTTTAAAATACTAAATAAAGCCTTTGTGTACTTATTTATTTAATTAGAGTTTAATTAATATTACCCTAATATTTTATTAATTGTTTATTTATTTTATTGTTATTTAATTATTTTTAATTAATATTAAATTTTAAAATATTAAATATTAAGTTTGTGGTGTATATTTAATGTGTGTAATTTAATATCATTTTATTATATAGTATAAAGTATATATATATACATATATACATTTAATATAAACAAAAAAATAAAGTTTGAACTAATTACAAAACTGCCCCTCCCGTTCCTCCTTCTTCCCCAACCGTTTCCCTCACCGTCCGCCGCCTGTCACACCATTTTCTTGCCGTTGGTGTGCCATCTGGTGTGCCACCACCTTCTCCAGCCTTCCTCGCCGCCTGTAGCAGCCGTTTCCGGCGTCTGGAGGTCGATTTTTGGCCGGAAGCCAAGAGTTTGCAATTTCTTCACACCTCGCGATTCCGGCCACCATTTTCGACACTGCCAGTCTCTTTCTTCTCCTTGAGCTCCGGTGAGTGTGATTCTAGCTTTGGTTTGAGCTGAAATAGTCTTGATTTGCTTAGGTTTTGAATTTTCGAATTCGGCCATTTTAGGGTTTTTGATTTTTTTGAACTTCTAATTGTTTGATTCATGAAAATTCCCTTCACAAATGTTGTTTCCCTTAGCTTAATATACATGTATGAATTTTTTTGGAATTTTTGGGAATTATTTTGATTTTTGGGTATTTTTGAATATTTTAATATTATTTTCTAATTTTCGTAAATTAATTAAATAAATTATGAAATTGTGTTTTATGATAAATATAGGTGTTGAAATGAATTATAGGAATTTATTTTGAATTTTTATGAATTTCTAAGTATTTATTTTGAATTATTTGAGTTTATGTAATTTTGGGAAAATTAGGTTAATTGTGTTTTTAATTGAATTTAATTAGTGAATTGAGTTTAATTATTAATATTATTGATATATATGTTGAGAAAAATTAATTTTGGATAATTATACTATTTTTGGTGAATTTTTGAATGAATTTTAGTATATTTATATATATAGGGGTATTTTGGTAATTTTACACAAAATTGGCTAAAAATGTAATTTAATTGGTTTTAATAGTTATTTAAGGTATAAAAATGATTTCTACAAATTATTTAGTATTTTTAACTAATTAAAACTATTTTTCGTGAATTATTTTCAAATATATATATAATATACGGTTTTACTAATAAAATAAGTTTTTATCGGTTTTTACTGTGTTTAAAGGTTAATTATGTAATTTTTACTTATAAAATGTATTTCTAGGTTATAAGGGTATTTTTGGTATTCTGAATTATTCTGTGTTTGTGGACCCCGGTCGGTAGACTGTAGTTTGGAGTCCGACCGAGGGGTTGTGGATGAGTTGTTGTGCCTGTTTTTCAAAGTGTGTTTTTTTGCAGGGTCGGCTCTACTCTTTGAGTAGAGAGATGTCTGTTTTATAGGGGAGGTTCTGCCGAATTTTCGATAGAATTCTCGTAAAACGTGATATCCGGTCGAACCCTAATTTCGATTCTGTGTTTAATATTCTAGATCGAATTCTAGGATTTCTGTTAGGGTTATTCTGATTTCTGTCGTTATTATTTGTTTAGTTACGCCGAGATCGAGGCCTAGTGGACCAGGCCAGTTGGACCCATCTCGTGGAGCGTACTAAGTGTGAGTTACTATTTTATATATATGTGCTTTAGGATGCATGATTTTAGAAATATATGTTTCATTTTGACTAAATATGCATAAATAATGTGATTTGTATTTAAGTATATTTTTGGTATATATTAAATTATATGCATGTTTTGTTAATAAATTATATTTAAAATATTTTTAAATATATTTCTAGCTTAATTTATAATTTGATTGGATTTATTTGACGTATATATACTCGAAATATACCTGGTTTAATTTTGGTATATTTCCGGTATATATATGGTTTATATTGTTGTTTTATTTAAATTCATGCATCATTTATTATGAATGGATGTTTTATATTTATTAATGAAGGATATCGATAGAACGTGCTACCTAGTGGGCAGCACTAGGACCGAGTACGTACTGGTACGCTTATAGCAGATAGGTTATATTACTAACCATTTGTGGATATTGATTGAATATGATTATTTGATGTGTGAGATATGATTTGGGTGTGATTGTTGGAGCTTGATTGACCAAGTGTCTCGGGGCTAATCACATTGGCAGTCAGACTGCTGGAGCTCGATTGAATTAGTGTCTCGGGGCCAGTTTACTGTCTAAATGGATTAAGTAGATATATTTGGATCAAGTGAGCCTGTATGGCTAGAGTGTTGTCTAACACTATTTTCGAGGTTGCGATATCATAGGGTTCTATGTGATCCTTCATAAACGATGATTTTCAGTAAAATATATATAAAATGATTTTATTGCATCTTTGTGTATTTGCTTGTATACATACATATTATATATATATTGTTGACTGTGTGCATTGGCATTTAGTATGCATGTATATATATTATAGTAATTCACTCAGTGAGGTTTGACTCCCCTCCGTTGACTAATTTTTCAGGAGAGTCATCATCTTCAGACCTCAGTAGCAGGCATGTACGCCGGATTTCTTCCGTCCCGGCTTCTTTATGTAAATTGCTTTTCTGAGTCTTGAGTTTTATTTTATCTAGACACTACAGTAGTCATTAAATATTTAAAGAGATGTTGTATTATATTTGAACTGGATTTGTATAAAGATTTATATATATGAGATGAGTATTTGATTTAAATCCAGTTGATGCAATTGTTATTATTATATTTATGACTTTTATTTTCACTGCATTATATATTGTTATTACTATTACATGTTTGTTTTATTTTATTTTTAGGCTTACTACGAGTTTCGGATTCGAAAGAATTCCCGTTCCCTAGTGCCGGTCATGGCCCCTGTTTTGGGTCGTGACATGATAACAGTGAAAAATGAGAATAATGAATTGATTCTTACTATGATTATCACAACATGGTGCATATGCATTGATTATAGAAAACTTAATAACACGACTAGGAAAGATAATTTTTCTCTCCCTTTTATTGACCAACTATTAGAGAGATTAGCTAGGCATTCATATTTTATTAGCTAAATGGTTATTCAGGTTTTTTCAAATTCTAATTCATCCTGATGACCAAGAAAAAAATATATTTACATGTGCATATAAAACATATGCATATAGGAGAATGTCACTTGGGTTATGTTATGCCCCCACAACCTTTCAAAGGTACATGATGACAATTTTTTAAATTTTATTAAGGATATTATGGAGGTTTTTATGGATGATTTTTCTTCTTATGGTCCTTCATTTGATATATATGTCTTGACAATCTTTCTAAAATTTTGTAGCGATCCGAGGAAGCTAATCTTGTGCTAAATTGAGAAAATTTGTAAAACTTTTTGTTTTCCCTATTTTTGACTTTTATTCTTGTTAAACATAATAATGTAATTTGAATTTTTTATCCTAATAAATTCTTAAAATATAGGGAAAAGAAGAAAATTAAGACATATACTCTTTTATCTATTTTCGTACGAATCTCTATAATAGGTAAATTTATAAATTGATTCTAAATAAATATTTTGTATTTGTTATTCAAACATTTCAAGAAAAGGTAAATAATTTATTCTTTTTAAAAATAGAAAACATATAGTCATTCTTCAGCATAAATGTTTGTTTAGGTACAAATAAAATTGAAAATCATTATATTGATATTTATTTAATAATAGATATTGATATTAAAAAACTGCTACCTGTTAAATAATTATTTAATTTAAATTTATTAGTCCAAAATATTTATATATTTACCAAAATACTGTTCATTATACTTTTTCTTTCATATACGTCCTTACTCGATCATATTATATTTTTTTTATTTCACCATATCCTTAGGATAAGTTGAGAACTCTAAGGATGCATGGCCCCTAGGACCCGTTACAATTCCAGTATTTTTTAGAGGATGAGATATGTAACTTCCAAATCATAAGTTTTGCTCGCTCAACTACTGTTTTCTTTCCATTTCTTTTATTTGTCCTTATTTAGTTTTTCTCCTTTCACCCTCTTTATCTTCAAATAATAATAATAATAATAATAATAATAATAATAAAAGTGCATAATGAAGACTATAATGATTTATTATAATCTAAAAAATTTAGAGACTAAATCGTAAGTTATTTTACAATTTAAAGGTTAAAATATTCTATAACTAAAAATTTAAGGATTATAGTATAGTGAAATTTGCAAAAGATTTTTAGTTAAAGCAACTAAATTACATGATTATTGAAAAATTTGAGGAGCAAATTTACCGTACAAATTTAAATTTTTATGATTAAACGGCTAATATTAGGGATTACTTTTGTTAATTTTAAATCTGTAGGTGCTTAATTGTCTTGTGCTTAAAATATATGGGGCTTGTAAGTAACTGAAACAAAAATGATATAAAAGGAAGTAGCAGCTGGGATCAAACTCACTTCCCTACCTTCCAGTATCTGAGAAACAATGGCTGATCAAACCCACAACCCAGCGCAACTCTTTGAGCTCAACAATGGCACTATGCTTGTCAAGATCACCAATCTTGGCTGCACCATTACTTCTTTATCCATCCCTGACAAAAATGGTAACCATTGCTTTTCCTTTTCTTTCTTTTCTTTTCTTTTAATTAGAAATCAATACATTTTTTTGGGGGGGGATGGTCATGATGTTAATGGTTTCTGGGGTTTCTTATCATCTAGGGAATTTAGCTGATGTCGTTCTTGGATTTGATTCTGTTGAGCCGTATTTGGTAATTCTATTTCCTTTAATCTTGGATTTGTTCTTGTTTGATTCTTGGTTAGTAGTAGACTTTATTCACTCTAAGTTCTTTTTTATATTAACTTTTGCGTTCGTGTGGCTAGAAAGGCGTTGCACCTTATTTTGGGAGCATTGTGGGCAGAGTAGCAAACAGGATCAAAGATGGAAAGTTTACTCTCGATGGGGTTGATTACACCTTGCCCCTTAATAAGCCTCCAAACAGTCTTCACGGTAAGTATCATCAAGTTCTTTAGCTTTCCAATCGTATTATTTTGTAGTTCAACATTTCAATTTTATTAACATTGTTAGGATATCAGTTCAAGTAGTTTGGAGGGCAGTTTGTTGTTTTAGTTATGAAGAAATTGGATGGATGATTGAGACTTGGTTGTTAATTCGGAGCCTGATTCATGCCATCTAATAGTTACAACTGAGAATAGAAGCTACAAACTGATAAACAACCTGAAATTTTAGCCAAAGTCAAAATTAATAATTATTTTATGGTCTTTCTGTGTCTGCAATTGTAAATGGAAAACAGAAATGTCCAATGATGGGGTGGTAGTGTCATCAATAATCAGTAGGTGGCCATGGTCACAATAGTTTCTGGGTTATAGCTGCTGTTGTGATAGCAGTAGAAACTGTAATGGGAACACCGATGATGG
The DNA here is from genome assembly GCA_947683625.1 of Mallotus nudiflorus. Lineage (NCBI taxonomy): Eukaryota > Viridiplantae > Streptophyta > Magnoliopsida > Malpighiales > Euphorbiaceae > Mallotus > Mallotus nudiflorus. The sequence goes on along the minus strand of CANTUR010000049.1, from coordinate 6,632,343 downwards.
TAGAGAAAGAAGTGAATGGTAACAAAGGAGAAGTGATGTTATATATCTGAAATTTTGAATTTTCTTTTAAATATTTTATGAAACTGGTCAAAACACAGTTATGTTTTGAGAACAATGTTTGTCAAGTGAAAGATCAATCTAAGCAGGCTAGTTGTTATTGTGGGTTCTCAGGATTTGTTTGGAGAATTTGACTGGAGGGCCATTTCTAGAGTTGGCATATAAGATTTAAGATTTCTCCATGTACTCAATAGCTGTTCATAACTGGTTTCTCCCCTATTGTCACCTGAGGATGAAAGTTTTCTTCTAGAGCAATGTGCAGTTTTCTTTCGCTACCATGGTGCATTAGACATGATAATTATTTTCAAGTACCCTACAACTCACAGTAAGGCTAAATAGAGAATATTTCTTTAAAGGATTTAAAATAATTACAATCCATGTGGGTTCTGTTTCATAGAGTCAACAATATGTTGATTTTAAGATAAAACATCTAACTGCAAATATGCTATTTCATTTGGGGAAGGTTCCTTATGAACGACTTACTTTAAAGGTCACAAATTTAAAGTTAATTTTCTGAGACAAGAATTTTGCAGTGACTGGTAAAATTCATCTTTTTTTCTTTTTTACAACAATTGGTACATATTAGGATGAAGTAGTTAGTTGTTGACCATCATGTTGATTGGTTTCTGATAAAATGCATATTTTTAAGGCCATCCTGAAACATTTGGATGCTCTTTTGTTGTGCAGGTGGGCTCAAGGGTTTTGATAAGATGATTTGGGACGTAGCTGACTACAAGAAAGGCGAAACCCCATCAATTACCTTCAAATACCACAGTTGTGATGGAGAGGAAGGTAAAACCTCCCACTTCACTTGACTCCTATGTCTCTCTCTCATCGTTTCAATTTCTCCTCATAAATAGGCTACCCTGGAGATCTTTCTGTAACTGCAACTTACACACTTACTTCAAGCACGACAATGAGACTTGATATGGAGGCAGTGCCCAAGGACAAAGCTACTCCAGTCAGCTTAGCCCAGCATACCTACTGGAACCTAGCTGGTCACAACTCGGGGAGCATACTTGACCATTCAATTCAAATATGGGGATCTCACATTACACCTGTGGACCAGAATATAGTACCTACTGGTGAAATCATGCCAGTTAAAGGCACTCCGTTTGATTTCACCACAGAGAAGAAGGTTGGTGCTTCAATCCATGAAGTTGGTCTAGGGTACGATCACAACTATGTGCTCGACGGTGGGGAAGAGAGATCAAATTTGAGACATGCTGCAAAACTCAAGGATCCATCGAGCTCAAGGGTCCTTAACCTGTGGACAAATGCTCCTGGGATGCAGTTTTACACTGCAAACTATGTGAATGGAGTAGCTGGTAAAGGTGGTGCTGTTTATGGAAAGCATTCAGGCCTGTGTTTGGAGACTCAGGGATTTCCTAATGCCATAAACCAACCAAACTTCCCATCAGTGGTCGTCCAACCTGGAGAGACATACAAGCACACTATGTTGTTTGAGTTTTCGGCGGAGTGAAATAGTAGCGTTTGCAGTGATTAAAATTATCATTTTGGTTTTGCAGAATTACAAATAAGTGTCCTTTGTGTTTGACAACATTAAATAATAGTACGGTGCATTATGTGTATGTTTACTATTATTTACGGACTTTTTGAAAATAAATACAACAAATTGTAGATCTAATTGCAGATAGCTACAATGAAAAGTGGAGCAACCTTATTGGTTTGGGTAAATTATGTGTATTACAATTTGTTTCCAAACTTTATTTATTTCAAATTTAAAATTAAATTATAATAAAATATATGTAAGTATATGACGAAGGAAAGCAACATACTAGCTAGTCACAGCACCACTAACAGCAAATAATTATTTGTCATGGAGCGAATCCTTGACAATTCTTTGCATAATTAAGAGCCAAGCTTAAATTAGGTTTCATGGATGGAAGGAATTAGAGGCCAAATGAAGGTACTAATGAATTCGATCCGTGGATAAGTAAGAGTTGACTATATGGTGACTTCATGGATACTTAATTCAATTTCCAATGGCATTTCCAACGTTGCTTCATTTCTTCAATTTGGCTTCATGTTCTGTTTCTAACGTTACGTTATTTTATGCTGCATTTTGTGTATTCTGCAAAGTTGGCTGTATATATTCAGCCAAATTTGGAGAGGCAACATTTATCCCTTTTTTTTTTTTTTTTTAATTTCAATAACAATCAATTGTGATAATTTATTTTAATGTAGTATAAATAAATTTATTCAATTTAGTTCAAATTTATATTATATTTATCATATTATTTTTAAATGCATATAAATTTTATTTAAATAATTTTAATATTGGCACTTAAAATAATATTAATTTTTTACTTAAATAATATAAATTTTTTATTTAAATAATATTAATATTAAATTACTAAATTAATATTAAAATTTGGATAGAAAAAATTTAACAACCATAGATTTGCATTAATTTAACAAGCGATTTAAGAAAACACCCAACAAAAATATAAAAATTAGTAATACCCAAAATATACATTAAATTACATAGAAGTTAATAATCTAGTAAATCAGAGTTAGGATGCAGGAGGTGATGGTTGGTGTAGTTGAGTTCTTTTATGCATAATCCTCCTTTTTTCAGCTGCTATAAATGTATGAAATTCAAGATCTATAAACAAAATCTTATTTTTTCTCTTTGAATTCCTATATGACCACCTTTTTATCCTCCATGGTGTTAGCATTTTTCAACAAATCAATAAACTGTCGATTTTCTTTCAAAAGATTATCCATTTTTTATTTCTTTAATTGTTCCTCCTTTATTCTCTTCAATTTGGCTTTTTTTATGCCTATGGGACATCCAGTTGAAGAACCACCTATATCATACACATTCAAATCGATTGAAAATCCTGAAAGGCTAGGAGATGCTGGAATTGCAGAATTAGGAGTTTGAGTCTCAGATCCTAATGATTCATTGACAATCTTATTAACTTGCCTCAAAGTTTGTCTAGTATCTTTAAATTTTTCAAAATCTTTGACTATGTCCCACACATGATCAAATTTGAAACTCCTTTTGAAATACACATCTTGATACATTAATATTTTTATTTGAATTAACTGAAAATAATAAATTAAAATCTTGTTAGAAATAACATTATATAGATGAAGAAGACATTATATATGATGTTAAAAATATTAAAAAAAATTATTAGAATGAAATATTTACAATGTCTACATTGGAAGCGCCACTAGGATGCATATTTTCTATTTGTCTAATGCATCCAGTTAATTTTTTTACACCTTTCTCAATTGTTTGGTATTGACATTGTAATGAGCGCTTGGTATGCATTTCGCATGTTGCTTATTTGTCTGCATTATATTTTTCTTCTATCCGTGACCAAAATCGCTCTGAAGATTGATAAACGCCAACAATCGGATCTTGTGAAATTTCCATATAAACGTCACATAAAAGCACATCTTCTAAATAAGTGTATCTAGATGATCAAACTGACATTTTCAAATTGTTGAAGTGTTTGATAATTAAAATGAGTTTGAAAATTTTAGAAGATATTGTAATATGTTATGAAAAAATATTATGGATATGGCATTTATTTATAGAAAAGGAATCTCTTCTAGATTTATTTTCAATCGTTGGATAGTACACAAGATCAACTCAACCATTAGATTAAAAAGCTCACAATATCTTATCACCTTTTTGAAAAAATACAAGGCTTAGGACATGCATTATCATCATTTTGAAAAAATATAACGAAAGGACAATAATTATGTGTCTATTTTTAATTTCAATCGTTGGATGATATGCAAGATCATCTAAACCGTTGGATTAAAAGACAGGATATCTTATCATCTTGAAAAACTATAAAGGAAGGACAATAATTATGTGTCTGCTTTTAATTTCAACTGTTGGATGATATGCAAAATCATCTAAACCGTTGGATTAAAAGACATGATATCTTATCATCTTTTTGAAAAAATATAAAGGAAGGACAATAATTATGTGTCTGCTTGTAATTTCAACCATTGGATGGTATGCAAGATTGTTTAAACTATTGGATTAAAAGATAAGATATCTTATCATCTTTTTGAAAAAAATACAAAGGAAGGACAATAATTTGTTGTCTACTTTTAATTTCAACTGTTGGATGGTATGCAAGATCATATCAACCATTGATAATTAAATTGTAAACATTTAGAAACCTAACAAAATTTAGTTTATAAACTAATGGCATTTATGAATGTAAAAACTCAAAGTCCATCTAAAAAACTTCATTTTGAATCCTCTTCTTGTATACTTAAAAACATTTCCCAAAATGAATTTTTATATTGGTGGTCAATCAATCCATAGATCATGAAGTTCATCTTCTGATGATGATAATCCACTTGACTTATCGAACGAGGAATATCAAGCAACGTTGTAAATTCTCTCTACTAATAATATGATGATCGAATATTATCAAAATCAACAAAGCAATTGAATGTTTCGACATGGTGTATCGATTCCAAGTTATATTATGGTTCGATGAGATCGTGAAATGGCAGACATGAATTAATTCAACGATTATTTTTATGATAATCCAAGACATGGTGAGGATCTTTTTCGCCAACAATGTCTTATGTCACGAAGTTTATTTCTTCATATAATTAATGCAATAAAAAGTCATAACCCATATTTCAAATGAGTTGATGTTGCCATGAGACTTGAGTTATCACTTTTACAAAAAATAACAACTTCATTTCGAATGTTTGCATATGGCCTACCTGTTGATGCAATGGATGAATATGTAAAAATTGGTGAGTCTACGACAATTGAAAGCATGAAGATGTTTTGTCATGTTGTGGTGGAAATTTTTTCACAACAATATTTAAAAAGACCTAACAATACTAATATTGTTAGACTGCTCCATATTGGTGAAGAACATGGTTTTCTTAGAATGTTGGATAGTTTGGATTGTATGCATTGGAAGTGGAAAAATTATCCAATAACATGGCTGGACAGTATACATGTTATAGTCCATCACCAACAATAATTTTGGAAGTTGTTGTTGATTATGATCTTTGGATATGACATGCTTATTTCGATATACTTGGAACTAATAATGATATCAATGTTTTAAAATCATTTCACCTTATTTCTAATCTTCCACAAGGTATTGCTCCCCCAGCAAATTATATGATAGAAGGAAAAGTTTATGATATGGGTTACCATTTAACCGATAGTATATACCCAAAATGGAGCAATTTATTCAAACAATTCATGAATCTCGAGGACCAGCACGTTTTACAATTATAGCAGGACCAACACGTTTCTAGAGAAAAGAAAGCTTGCATTACATAATGACAACGTGCATTATTCTCCATAATATGATTATTGAGGATGAAAGTGACTTACATGCACCAATTGTTGATGCAATAAAGGCTGGAACTGCAGATGTTGAAATGACTTTCGATGATAACACTCGATTTGAACAATTTCTTGCTCGTTATAGATGAATTAAGGACAAAGATGCTCATATTGCACTTCGCAATACATTAATTGAACATTTGTGGAAAAAATATTCAAATTCAAATGATTAAATTATTAATAATGTGATTTATTTTTTCAATTTAATTAGCGCTTGTAATTGACTACTTTAATTTTAAAGTGTAATTTTTTTTAATAAATTTATTTTATAATCTTTTAATTCTCTTCATATATTATATTTTTTAAATTTAAAAATATGTGAATGTATTTATATTATTTATTATTAATATATATTATTATTTTATTTATATATTATTTATTTTTAAAAAATATATTCAAATAATAAATTTTATTATAAATAAATATGTGGGTGTATATTGTAAATATTGAATAAATTATGGGTGCAATATACAAAATGTTTAAATAATATAATATTAGTATTGGATAGGAATACGTGGAAAATATTTTTTGGAGTTGAAAATAAAGTAATTTATTGGAGTAAATTTACTGTAGCATATGTATTTTAGAGTAAAATTTATTATATTTTGATGTTTATGGTTGGAAATGGCCTAAAGGTATGGTCGAAGCTTTCATATACACAACTTCAGCCAAAGAATTATTAGACGAATTAGCACAATGTTTTGGTGAAAATAATGGTACACTTCTACTTCAAATTCAAAGAGAAATAAGCTTGATCTCACGAAGGAATGAATCTGTTGCAAAATATTATACTAGGCTCAAGAAGTTGTGGATGAACTAGCCTACTTAATGGCAATTCCTGCTTGCTCTTGTGGATTAAAAGAGCAAATCACTGATATTAACTCATTTAGTAAATTGATTCAATTTCTGATGGGACTCAATGATTGTTATAATCACGTGAGAAATCAGATATTAGTCATGGAACTGATACCGTCAGTAAATCACATCAAGTAAGAATGAACTGGCAAATATGGTACAATAGAAATCGTCAAAGCTCATAAAGGGAAAGGTTCTTGTGGAAGGTAATCACATCAATTTTGCCAACTTAAAAAATTACACAAAAAAATCTCACTAATCATGACTTAGCTATGGCATTAAGTATTATTGATTTGTTAATATATGGGACTTAGATTCTTGATACAAGTGCCTCGAAACATATGTGTGCATACAAAAATTTATTTGAAAAGCTTAAACCAGTAAAGGAACTTCTACTTGTTTACTTACCTGATGGCTTTTTTAGAAATGTTAAACATATTGGTGATATTAACTTGTTGCAATCACTTTCTTGAAAAGAAGCACTACGCTACCTCTTTTAAAACTACTAATTGTAATTCAATTATTGCTAGTTATTTTGATTTTGTCAAAAATAATAATGACAAAGTTTTAAATGATACTAGCATCTCTTTTCTTATTGATTTATGGCATCAATGTATGGGACATGCTTCATACAATGTTTTGAAACAATTTGAATTTCTTCATTCATTTGTTACAACAAACCTTTTATTCTTTTATTGTTTTGTATATAGTATAGAGGTATTACATAAGAGCATTCTAGTAGTATAGATAAATTTGATGAATAAGTAAGATTAATATATAAATATGTACACTATTTGTATATTTGTACCTTTTAGATAGAATTGAGATAATCTCCTAGACAAAAAAAAGTTGATGTCAACTCATCTAGGACTGAACTGTTCCAGTCACGAGATTGATGCCTTTTTGATGTGGCGGTTCAAATCCCCCTCCCCTCCACCTTCACAGTTGTTCTAAAAAAAATTGAGATTATCAATTTTCTTTTATATAATGAATGAAGTATGAAGAATTAAAATTGTTGACCCATAGCTTAAGATGGAGTTGGGGCTATATGGCGTCAAGTGAATTGGTAAGTGCTTTAGATATGGCTTTTTCCCCCCCTTAGGCATGAGAGTTTTTGGTCTTAGTCAAGATGCAAAAGAAAGCTTTAGAATTTTGATGATTTCATGTTTTAGTTTTGAAGGCACAAATCTTCATTCCATTACATTAAAGACAAAAATAAGTCCAATTTTTAGGTTATATGAATGGTTCCAGTAGGACTGCAAATAGGTCAGGTTTTTAGCTCTATTTGGTTATGATAATTCCAAACCAAGCTGATAACTTTTTCTTTAAAAAATTAAAACTGAAACAAATGAATTGAAAATAAGTAAACTAGTTACACCCCCTAAGCGCTGCCTTTTCTCCTCTTTGTCCTGGAGCCCTCTTTTTTCCCCTGGCGGCCAGCAACAGCAACTTTTTTTTTTTTTTCCATCTTTATCTTTATTTTCATCAAATATCTATTTCTTGATTTTCTAGTCGTTCTCCATGGATGCGACCTCACATGAAGAAAAGAAAAGATATAGCAAGGGGACATGGAAAACATAATCGTGACGGCTAGAATTTCAAGTTTGAAGAAAATAATTTAGTTATTTAGGTTAAACTATGGGTCAAATCATAATTTAAACCATATGGCTAGCCTTATACTTTGTAGTTGAAGCCCATTTCTTGCAACAGTTTGAAAATTCTCCTCTTACAATCTTCAAATATGTATTATTAACCTTTAATTTTTAAAAAAATGAAATGTCCTTGCTTTGGAGAAGAAGGGAAAAAAAAAAACAAAAAGCAAAAACAATCACAACGTGGTTCAGTTATTCAGTTTCACTGAGCTACTTGCAAACTAAAAAGATCTCTACTCCATTCTGCAATTCCCATTCTCTTTCAGAGAAAGACTGGGACTATCTCTAAATACAATAATTGATATTTAGCAATGAGCAAATTCTCAAATCACATGTTAGGAGGTTCACATAAAGCTCTTGCGTCAATGTTAGACATGATATACCAAATAACCAAAGCGTGGCATTAAAATTAGCTCGGACCCGTTGAAACATACAAATTCCTGCTTTATTAAAAATTCCATACGCCAACAAAGTGATTCCAATATGCAAAGTAGATTTATATTCATAATACAGCTTAGTTCTTCACATACAAATTAAATGCATGCAAAAGATATGAGTCTGAATAACACAATATTCAATTCATGCTGTATTTGCATTGTTAACCCTGTATCTAAAGGAAAACCTCAAAAAATGCATATAAAGGATCTCCACTTGTCATTGCCTTCATATTAATTTCTCACCTTGATCGGACAAGTTCAAGCGGTAAAGTTTCCATTGCCAGCTGAAATCAAAAAGTCAATTTAGTTTGTATTAAATAGCTTAACTCCAGGGTGAAATTTAGAAATAATGCTTACCCAGAGTCTTGGAGTTCTTGGATCAGATTTCATGTGCAATTTGGAAAGTTCTGATTGGAAGTTGATAACAATGGACACTTTGAACTCAATTGAAAATGGACTACAACAGAGAAGAAAAAGGAAGTTAACCATGTACTTGGTAACCTTGGGAGGTTATCATGGTGTCTCAATGACATTATCATGTAGACACGATAATCATGAGCAGAGCCAAAGAAAGGATGTCAGACACGCATCCTAAAATAGAAGGTGATCATTGCTTAAAATCTCTACTCAAAGATGCAACAACTGAACTATATTACTGAATTGCATGTAAATTTAATTTTCTCAGTAAACAGAAGAAATCAAAAGTAAAAAATCAGAACAATGACCTCTTTGGGGCCAGATAAATCACACTCTTAATTGGAATTTGGGACCATTCCACAATTCTCTTTTCAGGAAGGCCCCAAACACAAGACCAGTTACCTCCAAATGCAATTAAATCATGGTGCACCAACTAAGCTAGACTCAAATAGTGGACCATCTGGTCAACAATTTAAACAATGTTGTAGGGAAAGCATGATAATTATTTTCAAGTATCACAGTAATTATTTTAGCATGAGGTTGCATTAACTTTAACATCATTTTGAGTCAATTTATTATAACATCATTTTAAGTCAATTTATTCCACTTCCTTGAGCTGAGCAAAATGAAAAAACAGATCTAAAAGGCAGTCAAATGCTTCAGCAAAATCTTTTCTAGCATGCTTTTTCCTTTCAAACTGAAGAACTAAATCAAGCAAGAGTTAAGGGCTCCATAATGTATTCCACTGAAGAACTAAATCAAGCAAGAGTTAAGGGCTCACCCAGCTAAGACAGTTGGACAGGTCAAAAGACGAGGTAGGATAACGTATATGGGCAAAGTCATATTGCGACAGACATCTCCATCAGCTATCTGGTAAACATTAAGGGGAAAATATATGAATGAAACATCATATAAACAAGAATTTTAGAAAGTAGTGAAATGTCACATGCCTGTGTGGTCTGAATCAAAGAGGTTTCAGTCACAATTTTCTCTCCAAGAAGAATTGACTCCACTCGAAGCAAGTGAATGTCAATAGAGCGAATGGAAACTGCAGATTTTTCCACTGTTAGCTCTCCACTGATAGGATCCAACAAGGAACATTGAGTGGATATCCTTCCAGTAACTCGGAAACCACCTATCAACCATAATCGTACATAATTAACAAATCATCTGAACATTACAAGCTGCATGAATACAATACTTTAATGCATGCAGCTGTAATTCCAAATCCAGTGCTTGTTACATACACAAACATGCATATGCGCCTACATTTTAATGTATAAAAACATACTGCTTAATCTTCTGAATTTTCCACTAATAAACTTACATTAAAGGTTCAGTGAAAGATGACAGGGACAGATAACAAGAAGCATACCTGACTTTAATTCAGGAAGTAATGGATGTCTTTGAGTGTCCTGAGTAATGTAAAAGATTGCCATTTCAGGAGAAACTGATCTCTCAAGAAGATCATCTGAAAATACAAGAGCAACAGAAAGATTAAAGAGTTTTGATTTCAATAATTAGAGACCATAATAATAATGGGAAGTAAGATACCTGCCACCAAAACTTACCTTTATCACTTTCGATTATAAACTCCATGGTTGTTGATAAAGATTTATGCAAATATCCTCTCATTACATCTACAGTTACCAAATACTATCACAACGTTCATTAGTCATCAAGTGTCAAAGAAAATAAAGATGGGTGGCAAAAGTCAGACCTGAGACCCAGGACCAGGATAATCAAAATGAAAAGATCATTTGAATATTGGTACTTTCATAAGTCAACATTCACCTGGATGCTAACGTTTGTTCCATGGAAGGTCTCATAAAATCTTTCTAAATTTTCTTCTCCAGGTTGCTTCAAAATCACAGAAAACAGTATCTGCAAAAAAGGAAGAAAAGCAAAACCTTTATTAAAATTGAAAAAAAAAATAAATTGCATCTGCTGTTAGGGAAATCAAGGGAAATGTAGAGAGAAACTACTTCCAATATGAAGGGAAAATTTTAGCTAGAATCTAGATGATCTGATTAGTAGCAAAAAGGGTAAAAGGCTGTTCACTTAAAAATGAGAGAAGAATATACAAATCATGTATTGCACTATCCTAATAAAATCAACAGCCAAACTTAACGGCCAATCCAAATTGAAAATTAAACATCAATTATATCTACCTCTGTTGTACCTGAACCAATCTTGCCCGAAGGTCTGATCTCATAGCTTTTATTCCTGTCACCAGGTGCAAGAACACAAAGCATCGATATGCATATAGTTATTAGCCAAAAGAAATTGAAAGAAATTTTAACAAATACTACACATACCAAATAATGGTAAATGAAACAGCTAATCAGAGAAAGTTGAGCAGGTTAGGAAGGACAGAAAGATGATACAAACAACAATATATGGGGCATGTATAAAATTAAGAGAGCCTATCATGCAATAGCTTGATGGATTTCAATGTTGGAAGTGGATTTTTCTTAAAGAAGTCAATTAGGTTTGCTTGTGATTTTCAGTATTTGGTGGTGATTATCATTTTCTCCACACTTCTATGTGCACATGAACTATTATTAAACTAATCCTGTTGTTACTTGTTGATTTATTTGCCTAATGGTAGAGCTTAAAAGTTTGTTTAAGTGGTTGTGTTGAAATATATACACGGTCGCTATTTTCATTATTACCCTGATGCTATTCTAAACCTTGCTGTACTTTATAGTTCCTTCAATCTGTACTGAACTATTATTATTCCTGACCTCTACAGTTTTACAATTTCTGTATTACTACTATGCGGACGTTAAAAAATTTCCTGATTATATTTATATGCATTGTTATTAATTCATGTGCACCTCACATCAATCAGCACAACAATAGCATGAGCATTGTGCTTATGCCCTAGGTACCTTTTGCACTTCAATTTCTAGCAACCTCCACTGGAAACCTAATTTATGCCCCCTAGTTCCAAAAACTTGTGCTTATGCCCTAGGTACTTTTTTACACTTGAATATGCGTGTGGCTTTCACAAGATAGAAATCTTTAAAACCTCTACTGGAAACCTAATTTATGCCCTTCAGTTCTTAAAAAGTATCATCCATGGTATTATCATAGTGCCAAAAGTAAACCCATATAGTTTCCAGGCTCAGGAGCTCAATTCTAAATCATGCTTCAATGAAAACCTTAATTTCCACGAAAATTTCCTATGCTTATTACTTTCACATAATTCTAAACGCCAGCTTCAGATCCTAAGTTAGACGCCCTACATGACTATCACAGACATGACGCGGTTTGCATATTCACATAGCTCTAGAAAATGCTATAACAAAAAGGCCCACAAATCAACAATTAAACACACATCTAATGTTACTTTGTGAATGTGTTTTCATGCAAGCATGTGTATTTCTAATGGTAGAAACAACAAAGACTGCAGTACAGTACTACAACTCGGACATTTCTAGGACAGACCATAGTATCTTCTTTTTCTTTTTTCCCTCTTTTTTTAATTTTTCTTTTTTCTATCCTACTTTTTCAGTTTTTTTTTTTTTTCACCAAGATGCCATCTTTATGAGTACCTAGAAGCATCACTCAATATATAGGGTTGAACTGAAACAAAGTTTGCAACCATGGATTTATATTATATGCCTTTCCACCTCCCCCCACTCGTGCACTATAAAATCCTGCTCAATCCACCATCAACTAAAAATTCAAATTGCTCTCATACTACTAGATATGCGCATCAGCCATTGCTTTTGGTCCTTAATACAACACATGAAAGCACAAACCAAATAAAAAATAGTTCACTGGCAGAGAGAATTTGCAACTTACACAATCGTGATGGGCTTAAGAACACCATAAAGGGACTCAATAACACCTGCAGAACCTCCTTTAACCTGCGAACACAAACAAGAAAAGCATCAATCGAAACAGTTAATGAAACCTAACGAATTTCAAAAAAAAAAAAAAAAACAGAACATATTTGACAAGAGAATAGCATGGTGCCTGCAAATTAACGGATCCATTGAGAGTGAGGCGAATTCCATAGTGAGAAAGTGAAGCGGCGGATTTTATTAGGATTTTGCCTCTGAGAGGTTCCTGAAAGAAAAGCAATTGTTACATATTTGGAAGTGAAATGCGTGTGGTGTTACTCAACAGAGGGAGTGGGTGCGTGTGCTGTGTGCATACAGATGGGCGATAGATGCGGTTTGATCGAGATAGTTTGAGCTCTATAGTTGTTGACATTAGGAGGTTACGAAGCAAAGCAAGCAGCAGACACAACGCAATGCAACAGAACTATTTGAATTTTGTTTCGTTCAGTCCAGAGACTCATTTTTTTATTTTATTGAATTGAAAACTCTATGCCTTATTAATCACTTGCGGCTTGTTTCAGAATGGCTTCAAAATTTTAAGGGATATAAATGTAGTTTTGCCTTGGTTATTTTTTTACTTTTAAATACCATATGTTTTACTTTCTTTTTTTTTTTTTCACTTTAACACCCTTCTAACTAATATAATAATTATTTTATGAGAACAATTAATATAATATTAAATTTTAATGATAAATTTATTATATATACGATTTTAGATCAATCTAACCAATTGATTATTTTTCAAAATATTATAAATTTGTTTTAAAAATAATGTCTTTTTATTCATAATTAAATTAAAAATACATCTAAATTTGATTTTTTATGAGTTTATTGTAGTTAGTTGAATAATATATTATTTATTATATGATTTAGCATTGAAAATGAATATTATCTTTATATTAAAATATACATTCTAAATAATATTTGTTAGAAGGATGTTAAAGTGTAATTAAATGTAAAACACATAGTACTTAAAAGCTATATATATATATATATGATTAATTTTATCACAAGATAAAACAATAGAAATCAAAATTATAGTTATCCCAAATTTTAATTTATTTATTTTCGATTACTTAAATTTTATTTTATTTTAAACTCAAAAGATTATCCGCATTTCATTATGGATAATATAATTATATAGATAAAATTATTTAAAGGTAAACATCAAATATTAAAAAAAAAAACCATTGAGCTAATTATCTCAACTTAATATTTTTCCAATTAAATTGTATAAGAAAAAAAGGAAAAAAAGGAATAAATTCATCCAAGATGAAATCAATGCTAATTTTCTTGGTATCCTAATCATCAAGTCTGCAAACAAAAAAATAATAATAATTTAACATTATAATTTATAAAATGATAATTAAATATGCCATTTTTCAAAATAAAATACTTCCATTTGTAAGTTATCAGAAGTTCAACCATTTATGATGTTTCACTTGTTTAGTCAATGTGTCTACTACTACCCCTTTGTAAAATAAAGTGATCTTTTAATGGATGTACTAATATTGTTATCCACTGGCCTGTGAAGTAAGGTCAAACTTGTACAAAGGAGTTTCATTTTTTCGTGATTGATTGGAATATCAGTTTTTCTTTCTTGAAAATATGGGTGACCTTAAAAAGAAAAAGGTCATGTGAATCTTCAGTCTTATTGCTTATAACAACCTGGAAGATGTATTCAACATAAAAAAAATTCAAGACATCAATAGAGGCACTAATAATCTATCCTTATGGCTATTAGCCAAGGTGGTTGTTGGCAAATCAATAAAGTCAATTGCTAATCGCCCAAATATAAGAAAAGTTGTAGTTCTAGTATCATCCTCAACAAGGATGTTTACCTTACACCTAGAAAAAACATGTAAACATAAAAATTAGAAACGACGTAAAATTATCCAAAATAAAAAGTAATTTTCATAATATTACCAATGAATAAGGAGTTCACGAACAACTCTATAGTTGTTACACCATAATTGATCATTACAATTTTGGACAATACATCTACATTGTGGACAGGCCTTGTACTACTAGCCATTTGTAGCATCAAACTTTTAATGGTTGCCTTACATGTAAATTTTATAACTTATTCAAAAAATAGTCAAAATCATATTTAATATGCAAAAAATTACCTTTTTTGGGTACTAAAACAAAATAGCTTTCATTTACCTTGTCAAAATGAATATCAAGTGACAACAACTATGAAATTGTTCAAGAATTATATTCCTTTTTCATTTCAACATTCTTTAAATCTCGATTTGCAACTTCAAATTTTGAAATTTTTTGTAAATGTTGTTTGCATCTGCATTAATATAATTTCAAATGTTAGTAAACATCTATGACAATAATTTTTAAAGCTCATTTGCACTAGCTTTAATATTTTGTAAGAACTCAGTTACAGACTCAAATCCTATGGTTATTTTATTAAGTTGATTCTTGACTTGCTTAATACAATTGTGTGAGGGTTTAGCATGCGTATTTTATAAGATGGATCATGCTTCTGTAGAAGTTTTGACATTAATTAGCAACAAAAAGGGATTATGGTTGAATTGATAGAACCAGTGATGGGTTAAGGATTAGTTTATCCTGTTGGACCAAAAGAGTATGTGTTGGGTTTGTGTAGTTGTATTGTTGGTAGTAATGGTGGATTGTGAGCACATTTTCGAACCATCAATGTATCCTAAAAGGTCATATCTAACAAATGAGGTTTGGAATTGGAGTTTCCAAGACATGTAATTGGTTAAAGTAAGCTTCAATGGTGTTTGAAAAGTAACATTAATGGTGATAAGAGTGTTGTTCGAATTGTTTAAGTTACAAATATGGTGTTTGAGTTTGAGTGATTGATAATTATTGTTTAGAAGGAAGAAAGAAAGAGAAAATAAATAAATAATAACTATAAATAAGGAGGATAATTGAATGGGGAAGAGCTAATGCTCTAATACCATGATAATATAAAGTGTTTAAATGAATTCATAATTTTCTTATTAAACTAAAAACCAATATATAAATAAAAAAGTGTACAACTGTCTTGCCTAATCTATAGAATTGGTTTACAATAGAAAATATTCTTTTACATTTAGAAGTGATTAAATAAGTATACAAGTTAGTTCTTATAATTGTGGGGTGTAATCCTCTATCACAATTGTCCTTACTTGTTGGGATGACAGTCATCCTTATTTTAGGGGATGACAATCATCTTCTAAGATAGGGATGACTATGGTCCGTTCTAATAAGGCCGATATTTCTAATTTCATTCTCTATAGAATTAAAGATGAAGACAATAGGACAACAAGTGGGGACAACTAATGTTGACCCTAAAAGTATCATGGATGATTTTTTTTTTTTAGGTTTAGGAGACAATTTTAATTATCCCTTATCTCTTTTTTTCTCACAATAAAAAAAAAATTAAATTCTTAATTATATCCAAATTTCCTATCCAAAAAAATAACATTCTCTTTTATATTCAAATTAACCATTTACATTAAAATACTAAAATACTATTCATATTAGATTATATAAATTTTACTCATTTCATGTTATTTGTAAAAAAAAAAAGAGAAATTTAATTCTCATTTGTATATTTAACTAACTCAATTACCTTAAAAATATTAAGAATTTGCTTATCTTGGCATAAACGTGGTTTTAACCAGTTAACTATTTTTTTTCTTATGGATGCAAATAGATACAGTTGTTTTGAATCTTGAATGATCAAGCTTAAATTATCAGCCAATCAATACTATATTTTTTATGCAGTAATTAAAAATAATTTAATTAACATAAATGAAAAGGATAAAAATCAAACACTTGCATTAAACACTTAAGTTGTAAATCGATAATAATGATGAGTACAAAAAGGGAGAAAAAATTGTCCATTGAGCCCAATTACATGCCAGGTTTGAAACAACTGGTTTCAAAAAAAAAAATTACATCAGATAATGACATTGATAAAAGATGACTTTATCCTCCTCAAAGCCTTAACTAAATTTTGAAAATTTTTCATAAGTGTCATATTGCCCAGCTTGATTATAGGTAGTTTAGGTGGCTTGCATTTCATCACTATTCATCTTAAGCATAGTTAGCTCTTTATGGTTAAAGTCAGCTATTTTTATATCATAGAGGGTTTTCAAATGGTTTAAAGCAATCATGGATAAGGAGTTTTTAGTATCTTCCATTGACTTTAAAATTATTCCAACGATATATGAAACATATTTATTTTCATGTCAGTCTTTAAAAGGGTAATATACTATACACATAAACACAAGACCCTTGTTTTGTTGTTCGTCAAATGTAGCTTAGGTAGACTCAATTGTTGCAAAATTATATAAAAAATACTTGCAATAGATATCTTAGCAACATTCATTTCTAATTTTCTAAACAGTTTCAAATATTAATTAAATCTTAATTACTATGTTGATCAGCAAATAAATATCACTAAACAGAATAAAGAAGAATAAAAGTGGAAGAAAAAAAATTAAATTTTAAATCAAATAAGACAAGAAATAAATAAAATATAAAATGTGAAATCACAACCAAAAGAATAGTAAGTCCATAACAACTCACACACACACATATATATATATATAATTAGGTTGGTTAAAAAAAATTTTAAAAATAAGATTAAATAAACAAAACTTGAATTTAAAACAAAATTATTGCATACAACTATTTCAAAAGAAAATAAACTAATAAATAAACAAATAAACACAGAAAAAACAAGATCTAGCAATTGAATGATGCTAATTTGGTCTTTTAAACGCATTTAATTCTTTTTTTCCTTTGAAAAAAACCTTGCTATATACCTATAGTTGTCATTTTCTATGAAAAGTATTTTTCCTTTTTTCTTCAAAAAATTATAATCAACAAAACAAACACACACACATAGAGAAACATTTGGAAAAACAATAATACAAATCATATAGGTTGTTTCATATTAGAGGAAAAAATAAAACATTAAATAATCAACAAGCTAGCCAACTCTAATCAAAATCAAAATAAATAAAGAACTAAATATAGAAGCATTTAATATAATATAAAACTCACATAACACACCATAACACTTGAAGCAAATAATAAGAGGAGAAAAGTTGGTTTGGTGGGTATTTATGACAAGCTACAACATTATATAGAAGTAAAGAAAGGTAACAATAACCATTAATCAAATAGCGGCAAAAAAGAAATTAGAATAACATGATCCACATTAAATACAATATTTAATGTAACAATTATCAATAAATTTTAAAATATTATACTAATATTTGTGTTGTACTCATTAGCAAATAATGATTACATTATATCTGAAAAATAGTATACTTTTACACAAAAAATGAATTATTTAATATATATATTTTTAATCATTTTACTTAATGAAGAGGCTATCACATCACGTCATATAAAATAAACAAAGTCACATGTGCACATTTTAAAATAGTAATTTATTAGAAAAATATTTTAAAATTGTAATTTATTAGAAAAATCTAAATAACCACTGCAATCAATATTCTCTGACCAAATTTATAGAGCTGATGTTATTAGAGCATTAAATGCTTAATATAAAACTTAAGCAAAAAACTACAATTTATTGTGGTAGAAAACTATTGTTAATCTAATGCAATTTCTTATCATGGAAGCCAAATATGCACAATAGAAAAGCATATAATACATTTAAATGCAAGTTGCACACTTTTAGATTGGCAAATAACAATAAACAAACCTATTATCTATTAATATATAAGCCTGAAAAAAATTACATAATTATGTCTAAAACTCAAGCAAAAACTATAATTTACTACAAAAGAAAATTGCAACTAATCCAATGCAGTTCATTATCATGAAAATATACATAATACAGAAGCATATAATACTTTCAAATGCATACTGCATACTTTTAAATTGGTAAAAACCAATAAACAAGCATATTAGAAGGCATAATTATGATATTTTTTTTCCTTAAGCATATATGTTAATAAATAATTTTTAAACAATTAATCTAAAACATTTATAGAGTTCAATAAAACCCTTCTTTAACATCAAGCATGTGACACCTGTTTAGGATGTTAGACATATATTGTATGCATGTGACTAATAAATAATATATCCATTAATATCAAATTTTGGTTCATGAGCCAGTATATATATATATAAGACTATTTATATAAATAGCACATAAAACACATCACAAAGGCTCATTATGTCAAGTTGTTCACATATTTCCTTATTTTATTTATATACAATACACTGGCCTTAATATAAAATATGAAAATTTACTAATCATGTTATATTCTAGAAAACCAAAGACAACCTCTTGCTAACTCACTTGACATAATGCTAGTGCAATTGATGCAAATGTTTTTTCAAGACAAACTACAGTTCTTCTAGTTCTGAAAAATAATGTAGAGGAATGAGCCTACAACTCAGTAAATAAATAACATATTATGCTATGAAAAATAACAAATTCTAACATGTAATATTATCAAGTATCAATCCATTAAATATTTGACTATGCATTTATAATATGTAAATAGTCATAAAATCATATTATTTTCCTTTGGACAATAATGAACTTGTGAATTATATGTATATAATCACCACTTCTTTTCAATTATTCATGGATCCCCATACGCACACAGCCCGCCATAATTTGGTGCCAAATATTTGTTTAGACATATTATGGCATTTCAAGGAGATTTCTTAATGCACACAACATTGTCTCATTCACAAGTAACATTGTGTCCTTATACTCATCCAACCATATTTCTTATATTTAAATATACATCAAATACCATTCTATTAAATAATTAATATTCTCATAATATATAAGAATAATAACATACCCAAGATATACAAAAAATATACCATATTTCAATATGGCAAATTCAATAATATAAATTCAAAAATACACCAAAAATTCCACATTATGAATATCAAAGTAATATTTTTCAGATCAATATCATTATAAGTGTAAATTAATTTGCAACTAAATTTACATAAATTGGATATGTATAGAAGGAGAAACATTAAAAACAATTCACCTTGGTCATTCTATTAAAAAAAAAAACTAAGCTACAAAAAGTATTGCTCAAATTGACCATCAAGACAGCAAAATTAAACTTTCTCTGTTTCTTTCAATTTTGTAAGTAATACCTCTAAGTCTTTATAGGATCAAACGAAACCCTATTTAGAGTTATAAAACTCCAGATAAGGCTTCAACAAGTACTCTATTCTCATATAAACAGGACATCTGAATTTAATAACCATCATTCACAAGTACAACCTCTTTCATATATACAATCTCATCTAAAAAACAATCAATTATCAACACAATAATAAAAAACTATCATATATCAATTATAACATATATTTTCCTCTTAACCAACTAGCTTAACAAATAAATTTATAATTATTTATTTTAAGTGTTATTTTCATATAGAACATTAAGTTATTTACTTAGTTTTATTATTTCCTTTCATTTGCTTGTATTTACTTGTATAACAACCTTATTTCCATTTGGTTTAGCTAAAATAGATCATAATTCACTTATTTTTAAACATGCAAAAATAATAGAACCTTATCTAGCAGGATAACATCACTAAACTACCTAAACTTATCAAGCTACCAACTATAACATTTAATAAGGTGAATTTAAAAATTTATCAATAATTCTATACAATATATCTCAAAATGAAACTTTTCAAATTATTAACCCTATGTGTCTAAAGTAATTTAAAATTAATTTTGCTTCAATTAGAGGTGTATAGAGGAAGAACTTTATGAAACAATCCACCTTACTTAGATTAGCAAAGAAACTGAGTAATAAAATATTTTCTTTTATTACACTAACACAGAGCCTGAATCAGATTGAGCAAAGAAGAGAATAGTTTTAGATAATTCTTTGAAGTTTCTATAACATCAAATAACACTCAATTTGAAACTTTTTAGTTTGAGATATGATTATGTAATATCCCAGATTTTTAAATAATTTTAAACTATATCAGGATATGTAGTATTAATAATTTTTATAATATTATGATTATTTAATGAGTGTGCTATTTATTAAATTCATTTTTAATTATTTTATATTATTTTAAGATATTTACGTAAAATTTTTCCAAAAATTTTATTTTCAGGGAAATTAAAACGTGAATAATTAAATATTAATTATTTTAACCGGTTTAGTGAATTTGCATGAGCTCATGCGTGATTTTAAAGTGTCAAATAAAATACATGTTCGTGCATGCATTTAAAGTTAAAATTAGGGTTTATTTAATTGAATTAAATTATAATATATAGTTTTAATATTAATTAGGTGTGTATATATGTATATATGTGTATATATTATTAAAATGTGTGTGTGGTGCACATTTATTGTGTATATTATATAAAATATTAATATAATATAAAGTAGGATATATATATACATATATACATATAAAATCATTATCAAAAAATAAAGTTTGAGAAAATTACAGAATTGCCATCACCCCCTACCTCTCCTCCTCGACGCCTCACCCCTTCCCCTCACTGTGCAATTCCATTCACCTCCATTCAGAGTGCCTGTCGAACGTCCACCCTCTTCCTCCAGTAGCTCAGCCACCCCTTCCACCCTCTCCGGCGTCGGTGAACGCTGCAATAACCCGAGAAGCCGAAAATTGACCCTAGCTCCGATCGATGTGATTCCGGCCACCATTTTGAGCTCCACCAGTCTCTATCTTCTCCTTGAGCTCTGGTGAGTTCATTTCCAAGCTTTGTTTCACTTGAAATGGTCTAGATTTCCCTAGGTTTCGATTTTACATTTTCAGCCTATTAGGGTTTTTGATTTTTTTGAGTTTCGATTTGATTGATTCATGAAATATTCCTTCACAAAAATTGATCCTAGTAGCTTAATATAGCTCTTTGAATTTTTTTAGAATTTTTGGGAATTATTTTGATTTTTGTGAATTTTTAATTATTTTATTAATATTTTCTAATTTTCGAAATTAATTAAATAAATTATGAAATTGTGTTTTATGGTTTTTATAGGTGTTAAAATCAATTTTAGAAATTTATTTTTAATTTTTGTGAATTTTATATAATTATTTGGAATTTATTTAGTTTATGTAATTTTGGGAAAATTAGGTTAATTATGTGTTTTAGTGAAATTAATTGGTTAATTGAGTATATTTATTGATATTATTGAATGATATGTTGAGAAATTAATTTTTGAGTAATTATAATATTTTTGGTGAATTTTTGAACATTTATAGTGAATTTACGTAGCTAGGGGTATTTTGGTAATTTAGTACTAAATTGGCTAAAAATATAATTAAATTGGTTTTACTAGTTATTTGAGGTATAGAAATGATTTATACAAATTATTTAGTATTTTTAACTAATTAAAACTATTTTTCGTAAATTATTTTCAAATTATATATAATATACGATTTTTCTAAATAAATGAGTTTTTATCGATTTTTAGTAAGTTTTAGGGTTAACTATGTAATTTGGATTTATAAAATGTATTTTTGGTCAATATTTATGAATTTATTGAGAATTACTGATTTTTAATAATATTTTATTAAAATTAGGGTTTTTGTGTATTTATCGGTTAAATAAATATTTTTAGCGTTTAAATATCTAAATTGCTATATTTTGAGTATTGAAGGGCATTTTGGTATTTTTTGGTATTTCTATAATTATTCTGTGAATTGTGAACCTCGGTCAGTGAATTGTAGTTTGGAGTCCGACCAAGGGATTGTGTTCTGTGTATATTCGAAGTGTGTTTCTTTGCAGGACCGGCTCTACTCTTTAAGTAGAGAGATGTCAGTTTTACAGGGGAGGTTCTGCTGAATTTTCAGTAGAATTCTCGTAAAACATGATATTCGGTCAAATTCTGATTCTAATTCTGTGTCTAAGATTCTAAATTAAGTCTTTAGAATTTCCGTTAGAATTATTATGATTTCTTGTTATCATTTGTTTGTTTAGTTGTGCCAAGACCGAGGCCTAGTGGACCAGACCCGTTGGACCCGTCTCGAGGAGCGCAATAACAGTAAGTTGTTATTTTATATATACATGTTTTAGGGTGCATGTTTGAGAAATGTATGATTTATTTGTATAAAATATGCATACATGGTTTAATAATTACTTAAGTTTATTTTGGTATATTTTAAACTATATGCATGTTTAATTTATAAATTATTCTTAAAATGCTTTTAGGTATATTCATGGTTTATTTCTAGTTTATTTTGTAATTAAATTGAATTTATTTGACGTATATATACTCGAAATATACTTGGTTTATTTTTGATATATTTCTAGTATATATATGGTTTATGTTGCTATTTTGTTTAACATCATGCATTATTGATTTTATGAATGTATGTTTTATATAAAAAATGAAGGATATTAATAGAACATGCTACCTAGTGGGCAGCACTAGGACCGAGTACGTACCGGTACGCCTATAGCACTAGGCTATATTACTAACCTATTTGTGGATTATAATTGGATTGATTTATTTGATGTGAGATGTGATTTGGGAGTGTGATTGCTGGAGCTCGGTTGACCAAGTGTCTCAGGGCCAATCACACTGACAATTAGACTGCTGGAGCTCGGTTGACTTAATGTCTCAGGGCCAGTCTATTGTCCAAATGGAACAAGTGAAATTATTTAGAATAAGTGAGCCTATATGGCTAGAATGTTGTCTAACACTGTTTGAGGTTGCAATTTCCTAGGGTTCTATTTGATCCTTCATATACGGATGTATTTTCTTAGTATTTATATAAGATGATTTTGTTGCATCTGTATGTATTTGCTTGTATATATATTTATTATATATACTATTGAATGTGTGCATTGTCATTTAGTATGCGTATATATGTATTATAACAATTCAATCAGTGAGGTCTAACTCCCCTCCATTGATTATTTTTCAGGAGAGTCATCGTCTTTAGACTTCAGTAGCAAACCCATACGTCAGATTTCTTCCGCCCCGGCTTCATTATGTAAACTACTTACCTGAGTTTATTTTATAATCTAGACACTGCAGTAGTTATGATCGGTTGTGAGATTTATGTATCATATTTAAATGAGATTATATTTTAAAGATTTGAACTGAAATTTGTATTAAAGGATTATTTATATATATGAGATGAGGATGTTCATCTAATCCCAGTGGCAGATTATTATTTTATTTTTATTTATGATTTTATTTCCGCTGCTGAATATTTTATTTATGTTATTATTATTATTGCATGTTTTTATTTTATTTTAAGGCTTGCTATGGGTTCCGGATTCGAAAGAATTTTCGTTCTCTAGCGCCGGTCATGGCCCTTGTTTTGGGTCGTGACAGATTAAAATAATATGATTGAAAAACCAGATCCTTAGAACTCGAATTTTGCATCTCATAAACCCTAACTTAATTCAACCAAAAAATTAAAATTACTTACCAAATAAACATCTAAGGCCTTTGAAGATGAAGATTGTGGTCTGGAATAAATTTCTAAATCTTCAATTTACTTTATAAATTCATCTTTCTTTTTTAAAAAAAAAAAAAAAAAGAAGATGAAGAAAAAGAAGGAGGAGAAGGAAGATAATGATTATCTCCCTTCCTTCCTTCATTCCTTCACTCCTTAAAAGCCACGTACAACTCTTTTTATAATAATAATAATAATAATAATAATAATAATAATAATAATAATAATAATAATACCAATAACTAAACCAATTTAAACCCCTTATATTTTTGCTATAAACCAATTTAAACCCTTAATTTTCTAATTCTTATTATGCACTTAATTGTAAACATCTATAATCTTTTCCTATTTAACATTGGAATTAATATCATACATATTACATACAATTTTTTATGTCTATATAATATGCATGTTATGCAAATATTTGCAAATACATTAGGTGAGCACTACAAAGCATGACTTAAGGAAAAATGTTATTAATGCAAGTTCAATAACATGAGTTATATTTTCATTAATTCTTAGATCTTTTTTTTTTCCAAAAAGAATTTCAAATATTTTAAATCAAATTAATTATTATTAATTATATGAACTATATATAAATACAAAAACTAATTAATTAAATATTGAATTTATATGGGATATCAATGCATCCTTGACCTAAATTAATGTTCAACTCCTCTATGCTTCTACTAAAAATTAAAAAGTTTTTCAGTTCAAAAACAAGAGGAAACAAAAAGAAACCAAAGCAAATTAAAATTTAACTACATACAAACCCATCTTGTCTCTATGGCAAGGGCTTTTGTCCTGTCTCTTTGACAAGTTTTATGTTCTTTCTTTCTTTCTTTCTTAATCTTAGGGATAAGTATAATTCTGATCCTTGTAGTTTTGCCAAAAGGCAAAATCATTCGTGTTTTTTTTTTGGCATTTTAAGTACCTTGTGTTAGACTTTTTTTTACACTTTAATACTTTTCTAACTAAAATCATCATTATTTTATGAGAAAATATTAATATAATATTAAATTCAATGATAAATTTGTTCTATATATAATTTATGATCAATTTAACAAATTGGTTATTTTTAAAAATATTGTAAATTTATTCTAAAAATTATTTCTTTTTATTCATAATTAAATTAAAACTCTAAATTTAATTTTTTGTGAGTTTATTCTAGTTAGTCAAATAATATATTACTCATTATATGATTTTAGTATTGAAAATGCATATTATTTTTACATTA
Organism: Mallotus nudiflorus; assembly: GCA_947683625.1. Lineage (NCBI taxonomy): Eukaryota > Viridiplantae > Streptophyta > Magnoliopsida > Malpighiales > Euphorbiaceae > Mallotus > Mallotus nudiflorus. The sequence goes on along the minus strand of CANTUR010000049.1, from coordinate 6,607,010 downwards.
AAGCATACATTTTAAACAATATTTATTAGAAGGGTACTACAGTGTAAAAAAAAAATGAAACACGAGGCAGTTAAATGTAAAAAAAAGGACTGATTTTACCAAAAGGCAAAACAAAAAGGATTAAACTTGTACTTATCCCTTAATCTTATTTTCTTAGTTTGCCTATTCTTGTTTTCTAGTGATTATGGCTCAATCAAACCCTACAAATAGTGGAGATTTAGAAGAATGATGTAGGACTCTGTCGATTGAAGAAGATGATGATGATGATGGATTAGTAGTTAAAAGTGAAGAGTTGGTGGACACGATCCAAAACTTTTAACATTGTCTAGCTGGAAGATTTTTAACATAGAAAACTATAAATTTGCATGCTATGAAAAACACATTGGCTTCCCTTTGGCATTTTGTTAAAGGTGTTTGTGTTAAAAAATTAGATAATCACATATATCTTTGTTAGTTCAATCATCATTTGGACTTAGCCAGAGTGGAGGAATCAAGTCCATGGTCCTTTGAACAAAACCTGTTAGTGGTGCAAAAGTATGATAGAGTTACACCATTTGATTAACTGGAATCAATCTGTCTCTCTTTTGGATCCAAATTCATAACCTTCTGGCAGGATTTCATTTAGAGAAAATATTGCAGCATATTGGTAACTACATTAGTGAGTTCCTATCCTCTAATCCCAATAACTTTACAAACATATGGCATAGCTATGTTCATATATGTGTAAATATTGATGTCAGGAAACCTCTAAAATATAAGATGAAGATAAAAAAAAAGCAAATGGTGATTAGTTCTTGGTGGATTTTCACTTTGAATGCCTCCCTACTTTTTATTTTGTTTTGTTTTGTTTATTATGTCTTAAAGGACTTTAAATGATTCTATGAGAAGGTCTTTCATTCTCCAATGTTGGTCATGAACAAATCTTATAGAAATTGGTTGTGTGCCACTTCTCAGCAATCATAAAATAATATTGGTTAAAAGTGATTGAGATTGAAAGTCAATTACTCTCTGGCTATTACTAATCAAACTAGTTCTCAATTTGGTAATCACTCTAGTGGCAATAATTGTGGAGTTAATGGTGAAGATAATTCTAGTATACGTCAAGAGGTGCTAGCTAAGGAAACTGACAAGGTTAGTGGCGAGATTTTAGTTATTTCTTATAGGACGTGCTTTAATATGGATTATAATGGCTCTATTGCTTTGGGTTTGAATAAGGATTCAAATTTAGATGTAGTGGTGCTCATGGACTCTAAAAGGAGATGTAAAGATGAAAGCATTATTTTTTAATATGGGCTCTAGTCAAGTAGATGGGATTGGGCCTATCAATATGTAGTTAGACTCTTTTAATTCACATGGACCAGAGGTGAAACTTGAAACTCAAGCCCACCTATAACCATGAGTATACTAGCCTGGAATTTCAATGAGTTGGCCAAACTATAAGCAATTTGTGTCTTAAAAGACCTAGTGTTTAAAACTAGGCCCAAACTTCTTTTCCTTTATGAAACAATGGCAAAATAAGATATAAGTGATAGTGTTAGAATTCAGTTAGGCTTTGATGATGTAATTGTGGTTGATTGTGTGGGTTGAAGTGGGGGTTTGACCCTTTTATGAGATAGTAGTATTATTGTGAATGTATTGGACTCTGATTAAAACTTTATAAACATGTCTGTGTATGTGGTGGGTTTTGAACACTATAGACCAATTGGATTTTATGGTATTTTAGATCATAACAGAAGAGAGGTATCACAATAAATTCTTCATCATCTTGCTAGCTCTTTATCTCTTCCCTGGTGTTTTTTTGGGGGATTTTCTCGATTTATTAGCTTCATTTGAAAAAGTGGGTGGTGTTCCTTATACTGAAAGGTTGCTTAATGGATTCTGAGACATTATGAATGATTGTGGTTTATATGAGTTACCTTCTTTGGGCCATATTTTTACTTGGGAATGTTCACAAGGGATAGAAAATTAGATTTAAGAGAAACTTGATAGAGGATTTGCAACAGATTCATGGTTTCAGGTGTTCTCTTCCTTAGTGCTTATGGTTTTAGATTACTCTTCCTCTAACCATCTTCCTATTTTTTTGGATATTGTTAGGTGTAGCCAAAAATTGTATAGTAAATGGTTCTGGTATAAAAACTCTTTGGTCCATTATTAAGAGTGTAAAAGTATTATTTTTAGGTGTTGAGTTAATAGTGCATATGCTCCTTTGTTAGATAAAATTACTAATTATGGGTATGCATTATATAGATGGGGCTCTTCTTTAGTCAAGAATTTTTACGAAGATCTAGATGCTTGCTCGAGGAAGCTTTAACTTCTTCATCCTCAAAATGATTCTCATGGTATTATTGAATTTTAAGCTACCTCAAAACTTTATGATGACTTACTAGCATAACAGGAGTCCTTTTAGAGGCAGTGTGCTAAGCAATACTGGTTGAGGGATGACAATTCAAATATAAGGTTCTTTCATTCTTATGCTTCTAGTAGGAAATGCAGTAATTGGATTCATTCTCTCAAAGATAAGAATGGTGTCTGGTAAAATAAAAAGTCTCGTGTTCACCGGGTTATTATGGATTTAGCACTATTTTTAAATCCTATGACATTACTGATACTCAAATATTGGATTTCATTTCTCCCTTGGTCTCAGATGTATAGAATGAGCTTCTTCTCAGTCCTATAATGGCTTCTAAGGTTAAAGAAGTTATGTTCAGAATGCACTTGATAAGTCTTTGAGGCTAGATACATTGAACTATATTTCTTTAAAAAATTTTGGCATGTGGTGGGTGAGGATATGTTCCGTTTATATGAATCCTTCATGACTTATGGTTTATTTCCAATAGTGTTAAATGAAATTTCATTAGTTCTTATACTAAAGAAAAATTAAGTAGAGGGGATGGCTAGTCTATGTTCGATTGCACTTTGTAATGTTTCTTATAAATTCTTGTAAAACTTCTCACAAATCATCTTAAGCATATACTTCCTAGCCTTATCTCAGCATATCAAAGTGCATTTGTTAGGGGTTATTCTATTTTGGGCAACATCATGTTGGCTTCTGAAATTAATTATACTTTGAAAATCAAAAGGAAAAGGAGGGTTGGTATGGCTACACTAAAAGTATATATGTCTAAAGCCTATAATAGGGTAGAATGATAATTTTTTGAAGATATTATATTAAAAATGGATGTTCATGGTAAATGGGTAAAGTGAATTATGTTTTGAGTTTCTACTATCACTTATAATGTGTACAATAATAGGGATGTTATTGGGAGAGTTATTCCTTAAATAGGACTGAGACAAGGTGACCCACTATCACCATATCTCTTTATAATTTGTGTGGAAGGTTATAGTGGTCTGCGAACATCTAAAGCTGATAAAAGCTTGCTCTGTGGCTGATGTGTAGCAAGACACTCTCCATCTATTAAATTTTACTCTTTGCCGATGACAGTTATTTCTTCTTTTAAGGTAACTTCCAAGAAAGCCAAGTTATCAAACAGTGTTTGCAAGTCTGTGAAGCCGCTTCAAGTCAGTTTATAAATACCTCTAAGTCCTCGATTTTCTTCAGTAGGAATGTTAATACATTTACTCAGAATGAGAATGTTAATACATCTACTCGAAACAAGATCTCTTCCTTGCTTAATATTACCATAGTTCAAAATCAAGTCTTTTACCTAGGGCTCCCTACTTCAGTTGGTAGAAATAAAAGGGAGGTCTTTAGTTTCATTAAGGGTCGAATCTGAAAGAGACTTCACTCTTGGCATTCAAAGTTACTATCTTGTGGTGGGAAAGCGATGCTTTTGAAAATGATGGCTGTAGGCGATGAGTTTTAGCACACGTCCAAGATTTTAGCAACTGCGATACTATTTGAGCTTGACGCTCTAGAGAACACACTAACCATTATCATAAAGACATGGCGTGAAGATGAGGAGTCGCAACCCAGGGAAATAAATGGGATGAATCGAAAAGGTGGTACTCAATTCCCTAAAAGAAAGCTAGCACCACAACCAGGAGATTCTGGATATGAAATATCAACTTCTTTCAGTCTTGTGTTCATTTAAAATTACTTTATGAATTACTATCTTATTCTCTATTTACATGCAATTTCATATAAACCCTAAAACAATCAACTCCAAGGTAAACTAGTCATGAAATATACAAGTAAATAATGCATTCAATAAATTACATAATCCCTAAGTTAGTCTAATCTACATGGATTTTCAATAAATGAGCTAAATCTACATATTTTAATTAATATGTGAACCTAAAGACCTAATTCCTTTTGATTTTAATTAAATGAACTTAAGTCTACTAATTTTAACAAAAGTGGGCCTAATTCTACAAATTATAGAATATTTAAATTAGTGGGCTTAATTCTATATGTTATGAAAGTATTTAAATTAGTGGGCTTAATTCTACATGTTTCAATTAAATAGTGATCTTAAATCTACAAATTATGAAAGAAGGCTTAAATTAAGTGGGCTAAGTCTAAACTAATTAAACTAAATTAGGTGGGCCTATGTCTAATTAACTAAATGGGCCTAAGGATATTTCTAACCTAAAATCTAATTAATTATGGACCTAAAAATATATTTTAATTAATTAAACCTAATTAATTATTAATTGAGATGGGCTAAAATAAATAAATCAAGACCTAAAGTGGGCTTAAGGCCCGAAACACATAAAAATAATAAATAAACCCAAAAACAAGTAAAAACATTAAAAAAACAATTAAATAAGATCAAACAAATAATTAAATTAATCCTTACTAAAACCTTAATTTTTATTAACATACAACCTAAATTAATATACTTCCTCCATTAATTTTAAATAATTACCCAATTGAAACCTAATTTTTTTACTAACCAATTTAATCAAAATAAACATGCAACCATACATGTAATTTTATTACTTCCACAATTAGGGCTATTTCATTAATTCATAAATCAATGGATAAAATAAAAATACAGCAATAAATAAAAATAAAGATAATAAAAATAAAATAAAACCATGGAAACTAAGTCTCTACAAGACTTTATTCATAGTCTTCTATGGACTTCTCATGAATTCATCCCCCACATGATCACCATGCATTTTCCTCCATAATCACCACAAAAATAAGATAAAATAATGATTAATGAATAAATTATGATAATAACTTGAAAGAATAATAATAAAAAAAATATAAAAAAATAATAAGATGAAAGAAAAAAATAAATAAATAAACAAAAAATAAGAAGAAGATGATATGATTATGAAGGATTTAGGGTACTCCTCATATTAGTAGTTTACCGTTCTTGATAAGTCTTCGAATCTTTTTCTTCAAAAATTCTCTATGAATCTTGAATTAATTGTTAATAAAAGGAATTTTTGTAAAACATTCAAGAGAAAATCACATTTTTCTTCCTCTCTTTTTCTTTTTTCTTTTTCTTTCTCACCCGGCCTTCCCTTTATATAATGGAACTAGGAAGCCTAGCCCCAATCCAAATATGATTCTAATTCCTAAAGTATAAAATTAATACTTAAAATTATATTTAGAAATTTTAAACTAGTTAGGACTGAATTAATTATGAATTTTAAAGCAATTAAAACTAAATTAAAATAGGAAACAGAGATCGGAAGCATTCAATTCTGACCGGGATTGTGTAATTCCGATCGGAATTATACAATCCTGATCGGAATTCGTGTAATTTTGATCGAAATTATGGAATTCCAACCGGAATTACATAATTCTGGTCGGAATTATGGAATTTCGACATTTTTTTTCTTTTTTTAACATTTAATTACAAAAAGGCCCTTGGAAAAATTTAAATTTTACAATTAGGTCCTAAAATGAACTTTGCGATTTAGTCCCTGAAAATATTAAACCCTTCCTTTAAAAGCTGCATTTAAGCCCTTAGAATTTTTAAAGATTAAGTATCAAAAACATTTTCATCACTGGATTCTTTTGCTGTATCCATAACATGTTATCCCGAAATTGGGTGTCTATAATGGTGCAAGAAATTCTTAATTTTATAATGAATGTTTTCCTCCTCCCTATATCACTTTATGATGAGATTGAGAGGATGCTTAACAGTTTTTAGTAGGGATGTAATAAAAGCTTAAAGAAGGGTATTCAATGGTTAAGTTAGGACAAGCTTAGTAAACCAAAGAAGCTTGGCGATCTTGGCTTTAAGAAATTGAGGGCTTTTAATTTAGCTATAATTTTAAAGCAAGCTTGGAAACTTATTGATAATACTTCCTCTTTAATGGCCATTGTATTCAAAGCTAAATATTTTCCCTCAACCTCCTTTTTTGAAGCTAAATAGGGTACAAATCCTAGCTTTATTTGGATGAGCCGTATGGTGACTCAAGGTATTCTAAAACAAGGAGCCTGAATCAAAATTAGTGATGGTTAAACAACTAAAATCTGAGGTGATCCATGGTTAACTTCCTCTTTAGATGGTTGTGTATCAACTATTGCGCCAAAGGATCTTAAAGATTGTACAGTACAAAGCTTATTTTTATTGGATTATAGACTTTAGGATAGAGACCTTGTGCTCGATATGTTTAATGCTAGGGATAGTTAGCAAATTCTTTAATTGCCTCTGAGTAATAGGTCAGTGTCTGACAATTGATACTGGTTATGTTCTTTTAATGGACAGTTCTCAATGAAGAGCTATTATAGAATGATAATTAGAGACATTGAGGATCAACTTTATATAGTATAGGGATGTATTTGGAAGCTTAAGATCCCTGCCAAAATTCAAAATTTCCTATAGTGAGGTGCTTGGGACTGTTTACCTACACAATAATCTTTTAGAGCTAAGTGTGTGCCTATAGACGATAATTATCCTCTTTGAAACTCATCAGTTGAATATGCTTCTCATATATTCTTTTCCTACCTAATTATTATTTATTGTTGGAATCATGCTCAAATCAATTTTATATTTTATCCTTACAAATCCTTTCGGGACAACCTATATGTAATTCTTTCTCAAATTTCTATTAAGAATACTAAATACTTTGCTACAATTTGTTATGGGCTTTGGTACAATTTGAATTATAAGATTTAGAAAGGCTCTTCTAATTTTACTGTAAGAATCATTAATAGTGCAGGTCATCATATTTGCAGATAGTGAAAAGCAAGGAATTATAGTCTCAACTTGGATCCCAATAGTTCTTTATTATTATAAGTGGTATGCCCTAAAGGCTAATCACATATTTTGATATTATAAATTATCTCAAATGGCAATAAAAGAATATTCTATTATTTAAAATGTTTATTTAATTGAATATTTATCCATTAGCATCATGTTAAATATATTTATTATCAAGAGTTAATAATATGAGCTAAAAATTTATTTAATGCATATGCTATAAAATGTTCATAGTTATATAACTAATATTTGGGTAATATTAATTAGACTATCATCTCTATCTATTTTCTTTGATTAGTATATGATACTAATAATGGGAGGTAGTGAGTCTCATGCTACTTAATATGAGATATCAGAATAGACATATGGATACTTATGTGATGGGTGGATCGAATAATGACATTAAATATATAATCGCAAGGATGTTCATTTATAATCAATTATCATAGTTTAGATCATAATGGTGCATATAGTCCTTTGACCTAATGTGACACGACCATCCACATTTGAGTGGTTAGAGTTTGTTACCACTTATATACTTGTGTTAATCACACATGGGTATATGGCATGTGGTGGCTCTAGTCAGTTAAATATAAGGATAAGTGTTTAACTAAGATGAGATTCATTTCTTGGAGTGAATTGGGATAAGATCTTATGCTATCTAAGTCTTTTTTTTATGAATAAGTTCCTGGTCAGTACAAACATAACAATCTGAAAGAGTTTTAGTGCTAGAAAATGTTTCTAGTATTTGTTATGTTTTATCAAGAAATAGATATTGAGATGAGGTCATATCATATGGCTATTAAAGTTTGATTAAACCTTGACTCTAGGCTATATAAGGATTTTCTAATAAAGGGATTTTAATGCACGGTAATTATGACCAAAAGGGTTCGTGTGAATTAATATATGCATTCATTTCTAATTGGGTAGTTGTGATATTGATGCTAGGGGTCACTCATAACTTATGAGAACTAAATGTGAATAATTGGGATTTTCACATTTAGACTTGAAAGGAGTTTCAAATAATATCAAGTGTTGATATTATCTTCTCATTGCCAATTAGACATGAAACTAGTAAGTCATAAAAAGTTTTTACCAAATCTCCATTATTATTAATCTAATTATTGATTAAAAGTGTTTAATCAATTAATTATGATTAATGAAATTAGATTTATATTTAAAGCAATAATTCTAGCATATCATGAAATCTAATTTCAATGAAAAAGTTTAATTATTAATTTGTACGTAATTAATATGAGATATTAATTAAGATATTAAATTAATAATATAAATATATATCATTTCTATTTGATTTAGATTAATAGCCCAAGTGTTATAGACCTAGGCCCAAAAGAGTGTTGGACCAAAGATTAATCCAATATATTGACAAAGCCCATCAACTTTATCTAGGCTTACTTATTTGATGGAATGGGTTTGTGTTAAGTGTTAGCCTAATGACTTAGCCCAACTATATTAAGTGATATTATATTTGATTTTATTAAATCAAATAAAGATAAGGATAAGGATGTTAAATGATATGTGTAAGTCCATGGTGATATAGAGAAAGTGCATGAGTTGTAATCTCTACATCCTTTTATTTTGGACACTAGTGACTTACACAATAGTTAACATATCATGCCAAGTGGCATATGGGTGATGTCATCAATCTCTACACTTATCACTTATCATGATTATCTAAATTGGTAAGTAGAAATCAATTATGAAAATAATCAATGTAGAGAAAGTTTAGAGAGACAAAAAAAAGGGAAAGAAATACATATACACAAAACCTAAGAGTTCTCTCAAGGATCATATTAGTGTAAGTTTGTAAGGGCAATTGAAAGAGGATACTTGCTTCTAATCGATCCAGGCAAGAAGGGGATTTAGTAAAGCTTGGTGTTTTAAGTTAGATGTCTCACACTTGGGAGACTAAAAACTTGATTCAAAATTTGAATAAAGAGGACACAAAGATAATAGAATACTTATGGCCTACATTAAACTTAGGAGATTATAAGTTTTTCTTAAAACTTAGAATTCCTAGGTTGTTGATTACTTATTATTTGTATTATTTTGTGTATTAGTAATGTGTTAATTGCAAAATGGATCCTTAGGATTAGAGTTCTTCATGGGATGATGGGTAGTAAATTTTTAAAATTTGTTCTACTTAGGATTTGATTCCTAAATGGCACAATCAATTCCTGACAGTGGTATCAAAGCTCCTTTTTGCACTTAATATATGCTATATTGGTTGATAATTGCAAGTGTTATGATTTAGATGGATGTTAGTTGCAAGTGTTGTAGCTAAACATATGTAAAAATGGCCTTAAGTGTGTGCATAATCGTGACTATGCCGAATCGTCATGGGTGTGCCAACTCGTGACTGTGGTTGGTCATGCTGACTCATGATTGTACTTGGCTATGCCGACTCGTGATAGTACTTGGTTGTGCCGACTCATCACGAACGTGCAAACTTGTCACAGAGGCTACATGTCCCGAGTCAATCTTGAGTCGGCACAGTGGTGCTGAATTGTGTCTACTTCCCTTCTTTATACCCTTTCATAATAACCCTATTTAAAAAAAGCACAAGTTGGAAAGCTTAAGGGCCTTTAAATGCATGTTTTTGCTATTAATTAAAAGAAAAGAATTTTTTTAGTAAATAAACAACTGAATTAATTAAAAAAATTAAAACAATTTAGATGCTATTATTTGTGTTAGTTATATCAATACATTGGTTAATTACTTAAATAATGATTTTACATTGTCCATGAAATCACAAAATTATTACTAAATAAAAACTTTAGTCATAGGTAGGGATAAGCACGGGTTGAGAAAATTAGGGGATTTAAAATCTCCAGAACCGTGTTATATTTCAGAAATTTTTAAAATAAAATCTTTAGTACTATTATTCAATTTAAAAATCTCCATACCGGTATCATACTATTTTTTGGGACGATTCGGTATGGAGATTCTGATCTATCGAAATGAATCGATATGGTACGGTCTAAACCTGGAATTCAGGAATTTATGTAATAGGCAAATTATATTATTAATTAAAATTGCATTTATTATCCACAAATAAATTAAAACTATATTTATTATCCACAAATCAAAATGACATAGTTTTGGGTAAAGATATATTTTTTTTTGTTATTGTATGGATATTGTATGTGTGTGTGTATGTATATATATATATATATATATATATATATATATATATATATATATATATATATATATATATATATATATAATATTTACCTCTTTGCTTTAAATAATATCAATAAGATTAAATTATTTAATAACAATAATAATTATTAAATATAATAATAACAATATATTTAATTAATAAAAATAACCTATATTCTCTTATTTTTTTAGAAATCACTATTTACTTTAATCAAAACGATATAGTTTTAGGTAAAATTATATCGTTTTGTTAATTTATATAATATATGTTTATTTATTATTATGTAGCAAATTAATAATTATAATATTATTTTTTAGCTTATTAGTTTTAAATAATATCAATAAGATTTTATTACTTAATAACAATAATAATTAATAAGTTAATAAATATAATAATATTATTTAACTCATTAATTTTAAATAATATCAATAATATTATATTACTTACTAAAAATAATAATTAATAAGTTATTAAATATGATAATAACAACATATTTTAATTAAAAATTATTAAATTTGAAATTATACAATGTTGATTTTCTTATTTAAATATTTTTTGTTTAAATTGAAATATAATGGGTATTCCACATTTTTACTTATAACAATTTTCTTATTTCTCATATTTTAAGTTTAAAGTGTGTTGTAATAGACATTCTATATTCTTATTTGAAAATAATACAATGTTAATTTTTTATTTTTATATCTTGAGTTCAAATTGTAATATAATACACATTTCATATTTTGCCTTGTTAATTGAATTATAGTAGTAGTAGTAACAATGATATAATATTAATAATAATAAAATTAATAAAAATACTTTTGTTAACAATTTATTTTTTATATTTTAATCACAAAACATTTTAATTTTTATCATATAGTATTATACATATGAATATTACTTGACAATATCATTATAAGTACATAATTAAATTACTACTTAATACTATTTCTTAATATCTATGTATTAGTTATTAAATTAATATTTGGTTTTTTGTTCGGTACAGTTTCGGTCTGGTTCGGTACGGTTTTCAATTCGGTTTTTTATAAATACCTAGTATCATACCAAATTAGTCATAAAAATAAGATAAAATAATGATTAATGAATAAATTATGATAATAACTTGAAAGAATAATAATAAAAAATATAAAAAAAAAATAATAAGATGAAAGAAAAAAATAAATAAATAAACAAAGAATAAGAAGAAGATGATATGATTATGAAGGATTTAGAGTACTCTTCAGATTAGTAGTTCATCGTTCTTGATAAGCCTTCGAATCTTCTTCTTCAAAAATTCTCTATGACTCTTGAATTAATTGTTAATAAAAGGAATTTTTGTAAAACATTCAAGAGAAAATCACATTTTTCTTCCTCTCTTTTTCTTTTCTTTTTTCTTTTCTTTCTCACCGGGCCTTCCCTTTATATAGTGGAATTAGGAAGCCTAGCCCCAATCCTAATATGATTCTAATTCCTAAAGTATAAAATTAATACTTAAAATTATATTTAGGAATTTTAAACCAATTAAGACTGAATTAATTAGGAATTTTAAAGCAATTAAAATTGAATTAAAATAGGAAACAGAGATTGGAAGAATTCAATTCTGACTAGGATTGTGTAATTCCGATCGGAATTATATAATCCCGAGGTGTAATTCTGATCGGAATTATACAATCCTGAGGTGTAATTTCGATCGGAATTATGGAATTCCGACACTTTTCTTTTTTTTTTTCTTTTTTTAACATTTAATTACAAAAAGGCCCTTAGAAAAATTTAAATTTTACAATTAGGTCCTAAAAAGAACTTTATGATTTAGTCCCTGAAAACATTAAATTCTTCTTTTAAAAGCTGAATTTAAGCCCTTAGAATTTTTAAAGATTAAGTATCGAAGACATTTTCATTACTGGAGTCCTTTGCTGTATCCATAACATGTCATCCTAAAATTGTGCGTCTACAGTTGCGCCCCTTTGTGGCTGTTTGCTTAACAAATTGCGGCAAAGCAAAATAGCACCCAATTTCTAAATTGAAAGTTAGGATACTTACCTGCTCCTTGAAGTTTTTGCTTATGAATTTGCTATACTCAGACGTATAGCATTTCAAATGACATATCATACTCAGTCATATGATATTGATTATACTCGGTCATATGATATTGATTATACTCGGTTGTATAACCTTAGGTGAATGAAACACATTGTACTCGGATGTACAATGTTTGACTATACTCGGACTTATAGCATTGAATTGAAAAAATTACATCATACTCAGTCGTATGATATTGATTATACTCGGTCATATAATCGATTGAGGATACATTGCAATCGGTCATACAATGCCGGCTACACTCGGTCATATAGTCTTGAATTGAAAAATTACATAACACTCGGTCATATGATGCCAATTATACTTGGTAATATAATCGATTGAGGATACATTGCACTCGGTTGTATAATGCTGACTACACTCGATCGTATAGTATGTTTTGAAAAGGAACATCACACTCGGTCGTATGATGCCGATTATACTCAGTTGTATAGAAGACACATTGCACTTGATCGTACAATGCTGACTACATTATGTCGTATAGTCTATTTTGAAAAGGAACATCGTACTCGATCGTATGATGCTAATTATACTCGGTTGTATAATCAATTGAAGACACATTGCACTTGGTCGTATAATGCTGACTACACTCGGTCGTATAGTCTAATAAAGAGACATTACACTCGATCATATGATGTTGATTATACTCAGTCGTATAATCGATTGAAGACACATTGTACTCAGTCGTACAATGCGACTACACTCGGTCGTATAGTCTGATAAAGAAACATCACACTCGATCGTATGATGTTGATTATACTCGGTCTTATAATTGATTGAAGATACATTGCACTCGGTTATACAATGCTGACTACACTCGGTCGTATAGTCTGATTTGAAAAGAGGCATCATACTCGATCATATGATGTTGATTATACTTGATCGTATAATCGATTGAAGACACATTGCACTTGGTTGTACAATGCTGACTACACTCGGTCGTATAGTCTGATTTGAAAAGAGGCATCACACTTGGTCGTGTGATGCTGATTATACTCGGTTGTATAATCAATTGAAGATACATTGACAGTTTTAACAATTCCCTAAATTGCTAAACTATAAAGCTTTACAATTTAGGACTAAATTATAAAGAATTAAATGGACCTAAGTGTAAATGAAAGTTGAAGGACTAAATAAGATATTTTCCCCTTTATATATTCCTTTCCTTCTTTTTCCAATTCATCATCTCTTTTTCCTATTCTTCTTTTTTTTCTCCTTTTCATTTTCTCTTGATTTTCAAATTTTCTCCTTTCAATTAAACTCTCATCCAACGTCTGATTTTGGATCTGTCTAATCTTATGGCCCACCCATAATGTAGGCTACGCGGGAGCAGTTCTAGGCAATCAGATCCCATCACTTTATGTCCGCATTTTCCCTAAAATGATTTAGGACTTCATGAAGATGAAGAGATATTTCCATTGACCCACTTGCACCTCCACAGATGTTCTCAGGCTGGAATTTAGGCATATTTCTTATCCCTGTTTACAATTTTGCAATAAACATATTTATTTTAGTATATAAAATTAATGTTTATATGCATGCAAATTAATGGACAAAGTAGATGTAAATCATGAAAAATTGGTAAATTAAAATCAAAATATGTTAAATTTCATTGGGATTTTCATTAGAAGTCTAAATTTCTAGATTGAAATCCCAGGTTTTCGATCGGATTTCTCAAATTTCTAATTGGAAATTAGGAAATCCAATCAGAATTCTAGATTTTCGATCAGAATTCTAGATTTCTAATAAAAAATCTAGACTTTTGATTTGATTTTTTAATTTTTTTTAAAGGTAACGTAAGAAAATCAGAAATTTAGGAAAGAAAATGATCCTATTATTTCTGTATTTTCAGAAACCCCTGAAATTCTCAGGTTGTTTTCACTTAGCGCGAGAGTTATTCCATGACTTTTCTGGAGAGGTAGTACAACATGTCTGGGCATCCGACTTTCGACACTTTATTGATGCTTTACCGACTGCTCAAGGTAGGTTGGATCACTATTCCCTTTTTTCACTTATCGAGAGATGGATGGACATTACTCACACCTTCCACACATGAGTGAGTGAGCTAACTATTTCCCTGATGAGTTTTTCTGCCATTATCAGGATTGCATTCAGAGGTACCCCGGTTCCTTTTGATGTCCATTACTGCACTCTTCCGAAGGATGTTAGGAGTTGTTACGTCTATGACCTACTCAGGTTTGTTTTGGCATGGAAGAATAAGAAGAACGTGCTTCTTTTTTCCTTTGTACAGGGTTTCAGGAGACTACCTACCACTACACCTCGCCAGATTCTTCAGAAGGTGAGATGTTTCTTATTGATTTTGCTTGGCACTACCCTCTTTTGTGAGACTGGTCATGAGGTTAGCATCTCTCTTCTTGGCCCTCTTCAAGATCTTTCTAGGATCTCTACTTTGGATTGGGGGTTTGCAGCACTTGCTTACCTCAACTATAGATTGGATACTGTTTGAAGAGGCATTGTGAAGATGTGCGGCTTCTGGCATGTCTTGCATGTATGCTTCTTATCCTTTTTTAACTTTTTACTTACTTTCACCTTCCCCTCTTTATTTCCTTCATCTTCCCCTTTTTTTTCTCAGATTTGGGGTATTAAGACTAGAGTGATTCAAGGTTTCAGTGCCATTAGCTTTGACAGGAGTCTTCCCCTGATGCAGAGATGGGGTTCTTCTCATCTTGCTAGCATTGAACATGATTTACAGACTTATCAAGATCAGCTAAACTCCTTAAAGTGGGACCTGGTAAGAAAATTTTAACTTTTAATATTTCATCAATTGCAGAAGTCTAACAAATTTAAATTTAAATGAATGAGTTCACAGGTTAGATTAGATTGGTTGGCTAGTGCTGAAGACATTCAGCGATATGAGTTTATGACTGTAACTATGAGACTTGAGACTATGAGAGTTTTGCTTCCTGGTTACAGCTGCCAGATGTGGTATCTTGGTGAGCGTGTTTATCACTAGCATGTGGGACCTTCCAGGAGGTGTGTCCCCTCTTCTATTCCTCCCTCGATGTATGGAGTAGTAGTATGACTGGCCTTGAGCTTAGAGCTGCTCTTGAGGGATATGATGCTTCGACGATGCTTGAGCGTTCTTATAATTATCGGGAGTATATTCGAGAGAACCTCTTAGAGCATGTTCCTACATATCCATCTGAGGTATGCTTTCTCTCACTACTTTACTTCAATTCTCTCATCATTGTTGACATTTGGTTCTCTGTATAGTTTAAAGGAGTCCCTAATGCTGCTAGGGGGGAGACTGAGGATGATACTAAGGAGACCGAGCAGGAAGTCGAGCCTATTCATCATAGTGAGACTGCTCATGGTGAGGCTCCCTCAGGTACTATTCTGGGTGATGTTCCCCCATTTGATAGGTCGATGTATTATTGGGCTCCCATAGTACAGACTCCTGTTGAGCAATACATGTATTTTGATACAACTCAGATTCCTAGCTTCTCACTCCCTGATGCTTCATATGTAAGTTCAATTTGCTCCTTAGCCAACCCTGCACAAAACCTGTAATTGTTGCTAAATTAGTAAAATTTATTTTACAGGTCCCTAGGACACAGACAGAGTATTTGTATGGAATTGCCTTTTCCCAGAGATTGTTTACTATGTAGATTACTGATACTTTGAGGGTTAGTATTCACAACAAATATGCAAATGTATGCATGTTATGCATGATATACATGATTCTAACTATTTTCTAATGCAACAGAATTATGTTAGGGATTTGGAGCATGAGAATGAAAGGCTCCAACGATAGCTTGCTAGCCTTAGTTTTGATGGACATAATGCTAGGACTTCTATGCCCCCAGATCAGAGTGACGATCTAGCTAGAGAGTGGAGCCCCTGGCTAAACACTGGAGCTCAGGATGACTGACTTTCTTTAGGAATTGTATTAGTGTGACTGTACTTTGAGATATTTCATAACCGTCTCTTTCTATGCATCAGAATAATGGATATTCAATCAGAATTTTGAATTTTTGATCGGAAATCTAGGTTTCGATTTGATTTCTTTTCCTACTCCAACATGAATTTAGTCCAAAAATCAATCCTAATCCTTTCTATATCTAATTTACAGCCTATATAAGAACCATAAGACAAATATGTTGCATCAATTCCATTCTTTGCCTCCATCATGACACAAGCCACGCTTACATTGATGAAGAAGTTTCTCAAGACCCTTAATGGAGATGATTGGAATAAAATTCTGCCCTTTCATGCCAAACCCTTAAAGTCCCTTTAACATCTGAAGATCGACAATAATTTCTTACACGTTGCTGCCACTTTCTGGGATGCTAAGGATCACATATTTAGATTCAATGGACAAGAGCTGTGTCCCTTGATAGAGGAATTTACTACTATTTTCACTAAGTTGGACTGCTACCATTGCTCTCCCAAATCTTAAGATTGAGTTCCTCGACAGATTAATAGAATTCTTTGATATGCCCCCAGATGTTATCTACATGCACGCACATAATACCAGAACCATCAGTCTTCTTTTTTTGATTTCCTCTTATGGAACTAGAGACAAAACCAATGTTGCTTGGATCAGAACTGTCACTTTCTGCCTATATGCTCAATTTCTACTAGTGTCTTCTCATGGAGATACTGATGTAAGGATTATCAATATCTTAGAACAGGTAGAAACTGGAGCTTATCCCGTGCCTGTCATACTTGCTGAAACTATCATTGGGTTAGATAATTTCAAAGTTCAAAACTGACTCTCAGGCAGTCTACTTCTCCTTCAGGTATGTAACCCCTTTTTTTTAAGCTGCCCTTTCAGGTTTTCAACTTAGCTCTCTTTTTTTTTAAGATTTGGTTATAGGAGAAATTGAGTCTGCTTGATGCTCCTCCCAATGCTTTGATTTATCAATCTCATCATCTATAATCTTGTCCTTTAAAGATAAAGGATAAGCACACTATGGATCAATGGACTGATTGGATGAAAGGCATTGCTGATGTTGAGATTACTTGGATCTGTCCTTGGTGGAGATTAAAATTCATGACCATCAACTTGTATGACAATTATGTCCCTATTCCCATATTATCCTTTTCGACCTTTCTTTCTCCTTCATGCCTCTACTATCAGTATGGTCGCCCTCAATTCATTATTGTTATTATGACTGACTTCAAAGGTTTCCTCATGAGACAAGATTTCTTGGACAAGGTGAAGAACTTGTGGCCTCGTAGAGCTTTGGAACGCAATATGTGCCTGGATGCTGACATGACTACTGATGATAACTATAAGACTTGGGTTACTGTGCAATCTACAGAATCACTAAAACTTATTAAATACAAAAGGACTCAAATATTTTTAGATGAGTCAAGAAAGAAACAAAAACACAATTAATGGTCTCATAAGTCTGGTTTCTTATGTTTTATTTTTTCCTTCAAGTCTTTGTGTCTTGTAATAAAGATAGAATATGTAATATTTAACAAAAAATGTCTTTTCAATTCATTTCATTAACCAAGGCAAAAATGAATACATTTATTACACCATATGACACAACTCCTGTTATCAATTAGTCCTTTTAAATTTTCTAACTGAACATTTTTCCTCCCATTTTCATTTCCCTAACTTCTACCTGATAAGCCCTTTATGGGTTTTCTGAACAGCGGGAATGTCCTTACTTTTGCCTAACCAACCTTTTTAGGTTTTCTAGTTAGCGGACTATTTTTTTAAAGGTAGTATTTCTTAAAGTGATCGAGGTTGATTGGCTCAGTGAATTCATTCCCTTCTAGATCTGATATTTTTGCGGCTCCCTTGGGCAAGATTATCTTGACTAAATATGGTCCTTCCTAGTTTGGTCTGAATTTTTCTCTCGGGTCAAACACCATAGCCCTTGTGTGCTTTAATACCATATCTCCAGCTTTTATCTTTCCCGGCTTAACCTTTTTGTTGAATGCTCTTGCTATTATCCTCTGATAAATCTGAGTGTGGCATAAAGCATCCATCCTTTTCTCATCTAAAGATACAAGGTAATCAAACCTCTTTTGCATCCATTCACTCTCGGGGATTTTTGCTTCCATAACCACCCTCAAGGATTTAATTTCTATCTCTATGGGTAGAACTGCTTCACAACCATATACTAACGAGAACAGAGTTTGTCCTGTGGTAGTACGTGTTGTAGTTCTATATCCCCAAAAAGCAAAAGGGAGGTATTCAGACCAGTCCTTATGTGTCTTCACCATCTTAGAGAGAATCTTCTTTATGTTCTTATTAGCTACTTTTATTGCACCATTAGCCTGAGGTCGATAAGGTGAGGACTTATGATGCTCAATCCTGTATCTTCGTAATAACTCAGTGGTTTATGCCTGAAACTGAACTCCATTGTCTGTCACAACATGGTGTGGGATCCCATACCTACAAATGAGGTTCTTCTCAATGAACTTTGCCACCTATCTAGCTTTTAAGGTGCCAAAGGATTCTACTTCTATCCATCTTGAAAAGTAATCGATTGCGATGTAATATCCCGTGTTTTTAAATATTTTAATACTACATCGGGATATGCAATGTAAATAATTTTTGTATATATATTATAATATTTTTACGAGTTGATATGTTTTTAAAACCTATTTTAATTATTGTGTATGATTTAAAGTGCTTTATGTAAAATTTTCCCGGGACTTGTATTTTCGGGGAAATTTTCACGTAAATAATTTACTAGTAATTATTTTAAATAGATTTCCATAATTGCATGAACTCATATATATTTTTGAAGTACTAAATAAAATATATATGTGTATTTATTTAATTAAGGTTTAAATAATTACCCTAATATTATATTATTTATTTATTAGTTTATTGTTATTTAATTATTTTTATTATTTAGTATTAAATTTTAAAATATTAAATTATTAGTGTGTGGTGTATATTTAATGTGTGTAATTTAATATTATTTTAATATATAGTATAAAGTATATATATATATATACATATATACATTTAATATTTAACAAAAATTAAAGTTTGGTACAATTACAAAAGTGCCACCCGAAGCATCTCCTTCCTCCCGATCGTTCCCCATCACCATTCGCCACTGCTACTACCGATTTCTTGCCGTTGGTGTGCCATCCGGCATGCCACCTCCTTCCTCAGCCTCTTTCGCCACCTGTTGCAGTCGTTTCCGGCGTCTGGAAGCCATTTTTGGCTGGAGAAGCCGAAAGTTGGAGCAACGTCGTTCATGATGTTTTCGGCCACCGTTTTCGACACCGTCAGTCTCTTTCTTCTCCTTGAGCTCCGGTGAGTGTGATTCCAAGCTTTGTTTCACTTAAAATGGTCTTGATTTGCTTAGGTTTTGATTTTTTAAATTCGGCCTATTAGGGTTCTTGATTCTTTTGAATTTCAATTTGATTGATTCATGAAAAATTCCTTCATAAATGTTGTTCCCCTTAGCTTAATCTACATGTGTGAATTTTTGTGGAATTTTTGGAGAATATTTTGATTTTTGGGTATTTTTGAATATTTTAATATTATTTTCTAATTTTCGGAAATTAATTAATTAAATTATTAAATTTTGTTTTATGATAAATATAGGTGTTGAAATGAATTATAGAAATTTATTTGGAATTTTTATGAATTTCTATGTATTTATTTTGAATTTAATTAGTTTATGTAATTTTGGAAAATTAGGTTATTTGTGTTTTTAATTGAAATTAATTGGTTAATTGAGTTTAATTATTTATATTATTGATAAATATGTTGAGAAAATTAATTTTGGATAATTACACTATTTTTGGTGAATTTTTGAAGTAATTATAGTATATTTATATATATAAGGGTATTTTGGTAATTTTACAGAAAATTGGCAAAAAATGTCATTTAATTGGTTTTAATAGTTATTTAAGGTATAAAAATGATTTCTACAAATTATTTAGCATTTTTTAAATAATTAAAACTATTTTTCGTGAATTATTTTCAATTATATATATAATATATGATTTTTCTAATAAAATGAGTTTTTATCGGTTTTTACTGTGTTTAAAGGTTAATTTTGTAATTTCTATTTATAAAATGTATTTCTGTGATATAAGGGTATTTTTGGTATTTTTATATTATTCTGTGATTTGTGGACCCCGGTCGGTAGACTGTAGTTTGGAGTTCGACCGAGGGGTTGTGGACGTGTTTTTGTGCCTGTTTTTCAAAGTGTGTTTCTTTGCAAGACCGGCTCTATTCTTTGAGTAGAGAGATGTCCATTTTACAGGGGAGGTTCTGCTGAATTTTCGATAGAATTCTCGTAAAACGTGATGTTTGGTCAAACCCTAATTCTGTTTCTGTGTCTAATATTCTAGATCGAGTTTCTAGGATTTTCTGTTAGGTTTATTATGATGTCTGTTATTTATTGTTTGTTTAGTTGCACCGAGATCGAGGGCTAGTGGACTAGGCTCGTCGGACCCATCTCGAGGAGCGCATTAAGTGTGAGTTACTATTTTATATATATATGCTTTAGGATGCATGATTTTAGAAATATATGTTTTATTTTGATTAAATATGCATAAATAATGTGATTAGTATTTAAGTTTATTTTTAGTTTACTTTTGGTTTATTTTTGGTATATATTAAATTATATGCATGTTTTATTAATGAATTGTGTTTAAAATGTTTTTAAATATATTCCTAGCTTATTTTGTAATTTAATTGGATTTATTTGACGTATATATACTCGAAATATACCTGGTTTACTTTTGGTATATTTCCAGAATATATATGGTTTATATTGTTATTTTATTTAAATTCATGCATCATTTATTTGTGAATGAATGTTTTATATTTATTAATGAAGGATATCAATAGAACGTGCTACCTAGTGGGCAGCACTAGGACCGAGTACGTACCGGTACACTTATAGCATTTAGGCTATATTACTAACCAGTTTGAGGATATTGATTGGAATTGATTTATCTGATGTGTGATGTGATTTGGGTATGATTGCTGGAGCTCGATTGACCAAGTGTCTCGGGGCCAATCACACTGACAGTCAGACTATTGGAGCTCGGTTGACTTAGTGTCTCGGGGCCAGTCTACTGTCCAAATGGAACAAGTGAATATATTGGAATAAGTGAGCCTGTATGGCTAGAGTATTGTCTAACACTGTTTTGAGGTTGCGATATTCTAGGGTTCTATTTGATCCTTCATAAACAATGAATTTCAATAAAATATATAAAATGATTTTACTGCATTTGTGTGTATTTGCCTGTATATATACATATTAGATATATACTGTTGATTGTATGCATTGACATTTAGTGTGCATGTATATATATTATAGTAATTCACTCATTGAGGTCTGACTCCCCTCCGTTGACCATTTTTCAGGAGAGTCTTCTTCCTCAGACCTCAGTAGCAGGCCTGTACGTCGGATTTCTTCCGCCCCGGCTTCTTTATGTAAACTGCTTATCTGAGTCTTGAGTTTTATTTTATCTAGACACTGCAGTAGTCATTAAACTGTTAAAGAGATGTTGTATTATATTTGAACTGGATTTGTATTAAAAGGCTTATATATATGAGATGAGGATTTAATTTAAATTTAGTTGGTGCAAATGTTATTGTGATATTTATGATTTTTATTTCCGTTGCATTATATATTGTTATTACTATTGCATGTTTTATTTTATTTTTTAGGCTTGCTACGGGTTCCGGATTCGAAAGAATTCCCATTCCCTAGCGCCGGTCATGGACCCTATTTTGGGTCGTGACATGCGACTACTATATATTATGCCCATTTGAAGCAATTAGTTTTACTTCCCTTATTATATCTATTCCCCAGGCTGCAAAGGGCTATAGAGATGTTAAACTGTTTAGAATTGTAGGGGGAAGATGATTGAGGTTCCCGTGTACTTGACATTGATGGCATTCTCACACTATTTGGATGCAGTCCTTTTCTATACTCCCCTAATAGTACCCTTACCGAGTAATCTTCTTTGCCAGAATTATCCCATTCATATGTGATCCACAAACTCCTGTATGAATCTCTCTCATCGCCTGTTCTGCTTCATCCTTCTTGAGACATCTCAGCTGTATTCCATTCGGCATCCTTCTGTATAATATCCCATCATGACTTGCATAATGACATGCAAGAACACGAAGAGCATGTCTATCTTTGGAAGTTGCTTCATCTGGGTATCTTCTTTCCTCGATAAATCTCTAGATATTGTAAAACCATGGCTTTTCCTCTAGCACTATTTGAATATTCATGACATGTTCTTTGCCATAACATGGAGCTTGCGTTTTCATTATCCCTAAAGGTTTCATCATTGATCTCGTTAGTTTATCCCACAATGAAGAAAGTGTTGCCAAAGCATCTGCCATCTGATTCTCATCTTTTGGTAAATGCATAAAGAGACTTTTGGTGAGATTCCTTATTAGTTTTCTCAAATAATGGATGTAAGGTTTCAGTCTTTCTTCTTTTACTTCACACTCTTCATTAGCCTGGCTGATAACTAACATGGAATCTCTGTAAACCAACAGGTCTTTCGCTCTGACTGCCAATGCTGCTTCCATGCCATAGATACATGCCTCGTACTCAGCCATATTGTTGGTAACCCTAAAGTCTAATTTCTCAGCCATTGGGATAGTTTCTCCTTCTGGTGTGACAAGAATTACTCCTAACCCTACTCCTCTATTATTCACTGCTCTATCAAAATAAAGTTTCCATTCTCGGTGTTCTATTACTGCTAAGTTCTTATCTGGAAACTTTAGATTCCACTACTCATTTCCTTCAACTGCATTCTGGGCTAGAAACTTTGCTACAGCTCTGCCTTTGATGACCTTTGTAGTGACATATTCTATATCGAACTCAGTTAAAAGTACCAACCATCTAGACATCTTTCCAGTTAAAGCTAGTGTTTAGAACAAGTATTTTAAAGGATCTATCCTGGAAATAACTTGTACTTTGTAGGATTGGAAGTAATGCCTTAACTTCTTTATAGCCCAGATCATTATTAAACATGTCTTTTCTACAAGGTCATACTTTTCTTCATATGGTAGGAACTTTTTACTGAGTAATATATAGCGTACTCCACCCCTTTGGGCCCTTCTTATACTAGCATTGCTCTCATCGCCTTTTCCTTTAAAGCCACATATAAGATTAAAGGCTTACCTTGTTTTGGTGGCCTCAATATAGGTGGGTTAGTAAGGTATTCCTTAATCTTATTAAAGGCTTTCTGGCATTCTTCATTCCACTCCATGGGCTGATTTTTCCTCAAGAGCTTGAAAATTAGGTCATAGACTATAGTAAGTCTCGCAATGAACCTGCTAATGTACTATAATTTTTCGATAGACCCTCATACTTCCTTCTCTATTTTTGGTGCTGGCATCTCTTGGATGGCTTTGATCTTGTCTGGATCGACTTATATTCCTCTATTGTTGATTATATGCCCCAATAACTTTCCTAAAGTTACCCCAAAGATGCATTTCTTCGGATTAAGCCTTAGGTTATATTTTTTTATTCTTCCTAAGAACTTATCCAAAGCCTCAAAGTGTCCCTCTCTTGTTTCAGACTTAACCATCATGTCATCATATAAACTTCCACTTCCTTATGCATCATATCATGAAATAAGGTAGTGGCTACTCTTTGATAAGTTGCTTCTGCGTTCT
Organism: Mallotus nudiflorus; assembly: GCA_947683625.1. Taxonomy (NCBI): domain Eukaryota; kingdom Viridiplantae; phylum Streptophyta; class Magnoliopsida; order Malpighiales; family Euphorbiaceae; genus Mallotus; species Mallotus nudiflorus. The sequence goes on along the minus strand of CANTUR010000049.1, from coordinate 6,582,985 downwards.
TTAATTCGAAGGGCATCACCTTGTAGAAGTACATTCCCCATTCCATGATGAAAGTAGTCTTGATCCTGTCCATAATTTCCATCATTATCTGATTATATCCCGAGAACCCATCCATAAATGAATACATCACACAAGATGCTACACTATTTGCAATCACATCAATATAGGGTAAAGGAAAATCATCCTTTGGACATGCCTTATTCAGGTCCCTGAAGTCCACACACATTCAAACTTTTCCATCTTTCTTGGGAATTGGTACTATATTTGTCAACTATTGAGGGTATTCCACAACTTCTAGAAAACTAGCCTGGATTTGCTTAGTGACTTCTTCCCTTATCTTTTCTGTCCACTCAGGCCTTAACCTATAAATTTTCTGCTTAACAGGTTTAGCTTCAGGATATGTAGGAATGTGATGCTCCGTAAATACTACCTTTCTTTTTATTAATATTTTCTCAAATTTTTCCCTCTCTTGAGGAGTTAAGTCATGTGATATAGAAATGTGTTTTGGTTGTTCATTTATACCCATGTTTAATGAATCTAATTGAATAGAATTAATGTCAAACATGCATGAACGATCATTATTAAAATGCACAAAACCATCAGAATCAACATCACACAAGTAAGCTAAACCAAATTTATATCGTTGACCATAAAAGAAACAAAGTTTTCATCCTCAAATAGACCGGACGTTATTACATCAGTTTCTTCATAAAAAACATCAGTAAAACTATTATTAATGATACTAGCTAATTCCTGTGGTGGTTCTTCATTAGGTAGCAGACAAAGCAGTTCTTCAATGTCTTCGGTTTTCATCTTTTCGACAATTGTCTTCATCACCTTGTCCTTGTTGTATTGCACTAGCTTTTCAACTATCTGTTCCTTAAAAATCTCAAATCCAGGGACATCCACACCAGTTACTTGGACAGGCTCCTTTTCACCCTGGTAGAACTTCTCCTTTCCTTGCTTGATAAAGTTACCTTTCAGGGGTCCCACATTCCCTAGGCCATTCTCATTGAAAAACCTTCTTCTTGCCCTTTTGTTGCTGAACCCAGCTCCAGTATAGCCCAATCCTCTTGTGTCATCCTAGGTTTTGAAATCTGGCAATTCTAGGCTTCCTTGCTCATTTTTCCCTAGTCCTTATCCCGATCGGTAATTCATCTTCTTGATCATGTTCATAACCCTTGGATCTATTGCGACTCCCTCTGAAATCATGGCCACCTGGTAACCTGGGGGAGTGACTACCTATTTCTAACTATCAATAACTGTGGATACCATTTTGCCCATACTAGCATCTAAAGTCACCACTTCCCCATAAAGTAGGAATTTCACCTTTTGAGGCACGATCGAAGGCACTCCTCCCAAGACATGATACCAAGGTCTACCCAAAAGAAGGGCATAGGTGATAGGAATATCTACCATAATGAATTCCACCATTGCTTCTATAGGTCCAGTCTTCACAGAACCACAAAAGTTCTTTCTACACTCCTCGTGCTATCTTCATAAGCCCTTATTACAAGGTCTAATTTTGCCAAATCCTCCACCTTCACTCCTAAATTGGGTAGGATTTGTAGTAGACAAATATTAATCACAAACCCATCATCCACCATTACATTATTAGTCCTTTTCCCTCTTACTTCAACTAGGATGAATAGTGATTTATTATGGTTCCTTCCTTCCACGGGTAAATCCTCATCCGAGAAAGTAATGACCCTGTGCTTTTTCTCAATAACCTTGGCCACCATTGTTTCAGGAGTTGCTATAGTTTCAATATTCATCTTAGTCAAGGCCTTAACCAGAGCTCTTTTGTGGCTGCTTGAATGCATCAAAAACTCCCAAATGCTTACGTTGGCCTTTGCTTTCTTGAGTTATTCGAGAATCAAGTCATCGCCCTGTTCATTTGAGTCTTTTCCTTTAATAACTTCTTCCCTCTCTATGGCTTTCTCTACTGGCTTATAACCCTTCCCGCTTCTGGTAACATGGCTGACTTTGGGATTATCTTCCCATACATTATACCCTTCAGTGCCTTCCTCATCAGAATTATACCAAATATCAATCATCCCTATAGTTCGATCTTTCTTCCCTTCTTTCTATACCTCGACCATATATTTTTCCTTCTTGACTAATAACTTTTCATCATTGAACTCCTCACCCCATCCTATAGGCTTGATTGTATCAATGGATATGTCAAAAGAAGATGGTTTAGAGTAAAACACCTCATAATCGAACTTGCCTGAGGGCTGACCCAGTAAGTCTTTTGCCTCTTCCCCACCTTTAGGAGCATTAGGAGATTTTAAGGCTTAGATCCTCAAAAGAGTTTAGGACTTCTTCTTGGCTTGCTCCTGAGTTGGTCATCATGGTGGTTGGGGGTGGCACGTTTCAGTAATTTAGGAAAGGATTATTTTGAGTGTTTGGGTTCATGCTTGACTTTTCAGGGTCTATGATCTTTCCAGAGTCTATGAGGTTTTGGATTTCATGTTTAAGATGCATGCAAGAGTCAGTAGACTGGCCAGCAACTTGATGAAACTTGCAATAACTATTTTGATCAAAACTAAGGAGGTTCGGGTTTGGTGGTCTAAAAGGGGTCAAGGGTCTAAGGAGGCCTTTTTGAATGAGACGGTCTAGGACTTTGGATAAGGGTTGGTTGAAATTTAAGAATCTCCTAGGTTGTTGGATGGCATGAACTCCTATGACCTGGATGGTATTTCCTTGCTGCGTGCCCTAAGTTGGGTAATTTTTCACTCCAGTGTTCCTAGTGGCCTTCTTTTTCTTATTTTTGATCTCTTCAGCTTGTAACCCATCATCATAAAGGTCCATGAACTTCTTGGGGTTCATCATTTGTAACCTCTCCACTAGGTTATGTGACACATTTCAGACTATCATCCTAACTTGATCCTTCTTTATCAATTTATTCTTCATCATTCCCACCTTATTCATGAACCTAGTCAGAAAATCTAAAAATGATTCATTGTGCTTCTACTTGGTTAGTTCCAGATCTCTTATGGACACCTCAAGCCTAGTATTATAGTCATATTGCTTTAAAAAAGTAATGCACAACTCCCTCTAATCTGCTCGAATAAACTTCTCTAACCCATGATACTAGTTAATAGCCATACCTTCCAAGGACAACATAAACAGCTTAGTAACCACAGCCAAAGGAGCCTTAGTGGTACTAATAGTAGTTGTGTATTGACTAAGATGAATCCTCGGGTCCCCAGTACCATCAAACTTCTGCAGTTGTGGCATTTTGAATTTGTCACGTAGCCTGTCTTCCTCAAATTACATCACATCATCAAAATCAAAAGGGTATCCTAGGCCTTGTCCCCTCATCAACTCCTCCATCTTAGACATCTTCTGAGTTAATGCCTTCATCTGTCTGGATTCCAGCTCTTGAACTTACTCAAGTGATTCCTTTTTCGCCTTTTCAACCATGTAAGTCTCAACATCCTCGAGTTTCATTTCTCCAACATTGTCAAGTGGTGGACCATAGTAGGTGGGTTAGCTACAGGTGGTGCAACAGCAGCAGGTGGTGGCATCAGTCCTGCTAGAGCTTGTCTTAGCTCATCTTGCATCATTGCTCTCATATCATCCATCAATGCTCCTTTGACGTCTTCTAGGGTCTAGTTTCCTCCCTCTTGTTGTTCCATTCTTTCAGTTTGTTCAGGTTGCGTAGCTTCCAAATAGAGTGGATTAATGGGGCTCTTTTCCAACCTATTAAGGATCTCTTTCGTGATCGATTGGGGGCTTAAATCAATTCTCACTAGTTTGCCACCTTTTCAACTCCAAACATAGGAAGACCCAAATGAATCTATGATGGCTGCAAGACAAATTGTTAGTATGATGCATGAGATGTATGTATGCATGTATGTATGATGCACGTGTTATGCAATAAGTAGCAAGTAACAAGTTAGGTATACATACATCTTTCCAACCTTATTCCTCTCGCACACGTATTCGATGGCGAGTCTCTTTTCCTAGGATTTTTGGTCTTGGTCTTAATATCAACAAGGGATATCAGGGATCCACATGCATGTCAAATCTCTCAAAGCAATAGAAGCACATAAATAACATTTCTAGGTGTAAAAGATTAGCCCAATCTTTATTAACCTAAACGGGTTTCTAAAGTATGACCTTAGGCCTTTACAAATAGGAATAGCTCATGGCAACATTCATAAGCAATTTGCGTAGGTCCTAGGGGAAATAACTAAGCCATTATATGTGGTTAGGGTCTGGTAAAAAGGTCAAGGTTCCCTTAGCAAGATGCTCTCCATTATGGACTTTGAGTTATAAGCTAAGGTCAAAGGGGCCCAACATCCTTTGCAAACTCGAGAGAAGACTACCCACCTTAAGGACTTGGGTTACAGGCTCTGGTTAGATGAGCTTGGTAATCTCTCTTGGATCGAGTTAAGGCTAAGAGTGATGGTTAGCCAATCTATAACCCCATGAAGCAAGTGGAATCATGGAATTATAAACCAATGCCATCGGTTAATAGGGACATGCAGAATGAATGCAAGAATAAAATAATAATTAATAAAATAATTCTAAAGAACACAAGTAGAATTAGTATCTTTTATCCCTAGTGGAGTCACCACTGTAGACGGTGGGGTTTAGCGCGCATCCAAGATTTTAGCAATCGCAACACTATTTCAGCTCAGGGCTCTAGAGAACACACTAACCACTATCACAAAGACATGGCATGGAGATGAGGAGTCGCCACCCAGGGTAATAAGTGGGACGAATCGAAAAGGTGGTACTCAATTTCCTAAAAGAAAGCTAGCACCACAATCTAGAGATTCTAGATATGGAATACCAACTTCTTTTAGTCTTGTGTTCATTTAAAATTACTTTATGAATTACTATCTTATTCTCTATTTACATGCAATTTCATATAAACCCTAAAACAATCAACTCCAAGGCAAACTAGTCATGAAATATACAAGTAAATAATGCATTTAATAAATCACATAATCCCTAAGTTAGTCTAATCTACATGGATTTTAAATAAATGAGCTAAATCTACATGTTTTAATTAATATATGAACCTAAAGACCTAATTCCTTTTGATTTTAATTAAATGAACTTAAGTCTACTAATTTTAACAAAAGTGGGCCTAATTCTACAAATTATGGAATATTTAAATTAGTGGGCCTAATTCTACATGTTATGAAAGTATTTAAATTAGTGGGCTTAATTCTACATGTTTTAATTAAATAGTGATCTTAAATCTACAAATTATGAAAGAAGGCTTAAATTAAGTGGGCTAAATCTAAATTAATTAAACTAAATTAGGTGGGCCTATGTCTAATTAACTAAATGGGCCTAAGGATATTTCTAACATAAAATCTAATTAATTATGGACCTAAAAATATATTTTAATTAATTAAACCTAATTAATTATTAAGTGAGATGGGCTAAAATAAATAATTCAAGACCTAAAGTGGGCTTAAGGGCCGAAACACATAAAAATAATAAATAAACCTAAAAACAAGTAAAAACATAAAAAAAAAAACAATTAAATAAGATCAAACAAATAATTAAATTAATCCTTACTAAAACCCTAATTTTTATTAACATGCAACCTAAATTAATATACTTTCTTCATTGATTTTAAATAATTACCTCATTGAAACCTAATTTTTTACTAACCAATTTAATCAAAATAAACATGCAACCATACATGTAATTTTATTACTCCACTATTGGAGCTATTACATTAATTCATAAAACAATTAATAAAATAAAAATACACCAATAAATAAAAATAAAGATAATAAAAATAAAATAAAATCCTAGAAACTAAGTCTCTACAAGGCTTTATTCATAGTCTTCCATGGACTTCTCATGAATTCATCCCCCACATGATCACCATGCGTTTTCCTCCATAATCACCACAAAAATAAGATAAAATAATGATTAATGAATAAATTATGATAATAACTTAAAAGAATAATAATAAAAATAATATAAAAAAATAATAAGATGAAAGAAACAAATAAATAAATAAACAAAAAATAAGAAGAAGATGATATGATTATGAAGGATTTAGGGTACTCCTCATATTAGTAGTTCACCGTTCTTGATAAGCCTTCGAATCTTCTTCTTAAAAAATTATCTACTAATCTTGAATTAATTGTTAATAAAGGAATTTTTGTAAAACATTCAAGAGAAAATCACGTTTTTCTTCCTCTCTTTTTCTTTTCTTTTTCCTTTTTCTTTCTCACCCAGCAATCACTTTATATAGTGGAACTAGGAAGCCTAGCCCCAATCCTAATATGATTCTAATTCCTAAAGTATAAAATTAATACTTAAAATTATATTTAGGAATTTTAAACCATTTAAGACTGAATTAATTAGAAATTTTAAAGTAATTAAGATTGAATTAAAATAGGAAACAGAGACCAAAAGAATTCAATTCCTACCGGGATTGTGTAATTCCGATCGGAATTATACAATTCCGATCGGGATTGTATAATTCTACAATCCCAATCAGAATTGGTGTAATTCCGATCAAAATTATGGAATTCCAACCAGAATTACATAATTCTGGTCGGAATTATGGAATTCCGACACTTTTCTTTTTTTTCTTTTTTTTAACATTTAATTACAAAAAGGCCCTTGGAAAAATTTAAATTTTACAATTAGGTCCTAAAAAGAACTTTATGATTTAGTCCCTGAAAACATTAAATCCTTCTTTTAAAAGCTACATTTAAGCCCTTAGAATTTTTAAAGATTAAGTATTGAAGACATTTTCATCACTGGAGTCCTTTGTTGTATCCATAACATGTCATCCCGCAATTAGGTGTCTGCAATGGCACAAGCAATTCTTAATTTTATAATGAATGTTTTCCTCCTCCCTATATCACTTTATGATGAGATTGAGAGAATGCTTAACAGTTTTTAGTGGGAATGTAATAAAAGCTCGAAGAAGGGTATTCAATGGTTAAGTTAGGACAAGCTCAGTAAACCAAAGAAGCTTGGCGATCTTGGCTTTAAGAAATTAAGGGCTTTTAATTTAGCTATGATTTTAAAGCAAGCTTGTAAACTTATTAATAATACTTCCTCTTTAATGTCCAATGTATTCAAAGCTAAATATTTTCTCTCAACCTCCTTTTTTAAAGCTAAATAGGGTATAAATCCTAGCTTTATTTGGATGAGCCTTATGGCGACTTAGGGTATTCTGAAACAAGGAGCCTGAATCAAAATTAGTGATGGTTAAACAACTAAAATCTGAGGTGATCTATGGTTAACTTCCTCTTTAGATGGTTGTGTATCAACTATTGTGCAAAAGGATTTTAAAGATTGTACAGTGCAAAGCTTATTTTTGTTGGATTGTAGACTTTGGGATAGAGACCTTGTGCTCGATATGTTTAATGCTAGGGATAGTTAGTAAATTCTTTAATTGCCTCTGAGTAATAGGTCAGTGTCTGACAATTGATACTGGTTATGTTCTTTTAATGGACAGTTCTCAGTGAAGAGCTATTATAGAATGATAATTAGAGACATTGAGGATCAACTTTATATAGTATAGGGATGTATTTGGAAGCTTAAGATCCCTGCCAAAATTCAAAATTTCCTATAGTGAGGTGCTTGGGGCTGTTTACCTACACAATAATCTTTTAGAGCTAAGTGTGTGCCTATAGACGATAATTATCCTCTTTGTAACTCATCAGTTGAATATGCTTCTTATATATTCTTTTCCTACCTAATTATTATTTATAGTTGGAATCTTGCTCAAATCAGTTTTATATTTTATCCTTATAAATCCTTTCGGGACAACCTATATGTAATTCTTTCTCAAATTTCTATTAAGAATACTAAATACTTTACTACAATTTGTTATGGGCTTTGGTACAATTGGAATTATAAGATTTAGAAAGGCTCTTCTAATTTTGCTGTAAGAATCATTAATAGTGCAGGTCATCATATTTGCAGATAGTGAAAAGCAAGGAATTATAGTCTGAACTTGGATCCTAATAGTTCTTTATTAGTATAAGTGGTATGCCCTAGATGCTAATCACATATTTTGATATTATAAATTATCGCAAATGGCAATAAAAGAATATTCTATTATTTAAAATGTTTATTTAATTGAATATTTATCCATTAGCATCATGTTAAATATATTTATTATCAAGAGTTAATAATATAAGCTATAAATTTATTTAGTGCATATGCTATAAAATGGTCATAGTTATATAACTAATATTTGGGTAATATTAATTAGACTGTCATCTCTGTCTATTTTTTTTTATTAGTATATGATACTAATAATGGGAGGTAGTGAGTCTCATGCTACTTGATATGAGATATCAGAATAGACATATGGATACTTATGTGATGGGTGGATTGAATAATGACATTAAATATATAATCGCAAGGATGTTCACTTATAATCAATTATCATAGTTTAGATCACAATGGTGCATATAGTCCTTTGACCTGATGTGACATGACCATCCACATTTGAGTGGTTAGAGTTTGTTACCACTTATATACTTGTGTTAATCACATATGGGTATATGGCGTATGGTGGTTCTAGTCAGTTAAATATAAGGATAAGTGTTTAACTAAGATGAGATTCATTGCCTGGAGTGAACCGGGATAAGATCTTATACTATCTAAGTCTTTTTTTTTATGAATAAGTTCCTGGTCAGTACAAACATAACAATCTAAAAGAGTTTTAGTGCTAGAAAGTGTTTCTAGTATTTGTTATGTTTTATCAAGAAATAGATATTGAGATGAGGTCATATCATATGGCTATTAGAGTTTGATTAAACCTTGACTCTAGGCTATATAAGGATTTTCTAATGAAGGGATTTTAATGCACAGTAATTATGACTAAAAGGGTTCATGTGAATCAATATGTGCATTCATTTCTAATTGGGTAGTGATGATATTGATGCTAGGGGTCACTCATAACTTATTAGAACTAAATGTGAATAATTGAGATTTTCACATTTAAACTTGAAAGGAATTTCAAATAATATTAAGTGTTGATATTATCTTCTCATTGCCAATTAGACATGAAACTAGTAAGTCATAAAAAGTTTTTACCAAATCTCCATTATTATTAATCTAATTATTGATTAAAAGTGTTTAATCAATTAATTATGATTAATGAAATTAGATTTATATTTAAAGTAATAATTCTAGCATATCATGAAATCTAATTTCAATGAAAAAGTTTAATTATTAATTTATACTTAATTAATATGAGATATTAATTAAGATATTAAATTAATAATATAAATATATATCATTTCTATTTGATTTATATTAATAGCCCAAGTGTTATAGACCTAGGCCCAAAAGAGTGTTGGACCAAAGATTAATCTAATATATTGACAAAGCCCATCAACTTTATCTAGGCTTACTTATTTGAAGGAATGGGTTTGTGTTAAGTGTTAGCCTAATGACTTAGTCCAACTATATTAAGTGATATGGTTCGGTACAATTCTCGATTCGGTTTTTTATAAATACCTTATATCGTATCAAATTAGTTATAAATTTGGTTCATGGATTAAACTTATTCAGTTTAGTATGATTTTAATGTCTTTCGGTTTGGAATTTTAGTACAATATGTACTCAGTGCTAATCATAGGTGTATTAACTAAATTAACCAAAAACTATGAATTAATCAATTAATTAACATTTTTAAACCAAAATATAAAATGTACACATCCAAATAGCAAAATCTAATTCCATGCACAAAATCCAAAAAAAAAAATGCAACTAAGCAATTAATTCAAACTAAATATTCATTCACATTAATTTAATATTTGCAAACAATTTAATGGTTGTCATTAGCTTAAAATATTTCAGATTTTTAAATTCCTTCTTATCACATATAACCTATTATCTTAACCAAAACAATAGCGTTAAGTTTTCATCTAAAAATAATTAAGTTGTTCAAAAAATTCTAACATAATTATTTAATTAGTTATTTTTCATAATTTTAACTCCATAACAACTAAATCAAATTTTCGCAGCTCATCATTCCAACTAAGCAATAATGGCAATTTCTCTCATTGCTTTTTTTTTTTAAAAAAAAAAAAACCAAATAGATTAACTTAAACATTACAACAAAACAGACTATTCAAGAGACTAAGCTAAATTAACTAACATCAAATTAATCTAATTGTTATTATTTATGTTAGTTATATAAATACATTGATTAATTACTTAAAGAATGAATTTACATTGGTTATAAAATCATAAAATTAATACTAAAAGCATTTCAGTTATGGGCACCCTTAACTAAAATATTTCAGTTCCATATACTACTTATCATCCAATAATTTAATCAAAGTATGATCACAACTAACACAATGAGTTACAACTCTTTAGTCTAACTAAGCAATAATTACAATTCTCGTGTTTCTGAAAATACATAATTTTCAGTTCCATAAACGAATAATTTATGTTTTCATCAAAATATAACACTAACTAACCCCACTCAATATTAACATCCAATTCATAAAAAGCACATATACAAAAAATAAAAAACACACCAAATATTTTTATAAAATTATGAAAACTCAATACTATCTCTTGACAAACAAACATAACTGTCTTTTTAAAAAAAAAAAAAATTAAAAACGATTATCAGCCAAAAGAAACACTAGCTAAAAACCATAATCGATCAAGCACTTAGCTTATTATCTCAGCTCAACAAAGTAAGAGACATGCACAACAAGATTTGTCCAAAAAAATAAAAACAGACTTAAAAATGGGAAAAGAAAGTAGAAATCATGAAAGTAAAATACAAAAAAATACCCACAAAACATTGTCAATTTTTGAGAGTAGGGAGAGAAGGATGGGAGCGGCAACAGGTGGCAGCAAAGTTTTGAACAACAATATAAAAAAGATGCCCTAAGGTTGATCAGTTTTTGAGAATATGGAGAAAAGGATGGGAACAGTGACAAGAAGTAGAAGGGGTTCGAACAGTAACAAAAAAATAATTTTAAAGGTTTTCTAATATATAGGCAATTGGAAAATAACAAATTTCTCAATCAAAACAACAACAACACCTTGGAAATAGCTACGGTTATTTTAGTTAAATAAAAATGTATCAAAATGCAAAAAAAAAAAAAAAAAAAGAAAACGACAATGTTTTATGAAGTTGGGGGACGGGAAAAAAAAGGAAAAGTTGGATGGCGTTGTTTTGAAGGAAGTTGCTGATAAGCACTAAATGGTGGCGGAATTAAAATTATTATAAAATTAAAGGGCAACCAAAACATTGTAGATGAATAATGCCAATTTGGTGATGAGATTTAGATATATTAACAGATTGGTACTTTTGACAATTTTTTAGCCTCTCAACTTTTAATTTTGCAATTTAATCCAAAATTACAAAAAATATTAGAAATTCATTTTATTACCTTTTCCCACGATTTTGGGTGAGCCTACTCTTAGGCGGAATCAAGGAGTTATTCAGGGATCAAGAAAGATAAGATCTTGAATTTCTAAATTCTTTCAACTTCTCATACTCATTAAAGCATTGAAAGCTAGGAATAGGACCTAAAAATTTTCTATTTTTGGGAAAATAATTCTCAAATTCACTCAATCTTAGGGTTAATTCTCTTAATTGTTCATAATAATTTTCAATTGATTTGGTTATGTTTTTTAATCAATTATTAAAAGAATTAAAACAATCAATAATAGAATTTAATAACCGATTACAAGATTTTTGTCTACTATGTGATCTAAGTGCAAAAAATCAAGAAATGAACAATTATTTGACATTAACAAAACATGTAAATGCACCAAGTCTATCTTAAAATGACACATTGAACTTTTCAAAATAAAGCAATTATTTTGAAAAAATATATGCCTTTAATGAATAGGGCCCATTAAGCTTTTATGATAGTTTTAGCTTTCTTCACAACATATCCAGAATCGAATTCTATTCATAAGTAAACCTATCACCCCAACAGAGCTTTCTGACACCGGACTTTCTTTCAAAATAAAATAGAGTGATTACATCTGTTTAGCAAAGGGTATTACTAGCACTAAAATAAGTAGAAGCTACAGGTTTATTAGACTTGGGCATAGCTAGGTTTGTATTCTATTTCAATTTTAGAGAATAGGTTAGTGATATTGAAAAATATATACCCTTAATGAATAGGGTCCACTATGCTTTTGCAATAGCCTTAGCTTTCTTCACAATAACTACCAGCAACAGTTTCATTGGTTTAAGTTTTTTTTTACGTTACGACTGCCCTTTCTTTCTTAGTAATATGTGTCTTACAAACAGCACTCCTTCCTAATACAACTATGACAAAACAAGGTATAAAGAAGCAAAAATTACTCTTAAAGATATAGGCAATTTCTTATTTATTTACACTTCTCTTCCTTTAAAAGTATAAAAAGTTTATATAACAATACATTAAAGTAGTCAATGCCTCTAGAACTATTTACTAGATCAAAAGATAAAACTATTAAAGCACTTAGTATAGACAACTAAAAAATTGAATCACTGTATAGTTTCTAGGCTTTGGCTTAGTAATTAACTAGTAAAAGAACTAGAGAGGAATTAACATGTGCTTGATAATGGATGCACTAACCTAATAACCTTTCTTTAGAAGCCTAATTCTCATTTCTTTCATTAATAAGTTCTTAGTCAAATTGATATTGTTTTACAAACTTATGTATATTATCAGCTTTAACAAGTTTTTCTAGATAAACTCTGAGATGACCTCCATCACCCGTCATAAAGGGTAACAAAAAATATATTGATGAATCTCAAGATCCTAAACTTAACAACATATTGCATCAAAATATCTCTCACCTAAAGCATTATCCTGCTGCATTTTAGCACCAGTATGGATAAAGAAATATTGTAGTATGTCGTTGTATGTGGGAATACAATAAAATTTTTTAAAAAATAACACGTAGAGAATTACCAAAAGAGTATAAAAAGGAGTGACATGAGAAAAATAAATAAATAAGAGAGCTTATAGGATTAGACAATGCTTTGTAAGGTGAATCATCTAGTAACAATGTATTGGATTAATTATAATGTCCTTTCTCCTATGGAAGTTCAGGAATATCTATTTCTAAATTCTCTTTAATTCCTTTAACAATAAAGGATTCTTGTTGTTTTCAAATGTCATGTAATTTGTTGAAGTGCAATAGGATTAACTTGTAAAATAATAGTTTTAATATGGTAGCATAAAGAAGGTTAAAATTCAACTTTATTTTCTCTTGTTGTTATTTATGTTTATAGTTGTTTATATTTGACATATTTATGGTTTAATGCTTAGTACTCCAAGAAATGCAAAGCCCTAAAAAATGAAGAATATGTAATGTACTTACCTAGCAAAACACTAAGTTTTGTTTTATACTTCCCATCACATTATCAATGACATCATCAATATTTTTTCTAAATAATTCAAAATATATTAGCAAATACTTACATAATTTAATTCCAGCTTATTGAATGTAGTAAAAAGATGCTTCTCTTAAACACATAAGTTTTAACAATCACACTATTCAGAAAACTAAATGTAAAGCATAGATGGATATATACTTGGTTCTTGAAGACCAAATTCCTACTTCAAATCTCTCAAAGTATAACTTTAAAAAATTAAGATATAAGGGTCTTATAAAAATTGATACAAAAAGAAAGTCATTAGATTACTCAAATGGGATTTTATGAGTAAATCATAATTAGTAGTATTAATTCACTTGATATGTTCTTGATCTTTGCATCTGCTTTATAACCCTTTTTAAGGACCTCGCCAACTATATTCATAAGAAATCTATTCAAATTAAGAATAAGGAGTTTGTTCTTCAAAGTAGTTGGTGCTCTTATTAGTAAAGAAGTAAAACTTTCAAGTGAAGCATGTTGATTTTCACCTACATTAAGCATAAACGAATCATTCAAGTCATTATTCTCTAGCGGGTCACTTTGCTTAACCTACTCACATGGATCATTCAAATCATCATTCTCTAGCAGGTTCTTTCCCTTAGCCTACTCACGAGATGTATCACTACCAAGTTTTTTGAATTGAGAGAGATTATGAGTGCTTTTGAGGATGCATGAAAGTCGATGGCTCTAAGAATTAAGTTTGAATATCTCTAAACTTAAATGCTAAAGCTTCATTGAATGTCACTTGATTAGGCCCATCCAAGGGTTATTTTTTGCCTAAAATCGGCCCGATCAAACCCAAGCTAAAAATCAATCAAATTTAAAATTAGAATGAATCGACCATAAATTGTAGGAGGAACCCGTTCATGGCCAGTTCCTCCCTATCCTAAATTGTGAACCATCAGTTCTGGTTTTGAATTGATAAATAAAAAAAATTAACTATTGGGGGAGTTAGACATTGGGCCCTCCTCCTCATCAAGTAGCCGAGAATTTCCAGAAGGGTATAAAAAGAAGTGAAATGAGAGAAATAGGAAAAAAATTAAAAGCCTATAGGATTAGACAATGCATTGTCAAGTGAATCATCCAATAACAAATTTATTTGATTAATTATAATGTCTTTTCTCTTATGGAAGTTCAAGATCATTTATTTCTAAATTCTCTTTAAATCCTTTAACAATGAGGGCTTCTTACTATTTTCAAGCATCATGTACTTTGCTAAAGTGCAATAGGATTTATTTGCAAAATAATAGTTTTAGTATGGTAGCATAAAGAGGGTTAAAGTTTAACTCTATTTTATCTTATTAATATTTATGTTTATAGTTGTTTATGTCTGTCACGACCCAAACTAGGGAGTCATGACCGGCGCTAGGGAACAGGAATTCTCACGAATCTGGAACCCATAACAAGCCTTAAAATAAAAAAAACATGCAAATATAACACAAAAATACCACATCCATTAAAACTTTAATTAATATAAAATAAATCATTATCATAGCATAATAAAATATCTTCATACAATATTCAAATACAAAAAAACACTGTCTAAAACAATACAAATACTAAAATAAAAAGCATTACTACTACAACATTTACTAAAATACAAGAGAAGTGACGGTTCAATATTTAGGTTGGGCAAGAAAGAGTTCAATGAATAGGTCTAATAAGGAGGTCTGAAGTAGAAGATCCTGAAAAAAAAGTGTTAAGGGGGGTCAGACCTCACCGAGTGAATTATTATTATATATATACATACAACCTAAATACATGGATATTCAAGCATCAGTATAACAATATATATATTTATTTAATATATACATGTGTTTCATACAGATGCTAAAAATCCAATTCTATTATAATAATAAATGCAGAAGAAATTTATGGGTGAAGAATTGGAGCAGAACCCTAAAATATTTTACAACCTCGGTTACTGAATCTCACTAGCCAATAAGCTCACTTAATTCCAAAATATTTCTCTTCTTATTTGGACAGTAGACTGGCCCCAAGACACTAAGTCAATCGAGCTTCGGCAATCTCACTGTCAGCATGATTGGCCCCAAGATATTAGGTCAACTGAGCTTCCACAATCACACCACTCTCTCACCACAAATATCAATAATCAATTATTCAAATCTCACATCAATAAATTTCATAGCATCAAACCTAACATTTTAACGTATTGGTGCGCACACAATCCTAGTGTGACTCACTAGGTGGCATGTTCTACGACAATCCTCCAAAACATTTATCATGAATAAAATAATAAAATTTATATTAAAATATGCATAATCCATTAATAACTATTAGTAATCGCATTTATATATATATAAAAACATATATACTCGATAATAATAATAATTAATATTTATATAGCATAATAAAATTCATGTTTATTCAAAGTATGGATGCCGATGACATATTCTACATGCAATACATAAATAAAATAATAACTTACTATTTTATCATGCTCCTCTACCCTAGCTCGGTTGGCCCGATCCGATAGGCTTAGCACGCGGAGCAATTAAAGAAAATAATAAAAATAATAATATATTAGAATTGAAATTCTAATTTTATACTTCTAGAAATTCAAAAAAATGACTCAATTTAGGACACGACTTGACAAAAATCAAAACTCATGATCGACTCGATGTCACATTTTACAAGAATTCTACTGAAAATTCAACAGAACCTCCTCTATAAAACGGACGTCGCTCTACTAAAAGTATAGCTGATCTTGCACGCAAACACATTTCAAATATAAACAAAGCTCAACTTATTGGGTTGGGCCCCCGAACTACAATTATTGTCCAACTGAAAACCAATATACATAGAATTAATAATATAATAATAAATATTCATAATTCACTAAAATTCATAAAACACCGTAATTCAATTTATTTAAATAATAATAAAAACATCAAAAATATTTATTTTCAAAATGAATAATAAAATTCCAAATATAATTAAATAATATTAATAAAATCCATTTTTCAAATATTGAAAAATAAATAGCATAAATTACCAATAATTATTTAAATTGCTCAAATATATAATAAAAATAGCTAAAATTTCATTTAATCATAAAAATAATAAATAAAATTATTATTTGAATATATTTTCAAAAAATATTATTAATTAGCTAAAAATAGTAAATAATTCATAAAAATTATTTTAATGCTATTTATTACTCAAAATTTATCCAAAACATAATAATTAACAATAATTTCAATTAAAATATAAATTTACTAATTTTTCCAAATATCTAATTTTTTACATAAACATTCAAAAATTCATAATAAAAATTCAGAATACAATTTTAATAAACTTTCTTCATAAAATATGGTTAAAATAATTAGTATAATTTTTTTAAAATATAATTTTTTCGAGCTCAAAATAGTACATGAATGGTAACCTTGAACCCGGAAATTCAAAATTTTTAGAAAAATAAATGAAAATCACATTTAGCTTCCTCACAACCTTTACAAAATTTATTCTCAAAGGAACAATAGCTAATAAAATCAAATAAAGGCTTAAACTAACCAAAAACTCAAAATACTAAAAAATGAATTATATAAAAACAGGATAGTTATTGAAGTCGAAACTCGAAACGGTTTGAAGATTTGAGAAACCTGGAGGATGAGCTTCCAAAAGACCCCAACATCAGTTTCCATTGTTTTTTAGAAGCATCTCCGGTAAGCAAGGAAAAATCCAGCCAAATAATGAACTAATAAGAAAAGAGAAAAGGAAAGGAAAGGAATAGTGGCATGCTAAGGAGAGCGAGCTGTTGCTAGCGGCGCTGGCTGGTGGTGACCAGAGTAATGGGTGAGGGTGGTGGCGTTGGGTGGTGCATTGCTGTGTATGAAAGAAAAGAAAGAAGAATAAGAAAAAGAAGAAAAAGTGAGGAGGGAAGGGGGGGGGGGGGGGGGGGGTCAAGGCTACTAGATGTTTTATATTTTGTTTTTTTTCAAAAAACATAAAAGACAAAACATAAAAAATAGCAATAATAATATTTTATTTAATATATATATATTACAATTAATTCAAATTTAATACAACTACACAAATAATAATAAAATATTAATTAACACTAATTAATCCAAAATAATATTAATAATATTAAATAATATACAACAATACAATTAAGATTTTAATTTCAAATTAATAATAATATTATAATTTCATAAAAAAAATAATAACACTAGAATTTAATTTAATTTCATAAAATAATTAAATATTATAATTTAATAAAATAATTATTATCATTGCAAATTCCAGAAATTAATTTAATAATTTATAAAATTTTGGGTTATAATAATCTTCCCCTCTTGCAAAAATTTGTCATCGAATTTCAAAAATAAAAAGAACATAATACAAGGATTCAGGGAGGAAAAAGGTGGGGTAAGCCATCTTCATCATAGCCTTGGTCTCCCACGTGTATTCCTCCTTGTTATTGCTCCTCCACAACACCTTGAACATCGAAATTTATTTTGAACGCAACTAATGAACTTAATAATCAATAATCGCAACTAGCTCTTCCTCGAACATCATATCTTTATCTGAAATGTACTTCCTCAGCATCGAGACATGGAACACTGGATGCACTTGAGACAAATTCAGAGGCAAAGCTAACCGATATGCAACCATGCCCACTCTCTCCAGAATTTCAAACGGTCAAATATATCTCAGTGCTAACTTCCCTTTCTTGCCAAATCTCATTTCACCCTTCATCAGTGACACATTCAGAAATACATAGTCCTCAACCTAAAACTCCACATCCTTATGCTTCAGATCTGCATAGCTCTTCTGTCTGCTAGTTGTGGTTTCTAATCTTCTTTTGATCAAAGCAACCTTCTCAACTATATCCTGGATAATCTCAGGTCCAATAAACTCTCTTTCTCCAATCTCATCCCAATACAAAGAAGATCTACACTTCTTTCCGTACAGAGTTTCATACGGTGCCATTTCAATATTTCTATGGTAGCTGTTATTATAAGCAAACTCTACCAATGGTAGATGATCATCCCAACTACCTCCAAGATCCATTACACATATTCTCAACATGTCTACAAGTGTCTGGATCATCCTCTCAGATTGACCATCTATATAAGGGTGAAAAGCAATACTGAAATCAAGCCTGGTGCCCATTAATTCTTACAAATTTTGCCAAAATTGAGAGGTAAACACTCAACCTCTATCAGATAAAATGGAAACAAATACTCCATGAAGGCACACAATATGCTTAACATATAGCTTAGCCAACTTGGTTATAGAATAAGTAGCTTTAACTAGTAATAAGTGAGCTGATTTGGTTAACCTATCCATAATCACCCAGATGGAATTTTATATATCCTTTGAATGAGGTAACCTAGTCATAAAATCCATAGTAATTCTCTCCCATTTCCACTTAGGAATCGAAAGAGGCTAAAGCTTCCTAGAAGGCTTTTAATGCTCAGCTTTCACCTACTAGAAAATGTACTTCAAGCTGTTATGATTTGTGAAAATCTCATAAGTCACTCCATACAAATAATGTCTCCAAATCTTGAGAGCAAAAATCATTGCAGCCATCTCTAGGTCGTGAGTAAGATAATTCTGTTCATTCTTCTTCAACTGCCTCGAAGCATAAGCTATCACCCTACCATTTTGTATCAACACACAACCTAATTCAACTTTGGCAGCATCGTAATACACAATGAACTTGTTTTCTCCATTTGGCAAAGTCAGAACTGAAGTTGTGATCAACTTCTCCTTCAGTAACTAAAAATTGTTCTTACAAGCATTTGACCACACAAACCTCACTTTCTTCTAAGTTAGGTGAGTCATAGGTGCTACAATTCTTGAGAAATCCTGCACAAATCTCTTATTATACCCAACCAAACCTAGGAAACTTTGAATCTCAGTGACTGATGTCGGTTTAGGCCATTCAGACACTGCTTTTATCTTTTTTGGATCAACCTGAATACCATCTTTAGACACCACATGTCCAAGGAATGTAACATTCTCTATCCAGAAATCACACTTCAAGAATTTAGCATAAAGCTAATGTTTTCTCAGTATTTGCAGTACTGTCTTTAAGTGATATACGTACTCCTCTATACTCTTCGAATACACCAGTATATTATCAATGAAGACCATTATAAAATGATCTATAAATGGTGTGAACACTATGTTCATCAAATCCATAAAAGCAACTAGTGCATTAGTTAGCCTGAAGGATAATACCATAAACTCATAATGACTATATCTAGTGTGAAATGCCATTTTAGGAACATCAGCTTCACTGATTTGCAACTAATGATAGTCCGACCTCAAATTAATCTTAGAAAAGAACTATGCACCTTGAAGTTGATCAAACAAATCATCTATCCTCAGAAGAGGATATTTTTTCTTCATTGTCATCTTATTCAGCTCTCTGTAATCAATGCACAGTCTCAGTGTACAATCCTTCTTCTTCACAAACAGGACTAGTGCACCCTAAGAAGAAACACTAGGTCTGATAAAACCTTTGTCTAGTAAATCTTACAACTGCTCCTTCAACTCCTTTAACTCTGCAGGAGCCATTCTATAGGGTGACATCAAACTAGGAGCTTTGCCAAGGACCACATCTCTACAGAATTCGATCTCTTTATGAGGTGGTAAACTTGGAAACTCATTAGGAAATAAATCAGGAAACTCACAAGCTACTAGAACGTCTAAGATGGATGTCTTCTCCATTGTAGTGTCCCTGATTAGAGCCAAGTATCCTTGATAATCTTTTCTCAGCATCTTCCTAGCCATGATAGTGGAGATAAGATTCTGAGGTATATAACTCTTGTCACCCATAAAGTTAAACTCTTCATCATTTAGAATTCTAAAAATCACCTCTTTACTTCGACAATCAACTATGGCATAGTGCTAAGATAACTAATCCATACCAAGGATCAAAACAAACCCCATCACATCCAACAATACCAATTCCACTAACAATTCTCTGCCTTCTACAAACACCGGACATCCAAAAAGAACAATGTCAATGTCCAACTAGCCACTTAGAGTAGTAGCAACAGATAAAGGAAAATCCATCCTTGAAGCTTGCCAATAGGTTTTCGAAGCAAAAATAGGAGACATAAAAGAATGTGTGGCACCCGAATCAATCATGACTCTAGCATCCAAGTAACAAACTGGAAGTATACCTGTAATAATGATGTTGGATGCCTAAGCATCTTACTAAATGAGGGTGAAGACTTTAACCTATCCTTGACCTCCTTACTGGTTGGTGGAAGCCTGACCAAAGCCTCAAACATTACCTCTGCCATACCCCTCCTGGGCTACAAACTATGATGTACTTAGATACTAAGCTTGAGGCAACTGATAGGGAGTTAGAGCTGAACTGGCAATAGACTATTATGAAAATTGCTGTTGATAACCAGAATAAGGACATGACTTAGTAAAATATCTCATCTGTTCATATCTAAAACATGTTGCATGAGCCATGTAGCACAATCCTTGATGGACTCTCCCGCACATTTGACAAGCACTAGCTGCTGATCCTATACTGCCATAACTAGAACTCTAGCCGTTGCTACTATTGGTAGCACATGAATTGAATCTAACAAGTCTATATGGTCCACTATGGCCATGTTTGCTGCTCTTATGGAATCTCTACTAAATTCTTTAGCCTTGTTGATAAGATCCTCTTTACCTACTACTAGAGCTAATATGAAATGTGGTGTACTGGGTACTCTGAGATCTTCTTGCCTAGACACCTCCCAAATGATAATAATCAGGCATAACTCCCTACCTAACCAATTTGAGCTCTATCTCCTTGGCCAACTCTAGCAAAGACTCAAGAGTTAGGCTTGTAATAGGCATCCTAAAGAATGTAGAACCCAGTTCGATGACGTATGTAGTAACTATAAAGTACTGATCTCTCATCAGGTCCTCTATATAATGACCCAGTCTAAGGAACTCTTTAATGTACTCCTCTACCAATCTGTTACCTCTGGTAATATCCATCAATTGGAGTCTATAGCTCATCTGCATAGGTTCTAGATAGAAACGCCTCATGAGTCTCTCTTGAAATTGAGCCTAGGTGAAGGTCATCGTGTGCGGCTAGATGACTTGAACAAACCAATCCAAGGCTAGCCCCTCAACAGACAACTAGACGATCATAATCCTCTAGTACTCGATGTGAATAGTTTGAGTCCTTATCTCTATAGCATGCAGGAAATCCAAAGGATCTGTAGTCCCATAGAATGATATCATGTCGACTATGTTGTAAAATAAGGCTGCCTCTAGGTTAGACATACCTTGCTGATACACAGGCTGCATCTATGGTACGACCATAGGTATAACAGCTTCCTCATATTCCTACTCTATAAGTTCCTCTTCTTATGGCTCTCTTTGCCTACGGTGACCTGCCACTCCTCATGGTTTACCTCTACCTCTATCTCTATGCCTAACTGGTGGCTCAAGGGGTAGAACCTCATCCTTAGAGGACTTATCATCCTCGACCTCAACGACCGGTGGAGCGACACACACTCGCCTCCTCATTCGAAAAAGACAACAAAAAAGATTCAGACAAAAGCAAACGATAAACAAATAATAAATAAACACTAGTTATGCAGAATTTCAAAAGCAACAAAGACTTTTCAAAGACATAGTTGAACCTAATTTACTACATTAGTTTCAAAGAAAATACAACTCTACTAACCTAAGTCCACAACACTAAAACCTAGGCTTTGATAACAACTTTGTCACGATCCAAACTGAGGAGTCATGACCGGTGCTAGGGAATGGGAATTCTCACGAATCTAGAACCCATAACAAACCTTAAAATAAAAACACAAGCAAATATAACACAAAAATACCTCATATATTAAAACTTTAATTAATATAAAATAAATCCTTATCATAACATAATAAAATATCTTCATACACTATTCAAATACAAAAAACACTGTCTAAAATAATACAAATACACAAGAAGCACTACTACTGCAACGTTTACTAAAATATAAGGGAAGTGATGGTTCAATAGTTACATAAGTCGGTTGGGCAGGAAAGAGTCCAACGAATAGGTCTAACAAGGAGGTCTAAAATAGAAGTTCCTAAAAAAAATGTTGATGGGGGTTAGACCTCATTGAGTGAATTATTATTATATATATACATGCAACCTAAATACATAGATACTCAAGCATCATTATAATAATATATATATTTATTTAATATATACATGCATTTCATACAGATGCTAAAAATCCACTTTTATTATAATAATAAATGCAGAAGAAATTTATGGGTGAAGGATCATAGCAGAACCCTAAAATATTTTATAACCTTGGTTACTGATCCTCACTAGCCAATATGCTTACTTAATTCCAAAATATTTCTCTTCTCAATTTTTGGATAATAGACTAGCCCCAAGACACTAAGTCAACCGAGCTCCCGTAATCTCACTGTCAGTGTGATTAGCCTCGAGACACTAGGTCAACCGAGCTTCCACAATCACACCACTCTCTCACCACAAATCTTAATAATCAATTATTCAAATCTCACATCAATAAATTTCATAGTATCTACCCTAACATTTTAACGTAATGGTGTGCACACAATTCTAGTGTGACCCACTAGGTGGCACATTCTACAGTAATCCTCTAAAATATTTACCATGAATAAAATAATGAAATTTATATTAAAATATGCAACATCCATCAATAACAATTAGCAATCGTATTTATATATATGAAAACATATATACTCGATAATAATAATAATTAACATTTAATGTGATATAGCATAATAATATTCATGTTTATTTGAAGTGTGGATGTCGATGACATATTCTATATGCAATACATGTATATAATAATAACTCATTATTTTATCGTGCTCCTCTACCCTAGCTCAGTTGGTCGGTCTGATAGGCCTAGCACGCGAAGCAACTAAAAATAATAATAAAAATAATAAAATATTGTAATTGAAATCCTAATTTTATACTTCTAAAAATTCTAAACAATGACTCAATCTGGGACATGACTAGACAAAAATCAAAACTCAAGATCGATCCGATATCACATTTTATGAGAATTCTACCAAAAATTCAGCATAGTTTTCTCTATAAAATGGACGTCTCTCTACTAAAAGTAGAGCCGATTTTGCACACAAACACACTTCAAATATTCACAAAGCTCAACTTCTCAGGTTGGGTCTCCGAACTATAATTATTGCCCAACCGAAAACCAATATACACAAAATCAATAATATAATAATAAATATTCATAATTCACTAAAATTCATAAAGTACCACAATTCAATTTATTTAAATAATAATAAAAATATCAAAGATATTTATTTTCAAAATAAATAATAAAATCCCAAGTATTATTAAATAATATTAATAAAATCTATTTTTCAAATATTCAAAATTAAATAGCATAAATTTCCAATAATTATTTAAATTGCTCAAATATAAAATAAAAATAGCTAAAATTTCATTTAATCAAAAAAATAATAAGTAAAATTATTATTTGAATATATTTTTGAAAATTATTAAAATTAGATAAAAATAGTATATAATTCATAAAAATTATTTTGATACTATTTATTACTTGAAATTTATCATAATAATTAAGAATAATTTCAATTAAAATATAAATTTACTAATTTATGCTAATTTTTCCAAAAATCCCATTTTTTAGATAAACTTTCAAAAATTCATAATAAAAATTCAGAATACAATTTCAATAAACTTTCTTCATAAAATATGCTTAAAATAATTAGTACAATTTAATAAAAATATAATGTTTTTCGAGCACGGAACAGTACATGACCTGAAATTCAAAATTTTTAGAAAAATAAATAAAAATCACATTTAGTTTCCTCAAAACCTCTACAACAATTAATCTCAAAGCAACAATAGCTAATAAAATCAAATAAAGGCTTAAACTAATAAAAAAACTCAAAATACTATAAAATGAATTATACAAAAGCGAGATAGTTACAGGAGTCGAAAGTCGAAACAATTTAAAGATTTGAGAAGTTTGGAGGATGAGCTTCTAAAAGAACCCAACGTCGGCTCCCGTTGTCGCCAGATTCGTCTTTGGTAAGCAAGGGAAAATCCAGCCAAATAATGAACCAAAAAGAAAAGAGAAAAGGAAAGGAAAGGAATAGTGGCATGCCGGGGAGAGGGAGTTACTGGTGGCGGCATTGGTTGGTGGTCACTAGAGTGATGGGTGAGGGTGGTGGTGTCTAGTGGTGCACTACTGTGTAAGAAAAAAAAGAAAGAAGAATAAGATGAAGAAGAAGAAGTGAGGGGGGTAAAGGCTACTGGACGTTTTACATATTTTTTTTCAAAAAGCATAAAAGTCAAAAATTAAATAATAATAATAATAATAATTTATTTAAAATATCCTCTCTCATCAATTCCATTTACACACACACACATGTATATATATATATATATATATATATATATATATATATATATATATATATATATATATATATATATATATATATATATTACAATTTATTTAAATTTAATACAACTACACAAATAAGAATCAATTAAATAATCAAATATTAATTAACACTAATTTATCCTAAATAATATTAATAATGTTAAATAATATACAATAGTAAAATTATGATTTTAATTTCAAATTAATAATAATGTTATAATTTAATAAAATAAATGATAACACCATAATTTAATTTAATTTCACAAAATAATTAAATATTATAATATAATAAAATAATTATTAATACTGTAAATCTTAGAAATTAATTTAATAATTTATAAAATTTTGGGTTATAACAATGTTTGACATATATATGAATGCAAAGCCCTAAAAAATAAAGAATACGTAATGCACTTACCTAGCAAAATAAGAAGTTTTGCTTTATAGTTCCCATCACATTATCAATATTTTTCCTAAAAATTCCAAATATATTAGTTAATATTTACATGCTTCAATTCAAGTATATTAAATGTAGTAAAAAGATGTTTCTCTAAAAACCATAAGTTTTAACAATCACACAATTCAGAAAACTAAATGGAAAGCATAGGTGGATACATAATTAACTCTTAAAGAACAAACTCCTACTTTAAATCTCTTAAAGCATAACTTTAAAAAATCTAGACATAAGGGTCTCATAAAAACTGATACGATAAGTAAGCCATTAGATTACTCAAGTGGAATAGAAAAACTTATCAGTAAATTATATTTGGTAGTATTAATTCACTTGATTTGCTCTTGATCTTTGCATATGCTTTATAACCCTTTTTAGGGACCTCACTAACTATATCCTTAAGTAGTTTATTCAAATTAAGAATAATGAGTTTGTTCTTCAAAGTAGATGGTGCTCTTATTATTGAAGAAGCAAAACTTTGAAGTGAATCATGTTGATTTTCACCTACATTAAGCACAAACGAATCATTCAAGTTATTATTCTTTAACAAGTCACCTTACTCAACCTACTCACATAGATCATTCATGTCATCATTCTCTTACAGGTTATCTCCCTTAGCCTAGTTATGAGATATATCACTAACGAGCTATTTTAATCAAAAGAGATTAAAAGTGCTTTTAAGGATACATTAATAAACTTTGATGCTAAAGCTTGATTGAATGCCACTTTATTAGGCCTGTTCAAAGGTCAATTTTGGCCTAAAATTGGCCCGGTCAAACCTAAGCTCAACAATGGTGAAATTTAAAACTAGGATAAATTAGTCATAAACCATAGGGGGAATCGATTTATGGTCAGTTCCTCCCTATCCCATATCGTCAACTGCTAGTTCTGGTTCCTAACTGACAAATAAAAGAAAAAGAAATTTATTTTTAAGTAATCATTGGGGGGGTTATGTATTGGGCCCTCTCCTTACCAAGTAATTGAGAATTGTTAAAAGAATATAAAAAGGAGTGACATGAGAGAAATGGGAAAAAAATAAGAGAGCTTATAAGATTAGATAATGTTTTGTAAAGTGAATCATTCAATAATAATGTATTTGATTAATTATAACTTTACAAGATTAGATAATGTTTTGTAAGGTGAATCATTTAGTAATAATGTATTTGATTAATTATAATGCCCTTTCTCCTATGGAAGTTCAAGATCATGTATTTCTAAATTCTTTGCTTTTTATTGTTTTCAAGCATCATATAATTTGTTGAAGTGCAATAGAATTGATCTACAAAATAATAGTTTTAATATGGTAGCATAAAGAGGTTTAAAATTCAACTTTGTTTTCTCTTATGGTTATTTATGTTTATAGTTGTTTATATCTGACATATTTATGGTTTAATGCTTAGTGCTTTAAGAAATGCAAAGCCCTAAAAAATGAAGAATATGTAATGTACTTACCTAACAAAACACTAAGTTTTGCTTTATACTTCCCATCACATTATCAATGACATCATTAATATTTTTTCTAAACAATTCAAAAT
Organism: Mallotus nudiflorus; assembly: GCA_947683625.1. Lineage (NCBI taxonomy): Eukaryota > Viridiplantae > Streptophyta > Magnoliopsida > Malpighiales > Euphorbiaceae > Mallotus > Mallotus nudiflorus. The sequence goes on along the minus strand of CANTUR010000049.1, from coordinate 6,556,198 downwards.
ATATTAGTCAATACTTACATACTTTAATTCCAGTATATTGAATGTAGTAAAAAAAATATTTCTCTTAAAACCATAAGTTTTAACAATCGCACCATTTAGAAAACTAAATGAAAAGCATAAGTGGATACATACTTAGTTTTTGAAGGCCAAACTCCTACTTCTAATCTCTTAAAGCATAACTTTAAAAAATCTAGACATAAGGGTCTCATAACAATTGATACAAAAAGTAAGCCATCAAATTACTCATGTGGAATAGAAAATCTTATTAGTAAATCATTTATAGTAGTATTAATGTACTTGATTTGCTTTTGAACTTTACATATGCTTTATAACCCTTTTTAAGGATCTCACTAACTATATCCATAAGCAATCTATTCAAATTAAGAATAATGAGTTTGTTCTTTAAAGTAGTTGGTGCTCTTATTAGTAAAGAAGTAAAAATTTTAAGTGAAGCATGTTGATTTTCACCTACATTAAGCACAAACAAATCATTTAGGTAATTATTCTCTAACGGGTCAGCTTGCTCAACCTACTCATATAGATCATTTGAGTCTTCTCTAGCAAGCTATCTCTCTTAGCTAGCTTATAAGATGCATCATTAACGAGCTCTTTGACTCGAAAAAGATTACGAGTGCTTTTTAAGGATGCATGAAAGTCGGTGGCTCTATGTCATGACCCAAAATAGGGGGCCATGACCGGCGCTAAGGAACGGGAATTTCTTTGAATCCGGAACCCGTAGCAAGCCTTAAAAAATAAAATAAAAGCATGCAATAATAATAATAACATAAATAAAATATTTTGCAGCTGAAATTAAAATCTCATATGTAATAATATAATCCACCATCTCATTTAAATAAACAAACTCATCTCAAATATATAATATCTTTTAAATACAAATCTCAGTTCAAATCTTTAGAATACAAATCTCATACAAATATAGTACATAAAACTCACAATTGACTACAACTACTGCAATGTCTAGATTATAAAATAAAGTCAATGTCTACATAGTAAAGCCAGGGCGGAAGAAATCCGGCGTAAGGGTCTGCTATGAGGTCTGAAGATGAAGACTCTCCTGAAAAATAGTTAATGGAGGGGAGTCAGACCTCACTGAGTGAATTATCATAATATATATACATGCATAACTAAATGACAAATGCACACAGTCAATAGTATATAATAAATATATATACAAGCAAATACACACAGATGCAGCAAAATCATTTTATGTATTTACTGAAAATAATATCCGTTTATGAAGGATCAAATAGAACCCTAGAAAATCATAACCTCAAACAGTGTTAGACAACACTCTAGTCATACAGGCTCACTTATTCCAAATATATTCACTTGTTCCATTTGGACAGTAGACTGGCCCTGAGACACTTGGTCAACTAAGCTCCAGCAGTCTAACTGTCAATGTGATTGGCCCCGAGACCCCTGGTCAACCGAGCTCCAACAATCACATTCTCAAATCACATCACACATCAAATAAATCAATTCGATCAATATCCATAAATAAGTTAGTAATATAGCCTAAATGCTATCGTCATACTGGTACGTACTCGGTCCTAGTACTGCCCACTAGGTAGCACATTTTATTGATATCCTTCATTTAAATATAAAGCATACATTCATAAAATAAGTGATGCATGATATTAAATAAAATAAAAATATAAACCATATATATACTAGAAATATATCAAAAATAAACCAGGTATATTTTGAGTATATATACATCAAATAAATTCAATTTAATTATAAAATAAACTAGAAATGCACTTTAAATTTACTTAAAACATTTTAAGTATAAATTCATAATAAAATATGCATATAATTTAAAATATACCAATCATATACCAAAAATAAACCTAAGCAATAGTTAAATCATTTATGCATAATTTACCAAAATAAATCATACATTTCTAAAAACATGCAATCCTAATACAAGTATATATATAATAACAACTCACTGTTATTGCGCTCCTCGAGACGGGTCCGACGGGCCTGGTCCATTAGGCCTCGGTCTCGGCACAACTAAACAAACAAATGACAATACGAAATTAAAATAAATCTATCGAAATTCTAAAAACTCGATCTATAATATTAGACACAGAATCAAAATAAGAATTCGACCAAACATCACGTTTTACAAGAATTCTACCGAAAATCTGACAGAATCTCCCCTGTAAAACGGACATCTCTCTACTCAAAGAGTAGAGCCAGTCTTGCAAAGAAATGCACTTTAAAAATATACAAACACACAATCCCTCAGTCGGACTCCAAACTACAATTTCATCGACCGAGGCTCACAATTCACGAGATAACACAGAACACATTTAAAATACCAAACTACCAAAAATGCCCTTCAATAATCAAAATACATTTAATAAATCCAAATTACGTAATTAGCCGTAAAACATATTAAAAATCGATAAAAACTCATTTATTTAGAAAAATCGTATATTATATATAATTTGAAAATAATTTACGGAAAATAGTTTTCATTAGTTAAAAATACTAAATAATTTGTAGAAATCATTTTTATACCTCAAATAACTATTAAAACCAATTTAATTATATTTTTAGCCAATTTAGTGTCAAATTACCAAAATACCCCTGATATATATATTCACTATAATTGTTCAAAAATTCACCAAAAATAATATAATTACTCAAAAATTAATTTCTCAACATATAATTCAATAATATCAACAAATATACTCAATTAAATAATTAATTTCAATAAAAAACATAATTAACCTAATTTTCTAAAAATCACATAAACTAAACAAATTCATAATAATTATATAAAAATCATAAAAATTACAAATAAATTTTTAAAATTAATTTCAATACTTATAAACACCATAAAACACAATTTAATAATTTATTTAATTAATTTAAGAAAATTAGAAAATATTAATAAAATAATAAAAAATTCACAAAAATCAAAATAATTCCCAAAAATTCTACAAAAATTCAAAAAGGTAGATTAAGCTACTAGGATCAATTTTTGTGAAGGAATTTATCATGAATCATTGAAATTGAAGCTTAAAAAAATCAAGAACCCTAGTAGGCCGAAAATGAAAATTCAAAACCTAGGGAAATCTAGACCAATTTAAGTGAAACAAAGCTTGGAAATGCACTCACCAGAGCTCAAGGAAGAGATAGAGGCCAGTGGGGCTCAAAACGGTGGCTGGAATAGTTGTAATCGGAGTTGGGTTGAATTTCGGCCTCTTAATGAAAATCCGGCCAAACCTCGCTAGAAATGGAAGCTTGGGGTGGCAGGAATGGCTGGAAGGGAAAGTGGCATGCCAGGAAGCACGGTGACAGGAAGAAAATGGCATTGCAGTGGCCGGAGGAGAAGGAAGGACGATCGGGAGGAAGAAGAGGAAGTCAATGGCAGAGTTGTAAATTCTACAAACTTTATTTTAGATATATATATTATATGTATATATGTATATATATATATCTATCTCTTATATTATTTTAATATATATTATAATATACACAATAAATATGCACCACACACTTATTTTAATAATATATATACACATATACACACTTAATTAATATTAAAATTATATAATTTAATTTAATTTAATTAAAATAAACCCTAATTTTAATTTAAATGCATGTATACGTATATATTTTATTCGACACTTAAAAATCATGCATGAACTCATGTAAATTCATAAAACCGCTTAAAATAATTAATATTTATTTATTTACGTCTTAATTTCCTCGAAAATAAAATCCCCGAGAAAATTTTACGTAAAGGACTTAAAAATAATTAAAAATAATTAAAATGACTTTAATAAATAACAAACTAATTAAACAATCATAAATATATATAAAAATTATTAACACTGCATATTCTGATGCAGTTTAAAATTATTTAAAAACTCGATATATTACACTATAGGAATTGAGTTTCAATATCTCTAAACTTGGATGCTAAAGCTTGATTGAATGCCACTTTGTTAGGCTCGGCTAAGGGCCAGTTTTGTCCTGGAATTGGCTTGGTCAAACTCGGGCTCGAAACTAGTGAAATCCAGAATCGAGCTAAACTAGCTCTAAACCATAGAGAGAATCAGTTCATGGCTAGTTCCTCCTCATCTTAAACCTTGAACCATCTGTTTCAATTAGGAACTGCTAAATAAAAAAAAATTAGAGCCCAATGCACAGGCCCACTTTCTTTTTTTTAAGAAAATTTTATCCAAAATAACAGTCATAAACAATTATTTTAGGGGGATATTTTAAGAAGTTCAAAAAATTATTTTTGGTGTGTACAAATACGATTGAGTGGGAGTTATTTTTCCTCATAAAAAATTTTCTCTTAATTTTTTATTCCCTTAATATTCTCTTAACACTTTCTCAATATTCTCTTTATATTTTCTCAAAATACTCATTCAAATATTCAATATTTATTATTTATTTTATTATAATCTAATATATTATTTATTCAATTATATTCTCAATATCCTCTTAATTAATTTCACTCTTAATTTTTTTATTCACTTTTCAAATTTTTTTATTAAATAATGGCAAGTGGAAGATCATCAAGATCACAAATTTTTTGGTGAATCACAAACAAATATTGTTGATTTGAATAATATGATGGGTAATTTTCAAGATGATTTTCCAACACAAAAAAGTCAAGAAGCTTGTGTGGAAAAACTTGCAACAAATATTCCAGAACAAGGTTAAGAATAAGAAATTTAGTCACAATAAGATATTTTCAAGTTCATTTTAAGTGGCAAAGAAATGTGATAACAATTTTGATGAAATTTATAATTATTGTGGCCAAAATTGTAAATTTAAAAGTGGAGGTGGCTATGGCATATTTAGAAGATAGTTGATAAACAAACATCCAACACAAATTGGTGTTAAACTGTAATGACCCTGAATTTTTAAATTAAATAAATATATTTCAAGATTTATAGTGGAAAAGAAAATAAATAAATAAATTATTATTATTATTATTTTATTATTTTTATTTATTATTTATTTGTGACCAATAATTGTTATTTTATTGTATAGATATTTTCTTACGTAAAATAATTTAATTAAATTCTCATATTTAAAAGCTTTGAACTTATTATCATTATTTTTATTACTATGACTAGTGTTACTATTATGCTTGTGTATTACTATTATTGTTATTATTATTATTATTATTTTTTTTTTTTATATTATTTTGGACATTATTTTTATTATTTTCAAATTATTTCATTAATATTAATTATATTATTATTATCAATTGTTATTTTAATTGTTACTGCATGTGTGTGTATGTTTATATATATATATATATATATATATATATATATATATTATAGTGTGTGGTGTGGGAATATTTAAATTAAAGTAAAGTTATATATATATATATATGGTACAAGTATAAGTCAACGGGGTAAAACCATTTCCTTCTTTCTTTCTTTCTTTTTTTTTTCTTTTCTCTTCCTCTTCTTCTTCTTCTTCTTCTTCTTCTTCTTCTTCCCCTCACTCTCGGTTCCTTCCAACCGGACCACCACCGAACCGCCCTACCTGCAACCAGCCATCACCACTGCTTCCCCTTCTGTCCACTAGCCACTAGCCGCCACTAGCATCGTCTGTCGCCGGCTAGAACGTCGAAAAACGAAGGAGATCGAAGGTGGAGCTTCCTCACGCCGGTGAAGATTTTGACCACCTTAGGACGTCGGATCAGACTTTTTTGAAAGCTTTTCATTCGGTGAGTCCATTTCCGAGCTCCGTTTGAGCTCAAAACCTCTAGATTTTTAGATATCTTCAAGTTTTAGTTTATGTGTTTTAGAATTTTTTTGAAGTTGAATTTGTTGGATTCATGGAAACTTCCTTAACAAATGTTTATCCTAGTAGCTTAATCTACATGTTATAATTTTTTTAGAATTTTTGGAATTTATTTTAATTTTTGTGAATTTTTGATTATTTTATTATTATTTTCTAATTTTCGAAAATTAATTAATTAAATTATGAAATTATGTTTTATGGTGATTATAGGAGTTGAAATGAATTTTAGAAATTTATTTGTAATTTTTGTGAATTTTTATGTATTTATTTGGAATTTATTAAGTTTATGTAATTTTGAAAAATAGGGTTAATTATGTGTTTAATTGAAATAAATTGGTAAATTGAGTATATTTATTGATATTATTGAATTCTATGTTGAGAAATTAATTTTTGAGTAATTATATAATTTTTGGTGAATTTTTGAACATTTATAGTGAATATATATATATATATGGGTATTTTGGTAATTTTACACTAAATTGGCTAAAAATATAATGAAATTGATTTTAATAATTATTTGAGCTATAAAAATAATTTCTACAAATTTTTAGTATTTTTAATTAATTAAAACTATTTTTCGTAAATTATTTTCAAATTATATATAATATATTATTTTTTTTCTAAATAAATGGGTTTTTATTGATTTTTAGTATGTTTTAGGGTTAATTATGTAATTTGGATTTATAAAATGTATTTTTATTATATAAGGGCATTTTCAGTATCTTATAAATATTCTGTAAATTATGAACCTCAGTCGGTGAATTGTAGTTTGGAGTCCAACCGAGGGATTTTGATTGTAATTCTGTGTTTATTCCGAAGTGCATTTCTTTGCAGGACCGGTTCTACTCTTTGAGTAGAGAGATGTCCATTTTACAAGGGAGGTTCTGCCGGATTTTTGGTAGAATTCTCGTAAAACGTGATGTCCGGTCAAATTCCTATTCTAATTCTGTGTCTAAAATTCTAGATCAAGTCTTTAGAATTTTTGTTAACTTTATTCTGATTTCATGTTGTCATTTGTTTGTCTAGCTGTGCCGAGACTGAGGCCTAACGGATCAGGCCTGCCGAGTTTGTCTCGTGAAGCGCTAACATGTGAGTTATTATACTGTATATATATGCACTGCATATAGGGTGCATTATTTAGAATTTTTCATTTTCATTGTATGTTTTAAAAGGGATTTAAATTATAATATTTTTGGTATATCTAGGGTTGCATTTTTATATATATGCATATTAAATAATTATGCATGTTAGTTTGATATATGCAAATTAAACAATTAGGTTTAGGTTTAATACATTTGAGTAATATACACATGTTTTAAAATGTACACTTATACATAATTATTTTATTAAATGATTAGAATACCTTAGGTATAGTTTTAGTAGATTTTAGGTTTATACTTAAATAATTGCATGTTAAATTATAAACCTACACTTAAGTTATTTTTAAGTTTATTTTTGGTATATTTTTGATTTATTTCCAAATAAATAAATGTTTTATTATTAAATTAAACCTAACACATTAGTGGTATATTTAGGGTTTATTTTTGATATATGCATGCTAGATAATTAGGTTTATTTTTAGTATATTTGTGAATATATGTTAAACACAAACACGTATTTAAATGAATATTTATACATAAATGTTTTATTAAATGATTTGTGTACTTAGGGTATATCTTTTGTATATTTAAGTATATTTTTAAGAAAATGCATGTTATATTATTGTTACTCATTTAAATTGTTTTTAACTATATTAATGATTTATCTTTAGTTTATTTCATATTTTATTTGACACACACACACACACACACACACACACACACATATATATATACCTGAAATATACTGGGTATATTTTAGGTATATTTTTTTGTATATATATATATATATATACGGTTGGTTTTACTATTATGAATATTGTTCTACATTAATTATTTTCCGAATGAATGATTTATTCTAAGTGAAGGATATCAATAGAACGTGCTTCCTAGTGGGCAGCACTAGGACCGTGTACGTACCGGTACTATAAATAAGGATAGAGTGAGAGTTAAAATTGGGTGATTATAATTGATTTAATTGATTTGACTAAGATTAATGGTATGTTAGATAGTGTGATTGCGGGGCCAATCACACTGATAGTCAGATTGCTGGAGCTCGGTTGACTTAGTGTCTCGGGGCCAGTCTACTGTCCATAAGTGAATTGAATGATCTATTGGGTTGATTGAGATGTGAGGTGATAGATAATGTGATTGCTAGAGCTCGGTTGACCAAGTGTCTCGGGGCCAATCACACTTCAATCAGACTGCTGGAGTTCGGTTGACTTAGTGTCTCGGGGCCAGTCTGCTGTCCAGATTGGAATAAGTGTTCTATTTGGAACCAAGTGAGCCTGCATGGCTAGAGTGATGATGGGGTTGTTGAGGTTGTTATTATTAGGGTTCTATGGATCCTTCATGAATTTAATTAAACATTTTCTACATGTAGTATATTTATAAAAGCAGAGTTTGACATTCGTGTGAAATGTGTGCATATATATATATATATATATATATATATATATATATATAAGAATGCCTGATTATTATGGTTTAGTTTGCATGTATATATAGTATAATAATTCACTCAGTGAGGTCTAACCCCCCCTCAATTATTTTTTTTCAGGAGATTCAATATCGTCAGACCTTATGTCACGACCCAAAACAAGGGCCATGACCGGCGCTAGGGAACGGGAATTCTTTTGAATCCGGAACCCGTAGCAAGCCTAAAAATAAAATAAAATATGCAATAGTAATAGTACAATATCAAATTTGCAGCGGAAATAAAAATCGTAAATGTAATAATAACATTCTCATCAACTGGATTTAATTTAAATCTCAACTCATCGCATATATATATAAAATCTTTAATGCAAATCTAGTTTCAATATAATACATTTCTTTAAAATAAAATACATGAAATCCAATACTTTAATTCATAACTACTGCAGTATCTAGATTATAAAATAAGACTCAAGTAAATGATTTACACAAAGAAGCCGGGACGGAAGAAATCCGGCGTATCGACCTGCTACTGAGGTCTGAAGAAGTTGACTCTCCTGAAAAATAGTCAACGGAGGGGAGTCAGACCTCACTGAGTGAATTACTATAATATATATACATACACACTAAATGATAATGCATACAGTCAACAGTATATATATAATATGTATATATACAGGCAATTACACACAGATGCAATAAAATCATTTTATATATTTTCATTAAAAATCATCTTTTATGAAGGATCACATAGAACCCTAGAATAACGCAACCTCAGAAAATAGTGTTAAACAATACTCTAGCCATACAGGCTCACTTATTCTAAATATATCCACTTAATCCATTTAGACAGTAGACTGGCCCCGAGACACTAAGTCAACCGAGCTCCAGCAGTCTGACTGCCAGTGTGATTGGCCCCGAGACACTTGGGCAACCGAGCTCCAGCAATCACACCTCCAAACCATATCTCACACATATCAATAATCATATCAAATCAATATCCATAAATAGTTAGTAATATAGCCTAAAGCTATAGGCGTACCGGTACGTACTCGGTCCTAGTACTGCCCACTAGGTAGCACGTTCTATTGATATCCTTCATCATTAATAATGTAAAACATTCATTCACAAAAATAAATGATGCATGAATGTAAATGAAATAACAATATAACCCATATATATACCAAAAATATACCAAAAGTAAACCAGATATATTTCGAGTATATATACGTCAAATAAATCCAATCAAATTATAAATTAAACTAAAAATATATTTAAAATCATTTTTAAATATAATTTATTAACAAAACATGTATATAATTTATTATATACCAAAAATAAACAAAAAATATACTTAATATAAACTTAAGAAATAATCAAATTATTTATGCATATTTAATCAACATAAAACATGCATTTCTAAATCATGCATCCTAAGCATATATATATAGTATAGTAACTCACCTAATGTGCTCCACGAGACAGGTCCGACGGGCCTGGTCCACTAGCCCTCGGTCTCGACGCAACTAAACAAGCAATAAATAATAGACATCAGAATAAACCTAACAGAAATCCTAGAATTCGATCTAGAGTATTAAACACAGAATCAGGAATTAGGGTTCGACCGGATATCACGTTTTACGAGAATTCTATCAAAAATCCGGCAGAACCTCCCCTGTAAAATGGACATCTCTCTACTCAAAAAAGTAGAGCCGACCCTGCAAGGAAATACACTTCGAAAAACTACACAAAGCACAATCAAAATCCCACGGTCGGACTCCAAACTACAGTCCACCGACCGGGGTCCACAATCACAGAACAATTCCAGATATACCAAAAATATCCTTAAAACCTAAAAATACATTTTATAGGTAGAAATTACATAATTAACCTTTAAACACAGTAAAAACCGATAAAAACTCATTTTATTAGTAAAACCGTATATTATATATATAATTGAAAATAATTCACGAAAAATAGTTTTAATTAGTTAAAAATACTAAATAATTTTTAGAAATCATTTTTATACCTTAAATAACTATTAAAACCGATTAAATTACATTTTTAGACAATTTAGGGTAAAATTACCAAAATACCCCCATATATATAAATATACTTAAATTACTTCAAAAATTCACTAAAAATTATACAATTATCCAAAATTAATTTTCTCAACATATTTATCAATAATATTAATAATTAAACTCAATTAACCAATTAAATTTAATTAAAAACACATTTAACCTAATTTTTCAAATTTACATAAACTTCAATAATTCAAAATAAATACTTAGAAATTCATAAAAATTCCAAATAAATTCCTATAATTCATTTCAACACTTAATTTAACCATAAACCCCAATTTCATAATTTAAATAATTAATTTCCGAAAATTAGAAAATAATATTAAATATTCAAAAATACCCAAAAATCCAAAAATTCCAAAAAAATTCATACATGTAGATTAAGCTACTAGGAACAACATTTGTGAAGGGAGTTTCCATGAATCAATCAATTCGAAGCTCAAAAAAATCAAAAACCCTAATGTGACCGAATTGGAAAATTTGAAACCTAAGCAAATCTAGACCATTTAAGCTCAAACCAAAGCTAGAATCATACTCATCGGAGCTTAAGGAGAAGAAAGAGACCGGCAGTGTCGAAAACGGTGGCCGGAATCGTCGTCGACGGCAAAGGGAAGAAGTTTCGGCCAAAAGGGAAGAAAGGGCTTGCCGGCGCCGAGGAAGGGAGCTGAGGGCGGCGGAGTGGCTGGCTGAGGAAGGTGGAGCTCCTGGCGGCACACCGACGGTCGGAAATCGAAAGTTGCAGGCGGTGAGGGGTGGTGGTCGGGCGCTCGGGAAGAGGAAGAAGAAGAAGAAAAAGAAAAAGAAAGGAAAGAAAAAGAAAAGAAAAAGAAAAAATAAAAAATAAAAAAATAATTTTAATTAAAATATAAAAAAAATCACACCCACACAATAATTTAATATATTAATAATTTATTAATAAATAAAAATAATTAAATAACAATAATTTAATAAATAAATAATAAAATATTAGGGTAATATATATTAAACCCTAATTAAATAAATATATACACATAGACTTTATTTAGTCATTTAAAAATACGCATGAGTTCATGCAAGTCCGAAAATACATTTAAAATAATTAATAATACATTATTTACGTGAAAATTTCCCCGAAAATGCAAGTCCCGGGAAAATTTTACGTAAAACACTGTAAATAATACACAATATTAAAAATAGGTTTTAAATACATATCAACTCATGAAAATATCGTAATATATACACAAAAATTATTAACACTGTATATCTCGGTACAGTGTAAAAATATTTTAAAAACACGGGATATTATACCTTAGTTGTAGAGTTCCTCACCGATGTTCTTCAGTCCCTACTATTTTATGCAAATATATATTCTGAACTTTGAATTGTATTCTAGAAACTGCAGTAGTAGTGTTATAATTTTTGAAAGTGTATTATTTTGTTTGGATATTAAATACTCTAAGAATTTGTATTTGAACATTGTACGAATATGTATTCATTTATAAAAGGATTTGAAGTATTTATTTTATACATTGATTCAGAAAAATTTTAATTCGGTCGTACTTTTATTTATTTATTGTATGATTTTATTTTCTTAGGCTTACTACGGGTTCCAGATTCAAAAGAATTCTCATTCCCTAGCGTCTGTCATGACTCATAGTTTGGGTCGTGACATAAACAAGGACAAACACAAGTTTGTAGGTATGCAACATCCTGTTCTTCTTCTCATTTATTTAAATGTAGTGATGAACAAAATAAATTAAAATTAACTAAAATGATTAGTATGAAACATTTTTTTTAGTTTTGGTAAAAAAGTTAGTTTTATTAATTATTGTAAAAAAGTATTAAATTCACAAGCTAAATGTGTGCCTAGAAATACATTAAAACATGCATTATTTACTTAATATAAACAAGAAAAAAATTTCAAAAATTATTTAAGAATTTTAATGAACATGTATGCATTTGTTGTAATATTTAGAGTGATCATTAACAAAACCACTCATATATGAGAATAATTTATCATTTGATTAACAATAAATGGTTATTACAAAAAAGAATTATTACATTTAGAGTTTTTGATGACCGGCATACTACCGATAATATTTTTAGAATGATTAAAAATATTTTATTTTTACAACCCATTAAGCCATAAATAAGCAAAACACATAAAAAAAAACATAGAACATAAAATAACACAATAATAAAAATAAATCTAAAATCTAATAACTACAGACTTAAATCCATGGCATTCCATAGAACTTCGACTGATTTCAAATGTACAGTCTCATCTCCTCGCATTTTTACTTATCACCAAAGCCAAAATAAGCACAAGAAGACAAAAAGAACAAAAGAAACGATTAGAAAAATGAACGAATAAGAAAATAAATAAAATCAAATTAAAAACAAGGAAATAAAAAAAGAAAAGGAAGAAAGGGATGTGATGCAGATGTTGTTTGATTGCTCCTCAAAATGAGATATGATCATCATTTGGTATAGAATCTGAGGAATTTCTTGTTTCTTTTCAAGGCTCACTGTATTTTTTTGTTTAAAGAATGTAAAAAAGACTTTTTTTAAAAAAATCTTTCTCTATGTTTCTTTCTCTTTTTTTTTTCATCTGTGTCCCCCCCAAAAAAAACCTCCTCAGCTTAAAGCTTTTATAGGTTTTTATAAAACCTTTTGCACTTTTCAAAATTCAAATCTTCATTCAATTTGTTCTAGGAAAGATTTTTTAGTTCTGCATTTATCTTTAAAGATCATAGGATAAAGAGTATTATCCATTTTTTTTTTTAAAAAAAAGTGATAAATGCTTAATTATCAAAGAAAAATACATTTATCTTTTTTTTTTTTATCAATTTCAAACCAATAAAAATTCAAAGAAATAATTTTCAAAAATTAAAAATGGGTGTCAGAGTCCAATAGGAATTGTGCAGTTTTGATATTAATAGTACATTTCTAATTGGAAATGTAGAATTTTGATCAAAATTCTATATTTTTTTTATCAAAATGTAGAATTCCGATCAAAATTCTATTTTTCTAATAGGAAATGTAGAATTCTAATCAAAATTTTACAATTTGATCCCTCGTGGATTTTCTTTTATTTTGAAATTAACCCAAAAAAATAAAAAATTTTACAATTAAGTCCTTTAAAACTTTACAATTTAGCCCTGAAATTTGAAGCTCTAAAGACCTATTTATAATGAATTGTCATCATCGGATCCTCTATTGCATCTGGATATCAATGGATCCCGAAATTAGGTGCTTACACATTTATATATTTACAGATAAAAAAAAGTGGTATAGAAGACCACTCATTAAAACTAGACATAGAACCTGTCACTCTTACCAATAAATGAGCAATAGAGTTCACTGATCTCCTAACGAAATGCACAACACATTCCTTCATCTTATTTAAAAGACATTTACAATCATCAATAATTAAGCCTACTATTGAATTATTCTGTTAAGAACTTTGGAGAGACTGCACTAATGCTAGTGCATTTGTTTCAATCACTACCTTCTCCATAGACCTGCTTTTCAACAAACTGAGAGTTTCACGGATGCTTAAGGCTTTTGTAATAGAGGGATCTAAATGACCAAAACTACTTCCATTACCTGCAGCGTAAAAGTTACCTTTGTCATTCCTTAAAATCCAACCAAACCCCACTCTACCTTCTTCTGCAAAAAAAATCACCATCAATGTTACATTTAAACTAAAGACATTGAGGCAGCTTCTATTGAATAAGGCCCTTATCAAGACTTGGCACATTATCATCAGACATAGGGTGTTGGGCTATTTGCCAATGGTAAAGAAATGTACTAGCCATATCGAGAAGTTAAATAGCAGTTTGTCATTTGTTATTCCAATAGATCTCATTTCTATTATGCCAAAGACCCCATAACACCATACAAGCAACCATAAAAATTTCTAATTGAGCATGCTATAGCAGAGCAGTAAACTACTCAACAACTGAGCTATCAGAGGCAATATTAGTATATAAATTGAGCAAACACCAATAACTAGTAATAAAAGGACAGGTAATGAGCATATGGGAGTCCATCTCTATAATTGCCAAGCAAACTGGACAACAAGGCTCAGCATCCACTATAAGTTCTCCAAACTAGATTTTTTACCTTTAGAGGGAGCTTCAAATTCCAGAGTCTATTCCAAACCTCTGAAATAAAATGAGGTAATGAACCAGTTGAACTAAGCCTCAAATGATGATAAACACTTTTAACCACATATTGGCCTCTTTTATCTAAACATCACATAATAATATCATTAATAACTCAATTACTTAAGGGAATACTCAAAATTAGACTTTTATCCCAATCATTGAAGTGATCATTGATTACATCCACATCCCAAGCAACTTTATCAACTTTAATCAGACTATGAACTATGGCATTCTCCGTCCCTAGAATACATTGAGAAGTTACATGAGGGTTCAGATCATTAGGTAATGAAGGCTCCGTCAAATGTTAATACGATGCTAGGCTTTGTCAAATATTAATATGATGCCATCAAAGACAGTCTTTCACCAACTGTTGGGAAGAAAGAATACTCATCCAAATGAAGCTAGGACTGTTATGAACTTTAGCATTTAGGAAGTCAATTTTTGGATAATAATGAACCTTATAAAGCCAAGCTACAAGAGAATAAGGTTGAGAAAATAAATGTCGGCCATTTTTACCCAACAAAACAATATTGAAATTGTTATAAACAGCTTGTAGATATTGTCCGCTTTGGTACTTCAGGACCTCACGGCTTTAAAACGCGTCTACAAGTAAAGGCTTCAGGCCCTGCTTATAAGCACGCACACAATCCCGTGTGCGAGCGATGTGGGAACTTCAGGTTCACAACATACCCTCCCATCGCGAGCATCGTGCTGATAACGTGTTATAAACAGCTTGTAGATATTGTCCGCTTTGGTACTTCAGGACCTCACGGCTTTAAAACGCGTCTACAAGTAAAGGCTTCAGGCCCTGCTTATAAGCACGCACACAATCCCGTGTGCGAGCGATGTGGGAACTTCAGGTTCACAACAGAAATCATGTAATTTCTAGAATCATATCCCTCTAAGCCATTTTTTGAACACATAATCTATCCCAACTCATTCATTGGATCCCAAAAGAATCTTGTTGACTTTTATCATCCCAAAATGCATTAACCATTATTTCAAACTCATCATAAAGCTGCAGGGGAAGTAAATAGACACTTATAGCAAACATTAGAAGAGCTTGAGCCACAATTTTAATTAGGATTTCTTTACCCACCCTTAAAAGAAATTGGCTTTGCCAGTGATGCAATCTAGACTATAAGTTCTCCTTCAAGAATGAAAAGATTTGCCTCCTATTGTGACCAATACAAGAAGGAAGACTTAAGTAATTCTTGGGAAATTCTTCAAACTCCACACCTAAAATGCTGCAAACCTCCTCCTTCATTGGAGCTGATGTTTTCTTATTAAATTGATGGAGGATTTATTAAAATTCAACATATGGCTAAAGGATTTCTCATAAACAATAAGGCATTCTTTTGCCCTCCTGCTCTCCATAAAATTAGCTTTGAAGATCATAAAACTATCATCCGTGAAGAAGAGATAAGAAATGGTAGGAGCATTATGAGTAATCTTACACCCATAGATTCATCCCCTGTTCTTATAATGCCACAATAAAGAAATAAAACCTTCAGCATAAATAATAAAGAGATAAGGGGATTAGGGATAACCCTATCTAAAAACTCTATAGGGAATAATCATACCTAACTTGCCACCATTAAACATGATAGAGTACTACACAGAAGAAAGACACATCATAACCCACTCAATCCAACGAGAAGGGAACCCTATGTGAAGTATAATGTTTTTACTAAAATTCCACTCAATTCAGTCATAGGCTTTAGACATGTTAACCTTCAAAGCAACAAACCCATACTTGCCCTACCTCTTCTTGTTCAAGAAATGATGAATTTTGGAAGCTATTATAATATTGTCCATAATTAAGCGCCTAAGCACAAAAGCACTTTGAACCTCAGAGATAATACCTAGGGAAAAGAGTTTCAAGCGATTAGCCAACATCTTAGATACAATCTTATAAAGAATATTTTAAAAAGAGATTAGTCAGAGCTCTGAAACAAACTTCAAATGCTTCTTCTTAAGAAAAAGAACAATTGTCATTTAGTTGAGCGATTCTGGTATGGAAGTCAAGTGCAACATCTCTAGACAAGTACTAGACACATCACCACCTATTATATCCAAGAACTTATAAAAAAAAGCCAGGTTTAGACAATCCATCCTAGGAGATTTATCTAGGAGCATTAAAAAAAAGGCTATTTTGACATCATCAGATCTAAAATTCTCACTAAGCAACGTTATACTTCGTTCATCCAATTGGCAAAAAACACAATCGAGAATAGCTTTATTATCATAGCCCTTTAATTTGAATAAATCTTTAAAGTAAGATAAAAGCAATCAGGACAGCCATGAATCCTTAGATGTCTAGACACCCATCATTTTTAAACTGAGAAAAATTATTCTGTTTCTTCCTGTGAGATGCAAATAAGTGGAAATAGTGGGAATTACAATCCCCAGTCTTGAGTTAATGTTGCCTTGCACATTGGCACTAGTAAATCTCTTATTGAGTTAACAACTCATTATAAAACTTTTTCACATCATTGTATTGCCTTCTAGACTCAACATCCCTTTGAGCTCATAGCCATCTCATCTGGACTCTTCAGTCTTTCAATTGAGATTCAAATAGTTGTTTAAGCTTACCACCTTAAACTTGAAGATCTCTACCATAATTCAAGATTTTCTTTGAAATAGATAGACCTATGCTACTGCTTTAACTTTAAGTAACCACCATAGAACAGTTCGTTTCTTTTAGCCAAGCATTCTCAAATTTGAAATGGAACACCCGAGAAAGGTGACCCTCTGTAAAAAATTTAGCAAAATAAAAGAATGGTCAGATGTAGATACAACCAAATTTTGAAGTTTGACAAAGGTAAAATAATTTAACAATTCCACTATAACCAAAGCATGATTAAGCCATTCCTCAATACCATCAGCATGATCCCTTTAACATTCCCAAGTAAAGGGGTATCCCTCTATGCCCAAATCCATAAGTCTGTTGTCCTCCACAGCTTATTGAAACCTATTTAATAACCATTGGGGATGCTCATTAACTCCTCTCTTTTCATCCTAATGAAGCAGATAGTTAAAGTCCCTGATATAGCACAAAGGAAGGGGAGATTTGGTACTCAGCTGTTAAAGCAAGTTCCAAGAACGAGAATAATAATGCCTATTTAGAGCTCTATAGAAGCCCATCAATCTCCAATTAGCCATTCTAGGAGAGATATCAATATGATTATTAAAAAAGCTCAGGAGCTTTATAGAATCTTTTTCATGCCAAAATAGAGCTAAGCCACCTTCATGACCACTACTATCAATAGACCCAAAGTTATTCGGTCCTATCCACTTTGGCCCGAGAAATTATAGTTTCAATTATAAAAATAAATTTGGGCATTTTAACGTGGACTAAGTTTTTTAAGACTTAAAATGTTCGTGAGGAGCCCAACCCACAATAGTTTTAATTAAGGGGTCGTTATAATGCTCGATAGGCCTAAAGACTAAGGCCCATTGCTTCTCCATTTTTTGGCTCAAAAGGAAGACTAGAGCTAATAAGGTTAATCTTATCTATCAACTTACTAGCACACCCATTTGCAAACATTCTACGCCTTTTAGAATCCATAACAATTACACCCTCATTTTATTGTTCCCTTAAATTCTAGACTCCTTCCATATCTTTATTGGTTTGCATATCTTCCACCACTAGATTAGTTACTATTTTCTTTCCTATATCTATAAAGACCCAATATTTTAAATAAAATAATATTATTTTAAGATATGCAGTGTTAATAATTTTAAATTTTATTCGTATATTATAATCATTAATTCTTAATAATATTTATGCATTTTATTTCGAGAACTTATTTACATAAAAAATAATTTATTTTACGTGGGATTAATAATAATAATAATAATAATAATAATAATAATAATAATAATAATAATTTATTATTATTATTATTATTATTATTATTATTGTTATTATTATTATTGTTATTGTTATCATTGTTATTGTTGTCATTGTTATTGTTGTTGTTGTTCTTATTAAATTTGATGGAGGGCATTTTAGTAATTTCATAAATACAAAATAGAAAAGTCAAAATTTTTTTCGGATCAACATTCTTCTCCATCTTCTTCTTCTTATGATTATATAGGGTAGTAAGTTGATTTTAGAATTATATAGGATATTAAAATGATATTTATAAATTATTTATTATTTTTAACTGATTAATACTAATTTTCAAAAATTATATTCAAATAATATATTATTTACTATTTTGGTGATTAAATGGATTTTTAATTACTTTTAATACATATTTAAGCTATTTAAGCTATTTGAATATATATATATATAAGTGAATTTTTACTATTTTATGTTGAATTATTGAAAAATTGGATTTTTATTAATAATATATTTCTATTTGAGATTTTTATTTAATTATTGTGAAAATAATTGTATTTAGTGTTTTAATGTTTAAATATATTATATTTTAGTATTTTGAGGATATTTATAGAATTTAATGATTTTAATATATTAATGATTTTATTTTTATTTTTGGTGAAATTGTGAACCTCGGTTGGAAATTTTTGCAGTTCAGGGTTCCAACCCGAGGTATTGAATTTGTGGTGTTAGAAGTGTGTTTTCTTGTAGGATCGACTCTACTTTTTAGTAGAGAGATGTTTGTTTTACAAAGGAGGTTCTGAATTTTCGTATTTGTCTGAGTTTTGTATTCTTAGATCGAGTCTTCTTTAGAAGTATAAGTTAGATTTATTTTGATTTGTTACTATTATTTATTTTCTAGTTGCATCGAAATCGAGACTTATTAGACCGGGCCCGTCGAGCCAGTCTCGAGGAGCATAAAATTATGAGTTTTTATTTTATATATACATCGTATATAGGATGCATGATATTGAGTACTCATGTTTTTAATATGTATTTATACATGAATTGTTTTATTAAATGTTTTAATATATGTTAGGTATATTTTCAGTATATTTTTAGTTTATTTCAATATATATGCATGTTATATTTTCAATATATACTTAGAATATTTTTGGTATATTCATAGTTTATATTCGTTATATTTATGGTTGATTTTGGATATATGTAGCATATATAAACTTGAAATATACTTAGTATATTTTCGGTATATATATGGTTTATTTCATTGTTATGAATGTTATTATGTTTAAATATGCATTATTTATTTTCCATATGTATATTGAATTTTATTTGAAGGATATCAATAGAATGTGCTACCTAGTGGGCAACACTAGGACCGTGTACATACCAGTGCGATAGATTTTAGGGTTGAGTTATAAATCAATTGAGGTGAGTTTTATTTGATTGATTGATTTTAAGATTGATGTGATTGAGTAGTGTGGTTGTTGGAGCTTGGTTGACCTAGTGTCTCAGGGCCAATTACACTAATAGTGAGACTGTTGGAGCTCGATTGACTTACTGTCTCGAGGTCAGTGTACTGTCTAAAATAGAATAAGAGAATTAATTTGGAATTAAGTGAGCTGGTATGGCTAGAGAGATATTTTTTATTGAGGTTGTGTATTATTAGTGTTCTACATGATCCTTCATCCAAATAAATATTTTTCAGCATTTATTATACATAAAAGTGATTTCAGCATTTGTGTGAAATGCCTATATATATTTATTACATATACTGATGTTTGATTGCATATGACATTAGGAGGTGCATATATATATAATATATTAATTCACTTAATAAGATCTGACTCCCCTTGGTTGTTTATTTTTATAGGAGATTCTTCTTCCTCAGACCTCAGTAGTAGGCCCATATGCTGAACTTCTTCAACCCTGGCTAGTTTATGTAAATTCCTTATCTGACCTTTTATTGTACTCTAGAAAACTGTAGGAGTAGTAGTAGTACTTTGTATCAATAGAATGTTGTTCTCAAGTCAGAGACCTTTCTCTAAATATTGTATGAAATATATTTATTTATGATATGACATTAAGTATTTATTATTATATTAATTTAAGATTTTAATTCTTGTGTATTTTATTTATTTATTGCATATTTTTTTTATTTTTAAGGCTTTCTACGGGTTCTGGATTCGAAAGAATTTCCATTTCTTAACGTCAGTCATGACTCCCAGTTTAGGTTGTGACAAAGTTGATATCAGAGCGAAGTTTGTATTAGAGCCCTAGGTTTTCAGAGTTATGTTTTCTTTGTAACTACTGCAGTTAATTAGGTTCGAGTATGTCTTCGATAAGTTTTCCTTGATTTAGTATTCGCGTAATTCATAGATTGTCTGTTTTATCTGAATCTCTTTGATTTTATCTTTTCAAAATGAGGAGACGAGCACGTGCTGCTCCACCAGTCATTGAGGTCGAGGATAATGAGTCTTTTCAAGATGAGGTTTTACCTCATGAGCCACTAGTGAGGCATAGAGGTCAAGGTAGAGGTAGACCTCGAGGAGCGGTAGGTCGTCGTAGACAGTGTGAGCTATAGGATGAGGAACCTATAGAGCTAAAGTATGAAGAAGTTGTGATACCTCTAGTTGCACCTCCGATTTAGCCTACCTATTAGCAGGGTATGTCTGACCTTGAGGCAACACTGTTCTATGCCAGAGTTGGCAAGATAGCTTTTGATAAGATGTCAGATCCTTTAGATTTTTTACACGTGATTGAGATGAGGACTCAGACTACATACATTGAGTATTAGCGGATCATGATCGTCAAGTTGTCTGTTGAGGGACCAGGCCTAGATTAGTTCATCCAGATGATTCAGCCATACATGACGATGATGACTTGGGCTCAATTCAGAGAGTGATTCATAAGGAGATTTTGCCTAGAGCCACTTCGTATGAGCTACAGACTTAGATTGATGAGCATCACCAGAGGAGATAGATCTGTCAAGGACTACACCAAAGAGTTTCTCTGACTCGGCATATAAGCAAAGGATCTTATGAGAGATCAGTATTTTGCTGTCGCGATGTACATCACTAGTCTGGGTTCTACATTTGCTAGGATGCCTATTGCGAGCCTTACTCTAGAGTCAGTGATAGAGTTGGCCAAGGAGATTGAGTTGAGATTAGTTAGGCAAGGAGCTATACCTTATTATTATCAGTTAGGCATAAAGTCAAGAGGATTTTAAACTACTCCGTGTTCAACCTTCCATATTGGTTCGAGTAGTCAGTAGAGAGGCCCATTACAGTAAAGCCAAAGGCAACAGTAGAGAGTGCATAGGAGTAATAGACATGGTCGTGGGGGACAACGTAGACCAATCATATTTGGGTTAGGTGCTTCTAACAGCAGTAGTGGTCGAAGTTCAAGATCAGCAACTAACGTCTGTCAGATGTGTGGTAGAGTCCATCAAGGACCGTGTTATATAGCACTATTGACTTGTTTTCGATGCGGACAGATATGACACTTTGCCAAATCATGTCCCTATTCTAGTTTTCAGCCACATCAAATTTTGTAGTTTCCGCAGCTGTCGATTGCTAGTGCAACACCATTTCCTTTTCAGTTGCCTCCAGCTCAACACCTGAGTTTGACTCAAACTATTGCTCAGCAGGGACATGGTAGAAGTACTAGAGGAGGTGCTAGAGGTTTTGGCTAGGCTTCTACCAGTCAGTTGGGAGGTCGAGGTCAAGCCAGGGTTTTCCACCTCACTCAATAGGATACTCAGGCATTTAATGACATCATGGCAGGTATTATTCCTGTTTATTTCTTGCATGCTTGGGTTTTGTTTGATCCGGGTGCCACACATTCCTTCGTATCTCCTGTTTTTGCTTTAAAGTCACGTTGGCAAGCTTCAAGGATGGCTTTTCCTTTGTCTATCGCAACTCCTCTAAGTGATTCATTGGGCATCGACGTTATTCTTTCTAGTTGTCTAGTGTTTATTAGAGGTAGAGAATTGCCAGCAGAATTAGTATTGTTGGATGTGATGGAATTTGATGTGATTTTGGGTATGGATTGGTTGTCTCAGCACTATGTCGTTGTGGACTGTCGAAGTAAAGAGGTGATTTTCAAAATTCCAGATGAAGAAGAGTTTAAGTTTGTGGGTGATAAAACTTTTGCACCTCAGAATCTCATCTCTACTATCACAGTTAAGAAGATGTTGAGGAAGGGTTGTCAAGGATATTTGGCATTAGTCAAGGATACTTCAGTGGAGAAGTTGTCACTCACAGATGTTCCTATTGCCTGTGAGTTTCCTGAAGTTTTTCCTGAGGATTTTCCAGGTTTACCACCTCACAGAGAGATTGAGTTCTGTATAGATATAGTTTTAGGCACCACTCCTATTTCAATGCCACCCTATTGAATGGCTATTGCAGAGTTGAAAGAGTTAAAAGAGTAGTTGCAGGAATTACTATATAAGGGTTTTATCAAACCTAGTGTTTCTCCTTGGAGATCATCAGTCCTATTTGTGAGGAAGAAGGATGGTATCCTGAGACTGTGCATAGATTATAGAGAGCTAAATAAGGTGACAGTGAAGAACAAGTATTCTCTCTCGAGGATAGATGATTTGTTTAATTAGCTTCAGGGTGCACAGTTTTTTTTTCTAAGATTGATTTGAGGTCAGTTTATCATTAGTTGCGGATTAATGAAGCCAATGTTCCTAAAATGACATTCTGCACTCAATATGGCCACTATGAGTTTATGGTGACATCATTTGGGTTGACTAATGCAACAGCTGCTTTCATGGATATGATGAACAGGGTATTCAAACTATTTATAGATCAGTTTATGGTAGTCTTTATAATGATATACTAGTGTATTTGAAGAGTATAGGGAAGCACGTATATCACTTGAGGATTGTATTGCAGACATTGAGAGAATATCAGCTTTATGCTAAATTCTTAAAGTGTGATTTCTGGTTAGAAAGTGTTGCATTCCTTAGACATGTGGTGTCTAAAGATGGTATTCAGGTTGATCCACAGAAGATTGAGGTAGTGTCTGAGTGGCCTATACTAACTACAGTTATTGAGATTCATAATTTTATGGGTTTAACAGGGTATTATAGGAGATTTATGTAGGATTTTTCCAGAATTGCAACTCCTATGACTCACTTAACTCAGAAGAATGTGAAGTTTGAATGGTTAGATGCTTGTGAGAACAATTTCCAGTTACTGAAGGAGAAGTTGACCACAGCTCTAGTTTTTTCTTTGCCTAATAGAGTGGATAAGTTCACGATGTATTGTGATGCCTCTAAAGATGGCCTAGGTTTATGTATTGATGTAAAATGGTAGGGTGATAGCTTATGCTTCAAGGTAGTTGAAGAAGCATGAACAAAATTATCTTACCCATAACCTAGAGATGGTTGCAGTGATCTTTGCTCTCAAGATTTGGAGACATTATCTGTATGGGGTGACTTGTAAGATTTTTACTAATCACAAGAGCCTTAAGTACATTTTTCAGTGGAGAGATCTAAATTTGAGGAAGAGGAGATGGTTAGAACTCCTGAAGGACTATGATTGTGAGATTCTCTATCATCCAAGCAAGCCTAATGTGGTAGTAGATGCCTTGAGTAGGAAGTCCTCAGGTAGTCTTGCTTATATTAGTGTAGAGAGGAGATCATTGATATAAGAGTTGCATCAGTTAGTGGATTAAGGTCTAATGATGAAGATGAGTAGATCTGGTGGACTGTTAGCTCAGTTCAGAGTTCGATCTGTATTAAAAGATAGGATTAAGACAGCTCAGGGCAGAGATCCTATTCTAGTAGAGCTTTCAGAGAATATTCATTTAGGGAAGTTCATTGATTTCACACTTGAAGATGATGGTGCTTTGTGGATCAGTGGTAGGTTATGTGTTCCTGATATGGATAATTTGAGAGAAGAGATACTTAAGGAAGCACATTCTATAGCCTACAATGTACATCTAGGTGTCACTATGATGTACCATAGTATCAGAGACTTGTACTAGTGGGATGGACTGAATAAGGATGTAGCTAATTTTATTGCTAAGTGCTTGACATGTTAGCAGGTGAAAGCTGAATATCATAAGCCTTCTGGGAAGCTTCAACCACTTCCTATTCCTGAGTGGAAATGGGAGAGAATTGCTATGGATTTTGTGGTTGGTTTACCTCGTTCTAAGGATGGATATGATTCCATCTGGGTGATTATGGACAGGTTGACCAAGTCTGCTCATTTCTTGCTTGTGAAAGCCACATATTCTGTAGCTAGATTGGCGAAGTTGTATGTTAAGCATATTATGTGCCTTCACGGAGTACTTGTGTCCATTATATTTGATAGAGGTTCAGTGTTCACCTCTTAATTTTGGCAAAAGTTGCAAGAAGTGATGAGCACTAGGCTTGATTTCAGTACTACTTTTCACCCATAGACAGATGATTAGTCTGAGAGGACGATCCAAACACTAGAAGATATGTTGAGGATGTGCATTTTGGATCTAGGAGGTAGCTAGGATGATCATTTGCCACTTGTGGAGTTTGCATATAATAACAGCTACCATAGTAGTATTGGGATGGCACCATATGAGGCTTTATACAAAAGGAAGTGTAGATCCCCTTTGAGTTGAGATGAGATTGGGGAGAGAGCATTGACTAGACCTAAGATGGTTCAGGATGTCACTGAGAAGGTTGCTATGATTAAGAGAAAACTAGAGACCGTAGTTAGTAGATAGAAGAGCTATGCAAATCCGAGACATAGAGATGTAGAATTTCAAGTTGGAGACTATGTGTTCTTGAAGGTGTCTCCTATGAAGGGTGTGAAGAGATTTGGCAAGAAGGTTAAGCTAGCACCGAGATATATTGGACCATTAGAGATTTTAGAGAGAGTGGGCACAATTGTATATCGGTTAGCTTTGCCTCCGAATTTGTCTCAAGTGCATCCAGTGTTCCATATCTCGATGCTGAGAAAGTATATTTTAGACCTTTCATATGTGTTACAGCCTGATAGTATGGAAATGAATGAAGACTTGACATTCGAGGAGGAACCTGTTGCGATTGTAGACTATCAAGTTCGTTAATTGCGTTTGAAGCGGATTCCGATGGTCAAGGTGTTGTGGTGAAGCAACAACGTAGAGGAGCACACTTAGGAGACTGAAGCAGAGATGCGAGCTTATTATCCTTATCTTTTTCCTTAATGATTCTTATTTCTATTCTTTTCTTTGAATTTGAGGGCCAATTCTTATAAGGAGGGGAGATTGTAAAGACCCAATATTTTAAATAAAATAAAATTATTTTGAGATATGTAGTGTTAATAATTTTAAATTTTATTCGTATATTATTATCACGATTCAATTTGGGAAGCCATGACCGGCACTAGGGAATGGGAATTCTTTCGAATCTAGAACCCGTAGCAAGCCTTAAAAATAAAAACACATGTAGTAAATAAATAAAAAGTACGACTGAAATAAAATTTTTCAAATTTTATATAGAAATATAAATACTTAATATCCTTTCATAAATAAAAGATATTCATACAATATACTGGATACAAAGTATCAAGAATACAACAATACTCTTCTGATACAATAACACTACTATTGCAGTTTCTAGAATACAAATCAGAGTTTAAATATAAATTTTACATAATCTAGCCAAGGCGGAAAAACACCAGCGAAGAGCAATACTACTAAGGTCTAGCAATATAAGATCTCCTGAAAAAAAAGAATAATTGAGGGGGTCAAACCTCACTCAGTGAATTATTATATTATATATACATGCACCTCCTAATGTCATATGCAGTCAAGCATCGGTATTTATATATTTATTTTATATATATATAGGCAAATCATATAGATGCTGAAATCTCTTTTACAATAATAATAAATACATAAAACATTTTACTTTTGGTTGAAGGATCAGAGTAGAACCCTAACAGTTTGTAACCTTGATCACCGTTTCTCACTGGCCATACAGGCTCAATTCCAACTTATATCTCTTATCCATTTTTGGATAGTAGACTAGCCCTGAGACACTAAGTCAACCGAGCTCCAATAGTCTCACTATTAGTGAGATTAACCCCAAGACACTAAGTCAACCGAGCTTCAACAATTTCATTGTCAGTGTGATTGGCCCTGAGACACTAAGTCAACTGAGCTCCAGCAATCACACTACTCTCATAACAATATCACAATGATTAATATCAATCAAATCTCTCATCAAATAATCTCATGATATCACTCCTAACATTCTAATTTACTGGTGCTCATACAGTCCTAGTGGAGCCCACTAGGCAGCATGTTCTACTACTATCCTTCAAATAAACTTAATAATTATTAAAATAATAAAAATTCATAATTCAAATATAATAGCATCCATTTAAGAAATATACCATTCATATATAGAAAAGATACCAAATGTATACTAAAATTTTACTAAAAATATTCCAAACATATATACCACATGTTTACTAAATAAACCATAAATATGCTAAAAATATACTGAATAGATATTAAAAACAAACTAAACCCATATGTGGCATGTATATCAAAATATGTTGAAATATACTAAAACATGCTAACATATTTATAAATTTTGTACTAAAAAGAACAATCTAAGTAAAATGTCACTTATTCTAAAAATATATTTGAATTATACCAAAATTATACTTATTCGTTTAATGAAATAACCATATTCATTTTCATTATAAAATTTATGGATGCTAATCTTTTATGCATTCTAGATGCTAATCTTTTATGCATTCTATATACAATGCATATATAAGATAATAACTCACATATTTGCGCTCCTCGAGATTGACTGGACGGGCCTAATCCGATAGACCTCGGTCTCGGTGCAACTAGAAAAATAAATAATCACAAAAAAATAGAATATATTCTAACTAAATATTCTATGAATTTCTAAAAGAATACTCTAACGAAGAATTGGAAACTCAAATGAACACAAAATTTCAAGATCGACCCGATGTCACATTTTATTAGAATTCTACTAAAAAATCGATAAAACCTTCTCTGTAAAACAAACATCTCTCTATTAAAAAGTAGAGTCAATCATGTAAAAAAATACACTTCTAAAATCCATAAGCCTCAACACCTCGGGTTAGGACCCTAAACTACACAAATTACCAATCGAGGTTCACAAATCTAAACCAACAATATTAAATAGTAAAATCATAAAAATCATAAAAAATCTATAAAAATATTACAAACCTTTATTTTCCAACTAAAACATAAAATTATAATTTTTAAATGATATTTGGTAATAAAATTCATAAATGGAATAAAATTTCCATTTTACAATTAAATTAACATAAATTGCAAATAATTATTAAAATCACAATTTAACATCATAAAAAAATAATAAAATACCCATTTAAACTCAAAATAATTAATAAATTTATTATTTACATAATATTCTAAAATTATCACAAATTAACTAATAAAATCTCAAATATTATATAATATTAACAAAAACCAATTTTTCAAATAATTAACCAAAAATGGTTAAATTCACAATTAACTACGTAAATAGTTTAATTATATAATAAAATTAATTTAAAACCCATGTTTATCACCAAAATAGTAAATAATATATATTTGAATATAATTTTAAAAAATTAGTATTAATTGGTTAAAAAATTACAAATAATTTATAAAAATCATTTTAATACTCTATATAATTATAAAATCATTTAAAATATAATATTTGACTTTATTTTTAACAAAAATCCATAATTAACCTATATTTTCAAAAATTACATAATATAAATAATTTCCTCAAAAATTATATAAAATCACAAAAATTATTTTATCAATATATAATATTCTAACATTACTAAAAACATATAATTAACCAATATTTTCGACAAAAATATAACTTTAACCCAAAATTTGGAATTGTTATAATTCATATGAAGATTGAAAGAGAAGAAATTCTTAAACATGACAGCACTAGAAAGCTCTTCTGTTCCCTCTTCTACTCCCTCTGTAATATGTGATTATAAGTATGTGCCAACTAAGTCTGTTGCCGTTACCCTATCACCCCCCATCAACCAAACCACCCAGAAAAAGACCGATTACTTGTATGAATTTACTTACCTTCCTGAAGATCAAAAGATTGAAGAATCAAAATTCCCCATGTTGAACCCTTATGATGCCTTTCAAAATCCAAAATAAACTGGAAACAATCTTTTAAAGCTCTTGTAAACCAACCCACTTCCTCCATAAAAGAATATGTTCAAGCCTCCAACTTTGATCAACACCATATACCAGCCTCTCAGACAGAACAATTTGTGACTTTAGAAATTCCTCCAGAATTTCTAAGAACTTGGCTTAACCAGGGATACACTCATATCCACTTTGGAGCTATAAGGTTAGGACTCTCCTACCATGGCAGAGCAAGGCAACCTATTTTCTCTAGGATCGCTCTTTTGGATTCTAGATATAAACAGTATCAACATGCTGTAATTGGGACCATAGAGACATCCTTAAATGCTGGCTCAATATTCTTTACATTTTTCCCAAACTACAATCTGGCCCTTTCTGATCCCCATGCCTTGACAGCTTTAAAAGTCCAACTATAGATCCTTGGTGCTGAACAAATCTCCACAGCCAAAGTAGCCACCCTTCACTACCAAATTGTCTACCGTCTCCAAAACCATGCTAACAACTTGTCACTACCATGTGTCCAAAATGATGCTTTGTTCATAAAAGCAGACTCTCATAATACTCCCACGTGCATTCACACACCCAAACAACTTTCTAGGAATGATTTGTTAAAATTATTCCCAGAAAAGTGGATCACCAATTATGAGAAGTTGCATGAGACAGTGGAGCCAATTCAAGGTACAGACCCTGTGCATATCAAAAGATCTGATGGATCAGTTGATACGATCTTTAGGAGAAAACAAGAGACTCCTACAGTTTTTAATACACAGTTCATGATCAATCATTGGGATCCAGAAGATAACATCCCTGTAGCCTCTTTTGATAATTCTGGAAGACCAGTCTATGCTTTTAAGCGTGATGGTCACTGTTATTTTGATTATTGTGATTGTGATGATTGTTATGCTGCATCCTACCTTGATGATGATGAGAAGAAAAAGAAAAAGAAGAAGTCTCCAGAAAAATATAGTGAAAAGGAATTCAGAAGAAGATATGAAGATGGAGATTCAAGCATCTGCACTCTGGGACAACCTTTAGGAAAATATGATTATCTTGTATCATATTCTCCTCCTGCTTGGTACAAACCACCAACTACTCAAAATATTCCTCCTGAACCTTGCAAGCCTTAAATACCTCCTTCCCAGCCAAAACCTAAGGCAACTCCTCTCCCATGTTACAAAAAAGCTTTGAAATGGGTAAGAAAAGAAAACTCAGCTGAGATTCAAAAGCCAAAGTCTTTACCCCAAATCTATATGTTCCAACCCACAGACTTTCCTCCTTTAACCAAAGAAACAAAAAACCAAATTACCATGCAACCTTTTATCCTGGAATCAAACATTGTTGATGCAGATGGCAGACCTAGACAAACAACTCCGACTGAAGTAGTAGTCAATTGGCAGACACAAAATGCTTGTGCTCAAAATCAAAAATTGAAGCTTATTGAAGAAAAGATTGATGGAGTTGCTGAACATATGAATTTGGCAGAAAAAAAGTTCCAGGCCTTTGAAAAACGAATAACAGCCGTTCATACAGAATTACAAAGGCAGATAGAGATGAAGCACCAGGAACTTATGTGAATCATCAGCAACAAAGGCACATTAAATAACATTCAAATGAAAGAAACAGAAATTTTAAACTTGAAAGCCCAGGTTGACCAACTTGAAAAAGATCTAAAAAGAAAGAAAGAAGAGTTGTCCTCACAAACCTCTTCAAAATCCTTCTCTCCAGATCCTTTGGGTCTTTTGTACAGCCCTTATTCAATTTCCAGTTCACCATACACAGCCTCTTCCACTCAATCTTTATTTCCTGCACCAATAGCCCCCTTAAATATTCCTCCAAATTTTCAAGGATTTAAATCCTCATCAAAAACCCCCTCTCAAACACAGTCCTCTGATGAAACAATAACAAAAAAAGGAAAAACAGTCCATTTCTCTCAAACTGAGAAACCTAAAACAACACCTTCTGAATCATTACCCAAAAATACCTCACCAACCTCATCACCAAAAGAGCCAGAACACCCTCTAATGATGGTGAATCCTATCTCTTCCTTTTTGGAAAAATATGCTGAAAATGTCATGCCCAGCTTTTCAATTGAATCTGATTCAAAGGAAAGTTCATCTTCTGAATCTTCAGAAAGTGACTCTGATTCGGATTATGAAATACCCTACCAATTGATGGCTGATGATGCTACATCTTTTAGAGGACCTCAAGTTGAAGAAGTTGATGATCCAGAAGAAGAATTTGAATAGCCCAGAACACCACAACCAAATCCGCAGATAAATTTCAAAAAAAATACTAGAAATTACTTCACCCTGGATGATGTTCCTCCTTCACAATACAGGAATAGATTTCTAGAATTTAGAGCATAGATAGCTGGACAAATGCTTATTTCTGGAGCAAAAATCAGGGTTGTTATTGAAACATTTCTTGCAAAAATGGTGGGAAAGCTAGCAAACTGGTATGCTTCTCTGAATGCTTATGCTAGAACCCAGTTGATGGATGCCACATCATCGGAAGATTTCCTTGGACTCTTGCATTATGAGTTCTTAGGAAAATGGGATGATGATCTTGAAGTTGCACGAAAGGAGTATTACCAGATGAAATGTTGTTCACTACAAAGAAAAGATCTAGAAAGACATTTCCAAAATATGTCTACTAGATTTTACCTGTTAGGAGGCACTGCTATTCCTGATTTAAAACAAGCCTTTTTGGCTTCTATTCCCGAGATTCTTGCCTCTCGAATGTTTTCAATCCTTCAACAATCAAATTACAAAGTTGGAGATGTGCCAATGGGACATTTGTATCAGATCATGATTCAGGCTCATACCCAGTTATGTGATCAAAGGAAGATGATTAAACTGTATCTGGGCAGTAGGAAGAATCCTTTGGGAAAACTTTCATGTGACAGGCCTAATTTGCATATCAAATGCAAAGATGTTGATGTTTGTGTTTGTCCATCAAAGAAGAAGAAACATTTCTTCAAACTGAAGAAGAAAGGGAAAAGATCCAAGTTTAAGAAGTGGAAGTATTATAAGAAGAAAAAGTTCCGTGGCAAGAAAAAAACTGACAGATGCTACATCTGTGGGAAAAAGGGTCATTTTGCAAAAAATTGCCCTTCAAAAATAAAAAAGACTGAGCAAATGATTCAACAAATTTAGCAGATCACTAAAGTAGATTTGAATGATGCTGATCTTGAGTCTCTCTTTTCAGAAGAAGAAGAAGAAGCTTCACCAGAATGTGTTTTTGCTATAGGCCAAGAGGCAGACTCAGAAATTTCCAGCTCTGAAACAGAGTCCTGGAATGACCAGTTCTTAATTGGTGGTGATAATAGAGACATGATAGCCTTAACTCATGAAAAACATCCAATACCTTTGTTCCTTATCCAAATTTACCCAACCAGTTATTCCAAACCCATAAAACTTGCAGCCTTGATCGACACTGGAGCCAAAACTACCATTCTCAACCCAAAAGCCTTGCCTAAAGAATGTTGGAAACATCATTCTGAGTATTTCTCTACAGCTAATGGAGAATTACTTGAAACTGGCCTTAAAACCAGACACCCAATAAAGATCCAATTCTTTCCAAATTGTTACACCTGGACATATGTTCTTGGATCTTCTTTACCTGGAAAAGATATTGTCATTGGCTTTGATGTCTATTGGAAGATGAAAGACTTGAGAATTCTTCCAAATGGACTCAAGTTCAAGAAATATTTTCAACCATTCACCAATATTTCATCTATCCTTTTTGTTCACCAAACCATTTCTCAACCAAACCTTCAAACTATTCATGAGTTCTTATTAAAAGAATGCAGTGCTCAGTCTCATACAGAGTTTCTTCAGAAATGCTCATCACCATTGTGGAAAAATGAGGAGTTCTTCATCTCCTTACCTTTCAAACAAAATGAAGATGTCAACCCAACAAAGGCAACTCATCCAGGAATGACTTCCTTTGATCTTAAATTGGCAATTGAAGAATGCAACCAATTGGAAGACCAAGGCCTAGTTGCTCCCACAAAATCAGAATGGGCATGCCAAGCTTTTTATGTAAACAAAAGATCAGAACAAGTTCGTGGGAAGAAAAGATTGGTGATCGACTATCAGCCTTTGAATTTCTTCCTCAGGGATGACAAATTCCCTTTGCCAAAAATTTCCTCATTATTTGCATTTTTGGCGAGAGCTAAAATCTTTTCAAAATTTGATCTGAAGGCTGGATTTTGGCAACTTGGAATCAAAGAGGAAGACAGATACAAAATGGGCTTTTGTATTCCAAACAGACACTATCAATGGAATGTGCTGCCTTTTGGACTCAAAGTAGGCCCATCACTATTCCAACGGGCTATGATCAAAATCTTTGAGCCCATCCTCTCCAGCGCTCTTGTTTATATTGATGATATTCTTTTATTTTCTGCAGATATAAAAGCCCATGAGAAACTGCTTCAACAGTTTGCTAATCTTGTACGACATTATGGTGTTATGCTTTCACCCACCAAAATGTTCATTGGCCAAACAGAAATAGATTTTCTTGGAATGAAATTCAAAGAAGGGAAGTATCTTCTAGGTCCTCATGCTGCAATAGAACTGGATAAATTTCCAAAAGAAAATCTTTCTATCAAACAAATCAGACAAGTTCTTGGCATTATCAATTATCTCAGGGATTTTATTCCTCACTTGACAAAGAAGACAGCCCCTCTCAGAGCTCTTCTAAGAAAGAATCCTCCACCATGGTCCTCAGAACAAACAGAAACTTTTGAACAACTCAGAATTTGCACAAAGAATCTTCCTGATCTCTAGATTCCCTCCACAGGAAAAAGAATTCTTCAAACAGATGCAAGCGATCAATTTTGGGGAGCTATTCTTTTAGAAGAGGATGACAATAAGAAAAAACGGATTTGTGCTCATGCTAGTGGAAAGTTCACAGATGCAGAATGCCAATATCACTCAACCTTTAAAGAGGTCTTAGCAGTTAAATATGGCATAAAAAAGTTCGAATTCCATCTAATTGGTCATCATTTCAAAGTTGTGATGGACTGCTCATCATTTCCAAAAATGCTTGAATTCAAAGGAAAGACTCTGCCCCATCCTCAACTTCTCAGAATGAAAGAATGGTTCAGTAAGTATGACTTTGAAGTAGAACACATCAAAGGAGAGGATAACCTGTTACCAGATCTTTTAAGCAGACCACCTGTCTCTTGTGAAAAACCCTTTCAGCTAAAAGTTCTTCCCATGCTATACATGTATCAAACTATTAATGCCAACTTTCTTGAAAAAGGTATTCCTCCATCTTTACCATCACACATTTCCATGACCACCCTTAATCAAAAGGCAAGAACTCAAATTTTTGAACTTCAATCCGGACTAATCAAAAAATATGGGTCAGATTTCTTTCACAAATTAGGCTTTCATCCTATCTATCCTTTCACCTGTATTTTCAGCTTCCTAAACCAAAGTCCTGGAAACCAATTTTATTGGCCTCCTGAATTGTTAATCCTATTTTGGTATCTTTGTCATCTATATTGGATCTCATTTGATCTTCAACCATTAAAGCTTGCAATGTATATCAGCCTGCTTGAGAAGAATGAAGGTCTGAATCCACATTTGTCAATATTTCTCAAATGGTTCCAGAATTTGTCAAGATGGAAATCCTATTTGACAAATGAAGCTTATACTCAACATGTGGCACCTCCTCTCGAATGTCATACTATCATCACCCTCAAAAGAACTTTCTTCAAAGCTAAAGGTGTTTTTACTGATGTACCATATTTTAATATCTATGGGACTTATAGACACTCAATGATGCACTATATTACCATAGATACCACAGATCCTTCACCATGGAGAGAATTTCAAAGACACAAGTTCGAAAAAAATGGTATTATTCCAAAGGAGATATGGCCAAAGATATCTGATGATGCCCCATGGGAAATATTTCCTTCTGATTATGGGAAACAGCTGTTAGCAGACAAAGAATATTGGGAAAAGACACAAAGGACTACATCAATCCCGTCTCACATGCAAATTGATGATCCTTATCAAGCCAGCTCATCTGATCCTTATCAAGACAGCTCATCTGATCCTTATCAAGCCAGCTCATTTGATCCTTATCAAGTCAGCTCATCTGATCCTTATCAAGCCAGCTCATCTGTAGAACAAATATGGTTAAACTCTTTTAAATCAGAGGACCCACGTATGCCAATAGCAGGACACTCACAGGATCCTGATGAAGACTTTTACCATAGTGAAGACAGTGCTGAAGATAAGAATCTATCTCCAAGTCACGAGCCAATTGGACACAAATGGTTGTAATTTAAAGATGTTACTTTTATCAGTGGATATCTATCCACATTTGTCTGTTTGTCTAGGGTTGTTTGTTTGCTTGTAGGCCTTCTTTTATCTCAGCTCCTTCTCTATATAAGGAGCTTTCTGTCTCAGTTGAAAGGCAGAACCCCTCTTGTAAAAATTTTCAGAAGCTAAATAAACCATGGCCTTTTAAAAGTCTTTCTTCTTCTCTAGCAGTTAGATTATGAATTATAATTATTCCACCTATCTAAATTAAGGAGTATGCTCTGTACTTGCCTCTATGAAGGATCTGGTACATCAAAAACTTAATTAAGAAGATGATCCAGTAACCAACTCTATTAAGATTATAATTTATAGTTGTATAGATTATAAAAAGGGGACAGGCTGTCTGGCCGGAATAACACTAAATTAACCAAATTCATAATTCAAATAATTAATTAACGAAAATTCAATAATTAATAATAAAATAATAAAAAATTAACCAAAAATTCAAATAAATTCCAAAAATTAAAAAAAATATATATTTCTAAGGAGATTAAGCTACTAGGATCAATGTTTCTTAAGGGAGTTTGCATGAATCAACAAGACTCAACTTAAAAAAAAAAATTAAAAACCCTAGAACACATAAACTAAAACTTAAAGATATCTAAATATCTAGGGGATTAGAGCTCAAATGGAGCTCTAAAATGGACTCACGGGATCAAGGATGTTTGAAAGTGATCGATCCGGCGAGTTGAGGTGGTTGGAATCTCACCAACAAGAGGAACCTTTAACTTTCGGTCATCTCTATTTTCTGGCGATGCAGCGGCTTCCGGTGGCGTCTACAGGCGGATGATGGTAATTGGAAGGAAAGGGAAGCGACTATATATATATATAGTCATATACACACATGACACACACACACACTAACAATTTAATAATATAATATTAACAATTGAAAATAATAATATTAATAATACTAGTAATAACAAATAAAATAATAATAATAACAATAATAGTAACACCAGTAATAATAATAAAAATAATGATAATAATTTCAAAGTTTTTAAATAATGGAATTTAATTAAATTATTTTACGTAAAAGTATATCTATATAATAAAATAACGAATATTGATCACAAATAAATGATAACATAAAAATAAAGTCTAAAATTTATTAATATTGTAAATTTCGAATATATTTTTATAATTTAAAATACAGGGTCATTACAATCTCTCCTCCTTATAGGAATTCATCCTTGAATTTTAAAAAAAGAATAAATACAAGAATTAATGAGGAAAGAAATACGGATAAGAAGCTCGCATCTCCGCTTCGCTCTCCCAAGTGTGCTCCTCAACATTGTTACTTTGCCACAACACCTTGACCATCGGAATCTACTTTGAGCGTAAATGGCGAACTTGATAATCAACAATTGCAATAGGTTCCTCCTCGAACGTCAAGTATTCAATCACTTCCATACTATCAAGCTGCAACACGTGTGAAGGGTCTGAAATATACTTACTCAGCATCGAGATATGGAACACTAGATGCACTTAAGACAGATTCGGATGCAAAGCCAATTGATATGCAACCGTGCTCACTCTCTCCAAAATCTCGAATGGTCCAATATATCTCAGTGCTAGCTTACCTTTCTTACTAAATCTCATCACACCCTTCATTAGAGACACCTTTAGGAACACATAATCTCTTACCTGAAACTCCACATCTCTGCATCTCGGATCTGCATAGCTCTTCTGTCTGCTAACTTCGGTCTCTAGTCTCCTCTTAATCACAGTAACTTCCTCAACAGCATCCTGAACCATCTCAGGTTTAGTCAATGCTTTCTCCCTAATCTCATCCCAACTTAGAGGGGATCTACACTTCCTCTCGTACAAAGCCTCATATGGTGTCATCTTAATACTGCTGTGGTAGCTATTATTATATGCAAACTCTACCAGCGGCAAATGATCATCCCAGCTACCTCTAATATCCAATACACATATTCTCAACAAATCTTTTAGTGTCTGGATCGTCCTCTCAGTTTGACCATCTATCTGAGGATGAAAAGTAGTACTGAAATTAAGCCTGGTGTCCATCACTTCTAGCAACTTATGCCAAAATCAAGAGGTAAACACTAAACCTCTATCAGATACAATAGACATAGGTACTCCATGAAGGCACACAATCTGCTTCATATATAGCTTCACCAACTTAGCTACATAATAAGTGGCTTTCACAAGCAAAAAATAAGGAGACTTGGTCAACCTGTCCACAATCACCTAGATGGAATCGTACCCATCCTTAAAATGAGGTAAACCAACCATAAAATCCATAACAATCCTCTCCCATTTCCACTCAGGAATAGGAAAAGGTTGAAGCTTCCTAGAAGGCTTTTGATGTTCAGCTTTCACCTGTTGACACGTCAAACACTTAGCAATAAAATAAGTTACATCCTTCTTCGGTCCATCCCACTAGTACAAGTCTCTGATACTGTGGTACATCTTAGTGACACTTGAATGTATATTGTAGGCTATAGAATGTGCTTCCTCGAGGATATCTTCTCTCAAATTATCCACATCAGTAATGCATAATCTACCACTGGTCCACAAAACACCTTCATCATCAAGTATGAAATCAGTGAATTTCTCTGCACGAACATTCTCTTCAAGCTCTGCTAGAATAAGATCTTAGCCTTGAGCTGCCTTAATCCTATCTCTTAACACATATTTGACTCTGAAATGAGCTAACAATGCTCCTAATATGCTTATCTTTATCATCAACCCTGATCCACTAACTGATGCAACTCTTGGATCAAAGGTCTCCTTTCCATACTAATATGAACAAAACTGCTTGAAGACTTCTTACTCAAAGCATCTGCTACCACATTAGCTTTGCCTGGATGATAAAGAATATCGCAATCATAGTCCTTCAGGAGTTCTAACCATCTTGTCTATCTCAAGTTCAGATCTTTATGCTGGAAAATATATTTCAAGCTTTTGTGATCTATGAAAATCTCACAAGTCACTTCATACAAGTAGTGTCTCCAGATCTTGAGAGCAAAGATCACTGTAGTCATCTCTAAGTCATGGGTAGGATAATTCTGTTCACGCTTCTTCAACTGCCACAAAGTATAAGCAACTACCCTACTATTTTGCTTAAACACACAACCTAGGCCAACTCTAGAGTCATCACAATACACGGCGAACTTATCTACTCCATTAGGCAAAGCTAAAACTATGGCTGTTGTCAATTCTCTTACAATAACCAAAAATTATTCTCACAAGCATCTGACCACACAAACTTCACATTCTTTTGAGTTAGGCAAGTTATAGGAGCTGTAATTCTAGAAAAATCTTATACAAATCTCCTATAATACCCAGCCAAACCTAAAAAACTTTAAGTCTCTGTGACTGTCGTCAGTCTAGACCACTCGAATACTACCTTAATCTTTTATGGATCAACCTGGATACCATCTTTAGACACCATGTGTCCAAGGAATGCAATGCTTTCTAACCAGAATCCACACTTTGAGAATTTAGCATAAAGTTGACATTCTTTCAGTGTCTATAGTACTGTCCTCAAGTGATATACTTACTGTTCCATACCCTTCGAATACACCAATATATCATCAATGAAGACTACCATAAACTGATCCACAACTAATAATAGCCCAACCTTAAGTCAATATTGGAAAAGAACTGTGCACCCTAAAGAGAAACACTAGGCCTGACAAAACCCTTGTCTAACAGATCTTGCAATTGCTCCCTCAATTCCTTCAACTCAGTAGGAGCCATTCCATAGGGAGGCAACAGGAATATCTATGAGAGACAACTTCTCCACTAAAGTATCCCTGACTAGAGCCAAGTATCCCTGACAACCTTTCCTCAACATCTTCCTAGCAGTGATAGTGGAGATAAGATTTTGAGGTGTAGAACTCTTATCACCCACAAATCTAAATTCTTCTTCATCAAGAATTCTGAAAATCACCTTTTTACTCCGACAATCAACCACTGCATAGTGCTAAAACAACCAATCCACTCTCCATATCACATCAAGATCAATTACACCCAAAAGACTGAATTTATGAATAATTCACTGAATTTCATTCCTAAGTTTAGGTGCCAATATATATCGAACTTAATCTTACAACATACAGTTCTACCAGTCTCCTCTTATATTGTATCACGTCTACAGTATGACATGACAAATTAAAGAGTTTACAAGTATTCTTCTCAACTGGCCGCTCTTCTCTTACTCTGAGCAATAGTTGTCACGGGTAATTATCCCTTCTTGAAGATGGATGCAAGTATCTTAGAAATCACATTTTAGACTCTAATCATGTGCTATAGTTGGAACTAACAACTTCGCCATCAAAGAGTACTAAAGGTGATTCATCTTCACTAAACATCTTCTAATTCCTTCACCAAAGCATATTCCAAACAATTATCATGCTTGGTTAAATGCTATCATGTTCAAATTAACCTTGGCTATCCCAGCCACAAATGCTGCTTGTACCTCTTATAGTAACTACTTTAGCCTTTGAGTTACAGTTACCTCTGACCTACCCCTATACTAGATAGGTGTAGTGGGGCTGAAACTATAACCATAACCCTAACTTAAAATGACTACTTATCAATATTTTCTCTATATAAAAAGTAGTTCGCATTCACTCCACTTGAAAATACGCAAAACTAATATCCTGAGCTATCTATTGAAATAAATGCTACATAGGTGGTACCGTCTAAAGCATAGCTGTTGCACCCTACCAAACTCCTGGTGTATGGGCAGCATCAAAATGTTGAGCCATAGGCTCCACATTTTGTTGTTCCCACTGTCTATGGCAATTATTTGGCCTTCTAAATCCATCTCTAACGGGCTACACAAAGGGTAGAACCTCATGCTTAAGAGACTTTCTGTCATCGGTCTCATTGACTAATGAAGTGACTCACGCTCGCAACATTCAAAAAAGAACAAAAACAAAACAAGTAATTCAAACAATTATAGACAACTAGACATCCTAACGGATACGTAAAATTCCTAAAGTAAGGAAAACTTTTCAAAGACATGATCGAACCTAATTTAATTGCAGTAGTTCAAAAAAAACACAAATCGATAACCTAGTGAAAGCATCCAATTTCGGTACGCAATTGTGCACAATTACGACGTAAGCCCCTATGATGAATTTATTCAAAAATTGAACTTGGTTGTCAATTTTTTGGACTTTAGGGACTAAATTGTAACATTTTTTAGGATCTAATTATAAATAAGTCAATTTTTCAGGGGTCTTTTGGTAATTAAAAGTTAAAAAAAATAAAATTAAGATTGGCATTGCACAATGCTGAAGCATAAAAGTCCCATTTTTTTAATTTTTTGCATATTTTTTCTTATTTTTGTCAATTTTTTCTATTTTTTGATTGGTTAAAAATTGAATTTTTATTATTAGTTTTATCGGAAAAGATTTTAATACATTCAAAACACGTAATTTTCAAAAATCAAATCATTATCTTATCAGTTTGTTTTGAGGAAATGAGTCTATTCCTCCAAAGGAGGAAGTCAGTATGTAGGTAGACTCTATATTTAAAAGTAGAGTCTACATACGTGTAGGAAAAAGAAAGAGGATTTTTTTTCTGGGGGAAAAATTTAGAGACTTACACAGAAAGAAAAAAGGCGGAGACTCACACACAAACCTTAAAAAACTTAGACATCACTAAGAACGCCCTGTGCACCTAAAACTTTAATTTTTTTATCAAAGCTATTTTTTATACAGTTCTTTCAACAAGAATGGTCCAACATTATTTTTTTAAGCCTCTATCTAGAATCAAACAATGAGTCAACAAACAACGGTGACAATCTCAATCTAAGGGGCTATCTCAAAGCACATGCACAACATTCATTTTTTTCTTCTCTTCTTTTTTGTGATTTTTATTTTTTTCGTTATTAATTTATTATTCAATTTCATTACTAATCTAATTATTTTTGTGTTTTTGTTTTGATATGCGAATGTGGATTAAGAAGGATGTTGCTAGTGTTTAAACTGAACAGAAGGTCCATGGAATGCCATGGAAGAACCTGTGTTGTATTCCAATAGAATTTAGGGTTTTATCTTTATTTTTCATTTTGGTTTTCTATGTAGTTATTTTAATTCATAGGTGTATAATTATTTAATTTTAATTTTGTATATAGTTTGTAATAGCCCTAGTAGTGGGAATAGTGAAAGATTTAATTTTTTTGCACTTTAAAATCAATTAGTAATTAGGTTAAATTGGGTAAAAAATAAATTAAAATTAATGGTGGCAGTAGCTTAATTTAGGGTTTGCATGTAATTAATTTAGGGTTTCTAGAAAATCACTATAATGTTTGTTTGATCCATTTTTTGTGTTTTATTTATTTTGGGCCCCAAACCCACATTTAGGTCTAACCCACTTAATAAATAGGCTTAAAAATGATTTAGGATTTTAAATAATTAAAATCAACTTAGGCCCATTAGGATAATTAGATTTTAGGCCCGCTTAGTTAATTAAAACTTATTTATACTTAGCTCAGCCCACTTAAATTCATTTCTTTTAAAATAAATAGATATAGGCCCACATTTCACTTAAAATAAATCCAAGTTAGACTTAGGCCTACTAATTTAACTTTCCTTTAAAATTGAATAGAGTTAAGCCCATTTCTTAGATAAACTAAAATAAATAGATTTAGGCTCACTAATTAATAAAAAATGTAGGCCCACCTTTAGTCTCTTTCTCACTTGCAAATAAAATGTAAATCTAGCTAACTTTTTAATAAAATTAATATAGTTTAGACTTAGGGACAACGCGATCTTGAGGGCATTTTTTATATGTAATTGTATTGACTAGATGCCTAGGGTTAGATGGATGTCAAATAGGATTTAATAAAATTGCATGTAATTAGAGAATGAAATAATAATTTATAAAATTATTATAAATGAACACGAGACTAAGAGAAGTTAGTATTCCGTATCCAGAATCTCTTGGTTGTAGTGTTAGCTTTCTTTTAGGGAATTGAGTACCACCTTTTTTATTTGTCCTAGTTATTACCCTAGGTGGCGACTCCTCATCTCCATGCCATGTCTTTGTGATAGTGGTTAGCGTGTTCTCTAAGGCCCTGAGCCTAAACAGTATTGTGGTTGCTAAAATCTTGGACGCACGCTACACTCTACCGTCTACAGTGGTGACTTCACTGGGGATAAGAGATACTGATTCTACTTGTGTTCTTTAGAATTATTTTATCAATTATTTCTTTCTTGCATTCATTCTGCATGTCCTTACTAAACCGATGGCGTTGGTTTATGATTCCATGATTCCATTAGCTTCATAGAGTTATAAATTAGCTAACCATCACTTTTAGCGTTAACTCGGTTCAAGAGAGATTATCGAGCTCATCTAACCAGAGTCTGTAACCCAAGTCCTTAAGGGGGGTAATCTTCTCTCAAGTTGGTAAAGGATGCTGGGCCCCTTTGACCTTGGCCTGTAACTCAAAGTCCATAATGGAGAGCATCTTACTAAGGGAACCTTAACTTTTCACTGGACTCTAACCACATATAATGGCCTAGTTACTTCCCCTAGGATCTTT
Organism: Mallotus nudiflorus; assembly: GCA_947683625.1. Taxonomy (NCBI): domain Eukaryota; kingdom Viridiplantae; phylum Streptophyta; class Magnoliopsida; order Malpighiales; family Euphorbiaceae; genus Mallotus; species Mallotus nudiflorus. Next base: position 6,513,732 of record CANTUR010000049.1, on the reverse strand, counting down.
ACCCAAAGTGCTTGTTTGTTTGAATTGCCATGAGGTATTTTTATTTATAAAAGCCCAAGCCTATACCTTTGAAGCTCATTCAAGCTAATAAGGATTAGGCTAGACCTTTATATTTAGAAATGTTACTTCCATACTTTTATCTTTTAAGAGAGATTTGGCATGCGCATCGGCTCTTAATATCCCCTATTAATATGAAGGCTAAGACCAAAAATCCTAGGAAAAGAAACTCGCCATTGAATACGTGTGTAGGAGGAATAAGGTTAGAAGGCTTATGCTTCCATGTTGCCTGTTGATTGCTTCTTGATACTTGCTACTTGCTAAGTGCTTGATTGCTACTTGTTGCATAAACATATGCATCATGCATATATACAATCCATGCATAGATTCATCTAGGGATGAAGAGGTGGCAAATTGACTATAACAGATCTAAGCCCAAAGTCAATAGCTCAAGAGATCCTTCAAGAACTAGAGAAGAGTCCAATCAATCCACTATTCCTAGAAGCTGAACCAAATCAAACTGAATAGACTGAAATGGAACAATAACCAGAGATGTGGACCTTAGAGGACATTAAGGGAGCTTTGATAGATGACATAAGAGCTATGATGCAAGATGAACTAAGACAGGCTTTGGCCGGACTAGTGCAACCTATTGTTGTAGCTCCTCCACCTGCTGCTAACAATACTGGGGTGCAACCTACTGCTAGAAATGTGCCTACTACTAATGTGAGACTGGTAAAACTACATGGTAGAAAAGGTGAAAAGAGAATCACTTGAATTGGTTCAAGACCTTAAGTCCAAGCAGATGTAAGCACTAACTCAGAAAATGTCTAAGATGGAAGAGCTTATTAGAGGAAAAGGAATAGGATATTCTTTTGACTTTGATGACATGCTGCAAATTGAGGGAGATAACTTGAAAAAAAATTCAAAATGCCTCAACTACAAAAATTTAATGGGAGAGGAGACCCCTAGAATTCATATGAGCCAATACACAATAACCATGAGCACTACTAAAGCACCATTAACAGTAGTTGCTAGGTTGTTTGTACTGTCACTGGAGGGAATGGCTGTAAAATGGTACCATGGGTTAGAAAAGTCTGTTAGGGCTAACTGGAAGGAACTATGTTTTGCATTCTTTAAACAATATGATTATAACACTCAATTGGAAGTGTCAATTAGGGATTTGGAGTTAACTAAGAAAAAACCAAATGAGTCCTTTTCTGATTTCCTCATCAGATTTATGAATAAAGCAGGGATGATGAAAAATAAGCTTGCTAAGAAGGATCAAGTTAGAATGATAGTTCATAATGTGTCACCTAATTTGGTCGAGAAGCTACAGATGATGAATCCTAAAACCTTTGTGGATTTATATGATGATGGGTTACAAGTTGAGAAAATTGAGAGTGAGAAAAAGAAAACTGCTAGAGGCATAGGAACCCAAAACTACCCAACTGGGGGCATACAACAAGGAAGTACTAGCCGAGCTGTAGAGGTGCGTGCAGTTGAGCAACCCAAGAGATTTTCTAACTTTAACCAGCCACTCTCTAAAGTCCTAAAGAGGTTAATCCAAAAAGGCCTGCTCAAACCCTTGACCTTTTCTAAACCCCCAAATCCAAATGTCCCTAGCTATGATCCAAACAGTTACTGCAAGTTTCATAAAGTAGCTGGCCATTCCACAGATACTTGCATTCACCTAAAACATGAAATCCAAAACCTGATAGACTTTAGAAAAATCACCGACCCTGAGAAATTCAATTCCAACCCAAACACTAGAAACAACCCTTTCCCAGACTACTAAAATGTTCCATCATCAGCCACCATGATGATCAACTCAGGGGTTAGCGAAGAAAAAGTGCTAAGCTCCTTCGAGGACCTCAACCTTATACCCAATGGAGAACCTTTCGAACAACCATAAAGAGGAGTAGAAGATTTACTAGGCCAACCCTCAGGCAAGTTTGATTATCGAATATTTTACTCAAAACCACCCTCTACTGATATCCCTATTGAATCAATTAAGCCCTTAGGTTGGGGAGATGAGTTTGATGATAAGCTAGTAAAATAAGAGCCTGAAATTTCCAAGCAGTCGCCAAGAGGAGTTGAAGATCTGTTGGGACAACCTTTGGGTAAGTTCGATTACAGAGTATTCTATTCTAAACTCGCTTCTACTGATATACCCATGGAAGGGATCATGCTGACAGGATGGGGTGATGAGTTTGAAAAAGATGAATTCTTAACCCCAGAACTATCCAAAAAAGGGGTTGAAGAGTTGCTAAGCCAACATATGGACAAGCTGAGGGAATTGAAAGGAAAAGAAACATGCATAGTGGAAGTTTGGAAAAATGGGAAAAGGGAACGGATCGTTGGGGCTGTGGACATCTGGTATGATTCTGATGAAGAAAAACCCACTAGAGTTGATGTATGGAGTGATAATCCAAATGTGAATCATGTTACTATAAGTGGAGGAATTACCGGATAGTAGAAAAGTAAAATGAAAGGGTTGCAAAAAGGGAAGAAACAGAAGATGCAGAAGAAGAGGAAGGACAGAAAGAATACCTGATCCTGGAACAACTCAAGAAGGCTAAAGTGAATGTGAGCATCTGGGAATTACTAATGCATTTGGGTAGTCATAGAAGGGCTCTGGTTAAGCTTTGTCAAATATGAGTATTGAAACAGCAGCTACGCTTTAGGCTATGGTAGCAAAGGTGACAGAATAGAAACATGGGTTGATAACATTTTCAAATGATGACTTGCCTTTGGAGGGAAGAAACCATAATAAGGCATTATTTATCCTAGCTGAAGTAAAAGGGAAGAGAACCAACTTTGTAATGGTAGATGATGGTTCAACTATAAATGTACGCTCGCTAAAGATCCTGCCTAATCTGGGTCTGAAAGTAGATGACTTGAAGGTTTCAAACCTCATAATTAGAGCTTATGATGACAGTACTAGGAATATGGAGGGAACATTTCAGGCTTTGGTCAAAACAAGGCCCATAGAGTCAACTGTTGAATTTACTATACTGGACATCCCTGTTACCTATGCCCTGCTATTAGGAAGGCCGTGGTTTCATGTCCTGGGAGGAGTACCTTCAACTGTGCACCAGAAAATAAAATTCACTCATAAAGGAGATGTCATGACAATAGAAGCTAGAACCAATGCAGCTATGGCAGCTATACCTGATAAATAGAAGCAAGTGTGTGTTCTACTTGGTTTTCATATTACTGGAATATTTGATGGGATAGATCCCAGGGTTGCAAAAATGATGGCAAGCATGAATTATCGACCTGGACAGAGGCTTGGGAAGAATGAACAAAGAAGTCCTAGGCCCCCAAACATTAAGACCTAAGACCATACGAATGGTTTGGGATATACTAAGGTAGGACCAGCTGGTAGAAGAGTATAGAACAAGGAGAAAGAAAAAAGAAATAAGCCCTTGGGAAGAATTGGACCACTAAGTGAGAACTTCATCAAAACAGGGGAGGGCAAGTATTATCTAGGCACTAAAGAATCTGTTAACATGGCTAGAAAGGATGTCCTTGGCTTTGAGATTTTCAAGGAGAAAATTATGGAAAACCTAGTAGCCAACAATAAAGAGGAAGTCATGAAGCAAGTAACTGAAAGGATGATGTTGTTAAGGAGCTGTTGTGTCTGCCACATGAGGAGGAACCACCCCAGGACTTAGCTACTGTCATTAGTTATAGTTTTATTGATGTTTTTTATAAAGAAACTAATGTAGTAACGTACGGTCTTTAAGCAGACAATGATATGATTTTTCCTATGGTCAATGATATAAATGTTGGTTTTGCTTACTTATGTGATGTGCATCCTGATAGTTCTATGCATTATAATTCTAATAGGTCATGCATGTTTGACATTAATTCAATTTAATTTGATTCATTTAACATGGGCATAAATGATAATCCAAAGAACATTTATATATCACATGATGTAACTCCTGAAGAGAGGAAAAATTTTGAGAGAATATTAATAAAAAGAAAGGTAGTATTTGCTTGGACTTATGAAGACATGCTAGGTTTAGATAGGGAAATAGTAGAGCATCACATTCCAACTCATCCAGAAACCAAGCTGATTAAACAGAAATTATGTAGATTAAGACCAGAATAGACATAAAAGATAAGAGAGGAAATTGCCAAGCAAATACAGGCTAACTTCCTAGAGGTAGTAAACTACCCTCAATGGCTAGCAAACATAGTACCTATTCCTAAGAAAGATGGCAAAGTATAGATGTGTGTAGATTTTAGGGATCTGAATAAAGCCTATCCAAAAGATGACTTTCTGTTACCTCACATTGATGTAATAGTGGATAGCGCTGCAACAAGTGCAATGTATTCTTTTATGGATGGATTTTCTGGGTACAACCAGATAATGATGGTAGTCATGGACAAGATTAAGACAACTTTCATCATAGAATAGGAGACCTATTGTTACAAGGTAATGCCTTTCAGACTGAAGAATGCAGGTGCAACTTATCAAAGAGTTGCTACTGTACTTTTCCATGATATAATGCATAAGGAGGTTGAAGTGTATGTGGATGACATGATGGTCAAATAAGAGACAAGAGGAGGACACTTTGAAGCCTTAGACAAATTCTTGGCCCAAATTGAGAGATACAACCTGAGACTCAACCCGAAGAAGTGCATTTTTAGGGTTACTTCAGGGAAGCTGTTAGGGCATATAATGAGCAGTCGAGGAATTAAAGTGGATTTAGATAAAGTGAAAGCTATCCAGGAAATGCTGGCACCAATGACAGAGAAGGAAGTAAGAGGATTCCTTGGCAGGTTACAATATATTAGTAGGTTTATCAGAAAACTCACTAATATTTATGACCTTATCTTTAAGCTTTTAAGGAAAGATTAGTCGGTTAAGTGGAATAATGATTGTCAGAAAGCTTTTGATAAGATCAAGGAGTATCTTGTTAATCCACCTATTCTGAAACCACCTAGACTGGGTAAGCCATTGGTTTTGTACTTGGCTTTAGAAGAGGATGCAATGGGGGCAATGTTAGCACAAGAAGGGTCAGATGCAATAGAGCACACAGTGTACTACCTAAGCAAGACGTTTCTGCTATACGAGGAAAAATATGATTTAGTAGAAAAGACATGTCTGATCATGATTTGGGCTACGAGGAAATTGAGGCATTATTTTCAATCTTGTAGGGTTCAAACTGTTTCAAGAATAGACCCTCTAAGGTATCTATTTCAAGCATTGGCTCTAACTAGAAAAATATCTCGATGGTTTGTACTCTTAACTAAATTTGATACAGATTACATTACTACAAAGGTAATCAAGGGAAGAGCGGTAGCATAATTCTTAGCTCAGAATGCGATTGAAAGTGAAGTGTAATGGAATTTGGAGTTTCCAGATGAGAACTTAGCATTTGTAGAGCATCGGGAGTGGAAACTTTACTTTGATAGAGCTGTAAACAATGAAGGAGCTAGATTGGGAGTGATTCTTATTACACCGAAAGGAGAAATACTAATGGCAAAGAAACTGAATTTCAAGGTCATAAACAATATGGCCGAGTATGAAGCATGTATTTATGGAGTTAAGGAAGCTGTGGCAGCTGGAGTGAAAGATTTGTTAATTTATGGGGATTCAATGTTAGTCATCAGTCAGGCTAATGAAGAATGGGAAGTAAAAGAGGAAAAGCTGAAGCCTTATATTTGCTATTTAAAAGCCTTAATGAAGCATTTCACCAAATGTCTCTTTATACATCTATTCAGAGATGATAATTAGATGGCAGATGCACTGGCAACACTCTGTTCAATGTGGGATAGTGCAACTGGGTTGGCCATAAAACCTTTAATGATCATGACGTCTAGAGCACCGTGTTATGGGGGTGAGCAGATTATGAATGTTCAAATACGGCCTAAAGAAAAGCCTTGGTTTTATGATGTCCAAAGATTCATTGAAAAAGGAATTTATCCAGATGAAATAGCCTCAAAAGAAAGATATGCTCTTCGTGTCCTTGTACATAACTATGCAAGTGATGATGGGGTATTATACAAAAGAATGCTAAATGGGATACAACTCAGGTGCCTCAAACAGGATGAAGCTGAAGAGGTGATGCAAGAGATTTATACAGGGGCTTGCGGTTCTCATATGAACGGGATGATTCTAGCTAAGAAGATACTTAGACAAGGGTATTATTGGATGAGTATGGAAAAAGATTATATCAAGACAGTAAGATAATGTCATCAGTGTCAGATCCATAGGAATCTTAGTCATATGTCTCCAACAGTGTTGAATAGTTTATCATCCCCTTGGCCCTTTGCAGCATGGGGAATTGATATCATAGGAGAAATAAGACCAACAACATCAAATGGGCATAAATACATAGTGGTGGCAATCGATTACTCCTCGAGATGGGTAGAGGCAGAATCTTTCAACACTCTAAAAGCAAAACAGATGGCACAGTTCATCGAGAAGAGCCTTATCTACAGATATGGGGTTCCACATCAGATAACAGAGTTATTACAAAAGTATGGGATTGAGCACCATAAATCTTCACCTTATCGCCCTCAAGCTAATGGAGCAGTGGAAGCAGCTAATAAAAATGTCAAGAAAATCCTTTTTAAGATGGCTAAAACCTATAAGGATTGGTCTGAATATCTTCCTTTTGCCTTGTGGGGGATATAGGACTACAACTAGAATTACCACAGGCCAAACACCATTCTCATTGGTATATGGTTGTAAGGCAGTTTTGCCTATAGAAACTGAGATTAAGTCCTTGAGAGTAGTCATGGAAGCTAAAATAACTGAGAATGAATGGGTGCAGAAGAGATATGATCATCTCATATCTCTATATAAGAAAAGGATGAATGCTTTATTCCACACTCAGATATATCAGAGAAGGATAGCAAGGGCGTTTAAGAAGAAGGGTAAGCCTGGGAATATCAAAGCTGGAGATATGGTGTTGAAACAGTCTAGAGCCATGGTGTTCAATCCAAGAGGTAAATTTAGATCGAATTAGGAAGGACTGTACCTAGTCAAATCAGTCCTACCTAAAGGAGCTGCTAAGATATCAGATCTTGAAGGGAATGAGCTCATGGAACCTATTAATCTGGATCACCTCAAGAAGTACTACCTATAAAAAATATGAATAAAAGTAGAATAAAGAAAATAAAGTCTGCTGGCTAGAAAACCTAAAAAGGCTAGTCATATAAAAGTTAGGACATTCCCGCTGTTTAGAAAACCCATAAAGGGCTGACAAGAAAAAGTTAGGGAAATAAATAAAAAGAGAATGGTCTCGCTGATTAGAAAACCTGTAAAGGGCTAGTCAGGTAAAAATTAGAGAAATAAAATGTGAGTGAAAAATATCCAGTTAGAAAATCCGTGAGGACTAGCTGATAACAGGAGTTATGTCATGTGATGTATTAAATGTACTTATTTTAGCCCTAATTAATGAATGAAATTGAAATTGAAGTTTTATTAAACTTTGTATATATTTTTTTATTATAAAGCATAGGTCCTTGAAGGGAAAGCAAAACATAAGAAAGCCTAAGACTAGCTCTATGAGACCATTCTATTTAGTGATGTCTTTGTTTCTTCCTTTACGACTCATTATACAAAGCTTGTGTCCTCTTATACCTAGCAAATCCTGGTGGTTCTGTCTTTTGGATAACAACCCAAGTTTTTAATCATCATCAGTAGTCACATCAACATCCAGGTGTATGTTTCGTTCAAGAGCTCTACAAGGCCACAAGCTCCTAATCTTATCCAAAGAATCTTGTCTCAAAGGAAAGCCTTCAAAGTCAGGCAGAATAGTAATAATGAACTAAGGGCGACCATACTGATGGCAAAGGAATAAAGGGGTAAAAAAGGTAGAGAAGTGCAGCCCTAGAATAGGAACACAATGATCATATAGCTCAATAGTCATGAACTTTAATTTCCACCAAAGGCAGACCCATGTGATCACAACATCTGAAATCTTCTTTAACCAATCAACCCATTGGTCCATAGAATGTTTGTCCTTCATTTTTAAGGGACAAGATTGTAACTGATGAGGTTGATAAGTCAAAGGATTGAGGGGTACATTAAGCAAGCTTAGTTTTTCTTGTAACCAAATCTTAAAAAAAAGTATAAGAATAATAAAATAAAAGCCCGTTAAGTTGAAAACCTAAAAGGGCGGCTTAGGCAAAAGTTAGGGCAAGCCTACTAAGTTGAAAACCCAAAAGGGCAGCTTAGGCAAAAGTTAGGGCAAGCCTGCTAAGCTGAAAACCTAAAAGGGTGGCTTAGGCAAAAATTAAGGCAAAATAAAATAACTAAAAGTTTTGGTTGCATACCTGAAGAAAAAGTAAACTGCCTAAAAAATGGTTATGAGTCTTGAAACTGTCTAGCCAAATAATGGTCTCAGTAAGGATAACTGGCATAGGGTTAGCTCTAAGCTCTACCTGTTCCAAAATATTGACAATGTGTGTATCGACATCACCATGATGAGAAACTAGCAAAAATTGAGCATATACGCAGAAAGAAATTGTTCTAGTCCAACAAGCAATGTTCTTGTCCCGAGACCCATAGATGGTGAGCAGAGAAGAAAGATTGATGGTCCCAGGGTTATGCGCATACACATAAATATCATCTGGGGGTAAATTAAAGAACGCAACCTGTCTACTAAGAAACTGCATCTCCAAATTAGGAAGGGCTATCATAGCAGTCAAGTCTAATTTACATCCCAGAATAATAGCAAACTCCTCAATCATTGGACAAAGCTCCTGCCCATTAAACTTGAATACATGGTCCTTGACATCCCAGAAGGTAGCAGCAACATGTAGGAGATTGTTATCGATAGTCAGGTACTGAAGAGATTTCAGGGATTTGATGTGGAAAGGTTAAAGCTTCTTCCAGTCATCGCCATTAAGACTTCTAAGAAATTTCTTCATTATTTGGAGAGATGCTTGAGTTATGATGAGGACATAGAGAATGAAAGAGAATGCCCCTTGTACAGTCTTATATAGGGAAAAAAGATGAGTTTATGTGGGAAAAGGATTCTGCTAACAAAGAAAGATAAGGATAAGGTGATAGAATCTGAGAAGGATTGGGATAAATAGATAATTGGGAAGATAATCCATTCTTTTAATTATTTATCTATCCAATATTATCCATCTTGGAAAAGGATTAAGATAAATGGATAATTAATTAAAAAGGATAATGTTCATTAATTATCTTTTTTAATTAGTTATTTATTAAAAGTAAAAAAAATCCATTAAAATGCAAACACTGTTTCAGTTCTATCGAACAGTGTTCGAGATAATGCAGGAATAAAAACAGTAGTACAATAGAGAACAATCAGATACAGACATGCAGAAAGTCAAGAATACAGAAACTCTAAATCACTTATCTCGAGCTTTGGTATCAGGCCATGGGCTCCATCCTCTAGTAGGGTCATCATGATGATAAGTGTTTGGAGGTCTAGCAAATGAAGTCCCAACACTGTACAGATCAAAGCCCAAGTCTGTAAGTTACCGATGAAGCATCTCGTTCTCCCGCTCTAAACTGCTAGAATAGCTCTGCATACACAGAAAAAATCATATCATATGCATTTCATGCATACATTTTGCAATTTCTCAGTGTAGACACTTACCCGCCAACTGTCTATAACCTGCATCACGAATAATCTCTGAGACAAGGCAAGTCCGTATAGATACTCTGCATGTGTCCGAGGAACCTATTTTGTAAAATTTTTACTAATATCAATGTCAAGTGTACAGATCCATACAAGAAATAAATCAAACGTACTCACATAAAAAGCATCTGGTGGATAGAAGCTAGGAAGCTGAGCATTCCCGAACTACATTTCCTGCTCAACTGGAGCCTGAACAATGGGAGCCCAGTAGAACATAGACTTGTTTGGAAGAGAGACACCACCAAGCATAGCACCGACAAAGGCCCTCCCAACATGCTGAGTATGATGAACAGGATTAGGTCTAGGGTCAGGACTCTTAATATCAGGAGCAACCTTAGTCTCTAGAGCAATCTCAATCTCCTCATCTGCATTGACAGAAGAATGAACCTCCTCAAACTGTGAAGAGAAAGAGTGATTCATAGGTTCTAAAAGTAGAAGCTGAAATAATGAGAAATTACCTCATCATCATCAATGGGAACATGCTCCAAGAGGCTCTCACAGATAAACTGCTGATAATGTCAAGAACGCTCAAGAAAATCTGAGGCAGCATATCCCTGTAGTGCATCCCTCAGCTCTGAACTTATAAGATGAGAGTTTCAGAGCATAGAGGAAGAGACATCATATGGAATGCGACGTCAAGAAAGGCCATAAGACTAGCAATACACTCGCTCCCCTAAATACCACATCAAACAGCTATAACCAGAGAGCAGGATCCTCAAAGGCTTAAGGAAAACTACAGCTGTCATGAAATCATATCGCTGGATGTCCTCAACACCCTCCAACCAATCAGAGTTTATCTATAATTTATGTAAATTAAGTCTAATCTCTATTAAACTATAACATACTAATGATTTTATTTTTTTCCTTACTAAGTGCCACTTAACAATGTTTAGCTAATCATGATATGTCTGCAAAGTATTCCTATTGCTAGCAAGGCAGGAAGAACCGCATCTCATCATTAGAGGAAAGGTCCTATCAGAACTGATAGCGTCAAAGTCGTGAATCAGCTCAATCTCTATGCTCCAGATTTGTAAGAAAGAGAACATAGAAGAAAAAGGCAAAGAAAGGCAAGTCTATAAAGATCAAAGGAAGGAGAACATACATGCAAGATGTGCCAAAAGCCACACATCATGACAGCACCTCTACAGACAGTGTCCAGTCTATAATAAATATAAGCAAGTGCAGCAGATCCCCAATCTAGTGTGGCAATTGACATTAGCCTGGCTGATCAAAAATCTGGAATTCTGACTGGAATTCCAGACATCCGATCAGTCATTCAGACAACCAAGAGGCTAAATTTCATATTTTTAGAGTTTAATTTCAATTTATCATGCATTTTTATGTTAATTTCTAACTAATATAGTTGTCAATCTCTACTCTAATTACTAATAATACAAGTGATATTTGTGCAGAAATAAAAAGAAGCAAGAAAAGTTACCTCATTACCCATATCTCTACACATGTGGGTATGTAAATAAGTCAAAGGAAAGACAGTTGAGTCTTCTCGAAGTCCCAAATCATTCTGAGAAAAATGAAGAGATAGAATCTTTTGACATTCTAAAGTCTTAACTCCTTCATGTTGTCCATGTGACAAGGAGGCCATAGGATCAAATGGATTGCAAATCAGACGACAAATGGTAAAGAAATCAAGAAAAGAAAAATCAAGATCAATTGAAAAAAAGAAGAAGAAGAAGAAGAAGAAAAGAATAGGAAGAGAAGTGAAGTGATTGTCAAAGGGGAAAGGATATATAAAATGAAAAATATCCATTTTAATCCTTCTATTTCACTTACTTTTTATCCATCTTTTCTTTCTTGCAATTTGGACCATAATTACATTCAGATTAGGAACATGTTCCAAATTAAATCATGACATTCATCAAATTAATAATTCAATGAATTATTAAAATAGCATAATCAATCTGTGATTCTGAATTTTCTGTCAAGTACAGAATATATAACAAGATTACAGAATTCATTTTTTGCATTTTACTTCCATTATTTCAATCAAAGGACTCATATGCTGCACAGTAGCTATGATATGAATTACAAATGATTATGTTATGCGATGCACAGTAGTCATAACCTTCATTATGTTATGTATTGCATAACAGTTATAACATAATCTTTCAAGTTCATCAGTGCTAGACGTTCTGCGGGAACTATAGCAAGTTTTTAATTTATCATCACTAGACGTCCCATAGGGAATATAGTGTGCATCGTTAGACATCCCACATGGAATATAACGAAATTCATCATTGCTAGAAATTCCACAAGAACTATAGCAAGCTTTCAATTTATCATCACTAGACGTCCCACAGGGAATATAGTGTGCATCGTTAGATGTCCCACAGGGAATATAACAAAATTCATCATTGTTAGACATTCCATAGGAACTATAACAGGTTTTTAACTTATCATCGCTAAACGTCCCATAGGGAATATAGCAAAACTCATTTGCACAAAGTCCACTAGATGTTCAATAGGAAATATAGTGAGACTTGTCAAACATCATACCTTGCTCAACAATTTGAACATCAATCTATCATTTAGAATACAATCAAGTGTCCTAATTTCTTTCTTTCAAAATTGTGTGCTTCTATTGCTTTGCCGCAATGTGTCAAGCAAATAGTGATAAAGGGGGGCAACTGTAAGCACCTAATTTCGGGACACAATTGTGCACAATTGCGACGTAAGCCCCTATGATGAAATTTATTCAAAAATTGAACTTAGCTGTCAATTTTTTGGACTTTAGGGGCTAAATTGCAATATTTTGTAGGATCTGATTACAAATAAGTCAATTTTTAGGGGTTTTTTTGGTAATCAAAAGTAAAAAAATAAAATAAAATAATTAAAATTAGGATCGGCATTTAAAATGTCAATTGGCATTAGTGTAATGCCGATCGGAATTAGACAATGCCGATTGGCATTGCACAATGCCGACACGTAAAAGTCCCATTTTTTTTCAATTTTTCGCGTATTTTTTCTTATTTTTGTCAATTTGTAGAGTGTTTTGATTAGTTAAAAATTGAATTTTTATTATTAGTTTTATCGAAAAAGATTTTGACACATTCAAAACATGTAATTTTTCAAAATCAAATTCTTATCTTATTAGTCGGTTTTGAGGAAAAGAGTTTATTCCTCCAAAGGAGGAAGTCAGTACATAGGTAGACTCTACATTTAAAAGCAGAGTCTGCATGCATGCGGGAAAAAGAAAGAGGATTTTTTTCTGGGGGAAAAGTTTGGAGACTCACACAGAAGAAAAAAGGCGAAGACTCACACACAAACCTTACAAAACTGAGACGCCACTGAGAACGCCCTGTGCACCAAAAACTTTAATTTTTTTGTTAAAGCTCTTTTTTATATGGTTCTTTCAACAAGAATGATCCAACATTTTTTTAAGCCTCTGTTCAGAATCAAACAACAAGTCAAAAAACAATGGTGACAATCTCAATCTAAGGGGCTATCTTAAAGCATATGCACAACATTCATTTTTTTCTACTCTTCTTTTTTGTGATTTTTATTTTATTTCATTATTGTTTTATTATTCAATTTCATTACTAATCTGATTATTTATGTGTTTTTTTTATATATGAATGTGGATTGAGGAGGATGCTGCTAGTGTTTAAACTAAACAGAAGCTCCATGGAATGCCATGGAAGAACCTGTGTTGTTTGTTTCATCCATTTTTTGTGTTTTATTTATTATGGGCTTGTTTTTATGTTTTTGGGCCCCAAACCCACGTTTAGGTCTAACCCACTTAATAAATAAGCTTAAAAATAATTTAGGGTTTTAAATAATTAAAATCAACTTAGGCTCATTAGGTTAATTAGATTTTAGGCTCACTTAGTTAATTAAAACTTGTTTAGACTTAGCTCAGCCCACTTAAATTCATTTCTTTTAAAATAAATAGATATAGGCCCACATTTCACTTAAAATAAAACCAAGTTAGACTTAGGCCCACTAATTTAACTTTCCTTTAAAATTGAATAGACATAAGCCCATTCCTTAGATAAACTAAAATAAATAGATCTAGGCTCACTAATTAATAAAAAATGTAGGCCCACCATTAGTCTCTTTCTCACTTGTAAATAAAATGTAAATCTAACTAACTTTTTAATAAAATTAATATAGTTTAGACTTAGGGACAATGCAATCTTGAGTGCATTTTTTTATGTGTAATTGTATTAACTAGATGCCTAGGGTTAAATGGATGTCAAATAGGGTTTAATAAAATTGTATGTAATTAGAGGATGAAATAATCATTTATAAAATTATTCTAAATGAACACGAGACTAAGAGAAGTTAGTATTCCATATCCAGAATCTCTTGGTTGTGGTGCTAGCTTTCTTTTAGGGAATCGAGTACCACCTTTTCAATTTGTCCCAGTCATTACCTTGGGTGGCGACTCCTCATCTCCACGTCATGTCTTTGTGATAGTAGTTAGTGTGTTCTCTAAGGCCCTGAGCCTAAATAGTGTTGCAGTTGCTAAAACCTTAGAGGCGCGCTAAACCCCACCGTCTACACGTAGGTCACAACACTAAACCTAGGCTTTGATACCAACTTTATTATGACCCAATCTAGGAAGTCATGACTGGTGCTAGGGAACGAAAATTCTTTTAAATCCAGAACTCGTAGCAAGACTTAAAAATAAAAATATATGCAGTAAATAAATAAAAAGTATGACTGAATTAAAAATTTTCAAATTTTATATATAAATAGAAATACTTAATATCCTTTCATAAATAAAATATATTCATACAATATACTAGATACAAAGTATCAAGAATAAAATAATACTCTTATGATACAATAACACTACTACTGTACTTTTTAGAATACAAATCATAGTTTAAATATAATTTTACATAATCTAGCTAGGGTGGAAGAATACCAGCGAAGAGCAATACTATTAAGGTCTAACAATATAAGATCTCCTAAAAAAAAAGAATAATTAAGGGGGTCAGACCTCACTGAGTAAATTATTATATTATATATACATACACCTCCTAATGTCATATGCAATCAAGCATCGATATATATATATATATATATATAGGTCAGACCTCACTGAGTAAATTATTATATTATATATACATGCACCTCCTAATGTCATATGCAGTCAAGCATCGATATATATATATATATATATCGATGCTTGACTGCATATGACATTAGGAGGTGCATGTATATATAATATAATAATTTACTCAGTGAGATCTGACCCCCTCAATTATTCTTTTTTTTAGGAGATCTTATATTGTTAGACCTTAATAGTATTGCTCTTCACTGGTATTCTTCCGCCTTAGCTAGATTATGTAAAATTATATTTAAACTATGATTTGTATTCTAGAAACTACAGTAGTAGTGTTATTGTATCATAAGAGTATTGTTTTATATAAGCAAATCATATAGATGCTATATATATATATATATATATATATATATATATATATATATATATATATATATATATATATATATATATATATATATATATATATATATATATATTACAATAATAATAAATATATAAAACATTTTACTTTTGGTTGAAGGATCGAAGTAGAACTCTAACAGTTCGAAACCTTGATCACCATTTCTCACTGGCCATATAGGCTCACTTAATTCCAACATATATCTCTTATCAATTTTTAGACAATAGACTGGCCCCGAGACACTAAGTCAACCAAGCTCTAGCAGTCTCACTATCAGTGTGATTGGCCTTGAGACACTAAGTCAATCGAGATCCAACAATCACACTACTCTCACCACAATATCACAATGATTAATATCAATCAAATCTCTCATCAAATAATCTCATGATATTGATCCTAACATTCTAACGTACTGGTGCGCACACAATCCTAGTAGAGCCCATTAGACAACATGTTTTACTACTATCCTTCAAATAAACTTAATAGTTATTAAAATAATAAAAATGCATAATTCAAATGTAATAGCATCCATTTATTAAGAAATATACCATTCATATACAAAAAATATACCAAATGTGTACTAAAATTATACTAAAAATATTCCAAACATTTATACCACATGTTTACCAAATAAACCATAAATATGCTAAACATATACTGAATATTTATTAAAAACAAACTAAACCTATATGTGGCATGCATATCAAAATATAGTGAAATATACTAAAAATATACTAAAACATGCTAACATATGTATAAATTTTATACTAAAAAAAATAATCTAAGTAAAATGTCACTTATCCTAAAAATATACTGAAAGTATACCAAAATTATACTTATTCGTTTAATGAAATAACCATATTCATTTTCATTATAAAATGTATGGA
This sequence comes from Mallotus nudiflorus, assembly GCA_947683625.1. NCBI lineage: Eukaryota > Viridiplantae > Streptophyta > Magnoliopsida > Malpighiales > Euphorbiaceae > Mallotus > Mallotus nudiflorus. The sequence goes on along the minus strand of CANTUR010000049.1, from coordinate 6,497,769 downwards.
TGCTAATCTTTTATGCATTCTATATGCAATGCATATATAAGATAATAACTCACATGTTTGCTCTCCTCGAGACTGACTAGACGGGCCTGGTCTGATAGACCTCAGCCTCGGCGCAACTAGAAAAATAAATAATCACAAAAAATCAGAATATATTCTAACTGAATATTCTAAGAATTTCTAAAAGAAAACTCTAACAAATGATTCAAAACTCATACGAACACAGAATTTCAGGATCGACCCAATGTCACATTTTACGAGAATTCTACTGAAAAATCGATAGAACCTTCTCTGTAAAATAGACATCTCTCTACTAAAAAGTAGAGTTAGTCCTACAAGAAAACACACTTCTAAAATCCACAATGCTCAACATCTCGGGTTGGGACTCCAAATTGCACAAATTCCCAAACATGGTTCATAAATCACAAACCAACAATATTAAATAGTAAAATAATAAAAATCATAAAAAATCTATAAAAATATTAAAAACCTTTATTTGCCAACTAAAACATAAAATTCTAATTTTTAAATAATATTTGGTAATAAAATTCATAAATGGAATAAAATTCCTATTTTACAATTAAATTAACATAAATTACAAATAATTATTAAAATCACGATTTAACATCATAAAAAAGTAATAAAATACCCATTTAAGCTCAAAATAATAAATAAAATAATAAATAAATTTGTTATTTACATAATATTTCAAAATTATCACAAATTAACTAATAAAATCTCAAACATTATATAATATTAATAAAAACCAATTTTTCAAATAATTAACCTAAAATGGTTAAATTCACAATTAACTATGTAAATAGTTTAATTATATAATAAAATTAATTTAAAACCCATTTTTATCACCAAAATAGTAAATAATATATATTTGAATATAATTTTAAAAAATTAATATTAATTGGTTAAAATATAATATTTGACTTTATTTTTAACAAAAATCCATAATTAACCTATATTTTCAAAAATTACATAATATAAATAATTTCCTAAAAAATTATATAAATTCACAAAAATTATTTTACCAATATATAATATTCTAACATTACTAATAACATATAATTAACCAATATTTTCAACCAAAATATAACTTTTACCCAAAATTCCAATATATACATAATACAAAAATATTATTAAAAATTATATAATATTCTCAAAAATTATTTTCTCAACACTAAAATTAATATCAACATATAATAATACTAAATTAACCAAATTCATAATTCAAATAATTAATTAACAAAAATTCATTAATTAATAATAAAATAATAAAAAATTAACCAAAAATTCAAATAAATTCCAAAAATTAAAACAAAAATATTTCTAAGGAGATTAAACTACTAGGATCAATGTTTCTTAAGGGAGTTTGCATGAATCAATAAGATTCAACCTGAAAAAAAATCAAAAACCCTAGAACACATAAATTAAAACTTAAAGATATCTAAAAATCTAGGGGATTAGAGCTCAAATAGAGCTCAGAAATGGACTCACCGAATCAAGGATCTTTGAAAGAATCAGTCTAGTGAGCTGTGGTGCTCGGAATCTCGTCGGTAAAAGGAAGCTTCAACTTTCGATCACCTCTGTTTTTCGGTGATGCAGTGCCTTCCAATGGCTTCTACAAGCGGCAGACGGTAACTGGATGGAAGGGGAAGTGGCGGCGGTCGGTGGTGGTAGCTAGGGTGGCTCCGGCGAAGAGGTAGAAGATGCACACTGATGAGAGAGTAACATGATGAAATGCAGAGGAAGGGAAGGTGATGATCCTATAACTTTACTTCTTTATATATATATATATAGTCATACACACACATGACACACACACACTAACAATTTAATAATACAATATTAACAATTGAAAATAATAATATTAATAATACTAATAACAACAAATAAAATAATAATAACAATAATAATAATAATAATAATAGTAATACACATGCACAATAGTAACACCAGTAATAATAATAAAAATAATAATTTCAAAGTTTTTAAATAATAGAATTTAATTAAATTATTTTACGTAAAAGTATATCTATATAATAAAATAACGAATATTGATCATAAATAAATGATAACATAAAAATAAAGTCTAAAATTTATTAATACTGCAAATCTCGAGTATATTTTTATGATTTAAAATATAGGGTCATTACAATTATTATCATTAATTGTTAATATTATTTACGTATTTTATTATGAGAAATTATTTACGTAAAAATTAATTTATAATGGTCATATTAGCACAAACCTTGTCAAGAGGCATCATATTATGGCTTGATAAAGCCAAGGTCAAAACTAATAACAAAATGAACCAAAAGGATGAAAGAAAGAGAATTGAATAATGAGAGAGAAAGGATGGAATATAAAATGATTAGAGAATTATTAGAAGAAAAAACTGATGGAATGAGGGGATGAAAGAAACCTTGTCAAAGGACAAGACATACCCAACTTATCATAGGACAAGGCATTATCTTGTGTTAAATTATTTAAGAGTGATTGTTCGGTTGGCTCTTTGTACTTGATTACTTATATTATGTTCAAGTATTCAACCCTTTAACGGTTATAGGTTCTATTTAATCCCTAATTCATGGTCACATATCTTTTATGCTAAGGAATGGGAAACCTTTCTCCTATATATATATATATATATATTCAACTATGTTCTTCATGATAGTTGGAGAAAGTTTAAAACATCAAGAAGTGTCAATGTAAGGGGAGCATAGGCCTTATTATTGTGCAAATACATAGTAAACACAAAATTAAAATAGAGAACAGAGAAGAAAAATAGACATAGAGATTTAACGATGTTCAACAATGTGCCTATGTCCTTGGGAGCGTTTATCTCCTAGAACTGCTAACTAGGGTTACAGGATACATTATGTATAAATTATAAAGATATGGTACTAATATTATAAAATCACCCATGTACCATACTCACACCCCCAACACATCTAATTGTAACCTTATAATTAATCTGAGAAACCCCCCCCAAAGGGCAAATGTTATTACTCTACTCTTTGCTTACACTTTTGCATCTGTCCACTTACTACTATATATGAGCCATACACAATAATCTTTACCTTGGTGAATATCAAGCCCCTTAGGAGATAAATCTTGAAGTTTCTCACATGCCAAATGGGTTGGGGGAAGCATGCTTACTTAAGAACTAGCAATATTTAACAAGTTTAAGCAATGCTTGAACTTGTCACTAGTATCAGACTTGGTCAATATATCAGCTGCATTCTTAGAAGTGTGAACCTTTTGTAGCACTATCTTACCAAATGAAATTAACTCCCTGATCTTATAAAACCTAACATCAATATGCTTAGTCATAGCATGATACACCTAATCTTTACCAATTAAATGGCATTTTGACTATCATAATGTAACTAAACTCCACCTTGCTCAATACCTAGTTCTTTCACTAGCCTATAAGCTATAGAGCTTCCTTAGTAGCTTTAGCTACTACCATATACTCTACTTTAGTTGTAGATAATGCCACTATAGACTAAACTATGGATTTCCAATAAATAGGCCCTCTTATAAGAGTAAACACACACCTTGTTGTAGACCTCCTATCATCCATATCCCTAACATAATATAAATCCACATACCCTACAACTAAAGGGTCACCTTGCTGACCACCAAACATGATGCCATAACATATTGTGCCCTCAAATACCTGAATATCCATTTGACCGCTTCTTAATGCTACTTACCCAATTTTGATATAAAATTACTAACTTAACTAACAACATAAGTAAAATTAGGTATGGTGCAAACCATTGTATACATTAAGCAGCCAACTACACTAGCATGTAGTACCTTTACCATGTCTTCAATCTCTTTATCTAACTTTGGGCATTGATTTGAGGAAAGTTTGAAGTGATTCACCAATAGAGTACTCACCAGTTTAGCATTGCTTATCCCAAATCTGTCTAACACATTCTCAATATAATTGTGTTGAGATAACCATAGTTTTCTAGAGCCTTCATCCATGTGTATCTACATCCTAAGGATTTTCTTTATAGCACCTAAATCCTTCATGTTAAATTCTTTCCCTAACAATGCCTTCAACTTAATAACATTACGCCAATTATTAGCAATAGTTAGCATATCATCAATATACAGTAATAAACAAATAAAAGAACCATCATGAAGGCTCTTAACATAAACACAACAATCATACTCAAAATGCTTATAGCTAATCTAAATCATCTATGAATCAAATCACTTGTACCATTGCCTTGGAAACTGCCTCAACCCATACAAGGTGTTTTCAATTTACATACCAGATGTTCTTGCCTAGGTTGGGTGAACCCTTTTGGTCGCTGCATGTAAATTTGCTCCTCTAGATCACCATGAATCTTCACATCCATCTGCCCTAAGTGCATATCCCAATTGGCTATTAATGCTAGCACTACCTTAATGGAAGTATGTTTAACAACAGGAGAGAAAATCTCATAATAATCAATCCCCTTCTATTATGAGTACCCTTTTTGCCACTAGCCAAACTTTGAACTTTTCCCCTTCTTTTTCTGATACTGCTGGTTTTTTTTCTTATAGACCCATTTGTACCATATAGCCTTCTTTCCCTCAAGTAGTTAGACAAGCTCCCATGTTTGAATTTTATATAAAGATTCCATCCCATATGCCACAACACCCATCCATATATCTTTCTCCTCACTAAACATAGATTCTTGAAAAGTTGATGGATCTCCACTGCTAATAAAGGGAATAAAAGATGCTAAATCTTTATACCTAAATATGCTTAGAGGCTTTATGGTGGTTCTTGCTCTATCTCTAACTAGGATGTAGTGTTGTTCTTCACCTATAATGGAGCTTGTAGGTCTTAAACTAAAACTTTCAGCCCTTTCATTATCTAGTACTTAAGGTTTTAAGTTCACTTGCCCTACCTTTGAACTGGAATTATTTTCATCACCTACTGGTACATCACTTTTATCTTTCTATCGTAATATGGACAACTCATCAAATCTTGCATCCCTGTTAATCACCACCTTCTTTGACACTAGATCCCAAAACTTGTATCCCTTTACACCTTTCAAAAAGCTTAAGAAAACACACTTCTTAGACTTTGAATCAAGTTTAGACCTCTTATCGGTGGATATATGCATATAAGCAGGATAATAAAAAATCTTTAAATTACCAAAATCAACTAGATTTCCTATCCATACCTCTTTTGTAACCTTTACTCCTAGTGATGGTCGTGGTGATTTGTTTATGAGATAGTATGCCAGACTTACAATTTCTACCCAAAAACTCTTAGGAAGCCCTGCATTTAGTCTCAAGTACCTTGCCCTTTTCAGTAATGGATTTGTTCATCCATTCTGCCACACTAATTTTTTATGGTGTCTTGTGAATTGAAAAGTGCCTCTGAATACCATGCTCCTCATAAAATTTTTAAAACTGTGAATCTATGTATTTTATCCTATTGTCTAATCTCAAATATTTTATTTTTATCCCTATCTAGTTTTCCACCTCTGCTTTCCATTGTTGAACTTAGCAAAGACCTTAGATTTTTATTTCAAATAATACACCCAGACTTTCCTAAAAAAAATAATCAATAAAAGTGATAAAATATTAAGACCTGCTTAATGAAAATTCTTAATTGCCCCCTGTAGACACTCGATTCGATCGACTTGTGTTAGGGGATGAATTAAGGATGCTCAGTTTGATTGGCCCGTTGTTAAGCCTAATGATAAGAATGTGGAACTTGGACACAAGAACAAAGCTTGAATCTCCAATTGGAAATGGACTTGAAAGCCCAAAAACTTAGCTTAATTGTCTAAGAATAACCTAGGCCCGTTTGGCCCAATACAATCTCGGGCCAAAGAGGCATTGCCTTAGTGCAATGAGGTAATCACCTCTTTGGTAGCTGTTGCAGAGGCAATCGCCTCATCGTAGAGGTATCGCCTCTATAGCAGACCACTTGCAGCTACATTTAATACAGTTGTAGCCATGGTAGCCAAGTGGTGTAGGCCTTACACCCCCAAACCTGATTTTGCATGAGGAAGAGATTTTTGGGCAAAGAAAAAGGATGTAGGGGTTTTTTATGAGCTAAGAAGCCTAGGGGCATAGGCAAGGTAGGGGATAAAAAGAAAAAAAGAAGAGAGAGAGAAGGAGGGAGGACCATAAGCAAAAAAAAAAAAACCATTGCTAAATAAGAAAAAAAAGGAGAGAGCTCTGAAAAACATAAAGAGACGTCTTGAATGAGGAGGTAGGATCCAAGCCAAAGAAAGTTCATATTCCTTAGGAGAGGAGGAGGAAAGCTTGTGTCAAAGTGGAAATCACACTCTAGTGAGGATCATAATCAAAGACACATCTCTGAGGGCCTATCATTTTTGGTAAAAAAACTTGCATTTAATTTTAATATCTTCATAACTTCATCATTTGTGTGTTTAGTTTGCATATGACTAAGTTGTTAGTATACTTTAGGTATATTTTAGGTTTAATTCATTTATTACACTACATTATTGATCTGATCTCTTAAACTATTGCATGTAGTTATAATTTGGCACTTGTTGGATGCATGTGTGCATGTATTACTTGCTTAGGGTAGAAGTTTGATTATTTTGAGACTCGAGCTAGCCTGTTGATCAGGCGACGCCCCTTCATAGAGGTGTCGACCCCTATCAATGAGGTGATCGCCTCTTCACAGAGGCGATCATTACATTGACAGGTCAACAAGCTATTTAGCTCTTTCCCTTTTATGAAATTTTGCATAATGTTCACTTCACATGTTCTTTCCACCTTTACACATAATTATTTCAATGTATGATGGTAATTATCTTGGTTATTTAAGGATTTCTTTAGCTTATGACATGAAAACCCCTTTTTTAGGACATTATTTGTAAATATTGTTATAGATAATGTCATTTTTTCTTTTTTAAGGGGAAGCTAACTATATGTCTATTATAGGAAATACTTAATGATTCACATCATTGAGCGATTACTTTTATTAGCTAACTCCTTTAGTACTTTTCATTCATACAAGTAGTTTATCATTGGTTTATTTTTGGTATATGAATGGTTTACTTTGTGCATATTATTCTTTTATTTCATTCAAAGGCATTATTATCCCTAATCCCTTTCCCCATTTGATTTGAATGTATGGTTGTAAATTATTACTTATTTTATTTTTATTGAATGTTGGGACTTAAAAGCATGAAATTGGATTAATGTGCAAACTTAAACTTAATTGTAAAACTCAAAAAATGAATGAAGACAAGTGCAATTTTGAATGTAAATAAGGAAATAACTAAATAATTAAAGGTAATAAAACACATAACATAAACGAAGGCCAACCGCAAGGTTGGGTGAGCATTCAAATGCTCATATCCAGTTTTTGAACTCGATCTCTGATAACAGCTTTTAGGAACCTCCATGGAATCCATTTATTGTACAATGTGTCCTAATTTTTATCCGGGTGGTGACTCCATCTTCGAATAAGCCCAAGAATTTTATCGTATTTCCAAGTGGGCCTCAAGCCCATTTAGTGCCGTGGTCGCCAAACACTTGGGCATGTGTTAAACTACGCTACCTACAATGGTGACTCCATTGGGGATAGAGAAACTGATTCCAGTGTTTTACGTTTTATCATCTTTAATTATTTTCTTATTTCTTCCTGTATTTATGCATTTGTTACACATTTTGCACACAATGAGCACTTCAATCCTAAATAAACTCGGCAATAGTCAATACTTTGCTACCTACGTTTCACTCAAACTTGGTGGTGGAATATTTAATTATTGTCACTCACGATATGTATTAATCCACATTGTTTGACCCTTGAATGGGGAGACATATATGGATGTATATTGTGGTGGGAGCCGAAGCCTTTTTACCCAAGACTTAGCTCATATAGTGACCTAGCAACTTCCTTTAGGATATTCCAAAATGCATGTGTTTGATGCTATATAGTGGACTTTGGCATAAAATCTTGGGCCATTGTAAATGGACTATGTCAAGTGGGCCTTTCATGCCTCTATAACCTATTTTAATGGATCTTATTTTTATGCAAATGCTTACTACTTGTTTGTTCATTTTGAGAGTTATCCTCCATACATTGGTTTTGTTATCCCCTATTGATAATTGAAACCCAAGCCAAAAATCCTAGGACAAGAAACTTGCTATTGAATACGTGTGTGGGAGGAATAAGGGTGGAAGTAATTATGCCTAAATTCATGCTTATTTATTTATTTATCTATTTTTATTCACATTAAAAAAAATAAAAAAAACCTTGCATCTCATACATACATGACATTCATCATAACTTTCAAAAATGCATTTTTCTTAGCTATAAAACTCTTCTTATTTAGAAGCAAATCAAAGGAATTTGGCTCACTAATATCAAGGATCCAATCAAATAGTTGAGACCACTTGAAAAAAAGAGCGAGATGGTAGGACCCTCTAATTTTGATGTTGAAGCTTTCAAGAAAGAACTGTTAGAAGAGATCAGGGATGAGATGCGACAAATGGTTAGGGACATGGTTATTGATATTAGAGGAAAAATGCTCTCTAATGAAGATGATTCTAAAACCAGAACTGTTCTAAGTGAGCGATTGAAAGGAAAAGCACCAGTAGATTTAGCTAAGATCGAATGGATGAAAGACCTAAGAAAACAGATGAATTAACTGCAAATCACATTAAAAAACCACGAGCTCAATCCGAACTTTGCTGATGTTGACTTAGATTTGGATTTTAGAGAATCACTACCCCCAAAATACAAATTCTTGAATATGAAGAAATACTCTGGCACTGATGACCCTCATCTACATTTGAAGCAGTACGTCACCTACATGAAGGCCATTGGGTTGTCAGAAGCTCAATTTGTCAAACAATTTCCATTATCCTTGGAAGGAGCCACTATCAAGTGGTACTACACTACACATGTCCAGTAAGACTAGAAGGGGCTATGTTTAGTCTTCATCAAGCAATATGGGCTAAACTTTCAGTTTGAAGTTTCTCTTCACGAGCTATAGAAAATAATGCAAAGACCTAACGAGCCCTTCGTGAGCTTCTTAGATAGGTAGAGATGAAAGTTAGCTCAGATGAAGCATAAACCTATAGAGTTAAACTAGTTAATAATATCCATAGAAGCATGTATCCCTCCTTTAGTTGACAAGTTAAAAGACATGGGCATAAGGGACTTCAAAGATTTGTATCATTTTGGAGTGCAAGTTGAAGCCGACTTAGATTTGGACACTCAAGGATAGTTATTGTTGGATGTAATGGTTTCAAATAATGTTTTGCTGTAATATTTTCTTTTATGCTAATGAATGTTTGATTGTCTAATTTACATGAGTATTAATTTGTTATAATTATGCATGCAATCTTATACTTGAATGTGAGAGAGATTTAAAAAAAACTATAAAACGAAAGGACTAAAATGTTAGAATTAACTTTTAAACTTTTCCTTTAGGTACATTTAACCTCAGTTTTCCTTGAAATGAATTCCACATATTCATCAAAAAAAGAAAAAAGAAAAAAAAGAAGAAAAAGAAAAGAAAAGAAAACAAAAAAAGAAGAAAGGAAAGTGTGGGGAAAGAAAAAGGAGAGTTTTTATTTATGCCTCCAACATTTGAAAAGTTAATTTTGAATGATCCTTTGAAAGTCCTTATTCTTAAATAAAACTCCCACCAATTATGAGCTAAAAAATATAGTTGGTCAGAAAACCCGTAAAGGGTTAATCAATAATAAGCATAACATAGCATGACTGATTATAATAGAGGAGTAATCATGTGAAGGTAGGCATGACCGACATGATGTTAGCACATGAAGTGTCAAACATGGACTCATAAGTTTTGCAGCAATTAACTACATGAGTGACATTAACGTCCAACAACCAGTAGCAAGAGTAGTTAGCAATTAAAGTGACAACATAAACATCGAGGATAACAAAAGTGGTTGACCATCACCATGAATTTACAACCACCTATCTAGGTTCAAAAACTCCTAAAAAAGGAGCGACTTAGGAAAAAGAAGGAAAATAAAAAGAAAAAAATGAAAGACCCAGCTAGGTTCGAAAACACCTAGAAAAGGAGAGACCTAGGCAAAAGAGGGAATATAAAATAAAATTGGTTGCATCTTCACTCTGAGAAGAACAGTTTAAGAGATCAAAAGATCTACTATGTGGTGCAAAGGTGAGAGAGTCCGTTAAGTCCTTGACTAGGGGGCAATTTTTTAGATGAGTTGAGCCTTATAAGTAATAGAGTTTTCCAATAAGTCCCTTCCACTAGGGAGCAAACAGAGTCTCTTCAACACTAAGGGTCAAACACAACCATTATACGACAATAAAGCATTCTAAGGAAGTAACTAAGTAGGGCATGTGTTGTTATAATAATCCCAATTTGACCATAACAGGGTCCTAATTTCTATTATGTTTGGATAGACCCAACTTTTGGATTCAAATTCTTTGATGGAAAAAGGACCGATTCCCAAAGATTAGCCTTAAATAAGAAAGGCATTTAGCTATTGATTGTTTTATCGATTATTCATGCATACACGAACTTATTTTGCAAAAAATCATTTTTAGATTTCATGCTTAGGCACATTATAAAAATGCATGTTTTCCATAAGCATTACATACACCACACGAGCATGTGTTGTTAAAACAACTTTTAAAAGCTTCCAAATATCACAACCATGCATACATTAGTATTGAATTTTTTATATGTGTTTTAAAGTCGGTTAGCTTTGGTGTATAGGGTGTAATACTGCTATGTTGGTTGATTTTTGCCTAAATGCCTATGAGGCTACATGGCTTATTTTGTTATCTTCGCTTGACGCCTATGAGGCTATATGGCTTATCTTGAATTAATATTGTTCTAACTTGTTTGTTTAATTATCTCCACCTAACGTCCTAAAGGCTATATGGCACCTTTTATTTGTCTTTATTTGATGCATGTTTTATTTGTTATTTGTTTAGCCTGATGCCCCAAAGGCTACATGACTTATTTTGGTTAATTTTGCCTAATGCCAGTGCAACTATATTGCCTGATACCTCAGAGGTTACATGGTGCTTTCTGTTTGATCTTATTTTATGTATGTTTTTGTCTATTTGTTGGTCTTACCTGATGCCCCCAAGGCTATATAGTATTTGTTATTATTCCCACCTAATTCTTGCATGGCTATACAACTTCCATTGTTATTCTCTTCTCTTATCCTATTTGCTGATCGAAGTATTAGTGTTCATAAGCATTCATTTCCCAGTTCGGTCGGCCTATAGCTGAGGGCGAGCTATGGATTTTCTCTAATTGAAGTATCAAGATTGAGGAACTGCCTCTTAGGTCAGGAAAACCCGAGGATGACGGTGTGAGCTTCCTATTATTGTTAAAGAACTGCCTCTCGGGCTAGGAAAACTTGAGGATGATGGTGTGAGCTTTCTATTATTATTAAAGAACTGCCTCTTAGGCTAGAAAAACCCAAGGATGACTGTGTGAGCTTCTTATTATTATTAAGGAACTGCCTCTTAGGCTAGGAAAACCTGAGGATAAAGGCGTGAGCTTCCTGTTGTTGTTGAGGAACTACCTCTCGGGCTGGGAAAACCCAAGGATGACGGTGTGAGCTTCCTATTATTGTTAAGGGACTACCTTTTGGGCCAGGAAAACCTAAGGATTATGTCTTATGAAGAAGGGCTATTCGAGTTTGAATCCCCGAAGCTCAAAGACAGGGCTATTTAGGTTTGAATCCTTGAAGCTTAAAGACTGAGATGACTGTTTGGGCAGTATCCCCAAAGTCAAAAGTAAATGATAACTGGACCAGGAAAACCCGAAAGTCTGTATCCCTGGAGAAGTGATAATGGGACTAGGAAAATTTAAGAATCACATCCCCAATGGTAATCGAGCCAGGAAAACTCAAGAACTGAAGTCAACACAATGATGATTAAACCAGGAAAATTTGAGAATCACATCCCCAATGGTAATCGTGCTAGGAAAACTTGAGAACCGAAGTCAGTACAATGATGATTAGACTAGAAAAATCTAAGAATCACATCCCCAATAGTAATCGAGCCAAGAAAACTCAAGAATCGAAGTCAATACAATGATGATCGAACCAGGAAAATTTAAGAATCAAGTTTTGATGTAGTGACGATTGAGCTAGGAAAACTAAAAAATATGCCCTCAGTGGGTTGATTAGGTGACAATTGGATCAGGAAAATCCAAGAATCACATCCTCAGTGGAACTGTAATTGGGCTAGGAAAAATTGAGGTTAATCATCTTCAAATAAATTATCAAATATTAATGAGTGGCTGATCGGGCCAAGAAAACATGAGGATCATGGTCACGTTTCAAAATTGAAGAAGTCATTTCTCAAGTAAAACTCGAGAGCCAGGGATGTTACTGATCTTATTTATTTGCTTATTGTTGTGTATGAGATTTTTCAAAAAATGGTCATTGCATGCATTTGATTTTTAAAAAAATCAAGGGGCAAACTGTAGACACCCAATTTGGTCGCCCTGTGTTAAAGGATGAATTAGGGATGCTCAATTTGATCGGCCCATTGTCAAGCCCAATGATGATAATGTAGAACTTAGACACAAGAACAAAGCCTGAATCTCTAATTGGAAATGGACTTGAAAGCCCAAAAACTTAGCCCAATTGTCCAAGAATAACCCATGCCCGTTTAGCCCAATACATGTCGGGGCCAAAGAGGCATCACTTCAATGCAATGAGGTGATCACCTCTTTAGCAGCTACTGCAGAGGCGATCGCCTCATTGTAGAGGCACCGCCTTTATGGTAGACCACTTATAGTTGCATTTAATACAATTGTAGCCATGGTGGCCAATTGGTATAGGGCCCACATCCCCAAACTTGATTTTGCATGAGGAAGAGATTTTTGGGGGAAAGAAAAAGGCTATAGGGGTTTATGATGAGCTAGGAAGCCTAAGAGCATGGGTAAGGTAGGGGATAAAAAGAAAAAAAGATGAGAGAGAGAAGGAGGGAGGACTATAAGCAAAAAAAAAAAAGAACCATTACTAAACAAGAAAAAAGGGAAAGAGCTCTAAAAAACACAAAGAGATGTTTTGAGGGAGGAGGTAGGATCTAAGCCAAAGCAAGTTCATATTCCTTAGGAGAAGAAGGAGGAAAGCTTATGTCAAAGCGGAAATCATAGTCTAGTGAGGATCATAATCAAAGACACATCTCTGAGGGCCTATCATTTTTAGTAAAAACAACTTGCATTTATATTCAATATTTTTATAACTTCATCATTTGTGTGTTTAGTTTGCATGTGACTAAGTTATTAGTATACTTTAGGTATATTTTATTTATTACACTACCTTGTTAATCTAATCTCTTAAACTATTGCATGTAGTTATAATTTGGCACTTGTAGGATGCATATGTGCATGTATTGCTTGCTTAGGGTAGAAGTTTGATTATTTTGAGAGTCGAGCTAGCCTATTGATTAGGCGACGCCTCTTCATAGAGGTGTTGCCCCTTGTTAATGAGGTGATTGCGACATTGACAGGTCAACCAGCTGTTTGGCTCTTTCCCCTTTATGAAATTCCATATAATGTTCACTTCACATGCTCTTTCCACCTTTATACATAATTATTTCAGTGTATGATGGTAATTATCTTGGTTATTTAAGAATTTCTTTAGCTTATGACATGAAAACCCCCTTTTTAGGACATTATTTGTAAATATTGTTATAGATAACGTCATTTTTTTCTTTTTTAAAGGGAAGCTAGCTATATGTCTATTACAGGAAATACTTGATAATTCACATCATTGAGTGATTACTTTTATTAGCTAACTCATGTAGTACTTTTCGTCCGTACAAGTAGTTTATTATTGGTTTATTTTCGGTATATGAATGGTTTACTTTGTGTATATTATCCTTTTATTTCATTCAAAGGCATTGTAATCCCTAATCCCTTTCCCCATTTGATTCGAATGTATGGTTGTAAATTATTACTTATTTTATTTTTGTTGAATGTTGGGACTTAAAAACATGAAATTGGATTAATGTGCAAACTTGAACTTAATTGTAAAACTCAAAAAATGGATGAAGGCAAGTGCAATTTTGAATGTAAATAAGGAAATAACTAAATAATTAAAGGTGATAAAACACAGAACACAAACAGAGGCCAACCGCAAGGTTGGGTGAGCATTCAAACTCTCATACCCAGTTTTTGAACTCGATCTTTGATGATGGCTTCTAAGAACCTTCGTGGAATCCAGTTGCTATACAGTGTGTCCCAGTTTTTATCCGGGTGACGACTCCATTTTCAAATAGGCCCAAGACCTATATCATATTTTCAAATGGGCCTCGAGCCCACACAGTGTCGTGGTTGCCAAACACTTAGGCACGTGCTAAACTGCACCGCTTACACTCCCATACATCAAAATGCATATAATTAAGAATTCCTCATGTTGTATGTTGACCAGTCATGAATCTAACTTTAGACTATTTCCCAAGTACACAAAACTCATAGAATTCTAATTTACAACTTTTAACAACCTTAACAGACCTCATTTATGCAAGTCAGTCATCCAACACTCACTAAGATGACCTAGATGTATGTGCCAAAGTTTTGAACTATCATTCTCTGACTCAATTAATGCAACTCCACCTATAATAGTATTCCCTATCAGTTTATAAATATTCCCTGCAGTTCGTTTCCTTTTCATCATAGTAAATACACCCTTAGTTACTCTAATATTTTCCCTATCTTCATCAAATTTATATTAAAAACCATTAGCATATATATGCCTAATACATAATGTTATAACAACACCATCATGCATCTAAATTTTAATTGTTCCTATACCAGTAATTACATAAAGTTTATCATCGCTTAAATAAACACAGCCAAAAGAACTTGACCTATATGAGGTGAACCACTTCTTGTTAGGTGTCATGTAATAAGATTATGCTAAATTAAGAATCCATGCATCCATGAATTGATTTGATGAAATTGACAACATTTCCCCATCACCGAAGTATGAATCATCATTCTATAGCCTTTGACGAGGCATCATTCTTCTTGTCATCATTTTGCCCTTTTTGTCTTGGACAATCTTTCTTTATATGTCTATACTTCTTGCCCTTAAAACACTACACTGCTTTTCTAGGTCTAGATTTCGACCTAGACTTTCCCCTAGTAGAATCTTCTTTACTCTATCTCCTACCACGTTTCAGATTTCCCTTCATTTATAGTCCTTCACTCTGAGATTCTTCACTTGCATTATATCTCTGTTGGTTAAGAGCTTACAATGTTACAGTAATCTCTTCCAGGCTAATGGTCTATTTTCCATATGTAAGAATAGTCACCAAATGTTCGTAGGGATAGTAAAGAATATATTAGAATTATTGCTTTGTCCTCATCCTCAATCTTCATATCAACCCTAACCAAATCTGTGATTATTTAATTAAAGATATTGACATGCAATGCCAAATTCTAACCCTCCTATATCTTTAATTCGTATAACCTTTGCTTAAGATACAGTTTGTTTCATGAGTCATTTGGACATATACTGACTCTTTAGTTTCTGCCATACCTCTCTTAAAGATTTAATGTCCATAACTTGGTACATAATCTCATTTGTCAGGCATAGCCGTATGGTTTTTGTTGCCTGCTATTGTAACTCCTCCCAATTAAGGTTATCCATGCCCTTTAGTTTCTTTACATACAACACCTTTATAATTCCCTGTTGCGCTAATAAATCCTTTACTCATGTTTGCCATAATATGAAATTACCAGTTCCATTGAACTTCCTAACTTTTAATTTTGCACCAGAATTTAGAGCCATCATAACACATCTCTAATACTAGTTATTGTGTAAATACATAGTAAACATAAGAGTAAAATAGAGAATAGGGAAGAAAAATAGACATAGAGATTTCACGAGGTTCGACAATGTGCCTATGTTCACGGGAGTGAGTGGCTGAAACATTTTTCTTATTAGAACTATCAACTAGGGTTACATGATACATCATGTATAAATAATAGAGATATGATACTAATATTACAAAATCATCCATGTATAATGCTGTGGGGGTGTTGCCCTCTGCACCCCCAACCCATATAATTATAACCCCATAATTAATATGAGAAACCCCCTAAAGGACAGAAGTTATTGCTCTAATCCTTATGTTCGACATTTATCCACTTACTGCTATATATGAGCGATACATAACACTTACTATAGTATAGGCATTAAAAAGCTTTGGAGGAGGAATGAAGTGGGTCCATGGTTGTTCACTTCATTTTATATATATATATATGTATGTATATAGCAACAAAAGATCAGTCGCAATACATAACTGTGTTGCAACTATTCACAAATGTAAAATGGGTTTATTATTTTTTTAGTTAAACCTTAAAAAATCAATTGTAATCAATTTAAGTGAGTAATAGATTGGTCATGAGTTTACAAAATTCTAACTAAAAATAAGTTAGGTGGAGATTTAAATTCAATTGAGGAACTGAACTCCTTAAAAAAATATATGTCAAAATTTCTCTTCTTTTATGCTATGCATGACAACTATAGAGGGAAGGAAAATGAAGATTTTTTATAGAAAAGGGAAGGGAAGGGAAGGGAAGAGAAGATAAGAAAACAAAAACTATAGATTTTATTGTGTTTGGTAATTTAAAATTAATTAATAAATAAAAAAGAAGGAGAAATGTTTAAAAAGGAAATAAAACATCACATTTCAATGTATTTTGGAGTTGAAATATTTTACATCTCAATTTGATATGTAATCAATTTTACCTTATATAAGAAGAATGAGAGAAAATAATTTCTCTTCAATTTCCTACCCCTTCTATTAATTTTTAATAGTCAAATAACATAAAATTTAATTCTCCTCCTATTCCCTTCCCTTCCCTTCACCTTATATTCCCCTCCATCCATGCATAGTATTATCTTTTTATGTTTGCTTTGTTCTTAATCTCTTCAATTTCCAAAAAATATTAATTAGCCTTATTCATCCCCTTTAAGGCCATTTAAAGTACTTTATGCAAATCAACAACAAAACAAAAAAAATTAACAAACTAAGAGTATCTCCAATACATTTTTTATTTTACTTAAACTTTTTATTATAAAGAATAATTAGAAAAAATAGAATTTCAACTCACTATCTATCTTTAAATTATAGATTAAAAAGTGAATTTGACGTAGAGAGTCAAAATTCACTCTCATCTCACTCTATATGTAAAAGTTAATTAATACACTTCTATTTTCTATATATATCCTTATTTTTTGTTGGCTTCTTTTATCATTTAAATTTTTTTTCTCTTCCTTTCCATAATAATAAAAAATTAAAATTAAATGCTTCTAGGATAAAATAAAATGAAAAGTGAAATATAAAAAATGAATTGAATTTAAATAGGGCCAATTACATTTTTTCTCATATGTTTTGTCGCATTGTATTATTTTATTCATAATATTTGAAAAAAATAATTATTTATTCTGACATTTAATTTTTTATGTATTACTTTATTTTTACATAAGAATTAATGAGTGTTAAAATAAATAAATATAAAAAATGAATATATATTTTTTAAATATAAAAAATAATATAATATAATATGATAAAATAAAAAAAAATATAATTTACCCATTTAAATAAAATTTATTAACTTTTTATATTGAAAGATTTTTTTAAATATTTTTTATTACTTAAAATATACTTTTTATTTTAAAAAATACCGTTCAAGATTTTTTAACAATCCAAGAGTTAAAATGTTATATTTTAAAAGAGCAGGTGCTAGACGCATAAATTATACGTTCCTCTTCGCAACTTCATTCTGGCCTTCATTACCGCCTCCAGAAAGGAAAAAAACAAAAAAAAAAAAAAAAAAAGGCAACAAGTCATTGGCTGAAACATGAAAATTGACGTGTCAAATGAAATATACATAATAATAAAAAATGAAATGCCATAATTACCCTTTGCTCTAAACAAACTTCAGCGCATTCCGAAAATACCAGAAGCTACTCGCTCCATTCTTCTTCCTTCAACTCTCTATCAAGCAGACGACATTAAAAAAGCAAGCAAAATGCGTCGTCGTCTAACAATATGCAGACTCACACTCTCTCTTCTGATCCTCTCTCTCTTCCCTCTTTCTCTCACCGCTCGCCCTTTCGTTCTTATACTCTCTCAAGACGATCTCAAAGAAGCTTCCTCCACCGATGACTCATCGGCTGATTCACCTCCAGAGTGGGATGAGTTCGGTGATGCCGATTCCAAGCCAGAGCATGAACTCGATCCTGGTTCATGGCGCCCAATTTTCGAACCGGATTCTTCTTCCGGACCTAAGATTGCCGCCGACGAGGATCAGGAGATGGCGGATTATTACTCTGGAGTAGAGAAGATGTTGTCGGCGGTGAGTAACGGAGAGGTGAGGTTGATGGAGGAAGCAGCGGCGGAGATCGAGAGTGCAGGGGTTAGCGGGAATCCTCACGCGCAGTCAGTTATAGGGTTTTTGTACGGATTAGGGCAAATGAAGGAGAGAGATAAGGCGAAGGCTTTCCTGTATCATAATTTTGCTGCTGAAGGAGGTAATATGCAGTCCAAGATGGCTCTCGCTTACACCTATTTTCGTCAAGACGTGAGTTTTATTTTTATTTTTTAAATTCTTTCTCACTATTAGTGTGTTTGTAAGCTGTAGTGGAAGATATTTTATATTATGATTACATTATATAGTTATATATCTGGGCTTTGTTTGCAATGTGGTGACTAACCTCACAAAAATTCTTTTTTGTTTTCCGGGGCTCATGAATCAGCAAGGAGAGATTGTCTTTTTTTGGTACAACATTCGAACTTGATAGTGCTTGAATTGGCGTAAATGAGCTCAAGGATTCGAATTTTAATGCCATGTTATGTTAGGAATAATTTAAGTTTTGGTTACTTTTAAAAAAAATAATTAGTAGAAAATGCTCTCTTATTCTTTTTGTTATATTGGCTAGTGGCTCTCAAATTGTTAAATTCGTTGAAGTGAAACAAATGGCACTTTGATTTTGCAAATTCCTTGCGGAAGAAAATAGTTTTCAAGCATGCACATAAGATCTAGTCCTAGCAGTTGTGGTTAAAAACAAAGTTCACTTTTGTTTTTCTTCTAGTTTGATTCGCTGCTTATTTTGTTGTTTGTTTTTTCAGATGTATGATAAAGCTGTTAAATTGTATGCGGAGTTAGCTGAAGTTGCTGTAAATAGTTTTTTGATCTCTAAGGATTCGCCTGTTATTGAACCTGTTAGAATTCATAATGGAGCTGAGGAGAATAAGGAGGCTTTGAGGAAGTCTCGAGGGGAAGAGGATGAAGACTTCCAGATTTTGGAATATCAGGCCCAGAAGGGGAATGCTGCAGCCATGTACAGAATAGGTCTATTTTACTACTTTGGATTGAGAGGATTAAGGCGTGACCATGCGAAGGCATTGTCATGGTTTTCAAAAGCTGTAAAGAAGGGAGAGCCCAGATCAATGGAACTCCTGGGTGAGATATATGCAAGGGGAGCTGGAGTTGAAAGGAATTATACTAAAGCATTAGAATGGCTTACACTTGCTTCAAAGCAGCAACTTTACTCAGCTTATAATGGCATGGGGTATTTATATGTCAAGGGTTATGGAGTGGAAAAGAAGAACTACACCAAAGTAAGCTTCATTTTATTAACAACATTTATTTGATTTGGTGCTTTTTATGTTATTATTTATTGGGTCAAGCCCAATGTTACTCTAAACATCACTATGATGAATTAGTTGCTTTTTAGAAATCCTGGACCATATTACAGAGTTAGAAAAGGGAATCCCTTGAAAATTATGATGGAGAGGGAAGAAATCACTCCTTTATTTTTAAGGGTTTCTGCCAAAATTAATGTTTTTCTGTATTGTTTTTATCTATCCGATAATTTTACTGCAGTCATATAACTAATTTTACTGAAACTCCTCAAAAGGGATGTGTGTGTGTGTGTGTGTGCGTGCATGTATATTGAAATAAATTGTTTGTACTTTTTTGTTTTTACCATGATGTGATGCCATGGTGAGGCTTGTCAAAAATAGCAGCATATTGTGAATTTTGCTTGGCTGTTTAAAATAAGTGTTGATATGTGGCATATAGTTGGGTTTTGAAAAGGTTATTTCAGATGATCAATCACAAGCCATTTCTATTTATTTCAGGCAAAAGAATACTTTGAGAAGGCTGCTGACAACGACGAGGCTGGTGGACACTACAATCTAGGAGTAATGTATCTTAAAGGGATTGGGGTAAAGAGAGATGTAAAGTTGGCATGCAAGTACTTTATCATGGCTGCTAATGCAGGTCAACCAAAGGCATTTTACCAGCTAGCAAAGATGTTCCATACAGGTGTGGGACTTAAGAAGGACCCCACTATGGTAAATCCCAGTTGTTTTGTTTCACCTTTTCTCTCCCATTTCAAACTTATATCCCTCTATTCAGCCTTTCTCCTTTCCTCATTGATTTTATAATGAGCATGTCTTATAGTTCAATATTCTTTCCTTAATTGCTCTTAGACCCTCTGAGTGATGGGTTAACTTAATAGCCTTGATGGAAGATTGGATTGTGTTTGATCTAAAACATGCAATTGATGTCATATCACAGTATTATTTGAATAGAAACTACAAAAAAAAAAGACCTTTTGTGGTCCTTGTAAACCAAACAAGGTCACAGGGTCTTTGACTGTATTGGTTTATGTATTTCTCTTTTTTTTTTTTTTTTTTTTTTTCTCTCTATAGGGCTTAAAGAAAATGGTGAGTATATTAGATGTTTGACCTGGAGAATGATAATTATGGAAAATAAAGCAGGGTAGGGAAGAGAGTACTTTCTTTAGGGTTGCAGATTTTGGATCATCAAAAAACAAATGTTGTTTTGCAGATTTTGGATCATCAAAAAACAAATGTTGTTTTGCAGATTTTGGATCATCAAAAAACAAATGTTGTTTATTTTAAAGCTTAAGCTAAAATCTTCTCCGTAATTCAAACCAAAGATATTGATAGCCATGGACGTAATTCTGAAGTAGTTTGGCATTGTTTAAGCTTCTATTCACAAACTCCAAGATGTTAGAATATCAACTTTGTTAATCTAAAAAAGAGTTTTAGAAAGAAGTGTCTTAAAAGTGTTGGATTTGGAGTTTGGTTATGAATAGTGGATGATGGATTCGTTTATAGCCATTGTGGAATTCTGAGGGAGTTTGGCATTGCTTTTGTGCTTTTGTACTGGAAACAAACTCCAAGATATTAAAAAAGGGCAACTTCTGCCAAAACCTAAAGAAAGAAGCTTTGGAAAGTCTTTAAAGTAGCTTTAAAATTTCTTCTTACCCTCTCGGTGTTTGTGTACAGAAGGCTAAAAGCAATGCCAATTTAGGCTTCTGTTTTACTGCATGGCTGCAAAATTCAAACATGGGTCTATATCATAATTACTTTATTTGATAATGGACATGCATTGTTGATTTGTGGAAATTGTAGATACCAGATGTTATGTCCAGCAGTCCTTGGAGCTTTATGAATTTCACTCGTTGTCATATAGTTACAAAATGCCTGACAATTGGCAATTTTGCATCACATATCTTAGCTCAATTTTCTTCATTCTAGGCCACTGCATTATATAAACTAGTTGCAGAACGGGGACCATGGAGCACCTTATCTAGATGGGCACTGGAATCATACTTAAAAGGTGATGTGGGCAAGGCATTCCTGTTATATTCAAGGATGGCTGAGATGGGATATGAGATTGCTCAGAGTAATGCTGCGTGGATTCTTGATAAGTATGGAGAGCGTAGCATGTGCATGGGGGAATCTGGATTTTGTACAGATGCAGAAAGACACCAGCGTGCACATTCTTTGTGGTGGCAGGCTTCTGAGCAGGGTAATGAACATGCTGCTTTGCTGATTGGTGATGCATATTATTATGGTCGGGTATGTTTTTCTGGTTTGACTGTGAAACCCCTTTGGATACTTTAGCTTTGGGATCTTTGAAACTCAAATCCTATATTCTGATCTCTTTATCATATTCTCCTTGTTCTTTTTTTTTTTCTTAGGGTACTGAGAGGGACTATGAACGTGCTGCAGAGGCTTATATGCATGCTAAATCTCAATCTAATGCTCAAGCCATGTTCAACCTCGGGTACATGTATGAACATGGTCAAGGACTTCCATTTGATCTCCATCTGGCTAAGCGGTACTATGATCAAGCACTGGAGAATGATCCTGCAGCAAAGTTGCCTGTTACACTTGCCCTTACTAGCTTGTGGGTACGGAGGAACTATGCAGATGGTTTCCTAGTGAGTTGCTTCATTTATGCTCTTTCCTTATTTAAGTGTCGGTATCAAGTTTAGGCAAAGAACTTATTTTCCATGCATGAGAATGCCTGTAGTGAATGATCATTTGACACCTCTTTCATGCACTATTAAAAAACTGTGTATCTTTTTCAACCTGGCTAATATCTTCTTAAAAACTAAATTAATAGGGCAGCTTTAATGAGATTAATAATGGCCTGATGGCAATATTCATTTTCATGTGATTGGTTATGGCAATATTGATTTTCATGTGATTGGCTAGTCATATCGTTAATTGTTCATATAGCTGCCTGCTTGCCAATTAATAAGAAATTCCTAGGTTCTTAGTTCCTATGGGGTTTCTGATTTCAGAAAATTACTAGAAGCAAAATTAGAATTACATAGACATTATATTTGGTTCAATTCCACCAAGAAATTCATTTAATTTCCAAATGAATTTTTATTAATGGAGTGTGTTTAGTTCAAATGAATAGTTTGTGGAATTCATTTCAAATGAATTCCATATTTTGTTATATTGTTTTTGGTATAAATCTAGAATTCAACTTAATTTTTAATTTTGGTCAAAAAATACCCTTTTAAATAGGAAGATATTTTTGAAAATAAAAATAATGAGGGGTTTTTAGTCATTTAGAAATATAGACTTAAAAATTTTGAAATTCATTTGGAAATTCCAACCATTTTGTTAGAATTTGATCTAAGAATAATCAACTCCACAAATTTAAAAATTTGGAATTGCAAATGAATTTCACAACATGGTTATTTAAACTAAATACATATTATTTGGAATTGCAAATAAATTCTACAAAATTTTATGAAATTCGTTTATACCACACACACACTTAGAAGGAGCATTTTCACACAATGAATTTCCATGAGGTATCTTTTTTGTTTGTTAGCTCATTGAGTTCTTATACTTACACCTGCACTTCGCTTGGAAGGGAGGGGAGAGATTAACTTTATTATTAAGCCTTAAATAAAAATTAATGTGTACTATAAATTTAAATGGATAATGAAATTTAATATAAATAATTAAATATGGAACAAAAAATTATTTTTAATATCTAGTAAGTTTTTGTAATAAAAGATTTTTAATTTGAATTTTTAATATTTTGTAAAAAAGAAAAGAAAATAATAAAATAAAACAAAGTATGATTGGTGGGTACTAATGAGATGTGTAAAAGAAAACAACATTCACTTGGCAGCCCATTTTTTCATTTTCACCCTACTTATCTATGTTTTTTTCCTTCAAAGATCAACTACTAACAGGAAACCAAAAATTCAGAGAGCACCTCTTCTTTTTTCTTCTTCCATGGTTTTGCTCACCACAAGTACAGCTGTATTACCCTCCTTTCTGGGCAATATACCTGATACATCCAATACTTTGCCAAATCCTTAGCTAATCTCCAATTTCCAATCCATATCGCCTATATCTTGCATTGGTACCCCCATTTGCGTGATGAAACAGTTCCAATACTTTATCGGCTGTTATTTAAAACCATGCTTCTAGATTTAATTGCATTCTGTTGTAAATAGTGTCCATTTTTTACTGATCAAACTCATGATGCTTTTATTCTTAAATTAGGTTGACTTGATTGATTCACTGCCTGGAGTCTATCCAAAAGTTGAAGCATGGATGGAGAATGTGATCATGGAGGAAGGAAATGCCACAATACTAACCCTTTTTGTCTGTCTCCTTACGGTGCTCTACCTTCGTGAGAGGCAACGCAGGCATGCTGGTGGTGTTGGGGAGGCTGCTGGGCCGCAGCAACCGCTTGAGCATGCTGCCCCTGTTCGTGATTAATTGGCAGGAATGATGTTCTACAGGAACACCATAAGTTTTTCTGTGCTACAAATTTGTCAAAAAGGTAAAATTTTTAATTTGTAATGGCAATATGATGTACAGGCCAACATTCGAGTGGCAAACAGCTGCTTTGTTTTTTAGGCTCACGTAACACCCATTAGAATGACTGAAGTGAAGCAGAAATAAGAAAGCATTTTTACCTTGTGTGTCGGGGAAGAAAACTGTATGCAATGAATACTGATCTGCGAATTCCAGTTTAGTTGCAAAAGATAGGAATGTGACATTGGATGTCCCCATTTAACCATTTACGTATACTCGGATACTCGTTCGTTTGAGGCTGCAGGCATCAAATTGTTCTGTTGATTATCAAGTGCTGATTTAATGAGGCATTGATAGAGTCTACACGATATATGTCATGCTCATTATGGCTAAAAATGTAAACTGATGTTTCCAAATCATCACAATTTCTGGGCCTTCATAGCTTTTCTATATATTGTCTGATATCTTTATTCTTTTTCAGTTCCTTTTTTTTTTTTTTTGGAAAACTACATATAAATAGTTCAGTGGTTTTATCAAGAGTTGGTTATTTTTTAATTTCAACTTTTAGTTTCTGCTTGTATGCAACATTTAATTCTTATTTTTTGTTTTTAATAAAAAATGGTCTGGTAGCAACGGGGACGAAGCACTAAATTACAACACAAAGGAAGAACCCGGCAAGCAAGATTCATATTTGTAGCACACATAAGCAACTTGTAATTATCTTTTGATCATTTAACTATCTTGAAGTGCTTTTAAACTACCTAACTAAAATCTATTTCATTGCAAGAACATAAATGAAAATATTAAAAAAAAAAAAAGCTAAATATTAAAATCTATTAGGAACTAAAAGAACGCAAATGAATCTTTATGGTGAAATTATTAAAATCCTATTTCACGTTACATAGTTAGTCATTTATTTTTTGTTCTTGTGGTTGCTGCAAAAGTGCCAAATTGGAGAAATCCATGCGCCATTCCCTGCTGCAGATAAACATGGTCATAATGATCACATTCAAGACTCACGTATCTTAATGTGAAATCGCACTTGAAAAGAGCAACAATCTTGCAAGATCCAACCATTTGATTCCACTACTCCCCCTTAAAAGTGTCATGCACAATAGTTGAAATAATATCTAGGAATAAGTTTCGATTTAATCCTAAAATTTTTTGTAAAAGTTTAATTTGGTCTAAAATGAATTTTTTTTTATAATTTAGCACAAAACTTGCATTTAATGTCTCATTTAAATCCATTGTTTCACAATTCAAAGTGCGTGTAATATACGTCTAATTGAAGGTGCGTCCATAGTTAAAAAAATTAAATTATCAATATAATTAAGTCTAATTAACTAACTAAGTCTAATTATCTAATTAAGCCTACTTAATAAAATTGGGAAACAAGCCCCTCTTCTACCCTAACGATGCCCAACCTAAACGCACCACAGCCTTCTCTCTCTCCTTGGTCTGGGCTGCCCAGTGCCCTCCCTCTCAATTTGCCTTTCCGCCTCTGCCACACTCTGCTGTTATAGACTCAAGCACTCAGTTCTCTCTCGCCACACCACAACCACATCACCAATTTAGCACCACGAAACTTTCAGTCACAAAGTGGTATCGGCCGAGCCATGTCGCCAATGCAGTCGCACGAAACTTTTCGTCGATAACGTCATGCAGCTGCTCTTCATACAAATCGATAGCAGTTGATCTCGACGGCACGCTGCTTGTCTCCAGCTGCTCCGATGATGAATTCGATGTGTTTGGCAGTGGTGGTGGTGGTTTTGGTGAATTAATTAGCAATGGATCAGTACATTTCAGTAGGCTTTGACCCACCAAATCGATTCCCTTTTACAATTTTGTTCTAATACTTCCAATCTCCTGTAAACTAATTGGTTCCTTTTTCTCTTTCTGGGTGTTTTTTTTTTTTTGTTTATTTTAATTTTGATTTTTTTGGTGTATATGATAGTTAATCAAGTCTTTGATTGATTTAGTGGATTTATCAGAATCCGAAGCAGAAGCGTTTTTTGATTTTTTGTTAAATGATGCTAATAAGGCATTGATCAGTGCTTTTCTTGTTTTGCTCAAAGCCAAAGGAGAGACCTTTGAAGAAATAAGTTCTGCTTGTTTTCAGTCTTAACATTAATGTAATTTCATTAGAATTGGTTTTTTGTCATAGAACAAATATGATTTGTGGGATTTGTTGGGCTGACAGATAGTGGGATTTGTTGGGCTGACAGATAGTGGGATTTGCAAGGGCAATGATTAAACATGCTAGAAAAGTTAAAGGATTGGATAATGCAGTTAATATTGTTGGAACTGGTGGTGATGGAGCAAATACGGTGATAGCAAAGGTTCAACTGCATTTCCTATTTTTGCAATTCTGTAGTTTCATTGTCAGTCCAGGTGTGAAGTTATGCAAGGGAAGTGAAACACATGGCTGCATTCTGCTGTAAAAACATGGCAGATTAAGGTTGTTACTACTGTTGGCAATGGCGCTGTTGGCCTGTGAATGCTGCTGCTGGCGATGTTGTTGTTGCATTGTGGTGTTGTTGTTTGATTAATATAAAAATCCTAATGGATTAAGCATGAAAAAAAAAAAAGTAAGAGAAGGGGATGACCATAATAGGTTAAGCTTGTAGCGCGTCTTCAAGTTGGGATACACTTGGTCTTCCCTTGTTCTCTGTCATGGATAATTTTTTCAGCCTCTGCAATAGCTCTGTCAGCTTCATGTTGGAGTCTCTCAACGTTGTTGTTGCAGTTAAAAGCATAATTAGTGTGTCGATTGACAGGCTCAACAACTTAAATTTTGATGGGATCTGTAATGATCTCAGTTAGAATGGTAAGAAAGAATTCCAGAACCATTTTAGCAGTAGAATTGCAATTCTTACATGGGTTGTGGCATGTTGTTATCTTTTGCTTTCTTAACTCCATTTATCTCTTGATTAGAAGCCATCTTTTGCTTCTTAGTGTTGGTTGCTGGTTGTGCATGGATTGAGCATAAAAAAACAATTCTCTATGAATCTTTAGCTTTCAATGGGAGGATTGTTTGATTTGGGTCATATGTAAAAGGCCATTTTGTCGATGTTGATTTCTATTTTTTAACCATTTTTAATTCCTTTTTAGTGTTTAATCAGACTGTGTTATACGCTGCAAATCTTATGAGAAAATGGGTTTAAATGATATATTAATGGCAAGTTTTGGGCTGAAATGGCAAAAAAGGTCATTTTGGGTCAAACTAAACTTTTGAGAAAAGTTTGATGGCCAAATGGGATTTTATTCCTAATATCTATTTATATATATAAAGCTGAAAGCAAATTTAAATGTACATCTGCAGTATTTAGATTGACCTTCAATTTTGAACAATTTGCAAAATTGCCACCGTTTGGTTCTTTGTTCTGTCAACCTTATATTACTAACAAAATTGCATGGCTGCCACTGAGCTTCTATTTTCCATTGCTGTGCGGGTGCAGCCCCCATGGAAGAAAACGACGCCGTTCCCTTTTGCTGTGAAGAAAAGTTTGCTGCAATTCCCTTTCTGCCCCTACTTGCTGTCTACAGCACACATAATTTTTATTTTTTTCCTTTTTCTTTTTGGATTTTATTCATGCATATTTTGGGATTTAAATTGGTCAAGGTGATAAAAGTTTTGCAATTAACCAATGCTAATTTTAAGAATTAAATTTTTTTAGTTGCTATGTTAAATTATAATTTCTTGTAATTTTTTTTATATCCCCTGCTTGCTGTCTACAGTGTATATAACTTTTTTTTTTTTCTCTTTGCTTTTTAGATTTTATTCATGCACATTTTGGGATTTAAATTGATCAAGCTAATAAAAGTTTTGAAATTAACACTTAGCTAATTTTTTTTCAACAACTAAAATTTTTTAATTGTTATGCTAAATTATAATTTCTTTTTTTTTTTTATATATGAATGAAAAAATGATTTTGCATTTCGAATTATAATTTCTTAATAATAAAATTTTATATTTGTACATTTTGATGTTAATTTTTCCTTTCTCTTTGCTAAATGATTAGTTGATTATGTAGTTGTAAGTTTAGTGAAAAAAAAAATAGTTTTTTAATTTTTTTTCTTTTGAATTGTATTCTGATTTCTTAGTTTTTAAATTATTGCATAATATTATGTATAAATCATGCACAAAGTTTCTTTCTATCTCTATATATATTGTCACTTTTTAGTGAAATTACAATTTTTAATATTAATTTTTAAAAAAAATTCTTTGCAAGCTTGACTATGATGAAAAAAATATTATTTTCATTTTAAATGTATTTGTTTTTCAACTTTCTGAGAACAGTTTAATTAAAGAAAAGTTTAAAGTTAAGAATTGTTAATATAACATTTGAATTTTAAACAAAAATAAAATTATTTTTATTTATGAATTATTTATAAAAATATATAATCCCACAATGAAGTTCAAGTAATCTTCCTATGCTACTTTTGAAATGTTTTCATCTTGAGCAATTATAAAATTTTGTATTGTAATTCAAAATTTTTTTTATTTGATGAGTTACTTATATGAACAAACTAATTTATTTATTCATTAGTGTATAAATTTGCATTTGTTGATTAACATCTTAATTATTATTAAAATAAAAAATTTAAATATTGTCCGCAACGAAGTGCGGGTAATCTTCCTCGTATATATATCCTCGTGTATATATATATATATATATATATATATATATAAAAGGATCCACTCTGACTATTTACGTTTTTCAAAGTACTATCTTAATTGTAGAATAATCTTAAGCCTTCCTTAACCCACATGCTTTGTGCCAAAAATTCTATAATGCCTACTACCCCAAGTATCGTTTCTATTGATATAGTACGACTTCAGACAACACTGCACCCATGGTGGATTTCTGGGAGCATCCTTGATTTCCTTTCCCTCGTCATTTACAGCCACTCCAAGCAATGTGTTTCGCTTCCTAATCAATACATCGATGGAGGGATAACCATCGAAAAACTTCTCCTGTTGTGAATAAAGATAACAACAGAATAAAAAAGAATTCAACCTTGTAAAACAGACTAACCAGGTCAAGGTTAAATTCTAAACAGTTCAGTAGCATGCAGTCATCCATGGTCAAAGGTAATATATCCTTTGCTTTCATTGAAAAAGACACTAATCACTTGGTAATATACTGTGTATAATAACTACTAATGTAGATCAAGACCAACGAATCCTTGAGGATTGCAATTGTTGCAAAGGATTTGCATGAACAAAAACAGAAAAAGGATGCTCTCAACTCTCACTTGAACCAACATAAAATGAAATTTACTTGGAACCTAACAAATAATATAAAGTATATCTAAAATTCATATTAAAAAGCATAGCAGGAAGTAAAAACAAATTCTCACCCCATCTTCAGCAAATAGAAAAGCATGGATTCTGGCAGTTGGATCTTCAATGGTCAGTCTAATCCCATAAGTTCCATGAGGAGAAAAGTCCTCTGCTCGCCATGGAAATGAAGCCACTGCCCGCACTATACACTTGAATTTAGCTGTTACCTGCAAGGTTTGAAAGCCGAGAAACAAGTGACACTCACTATAAAACTCCAGCAAATTATCACTGTATGCACAAGACTCTGGTGAGAGTCATTCTGGCCAGCTTTATAATTTTCATTCAAAGTGTATTTTATGGTCACAAGGGCATGTGTTGATGATATGTGATGTCTCAAAAGCATTACCACACACCATTTATACATGGCTTTTAACCTGATAAAAATGACAAGCTGAAGAGGCTTGGGCTCAGGCCCTTTGCCAATAACATTTGTTTCACATAATGCACCCCAAATTTTTTAAGGTGTATTTTCGATGTGCACAAACATCATACCTTTGAACAGGTGAGAACATCCATTAATGTGACAAAAGGAACACTGTCGTAATCAACCTCTGAGGGAACAAAGTACAAAGTTTACGTTAAGATAAAAAAACTTCCAGAAGACTGGATAACACAACCAAGAATAAGAAAAGCATACAAAGACTCCAATCATCTTCAAGAAGTCAACAAATGAAACCTGTAACATGTGAACACCAAGGAAAACACCAATATGGGATGCGCCCCAATTCCATTGACAAACGCCCATTGTAAGACCTAACTCATATCATTATTATGATATAAATGCATATCAAATTTCGGGACATATAGTATAGCAGAATTTTATCTATAGATATATCCTGTAGTACTCACTTTTGGCACCCTAAAATAAGACAGTTCTCATCTGACATATAGCGCATCTTTGTAAAGGCTGTCAGCACACCGCGCCACAATCCTGCATGCACTTCACAATGTATGTTGAGAAATTTCACCCATTTGCCAGTACTCAATAAGTGGAGGACGTGTTTCTCATTGCCTTTGTCAATAATTACCCGTAATATTGTTCCAACAGTTGGAAATGTACACAATAAATCTCTTGGCAATGGTTCGGGCTCCAATTGTAATGGAAGTGGATTATACCTTTCATTTTCCAGCCTGTGGATCAATGCAGAAAATTTTAATGGACTAGAGGAATGAAGAATTAAAAATTCATTTGTGAAAACATGAAAAGTTAAATGTCAAACAAATTTTTTTTTTCACATGTCACATTGACATAGTTTTGCAAATAATAATTTGAGCCATAGACTATCAATACAAATAGTAGAGCACGTGGCTGTTGTTACAAGACATAACAAGAAGTAAGATTTACATATTTTTCATGAGTGGAATTGTATGGCCTAATTCAATTTCAAGGAAAGAATTCTACTCAAGTTAAAACACACACAAAAAAGTCCCTTTCTCCCATTGTGTTCGGCCAAAGAAGAAGATAAGGAAGAAGCTAACACAGATGAGAACACTGTTATTAAATGCCCATGCTATGAATAAGTATTACAAATAATGTTTACATGCATATACATCAATGCCAAAGAATGACAAAGCTATGCTTATTGTCTCAATGACAAAAATAAGAAGTTATATGATGTTAATTTATGGCAACGCACTTTGAGTCAATGTTGATTGGTGGAGAATCAGTCCCATCCCAAACAAAGGCCATCCACTCATGCTCAGAAACCTCACACACATGAAGCACCTTAATGTGGTCAAACATTAAAAGATGAAGATTTATCAGTTCTTGAGAATCAGTGATAACAAAAGAGAGGTAACAAGAAAAATAATCCCAGTTTATTGTGCAAATCTTTGAAGAAAATGAAATGAGTTCCCAAATCTACAAATAACATAAGGTATAGGAAAATCTAATCGACTCACCTTGCAAGCCAAATTAGCCCGTTCTCCTTCTTTCATCTCTCGCAAGAACAAGAAACTATTTGGACCTTTAAAAAAAAAAAAAAGCTTTTCACAAGACAAAGCAGGTTTTTTTTTTTTTTTTTTTTTCCAAAAAGAAGCATGTATAGGCTAGAAAATGCAGGAAACTGCTTATGAGGAACACATTCATGAGGATCTGAAATTATCTTAGGACTTTGCAGAGCATCACTATCATAAAAGAGTTAAAAATCTAGATCAGCCATTAATTTCATAGGTTAGTAGAACTGTGTAGCAAATTAACAGACAGACAAAGACCAGTGCTAAACTGGAAAATTGCAGCCTCAACAACACCTAATGTCCCCCCCCCCCCCCCCCCCCCCCCAACACAACAACTGCCAAACTAAAATAAAAGAAGAAAATCTACCACTATTTAACCCACTGAATGAGAAGTACAACTTATTTTCCATAATACAGCTAAAATAAAGATGTACACTTTAAAGAATATGTTCACTTGCTAAAAAAAAATATGCAGCTGAGTTTAGTAAAGCAATGAAACCAAGCACCCAAGAGCTCCTACACAAATGTCAGCATTATGTTTATCTATTCAAAACTATCATCTGGAATGCAAGGTTATTACAAATCAGTATAGTTATTGGGTTATACGGCTCGAAATGCAGATAAAACTTACTCAGGATGAATTTAACAATGATAGATAGCCTGTGTTATGTACTGCAACCCCACAAACACTGACTTATATAGATAGCCTGTGATATGTACTGCAACCGCACAAACACTGACTTATATGCTGGTGCTTTGTTCCATATAAAAATGGTAAGCAATATGCTGAAGAAACAGAAAATGCTGAATTTGGGGCTCACAAAATATTCCTTTTGGTGTTCAAGTTAAGAAATTAAAGGATGAAATTTATTTTCACAAAATAAAATCTTGATGATTAACAAAACTAATATTAACATGACCAAAATTCTTTCTCCTTCATTAGCAGTAAATCAAAATTTACAAGAAAAATGGAGCACTGAAAGCAAATCAAAGATTTACCAAAGTTCAATAAATTCTCAAAGTTACTTTACTGTTGATCCAATTAGGTTCATCACACAAAAAGCAAGCAAGTTACTTATGCAGTCAAAAAGGTTTTTACACCACCAAAAGGAATATAAGAAATGTGGTACCAAGTGTATCACAGAGAATTAAATGAAGCATGTTGGAAATACTGCATGTGCACAGTGATTGGAAGAATTGACTGATGATCGAAAAACATGCCTACCATGTATTGCACTTCAGTTCGAAATAAATAATGAAGCAAGGATGTAAATCTCAGAAGAAAAAGAAAATTTATTTTGCAAAGCAAAAGCACCCTCTTAGAAGTTCAGAAAACAGTTTTCACTAAATCATTTTTTTTATACACCACCAACATCCAAAAATGTAAAATTATCAACAACAGTTATCCCCATGATGTAAATGGCGGCTAAATTTGGTGTCTTTTTTTTTTTTTTTTCATTACATCCTTATCATCTAAAAATTCTAATGAGAATGAGCACACAATACCAATCAAAATACAAGTTACAAAAATTGTGAGAATCAATGCTTGCTCATCAATAATACCTTCATCAGGATGAAAATCAGCCACCCATTTTCTCAATCCAACAATGAACTTTGAGTCCTGATCTAAAGGGAAATATCTTGAAGAATGCTGATAAGGAAGAAAGTTTCCATCATCTTTCCCTTCATATAAAGCAAACGAAGAAAATGACTTGTTGAAAACAGCATTCACTTCTCCATTATGAGACTTCATCTGCATAAATAGAAGTCCCAGCATACTTGAAATTCAATTTCAAAAAAATAAACTATAAAATGCCTTAAACAAACAAGGAACCAGACAATGCTTTTCAAACCTAAAAGGCAATAGGAATAACGATAAAGAAAAGATGGGGATCTATTTTTCAGAGGAGAAGGTCCCAAATAGATATTCAGAAGCAAAAGAGAATAAAATCATTTAAGGAAGTAATCATACACATAAGTTGAGTCTTTCTTGGAACAGGGAACTTTCTATGAAAAAATCAAGAACAATTAAGTCAGAATTAAATGATAACCTTTTTATAGTTTCATATACAAACATTAATCAACAAAAATAGCATTTTAATTTTACTACAAAGCATTTCCAAAGAAAAAAAAAAGCAATTACTAAACTGAGTAGTTTAAAAAAAATGAAAGCACTAAACAATCACATGGCTATTGAGAGAGCAAATGTTTTACAATGTTTTAGTGGCTATCTCTGTACAAATTATGTAAGCAAAAACACAAACAAAATCATGCAAATCACCACCCACATTGCTGCAACGTCTAGAGCAATTCATGTATAAATTGAATTCTTATAAGATCATGTATTTGTAAAACGATCTCATTCTTTCAACGTATTTAATTTATTATTAATTTTTTTAACTTAAAAGAATTGGATTCTAGAAAGTAACACTGTCCCAAACATGAAAATTGACTAAAGAGAATCCAATTGCATCAAATTCTTGTACTACTAAACTTTGCATGCGAATTCACAATCCTGACAAGGTATAAACATGTTTAGTGTTTCTAAATTAAGTTATACTAGAAAGCAAGCATATTTGTAGAATAAAATTTGAAGAAAAAAGCTTAAATTGTACCACAACATGCGAAAGCCGAATTACATCACCAAGGGACAAAACGCGAGGAAGTTTATCCGCAGTTGAAGCGAAAATATTAACAGATATTCCAGGTTTTGGGTATGATTCATCTACTACTTTCAGTGTACAAAACCAATCTGAAATTTTTTCAAAAAACAAAATCAGTAAGTACACAACCAAACCAAACTGACCATTAAACATAGCATTAAAGAAATAAAAGTGGCTCAGAAAACACCTTACAAGAGGGTTCATCAATCTACTACCAAAACCCACTAACCCACTAAAATGAATTAGCAGTGGCAGCCGTAAGTCCGGCCTTCTTTTGTCATCATTGCCAATATAATGCGACAGAAAACAAAAAAGAAAGAACATACCAGTGCCTCTGGTTTTCTTGGGCAAACCAAACTCAAGAATGATGCCGATAAGACTGACTTTTTGATTGATAGAAGAAATTGCATCTTTAATTTGCAGATACCTGTAGTCGTCTTTCCGCTCCATTTCTCTATATGCTTTCTGCGTTTTTGTTCTGCGTTGTTTACTTTACCTTCTGATTGAATGGGGCGAGGTGCTGGGTCATTTAACAAGGGTGGTAAGGGTAAAATGGGAAAAGAAAAATAAATGTAAGGTCAAGGACTTAATTTTCCTTTGGGAAGAAAGAAAATGAGGTGAAGTAAAAAAAAACACCATCACCTTCTTTTGATTTTTTTTTTTTTTGGAACAAAGCTTCTTTTGATTGGGACTAAGGCTAGAGAAAGAAGTTCTTGATTTAAAAAATACCCTAATTTCTTCAAATAATGTAATTTTCTGTTTTAGCATTAAGTAATAATAACAATAATAATAATAATAATAATATTTTGCTAATATTTTTATATTTACAAAATTATGTTGTTCAACAAAAATGTTTAGATCTTGTTAAAAGAAAAAAAATGCATGAGATATGAAGATCCCATTAAACAACACTTAAAGCTCCTAATAAAGAGCCTAAGCCATTAAAGAGTTGTATGAAGGGTAATTTTGGATTTTTTTGCTTTAAAGTAAGGACATAATTAGAATAAAAAACAGAAAGGTTATTTGTGAATTTTTTTTTACCTTTTAACACTTTTTACAATTTAATCACATTTTTCTAATTTTAGTAAATTAAAACACAAATTAACAAATGTTTACAATTTGAAACACCGATGAAAATTATTAGGATTACATGCTTATTTGCTAGCTAGAGATTGTTTCACTTTTTCACATCAGTTGATGCACCCCAAATGCACATCAAAACGCACCATTTTTACTAGAGAATGAAATTATATGTTCAATTGAAAATACCTCCTTCCAACCATTTTCTTCCTTCATCTTAGGTCTAATTTAGGGTTCATCATAATAGGTTTCATCACCTTCCATTTTTTGAAGAAAATGTCAAGCAACTCATGATCATATCGCTAGTGTCCTTCGTTTGGAAATTCATCACAATCAAGTGTCCCTTATTAAGCTCGATTCCTAAAAAATAATGGGGGCATGAGTTCACAATGGGTGTGTATACATCAATGATAATGGAGAATCCTAAGAGACAATTTTATCGATGTCCCATTCGAAATGTAATATAATTTTGAAATTTAGTGTTGGTGGTAGGTTGTAATTATTAGTTCATTTTGTTCTTTGACATTAACAATTTTCCTTAGTAAAGTTGTTCTTATTAATATATTTTTTTTATCTATTTGATAGCAAAATGATTGTGGCTATTTTGAATGGCTTAATCAAGAAATTCCTCCCCATCATAAATAAGTATTTTAAAAAATGAAGACTAAAAGGGACATGTATGAAGAGACCATGGAAATATTAAAAGATTTACAGATACAATTGTCAAACAAAGTGAAGTTTGTAAAGAGGAAAATGAAAGAAAATAATGAAGATATGGCAAAAGCTTTGGATAAGTATAATGTCTTGTATGATAGGCTGAAGAAGAAGATTGATGATGTTGACCCTTTACATGATTAAGGTCATTATCAATCTCAATTCAACCTTTGTTTTGACTTTAACAATTAATTTTGAATCATTAATGCTTTGTATTTATAAACTTAGGTACACAATTATGCTCAACAAAAGCAAGGATAAATGATCGAGCTTTAGACCATGTTCAAGGGAAATTTATACATATTTGAAGCCTTAAAAAACCCCTACACATGTCCTCTGAGGCATGGTCTCACGACCCAAACTAGGAGTCATGACCGACACTAGGAAATAGGAATTCTTTCGAATCTGAAACATGTAGCAAGCCTTCAAAAAATAAAATCATGAAATAAATAATTAAAAAGTACGACAGAATTAAAAATTTTCAAATCAATATATAAAATAAATACTCAAAATCCTTTCATCAATGAATACATATTCGTACAGTTTCAAATATAATTTTTCAGAGTATACAATATCAAAACAATATAATACTCTTATGATTCAATAACACAACTACTGCAGTTTCTATAATACAAATCAGAGTTCAGAATATACATTTGCATAAAATAGCCGGGACTGAAGAACACCAGCGAGGAACTCTACAGCTAAGGTCTGACGATATGGGATCTCCTAAAAAAAAATAATTGAGGGGGGTCAGACCTCACTGAGTGAATTATTATACTATATATACATGCAAACTAAACCATAACAATTAGGCATTCTTATATATATACACACACACATTTCACACGAATGTTAAACTCTGCCTTTATAAATATACTAAATGTAGAAAATGTTTGTTTTAATTCATGAAGGATCTATAGAACCCTAATAATAGCAACCCCAATCAACCTCATCATCACTCTAGCCATACAGGCTCACTTGATTCCAAATAGAACACTTATTCCAAACTGGACAGCAGACTGGCCCCGAGACATTAAATCGACCGAGCTCCAGCAGTCTGGCTGTCAGTGTGATTGGCCCCGAGACACTTAGTCAACCGAGCTCCAACAATCACACTATCTATCACCTCACATCTCAATCAACCCAATAGATCATTCAATCTACTTATGGACAGTAGACTGGCCCCGAGACACTAAGTCAACTGAGCTCCAGCAGTCTGACTGTCACAGCAATCACACTATCTATCATACCATTAATCTCAGTTAAATCAATTTAATCAATTGTAATCACCCAAAATTAACTCTCACTCAACCCTATTCTTTCGTACCGGTACGTATACGGCCCTAGTGTTGCCCACTAGGAAGCATGTTCGATTAATATCCTTCACTCAGAATAAATCATTTATTCTGAAAATAATTAATGTGAAACAATATTCATAATAATAAAATCAACCATTTATATATACCAACAATATACTTAAAATATAGCTAGTATATTTCGGGTATATATATGTCAAATAAAATATGAAGTAAAGTAAGATAAATCATTAATATAGTTAAAAACAATTTAAATGAGTAACAATGATATAACATGCATTTTCTTAAAAATATACTTAAATATACAAAAGATATGCCCTAAGTACACAAATCATTTAATAAAACATTTATGTATAAATGTTCATTTAAATATGTGTTTAGGTTTAACATATATTTACAATATACCAAAATAACCTAATTTCGTAGCATACATATATCACAATTAAACCCTAAGTATACCACTAATGTTTTAGGTTTCAATTAATAATAAAATATACATTTATTTGAGGAATATATCAAAAATATACCAAAAAATAAACTTAAAAATAATTTAAGTGTAGGTTTATAATATAGCATGCAATTATCTAAGAATAAACCTAAAGTATATCGAAACTATACCTAAAGTATACTAATCATTTAATAAAATAATTGTGACTAAGTGTACATTTTAAAACATGTGTATTTTGCTCAAATGTATTAAACCTAAACCTAATTGTTTAATGTGCATATATCAAACTAGCATGCATAACTATATAATATGCATATATATAAAAATACAACCCTAGATATACCAAAAATATTATAATTTAAATTACTTAAAAAAAACATATAATGAAAATGAAAAACCCTAAGTAATGCATCCTATATGCAATGCATATATATATAGTATAATAACTCACATGTTTGTGCTCCACGAGACAAACTCGGCGGGCCTGATCCGTTAGGCATCGGTCTCAGCACAACTAAACAAACAACATGAAATCAGAATAAATTTAATAAAAATTCTAAAGACTTGATCTAGAATTTTAGACACAGAATTAGAATAGGGATTTGACCGGATATCACATTTTACGAGAATTCTACCAAAAATTTGACAGAACCTCCCCTATAAAACAGACATCTCTCTACTTAAAGAGTAGAGTTGGTCCTGCAAAGAAAACACACTTCGGAATAACACCAAATTCACAACCACAATCCCTCGGTCGGACTCCAAACTACAATTCACCGACCGAGGTTCATAATTCATAGAATAATTACAAAATACCAAAAATTCCCTTTTATAATAAAAATACATTTTATAATTTTAAATTACATAATTAACCCTAAAACTTATTAAAAACCGATAAAAATTCATTTATTTAGAAAAATCGTATAATATACATATAATTTAAAAATAATTTACAAAAAATAGTTTTAATTAGTTAAAAATACTAAATAATTTGTAGAAATTATTTTTATACCCTAAATAACTATTAAAACCGATTTAATTACATTTTTAGCCAATTTAGTGTAAAATTACCAAAATACCCCTATATATATATATTTACTAAAATAAATCCAAAAATTCATCAAAAATAATATAATTACTCAAAATTAATTTTCTCAACATATAATTCAATAATATCAATAAATATACTCAATTTACCAATTTATTTCAATTAAACACATAATTAACCCTATTTTTCAAAATTACATAAAATTAATAAATTCCAAATAAATATATAAAAATTCACAAAAATTACAAATAAATTTCTATAATTCATTTTAACACCTATAATTACCATAAAACACAATTTCATAATTTAATTAATTAATTTTCGAAAATTAGAAAATAATAATAAAATAATCAAAATTACCCAAAAATCAAAATAAATTCCAAAAATTCTAAAAAAAATTACAGCATGTATATTGAGCTTCTAGGATCAAATTTTGTGAAGGGATTTTTCATGAATCAATCAAATTGAAGCTCAAAAAAATTCAAAACCCTAAATGGCTGAAATGAAGAAATTGAAACCTAGGAAAATCTAGACCATTTTAAATGAAAAAAAACTTGGAATCACACTCACCAGAGCTCAAGGAGAAGATAGAGACTGGTGGCATCAAATTTGGTGGCCGGAATCACGTCGATCGGAGCTTGATCGATTTTCGGCTTCTTTGAGAAAAACCGATCAAAACTCACCAGAAAAGGGAGCTTCAGGCATCGGGAATGGCTGGCAAGGGAGGAGGAAGGCTGAGGGGCATAGTGATGGCTAGAAAAAGAGGTCAAAGTGGCCGAAAATGGTGGAAAATTGATCGGGAGGGAAGAAGATGAAG
Source organism: Mallotus nudiflorus (assembly GCA_947683625.1). Classification (NCBI taxonomy): domain Eukaryota; kingdom Viridiplantae; phylum Streptophyta; class Magnoliopsida; order Malpighiales; family Euphorbiaceae; genus Mallotus; species Mallotus nudiflorus. The sequence goes on along the minus strand of CANTUR010000049.1, from coordinate 6,458,247 downwards.
ATAGTGGCAAAACTATAAATAAAGCAAACTTCTGATTTTTGATAAATATTAATGTATATATGTATATATATATATGTCCACCTTATATTATAATATTATATATATTCCCACACACAAATAATACTCACCACACAAATATTTTAATATATTTAATAATTTATACACTTAAAATTAATTAATTAATATTAAAACTAAATAATAAAAATTAAGGTAATTAATTAAATCCTAATTAATTTAAATAAATACACATATATACATTTTATTTTAGCACTTAAAAATTATGTATGAGTTCATGCAAATTTGTAAAACTAGTCAAAATGATTAATATTAAATTAGTTACGTGTCAATTTCCCCGAAAATACAATTCCTGAAAATTTTTTACGTAAAGTATTTAAATAATATAAAATAATTAAAATTAGCTTTAAACAAACAACAAACTCATAAAATATCATAAATATATATAAAAATTATTAACACTGCATATCCCGATGCAATATAAAAATATTTAAAAATTCGGGATATTACACATGGGAAGTGAACCAGGTGCAAAGGAAGTCATTTAAAGGTAAAACTATCAAGTTTTCTTCAAGCCAACAATTGCTCATGATCCGGAGGGTGGTCCTCATGATCCTGAGGGGCACTTATGACAAGAGAGCTTCTTCAAAATATCCTAAGATTCTTACGATCTACCCTTCATGATCCTAAGTTATGTGCTTACAATCCTAAGCTGTCTACTCACGATCCTGAGGAGCTTTTAGAAAGTTTTCAATGGAAAAATCTATGAGCAATGGTATATTTTCTACCCTCACGATCTTGAGGGTGCCTCACAATCCAAAATGTCAAAATTCCTACAAAAAGATGAAAGCTCATTTAATAAAGCTTGGAGAGATTGACGATGAACTTAATGCTCTCCAACAGCTAAAAAATCATCCTTAGCTATAAATACACACATGAAGACTTCATTTAAAGGTTAAGACAAGTGATTAAACAAATTCTCTCTTAGAAATTTAAGTGTGTTTATATAGCTCTTCTAAAATTCATCATATTCAATATATACTTTGAGTGTGGGTTTTGTGTTATAGCTTAGGTTCTTCTTCTTCTTATTTTTTAAGTTGAAAATGTTAGTGATATACACTAGGTCAATCATTTGTGATTATGTATTGACTTTCTTATTTTGTTAATAAAAAGGTATTATATTATCATTTGATTTTATGACAATTACATGAATGGTTAATTCTTACTAAGGCCATCAAGTATGTGACTTGATAGTAAAACCCTTAGATTAAAATAAGAGTTCTATTCTAATTATCCCTAGCCATTTATTCATTATATGAATATTAAAGTATTAAGGCTAGTATGATGTTGATTGATGGTTATGTTTTACTAATCATAAATATGAGATATTAAGTCAACTCATAGGTACATGATGAGAGATCATGTACTGGATTGACCCACTATGAGAATGCTACATAGATTATTGTCATAAGTATTTCTTATCACATTAATTTTATTTTGATCCTTTGACCTTGAAATCATTATGGATTTCTACATAGCTATTTTATGTTTTGACACATTCTAACATTGTCTTTAACCGGACGATTAAAAGAATGTTGTTGGATATAAAATTAGTTATGTAAGGAATGTGAGTAATTTAGAAGGAATTTATCCCTCATTAATATGAGAAAGATATCTAAAGGCCCCTTGATGAGATAGACTGAAGGAAAATGCATGGCCATGCTGAAATGAATTGATAAAGAGTTATCATTTTCAGTCTACTTGGAATCAAGTCATAATATTGAACTATATAAGGATGACATTCTATGCCTTATGTTCAATTAAGATATCATGTGATAAAGGGACAATAAAATTCACTGTAATTAGGTTATGTCGGATTATTGACTTCACATGACTTGGGTAGTCATAATGTCTTGCTAGAGGCCACTTATGACTTGTAGGCCTAAATAGAGATTTAGGCCCATTGCCAATGTTATGTGAACCTACAGGGTCACACACTTAAAACAAGCCCAAAACGGATATGGGTTTAATAAGCCCAAAATAAACTCTGTGGAAATAAATAATTAAAGTGTTTTATTTATTTATTTATTTGTTTATTTATTTAAGATAAATGTTATTTTAAATAAATAAATAAGATATTATTTTTGATTTATTTTTTAAACAAAATCATAATATAATAAATGGAAAATTACCAAAAGGTCATTGGTAAGTGAAACCCTAATTTGAAGTCTATAAATATGTTATATTCTCTAGGGTTTCACACACTTATTTTTTCTGCCTCCAAATTCGTCTTCTTTCCTCTTAGAAAACAAAGATAGAGTTTTTCCTTTTGTTCTTGATTTGTGAGACAATCAAGGAGGTTGCTAGCACACACACTCAAATTCATTTTGTGAAGGGTTATTCGTGTGGATACCTATAGAGGACGCATCCTTTTGGAGACGTCTTGATCCGAACAACCAAGCCAAAAAAAGCTCGAGGTAAGGTGTCACCGATGTGAACCTCCTCTCATCCTTTCAGAGAATCTTGCCTCTTCTACGTTTTGGTAAGATTTTAAAACCCTAGATTTAATCAAGTAGTCGAATTACATGGATCCAGGCTTGGGAATGTGATAAAATTTTAATTTTTCCACTGCGTTTGTATCACGAATCCCAACAGAAAAGAGAAGTGAGGAACTAAGTTTAAAAGGAATTGATTTAAAAGTTAGCCATTGAAACACTTGAATTTTGGTTTTATGAGTAAGCAAAAAAAAATTCTGTGTGAGGTTTAAGTGTGAGCCTTAAAACACTTAGGAAAAGGTTTTGAGTAAGCCTTAAAAACACAAGTTGTAAAGGTTTGAGTTGAACCTTGAAAAATTCTTGTGTAAACTTAATCTAGTGGAATAGATTGGAGTGGGTGTTGAAAATCCTAACCTAAGGATAAGTTAGGTGGAGATGTAAGATTGTTGAGAATCTGAACTCATTAAATTCTTATATTCATCTCCTTCTCTCAATCATTCTTTTAATTTACTTTTAATTTTTCTTTAAACTCCATTAACCATATTCACCCCTCTCTAAGGCATTTTCATTTGGCATCAGAGCTTGGGTTCTAAGTACTTAATGGCTAGAATTTATGATCATGGAGAATGAATACCTTTATTCCTAAACCTACAGACCCTTCTTTGATTGGAGTGACTATCCTTTTTAGAAACACAAAATGGAATTTTATCTTGATAATGATCTCATTAAATTATAGGATGTGATTTTAGATGGTGGAACCTCCTATGAAGATGGTAGAAGGCATCTAAGTGCCAAATTAAAAAAAAGGAGTGGCCTCAAGAAGAAAAAGAGGAAAACCACAAGAATAAAAGGGCTATGGCAGTTCTTATTATTTCCATGTCAAAAGAGAAAAGGGGAAAGCTTTAACATTATATTTCTGCCAATGAGACGTGAGAGACCTTGAAGAACCATTATGAAGGCAATATTCAAGTGAGATATAAGAAATTTTAACTCCATGTCTATGAGTAAGAACTATTCAAGATGAAGACTCAAGAATCTATCACTAAAATGAGATTTAATGCACTCCTTACCACCTTAAAGAAGTTGGTGAAACACTATTCAAAGGAGGAACTCAACACCAAAATTTTGAGAGTGCTACCTAAAAAGGATTGGAAATCAAGAGTAACATCCATTGAGGAAGCTCATGATCTTTCCAAGCTCTCAACCGACATACTCATTGGTAAGCTTCTTACTCATGAGCTTACCTTGAGGCAAAGAGAAAAGGAGCAACAAGGCAAAATAGAAAAGAAGAAGAGTCTAACCCTCAAAGCATCATAAGATTCAAGTAATAAAGAATTAATTAAAGATTTAAGTGAAGATGAATAAGAACTAGTCATCCTCACAAAAAAAAATTAAGAAGTTCTTGATAAATTTTAAAGAGTAAAAAAGAGGTAACCTTAAAAAATCCAAAAAAGTCACTTGCTATGAGTATAAGAAATTTGGTCACCTTAGGAGTGAATGTTCAAGGCTTAAGCACAAAAGCAAAGGAAGAAAAGAAAGAAGAAAAACCTTCAAAGCTACTTGGGATGACTCTTCCGAATTAGAGATAGAGTATGAGCAACAAAAAGCTACCAATCTTTGCTTTGTGGCTTTAGAGGACAACTTTGAGGTACCATATACTTCTTTCTCCTCTTATAAAAATTAAGATGATGATTTATACGATGATGAGGTGGATCTTGATGATAAGAGCTTCTAAGTTAGAAAATTAGTTTTGAAATGTTAAAAATTACTTTCAAAGAAAAAGTTTTATAAATAAATTTTTTTAAAGTTTTTAAGAATTTTAAAGAATTGAAATTAGAATTTGCAAGTATTATTTCCTTAAATAAGAAGTTATCTTATGATTTGAAAGCCTCTTTATCTTTGAAAAATGATTTTAATAAAATTAAAAGAGAAAATGAATTACTTTCAAAAGAGATTTTAGAGTTGAAAAACTCTATTTCCAAATTCCACAAAGGAAAGGAAACACTTGATAATCTCTTAAGTTCTAAAAGATTTCCAAGTGAGAAATTCGAATTTAGTTTCTTTAATAAAGCCTCTACATCATTAAATCCTTCCAACTTTGTTAAGGCTACTCTTCCTTCATCCCCTACTCTTTGTGAGAGCTCTAAAGCTCAACATTCTAAGACTAAGAATTTTATGAATCCAAGTGCCAATGGAAAGCCTTTAAAGGCTAATGTTTCCAAGGCTCAAGGTTTTAAAGCAAGGGCTAAGAAATCCAACCACATCACGCATTCATGTATCATAATAAAAGGCACACACATGCACTTTAGACCTAAAAAAAATTAATGCCCAATTGCCTATGTGAAATGCATACTCATCCTAGAATTTTTACAGCTAGGAAAGCCACAACCATCATAACCATCCTAAACTTGCATATGTTACTAGGCAAAATAATTTTTTAAATATTAAATATTTTTATTACATGAAATTTGGACATACTAATAATGTATATTACTATAGAAAACTTCATTTCAACCTTCTACCTATTGACTACTTTAAGAGTCACAAACCAAGACCAAATAAGGCTTGGGATCAAAAGGTTGCTTGATGATTGTTTTTCTATTTTGTGCTAATTGTTGATAAACTAATAAAATTAATTTCTATAGTTTGTCAATAAATATACACACATCAATTTGTCTAAATAGAATTTGACCCTTACCATGATCAAAATGCATTTTAAAAATTGTATAATTTTGATGTGAAAGTCTCTTGTTTTTTTTCATTTGGCATCATTTTCCACTTAGTATGACTATCTCTTTAAAAATTCTCTTTGGACTACCTATTAAGAATCATGATTGCCATTGTCCTTAATACATTTAGCACATGTTTCACTTTTCATTATTAACTCTCCATTTGATTTTTCATTAGATATCAATAAATATCATTTTTTGTTCAATTATATTCTAATTGGTATCCCTTAAAAGGCCTTAGAGGGAGGTGAATAGGGCTAATTGAATATTAAAGGATAATTAACAAAAATTAAGAAAGAGAAGAGGGAGAAAAAAATCAAGGACTCAATAATTTAAAGAGTTCAGATTCTAACAATCCTACATCTCCACCTAACTTCCCAAAGTTAAGATTTTTAATCACTCATTAATATATTCAAGAGATTGATTACAAGAGTATTTTCTTTGGCTAACACAAAAATTTAGAATTAAGATTTTTTTCTTGGTTCAACTCAAACCAAAATTAACTGTTTTTCAATAGACAAACACCCAAAATAGCTATAAACAAGAATTATCCTTACTTCCCTTATATTCTAACCTAAGAAATATATAAAAAATGGCTTAATTCTAATCATAACCAAACACTTATAATAGAAAATCAACGAATAATAAATTCTAGAGCTTTTTAGTAGCTAAGAGGAAATCAATGCAATTTTCAAAGTATCTAACTTCTTTAATGAAGTTTTCAGACTCAATTTTATAGTTGGTGTTTGAATTCTAGCTATTGGAGGCCATTGAAGTCATCCTTAAGCTTCATTAACTTCATTAATTGTTCTTTCAGCTTTTTATAGAGATTTCACTAGTCATAGTTGTGATGATGCAGTCATAGTTATGACTCTTGATAAATATAACCATTGAAGTAGCCTTGTAATTATTGTTTAAATGCTACTTGGACTATCACAGTCTGGTCACGGTCATGACCTGGACTGTTAGCACCTCTACAACTCTGATCTTCAATCAAACTTGAATATCATGCTTGTGACTCAGAATCGTGAGGTCAGTCATAAGCATGATTACGGTCATGATCATGCTCGTGAGGGCCATTAGACACTTGCTTCATTGAAAGCTCTTGGCTCATTATCGTGAGCTCTTCTCATGACTATGGTCATGGTCAAGTCATGGTCATAACTGAGACTGTGAGTACCACTGGACTTCTTTAATTTAAGGAGCCTTTAATGGTGGTTATGATGTTGGGTCATGATCAGACCCATGAGCTTTATCACGGGCATGATTATGTTCATGATTATGACCATGAGCACCACTGGGAAATAACTCATTTAAAGGGCTTTAAGACTTTATGACATCACAATTGGGTCCTAGTTGTGACCATGACTGTGACCTAATAACACTTCATCATTTTCTTGCCTTTTTTTATTCTCTTTAAGGTTTAACTAATATACACATAATCACATATCATTAGCACTTTGAAATTGTGTTGTTAAAATTAAAACAATGTTATATTAAGCCTTAATCAAGCAAATGGCTAACAATCTCCCTCTTTTTGATTTTAACAAATCATTTTAAGAATTTTAATAATCAATTGTGGAGTGTGTGTGTTAGTGTAGCTCCCCCTCAACATACGCATCAATTTTGAGAGATCATTTAGCGTATATATTGGAGATAGGAGTATCATATATTGAAAATATACAAAACTGAAAGGTCATAAACTTAACATATACACATCATATACTTATTGTTTGACATGGTCATCATTTATACTCAATATAGAAAATACCAAATATTCTTAATTATATGATCAACTTAGTCATTATAAACATAAACAATTCATATTCTCAAAAGTAAATTTCTACCCCTTTTGTCAAAATGCAAAAAAGAAAAAAGAGATAAACATATAAAGAACTAGGAAATTTCATTGATAAAAGGAAGTGGTCCAAGACACATTACATGAAATGTAAAAATGTGAAAAACACTAAGACATAAAAATATAAAAAAAATATGAAAACATAAAAACATAAAGAGACATAAGAACTAAAAATATGAAAAGACATAAAATGAAAAACATAAAAAGAAGGAAAACTAAAATTCATCTCCCTTATAGGGAGAAGTAAGAGGATGAACAAATAGGGAATATTGGCATTCATAGCCTTACCTCTCATAGAGTTAGTGCACATTATATTGAAGATGTGTAATATCTCAACCACCCTATCAAAATAGAGATTGAAGTTGACTCCATTAAAGACATTTTATCAAAGAGATATCCAACCCATTGAGGCTCATCTTTAATTACTTGAACTCCCTTTGATGAGCCTTCACTTCTTGCTCTCTTCCTTTGAGTGGAAGTATCTCTTTCTTGAGGATCTTAGGTAAGAGCATCTACTTCACCCTCTTGCCCTTCAAAATCTTCAATTTCTATAAGGAAATCTTCCATGTCATCTCCTCTTGCACGACCTTCTTATGAAGCATCACCCTTCCAAATCCATTTGTTTTGCACAAGAGGAAATTGCTTGGAATTTTTTACAAAAGTGTCATTAAGCAAAATAGGGCAATGGACTTAAGGTTGATGAATTGAACCTTATAGAATTTGGCAAGTTTGGTGACAATCCCACTAATACATATAGAAGCTTATATACTATCACTTACCAACCATAAATGCCATTAAAGAATCCTTCCTAAAGCAATTAGGTCATCTTCCAACATATACTGGAGGATAAAGAGGCCATATAAGGATATGACTTCATTGCTTTTGCCTTTTACATTAAAAGTATAGGTTAAAAACCTATGGATGTACCAAAGCACTTTGGATTGAAAAGAGGAGGCTTTTGTATGACCAACTAGAAATGTGAAAGTTTAGGGTTTGCAATGTTTAACCCAAAAAGAGTGGGGAAGCCAAGTAGAGATGGTTTGAACATGCCTTTCCCTAGAGAACTTAAAGAGAGAATCAAATTCAAAGGTGGTCATAAATCTATCCCTCCCACCAAGTTTGAATCTCATGCTAAAATAAGGATTATCATTATCAAATTATGTGGTTGGAAGAGTATAGGAGGAAAGAAACTCAACAATTGATGATGGATAAGTAAGAAGAGGTTTAAAAGCAAAATCTTTTGCACCTACCTTTAAGAACAAGTCTTCAACATCGTTGAGGCATTCTATCTTTTGAAAAATGCTAGAGGACATATATCTTGTAAAGATTATGTTCCTCTTTTAGAAAAGAGCCATCCTCTTCTTGATGTCACTAGAAGAGTAAGAGAATAGGGGATGCAATTTGTTTTGTTTTTCTTTGGTTTGTCTTCTAGGTGTTTCACCATGGGAGGAAGACAAAGTTTTGATGCCTTTCTTTGGGGCCATTGTGAGTGGAGAGTGTAGAGACAAGGAACAAAAAGCTAAGAGAATGAGGAAAAGGAGGAAAGTTGTATAGAGATTTGAGAAAGTTGAGAGGAAAGTGAAAAGTGATGAGCGCGTATGTGTATGTGGTTTTAATAGACAAGGAAAGAATCAAATTCAGGTCAAAGGTGGTTTTATGAGTCTTAATAGACTTAAAAAACCATTCCTTATTTGAAACGACATGCCTTTTTAAGATAAAATTTCGATTTCCTAAGTCTGCTAGGACTGCGCTCATGGTCATGACTAACCAATCACGATCGTGATATACACATTCACAGTTGCGATTGTGTTCATAAGCACCTCTATGTCATACTTGAATAGGTGTCACGATCTGAATTGTTGCAAGTAATGGTCATGACCAAAGTGCATTTTGGCCCCTGAACTTTTAAAAAGCTTCCAATTGGGTTTAGAAAACTTTGAAAAAGTGTGCAATTGGACCCTTCTCAGGAAAAATTTTAAGGAATAAAAAATAAAATTTTTATAAATCATGCAAATGCTAATAGGATTAGTAATTACGCATGTAAATTAAATTTCTAATAATTTAATGTTAAATTATTAATTATTAATTAATAGAATTATAATTATATATTATACAAAGTTATTTTATTAATTATCCAATTAATTGATATTGAACCACTAACTTAACATGCAATCTAAGCTAATATATATCATTTTGATTGTTTGGAGTAAAGAAAACGCATTCATTCAATCAAATTATTTTAGATCACAAAAACAAGGGGGCGATAAATAGCATTTAAAAAATATTATAATATAATTTATATTGAAAATTTTAAATTTATCTTTGATAATAAATTTTAACATTATTTATTTTCTTTATTTAAAACTTTCATAAAAAAAAATATAAAACTTTTCTCATTTATTAAAGTGCAAAATAAAAATTTTAAAAACATTAGAAGTAAAAAAATAATTAGAATTTTATAGAAGAAAGATAATGGTAAATAAAATTATGAATTGATTAGTTGTTTAAGAGTTTAATTAGAATAATACTTTTATTTAGTTATTTTTAATTCGGATAAAAATCAATATTGGAACCAAGTCAAATAGAAAATTTTGATATTCAAATTGAATCAAGCTAAAAATTTGAAGGAATTCAGGTATTAATTTTAAAATTTTTAATATTTTAAAACTATTTTGAAAATTTTCAATTTTCAAATTGAAATGAAACATGTTTCCATATATGAGCGGAAAATGGTGGTTATTGACTTATTGTACTCGATCTTACTTGTAAAACTTGTTAGAAATATTATCTTAAAAATTATATATTGATTTATACAATTAATTGAACAAAAAATTTCACAATTAATGCATTTTTTTCCTAACTATATTTTTTTTTGAAAACAAGGTAATGACGTTATAAAGAGCTCTCCTGAGCTAAAACATCAGCTACAAATTTTGGGGGGGTTGCCCATTCCTGGGGATCAGACATAGAGAGAGCCGCCCTTGTACATAAGTGGGCAAGCTCATTTGCTGATTTATAAATGAAACAAACAGACATTTGCTTAAAGTGACTTAAAACCATACAACAATCTTCTACTACAAGACCAAAAGGAGATGAATCTCCATAAGAACAAAGAGCTCGAACCAATTACTGAGCATCTGACTCAATAACATAGCAGTCATACTATAAAACTTTGATCCAACTCAGAACTTCCCGCATCGCCAAGGCTTCAGCTTCTTTGGGCGTGACAATAAACTGAAGAAACTTTGTAGAACCTTTAACATACCGACTTGTAGAATCTCTCACACAACATCCCACCCTAACTCTTTGAAGGTCCTGAGAAAGAGCAGTGACCACATTAATCTTTAGCCAGCCCAACGAAGGTGGTGTCCAGACCACATTTCCATTTCAAACACTTCTGAAATATAACTTGTTATCCTGTGCTAGGCCTAGTTACACCATTGAAATAGAAAATGGCCAGCTGAATTAAGAATATGAGCTGCAGAATCACACTTTTGCTTTCAAAGCCAATTGTTTTTATTATTCCATAACTACCAACAGATAATCGGAAAACAAAGCTTGCTGATCAGACTGCAATCTTTGAAATGAACACTCTAGCCAATCTGTAAAAGATGAATGTGAACAGCAAAACAGATGGAGAGATAATCGGCTCCAAACCTCCTGAGCAATAGGACATAAGCTTAAAATATGAAAGCTATCCTCACTGCCATAAGAACAAAGCTTACAAGATGGCTCAACATCAACTCTCCTGGAAATCAGAGCTTTATTAGTGGGCAAACAACTTGAATATGCTCACCATAGAAAGTTCTTGACTTTAGGAGGAGCTTGCAAGTTCTAAATGCTCTTCCAAATTCTATTTGAATCAGACCCACACTCACCTCTTAAAAAGCGATGGCAATGACAAATAGAAAATTTACTAGATGCAAAGAGAGACCAATACCATGAACCGTGCACATTCCTACTACTAAAGGGAATACACCTAATATGATCCTAATCTTCCTCATTGAATAAGTCTGCAACTATATCTTTATCCCATTTTCATTGGCCAACCTCTATAAGAGCATTCATCGTAGCACTTTCTAAATGACTTATAGGCTTTGAAGTAACCCTCTTATCAATTTCATTTGCAAACCAAAGATCATGACAGATGCTAACCTTTTCACCATTACTAATTCGCCACCTAGCACCACGCTTAATCACCACCTGAGTAGCCCAAAGGCTTCACAACATAACTTGGGTTCCGTTCAAGTTTAGCATAAAGGAAAGATGAATTTGGGAAATATTTGGCTTTAAACAAATGGGACCCTAAGGATTCTAGCTCAACAATTAACTTCCATGCCTGGTTACTCAACATTGAAACATTAAAATCCCTTAACTTTTTAAACCCTAAACTGCCATAGCTTTTTGGCCTGCATAGGTGATCCCATCACATCCATCTTATCCCTTTCTTTGACCTTTGAGCACTTCCCCACCAAAAGCTATTCATTATTCTCCCTAGGGCATTACATAAATCTAATGGGAGAAGAAAACCATTCATCACATAATTTAGCATAGCATAAGCAGCGATTTTTAATGAGATTTCTTTCCCAGCTCGAGAGAGTTTTACTACTCCATGACTGCAACTTATGCCAAACTTGATCCTTCACATAAGCAAAAACTTTATGCTTATTCCTTCTAATAACTGAAGTCATACCCAAATAAAAATTATGATTACTGGCTTCACCAACTCCCAACAAAATGAAAATATCATGCCTCATCTGTACTATCACATTCAAACTAAAAGTAAGAACTGATTTATTATTATTTATAAACTACCCCGAATCCCAGCCATAAAGCTCCAACACCTGCTTACTATATCCCACTTCTTGAATTATAACTTGGAAAAAAAGATAACAGTCATCTGTGAAAAATAAATGACTAATAGAAGGCACTTGTCTAGCAATCTTGCAGCCCTGAATCAGCCCCCACCTCTCATGAGATGCCAGGAGAGTGCTTAAAACCTTTGCACAGATAATGAATAAAAACAATAATAATGGATCACCTTGCCGAACACCATGCTTTGGGATAACAGTACCCATCTCGACACTATTATGCAACATATGATATCGCACTGAACTTACACACGACATGATCCTACTAACCTAAACTGAATTGAACCCCATTGCAAGCATAGTTTTTTTCCAAAAAACCTCCAGCTAAGTCAATCATATGCCTTTGAAATGTCTATCTTTAACGCTGCCAAACCCCATTTTCCCCTGCCTTTTACGCCTCGTATAATGAGTCATCTCAAAAGCTAAAAGAATATTATCAATAATAGACCTGCCTACTACAAACGCACTTTATTTTTTGAGATCAAATTTGGCAGGACTAAGCGCAATCTATTTGCTAAGACATTTGCAAGAACTCGATATAGCACATTATAGAGTGTTATTGGCCTTAAGTTTGTCATAGCTTTAGGCTACTTCTTCTTAAGGATTAAGACAATAGAGGTGTCATTAAATCCCCTTAGCAGATGGCCAGTCTAAGAAAAAATCTTGGCAAAAACTCGTAACATCAGATCCCACAATCTACTAAAATCTATGGTAGAAAACGGGGTTCAACCCATCTGGCCCATCTGGCCTCATCGCTTTACCCAGATGCATACTAAATAAGGCTGAGCGAACTTCATCTGTCAATATAGGAATCATAAGATCCCCATTCTGCTCCACAGAGATCGAACGAGACAGAGAGTCTGGACTCAAAATTGAACTCACATCAGGACTATAAAAAACATTGTTAAACTATGACACCATTATATGTCAAATATCATCCACATCTGATCTCCATGTACCATTTGCATCCCTCAACTGATAAATAAAATTTGCCTTGTGCCTAGAGGAAGCATATGAGTGATAGAATTTCGTATTACTATCCCCATTTTGGAGCCACATCTACTTCGGATGCTGCCTCTAGTAAGTCTCTTACTACTGCAGAAGCAAATCAAACTCAGCTTGAACCTAATGGAACTTTAAAATACCATATGCATCCCCTCTCCTTCGAAGCCCTTTTAAACAATCTTTACAACTTCTAAACTTTTATTTAAAGAAATTCAAAAATTTCTCACCCTCATTTTATAAGAGCCATACGACAAACATCAAGCTTCTACTGCAGGCTCAACCCCACCATAGCTTCATTCCAACTGTCATTCACTATCTTCCCCACTTTATCTCCAAGAAGCCATGAATTCTCAAAGTGAAACCTTTGATGCTTGGAGATATACACTCTCTTTTTCAAATTTAGAAATAGCGACAGATGGTTAGAAGAAGTGTAACCTTGGACCTAAATCACCGCTTCGTGAAACAAAGAAACCAAGTTTGCAAAACCCCGATCCAGCTTTACTTTAACCTAAGCTGATGTACCTTTCCCCCTTTCCTAAGTAAATGGATAACTATTTTACCCCAGATTCATCAAACCGGCATCTTTAATTGCATAACAAAAATCATTAATCTGCCAATTAGGATATCTTGCACCCTCTCTTTTCTCTAAAGGAGAAGTAATATTATTGAAATCGCCCATAATACACCAAGGCAATGAAGACATACCGGCCAGATTCCGTAACAACTCCATGACTGACGTTTCGGCCTCCCATAAAAGCCGATGAAATGCCAAGTGCCTAAAAGCCCTATAGTGATTTGGGTATCATGGAATGAGAGTCCAATATTGCAATAGAAATCGACGCCTTCCACATCAACACAAGCCCACCACTATGCCTATTACACTCAACAACAAACAGACCATTTGAGTTGCTCTATCTATTTTAGCCAAAGTTTCTATTAAGAAAATGAGACTAGGCTTATTTTGATGCACTAGATCTTGTAACACCCGAATTGCTGTGGGCTACCTGCCAGCCCAAAGGAATTCTAAACTAAGGTACTTATAGCGATAGGAAAGCTTGAGTCATAGATCCTGCCTCTGTTCCTTTTTTGAGTCACCATCCACAATCATCTGAATTAGCTCAGGCCCATCTGCATTATTACATATATTAATTCTTTTTCATTTGGATCATTGACTATTAAGTCCTCTACTTCCTTTCCTTTTAAACTTGATTGACATGCACCACGTAATTAAAGGCAGTTGCCATATATCGCTTTAGATGCCAAAATTGCTCATACATTTATGCCTATGATATAATCTTTTTATAAACTAAGTGCTCCACTACCATCATGCCCCTTCACCACTTCCCCCAATGAAAAATTCATCTCTGGCATGTCGTCGGAATCATTTCAGAGCCATTTTGCACCAATCTACTAAGTATGTTGTCTCCAGTTTGGTGCCCTCAGACCATTGTCATATGGCTTATTTTGAGGTAGCTCAGGATTGTTAAAAGCTTTTAGACAATATTGCTCAGAGTGACTTAATAATCCACAAACGAAATAAAACATTAGCAATCTTTCATAGTTAAAATCAATCCAAAACCATTCTCCACTATATTGTTTCAACTTCATTCGTATCTTCAAAAGGACACTAGCATCAACTAGAACTCTAATTCGACAGTAATTCCTCCACATACTATTAAAATTATTCGGATCCGAGGAAACATATTGTTCAATATGATTTTCAGTATTTGTAAGGATCTCTTTAGATCGGAAGTCAAAGGGGAGGTTATAAACATGAATCCAAAACTGAGATTGGTGGAAAGTCAATTGCTCTAATGGCGTGATGCCATCAAAAGGAACTAGGATGAGAAGGTTTTGTTCAAAGCACTAAGGGCCATTGTCTATTATCCGAAGAACATCCATTTTATGAAAAAATTGAAACGAAAATATCTAATTCCCCATATCCTCAATGCGGACTCCATAAACTAGTCGCCATAAGGCTGCCAAAGTATTTTTTAGAGCATTGAAATTCATAGGTTTCTCCATAAATAACTTGCCCATAAACCAATACCTGAATACTCCATTCTTCTGTTGTATATCAAAGGAGTCAATAACCATTCCACCATCCCCTAAGTCATTGATATTCATTTTGCGATGTTCGTCCTCCAAAGGAGTATCCCTCACTGAACTGCTTTTTGCCATATATGACTAAGGACAAAATAGTACTGCTAAAACTATAAACCAAACAAGAAAATCAAGGATAATGAAAAACAAAACAAAACTTGTCATATAGACAAGAGAACAAAACTTGACATACTGACAAGACTGGTATCTCTCTAACTACATTTAACTTAACGACAAAACTCACAACTAATTACATGTACTAATAAAACTAGTTAATAGCATGCACCGACTTGTGAGTTGTAATTTACTCTATATATATAACTTATTACTGAAATTAACTTGAATTTCATATACTTTAATAGTCATTTATTCTTTAATTAATTTTTTATTTATTAATAATCATTTCAATTTTATAGGTTCCTTTCAGATTGTTTTAATATTAACTTAGTTCTGTACAAATTGTTTATAAAAAGAATAAAATATAAAAATAGTTTGAAAAACAACAAATTAAAAATTTTTAAATAATTTATCATGTAAGAAAATAATATTTGTTCTATATAAATCGTAATAAAATTAAAAGCATAAAAAAGAAGAAAGGAGTATAAATTTCATCACAAACTCAATAAGATATAAAAATTTAATATTTCAAATAAAAGTAATAAATTTTGAGTCAAATAAATGTAAAATAAAATATATAGATTAAGATAATATTACAACTAAAGTTTATTTTAATAAAGAAAAATTATTATAAAAATAAAGTAGTTTATATTATGGATGTAGATGATAGTGTAGAAAGGCATATAAATTTGTATGATAAATATAAATTAATAAAAAAAATTAGCAATATAATATCTCAACCATCAACAAGCAACACATGATATATGTATAAAGATTGAGGATTATTGAATTCTCAAATGTCTACTATTTTTCCTTTAGCATTATCTCTGAATATGACATTTCCTCCATTCTTTGCATCAAACTTGTTGAATTGCTCCTTGTCTCTTGTTATGTGCCTTGAACATCCATTATCGAGATATCACTTGCTTTTTGTTCTTGTGGATTTCAAGCACACATACACAATATTTTAAGTGCTCTTTTAAACACAAACCTTTTTTGGTCTAGGTTGGTTAGTTTCAAGATAATCCAAAGGAAGCAAATTTATTTGTAGTCTTCCACAGAAGTACATATTATTAGTGTATCCTTTGATCATGCAATATAAACAAAAAAAATTTCAAATTTATTTCTCCTAGGATGATATAGTTTCCTAATGTATGAAACATGCCTTTTATATTGTGGTGGTGTGTATCTCCTAAAATTATTTTGAGTTATAGAGTGATACATAAATTGACAATAACAATGTGTATTTTGATAGGTTTGTGCAACATGTTTATGTGCATTGTGTTATGCAACATGCTTACAAGTGTTGTGTCTAGTGTACATGTAAGCATGTTTGGGTTGTGCTTTTCTAGCATCAGACTTACCTCTTTGTGTCATATAGAATTGAGTCTTATAATACTTTCCTTTAGTATTTAACATATGAGACTTATTAGGTTTAAAAGCTTGAGTCTCAGTTAATTTAGAGGTAGAAGGAGTGCAATTATATGATGCTTTAATGCTTTAACAAAGTTGATATGTGACGATGAAGAGGACAAAGGTATTTCATTTACATATTCTATTCCATGAGTATTTCCATGGAATTTTTGACAATAAAAAAGGTTATCTAAACTTTCTTTTCCTTTCTTGAATTTGGAAATGAAATTCTTTAGCTCTAAAACTTCTTTAGAAAGTTTATGATTTTCATCACTTACTTTCTTAAGTTAGTCTTCCAAGGAATTTGAAATTTTTAAATCATTAGCCAGTTTATCACTTGATTTAATAAAATTAGAAAACTCATTTTTCAATTTTTCGAATTCCTTAGTTAAGCTAGTAAACTCATGCTTATAACGCTTCTTCTTAATAAGTAAGCTTTTGCATTTAAGTAAGAGTTTGCTCACCATAGAGCTCTCAACATCATAATCATTATAATCATAGTAATCATCACATGAAGAGTTAGATATAAATGGTACCTTATTTTCGCTTTCAAGAGCCATGAAGCAGAGGTTGACTACTTTTTGTTTCTCCTTTTTTGTTTTCAATTTGGAGGAGTCATCCCATGTAAATTTGAAAGCCTTTCTTTTCTCCTTTGCTCTTATTTTTTAGTTTGGGGGGCATTCAATTTGAATGTAACCCAGTTTCTTACATTTATAGCAAATAACTTCTTTTGATTTCTTCTTACCTTCTCCCTTGTACTTCTTATTAAAGTCTTTTATTCTTGATGAATTTTTCTTTTTCAAGAACTTTTTGAAGTTCCTAGTGAGCATAGTAATTTCACCATCTTCATCACTTGAACCTTCAATGTTTTCCTCTTTACTATCATCTTACGAAGCTTTTTATGCAATGCCTTTCTTCTTTTCTTCCTTCCTTTGTAACTCTTTACCTCTTTGCTTTATTGTAAGCTCATGGGTTAAGAGCTAGCATATTGGTTGAGAGTGTAGAAAGGTTTTGGGCTTCCTTAATTGAAGTGACTCAAGATTCCCAATCCTTTTTAGGTAGGATTCTTAGAATCTTATTATTCATGTCTTCCTTGGAGAAATATTTTCTAAGTTTCTTGAGGGTTGTGATAAGAGCATTGAGATAGTTTTTCATCTCCATGATTGATTCTTGAGGCTTCACTTTGAAGAGTTCATACTTATATATATAAAGTTAAACCTTCTTGCTTTTAACTTGTACATTGCCTTTATAATGGTCTTCTAAGGTATACCACATTTCCTTGGCTGAAATACAATGTTGAATCTTGCCTCCTTCTTCTCTTATTATAGAAGAGACTAGAGTGATCATAGCCTTTTTATTTTTTATAATTCTGCTCCTTTTGATCATTGTTCCATTGACTTCTTGCTAGAGTAGTTTCCACACCATCAATGGTAGCTTTGGGTAGTTCCCAACCTTTTAGGACAATATCCCAAAGTTTGATGGAATTAAAATCTAGATTTAGGTCCATTTTTTACTTCTATTAAGAATAGTCACTACCATTAAAGAATGGTCTAAGAGAAAAAATATTTTGAGATTCACTCCCCATGATCTTGTATTCTAGCAATAAAGTACCTAGAATTCAACTTCTGATACCAATTAAATAAGGCAAATAAAGGATTTTAGAAAAATTAAAATGAATTTAAGGAATGAACAATAATTGAAAGAGAATAGAGTAAGAAGAACAAGGAACACAAGAATTTAAGGAGTTTGAATTCTTAATAATCCTATGTCTCCACCTAACTTATCCCTAAGTTAGAATTTTCAATGCCCATAATCTTATTCATGAGATTAAGATTACAAGAGTTTGAGGCTCGCTCTTCAACCTTACACAAATAAGAGTTTTAAGGCTAACTCTTTAACCAAATAAACAAGAGTTTCTAGGCTCACTCTTAAACCAATTCCCAAGTGTTTTAATGGCTAAACACTTAAACCAATTCCACTAGAAATATACCTCACGTCCCTTATAATCTATCCCAAGAATTAAATGAAGATGAAGTCTTATTTCTATCACACAACCAACTCTCAAAAGAGTTAATCAATACATAGAATATTGATATAAAGAAAAATGAAGTTTAATGAATGATTAGAGAGTTTTTTAATAGTCAAAGAGTAATGTAATGTGTGTTCTTATTATCACAACTCTAGAGCTAAAAAATATGGCTATTGGACCCAATGATTATGTTTCCAACATCTTTTTTTTTTTTTAAAAATTCAAAAATGTGTATGTTGGATATTTTTGAAGTTTCTATCAGTATGGAAGCAAGGCTTCAATCATAGCCTACTATTAAGATAAGCTTTTTGTTACTATGGCAGCCTTGCTTCTGTCGTAGCCTACTGTTCACATTATATCTCCAATGTCTCTTTTTTTAATTTTAAAAATATATCCATTAGTACGTTACCATAAAAGTAGAGTTTTAGTCACAGCCTACTATTGAGCTTGGCTTTCTATCACCATAGCAGCCTTGCTTCAATTGTAACCTACTATTAAGCTCACCATGGCAGCCTTGCTTCAATCGCATCCTATTATTGAGTTGAATTTTGACTTGGCTTTCTTTGAGAGTAATATTGTACTTATATTTATCATCACACTTAAATAAAACATATTAAATGCTCAAAATTAAGTTTGTTAAGATTAAAATTAAGATTGAATATTGCTAAGGTCAACAAATAGAGATTTAGTTCCTAAAATATGCAATTAAATCTTTGACTTTTATAAAATCACTTCAACACTCCCCCTTAAGTTGGTGAGTGTATGTCAACCATTTCTAACTTGCTAATTGAGCTATAGAATATTTTTCCAGATATAGTCTTTATAAGGATGTTAGCTAATTGAGTCTAAGAAGAAACAAATGTTCCTTGATTCAGATTGTCTTTTAATGAAGTGTTAGTCAACCTCTATACATTTAGTCTGATCATATTGAACCGGGTTATTTATAATTGTTATGGCTACCTTATTGTCACTATGTAACATCATAAGTTTCAGATGACTTAGTTCTAAATCTTATACAATTCATTTTATCCAAAGCAACTCATACACTTCATGTGTCATTCCCCTAAACTTAGCTTCAACACTTGATCTAACTATAACCTTTTGTTTCCTACTCCTTCAGGTGATAAGATTCTTTTTAATAAATGTAAATTACCCAAAAGTTGATTTATGATCAGTTTGATCTCTTTCCCAATCAGCATGTATAGCTAACAATTTCATAATCCTTATCTCTCCTAAAAAATAAAACTTTACTTAGAGAAGAATTCAAATATCTTAGCACTCGGTATACTGTATCCATATGTTTTTCACTGAGAGAGTAAATGGTTGACTTATAATATTTATTGCATAAGCAATGTCTGTTAAGTATGGGATAAGTAGATTAATCTTCCTACCATCCTTTAATCTTGAGCTTTATCAATTGTAACTTAATCTTCTTGAATTGATAATCCATGGTTGACTTCCATTAGAGTTTAGGTTGGTTTACAATCAAGCATGGTTGTCTCTGTTAGTAAGTCCATTATATATTTTCATTGGTAGAGTAAAATTCCTTGAGCTAACCTTGCAACTTTAATCCCTAACAAATACTCAAGTTACCCAAATCCTTGAATTTAAACTAGGTTACCAATTGTCTTTCTAGAGTTGTTATTTCACTTTGATTATTCTCAGTAACTATCATATCATCAATACATACAATAAGAGCAGTGACTTTACCTATCTTTTATTTGATAAATAATGTGTGGTCAACATGACTTTATTTGTGTCTAAGTTTCCTTGTAAACATTGAGAGTTATCCAAATCATACTCGAGGTGATTGCTTGAGTCCATACAATGTCTTTTTTAGTTTATATACTCAATTAGTGTACCTTATTCCTAATGGTGGATCCATATACACTTCTTCTTCTATGGTTCCATTCAAAAAAGCATTTTAACTATCATAGTGGCTAGTCCAGGTTAGCAACTAATGAGATAAGGACTTGGATGGTATTCATTTTTGCTGCTAGAGCAAATGTATCTTTATAGTCAATCCCATAATTATGAGTATATCCCTTTGCTACCAACCAAGCTTTATATCAATTAATGCTTCCATCCAAATTAAGTTTTAAAGTGAATATCCACCCACATCTTATTGTTTTATTTCCTTCAGGAAGTGGAACAAGTTCCCATATGGAGTTCTTTTATAATGCATCTATTTCATCATTCATGGCTTTCTTCTAATCAGGATCAACTAAAGCCTCCTACACATTACTCTGAATATATACAGTAGATAATTGATTTACACTATATACATATAATTTAAATAAAAAATTTATTGATATGTAATTATTAATAGGATATTTAGCTTTGGTATTAAGATCCGGGTTATATTGTCATTTGGGAATCTCTCTATTTATTTTGAAAGGATAATAAGGCTTGATATTTGGGTTAGTAAAGGATACGAGGTTACCTTATTCTGCACATTCAAAGTTTCTTCAGCTTTTAGTGTTAACTGAGAAGATGTACTATCTTGATTACTCGAATTAATAATCCATGGTTAACTTCCATTAAAGTCTAGGTTAGTTTACAATCAAGCATAGTTGTCTTTGTTAGCAAGTCCATTATATATTTTCATTGGTAGAGAGAAATTCCTTGAGCTAACCTTGCAACTTCAATCCCTAAAAAATACTCAAGTTATCCAAATCCTTGAATTTAAACTAGGTTACCAATTGTCTTTCTAGAGTTGTTATTTCACTTTGATTATTCTCAGTAACTACCATATCATCAATATATACAATAAGAGCAGTGACTTTACCTGTCTTTTGTTTAATAAATAATGTGTGGTCAACATGACTTATCTGTATCTAAGTTTCCTTATAAATATTAAGAGTTGTCTAAATCATGCTCGAGGTGATTGCTTGAGTCCATATAATGCCTTTTTTAGTTTATATACTCAATTAGTGTACCTTATTCCTGATGGTGGATCCATATACACTTCTTATTCTATGGTTCCATTCAAAAAAACATTTTAACTGTCATAGTGGCTAGTCTAGGTTGACAGCTAATGAGATAAGGACTCGGATGGTGTTCATTTTTACTACTAGAGCAAATGTATCTTCATAGTCAATCCTATAATTCTGAGTATATCCCTTTGCTACCAACCGAGCTTTATATCGATTAATGCTTCCATTCAGATTAAGTTTTAAGTGAATATCAACCCATATCTTATTATTTTCTTTTCTTCAAGAAGTGGAACAAGTTCTGTTGGGTTTCATGATACAAATGCAGTGAAAAAATTAAAAATTTATCACATTCCCAAACCTGGATCCATGTAATTCGACTACTTGATTAAATCTAGGGTTTTAAGAATCTCACCAAGATGTAGAAGAGACAAGATTTTCTGGAAGGATGAGAGGAGGTTCACACTGGTGACACCTTACCTCGAGCCTTTTGCTTTGGTTGTTTGGATTTAGACATCTCCAAAAGGATCTATAGGTATCCACACGAACAACCCTTCACAAAACAAATTAGAGTGTGTGCTAGCAACCTCCTTGATTGTCTCACAAATCAAGAACAAAAGAAAAAAACTCTGTCTTTGTTTTCTAAGAAAAAAGAAAACGAATTTGGAGGTAGGAAAAACAAGTAAGTTAAACCCTAGAGAATATAACATATTTATAGACTCCAAATTAGGGTTTCACCTACCAATAACCTTTTGGTAACTTCCATTTATTATATTCTAATTTTGTTTAAACAAAAATCAGAAATAATATCTTATTTATTTATTTAAAATAACATTTATCTTAAATAAATAAATAAATAAAACACTTTAATTATTTATTTCCACAGAGTTTATATTTGGGCTCATTAAACCCAAATTCATTTTTGGGCTTGTTCTAAGTGTGTGACCCTATAGGTTCACATAACATTGGCAGTGAGCTTAAATCTTTATTTAGGCCTAAAAGTTATAAGTGGCCTCTAGCAAGACATTATGACTACCCAAGTCATGTGAAGTCAATAATCCGACATAACCTAATTACAGTGAATTTTATTGTCCCTTTATCACATGATATCCTAATTGAACATAAGGCATAGAATGTCATCCTTATATAGTTCAATATTGTGACTTGATTCCAAGTATATTGAAAATGATAACTCTTTATCAATTCATTTCAGCATGACCATGCATTTTCCTTCAGTCTATCTCATTAAGGGGACATTTAGATATCTTTCTCATATTAATGAGGGATAAATCCCTTCTAAATCACTCACATTCCTCACATAACTAATTTCATATCCAACAACATCCTATTTAATCATCCGGTTAAAGACAATGTTAGAATGTGTCAAAACATAAAATGGCTATGTAGAAATTCATGATGATTTTAAGGTCAAAGGACCAAAATAAAATTACTATGATGCGAAATACTTATCACAATAATCTATGTAGTATTTTCATAGTGGGTCAATCGAGTACATGATCTCTCATCATGTACGTATGAGTTGACTTAATATCTTATATTCATGATTAGTAAAACATAACCATCAGTCAACTTCATACTAGCCTTAATACTTTAATATTTATATATAATGAATAAATGGCTAGGGATAATTAGAATAGAACTCTTATTTTAATTTAAGGGTATCAAGTCATATACTTGATGACCTTAGTAAGAATTAACCATTCATATAATTATCATAAAATCAAATGATAATGAAATACCTCTTTATTAATAAAATAAGAAAGTTAATACATAATCACAAATGATTGACCTAGTGCATATCACTAACAGTTCCCATACGGAGTTCTTCTATAATGCCTTATTTAATCATTCATGGCTTTCTTCTAATTGGGATCAACTAAAGCCTCATATACATTACTCTGAATATATATAGTAGATAATTGATTTACACTATATGCATATAATTTAGATATACTGTTTATTGATATGTAATTATTGATAGGATATTTAGCTTTGGTATTAAGATCCGGGTCATATTGTCATTTGGGAATCTCTCTATTTATTCTAAAAGGATAATAAGGCTTGCTATTTAGGTTAGTAAAGGAGAAGAGTTTACCTTCTTGTGCACATTCAGAGTTTCTCCAGCTTCTAGTGTTAACTGAGAAGATGTTTTATCTTGATTACTCAAATTGATAATCCATGGTTGACTTCCATTAGAGTCTAGGTTGGTTTATAATTAAGCATAGTTGTCTTTGTTAGCAAGTCCATTATATATTTTCATTAGTAGAGAGAAATTCCTTGAGCTAACCTTACAACTTCAATCATTAAAAAATACTCAAGTTACCTAAATCCTTGAATTTAAACTAGGTTACCAATTGTCTTTCTAGAGTTATTATTTCACTCTGATTATTCTCAGTAACTATCATATCATCAATACATACAATAAGAGCAGTGACTTTACCTATCTTTTATTTGATAAATAATGTGTAGTCAACATGGCTTTATTTGTATCTAAGCTTACTTGTAAACATTGAAAGTTGTACAAATCATGCTCGAGATGATTGCTTAAGTCCATACAATGTCTTTTTTAGTTTATATACTCGATTAATGTACCTTATTCATGATGGTGGGTCTATATACACTTCTTCTTCTATGGTTCCATTCAAAAAAGCATTTTAATTGTCATAGTGGCTAGTCTAGGTTGACAACTAATGTAATACCCTACGTTTTATTTAAATAAAAATAATCATTTAATTTGCATTATTAGTAACTAATTTTAAATTATATTAGACAGTTGTTAATTAGCTAGCTATATTATTATGTTATATCAATCGGGGATTTTAATTTATATGAGTGTTATTTCCTTATTATTTAAAAATGACATATAATAATAATAATAATAATAATAATAATAATAATAATAATAATAATAATAATAATAATATTATTATTATTATTATTATTATTATTATTATTATTATTATTATTATTTTAAAAAACTATATGAAATTCATGGTTGTTTTATGTGTGTTGCTAGTACCTATATGTATGTATGTATGTATGTATGTATATATATATATATATATTTAAGGTTCATAATAAATATAAGCTATTATAATAGTGTATGTATATTCATGTTTATTATAATAGTATGAGTATATATGCACATATATCTATATATGTATGGAGATACATGTGTTTATACATATAATATATATACCATTAGAGTAATATACATTCACATACAACTATATTTACACACACACACACACACACACACATATATGTAAGTATATGTATAGATATATAACAAAACAACGAAAAGAAGAAAGAAAAAAGAGCTTACCTACCGAAGACCAACAATACCCTCCCCTTTCATTTTGCCGTCACCATCCCTACTCTCTCTCCCTGCACTGTGCCACCTCCCTAACTGCTTGAAAACCACCATTTCCATTGTGGATCGAGCTACCTAGGTGTTGTTGCTGCTGCCTTCTTCTTCCTCGCAAGACAGCACCTTCTCCTCCTTGCACAGCAGCCTTGCACCTCCCGTCCTGCCCAGCTTTGGTCCTCTGTCCGTGCTATCTCCTTGTTGCGTTGAGTTGCCTTCATCGTCCCCATTTCCAGTGGTGGCACGTCCTCTTCTTCCTCTTCCAGTTGTCTTGCCAGACAGTGAGTGCTCCTCACCCATTCTCTTCTTTTCCTCTCAAATTCCTTTGATGTATCGGTAGATCTTAGGACTTGAGTTGTTGTTTATGGTTTGTTAAGGTTAGTTTTGATTTTCCTTGGCAGTTTTGGTGGATTATTGAATTTATACAGAAATTTTATTGAAATTATTTGATATTTAGTTGGTTTAATTGGTTGTTATTTGAGTTCAATTAATAATTAGGATAATTAAGGTTAATTTTTTTTATGTATTGATTGTTTTTAAGGTTTTAGGAATTTTGATGTTAATTATAAATTTTTGTAAATTTTTGGGTATCTAATTAATATTTTATTTATTTATTTCGAAAATTTTTGTTAAAATTATGGAATATTGATAATTGGTATTAATATTTTTATGTTATTAATTTAATAACTTAACTTATAATTTTTGTGATTTTTATATTATTTTTATACATATTTTTGAGTTTATGTCAAATGTGATTAGTAGGTTAAAATATATATATTTATTTTTTAAAAGAAATTATTAGTTGATTTTATGTTTTAATTATATTAAGAAGTTTAATTTTGAGAAAAAAAATTTTAGATGGTTATATAATTTTAAGGAATTTTTAGTACTAATAATACATTATGTAATTTATGTATTTAGCGGTAAAAATGTAATTTTACGTTAATTATAGTTAAACATATATTTTAGCTAGTTTTATTAATATTTAAGAGGTTTAGAGAATTTTTATAAATTAATTGATATTTTTACTTAAGTAATGTTGATTTGAAATATTAATTCCAAATATTACATATATATTTATAACAAAAAATAAATGTAAGGTTGTATTTAGTATATTTGATGTAATGGTTTTAATTTAGGTCATAATTATATTTTGATAATGAAATGCAAAGTGAGTTGTTTAATTTTTGAATAATTGAGATTTTATATATTTTTAGTATATATGTATGTGTAATATGTATTTTGGAAAATAAATGATATCATTTCTTGATGTTTATTGAAGTTTTTATCTCGGTCGGGGCTAAATGTAGTTTTTGAAGCCCGACTCGAGTGTGTATGTCTGTGGTTATTAGAAGTGCGTTTTCTATGCAGGTTTGGCTCTACCTTTGGTAGAGAGATGTCCGTTTTATAGAGGAGACTCTGTCAAATTTTTGATAGATTTTCTCGTAAAACGTGATATTCGTAAAAATTTCTACCGTTAGTTAGGTTTTATCCTGTCTATCGAGTCTTATCCAGTCTTCCTCGAGTCAGCCTGGAAATTCATTATTTTGTTGATTTCGATTTTATTTCATAGTCATGTTTTAAAATCGATTTGTTATTTTCTTTCTAGAGCATATCAGAGCAGAAGCCGTGAGACCGAGGTAGACGCGTGGTCGTCGGCCTTCGCATTCATCTTGTAAGTCAATAGAATGATTTGTGCATGTGTTTACTTAAACAATGCATGCGCTCATATTTTTAATATTGATTATATGATTTATTTAATTTAATGTTGTTATTTAAGATTTAAAACACATTTTATTTATTTAAATGTCAATTTTGAGAAATTTTGGTAGAACGGGCTATCTGGTGGGCTTCACCAGGACTATGTGCACATGGTAGAGATTGAGAGATGGATCCAAAATATATATATGACTGGTGAATGTTAAACTGGGACGGATGCCTCGGTGGAAGCCCATGCTCTTGGGGACCGTCAATGATTGTAAGGTTAATAATGGACTGGGATGGGTGCCTCGGTTGATGCCTATGCTCTCGGGGACCGCCAGGGCCATATAATTGGACCAAGTGAATGGCTAAGACTTGGTGCCTCGGTCGATGCCTTTGCTCTTGGGGACCGGTAGTCTAGTTGGAATAAGTGGGCCCAGTTGGCCATTTAGATTTTTGGGTTTAGGGTTCTATCGAGATTTTTCAAAAGCTATACTTATACATTATAAATTATTTTCACTATAAATATATAGTTTTCAAAAAGGTTTTCAAACCGTACAACTCTTTTTATTGACTTACTCAATGAGGTCTGATTCCCCTCAATTTATTTTTTTTCAAGAGCTTGGGAGTTCGACCTCAGACTACCTCCACGTCGGATTTCTTCATCATCGGCCATTTTATGTAGGTCATTGTAAGCTGTACTGTTGCAACGTTCTAGATAGCTGCAGTAGTAAATGTACTATGAATTGTATGACTTGAGTGTATTTGTGTATTTTATTTATATGCACCACGTTTATGTATAACGATTTAAGTTTGATTTATATATGTGGCGCTGGAAATATGTTAATTATGTTTTCAATTATGTTTTAAATTTTAGAAAAATCAATTTGATAATGTGTTCTGTTTTAAAATAAGGTTTTAAATTGTAAGGTATTTTTTATCTTTTCTTTTAGGCTTACTACGGGTTTCGGGGGCCTTATGTCTTCCCATTCCTTAGTGTCAGTCATGTGCCCTCGGGTTCGGCTCGTGACAACTAATGAGATAAGGACTCGGATGGTGTTCATTTTTGCTACTAGAGCAAATGTATCTTTATAGTCAATCCTATAATTCTGAGTATATCCCTTTGCTACCAATTGAGCTTTATATCGATTAATGCTTCCATCCGGATTAAGTTTTAAGTGAATATCCACCTACATCTTATTGTTTTCTTTCCTTTAGAAAGTGGAATAAGTTCCCAAATGAAGTTTTTTTATAATGCTTTTATTTCATCATTCATGGCTTTTTTCTAATCGGGATCAACTAAAGCCTCTTGCACATTACTCTGAATATATACAGTAGATAATTGATTTACACTATATACATATAATTTAGATAAATAGTTTATTGATGTGTAATTATTGATGGGATATTTAGCTTTGGTATTAAGATCCGAGTCATATTGTCATTTGGGAATCTCTCTATTTATTATAAAAGGATAATAAGGCTTGATATTTAGGTTAGTAAAGGAGACAAGTTTACCTTATTGTGCACATTCAGAGTTTCTCCAGCTTCTAGTGTTAACTAAGAAGATGTACTATCATGATTAGTTTCAGGTCTTAGTAAGACACTCATACTATCTTTATTTATCTGTCTAGGTGGGATGCTTAGACTTAATATCTGATCAAGAGAGATGCTCGGATCTGGTGAGACGCTGGAACATAACTCAAAACTAGTAAGATACTCAAAGTGTTATCTTCAATAATATCTTGAATTCTCCTCCCTGAAGAGAGCACTCGGATTGAGAGAATAGGGTACATTTTCATATAATTGAACATCCCAGGTTATATACAACTTCTTAGCATATGGATCATAACACCAATATCCCATTTTTAAATTCGCATATCTAACAAAAATACACCCGATAGTTCGTAGATCCAGTTTTTTTAGAACTTGATGAACAAATGTTGAGTATCCAAAGACTTAAGGCTCAAGATTATTAAGAGAAGGAGCCAAAAGTTCCTGAAGTTTTTAAAATGGAGTTCTGAAACTAAGTACTCTTAATGGAGTTCAGTTTATAAGATAGGCAACAAATCGAACAATTTCTCTTTAGTATTCCCAAGGGATATTCATGATAAACAGGGATGCTCAAACTACTTCAAATAGTTATTAATTCTTTCATTCTGCTATACCATTTTGTTGGGGTGTTTTAACACATGAAGTTTAATGACAAATGCCATGCTCATGGCAAAAATTTTTAAGAGCTGAGTTAAGATACTCCCCATTATTGTCAGATTATAAAACTCAAATTTAACACTAATACTGTATGGCCACTATTTTGTACAAGTCCTGAAACACAAAACACATATCTCCTTTGTTTGGAAGTAATGATACCTAAGTCATCTAGGTACATTCATCAATAAATGTGGTAAAATATCAAGCACCAAACAAAATGGGAATCCAAGTAGGTCCCCATACATTATAATGAATAGTCATAAATGGAACTTAATTTTTATTATAACTTAATAACTGGAACTCAAAGTCTATAATACTCATAAATAATTCAAGCTTTATTTTTCTAAGATAACTAAAAGATATGGCCAAGACGACGATGCCACATGATTACTCTTTCTTTGTCCAAGCTTCTTCCAACTGTAATATTAACTTAACTTGATTGTTGACTCGAATCACCATGTAAATCAATATAGTATAACTTTTCACGTTTAACACCAAAGCTAAGAATCCAATGCATTGTAATGCCTTAAAATAAATAGTAGTGTTGAGCTTAAAAAAAATCAATCTTAATTTTGATCTTAACAAACTTAATTTTGAGCATTTAATTTGTTTGTTTAAATGTGTATAAGTTAGGACTCTATTGGAAGTTAAAATAAATTATGAATATCTTGGGCTAATTCAACCTCTGAGATTTAAGGAGGCTTTTGACATCCTTAGAGCTTTATAATGAGAAAGTTATCTTCTTCACACTTTAATTAGACATTTTGAGATTTCTGAATTAAGCTTACTTGTCAAAATTTGAGTTCATTTGGGTATGCAAATATTGAGTCAAAGTCAACATATGCAGCTGCCATTTTAGATTGCATAGCTCTTAATATTTGAGCAATATATTGAGCTACAGAAGTCCAATTGCGCTAATTCAAACTGATATGGAAAGCTAAGTCAAATATCTAAAATTTTTATGAAGAAAGTATAGGTAAATTCAAACTTCTCCAATAGAAAATCACATTTTCAACTCATGCTTTGTTGTCTGACAGTAGTCTGCCATTTTAGATTGCACAGCTTTTAGTATTCCAGCAATATCTTAAGCTAAAAAAGTCTAATTTAGGTGATTCAAAATGATATAAAAATCTAAGTCAAATATTTACAAATTTTATGAAGAAATTATAGGTAAATTTGAACGTCTCCAATAGAAAATTATTATTTTAACTCGTGCACCGTTGTCTGACAGTAGTCTACCATTTTAGATTGTACAGCTCTTAGTATTTTAGTAATATCTTGAGCTATAGAAGTCCAACTGAGGTGATTTAAAATGATATGGAAAGTTAAGTCAAATATCTACAACTTTTATAAAGAAAGTTAGGCAAATTTGAATGTCTCCAGTAGCCAATCATGGTTTCAACCCGTGTACAACAATCTGACAGCATTACTTTCAATAATTCAAAATTATAAATGTTGGATTCAAAATATAGATGTTGCACATATTATTTTCACCTTCAACAGCTTTATTTTCAAGTTTTTATCTATATAAATACCTCTATAATTGAATGAAAGTTAAGATATTTTTGCTTATTATTATTCTTTATCTTAACATTCATTAAAGCTCTCAAATTCTCAAATATTCACTCTTTATTTATAACTCTTGTGAGAGTTAGTTATGTGTTAGAAATAGAATTTCTCTTTATCTTAAATCTTAGGATAGATAAGTATGTAAGTGAGATTTATTTCTAAAGGAATTGGTTTAAGTGTTGTCCATTGAAATACTTGGGATTTGGTTTTTTGAGTGAGCCTTGAAAACTCATGTTGTAAGGTTATAAGAGTGAGCCATAGAACTCTTGTGTAATCTCAATCTTGTGAATAAGATTGTAGGTGATTGAAAATCCTAACTTGGGGATAAGTTAGGTGGAGACGTAGGATTGTTGTTGAATCTGAACTCCTTAAATCATTGTGTTCTTCATTCTTCCTTCTCAACATTCTTTTAATTCTTATAAAGAATTATTTTTTTTAATTCTAATTTTTATTTCATAGCCTTATTCACCCCCCACCCCTTTAGGGTTTTTTTAAGTAGTTAGGCCAAATTTTGATAGTAAATTTTAAGGTTTTAATAATTTGGCCAACTGATAGAAGGTTACAAAAAAAAGATGGAACAATAAGAACATTATCTAAATTAAAAGAGTTAGAATTAAATACTAATTTTTCTTGAGTGATGGGTGTTATTCCTCCATTAGTAGTCAAAATATTTTGTTGGGTTGACGGTCGGATGAAGGTAAGATTATAGGCAGAGTTTGTCATATAATCAGTAGCATATGTTTTAATAATCTATGTATTATTTCAAGTAAAATTTATCATACCTGATGTTTTATTAAGGTCATCATTTAATTTGGAGACACTGAAGGTGGCAATTGTAGCTTTTCTAATTTTCTTGCGGAACTTTCTATTAAAATTCCACCATTTCAGGTAGCCCAAATTTTCATAGCATCATTCTTTGGAGTGTCTAATTTCACACAGTGAGTATAGGTGTATGTATTAGACTTACTTGATACTTTCCCCTTGGATTGTGGTCGAGTCTGAGCTGCTACAAATACTACATTATCTAGTATAAACTTCGAATCTTCCATTGTCTGTTATTGGTTTTGATCCCTATGTACATATGTATAACTTGACTCGAGATCAAGAGGTGGATCCTTTATCAGTATTTCACTTCGAGCATTATTAAATTCCAAGTCAAGTTTAATTAAGAAAATATGTGTTTGAAGCAGAGTGATATGCTTATGGAGTGAAACTACTCTATTAACACCCTCCCCTTAAGCACTGATTCGGGCATCAATCTCCTGAAATATCCCAATCAGCTCATTATCGTATATAGGCAATGGCCTACCATTCTGATAAGTAGTAAATGATCTTTGGTTTAACTCGAACAACTGAGTTTCATTAGATCCATCATAGAATTTTTTAGAGGTAGCATCTCATATCTCTTTTACTATTTGAAGTCGAACAAATCATTGCATCAATGTTGGACTCATGGAATCAATGAGCCAAGTCTCTAAGGCTTTATCTCCTGCAGGTGGTTTTGGAATTGTTCCAGTAAGAAATCCATATTTATTTTTGGCTCCAATTTGCATCTCTATGAGTTGTGACCATAAAGGGTAGTTAGTATCATTGAGTATAAGTTCAGTAGGAAAGGGAAAATAATCTTAAAGGGTTTCAATGAAATTTGATGTTTCATGTGATACAATGGATGTGTATTTAGTAATCATGATGGATTTCGAAGGATTACGTATTCAAAAAAATAAAATTCAAAAGATTCAGTACAGATCTTAATTCTATTTCAATAGGTATGCTATGATACCATGAATAATAAAAATCAAAGAAAAGAAAGAGAATTTAAATATATATATTATTTCACAAGAAAGGTTACATTCTTTATATACACATCAAATATATATATATATATATATATATATATGTGAAAAACCTAATTATTCACACCAATTAGGACTAAAATAACTTCCTAAATAAAATAGAGATTTAGTTCCTAAAATATACAATTAAATCTTTAACTTTTCTTAACTCACTTCAACAAAACTAACCTCCAACCATTAATACAATTGTTTAGATTGTATAGATTATTTTCTAAAAGTTGCAATTTTAAATTTTCAATAGTCAAACACTTTAAATAACGGTGTGTAGATTAAAATAAGAGTGAAAAGTGATAGAAGCAAATGATATTCAACATATGAAATGAAAGATTCACTAATACATTAAAAAAAAAAAAAATCCTCTCATCAAAACCCTTTATATAGCCTCTAGAAAAACCAATTGTTAACAAGAGGTTTAATATGTTTTAATAAGGAATGAATTTGAAGGTGTTGTTGACGTTGAAAGTGAATTTTTAATTAGGCCCCTCGGAGCTGCTCCCAGCTCACACTATGGTGGAGGAGAAATAATTATAAATTAATAAAACTAATTAATTTCCAATCGTTACAATTTAATTAAATTTTGAAGTTAATCTTTTATTAAGAAAGAAGGTTAACAGAGAAACCGTTGTTTTATTTGTAAATAGTTATGAAATAACCTAAATTAATGACATAAGTTCTGAAATTAATAATTGAATGTAATAGTTATAAATTAATCTAAAATAATGAATATAAATTATGAAACTAATAAAGGGTCAATTTGCCACCTAAACATTTCAATTAATTTATATATGAATATAAGTTTGATATTTCAACATTATTAAAAATTATTGGTGAATACTAAATTTATATTTATATAATATATTGTTAAATTCTTAAATTTTACAAACTTTAAATGAATTAAATATAACTATAAAAAATAACTTTTTAATAAAAACTTTTTAACTAAAATAAGGATTTATTTGTCAACTATTTAAATCATTATGGATATAATTGTAACTAGATAGGGCCTTTTTGTCTATCTGTCGAAAAATAAGAAGCTGATTAATTTATTTAGGGACAAGTTGACCTATATTGAAAATTTAAGTGGCCAAAATTAACTCGATAAGGTCCAAAGTGATTTATTTGACCCTGGATGACAAGTTCATGAGACAAAATTAATCCTTATTCCTTCTATTTATCTTTTTGCCTTCTATTTAAAGAGTCCTTAAAACATGTATATTTAAACAATTAAAATTATAACTGTCAAATTAATACTTATCTAGTCATATTCATTAATGCATATGATTATTAATATATAAAGATAATATACAGTTGTAATTTAATAAAAATTAATTTAACGATTTAAATTTCCTTTGTATAAATATAAATTTTTGTACTGTTAAAACGAATGAATGTCTATAAAAATTAGGCTCTTTCTATGATACAAATGTTTATGTCTATACAAATGAAATTAGAATCATTAGATTAATTTTTATTTAATTACAATTATTGATTATTTTTTTGTATCAATACCTATAAAATGTATCAATAGTTATAATTAAATAAGTATTAATCTAATGGTTCTTATTTTATTTGTATTGATACAAATATTTATACTGTAGAATAAAAGTTAATGAATAAGTAAGAGATGAGAGAGGAAATGAGGCAATAAGACCAAAACAGAAAAAAAAAAAAAAAAAAAAAAGAGAGAGAAATATGTAAGAAAAAAAATAGTGTCATGTAGGAGTGAGAAAAGCCATAACATAGTTTAGTTTTCATATAGATGATTCAAATAGCAAGGATGTTTAGATGCAATATTAAAAACACAGACACTGATTAGTGTTAACATGTTAAACCTTAGGGTGTATAAAATAATGGGATAACAATATTTTTAGTTCTATAAGTAATTTTTTTTACAATCAAATTTTATAAGTTTTAAAAAGTATTTTTATTAGTTATATCTGTTAGTCAATTCAATTTTTTATTAATCAATCTTTAAAATTAAACTTTTCTTTTATATTTTAGTCTTAAAATTTTTTTAAAAAAATATTATTTTTATATTTTAAATAACTATTTTTTATTTATGATTTATTTTATTATTTACCTTGCATAATAACTATATAACTCACTAAAATAATATCAAAAAAATAAAAATATTTTTTCTTAAATTACTAGTTTAATAAGCAACGTTAAATAAAATTAATTAAATATTTTTAAATACATAATTTTAATTAATATATCATAAATGAGTAAATTTTTTATACAAATAAAACTCAATCAATTTTGACAATGTTATAGTTTTGTGTTATATTTTAACTAATTTTTAAACTCAATTGAATTTAAAATTAACAATTTTTTTTAAATATTTCTTTAAAATAGACTATTTTATAATAAATATTTGAGCAATTAAATAAGTGAACATTTTTTTTTATAAAGTAGCTTAACGTACAGAAATATATATATTTTTAAATATCTAATTCAAATATAATGTATTTCAATAGACATTTGAAATTTAATACAAACTATAATGTTAAAAAAAAAACTAATTAAATTTATGTAAATACAAAAAAAATTATTATTTTGATTAATTTTATTTATCATTGTTAATGCAACTAATAATTTAAGAAAGAAATATTTTAATTTTTTGACATTATTTTTATTGATTAAATACAGTGGTTATGAAATTAAATAATACAATAAATTAAAATTATAAATATAAATTATTTATTTAAAATATAAAAAATTTCAAATTTTAAGACTAGAATGTAAAAAAAAAAAAAATTAATGGTTAACTAATAAATAGGAGTAACGGATTGATTTTTTAAAACTTATAAAACTTGATTGTAAAGAAAATTTATTGCAGAACTTAATTAAAAAAAATGATATAAATTATAGGATTTAAAATGCTATTATCCCTAAATAATTAATCCAAAAATAAAACAGCAGCAACATTCACTTCAAGCTACTTGTTAGCATAAAACACTGAACCATGCAACATTCACACGTAAGGGGGGAGGGGGGAAAGAAGGGGCAAGGGCCTAGAGTTCATATATTTAGTGATCCATCATACGATGACGTCTTCGATCTTTACCAAAACTGAGAAAATACTGCAGAGTTTTTTTACTATTGAGGGCGCCTCCAGATGTGTTCTTCATACTCCGTTGATGCTTCTTGAGGACGCTCACATTTGCACTTAAGGCAGACAACATTCCTTCTGTAATTCAAGAAATCACACCTGTACAAACAGAAAAAGATGAATCCTATTTGTAAACAGACCTTCCCACCGAATTAAACCTTGACAGAAGTATGGAAAGAAATAGGAACATACGATGGGCATTCCCACTCTCCAGGATTCAGCTGCCTCTTGGGTCGTACTTCACGGCAACGATGACATGTCTTATTGCTTGCAAAATTCATGAATCCACACCTGCACATGGAAGTCAATGAGATCAAATACAATGAATACCAACAAAATGATAAAATATCCAAGCCAAACATCGGATGGAAATCCCTGAATTAGAATTTTCTGAAAAAAGTTGAGCTTTTATCAGTTGAATTAGCTGTTATTTTAGTGAAGGCAGAGGAAGAAACATATAAGTGCTCATCAGCATATAATTCTTGAGACAAATTTCCCTCCCAAATAGAAAAGCAAATTAGATTTAAATTTTTGGTGATAACAACGGATGAAATGTAATAAATTTAGCCATATATCTACAGCAACGGGGCTACTTTAGGAGTTCACGAAACAATTCATAAAGCTAGTTACTAACATTGTCAATGTCAACTAATCAGAACATTTTTAAGCTAAGTTATTTGATTCACCAAATCCACAATTATTGTATACTCCTCTTTCCATGGGGCGAATGCCAATCGTTTTTTGAACTAATCCTCATTTTCTGTATTACTATGTTGTGATGATTTCAAATTGCCTACAAAACTAGTCATGGACTCGTGGTGACAATAAACTAAACTGTACACAAAATGCTACAATCAGGATATACATTTTGGATTACAGTGCTAGCCCTCTGCTTAGCAGATTAAAGCAAAAGTGAACTTACTCTGGGCAATTCCAATCTCCTTTCTTCATTTCTATATCATTTATGCTAGCCCTCTTTGGTCCTTCAGCTTTGCACTTTAGGCATCTTTTATTTCTAGAGAAATTCATGAAATCACATCTGCAAGCAAATCACAGACTTGGTGAATTAAAGGGAAAAATAAAGCTAAGCCAGAGATGCAACAGTATAATGATAGCTTAGGTGATGGAACCATCTTGCAGCGATCATTACCATTGAACCAATGTACTATAATATAACACTATCAAGGGCATTCAGTTGCTAAAGGATAAAATCATCAGGAACCTACTTAGAACATATCCAGTCTCCTTTCTTCATATCCATATCAGAAACACCTACATTTTTTGGGCCTTCTTCTTTACATTGTAGGCATCGTGCATTTCTAGAGAAATTCATGAAGTTGCACCTGGAGACAAGTTACCATGCAAAATAGTCAATCACAAAATGTATAAATATACAACTCAAATCAACTCAATTAAGTCTTGATCCCAAACTCAACTGGAGTCAATTACATAGATTCGCTTTCTCCATTATACACAATTATAAACCACATCATGTGAAAGATGTAGAGCCAATAAATCATCCTTAAACACCCACATGTGAAATTATGAGAAGATGATCATAGACCATTGTTCTAATTACACTCACACTGTATGTGTTGCACAAGTGATGCATTCGGCTTACAAGATTGAAAACTCTCCCAACTTAACAGCCTCTTTCAAGTGATAAAATGATGCAGGCTATTGCCAAAGCTGATAATAGCTCAAGGATCAAGGTACATGAAATAACCCAACCATGAGATTTACACCTTAATAAAAGTATCATTTTGTGGAAACTATTATGGTAGACCTCAGACAGCCTTTGGGCATTAATGTCTTTAACTAGGGGCCTCAATAGTAACAAATCCCGTATCAATTAAAAGAGTCAGGAAATCTTGGTTTGTTGTTAAAATCCCTCCCTTAAATGCCTTTTAAACAAAAAACCTTCCCACTAAGGTTCCTTATGAGAAAAATCAAACCTGATTTAAAAACTGAAGAGAATCAACTAAATTTGGTTCGGTTCGATTTTGAAATAAAAATAAATACATAATTCAGTTAAAACCAAAATTAACTGAAGAAACCAAATTTCATATATAAATATATATAGTTGATTAAAAAATGAAAAAAAACCTGTTTAGCCTAGTGGCAAAGGCACTTTGGTCTTTATTGTACAACCAAAATTTGAATCCTGGGTTGTACATAGATTTTTTTTTTTTTTTTCTTTAATTAATTCAATGAAAATTTTAAAATCATAAATATATATTGGTTAACCAAACACCAAACTAATATGTCAACTCAGTTTGGTTTAGTTCTTGGAGAATGTTTGGTCTCAACCCCAGTTCCCTTTAAAGAATGTATTATTTTACAGTCCAAGATACAAAAAGAATCCCTCAGAAGTGGGAGGTAAACTATCTACTGGCATTAAACCAATAATATCATCATTTTCACATGATGGATGTCTGAAACAAAGTGAATTTTGTGCAAGGAAGAATGATGCTAATAAGAAATCTCAAAAACAGTTACGTAATATTTTGAGGAAAAGACATGTAAGAAAAAAAAGAGTGAGAAACACCAACATGTTAAAAAAAAAAGGGTATTCTTAATGCAAAATGTCACATGCAGAAGGGACATACATATCATCTACATACAAGACAATAATTGTATTTATCATAATATGCACCATCAAAACTCCACCTATATAGAATTAGAACCTCAGCTGGTTTGTGCATATTCAGTTCCAAGCTTGGAAAATAAGGAGAATTATTAAAAGTGCCCACAAGGTAATGTTCTTCCACATATTTACATTATGGATCTAGATAGATATACCACTGGAGTGTTTTTGTAGCTTTAAATAGATTGAAACAGAGAAATATGATCTCATGTAACCAAAACCAACTAGAAAAGGATCAACACTTAGTTAGAAGAGCTATATGATGAAAATGGTGGGAGACATTATACTCAACTCATTCTTGTTGATAGCAATCCCACATTTCTCTAATATCTTTTAGGGTCTACTTTATTAGATTTTGGTCTGTTTAATTATATTGGAAAGAAATAAGCTTTTATTTGTAATTTCATTTTCGCTAATTTATGAGTCAATGATTCCCAGTCAAAACATAAATGCATACAAGTAAAATATCATGTAACCGTCAGCAGGGGCTTTCTACACATCAATCAAAATGAAACTTTAACCTCTGCTCCCTTTACTTATATGTACTTTTCTATTTGTTTTGTTAGCCTTTATTTTTAATTTAAATTCAGCCTTCACTTCTGAGTTTATTTTACTTTCATTATCATTTTCTAGAATGTCTGGAAGTTTCAACTAGAAGGTGTTCCCATGTTTTGAGAACATTTTTGTATCAGAAACGTCAAGAAATTCCTTGGAAACATTTTGGAGTCATTATTGCAAATTTAAAATATTAGAAAACACATTTCCAACTTGAAAACTCATTCTTTAATTTTTTTTCTTAAACTGAAAGAAGATAAATCCAAAAAGAATTCTGTATTTCTCTTTACTAAATAAAATAACTTATAATTATACAATTGATTAGTAATGAATAATTTTTTAATATTTATAAATAAAATTTATATTATTATATTTTAATATTTACATGTTTCCCCCACATTTTCATTTCCTATGTTTTTAAAAATGTCATTTCATCATATCCGTTTCTACATTTCTCCATTTTCATGTTTCTTTTTCCATGCTACTTAGTTTGTTTTAATTGCATTGTTTTCAAAGTCATCCCTTTCAATTATAATAATTTCCTTCTTAAAATATCCATTGCTTTCAAAACACCACATCTACCAGTCCCTCCTTATTGAGCTGTGATCACCTAACTCTTAATAACCATGGTAAATGATTTTGAAAAACAATTAACCAATAGTTGTAAATATTGGACTTAAAATTTATTTTTCTAGAATAAATCCTCAAAACAGAATTGTGAGATTACACAAGATAAAGGCCAAAATTTTCTATATAAATTCAGTGCCAACAGCTATGTTTTGTTTCTTTGTTTCTTTATTCACCTCAAAAGCTATATGAATAAACTTATCCTTAAGAGTTTTTTTTTTTTTTTCTTTTTTCTTTTTTGTGAACATCACTATCAAGACTTTTAGAACCATTCTAAAACATAGTCCCAGATCAAGAACTAATGACATTTTGTCTCAAATCAAGTATTTATATATGTTTGATACATGTAAAATTTATAACTTTAACCTACGTAACTTAACATGACATATCTATTTTTTCTGATTTTCAAGGAATGCACTTTCACATAGTTCCTAAGGACCAAATATTCTTTTGTTTTTACCATTTGACAATTGAGCAATTTTCTATTTCTCCCAAGGGCAAGACTCGTATCATACCTTGCTATGCAAAACAATGATTCTTTTCCACTCTAAGCATAAACAATACGCAGATAAAACATGAAAATAACACTTATAAAACTATATTTCATTACCATCCAGTATGACTTACTTTGGACACATCCAATCTCCTCTTTTCATTTCAAAATCCTGAGACAGCTTTTTACCACTGAATGGATCAGATTGAAGACGTTGCTTGTCATCACTGAATCTCCACTCCTGTTCCTTTGGACGAAGAACTTTAGTAGCAGGCTTCTGAACTGGTGGATCAGGGGTTGTCTGACTCAACTCAATCAAATCAGAAAGCAGTTTTCTTACAGATGTTTCAACAACCGCTCTACCAGGAGGTCTTTCTTCCTCTGAAAATACAAGTGGATCTAGCGCATAGGACAACAGTATGCGCACAATATCCACAGTACGTGCATCTGCTTCATTATCCTTCAGAATCACATAAGCCTTGTCACAAGATCCTCGCAAATTGCAAGCACTACAAACCTGCAAGACAACATTTAGCCAGACCATAACTAACAATTCTTAACATTTTAGGAAATGAAATGCCTCTCGCAAACTCAAAAAAAGTGCATCCTCCTAGTTTAAATAGCGGGTAATTCACATATTGTTCTTTAAGGTTTGTAAACAATTATAATCAGAAATAATTACTTCAACTCAGTCATGCCACCGTACTTCATTGAAAACCTTATCTAGTTTTATCAAACTATCCTTAAAATTCAATGCTAAAGAGAAAGTAAAAACAAAAAGAACAAGGATTATTTAAATGTTGAGAGTACTTGAGATTGTACAGTTACATGGCATACTGTATGCTAATGGTTTATCGCTTCTTAATTTGAGTGAAATTAGCAAATTCTTTTGGCAGATGAACCAAAGAATTTTATAGCATTAAAACAGCAAATAGAACTAGCATGGTTTGAATGCAACAGAATGGAACAGAAAACAAGTCTGAAATTACAACCAGGCAGCTAGAATCCTATCATTTTGCCTCCTATAAACTCCTTAAAAAAAAAAAAAAAAAAAAAACAGAACTTTTAATACCATTCCCTACTTGGACTTACAAGTAGTGACTTTCTGCAGATATAACAGTGAAGGAAAGAGTTTTATGGCTTCATGATACCATAAGAAGCATTGTACACTGCATTTTGTTTTAATCGAAATTAAACACACAGTACAGAGCATTACAGGCTATATACATCATCTAATCTAGCAATGGTGGCTTAAACTAAAAGCAGATGCTAAGATTGAGCCAAAAAAAAAAAAACTATAATTTGACTTAAAAATTTCGGTGTAGACACTGCTCAAGATAACGAGTATAAAAATGTAAATTACTTTATAATCCAATAGATATATCTACCGAAAATAATTTTTTCAATAAAAAAGATGAACTGTAATGAGAAAAATAAGAACAGATAAAAAAATCATACATCTCCTTCATCCAATCGCACATAAGCTCTCAACCTTTTGGCTGAATTGACTGCTTTTCGGAGAAGATTAGGACATCCACTCTTCACAACCGTCTCAATATCATCTACAGACAATGATCTGCACCAAAAATAAGAACCTTTTCATACAAAATTTACATTAACACCAAACAACAAACATCAGAAATGAAATTACTTGAAAAGATCATATCTGTCTCGCGCGAAACTAAGACATGGGTCTTTTAATTGATTCATGTCCTGATAAAGATTCTCAATGGCATCGCTTGAAGTAGCAGAACTAGTAAAATAACCCTTGGTCTTTAATCGATCAATGAAAGACACCCACTCAGGCCATGGATGGTGTTGCTGAAGGGGAAGAGGATTTAGTGTTGCTGCATTGTCAGAGGTGAGACCATCGTCTAGGGATGCGGCAGAGGAAAAGCGACGATGGAAATGGAGGGAGGTGAAAGAAGGGAATAGAGATAAGGGTTTAGAGGAGAGAAAGGAAGGGAATGGAAAGAGAGCTGCTGTTGCTGCAACTACTGTTGACGTTGTGTAGGTATTTGAAGAACGGATGAGTAAATTGCCTGGAAGCAAGAATTTTGAGGCCGACATTTTCGCTCTGCAACTGGAGCTTTTTTCTTTTCTTTTTATCTTTTCAAATTTCAGGAGAAGATGGTGAAGTTAAGCATTGATATGAGATGATGAATGCAGGAAGGATTTTAGCAGGGTTTTTGGTATTGGGAAAGCCGACTACCATTATGCGCGGATTGAGGGAATGTAAAGCTAGCTTAACTCGTTTATTAATTAAGTTAAAAGTTAATCATGACCGGCCACAGCGTAATTTTGGAGCTTGCAAGGTAAATAAGTCGAATCCAAGCATCTTCAGACTTAGCTCGTGTAAAATGGTGTATGAGCATATTCGATAAGTAAGTTGTAAATAGATTTGTAAGTTCATTAAATAAGTTTGTTTATTATTTTATAAATTTAAATATTAATATAAAGTAGTAGTATTAAATAGGTATAATTTAAAAAGAATTGAATAATTTTGATTTTAAGTTACTTTTATATTACTTTATTTTTATCATTTTAATATGAGATTGTGTTTTATATATACTTTACAAAAAAAAGTATAGAATGCATTATAATATAAATTAAATATTAATATTAAATAAATTGCATAATTTTAATGTTATAAAATGATTTAGTATTATTGTATAATATTAATGTAGTATTAAATAAATATAACATTGATCAAAATTGTTATTAAACAAATATGAAATTATTATTATAAATTATAATTTAATTTAAATTATCTCATCATAAAAATATATAATTTTAATGTGATAACTAAATAATTTATCCATAACAATAAAATTATGTAGTTTTACTTAAATCTACGTCGTTTGATTTAATTTAATTCACTAAAAATCCCTCTTAACCTATCTCATAAATAAATAATTTGTTTATAACCATCAAATTATATAATTTTTTCAAAACTACGTAGTTTTGGTTTAACCTAATTCTCTAAACATCACTCTTCACTTTAATCTATATCTCATTCACTTAACCTAATCTTAATGTTAGAAAATAATTTAGTATTATTATATAATGTTAATGTAATATTAAATAAATATAAAATTGATTAAAATTGTCATTATAAATTATAATTTAATTTGAATTATCTTATCACAAAAATATATAATTTTAATGTCACAACTAAATAATTTGTCCATGACTATAAAATTACATAGTTTTACTTAAAATTATGTAGTTTTGATTTAACCTAATTCACTAAAAATCTCTCTTAACCTATCTCATGAATAAATAATTTGTCTATAACCATCAAATTATATAATTTTCTCAAATCGATGTTGTTTTGATGTAACCTAATTCACTAAACATCACTGTTCACTTTAACCTCTCTCATTTATTCTCCTTCACTCAACCTAATTTTAATGTTATAAAACAATTTAATATTATTGTATAACACCAATGTACTATTAAATAAAATCCCTCTTAATATCTCATAAATAAAATAGTTTGTCTATAACCACAAAATTATATAATTTTCTCAAAACTATGTAGTTTTGATTTAACCTAGTTTACTAAACATCACTCTTCACTTTAACCTATCTCATTCATTCTCATTCACTTAACCTATTTTTTATGAATAAAATGATTCCAATATTACAAAAAAAATTATTATTAATTAATACTAAGTTAATATTAGATTGCATCTTAAATTCTAAATTCTAATTTAATTTTATTACACACTTATTAAA
This sequence comes from Mallotus nudiflorus, assembly GCA_947683625.1. Classification (NCBI taxonomy): domain Eukaryota; kingdom Viridiplantae; phylum Streptophyta; class Magnoliopsida; order Malpighiales; family Euphorbiaceae; genus Mallotus; species Mallotus nudiflorus. The sequence continues at coordinate 6,414,783 of CANTUR010000049.1, read as the reverse complement.
TTACACAGTTCATCTTTAGTTAAAACTATGTAATTTCAATATGATGAAACAATTTAATATTATTGAATCTTCTAAATTATAATTTAATTTCATTATAAAATAATTCAATACATAGTTAGTCTTAAATTAAAACAACTTAATGTTAATGTTATAAAGCAATTTAGTATTATTGTATAATATTAATTTAACATTTAAATAGATATAACATTGATTAAAATTATTATTAAATGAATACATAATTAAATTATAAATTATAAATTCATTTAAAATATCTTATCACAAAAATACATCATTTTAATGTCATTAAAAAACAATTTGCCCATAACTAAAAAAAATTATATAATTTTACGAAAAACTACATGGTTTTACTCAAAACTACATAGTTTTTATACAAACTAACTCCCTAAAAATAACTCTCTTTATTTGACCTAACTCAATTAACTTAACTCATTCAACTTATCTCCACAGCAGCCGCCCAAACCTCCCACCCCACCCCCACCTCACCTCACCTCACCTCACCTACCCTATGTTCCTTATTTAACTATCCATCTCCTTTCTTCACCACTGTCAACACCATCATCATCATCTATACACCTGGTCATTGTCAACACCATCGTCGTCTACTGTCAATTACCATCATCTACACCCTCTATGTCCCTCATTTGATTATTGTTCGGTTGTTCTTCCTTGTCGCCATCAACACCATCTCAAACTCAAGCTTATTCTTTCCAAAAAGAAGACATGCACTAAACAATTTTGATGGGTGTTAAGTTTTAATGATTTATGCATCATGTATGGGTATACCACTGCCGATGGAAGATAGAACATATCAAGTCATGATTTAGATATTGATTATGAAATCTAAGCATAAGAGTTGGTGAGTTTTGTTATCTTATTTGCTTCTTGAGTCTTATTATTCTTCTTATAAATTTCCTCTTTAATTTCTATAAGATATAATAGCTTATGTGCATTGTGTGTATTTTCTTCTTTTTATTGTTATTGGATTTGTACTTGTTGTAAGATTTTTGCTTTGTGGGTTTTAAATTTTGTGATATTTTATGATATTTTGATTGTGAATTAGAACCTATTGTGATTTGGTTTGTCATATTACATTTTCAATTTTTTGTTGTCATATTTTGATTTTCTTTTTCACTTTCTATCGAGCTCTCTTCTGAGCGTTACACAAGCTCTTTATGAGCTCTATACTAAGTCGAGCCCGAAGAAAATTTAAATGAGCTCGAGCTCATTTTTGAAAATTATACCAAGCTCGAGCTCTAGTGTTTTTAATCCATGCTGAGCCTACCCAAAACTCGACTCAGTTACACCCCTACCTATAATACATAAAATTGAAGTATTTTATAAATTAATATTGATATGGATAAAAGAGAAGTTTATGTAAACTAAAATAATATTTAATGAAAGAGAGAATATAAATAAAAAAAAATTTCTAACTTTTTATATTAAGTTTTAATTATATATATATATTTTAGAAGCTAATTTTAGCATTTTATGTGTTTAAAATTAGGGGTGTGCAACTTTCGAATTATGCTAGAAATCTTAACCAAATTAACCAAGTTCGGTTGCTTTAGTTTGAATTTTTTCATTTATAAATTTCAATTAGAACCTGATCCGACTAAAAAACCAAATACTTTTATATTTTATGAAATATACCAAATATATTTTAGAAAAATGGGTGTAGTAAGATGGTGAGAAGGCATGGTCTTATATTTGGCATCACAGGTTCAATTTTTGTTAGCTCCAAATCAAAATTTTCTTACTATTTTAGAAAAATCAATAGAAAAAACTTAAAAGTTACCATTTACAAGGCTCGAACTGAGGCTTCATAGGTCAAAGATACACTCTCCAACCGTTTAGCTACCAATGTTTATTTGATATTTACTTCATTCATTTATTTTTATTATTTAATTGATTTTTCAAAACCTAATCGACTTCCGCCCTAATTTTTCGATGTCGGTTTGGTTTCAGGTTGTCAAAAGTTTTCGGTTTCTAACCCAATCAAAAATTATGATTGCACACCCCTATTTAAAATCATTTGAATTTAAATTTATATCCATTTTGATAATGCATGAGTTAAATAAAATTAAAATATATTAATTGAAAGGCAAAAAAAGTTCAAAATAAAAGTTTAAGAGTTAAATACAAAATAATAAAAGTTGAGGATTATAGAGGTTAATTTTATATATATTGTTTAGAAGCTAATTTTAGCATTTTATGTGTTTAAAATTAGGGGTGTGCAACTTTCAAATTATGCTAGAAATCTTAACCAAATTGACCAAGTTCGGTTGGTTTAGTTTCAATTTTTTCATTTATAAATTTCAATTAGAACCCAATCCGACTGAAAAACCAAATACTTTTATATTTTATGAAATATACCAAATATATTTTAGAAAATGGGTGTAGTAAGATGGTGAGAAGGCATGGTCTTGCATTTGGTGTAACAGGTTCAATTTTTGTTAGCTCCAAATCAAAATTTTCCTACTATTTTAGAAAAATCAATAGAAAAAACTTAAAAGTTACCATCTACAAGGCTCGAACTAGGGCTTCATAGGTCAAAGAGACACTCTCCAACTATTTAGCTACTAATGTTTATTTGATATTTACTTCATTCATTTATTTTTATTATTTAATCAATTTTTCGAAACCTAATCGACTTCCGCCCTAATTTTTTGATGTCGGTTTGGTTTCAGGTTGTCAAAAGTTTTCGATTTCTGATCTAATAAAAAATTATGGTTGCACACCCCTATTTAAAATCATTTGAAATTAAATTTATATCCATTTTGATAATGTATGAGTTAAATAAAATTAAAAAATATTAATTGAAAGGCGAAAAAAGTTCAAAATAAAAGTTTAAGAGTTAAATACAAAATAATAAAAGTTAAGGATTATAGAGGTTAATTGTGTAAAATTCAAGGCTAAAACTATATTTTCAACCAATTAGATTTTGTGCTATTTGACTACTAAAAGTTAATAATAGAAGCTGAAATTGATTACATGCTAATATTTTAACTCCAAAATATATTGTAATTTAAAGTTTTATTTTCTTTTTAAATATTTTTTATTAATTAATTTTAAGTTACTAAATACAATAAAGTTTATAGTTTTTATATTCTCGTCTTCCCCTTCATTCTCTTCCTTTTAAAAAATTTTCCCTTATAAGATAGAAAATAATTGCATTCAAGAAAAAAATAAATAAATAAAAGGGAGATTACTAAGCTTTTTTTTTTTTTTTTTTTGAAAAAGTGATACTTTAGGTAAAGGTGCGTTTTTTCTAATCTCTATACAGAGAACTAAGAAACTGTTTAGTTTTGAAAAATATTTGTAATATTTTTCAATATTTTTCCTTTTCTTTGTTTTCCAATTTTTCTATTTTTTCAAATCATGTTGGTTTATTACTTTTCATTTTTCATGTTTTCATAATTTTTATTTTTAATGGAATTTACTATAATAAATTTTTAGTTAATATTAAAATTATTCCTAGAAAAATGGATCACCAATTATGAGAAGTTACATGAGACAGTAGAGCCAATTCAAGGTACAGACCCAGTGCATATTAAAAGATATGATGGATCACTTGATACAATTTGTAGGCGAAAATAAGAGACTCCTACAGTTTTTAATACCCAGTTTATGATCAATCCTTGGGATCTAGAAGATAAGATTCTTGTAGCCTCTTTTGATAATTCTGGAAGACCAGTTTATGCTTTTAAGCGTGATGGTCACTGTTATTTTGATTATTGTGATTATGATGATTGTTGTGCTGAATCCTAATTTGATGATGATGAAAAGAAAAAGAAGAAATCTCCAGGAAAATATAGTGAAAAGAAATTCAAAAGGAGATATGAAGATGGAGATTCAAGCATCTGCACTCTAGGACAACCTTTAGGAAAATATGATTATCTTGTATCATATTCTCCTCCTGCTTGGTACAAACCACCAGCTATTCAAAACATTCCTTCTGAACCTTGCAAACCTCAAACACCTCTTCCCAGCCAAAACCTAAGTCAACTCCTCTCCCATATTATAAACAGGCTTTGAAATGGGTAAGAAAAGAGAATTCAGCCGAAATTCAAAAGTCAGAACCTTTACCCCAAATCTGTATGTTCCAACCCATAAACTTTCCTCTTTTAACCAAAGAAACAAAAAACCAAATCACCATGCAGCCTTTTATCCTGGAATCAAACATTGTTGATGCAGATGGCAGACCTAGACAAACAACTCTTGCTGAAGCAGTAGTCAACTGGCAGACTCAGAATGCTTGTGCCCAAAATAAAAAACTGAAGATTATTGAAGAAAAGATTGATGGAGTTGCTGAACATATGAATTTGGCAAATAAAAAGTTCCAAGCCTTTGAGAAACCAATGGAAGCTGTTCATGAAGAATTACAAAGGCAAATAGAAATGAAGCACTAAGAACTTATGCGAATTATCAACAACAAGGGTACATTGAATAACATTCAAATGAAAGAAACAAAAATTCTAAACTTAAAAGCCCAGGTTGACCAACTTGAAAAGGACCTTAAAAAGAAGAAAGAAGTATTATCCTCATAAACTTCTTCAAAACCTTTCTCACTAAATCCTTTGGGTCTTCTATATAGCCTTTATTCAATTCCTAGTTCGCTATACACAGCCTCCTCTACTCAACCTTTATTTCCTTCATCAACAACTCCCTTGAGTATTCCTTCAAATTTTTAAGGATTTAAATCCTCATAAAAAAACCCCTCTCAAACACGGTCCTTTGATGAAACAAAGGCAAAAAAAAAGGAAAAATAGTTCATTTCTCTCAAACTGAGAAACCAAAAAAAACACCCTCTGAATCATTACCAAAAAATACCTCACCAACCTCATCCTAAGAAGAGTCAAAACCCCCATAAAATGATGATGAATCCCATCTCTTTATTTTTGGAAAAGTGTGCTGAAAAGGCCATGCCTAGCTTTTAAATTGGATCTATTTCAAAGGAAAGTTCATCTTCTGAATCTTCAGAAAGTGACTCAGTTTTAGATTATGAAATACCTTACCAATTGATGGCTAATGATGCTACATCTTATAGAGGACCTCAGGTTGAAGAAGTTTATGATCTAGAAGAAGAATTTGGATAAACTAGAACACCACAGCCAGATCCACAGACCAATTTCCAGAGAAATACTGGAAATTACTTTACTTTGGATGATGTTCCTCATTCACAATACAAAAATAGATTTCTGGAGTTTAGAGCATGGATAGTCGGACAAATGCTTATTCTTAGAGCAGAGATCAAGGTTGTTATTGAAATATTTCTTGCAAAAATGATGGGAAATCTGGCAAACTGGTATGCTTCTCTGAATGTTTATGGTAGGACCCAGTTGATAAATGCCACTTCACTAAAAGATTTTCTAGGACTCTTACATTATGAGTTCTTAGGAAAATGGGATGATGATCTTGAAGTTGCACGAAAGGAGTATTATCAGATGAAATGCTGTTCACTACAGAGAAAAGATCTAGAAAGACATTTTCAAAATATGTCTACTAGATTTTATCTATTAGGAGGCACTGCTAATCCTGATTTAAAACAAGCCTTTTTAGCTTCTATTCCTGAGATCCTTGCCTCTCAAATGTTTTCAATCCTTCAACAATCGAATTACAAAGTTGGAGATGTGCTAATGGGACATTTATATCAGATCATGATTCAGGCTTATACTCAGTTATGTGACCAAAGGAAGATGATTAAACTGTATCTCGACAGTAAGAAGAATCCTTTAGAAAAGCTTTCATGTGATAGGCCTGATTTGCAAATCAAGTGCAAAGATGCTGATGTTTGTGTTTGTCCTTCAAAGAAGAAGAAACACTTCTTCAAACTGAAGAAGAAAGGGAAAAGATCTAAGTTTAAGAAGTAGAAGTATTACAAGAAGAAAAAGTTCCATGGCAAAAAGAAAGCTGACAGATGCTATATTTGTGAAAAAAAGGGTCATTTTGCAAAAAATTGCCCTTCAAAAACAAAAAAGACTGACCAAATTCAGCAGATCACTAAAGTAGACCTAAATGATGTCAATCTTGAGTCTCTCTTTTCAGAAGAAGAAGATGCTTCATTAGAATGTGTTTTTACTGTGGGCCAAGGGACAGACTCAGAAATTTTCAGCTCTGAAATGGAATCCTGGAATGATCAGTTCTTAATTGGTGGTGACATGATAGCCCTAACTCATGAAAAACATCCAATACCTTTGTTTCTTATTCAAATTTACCCAACCAGTTATTCCAAACCTATAAAACTTGTAGCCTTGATCGACACTAGAGCCAAAACTACCATTCTCAACCCAAAAGCCTTGCCTAAAGAATGTTGGAAACATCATTTTAAATATTTCTCTACAGTTAATGGAGAATTACTTGAAACTAGCCTTAAAACCAGACACCCAATAAAGATTCAATTCTTTCCAAACTATTACACCTGGATACATGTTCTTGGATCTTCTTTACCTGGAAAAGACATTGTCATTGGCTTTGATGTCTATTGGAAGATGAAAGACTTGAGGATCCTTCCCAATGGACTTAAGTTCAAGAAATACTTTCAACCATACACCAATATTCCATTCATCCTTTTTATTGGCCAAACCATTTCTCAACCAAACCTTTAACTATTCATGAGTTTTTGTTAAAAGAATGCAGTGCTTAGTCTCATACAGAGTTCTTCAAAAATGCTCATCACCACTGTGGACAAATGAGGAGTTTTTCATCTCATTACCTTTCAAACAAAATGAAGATGTCAATCCAACAAAGGCAACTTATCCAGGAATGACTCATTGTGATCTTAAATTGGCAATTGAAGAATGCAACCAATTAGAAGCCCAAGGTCTAATTGTTCTTACAAAATTAGAATGGGCATGGCAAGCTTTTTATGTGAACAAAAGACCAGAACAAGTTTGTGGAAAGAAGAGATTAGTGATTGATTATCAGCCTTTGAATTTCTTCCTCAGAGATGACAAAATGGGCTTTTGCATTTCAAACAGACACTATCAATGGAATGTCCTGCCTTTTGGACTCAAAGTAGCCCTATCACTGTTCCAACGGGCTATGATCAAAATCTTTAAGCCTATCCTCTCCAACGCTCTTATTTATATGAACGATATTCTTTTGTTCTCTGCAAATATAGAAGCTCTTGAGAAACTGCTTCAACAGTTTGCCAATCTTGTAAGACATTATAGTGTTATGCTTTCACCTACTAAGATGTTCATTGGCCAAACAGAAATAGATTTTCTTTGAATGAGATTCAAAAAAGGAAAATATCTTCCAGGTCCTTATGTTGCAACAAAACTGGATAAATTTCCAAAAGAAAATCTTTTTGTTAAGAAAATTAGACAAGTTTTTGGCATTGTCAATTATCTCAAAGATTTCATTCCTTACTTGACAAAGAAGACATCCCCTCTTAGATCTCTTCTAAAAAAGAATCCTCCATCATGGTCCTCAGAACAAATAGAAGCTCTTGAACAACTCAAAACTTGCACAAAAAGCCTTCCTCATCTCCAGATTCCCTCCACAGGAAAAAGAATCCTTTAAACAGATACAAGTGATAAATTTTGGGGAGCTATTCTTTTAGAAGAAGATGATAATAAAAAAAGATGGATTTGTGCTCATGCTAGTGGAAAGTTCACAGATGGATAATGCCATTATCACTCAACTTCAAAGAAGTCTTGGCAGTTAAATATGGCATAAAAAAATTTGAATTCCATCTAATTGGCCATCATATCAAAGTTGTGATGGACTGCTCATCATTTCCAAAAATTCTTGAATTTAAAGGAAAAACTCTACCTCATAGTCAACTTCTCAGAATGAAAGAATGGTTCAGTAAGTATGACTTTAAAGTAGAACACATCAAAAGAGAAGACAACCTGTTGCCAGATCTTTTAAGCAGACCACCTGTCCCATGTGAAAAACCCTTTCAGTTAAAAGTCCTTCCCATGATATACATGTACCAGACCATTAATGCTAATTTTCTTGAAAAAGGAATTCCTCCGTCTTTACCACCACACATTTCCATGACCACCCCTAACTAAGAAGCCAGAACTCAAATTTTTGAACTTCAATCTAGACTAATAAAAAATTATAGGTTAGATTTCTTTCACATATTAGGCTTTCATCCTATTTATCCTTTCACCTGTATTTTCAGCTTCTTAAACCTAAGTCCTGAAAACCAATTTTATTGGCCTCCTGAATTGTTAATCCTATTTTGGTATCTTTGTCATTTATACTGGATTTCATTTAACCTTCAACCATTAAAGCTCGCAAGGTATATCAGTCTGCTTGAGAAGAATGAAATTTTGAATCCACATTTGTTAACATTTCTCAAATGGTACCAACATTTGTCAAGATGGAAATCATATTTGACGAATGAAGCTTATACTCAATAGGTGGCACCTCCTCTCGAATGTCATACCATCATCACCCTCAAAAGAACTTTTTTCAAAGCTAAAGGTGTTTTTACTGATGTACCATGTTTTAACATCTATGGGACCTATAGACACTCAATGACACACTATATTACTATAGATACCATAGATCCTTCTCCATGGAGAGAGTTTTAGAGACACATGTTCCATAAAAATGGTATTATCCTAAAAGAGATATGGCCAAAGATATCTGATGATGCCCCATGGGAAATGTTCCCTCTGATTATGGGAAACAGATGTTGGTAGATAAAGAGTATTGGGAAAAGACATAAAGGAGTACATCCATCCCATCTCGTATGCAAATTGATGATCCTTATCAAGCCAGCTCATCAGCAGAGCATCCTTATCAAGCCAGCTCATCAGTAGAACATCCTTATCAAGCCAGCTCATCTACAGAACAAATACGATTAAACTCTTTCAAATTAAATAATTCAGAGGACCCCTGTATGCCACTAGCAGGACACTCACAGGATCCTAATGAGGATAGCCTCTTTTATCATATTAAAGATAGTGCTAAAGATAATAATCTCTCTCCAAGTCATGAGCTAATTTGTCACAAGTGGTTGTAATTTAAAGTTGTATAATCTTTGTATTTAGTTTTATCAGTGGATGTCTATCCACATTTGTCTGTTTGTGTTAGTGAATGTCTATCCACATTTGTTTGTTTTTGTTTGGGCCTTCTTGTATTTCAACTCCTTCTCTATATAAGGAGCCTTCTGTCTCAGTTGAGAGACAGAACCCCTCTTGTAAAATTTTCTGAAGCTAAATAAATAATGGCCTTCTAGAAATCTTTCTTCTTCTCTAATAGTCAGATTATGAAATATAATTATTCCACCTATCTAAATTAAGGAGTATGCTCCGTACTTGCCTCTCTGAAGGATCTGGTACATCAGAAACTTAATTAAGAAAATGATCCAGTTGCCAACTCTATTAAGATTATAATTTATAGTTATATAGATTATAAAAAGGGGACATGCTATCTGGCCGGAAATTGGTTGTGTGATACTGTAAGTACAGTTTTGGTTGGTCCATGATATAATTTGTATAGCTATGTCCATTATATATAGTAGAGTTTAAATAATAAATTAGATTTATAATAATTAGAAAATAATTGTCAATTTAATAAAATAGTATATTAATCCAATATAAATTTACATTACTTTATAAAGTAATCATTGAGTTAAATACAACTAAATTAGTTGTTTAATAATAATCATACTATAAACAAATTCAAACTTAAGAGCTACTATAACTATTATTATAATTGTGCCACATCTGATTAGCAATTGACTCTCATTTAATTGTGCTCATTTCACTGTGTTCGAACATGTCTGCTTGAACTAAGGCTGTGGATCGAGCAGGTTCAAAAGTGTGACCCTTAAATCTGTGCAAGTTTGGTTGGGTAAATATGGGCATCAATCCGATGATAATAGGGAACAGAACTACAAGGGTCAGAAAACCGAAATAGTTAGGTTTGATCGGATCGACAAATTGGGTTGGACTTTTATGGATTGGGCCTTAAAATTAAAAGTCAAAAAATAATAATAAAGAGTTCATAATAAATTAGGTTAAGCCCATTACAAAATATAGGGTCCAACCATTTAAATTACACAATAAAATTATCAAGCCTTAGGCCCAAAAATAAAAAAAAACAAAAAATGAAAAAAGGTGATTCCTGTCTAATTATCTCTATTATATTCATAACTTCTAAATGGCTATTCATTTTTATTCTTTGTTTATGCAAAATATACTAACTATTTCTTCCATTTATAAAAAAATATATTAATTATTTCTACCATTTACACAAAATATACAGTAAAATGAATCATAACTTTGTCAATTTGTGTTTGTATCAGAAGTTCAAAAATTAAAGATTGATTTATTGTTGAACAAAAGAGTCTGCACAAGCCAAAAATAAAAAGGCCAACTGCAATCTTGTATTCACAGATTCACAAAAGAAATACAACTTGCAAAATTTAAAAGGGCAAATCAACTGAAGCATCAAAACGACAAAAATAACTAATAAGTAATTAATAACAAACAAACAAGGCTTAGAATAAAAAATTTTATGTCATTGGATTAATGCATGCTCAATTTCTGGCAATAAATTGTAAACCATTTGCTACCTAAGAAACACACAGCATTGCATTAAACTAATTGTCAAATAAATTTGGTGGAAGCTTTATTATTGCCTCATAGAATGAATAAGTTTAAAGACTACAACTAACACAAGCACCGAATTAGTGAATTACAACACTTAACCATACACAATGGTCACCTGAGGATTTATATTTTGGAAAAAAATAACCCTAACATTTGTTATGTTTGCTATTAAAGATGTTACAATACAAATATAACACAGTAAGTGTCACAGACTAATAGAAGCATTTGATGCCAATAAATGGTAAGTAAGCATGCTGCAACAGAATTATAATCCCCGTAGGCATGAGGCAATAGAAAGACCAACAATCACAAAGCAACTAACAAGCAACCAACAAAGGCAACAGGCAATATAAAATGAAAAGAAGTTCAAAAAGTGTTATTGAGTGAGTGGTAATATTCTTCTTAGATAGTTAGAGTAGAGCTTCAACTTAATTATTAGCTAAATTCTTTTTAGACAGGATACACAGAGCTTCCACTAGGTCAAACACTGATTAGCTAGCACTAGTTAAGGTAACAGAAAGGGCCAATAGGACTAACACCCAATGGAGGGAGATTTGTTTTAAAAAACCAAAAAAAAAATTATAACAATGGAAAAAAAATAATACAAAATTAAAAAATTACCATTTTCAAAGTCTTCTAATTCTTCAACTGCAATGTCTTGTTGGTGAGGCTTTTTAAGCCAATCTTAAGTGCAGATCAAAGCCTCAACAAGTTTTGGTGTTAAACAACTTAGGAAGGAATCAAGCACTCGTCTACCGATGCTAAAAGCCAATTTATATGTAATTATAGAAATTGGTATAGCTAATACATCTCGAGCCATACTTGAAAGAATAGGGAACCTCTCTAGACTAAGCTTCCACCATCTTAACATATCAAATGTTCTCTCATTTGAATCTTCCAAGGCTAACTCAAATAAGTATGTATTAAGTTCTGTCTTTTATTTCACCAATTCCACTCTCTAATTTACGTTGCTTAAATTGAGCTTTTTACACCAAAATGGATTTGAAACTTGATTACACATTAGTTGGTGTTACAGTTTTGCTTCCACTAGTTATGACATTAGAGGGAAAAGATGCATTACGTGTAGTTTTATAATCCTCAAATAATTCATAAAGAGCATCTTTAACATGAATCAATAAACTCCCACTAACTGACTCCCCATAAATACTGGTTAAAGAAAATTGAAAACAATCTAATTTGTCTCTTGGATCTATAATATTTGAAATGAAAATAAGATAGTTCATTTTATGTGGATCCCCCCAATATTTGTAAAATTTGGTTTTCATGCTAAGTCTTATTATCCTTATATATAAATCATTATATTGCTTTTAATCAGTGAGTATGCAAAACAGGTAAGCTATTTCAAAGAAAAAGGTATTGGTTGTCATATACTAAGAACCAGAGATTCTCAGTATCATTTTGAAAAAAAATGTTGTAAGAATTGAACCAGATTCTCAGCACATTTCCAGTTAGAGTAATCAAGAATCTCATCACCTAGGTTAGCCTTTAAACTTAATTCATTATCTTCATACTTTTGAAAAGATTTTTCAAATTTTCAAGAAAATTTCAACATCAAATAGGTGAAATTCCACCTAATTGCAACATTAAGGACTAGAGCAGTCTTAGATTCAATACCAATTAAATCTAAAAATTCTTTGAATTGTCTTAACTAAGATGGTGAGTTCCTTATGCATTTAATAACATGCCTAATCCTTTTAACAAATGTGTTTAAATCCTTTAACCCCTCATATAAAACTATGTCACACTTCGTCTCACATAGCCCGAGATGGACATTTAAAACCAACCATTAATAGACTATTTGATTTAGTCTAAATATATTATAAATATCATTATATTTAGAAAAGGATTTAAATTAATCTCTTTTAAAATTTTAATCTTATTCATTTGTTACATTTAAAGAATAAGAACTTTTTAAAATAATGTGTATTTATGAATAATAAAATTTATATTTATAAATAGTAAAATACATATAGATTGATAATAATCTATGTAAACTAAAAACACAATAATGAAAACATCATTAAGATAATATAAAATACATTTCTAAACAGTTATATTACATATAACTTAGCCACCATTATTTAAACTTAAAAATATACTCTTTTACAATACTTTTATAACAAACTTAAGAAATAAAGGAACAAGGCTTTTCTAATGAGGATGTTGGCCAACTTTATTTTGAAACTTCTATTCACACTCACTTAGCTCTGTCCACCAACTATCAAGCCCTGCTATCTGAAAATATTCATAAAACAGAGTAAAATGAGTACAAAAATACTTAATGAATAGATATATCAAGCAGAAAACAATTTGGTTAAACCAAACACATTTAACTTCTTAAATGATAATAGTAGCATATTTAAAATCATATTATAATCCATTTAAAATATCAAATCCTTTCTCACTTTCAAACTTGTGCAAAGCATAACTAAGTAAAACACATACCTTCTTGAACATCAATATAACATTTCACATGTATTAACTATTCTTACAATAAGCATCACAACCTGACCATAACATACATACAGGCCATCACAAACTCACTCTCTAGGTACACTTGAAGGCTAACCCTTCGACTAACTCCCTTCACCATCCTATAATTAAGTGCCCTGTTGTGTATTGCACAATAACAACCAACACAATCTCAAATATGCATATATCACCTCATCATATTTACACAACTCATATAGGGTGGTAATACTCAAATCCAAATGCCATTTTCATAAAATAATCAATCAAAATAATATTATCGCATTTATGGTTTAATAAGCATTCAAAATTAAACAATCTTCATCATATTTCAAATAAGAGAGAAACCATATAGAGCATAAATTTATTTAAATCACCAAGTAAATAAAATAACTTCAAATTAGGTTACAAAAAAAATCATGTATTAATAATACATTTTACTTGCACACTTGAAACCATTACTGTTTCAAAGCTTAAATACTTCAAGTAATTCAAGTAGTAACCAAACTGAATTGAAACATTTATTACACATCATTTCATATTCATAAAAAATCATTAAAAACTCATTTTGTTACTATTATAAAAATATTTAAAAAGCTTGAACATCTACTCACCAAAATAGCCTATAAACACACAAATTCGGTTCACCAAATTTGCTTAACTTACACTTACACTTGCCTTGCCTTTTTTAGCACCTAACAGATACAATTTCACTTATAAATCATCAATATAATAATCCTACATGCTACTCTAACCATGCAGCCCTCAAATGATATGAATAAAATGCAATTAAGCTCAATTCTACAAATTAATTTCATTTACTCTAAAATAACTGTTTTCAAGCCTATATTAGAAAAATCTCTTTGACTTGTAGAAAATGAATTTTAACCTTAAATTTTAACCAGAACTAGATATTTATGTCTAGTACTTTCAATAAAGATTTCATTTCTATTTGATAACAAAAAATAAAATTATAAAGGTCGTATTACAAGCAACTCAATTACTTAGATAGATTGAGTAATAAAAAGTATAGGTTTGTTAGACCACTATTAAAACATAATTAGATCTTTATCAAAACTATAAAGTTTTAGAGATCTCTTTTAAGGTTTCTTAAAATTAAACTAAACTCAATTTGGAGTTTTCTATATTAAGATATACTAAAAGTATCTAGACTATTTTTAACTCATGTAATCTGTAAACCTGGTTCACATAATCAAAATGGCTGCTTTCAAAGCTGACTTTGAAAAATTATTGGGACTTATAGAAAAGGAATGTTGAGCTAAAATTTTAATAATTCTTAGATCATATATTTAGAAAATACTATAACAATTTCACATGAATTGGACACCCACAGATAGAGTTATATATAACGAATTATAACCAGCTTAAAGAAACTGGCATACTAAGTAATAAAATGTTTCCTCTTATTACACTAACATAGAGATTGAAAAAGATTAAGCTCAAAGAGGATAAATTTTAGATAATTCTTTAAAGTTTTGAGATCATTAAGTAATACTTAATTTGGAGCTCTCTAGATCAAGATATGATCAAATTACAAAGACAATTAGACCCGAATTTAAAAACCTGAAATTTGCAGCTTAAGAACCTTAAATTAAATCAACCAAAACACTAAAATTACTTACCAATCAATCACCAAAGTCTTCTAGGATGAAGATTATAGCCTTAATTGTACTTTAGATCTTCAATTTTTCTTGAAAAATCAACTTCTATAAAAAGAAATGAATCAACCCTCTTTTTCCTCCTTTTTTTTGTTTAAGTGTTTTTGTTTATTTGTTTCTTTCTTTTTCCTTCTTATAACTACTCTTATAATCATGATGAAAGATGCTGTTTCCAAAAAAATAATTAAATAATATGTAAAATACTCCTTTTTGTCCTTAATGAGATACTTAAGTTACTTACAAATCCTCAAGCTTTCAATTGTTCAATTAAAGACAATCATTTGCTACAATTAAGTCCTTTCCTATATAATTATATCTATATATATATACTAACTTAT
Source organism: Mallotus nudiflorus (assembly GCA_947683625.1). Classification (NCBI taxonomy): domain Eukaryota; kingdom Viridiplantae; phylum Streptophyta; class Magnoliopsida; order Malpighiales; family Euphorbiaceae; genus Mallotus; species Mallotus nudiflorus. Next base: position 6,399,678 of record CANTUR010000049.1, on the reverse strand, counting down.
ACTTAAATTAAATCAATATATATAAATACAATGCATAATGAATGTAAATGTATTGAGAATTAGGTGTTTCCATGGTGTTTCCACAATACTTTCACCAAAGGTATTATTTTATTTCTCAGCACCTTGGTTTCACTAGTAATAATTGCAACAGGCTCTTAAGGTTTCTTTCAATTCTATGGGTTAAGCTTGCAAAAGGTGACTAGGATCACTCCTATAGCTCCTCAACATTGACATATGAAAAACATTATAAATTTGGGATAATTTTGGAGGTAAGGCCAACCTATAGGCTACTGGACTAACCCTCTTAATCACCTCATATGGACCAATGTACCTATAACTTAATTTTCGCCTTTTACCAAACCGCAAGACTCTTTTTCAAGGTGAAATATTTAGGAAGACCTTGTCACCCATATTATATTCAACCAGTTCCCTTTTTAAGTTTGCATAGATCTTTTGTCTATCTTTGGCTTCCTTTAGTCAATCCCAAATTAGCTAAATCTTCTTTGTTGTTATTTGTACAATTTATGGACCAACTAACTACCTTTCCATAACTTCATCCTAATAGATTAGTGTTCTACACTTCTTAATATATAGGGCTTCATAAAGTGCCATCCCCAACCTAGAATGAAAAGTGTTGTTGAAGGCAAATTTCATCAAAGGTAGAAATTTATCTCAACTACCATGCAATTCCATCACACTAGTTCAAAGTATATCTTCTAATGTATGAATTATCCTCTCTAACTAGCCATCCTTTTGGGGATGAAAAGTTGTACTAAACCTCAACTTAGTACCCAATGCATACTACAAACTTGGCCAAAATCTGGATGTAAATCTTGGAACCCAAAATGATACAATAGAAAATGGAACACCATGCAATTTGACCACTTCTCTGATATAGATTTCAATAAGTTTATCTAGTGAATAACTCACTTTCACAGGTAATAAGTAAGCCAATTTAGTGAGTCAATCGATAATCACTTAAACTGCATCATATCCCTACTTCTAGGCAATCCAATTATAAAATCCATTGTAATATGCTCCCACTTCTATTTAAGAATAGGAAGAAGGTGCAATGTTCCTACTGGGTGTTGACATTCTACTTTAACTTGTTGGCAAACCAGACATCTAGCCACAAACTCTGTAATGTCTTTCTTCATTCTTGACCACTAATAGTTATCTTTTAAAGTATGGTACATTTTGGTACTTCTAGGATGTATAACATATGCCAAGTTATATGCTTCCTCCATTATCTCCCTTTTCAAAACTTCAACATTAGGTACACATAATCTGCCCCCATATAATAAAGTACCATCCTTTAAGATCGCAAAGTCTGCTCTATTACCCTACTAGACTTGCTCTTTGATCTTCACTATTTATTCATCCTAACCCTATGCCTCCCTAACTCTATCAATCAACACTGGTCAAAATTTCAAAGTAGTGAGCAGTGCTCCTTTTTCACCTTGAGCTAACTCTACATTTAATGCCCTTAACTCAAGTAACAATGGAATTCACATAGTCTGAATGTAAGATAAGTTACTTGAGGACTTCCTATTAAGTCAATCTGCTACCACATTAGCTTTCCCTAAGTGATATTCAATGGTATAATTATAATCTTTTAGAAGCTTAATCCATCTTCTTTGCCTCAAGTTTAACTCTTTCTGACTTAGTATGTACTTCAAGCTCTTGTGATTTATGAAAATCTGACACTTCTCACCATATAAGTAATGTCTCTAAATCTTCAAAGTAAAAACAAATGTTGCTAGCTATAGGACATGTGTAGGATAGTTCAACTTATGTGGCCTAAACTGTCAAAAAGCATATGCTACCACTTTACCTTATTGCATTGGTACACAACCTAAACCATTTCTAGACACATCACTGTACATAATATATTCTAGCCCCGTCCCTAGAAGTGTCAATATTGATGCTGAAGTTAAACATGCCTTTAATGCAACAAAACTATCTTGGCATTCTTTATTCGAAACAAACTTCGCATTCTTCCTTAGCAGTTTTATCAAAGGTGAAGCAATAGTGGAGAAGTTCTACACAAATTTTCTATAGTAGCTTCCCAACCCTATAAAACTACACACCTCATACACATTGGTAGGTGGTTTCCAACTGAGAATTGCTTCAATCTTCTTAAGTTCAACATACACTCCCCTTATTAAGATGACATGCACTAGAAATACTACTTTTTCTAGCTAGAATTCACATTTGCTGAACTTGGCATGCAATTTTTTATCCCTCAATGTCTATAATACAATCCTCAAATGCTCAACATGCTCTTCCTTTAACCGTGAATATACCAAAATATCATTAACGAACACAATGACAAAGTTATCCAGATAAGGCTTGAATACTCTGTTCATCAAATCCATGAATGCAGCTGGAGCATTAGTTAACCTAAATGACATACTATGAATTCATAATGCCCATATTGAGTTCTAAATGTTGTTTTAGGCACATCTGCTACCTTAGTCTTCAACTAATAATACCTGAATCTTAAGTCAATCTTTGAAAATACTCTAGCTCCTTGCAGTTAATCAAACAAATCATCAATACATGGAAGTGGATACTTGTTATGCATAGTCACCTTATTCAATTGTTTATATTTAATACATAATCTCATAGTACCATCCTTCTTCTTCACAAACAGAATTGGTGCACCCCAAGGTGATACATTAGGTCTAATGTAGCCTTTGTCATGTAATTCTTGTAATTGGATCTTTAATTCTTTCAAATCTGTTGGAGCCATTCTTTATGAAGCTTGAGAAATAGGAGTTGTCCCTGGCTACAAGTCAACACTGAACTCAATTTCTCTATCAGGTGGCAATCTTAAAAGATCTTTAGGAAACACATTTGTAAAATCATTTGCCACAAGAAGACTATCAAGCTTTTGCCCCTTTTTTCAATGTCAATGACATATGCCAATAATGCTTTATACCCTTTTCTCATCATTCTTGTAGCTGTAAGTATTGAAACTATGCTATAATGCTCTACACCCCTTTTACCTCCAAACACAATATTACCACTAACAAGCATATGGAACTCTACTTTCTTCTTATAATAATCAATTGGTGCTTGATATTTGGTTAGAAAATCCATACCAAGAATCACATTAAACATCTATAATGGTAATGGCACAAAGTCTGCTTCTAATTTTTTGACCCCCGAATTCTAACTCACAACTTCGATAAACATGTTTACACACCACTAATTCACCCACTGACATATCTATAACCAAACCCTAGTCCATCACACTCTGTTCTTTTGGTATGCATGATGTGAAATATAATGCAATGAATGAATGAGTTGCACCCAGATCAATTAAAGCATAAGCATTTTCACCAAAGATGGTTAACCTACTAAAAATGATGTCATGTGATGATGTTGCCTCTTGTTGTGCCATTGTAAAGACCCTGGGTTGCACTGAAGGTCTCTTTGTATGTACAGACTGAGAAAGTTATGTCGATGTGGATGCACCACCCTCTTGACTAGCACTAGCTCCTAAACCTCTACATGTACCTCTACTAAATCTAGAAGTCTTACCTCCTCTACTAGTTATGCTCTAAACTCCTCTACTAATACAGATGCCAAACTGTGCAAGATTAGGACAATCCCTCCTAATGTGTCCAAATCCACCACATTTGAAACACTGAATAGTCCTTTTCCTATAATCTCCTCCATTATGAACATGACCACTGGTAGTACAAGGTGTGGTCCTTCTGAATGAACTACCAGAACTAGCCACAGGTTGTCTCACAAAGCTCTGACTGAACTAAGTGGATTATGGTTATAAGGGCCTAACCAGGGCCAAGGCCCTCTATTGCCTCTGAATCCTCCTATTTTTTTTATCTTTGTTGAGATGTGACAGCTCCCTTATTGAATCCCTTTTGCTTTCCTGCCCAAACTGGAGCCTTGAACTTGCCCTTTTACTCTATCTTCCCTTAACTTCTCTTTCTCGATTGCCTTCTCAACCCAGCCCCTAAAATTTTGGCTTCCATATAGTAATTCATTCTTTAACACAGTTTGTAGGCCTTCTTTAAACCTGTAATACTTTTGAGCTTGAGTTGGGAAAATATTTGAAGCTTACCTATACAACTCTTCAATTTATCCATGTATTCTCATACTGTCATTGCCCTTTATTTTAAGGCAATGAACTCATTCTGCCTTTCAGTCTTGAATACATTTATCAAATGTTCCCTATAGAATTCAATTCCTAAATGCATCCAAAGTTAATTGACCTCTATGCAAATTTAATTCGAGCATACCAAGCATCTGCCATATCATGTAGAAGGCCATACACATTATCATTTTTTTATGCCTTAGTTAATGTAAGAGTATTAAATGCTTTCTCTATAGCTCTCAACAATTTGTCTACCTCTTGAGAATTAACAGAGCCATGAAATTCGAATGCCCCACATTTCTTAGCATGCTTAATTATATCACCAGGCCTTCTCCTCTATTCTTAAGCTATTAATGTAGTAATAATGGTCTTTGTAATCACTCTTAGATCAAACTACAAAATAGGTACAACAGGGGCTGGGGGTGGTGGAGGTTCCTCAACAATAGGGGTCTTAACTTCAGACTCTAGCTCTAGATTAGCACTAGCCTTAGACTTTGCCCGATTACTACCCTGTTAGACAACTCTTCCTTATCTAAATGGCCTACCATGATTCCTTTTTGGTGGCATCCTATAAATATAACAAAAAAATTTTCAATATTTTATCAAACTATAGCAAAAGCATAGTTTTAAGGACCATTTAACAAAGCTCTGATACCAAAATTGTCACACCTCATTTCACATAGCCCGAGATGGACATTTTAAACCAACCATTAACAAACTATTTAATTTATTCTAAATATATTATAAATATCATTATATTTAGAAAAGGATTTAAATTAATCTCTTTTAAAATTTTAATCTTGTTCATATGTTACATTTAAAAAAGAAGAACTTTTTAAAATAATATGTATTTATGAATAGTAAAATTCATATTTATGAATAGTAAAAATTATATTTATAAATAGTAAAATACGTACAGATTGATTATAATATTTGTAAACTAAAAAGCATAATAGTGAAAACATTATTAAGATAATATAAAATACATTTCCAAATAGTTATATTACATATAACTTAGCCACCATTATTTAAAGTTAAAAATATACTCTTTTACAATATTTCTATAACAAGCTTAAGAAATAAAGGAACAAAGCTTTTCTAATGAGGATGTTGGCCAACCTTATTTTGAAACTTCTATTCACACTTACTTAACTATGTCTACCAACTATCAAGCCCTGCTATCTGAAATCATTCACAAAATAGAGTAGAATGAGTATAAAAATACTCAATGAATGTATATATATCAATCATAAAACAATTTGGTTATAACTAAAAACATTTAACTTCTCAAATGATAATAATAGTGTATTTGAAATTATATTATAATCCACTTAAAACATAAAATCCTTGCTCACTTTCAAACTTATGCAAAGCATAGCTAAGTAAACACACATGCCTTTTTAAACATCAATATAACATTTCACATGTATTAACCATCCCTACAATAAGCATCATAACCTGACCATAACATACAGACCATCACAAGCTCACTCTCTAGGCACACTTGAAGGCTAACCCTTCGATTGCATTAGCACGGAATGACCCTTCTCCCTTCGCTGTCTTGTAATTAAATGCCCTGTTGTTTATTGTACAATAACAATCAACATAATCTTAAATATGCATATATCACCTCAGCACATTTACATAACTCATATAGGGTGGTAATACTCAAATCCAAATGCCATTTTCATAAAATAATCAATCAAAACAATATTATCACATTTATGGTTTAATAGTCATTCAAAATCAAACAATCTTCATCATATTTCAAAGAAGAAAGAAACCAAGTAGAGCATAAATTTATTTAAATCACTAAGTAAATAAAATGACTTCAAATTAGGTTATAAAACAAAGCATGTATTAATAATACATTTAAGTTGCACACTTAAAATAAACCTAGGTCTTAATTTCTAGTACTTTTAATATAAATTTCATTCCATTCAATAACCATAAATAAAATTATAAAGGTCGTATTACAAGTAACTCAATTACTAAGACAGATTGAGCAATAAAAAGTATAGGTCTGTTAAACCATTGTTAATGTATAATTAGATCTCTTTTAAAACTATAAAGTTTTAGAGAACTCTTTCAAGGTTTCTTAGAATTAAACTAAACTCAATTTGGAATTTCCTAGCTCAAGATATACCAAAAGTATCTAAACTATTTTTAACTCATGAACTCTATAAACCTGGTTCATATAATCAAAATGGTTGCTTTCAGAGCTGACTTTGAAAAATTGTTGGAACTTATAGAAAAGGAACTTTGAGCTGAAATTTTAATCAGTCTTAGATCTATATGTCTAGAAAATGCTATAATCATTTCACATAAATTGGACACCCACAAATAGAGTTATATATAACAAATTATAACCAACTCAAAGAAATTAATAGACTAAGCAATAAAATATTTTCTCTTATTACCCTAACATAGAGACTGAATCAGATCAAGCTCAAAGATGAAAAATTTTAGGTAATTCTTTAAAGTTTCCATATCATCAAATAACACTTAATTTGGAGATCTCCATGTCCAGATATAATCAAATTACAAAGATAAGTAAAGTAGACTTTAAGAACCCAAAATTTGCAACTTAAGAACCCTAAATTAAATAAACCAAAACACTAAAATTACTTTCCAAATCAATCACCAAAGTCTTCTAAGATAAATATTATAGCCTTAATTGTGCTTTAGATCTTTAATTTCACTTGAAAATCAACTTCTATAAGAGGAAATGAATCAACCCTCTTTTCCTTTTTTTTTCTTGTCTAAGTATTTTTCTTTCTTTCTTTCTTTTTCCTTCCTATAGGTACTCTTAAAATCATAATGGAAGAAGCTATACCTAAACAAAAAAATTAACTAATACGTAAAATACTCCTTTTAGTCCTTAATGAAATACTTAAGTTACCTATAAATCCTCAAGCTTTCAATTATTCAATTAAGGACAATCATTTACTACAATTGAGTCCTTTCCTCTATAATTATATCTATATATATACTAATTTATACTTAAATTAAATCAATATATATAAATACAATGCGTAATGAATGTAAATGTACAGAGAATTAGGGTACGAGTGTGACAAACTAAGTTTAAAATATGAGCAAAACATCTCATATAAGCATATTTAACTCTAACCCCACTAGCCCCCTAACTCATTAATTTCTTTTTGAAAAAATACATGGCAGTATCATTATATGAAGCATTATCAAGAGTGATTGTAAAAACATTTTTCAAACCCTATTCAAGCAAAGAGTTCTCAAATTCCTTAACAATGTATTTACTCCTATGTGAACTCACAATCACAAATGCAATAATTTTCTTACTAAGCTTCCAATCGTTATCAATAAAATGAGTAGTTATGCATAAGTAATTAATCCTTTGGATCGAAGTCTATGTATCTGTTGTAAGATAGACTCTCTAACAGTTTCTTTTGAAAAAGTTTTTCAAATTAAGCCTCTCTTTAATAAAGATGTTGAAGATATCTCTAGAGACAAACCAATTATATGACATTTTAAAATGTGGGCATGCAACATTTGTAAATTGATTAAACCTAACAGACTCAACAAATCTAATAGGCAACTTAACATATGCAATCATTTTTGCAATTTCTAATTAAATCCTGGTTAAATTTTTAGGTCCCAATTACTCTAACATCAAGTTCAGACACATTAAAATCAAGTTGAAAGGTGAGAAGTGATTGTCATATTTGCTTATCATGAGGGTTTTTGGAATAGTTAAGCATGTGGTTCCTAAGTGATGAAGTGCCCTGTTTTCTAGGTTCAACACCAAGAACTTTACCATAATAAATGCATTTGCCTCTTACCAATAAATCATTCTCCTTTATCTGCTCAAAATGTTCCCATACTAATAATCTAGTTTCAGTTTGCTTCCTTTTTTTATTTCATCCCAAGCTACTCTAATAAAGCAACTGACTGTTGTTGAGCAGGAGCAGCAAATTGCTTCTGGGAATTTGTATTTGCTTCCACCTCTTTATTAAGAGCCATAGGTTCACCAGTAGTAGTTAAACTGCCACTGACATCCCTTTGGGTGTCCATCTACACAAGTGAAAGACATAAAACAAAGCAATGAATAGGTAATAAATTAAGCAAATTGAAATAAAAAGGATAACACATCAGAACTATAAATGTAAAACAAAATAAATAAATGGTATTAAAAAAGTAATAACTTAAATAAAATAAATTAGTTTGTTTATTTAAAAATAAAGAAATAATTTTTTAATTAAAATTGTAATAATAAGTATATTTTTTAAAAATTATTTAATCTTAATTTAAATAAAAATTATCTATAAATATATTTATAATTTTTTAGCTTTTTTAAAATATATAAAAAATATGCAAATATATATTATAAATAGAAATTATCATATTAAAAACTATATAAATTTTTTTAGCATTTTAAAATATATTAAATACACTAATACACTTATAATAAAATTAAATTTTTTTGAACAAAAAATAAATTTTTCCCCACATAAACATAAATAAAATTAGATCCGTAGAGATCCATCCTCAACTATCTCGATCCACACAGTCATAAATCCACACAGGTTCACTATAAATTTGTATTAATATGGAAAAAAAATTAACATAGATATCATACCAAGTATTTAAGGGTGACAACAACAAAAGAGATTCAAGAACTTCCACCATCGTTGGTGTATCATAGGGCCTAAATGTCAGTGAAAAAATGAGGGCTTCCACCTTTTAATCTCTGATTTTGGCATTTATAAAACATGCAACCACATCAAGATAAAAAAAAAAGTTAACATAGATCCCAAATCATACCAGATCTCCATGGATCAACATACATGCAAACAAATCTTTAACAATTTGTAATTATTACTAGAAAACTCTTGAATCTATATGATTTGTCACTCTTTAAATTTATTTACATCAAAAGAAATTCAAGATTGATGGACAAAAAGGAGCATAACTGAAACCAATTTAGTCTAGGATAATCATAGTACATTATAAAAGGTTGAAGATAGTGTAAAATAACACTTGAGATGTTATGATTTAGTGTAACAATGAATGGATTTGGTGTTAGAATGAAAAGATTTGAAGATTAGACTAAGGGATTTAGGGTTTACATTGAAGGGATTTGGAATTAGAATGTAGGGAGTTGAGAGAAAAAGGGTGAGAGGTGGCTGATAGAGTGAAGGAAAGAGGGGAAGAAATGAATTAGATTTAGGGTTTTTTAGTTTAAGATATATTTATAGGGTTCTTAAACAGCAACGAATATATATATATATATATATATATATATATATATATATATATATATATATATATATATATATATATATATATAATGTTCTCTTAAAAACTGTATTTCTTCTTCTGAGTCTAATAATGATTCGTACATATGAGAAGCGCATGATCTTGTATATATTAATACTGGAATTTGTTTATTTGTTTATTTTTGCTTTTATAAAAATTTGGTGATCTTGTCTTTTTAATGTAATGTCTACAATAGGATTTTTTTTTATTATTAGCTAACTACTACTAAGGGTATTAGATATACATTTTCTTCCTATTGTTAATGGTCTTTCTAATTCGTTATAATTTTTATGTATATTTCTATTTTTATTTTTCTTAGGCTTTCCTAATTCTTTTGTATTATCAAATTCTATAGTATAATTTTCAGGATAATTATAAATGTTAGTTATTTCTCTAGGTATATATTCTATTAAATCTTTAAATATTGGTGGTACTTCATAACTTGTTATTATCTTATTATTGTAAATTTCATACTTAGTGATAAATGCATATAAAATTTTTATACTAATTACCTTGCTTCCTAGAGGTGCTTTTATTCTAAAAAGTTTATAGTTTATTCTTAATGCTTGATTTATATTTTCATCTTTGAGGCTAAGGTTGAAGTTTGGAAATCTATTTTTAATAGCTTTATTATAACACATATTGTGTCAACTCTTTTATTATATGATCTCTTAAACTATGTCTCAATCTATCATCTGATATAACTAGACTAAAATATAAATTAATATGAGGTTGAAAATAAAATTTTATTATTATACTTATTCCTCATATTTGTAAATTTTTATATTAATATATTTCTTTTTATGGTATTTTGATTATTTCTTTTTCTATTATTTCTTTGTTAAGAATAAATATCATAGTATTTCCTTATGTATCAACTACATCAATTGCTTCTTCAACTACTTTTCCCATATAATATTGTTTACTTTCTCTTTAAAGACTGGATTTTTAAATATTCTTTTTAAAATTGTTGTTTGGTTGTTATTTTTCAAAAATCTCTTTTATTCTAATATTGAGTTCATAATTTATCAATTCTAAATATTTTTCTCTATCGAATTCTTATTCTATATAATTCCTTCCTGTATCACTATTCTCTTATTTAATTAGACTCTGACGATTCATTAGAAGTTATTTCATATATAGTTTCATCTTCACTTATTTCTAAAAGTTCTGGAATTATTATATATCCTTTTACTTTTTGTTTTTCTTATTTGGATTAATTACTTGTAATATTTTAGGATTTCTAGTTGCTATATTTTTTATTTCTATGATTTCCTCTCTAACTTCTTCTAAATGTTCTTTAATATTATTATAATATAAATAATTTATATGAAAATTAGTATTATTTTATCTTACTAATAATTATTGTGTTTTTTATAATCCTATAGGAACTAATACTCCTATACATTCTTCATAATAAGTTCCAACATTTTCTAATGTTGTTTTATAAACATAAGATTATTCTAAATCCATTAATCAATTTTTTTTATAAATTGCTTCATATCTAAAAGTCATTTGTCTATTAAAATTCAGTCTATTTTTTATTATCATCTTATATATATGATGATTATTGTCATGTTTCCAAATCTATTTTATATATATTCTCTACTCATATATGCATATTTATTTACTAAAGATAAAATTTCTTATTTAGTATATAGCTTCGTTATGAATTTATCAAAATTTTGTGTTAGATTTTTCATTACTTCCTTATTCTAGCTAATTTATTAATTTTAATACATATTTGTTTATTTTTTCAATATTCTTTCTTTACATATTCATAGCTAGTATGTGTACTATCATGTTTAATAAGCCAAATTTTACTTTCTTTACTTATTTTATATATATTTTTGCTAATTTTAAACATTCTTCTGAATCAAATGAATATTCTTCTTATTTTGAGTATTCATTTTATGGATCTAAATTTCCTTCACTAATAATAGTGTTTATAGTATTTCTTAAGATTGTTAATACCATTATTTGATTATTATATTCTAGTATATCTAAAATTTCTGGCATTTCATAGGCTTCTAAAAATTATTGAGTGTCTCTTTTTGCATCTATAGTTTTATCTATCTCATTTTATAATGATGTCATAATTGCTAACCGACTCCAATCTTATATATATATAATCTAAAATTTAATCTATTGTAGAACTTATGATAAACTAATAGTTAAGATTTCTTTTACTATTAACTCTTTTCTCTATTGTTAATCAATTATTTTTTCAACAGTTTTAGTTATATTTTCTAAACTTTCTTTGTTTTCTTGCAATCCCAATAGTTTATTATATAAACAATTTTCTAAATTTGTTATTATATATATTATTAAATTTTCTATAGCAATACCTTTTATAATATGATTATTATGTGATTCTTTATAATTACAAAATATTGTATTATTTTCAAAATCTTAACTTATTTCTTCACTATTACTACTAATTCATATCAACAAATGCTCAAATTTTCTTTTCAAGATTTCTAAATTCTTTGCAAATTCTTTAGTCAACCTATATGCGCTAATACCATAACAAGCATGCATGCATGAAACATAGACAAACTACCTAATGATAGACAAACTATCAAAATTCATAATATAAATTAAAATTTCATATAACATAACTGTGAATAGTTAAATCATACAAGCATTGAAACCATGGATCAAAAATATAGAAAGAGTAAGAGAACTTACAGAGAAATAACTTTCTACTCACAAGTATATTTAGAACTCAAAAAATTTTTATTCATATATTTTGTGGGTTCTTTGTTACAAACTCACATGACCATTTATAGAAAAGAAAACTTGTGATAATCGGATACTGGTTATTCAAGTCTTTAAATATCTAAAGATTCTACACACTTCTACATTTGCCTTATTTAAACATTTTTATATATTAGTACCAATACTATCTTGACTTTGTTTGCATGCAAGTACTTGTTATTTTGACTTTGCTTACGCCTTAACATTTCTACTTTCTTATTTTGTACAATACTTTTTATTATCATATACTTCTTTGGCTATTTTTTCTACATAATATTGTTTTTTTCTCTTTTAAAGACTAGGTTTTTAAATATTCTTTTTAAAATTGTTGTTTGGTTGTTGTTTTTCAAAAATCTTTTTTATACTAATATTGGGTTCATAATTTATCAATTTTAAATATTTTTCTCTATTCAATTTTTGTTCTATATAATTCTTTTTTATACCACTATTTTGTTGTTTAATCAGACTCTAATGATCTATTAGAAGTTATTTCATATATAGTTTCATCCTCACTTATTTCTGAATGTTCTGAAATTACCATTATAAGCATGCATGCATGAAAGATAAACAAATTGCCTATTGATAGGCAAACTATCAAAATTCACAATATAAATTAACATTTCACACAAGATAACTGTGAAAAATTAAATCACACAAGCATTCAAACCAAGGATCAAAATATAGAAAGAGTGAGAGAATCTACAGAAAAATAGTTTTCTACTCACAAGAATATTTATAACTTATAATTTTTTTATTCACAATCTATAAATAACATGAAAGAAAAAGATCAGACAACCAAATAATAATACAACCAAGCAACCCTCCCATTGTAGGGCTAGGACCAAGACGTGAAGTGCATTTCTTATATGCAAAACTAGGTTAGTTATGAAGTGTTGTTATATGAAGTAGAATGTAAAACTCAAATAATTGTTACTCTATATTAAAATGTAATTTTGGCACTAGTAACCAAATGTTCATTGGCAAATACAATAATAAATATTTTTTAAAAAAGGAGCACTCTCTTCAAGTAACAGTGACTATCCTTATTCCATTACACCTCTTAATGAATTTTTATCATAAAAAAAAAGCTTCCTATATATTACAAATGTTGACTTAAAGTCCATATATTAATGAAAACCTATCCAAATAGCCCAAGCAAGTTTAGAAAACTGGGTCAAAAAAGCCAGTATCCCATAATTTTTTTTAAAGTCTACCATGTCTGTGGAGATTTAACTTAATTCCAAACTATAATTTCTATCTAATTCTTAGGAATTCTTCTCCTTTTAGCAAAATCTTTCCAACCTAAAGTTGTAAATTCATTGTCCACAAATTTTATGCACTTAAAAGAGGTTAGTTTCATAATTGCCAACTTTCTACGCACTCCTGCTTTACAACATTCTTTTCATCCTTTAAAATAATTTGGCAACCCGCATCCCAATTTTTTTAATCCTTAACAAAGTCTACTGAAATACTAAAATCAATGATCCTTTTTGAATCACAACATCTATATCATAATGCACTAAAAAAATTCAAACATGGTGTTGAACCGACAACTTTCACAAACTAATTGGATAAATTGTATCATTTAGTCAAAGTTTTACGAGTCACTCTATTGACACAAATTCCTTCTACATTGATATGAATACCTTCCACATTTTCTGTTGTAAAATCCTTAAATGTTGAATAGCTCTAATTCAATCATGATAGTAGTTGGTTAAATTTGCTCTCTTACGTTCCATATCTCTTTCAAAAAGAGGATATTGTATAGAGACACTTAATAAATCACTATCATAATAAAAATATGCTTATTTGCTCCTATTAAGTGTTGCCAATTGTTCTAGTAAGTACATTTAAGTCACCTTCTTCTATTTTTTAGTTTAAAAATAAATAAGTAAAGATCATATAACTGAAACCTAACATAATAAATGATTGTTTTACCGTAAATCTAATCTCTACATATCATAATTTTCTTCCTCTATTTTTGAGAAAAATGCCAACAAATTATGACTGTTAAACCCTTTCCTAAAGCCTTAAAACAAGATTTTCACAATAAGTAGATGTTGAGTTACCTACGTCAAATTCCTCCAGGAAAGCTAGTACTTTAGTATATATTGATGATATTTTGATATTTTCTAATGCAATAGAAAAACATTTTAGAAACATATTATTATTGCAGAAAGATGTAAAGAAAAATTATTAGTTTTGAGGAAAAAGAAAAAGTAAGATAGCTAAAATAGAAATAGAATTTTTAGGATCAGTAATTAATAATAAAGGAAATAAATTTCAACCTCATAAAGCCCAAAAATTGTTAGAATTTCTTGAAAATATAATAGAAAAAAGACAGTTACAATCCACAATTTTTGTCTAATTCTTGCGAACACTTCTCCTTTCAGTAAAATCTTTCTAAATTAAAGTTGTAAGTTTATTATCCACAAATTTTATACACCCAAAAGAGGGCAGTTTCACAATTGCCAACTTTCTACCCAGTCTTACTTTTTTGCATTTTCTTCGTCCTTTAAAATTGTCTGGCAACCTACATTCCAATTATTCTAATTCTCAACAAAGTCTGCTAGAATACTAACATCAGTTATCCTTTTTTAAATTACAGCATCTATATCATAACGCACTAAAAAAATTCAAACACGGTGTTAAACTGACAACTTTAACAAACCAATTGGATAAATCGCATCACACTTCTAATTAAATTTTTACGAGTCACACCACTGACACATATTCCTTTTGCATTGATATAAATATCTTCCACATTTCAATTGTAAAATCCTCTAAATATTAAATAGCTCTAACCCAGTCATGATTGTAGTAGGTTAAATTTGCTCTCTTACATTCCATATCTCTTTCTAAAAGAGGATATTGCATAGAGACATGTAATAAATTACTTCACTATAAAAAAATAAGCTTATTTCCTTTTGGTAAGTGTCGCCAATTGTTTTAGTAAGTATATTCAAACCACCTTCTTCTATTTTTTAATTAAAATGCAAATAAGTAAAGATCACATATCCGAAACCTAACACCAACATATCATTGTTTTGTCACAAACCTAATATCTACATAGCAAAATTTTCTTCCCCTATTTTTGGGAAAAATGCCTAACATATCCTGACTCTTAAACTCGTGCAATGTTTTCTAAAGCCTTAAAATAAACTTTTTATAATAAGTAGGTATTGAGTTATGTATGTCAAATTCCTCCCAGAAAGCTGATACTTTAGTATATATTGATGATATTTTAATATTTTCTAATATATTAGAATAACATTTTAAACACGTATTGTTATTTGCAGTAAGATGTGGAGAAAATGATTAATATTAGGAAAAGGAAAAAGTAAGATAGCTAAAATAGAAAAAGAACTTTTAGGATTAGTAATTAATAATAAAGGAATTAAATTTCAACCTCATAAAGCCCAGAAACAGTTAGAATTTCCTTAAAAATAATAGAAAAACACAATTACAATCCATAATTTCTATACAATTCTTAAGAATTCTTCTCTTATGAGTAGAATCTTTCCAAATTAAAGTTTTAAGTTTATTATCAACAAATTTTATACATCCAAATGAGGGCAGTTTCACAATTAACAAATTTCTACCCACTCCTACTTTTTTTCATTTTCTTCGATCTTTAAAACTATCTGACAACCCGCACCCCAATTATTCTAATCCAGAAGAAAGTATGCTAGAATAGTAAAATCAGTTATCCCTTTTTGAATGACAGTATCCATATTATAGTGCACTAAAAAAAATTCAAATATGGGATTAAACTGACAACTTTAACAAACCAATTGGATAAATTGCATCATACTTCTAGTTAAAGTTTTACGAGTCACACTATTGACATATTCCTTTTGCATTGATATGAATATCTTTCATATTTTCTACTGTAAAATCCTCTAAATGTTGAATTGCTCTAACCCAGTCATGATTGTAGTAGGTTAAATTTGCTCTTTTATGTTCCATATCTCTTTCTAAAAGAGGATATTGCACAAAGACATGTAATAAATCACTATCACTATAAAAAAAATATGCTTATTTGCTCCAAGTAAGTGCCACTAATTGTTCCAATAAGTATATTCAAGCCACCTTCTACTAATTTTTGGTTAAAATGCAAATAAGTAAAGATCACATAACTGAAACCAAGCATTAATATATGATTGTTTTGTCGTAACCCTAATATGTACATAGCATAATTTTCTTCCCCTATTTTTAGGAAAAATGCCCAACATATCCCGACTCTTAAACCCTTGCAATATTTTCCTAAGCCTTAAAATAAAATTTTCATAACAAGCAGGTTTTGAGTTATGTACGTTGAATTCCTCCAGAAAAGCTAGTACTTTATAATATATTGATGATATCTTAATATTTTCTAATACATTAGAATAGCATTTTAGACACGTGTTGTTATTTCTAGTAAGATGTGAAGAAAACGAATTAAAATTAGGAAAAGGAAAAAGTAAGATAGCTAAAACAGGAAAAAAAACTTTTAGGATCAACAATTAATAATAAAGGAATTAAATTTTAACCTCACAAAGCCCAAAAATTGTTAGAATTTCCCAAATTTTATACACCCAAATGAAGGCAATTTCACAATTGCCAAATTTCTACCCTTTTCTCCTTCTCCGCATTCTCTTCGTCCTTGAAAACTATCCAACAACCCATATCCCAATTATTCTGATCCTTAACAAAGACTACTATAATGCTACAATTAGTTTTCTCCTTTTGAACCACATCCTCCATATCATAGCGCACTAAAAAAAATTTAAACATGGAGTTAAACCATCAACTTTTACAAACCTATTAGATAAATCACATCATATTTCCAGTTAAAATTTTACGAGCCACTCCACTAGCATAAATCCCTTATGCATTGATATGAATATCTTCCACATTTTTTATTGCAAATCCTTCAATTGTTGAGTAGCTCTAACTCAGTCAAGATAGTAGTAGGTTAAATTTACACTCTTATGTTCCATATCTCTTTCCAAAAAAGGATATTGCAAAGAGACATATAATAAATCACTACCACTATAAAAAAATACACTTTTTTGCGCTTGGTAAGTGCCGCCAATTATTCCAGTAAATACATTCAAGCCACCTTCTTCTATATTTTAGTTTGAATTTTAAATAAGTAAAGATCACATAACTAAAACCTAACATCAACATACAATTGTTTTGCCATAAACCTAATCTCTACATAACATAATTTCCTTCCTCTATTTTTGGGTAAATGCCCTACATATCTTAACTTTTAAGCCTTTGCAATTTTTCCCGAAGCCTTAAAATTAAATTTTTATAACAAGCAGTGTTAAGTTACCTAAGTCGAATTCCTCTCGGAAAGCTAGCACTTTAGTATATATTGATGACATTTTGATATTTTTTAATACATTAGAAAAACATTTTAGACACATTATTATTTGCAGAAAGATAAAAAAAATTATTAGTTCTAGGAAAAGAAAAAAGTAAGATAGCTAAAATAAAAATAGAATTTTTAGGATCAGTAATTAATAATAAAGGAATTAGATTTCAACCTCACAAAGCCTAGAAACGGTTAGAATTTCCTTAAAAAGTAATGAAAAAAACAGTTACAATCCATAATTTTTATCCAATTCTTACCAATTTTTCCCTTCTTAGTAAAATCTTTCCAAATTAAAGTTTTAAGTTCATTGTCGACAAATTTTATACACCTAAATAAGAGCTGTTTCATAATTGACAAATTTGTACCCACTTCTACTTTTCTGCATTTTCTTCGTCCTTTAAAACTATATGACAACCCACTTCTTAATTATTCTAATCTTGAAAAAAGTCTACTGGAATACTAAAATTAATTATCCCTTTTTGACTCACAGTATCCAGATCATAACACACTAAAAAAATTTAAATATGGTGTTAAATTGATAACTTTCACAAACCAATTGGATTAATTGCATCATACTTTTAATCAACGTTTTATGAGTCACACCATTGACATATATTCCTTCTGCACTAATATGAATGTTTTCCATATTTTCTGTTGTAAAATCCTACAAATATTGAATAACTCTAACCCAGTCATGATTGTAGTAGGTTAATTTGCTCTCTTACGTTCCATATCTCTTTAAAAGAGGATGTTGCATAGAGACATGTAAAAAATCATTATCACTATAAAAAATATGCTTATTTGCACTTGGTAAGTGCCGCCAATTGTTCTAGTAAGTACATTTAAGCCACCTTCTTCTATTGGTTAATTAAAATGCAAATTAATAAAGATCACATAATTAAAATCTAACATCAACATATAATTGTTTTAGCATAAACCGAATCTCTACATAGCATAATTTTCTTCCCCTCTTTTTGGGTAAAATGCTCAACATATCCCGACTCTTAAACTCTCACAATATTTTTCGAAGCCTTAAAATAAAATTTTCATAACAAGTAGGTGTTGAGTTACCTATGTTGAATTCCTCCTGGAAAGCTAGTACTTTAGTATATATTAATGATATTTTAATATTTTCTAATACATTAGAAGAACATTTTAGACACATTGTTATTTACAAAAAGATGTGAAGAAGAAAATTAATTTTTGGAAAAGGAAACAGTAAGATAGCTAAAACAAGAATATAATTTTTAGGATCAATAATTTATAATAAAGGAATTAAATTTCAACCTCACAAAACCCAAAAATTGTTAGAATTTCTTGAAAAAATAACAAAAAAAAGATAGTGACAATCCATAATTTTTATCCAATTCTTAGGAATTCTTCTCCTCTTAAAGTTTTAAGTTCATTTTTCACAAATTTTATACACCTAAAAAAGGGTTGTTTCACAATTGCTAACTTTCTACCCACTCCTATTTTTCTGCATTCTCTTTGTCCTTTAAAAATATTCGACAACTCGCATCCCAATTATTCTGATCCTTAACAAAGTCCACTGGAATACTAAAATTAGTTATTGCTTTTTGAATCACAACATCCATATCATAACACACTAAAAAAAAATTCAAACATGGTGTTAAACAGATAACTTTCACAAACCAATTGGATAAAATGCATCATACTTCTAGTAAAAGTGTTGCAAGTCACTCCACTGACACAAATCCTTTCTACATTGATATGAATAGCTTCCACATGTTCTATTGTAAAATCCTCCAAATTTTGAATAGCTCTAACCTAGTTATAATAATAGTAAGTTAAATTTTCTCTCTTACGTTCCATTTCTATTTTCAAAAGAGGATATTGCATAGAGACACATAATAAATCACTATCACTATAAAAAGTACACTTATTTGCTTCTGATAAGTGCCACCAATTGTTCCAATAAGTACATTCAAGCCACCTTCTTCTATTAATAATAGAAGGTAATGTAGTAGAAATTTTAATAATAGATATAATAACAAATTTAGGAAATTATTTGTATAATAAACTAATTGTTCACTAGAAAATACAACAATATATATTCTTTAAAAAAAAAAGACTATCCTAATTCCATTAAATCTCTTAATGAATTTTTATCACAAACAAAAAAATTTCCATATATTGTCAATACTTACTTCACGTTCTTATACTAATGATAGCTGTAGGCGGTGAGGTTTTCTGTACACCTAAATGTTTGGTGACAACAGTATTATATAAGCTTGAAGCCCACTAGGAAGTACTAAATAGGCTTTAAGCCTAAATTGGAGGCTTCGACACATAGATAAGACCCGAGACACTATACAATAATTAGATTCCACAAAGGTTCCTAGCAGCCGTCCTCAGAGAATGGGTTCAAAAACTGAGTATGGGCTTTTGGACTGCCCATCAAACTTTGCGGTTGGTCTCCATGTGTTTTTTGCATTTTATTACCTTTAATTATTCAATTATTCCTTCATTAACATGCAAATTACAGTGTCCTCCAATTTTACAATTTAGTCTAAATTTGCACATTAATCTAATTCTATGCTTACTAAGAGTGATTCACTACACTTATTACAAAACATTCTTAAAAATAAAGATAAAAGAAATAAATACACATGCGAAGAAATGGGGAAGGATAAAAGAGTTACAACTCTCAATCATACAAATAAAGGTAAAACAAATAGAAAATAAACTAAAAATAAACTGGTTATAAAACAAGTAAATCCACAAGTAAGTTAGGAGGATTAAAGCTTGATGATAAAAATCATCCTAAAATTCCTATAAATAACAAAATAATAACCTCCATAAATATATAAAATCCTATAAAAAGAAACCGTGAAGTTAATCCATAGACCAAATGAACATAAACCAAAGCAGTAAACACATGATTATTTAATTAAACAAGGAAATAAAAAAGATTGTATACGGGAAATTAAAATATAAAAATATAAAAATACATAAAAATGAAAACCATGAAAAACAAACGTGTGAAATCAAAATTAAAATACCCATGACTCTGGTAAAGTGGCGGCACCGCATCAATGAGGCGTCGCCTCTTAACATAAAGGTGATATTATATTGCCTAAAGCCAAAGGGGTGACGCCTCTACAACAGACGCAATAATGACTTGGCAAGCTTCTTAGATCTTAAGTACACGAAATCTAATGAAAATAAATGGAAACTAACAACTATATCTAGTAAATTAAAAGATAATGTCATAAACATAACATAAAATGAACAATAAATCTAATAACAAACAAGCAAAATATTTATAAAAACTAAGAACTCAAACACTTTAAATATGGAAGACCTTACTTCCTAGGACTGATTTTATGCTTTTAACTTAGCCCACAGAGATAACTTTTAATTTCAATCTTTACTTGAATGTAAGAAATCTCATTTTTTCTTTCCTTAAGAATGCACCTCCAAGTTAAAACTCCTTCTTCCTCTTTTTTTCTAAGTTTTTTTAGCTCTAGTTTACCAAAACTCACTAACCCCTCTTTTAAAAATGTGCTCCCTCTTTTAAAGTCCCTCTCCGTACCTTTTTAGACTCCTTATGCCATTGACAAGACATTCCCTTTTTTCTCCATCAACACACCCCTTTTTAATCACCTTTTTTGTTGTTAAAAAGTCTCATTTTCATACAACATGTTCAGGTCAGTAGGAGGTAAGCCCACCCACTTGCTTACTACTACCAATTATGCATTTAATGTTTGTGCAAGTGGCTGGAAGAGAGGCGGCGTCTCTTTGAGCAGTTGTCACCTCTTTGGCATTGTCCTAAGTATTGGGCCTTTGGGTTGAATATGGGTTGGCCCCTTTTGGGTTAAATTTTAGGATTTGAGATGGGTTTAGTTTGAGCTTTAGTGGGTTTTGACTTGGGCTTGGTACAGTTTTAGGCTTTTAGGTCCGTTCTTAAAAGATTTTGGGCTTTCTTCCATTTAAGTTTTGCACTTTCTCATCACTAAAATTTTGTTGTGGGTTGATCAAACTGAGAGTCCATATAGCCCATGCAAGTAGCCTGACCAAGTTCAAAAAACTAGGTCAAAAAAGCCAATATCCCACCAAAAAATCTTTAATGTCTGCCAATTCTATGAAGATATAACTTAATTCTACTCCATAATTTCTATCCAACTCTTAAGAATTCTTTTCCTTTAAGAAAAATCTTTCCAAATTGAAGTTATATGTTCATTATCCATAAATTTTATACACCCAAGACATGGCACACAATTGCCAACTTTTCTATACACTCCCACTTTTTTGCATCCTTTTCGTCCTTTAAAACTATCCAACACCATGCATCCTAATTATTTTGATCCTCAATAAAGTCTAATAGAATACTAAATTTCATTATACCTTTTTGAACTAAAGCATCCATATCATAAAGCACAAAAAAATTCAAACTTAGTGTTGAACCGACAATTTTCATAAACTAATTAGATAAATTGCATCATACTTCTAGTCAAAGTTTTGCAAGTCACTCCATTGACATAAATCTCTTTTGTATTGATACGAATTTCTTCCACATTTTATGTTATAAAATCCTCCAAATTGAATAGCTCTAAACAAGTCATAATAGTAGTAGGTTCTTGCTTACGTTCCATGTCTCTTTCCAAAAGAGGAAATTGCATAGAGACACGTAATAATCAATATTACTATAGCAAATACACTTATTTGCTCTTGGTAAATGCCGCCAATTATTTTAATAAATGTATTCAAGCGACCATCTTCTATTTTTTGGTTTAAATGCAAATAAGTAAATATCATATAACTGAAACCTAACAATTACAATCATTATTAAGATTATTAAATGTTTGTAGAGAATATATTCCACATTTATCTTATATTTTGACTAGTTTTAATAAGAAAATAAAAAGTTAAATTAGATAGAAAAGATGAATTATTAGTAAAAAGGATTAAAGAGATTTGTAAAAAGATTCCACTCTTATCATTACAAATAGGACCATGTGAAATTTTAATTTATATTGTAAATTTTGATAGTTTGTCTATTATTAGGCAGTTTGTCAGTCTTTCATGCATGTATCCTTATAATGGTATCGAAGCATATAGGTTAAGCAGAGAATTTGGAGAGAATTTAGAAATCATGAAAAGAGAATTTGAGCATTTATTGATAGGAATTAGTTGTAATAATGAACAAATAAGTCAAAATTTTGAAAGTAACATAATATTTTGCAATTATAAAGAATCATTTAATAATCACAGCATATAATGTAGTACTGTAGAAAATTTAATAATGGACATGATAATACATTTAGGAAATAGTAAATTTAAGAAATTGTTTGTATAATAAACTAGTTCATGAGCAAATACAATAATATATATTCTTTAAAAAATGAGTACTCTCATCAAGCAACAATGACTATCCTAATTCCATTACACCTCTTAACGAATTTTTATCACAAACAATAAAAATTCCCACATACTACAAATCCTAATGAAAAGTCCACATACCAATGATAGCCCATACAAGAAGCTTTAGCAAGTTTAGAAAACTAGGTGAAAAAAGTCAATGTCCCAATAAAAAATATTTAAAGTCTAAAATCAGTTATCCCTTTTTGAATCACAACATCCATATCACAACACAAAACAAAAATTCAAACATGGTGTTGAACAAACAACTTTCACAAACTAATTGGATAAATCACATCATACTTCTAATCAAAGTTTTACGAGTCACTCCACAGACACAAATCCCTTCTGCATTGATACAAATATCTTTTACATTTTCTATTATAAAATCCCCAAAATCTTGAATAGCTCTAACCTAGTCATGATAGCAGTAGGTTAAATTTTCTCTCTTACGTTCCATACGTCTTTTAAAAAGAAGATATTGCATAGAGGCACGTAATAAATGACTAATACTATAAAAATATACACTTATTTGCTCGTGGTAAGTGCCATCAGTTGTTCTAGTAAGTACAATGAAGCCACATTCTTTTATTTTTTGGTTCAAATGCTAATAAGTAAAGATCACATAACTGAAACCTAACATCAATACATAATTTTTTTTCCATAAACCTAATCTCTATATAGCATAATTTCTTTCTTCTATTTTTTGGTAAATTGCCCATCATATCCTGACTCCTAAACCCATGCAATTTTTCCTGAAGCCTTAAAACAAAATTTTCATAATGAGCAAGTGTTGTGTTATCTACATCGAATACCCTTCGGAAAGCTAGTACTTTAATATATATTAATGATATTTTGATATTATCTAATACATTAGAAGAACATTTTAGACACATATTATTATTTGCAGAAAGATGTGAAGAAAAAAATTAATTCTAGGAAAAAAAAGTAAGATAGCTAAAATAGAAATAGAATTTTTTGGATCTGTAATTAATAATAAAAGAATTAAATTACAATCTTACAAAACCCAGAAAATTGTTAGAATTTCTTGAAAAATAATAGAAAAAAGACAATTACAACCATTATTAAGATTATTAAATATGTGTAGAGAATATATTCCAAATTTATCTTATATTTTGAGTAGTCTTAATAAAAAAAATAAAAAGTTAAATTAGACAGAAAAAGATGAATTATTAATAAAAAGGATAAAAGAAATTTGTAAAAGATTCCACCCTTATCATTACAAATAGGATCACGTCAAATTTTAATTTATATTGTGAATTTTGATAGTTTATCTATCATTAGACAGTTTGTCAGTCTTTCATGGATGCATCCTTATAATGGTATCAAAGTATATAAGTTAAGCAGAGAATTTGGAGAGAATTCAGAAATCATGAAAAGAGAATATGACTATTTGTTGATAGGAATTAGTTGTAATAATGAACAAATAAGTCAAGATTTTGAAAGTAACATAATATTTTACAACTATAAAAAATCACTTAATAATCATAGTATAGAATGTAGTACTGTAGAAAATTTAATAATGGATATGATAATACATTTAGGAAATAGTAACTTTAGGAAATTGTTTGTATAATAAACTAGTTCACGAGCAAATACAATAATATATATTCTTTAAAAAAGGAGTACTCTCATCAAGCAACAATGACTATCATAATTTCATTACACCTCTTAACAAATTTTTATTACAAACAATAAAAATTCCCACATATTACAAATCCTAACCAAAAGTCTATATACCAATGACAGCCCATACAAGAAGCTTTAGTAAGTGCAGAAAACTAGGTGAAAAAAGTCAATGTCCCAATAAAAAATATTTAAAGTCTAAAATTAGTTATCCCTTTTTTAATCACAACATCCATATCATAACACCAAAAAAAATTCAAACATGGTGTTGAACAAACAACTTTCACAAACTAATTAGATAAATCGCATCATACTTCTAGTTAAAGTTTTACGAGTCACTCCATAGGCAAAAATCTCTTCTGCATTAATACGAATATCTTTTACATTTTCTATTATAAAATCCCCAAAATCTTGAACAACTCTAACCTAGTCATGATAGCAGTAGGTTAAATTTTCTCTCTTACGTTCCATACCTCTTTTAAAAAGAAGATATTACACAGAGGCACGTAATTAATCACTATCACTATAAAAACATACACTTATTTGCTTATGGTAAGTGCCATTAGTTGTTCTAATAAGTACAATGAAGCCACATTCTTTTATTTTTTTGGTTCAAATGCAAATAAGTAAGGATCACATAACTGAAACCTAACATCAATATATGATTGTTTTGCCATAAACCTAATCTCTATATAGCATAATTTCTTTCTTCTATTTTTGGTAAATTGCCCATTATATCTCAACTCCTAAACCCATGCAATTTTTTTCGAAGCCTTAAAACAAACTTTTCATAATGAGCAGGTGTTGTGTTATCTACATTGAATATCCCTTCGATAGCTAGTTCTTTAATATATATTAATGATATTTTGATATTATCTAATACATTAGAAGAACATTTTAGATACATATTGTTATTTCCAGAAAGATGTGAAAAAAAAGGATTAGTTCTAAGTAAAGGAAAAAGGAAGATAGCTAAAACCGAAATAGAATTTTCATTATCAGTAATTAATAATAAAGGAATTAAATTACAACCTCACATAACTTATAAATTGTTAGAATTTCCTTAAAAAACATAAAAAAAAAACAGTTACAATCATTATTAGGATTATTAAATGTGTGTAGAAAAAATATAGCAAATTTATCTTATATTTTAACTAGTTTTAATTAAAAAAAAAAATGAAAAGTTAGATTGGGTAGAAAAAGATGAATTATTAGTAAAAAAATGAATTATTAGTAAATCTGAGCATTTGTTGATAGAAATTAGTAATAATAATGAACAAATACATCAAAATTTTAAAAGTGACATAACATTTTGTAATTATAAAGAATCACATAATAATCACAGTATAGAAGATAATGTTATAAAAAATTCAATAATAAATACGATAACAAATTTGGAAAATGCTAAATTAGGAAATTTTTTATATAATAAACCAGTTATTCACTAGCAAATACAATAATACATATTCATTAAAACATGAGTACTCTCATTAAGTAACAATGACTATCCTAATTCCATTACACCTCTTAATGAATATTTATCACAAATAATAAAAATTCCCACATATTGCAAATCCTAACCAAAAGTCCATATGCCAATGACAACCCATGTAAATAGCTTGAGCAAATTTAGAAAAATAGGTCAAAAAAGCTAGTGTCCAACCAAAAAAATCT
Organism: Mallotus nudiflorus; assembly: GCA_947683625.1. Lineage (NCBI taxonomy): Eukaryota > Viridiplantae > Streptophyta > Magnoliopsida > Malpighiales > Euphorbiaceae > Mallotus > Mallotus nudiflorus. The sequence continues at coordinate 6,373,426 of CANTUR010000049.1, read as the reverse complement.
TTAAAGTCTAAAATCAGTTATCCCTTTTTGAATCATAGCATTTATATCATAACACACTAAAAAAATTCAAACATGATGCTGAATCGACAACTTTCACAAACCAATTGGATAAATCGTATCATCCTTCTACTTAAAGCTTTGTGAGTCACTCCTTTGACATAAACCCCTTCTACATTGATACGAATATCTTGCACATTTTCTATTATAAAATCCCCCAAATGTTGAACAGCTCTAATATAGTCAGGATAGTAGTAGGTTAAATTTTCTATCTTACACTCCATACCTCTTTCCTAAAGAGGATATTGCATTAAGACACATAATAAATCACTATCACTATAAAAAAATACACTTTTTTACTTCTAATAAGTGCAATCAATTGTTCCAGTAAGTACATTCAAGTCATCTTTTTTTATTTTTTGGTTTAAATGCAAATAAGTAAAGATCATATAATTGAAACCTAACATCAATATATGACTGTTTTGCCATAAACCTAATCTTTATATAGCATAATTTCCTTTCCTTATTTTTTGGTAGAATGTCTAACATATATTGACTCTTAAACCCTTATAATTTTTCCCGAGGCATTAAAATAAAGTTTTCATAACGAACATGTGTTGAATTACCTACATTAAATTCCTTCTGGAAAGCTAGTACTTTGGTATATAGTGATGATTTATTAATAATTTCTAATAAATTAGAATAACATTTTAGACACATTATTATTTTCAGAAAGATGTGAAGAAAAAGGATTATTTCTAGGAGAAGGAAAAAGTATAATAGCTAAAATAGAAATAACATTTTTAGGATTAATAATTAGTAATAAAAGAAATAAATTACAACCTCACATAGCCTAGAAATTGTTAGTATTTCCTAAAAAATAACAGAAAAAAGATAATTATAATCAATATTGGAATTGTTAAACATGTGCAAAGAATATATTTAAATTTATCTTATATTTTGACAAGTTTTAACAAAAAAATTCAAAAAGAATTAAAAGTTAGATTGGACAGAAAAAAATGAATTATTAATAAAAAAGATAAAAAAAATTATAAAAAAATCCACTCTAATAATTACCAACAGGACCATATGAAATTTTAATTCGTAATGTGAATTTTGATAGTTTGTCTTTCATTTGATTGTTTGTCTATCATTCATGCATAGATCCTTATAATGGTATTCGAACGAATATTTTAAGAAGAGAATTTGCAAAGAATTTAGAAATCATGATAAAAAAATTTAAGCATTTGTTGATAGAAATTAGTAGTAATAAAGAGCAAATAAGTCAAAATTTTGAAAGCGACAATGTATTTTGTAATTATAAAGAATCACATGATAATTATTGTATAGCAGATAATGCTATAGAAATTTTAATAATAGATATGATAATGAATTTAGGAAATTGTTTGTATAATAAACTACTTGTTCACGAGCAAATACAATAATATATATTCTTTAAAAAAGAGTACTCTCATCAAGTAACAATAATTATCCTAATTCCGTTCCACCTCTTAATGAATTTTTATCACAAACAATAAAAATTCCCACATATTGCAAATCCTAACCAAAAGTTCATATACCAATGATAGCCTATGCAAGTAGCTTGAGCAAGTTCAGAAAATGAAGTCAAAAAAGTCAGTGTCCCACTAAGAAATCTTTAAAGTCTAGAATCGGTTATCTCATTTTAAACCACAACATCCATATCATAAAACACTAAAAAAATTCAAACATAGTGTTGAACCGACAACTTTCATAAGCCAATTAGATAAATTGTATCATACTTCTAGTAAAAGTTTTATGAATCACTCCACTAACATAAATCCCTTTTGCATTGATACGAATATCTACCACATTTTCTATTATAAAATCCCCCAAATGTTGAACAGCTCTAACCTAGTCATCATAGTAGTAGGTTAAATTTTCTCTCTTACGTTCCATACATCTTTCCTAAAGAGGATATTGCACAGAGACACATAATAAATCACTGTCACAATAAAAAATACACTTATTTGCTCCTGGTAAGTGCCATCAATTGTTCCAATAATTACATTCAAGTCACCTCCTTCTATTTTTTGATTTAGATGCAAATAAGTAAAGATCACATAGCTGAAACCTAACATTAACAAATGATTATTTTCCTGTAAACCTAATCTCTACATAGCAGAATTTCCTTCCTAAATTTTTGGTAAAATGCCCAACATATCACAACTCCAAAACCCTTCCAATTTTTCCTGAAGCCTTAAAATAAAATTTTCATAACAAGTAGGTGTTGAATTACCTACATCGAATCCCTCCTGGAAAGCTTATACTTTAATATATAGTGATGATATTTTGATATTTTCAAATACATTGGAAGATCATTTTTGACACATATTGTTATTTTCAAAAAGATGTAAAGAAAAAAGATTAGTTTTAAGTAAAGGAAAAAGTAAGATAGCTAAAACAGAAATAGAATTTTTAGGATCAATAATTAATAATAAAGGAATTAAATTACAATATCATATAGCCCAAAAATCATTAGAATTTCCTGAAAAACTAATAGAAAAAAGACAGTTACAATCATTATTAGGATTATTAAATTTGTGTAGAATATATATACCAAATTTATCTTACATTTTAATTAGTTTTAATAAAAAATTTAAAAAATGAAAAGTTAGATTGGATAGAAAAAGATGAATTATAAGTAAAAATGATGAATTATTAGTAAATTTGAGCATTTGTTGATAAAAATTAGTAATAATAATGAACAAATAAGTCAAAATTTTAAAAGTGACATAGTATTTTGTAATTATAAAGAATCATATGATAATCACAGTATAGAAGATAATGCTATAGAAAATTTAATAATAGATATATGATAACAAATTTGGAAAATGTTAAATTATAAAATTGTTTGTATAATAAACCAGTCTTTCACTAGCAAATACAATAATATATATTCATTAAAAAAGGAGTACTATCATTAAGTAATAATGACTATCCTAATTCCATTATACCTCTTAATGAATTTTTATCACAAATATTAAAAATTTCCACATATTGCAAATCCTAACGAAAAGTCCATATGCTAATGACAGCCCATGCAAGTAGCTTGAGCAAATTCAAAAAACTAGGTCAAAAAAGCCAGTGTCCTACCAAAAAAAATCTTTGAAGTCTAAAATCAGTTATCCCTTTTTGAATCATAGCATCCATATCATAACACGCTAAAAAAATTCAAACATGGTGTTGAACTGAATTCACAAACCAATTGGATAAATCACATCATACATCTAATCAAAGCTTTTTTAGTCACTCCTTTGACATAAATGCCTTCTGCATTGATAGAAATATCTTGCACATTTTTTGTTGTAAAATCCCCTAAATGTTGAACAATTCTAATATAGTCATGGTAATAGTAGGTTAAATTTTCTCTCTTTTGCTCCATACCTCTTTCTTAAAGAGAATATTGCATAAAGACACGTAATAAATCACTATTACTATAAAAAAAATTCACTTATTTACTCCTGATAAGTGCTACTAATTATTCCAGTAACTACATTCAAGCCACCTTCTTCCATTTTTTGGTTTAAATGCAAATAAGTAAAGATCACATAACTGAAATCTAACATCAATATATGATTGTTTTGCCATAAACCTAATCTCTATATAGCATAATTTCCTTCCCCTATTTTTTGGTAAAATGCCTAACATATACCGACTCTTAAACCCTTATAATTTTTTTCATATCATTAAAATGAAGTTTTCATAACGAGCAGGTGTTGAATTACCTACATGGAATTCTTCTTGGAGAGCTAGTACTTTGACATATATTGATGATATTTTGATATTTTCCAATACATTAGAAGAACATTTTTGACACATTGTTATTTCTAGAAAGATATGGAGAGAAAAATTAGTTTTAAGTAAAGGAAAAAGTAAAATAATTAAAACATAAATAGAATTTTTAAGTTCAATAATTAATAATAAAAGAATTAAATTATAACCTCAAATAGCCCAGAATTTGTTAGCATTTCCAAAAAAATAACAGAAAAAAGACAGTTGTAATTGTTATTAGGATTGTTAAACATGTGCAGAGAATATATTTCAAATGTATCTTATATTTTAACAAGTTTTGATAAAAAAAAAATAAAAAAAAGAATTAAAAGTTAGATTGGACAAAAAAAGATGAATTATTAATAAAAAAGATTAAAAAAACTGTAAAAAGATTCCAAACTAATAATTACCAACAGGACCATGTGAATTTTTAATTTGTAATGTGAATTTTGATAGTTTGTCTTTCATTTGGCAGTTTGTTTGTCATTCATGCATGTATCCTTATGATGGTATCGGAGTAAATAGGCTAAGTAGAGAATTTGCAAAAATTTAGAAATCATGAGAAAAAAATTTGAGCATTTGTTGATAGAAATTAGTAGTAATAAAGAACAAATAAAGTCAAAATTTTGAAAGCGACACAGTATTTTGTAATTATAAAGAATCATATGATAATCATAGTATAAAAGATAATGTTATAGAAATTTAAATAATAGATACAATAATGAATTTAGAAAATTATTTGTATAATAAACCAGTTGTTCATGAGCAAATAAAATAATATATATCTTTAAAAAAGAGTACTCTCATCGAGTAACAATAACTATCCTAATTCCATTACATCTCTTAATGAATTTTTATCATAAACAATAAGAGTTCCCACATATTGCAAATCCTAACCAAAAGTCCATATACCAATGACAGTTTATGCAAGTAGCTTAAGAAAGTTCAAAAAACTAGGTAAAAAAAGTCAGTGTCCCACTAAGAAATCTTTAAAGTCTAAAATGTGTTATCTCATTTTGAACCATAACATCCATATCATAACACACTAAAAAAATTCAAACATGTTATTTAACCAACAAATTTCACAAACCAATTGATAAATTGCATTATACTTTTAGTCAAAGTTTTGCGAATCACTCCACTAACATAAATCTCTTCTGCATTGATATAAATATCTATCACATTTTCTATTGTAAAATCCCTCAAATGTTGAACAGCTCTAACCTAGTCATGATAATAGTAAGTTAAATTTTCTCTCTTATTTTCCATACCTCTTTCCTAAAGAGGATATTTCACAAAGACACATAATAAATCACTATCACTATAAAAAAATACACTTATTTACTCTTGGTAAGTGTCGCCAATTCAAGCCACCTCCTTCTATTTTTTGGTTTAGATGCAAATAAGTAAAGATCGCATAGTTGAAACCTAACATTAACAAATTATTATTTTCCCATAAAACCTAATCTCTACATAACATAATTTTCTTCCCTAATTTTTTGGTAAAATGCCCAATATGTCATGATTCCTAAAATTTTCCAATTTTCTCAAAGCCTTATATTGAACATTTGCATGATCAAACTCTTAATTTTGGAATTTGACAAATAATTTTTATACTAATAATTTCAATTAAGTGTGTAGGGAATTATATACCAAACATATACCAAGCATATACAATTTTGGATGAATAGTGACTTTTCAGGCTGATTGAACCTTTGAGATTGAAGAAGACTTTTGACATATTTAGAGCTGTTAAATGAGAAAATGAGCTTCTTTACTTTTAAATTAGAGATCTTAAGCTTTCCTAATTGTGCTATCTTATCAAAATCCAAGCTCATTTGGGTATGCAAATCTTCAGTCGAATTCAGCATATGCAGCTTGCATTTTAGTTTACATAGCTCTTGGTATTTCAGCAATATCTTGAGCTACAGATGTCTAATTGACATGATTCAAAGTTTTATAGAAATAAAAGATAATTATCTACAACTTTTATGAAGAATATTTTGGCTAAATCAATATTCTTCAGTCCCGTTCATGAGCATCTTTTGAAGTGGTCATGAGTTGTCCTTCAATGGAGCCTTTGGATCACGTTTCTGCCAAAAAATGGCAGCACCCCTCATGAGCACTCCTCACGAGCTGTTTTCCTATGACTTGCTCGTGAGTAGACCCTTGATAACATTCCAATGGGAATTTTTGAAAACAACGGATATATTTTCACGCCTCACGAGCACTGTTTACTCGTGAGCCGACCATGAGCATCCTTTGAGTTGCCAAAAGTCCAAGAATTGATTCAAAATCAATTCTAAACATTAGAGACATGATTGATACATCCAAAAACTACATTTTTAAGTGTTTTTCTATATAAACATAACTTAGAATTCAATTGAAAGGTTAAGAAAACTTGTTTATCATTCATCATTTTCTTAAACATTCAATTGAGCTCTTAAACTTTCTTTTAAAAAAATTCTTTGTGTATAACTCTTATGAGAGTTGGTGAGTGATTAGAATAGACATTCTTATTCTTCTATTTTTTAGGTTTAGAAAATGGAAAGTGAGATTCTATTCTAAAAGAATTGGTTTAAGTGTTTAGCCATTAAAACACTTGGGAAATTGGTTTTAATGTGAGCCTTGAAAACACTTGTAATTTGGTTTTTGAGTGAGCCTTGAAAACTCAAGTTGTAAGGTTGTAAGAGTGAGCCATAAAACTCTTGTGTATTCTCAATCTTGTGAATAAGATTATGGGTGTTTAAAAAATCCTAACTTGGGGATAAGTTAAGTGGAGACATAGGATTATTGTTGAATCCGAACTCCTTAAATATTTGTGTTCTTCATTCTTCTTTCTTAATTCTTACTCAATTCTTGCAAAGAATTCCTTTAATTTTCCATTTTTGTTTGATAGTCCTATTCACCTCCCCTCTAGGACTCTTTCAATTGGTATCAGAGCTAGTTGTCCCTTACCATTAATTAGGGCAGAGCACCAATGAGAACTCTCACTTGTGAACTTTCTCACCAAAGCAGGGCTCTCCGCTCATTGGTGTTAGTGCATCGGTGGAGACAATGGCTGGTTAGTCTGATAGGTACCATTGAAACGTAATATAGGTTGGGTATGACCTATAAAAGTTTTCAATTGGTATCAGAGCTTGAATTCTAGGTACTTCATTACTAGAATACAAGATCATGGAGAGTGGATCTCAAAACATCTCTTCTCTTAAACCAATCTTTGATGGTAGTGACTATCCACATTGGAAATTCAAAATGGAATTATATCTTGATTGTGATTCCATAAAACTTTGGGATAGTGTCCTAAGAGGTTGGGAACCACCCACAGCCATCATTGATGGTGTGATAACTACTCTTGCAAGAAGCTAATGGAGTGTTGATCAAAAGGAAGAAAATCATAAAAATAAAAAGGCTATGATTACTCTAGTCTCCTTCATGATAAGAGAAGAAGGAGGCAAGCTTCAACATTGCATTTCGGCTAAAGAAATATAGGAGATCTTAGAGAATAACTATGAAGGCAACATTCAAGTAAGAAGCAAGAAGGTTCAACTTCATATGTATGAAAATGAACTCTTCAAAATGAAGCCTCAAGAATCAATCACGGAGATGATAAACCGTTTTAATGCTCTCCTCACAACCCTCAAGAAACTTGGAAAACATTTCTCCAAGGAAAAGGTAAACAACAAGATTCTAAGAATTTTATCTAAGAAGGATTAGGAATCTTGTGTTACCTCAATTGAGGAAGCTCAAGACCTCTCTACTTTATCAACTGATGTGCTCATTGGTAAGCTCTTAACACATGAGCTCACCATCAAGCAAAGAGGTGAAGAACAAGAAGAGAAAAAAGAAAAGAAAAAGAGCATTACTCTAAAAGCTCTTCAAGAATATAGTAAATAGGAAAGCATCAAAGATTATAGTGATAAAGATGGTGACATTGCCATACTTACTAGGAATTTCAAGAAGTTCTTAAGAAAGAAAAATTTCTTAAGAACAAGGGACTTTAACAAGAAGTTCGAAGGAGATGGGAGGAAGAAAATAAAAGAGGTTACTTGCTATGAATACAAGAAACTGGGACACATTAGAAGTGGATGTCCCAAACTCAAATTTAAGAGCAAGGGAGCAAAAGATAAAAAGAAGGCATTTAAAGCTACTTGGGATGATTCCTCTAAATCCGAAGAGGAAGAGGAACAACAAGAAGTTACCAACCTTTGCTTCATGGCCATTGAAAACAAAAATGAGGTACCATCCACTTCTTATTTTTCCTTTGATGATTGTGATGAATATTGTGATGATGATGATGATGATAAGAGCTCTATTATGAGCAAGTTACTTGTTAAATGCAAAGTTTTGTTATTTAAGAAGAAATAATATAAACATGAGTTAACTAGCTTAAATAAGGATTTTGAATGTTTAAAAATTGATTTTGCTAAACTTTTTGCATCAAATGAAAAACTTGTAAGTGATGTTAAATCTTCTAATTCTTTAGAAGATCAACTTAAGAAAGCAAATGATGAAAATTATAAGCTTTCTAAAGAAGTCTTAGAATTGAAAAATTCCATTGCTAAATTTGAGAGAGGAAAAGAAACTTTAGATAGTCTTCTTGACTCTCAAAAATTTCATGGAGATACCCATGGAATTGGATATAAAAATGGAATTTCTTCATCATCCTTATCATATATTACTTTTGTTAAAGCTTCACATGATTCTACTCTTTCAACCTCAGATAAGATTCAAGCTTTTAAAGCTAAAAAATCTCATGTGTTAAATAGCAAGGCAAAGTGTCATAAGATTAACCCTTCATTAACACAAGGGGGTAAGGCTCAAACTAGAGCACCTCAACCTAATCATGCTTATATGTACACTAGACATAATTTTAATAACTATGCTACTCAACACAATGCACATAAATATATTGCATAAAATTATCAAAATGTTCATCTTCATTGCTAATGTATGTCTCACTCAATATCACAAAACAATAAGAGATACACACAACACTAAAGGCATATTGCATATACTAGGAAAGCATATCATCCTAGGAGAAATAAATTTGAAAATATTATATGCTCATATTGCATGATAAAAGGACATACCAATAATGTGTGCTTCTATAGAAAACTACACATGAATTTGCTTCCTTTGGATTATCTTGAAACTAACCAACCTATACTAAGAAAGGTTTAGGTTCAAAAGAACATTTAAAATATTTTATGTAGGTGTGCTTGAAATCCACAAGAACAAAAAGCAAGTGGTATCTCAATAGTGGATGTTCAAGGCATATAACAGGAGACAAGGAGCAATTCAACAAACTTGATGCTAAGGATGGAGGACATGTTACATTCGGAGACAATGCAAAAGGAAAAATTATTGGCATTGGAGAAATAGGTAATCCTCAATCCTTATCTATACATTATGTGTTGTTTGTTGATGGTCTTAAACATAATTTGCTAAGTATAAGTAAATTATGTGATATGGGAAATAAGGTGACTTACTATCTTAGAAATTGCTTTGTTAGTAGTCTTGATGAAGACAAAGTAATTTTTAGTGGTGAAAGAGTAGATAATGTTTATGTTATTGATTTGAATAAAATTGATAACAAAGACATAAAATGTTTAATGTCAATTTCCCAAGACACATGGACATGGCATAGAAGGTTAGGACATGCAAATTTTAAGCTTTTAAATGATCTTTTTAAACATGAACTTATGATTGGTTTACTTAAGCTTGAATTCACTAAGGATAAACCTTATGATGCTTGTCAAAAGGGAAAACAATCTAAGTCTTCATTTAAGCTAACAAATGTAGTATCCACTTCTAGACCTCTTGAACTTATACATATAGATTTGTTTGGACCAACTAGAGTTGCTAGTCTTGGTGGAATGCACTATGCTTATGTATTGGTTGATAATTACTCTAGATACACTTGGGTGTATTTTCTTGCTCATAAGAATGATGCATTTAAAGCTTTTGAAAATTTTTCAAAAAGAAAAAGGATTTTGTATTTCATCTATTAGAAGTGATCATGGAACTGAATTTGAAAATGAATTTTTCAAAAACTATTATAATGAAAATGGTATTTCTTATACATTTTCATCTTCGAGAACTACTCAACAAAATGGGGTAGTTGAAAGGAAAAATAGAACTTTTGTGGAAATGGCTAAAATAATGCTTCATGAGTATAATTTACCTCTATACTTTTGGGCAGGAGCCGTTAAAACATCTTGTTATATTTCAAACCGTGTTTTTAAAAGACCAATTTTAAATAAAACATCTTATGAGCTATGGAACAATAAAAACCCAAAATCTCATATCTAAGAGTATTTGGATGTAAGTGCTTTATATTAAACACCAAGGATAATCTTGGGAAATTTGATTCTAAAGCCGATGAAGGAATTTTCCTAGGCTATTCCATCTCTAGCCAGGCATATAGAGTCTTTAATAAGATAACTCTAGTGGTTAAAGAGTCAATGCATGTGGTATTTGATGAATCAAACTCACTTGATCCTAGAAAGGATGTTTGTAGTGTTGATGATCTTATAGGTGACAATGAGATTATGGAAACACAAGAAGAAAATGCTAGTAAGCCTTTGGAACTTGAATATCCAAGAAAGAAGGAAAATGAGGAGATACCTCAACCTATCTTGAAGGATGAACTTCCAAAGGATTGGCAATTCAAGAAAGCTCACCCTCAAGACCTCATTATAGGTGACACTACAAAAGGGGTAACTACTAGATCTAAACTCAAGTCTATTGTTAATTTAGCTTTCATTTCTCAAATTGAACCCAAAAATATTGATGATGCTTTGAATGATGAATTTTGGATCCTTGATATGCAATAAGAGTTAAATCAATTTGAGAGAAACAAGGTTTGGACCTTGGTTCCTAGACCTAAACATCATCCTATTATTGGCACCAAATGGGTGTATAGAAATAAGATGAATGAATAAGGTGTCATAATTAGGAACAAAGCTAGATTAGTAGCTAAAGGTCATAATCAAGAGGAAGGAATTGATTATGATGAAACCTTTTGCCCCCGTTGCAAGGTTAGAAGCTATTAGGATGTTACTTACATTTACATCATACATGGATTTTAAACTTTATCAAATGGATGTTAAAAGTGCATTTTTAAATGGTTTTATTGAAGAAGAAGTATATGTTGAACAACCTCCGGGTTTTGAAAATTTTGATTCTCCAAATCATGTTTTTAAGTTGTCAAAAGCATTGTATGGATTGAAACAAGCTCCAAGAGCTTGGTATGAAAGATTGAGTAACTTTTTACTAGAGAAAGGTTTCTCTAAAGGAAAGGTTGACACAACTCTTTTCATAAAGAAATCCAAGCATGATTTATTAATTTTTCAAATTTATGTTGATGATATTATTTTCGGTGCTACTAACCATTGCTTGTGTGAGGAATTTTCTAAGCTAATGCAAGGAGAATTTGAGATGAGTATAATGGGAGAACTCAAGTTCTTTCTTAGACTTCAAATCAAACAATGTAAAGATAGGATTTTCATCAATCAAACCAAATATACAAGAGACATTCTCAAGAAGTTTGGAATGGATGGTGCTAAATCAAGCAAAACTCCAATGAGCACCATAACCAAACTCAATAAGGATGAGAATGGCAAACCGATTGATGAAAAGTGATTTAGAGGTATGATCGAGTCCCTTTTTTATTTAACCGCTAGTAGACCCGATATTATGTTTGCTACTTGCTTGTGTGCTAGAATTCAATCAAGTCCCAGAGAGTCTCATTTGAATGCTATTAAAAGAATTTTTAAATATGTTTATACGCATTTAGGACTTTGGTATCCTAGGAGTTCTTCCTTTGACTTGATTAGTTATTATAATGCTGATTTTGCCGGTAGCCTAGTAGATAGAAAAAGCACTTCCAGAACTTGTTAAATTTTAGGAAATTGCTTAGTTTTAGGGTTTAGTAAGAAACAAGTTTCTGTTGCCTTGTCCATCGCTGAAGTAGAATATATGGCAACTAGTTGTTGTTGCACCCAAGTTCTATGGAAAAAACAATAACTTTTGGACTCTAACATTGATATTAATCACATTCCAATTAAGTGTGATAACACAAGTGCTATAAACCTTAGTAAAAATCTCATTCAGCATTCTAGAACTAAGCATATTGATATTAGACATCATTTCTTGCGTGATCATGTGCAAAATGGTGATCTATTTCTTGATTTTGTTGATACTAATCATTAATTAGTAGACATCTTTATCAAGCCTCTTTGTGAGGAAAGATTGAATTTTATTAAGCATGAACTTTGTATGATTAATGGCTTAAGCTTGTCTTGATTACTTGTTAAATTGATGAATTCATTCATTTTTTTTACCCTCCTATTTTGCAAATTAATAATTAATTATTGAACTAAATTCAATTAATTAATTATTTTAATTTAGCATAAATATTCCTCCTCCTCAACAAAATTTTTTTTGTGTATTTTTATGTTAGTTTCTGTTTGGTTTATTTTCAATATACTTTTCGTATCTAAGTTTTGAGCTGTTAGTCTTCTTTTTAATTCATTTTATGTCAGTTTCTGTTTGGTTTATTTTCAGTATACTTTTCGTATCTAAGTTTTGAGTTGTTAGTCTATTTTTAATTCATTTTATGCCAGTTTTTGTTTGGTTTATTTGTAGTATACTTTATGTATCTAAGTTTTCAGCTGTTTTATAACTATTTTTCATCAGTTTATGTTCGGTTTATTTTCTGGATATTTTGTGGATATAAACTATGAGCTACTAGTCTATTTTATAATTATTTTGGTTTAGCTTCAGTTTGGTTTATCTTCTGGATATTTTTTGGATATAAGACATGAACTGTTAGTTTTATGTCTTATTTACAATTGGTATTTTAATATCATTGTAACTCTTTTTTTTTTACAATTTTATTTGCATTTTGACAAGGGGGAAAAATATTTGAGTTTGTTTAATTTTTTTACTGTGTTTATGCATGAATATTTTTTTATTATGTTTATACATGCATAATTAATGTTTAATTTATTCATGTATAAATTCTACTTAGGAATTATTTTAATCTTTGTTTATGCATGGATATTTTTAAGATTTGGTCTATCTTTGCATTTTGACAATGGAGGAAAAATAATTGAGTTTGCATGCGTACTTAGTTAATTTCTTTTAAGGAAGAGAAATTTTTTTCAAAGATGTGTTTATGTAAGTGACATAACTATGTGATAGTGTGTCCTTAATATCAATTTTTTTTTTAAATCTATTGAAATAGAGGGAGAAAATTGATTGAATTTATTTCACATAAAATTTTTTTCATGCATAGTAACAATGTAAGTGTGGTTAGTTTTGTTCTTGTGATAAATAGTCTTGTTTTGCTTACTTTGTTTTTATATGATATGATGAATAACTATTAATTGAGCTTATTCCTACAAAATTCATATTCATGTATACATTCTTCTTGGAATAGTTTTTATCTTTTAAAATGACATGAATTTTATAAAGATTTTGAATATTTTTGCTTTCATTGTTTTGGTTCTTAGTCTTTTATTCCCTCTAGTATTTTTGGCTCCCTTAAGTCCATTTCCCCTTATATATCTCTCTCTTTTCTTTTTGTCTTTAATAAAGGGGGAGAAGAAGCTATGTGCTCAGGGGATAAATAATTGTGTTTAAGATATGCTAAGTACCACATGATTATATATGATTGATTGATCAATTAAACCCTACATGATTATGTGATGTTTGAATATAGCATATATACTATTTTGTGATGCATTATAGTAACATTATATGCATGTATGTTTGAAATTATTTCCTTCATGTTGTCTAACATTTTTTTTAATAATCATGTTATCATCATTTGTTATGTTAGGCCATGTTTTTGGTAACTTTTTATGTTGTCTTTATTTTTGCCAAAGAAGGATAATAAAGAAATATATTTGTTAAACCCTTATACATACTAAGATAATTTATTTATTTATATGCTTTGATACATGATAAATATTGAATTTATGCACATGTTAAGGGGGAGCAAAATGTTTTCTCATTTTGCATCTATTTAATTTGAAAGGGGGAGCTATTTTTATTTAATGTACTTATATATGTTATTTATTTTTTACACACACACACATATTATTTAACATCTTTTCAAAGCTAAAATGGGGAGATTGTTGAACATTTGCATGATCAAACTCCTAATTTTGGACTTTGATAAACAATTTTTATACTAATAATTTCAATTAAGTGTGTAGGGAATTATATACCAAACATATACCAAGCATATACACTTTTGGATGAATAGTGACTTTTCGGGCTCATTGAACCTCTGAGATTAAAGAAGACTTTTGACATATTTAGAGCTCTTAAATGAGAAAATGAGCTTCTTCACTTTTGAATTAGACATCTTAATATCAAAATCCAAGTTCATTTGGGTATGTAAATCTTCAGTCGAAGTCAGTATACACAGCTTGCATTTCAATTTGCACAACTCTTGATATTTCAACAATATCTTTGGCTACAGATGTCTAATTGAAGTGATTCAAAGTTTTATTGAAAGATAAGATAATTATCTACAACTTTAATGCAGAACATTTTGGCTGAATTGATCTTCTTCAGTTCCTTTCATGAGCATCTTTTGAAGTGGTCATGAGTTGTCCTAAAGCCTTTAGAGCACATTTTTGCCAAAAAATGGCAACACCCCTCACGAGCTGTTTGCTCATGACCTACTCATGAGCATACCCCTGATAGTATTCCAATGGGAATTTTTGAATGCAACGGATATATTTTCACCCCTCACGAGCACTGTTCACTCGTGAGCCGCCAGTGAGCATCCTTTTAGCTGCCAAAAGTCCAAGAATTGATTCAAAATTAATTCTAAACATTGGAGACATGATTGATACATCCAACAACTACATTTTTAAGAGTTTTTCTATATAAACACAACTTAGAATTCAATTGAAAGGTTAAGAAAACTTATTTATCATTCATCATTTTCTTAAACATTCAAATGAGCTCTTAAAATTTCTTTTAAACAAATTCTTTGTGTATAACTCTTGTGAGAGTTGGTGAGTGATTAGAATAGACATTCTTATTCTTCTATTTTCTAGGTTTAGAAAACGAGAAGTGAGATTCTATTCTAAAGGAATTAGTTTAAGTGTTTAGCCATTAAAACACTTGGGAAATTGGTTTTAGTGTGAGCCTTGAAAACACTTGTAACTTGGTTTTTGAGTGAGCCTTGAAAAATCAAGTTGTAAGGTTGTAAGAGTGAGCCATAAAACTCTTATGTATTCTCAATCTTGTGAATAAGATTGTGGGTGATTAAAAAGTCCGAACTTGGGGATAAGTTAGGTAGAGATATAGGATTATTGTTGAATCTGAACTCCTTAAATATTTGTACTTTTCATTCTTCCTTCTTAACTCTTACTTAATTCTTGCAAAGAATTCCTTTAATTTCCCATTTTTGTTTGATAGTCCTATTCACCCCCCCTTCTAGGACTCTTTCACCTAAAAATAAAATTTTCATAATGAGTAGGTATTGAATTACCTACATCAAATTCCTCCTGGAAAGCTTGTATTTTTAATATATATTAATGATATTTTGATATTTTCTAATACATTAAAAGAGCATTTTTGACACATATTGTTATTTCCAAAAATATGTGAAGAAAAAAAATTAGCTCTAAGTAAAGGAAAAAGTAAGATAGCTAAAATAAAAATAGAATTTTTAGGATCAGTAATTAATAATAAAAGAATTAAATTACAGCTTCACATAGCCCAAAAATCATTAGAATTTCCTAAAAAATTTACAGAAAAAAGACAGTTACAATCATTATTAGGATTATTAAATTTGTATAGAAAATATATACCAAATTTTAATAAAATGAAAAGTTAGATTGGATAGAAAAAGATGAATTATTAGTAAAATGGATTAAATTATTAGTAAAAAGGATGAATTATCAGTAAATCTAAGCATTTGTTGATAGAAATTAGTAGTAATAATGAATAAATAAGTCAAAATTTTGAAAGTGACATAGTATATTGTAATTATAAAGAATCACATAATAATCACAATATAGAAGATAATGCTATAGAAAATTTAATAATAGATATGATAAAAAATTTAGAAAATGCTAAATTAGAAAATTGTTTGTATAATAAACCAGTTTTTCATTAGCAAATACAATAATATATATTCATTAAAAAATGAGTACTCTCATTAAGTAACAATGACTATCCTAATTTCATTACACCTCTTAATGAATTTTTATCATAAATAATATAAATTTCCACAAATTGTAAATCCTAACCAACAGTCTATATGTCAATGATAGCCTATACAAATAGCTTGTGAAAATTCAAAAAACTAGGTCAAAAAAGCCAATGTCCTATAATAAAAAATCTTTAAAGTCTAAAATCAACTATCCCTTTTTGAATCACAGCATCCATAACATAACACGCTAAAAAAATTCAAAAATGATGTTGAACCAATAATTTTCACAAACCAATTGGATAAATCGCATCATACTTCTAGTTAAAGTTTTGTGAGTCACTCCACTGACATAAACCCTTTTCTGCATTAACATGAATATCTTGCACATTTTCTATTGTAAAATCCCCCAAATGTTGAACAACTCTAATCTAGTCTTGGTAGTAGTAGTTTAAATTTTCTCTGTTACGCTCCATACCTCTTTCCTAAAGAGAATATTGCATAAAGACACATAATAAATCACTATCACTATAAAAAAAATACACTTCTATGCTCCTGATAAGTGCCGCCAATTGTTCCAGTAAATACATTTAAGTCACCTTCTATTTTTTGGTTTAAATGCAAATAAGTAAAGATCACATAACTAAAACCTAACATCAATATATGATTGTTTTTCCATAAACCTAATCTCTATATAACATAATTTCCTTCCGCTAGTTTTTGGTAAAATGCCTAACATATACCGACTCTTAAAGCCTTATAATTTTTCCCAAAGCATCAAAATAAAGTTTTCATAATGAGCAGGTGTTGAATTACCTACATCGAATTCCTCCTGGAAAGCCAGTACTTTGGTATATATTGATAATATGTTGATATTTTCTAATACGTTATAAGAACATTTTTGACACATTGTTATTTCCAAAAAGATGTGAAGAGAAAAATTAGTTTTAAGTAAAGGAAAAAGTGAAATAACTAAAACATAAATAGAATTTTTAGGTTCAATAATTATAATAAAGGAATTAAATTACAACCTCAAATAGCCCAAAAATCTTTAGAATATCTTGAAAAAATAACAAAAAAAGATAGTTACAATCATTATTAGGATCATTAAATTTGCATAGAAAATATATATAAAATTTATTTTATATTTTTTCTAGTTTTAATAAAAATTTTAAAAAATGAAAAGTTAGATTGGACATAAAAAGAAGAATTATTAGTAAAAAGGATAAAATTATTAGTAAAAATGATGAATTATTAGTAAATCTGAGCATTTGTTGATAGAAATTAGTAGAACAAATAAGTCAAAAATTTTGAAAGTGACACAGTATTTTGTAATTATAAAGAATCGCATAATAAGCAAAGTATAGAAGATAATGCTAAAGAAAATTTAATAATAAATATGATAACAAATTTGGAAAATGTTAAATTAAAAAATTGTTTGTATAATAAATCAGTCTTTCACTAGCAAATACAATAATATATATTCATTAAAAATGGAGTGCTCTCATTAAGTAACAATAACTATCCCAATTCCATTATACCTCATAATGAATTTTTATCACAAATAATAAGAATTTCCACATATTGCAAATCCTAACAAAAAGTCCATATGCCAGTGACAGCCCATGCAAGTAGTTTGAGCAAATTCAGAAAACTATATCAAAAAAGCCAATGTCCCATCAAAAAATCTTTAAAGTCTAAAATCAATTATCCATTTTTGAATCACAACATCCATATCATAATACGCTAAAAAAATTCAAACATGATGCTAAACCGATAACTTTCACAAACCAATTGAATAAAAGCATCATACTTTTAGTTAAAGTTTTGCGAGTCACTCTACTAACACAAATCCCTTCTATATTGATACAAATATTTTTCACATTTTTTGTTGTAAAATCCCCCAAATGTTGAACAGCTTTAACCTAGTCATGATAGTAGTAGGTTAAATTGTCTCTCTTACGTTCCATATCTCTTTCCAAAAGAAAATATTGCATAGTGACACGTAATAAAATCACTATCACTATAAAAAATACACTTATTTGCTCCTGGTAAGTGTTGCCAATTGTTCTAGTAAGTATTTTCAAGCCACATTCTATTTTATGGTTTAAATGCAAATACGTAAAGATCACATAACTGAAACTTAACATCAATATATGATTTTTTGTCGTAAACATAATATTTATATAACATAATTTCCTCCTCCTATTTTTTGGTAAAATGTCCAACATATCCTGACTTTTAAACCCTTGCAATTTTTCCTAAAACCTTAAAATAAAATTTTCATAACGAGCAAGTGTTGAATTAACTACATCAAATTCCTCCTAGAAAACTAGTACTTTAGTTCATATTGATGATATTTTCTAATGCATTAGAAGAGCATTTTAAACACATGTTGTTATTTCCAGAAAAATACAAAGAAAAAGGATTTGTTCTAGGAGAAGGAAAAAGTAAGATAGCTAAAACATAAATAGAATATTTAGGATCAATAATTAATAATAAAGGAATTAAATTACATCCTCACATAACCCATAAATTATTAGAATTTCCTAAAAAATAATAGACAAAAAGACAGTTACAATCATTCGTAGGAATATTAAATGTGTGTAGACAATATATTCTAAATTTATCTTGTATTTTGACAAGTTTTAATAAAAAAAAATTAAAAAAGAATGAAAAGTTATATTGGATAGAAAAAGATGAATTATGAGTAAAAATGATTAAAAGAAATTTGTAAAAATATTTTACCTTAACAATTACCAACAGGACCATGTGAAATTTTAATTTATATTGTGAATTTTGATAATTTGTTTATGTTGACCATTTACATGATCAAACTCCAAATTTTGGACTTTGACAGAAAATTTTTATACTAATAATTTCAATTAAGTATGTAGGGAATTATATACCATACATATACCAAGCATATACACTTTTGGATAAATAGTGACTTTTCGGGCAAATTGAACCTCTAAGATTCAAGAACACTTTTGACATCTTTAGAGCTCTTAAATGAGAAAATGACTTCTTAACATTTGAAGTAGACATCTTGACTTTCTGAATTGGGCTTATTTGTCAAAATCCAAGTTCATTTCGTTATGCAAATTTTGAGTTGAAATCCACATATACATCTGCCATCTCAGATTGCACATCTCTTAGTATTTTGGACATATCTTGAGTTACAGAAGTCCAATTAAGGTGATTTAAGATGCTATGAAAATATAAGTCAAATATATACAATTTTCATGAAGAAAATATGGGCAAATTAAAATTTCTTTAGGACCATATCATGGCTTCAACTTGTGTATAGCTATTTGATAGTATTCTACATTTCAGATTGCACAACCCTTAGTAATTTGGACATATCCTGAGCTACAGAAATCAAATTTAGGTGATTAAAAATGATATGGAAAGATAATTGAAATATCTACAGCTTTTATGAAGAAAGTATGGGCAAATTCAAATTTCTTCAGGAGTAAATCATGGCCTCAATTTGGGTATAGCTGTCTGACTGTAGTCTGCATTACAGATTGCATAACCCTTAGTATTTTGGACATATATTGAGCTAAAGAAGTCCAATTTAGGTGATTAAAATTGATATGAAAATATAATTCAAATATTTACAGCTTTTATGAAGAAAGTATGGGCAAATTGAAACGTCTTGAGCAGCCAATTATGATTTCAATCCATGAATAGCTGTCTGATAGTATCAGTCTCAATAATTCAAAATATAGACATTGGACACATCATTTTCACCTCCAACAGATATATTTTTTAGTATAAATTCCTCTAGAGCTGAATGAAATTTAAGAAACTTGTTTATCATTCATTATTTCTTAAGCATTCATTGAGCTCTCAAATTCTCTTAAATAATTCTTTATTTGTATAACTCTTATGAGAGTTAGGTGTGTGTTAGAAATAGAATTTCTCTTCATCTCAAATCTTGGGTTAGATTAGAAGGGAAGTGAGATTTATTTCTAAAGGAATTTGTTTAAGTATTGTCCATTGAAATACTTGGGTTTTGGTTTTTTGAGTGAGTCTTGAAAACTCATGTTGTAAGGTTATAAGAGTGAACCATAAAACTCTTGTATAGTCTCAATCTTATGAATAAGATTGTGGGTGATTGAAAATCCTAACTTGGGGATAAGTTAGGTGGAGATGTAGGATTGTTGTTGAATCCAAACTCCTTAAATCCTTGTGTTCTTCATTCTTCCTTCTCAACTTCTATTTAATTCTTGCAAAGAAATCTTTTAATTTCTCATTTTTATTTGATAGTCCTATTCACCCCCCAAGACTCTTTTCAGTCTATAATTAGGCAGTTTGTCTGTCTTTCTTGCATACATTCTTATAATGGTATCAAAGCATATAGGTTAAGTAAAGAATTTGTAGAGAATTTAGAAATCATGATAAAAAAATCTAAGCATATATTGATAGAAATTAATAGTAAAAATGAACAAATAAGTCAAGATTTTGAAAGTGACATAATATTTTGCAATTATAAAGAATCACATAATAATAATAGTATAAAAGGTAATACTATAGAAAATTTAATAATAGATATGGTAACAAATTTAGAAAATTGTAAATTTCAAAAAAAAATTGTACAATAAACCAGTTGTTCACTAGCAAATACAACAATATATATTCTTAAAAATGGAGTACTCTCATCAAATAACAATGACTATCCGAATTCCATTACACATCTTAACGAATTTTTATCATAAATAATAAAAATTCCTACATATTGCAAATCCTAACCTAAAGTCCATACGCTAATGATAGCTCAGGCAAGTAGCTTAAGCAAGTTCAAAAAACTAGGTAAAAAAACCTAGTGTCCTACCTATAGACGGTGGGGTTTAAAGCGCGTAGCAACCGCGACATTGTTTAGGCTTAGGGCCTTAGGGAACACATTACTATGTCACAAAGTCATGGCATGGAGAAGATGAGTCTTCACCCAAGGTAATAACTGGGACAATTTGATTGGTGGTACTCAATTCTCTAAAAGAAAGTTAGCACCACAACCAGGAGATTCTGGGAACGGAAAACTAACTTCTCTTAGTCTCGTGTTCATTTAAAATAATTTTATAAATGATTATTTCATCCTCTAATTACATACAATTTTATTTAAATCCTATTTGACATCCATCTAACCCTAGGCATCTAGTCAACAAAATTACACATAAAAAAATGCACTCAAGATCCCTAAGTATAAACTATGTTAATTTTATGAAAAAGTTAACTAGATTTATATTTTATTTACAAGTGAGAAAGGGACTAAAGGTGGACCTACATTTTTTATTAATTAATGAGCCTAGATCTATTTATTTTACTTTGTCTAAAAAATAGGCTTAAGTCTATTTAATTTTAAAGAAAAATTAAATTAATGGGCCTAAGTCTAACTTGGTTTTATTTTAAGTGAAATGTGGGCCTAGGTCTATTTATTTTAAAAGAAATGAAATTAAGTGGGCTGAGCTAAGTTAAACAAGTTTTAATTAACTAAGTGGGCCTAAAATCTAATCAACCTAATAGGCCTAAATTGATTTTAATCATTCAAAATCCTAAACCATTTTTTAAGCCTATTTAAAGTAAGTTGGACCTATGTGTGGGCTTGGAGCCCAAAATAATATAAAAACCCAAAAACATAACCCAAAACAAATAAAACATAAAAAAAAAAGGATCAAACAAACATTTTAGTGATTTTCTAGAAAAAAAAAACCTAAATCAATTACATACAAACCCTAAATTAAGCTACAACCACCATTGATTTTAATTGATTTTTTACCCAATTAAACCTAATTACTAATTGATTTAAACGCAGAAAATTAAATCTTTCATTATTCCTACTAATAGGACTATTACAAACTACGTACAAAAATTAAAATTAAATAATTATACACTCATGAATTAAAATAACTACACATAACACATAAATGAAAAATAAAAATTAAAACCCTAATATCCACTAGACAACAGTACAGATTATTCCATGACATTTCAGGGTTCTTTTATTTGTTTGAACACAGACAATATCCTCCTCAATCCACAATCGGACATTAAAATAAAAAACACGAAAACAAAAAGATTAGTAAAACTAAATCAAATAACAAAATATCAATAAAAAATATTGTGAAATAAAAGAGAGAAGGGAAAGAAAAAATGGAGTGTTGTGAAAATGCTTGTTTTAGCCCCTAAGACTAGGATTTTCACCGTTGAAATTAAATTATTGTTGATTCTGGACTGAAACTAAAAGAACAAAGAATCACCCTCATTAAAATGAACTATATCAAGAAAACTAAGGCTTTGAAAGAATAAAAGAAATCAAAGTTTATGGTGTACAGGGCATTCTTAGTAGCGTCTAGATTTTAGGGTTTTTTTACGCAGTCAAGTTTTTTTATGTTGTTCTCTCTGATCTTCTCTTGCCGTTTAGGGTTTTTTCTCTCTGGTTTTTTTCCCTCCTTCTTTCTCAGTCTGTGTATGTGTGAGTTTCAAGCCCCACACACGCAAAATCTTTGCTTTTTAAAGCAAAATCTATTTGCATACTGACTTCCCAAATTTGCAATAACGGTCTCATCTCTTCAAAATAAACAGATAGAGTTTTGATTTTTGAAAGCTATTTACACATTTTGAACGTGTTGAAATTTTCATTAGATAATAATAATAAAAAAATTAAATTTTCAACTAATCAAAACACTGAAAAAAATTGACAAAAAAATGAAAAATACGCGAAAAATCAAAAAAATGGGACTTTTATGCGTCGACATTACACAAAGTCGGTCGGCATTACGCCAATGCCGATCAACATTAAATGTCGATCCTAATTTTTTTAACTTTTAATTACCAAAAGACCCCTGAAAAATTGACCTCCTTGTCATCAAATCTTAAAAAATGTTGCAATTTAGTCCTTAAAGTCCAGAAAATCAACAACCAAGTTCAATTTTTGAATAAATTTCATAATAGGGGCTTATGTCATAATTGTGCACAATTGCATCCCGAAATTGGGTGCTTACACCACCAAAAAATCTTTAAAGTCTAAAATTAGTTATCCCTTTTTGAATTATAGCATATATATCATAATGCACTAAAAAATTCAAGTATGGTGTTGAACTGACAACTTTCACAAACCAATTGGATAAGTTGCATCATACTTATAGTTAATGTTTTGCAAGTCACTCCATTGACACAAATCTGTTATGCATTGATACAAATATCTTGCACATTTTCTATTATAAAATCACTTAAATGTTGAACAACTCTAACCCAATCATGATAGTAGTAGGTTAAATTTTCTCTCTTACGTTCCATATCTCTTTCCAAAAGATAATATTACACAGAGACATGTAATAAATCACTATCACTATAAAAAAACACTTATTTGCTCCTGGTAAGTGCCGCTAACTATTTCAGTAAGTACATTCAAGCCACCTTTTTCTCTTTTTTTTTTAGTTTAAATACAAATAAGTAAAGATTACATAACTAAAACCTAACATCAACATATGATTTTTTGTCGTAAACCTAATTGCTACATAGAATAATTTCCTTCTCTTATTTTTTGGTAAAATGCCTAACATATCATGACTCTTAAACCTTTGCAATTTTTTCTAAAGCTTTAAAATAAAATTTTCATAACAAGCAGGTGTTGAATTGCCTACATCAAATTCCTTTTGGAAAGTTAGTACTTTAGTTTATATTGATGATCTTTTGATATTTTCTAATACATTAGAAGAACATTTTAGACACATATTGTTATTTCTAAAAAGATGTGAAGAAAAAGGAAAAAGTAAGATAGCTAAAATAGAAATTAAATTTTTAGGATCAATAATTAATAATAAAGGAATTAAACTACAACTTCACATAGCCGAGAAATTGTTAGAATTTCCTGAAAAAATAACCAAAAAAAGACAGTTACAATCGTTATTAGGATTATTAAATGTGTGTAAATGATATATTCCAAATTTATCTTATATTTAGACTAGTTTCAATAAAAATGTAAAAGAATGAGAAGTTATATTGAATAGAAAAAGATGAATTATTAGTGAAAAGGGTAAAAGAAATTTGTAAAAAGACTCCACCTTTGTCATTATCAATAAG
The DNA here is from genome assembly GCA_947683625.1 of Mallotus nudiflorus. Classification (NCBI taxonomy): domain Eukaryota; kingdom Viridiplantae; phylum Streptophyta; class Magnoliopsida; order Malpighiales; family Euphorbiaceae; genus Mallotus; species Mallotus nudiflorus. Next base: position 6,349,344 of record CANTUR010000049.1, on the reverse strand, counting down.
ACTGTGAAATTATTAATTTATACTGTGAATTTTGATAGTTTGTCTATCATTAGGCAGTTTGTCTATCTTTCATGCATGCATCCTTATAATGGTATCGAAGCATATAGGTTAAGTAGAATTTACAAATAATTTAGAAATCATGAAAAGAAAATCTAAGCATTTGTTAATAGGAATTAGTAGTAATAATGAACAAATAAGTCAAAATTTTTGAAAGTAACATAGAAATTTAATAATAGATATGATAACAAATTTTGGATATTGTTTATATAGGGTTGTTTTTGGACCCTGCATGCCTTAGTTGTATGCATTGTTTTTAAACCCCTTGCATGTCATTTGTTGTGGTATGTATGTGTTCTACTCATGTTTATATATATTAATCGATTCCATTGATATGTTAAATGTGTCTTTGTTACTGTTTTATGCTTTTGATTTAGTTATTAAATAAAATGATTGTTACTTTGTTGATACATGCCCGTTTTTATAGACAACGTTCAAGGTACTATTCTCATTGGTGTGGTGTATATATATATAGAGAGAGAGAGAGCCTTGCTAAACTATATTTAACTGAGAACAACATATGAAATTTTTTGTAACGTTTTCTATTAATAATTCATGCAATGAAAGTTTTTTTTTTTAAAGGCTTATCTTTTCTTATTTTTTTATTACCATTCCTTTGTTTACTCAAGGGATGAAAAAATTAAAAATTTGTTATGTACATTTTTAAATGTGATTTTAGTCTGATTAATCAACTCCAAAATATAAATTAAATATTCATTGAGTTGTTTCATTATTTCCTTATTAGTACTTACTATTTCAAATGAATTGATTATTATTATTATTTTTATAATTGAAAATTTAAAAGTACTTAAAATATGAACTTTTATCTTTATTATTTATTATTATTTTATTATTATTATTATTTATTATTATTATTATTTTTATAGTTGAAAATTTAAAAGTACTTAAAATATGAACTTTTATCTTTAAAATTTTGAATGTGTCAATTTAATTGCTCAACTCACTTGCATCCACGAAAAGTAGTTGTGTTGCGTTATATACATGTAAACAAAATACAATTATATTTTTTACTTCACTTGTGTGCATGAACCTTACATACATATCAACAAATTGAATTTTTTTTTATTTGAATTACTTGCGTACAAGAACCAAAAAAAAAATTATTGTGTTTAATTAATTAATTAATTAATTATGAATAATTTTATATTTTGTGATTAATATTTTAATTATTGTTAAAATAAAGAAGGGATAAGTACAAATAAGTTTCCTATGGTTTAAGCATTTTAGCATTAGGGGTTTATGATTATTTTTTTCTATGACACTTCAATACCTTGTGGTTTCATATTTATAACATTTAAGTGACAAATTTTGTTACAGCTTTTTATTTCTCTCTCCTCAAGCATTCAAAAATCAAAATAGTAATACAATTTGATAGAGGAAGGAAAAATAAGTTTATTCATGGTAGTTTCAAGTAGTAATAATAAAGGATAACGACCCCATAAGTCCTATAACTTGTTAAAATTTACAATCAAGTCCTAAATAATTTTTTTTAATTAAGTCCTAAAACCACTTAAGTGATAACACATTAGTCCATGTCTATCAACTTAAACAGAATCATCTGAGGTGGTAAATGGATCCCACTAAATGAACTTTCATGTGCAGACATGTATGAAATGCTTTCCATGTTAGCCACGTAAGAGTGCTTTCCACGTTAGTTATCCACTACCACTATAGGTTGGGTTTAATTTGGGTTGGGGGGGGATTAGGGTTTCTTTGAATAAATTGATTCTCTTCTTGCACATTCTCTTATTTCTCTTCTTATCAAATCTTTTCTTTCTCTCCTATTTTCTCTTCCCAAAATTATTTTCTATTTTGTTCTCTTGTGTTGATAATAAATATGAGCTAATGACGGTAACATATATACTATGGCATTTTGGGGGAAGGTTGAGGGAAAATGGGTATAACATGGGCGATATTTTTAATTAGGTAGTTGATCTTGATCATTTGGGATACTAGAGCATACAAAAAATGAATTAAAGCACCAAGATAATGTGAAGATATTTTTTAGAGATCTAGGGAAGGGTAGTTTGCAATTTAAGAAAAGTTTATAGTTAGTGCATAATGATGTAACAACTTATCAATTATTGTCTGTGTTAAATGACAAAAGAGAGGTTAATGTGTATATTATGTGTGATAGTAGTGAAGATGGTGTTGGTGGGTCTTATAGCTATAAGGAGCCTGAAGAAAAAAGACCTCTTGAGTCTTTAGAAAAAGCAATAGAAGATGAAAGTTTGAAGAATAATAACATTGGTTCTAATAGTGCAGAAGAACTAAATGATAATGAACTTGTTGATGTTGTGATTAGTGAAGAGGATGAGAAATATGAGCATTACAATGAGGGTGGAGTTGAATATTTATTTAATGAAGATAATGATGAACTTAAGGGCGCTAAGGAAAACCTTAAGGCTATGACTTCCTTAGTAAAGAAAATTTAGCATGGTAGTAATTATACACAACATGAATTAAAAAAAGAAATTAGTTAGTGAGTTTGAAGGGGTATGTGAAGATGCAGGTATAGATGGAGAGAAGAGGAAAAGGAAAAAAGGCAGTAAGTCAACGAATAAGAAGACAATGGATTCAAATACAAGTGCACATACTTCTTATATTGACTCTGATAATTGTAATTACATTGAAAATAATGAGGAGGTAGATATCACTAGTGGAAGAAGGAGAACCAAATACCCTACATATGATACAAAGGTACATATTCCAAGCTTTTTAGTTGGCATGATGTTTAAGGATGCATATGAGTTTAAAGAGGCATTATCCAAATATAAGATAATGATGAGGCACCAACTAAAATTTACAAAGAACACTAAATAGTATATGAGGATGCAATGCAAGAAAGTTAAATGCCTTTAGAAGATTTCAGGCTCCTTTGATCCAAAAGAAAGTGTTTCAGGTTATATTCCTTCATGATGTCCACTTTTGCAACTTAGTCAACTATAGTAGGAAGTTAAGTTCCTATTGGCTTGTAGATTATTTATTACATAATTTCCAAAGCATCCTGTAAACGATGGGGTTTAGCGCGTGTCCAAGATTTTAGCAACCGCGACACTGTTTAGGCTCAGGACCTTAGATAACACACTAACCACTATCACAAAGACATGGCGTGGAGATGAGGAGTCATCACCTAGGGTAATAATTGGGATAAATTGAAAAGGTGGTACTCGATTCCCTAAAAGAAAGCTAGTAACACAACTAGGAGATTCTAGATACAAAATACTAACTTCTCTTACTCTCGTGTTCATTTAGAATAATTTTATAAATGTTTATTTCATCCTCTAATTACATGAAATTTTATTAAACTCTATTTGACATACATCTAACCCTAGGCATTTGGTCAATAAAATTACACATAAAAAATGCACTCAAGATCGTGTTGTCCCTAAATCTAAACTATGTTAATTTTTTTAAAAGGTTAGCTAGATTTACATTTCATTTACAAGTGAGAAATGGACTAAAGGTAGGCCTACATTTTTATTGATTAGTGAGCCTAAATCTGTTTATTTTAATTTGTCTAAGGAATGGACTTAAGTCTATTCAATTTTAAAGGAAAATTAAATTAATGAGCCTAAGTCTAACTTGGTTTTATTTTAAGTGAAATGTGGGCTTAGGTCTATTTATTTTAAAAGAAATGAAATTAAGTGGGCTGAGCTAAGTCTAAACAAGTTTTAATTAACTAAGTGGGCATAAAATCTAATTAACCTAATGGGCCTAAATTGATTTTAATTATTTAAAGTCTTAAACCATTTTTAAGCCTATTTATTTAAATGGGTTAGAACTAAATGTGGGCTTGGGACCCAAAAACATAAAAAAAAAAAAAAAGGTCCAAAAACATAAAAAAAAAAACATAAGAAACATCATAAAATCAAATCAAAATACATTCACATATGATTTCTAAAAAAACCTAATTTAATTACATATAAACCCTAATTAACTAAAGCCACCATTAATTTTAATTAATTTTACCCAGTGAACCTAGTTTTACTAATTAATTTTAAAGTGAAGAAAATTAAATGTTTTACTATTTCCACTACTGGGGCTATTGTAAACTACGTATAAAATTTAAACAATTATACACTATGGATTAAAATAACTACACAAAACACATAAATGCAAAATAAAGATTAAAATCCTAAGAACTATTAAAAAATAGTACATGTTCATCCATGGTATTCCATGGATCTTCTGTTCAATTAAAAACAGGCGGTATCCTCCTCCTCAATTCACATACGAACATCAAAACAAAAATAAGCAGATTAGTAATGAAATCAAATAATCAAAACAATAACAAAAATAAAAGAAAAAATCATAAATAGAAAATAATAGAAAAGAGTAAAAATGAAATAGAAAATAACACTGAAAGATTTAGATGTTGTGCAAATGCCCTTTTTGAGCCCCTTAGATTGGATTATCACCATTGAAATTGAAGTATTGTTGATTCTGGACTGGGATTTGATTACTTTCGAAAACTTCAATATTTAAAATTAGGGTTTTTTACACTCGCAGTCTCTCTATTTTTTCTTTCGTCTTTTTCTCAGTGTGTGTCTCTCTGTGAGTTAAAATCCTCTCCCCCTAGCAGAAAAAAGGTCCTCTTTCGCACGCATACAGACTCTGCTTTTAAATACAAAGTCTGCTTGCGTACTGACTTCCTCCTTCGGAGGAATAGACTCATCTTATCTCATTTGATGATAGCGTTTGTTTTTTATTTCAAAAACTTATGCATTTAAAAACCTTATCAGATAATAATAAAGATAAAATTGAATTTTTAACCAATCATAACATTGAAAAAATCAATAAAAATATGCAAAAAATTAAAAAAAAGGATTTTTATGCGTCGGCATTGTGCAATGCCGATCGGCATTACACCAATGCCGATCCTAATTTTCTTTTTTTAACTTTTAATTATTGAAAAACCCCTAAAAATGACTTATTTGCAATCAAATCTTAAAAAAATATTGCAATTTAGTCCCTAAAGTCCAGAATATCGACAACCAAGTTCAATTTTTGAATAAATTTCATCATAGGGGTTTACATCGCAATTGTGCACAATTGCATCCCGAAATTGGGTGCTTACACATCCTAAGTCTGAAACTTCCTGAATTGCAACAATTAGTGAAATCTGAATTAAAACTTGAGGTTACCATATCACAGTGTTGGAGAACAAAGAAGCTATTAATAAAAAAGGTGAAGGGGAATGCAAAAAAGGAGTTCAATAAGCTTTAGAGTTATGTGATAGAGCTAAGGAATTCCAATGAAGGCAACACTATCATTTCGGAATGCAATAAAGATAACAGTTTCAAAAGAATTTATATTACATTTCATTATTGTAAAAAGGGGTTTTTGGCTAGTTATAGGAGAGTCATTGGGGTTGACAAAGCATTCTTAGAGGATTGGTGAAAGGTGAGGTTCTAGCAGCAGTTAGTAGAGATGCCAATAACCAAATCTTATGTGTTAACATATCTTACTGATATTAATTTCATATTTTGTTAAGAATAATGTTGTAGTTAGTTTTGGTTATGTTCAAGTTCCTATTATATGTCATTACTTCTCAACAGATGAAGCTGCTATATTTTCTAATAATTATGTTATATTTCATTAATCCAAAAACCAAAATTACATAGTCAATTGAAGGTGCTATCTTGTCCCTACATTAGCAATTACAAATTACTCTAATTACATCTACTAAAATTCACTGTTAACAACCAACATATTCTACCCTCCTTTCACAAAAACATACATATTTTGCCCTGATACCCAAAAACACCACCTTCTAAACTCACTTACACAAATAAAGGATGACTACAATCATTTAAGAAATAACACACCACTTCATTAACTTCTTGTTTCTTATTTGCAGTTTATTCTTCTCATTTTCAAATTTAAAAATTCTCCTTAATAAGTCAAAAATAATTTGCTTGGATCTACTACACATTGGTGGATCAATCCAGTAGAAAAACTAATATCCCATTCCATTATAAAATCATTCCAAGAAAAACCCAAAAAACTCAGCAAAAAAATAACCCACAAATATTCAACATTGAAACCTAAAAATACTATTAAATTATAATCTTACCATGCTTCTATCACATGTGAAGAATCTCCTTCCTGGATTAGTGTTGGTCCAAGATGTTCTTATTACACTTCTTTTCCCATAATTATAAAGCATATCTTCTTCTTTTTTCTCTCACAGATCCTTGGGTTTAAAGGACACTAACATTGTCTTTCTTGGGAAGAAGAAGGCTACTGCAGACTCTATTTTAGGTAGGGGACCAACTCCCTCCAAAACCAACGCCATTTCTTGTGTTTCCCTCCTTTTTTTAGAGTTTCGTTGCTTGCTGACATAATAAGGCCACCTATTCTTTGTTTAAATACATGGAAAAGTCAATGAATCAATATCAGCCACGTCAGATGATTCTGTTTGAGTTAATAGACATGGACTAACGTGTCATCACTTAAGTGGTTTTAGGACTTAATTAGAAAAAAAGTTTAGGACTTGATTGCAAATTTTAACAAGTTATAGGAATTATGGGGTCATTATCCCTAATAATAACATAAATAAAAGAAAAAATAAAATAATTTTTCATTTTTTTTAAAAAATTCTAAACACTATGAACAATGGCATTATTACTAAATTAATGTTAAAAATATGAGAATTTGATTAAAATTAAAAATCAATTTTTTTGGATGCTAGAAATGAGAGAAATCATGAGTTGTAAAATTTTTTGTCATTTAACTGCTATTAATTTGGAATTATAGGGTACTGAAATATCACAAAAGCAACCACAGGATCTCGATGTTAAAATGCTTGAACCATAAAGTACCTATTTGTACTTATCACAATAAAAAATGTAAATATTAAAGCGTGGGTAATCTTTCTTGTAAATACATCAAAATTAGTTATTTTTATTCGAACCTAAATGAGTAAAAACCTATCTTTTTTTTATAAAATATCATTTCATAGCGCATTTGACCAAGTCATTATCATTAGTGACTTTGCACAATTGTTATTTTCAAAAATTTCAACTATATTTTCATATATAGATTCTAGTGTTCTTTTTTTTTTCCTATTTTTAAACTTTGTTCCCACTTGCCAGCTGTGTCCTACTAGTTAAAGTTGTGTTGCATAAAGAGCTATTGTCCATACATACATAGCACCACTTTTCCCCACTACAACCAAGCAATTTTTTCCCCCTCTTCCTCTTCTTCTTCTTCCTCTTGAATATTTAAATTTCATAAAATAAAAAAAATTCAAAATAATAATAAATAATAATAATTTTTTATTAGCTTCTTCTCCAAAATTTCTTGTCTCATGGTTTAGCAACTAATCCAAATTCCTCTCTCTAAATTCCTTTTTTTTTTCTTTCTCTTTTGTTTATCGAGAAAGTCGCTCTCCCATTCTCTTTTACATATTTATTCTTAGATCTCTCTTCTTTTTCCTTTTCTTATTTTTCTTCTCAATTGTTTTATCTGTTAAGCATCAATGGTGAGTGAATGAATGAATGAGTTCTATTTTTTTTCCCTTAATTTTTGTAAATTTCAGCTTTAGTGTATGAATTTTTTTTTAGAATTTTTAGCTTTATTTATTTATTTTGTATTTTGGAGGTGTAACTTTTCTTGCAAGCCAAAATGCAGTTTGATTTTGTTTGGTAGCAGAGAAAGGAAACATGAAGATAACAAATATATATATATATATATAAAAGGTTGAATTTGTAAAAAAAAAAGATGTTTTTATTTTAGTTGAAATAGGTCAAAATTGGAAGCTTTTACATTTTATGTGCAATTAAACAGGAAAATTAGGGATTCTAATGTTGTGTGTTTGATTATTTTTAAGATTCTGATTTGCTAGACAATGTTACTAGATGTTTTCAAGTTACATTATATGTTTAGTGAAGCTTTCTCTACCTTTGCCAACTTCTTTTTTCCAATACTGCACTGAAAGTCTAGATTTGTCATTAATAATTTTAAGGGCAACAAAATGTTGAGAGATGTGTGTGGAGATGAATTCCATTGTTTTTTTTTTCTAAAGCTTAGAATTCATATATGAGAGTTGATTTAAGATTAAAATAATTATTGCAAGTTATTAAACAAAAAAATTATGAAAAAATAACAACAAAAAAATCAGAAAAAAACTTGTTGATTTTTGTTATAAATAAAAATAAAACAAAAAAAATATGAAATATATCAAAAAATTATTATTTGTATTATTAATACTAATAAAAGTAAAAATTTTATTTATGTCCTTAATTTTATTATTAATAATGAAAAAATAACTGAAATAGCAACATAAATTTGCAAAAATCAATAACTGCAAAATTGATTTTTGTTATTTCAGTTGTTGTTTTCAGTTTTATTTTGTTGTTTCTGTTTTTTAATTTTTGTTAAAAAAATTATGAAAAATATTTAAAAAATTATTATTTTTTATTATTATTACTAATAAAAGTAAAAATTTTATTTATGTTCTTAATTTTATTATTAATAATGAAAAATACTGAAAAAACAACAAATAGCAAGAAAAATCAACAACTGCAAATTTTTATTGTTTTGTTGTTTATGTTGTTGTTTTAAATTGTTTTGTTGTTTCTGTTTGTTGATTTTTTTATTTTTATTAAAAACAAAAAAAATAACAACAAAAAAAATTATCTTTATCATTAATAGTAATAAAAGTAAAAAATTTATTTATGGCTTTAATTTTATTATGAATAATTAAAAATTAACTGAAAAAGCAACTAAAATCAGCAACTAAAATTTTTGTTGATTTTTGTTGTTTTAGTTATTGTTTTTATTTTTATTTTTTATTTTTGTTTGTTGATTTTTGTTAAAAAATAATAATAAGAGAAAAATGATAAAAAAAGTTATGAAATATATTAAAAAAATTATTATTTTTATTATTAACACTAATAAAAGTAATATTTATAACCTTAATTTTATTATTAATAATAAAATTCAACTGAAAATATAACAATCTTAAATTATTTTATTATTGTTCTAAATTATTTTATTTTATTTAAGTAATATTTTTATTATTTTTAATTATTATTTTTTTATTGTGTTGTATTGATTTTGTTTAAACTAAATTTATTTAAGGGTAAATTATATTTTCTTTTTATATTTTGGCCCATTATAATACTTTATTCATCTTTTTATTTTATTTTGTTAATATTCATTAGTTATTTTATGGGAAATGAAGCAATATTCATTGGTTCTTTTTGCACGGGATGAAGTAATACGTGGAAAAAAAATACAAGGATGCATATATATATTTTAAAATGTCAATATAAAGGACTGTAATGAAGCAAACACACGGGCTTTATTTTATTAGTTCCAACGCTCACATTTCGATTGCAACAGTCACCTTGTTTGGTATGAGGAATAAATGAAATTCGAGAAGTGCTATCTGCTGATGTTAAAGGTCCTGTTGAGAACTCTTAATCAGAATGTTGAAGTTGTGGTAAATTTCCTTGAATGGGTAGGGGACTATAGGTGTGGGTTGGAAACAATGTTGGTTTTGAAACAAAAGGCATGGTAATGTTTGGGTTATGTATGAAAGCTTCCCTTTATTCTTCCATTTTCTTCTACACTAGGCCGCCGCTCACCCTCTCTTCCTCGATCACCGCCTAACCCTCTCTTCCTCCGTAACAAACCAACCCATTCTCCTCCTCTATCACGCCTATCACCGCCGCCTCATCAGCATCTTCTTCTTCTTCTTTTAAACTTTTGTCGCTTGCAGAGGTTGTTCTTTTATAGGATCAAATCGAAGTTCTCTCTCAATTTGTGTTTTATCTAAATAAAAACTAAATGTGCAGTTGTTCTTGGGTTTTGATTGAAGAAAAGAAAAGGATTTTTTTTTTTTGATTGATTTGCTGTTTTTTTTTTTTTTTTTTGGTTGGGTTTTTTAGGGAAGTCGAAATTAAGGTATCCGTTGAGATAGGCGACCAAGGGAAAAGGGGAGAAGACACCCGTTTCTCAATTCACTAGTTCTTCTACTTCCAAGAGGTTGGGTTTTTTATTTGATTTTTTATTTGTTATTTTTAGAGGTGAAATTTATATAATTTAATCCTGTGAAATGGAATTGAATCTTATGTTTGATTTGATCATAAAGTATCCGTTTGATTTGATTTTAAGTTTTTTATTTTTATTTTTATTTTTATTTTGTGTTGTTGTATCAAATTGGTACTAATGCATGCATTTACGTATGAAATTAAAAAAAGAGAGAAAGAAGGTGTGGGAGAGCTGGTTTTGATTTTGGGTTTAGTTTTTTTTTTTTTAATTTTAATTTTGGCTTTGATTTGATGATTCATTGGAATTAAGTTATTGTATCAAATTTGATACTGATGCATGAATAACTTTTGTTTCAACAATTAAGAATTAATATTTTTGAAATTATTTTATGTTTATTATGATGCTATGTATGTTATTCTGTATGTATTGTACTTTTTTTTTTGCTGCATATTTCTGATTTTTTTGTATTTGCTTAATTGTTATATTTGCCGATTTTCAGGTGATTTCTTATATTTTTTTTTTTTGTATTTGTGCAATTTAATTTTGTATAGAATAGATAGACTCATTTGATAAATTTTTTTTTTGAAGAAATTAAAGTATTTACTTAAGGCTTATTTATTGATTAAATGCCAATCTAAATGTAATTAATTAGATTTCATGGCCACAGGAATTGAAATCTTTACCATGATTGTTTGTAAAGTCTATAAAAATGCAATCTTTAGGCAATTCTTTCTGTTCGGAAACATGGTAGCTGCTAGAATTCTTTTAACTTTTTGAAAGATTGAATTGAATTCTTGCGAATGGCTTATTTTGTTATTGTTTCTCTTTCAATGTTTGTTGATTTTATTGAAGGCCAACAGGCTCTTTTTTTGAAGTTTCATTTTGTTTTTCTTCAACTTTTTATTAGAGAGAATCTACAAGGAAAAGTTAAAAGACGCATTTATGGAAATGTTGGCTACTGGAAGCTCCCCTACCTGTGCATGTGCGCGCATTAATTGCAATCCTTTATTCAAAGAGCTTCAGGTCCTTTTCTCTGTGCGAGTGTGTATATGTGTTTGCTTTGGGGTTTTTGCTTGCACCAATCACATTTATTCCCCTGACCATTGGATAAATTGCTCTGTTTTTTTTCTCTATTAATCAAGCCTGTAATAAGAGTAATTCGAAGAATGGGAATATGGTTTAGAATTAAAATTAAATGGCTGAACATGAGGGTATAAATGAGCCCAGTGTTGTGTGCACTGTGCAGAAAAAACTTCACCTCTTGATGAGACTTGAGAGTTGGGTTTAATGAGCTGATTAGAGATGGTTATGCTGAATGATTGTGATTTAGGCTTCTCCAAGGAGCTATTTATGTTATTGTTTTATTTTAGAACTAACGTCATTTATTATAATTTACAATACTTAATGTTCTGGTGCTTTAGAAGTGCTTGCTATTATGTTAATACCATCTAATATTTCGTTGGCATGACATTTTTGCTTTTATTATGCAAAACAAAAACTATATGCTCAAGAAACATAACTGTTGCTTTAATAGACAAATAAAAAGAAGTATTAACAGTGGAACTGAACAAGGTTGCAGAAACTGATGGTTTTTAAGTGAGGATAATAGTATTAGATATGCCCTTTTAGCTTTGTTGCTGTTGCTTCTTTCAATGAAGTGATGGAATGCTATCCTAGATCAGGCGTGACAAACTGTGTGATCATGTTGCACACTGATGAAAATGAACATTGAAAGTTTATTAATTTATCTTTTTCTACAGCTTATTTGCTTCAAGAAAGTAAGAAGGAGACAACAAAGTAATTGTCACATTTACTTTGATTTGTCAAAATAAATATCCATTTTAAGGAGAACTGAATGTCATGCCACAAAATGTTAAAGTTTTTCTTATGTTTGCTTTTGTTTCTCATCAACAAAATGAATTTTTTCTAATGTATGGTGCTTGTATAGGTACCCACATGCAAGATATTACCAAAAAGTCTATGGGTGGGGAAAGAATGTAATTTAAGGGAGAAGCATTTAATGTTAGCTGCAAAATTCAAGATGAATTGCTTAGCGGACAAAGAAATGGATGTGAGCACTTCAGCTTTGGTTGATGGTGTAGCAAATTGCTCAAATGGTTTGTATCATCATGTTGTTCATGCTATTTGAGTCCCTGTTCCATTTGGTGCTTATGGGTATTATTCTTATTTAGCAGAAATGGATATTAGGGAGCCCAATATTTCAACAGTGCTGATGAACTTTGAGAACAAGTGTGATCCTTATGATGCAATGAGTACACCACTTTACCAAACAGCTACATTCAAGCAGGTAATGTCAATGAATTGTTTCTACAAATTGTATCTTCAGAATTATATGGACATTGATAAATGAAATGTTGGGCTAAAAATGAAAGTATGCTAAATGCTATATATTTCGGGTTGTTTTCTAAGAAAGTTGGGATAGGGAGAGCTTGATTGTTAGTGATTGCTTTAGGGACAACGGAGTTCTTGTGATGATGCTTTATCCAATTCACTGATTTGGGTTTGATTCAGGAGTGATGAGCCTTAATTGTAAAAATGGTGTTACTTTTGATAATTTTGACTTCTCTTTCTCACTTAAGCCTCCAATATATGAGGAAAGATGATCTCAAATTCTGTTTTTGTAATTTCTAATTTTGAGAGTTGTTATTGTTGCCGTCATCATCCACTTCTTTCTCTTTGATCCTCTATCTGACACCTCCTTCACATGTCTTCTCTCTCTCTAAAGAAACCTTCTCCAAGATCAAAATATTTACCAATTTTCATAAAGTTTATAACCTTGTTATTAACACATCATGAGCTTTTTTATTTTTAACCATTTAGCACCCATGCTAACAAATCTTTGCCCTCAAATTAATTTGTAAAGTTTGTGGAGATAAATTTATAAAGTTTGTCACGTGAATAAGATTTATAATGTAGACTAATTGAAATTTAGGTATTAAGTAAACACAATTACTGGCTTTGTTAGGTCAGTTTCATAGAGATATCCTGGGTTCTAGATGCCAATGTAGACTTCTTGAGTTTCAAATACTAAGCAAACAGATCTACTTTCAATCTCTTGTGAACACAATCAGTGGCTTAGTTAGGTTCTGTTAGATACAGATTTCTTGGGTTTTGGTTATTAAGTATGCGAATTGGATTCAATATTGACCTCATTCATTGCTGAGAACTTGAAACAGATGTGAAAATTTTTGGATAAAAGGGAAGATAGTCTGTCTGTCTCTCTCTCTCTCTCTGTGCATGTGTTTATTTCTATTTTCTCTTCTCCTAGATATAATAATTCATCATGATTTTATCTGACTTTGTCTGTCACACTATGTATTTCAGCCATCAGCAATAGAAAATGGTCCATATGATTACACTAGAAGTGGAAATCCTACCAGAGATGCTTTGGAAAGGTCTTTTATTTTTTTGTCGCATCTAGTAATGCTCCTGATAAAGCAGTTCTCACGATCTTTGAATGGATCTACTATGTTATATTTAATTATTGCATATACTTTTCTTGGAAGCTTACTTCCGTTCATTTTCTTCATATATTTTTCTTGGAAGTTTACTTCCATTCATGTTCTTATTTAACAGCCTCTTGGCAAAGCTAGATAAAGCAGATCGAGCATTTTGCTTCACTAGTGGCATGGCTGCTTTGGCTGCTGTTACACATCTTGTTAAAACTGGTATCATTTATTCTTTATTATTGTCTGTTCTCTGCACACGGACAATTTTTTTTAATCTTTAAAATCAAGTTATTGTCTTCATTTCAATTTGTATTGCAAATATTTGTCATATGAGCTTATAATAAGGTAATTTTCACATTCTTAAACATGGATAATTTGAACTTGGGTTCAACAATGAACTGCATAGATCAGTATATATCAATCATAGCCTTTGGTTTATCATAATAGGACGTCATAAATTCTGAAGCCTTTTCATGGATATGATGTAACACTGACATACCGGGATTTGTTAGTGCAATAATGCTTAGAAAGGTTAGAATTCGGCATCAGGGTGGGTTTGTATTTTAAATCATCTTTTAAATAAAAGTCTGTTTCCCTTTTTTAGTTGTGAAACAGGATAAATAAAATAAAATAAATAAAATAAAGGTGTATAATACATAGTATATATATTTGCACATTTTGCGTATAAATTTTACTTAAAAGGTTCCTGAATGGAATAATAGAAATGAAACGGAATTATAGTGGAGTGGAGAAGGATTTCCATACCTTTACTGTTTAGATATTTGTATTTTGTGTTGGCTTCAGAAATTAGAAGCTGATTTTATATTTTGTGAATACACCCAGTCTGCTAAAGATGCGTCATATGATAGGAGTTGTTTTAGTCATTTGAATTCTGTTGCATAATGTCATGTCACAGTCACTAATTTGGATATTGTCCAATTGTTGGACTTGTTAATGCTTCAGATATTTTCTCCTATTTTGGAGTGTACAACATCAATTTGTGTTTGAAAGTGTCAGGCATAGGACTTCTAGTTCTTAGTCGTTACGATTTGACTTTCATCAAACCTCGTTGCACAACATTAGTGTTGATGACTTGTGATGTCTGTCCCATGTGCATGTTTATAGGTGTATTTGTCTTTCTTATAATTTTTAGTTTTATATGCTTTCTGTTTTCATGGATAGCAACACTGATTCATACTTTTATTTCAGGTGAGGAAATTGTTGCTGGAGATGACATATATGGTGGATCTGATCGGTTGTTGTCTCAAGTAACCCCCAAATCTGGAGTGGTAGTCAAGTTAGTATAGTTTCCATCTCCCTTTTATTTTCACATGATTTCCTACAATTACAAGTTGAAATACTTCTGCTCAACATTGTGCAGACGAGTAAATACAAGCAATCTAGATGAGGTTGCATCTGCAATTGGTCCTTGGACAAAGCTTGTGTGGCTAGAGAGCCCTACCAACCCTCGCCAACAGATATCTGATATTCATGTAAATGATCTTGCTTTCTTGATACTCTCTACTATTGAGAATTGATTTAGGATTTTGATGATGGAATACACCAGTTTGACTCTTTGCAAGTGCACAGCACTTAGACCATGTTTGATCTGCCCTATTGTTGGGAATTGATTGCAATTTTTGGGTTAGGTTAGGATTCCATTGTCTTGTTTGAAAAAAAAAAAAAAGGAATTCAACTTATTTTTTGTCCTTTCATTTTCATGTTAAATATCTTGAATTGTTGTGGAAATAATATGTACTTTTAGGTAGAATCAGTAAGATTATCCATAATATTTCTGTAGTTATTCCAAAATAAACATGGAAGTAAAGAGACTTGTGGAGACTTTAGATATGCATTTCCATTCCCATTCCCATTGCATTTCCTAGGATAATCAAACACCCCTTGAACATCTAAGTTTTCAGTATATTTTTTTATAGAAAAATTTAATGGAGAGATGTGGAGTGTCAACTGTGACATAGATAAATAGTTTATAATTACTTGGTCAATTTTTTTCCAGAAAATTGCACAGATGGCTCACACTCATGGTGCTCTTGTCTTGGTAGATAATAGCATTATGTCCCCTGTACTGTCACAGCCATTGGAACTTGGGGCAGGTGCGAACAATATGATATGGTTGTACCTTTAGTATATTGTGATGTGAAACGCAATACTGCTTTTTGTGCTCTTAATTCTGATTTATTCATTCTCCTTGCAGACATAGTGATGCACTCAGCTACTAAATTTATAGCAGGCCATAGTGATGTTATGGCTGGTGTACTTGCAGTAAAAGGAGAAAGGTGTAGCTCTAAGTCTATGTATTCTTATGGAAAAATCAATGGATTGCTATATATTCCATTCATTATTTCATGTTGTTATGACTTTCATTGAATGCTGTGTACTATTTGCTTTTTCATATTAGTTTCAATAGATACTATTAACATATTGTTGTGCTATATGTTTGTTAAAACATGTAAATTAATATGCTTTCTATTCTAGGTGCTGAAGACACATTGCTGTTTGCATCTGACATATTTTACATGATTTTTTTTTTTTTAATTTACTTTTTAGGTGCTGAAGACACACTGCTGTTTGCATCTGACATATTTTATATGTTTTTTTTTGAAAAAAACTTTTTAGGTGTTGAAGACACACTACTGTTTGCATCTGACATATTTTATACGCTTTTTTTTTTTTTACTTTTTACCTGGCACCTTTATTGAGATGTCACATGCCGGTGTTTCTCATCTTGTACTTCCTTTATTAAGGTTGAACTTTCAATCATGTGAAACTTGTTTGTGTGCTTTAATTTATTTAGTAAATTATTGCTTTTGACAACAGTTTTATTCCATAATTCTGAAATTGTCGAGTTTGCTAGTTACCATCATTTCCTAGTTTGTATGGTATATGTCCACATGTCCGCAAACTTGCTCCGCTTAACAAGAGAACTTGTCTTCTGTACCTTGTTATTTGATTATGAGTTTTAGTATTTCTTAAATTTTGCTTGGTGAATTGATTGTATGGGTGTAAATGAGCCAAACTGAGTGAAGCTTTTAGCAACTTGAGCTCGGTTGACCATATTTAGAAGAGAGCTTGAGCTCAACAGTTCTTTTTATTTGTAAGCTCAAGCACAACTTGAGACCAATGTGCGGAATTTCAAGCTCAGCTCTTGTTTTTTGAATTTAATATTTTTAACATATAATTTTTATCTAAATAATATAATTTCAATATAATTTTAACTTTTAACAGTAGAAATTTTTACATTGCTAATTTTACATTTTTTTATCATAATATTTATATATTTATATCTTTTAATTTATAAATTTGTTTTGTACATGTAATTTTAACATACTACTGTAAAACAAATATAATTAAAATATAAGATTTATCATAATTATTAAAATATAAACTTTGAATGTTAAAATGTAATTGAAATTTAATAATTCATCAATCAATTATGAATAAATTTATTCTCAAAAAATAATAAAATACACACACACACACACACATATATATGAAATAAGCTGATAAATGGCCCATTCATGAGTTGGCGAACCGAGTATCGTTGAGCTTAAGCTCAGCTAAAAATGAGTTCAAGTGACTTTTTACTGAGCCGAGCCTCGAGTTGCTCACAAGCAGTTAGGCTCATTTACACCACTTCTGTTTAATTTATTGCTTTATTTTGAATATATCATTCTCTTTCTGAACTCCCCTGCTCCATGTTGGTGGGTTCCTATCTTTTTCCTAGGTTGGCAAAAAATTTGTATTTCCTGCAAAATGCAGAAGGCTCTGGGTTAGCACCATTTGACTGTTGGGTTTGTTTACGAGGTATTAAGACTATGGCTTTACGTGTTGAGAAACAACAGGTGATAATTTAAAACTATGTAAAATAGACAATTTTGTATTCTTTTTACTTGCATATGATTATTTTTTAATTGGTTGCTTGATGTGCTTGCACGTTTGGTGTTTGCACAATTTATGCACTGTTAAAATTGAGTCTAAAGCCTTTTTAATAGTTTCTATTACTGGTCTAATCTTTAAACCTTGACCAATCTCCATTAGTATGATTTGCATATTTGTTTTTGTTTTGGATAATATTCTCATTAGATTACATGCACACAGATGCATGGAATCTAGAAATGTTACATATGGATGTTACCTATCATGTATTATGGGGTAGATAATGAGGCTCATATTCAAGAGGTTATGGAGTTAAGACCTTATGTGGGAACTTTGATTATTAATTTTCTTTTTAGAGGAAATAACGGGGAAGGTTTTTCCACATCTGACAGTAAATATAGAATCCACGTGTCCGCTCCCACTAGCTTGGAGCTAAGGCTTAGTTGAGCTGATGAAGGCCAAATCTTTGCACAGAATGGCGCAGAATTTCTTCAATCAAATATTTGTGGAAGTGCTGAATTTGCAAGAAAAAATGATAGTCTCTATTTCTGTTGATGATAATTTTTAACCTTTTCTGGGCTTGGTTTAAAGGGTTGTTGGACTTGTCCTGCAAGAGCTGGTTAAAAATGGCTCTTGAAACATTTTACACTGGCGAATCACTGAGATCAGAAGAACCTTCAGTAGGGTTCATTTGATAATGATTAAGAATCAGTATCAAATCCATTATCTTTCTTTTTCTAAATGTGTTATTTATTTAGAGGGTACATAAACTGTTTGTGCCTAATGCTGTTTGTTGAGGCTACAAAATATATCTCTGCTATTTTCTTTTCCAGAGAATAAATTGAGGGATCATGAATATTTTTGTTCTAACTACACTGCCTTCCAACTTCTTGATTTGTTGTATTTTTGTAGCATTTGGAGTTTTGTGGCAGAGATTTCTAATTCAACATTCAAATTGATATGTTGGTGTTTTTGGCAGGACAATGCACAGAAAATTGCTGAGTTTCTTGCAACACATCCAAGAGTGAAGAAAGTTAATTATGCTGGCCTTCCTGGTCATCCTGGACGTGATTTGCACTATTCTCAGGTATGGAACACTTATGTAGAATAATGCAGTTATAGACCACTTAGATAAGATGAGATTAAGAATCACTTTCTTTCTCTCTGGTAGGCAAACGGTGCAGGTTCTGTTCTTAGCTTTTTAACAGGATCATTGGAACTGTCAAAGCACATTGTTGAGACTACCAAGTACTTCAGTATAACTGTCAGCTTTGGTAATCATCCTTTCTATTTGAAGTTCTTGCTTGACTGAATCATTTCATGTTAAGTTCAACTAAAAGTAATAAATTGCATATTGTTAGATAAAAATAACAAAATTCCTTAGTCAAAAAAATATTTGCATAGTCTTCAAATTATTTGCAATTGAGAAATTAGCAACCTTTTTTTTTAAACTTCATTAGTAGTAATACACATGCTTCATTATAATTGGGGCTTTCTGATATTCACATATTAGATATGATTATGGATCACATGCGATGCACAAAAATGGTATGTTGGTATATGAATATGTATAAACAAGTTAGATATTTTGGTTCCTAGGCTTGGATGAAGCTGCTTACTGTGTGATCTTCTGTTGTAGGGAGTGTAAAATCACTTATAAGCATGCCCTGCTTTATGTCGCATGCGAGTATACCAGCAACAGTGAGAGAAGCCAGAGGTCTCACTGAAGATCTTATCCGTATCTCTATAGGGATAGAGGATGTGAATGATCTGATAGCTGATTTAGACCATGCACTAAGAACCGGGCCATCATAGACACTTGAAATTCTGCAAATGATGTGTAATTATTTAATATTCGTTGGAGCATGGTGCTAAACTCTCTTCTATTAAGAATATGGTAGGCTTTGTTATTTTGACTTGAGCATATTCTTTTATGATGAATCAACACCCGCAATGAATGGTCATGGATTCCTGGGCATGATAATGGATATGGATTACTTGCAGCCTTAAGAGTTGGCGGAAGTGTTGTTTTAGGAGTAATTATTATTATTATTATTTTGTCAGCGTGTGCATTGATGAATTGTTCTGTGCATACAAAAATTACTTATTACCCCATCGCCTCAACTCAATATTTGTAAATCATAGACAACACAAGGAGGATAGGGTTCGCACACAAGTTCTCAAGTGTATATTTAGGTGTTCACGCGCACACGGGGGCTTCAAAACGGTCCAAAAGATGGAGCATCTTTAAAGGGTCGGAACTATTTTAAGGGCATAAATGAATACAAAAGTATAGAATGACAATGTCTTTATAAATATAAACGAGGCGCTTCTTATACTCTTTAAGGTTACTTTTGGTGTAACCTCTCCACCATGGTTGAGGTTTTTATGCATGTTTGATGATGTAGCCCTATGTGAGTTCTCTAGTTAGAAAAGTTAGAAACAATGATATAGCCTTAAGTGAACTCTCTAGTTGGAAAAGTTAGGTGACAAGTATCGAGTTTAAAGAAGGAAAAATTTGGTGTCTCCGCATGGGAGTTTTATAACCCATATTCATAGTGTGTTCTGCTAGGTCTAATGTTAAATTTTATGACATGATATAAAGCTAAAAGATTTTCAATTTGGTGTGAATGTATTTGGGCTATAAAAAGTAGGGGTATAATTGAGCTAAATGGCTCATGATTTATTCATAGCTCAATTTGAAGAAAGTTCATTCGAGTTTATTTATTAAACTAAATGAGTTGAGCTTGTACTTTATTTTGAGATTTGTAAACTAAATGAGTTGAGACTGAACATCTTTACGTCCGACTTGTTTAAATTTGTGAACAGTCTCGTTTGTAGGTTTAGGATCTAGCTCATGAACAAACTTAAAAACAGATTCGCGAGCTAGTTCACGAACAAGTTCATTTATTAACTTGTTAATTTTAATATCAGTATTAGGTGGTAGTAGCCTTTACAAAATTATCATAGTTTTGTGAAGAAATGTATCATGTTTCTAACCTAGTATGTTTGTTTTGTACAATTAAAAAAAATAGAGATTATATATTAATAATAGAAATTATATATAATTTAAATTATTAAATATAATAGAAATTATATATTTATAATAATAATTATATACTTTTGATGCAAAGTGGTATTAGTATAAAATATAGCATTAAGTAAATATTCTATAATACAATTAAAGTTTTTAATTCTAATAAAAAATTTTGTATTTTTAATAAAATTATTGAATTTTTATAATAATTCGATATTTTAAATAATATAAAATTATTTTGGAATATGCAGTGTTAATAAAATTTTAAATTTTATTTATATATTATCATTATTTATATATATTATTCATTTATTTATTTCTAGATGTTTTATTTACGTAAAATACTTATTTTTGAAGTTTTATTATTTAAAAATATTAAAGTTATTATTATTATTATTATTATTATTATTATTATTATTATTATTATTATTATTATGTATGTGTATGATGCATGTGTGTTATTTTTATTGTTATTATTATTATTGTTCTTTGTTATTATTATTATTTGTTATTATTCCTATTATATCTGCATGTGTACTATATGTATATATATGGGACAAGTGGCTAAGTTATATATATATATAAACAAAACAAAATAGTAGCACATTAAATCAAACGGGCCAACTCACCTCTCTTTCTTTCTTTCTTCTTCTATTTCTTCTTCTCCCTCCCCTGCCTTCCACCATTTCAATGGCACCCAAGTTTTTTTAGCCACCTCTAGATGTCGTTTAGCTCACCACCACCTCCTCATCACCAAAGGTGACAGATCTGTCGAGGACTACACCAGAAAGTTTCTCTGATTGGGTAGATAGGTACAGGATTTGATGCGAGACCAATATTTTGCTATCATGACTTACGTCATTGGTTTGGGTTCTACTTTTGCCAGAATGCCTACTGCAGGACTTACTCTCGAGTCAAGGATAGAGTTAGCCAAAGAGATAGAGTTGAAACTAGTCAGGCAAGGAGCTATGCCTGATTACTATCAGTTAGGAGGTGTTCAATCAAGAGGTAGCACAGGATCAGCAGCCAATGCTTGTCGGATGTGTGGGAGAGTCCATCAGGGACTGTGTTATATGACTCCTAGAGCTTTTTTTTTATGCGGACAGATGGGACACTTTGCAGAGCGTGTTCGTATTTTGGTTTTCAGCACAACAGTCTATTGCCAATGCAACTCTAGCACCTTTTCAATTACCACCAACTCAGTATTTGAGTACGACGCATATTGTTGCCCAGTAGGGGCGTGGCAGAGGTACCAGAAGGGGTGCCAAAAGTTTTGGTCAAACTTCCACCAGTTAGTAGAGAGGTCGAGGTCAGGCCAGAGTTTTTCACCTCACCCAGTATGATGCTCAAGCATTTAATGCCATTGTTGCAGGTATTATTCCGATATGTTACTTAGATGTTTGGGTTTTGATTGATTCGAGTGTTACATACTCTTTCATGTCCTCTTTTTTTGCTTTGAAGTTGTGTTGACAAGCTTCAAGGATGGCTTTTCCTTTGTTTATCACCACTCCTCTAAGTGATTCGTTGGACACAAACATTACTTTTTTCGATTATTTAGTATTAGTCGGGGTAGGGAACTGCCAACAGAATTAGCATTTTGGATGTGATGGAACTCGATGTGATCCTTGGTATGGATTGGTTGTCTTAGCACTATGATGTTGTGGATTGTCAGAGTAAAGAGGTAATTTTTAGAATTCCAAATGAAGAAGAGTTTAAGTTTATGGGTGATAAGAGTGCTGCACCTCATAATCTCATCTCTGTTATCACGGCTAGAAAGATGTTGAGGAAGGGTTGTCAGGGATACTTGGCACTTATAAGAGATACTTCTGTAGAGAAGTTGTCTCTCACTGATGTTCATATTGCCTGTGAGTTTCTTAATATTTTTTTTGAGGAGTTACAAGGTTTACCACCTTACAAAGAGATCAAATTCTATATAGATGTGGTTCTAAGCACTACTTCTATTTTGATGCCACCTTACAGAATGGCTCCTGCAAAGTTAAAAGAATTGAAGGAGCAGTTGTAGGATTTACTAGATAAGGGTTTCATTAGACCCAGTGTTTCTCCTTGGGGTGCACCAGTCCTATTTGTGAAGAAGAAGGATGGTACACTGAGACTATGCATGGATTATAAAGAGTTGAATAAGGTTACAGTGAAGAACAAGTATCCTCTCCCAAGGATAGATAATCTATTTGATCAACTTCAGGGTGCATAGTTCTTTTCTAAGATCAATTTGAGGTCAGGTTATTATCAGTTACGGATCAGTGAGGCCGATGTTCCTAAAATGACATTCTGCACTCAATATGGTCACTATGAGTTTCTGGTGATGTCATTTGGGTTAACTAATACACCGACTGCATTAATGGATCTGATGAATAGGGTATTCATACCGTTTATGGATAGTTTATAGTAGTCTTCATTGATGATATACTGGGGTATTCGAAGAGTATGGAAGAGCATATATATCACTTGAGGATAGCACTGAGAGAATATCAACTTTATGTTAAATTCTCGAAGTGTGATTTTTGGTTGGAGAGTGTTGCATTCCTTGGACCTGTAGTGTCTAAAGATGGTATCTAGGTTGATCCACAGAAGATTGAGGCAATGTCTAGGTGGCCCAAACCGATGACAGTTATAGAAATTCATAGTTTTTTGGGTTTAGCTGGCTATTATAGGAGGTTTGTGTAAGATTTTTCTAGAATTGCAACTCCTATAACTCACTTAACTCAAAAAAATATGAAGTTTGTATGGTTAGATGCTCGTGAGAATAATTTCCAGTTGATGAAGGAGAAGTTGACCACAACTTCAATTTTAGCTTTGCCTAATGGATTAATTAAGTTCACTGTATATTGTGATGCCTCTAGAGTCAACCTAGGTTGTGTATTAATGTAGAATGGTAGGGTGATATCTTATGCTTCGAGGCAGTTGAAGAAGCATGAATAAAATTATCCTACTTATAACTTAAAGATGGCTATAGTAATCTTTGCTCTCAAGATTTAGAGACATTATTTGTACAGGGTGACTTATGAGATTTTCATAGATCACAAGAGCCTTAAGTACATTTTCCAACAGAGAGATCTGAACTTGAGGCAGAGGAGAGGGTTAGAACTCTTGAAGGACTATGACTACAAGATTTTTTATCATCCAAGTAAGGCTAATATGGTAGTAGATGCCTTTAGTAGGAAGTCCTCAGGTAGTCTTGCTCACATTAGTATGGAGAGGAGACCTTTAATCCAAGGGTTGCATGAGTTAGTGGATCAAGGTCTGATGATGAAGACTAGCAAATCAGGAGGACTGTTAGCTCAGTTTATAGTCTAATCAGTGCTGAGAGATAGGATTAAGGCAGCTCAGGGTCGAGATCCTATTCTAGCAGAGCTTTACAGAGAATGTTCGTGCAGAAAAGTTTACTGATTTCACTCTCGATAATGAAGGTGTTTTATGGATCAGTGATAGGTTGTACGTTCCTGATGTAGATAATTTAAGAGAAGAGATCCTTAAGGGAGCGCATTCTACAGCCTACAACGTACATCCAAGTGTCACTAAGATGTACTATAACATCAAAGACTTGTATTGGTGGGATGGACTGAAAAAGGATGTAGCTGATTGTGTTTCTAAGTGTTTGACTTATTAGCAGGTGGAAGCTGAGTAGCATAAGCCTTTTGGGAAGCTTCGACCACTTTTTATTCCTGAGTGGAAATGGAAAAGAATTGCTATGGATTTTGTGGTTGGGTTACCTCATTCTAAGGATGGACACATTTCCATCTGGGTGATTATGGACAGGTTAACCAAGTCTACTCATTTCTTACATGTTAAAGCCATTTATTCTATAGCTAAGTTAGCGAAGTTGTATGTTAAGCATATTGTGTGTCTTCATGGAGTACCTGTGTCCATTATATCTGATAGAGGTTCGGTGTTTACCTCTCGATTTTGGCAGACCTTGTAAGAAGCAATGGGCACCAGGCTTGATTTCAGTACTGCTTTTCACCCTCAAACAGATGGTCAGTCTAAGAGGATGATCCGGACACTTGAGGATATGCTGAGAATGTGTGTATTAGATCTTGGAGGTAGCTGGGATGATCATTTGCCGCTCATTGAGTTTGTATCTAATAACAATTACCATAGTAGTATTGGAAGGAACCGTATGAGGTTTTATACAGAATGAAGTGTAGATCCCCTCTAAGTTGGGACAAGATTGGAGAGGGAGCATTAACTGGACCTGAGATGGTTCAGGATGTAACTAAAAAAGTTATTATGATTAAAAGGAGATTAGAGACTGCAACTAGCAGACAAAAAAGCTATGCGGATCTGAGATGCAGAGATGTGGAGTTTCAGGTTAGAGACTATGTGTTTCTGAAGGTGTCTCTGATGAAGGATGTGATGAGATTTAGTAGGAAAGGGAAGTTAGCACCGAGATATATTGGATCGTTTGAGATTTTGGAGAGAGTGGGCACGGTTGCATATCGGTTGGC
The DNA here is from genome assembly GCA_947683625.1 of Mallotus nudiflorus. Classification (NCBI taxonomy): domain Eukaryota; kingdom Viridiplantae; phylum Streptophyta; class Magnoliopsida; order Malpighiales; family Euphorbiaceae; genus Mallotus; species Mallotus nudiflorus. Next base: position 6,324,391 of record CANTUR010000049.1, on the reverse strand, counting down.
TTTGCCTTCGAATTTGTCTCAAGTGCATCCAGTGTTCCATATCTCGATGCTGAGGAAGTATATTTTAGACCCTTCACACGTGTTATAGCTTGATAGTATGGAAGTGAACGAAGACCTAACGTATGAGGAGTAACCATTCGCGATAGTAGACTAATAAGTTCGTCAGTTGCGTTCGAAGCAAATTCCAATGGTCAAGGTGTTATGGTGGAGCAATAACGTGGAGGAGCTCACTTGGGAGACAGAAGTCGGGATGCGAGTTACCTACCCTTACCTCTTTCCTTGATAAATTCTTGTATCTGTTTTTTTATTTGAATTCGAGGATGAATTCTTATAAGGAGGGAAGATTGTAATAACCCGATATTTTAAATAATATAAAATTTTTTTGGAATATGCAGTGTTAATAAAATTTTAAATTTTATTTATATATTATCATTATTTATGTATATTATTCATTTATTTATTTCTAGATGTTTTATTTATGTAAAACACTTATTTTGGAAGTTTTATTATTTAAAAATATTAAAGTTATTATTATTATTATTATCATTATTGTTATTATTATTATTATTATTATAATGATTTTTTTATTATTTTTAGTATGTATGTGTATGATGCATGTGTGTTATTTTTATTGTTATTATTATTATTTGTTATTATTCTTATTATATTTGCATGTGTACTATATGTATATATATGGGACAAGTGGCTAAGTTATATATATATATAAACAAAACAAAACAGTAGCACATTAAATCAAACGGGCCAACTCACCTCTCTTTCTTTCTTCTTCTATTTCTTCTTCTCCCTCCCCTACCTTCCACCATTTCAACGGCACCCAAGTTTTTTTAGCCACCTCTAGATGTCGTTTAGCTCACCATCACCTCCTCTTCTTCCTTTTCCCTTTTCGGCATCACCTGCTAGCTGTTTTTTTAATTTTCTGTTGGACAGTAACTACTGCTACTGTAGCGCCAAATTTTTTTTCAATGGTTTTAGGTTGAGTTTTTAGCCTTTTTAGACTTCTCTCGACGTGTAAGTCTCAATTCTCAAGTCGTTTCAACTTTACGAAGTCCGGATTGTGAGTTTTCTTCAATTTTAGTTTATGTCCATTTTAGGTTTTTTTTTAAGCTTGTTTTTGTTTGATTCATGGATTTTTCTTTTGATAATGTTGTTTAGGGTAGCTTAATCTTCTTAAATATAATTTTTTTTTTATTTTTTGGAATTATTTTGAATTATGGGTATTTTTGAATATTTTAATAATAAAAAATGAATTTTTATTAATTATGTTATTTATATATTTTGGATGGAAATTTGATTAAATTAACATTGTTAATTTAAGTTATTAATTTTAGAAGTAAGAAAATAATTTTGTATAATATTTTAATAATATATTGTATTATGTGATTTTTGCATTAATGAGTAAATTATGTATTTATATTGAAATTGTAGTTAAATAACATGTTTTAAATAATTTTGGAATAATAAATGATATTAAAATAATTTTTACGAATTATTTACTATTTTTAACTAATTAATACTATTTTTCAAAAATATATTCAAATAATAATTTTATATACTATTTTTGTGATTAAATAAGTTTTTAACTATTTTTAATATATATTTGGACTATTTAAGTAATTAATTGTGAATTTTACTATTTTATGTTAAATACTTGTAAAATCGGATTTTTATTAATATTATATAATTTATTTGAGATTTTATTTATTTAATGTGAAAATAATTATATTTAATATTTTTGTTATTTAAATACATTATATTTTGGCATTTCATGGATATTTATGGAATTTAATGGTTTTTATTATATTTATTATTTAATATTGATTTTTAGTGATTTGTGAACCTTAATTGGGAATTTGAGTAGTTTGGAGTCTCAACCTGAGATGTTGTAGTTATAGAAGTGTGTTTTCTTGCAGGATAGGGTATACTTTTCAGTAGAGAGATGTCCATTTTACAGAGAAGACTCTGTCAATTTTTGATAGAATTCTCGTAAAACGTGACATCGGCTCGATCATGAGAATTTATGTTTAACTTAGTTTTAATTTTTAGATCGAGTCTTCTTTTAGAATTCTTAGATGTATTAGTTAGGAATTATTCTGATTTTATTATTATTTATTTTTCTAGCTATGCCGAAACCGAAGCCTATCGGACCAGTCCCGTCGAGTCAGTCTTGAGGAGTGCAAACTTGTGAGTTATTATTTGATATATGCATTACATATAGGATGCATGATATTAAGTATACATGTTTTTAATATGTATTTATACATGAATTATTTTATTAATTGATTTAGTATCTATTAGGTATACTTTCAGTATATTTCAATATTTATGCAACATATATGCTTGTTATATTTTCAATATACACTTAGTATATTTTTGGTATATTCATGGTTTATTTTGGTATATGTGTGGTATATATATCTAGTATATTTTCGGTATATTCTTTTATATTGTATGTCATTTTATTTTAATTGTGCATTTTACTATTTTCCATAAATATACGATTTTACTGAAGGATATCAATAGAACGTGCTATCTAGTGGGATGCATTAAGATTGTGTATATACCAGTGCGATAAATTTTAGGGTTTAGTTTATAAAATCACTTGAGGTGACATTTGATTTATTGATTATTGAGATTTGATGTAATGAGTAGTGTGATTACGAGAGCTCAGTTGACCTAGTGTCTCGAGGCCAATCACATTGACAGTGAGACTGTTGGAGCTCAGTTAACTTAATGTCTCGGGGTCGGTCTACTGTCCAAAATTAAATAAAAGAATTACTTTGGAATTAAATGAGCCTGTATGGCTAGTGAGATATTTTGATTGAGGTTGTGAATATTTAGGGTTCTATTTGATACTTCATTCAAAAAAACATTTTCTGCATTTATATATATATAAAAGGATTTTTGCATCTGTGTGAATTGTCTGTATATATTTATATATATACTGATATTTGATTGTATATGATTTTAGGTTTCATGTATATATATTATAATAATTCACTCAGTGAGATCTGACCTCCTCTCAACCATTTTTTTTCAAGAGAGTCTTCTTCGTCAAACCGTACTAGTAGTGTTTTACGTCGGTCTTCTTCCGCCCCGGCTATTTTATGTAAATTTCATATTTGAACTTTTATTGTATTTTAAAAAATTACAGTAATAGTGTTGTTGTATCAGTAGTGTGTTATTTTAATGTTGAGATTTGTATTAAAATATTGTATGAATATTTTATTTATGAAATGATATTTAGGTATTTATTTTATATCGATTTAATTTTTAATTTTGTCATATTTTTATTTATTTATTGTATGTATTTTTATTTTTAAGGCTTGCTATGAGTTCCAGATTTGAAAAAATTCTTGTTCTTTAGCACCGATCATGACTCTTGGTTTGAATCGTGACAATAATGAAATTATAAAATTTCTTATGTAAATTAATATTAATATTGAAATTTGTATTAAATAAATATAATTCAAACTATTAAGCATTAATATTAATTAAATAAATATTATTAAATATAATTTTAATTTTATGATAAATTTTGTAGTTTTGAAGTAAGTTAGTATTTGTATTAAATAAATATAATTTTGAGTAAATATAATGAAATAGTAATGCAATATTAAGTAAATAAATATAATAAAAATTACATATTTGTAATTTAAATTAATATTAGCATCAATAACAACATTATGTAAATACAACATATTAATAAGTAAAAATTTTAAAAATTAATTTAAACATGAAAATACTTAAAATTAAAAAGTTAAAACACCATTATTTTTTCTCTAGGTGAAACATTGTAAAAATTAAAATTTCACAAAAATTTTTGAGATGCTATAATGTAAGGTACTAGTTCAAAAAGACATAAAAATTATTATAAATTGTAAAAATTAAAATTCAATCATAATTAGTTATTTAATTTTTAGTTTGAGAAATTAAATATGTTGGAGAAAAATGTATAGAAAATATGTGGCTATAGTGTATAATGTTAAGATTCAAAATCCCGAATTGAACAAGAAATAAAAGAAAAGTTGTTAGAAAAATATAAGTTTTTAAACTAAATAGTTTTAGAGTTGAAAGTCTCATATTGAAAATGAGACAAATGAAAAGTAAATGAATAGTTTATAAAATGTTATTATCTAGCATATGTGCAAACCATGTAGTTAAAAGGTAAAACGAACCAAGTAGTTGTAGTGGGCCGAGCTATTTAGCTACATAGTGTGTTGAGCTTGCTTCGAGACGAGTTTGAGCCAATGTTTTGAAAATTTAATAAGCTCTAGTTTATTAATTTTTAGAAGAGCTGAGCCTAAAAATTTTTAAAATTCTACTCGGTTTGACTCGGTTACACCTTCTAATAAAAAAGATCAACTAATTTAAGACACCTAAAAAAATAAAAAAAAATTACCAAAAATGTCTATTTTTAAACTTATTTATTAAAATGCACCAACTTCTCATTTATTACATAAATGCTTCTTTTTTTATTTACATGCTTGCCCTTTTTTCAGTTTTGTCCCCTTTCTTGATTTGTCATTGTTTTGCTCTATTTTTGAGTGGGAGTTTAATTTTTTTTCCTCTTTTTTTTTCTTTTTTCTTTTTATTTTTCACCTCCCCTTATTTTTTTTTCTTTTCCCTCTTTATTTTTATTTTTTCTTCCTTTTTTTTCCTCTTTTTATTTTTTTCTCTTTGTTTTTTCACTTCTCTACTTGTTTTTTCTTTTTTAATTTTTATTTTCTCCTTTTTTCCTTTATTTTTTTTCTTTCTCTTTTTTAATTAATGGAGCAATAGCCAATATCATTGGCTCTCTATTTGTATATTTTTTAGGGGATTATACTAAAAGTCTCATTGCATAAATTTTCAAATATTATATAATACTGAATTTTTCCTTTATGAGTTTTTGGGTTACTTTCTTACCGGTGTTTCTTTGAATAATTAGGAATATTTCTCATGTTCATTTACATGAAAAAAGGAAAAATGATGATAGGTGACATGGAGTTGAAATTTAAGTGGTCATTGAGGGAAATTGGACAACTCACCGTGTATATACATTATTGTTAATATGACTTTGCATAGATTTAAGTGATGATGTTTTTTTTTGTTTAAAACTAATTTTCTTTGCTGGCATATGTTGTCCAAGATATTGCATTACATGTGACAAATGGTTGTCATAAAAAATTCCAAGATATTGTATTACATGCGACATATGATGTAAACATTATTATTGTTATTGTTATTGTTATTATTGTTATTGTTATTGTTATTGTTATTGTTATTGTTATTGTTATTGTTATTGTTATTGTTATTGTTATTATTATTGTTGTTGTTATTGTTGTTGTTGTTATTGTTGATGATTTAGCCCAAATACATCATTAATTACTTTCCTTCGTAAGTGTTATTAAAATTGTACATAATGACTAATATTATTTGCATTATATTCAATTATTATAGTTATTATTTTATTTTTAATATTCTTTTTTAACATTAGGCTGATCCTCATAAATTATTTTACTATAAGAAAAGGTTCCTAAAGCTATATAAGAACACATTGAGAAGAATTAAATAGCAAGTCTTTAAGATTTGTTCTTTGATCTTGTCTTCCAAGTCAAAGAACCATGCCCTTGGTGCTTCCTCAAGTGAAGTAAAGAAGGCCTTCACGATTTGTAATTCAGTGAGCTTAGTAGAAGCCATAAAGGTTGCCTATTGCCTTAAATGTACTTGAGGATCACTAAAACTATTGAACTTTGAGCTTAACGTCTTCAAGTAACAACTCATCTTTAAATAATGCAAGATTAGTGTAGTCTCGGTTCCTCGTAGCATTCTTATTTTTAAATGAGAACTCAAGTTGGGCTAACCTATTGGTTAGTATCTTGACTTCCTCTGATGATTCAAACTTGGTTAAATTGATTGGCTTGCTAGGAGGTGGTGGTGGGACACCTCTTATAGCTCAGTAATATTCATCTTCTTCATCAAAATGAACATATATAGTCAGTGTAAAACCTATAAGACAAACACAAGCAATCACACCTTTCCAACCTTATCACTCCATATAGTAAGGACATCTTTCCTGGGTGGGTTTTGATCCATAAGTCATTAGGGAACTTTGGATCCGCTCTCAAATCGGGTGATACAAACTTGCCTTGATAAGATATAAATATTTCACCAGAAGTTGAACTTTTCTTGTAATCATGAATAACACATAATATTAATGCAAATAACATTTCATTGGATTTTGCATGGCATTCATAGCATTTACATGTCCATTTGTAATGGCTATGAACAAAATGGAAAATCCAATTTCATATTAAAGACATTAAAATTTAATCTAATTTTCATAAGACAAGAGAAATTCATCAAAGGGTAGTCACTTATTTCATACAATATGATCTCACACAATTTAGCTGGTTTTCAATGAACCTAGTAACCTAAAAAGAATAAATGGCAAAACCTCACAGTTTTTAATGCTAAATGACATCATGACTAGAATTCGTCATAAGATATTTATATTAGGGTGCAAGTTATATTGTTCTTTATATTTCAGACTCACATAAAGTCAACATCAATCACAATGCCTTTAATAAAAATAGTCTATAATGATTAATAGGATATAGTCACTCGATAAGAGAGATTTGAGATTTTGCTTTCAATTATTGGTTTTAAGTTATTTCAACAACGTTCTGACAGGGTTTGTATGCAAAGCCAAGTGGGATCTTAGGGGAAGTTACTATTGGTTTATCTACATGGGTTGAGTTGGGCTTATGGCTAAGGGCTTCTTTAGTAAGAATGCCCTTATATGACTAGGGTTATGGACTCCGATCAGTGAGTCTGACATTCTTTTACCTACTAAAAAAAAAACTATACCTCATTATAGACTTAGGAGCCAAGTCACGTCATATGAACCCTATAGTTCTTTTTTGATTGAGTAAAGGCTAAATGTGATAATACCAATCTAGTCATCCCATGACTCGAGTGGAACTATGGTAGAAATATCGTCTACTATTATCAAGGGATAAAGGACCAAGGGTGCAAGTGTGATAAGTGTTTGTGAATGTAGATATATCATTATGAAATAAGTATGTGTAATAATAAGTCTTTCAATTTTACCCCCTTAACTAAATATTCTAGGTTCAATCCCAAGTGAAGTCACCAAAAAATTATTGATGTGTGAATAGGACAAGATTAGTGTGTCGTATTGGGACATACAGGCTTGGCGATAATAGTGATACTGATTGTTATTAGTGTGGGAGGGTCAGCCTAAAAAGGCCTTAAAAATTAGAGTCGCCACCCGACTACAACCGGGAAATGGGAAAACACACGAGAGCCCATTTCCCTTATCAAAGATTCTGAGTTTGGGGGGTAGCTTTTACTTATCCCGTTCCTTAATATACATACCTTGAATTACTCATCACATCACCCTAGTTTCGGTTTCATGATGCATATCATACTTACAAGATATAGTATTTTAATTGAATAATATACATCTATAAAAGCATATAAAAAAAGCAAGGAAATATTAAGCAAGATAATACTCAACAAATAAGCAAATGAACTAATAAGCAAGTAAACACATATCACACAGAACATGCAAGGTAACTAAATAAATAAAACAAATAAACAAAAGACAAGAAAATAAAATAAATGAAAAAAAAGATTAAAGATTACAACGCTTTATGATTGCCCGCACTAATAAATACATAAAAATAAAAAAAGAAATCCTATTCTAATAAAACTTCAAAATAAATGTTAGTTCACATGCACATGTAAGCACACATTTCAAGAAGGTAATAGTATTATTAGATTTCAAGAAAGATCAAGTTGAATGCAAAATGATGTCTATGAACATGCATAATGCAAAACTAATGATTTAAATTAACGCCTCACTTGATTTCAAATTTTAAGAAAATGAATCATTTTAGTCATCGGCATTAAAAGCATGATTCTTTATCATGAAATGATGATTTCATGATATAATCAACAACTTTAATTATGGAGAAGAAATATCTTGGTGTCAGAATGTAATTTCTAGCATAAAAATAGAAAATTTAGGATGAAAGATTCAAAATTTATAATGAAAAGGAAAAAATTAATAAAACATAATTTACTCCACAAAACTGTAGACTTTATAATGAAAAATACAAAATTTATAATAAAAAGAGAAAAATAATAAAAATGCAATTTCCACTATAAAAATACAAAACGTTATGATGAATAATGCAAAATTTATAATAAAAAGAGAAAAATCAATAAAGATGCAATTTTCACCATAAAATATAAATTTTATGATAAAAATGCAAAGTTTATAATAAAAAAAAAAGAAAAATTGATAAAAATGTAATTTCCACTATAAAAAAATAAATTTATGATTAAAAATGCAAAATTTATAATAAAAAGAGAAAAATTAATAAAAATACAAACTTTATTACCAAAACATGATCTTTATAATAAAAATGTACACTTTAGCACCAAAATACTAAATCTATTTTAAAAAAAGAAGGAAAACTTTGATATATCTATATATATATATATATATATATATATATATATATATGATGCTTAAAATGCTCAAATTCAATAATAATGCAAAATATGCAACAAACACACCCAGATTTTACCTGAACTTCTCACACCATCCACATATCATATACTACTTCCAAACATTACCAAAATCACATTTTCGCAAGAAAATAATAATATTTACAATGCAAATGAATGCAAAAATGAAGAAATGATAAAAAAAATGAAAATAGAATTTGGAGTAAAAGAAGGAAATGTGATGCAAATGATAAAGAAGTAAATTTTATTAAGATAGTTTAAGGATTCGTAGAGGGATTTACCCTTAGAGCATACTTTGACCAAGATGTGGATTTTTTTGGAGAGAAAGTGCTAAAATCCTAAAAGAAATGAGTGGGGAATGATTTATAGTGTTTTGGTTGATTGGGTTCCATGAGACCTTTATAGCAATTTGATGCTCATAATAATGAGAAAACAGTGTCAAATTCATTTAACCCAATGTCCTAAGAGCTTATATTTCAAAATCCCAACCCTTGCTCCCCTAAATTATTGAAAATTGGACTTTTATAGGTTCTGAAGTCATCCTGAGCGCATGGAATATGTCAACCCATAAGCATTCGATTGTTTCCCATGCATGTGGGTTATTTTGTATGACCCATGGGTGTGGATTGATAACCACGAGCATGACATATTATCCCATGAGTGTGGGATGTTATCCCATATGCGTGGGATCATCCTATGCTCGTGGGATCATCCCATGCTCATGGGATATGTGCTGAAAGGCACATAACACTCGGTTTCATACTATTTCACTTCCTTGAGCCTACCTCAAGTGACCTTTAGGGTTTAGGTGAATGTTTTTTAGTATTTTGGGTGTGTTTTGGGGTCTTGCATCTTTTAGAAGCATGCTAAGGATGCCTTTCGAAGAATTCATCCCTTGTCTAATCGACAGACCTTCATCATTGGATCATTTGAAGGATAGTTGAAATTTTAGTATGAATAGACAGTACAAAGAATGTAAAGGGAACATTCCAAGTTCTTGTGAAAATTGGAACTATAGAATCTATTATAAAATTTATTATGCTCAACGTCTCTATAACCTTTACCTTATTGTTAGGTAGGCCTTGGTTTCATGATCTGGAAGGAGTGCCTTCGACAGTATATTAAAAGATCAAATTTCCTCATAAAGGAGGAATTGTGACTATAAATGCTAGGACTAATAAGTCAGTGACAACTATACTGGATAGTCAGAAGGAGGCAACAACACATACAGGATTCCAAGTACTAGACATATTTGACACTACTAAAATGAACATCTATTAAGGCAATATTACACCTTTAGTTTTTCTTAGCAACTTTATTAGAGCGAAGGAGTTCTACTATAGCCTTCTAGAGATGGTATAAAACTAGATTCGCAGCCTCGGTCTAATTTGGGGTCTGTTAGCATGCTCGTCAGTGCTTAAGAGTTGTCAAGTGATTATGACTGCCTTGATTAAGAGGTGGTCGGATTGCATGCATACCTTCCATTTCTAGTTCGAGTAGATGACGATCACGCTCGTTGTGATTACTAGGTTTTCCTTTGCTGGTCAACAAGTGTCATTTGATACTCTTAATGATCCTATGACCCTGTGCGTTGGGCTATTTGGTTGTAGTCATAACTTCAAGGTTGGTTAAGGTAACCTGATTTCGTATTCTTGCCTTATGTGCTCCTGTAGAGCTGCTTTGACCGGTGGGCTAGAAGCCATCGAGAGGTTGGCCAAGTGCTTCATGTTCTATCTTCTGAGTACCATGGTGTTCCCGAATGTGAACAACATCGATGGTTCATGACTACTTCCTTTATTGCAGGATCTTAACAGATTACGAGACTATGACTAGTTCTCCCCCACTTACGGTTACCTCCTATATAGCCTGGATGACACATGTAGAGGTGGGTCACAGATTTATGGCATCCCCTTAGTGGTTGATGTGAGTTGCTCTGATGCTTTTCTATCTTTATTTTTCTTTCTTTTAAAGTGCTTTGCTCTTAATATGCTTCTTTTATTTTCTTCATTTTGTAGATTTGAGCCTTGGAGTTCCATATTCTCACTACTCTTACTTTGGCTATTCAGCTTCTTGAGGAGTTACCTTAATTTTCTCTTTGAATGTCTGGCAGCTAGAGAGATAGCTTACAGTCTTTAGAGGAGGCCCTTGCTATTCTGACGAGGTTCACATTTGACAAGGTATGTTTCTCTCTCTTTGTTATATGGTAGGATGCTTTGTTCTTCTTTGACAATTTATTTTTGTTGTAGATTAACCTCCTGTGGTGGAGGGAGTTCCCTTTTGAGTTCTCACCAGCAATGTAAGGAGCCATGGGGCTTTTTGGCAAGAGAGTGTTGCTGGTGACTCCAATGATCATGCCTTGTATTTAGGTGACCATTGATACAAACCCTACTTATAACGTAGATAGAACATGCATCCAACTTTGAATATTAGCCCAAGGATCATCAAGGATAGTTGTGTTGATGGAGCTAAACCCCTTGCTTATTAAATTGAAGCAAGATACTTAGCTATTAAAAGATGAACAATCATACAATTCTAAGTCTAACCTAGCAATTATAATGAAAGGTAGATGTGAAACAATTCAAGTAAACTTACAAAGTTTCAAAAGAACAAAGTTAAGGAAAAAGGAAAAACCTCACTTAATTAATTAAAATTGTCAAATACATTCTAATTCGTCCTACTTAAGTCTAGCCCTTATATAGGCATGTAAACAACCTAATCCTTGAAGGAAAAATTTTTATTCCTTATTCTTAAAGATACCTTGTAATACCCTACATTTTCATTTAACTAAAGTAATTACTGGATTTTTGTTAGTGATAAATAAATTTACATTTTTATTACACAATTCTAATTATCTAGTTATTAATTTATAGGTATTTATGTTAAAAATTTATTTTAAGATTTTGTTATTTTAAAATTCTATGATATATATGGATATAAGTGAGATTTTATACATATAAGATATATATATATATTTATTTACTTACATTTATATATAAATATAAGTATATATATATATATATATATATATATATATATATATATATATATATATATATATATATATATATATATCCTATAGTTTTTATACTGCATATGAGTATATATACATACACGTACATCTCCATATATATATATATATACATGAAGTGTACTCAAGTTCATATATATCTATATCTATATATATATATATATATATATATATATATATATATATGCATATATATATGTGTATACAGAAGCCCTTCACCGAAAAAAAAAATCCCTCACCCTCACTATTTCTTTCCCCTGCCCACCATCCACACCGCACCTCCTCTCCCTGTGCCACTCCCTCCACCGCCTGAGTTCCATCTCCGTCATGAACTGAAGCTCCCAGGTTGTTGTTGCTGCTGTTCTTCTTCTTCTTCTTCTCTTCTCGCCTGGCAGCCAACTTCCCTTCCTCGCGCGACAACCTACTCTTCCAGCTCCACCCAGCTCCAGTTCCCCATCTCATGTGCTGCCTCTCCACTGCGTCTTGCTACTCCCACAACCTCCATCTTCCCCATTTTTCCGATGGCAGCAGGTCTTCTTCTCCTTCCTCTGTTCTGTCCAGCGGGTTGGTGAGTAGCATCCCTCATTTCTTCTTTTTTCCTCTCAAATATTTGATGTTTTCGATGGATCCTAGGGCTTGTTGTAGTTGTGGTTGATGATAATGTTAGTTTTGATTTTGAGGGAAATTTTGGTGGATTATTTTACTTATGTAGAATTTTTTTTTTTGTTAAAATTACTTGATATTTGGTTGCTTATTTTTGGTAGATTTTTTAATTAATTGAGGTTGTTTAGTGTTTTAGGAGGTTGATTTTTGATTTTGGATAAATTTGGTGAGTTATGTGATTTTTCAGAATTTTATTTAAATTTTATGTGATTTTTTATTTGATAATTAGTTGGTTAAGTGGGTGTTAATTGAGGTTAAGTAGTAATTAGGTTAATTAATGTTAATTGTTTGTAATGTATTGATGTTTAATTAAAATTTTAGAAATTATGGAATTAATTATAGATTTTGTAAATTTTGGTGAATTTTGGGTATTTAATTAATATTTTATTTATTTATTTATTAATTTCAAAATTTATTTTAAAAAAATTATGAAATTTTGATAATTAATAATATTATTAAATGTTATTAATTTTAGAACTTAAATTATGGTTTTTGTGATTTTTATACTATTTTTATAATTGTTTTTAAGTTTATGTCAAATGTGAATTATTGGGTTAAATTATATTTTTAAAAGAAATTAGAAGTCATTTATATGTTTCTAATTATATTAAGTTGTTTAATGTAGGGAAAATGATTTTTAGATGTTGTATGATTTTTTTCAAGGAATTTTTAGTATTAATAGGGTATTATATGAGTTTGTATATTATAGGGGTAGAAACGTAATTTTATTAAATACAGTTAAACAATAATTTTTAGTTGGTTTTAATAATATATTAGGTATGATTTTGAGTATTATGTGTATTTTTCTATTATATGGATATTTACATATGTGAGTGTTGTTTATATATATATATATATATTGGTTTGTGAAATTTTATTTTTAAACCTATATTGAGAGATAATTTTTCCGACTATGGATAATCATTTATGTGATGTGCATTTTGGGAAAAAATAAATAATTTAATTTTGTTTGTGATGTTTTGTTGGATTGTGATCTCGATCGAGGCTAAATGTAGTTCTGGAAGCCTGACTCGAGTGTGAATGTCTGCGGTTATTAGAAGTGCGTTTTCTATGCAGGTTTGGCTCTACCTTTGGTAGAGAGATGTCCGTTTTATAGAGGAGACTCTGCCGAAATTTTGGTAGATTTTCTCATAAAACGTGATATTCATAATAATTTCTGTCGTTAATTAGGCTTTTTCTTATCTATTAAGTCTTATCCAGTCTTCCTCGAGTCAGCCTAGAATTTCACTATTTTTGTTGATTTTCGATTTTTAATTTTATGGTCATGTTTTAAAATTGATTTGTTAATTTCTTTTCTAGAGCATATCAAAGCAGAAGCCGTGAGATCGAGGCAGACGCGCGGTCGTCAGCCTTCTCATTCATCTTGTAAGTTGATAAAATGATCTGTGCGTGTGTTTTATTTAAAGATGCGTGTGCTCATATTTTTAATATTTATTATATGATTTATTTAATTTAATGATGCTATTTAAGGTTTAAGTGCATTTTATTTATTTAAAATCAGTTTTGAGAAATTTTGGTAGAACGGGCTACCTTGTGGGTTTCACCAGGACTGTGTGCACATGGTAAAGATTGAGAGATGAATCCGAGATATGTATGACTTATGGATATAAACTGGGACGAGTACCTCGGTGAAGCCTTTACTCTCGGGGACCGCTAGTGATTGGAAAGTCAATAATGGACTGGGATGGGTGCCTCGGTTGATGCCCTAGCTCTCGGGGACTGCTAGTGCCTTATATTTGGATTAAGTGAATGACTGCGACCTGGTGCCTCGGTTGATGCCTTTGCTCTCGGGGACCCGCAGTCTAATTGGAATAAGTGGGCCCGGTTGGCCAATTAGAACTTTGGGTTTAGGGTTCTATCGAGATTTTTCAAAAGCTATATCTATATCTATTATAAATTATTTTCACAATAACTATATGGTTTTCAAAAAGGTTTTCAAACCGTACAGCTCTTTTTATTGACTTACTCAGTGAGGCCTGATTCCCCTCAATTTATTTTTCAGGAGCTTGGGAGTTTGACCTCAGATTGCCTCCACGCCGAGTTTCTTCATCACCAACCATTTTATGTAGGTCATTATAAGCTGTACTATTGTAATATTCTAGAAAGCTGCAGTAGTAACTGTACTATGAATTGTATGACTTAAGTATTTTTGTGTATTTTATTTATATTCACCACGTTTATGTATAATGATTTAAGTTTGATTTATGATATGTGATGCTGGGAATATTTTATTTATATATTCAATTATGTTTTAATTTTAGAAAAATCAGTTTGATAATGTGTTCTGCTATAAAATAAAGTTTTAAATTGTAAGGTTTTATTTTTCTTTTCTTTAAGGCTTACTACGGGTTTCGGGGGCCTTATGCCTACCCATTCCCTAGTGCCGGTCACATGCCCTCGGGTTCGGGTCGTGACATACCTATAAAGGAAAATCCTTAATTACGGAGATTTCCTTCAAAATAGGACAACTAATGACAACTTATAACAACTCATCTTTGAAAAGTCAGAATTGACAACTCATTACAACTCATGACAACTAAGCAAAATGACAACTCATGACAACTAAGCAATAAAACATGTCATGTCGCATGTTGACCATTGACTTTTGACTTTGTTGATTGTTTGACTTTGACTTTAACTTTGTTGACTGTTTGACTTTGACTTTAACTTGTTGACTATTTGACTTTGACTTTGACTTGTTGACTTTGACTTGAAATATTCTTGAATCTTCTCACATCTTTTAGAATCTTCTTGAATCTTCCTTATTGACTCCAAAATAGAAAAAACAACTTCCAAATTCGTCCAATTCAAGCTATTTAATTTCAGAATAGGAAATTGAGCTAATTAGCTTGAATTCTTCATCATGCGGCTCCAAGCTTATACTTGTAGTCAAATCCACCAACTTGCTTATAATGTGAAAGACAAGCAAATTCAATGCTTGTTTGAACTTCTTTGTCCTTGATCTTGTCATTGGTCCCTCATAATGCAATGGATCACTTGGTTTGATGGGCTTGCTTAGCTTGGTTGCATAATTCCCCCCTTCCTCAAGATGATTCGCCATTGAATCAACACCTACATCAAAATCAAAAAAAGATAAATCAGCAACATTAAATGTAGCACTTACACCATACTCACCGGGTAAGTCAATCTTGTAAGCATTGTCATTGATGCGCTCTAACACTTGGAAGGGTCCATCATCATGGGGTATCAACTTAGATTTCCTTTGAGTGAGAAATCTTTCTTTACGCAAATGTACCCAAACCCAATCACCCGGTTCAAATACAACTTTTATGCGCCCCTTGTTTGCATGTTTGGCATATTGCTCATTCTTTCTTTCAAGATTTGCTCGCACCTTTTCATATAAGGACTTCACAAATTCTGCCTTCTTCTTTCCATCTAGATTTACTTGTTCACTCAAAGGTAAAGCAATCAAATCTAAAGGACTCAATGGAATAAAACCATAAACAATCTCAAAAGGACAGAAATTAGTTAAAGAATGCACACTACGATTATATGCAAATTCAATATGTGGCAAGCAATCTTCCCATGATTTTAAATTATGCCTAACCATGGTTCTTAATAATTGAGATAAAGTTCTATTAACTACCTTAGTTTGCCCATCATTTTGTGGATGACGGGTTATAGAAAATAAAAGTTTAGTGCCCAATTTACCCCCACAAAGTCTTCTAGAAGTAGCTTAAAAATTTAGCATCTCTATCACTCATAATTGTTTTAGGCATGCCATGTAAACGAATAATCTCTTTAAAGAACAAATCCGCAACATGTTGTGCATCATTAGTTTTTTTACATGCTATAAAGTGAGCCATTTTAGAAAACCTATCTACAACAACATATATTGAATCATGTCCTTGCCTAGTCCTAGGTAAACCAAGCATAAAATCCATGGAAATATTAATCTAAGGTGAACTAGGCACGGGTAAAGGCATATACAAACCATGTGGTTTTAACTTAGACTTAGCTTATTTACACACAATGCATTTATCACAAATTCTAACAACATCTTTTTTCATGTTAGGCCAATAATCATGTAAAACATCTAAAGTCTTAGCTATACCAAAATGTCCTATTAAACACCCTCATGTGCTTCACGAACAAATAATTCACGCATAGAATAGTTAGGAACACATAACCGTTTCTCTTTAAACAAGTAACCATCATGCCTATAGAACTTTTCAAAAGCAATATTTTCACATGTATGATAAACACTACCAAAATCACTGTCATTGTCATACAACTCTTTTATGTATTCAAATCCTAGCAATTTGGCATCTAAAGAAGCAAGTAAAGTATACCTTCTTGAAAGTGCATCAGCCACAACATTCTCTTTACCTTGCTTGTATTTAATGACATAAGGAAACGAATTAATGAATTCACTCCACCTAGCATGTCATTTGTTAAGCTTATTTTTCCCCTTCAAGTGCTTTATGGATTCATGATCAGTATGTATCATGAACTCTTTAGGTAATAAATAATGCTGCCATATCTCCAAAGCGTAAACTAAGGCATACATCTCTTTGTCATAAGCTTGCACATTTAACTTTTCACTAAAATAAGCAATTGGTTGTCCATCTTGCATTAGAACAGCCCCAATTCCAAAACTTGAAGCATCACATTCAATTTTAAATGTTTTAGAAAAATTAGGTAGAGCAAGTAAACGTGCAGATGTCAACTTATCCTTAAGCATGTTAAATGCTTATTCTTGTGCTTCTCCCTACTTGAAGCCAACATTTTTCTTGATGACTTCGGTCAATGGCGCTGCAATGGTACTAAAATCCCTCACAAATAGCCTATAAAAGCTTGCAAGACCATGAAAACTTCGCACATCACCAACTCCTCTAGGCATAGGCTAGTCTTTAATTGCCTTGACCTTCTCTTCATATACCTCTATTCCTTTTGCACTAACAACAAAGCCTAAGAAAACAAGCTTATGTGTGCAAAAACTACACTTTTTGAGGTTAGCATACAAACATTCCTTACGCAGCACTTCCAAAACCAAATGCACATGTTCAATATGCTCTTCCAAAGATTTACTATATATAAGTATATCATCAAAATAAACAACCATAAATTTTCCAATGAAAGCAAGCAAAACATGGTTCATTAATCTCATAAAAGTGCTAGGTGCATTAGTTAAACCAAAAGGCATGACTAACCACTCATATAAACCATATTTTGTTTTAAATGTAGTTTTCCACTCATCACCCTCTTTCATGCGAATTTGATGATAAACACTTTTCAAATCAATCTTGGAAAATATAATAGCCCCATGCAACTTATCAAGCATATCATCTAACCTAGGAATAGGATGATGATACTTTACCGTTATTTTGTTAATTATGTGACAATCAACACACATTCTCCAAGTTCCATCCTTCTTAAGCACAAGTAAAACTGGAACGGCACACAGGCTCATGCTTTCTCTAATGTAACATTTGTTCATAAGATCCTTAACTTGCCTTTGCAACTATTTGGTTTCCTAAGGATTGCATCTATATGCAGGTTTATTTGGAATTATAGAACTAGGTACAAAGTCAATTTGATGCTCTATTCCTCTTATTGGCGGCAAACCACTAGGAATATCATCGGGAAGCACATCTTGAAATTCTTGCAATAATCTTACAAAATAACTAGGCAAAGAATGGTCAAGATTGTTAGAGCTCAAATAATATTCCTTATAAACAAGTACAAGCATAGACTGCCTTAAAAGTAAAGCTTTCCTCACATCTTTTTCTTTTGCATAAAAACTTGCTTTTCTCTCTTGTTTTACCTTATTCACACTCAACTCTCCTTTTGCATGCGCATCACTCTTCTTTTTCTCATTGTGCATCCCTTCAAGCTCTCCTTTTTCCACTCTTTGCTCACTCCTCTCATTGCTTTTCTCACAGCTCTCCTTTTGCTTGTTTGCTTTTTTTTTTATGCAAACTCTCTCTCTCTCTCTCTCCTTTTATTTCTTTTTCTTTTTCAAACTCTTCAAATCTTTACTTTAGAACTTTTTGATCCTCATACACTTCTTTAGGGGTTAAAGGTTTAAGGGTAATGGGTACATCATTCATTATAAAAGAATATCTATTAGAAAACCCATTATGATTAGCCTTTCTATCATATTACCAAGGACGCCTCAAAAGAATATGACAAGCTTGCATAGGCACTACATCACATAATACTTCATCTTTATATTTACCTATGGAAAATGCTATCTTCACTTGTTTAGTTACTTTTATCTCCCCATAATCATTCAACCATTGCAATGTGTAAGGCCTAGGGTGTCTTATGGTATATAAATGCAATTTCTCAACTAACATGGTACTAGCTACATTTTTGCACTGCCATCAATGATCATACAACATACCTTATCTTGCACCTTGCATCTAGTGTGAAAGATGTTCTCACGTTGTGCCTCATCCTCTATCTTGGTTTGTACATTCATAATTCTCCTTGTAATAAGCAATTCACTATAGGATGGACTTTGTATAGCCTCATCATCACTTGCATCCTCAAGCTCAGGCGTCTCCAAATTGCAGTCATCATCATCACTTTCACTAAAGACTTCGCTACCCCTCATAGTCATGGTGCGCTTATTTGGGCAGTTAGAAGAGATATGCCCATAAACCAAACATTTAAAACATTGAACATCATGAGATCATTTAGTTTGAGTATCATCTCTGTCTTTGGTCTTGGCATTGCCCCCTTCGTTTCCTCCTTTATTGTTGTCAAATTTTGCCTTAGTGAAGCTCTTATCTCCATTCTTCCAACTTGACTTCCATTAAGCACTAGAAGAAGTTGAATTGCCTTTGGAATTCTTGAACTTCAATTGCTTCTCAATCTTGATCGCCATGTACAACATATCATCCATGTCAACATAGTGATGTAATTCCACTAAGTCAGCTATGTTTCTATTCAGCCCATGCAAAAACCTCGCCATTGTTGCCTCACGGTCTTCATCAATATTTGCTCTAATCATAGCTATCTCTATTACTTGATGGTACTCCTCTACACTTTTAGATCCTTGTACAAGGTTTTGAAGTTTACTATACAATTCTCTATAATAGCATGTAGGAACAAACCTTTTATGCATGATTGCCTTCATATCCTCCTATGTCTCAATAGGTCGATCATGGTTCCTTCTTCTACTAGTCACCGATTGATCCCACCAAACAAGTGCATAATCGGTAAACTCTACGACAGCTAGCTTCACCTTCTTTTCTTTGGAATATTGATGGCACTCAAAGAAGAACTCCACCCTTTTCTCCCATTCCAAATAGGCTTCGGCATCACTTTTGCCTTGAAAGCTTAGAATTTTCATCTTAATGCTTCCTAAGTTGTTATCAACTTTTGCATGCCCGTTTCTACCTGAATTGAATGTTTGTTCATCATCCTCTTATTCATGTCTCCCACGGGTTCTAGTATTGATTGTTCTAGCATCTCCATGATGACTTGACTCTATCTTATCTATTCGGTCTGCCAAGTCTCCAATTTGATTTACCAAGTCTAGTCTCAACTTGTTAAACAATTGGGTCATGGATTTCATGTACATCTTTTGATCGGGCATTCCTTCTTCACCTTCTTGAGTCATTGCTTTAATTTTTCCTACAAGAAATTATTAGTAGCAATAAAAAAGATATCACAAAACACTCCCTTACGTGTTTCACTCAATTTAAATGGCACTCACACTCGTGTTTCACTCAATAAGGCTCTTACCCTTTTATGAGCTCACCACTCGCCTTTTACCACTCAAATTCCCCAAATCTCAATTGTAATAAAAGTAATGCAAATTATGCAAAAATTTCTCAATCAACTCAACACCAAAATCACAAAAATCAAATTAAACTTAAAATTCAAGGTGACTATTCATGAATCAAATAAACAAGAAAATAAGCAAGTGAACAAAACTTAGCTCAAAATCAAGAAAAAACCCAAATTTTAGAAGCTAAGAAATCGTACACAATAAAAATTAACAAAAGAAGTCAAATTTGAGTTCTAAACCCATAAACACAACCAAAACATGATTCTCAATTAAAACAAAGTAATAATTTTTTTTGTTTTATTTTCTCAATAGATGTGGAAATTGAACAAACTAACTTAATTAAGGGTCTTTTGATAGATTTTGAACCCTTTTGCATAAAACACAATGATTGAAAATTTTTTTATTTTTCTGATTTTTTTTTAAATTGAGAAGAATTGAGAAGAAGAAGAAGAAATTATGAATGAAAATTAAATGATAAATAACCAAACCTTGAAGTTTGGCTCTGATACTAAACTGATACGAACCTATAATGCATATAGAATGCGCATCCAACTTTAAATATTAGCCTAAGGATCATCAATGATAGTTGTGTTGATGGAGCTAAACCCCTTGCTTATTAAATTGAAGTAAGATATTTAGTTATTAAAAGATGAACAATCACACAATTCTAAGTCTAACCTAGCAATTGTAATGAAAGGTAGATGTGAAACAATTTAAGTAAACTTGCAAAATTTTAAAAGAACAAAGTTAAGGAAAAACCTCACTTAATTGATTAAAATTGTCAAAAATACATTCTAATTCGTCCTACTTACGTCTAACCCTTATATAGGCATGTAAACAATCTAATCCTTAAAGGAAAATGTTTTATTCCTTATTCCTAAAGATACCTATAAAGGAAAGTCCTTAATTAAGGAGTTTTCCTTTAAAATAGGATAACTAATGACAACTCACAACAACTCATCTTTAAAAAGTCAAAATTGACAACTCATTACAACTCATGACAATTAAGCAAAATGACAACTCATGACAACTAAGCATTGAAGCATGTCATGTCACATGTTGACCATTGACCATTGACTTTGATTTGTTGACTTTGACTTAAAATATTATTGAATCTTCTCGCATCTTTTAGAATCTTCTTAAATATTTCTTATTGACTTCAAAATAGAAAAAACAACTTCCAAATTCGTCCAATTCAATCTAATTAATTTCAGAATAGAAAATTAAGTTAATTAGCTTGAATTCTTTATCATGCGGCTCCAAGCTTATACTTGTAGTCAAATCCATCAACTTACTTGTAATGTGAAAGACAAGTAAATTCAATGTTTGTTTTAACTTCTTTATCCTTGATCTTGTCATTGGTCTCTTATAATGCAATACATCACTTGGTTTGATGAGCTTGTTTAGCTTGGTTGCATCACCATGTCATAAAATGGAGCAGTGGACTTACTACTTGCAGTGTGCCCCATTCTCCTCATGTTGATATGTTTTGGAGGAAGGATTTTGTAGGTAATAATTTAGACAGTGCACTAGCTGAGTTGGATGGTCATTACCATTTGGAGCCAGAGGGCACTTCTTATGCGGAGGTTATCATTCCCTGCCTGATTGGTGGTGTTGCAAGTGGGTATGTGGCCGCCCCTTCTGTTGGTGGCTCATCTTCTACTGCTCGTCCAGCAAGTTTTGTTATTCTTGTACTGTCTTTATAATGACTGTGTTTAGCTTTTATTTTGATATGATCTTTCATATGCCTGCAATCTCGCTTAAAGAAGGCTCAAGGATACTGTTGAGATCTAGTGGTGCTGGTGTCAATGGTGTTCCTCCTGATGTTGCTCATGTGGTCCCTGGAGTTGATGCAGTACGTTTGGTTCCTCTGCTCTAAGGTTACGACCTTCATGGTATTGTGGTGACTCGCATGGTTCTCGTGGCCATTGAGCTTGTCGTCTTTGTTCTTGAGGACACTATTCATGTGAGTTCCGACTTACGTTCTACTTTCTAATGTTCTTTTAGGTTTGTTGCTTGTTGACTGTCTTGTGTGCAGGTTCCTCGGGAGACGGCCGAGTACTGGTACCAGTGCGCTTCAGGGTTGCTTAACCATCACGTCCATTACTCCTTGGAGACCCATATTTTGTATGAATTATTATCATATGTTGTATGAATTATTATCAAGAATATATATTATTTATATCAGAAATTTATTGTATTTATACCATAATAATTTATAATTTAATAATATAAATAAACTTAAAACAAAATTACATATCTAATAAAATATATTAATCATGTGCATTGCATATGAAAGAAGATAACTTGTCAAATTAAAATTGAAAATAAAAAATAAAAAATCATTATTAACTTAAATTTCAAATTAATCAAATTTATTTTCATAAATTTTGAATAAATATAATTATATTTTTATATAATAATGTAAAAATTGTAAAAAATTAATTAAACTATCAAAACTCATTAATAAAATAATTTTTATATCATTATTTGTAATAAAAAAAGAATTTATTAATTTTTTATTGATATTATGAAATATATGGTACTAATTTGTTGTAGAATAAATCAAAAGTTAAAAAACAAAATCATAAATATACTTTTTTTGATCCGTTTTTCTTTTCAAAAAGTTTATTTGAATAAAATACTCTTCATTATGTTGGCATTTACAATCGCATGAGTCAATTTGTCTATTTTGTTAAAAACATAGATTATATGATGTTAAGTAAGGATTTGCATTCGTTGGGTAATTTTTAATCTAATTGAATTAATTGAATTGAACCAAATTAAATTAAAAAGTAAATTAAATAAACTGAAATTTTTAAAATAAAACTAAACTTACTGAGTCAAACTAAAATTTTTACAAATTTTAATTATTTTAATATTTTTATTAAATTATAATACTATTTAAAAATTAAAAAATAAAATTACCGTTTATTCGATTATTTCAATAAAATAAAATTACCGTTTGTTCAGTCAAGCTAATTTTTAAGTATAAAATAAAATTCAATTTATCTCATTTCATAAAAAAAATATTGAATAGATAAATTGAACCAAACCAAATAAAAACTGAATTAGGTCGGAAGTTTTGCAAACTTCAAATATTAGTTATCATAAAATAAATCATAAATCATGAATTGATAAAAAATGAAATCAAATAATATTTTTCATATATTTTTTTCATATATTTATTTTTTTTAAAAAAAAACTAGAACATTAACTTATGAAAAATTAAAAAGTTTTAACCAACAACAATGTAATTAGCCCCTTTTAAGAAAGCAATGGATGAATGATGAATTATGGACTAAAAAGTGGCACTTACGTAGATTGATTTGAAAATTAAGGGCACGGCACTCCTAAACCTAACTGCTTAGCGAATCAAATGCATCAGCATTTCAGCGCTCAGGGATGCCTTTAGCTCAGCGTGTCTCAAGTTAAACCGTGAGTGTGTCTGCCTTTTGCATTTCTTCTCCATTTCCTTTTATTAGCCCTCTCCACTGAGCGCACTGATCATTTCTTTACCCAAAAAAAAAAAAAAAAGCAGCTCTTACCTTTTGAGAGATGTGGCGGTGCGTGGCTCATGGGCTTCGTCTTCCTTCATCTTCATTTTCATCTTCGTCTAGTAGATCTCACATTGCCAGATTTTTCTCTACTGAATCTGTATGTCCTCCTTATTTTTTATTTTTATTTTTTTCAATGTAATCTTTAGGGTTTTTAATAGTAATCTATTTGTTGAGTGCTTTTGCTCTGTTTAGGAGCTAAAACTTTTTTGTTGATCGAGATTGAGATCGCTGTAAAATGACAAGCCAATTCAAGTTTTCAGCTTTCTTGATTCTGTTTGTTTGATCGATTAGAGAGAGCTCTTCTCAGTATTTCAGGAAACCAAATATTATATTTCTTAAAGCATTTTCTTTTTAGTTTGTTCAATTCAAGTGTGTTTTGAGATGTTTGGTTTATTAAGTTAGTACTTGGTATTGAATTTTTTTTTCCTATGATTATTATTTGGCAGAACGTGGGGCGGTCCTCATATACAATTGTTGATCATACCTATGATGCAGTTGTCGTAGGAGCGGGTGGTGCAGGGTTGAGAGCTGCCATTGGGCTCTCAGAGCATGGATTTAACACTGCTTGCATTACCAAGCTTTTCCCAACTCGTTCGCATACTGTTGCTGCTCAGGTACAATTTTAGATAAACCCACTATGTATAAATTTGGATAAACCTATTCTGATTTCATTGATTTGTTATTTGTTTTATGCTTCTTGGTTGGTTGTAAATTTGGTATAAAAAAGAAAGCTCATACTTTTGATTGTAGTTAATTTTTTGTTGATCATTGGCCTCCTAATGTGGCATGGGAATCATTAGGTTTATGCCTTCTTTTGTGTCTATTCTGATACCTACTTGGAATCACAAGTGCATCTCTGTGGACTTGTTACTTGGAATCACAAGTGCATCTCTGTGGACTTGTCACAACTTCCAATCTTTGCGTTTGATGTTGTATTTAAATATATGTTGGAGTGGACTTGTTACGAAAATGCCTAATCATAATTAATGCCAGCTAGATAAGAGATCCTGCATAAATTCTCTACTAATTTTGGGAATTCTGTAGGGTGGCATCAATGCTGCTTTGGGAAACATGACAGAAGATGACTGGAGATGGCACATGTATGACACTGTCAAGGGAAGTGATTGGCTAGGTAAGTCACCTTTTCTAGCTTGGAAGTTCAATATGCCCGTTTGGCATTCACTCACTTACCAATTAGAAATGGGAAGTTAAGAATCTGCTTTGTCAATCATTCTCTGTGCTTCAGTTTATACTTTCTGAATATAAAAAGTTTATCTTTGGAAAATGAGTTAAGAAATCCAGAAAAACCACTTCATATGATATTCTGGAGTTGTGAAAACAGTTATTCTGTTTTAAGAAATAAAGTGATTAATATAAGTATTTCAATGATATAGTTTAGTTTGAAAATTGAGCAAAAAACAAAAACTGAAAAGAGAACTGATGCCAAAGAGGCCCTTATTTGATTGTAGAGTAAATAGTTGCTTTTTAATTATATATTGGACTAAAATTTTATGCCTTTTTACTTGATTTTTTCTTTATGAATTAGAAGATAAATTGGTGTTCAGTAGATTAGATTAATGCACTTGTTCGGTTTCTCATGTATTTATTAAAATGCAATCTACCTGCAATAGAATGTCTACCTTGAGTTTTTTGACAATCAGAAATGTCCCTGTAGTTTTAATTAATAAGGCTTTGTCTACTGGTGTGAACTTGACAGAATTCACTTTCTGCTATGTTGATAAATCTTGTTAGTCTTTTTGTCCCTTCTTCTTCATTGTACATTGATATTTGAGGATTTTTCTGCAGGTGATCAGGATGCCATTCAATACATGTGTAGGGAAGCACCAAAGGCAGTCATTGAACTTGAGAACTATGGATTACCATTTTCTCGTACAGAAGATGGACGAATTTATCAGCGTGCATTTGGTGGTCAGAGTCTAAATTTTGGAAAAGGTGAAACTAAATTGTCATTGGAATGTCAATGACTGAGCTGCATGATCTTTTCAATAGCTTTCTGATATGGGTTTTTATTGATGTTTCCAATGTAGGTGGACAGGCATACCGTTGTGCATGTGCTGCTGACCGAACTGGGCATGCTCTTTTGCATACCCTCTATGGTCAAGCTATGAAACATAATACACAATTTTTTGTGGAATATTTTGCATTGGATCTCATAATGAATACTGACGGTAAGTTTGTAGATATGCTTTTCAGTTAGGTTGGTACTATTATACAATTATGGGAACTGTCACAGAACCAGATGCAAGAGATTAAATATCTCCCTTTATTGTCTTTGTGACCTGAAGGTTCTAAATGTTATTTAACATGTGCTTTCTTTGATCAGCAGTTTTTCTGTTCCGATGATGTGATTTAACCAATATGATTACATTTTTGCTTACTTCTCACGGATGTGTTATACACATGTTTGTCAAATCATCATGCATAATAATAGTAAAGAGTTGGGAGGAAAAACCCTGTTCCTTGCAGTTGGCGTCCACATAAGAATCAATCATAGAGACCCAAGTCCATGCATGCGCAAATGAACATATGTGAACATACAAATGATTCTTGCATGCATGCAGGAACAGGCTTGAATGTCAGTAGTTTTCAAAATTGTTAGGGATGTTGGATGACTAGAGTCCAGGATTTCAAATTAGTGAAACGAAAGAAAGTACATTGAAGGGGAACTACACTAAGATTGGGCATCATATTTTTTTGGGGAAGGATGTGGAGATGCATATGCATGAAAGTAAAAATGCAATAGTGTAAAAAAGTTGAACAAGTTTTACTTTTCTAATTCTGATGTCAGTCTGTCCATTATATTTTGTGTCTTGTTGATTTATATGTAGCTGCATTGACTTTTGCAGTATATATAAAAATACCTTTTTTTTTTTTTTTTTTTGTCTATAGGCACATATTGCCCATACACAACATTGCTTATTTGGGGCCTTTTCACCAGGGAAACTGTAGATAATTTTTTTTTTTAAAAAAAAATAATAATACACGAAATTGATCTAATACACATAGTAGCATTTGGTATGTAATAGCTTGGTTGTATAAAAATTGACTAAATTGATAGTTGATAGTTATTTAGAGCCTCTTCCCTAGGAATTCATGGACAAAGTACTTCTTTTGGTCATGTGGAGGTTGTCTAGTGAAAATTGACTGGTAACAATTTTTATGATATTCAGGCAGCTGCCAAGGAGTAATTGCATTGAATATGGAGGATGGAACATTACATCGATTCCGTGCTGCTTCCACCATCTTGGCCACAGGGGTATTATAGCTGATGCTTATTAGACGTTAAATGTTTGAAAGAGATTATTTCATTTTCGGTCAATTTGTTTTGTTCTCATGTGTTTTGTTTAGGGTTATGGAAGAACATACTTTTCTGCAACCTCAGCTCATACATGTACTGGAGATGGCAATGCTATGGTTGCACGGGCTGGGCTTCCGCTCCAGGTTTACTTTGTTTCTTAGACTTAAAGTGAGTTTATATTAATTTTGATATCTAGAAGTTATTTTCTTCTTTGACAAATTATTTCTACAGGATCTGGAATTTGTTCAATTCCATCCTACAGGAATATATGGGGCCGGCTGCTTAATTACTGAAGGTTAGTACTGTTTGGAATTAAAAAAATCAACTATCCTAACTCTTCCTCTATGAGCTGTAATTGTTAACCTTATTACTTTATATAATCAGTTGATTGGATAGTTCATTGCAAGTCAAGCAAAATCCTGTATGACTCTTTTGGCTTTTGTAGGATCTCGTGGCGAAGGTGGTATTCTTAGGAATAGTGAAGGTGAGCGATTCATGGAAAGGTATGCTCCTACAGCAAAAGATCTTGCATCTAGAGATGTTGTCTCAAGGTCTATGACCATGGAGATTCGAGAAGGTCGTGGTGTAGGTAAGTATGATGGTTTTCCCAAATTAATGTTTTTACTTTTCTGGCAGACTGTTTTATGCTATTATTTTTACTTGGTGCTTTGGATTATTAATTGAGCACAATGAGGTGTGGCTCTCCCTCTGTCATCATCTTATTACCCCACTTGTTTGAACTTGAAGCCACATAATAAAGGAGATCCTTGAGTACAGTACACAAGTTTTTGTTTAATAAAGAGATCTGTATTTGTTGCTGTAACTCTTATTTGCAGTATTGCCTGAAGCATTTAGCTGATGATGGTTATGTCCTGAATAATCCAGTCCATGACCTGCGTAAGTGTAAAAGATCTGATTTTAGTTCTGCAGGAATGGTAAATATTAGTGTCACTAATAATGCATCACTAGCACTGTTTATCCGTGCTTACAGTTGTCCATGTTTTGTAAAGTAAAATGCTCTTGTGAAACCTTTTTATTTTTTATTTTTTTTGGTGTTAGTAACTGCTCACGATAACAGTTCCAAGCATGTAAAGCAATTTTGGTATTGGTTTTGGACAGGACCTTTAAAGGACCATATCTACCTTCACTTAAATCACTTGCCTCCAGATGTACTGAAAGAGAGGCTTCCTGGTATTTCTGAAACTGCTGCCATTTTTGCTGGTGTTGATGTTACAAAGGAACCCATCCCTGTGTTACCTACTGTGCATTACAATATGGGTGGAATTCCCACAAATTACCATGGAGAGGTGAGTTACTGATTTGCATATGATGTACTGCCAGTATTAGTACTTCTGACCAATGCTGGGCTTGATGCTCCGTGGAGACACTGACTGATCAATGGGGGGCCAGTTTGGGGCTGCTGCTTCCCTCCCAAAAAAAGAAGAAACTTTTTCTTCATCCAGCTGCCCCTAGGCTGTGGGGCTGGGTATGGCTGAAACATTTAGACTTGAGTTAGAGTATGGTTGAAACATATATGCTTAGGTTATATTTATGAAACAGCTCATTGAAAGAATGAGAGTTTATCTGTCTGACATGAAAGAATAAATTTCTCTTACTGAAACTGAAATGAGAGAATACCTTTTGACATCATCATTCTTTTTAATTAACAGGAACTTGGCATTACCTGATTTTCAGGGTTCCTATTTTGTTGATTTATGTGCTTATTCATTCTACAGGTGGTAACAGTGAAAGGAAACGATCCTGATTCTGTGGTTCCTGGACTCATGGCTGCTGGAGAGGCAGCCTGTGCATCAGTTCATGGTGCCAATCGACTTGGTGCAAATTCTCTTCTTGACATTGTTGTTTTTGGCCGAGCTTGTGCAAATAGAGTGGCAGAGATCCAGAGACCAGGTTACAGCTAATGAATTGATAGTATCCGTTGTCTTATATTGTTGTAAGGCTCAACAATTTAACAACTTTGACTTTGACATTGTAGGTGAGAAACAAAAGCCTTTGGAAAAGGATGCTGGAGAGCAGACCATTGCATGGCTGGACAAATTACGGATTTCAAATGGATCAACTCCAACTTCAAAAATTAGGTTAAATATGCAGAGGATAATGCAAAATAATGCTGCTGTTTTCCGTACACAAGAAACATTAGAAGAAGGTATTTAAATTGCATTATTTAATATATTGTCTTCCCTAATATACCATAATTTTGAGAGTTATACGGATGTTTTGGCAAGTAACTAGTATTGATTTTGTTACATTCTTCCCTCTTATTTCCTTTATTTGTCTGATGGTGAGCCTTCCCTGAATCCTAATTGGAATTTCATTGCATAAGGTGTGAAAATAACCTCTTTGCAGGAGTAGGGGAATAGATGACCCTTAACTGACCCTCACATTGTAGGAAGCCTCATGTCCTAAAGGCTTTTTTTCTATTACCCTTATTCTTTTCCTATCTTGTGCCCTTTACTATCGTCGGTCCTATTTTCTTATGTAGTTGCATGGACTGAAGGCAAGACCTTAGGCTCAAATTTCCTTGTTATTGTGATTTGCTAATGGTTTGACTTCACACCGTTACATTTTCTGTTAGTTGGTTGTCGTTAGCATATTTCAATTATTTCTATTGCTACCACAGGCTGTCAGCTGATTGACAAGGCATGGGAGAGCTTCCATGATGTTAAGTTGGAAGATCGAAGTTTAATATGGTATATTGTAGTTAGAAAATTTCAGTGATCAAATTGTTCTCTTCATTGGTCTGTGTCATGATCTTTAATCCTGGTATTATCTGATGATAGGAACACTGACTTGATAGAGACTGTAGAACTAGAGAACCTTTTGATAAATGCCTGTATTACAATGCATTCTGCTGAGGCTCGAAAGGAGAGCAGAGGAGCACATGCCCGTGAAGACTTTACTGTGAGTTTGGTTATGTTTTTATTTATTAAAATTCCTCTTTGTTGCCACTATTCTTCTATTAAATCAAATTTCCTTGATTCTGCAGAAAAGAGATGATGTGAACTGGATGAAGCACACTCTGGGGTAAGTTCTATTTTCGTTACTCCTGTTGAAGATTGAATAGAAAGGTTTATACAATTAGGGGCCTGTCAAAATAGGCGTGGATATGGTAAAGTGGGCATTATTAAAGGCTTTTTTTTTTTTTTTTAAAAAAAAAAAGGTAAAGGCAAGGCTTGAATATATATTTTTTAGTTGTTTGGGAGGAAGGTGTGGTAAATGATGAATATCATATCGTGTTCAGTTTATAAAATGAGAACAATTCTATTTTGTTTGTTTGGGAGGTAAAATAAAGAAATGCTAGTGTCAAAATTATAAAAAAATTGTCTAGAAAATAGACCAACAACATAGTGTAAAATGGCCGAGGCATTCTATTAGAGGTGAGCCCAACAATGAAAAAAAAAAAATGAAGACCCAGCCTAACACAAAATTTGAGACTCCGACTAGGCCCAAGCAATCAAAAGAAAGTTCAAAATTAAGAAGCCATGTCTATGAAATTAAATAATACTAGAAACTTGTATAGGGTTTTTGATCTAAGATATTGGCATGCTACTGCTGTACAATAAATTAAGAAACAAAGGAAAATTGAGCCTCCTCTACTGTGAGCTGTGATTTTTCAAAACTTATTTTGGTTTTTTTATTTATAACAAGTTTTGTTGCATTTAGTATTAAAGTCACCATAAAAACTACGTACTTCTTGTTAAAAAATTATAAAAATAAATTATGTATAAATCTCTTATATTATTATAATAAGAAACATAAAAATTATATTAGTAGAAATCAAATCATTAAAATTTTTTTTTTCACTAATTAATAGATTTTTTTTTTATATAAATTTAAGTGATAAGGATTTTATATTCTGTCATTACTAAATGTGCATGCGTGCATGCTTGTTCATCAGTATTTAGGTATGAGAGACCTTTTAACTCATATTTTTAATTTACTTTACAGTATTTATGGCTTATTAACTAATTAATTAAAACATATTTATATATTTGCTCGTTTCAATATGATTTTATAAAATTAGAAACCATATCCAAATCATTATTAGTTAAAGCAGTTTTAAAAACTGCACCAAAACTAAATTTAGCAGTTTGGTTAACTATTTTTCTGGATTTGGTCTTTGGGTTTTTAGTTGGTGGATCAGTTTCTCAGTTTTATTTCTCACCCCTAGTGCTGACCCATTTAATTTCATAGCCGCTTACATTGCAGGAAGTTGAATTCATGTCACCTTAGTTTATAACAGAATATTGAGACTCCATAACTCTTCTTTTGGTGCCCATCAAGATAATTTGGATAAAATTCCAGTAAAAATGATGCGATTGTAATGTTAATTTATACTAACACGATGCATTTTGATGAAACTTTTAGCACCAAAGTTAATGATTTTTTTAAAAATCATTAGTGAGCCTTTTTCTCAAAATTCAGGGGATGTCAAGTAACAGAATAAGTTGGGACGGACAACAAAATCAGTTATTATAATCTGTTTAATTAGTTTAGAATGTGATGTAGATATTGTCGGCCTTTAATGTTATTTTCTGTCTGAGAATGTAAAATTTAGTTTCGTTTTTTCTTGTTTGCCTTCTATCACTCCAATGAAGGACACTGGGCAATTGATGGTGAAGGTAGTGCTAGTAGGCTTATGAGGGATGGTATGAGTGGGGCAATTACTACTCAAGGGTAAAATAAGAGAATAAAATTTACATGCAGCTAAATAAGTGGATTTAGTACTCTAAAACCAAATTTCTTTTCATTTGATTTGCAGATATTGGGAGAATGAAAAGGTCCGACTCGATTACAGGCCGGTGCATATGAACACATTAGATGATGAGATTGAGTCATTCCCGCCTAAAGCTCGTGTTTATTAATGCATTTTACTCGGGGTCGTATGTGGGGTTTGGTCACCCCATCATAATATAATAATAAACTGGAGGATGCAATAAATTGTTGTAGGTGCAGCGTTTTGGCAATAACTAGCCGGTGCAATTTGCGCTGATTTTGTTATTCATAAATTATTGGTTTCAAATTTTATTAAATTTTAAATATCCTATATATATACACATACTAGTAAATAACCATATGTGTTTCATAAGTGAATAAAAAATTTCTTTACTCGTAATATATTGTAAATAGACAATTAAACATATTATTATTATTAAATAAGAGTTTTAAAAATAATAACATTGTTATTTATTTATATAATAATTTGATATTAACTTAATGTTTATAAATATTTTATTTAAATAATTATATGATATTGTTTCAAAATTTCTTACAATTAATTTTTCTCAACTCTATAACTTATTTTATATCAAAAGATAATAAAAAATTATTAGTTATTTGTTAACAAAAAATTTAAAAATAATAAAAGTTATAATTTTTTTATATAATAATTTACATATTATGATCTTATTGGACTTTTAATTTATTACATGTAAATTTTTTATTTGATTATGACATTTTATTTCTTTAATATTTTTAATATTAATATTTTTATTTACATAAAAATTAATTTGATGTAATTTTTTTAAGTTCAATTAATAATTAAATTATAAATATTAATTAATTTAATTTTAACTATTTTTTGTTAAATTTTATTAAAGTATATAAAAATGATAATTATACTACTTTTTTTTTTTATAGAAAATATATTTTTAAACAAATTATGTGCTCTATTTGTTATTTATTAATATTTAATTTATAAAAACATGTATTTCTAAAACAAATTAGATCCTATTTTCATAATATTTATTAATTTTGATTTTAATTATTGACTTATTAAATTTAATATAATAATACTTATGAACTTATGTTATCTAATTTGATTTATATTAGATAAAATATAAATAGACCTAATTAAAATTGAAGAATATATATTTTAACAAAAATTATCACTAAAATTTTAATTAATTAAATTTGTTAGAGATAAAATAGAAATTATTATAAAATAGGAAACATACTTTCAATTAAATTAGAATTATATATTAATTAATTTTATTTTTATTAGAAATAAAATAGAAGTTAATCTAATTAGAATAGGAAATATAATTTTAATTAAATTAGAATTATATTTTAATTAATTTAATTTTATTAAAGATAAAATAGACGATAATCTAATTAAAATAGAAAATATACTTTCAATTATATTAAAATTATATTTTAATTCAATTAATTTTTATCGAGATAAAATTAACAGAAGTTAACCTAATGAAAATGGAAAATATACTTTAAATTAAATTAGAAATTTTGTTAGATATAAGATAGAAATAACCTAAATAAAATAGGAAACATACTTTCAATTAAATTAAAATTATATTTTAGTTAATTTAATTTCTATTAAAGATAAAATAAAAGTTAACATAATTAAAATAGAAAATATAATTTTTATCAAATTAAAATTGTATTTTCATTAATTTAATTTTACTTTTATTAGTAAATGATTAAATTATCCAATTTTTATATAATGAGTGAAAACTTTTCGTAATTTTACTTGTTTCCTCTGATGTGTATATATATATATATATATATATTAAAGATAAAATAAAAGTTAGTCTAATTAAAATAGAAAATAGACTTTCTATTAAATTAAAATTATATTTTAATTAATTTAATTTTATTTTTATTAGTAAATGATTAAATTATTCAATTTTTATATAATAAGTGAAAACTTTTCGTAATTTTATCTGTCTTATATATATATATATATATATATATATATATATATATATATATATATATATATATATATATATCTTTTAATTTATTTCTTAATTTTTAAATGTAAAAATAACAATATAAAAAATACAGTCCACTAAGTTTAAAAAGCGACCGTAATGAACTATATTAAAATTAGGATGATTTGACCAAATTATAATGAATTTGAAATAATTGGACCAAAAACAATTTTATATCATATTTTTAATTTTGGCAAATATGTTTTGATTTCATCAATCATTGACAATTTTATCAAAAATAGGTATTTGAGTGTAATGAAATATTTTAAAAATGGGACGATTTGACCAAATTATAAAGAATTCAAAATAATTGGACAGGAAAATTAATTTTGGAGGCATATTAGTATCAAAAAATTCAAAGGTTTGTGATTTTTTTACAATTTTATTTCAATTTTTTAATTTTGACAAATATGTTTTGATTTCATCGAACATTAACAATTTTAAAACAAATAAAAATTTAATAAATATCAAAGAAAATAATAAAGTGACATCTATAAAATGTCAAATTTACCATGATGTTATAAAATTTAGGAAAAATTGCAATTTTTCATATATTTTGACCTATTATATAATTTTATTTTTAATATTTTAAAAAATATTTATTCATTCTTAACATTCATTGGTCCTTCTTCTGGGAATGAAGCAGTATAAAAATAAATAAATATAAGGATAAATAAATATTTTTTAAAATATTATAAATAAAATAATGTAATAGGTAAAAATATAGGATAAAAATTGCAATTCCCCCTAAAATTTATAAAAGTATAATGCTATGCAAAATTAAAATGTCGGAGACTTTTGATTTTTTTTTTAATTTTAAAAAATCGCATCATTTGGTCAAATTACATAAAAGTGTGTGCAAGCTTACTTTAAATTTTAAATTTTGGTATTTTTGATGGATTTCAAATAAATAATTACGAAGCAATTAAAAATTTAAACAATTTAGAGAAATATGTGTATTAAGTATATTTTTAATTTTAAAATTATTAAAGGGAGAATGATTTATAAATGTAACAAATTATTAATAGTAGATTTAATAGATTTACTATTGTGTAGTTATTTTATTTAATTTTGAATAAGGCCTAATGGTCTAAAAAAATTCACTAGTATTTTTTGTCCACTTTTAAAGTCTTGAAAAACATGTTCAGATTTGACAAATGAGTGTTGATGTGTTGATGTGACATCATATATTGTTACATCAACTAAATATTTATATAAAAAGATTAAATAATTTTTATTTGTAATAATTTTGTTCTAAATTTTTAATTTTAATATAAATATCTTAGTTTTATAAATGCATTATATTTTATTATTAAATTTGTAATATTTAGTAATTAACTTTAATGTTTAAATTATTAATTTTTAATAATTCACAAAAATTTTCAAATATACAAGATACATTTAACACTACAATATATTAATCTAATTTTTTTAATTATTTTAAAATACAATAATATTTACATAATTAACAACTAATATTTAATCAAATTAATAAAATATTTATATAATTTTATATTTAAATATAAAATTACGTGCATTATTTATTTAATAATAAAATACATCAATGTAATCCATAAATTATTTAAAAATAAAATATTCACATGATTAATAACTATAAATATTAGTAAAATTAAATATATGTTCATACATGTATAAAAAGTTAAAAGGTATTAATACATGTATTAAATTTTTAAAATTAATTAAAATTTAAAAAATAATGTAATACTAATAAAATTTTAAAAAATGTATTAATATGTTTTTAATTTTAATAATACTTTTAGTTATTAATTATGTAAATATTATTATATATTCAAATAATTTATTAATTAAAAAATTAGTAATTAGATTAACATATTTTAATGTTAAATGTATAATGTATATTTTTGAATTTTTATCAATTACAAAAATAATTGATACTTTAAGTATTATACTCAACTAACAAATATTGCATATTAATAATAAAATATAATGTATATAAAAAATAATATTTATATCAAATTAAAATTTGAGACAAAATTACTATAAATCAAAAACATTTGGTCTTTTATGTAAATATTTAGTTGATATGGTAGTAAATCTCACATCGATAATGCCACTTAGAATGATATGTTAGCAATTTTATACTTAATTTTGAACTATGGACTTTTTTTTTTCAAGATTTTTAAAGTGGGTGAAAACCACAAGAAGTCAAAAAGGTTTGAAATTTTTAGACTTTCAGTCCTTTATATAATTTTTATTAAAACTTTTTCAATTCAAAAATTTAGATTTTATACTGATAAATCATTATAAATATAAGAATCTAAAAATGATAATCTTAACTTTTTAATAAGATGTTACATTAGTATTTTTATTTAATTTTGACCAAATATGTATTTATTTATTTCAAAATGGCCAAACATTTGCTAAATTGGAACATTTTACAAAAATAAAAAAGTGGAATGAAATTATAAAAAACGTACACGTTTGGAATTTTTACACCAATAAGTTATTTTCAAGCGGTGATTTGAACTTGACATGCAAGTTTAGAGGGAAAATTGATCCTTAAGCCCTTGCTTGTATCCAATTGAAATTTTTTGTCCGATTTACTATTTATTAAGCTTTTAGTAGGGACTTTAGAAAAAAAAAAAA
Organism: Mallotus nudiflorus; assembly: GCA_947683625.1. Lineage (NCBI taxonomy): Eukaryota > Viridiplantae > Streptophyta > Magnoliopsida > Malpighiales > Euphorbiaceae > Mallotus > Mallotus nudiflorus. Next base: position 6,288,093 of record CANTUR010000049.1, on the reverse strand, counting down.
AGAAGCTTCTAGTAGGGATAATCTAGGGGGAAAGTTCACTAAGGGTTACCAAATTTTGACTATATTTTTATGCAATTACCAAACTTTAATTTATATCTTTTTAGTTATTAAAATTCTATTTAAGTTTTAAGATAGTCACTTATAAAATTTTTGATGCATAAACTATTTAGTTTTATCATTTTAGTCCAAAATCGAAGAAAATTTGCAAATAAGTCCAATTTATCCTAAGGAGTGAATATTTTACTCCTAATTAAACATAAGCTTAATGAAAAATTGAAAAGAGAGTTCAAATTTTAATAATTTATCATAATTGACTTCATTCAATCATTTACAAAAAAGAAGTGAATTAGCTCATAGAACAATTTTAGACTAAAGGAACATTTGGTTATCTATTATAAGAAAGATAAGTTTTACCAATTAAGGTAGAAAACTAATGAATAAGAGGCTAAATATTATAGAAAGAGAAAATTTTTTGAAAGGATCTATAACATAGAAAATATACAAAATTAAGAAAAGAAAAAAAAAATGATTCCTTACATTACTGACCTTGCCATTAAAGCAACAAATATGAGTTGTAACAATCTACCTCAAAATAGTAGAAAAGTTTTAGGTTTAGTATATGAATCTCATTACACATAGATGATAGAAGTTTATATAAGGCTAACTATCCTTATAGGATGAATGAAGAATTCATATGTAGGGATAACTCTTTAAGGCTAGTTACAAGTCTATAAACTTTTTTGAACTTGGATTATGAAAAGCACACATATAAAGGATAAATTAGTGGATTATTATTATTAGATTTACAATAAGATTTAATAGTAACACTCCAGCAAGCGCCTATGAGTTATGTAAACCATATGGTTGACAATGCATAAAAATATTAAGATTTACTAATAGTCCATACTCTAATAAAAGAAGGTATATATAAGAAATCTTGATAAATGAAGTTTTGGCTCTAGTGGTATATGCTTTCAAAAGAAATTTTATGTTTTTTTTCTTATCTTTAGAATCATTAAAAAAGGAACAATTAAGAATGACTTTGATGAAATTACAAATTTATGATGTGTTATTTTGATAATCTTGCCAATAAATTTAAAAAATATTATTACAATCTTGATATGTCATCTCAAAAATACAACTCAGAATTATTTTTTACTAAGCTTTTAAAGCCCTTACTTGAAGTAGTAAAAATGACCTATTAAATTTTCCTAAACAAAGACAAGGTAGTGAAAGGCTTAAGAGAAAGATTTAGGTGATTAAATGTGCCATAAGAAAGACATGTGTTGAACTCAAAGTAAGGTAAGATACAAAGTATTGTTCTTATCTAAAAAAAAGTTGTTCTTAAATTGAATATGTGCTTAAAAGATATAGATGTCCTCTGGAATAAATGATAATTACAGAATAGGATATTCTTCTAAAAAGAAAAATTTTAGAATATATATATAGGGGACTTTCAAGAAAAAATATAGTAAGAAACCAAAATGTCTTAAAGGAAAACCTTTAAAAAATGGTTCATGCTGCTAGATTTATGACTCCAAGAGTCATGAAGCTAATACCTGTCCAATAATAAGAATAATATAAGAGAATCTTTAGAGAATCTTCATTGGTGATAAAAGTTTAGTGCATGAACTTATAGATGAGGATAAGTATTCTAATATAGGCTCTAATATAGCTTCCCTTATGAAGTAGTTTTTAAATATAAAATTGAATATGATGAATTTGATTTATGGACAACCTAAATCTTGATGTTGACATAAAAATTTAGAGCTGCTATAGATAATGAGCTTGTCCCACTAAACAATGCTTTGGCACATGAGGAGTCATTTAAGTATGAGGATCCATTTATAAGTAGTTTAAAATGGATTATACTTGAGGCAAATATCAACTTTATCTATAGTAAGTGGAGATTCAATTTAAATCAATAACATATGTCTCCCAATATGAGTTAAAAACTCAAGTTTCCAGCACAAAGTTATAAATGTTATATGTACCATATTAAGGTGACTAAAATCAGAAAATGGTCAATAGATCAAAAGGAGAGTATAAATACATTCATATAGATCTTGTTTACGTAGGACTAGTGCTTTTATTTATTCTTTTGATAGATAGTCCTATAATAGCAGAGATCTTAGACAAAGATGGAAAAAAAATTAAAGATAAACTAATATTTGTATTAATGAACCTAGCAAATGGTCTAGTATGGTTTCAAGCCTACGCAAACTATTTAATGGCCTTGAATGATAGATGTTTAGGAAATTTGTTGACCTTAAGAATAAAGTGAACCAAAATGAATATGATGAATTTTTAGGCTAAGTATTTGGCGTATCACACTAAGATAATTTTCAGACTTATCAACACTACTAATCCTAGAGTGAGGAACATTTTTAAGTGATACAATTGGTCGAAGAAGTTTTAAACAACTACAAGGAATTTCATAGGAAAGAAATAAACTATGTTGAGTTGAGTTGGCTAAAGAGTTGGGTTCTTACAGAACTAGCCGAGTCTTCCAAAAAATAAGATATTCTCAGATCATTCAAAAAGGAGAAAATCATAATCTTCAATCTAGAATAATCTATGAGAGGTTTTAAGATCTCAGATCTTGTGTTTAAGAAGAATTATATCCTCTAAGTCAACATTTGATTCTAGCCCACTAGATCAACTTCGAGGAAAATTTGTAAAGATTCCTAGAACTTTAATAGAGATTCTTAGAGCACCAATGAACATTCTTAAAAACTTTTTAAAAGAAGATTATAGTTAATTATATGAAACGAGAAGAATAATTGGGTACAAAGAAATTAGTTTATCCATTTACGTATAAGACGATGAGAATTAAGAAGAAAATGTGAGAGCATTACAACATGCTATATTGATTCTTGAGATCACAAGAGAAATCTAAATAATTTCTTGCCAACATTTAATCCCTTTTTAGGGAATTTGGAATTAGTTTCACTTATTCCAATGGTATCAAAAAATATATTTATCTTTAAAAGTGCAAGTTCAAGAACTTTTATTTTATTAAGTATCAAATTTTCTAGTTATTATGATCATTCTCTAGTTATGTTAATTGATATAGCAATAATCAGTAGTGACAAAAAAATCACCATTGATTTAGCATTCCCTGAATTAGATGCAAATATAATACGAGGAAATGCTTTTCTAAAAGGGCAAAATGAAAATGTCATCTTTGTGAAAGATAATTTTTTTTATAGTGTATAAATTACAACCTCAAAAAAGCTAAAACTAAAGTTAAAATTTGGTTTTTATCAAGATAAGGTTTTTGAGTTGTATGGGAAAGTTCCATGTGAACCAATATATAAAGTAAAAGTAAGATGTGGTGAGTCATGAATGGATTGTTCATTCAAATTAAATCAAACTTGATCAAAGGAGAAGAGTGAGAATTGATATTTTACTAGGAAAACTATATAGGAAGTATGATTGCCAGGTCAAATACATTATACCTCTATAGTCCAACATCCCCTCAAAAGCAATTATACCCACTAGTTAGGGAATGAAGTTTAGGGATCAATATTCAATAAAGGTTAAAAAAAATTAAAGTAAAGAGGAGAAGTTTTACCTTTTGGTATGAAGAATTGTGTTATAAAACACAAGGTGTAATAGAAAAACCTATTATGCAAAAAGTTTGAGCTACTAGAATCTAAATGGCATAGATTCTTGGTCAAATTATCTATTAACTTTAGTGATAATCCATGAAAGTTATGAGTCATAAATAGTATAAAAACTAAATTAGAACTAAAAAAATTAAGATACTATTATCTTTGCTAAGAATATACATAAGTTGTTCAAAGATGGTGGCTATAAGATTCCTACATAAGGAGATGTCATAGATAGGTTATGTGTTAAACAACTTTCTTTTTTTGTAAATTTATTTTAAAAAGTGGTTATTAGTAGGTAAAGATAAAAGAAGAGTCAATACCTTTAACAACTTAATGCTTCATAAGGAAGATTAAATAATTAGTAATGCCAATGGCCCAGACATTTTTTAACATAAAATGGATAATATTTTCAAAGTGTTATAAAAATTTTATATGGTTTATATAGATGATGTATTGGTTTTCCATAATAATGAGGAAGAGAACATAAGTCACCTAGAATAAAGTGACTAATATTTTTCAAAGGGAAGGTATGATTTTATTAGAAATAAAGATATAATGGTTTAACAAAAAAGATTAGAGGGATAGATATATTATCAAAAGGAAAAATATGGTTGTAAAGCTATATCTCTAACAATTTAAAACTATTTGTATGTATTAGTTTGGAGCCTTTAAAATTATAGAGCTAAACTATTAATTTATGAAAAGGAAGACTTAGCTATAAAAAAAATGGCATTAAAGAATTTTATATCTTTTTAAAAATAAAAAAGGTTCATTCTTAGAAGAAATTCAAATTATGTAATAAGGTTTATGAGTTCCTGATAAGTCCATATTTGATGCTTATTTTAGTTAATATTTCATTAATTTTACTTATTATAATGTGATTATTTAGTAAATTATGGTTAAAATATGTTAGTTTAGGATTTTAAGTAATAATGTTGTATTTCATGTAAATAAGGCTATTTTTCATAGTAATTTACTTAGGTTTGCATAATGCATACAGAGTTCAGGTTAATTAAAGTTTTAATTTAGAATTAGGTTAAGTTTTATGTAAATTTTAGATGCATTTGATGTGTTTTTCCATGTCTTTTAAAGTTTAGAGGCTTAGAGTTTGAATGGAATGCAATATGAAATGATCCGGAGCTTAATTTAGCAAGCAAAAATGTCTAGAAGAGTGTAATAGCCATGACCACATGTTGCATAACTATTTTGAAGTGCCTAAGTTGAAGATTTTTCAAAAGGAAGGGTGTAATAGCCGTTACCTTTTCTTGCACAGTTGTTACGCTTCTCCTACTTGGTTCCGGATTAAAGCATGTTCAGGTATTTTGGGCATAACTTTTCATACAGAACTTGGATTAAGATGATTCGAAGTGAAACAAAAAGCTACAAGAAAGTTTTATAACTTTTATGAAGACATAAAAAGCTAATTCATTTATATTAAAGGGTTAATGTTTATGCAAGTCATCATATCTACACAACAAGGGGAAATTTATCTTAGTTTGATTAGGATTCAACTTTTCAAGAGCTAAATTGATTCCAATTCAAGAAAGGACATGTTATGAACATTTATGAGGCATTATTAGACATGGAAAGGTAACGTTCATTCATTTTTTCATAAAATTTCATCATATTCTTAGTTGCAAGGATTCAAGAAGAGGAGTTTCAAGCATTCAATGGAGTTGTGCATGTTAAAGAATTGAAGACCATAATTTCTCTTCTTCTTAATTCTTATTTTCTCATTATGTTTGTTGAGATTTCTTTAAATTGTGTTCTTATTTTCATAAATATGTTAGGCTAGATATTCATTATGTACTAGGAAGGATCTTAGCAGCTTTAGGGATGTACTAACAATTTCTTTTACTTAATAAAAGTCTGATTTCTTGCATATGGATTTATAAATTCTTCATGATATTCAATGTATGGTTAGAATCAAGTTATGTGAGACTAAGAGGTGATACATTCTTTGTGTTTAATGTTCAATTTGAATTTTCACATAAGTTGTTATGAAACTAAGAGGAGATTAATAACTTAGGATCTAGTTTAAAGTCTATTAAGTTCAATTGAGTTAAGAGATATGCTGAATACTTAATATTGCATGAATTACTTTATGCTTAAATGTAGTTAAGGAATTGTTATTTTGGCTTAGCGAGGCAAGAGTCCATGAGTTTAGATTATCAATTGAATTAACTGAATTATCTTTTAATTGCTTGAGAGAGAGTTATAAGATTATTAGTGGTAAGCATCATATACAAAGATTTAGATTAGATTAAGTAACGTTTGTTAGTTAATACAATAAACTTCAAATTGAAAAGTGAATTTCTAGTACATACATTCATCATTAATTGTTTATTTACATTAATTTGCATTGATTTAAGTTATTTTTATTTTCTATTTTTATTCAGTTTTAATTTAAGTTTTTAAACTCTTAATTTTCATTGATTTGTTTAGACAGATAGTTGACTAAGTGAATTAATATTCAATAATATTTTTCATAGGAACAATACTCATACTTCATTCACTATATTACTTGAGTGATTCGTACACTTGTGGTTTGCCTTAATCAAGTTTTTTTGGCACCATTAACGGGGAGTGGTTTTGTTTATATTAGTAGTAGCTTAGAATTTCTTGATTTAAACCTTTTTTTTTGTTTTATTTCAGTTCTAACTTCTTTTCTTTTAAGTAGTTTATGCAAAGGACTTGTAGTGCAATACAAAAATGTAGGAACTTCTTTGAAATTGATCTAAAGATTAGGCATATTTTTCATAGACGAAGGCATGATCAGTGAGCTAGAGAAATCATGGAACAAGGAAATATTGGTGACAATGATGGTAACATTATTGATCCACCATAAATTGGAGATAGGAACAATGTTAAAAGTCAAACCTTAAGAAGGAATCCTCTCTATTAACAACAATAAGGACAAAGGAGGACCATGAGGGAATGCTTAAATGAGGAATAACATTCATCATAATTAATCACCCATTATACAACCCACTATAGCTACAAATAACTTTGAGATCAAACCCTTTACAATTTAAATGATCCAAAGTTCTTAATTTTATGGTTTACGTAGTGAAGATCCCATGGCACATATGTCTAAATTCATAGAATATTGTGGGATGTTGAAGATGAATGGAGTTTCAAAGGATGTTATAAGATTATTGTTTTTCCATTCTCACTCATAAATAGAGATGAATCACTATATGGGAGGAGATGTACATAACCTTCTTTGACAAGTATTTCCTTCTAATAAAGGCATTTTAAATTAGGGTTGAAATTAACTCTTTTTATCAAATGGATGATGAGAACCTTTACGAAAGTTAAGAAAGGTTTAAGGATCTACAAAGGAGATGCCCTTCATACTTTATTCCACCATGGGATTTAGTGCAATCTTTTTATAAAGGTCTTAATCCTATATTGAGGAGAAATATAGATTAGCATGTTAAGGTTCAATGTGTAATGAAACACTCTAGTAGTTGTTGGATTTATTTGAAGAGGTAGCAACAATAGAATAAATGTGAAGTAATGACAATATCATCATGTAAGAATAGGCTATTGGAGTTAGATGGTGTGACTTCACTTCATGCTAAGTTAGATGCATTACAAAAGGAGATGAAGAGTATGAAGAATATGGAAAAGGCAATTTTTTTGTAGAATAGAGGTAATGTTTATGGAAAATCCTATAACCCTTCATGGAGAAACCACCCTAATTTCTCATGGAGAAATCAAAGAGAGCAAAGATTGAATAGATCATAAATCCCACCCGATTTTAGCAATCTAAATTTTCAAGCTTTGCATAAAAATTCATCCCAAGATATAACTTCATTACTAGAGAGTAAATTAGGTAAGTTAGTGGAGATGATGGATAAAAGGATGACTTTATAAGATGATGCTATTCATAAATTAGAAGTTAGGATGGATCAACTACACAAGGATTTATAATTGATATTCACAAATCACTCATTATTTGTCCATAATCTTAAAGTTCAAGTGGGTCAATTAGCTAATGTGCTATCTTCTCGAGAATATAGGAATTTGCCTAGCAACACTAAGACCAACCTTAGAGAGCACATTAGGGCTGTAACTTTAAGGAGTTGAAAAGAGTTAAAGGAGATTAGCAAATCCAAAGTCCATGAGGAAAAGGAGAAAGAGAATGTGCTAAATAAAGAGACATCAAGGGATGAGGAAACCAATTCTAATAAGGAAGGCTAGATCAAATCCAAAGAGGAGAAAGAAACTGTAAAACCATGTGCACTATCATTATCTTTTCCCCTAAGGATAAGGAATGAAGAGATAGAAAAAGAGAGGAACAAGTTCTTTGAATTACTTACGAAGGTACATATTAACGTTCCATTCATAAAGATGCTTTCTTATATGCCTAACTATGCTAAATTTTTCAAAGACCTAATCTCAAATAAAAGGACGTTAAAGGAGTTGGAGACAATATCTTTGAATAAGGAATGTAGTGTGATTCTCTTGAAAAAGCTTAAGCATAAGAGTCTATGCATCCCTTGTTTTATTAAGGACATGTCTATTACTAAGGCACTTTATAATTTAGAAGCAACAATCAATTTGATGTCCTTTTCTACCTTTAATAGGTTAGGATTAGAGGAAGTGTGTCCTACAAACATGAGTTTATAGTTAACGGATAAGTCCATTCTAAAACCTATAGGTATTGCAGAGGATGTAGATGTAGAATTGGGTAATTTTTTGTTCCCAACTAATTTTGTTATCTTAAACTTAGAAAAGATATAGATCACCCACTCATATTAGAAAGGTCTATCCTCTAAATTTCTAAAGCTATAATTGATGTACATAATGGGACCATCATATTGTAAATTAGAGAGGAAAGTCAAACCTTTGATGCTTATCAAGAACCTCAAGATGAGAACATATGTATGAAGATTAAAGTCATGGATAATGATGAGCTTAAGGATAAAGGGTACATCAAGACAAGAGTAAAACAAGCGAAAACAAAGGAGTATAATTTTAAAGCTAAAGATGATGGAGGGGCTCAAAATAATTCAAGAAATCAAATCAAAGCCACTTTCAAATTCACTCATTTCATGGTGCAAGGGTGTTGATTCTAATGTCAAGATGAAAAAGAAGTGCATAATATGGAGGCCAAAAGTGAAGAATGTGGAGCATGTTCATTAATGACTTTAAAGACATGGCAGTGGTCTAACTTAAGACCATGATAAATAAAGCACTTATTGGGTGATAACCTACTAATTGAATTTCAAATTCTTAATGTAGGTTAATTAATAAGGAATGAGGAGTATTGAGGACCTAAATGGGAACATTAAGGACAATTTTTAATTCAAATGTGGGGAGTATTTCTATCCTTTTATTTAAGTTTGCTTTTATTTTATAAGTTTTGGTTTAGCTTAGTTAGTTTTTTTTTAAAGTTTATTTTGATTTTTGTAAGATATTTAAAAATTTTTGCATTTACATCCTTAAGATACTTAGATTATAATTGAAAAGAGTTCTAGAGGGGGGGGGTGGAATAGGACTATCAAATAAAAATGAGAAATTAAAAATTTTTTTTGCAAGAATTGAATGGAAGTTGAGAAGGAAGAATGAAAAACACAAAAATTTAAGGGGTTTAGATTTAATAATAATCCTACGTCTCCACCTAACTTATCCCCAAGTTAGAATTTTCAATCACCCATAATCTTATTCATAAGATTGAGATTACACAAGAGTTTTATGGCTCACTCTTACAACCTTACAACTTGAGTTTTCAAGGCTCACCCAAAAACCAAATCCTAAGTGTTTTAATGGACAACACTTAAACCAATTTCTTTAGAAATAAATATTACTTTCCTTCTAATTTATCCCATGATTTAAATAAAGAGAAATTCTATTTCTAACACACAACCAACTCTCATAAGATTTATACAAACAAAGAATTGTTTAAAAGAATTTGAGAGCTCAATTGAAAGCTTAGGAAAGAATGAATGATAAATAAGTTTCTTAACTTCCATTCAGCTTTAGAGGTATTTATATAGATAAAAACTCAAAAATATAGCTATTAGAGGTGCAAATAATATGTCCAATGTCTATATTTTGAATCCAATGTTTATAATTTGGAATTATTGAAAGTGATACTGTTAGACAGCTATGCATGGATTGAAACTGTGATTGGATACTGAAGAAGTTCAAATTCTCCCACACTTTCTCTATAAAAGTTATAGATATTTGACTTTTATTTCCATATAATTTTAAATAATCTCAATTGGACTTCTTTAACTCAAGATAAGTCTAAAATACTAAGAGCAATGCAATCTAAAATGCAGACTACTATCAAACAACTATACACAAGTTGAAGCCATGATTTTATATTGGAAAAGTTTAAATTTGCCTATAATTTCTTCATGAAAATTGTAGATATTTGACTTTTTTTTTCATATCATTTTGAATCACTTCAATTAAACTTTTGTAACTCAAGATATGTCTAAAATACTAAGAGCTATGCAATCTAAAATGTAGACTACTATCAAATAGCTATGCATAAGTTGAAGTCGTGATTTTCTATTGGAGACATATGAATTTTCCCATAATTTCTTCATGAAATTTTTATATATTTTACTTATATTTGTATATCATTTTTAATTACCTTAATTGGACTTTTGCATCTCAAGATATGTCTAAAATACTAAGAGTTGTGCAATCTGAAATGGTAGCTGCTTATGTTGATTTCGAATTAATATTTTCATACCCAAATGAGCTCAAATTTTGACAAGAAAGCCCAATTCAGAAAGCTCAAGATGTATTCTTCAAATATGAAGGAGATAACTTTTTCATTATAAAGCTCTATGGATGTCAAAATCCTTCTTGAATCTCAGAGGTTGAATCAACTCAAGATAATTATACTTCATTTTAACTTCCAGTGGAGTCCTAACTTATACACACTTAAAAAAACAAATTAAATGCTCAAAATTAAGTTTTTTAAGATTAAAATTAAGATTTGTTATTTTTAAGCTCAATAATCTCCCCTTTTTTTATTTTGACAAACTTATTTTGAGTTTGATAAAAAATAATACAAAGTAAAGTGTATGATAATATTTGTGATAATAATGATACCAAATGAAATAAAATATATTTCTTTATTTCTTCCACTACAAATATGGACATGATAAGAAATATAAATTTATAGATTATTCCCCTTGATAAGAAAAATAAAAATAAAAACAACATAAAATATAACAAGACGGATAAAAACATGGCATTCTTATGACAAATGTATTAAAAGTATAAAATATGATAACATGATCATTTAAATAAATGTTAGGAAATAATTTCAAATATATATTCATATAGTGCCGCTTAAATTGATCATAAAAATAGTACATATAATAATAATGTTGATGCTAGACATGTTTAATTATCATATGATCATATAGAGCTTAGCTAGCTAATTAAACCTGTAGCACTTAGCATATAAAAATAAATAAATACAAATTATTCATAACATATTTTCCTCTCTTTGTACAAAGGAAAAATAAAAAGAGAGATACAAGGGAAAATGAACCTAAAGGGACCAAAATTCCTATAGGAACAAAACAAAGATACACCAAATCTTTGTAAAAATATTCATGCTTTATCAAGGATCAAAACAATTCCTAAGAAGATTTTATACTTGAATTATGAATATAAACACACAATAATAAAATATTATACACATGTATAGTAAGAAATAATAAACTCAAATATATTTCTCCCCCTTTGTCAAAAGAAAAAAGAAAAGAGAGAGATATAAAGGGAAAATGAAAACAAAGATACACAAAATCTTTATAAAATCTATGTCATATATAAATAAAGTAAGCAAAACAAGACCTTTTGTTACATATGATGTACGAAAAAATTAGCCATACTTACAATGTTAATATGCATGCCAAAATTTAAAAAAAATTTCTCCCCCTATATCAAACAAAAAAAAATATAATATGTTACTACCATAAATACATTTTTAAGGGAGTTTTAAAATTAAAAAAATATACATGTTAAAAAAATTAACTAGTTACACATGCAAACTCAAATTATTTCTTCTCCTTTGATAAAAAGAAAAAGGAAATTTAAAAAGATAAACCAAATACAAACTAACGACTATATATAAAAAAAATTTTAAGATCAAAATCAAAATATTTATAAATCAAAGTAATCAATAAGCACAACATGATTTCACATGAAAATAGTTTAACCATTAATTAAACATAAAATCAAGATAAATTAGAACCATCAATCATGCCAAGTTTATGCTTAATGAAATTTAATCTCCCTTCATTGAGAGGTTTGGTGAAGATATCTGTAAGTTGATTATTTGTATCAGCAAATTCAAGTGAGATATTACCAATTTGAACATGATCAAACAAGAAATGATGTCTAATGTCTATATGCTTAGTTTTAGAATGTTGAATGAGATTTTTGCTAAGGTTTCTAGCTCTTGTATTATCACATTTGATTGGAATGTGATCAAGTTTTACACCATAGTCTAACAACTGTTGTTTTTGCCACAAAACTTGTGAACAACAAAGACTTGCTGCAATATATTCAGCTTCAGTTGTGGACAAGGCAACTGAAAATTGTTTCTTGTTAAACCAAGAAGTTAAACATTGTCCTAAAAATTAATAAGTTCTAGAAGTGGTTTTTTCTATCTAGTTAATTACTGGCAAAGTCCATATTAGAATAACTAATCAAGTCAAAGGATGAACTCCTAGCATACCAAAGTTCTAAATGCATTATGCCACAAAGATATGTAAAAATTCTTTTGATAGCATTCAAATGAGACTCTCTAGGACTAGATTGAAATCTAGCACACAAGCAAGTAGCAAACATAATATTTGATCTACTAGCAGTTAAATAATGAAGGGATCCGATCATACCTCTAAATCGCTTTTCATTAACCGGTTTGCCATTCTCATCTTTATTAAGTTTGGTTGTGGTGCTGATTGAAGTTTTACTTATCTTAGCTCCATGCATGCCAAACTTCTTGAGAACGTCTCTTGTATACTTGGTTTGATTGATGAAAATCCCAATTTTGCATTGCTTGATTTATAGTCCAAGAAAGAATTTGAGTTCACCCATCATACTCATCTCAAATTCTCCTTGCATTAAATTAGAGAATTCCTCACATAAGCAATGGTAGTAGCACCGAATATAATGTCATCAACATATATTTGAACAATTAATAAATCATGTTTGGATTTCTTTATAAAAAGAGTTGTGTTAACCTTTCCTTTAGAGAAACCTTTCCCTAGTAAAAAGTTACTCAATCTTTCATACCTAGCTCTTGGAGCTTGTTTCAATCCATATAATGCTTTTGAAAGTTTAAACACATGATTTGAAGAGTCAAAATTTTTAAAACCTAGAGGTTGTTCAACATATACCTCCTCTTCAATAAAACTATTTAAAAATTCACTTTTAACATCCATTTGATAAAGTTTAAAATCCATGTATGATGCAAATGCAAGTAGCATCCTAATAGCTTCTAACCTTGCAACAGGAGCAAAGGTTTCATCATAATCAATGCCTTCCTTTTGATTATAGCCTTTAGCTACTAGTCTAGCTTTGTTCCTAGTTATAACACCTTATTCATTCATCTTATTTCTAAACACCCATTTGGTGCCTATAATTGGATGATGTTTAAGTCTAGGAACCAATGTCCAAACCTTGTTTCTCTCAAATTTATTTTACTCTTCTTATATAGCAAGGACCGAAAATTCATCACTCAAATAATCATCAACATTTTTTGGTCCAATTTGAGAAATGAAAGCTAAATTAACAATAGACTTAAGTTTAGATCTATTAGTTACCCCTTTTGTAATGTATCCTATGATGAGGTCTTGAGGCTAAGCTATCTTGAATTATAAATCCTTTGGAAGTTCATCCTTTAAGGTAGGTTGAGATGTATTCTCATTTTCTTCCTTGCTTGGACCTTTAAGTTCCAAAGGATTACTAGCATTTTCTTCTTGTGTTTCCATAATCTCATTGTCACCTACAATATCATCAACACTACAAACATCCTTTCTAGGATCAAGTGAGTTTGATTCATCAAATACCACATGCATTGACTTTTCAACTACTAGAGTTCTCTTATTAAAGACCTTATATGCTTTACTAGAAATAGAATAACCTAGGAAAATTCCTTCATCGGCTTTAGAATTAAATTTTCTAAGATTGTCCTTGGTGTTCAATATAAAGCACTTGCATCCAAATACTCTTAAATATGAGATTTTAGGTTTTCTATTATTCTATAGCTCATAAGATGTTTTATTTAAAATTGGTCTTTTTAAAACTCAGTTTTAAATATAACAAGATGTGTTAACAGCTTTTGCCCAAAAGTATAGAGGTAAATTATACTCATGAAGTATTATTCTAGCCATTTCCATAAAAGTTCTATTTTTCCTTTCAACTACCCCATTTTTTTGAGGAGTTCTAGGAAATGAAAATGTATGAGAAATAAAATTTTCATTACAATAGTTTTAGAAAAATTCACTTTCAAATTTGGTTCCATGATCACTTTTAATAGATAAAATGCAAAAACCTTTTTCTTTTTGAAGTCTTTTAGCATAATTTTTAAAAGCTTTAAAAGCATAATTCTTATGAGCAAGAAAACATACCCAATTAAATCTAGAGTAATCATTAACCAATACATATGTATAGTCTAGTCCATCGAGACTAGCAACTCTAATTGGTCCAAATAAATCCATATGGATAAGTTCAAGTGGCCTAGAGGTGGACACTACATTTTTTAGCTTAAATGAGGACTTGGATTGTTTTCCCTTTTAGCAAGCATCACAAGGTTTATCCTTAGTGAATTCAAGCTTAGGTAAACCAATCACAAGTTCATGTTTACAAAGATCATTTAAAAGCTCAAAATTTGCATGTCCTAACCTTCTATGCCATGTCCATGTGTCATGGGAGATAGACACTAAGCATTTTATGTCTTTGTTATTAATTTTATTCAAATTAATAACATAAAAATTTTCTATTCTTTCACCACTAAAAATAACTTTATTTTTATCGAGGCTACTAACAAGGCAGTTTTTAGGATAAAAAATTACTTTATTTCCCATGTCACATAATTGACTTATACTAAGCAAATTATATTTAAAACCATCAACAAACAACACATGATGTATAGATAAGGATTAAGGATTACCTATTTCTCTAATGCCAATAATTTTTTCTTTTGCATTATCTCCGAAAGTAATGTGTCCTCCATCTTTAAAATTAAGTTTGTTGAATTGCTCTTTGTATCCTCCCTTCATGTGCCTTGAACATCCACTATCGAGATACCACTTGCTTTTGTTCTTGTGGATTTCAAGCACATATACATAAAAAAATTTAAGTATTCTTTTGGACCCAAACCTTTCGTAGTTTAGGTTAGTTAGTTTCAAGATAATTCATAGGAAGTAAATTCATATGTAGTATTCTATAGAAGCACACATTGTTAGTACGTCCTTTAATCATGTAATAAGAATGTACAATATTTTTGAATTTATTCCTCCTATAATGAAATGCTTTCCTAGTGTGTGCAACATGCCTTTGGTGTTGTGTGTATCTCCTATTATTTTATGTCATTAAATGAGCCATGCATTGGCAATGGTGATGTGTACTTTGATAATTTTATGCAACATGTTTATGTGCATTGTATTGTGTAGCATGCCTATTATAATTGTGTCTAATGTACATATAAGCATACTTGAGTTAAGGTGCTCTAGTTTGAGCCTTACCTCTTTGTGTTAATGAATGATGAATCTTATGAGACTTTCCCTTGCCATTTAACACATGAGATCTTTTAGGTTTAAAAGCTTGATTCTTATTTGATTTGGAGGTTAAAGGAGTGGAATCATGTGAAGCTTTTACAAAATCAATATATGATGAAGATGATAAAGACATTCCATTTTTATATCCAATTCCATGGGTATCTCCATGAAATTTTTGAGAGTCAAGAAGTTCTTTTCCTCTATTAAATTTAGCAATGGAATTCTTTAATTCTAAGACCTCCTTAGAAAGCTTATGATTTTCATCATTTGATTTCTTAAGTTGATCTTCCAAAGAATTAGATGATTTTACATCACTAACAAGTTTTTCATTTGATTTAATATGTTTAGCAAAATTAATTTTTAAATTTTCTAATTCTCTATTTAGCTACCTAACTCATGCTTATAATGTTTCTTCTTAGATAATAAACTTTTGCATTTAACACATAATTTTCTCATAATAGAGCTCTCATCATCATCATCATCACAACAATTATCACAATCATCAAAGGAATAATAAGAAGTAGATGGTACCTCATTTTTGTTTTCAAGGCGATGAAGCAAAGATTGGCCACTTCTTGTTGTTCCTCTTCCTATTCGGATTCAGAGGAATCATCCTAAGTAGCTTTGAATGCCTTCTTCTTATCTTTTGCTCCCTTGTTCTTGAATTTGAGTTTGGGACACTCACTTCTAATATGTCTCGGTTTCTTGCATTTGTAGCAAGTAACCTCCTTAGTTTTTTTTCCCATCTCTTTTGAACTTCTTATTGAAGTCCCTTATTTTTGAGAAGTTTTTCTTTCTTGAAAACTTCTTGAAGTTCCTAGTGAGCATGGCAATGTCACTATCTTCATCACTAGAATCTTTAATGCTATTCTTTTCACTATCTTCTTAAAGAGCTTTTAGAGCAATGCTCTTTTTTTCTTCTTTCTCTTCTTATTCTTAACCTCTTTGCTTGATAGTGAGCTCATGTGTTAAGAGCTTACCAATGAGCACAATGGTTTATAGAGTGGAGAGGTCTTAAGGTTCCTCAATTGAAGTAACATGAGATTCTAAATCCTTCTTAGGTAGGATTCTTAGAATCTTGTTGTTTACCTCTTCTTTAGAGAAATTTTTTCTAAGTTTCTTGACGGTTGTGAGGAGAGCATTGAGACAGTTTGTCATCTCTGTGATTGATTCATAAGACTTCATTTTGAAGAGTTCATATTCATACATATAAAGTTGAACCATCTTGCTTTTTACTTAAATGTAGCCTTCATAGTGGATTTCTAAGGTCTCCCATATTTCTTTGGCCGACATACAATGTTGAAGCTTACCTCCTTCTTCTCTTGTCATTGAAGAGACTAGAATAATCATAGCATTTTTATTTTTGTGATTTCTTCCTTTTGATTAATACTCCATTGGTTTCTTGCAAGAGTAGTTACCGCACCATCAATGATAGTTGTAGGTGGTTCCTAACCTCTTTGGAAAATGTCCCAAAGTTTGATGGAATCATAATCAAGATATAATTCCATTTTGAATTTCCAATGTAGATAGTCACTACCATCAAAGAATGGTCTAAGAGAAGAGATGTTTTATGATTCACTCCCCATGATCTTGTATTCTTATAATGAAGTACCTTAAATTAAAGCTCTTATACCAATTGAAAAGAGTCCTAGAGGGTGGTGAATAGTGTAAGCACCCAATTTCAGGATGCAATTGTGCACGCATGCGACGAAGGCCCCTATGATGAAAATCTAATCGAGAATTGATCTCTACTGTCGAGTTTTGTAATTTAAAGGACTAAATTGCTACATTTTGTGGATTTAATTACAAAATTGCCTTTTTAGGGATTTGATTGCAAAAATTAGAAGCTTCTGAGGACCTTTTTTGTCATTTAAAAAAATGGTCAGTCGACATTTAATGTCGACTGACATTGTGTAATGTTGATAAGTATTACATAATACAGACATGCATTATGGGATGAAAATCGACATTCTGGAATGCTGATTTTTGCTAAAAAGTGATTTTTTTGCGCTGATTTTGTCTTTTTTAATTTTTCATTGGTCCAGGACACCACGTGTCTCTACGTGTATTAAGTCTTTGATTTTTTCAAAATCTATCTCTTGATTTTGATTTTAAAAATTGAAAAGCGAAACTTCCTTGCGTGATCATAGGGTTGGAGGTTGCTGGGTTTGGCTTTAAAAGCCAAAAGAGGAAGGCTATGAAAACCCTAGTGAACTAGCTAAAGAGAAAGGAGGTAGAGTCTGTAAAAAATCAGAGAGAAAAAAAACCCTAATTAGCTACTGAAAAAAATATGTTCTTATCTTTGAAAAGTCTAGAAGATCAAGAAAGAAAAACAATAGAGTCAATCTTAAAATGATGACAATCCAAATCTGAGGGGCATTCAAACATCATTTACATAACATCTTATACTCTTTCTTTTTTTATTCTTGATTTGATTTTTTTTATTGTTTTATTTCTTAATTGAGTGGTTACTAATTAAATTTTTTCTTTTTTTTTTGTTTTGATTGATGTTCTGTGGTATTATAGAGGTGAAGGTGGTGATATGAGATTTTGGTAGTGACATTGAAGAATCCATGGGATGCCATGGTCTAAGTTTTGTGAAATCCCCATAGAATTTAGGATTTATTATTTTTTGAAATATTTTGTTCATGGCTTTATTGGGTTGTAATTCATTTTCTTTAATTTCCTATACTGTAGTTTATAATAACCCAAATTAGTGGAATTTTGATTCTCTGCACTAAAAATTAATTAGTAAGCTAGGCTAAATTTAGTAAAATTAAATTAAAATCAATGGTGGCTTTAGATTAATTTAGGTTGCATGCAATTAAAATTAGGTTAGAAATCACTTAATGTATGTTTTTGATTCATTATTTGCTTTAATTTGTTGTTTGGGCTTGTTTGCATGTTTTTATTCTCTTTAGACCCTAAGCCCACGTTAGGTTCTAACCCATTTAATAAATAGGCTTTTAATTGGATTTTTAGGTTTAATTAATTTTAAAATCAATTTAGGCCTAATTAGATTAATTTAGACTTAGGCTCATTTTTAGGTTAACGAAAATTAATTTAGACTTAGCTCAGCTCATTAATTTCATTTCTTTTAAAATAAATAAATTTAGGATCACATCACTTAATTTAAAATTAAGTATAATTAAGCCCACCAATTAATTTCTATTTTGTTTCTTAAAATTAATAGATTTTGGCCCACTTTTTAGAATCAGAACAAGCAGATTTAGACTTATTAATTATCTTAAAATGTAGGCTCATCTCTAGTCCAATTCACTTGTAAATAAATATGTAGAATTAGCTAATTTTAATAAAAAAATTAATCTAGTTTAGGCATAGGGACGCTACCTTTTGTATGCACTTTTTACATATAATTTTATGACTTGTTGCCTTTAGGTTAAATGGATGTTTAATTTGGGTTTAAATAAAATTTCATGTAATTAGAGAATAAAATAGTAATTCATAAAATAAATCTAAATGAACATAAGACTGAAAGAAGTTAGTATTATGTTCCCAGAATCTCCTAGTTATGGTGCTAGCTTTCTTTTAGAGAATTGAGTACCACCAAAATGATTTGTCCCAGGTATTACCCTAAGTGGCGACTCCTCAACTCCATGCCATGTCTTTATGACAATGGTTAGTGTGTTCTCTAGGGCCCTAAGCCCAAATAGTATGACGATTGCTAAAATCTTGGGCACGCGCTAAACCTCGTCGTTTACAGTGGTGACTCCACTGGGGATAAGAGATACTGATTCTACTTGTGTTCTTTAGAGTTATTTTATTAATTATTATTTTATTCTTGCATTCATTCTGCATGTCCCTATTAAACTGATGGTGTTGGTTTATGATTCCATGATTCCATTAGCTTCATGGAGTTGTAAATTGGCTAACCATCACTTTTAGCCTTAACTCGATTCAAGAGAGATTATTAGGCTCATCTAACAAGAGTTTGTAACCTAAGTCTTAAAGGGGGGGGGATAGTCTTCTCTTGAGTTTGCAAAGGATGCTGGGCCCCTCTGACCTTGGTTTGTAACTTGAGTATTAAAGGAGGTCATCTTGCTAAGGAAACCTTAACTTTTCACCAGACTCCAACCACATATAATGGCTTAGTTACCTCCCCTAGGATCTATCCAAATTGTTTGTATGATTTTTGCCATGAGGTATTTCTATATATAAAAGCCTAGGCCCATACTTTTTAAAGCCCACTTGGACCAATAAAGATTGGGGTAGACTTGTGTACTTAGAAATGTTGTTTCTATGCTTATTACCATGAGGTATTTCTATTTATAAAAGCCCAGGCCCATACTTTTGAAGCCCCTTGGGGTAATGAACTTTGGGCTAGACTGTTGTTTCTATGCTTTACTACTTTAAGAGAGATTTAGCATGTGCGTTGGTCCTTGATATCCCCCATTGATATTAATACCATGATAAAAAATCATAGGGTAAGAGACTCGCCATTGAACACATGTGTGGGAGGAATAAGGTTAGAAGGATGTATGTTGTACACTTGATTGATACTTGCTACTTGTTGTATAGCACGTGCATCAAGCATACATATATACATGCATCTCATTCATCATACTAACACTTTGTTTTGTAGCCATCATAGATACATCAGGTTCTTCTTGTATTTGGGGACGACGAGGTGGCAGACTAAGAAGAATGAGTTAGAGTCCTAAAGCCTTAGCAAAGGAAATTCTGAACAAACTGGATAGACTGGAAAGAAGCCCTATCAACCCACTTTGTTTAGAAGCTGAACCAACTTCACCTGAATCTGAACAAATGGAACAACAATAAGGGAACTGGACCTTAGAAGACATCAAGGCAGCTCCGAAGGATGACATGAGGGTTATGATATAAGACAAGCTGAGATAAGCACTATTTGGACTGATGCAACCTGCTGCTATCATACCACTACCTGCAATTGAACAACCATATGCTGTTGTTGTTGTCCCACCTACTACGAATGCTCCACCTACTGCTAATAATGCTGGGGGCAACCTGCTGCTAGAAACCCATTGCTATCGATGTG
The DNA here is from genome assembly GCA_947683625.1 of Mallotus nudiflorus. Taxonomy (NCBI): domain Eukaryota; kingdom Viridiplantae; phylum Streptophyta; class Magnoliopsida; order Malpighiales; family Euphorbiaceae; genus Mallotus; species Mallotus nudiflorus. Next base: position 6,267,673 of record CANTUR010000049.1, on the reverse strand, counting down.
AAGCCAGAGGATGTCGGGAATTACATGGTAGAGAAGGCGAAGAAAGAATCCCTTGAATTAGTACACAAGCACGAGTCCAAGTAAATACGAGAATTGACCTAGAAGATAACCAAGATAGAAGAGCTGATCAAGGGACAAGGCTTGGGGTATTCATTTAACTTCGATGACATGCTGCAGATGGAAGATGATAAGCTGCCTGACAAGTTCAAGATGCCACAGCTGTAGAAATTTGATAGGAGAGGAGATCCGAGGATTCATCTCAGCCAGTTCATAATAACCATGAGCACTACTAAAGCACCATTAGCAGTGATTACTAAGTTATTTGTGTTATCCTTAGAAGGAATGGCTGTAAACTAGTATCATGAGCTGGATAAATCTATGAGAGCTAACTGGAAAGAACTATATACTACCTTTTTAAGACAATATGATTATAGCACCTGGTTGGAAGTGTATAACTAACAAAGTAGAAACCTAATGAATCTTTTTTTATTTCCTTACCAGATTCATGCATAAAGTAGGGTTGATGAAGAATAAGCTAGCCGATAAGGATCAGGTTAGGATGATAGTTCAAAATGTGTCACCTAATCTGGTGGAGAGGTTGCAAATGATGAACCCCAAAACTTTTATAGACCTGTATGATGATGGTTTACAAGCATAAGAGATTGAGAATGATAAGAAAAGAAGCTCCAGAGGCACTGGAACCCGAAACTACCCAACTAGGGGCACACAACAAGGAAGTACTAGCTGAGCTGTAGAGGTGTGCATAGTTCAGTAACCTTGGAGATTCTCCAACTTCAACCAACCACTCTCTAAATTCCTAGAACGATTGATCCAGAAAGGCTTACTTTGACCTTTAAGCTTCTCCAAACCACCTAACCTGAATGTCCCAGGCTATGACCTTAATAGCTACTGCCAGTTTCACAAAGTAGCTTGCCACTTCACATACACCCATATTCGCCTCAAACATAAGATCCAAAATCTAATAGACTTCAAAAAATCATAGACCCTAAAAAATCCAACTCCAACCCAAACACTAGAAACAATCCTTTCCTTAACTATTGAAATGTCCCACCACCTGCCACTATAATGATTAACTTAAGAGTGAGTGAAGAAGAAGTGCTAAAGTCCTTTGAAACCTAAACCCTACAGTTAATGGAGAATCTCTTGATGCCTCTAGGGGAGTTGAGGATTTATTGGGCTAGCCCTCAGGTAAATTTGACTATAAGGTGTTCTATTCCAAATTGCCCTCTACAGATATCCCAGTTGAATCAATTGTGCCATCAGCATGGGGTGATGAGTTTAATGATGAGAAAGAATCCAAAACCCCAGAACAACCAAGAGTTGAGGATTTATTAGGGCAGCTCTCAGGAAAATTTAATTATAGGGTGTTATATTCAAAGCCTACTTTCAGTTATTTACCTCTTGAGGGGATTGTGCCCTTAGAATGGGGTGATGAATTTGGTGATGGGCCAGCAAAAGAAGAAAATAAGGAGTCTCTAACTCCCGAACAGGAGATTGAGGAATTACTAAGAACACATTTGGGAAAGCTTAGCATGGTGGGAAAGGAAATGTGCACAGTAGAAGTATAGAAGGCCAGAAAAAGGGACAGAATCATGGAGTTGTAGACATCTAGTATGACTCTGATGAAGAGAGTCCCACTAGTTTAGATGTGTGGAGCGATGACCCCAAAGTGAATCATGTCACTAGAAGTGGGAGGAATTACAAGGCAATAAAAAAGAAGATTGAGAGAGTTACAAAAAGAGAAGAGACAAATGATGCAAAAATAAAAGAAAGGGAAAAGGAAGACCTAATTCTGGAACAACTAAAGAAGGCTAAGGTAAATGTCAGTATCTAGGAACTATTGATGCACTCAGGCAGCCACATAAGAGCTCTAGTGAAAGCTCTATCAAACATGAACATTAAAACAATAACCACACCCAAGGCTATAGTGGTAAAGGTTATAGAAAAGAAACACAAGTTGATAACCTTCTTAGATGATGACCTGCCTTTGGCAGGAAGAAATCATAATAAGGCACTGTTTATCCCAGCTGAAGTAAAAGGGAAAAAAAACAAACTTACAATGGTTGATAATAGTTCTACCATTAATGTATGCCTATTGAAGATCTTACTTAACTTACGTTTGAAAGTTGAAGACTTGACAGATTCAAACCTCATAATCAGAGCCTATGATGACATCATTAGGAATGTGGGACATTCTAAGCTCTGTTTAAAACAAGACCCATGGAATCAACCATTGAGTTCACCGTGTTGGATATACCAGTTACTTATGGCTTGTTATTGGGAAGGCCATGGTTCTATGCTCTAGGAGTGGTACCCTCGACGGTGTACCAGAACCTAAAATTCCCTCATGAAGGAGATGTAGTGATAATCGAAGCAGGAACCAATGCAGCTGTGGCCATCATACTAGAAAAATAGAAACAAGTTTATATTCTTCCCAGTTTTCAAATTGATGGGATATTTGACAGGACTGAGATAGACCCAAGGGTTATAAAACTGATGGAGAGCATGAATTACCAACCTCGACGGGGGATAGGCAAGAATGAGAAAGGAAGTCCTAAGTTATTGGAATTCAAGAGCCAAAATGACACTAATGGATTAGTTTGTGCTAAGATAGGATCTACTAGTAGAAGGGCAAGAAAGAAGGAGAAGCCCAAGAGAAATAAGCCCTTAGGGAGAGTTGGGCCGTTAAGTGAGAATTTCATCAAGCCAGGAGAGGGCAAGTACTATATGGGTGTTAAGGAGTCCGTTAATGTTGTTGGCAAAAATGTTCTTAAGTTTGAGACTTTCAAGGACCAGATTATGGAAAACTTAGTTGAGAGCAACAAAGAAGAAGTGATGACGCAAGTAGTGAGAAGAATGGAGGATGTTGCTATCCATTGAGTCTGCCACTTGAAGAGGAGCCACCCCAGGATTTAGCTACTTTTATTAATGATAGCTTTACTAATTTTTTTATTAAGAAACTGATGTAATAACTTCTAGTCTCTATGAGGATAAAAACTGTGTTTTTCCTTTGGTCAATAATATGAATACTGGTTTTGCTTACTTATGTGATGTGCATCCTGATAGTTCTGTGCATTATAATTTTGATCATTCATACATATTTAACATTAATTCAATTAAATTTGATTCATTTAACATGGGCACAAATGATAATCCAAAGAACATTTCTATATCATATGATGTAACTCCTGAAGAGACGGAAAATTTTGAGAAAATACTAACAAAAAGAAAGGTAGTATTTGCTTGGACCTATGAAGACATGCCAGGTTTACATAGGGACATTGTAGAGCATCACATTCCAACTTATCCAAAAATAAAACCAGTTAAACATAAATTGCATAGGTTGAAACCTGAATGGATTGAAAAGATAAGAGAAGAAATTGCAAACAAATTCAGGCCAACTTTTTAGAGGTAGTAGATTATCCCCAATGGCTAGCAAACGTAGTCCTGGTACACAAGAAAGATGCTAAGGTGCAAATGTGTGTTGATTTCTAGGATTCAAATAAAGCATGTTCAAAGGATGACTTCCCTTTACCTCACATCGATGTAAAAATGGATAGTGCAGCGTCAAGTGCTATGTACTCCTTCATGGATGGGTTCTCTAGGTATAATCAAATAATGATGACAGTTATGGATAAGATCAAGACAGTTTTCATCATGGAATAGGAGACGTATTGCTACATGATTATGTCTTTTGAGTTGAAGAATATAGGTGCAACATATCAAAGGGTAGCCACCGCTCTTTTCCATGACATGATGCATAAGGAAGTGGAGGTATATGTAGATAGTATGTTAGTCAAGTTAGAAACAAAAGAGGGGCATTTTGAAGCATTGGAAAATTCTTAGCATGCATTAAGAGGTATAATTTAAGACTCAACTCGAAGAAATGCATTTTTAAAGTTACTTTAGGGAAGTTATTGGGGCATATAGTCAGTAGTAGAGGAATCGAAGTGGATCCAGATAAAGTGAAAGCCATTCAGGAAATGCTAGCACTAAGGATATAGAAAGATGTGAGAGGGTACATAGGCAGGTTACAGTATATTAGTAGGTTCATTGCAAGGCTTACTAATATTTGTGACCCAATCTTTAAGCTTTTGAGAAAAGATCAACCTGTAGAGTGGAATGATGACTGTTAAAAGGCCTTTAATAAGATAAAGGAATATCTCACTAATCCACCTATACTTAAACCACCAAGGCTAAGTAGACCTTTGATCCTATATTTGGCTCTAGAAGAAAAGGCAATAGGGACAATGTTAGCACAAGAAGAGTTGGATAAGACAGAGCACACAATGTATTACCTCAACAAAAAGTTCCTATCGTATGAAGAAAATTATGATTTGGTGGAGAAGACATGTTTGATAATGATCTGGACAAAAAATAAATTGAGGCATTACTTTAAGTCTTATAGGGTTCAGGCCATTTCAAAAATAGACCCCTTAAGATACTTACTGTAGGCACCTACTCTAACTGGAAGGATGTCTTGATGGCTCATTCTCCTAACTGAATTTGATATAGAGTACAGTATCATAAAGGTTATTAAGGGAAGGCAGTAGCAGAATTCCTAGCTTAAAATGCAGTGGAGGGCGATGAATAGTGGAGCATAAAATTCCTAGATGAGAATCTAGTAATTGTAGTGCATTGGGAATGGAAGCTTTATTTTGATGGTGAAGTAAACAACAAAGGAGCGGGGTTAGGAGTGATCCTTGTCATGCCAGAGGGAGAAACCATACCAATGGCCAAGAAGCTAGATTTCAAAGTAACCAATAATATGGCTGAGTATGAAGCGTGCATTCATGGAATAGAAGTAGCGATGACAGTTAGAGCAAAGGAGTTGTTAGTATATAGGGATTCTATGTTGGTTATCGGATAGGCTAATGAGGAATGGGAAGTGAAAGAGGAAAATTTGAAACCCTACGTTTGCTATTTGAAAGCTTTAACAAAGAATTTCACCAAGTGTCTCTTTATCCATCTATCAAGAGATGACAATTAGATGGTAGATGCACTGGCAACACTCTCTTTAATGTGGGATAGAGTGACTGGGTTGACTATGAGGCCGTTAATGATCATAAAATCAAAAGCTCCATGTTATGGGGGTGAGTAGATTATGGGAATTTAGATAGGGCCTCAAGAGAAGCCATGGTTTTATGATGTTTAGAGGTTCATTGAGGAAGGAAAATATCTAGATGAGGCCACATCAAAAGAAAGATATTCCCTGCATGTTCTTGCACGTAATTTTACAAGTCACGATGAGGTGTTGTATAAGAGAATGCCAAATGGAATGCAACTCAGATTTCTTAAGAAAGATGAAGCAGAAGAGGTGATAAAAGAGGTTCATGCAGGAGCTTGCAGTTCTCACATGAATGGGATAATCCTAGCAAAGAAGATAATTAAATAGGGGTACTACTGGATGAGCATGGAAAAGGATTATATTAAAACCATGAGATAATGCCATCAGTGTCAGATCTATGGAAACCTTAACCACCTTCCTTTAACGGTGATGAATAGTTTATCATCTCCTTAGCCTTTTGTGGCGTAGAGGATTGATATCATAGGAGAAATAAGGCCAACAACATTGAATGGACATAAGTACATAATTGTGGCAATTGATTACTTCTCTAGATGGGTAGAGGTTGAATCTTTTAATACTCTAAGGGCAAAGCAGATGGCCTAGTTCATTGAGAAGAATCTTATTTGTAAATATAGGGTTCCACATCATGTAGTGACAGACAATGGGGTTTAGTTTCAAGCATAAATAGTAGAGTTATTGCAGAACTATGGGATTGAGCATCATAAGTCTTTACCATATCAACCTCAAGCTAATGGAGCAATGGAAGTAGTAAATAAAAATATCAAGAAAATCCTCTCTAAGATGGTCAAAACTTACAAGGATTGGTCTGAGTTTCTTCCCTTTTCCTTATGGGGATATAGAACTACAACCAGAACTACCACATGCGAAACTTCATTCTCCCTAGTGTATGACTGTGAAGCAGTTTTGCCAATAGAAACTGAGATCAAGTCTTTAAGAGTAGTTATGGAGGCCAAAATGCTAGAGAGTGAATGGGCATAGAAAAGATATAATCATCTGGTGTCTCTGGATGAGAAGAGGTTGAATGCTTTGTTTCATACCTAGATATACTAGAAGACGATAGCAAGGGCATATAATAGGAAGGTAAAGTTAGGGAAGATAAAAGTTAGAGATATGGTACCAAAAAAATCTAGAGTAGTGGTGTTTGATCTAAGAGGAAAGTTCATACTAAACTGGGAAGGACCATACTTAGTCAAGTCAGTTATGCCAAAGGGAGCCACCAAGATATCTTATCTTGAAGGGAATGAGTTCATAGAGCCTATTAACCTAGATCATCTCAAGAAATACTATCTATAAAGATAAATAAAAGTAGTATAAAGAAAATAAAAGTCCGTTGACTAGAAATCTGAAAAGGTTAGTCATGCAAAAATTAGGATATTCCTGCTGTTCAGAAAACCCATAAAGGGTTAGTAGGAAAAAATTAGGGAATAAATAAAAGAAAAAGGTCTCATTGATTAGAAAACCTGTAAAGGGCTAGTTAGGCAAAAGTTAGGGAAATAAAATGTGAGCAAAAAATATTCAGTTAGAAAATCCAAAAGGACTAGTTGATAACATGAGTTATGTCATGTAATGTAGTAAATGTACTCATTTTGGCCCTAATTAATGAATCTTATTGAAATTGAAATTTTGTTATGACATTGCATGTTCTATCTTATTTATAATGCATAAGTACTAGAAAGGAAAACAAAATCAGCTCTATGAGACCATTTTGCTTTAATTGTGCCTTTATTTCTTCTTCCTTTGAGATTCATCATGTAGAGCTTGAATCCTCTTGTATCTAGAAAATTCGAGTGGCTCTATAGCTTGTATCATGACCCAGATTTGAAAAGTAAAAATAAGAAGCTAGCTAAGTTGAAAACTTAAAAGGGCGGCTTAGGAAAAAGTTAGGGCATGCCTGCTAAATTGAAAACCCGAAAAGGCGGCTTAGACAAAGGTTAAGGCATAAAAAAAATTCACTTAGGACCATTTATTCATCCAAGTCTAATTTTAAGAAATGGAAATTTAAAATAGATTAGTACAAGAAGGCAGTCTGATATAACTATAAATAAGAGATGAAGATAGTCTAGAATCAATCATCCCGAACTCCACTATCCAACTATGGGCTCCATCCTCCACTAGGGTCATCATGATGATAAGTATCTGGAGGTCTGATAGATGAAGTATCAATGCTGTAGGGGTCCATACCCAAGTCCATAAGCTATCGACGAAGCATCTCGTTTTCCTACTCCAGATCCTTAGAATAACTCTGCACATATAGGAAACATCATATCATATGCATACCATGCATACATTTGCATAATAAGTGTATATGCTTACCCGCTAACTATCTATGACTTGCATGGTAAATAACCTCCGAGACAAGGCGAGTCCGTGCAAATACTCTGCCTGTGTCCAAGGGACCTATTTTGTGAAGTTGTATTACCATCAATACTAAGTGTACAAGTAATATAAGAAATAATTCAGACAAACTTACATGAGAAGTATCTATTGGAGAAAAGTTGGGGAGCTAAACATCACCAAAATGTATCTGTTGCTCAATTGGAGCCTGAACAATAGGAGCCCAATAGATCATGGATCTATCAGGAAGGGGAACATTGCCAAAAATAGCGCCAATAAAAGCTCCCTCATGGCTGGTCCTACTGTATTAAGTGCGCTATGCACAGCTAGGACTAGGCCCGGGGACCTCAGGTGCAATCTCAAGCTCAGGGGCAACCTCACTCTCCTGCGTAGTCTCAAACCCCTTATCAACCCCAACTGCCTCCTCCATCACTTCATCAGTAGGGGAGCAGACCTCCTCAATCTGTGAAAAGCAAATTGTTAAAAAAAAATAAGTGATTTAAGAGTTCCATAAAAGAAATGATCAGAAGTTTCCTGAGCCTGATCAATAGGAACTTGCTCCAAGAGGTTCTCATGGACAAATTATAGGTAATGATGGGACCACTCTAAAAAAATCATGGTGTCATAACCCTATAATGCCTCCCTTAACTTTAAACCTATCAGCCGGGAACTATAAAGCATCGAGCGGGGGATAATAATAGGAATACGACGTCGGGAAGGTCCAGAGCGCAACTGATATACTCACTCTCCCAAATACCACATCTGACAGTCATAACCAGGGAGCAGAACCCTCATCTCTTTAAGTCAGACTGCGACATCAATAAAATCATATCATTGGACGTCATTAGCTCCCTCCAGTCAATTTGAATAAATCTACAAAATTAGGATTAATTAAGTTTAACTTGTATTAAGTCATAAAATACAAATGGTTTTATTTTCTTACCAGGTCCCACTCAATGGTGTTCAGCTAATTGTGGTAGGTCTGTAGAGTATTCTTGACACTTGCTAGATGGGAAGAGCCTCATTTCTGCATCAGGGGGAGACTCTTATCAGAGCTGATAGCCTCAAAGCCATGAATCAGCCCAATATTTATACTCCAGATCTGAAAGAGAGAATAAGTCAAAAAAAAAAAAGAAAAGGAAAAGAATACAAGAAATAAAAAGGGGACAGACGCACATGTAGGACATGCTAGAAGCCGCACATGGTGATAGCGCCTCTACAGACAATGTCCAATCTGTAGATCCCTAGTCAGAGGTGATAACTTGGTCCAAATCATGAAGGGGGCCGAGCATTGCAATACCAACTTCGTGACCAGTCTCACAGAAAAGGGTCATGCCAAGCAAGATCAGGAGGAAGCACCTCGCCTTATGAGTAATCTGGCAAGGTGCGCTGGTAGGAAGACGTCTGAGTCCCTTAACCAATAATGAAAGAACGACGTTCTTTCAGTTCTTCCATGCTGGGAAAATTCTAATCAAGTCTCATAAATATTGATTCTTTGCATGCTCAGGGAGACTGTAGTAACTAATGTCAAAGGAAATGGGAGTCCCTCCGAAGGCGATCTTAGTGATAGCTGAAAAACTCATAGGAAAAATTGTCAGCTCACCTACCTGAGTATGGAATGTGTGGGTGGTATCCATCCCTTACTCATTCAAACTCATGATCAAACCTCCCTTGAGTAGTCAGAAGCCTAACAATAAATCATTTAAACCCGGAGGCCCAAACCAATTATGCAACATCCCTTAATAGCTGGTGGAATAATTCATAAGCTATGAAAAAATAGCATGTGAACTTCATCGACCGCTGGGAGTATTTCAAGAATAAATGAGCATAATAATAAATAAATATTCCTTAAAAAATTCTTTAACCGAACCGACCAGTTTAGTTTTGAACCAAACTATCGGCTTGGTTTAGAATAGGACTGACTAGCAAAGTGGAATGTCAGACGGCATTCTACAATGCCGATTGGTATCATAGAATGTCGATTGGCATTCTAGTAATGTTGGTCGACATTGCATAGTCCAGTCGATAATCCAGACCCTTGACCCACCACTCGATTGACTATCCACCTAAAACTCAATACTTTCGAGTTTAATTTTTAAATTTTCATCCATTTTTGAATAATTTCTAGTCTAATTTTAATAGTATACATACTAGTCTGTATTCTAAAATTTGATTCTGATTACTAACTATACGAATAAATTTTTGCAGAAATAAATAAAAATGAGGGAATATTACCTCATTACCTACATCCGTGCACCTATGAAGGTAAAGATAAGTCAAAGGAAGCACAATAGAACCTTCTGAAAGTCCAAGATTATTTTGAGGAAAATAGAGAGGCACGATGGCTGGGTCAGCTGGAATCTATACTCCCTCGTGTAATCCATATTGTGAGTCAGCCATAGGATCAAACGATTTGTGAATCGGACTTCAAACAAATAAGAAATCAAAAGAAGAAAATCAAAGAAAGAAGAAAAAGAAATGGAGATGGAAATTAAAGAATAGCATTGAAAATAAGGAGGGAAGCTTCTTATAAATGGAAAATATCCATTTTGGTCCCTTAACTATACATGCATTCAAAATCAACTTTTTCTTTGCAATTTTATCCGTAATTGCATCTGGATTAGGATTTGATTCTTAAGTAATTCATTCAACTCATGTCATCAATTGATGAGTTATTATTAATTGTATATGTATTTAAATTCTAAATTTTTTTTATGAAGTACAAAATATAGAATATAATTACAAAATTCAATTTTGCATTTTTGCATGCATCATTTTAAATCAAAAGATTTCAAAATTCATTTCGTACTACATAGTAGTTGAAAAATAAATTTCAAAATTATCATGTTATGTGTTGCACAATAGTCATAATATGAATTTTAAATTTAACATGTTTTGTGCTTCAATAGCAGCTATAACATGAAAGTTTCAAACCTTTATCATTAGACACTATATAATAGTTATAGTATCATTACTAGACGTTCCACAGGAACTATAGCATGTTTTCAAATCACAAATCACTAAATGTCTCTCGAGGAATATAATGAAATTTTAAATTATAGATTGCTAGACGTTCCATAAGAACTATAACAGGTTTTCAAATCATGAATCACTAAACATTCTGCAAGGAATATAGTGAAATTTTAAATCATAGATTGCTAGACGTTCCACGGGAACTATAACATGTTTTTCATAAATCACTAAACGTCTCATAGGGAATATAGCGAGGATCATTACATATATTTTGTTAAACGTCTCACAAGGAATATAACAAAATCCATTATCATTAGACTGTTGGGTTTCCTGATTCAAAAACACAACAAAAATTAAAACTTTTAACTACAAACCCTAACTTGGATCCAAGTAATTCGATTAATTGATTTAAAACTAGGGTTTTCAAATCTTACCACAAACACAAAAGAGGTAAGATTTCTAGAAGGTAGAGAGGAGGTTTACTCCGGTGACACCTTACCTCGAGCTTTTGATTTTGGTAGGTCGGACCAAGATGTCTCCAAAAGAATCCATCCTTTACAAGCGTCCTCATGAACAACCTTTGATTAAAACAAAAACTTTATGTGCTAGCACTTCTTTTGATTTCTCACAAATCAAGAACAAAAACACTTTATGTTTTAGTTTTTCTAAGAGAATAAAAATGAATTTTAGTGGCTAATGATTGAGTTAGTGAAACCTTAAAGAATATAACATATTTATCTACCTCTAATTAGGGTTTCACTAACCAAAATAACTTTTTGGCAATTTCTCAATTATTATTATTCTAATTTTATTTAAAATTAAATCAGAAATAATATTATATTTATTTAAGATAACCTTTACCTTAAATAAATAAACTATTTATTTATTTCCACAGAGCATATTTGGGCTTCTCAAACCCATATCCATTTTTAGGCCTATTTTAAGTGTGTGACCCTGTAGGTTCACATGACATTGGCAGTGGGCCTTAAATCTCTATTTAGGCCTACAAGTCATAAGTGGCCTCTAGCAAGACATTATGACTACATAAGTAATGTGAAGTTAATAATCCAACATAACCTAATTTATAATAAATATTGTAATCCCTTTGTCACATGATATCTTTATTGAATATAGGGTATAGTTTCTGTCATCCTTATATAATTCAATCATATTGTTTCTTGACTCTAAGTAGACTGAGAATGATAACTCTTTATCAATTCACTTTAGCATGGCCATGCATTTTCCTTAGTCTATCTTATCAAGGGGCCCATAGATATCTTACTCAGATTAAATGAGGGATAAATTCCTTCTCAATCACTCACATTCCTCACATAACTCATTCCATATCCAACACAATCTATTTAATCATCATGTTAAAGATAATGCTAGATTATGTCAAAAAATATAATAGTTATGTAGAAATCTATGATGATTTTAAGGTTAAAGGACTAAATCAATATTATTATGATGAGAATTACTTATGACAATTATCTATGTAGTATTCTTATGATGGGTCAATCAAGTACATTATTTTCCAAATAAGTACCTATGAGTTGACTTAATATCTCATATTCATGATTAGTAAAACATAATCATCAATCAACATCATACTAGCCATAACATATTATTATGACTAGGATAATTTGAATAGAACTCATATTTAATCTAAGGGTTTTACTATCAAGTCACATACTTGATGACCTTAGTAAGAATTGACTATTCAAGTAATTATCATAACATAAAATGATAATGAAAAATGTCTCTTTATTAAATAAAATGATTAAGTCAAAACATAGTTATACATGATTGACCTAGTGCATATCACTAACACAGATGTCCCAAAGGGAATATAGTGCAGTCCACCAGAAAATACACAGTAGTTTTGTTATTATTACTAGATGTTCCACAGGAACTATAGCATGTATTCAAATCACAAGTTGCTAGACGTCCTAAGGGAAATATAGCAAAATACATAAGTTCCACTAGATGTTTCATAGGAAATATAGTGAAACACATTAAACATAGCATCTTGCTTAAATTTCTCACCATTATGTCAATTAGGATACAATGAAGTACCTTAATTCTTTTTTTCAAAATTGTGTGTTACTATTACTTTGCCGTAATTTGTCAAGCAAACAACGATAAAGGGGGGTAACTATAAGCACCCAATTTTAGGATGCAATTGTGCTCGCATGTGATGAAGGCCTCTATGTTGAAAATCTAATCGAGAATTGATCTCTACTGTTGAGTTTCACAATTTAAAGGACTAAATTGCAACGTTTTGTGGATTTAATTGCAAAATTGGTTTTTTAGGCAATTGATTGCAAAAATTAGAAACTTCTCAGGACTTTTTTTGTCATTTAAAAAAAATGGTTAGTTGGCATTTAATGCCGACCAACATTGTGTAATGCCAACCGACATTACGAAATGAAAATCGGCTTTCTGGATTTTCTCTAAAAAGTGATTTTTTTACATTAATTTTGTTTTTTTTTTATTTTTTCATTGGTCCAGGAAACCACTTGTCTCTATGTGTACTGAGTTTTTGATTTTTTCAAAACTCTATCTCTTGATTTTGATTTCAAAAATTGAAAAGTGCAACTTCCCTATGTGATCATAAGGTTGGAGGTTGCTGGGTCTGGCTTTAAAAGCCAAAAGACGAAGGCTGTGAAAACCCTAATTAACTAGCTAGAGAAAGGAGGCAGAGTCTGTAAAAAATCAGAGGAAAAAAACCCTAATTAGCTACTAAAAAAATATGTTCTTTTCTTTTAAAAGTCCAAAATATTAAGAAAGAAAAAATAATAGAGGCAATCTCAAAACAGTGACAATCCAAATCTGAGGGGCATTCAAACAATATTTGCACTACACCTTCTACTCTTTATTATTATTATTATTCTTGATTTGATTTTTTTTATCTTATTTCTTAATTGAGTAGTTACTAATTAAATTTTTTTGTGTTTTTTTTTTTTTCATTTTGATTGATGTTCTGTGATACTCTAGAGGTGAAGGTGGTGATATGAGATTTTCGTAGTGACTACATTGAAGAATCCATGGGATACCATGATTTGAGTTTTGTGAAATCCCCATAGAATTTAGGATTTATTATTTTCTATAGTATTTTGTTCATGGCTTTATTGGGTTGTAATTAATTTGCTTTAATTTCCTGCACTTTAGTTTGTAATAGCCCCAATAGAGGGAAATTAGTGGAATTTTAATTCTCTACACTAAAAATTGATTAGTAATCTAGGCTAAATTTGGTAAAATTCAATTAAAATCAATGGTGGCTTTAGATTAATTTAGGTTGCATGCAATTAAAATTAGGTTAGAAATAACTGAATATATGTTTTTGATTCATTATTTGCTTTAATTTGTTGTTTGGGCTTGTTTTCATGTTTTTATTCTCTTTGGACCCCAAGCCCATGTTAGGTTCTAACGCATTTAATAAATAGGGTTTTAATTAAATTTTTAGGTTTAATTAATTTTAAAATCAATTTAGGCCCAATTAGATTAATTTAGACTTAGACCCATTTTTAGGTTAACTAAAATTAATTTAGACTTACCTCAGCCCATTAATTTCATTTCTTTTAAAATAAATAGATTTAGGATCATATCACTTAATTTAAAATTAAGTAGAATTAAGCCCACTACTTAATTTCAATTTTGTTTCTTAAAATTGATAGATTTAGGCCCACTTTTTAGAATTAAAACAAGTAGATTGAGACTTATTAATTATCTTAAAATGTAGGCCCATATCTAGTCCAATTTACTTGTAAATAAATATGTAGAATTAGCTAATTTTAATAAATAAAATTAATCTAGTTTCAACATAGGGACACAACCTTTTGTATGCATTTTTTACATGTAATTTTATAACTTGTTGCCTTTGGGTTAAATGGATGTTTAATTAGGGTTTAAATAAAATTACATGTAATTAAAGAATAAAATAGTAATTCATAAAATAAATCTAAATGAACACAAGATTGAAAGAGGTTAGTATTCCATTCTAGAATCTCCTAATTGTGGTGCTAGCTTTCTTTTAAAGAATTGAATACCACTAAATGATTTGTCCTGGTTATTACCCTAGGTGGCAACTCCTCATCTTCATGCCATGTCTTTGTGACAATGGTTAGTGTGTTCTTTAGGTCCCTAAGACCAAATAGTATTGTGATTGCTAAAATCTTAGGCACGCTCTAAACTTCGCCATCTATAAATAGGACTATCAAATACAAATGAGAAATTAAAAGATTTTTTTGCAAGAATTCAATGGAAGTTGAGAAGGAAGAATGAAGAACATAAAAATTTAAGGAGTTTGGATTCAACAACAATCCTACGTCTCCACCAAACTTATCCCTAAGTTAGGATTTTTAATTACTCACAATCTTATTCACAAGATTGAGATTGCATAAGAGTTTTTTGGCTCACTCTTATAACCTTACAACTTGAGTTTTCAAGGCTCACCCAAAAACCAAATCCCAAGTATTTCAATAGACAACACTTCAACCAATTCCTTTAGAAATAAATCTTACTTTCCTTTTAATCGATCCCAAGATTTAAAATAAAGAGAAATTCTATTTCTAACACATAACCAACTCTCATAAGAGTTATACAAATAAAGAATTTTTTAAGAGAATTTGAGAGCTCAATTGAAAGCTTAAGAAAGAATGAATGACAAACAAGTTTCTTAACTTCCATTTAACTCTAAAGGTGTTTATATAGACAAAAACTTAAAAATATAGCTACTACAGGTGCAAATAATGTATCTAATGTCTATATTTTGAATTTAATGTTTATAATTTTGAATTATTGAAAGTGATGCTATCAGACAGCTATACATGGATTGAAACCGTGATTGGCTATTGAAAAAGTTTGAATTTGCCCATACTTTCTTCATAGAAATTGCAGATATTTTACTTAGATTTCCATATCATTTTGAATCACCTCAATTGGACCTTTTTAGCTCAAAATATGTTTAAAATACTAATAGTTGTGCAATCCAAAATGCAGACTACTATCAGATAGCTATACACAATTTGAAGCCGTGATTTTCTATTGAAATTTTTGAATTTGCCCATACTTTCTTCATAAAAGTTGTAGATATTTGACTTAGCCTTTTTATATCATTTTGAATCACTTCATTGGACTTCTGTTGCTCAAGATATGTCTAAAATACTAAATGCTGTGCAATCTAAAATGCAAACTACTGTCAGACACATGTGCATAAGTTGAAGCCATGATTTCATATTTAAGATATTTGAATTTTCCCATACTTTTTTTGATGAAAATTATAGATATTTGACTTAGCTTTGCATATCATTTTGAATCACCTCAATTGAACTTATGTAGCTCAAGATATGTCTAAAATACTACGAGTTGTGCAATCTAAAATGTCAACTGCATATATTGATTTTGACTTAATATTTGGATACCCAAATGAACTCCGATTTTGACAAGCAAGCCCAATTCAGAAAGCTCAAGATGTCTATTTCAAATGTAAAGAAGATAACTTTTTCATTATAAAGCTCTAAAGATGTCAAAAGCCTCTTTGAATCTCAGAGGTTGAATTAGAGAATCGTACTTCATTTTAGCTTCCAATGGAGTGCTAACTTACACACACTTAAACAAACAAATTAAATGTTCAAAATTAATTTTTTTAAGATAAAAATTAAGATTGATTATTGCTAAGGTCAACAATAATAGCATTTAGTTTAGTGTTAATTTTAATTTTTCCCACCTTATGAGTTTTCCATTTATCAATATTATAAGTTGTGTACCTTAGGTTGAGTTTTCTTTGTACAATCATAACTTAACTTAGTTCTTTTACTAAATTAAACTTAAAAAGTACTTCTCTTTTGAGTGAGTGAAAGGTGTGTGGAATATTATCTTATGGAGAATTTATCTTAATCAAATGATTTTAAATATTACAACCACCTTTAATTTTGAGTTATGGTAGAAAAAAAGCTAATTAAAAAAAATGAAAAGATGGAGCATAAAATGCACTTGTCAAAGTTGTTTGAAAATAAGAAAAAAAAAGCAAGATGCAGTGTAAAACGCACTTGCTAGAAAAGAAATAAATAAATAAAGAAAATAAAAGGGTGAGATGGAGTGAAAAATGCACTCACCAAACTCATGCAAAATGGAGCATAAAGCACACTCGCAAGAAATGGAAAATTTGTTTGTTTTTATAAGGTAGGTTATTTAGCTATCATTCTTGAGGTTAAGGGATTTTTAACATTTAATTTTTTTGAATTTTCTTATGATTTATGAGTTTTATTCTATAGGTCAATCATTAATTCCTTTGAGAAGTACTATCTTTTACTTGTTATTAATCTTTGATTTTGATAATAAGAGTTGTGTTAAGTATGTTCAAATATGGTTAAACTTTGGTAAATTCCTTAATATGCATGATTCATAATGTTAATGAAGTCTTTGCTTAAGGACAAACAAAAGTCTAAATGTGGGGGAGTTCATAAATCCATATTTTATGCTTATTTTCAATTAATATTTCATTAGTTTTACTTATTATAGTGTAATTATTTACTAAATTATGAATAAAATATGGTAATTTAGGATTTTAAGTAATAATGTTGCATGTCATATAAATTAGGCTATTTTTCATAGTAATTTACTTAGGTTTGTATAATGCATATAGAGTTAATGTTAGTTAAAATTTTAATTTAGTATTAGGTTAATTTTTTTTTGTAAATTTTAGATGCATTTGATGTATTTCTCCATGTTTTTTAAGGTTTAGAAGCTTAGAGATGGAATGGAATATGATATGACTTGATTTAGAGCTTAATTTAGCAAGGAAAAATGTCTAAAAGGGTGTAATAACCATTAACATATCTTGCATGGTTGTTGCAAAGTTCTTGAGTTAAGGATTTTTCAAAAGGAAGGGTGTAACAGCTGTTACCTTTTCCTGCATGGTCATTACGCTTCTCCTACTTGGTTTCGGATTGAAGCATGTTTGGGTATTTTAAGCATAACATTTTGTATAGAACTTAGATTGAGATGATTAAAAGTGCTACAGAAAGCTAACAAAAATTTTTATAACTTTAATGAAGGCATAAAAAGCTAATTCATTCATCTTATAGGGCTAAATATTCATGCAAGTCATTATATCTACATAGTAAGAGGAAGACTATCCTAGTTTGATTAGGATTCGAATTTTCAAGAACTAAATTGATTCCAATTCAAGAAAGGATGTGTTATGACTATATATAAGGGATTGTTAAACATAAGAAAATAACATTCATTCATTTTTTCATAAAAATTCATCATATTCTTAATTGCTAGGATTCAAGAAGAGTTCAAGCATTCCAAAGAGTTGTGCATATTGAAAAAATTGAAGAGCATAATTTCTATTATTCTTTAGTCTTATTTTTCTTATTATATTTTCTGAGATTTCTTTTAAATTGTGTTCTTGTTTTCATAAACATGTTAGTCTAGATTTTCAATATGTACTACGAAGGATCTTAGTAGCTTTGGGGATGTAATAACAATTTCTTTCACTTAATCAAAGTTTGATCTCTTGCATACGAATTTTAAATTTTGCTTAATAATATTCAATTTATGGTTAAGGTCAAGTTATGTTGAGATTGATAGGTGATACATACTTTGTGTTTAAGGTTTAATTTGAATATTCATATAAGTTATTATGAGACTAAGAGGAGATTAATAAATTAGGATCTACTTTATCTTTTGAGTTGTTCTGCCGAATCGGTTGCTTAAGACCTTTGGTCTCTATTTCATGAATTACCTTATGATTATGTTTAGTTAAGGATTTGTTAGTTTAGCTTCGCAAAGTGAGAGTCTTAAGTTTATACTGTCAATTGAATTAGTTAAATTATCTTTTAATTGCTTAAGAGAGAGTTATAAGATTATTAGTGGTAAGCATCATATACAAAGATTTAGATTTGATTAAGTAAAGTGTTTTAGTTAATACAATAAACTCCAAAGTGAAAAGTGAATTTCTAGTACATACATTCATCTTTAATTGTTTGTTTAAATTAATTTTGCATTGATTTAAGTCAGTTTAATTTCTTAGTTTTATTCATTTTTAATTTAAGGTTTATACTTTGAATTTTCATTAATTTTTTTTGACAAATAGTTGACTAAGTGAATTAATATTCAACACTATTTTTCATGGGAACTATACTTGTACTTCATTCACTATATTACTTAAGCAATCTGTATACTTGCAATTTGCCCTAATAAGTTTGAATGCAAATAAGCTAAACAAACTACACTTTTAAAGTTACAAAATGGTTTAATTGTTATAAGTTTGATATTAAATACATTCCATCTAATGAAAATATAATAATTGATTCTCTTTCTCATGAGCCTTCTGATTTTGTAGATGGATCTTGTTGTCAAAAATAAATTATGTTGGAATGCAAAAGTTTTCATATAGATTATAGGAACTTCATTCCTATTTTGGCAATCTTTCCTTATGTCAATATAAGCTCCCATAATGTCTTTCTTGGCTTGTCTTTCTTATCTTTGAATATTGGCACCTAAAACTCATTGATGGGAAAGGCCTTCTATCATTCTCTAGTCATAATTTAATACTATTATTGAGCTAGTCTCCTTTAATTGTCATTACATGATGTGATCATCATGTAGATGATGGTCACATGAGAGATAGGTAACGAAGCATTTTAAATTCAAGTGTTAATAATGTAGGAGGGACAGCCCTTAGGAAGCCAACCCTGTGAGTTTTAGAGTCACCTTCCAACCATAGCTGGGAAATATAAATTGGATAATTGGAAATCCATTTCCTTTATTAGAGATTTTGGATTAGGGGAGTAGCATCTATTTGAATGTCGCTTGATATACATATCCTAAATTGCTTATCGCATTACCCTAGTTTCAGTTTTAATGATACATTAGCTACGTTTGAACATTAGTCAATTTAATTGAATATGGCATTAATTGATAATTGGCATTTGGAATAATTGAGATGGAACATACATCACAAGTATAAAAGCATGTAACAAATAAACATGGTGAACAAAGATATAATATGCATCTTAAGTAAAGCAGGCAGACAATTAAACAAATAGCACACAAGTATGTAAAAGATAATTAACCAAAATAAACAAGATAAAACCAAAATAAAATGGGTAAAAGAGATTAAGGATTATAGCCTTTGGAAATAAACTATTATAATAAATACGTCAAAATGAAAAATAAATAAAGGGAAATTATGATTAAGGATTACATCACTTTAAAATAACCTATTCTAATAAATACAATTAAAATGAAAAATAAAAGAAAATTCCGATTGTAATAATCCCAACAAAACAAAAGTTAGTACGGGAACATGTGTAAGCACAAATTCCATTTATAACGATTTTATAATTATTCATCTACATGGTAATTAACAAAGAAAGAAAAATTAGCCAAATAAAAAAATAATCATCAAAATAATTAGACTAAGGATGCAAATGCAAATGCATGAATCATGTAGTAGGCTAGGACAAATACCTCAAAGAATTCCATGGAGATTCCCAAATTGGGAATTTAATTACAAGGTCATTGGTAATTGCCTAAAATGATAATGCAAATATTATACAAATGAATAAATATGTGAAAAATAAAAGGAAAATATTGTATATTTATTTTAAATAAAATAAAATAAAAATAGAAAATTTACCTTAATTGCAAAGTTTTAGAATTTATAATAAAAATGTAATCTTTATGAGAAAGACCCCACTTTTATCATATTTTAATAACAAAAATCTCAATTTTATATTAAAATCTCATTTTCGTAAAAATAATAAGAATGCTAAAAAAATGCAATAGTTAAAAGGGAAATAATTATATTTTAGATAAAAATGTAAACTTTAACTAAGAAAATGGGAAAAAAAAAATACAATTTTTAAACATATACAATTTAACATGAAACATATAAAATAAGCAAAATATTTTTAATAAAATAAAAATACAATATTTAGTCAAGGAAAACAAAAATAAATAAAAATACCATTTTCACATTAAATTCATGGTCAAAATATGTTTTTTTAATCATAAAAAATGAAAGCTTCTAATGAAGTGAATAAATAAAAACAAAGAAACAAATAAAAATTTATGCTTTTATGATGATGAAGATGCCACATATCACGTAAATATGCAAGATTTATGTATTAAACTAAACAAGCAAATCAAACATTCCCGAATTTGATTTCAGCACTTTCAACATCAATATCACCACTACTTCAAATATTTAAAAATCACAGCTTCAACGCAAAAAACATAATAACAATAAAAATGCATGAGATGATGATGAAGATGATAAAAATGAATAAAGATTTAAATTAAGTAAAAATAAATATGTAAAATGAGGGAGATACAAATAAAATAAATAAAGAAAAGAAATACAAATAAAAGTAAAAAATGAATAGGAAAATAAAGAAAATAAAAATGATAAAATGAAGTAAAAAAAGGAAAATAAAAATAGAAATAGAAATGAAGAAGAAAATAAGAAAAATGTGGTAAACATGCAATTATTAATGAAAATGATTAAGTGGGTCCTCAGAGGATTACTCTTGTTGAGTGTTTTGAACAGGATGAATTTTGGTTTGAATTTGGGTTTAAAATCGTAAAAAACATTTTTGAGGTACTGAATGCTTAGAAAGTTGGGTTTCCACAAGTTTTTCACCCTTATTAGAAAGGGTTTAAGGTTTAAAAATAGTTGTTTTAATATTCTTTTGGCTTAAGAAAGTTTAAATTAGCTCCTAAACATCATCCAAATATTAAAAAATTTGGAAAATTGCCAAGAGTCCACTGAAAAATTAGAAAAATGAAATTTATAAAAAACTTAGACCTACACAAAAATCCACTTGTGGATAAGAATCTACGTGCTTACTTTTAAAAATTCATGCACATCAGTAGATAAAGAAAATTTGTAGGTATTTTAGGAGGACCCATGCATGTCCCCCTCCTTCCATAGGCGCTTGTTAGTGTTTTTGGGTCAGGTTTCAAATTCTTTAAGTTCTAGGGGTCTTTTGGGCCTTAAGGTCTGGTTTGGTGAGCTTTTCATGGTTCTTTAGATTTTTCAAGAATTTAGGTTCTATTCACTCTCTAAATCGTCAAATTGGACTTTAAAAGCTCTGATTCACCTTCTTAAGCTCTTGGTTCAATGTTTTAAAGTCTTGATTTTACACCTAATGTTTGGTTTTTAAAGTAGAGTCCATACTTAAGTGTTTCAGGAAAAGGTTTTATTGTTTGGGCTTTCGATTCAAAGAATCATACATTCGGTTCAAGGGTTCGGGCGTCCATTTTAAGGGTTTGGTTGCATGGTTCAAGGGTTTATGGATTACAACTCTAAAAGCATGCTATAGATAGCCTTTTGCAAGGTTATTATATGTCTAGTTGATATAAAACTTTCATTATTGAACTATTTTGGAGGATTGCGGAGAATCGAGTGTTAACATATGATCTCTCACTAGTATATTTATTATCAAGTAATAAATGAAAGTACATACTGCATCAAATAATAATGAACATTTATTGAACCTGTTGTAGGTAAGACTTACATTTACACTATTAAAAATTTCATAAATGTTATGGTAAGTCCATTATTTCTATTTTTAAATTCTATTGTGAGTTCAATAAACCCCAAAGGTTTATTAGTTCCCCTATAAAAGCTAGATAATAAAAGAGGCATATGTTTAAGATCTATTATATAACCTCTCATAGCTTTTATGCTTCCATATTATAATGTTAATTACATTTGAATTATCAATGTAGTCTTTTTATGAGGAAATTAATCATGTACACACTAATTGTGAGTGCATTGTTATAAGATTCTTAAATATGAGTACAGTCACTTTCATAGATTTATATAACTGGAAAGGTGACTTTAAGACCAAGCTATATTCTTTCTTACTTCTCTTCCTTCTAAAGACTCCCCTCATATGATGACATTACTAACTCCAACTACATCCTTCCACACCTTCTTATCTTCAATTTCTCCTCTTTTTTAAATGTTTAAGTCTCTTTCTCTTTTAAAAAGAAAAATCACCTACAAATCTTCTCAATGACTTATTCTTAACTAGTTTTTTTTTATGTCAATCTTAAGATCTCAACATTCATTAGTTTTATGTTAGAAATCTTATGATATAAAAAGTAGTAACCTTTATCTCTAGAACTTTTAGAGGAAGCATTGATCTTTTTAGCTGCCTATTTTTTATTATATCCATATTAAGAAATAAGATTTTAATGTATTAAGAGGACTAATTATGTGATCCTTTTTCTAAGAATAAATTAGTGCTTGATCTCTTTTAGGTTCCTTATTTTATTTCTTTGAGGAGCATTCCTCTTTTTTATTTCACTGCATCTCCCTTCAGTACTTATCAAGGTTATTTAGGTTTTTTGTGATGGTTATGGCTTTTAAAAAACATTTATGGTTTTTTTCCATTATTTTACCATGGAGTTTTCATATCTTTGTTCCATATTTCAAATCATCAACTATAGCTTAATGGCTCAAGTGCTCAATCTGTATGGCTACCTTATTGAACCTCTTTAGATATTTATAAAGCATCTTATTATCCTCTTGCTTATGGAATTACAAGTCATTGATTGTCTTTTTAGGAGGGATGTTTATTGTAGATTTAGCTCAGCATTCTTTCATGAGTTTTTCAAAGGAGAAGATTGAGCCTTTTGGTAGTTTGTGAAACCATTTTTATGCAGTAGTAATCAATATAAGAAAAGACTCTACAAATGACATTAGTTTGGTCCTAAACATGGATACATGTGATAGTGGGTCCCCTATTCCATTAAATTGTTCAAATTTTGATAATTTGAATTTTGATAGAATTTTAGTCTATAAAATTTGCTTTGAGAAAAGGGGTGAAGCACCCTTCTAAAATATTGAGTCCTATTTTTTCCTTGTGAATGGCATCTCAGATTGCTTGTTTCCACTAGTTAATGGATGGATGCGGATTCTTGATTCTCCTTCTTCTTTAAATAAATTCTTTAAGCCTTTTATTCTTTCAAATATGCCTCTTATAAACTCTACTAGGCTTTAATTTTAGGAAGCTTTGATCTTTTATTTCTATAGACCTTAAGCATTTTGCTTACTTGGCAGAATAATACTCAAAGTTAGGATAATTATATAAAGCTGTCTAGCTATCTCCATTGTTATTCGTATATTAGACAATGCATTTTGGGTGAGGTTATTTATCTACTATTGTATTAAGTACATTTGAGTTCTCAGTTAATTAATTAGAGCATCTTGATACAACAAAGGTAGATAAACATGTTGTTCCTCTAAATAACATATGAATGTATCTAGTGTTGTAGACATTCCTAACAAAGAGAGGAAGGGGATGACAGGTAGAGCTCTAGTTTGATGCATGAATAATATATAAAATAATGAAGGATGTGGAGTAGCAAAAATATAAACACTAGATTTGGGCTCCATTGTCCCAATATATTTAATGAAGGTATGATTAGAGCTATTATTGTTATGGTATTGTCGGGAGCTTGAATTGTGCCTATAGTTTGTTGTATTACAATTGTAGTGATAATAATTTTTTAACATTAATTGCTATTCCACTTGAAGTCTTAAGATTCACTTGAGATATTCCTTCCATGGGTTTGTAGATGCCTAAAATTAGGAAAGGTTTTCATAAACAATGCCAATTGATATTTAGTTTCCTCCAATGGCCTTATTGGAGGCTCTTGAACACTACTGATGAACCTAAAAGATTTAAATAACACTCTAAGGGAGACTTATGGATTTTAATCCATAAGTACTTTAATGCTAAAGTTAGTGTATAAAGTAGTACATACTGATGAAAGATCTAGATTTAAGTAGGGATGGCAATTCGTGTTAACGAGTCATAAACGGATCGTGTTGAGACATGATTATAACACGAATATGACCAACCTGAAAATGATCCATTTAATTAATCATGTCAAAACTATAAACCCAAGCACAATTACGTTTAATTAACATGTTACATGACACAACTCGTGTAACTCGTTTAATATATATAGGTCTACAAGTGTTTAAACATGCTATAAATACAATAAGAACATGTTTTAACATGCTCTAACACATTTTACATTCAAATTACAAAATATCATCAAATACCAATTAAATATACAAATAATAAGATGTTCTAATAATTAAAAAAAAAACAAAATAAGTTGTTCTAATATTTAAAATCCAAATCCTAAATAAGAATTAAATTATTTGTATCTATGAATAATTCAAACAATATTTATTTAAAATTTAATAATAATTTCAGTTGATATTATTTTTATTTAGTATTAATATTGATTTAATGAAAATTCTATAATTTCATTATAAATCTGCAATTCTCATTATATTTACAACATCTAAAATTTTTACTTAATATTAAATTAGTATTATATAGTATTCATTTGAAACTAATACTTGACATAAATCTAGGGACTTATATAAAATTACCAACTCTTGATGATATTAAATTATTAATAATAATTTATACCAAATTTATGTAATTTTTTTTAATATTTATATTAATTGATATTAAATTATATAACTAATATTTTCATTATGCTTATTTACTTAATATTAAATTAAATATTTATAACATTTACTTAGTATTTAGATTATCTTTAGTTAGTAATAGTACTTAATATGAATGCTAATTTACACTATGAATTTAATTATTAATAATATTAATATATATCAAAACTATATATTTCTAGTAATACAATTGACGAGACTAACACTAAAGATACATAATTCTATTTTATATACATAAATTTTTGCCATATTTAATAATTTAATTTAAAACAAAAAATGAAGTAGCATTGAAGAATATATACACACACACTAAAATTAAATGGGTCAATATGTGTTTAAATATGCTAATAATTAAACATGTTAACCTATTTTCGAAACAGGTTACACGGGTGTAACACATTTAATTATTAACATATTAAATGGGTTAATATGTATTTAAACGGGTTCAACCCATTCAACACTATTTTATTCATGTTTTAAATGGATTGGCATGTTTATGACCCTAACCCATTTTTATTAAACCCAAACTCATTTAAGTTCGTGTTGTGTTGTTTAAACAGGTCGTGTCATAAATTGCCAACACTAGATCTAAGCCTTTAAAGCCCTCTTTATATGGTAGTAGAGTCAAATGAAGTCCATCACTTTGTAGGTGTTAAGATCGACTTTCAAAACCTTGAAGGCCAATGATGAAAGTAGAAAAATATCTCACCAGCAGATGAGATTGATTAAGAAGAATGACTTCCAAGCCATTAAAACTACAACCTTACCTCAAATAAACCTTTGATAGGCTTTATTTGGGTTGAAAAAGAGGTTTTGATAATTAAGAAAGAAAGAGTCTTTCCTAAGTTTTGTTTATTGAGTCAATCAGTAAAGTCCTTAATAAGGACGGTTTTTATGTTTGTTTTATCTATTTTTCAAACTGATTTTCATTATGGGATCTTTGATCTAACCTCAGGAAGCCCCATGGTGAAAAGTCAAATTTGATCAAAAGACCTTTTCTGGAGCTCGAATTAGGCTCCCAGAGTCAAATTTCAGTTTAAAACTGTCTTTTAAAATTATAGTGTATCTGTAAGGACCATTTAACAAAAATTTAAAATTTTGAGCACTAGTGGTCAAATAAGGTCTTATGTATATATTAAAATAAGGCACAAATTCTTAAGAGTAGTGTTCAAGCAAAAAAATATTCTATTTGAGAATATTATTGGACAATTGTCATTTTAAGGTTGAGATAAGGATATTATTTTCCTTTTAGTTGCATGAAAGAGCCTTTTTTTTATATGACTTAATTACATCACTTGCCACTAAACCTTTGTCTATAAATAGAAGCTTTAAGGAAGCATTTTGGGAAGGAAAGCCAATGACAAGAGAGAGAAAATTCATGAAGCAATAATTAGAGTGAGATAAAAAGAGTGCAAATAGAAAAATTGAGAAAAAAAAGCCCATTTAATCTCTCTTTTTGTCTCTCTAATCTCTTACTTTATTCTAACATAAACACAACCATATATACCTAAAACCCTACATAAATCCTAACACAAAAATCTCTTGAAAACAACTCAACATCAACCTAAAATCAACCTATAGCAACCCCACTAAAACACTCACCTTTTTTATTTTCAATCTTACATTCTTCAATCAAATCTTTGTTTTTGGTGAGTTTAATCTAATATTATAAGGCTAACACTTTCTAAAACTCATTTATTTTCATCTTGGGTCATATTTCTTAGGATTAAGGCATTCATTTTTTTTTTTGTGTAAAAAGTTTATTTTTCATTTTTATTTAGAGGTAAATTGTCGGAATTGGCTGATGAACAACTGATCGGCCATTCACCTTCCAAATCTATCCAACACTCTTGAAAACTAACCAAAGACCTCTTCGAGACCGACTAATAAAGGGGCAAAATCGGCTAAACAAGCCTTTAGTTTGGTTCATCATCCTTTTTTCTTTAAAATGATTCCAATGATGGTCTTAATGACTCTTGTGCATTTAATGATAATCATACATCATTAAAATGAGTCTCTAAGGCCCTAGGATGATTGGATTTAACATTTGTCTTACTTATGTTCATTTTCAAATCATTTTTCTTTCATAAATAACTATTGTTTAAAACCCTCTTCTTCTTTGATTAGATATTATTTTTTGGTTGATGATCAACATTAAGTTATTAATTTGCATTTATAATTGTGATTATGTGTTCTTGCTTCACTTCTTTGTTAAATTTATGTTCTTTTTCTTTGTGCTTGTGGTTAAAGCATATGTGAAGTTATGCTTTTATTGTCTATGTGTTTATTTGTTTTGTATCTTTGATTCTTATTATGATCATTCAAGTATTCTATTTGTTTTTATCTTTGTGGATGAATATGTGAGAGTCTTGAGTCTAATTTGTGAACATTTTCTTTGATTGTGAT
Source organism: Mallotus nudiflorus (assembly GCA_947683625.1). Classification (NCBI taxonomy): domain Eukaryota; kingdom Viridiplantae; phylum Streptophyta; class Magnoliopsida; order Malpighiales; family Euphorbiaceae; genus Mallotus; species Mallotus nudiflorus. The sequence goes on along the minus strand of CANTUR010000049.1, from coordinate 6,240,332 downwards.
TTTGTGCGCTATATGATCCTAAAGGGGCTAAGTGACCATTGTCAGTTGATTTGCTTCCAAAGGACTAGTCATGATCTTTTTAGTTTCTCTCTGATTTCCAATCAACTTTCTTGTCTTCTACCTGTTGACTATTAGTGCTAATCCTCTATTCTTCTCTTATCAATTAATGTTTACTAACCAATTTTCTTTATCTTTTGCATTTATGCATCTCATGTATTCTCATGTAGTTGCTTGCATGTCATTTACTTTTTGCATATCACTACCATATGTGTGAATCATTTTAGATCCTTTAGATGCATCCTTCCATGCATCACTACCATTTTTGCATGAATTTCAGAGTTGCATTATATTGCATGCGCCCTAGTTTGCATCATTCATTATCCTTTGCATGCACCCCAAATTTATTTAATGCTTGTGTGGATTATGCATTTGCATTAGCTTCATCCATTGTATTTTATATATTTCTTGTTACTCAATCTTGAAGCTCTCAATCTCGCAATATTACTAACATTACTAACTCCTAACATTTATTTTATTGTTATTTACTTTTCAAGCACTTTTACTCACTGCTCATTTTTAAATTCATTGCTCATGTTCATCAATATTCAATCTATATCTAAATTATACATATATTATTCATATTTATGTTATCTATTTACCTATAACTATAAATAATATTATATAATCGATATCAATACTACTATTAAATATATAATAATATATGTTGCTATTATCTATTAAATGTGAATCACTTAATCTCATCCTTTTTATATTTTGTGTTCAATTTATTATCTATTTGCTCTTGTTTCTCTTCCATTTCATTTTGTTATGTATTTTATACTTGTTTCTTTTTCTTTGTTATTTCTATATATGTATCTCTACTCTCTCATCTTTTTCCCTAGTTTCTCTTTTCATTTTGATATTTAATTTATTATTTTTATCTTTCTATTACATGCTTAATATTCATCATTTACTTCATTTATATGAAATTCTCCATCTCATTTCTCTATCAATTTATTTATGAGTATTTATTTGTTATTCTTAACTTTTATCAATTACTTTGTTTATTTACTGTAACTAATCTTATCACTTCTATTTGAAGTTTTTTTTTATCACTCAAAATCAATCTTTTAAAGACTATATATTTATAATTTCCTTTTTCTTTACTTCAAATTCCTTTTAATTCTTATCCTTATATGATATTATATAAAACTTGTTCTTGTTTTATAACTTCTATCATGATCTCATGGTATATATTATTGTGATTTTTCTTTTATTCTTCTTCATTTGATGCTTTAATATTTTTTTTCTCAACTTTAGTCTTAATTCTTATTTTAATTATTTAATGTTTTCTTTTCTAATTGATTTAATACATTTTAAATGACTTTTGCTTAATTTATTTTATGAATATGTGCATATTATTTAATGTATTGTACTTTTATGTCAATTTATAATGTTGGATTTGATCAAAATTTCAAGATCAATTCTCTTATCCTCTTCTCTTTAAATCCTTGATGATGATTATTAAGATTAAAGGAAGGTAAAAATTTGTGGTGTGAAATTTATCCAAGGTATAAGATCTATATCTTGAAACCTAATTTGATGGGTTATTCACATTAAAGGAACAATCACCATAAATTTGCTTCTTTGCTCTATTTTAGCACTTTTTGCTCCCATTTTCCCATTTTACCAATTTATTCAAGTATTCTTATTTAGTTTCATCTTTTTATTTATCGTTTCAATTATTTTCCTTTTATTTCACCTTTTTATAGTTTTTAAATGCTTTTTTTATCTTTTCTTATTTTTATTTATTTTTTCTTTTAAATTCTTAAAATAATAGCCTCGAATATCGGTAAATAAGGACAAATTGAAAGAGGAGGAGTCTAGTCAAGTGTTTGCCTTTCTAATCATTCATTCTCTTTACTTTATTTGCATTATTCTATTTGATTAACTTAATATCCTTTTGGCATGATTTAATTAGGATGTAATGACTAGAAATTTTCATGATGTATGATATAAATTAGTTATATTTTGCCAAGATTGTGTGCTATTGTGACTATCATAACATGTAGTTATGCCATCATTTATACATCATTTTTACCATAACCATGCATCATTGTACTCATGAATCATATCATATGCCATGTTTATTTATTCACTATGATTATAATGTTTTTGTAGAATACCATGCCCATGCATCATTACATATCATATTATTATGTGATTGTGTGATTATATTATGTTTGCATTTATGTGTAATGGTTGATCCAAAATAGTACACATTTTTTGAAGGCATTGTGTTAACTAATATTGCTAGTCATGCTCAGCATCCAAGCAGTATGAAGATGCCTCTAAATAACTGAGACTCCTCCTCCTGATATTGACATCCAAACTAATGTGTTATCTTACAGGCAAATTTTAGTTCTCAGTGAGGGATCCGAGTTTGTCTAGTCTGTAACTGGACAATTTCTTAGGTGATACTGAGTGGCGACTCTTATTTCTCCTAGCTGAGTGAAGGGTTATAAGTGCACTTGTGTCATCCCTAAACTCTTCCAATATTCCCCTCATATTCCTTTTATCTTCATGTAATAAGGAGAAAGGGATCATGATCCAAGTAGTGTCAAGTTGGACTTGTTGGCATCAATAGTAGGACTTGGACTCTTTATGCTTACCTTATCCTAGTTGGACTTAATCTTATAACCTTATTGAATTGTATCATTATCTAGACACTCTATCATATGGGCTATCAAGCTCGATGTTTTATAAAGTGCTTTTATTATTTGCCTATGAACCCAATAATGATATGAGCCAAAGTTATTTAGTTTATGGATCACTTATATATATATGAAATAACAAAAAAGAATGGAGAACATCATTTGCTTAATATTTGTTACAATAGAGGTAGATTTCTTTAATATGGTTAGGTTGTACAAAATTCATTTCTTTGGTACGGGAAACACTTTTTTGAATGTATATGTATAACAACAATAGTAATGGCCATATCTATTTTATTTCTAAATTCTTATAACATAAAATAATAATTGAGAAAATTCTTAAAATTATAAAAATTTAAAAACATAAAAAGATATTGAAATAAAGAAATCAAATAAACAAAATAAATATCTTTCCTTTGCTCTTAAAGGACGTTGGCATTTAAGATTCATGGGATTAAAGCTTTAGTAAAGTTGAACTTCCAATTCTTATATCAATGTTTGATTTGTTTGAACTACTAGATTCATCATGTGAGTATTGAGTATTCAACTCTTTATCTTCTAGGCACCGCTATCTTATTTCCTCTAATTGCACATAAGAGTCATCAATGATAGTTTTCTCAAGATTTATACCCCATTTCTTATATGGTCTTTATAATTTTCTTCATATCTTGATAAAAATCAAATATTTGGATGTATAAACACTAATTTGTCAACTCATAAAGAATTCAACCTTAAGACCACTTTCCAAAAAAATTACATTAAAAAAGTATAATACAACAAATTTATATGTTGAATTGAACATAGTGTATTTCTTTTGAATTTAATTTTTAAATATTCAAAAAATTAACCTATTTCTCTTAACATTATGTATGAAAGAGTAAGTGCTCCAAATTCTTTTTCAGCCTATAAAATGGTGATTGGTTGGAAAATTTTTCATATAACTTCTAATAATTACAAAATTTGTGATCCATAAGTATCCACCATTTTGTAACATCCATTGTTATGACATTGAAATGAACAACATATTTAGATTAAAGTCCTCAATGCATATGGATTTCAGTAAATTACTTTTTCAACAAGTTTGATTCACTAGAATTAATTTTTATCTTTTTAAATACTTTTAATACTCCAATCATTATAATCTTATCTCCATTCAGTGACTTTTAAGTTATTCCTCCATGTTTAAGGATATTAATAAAACCAGAATTATAAAATTTAAGTGATAATGCAAATATAGGACTAAGTATAGATACATTCATTTTTTGTATTAAGCATGATTTCCTCAACTTCCACATATACACTCTTATATTTGTTATTTGTTATTTGTTAAAACATATTTAATTTACAAAACCTAATTAGCATATAAGTTTGTTTTTATGATTACTAAAATATTATTCACATCACCAAAAATTAGTCACTTCCTATAGTTTTCATGACTAAAGTACCAAAATTTTTTGTATCTTCATTACCCCCTTCATCCATTCTTTCCATGAATGAAAACCTATAGTAATTGCTAAAGCTTCTATCACATCAACAAGATGCTTTAACATAGTATAAGTTGACATAAATAATGTTTTAGCCACCTTAAGAAGATCCAATCTTGAATTGACGAATCTTTTCACCTTTAGAGTATACATCTTAGAACCAATCAAAATAATTTGCGAAGTTTTTGAAAATTAAATTCAAAGTATGGCCTAAACACAATGACTATAACATTTAAGGATGTACCTTTTGAATTTCCTTTATAATAACCTTATAATTTGCAGTATTATATGTTACAACTTAAATAACATTAGAAGCACTAACATCTTTAATTATTTTCAATAGCAAAGTAGCAATATTTAACCTAGATTTCTTAATTTCAAATAATTTTCATAATTATGATAAAAAATAATATTTATAATTTAGGAACATTATATCACGATTATTAAAGTAAGACATTAATTAATGGTTTACTTTTCATACTACACTAAACTTCTAAAATAATTGATATATCATTTGTATACTATGCATCTTTCACAGGAATTAATTCTCTTTCAATATTTATTTTTACATCATCCAACAATATGGTTCTTAATTTCTCAAAATTGGAGTTTTATAGATCTTTGGAGGATTATTAATTATTGTAAGCATTTCATGAAATTGAGGATTTCTTAGAACATTGAATGCTATTAAGTTTACATATAAAACCTTAACAATTATCACATCTGCAACTTGTCTTTTGAGTTTTCAAAAGCACATTTACCATTTTATAAAGTTTGTTTAGTGAGCTTAGAATTTTTTAATATTGGTAAAATACCTTGTATCTCAGTTTTCTCAACCTTTGCACATAACCTCTTAAGTTCTTGATGGTTCCTCAATGGCACAAGTTTGGTATCAAATTTTTTCCAATAGCAAGACTAAAAAATGGGCATAAATATAAGTGTAACTACTTGTAAAACTAATTCTATAGTACTTAATTCCCATTGCTTAGCACCACCAGAATTTTTCCAATTTTTGTTCCCTTCAATATAATTTCAGCTAACAACATATTAGAATTAACTTTTTTCTCTTTGGATTCAAATTACTTCTAGCATGACTCATAGATAGCTGTGTCTTTATCATTGTCATCTTCATCTTCAAGCCATGAACCATCATTTTTAATACATCTTATTTTTCCAAACACCATTTTGAATTGTTAAATTGCTTATATGTGTGTGTGTCTTAATTAAATAAAATATGTACAAAGAATATATAATTTTTCTAATTTTTTAATAAAATTTAGTTGTACTATTTTAATGAATTAAAAAAATCAATTGATTGAAAATTAGAATGGTAATATATAAAATTTAAAAGTACATTAAATGGCATTGCTTATTTTTTTATTTGAGAAATTGAAATTCTATTATTAGAAAAAAAAATTAATTATAAAAATTCCAAAACCAATACCCATAATTACCTAAAGATATAAGGCCAAGATCCACTAACAATCCTTATATACCTAACAATAAATAATCAAAATAGAATGAAAACCAAACCCCCCAAACCATAAAGAGTCCTTCCCTACCTCTTGAGAGCATAAACAACATCTATAGCATTAAAAGTCTTTCTCCTATCATGCTCAGTGTAATTATAGAATCTTTTATCACATTCTGTAAAAAGATCTTAAGAACTCTACGAGTATGATAATAGATCAACACATTGGTCTTCTTAAATACCACCTCTACTAGCCAAACACAAATTGTTTGCCCTAGTAATGCCTTGCCTCTTGGCTCTTCCCTTTTCCCATTCCTTTGCCTCCTTTTCCACATCTTGATATTTTCAATAAAAATAAGAAATCCTCCTACTTTTCCTCTCTTTAAAATTACCTTATGTTACTAGGAAAAATTATGTCGAGAAGAAGATCTAGTAAGGATAAGGATAAGGATAAGGATAAAGATTGAGACATTCAGACTTAATACTTATAAGGTTTTTAGTATTGATTTTAATGTTGGTAATTCTAGTGCTTTAAAATAATATGAACTTTATTATGGATCTTATTAATACTTACATTAAGTGTAAGTAAGAGAGCAGTTTATGTTAATTCTTCTAATTTATAGTTTATGATCATTTAATGTATACTACTTAGTTCTATTCAAAAAAGCAAAAAATATTCCTATCTCTCCTCCTCTCTTTAAAACCAGGGATAGAGTGTATCTAAAAGAAGATTTATCAAAGATGGGGATAAGGATAATGAAGTGATATTTGGTCCTAATATTTATTAGGTTTTTAGTATTGATTTTAGTTATTGCAATCCACAAGTGCACTAAGTCATCCAAGCAGTAAAAGTACTGAATTACTCTTTATGTTATTTATTTAAACAATCAAATAATGTTTTTGCTAAAAATTGAACTAATTTAGAAAACTAAATTAAATTACTAAAAAATTTATCAATTAAATGTATGTTAGGGTTTTTATTTTTGTCTCAATTTTATCTAAAAATTCATGTTTATCTCCTTATTATTTATAAATTCATTCCATTTCCTAAGTATCTTTAAAATTTTGAAAGTCTCTTTTGAGCACTCACATTATTTATTGATTATAACAACTACTCAAGTGATTAACTCCCACTACACAAGCAATTAATTACCCTCAATATTGAAGCAAAGCTTTTTAAGGAATATTATTAACCAAAGCATCTTTTGACAAATTTAATTAAATTAATAAATTATCATTTTATTCTCAATAAGGATCTTCTCTCGATCTCACCCTATCATCTATTCCAAGGGTGATCAATCTTAGGAAAGCATTAAGTCCAATAATAATCATAGAATATAGATTTAGTGATATGAAGTTTAACCAGTTAACTTCATTCTTGAGTTGGGTCTAAAAACCCCAACTAAAACTTTAACTAGTCATGGCAATTGAAAAAAAATAAAAAAAAAGAATTGAAAATTGTAATCATAAACATTATATAATATCAAATAAAGTACAAAAGAATAATTAGAGGGAAAATCCCTTTTTATTCTTCTTCTCTTAAATATTATTCACAATTGTTCTTCAATCTTCTACTCTTAATAATCTTTGAGTAGATAATAAAAATCAAATGAAAAAATAAAATAAAATTATTCTTCTTAAAAATGAAAGTGACTTCAGTTGTTTTCCAAACTAGCCAACCTCTATTAAAAAAAAAGGAAAAACAAAACTATTTATAATTATTCCTCAAAAACCTTAAAAATAAACTTTCGTATTTGAATTTATTCGAAGTGCACGGTTGTGCACTCATATGTGCATGGCTGTGCACTCACATGTGCATGGCTATGCATCATCAGATCTCTAGAAATCTTAGAATCAAGTATAGCCATACACACCTAGGTGTATAGTCGTGCACTAGCAAACCTTGGCCAAACTTCGAATCAAGTATAACTGTGCACACCTATATGCATGTGTATCTCTACAGAGATGTCTTTTGGGGCTTAGGTATAGTTGTACATGCACAACCATCCATGCTTCTTCATCTTGCTTTCATGGAGATTTTGAGCTTTCCTTTTCAAGTTCTCACTTGGACTCCCCTTGTATTGCTCCTAAGTTAAGCGCACCTAGCCATTTAACATAAAATAGCATCAAAATTATCTAAAAACAATTAGAATTCAAATAAAATTATAAAATCTATAAAAACCTAAGTTCTAAGGAATTTAAGTAAATAATGCCAATATTCAAAACTATTCTAAATACTTTGACACCTAAAACTCAACTAATTAGTGTTCAAAATCTACTATTTTTCGCACTTGTCAATTTTAATGTTCGTAATTCCATTGCTTTTCAACTATAGGAACTTTATTATAAATCTCATTAATGCTTACATTAAGTGTAAGTATGAGAGCACAAATAGTTTCCCTATTTTTATTTAAAGATAAGCCTCGAGAATTATCATATTGTCATGTAACATGCATTTATACTATGTGTATGTATATATATATATATATATATATATTCTTTTAATTTGTAGATTATGATGATTTGATGTATGCTGCTTAGTTATATTCAATAAAAATAAGAAATCTTCCTACCTCTTACCCTCTCTTCAAAACCACATCATTTTACTAGGATATAGTATGTCAAAAAGAAGATCCAATAAGGATGAGGATGAGGATAATGACAAGACATTCAAGACTAATATTTGTTAGGTTTTAAGTATTAATTTTGAAGTTGGTAATTCTAGTGCTTTGAAGTACAAGAACCTTATTATAGATCTCATTGATACTTACATTAACTGTAAGCATAAGAGCACAACTAGTTTACCTATTTTATTTAATATAAGCCTGGATTTATATATATATAGGCCAAAGGTCTAAATAGGCCCTTATACTTTGGGCTAAAGCCTAGATTGGACGTTAATCATTTTATTCCTATTTGGAACTTCAGTGTCCAATTTTGTTTTAAATTGGACATTACGCAAATGGAAGGCCTAACTAACATTAAAAAATAATGAGCTGGACTAGTAAGACCCACCACTAATGTATGACTCAACTTCCCTCTCCCCAAAAACCCTAGCCTAACCCAGCGCAGCCTTATCTTTTACCCTTTCCCTAGAATCCTTAAATTCCCAAAATAAAAATGGCAATGTAATTCCCCTAAAAAATTTTCATTAGAAATCATCGATCATCAGGCATTTCTTATTTTAATTCATTGACGATACACATGCAAGATTAGTGGTGGGTTAAAAAAAATTAGATAGATAGAAACCTCTTCATCATTAGTGGCATCATCTTTATCTTATTAAAGATGATGTTTGACATTGATGCTAAAAGGTGAAAGATGTTGCCTATGTGGTGCTTAAAAGGTATTATAGACATCTTGGACAAATGGAAACCTTGGTCGTAGATTTCACGGATGCCTAAATTATAGTGTAAGTTATAGATGTTGTTTTGATTTTTTAATTTTTTATTTTTTGGTAAAATTTTTATTTTCCTTGATTAAATTGTAGCCACCTTGAGAAAGGGTTCCCTAAAAAAGGTGTGGGCATTTTGTTTAGTATGATAGAGAGATGGACAATAGAGCAAAAGATGTCATCAATGGACTAAAAATGGAGAACAAAAGATTGAAAAATGAAAATAAAGAACTGAGGAAAGTAGTTAAGCATGTTACAATTGGCATAAGCCCTCATGCATCAATTGAAAAAATTAAAGAGGATGTGAGGTTGTTGAAGCAAAAAAGTGTGTCGAAAATGGAACAAATGAGAAAGCAATTAAGAAAAGCATGTGTTACTATTATTATATCATGGTCTTTGTTTGTGTTTTTTATTTTGTTCATATATTTAAAAGGTGGTAGTTGTAGCTATGTATTTGAAGACATCCTAGATGTAAATCTGATGAATGGGAATATGTTTAGAATTTGGTAATTGATAATTGAAAAGTGTTATGGTTCATTGTCTTTGTTGTCCATTTTCTAAATATTTTTTATTGACTATTACATGTTAATTTTAAATGCAATTATATTATGATAAACAATATTTGCATCAAACTAAGATGACTGAAATTCAAAGAATAAAAATAAGATTACTAAAATTCAAGTAATTGCTATCTAAATTACAATAATATAGTAACTAAATTTGCATAAACTTTGAACTACAAATGACAACCAATTATGTATAAACTTCTTACAAAGTATATCAAATAAACTTGTAGTAAATGCAATTAAATTACAACTGCCCACTACATAACCTATAATTACTGCCAAAATATTAGCAAAAATTATGGACATGTCTTGATTAGCAAATAAAATAGCATGACAGTATCAGGCATGTAGTTCCTTAAGAACATGATTCATATAAAAAGAGTTTTTTATTCCCATGGGAACTAATGCAACGAAAAAAATTATCCGAACATAGGTTATCTTCAATTAGCATCCTTGAATCCCTTATGAGCTTCCCAATTCTTTCTTCACTTTCTTGTTCAAGCTATCTATTTGTTATACATAAAGAGCCTTACTATTGAAGGCTTAAATGGAAGGTCAGTTGGCTGACTCACTTCTACACCATCACCAATAAAGACTATCTTTCTAATCCCATCATTATTGGTTAACTGAGACATCTTTCTTACTCATCTCAACTCTCTTTCATTTAGAGTTAGAAATTGAATCTCAAGATTAGTGTTACTTAATAATGGTACAGACGTGGTTACTGGAGCAGTCAATATCATTTTCTTAGTTTGCAACCTTGGCTATATATAAATGTGCTCTGATTAGATATAACAAAATATTACAATGTCCAAGTTGCATAAAAAAACAACACCCTCACTATATTAATATTCATATTGTTTTCCACCAGGTTTGACTTCGATTTATTGCCAAAAAATGCATTACACCAAGTTATAAAGTTCTACTTCATCAAGTCTTTAGTTGCTTTCTTACTTACTTCCCCTAATTTCTTTAAATTGTCTTTAAGTTTTTAGGAAATATGCTCCATGCACATATCCAAAACTTTTTCTTTATTTCCCCACTAGTCCATTTCTTTGACCAATTCGCATAGATGTGTCTTACACACCATCTATGTTTAACTTTAGGTATGGCATCTATAATTTCTTGGATCATGCCCTACAATAAGGAAATAGACACTTAGTTATAAAAATCACATAATATATAATAAAAATAAAAAATAAATGTTAAATAGATTATCAGTAGCATACATACTAACCTTTTCCATGTCTGATATTATTATTAATGCTTTACCTTAATCTTGAATCTCCAACTCTTTAACAAGCCATTGTAGAAACTACTTCTAATTCAATTTATTCTCCTTATCTACAACTGCCCAAGCTATAAGAAAAATCTAATTTGATGCATCTTTCCTAACAGCAACTAAAACTTCACCCTTGACATGTCCCTTAATAAAACTTCCATCAAAACCTATAATAGGCCTACATCCTTTTTTCCAACCTTTTTTCAAAGCATATGAACATCCTTTTAAACACTCTTCTGCACTCTTTTAACTTCTCTATATCAAATCTATCTTGCAAATGCTTCTAAGGTTAATTCGTTTGACATGATCAACATAGGCTTCTAATTTATTAAACTCTGTTATAAAACTCCCATCTAATTCTATTAATATTTTTCTCTTAGTTGTCTTTATCATTGATGTAGACAGATTAAGCCACCTTAGCTTTATCAACTAAAACTTTCACTTTTGTCTTTGGATTCCTGTAAATCTTATCTTTTAAATGCCTTACAAGGAAATCAGAAGTTACCTTTGAGTTTTTAAATGTCCTGTAATAAGTGTGCTCAAGATTTAAAGTCTTGACACATATTCCCCTATCTTTTCCATCTTTTAATATCAATATTACAAAGGGATAGCCATTTGCTTTGCATGTAGCATGAATCCTAGAAGGCTCATTAGGCTTAAGTCTCAAATCTTTCCCTTTAGCTATTATATATTTCGCTATTGCTTCTCTTACTTCTTTGGCATTACTAAAGGTCATGCCAATAAAAAAATGTGGATTATCATCATCCATATCATATCTAACTTTATTCCTACTTTGCATGACAATTGCAATATCATTTGTAGCAACTTATTGCTCTTCAACCTCCTCTTTAACTTCTACCTTATTATTTTCATTTTCTTCCTCTTCATTCTCATTAGCTTCATCCTTATAGCTTTCATCTTCTGAAGTATCACATTCATCCTCCTCATATTCCTCTTCTGGATAATTAGAATCACTTTCATCCTCTTTACCTTCCTCTTCTTAAGCTGCTGCTTCTACTTTAAGTGCAATTTCAACCTCAATTTCAATCTGAACATATTCCATGTTCAACACCCTTCTCACCACTTGCTACATTCTCTTTTTTAGCATGTCCTAACACCTCACTCATGTTTGGATCATTGTCATCTGCAAAAAAGGCTTTTAAACTAAGCACTGCCTACATAGCTACCTTGTGTGCCTGCTTCATTAACATAGGCTCCATCTTCATTTATATTAAGTCTTCCATCATTATCTGTGTTCTTCCTATCCCTATAGTCCAGATAATTCTGATCTAAACTAAAGCATGGTACATTAACATCATGTTCGACAAAAATATTAATCTGCTTACCTCTAACCTTTCTAATTTGGTAGACCATTTTCATAATGCTGCTATCATCTCATAACAAATACATTCCATAGTCTAATGATTTCCCTGATGTAAGAGCGTAAATTTTCTTCACATTAGGATATCCTATATAAATATAGTACTTCTTCATAATATAACTCAAAAAATCTATATCTAATTTCTCAACCATATCTAATTGTCCTTCCACATACGACAATTTAGGATTAAATTCTCGTCTTTCCCTATAGTGAAATACCAAATCTATTGTCTCCATACCACATGACATTAATATTAAAAAAATTACTAAAAACCAATATTATACTTAATTCGTTAAAAGTATCAACTAAGCACCCTATAAAATACTAATGTTAGTTATTAATTTATTATTATTGACATATAAAATAAATCAAACAAACTCAAATCCCTATATCACTTATAAATTTAAAAAAAAAAAAAAACCTTAATCCTTTATCTCAAAAATCCTAACTTTTCATTTTTTTTTAATTCCAAACACTAATCACTGTCATTATACCTTTGATTTTTTATGTAATACATATTTTATTAGTTTACTCACAAATTTGACCACATTCATGCTAGACCCACCAATAATCTTGAACCAAATTAACAAATAAAAAAACACGTTATACCTTTTTGAATGGAGCCAAGTACAATGACATATGAATAGTAGCTTACTTATGGTTTCATAAAGATTGTTGGGTAGATAGGGTTAAATATAACATTGACATTCAACTCCTTTGTAATAATGAAAAAGATGATAAAACGTGATGAAGATGGGTAAAAAAGACACTTTTTAGGAAGGGTTTTTTTTTTTACGCTTTTTAGGTAAAAGACAAGGCTGGACATGGGGTTTTTAGGGAGATGGAAGCTGAGTCATACATTAGTGGTAGGTCCCACTAGTCCAGCTCATCATTTTTTAATGACAATTAGGCCTTCTATTTGGGGAACATCCAATTTGAGATGAAATTGGACATTAAAGTTCCAAATGGGAATAAAAAATGATTATATATATATATATATATATATATATAATAGGTCCCACTAGTCCAACTCATCATTTTTTAATGACAATTAGGCCTTCCATTTGGGTAATGTCCAATTTGAGTTGAAATTGGACATTAAAGTTCTAAATGGGAACAAAACAATGATTGTATATATATATATATATACACACACACACACACATGTATATATGTATGTACATATATTAATTCTTCTAATCTGCAAACTGTGATGATTTGAAGTATGCTGCTTAGTTCTATTTGATAGAAAAAGAAATCATTCTACCTCTCCTCCTCTCTTTAAAACCACCTCATTTTACTAAGACATAGTATGTCGAGAAGAAGATAGAGTAAGGATGAGGATAAGGATAAAAACGAGACATTCAGGCCTAATATTCTTCATGTTTTTAGTATTGATTTCAATATTAGTAATTCTAGTGCTTTGAAGTATTGGAACTTTATTGTGGATATCATTAATACTCACATTAAGTGTAAATATGAGAGTACAACTAGTTTACCAATTTTATCTAAAGATGAGCTTGGAGAATTATCATATTTTGATATATATATATATATATATATATATATATATATATATATATATATATATATATATAAACACACACACACGTGCATATATATGTACATATGTATATTAATTCTTCTAATTTACAAATTGTGATGATTTGATATGCGCTGCTTTATTTTATTCTATAAAAATAAGAAATCTTCCTACTTCTGCTCATCTCTTCAAAACCACCTCATTTTACTAGGACAAAGTATGTCAAGAAGAAGAACTAGTAAGGATGAGGATAAGGATAAATATGAGACGTTAGGACCTAATACTTGTCATGTTTTTAGTATTGATTTTTATGTTGGTAATATTAGTGCTTTAAATTATAGGAACCTTATTATAGATCTCATTAATATTTACATTAAATTATGAGAGTGCAACTAGTTTACTTATGTTATTTAAAGATAAGCCTAGAGAATTATCATATTTTAATGTAATTTTATATGCCTAAAGCATATATTTATTTGTTTCCTTCCATGAATCTAATTAATTATCCTTTGTGCTTTATGAGTGGACGTACATATATGTTAGCCTAAAACATATACTTCCATATATGGATCTCATTTGTGTGTGTGTGTGTATATATATATATATATATATATTTAACATCTTATTCTTTTTTATGAAGTAAAAATAGTGTACAAAAAAGGGAGTTCTATAAGAAAAGTGATAGCACACTAATGTTGTTTTGTGAAACATTTTTATATGGACACCAATAGTGGATGGTGCTGCTCTAGTAACATCTCAATCTGATGATAAAAAGTAAAAGCTGAGGTAGTGTGTCATCAAAGTGAATCCACTCTCATTTATTCAATAGTCTCACCTAGTCTGCATCCTTTATGAGATTTTGGAACCCTTTTGATTGATTTACCGAATTACATGGATCCTATAGGGTTTGATGAATGAAAATTTCTTTTTCGCTATATGTATGTACCTCAAAATTCCAAAATTGTCCTCCTTAACTGACAACCTTTATAACCTTTACAGTGTTGACTTATATTATTATTCAGACATCTATCACAATCAGTAGCTATAAGCAAGTTATAAAATCATATTTATTTATTTCTAACAAATATGATATTTATAAATGTTGTATTCTAGGATATAACTAATATGGAATTATTTTTCTTTCCATAAGTTCTATTTGAATAGTTAATCAGTGAGTACATATATCATAGAGTAAATATGGTAGAGACATATGGATACAATTGAAATGAAATGTTTGTCTCATTCAAAAACTTTTACTAGGAGGAGTTCAAGGTAATTAAATAAAAATTGCTTACTAATTAAGTGCCTTCTCTTTGGCATTAATCATAAGCTTTCTTAGGGCTCCTATTTTGTGAATTATTCCATGTTAAAGGGGTGGGATAAATCCCTTAGGCCTTTAAAGTTTTGAATTCTCAAAACCTCCTTTTCTTCAATAGCCTTTATGGGGTGCTTTTAAAAATAGGCTCAAACATGAAGATGCAAAGGATAAAGAGAAAGTCTTTTAAACAACTAACCTAACCACTCATTGAGAACATCCTTTAACTTTAAGTGGTAGTGACGCATGGGACATTTTGATAAGGTCACTCCCTTTTTTTAGTTCTAAGAAAGTCTAAGTCTTTTTTCCTTCCCTGAATTATCAATTGGAAAGGTTTGAGTTACTACAAGGTAATGTCGTTTGGTTTGAAAAATATAGGCGCAACTTATCATAAATATATTTTTACTATTTTTTTGAACTAGAGAGAAATTTATTTATATTATTAATGTACTAATTTTAAAAACTACAATCATATTTGTAAATAATACATGCATATTATAATACGAGCATTAATATATCCTATCCCTCTATAACCCTACTCTGACTACGATTAAACTAAACCAACCTAGAGACGAACATGCCCATGAGGGCCCTAAAATTGAATAAAATTGAAATAATAAAGCCCATAAATCTCGAAAACCAGTAAATAAGAGTATTTCCTATTGATTTGACATCAGGACAACTCCTTTCTTTTTAATATCTAGTTCAATTGAAAAATAAGGGGAAAAGCCATTTACTTTTCTTATTATATGTAACCTATTAAGCATTATTAGCAAGAATTAGCTCTTTTTTGTTTTAGTGCTTGGGCATAGCATAGATATTGGTGAGAGAATCGATTTTTTCTTTAGTGAGGTAATTATTTGTTAACTAGCATTATCTAGGACTGATAAGTCATTGACTAACATAGAAATGTCCTTAAAATAGGGGATTGGTTTATTAGAAAGTTTAGAGTAGTCTCATTTCCTTACTTCTTTAATTCATTCACTTCAAGGGAGGAACCTCTAAGGTCTCCTCAGGCTACCATAAGAATTGTTCATCACAAACACCACTTTAGGTAAACGCACACCAAGGATCTATCTGTTGGAGCTAATTGGATGATTCAACTGAGCCTTCTAATTCAATATCCTCTACTTTCTTTCAGATTTTGAAGATGAGCTAGCTTAAGAACATTAATGGCAATTGGCACTTAAACTAAATATCCCTCCGCCATATACCAACAAAAAAAAGTAAGGCTTAGATTATTAGATTTTGGACAAAATTTTCCATCTCGGGCCAAGCACAAAATGAAATGAGAACTTTAAATCTACTACTAATCAAATCCTATCAAATATTGATATTTTTTCTTTATGTGCTTGTTTGCACAAGGACTATATTCAGCTAGAAGGGTCCATATAGTTATTGCACCCACCCCCTTTTTAGTCAGTCATAAATAGGATGCTCCTATCTTCCTCTTCCATCCAGCATGGAGATACAAGGAGAGCTAAGGAGATAACTTTTACTTTATTAATTAGAGGCTCACTGTAGACGATGAGGTTTAGCGCACGTCTAAGATTTTAGCAACCGCGATACTATTTGAACACATTACTTTAGAGAACACACTACTATATTATAAATACATAACGTGGATATAAGGAGTTTCCACCCAAGGTAAAAATTGGAACAATTCAAAGGTAGTGGTAGCTTAATTCTCTAAAAGAGAGTTAACACCACAACTAGGAAATTCTGGATACGGAATGCCAACTTCTTTCAGTCTTGTATTCATTTAGAATTACCTTATTAATCACTAAATTATTCCTTATTTATATGCAATTTCATATAAACGCTAATTTAGCATACATCTAACTCCAAAGCAACTAGTTATAAAAAAAAAGCACATAAAAAATGCATTCATATAGTGAGACATCCATAAATTAGTTTAAACTATGTTAATTTTAATTAAGTTAACTAAGTCTATATTTTTTTAATAAGTGAAATGGAACTAAATATGGGCCTACATTTTAATTAAAGTAGTGAACTAAGTCTATTTTTTTTAATTTTAAAGAAATGGGCCTAAATCTATTAATTTTTATAGAAATGAATTAGATTGGGTTTGAATTAATAAGTCTGGTTCTAATTAATTTTAATTTAAGTGAAAAATGATCTTAAATCTATTTATTTTAAAGGAAAAGGAAAAAAAATGCTTTAATGGACTGGGCTATACTTAAATTAATTTTACTAGCCGAAAGGTGGGTCGAAATCTAAATTAACCTAATGAACCTAAATTGATTTTAAAGTTAATTAAATCTAAATCCAATTTTTTTTAAAAAAAAAAACTATTAATTAATGAGTTAGAACCTAAATGTGGGCTTGGAGCCCAAAACGTACAAAAATAAACAAATAAGCCCAAATAATAAAATAAAGCAAATAATGAATAAAAAACATACATTCAACCTAAATTAATCTAAAGTCATCATTGATTTTATTAGGGTTTTACCAAATTGAACCTAATTTACTAATTAATTCTAATACAAAAAAGTAAATATTAATTATTCCCACTATTAGGATTATTACAATTCCTACGTAGAAAGAATTAAAAAAACTAGTTAAATACATAGCCCAATAAATCAAATAAATAAAAAAGAACACAAGAAATACAAAATATAAAAAACCTAAAATCTAATTAAAATGGCTATAGAATTAAATCATTAGCATTCCATGGATCTTCTTCACGTATTCACCCTACGATTTTTATTATGCCCATCACAATCAAAATCACAAAAACAAAATGCAAAATAGAATAAAAGAATTAGTAGATGATTAAATGAGAAAGTGACATCAAAATAAAAAAGAATAAAAAAGAAGAAATGGGATGATGTTGTGCAGTTTGATTGCCCCTCAGAATGGAAATCATCGTTGAAAATTGACTTCTAGCTTGATTTTGGATATTAGTGGACATATTGTGTTTATAAAACTAAAGATCGTCTCTCTCTCTCTTTTCTTTTTGAAAGCCTTTTCTTTTTAAAACTTTATCAGCGTCTTTTTCTTTTTTCAATAGATTTTTTTTAGAAAACAAACGACCCTTCCCTTTTAATCTAAATCCCCTCATCCAGGAGTCTCAGCTCCTGATAAAATTATTTATCTTTGATAATAATTTTTTTATTTAATCCAAAATAAAGATAAATAAACTATCTGATACACGAAGAAAACACAAGTTTAATAGGATAATAAATGGATTAAAATTTATTTTCATTATTTTTTAACCAATGGATTTTTCAAAAATAAAATAAAATAAACCACCGATCAGAATTATAGAAATTAGATTAGATTTCTATATTTTTTATTGAAATTATGTAATTCAAATCAAAATTATAGATTTTTTTTCAATTTTCTATAAAACCAATTAACTTTTTTTAACTTTTAATTACAAAAAGGCCCCTACAGGAAATTCAATTTTGCAATTAAAGCCCAAAAAACATTGTAATTTAGTCCTTAAAACTCACAATTTTAGTCCTAAAAAACCAAAATCAATACCTATATATCCATTTTGATCAAATTTTCATCATAGGAGCTCTCGTCATATCTATGCATCAATGCATCTTGAAATTGGGTGCTTACACCCACTGACCAGCTTTCAGTTATTTCCTAAACTACCAAACCAGTAGACTAATAATTCGAGTGCCCTAGTAGATTTTTTTGTAGACTAATTGAAAGCTTAAGGTATAAGGGCGACAATGAAGGTATAATTTAGACCTCAAGGCATGGTCCATAAATGAATTAAGGTAATTTTGAATTCAGACTAAATAGTGCAAGACACAGAGTTAGGGGTTTACAAAGGCACATTTGGCATGGTGCTAGAATATTGTTTAAAGATGTTTTTGCTGGTAGTGACGGCTATGAACTATTTGATAAGTTTATTCTAAATTTCCTTCTTTTTTTGAATCCACATCATCTTGATTTGAATTAGGCTTCCTTGAAACCAACCACCTTTGCTTCATTCACTTTTGACTTGATAGACAATGGTTGCCAAAGTTTTGAGTGAACCCAAAATAAGCTATGGTCCTTTTCCTTCTAAATATAGAATGTGCTACCATAAGCTCCTACTACCATTAGCACTAAGTATTCCACATCCCCAAGAAGGGAATCATGGGCTATAGTAAGTAGTAGTTAGTAGGAGCAAGAATAGGAGTCTTAGTATTGTTCCCCAAGTGGATGGTCACTTGGCTTTCCTCCCACGGTGACTCTTCCCCTAGCTATCCATTGATATCATCATGAGTGGATTGATGAATCAATGTATTAAGAGCAGATTGCGCAGGTGATCGTAAATGAATTTTTGTTAATATCTTTCCTTATTTTAAGTCTTCTATACACCCACCACTTACGACTGTTTGCTTGATTAAGCTTCTTCTCTAGCAAGTGCTTTGACCTATTTTCTCTTTTTTAGTAATAAGGCAAGGTTCCTTTCAATTAGAGAAGTAGCAAATTCTAGAGAGAGGAGATAAGGGCAGACCCTATGGGCTTGACAATACCAAATCCATCATAAGTCAATGCATCAAAGCCACATGCTATTGCTTTAGCTTTAGAGTTTATTAATGACATTCTAGCCTAACCTATGAAGGCACAAATTTGAAGCAATTGAAGCAAACTAAGGCTAATGGTAGTGTGTGGATCTTTTGGCTCAATTAAGAATTCAAGTGAACTGGCCTTATACATACTAGGGTTGATGGGTTCTTTCTTTGAAGTATTGCACACCATTGCCCAGTCTTTCTCTTTACGTTAATTGCCCCCTTTGATCTTGATGATGCATTATTAGGAAATAGTGCGTTGGAGGAGTCGACATGTCGTTAAGGAAATAATAGGAATTTATTAGTCATTCTATCTCCTTAGTAAAGTCATTAATATCCAAGCGAGCATGAGAAGACTTTTGTTTTAATTAAGGCACAATAGTAATAAAAGGTGGATAAATAAGACTACTAGTTGCTCAATCAAGACCCTAGCTTTATTGCAAGCCAAATAAGAGCTGAAACACCTTTTGAATTGAACTTTCATACTCATTAAAATTAAATATCTCATTACCTTTTGCTATCAGTATTCAACTTTACCCAACTCTATAAAGAAAGTTTCCATCTCACCTAACAAATCTTTTGCTGCTTCCTTTTAGCGTTTTCCTTATAAAATACCTCTTCCACCTACTTCCAAAGGCCCCTAGAGGTAATCACTTAGTTTGGAATGAGATATCTTTCTTTTCAAAAATAAAACTATTCCTCCATTGTCATAAAAGCTAAACTGTCATCTTAAACCTTAGGCCACCTAATTTTTCACTTTAGATTTGCATCATTCTCTTTTACCACATTATTTTTCTATCTTCTATTTATTTTTTTCCTCCATTTTTTCAATTTGCAACTAGCTATGGCTAACTTATCAAGAAATGTGGATGTCATAGGCTATTATATAGGTAAGAAATTATTATTTTGTATTAAAAATAAAAAAAATTACTTCAATTTTTTTTATCTTTTTTATTTTTCATTTTGGCTAAGATATGTGGATTTTGAGAATGGTATAATTTTGAAGTTAAATTGGGGAGCTACAAAGCCTTATGTTCTTCCTCTAGTTTATAACCAACAAAAATGTAATTAACTTGGCTTTTTTTTACTCCGCTCTTCTAATTTATGTCTTTGGATATTACTAGGGTTCATATAAACAACATCAGAAATTGTGTTAGTATTACTTTTATCATAAACTTTGTTTTATAGCTGTATAAGTTTAAAATTTTTAGATAAATTTATATAGCCTTGGCTAAGGGCCGGTTCAAGCCCAAAACCAGTCAAATTATAACTGTGCCTAAACCGGGGAAAGGCCAATTCAAAAACTTTCAATTGTGAACCGGCAATTCCGATTCATAATTTTGAACCCAAAAAAACAAACAAACATAAAAGGATTCTTTTAGCCTGTTGCAACATTTCAACAATTAAAAACGTAATGTAACCATTGCGGCATGCAGGCTAACAATCACTTGTTTTTTTAATTGGATTATATAAAATATAATAATTACTAAATGTCTAAATTACCCCTAATAACATTTATTTTTTTAGAATAATATGGTTATTTTAAGATAAATTTTTTTCCTATAAATACGTTCCCCTACTGTAATTTTTTTCACAATTATTCACATACAACTACACAATACATATAGGATATGCACACATACTCTCATTCATTCTATCTCAATTTCATTCTCAATATTCTCTTATAATTTTATTAATTTGTCCTCACTACACTACTCTCTCTAATTACTATTATTACTATTTAATTATTTTTATTATTATAACTCTCTAAAATTCATACTACTACTAAGAATTATTTTTATTATTATTATTACTACTACTACTCCTCATTTTATTATTATTATTTCTTTAATTTTTTTCTAATTTTTTTTATTTTCTACATAAATATAATATTTTCATTAAATCAAATGGCAAGTTCAAGTATAAAAAGAATAAGTCAATTTGAGAATCAATTACAACCATATATTGTTGATTTAGACAATATGATAGATAATTTAGAAGAAGAATTTATGGACACTGAAGAAAATTAGGTGGAAGAAATTACTACCAATATTAATTCACAAGAACAAGCACAACCCTCACAATCATTTCAACAAATTAGAGGTGGAGGCCGAGAAGGATCCAATATTTTTCAAGTGTATTTTAAGAAAATTCAAAAACTGAATGGCTCTTACGATGTAATTTGTAACTATTGTTCAAAAAACTACACAAACAAAGTTAAAGGTAGGTACCAAACTTTTCGACAACATTTATCCAACAAGCATCCAAATCAAATTAGAGTGGAAAGACAACAAACACAAATATTTGGGTACCTAGTTTCTTCTTCTACTCCATCTCAATTATTTAAATATTTAGATGAAACTAATAAACTTGAATTAGTTAAAATGATTTCTACGAAAAATTTATTCTTTAATTTTGGTGAGAAAGTAAGATTTGTTAATTATTATCAAAATGCATTAAATCCATGTGCAAAACATATACCTATAATTATAAATTATATTCAAAAGAAAAAAAAAAGAATTGCATAAAATAATTTTAAATTTAAATGAATGTGTATCAATTTATTATGATATATGGAGTGATCATTGGGAAAAACACTCATATATGGGAATAACTTATTATTTGTTGACAATGAACGACAAATACAAAAAAGAATGATTGCATTACGAGTCTTTAATGATCAACATACTACTGAAAATATTTTTAGAAAAATTCAAATGTTTTACAATAATATGGTTTAGTTAAAAAAAATTTTGTATCTTTTGATAATGCTACTACAAATACCGCATTTATAGTTGACCTCCAAAATATTTGTCAACTAAATATTTGAGGAAATGTTTTTCATATTAGATGTATTTTTCATATTTTAAATTTATGTGTACAAGATGGTTTAAGGTCATTTGGATGTATGTTTACAAACAATTAAAAAAAAAAAGCAATTTGCATTTTTATGGACATATCCACAAGTAATGGACATGTGGGCAAAATTTTGTCAAGAAAATGAAAAAAAAAACTAAAAAGATTTCTAAGAGATGTTCCAACTCATTGGAATTCAACATACTAATTATAAAATGAGCCTTTTTCATATAAAGAATTATTGTGTATATTTATCAATAACAATGTTTCACAACTTAATTTATTTTCATAAAATTGGGAAGTTTCTCAAAAAATTTTAGATTTTTTAGAAGTGTTTAATGATGAAACATACACATTAAGTGGAATTTATTATCCAACATCTCATTTATTATTGATTGAATATATTAATATTATTAATGCTTTGTAAAGAGAATTGATATTATTAATGTAAAATAAATGGTTAAATTATTTTAAAATGATTCTACTAATTAATCTTGTTGCATGTGTATTTGATCTAAGAATTAAATTAGATGGTTTTGCTGATTATTTAAGTATGTATTATGGATTTTTAAATATTGATGAATTAGAAATTTATATTGATAATATTATTAATGATGTTAGAAGAGTTTTAGGAAAATTATTTGATGAATTTAAAATGCAATATGGTGATGTTTCATCTTCTTCTCAACCTACATGTCAACATCAAGTTGGTGAAACCGATAAACTTAGTATGAGTGATAATGTATTACTTCAACGATGGAAAAAACTTGAGGATCAACTAGAGTACCTGAACTTGACATTTATCTAATGACTTTCTTTTGAGTTTGGTGACATCAAAATAGGTAAAGAATTTTCATTTCTTGAATGGTGGAACAGACATTAAAATACATACCCAATATTGGCCAAACTTGCTAAATAAAGTTTAGTAAGTCCAGTCTCAACAATTGCTGTTAAGCAAGCTTTTAGTGAGGGAGTATTTTGGATAAGACACACTCAACCATGACTCCCAAATCACTTGAAGTTCAAACATGGGTTGATGATTGGATAAGAGCAACTCTATGGGATCATGAACTTAAGAGGAATGATGATGATGATGATGAACTTATAGAAATGACAATAACCGGAACTGAAGAAACTTCCAGTATTGGTAACAACTAAATTAATAAACTAAGGAGGCATCAAATATTTTTTTCAAAGATAAAAGAACTACCTTGACTTTAATTCCTCTAAACCCTAAGAGAATATGTAGGCAACTTAATTTTTGATAAGAAAATTAAGTTGAAGCCCATTAATTTTTTTCTATTATTTTCATTGTTAATTTTAATTCATTTATTATTTAAAATTTATTCACTTCAATTTTTAATTACATTAGTACTTTTGAATTATTTTAAAAATTATCATAATGTTTTAAATTATTCAAATATAATTATAAAATTAAAAAATAATAAAAAAGTTTAGAATCAAAACCTAAACTCAATTCGAAACTAGAATTAGAATCGATCGGTTCCACAAACCATGGAACTTGAACTAGCAGTTCAAAATCATGACCGGGGCTAAATTTATGCATATAATTTTTATTTAACTTGTTATAATTTATTTTGTTTTTTAGTTCCATCATGAACATCGTATGTCCTTGTTTCTACCTTTGAAGCAAAAGTAAAAAAATTCATATTTAAATTTTGTGCCTTCACAATATTTATATATGAAAAAAATGGTAGAAACATTTTTTAAGCAACCCATTTCAATTGAGGAAGGATTAAAATACTTATAAGATATGGGTGTAACTTTAGATGTAGATTATCAAGGACAAGTAGATACAATGGTAGTAATATAAATTGGTTTATAATGCTTTTATTTTTTCTCATATTTATTAAATGTGAAGTGTGTTATATTTAATATACAGGGTAGTCATGTTTGCTTTATTTCTTGTAAGATATTCAATGATTCCATTAGACAACAGAAGATTATAACCCAACTCTTAAAGGAAGGCCCAATATGTGTAGTGCTTGAAGAGCTAATCGACTTTCATTTCTACTATCCACCTACAAATAATGAGTTATATATAGAGAGAGATGGTAGGGTTGCTCTACCATTAAGGATAAACTAAGTTATGGGTTACTCTACCACTAAGGATAAACTAAGTTATCATATGGTTACAATAATAGGTTATGGTTTCAGAAATGGTGACTTGTTCTATATTTGTCAAAATTCTTGGGGGTAAAAGTGGGGTTATAAAAGGATAGGATATCAATGCTTGTACTATAATATGCATGTATTATTTATAAATATGATTGTAGTTTTTAAAATGTTATTAGCTCCAAGTCTGATTTAATAGGTGAGGCTCTTTACTTTACTCTTATTAGTTCATCCTGATAAAGAGATTGATCTTAATTGTAACCCATCATAATTCCTTTAAATACTCTTGAGCCACTAGGATAGCCCTCCACATATCTTGTTCCTCCCTTAAATGGGAACACAGAGTATGAATCGCATATAGACAAAAACATAATAAGATTTCTTTTATTAGATAAACAACTGAGTTTCACTTTTTGGTCTATTATCTATTAATGTCTTAGTTCATTGCTCTTTAGTGCTTAAGTTAGTTAAACTACTAAGTACCTCTCTAATGGAAAAATATGGGGGGAGAATTAAAAAGTCAAGTTCTTAAGTAACTTTTTTGGTCGATTTGTGCTCTAAGGTCGAAACTCTTTCACTTTGACCTTTTTAGCTATGTATCATTTATTCCTATAAAATACTTGATGAAAAGGAATGATCAAATGGAGGATCATAAAATGCAACATAATAAGGAGCGAACTAAATGGAGCCCAGCTCTAACTACTACTTTATAAGTGAGGTAAAGTACTTCTTTCAACCACCTAGATATGCATAGTGATTCAATTTTTTTACCATCCATTTTTCAAAAATCAAGTCTTATTATTTAATAGTAGAGCTCAACTAGACTAAGAACTAGAGAATCAGCAACCTATAAGATAGTTTGCCACTAGTGTTTCATCCATTTTAGGTTCTGTAAATTTTATAATAACTAGGTCTTCTAGACCTGAGTATGTTTTTTATAGTTAAACCTGCTTGGGGAGTTTCATTTAACTCTAGAAATATAAATTCAACCAATAAAGAAGCGGATTTATTGCTTTTGATCTCTCTTTAGCCCGCTTTTGAATATCAATATGGGATTGAAGTTAGAGACAAAAGAAAGCAAATGGTTAATCCAAGTGGTCAACTCTTTTATGGTTGGCTTCCAAACTAAAGAAATGCTATATGAGCAACAATACATTAGTTTTTATTCACTTCTCTATTGCATAGGTGGTTATGCCCTATTGCATCTGCCTTATGCTGCTAGGAAACGATTAAGCCTCATTTGAACTAATAACTCTGGTCATATGAAAGTGATACTCTAACAACAACTTTCACCATATTGCCACTTTCTTACTTTTAAAGCTTGGGTTTGAGAGTCTTTACCTACTGCGAAGAACCACTTAATGTATAAGGCACTAAATGAAGAAGAATTTAAAAGAAGAAAAGATAAGTCCTTATTCGAAGCAACATCAAACTATGACTATAACTATTACTAGGATAAGGTTATTTCTTGAATTGAAAGATCTATGAATTAGGATTCTAATGCATATAGTCATTGATTTGATAAGCTCTGGTGTCAATTTCAATAACCAAAATGGAAAAAAATAAAAGGAATTACTATAGCTCTCCATCTAAATGAAAGTTAAAAGAGCGCACTGGAACGATAGATAGACTCGGGCCCTAAACAATAAAAATGAAATGTCTACCCATAATTACAAATACTACCCAAGCATGTGAAAAAAATCTAAGATAACGACTTTTAAAAGATAAGTAAGGATGAGGCATTGTGTTCTTTTTGCATTCATTTTACCCTCTAAGTCCTAGGATTTTTGTTTGGAAATGAGGGTATGGATGAGTTTAGAGTCTCTCTATTATCTAGCCTTTAGCTCTTTTAATTCTAGCTTAACTGGTTTGACTTCCTCTTGGAGATTTTGTAAGGTTCCTATAGGGGCTTTGGATTTCTTGCCTCCATCCAGGATGATTATAAGATTATAAGTGTTCTTACTGATAGAGGGTAAGATGGAAGGAGTCTAGAGGTTTATTGTCTAGGGATTTGAAAAGTTTATATAGATACACATGTATCAAATAATGATATTATTTCAAATTAGAAATCATTTAAAAAAATAATTTTTATTTCAATTAAATATTTTTGAGATGCCCTAAGGTTTTTTAGTTTGTATGTCATTCTTTTTTATAAAAGAAAAATAGTATACAAAAGAGGGAGGGATTTTTGTGAGAAAGGTAAGAGCGCACTAATGCTATTTTGTGAAACTTATTCGTATGGACACCAATAGTGGATAGTGCTACTCTAGTAATGTCTCAATTCGATGATAATGAAGCACATTCCAATAATAAAAAAAATTACTATATCAATTAAGGATAAATTATAAATTAAATACTTGATATCATATAATGTCATATGAAAGAGATCATTTATTTAAGGTTATACTTGTAAACAATTAGAGTTGGCCTTAACTTGTTGCATAATAATAGGCACAAATGTGAAGATGGCAACATTTAAAGCAATTTTTGTTAGTACATCATTTGGATTTAATGTGTCTGTAGAAGCAATTGGTATAGGCGTAATCCTAATCATATTATGTTGAACACCAGATTGTCTACTACTAGGATTTATAGGAATCATTGTTGAATCACCATGTTATACACTTAATTGTCTACCATTGGAATTTGTACCTCCTCTATATATCCTTTACCTTTCGCTAAAATTTATTAAAAAATTGCATCAGCCTTGCACATGATTTTGAAAATAGAAATTTATTAAATAAAATGATAAATTATGAAATTTTTAATAACTTCTAAAGGTTTCTCATACAACTTACATTCAATTCAGCCTTGCACATGAATTATAACAAATTGCATATTATAGAATAAGTAAAAACTAATAGCTAACACATAAAGTAAAGTAATAAACAAGCATAAAATTGTATAATATAAATCAGAATATCACATTTATTTTATATTTGATATTTATAGTATCAACAATAAATAACTTTGATAAAAGATTATTGACATTATATTCAACATATCTAACTCTTTAGCAACAATATTGAAAACTCCAACCTCTATATAAAAAGTAGAAAAGAATATCAGTTTTATTAATAAAACACTATGATTTAATTCAAGATGGATTAGTAATCACTATCATTAAATTCTAGATCCTCAATTTCAGTTTCCTCTTCAAGTCCATCTTTATCTTCCTCTTTTAGTTTTGAATCAAGTTCTAGTTTGTCCAACAAAAGTTCATTACTTCATCTATATTAGTAAATTATCCATTTAGATCATTTAAAGGACCATACTCTTCACTAGTATCAATCTAATGCATCTTAAATATTGTATATGTTATTGAATTTTTACAAACAATAATAGGAATATCCACAATATTCCTTGCTTTAACTTTGCACACTACCAACCAATTAGATTTATCATGTTTTAAGCTACGATAAGGCACATATATACTTGAGTGGCTTGCATCACAAAAATAAATGGTTTATATTTATTGAATTTACATTTTTAGTTAATATCCACTATATTATACTATTTATGAACCTCATACAACATTAGTAGTAGGATCAAACTAATCACACTTGAATAAAATAGTTTGTTTTATAGGTAGTGTAGGGTACTCTAATTTTATAATCTTTTTTAAACAATTATAATAGTCGTTAGCGTTCTCATTATAATTGGATCCCTTTATGCAAACTCCATTATTTATGATGGATCTACATGAAATATGGGATTCCATGTGGAATTTATATCCATTTACAAAATACATAAGATATGATGTAAAGGGCTTTGTACAAGATCTTTTATGACCTTATTCTTGATGACATTTTCATGTGCCTATTCAAAATAAACCTATAATGATTTAAATTATATATGAACAAGAATAATTTTTTAAGTTCATTAAAGAGACCACAAAAAATTATGTGTATATTTTCTGAACCACTCAACAAAATGCTTTTCAAGTATATTATCAATCTTCGAATCAACAATGTCAAAAAATCTTTCTCATAACTCATTAACATAAATTCTTTAGAAATGAAATAATATTTCAGAAAAATGAAAAATATAAAAAAAAAATAAAGCATATTTAATTTTATTCCTAATAATACTTACTTGATGTAAGGTTGATCCTCCTCACAATTCAATAGAATATAAATATGTGCAACTTGATATTCAACGTCAGTCAAAAATCTTAATTATGGTCTTATATATGGTCAAATTGAATATTTGAATATAGAAAGATTTCCTTCAAAGTCTTTAATATCTCTACCATCATCATTATGAGGCTCTTTTTGTTGCCTCGTGTAAACATGAGGCTCAAAATAATGAAAGTAAAATGTTGATGCCTCTTCTACTAAATATGCATTACAAATAAAACTTTCTTCCTTGGATTTATTTTTGACATTTTTCTTTAAGTGTTAGAGGAACATAGATTGGCAAAAATGAATTAATATAAGAAAAGAAAATTTTCTAATATTAAAAAATGCTAATTTTAATTTGAGTGATTAACTCTCAAATGGATACATCCAATGATGTTGCACTAGACCAGCTATCTTTGCTTCATAAGGCAAATGAATAAGAAGATGTTCCATAGAGTTAAAAAAGCTTGAAGGGAAAATATGCTCCAATTTGCAAAGAATAATTAGAATTTCTTCTTCAAGTCTTTTAATGTTTGACACTTTAAGCACAGTAGATGTCAAGTCTTTGAAAAATAAGTTTAACCATATTAGTGCTTGCCACACATTTGTCAAAAGAAACTTATGAAATGCAATTGGTAATAACTTTTGCATAATGACATGACAATCATGTCTTTTCATGCCAAATAACTTATACTTTTTTATGTCCACACATCTCCCCATATTTGAAACATATCCATACGGGAACTTAAGATTTTTCAACCATTCACATACAACTTACATCCTTTTTTTGTCTAAACTATAAGAAGCTTTTAGATGTTTACCCGTGTTTGCATCCTATTCCAATTATGAAAGTCTTCATAAAAGCTTCAAGTCTTCTCGTGCTTTGGCATTATCTTTAGTTTTTCCCTCAACATTCATTACTATGTTAAACACAATTTTCTTAATGTGCATAACATTGAGGTTGTGCCAAATTAGATTTGGACACTAATAGGGTAAATCCCAAAAAATGCTTCTTTTCTTCCCACCACAGTATTTGAAAATTGGACCATTCAATTCTTTAGCATCAATTTATGTTATTTTATTCAACTCCAATTCTTTTATTTCTTGCAAAATTTATTCACATGTCTTTATAAATGGTGCTAATGGCATCTCTATTGCATTCTTCTGAAAATAAGTTTTATTCCATTTAAATGGATGGTCATAGCATAAAAACTTTTTATAATTATCAGACTAAGAAACTTTACCATCATGTGATAGCATGAATACCTATAGCTATTCCATACAATAAGGATAAGCTAATTGTCTAATTTTACTTCACCCTAAAAGCATTGTATATATAGGAAAGTCACTAATAACCCACATAAGAGTAACTCTTATTTGAAAATTCTACTTTTGAGATACATCAAATGTCTCCACTCCTACATCCTTCAATTGTTTCAATTCTACTATTAAAGGTTGTAGGAACACATCTAATTTGTGTTTAGGATTATTTAGCTTTAGGACAATTATAGTTAAGAACATATAAGCCTACTTCATACACATCCATGGTGGCAAATTATATGGAGTGACTATAATTGGACACGAATAATATTGTTGTTTTAAATGACCAAATGGTTAAAAGTCATCCATGCATAATCCTAATCTAATATTATGACTCTTTACGATATATGAAAGATGTTTACAATTAAAATGCTTCCAAGCCTTAGAATCAGATGGATGACACATTATGCCATCTCATAACTCCAGTTGTGGCTTTTAAAACATATAGTCGTTGCAACCTTTGGGTTAAAGGAAAGTAATACATCACTTTTAATGGCACATATATGTGTTTCACTAAACCTCTATTTTTTAAAAAATCTAGGATGTTTACAAAATTTGCAACTTGTTAAGTCACTATCAACACCCCAATATAACATACATCCATTCTTGTAACAATGTACTTTTTCTATAGGTAGTCCAAGACATTGAACTAATTTCTTTATGTTATAAAAACTATCAATCATCTTATTATCCTCTAATAACACCTCCTTTAAAAAATCCATAATGGTATCGAAGCATCTCTCTAACATATGATTCTTAGATTTTATGTTTAAAATCCTTCCAACTACTGACAATCACAAATATTTTTTACACCTAAGTTATAACTCATCATTAAAAACATCAAACATGTCATACAACTTTTCTACAGCTAGTTTAGGAGCTTCCCTTATATCTTACACTTAAAAATCAAGGCGAGTTGCATCAAACACCATTTATTAGTATGGGCACATGCCTTATATCTCCATTTGGAGATTCTCTTGGCTTTTAGGCTACTCCATACTTTTATGGACATACATTTCTTTATGTTAATCCATTCATAATTGTTCAGAATAAGTCTATTCATAATGGTTCAGAATAAGTGTAACTTTCAATAAATGTAACTTAACATCATTCATATTCAATTATTTACAATTTTGACACTTATTACAAGGACATCATATATTTGTTCCGTCCATATGTTTCGACTAACTATAGGCATACTTAATAAAACTATCTACACCAGCAATAAAATGTAAGTTGAGGCAACCATCATCATTTACCCTAGCATACATCTAATATCTGGTAGTGTTCATTGTAATTCTATAAACATAACATAATAAATCAATTCCAAATATAAAGAGTTCTAGTCATCTTTGTAAAAATATAGTAATTGCAATATATTAAGAAAAAGCTAAAAAATAATTAAAAATAATTATGTGAAGGGGAAGAGTACATCTAAAAAAGAAGATAGCCATGAGTTAGATGTTCACATATGGCCTTAAGAAGCACAACTTCTTAATTAAAATCTTCTTAGTGTTTACTTTCTTGTTTTTAGTTTTAATTTTTTATATTTTTAAATAATGATAATAATTATTTTTCATCATTTTATTTCTTAAAACATAAAATCAAATATACCTAATAAGACAATTATTCTCACTTTGATATATTTTTCCTCTAAGGATTCCAAAGTTCAAGTCTTTTATTTATGGAAATTTTGTTCATAGAATTTTATATAAAATTGAAATAAAAAAAAATTCTATAAGGTTGTATATAGAATTATTTTGTTTATAGAATTTTCTATGAGCATTATAGCTAATGTTTGTGTAATTTTGGGTATATTTAGTGGAAAGTTAAGTTATACTTAATACATTATCTTGACTTATCAAAGGATTAATCCCCCTTGTGATGTCTTTAAAATTGGGGTTTTAACGACTTAGTTTCCTTAGAGTTTCAATTTGATCATCTACAACTTGTTTTCTTAGAGTTTCAATTTGATCATCTATAACTTGTTTCTTAGAGTTTCAATTTGATCATCTATAACTTATTTTCTAACTTTTTAGGGTGCACATAACAAATTGATTTAAGAGTTCTTTGAGTAGGTTGTCTAGCGAGTTCTTATCATTAAGTCAATTTATTATTTGAAATTTGCTTGCATAAGTATTTTAATTTGTAAAATTTATTAAAAATATCATTTTTAAAAGTTTTTAGTTGTTGAGATATTTGATTAAAAAAATAATTGAAATATCAAAATAACAAAAACTAAAAATTCAAACACTATTTATATTTTTATTTTAAAATAATAAGAAAATTGTAATAAAGAACTTTTTAGTATTATTTGCAATGAAGAATAATAAAATATATTAACTTTTTTAGAGCACAACTTTTTATGATATTTTTAGTAAATAGTGTCATTTTTCAATGAAGTGAATGAACTTTTTTGTAATTGAATCTTCTATTATATGTATACACTATTTTAAATATGTTAGCTTTATAAGATAAGTATAGTTATTTATTTGAATTTCATAAATTTAATATATTAATATTTTTTATAGTTAATATTATAATTTATAAAAATAAAACTTATAAATATCAATATATGATGGTTCAAGTGGTAAGAAACTTTAATTCCCTTGAATAAAGTTTTAAATTCGAGTTTTTTATCATAAAATATTGACTTCCATTAATCAAGAAAGGAAGTATAAATCCTCCCCAGTAGCCTTAGAAACATGAAGATGGAAGTAGTCATACGAGACTTCATCAGATGGAATTGATCAAACCCAACAAGCTAAATTGTGTGCTACTTTATTACCTAATCTAGACACAAATAAAAAACAAACTAAAGAGAAATGAGATACCAGCTCCATATCACCTACAATAACTTAAATGGGTGAAACTATATGTTGAGGACCATTAAGGATATTAATTACTTCCAAAGCATTACTTTTTACTACAATAGCTAATAATCCAACTGAAAGAGCAAAAGATAATCCAAACTTAATCGCATAAGCCTCTACATTACTAGTTTGCCATATTCCTTATAATTGTTGTCCTTTTAAAAGAACAACGAATCCTTGAGAATTTTAAATAACACAACCAACCTTCACCAAACCAAACGAAATGCAAACACTTGCATCAAAACTTATCTTCCAAGAGTTGGGGGCAGAGAATTTCCAAACTGTAGGATGCTTCTCTATGTTCCATAGGCTTTTTGTCTTGCAATAACAAAAGAGTTCTATATATGTTCTGAGCTGGAAGCCATATCCTCAGTAGATTGTAACCTATTATTCTAAAATTTTGAATTCCTTGCATTCCAAATATTCCATAAAATCATAGCTGCCAGTTCAAAATCCTTCTTTTACCACTAAATCATTAAATTCTAAAACCAGGTATGAAGAGATTCATTAAATCCCATCCTAGCTCATATGCTCAGCCTAAAGCTAAACCATACATCTCTTACAAAAGGACACCAAAAAAAATATGAGTCCTCGATTCCCATATACCACAATGAACATATTTGGTATTAATTTGCACACCCTTTAATCTAAAAGCATCTTGAACTGGAAGGATATTGTTAAACACTCACCATAAAAAGACTTTCACTTTATAAGGGATTGGAAAATTTTAGACCTGATGCCATGGGAAGGTAGCCGATGAACTTAGTGAGAAATATGGCCTATATAAATTATGGAAAGCTACTCAATATACACTTTTGACAATATATGCACCATAGTATAAACAAAAAGAATCCTTTGAATTATGGGAAGACAGTGGGATGCTCAAAATGCAATCATCCTCATAAAGAGAGAATAGATAGTGAATCAACACTCAATTCCACTTGTTTGTTACTAAATTCAGAAATAAAGAAACTATGACATTATTGGGAAAATAAATTAAAGGAATCAATGAAAGAATTCTATGTGAAGCCAAAATAAGGAACCCACTCAGCTTCCCATATACTAATTTTAATCTCATTCCCCACCTTTAAACTCAACCTCAATCTTAAAACTGGTAATGAGCTAATAATACTTTTTTAGGCATAACTCATTAATGAAGATCCCTTAGCTTCTAACAATTCACACTTCGGAAAGCATTTAGCTTTTAAAATAGACCCACATAAAGATTATGGCTTTATAACTAACTGCTAAGACTATTTTGTTAGAAGGGCTTTATTGAATGCTTTAAAATATTAAAACCCTATATCGCCATCATGTTTTGATTGACAAAGCTTTTACCAACTTATCTAATGGATTGACTTGTCTTTGCTCATCCTTCCCACTAGAATCTAGTTACCATTGATTGAATCTCAGAACAAAAATTGGTCTAAAAGTTTTAAAATAACTCATGATGTAGGTAAAGATACTTTGAGTTATGGATTTAATTAGAATCTCCTTTCCAGCTGACAACAGAAATCCCTCTTTCCAACCCTTTAGCCGTTTTTATAACCTCTCTTTAATATTATCAAGTACATCCTTTTTAGATTTGCTAATTATTATTAGAAAGCCAAGATACTTAGAATGTTGTTGCACTTCTTTGATACCCAACTGATGTGAAATTATAGTGTGTTGATATTAATTAATATTGGCACTAAAAGAGGCTTCTGACTTATTAAGATTTAAAACTTGACCTGAGACTTCTTCATAATGGAAAAAAATTTGTTTAAGCTTTGACGCTTCTGCTAATGTTGCTTTGGAAAAAATAACACTATCATCAGTAAAAAGTAAATAGGAAACTTTCAGACATCGTCTCTTGATTTGAACACCATGGCGCTTTACTTCCTAACATTCTTTCCTGATTAAAGATGATAAAACTTCAACATAAATAATGAAAAGATAAAGGGAAAAGGGGTCCCTTTGCCTCAAACCCCTCGTAGGCATAGATAACCCCTTTGGACAACCATTAATCAATAAAGAATATGATACTTAAGACAAGCATTAATGAACTAAATGCAAAGAAATCCCAAAAAAACCCATTTCCTTCAAAGCACCAAGCATGAAATCTCATTTATCCTCATCGTAAGCCTTGCTCATGTCAATTTTTAGAGCCATATTCCTAATATTTCCTTTGTTCTTATGCTTTAAGTAATCATATACCTCAAAAGCAATAAAAGCATTGTCAAAAATTTGTCTACCTTCCATAAAAGCACTATGAGACTCTGAAATAATATATGGGAGAATCTTCTTTAAACGATTTTGTAAAAGCCTTGTGTAGACACCCAATTTCAAGATGACGTGTTGTGGATGCAGCAAAGGACTCCAGTGATGAAAATGTCTTTGATACTTAATTTTTAAAAATTCTAACGGTTTAAATGCAGCTTTTAAAGGAAGGATTTAATGTTTTCAAGGACTAAATTGTAAGGTTTTTTTAGGAATTAATTGCAAAATTTAAATTCTTTCAGGGGCCTTTTTGTAATTAAAAGTTAAAAAAATGTCAAAATTCTATAATTCCGACCAAAATTATGTAATTTCGATTGGAATTACATAATTTCGATCAGAATTATGTAATTCCGATCAGAATTACACTAATTCCGATCGGGATTGTATAATTCCAATCGAAATTATATAGTCCCGGTCGGAATTGAATTCTTCCGTCTCTGTTTTTCTATTTTTAATTCAGTTTTAATTGGATTAAAATTCCTAATTAACTCAATCCTAACTGGTTTAAAATTTTTAAATATAATTTTAAGTATTAATCTTCTACTTTAGGAATTAGAATTATATTAGGATTGGAGTTAGGCTTCCTAATTCCACTATATAAAGAATGGGAGGAAGAAAAAAAAGGTCGTGCGGAAGAGAAAAAAATGGTGAAGAGAAAAAAGAGAAGGAAGAAAAAAAGGGAGGAAGAAGGAAACGTTACACTAATTCCGATCGGGATTGTATAATTCCAATCGAAATTATATAGTCCCGGTCGGAATTGAATTCTTCTGTCTCTGTTTTTCTATTTTTAATTCAGTTTTAATTGGATTAAAATTCCTAATTAACTCAATCCTAACTGGTTTAAAATTTTTAAATATAATTTTAAGTATTAATCTTCTACTTTAGGAATTAGAATTATATTAGGATTGGAGTTAGGCTTCCTAATTCCACTATATAAAGAATGGGAGGAAGAAAAAAAAGGTCGTGCGGAAGAGAAAAAAATGGTGAAGAGAAAAAAGAGAAGGAAGAAAAAAAGGGAGGAAGAAGGAAACGTTATTTTCTTTTGAGTTTTTTTACAAAAATTCCTTTTAATTAAACAATTAATTCAAGATTCGTTGAGAATTTTTAAAGGGCAAGATTCGAAGATTTATCAAGAACGATGAACTACCAATCTGAGGAGTACCCTAAATCATTCATAATCATATCATCTTCTTCTTATTCTTTATTTATTTATTTATTTGTTTTTTTGTTTTTTTCATATTATTATTTATTTATTATTATTCTTTCAAGTTATTGTCATAATTTATTCATTAATCATTATTTTATCTTATGTTTTATGGTGATTATAGAGGAAAATGTATGGTGATCATGTGGGAGGGATGAATTCTTGAGAAGTCCATGGAAGACCATGGATAAAGCCTCGTAGAGACTTAGTTTCTAGGGTTTTATTTTTATTTTTATTATCTTTATTTTATTCTTCATTCTTTATTTTATTAATTGTTTTATGAATTAATGTAATAGCCCTAATAGTGGGAGTAATAAAATTATATGTGTGGTTGCATGTTTATTTTGATTAAATTGGTTAGTAAAAAAATTAGGTTTTTAATTAAGTAATTACTTAAAATCAATGGATGAAGTAGATTAATTTAGGTTGCATGTTAATAAAAATTAGGGTTTTAGTAAGGATTAATTTAATTATTTGTTTGATCTTATTTAATTATTTTTTTATGTTTTTATTTGTTGTTTTGGGTTTTATATATTATTTTTATGTGTTTTGGGTCTTGAGCTCATTTTAAGCTTTGATTTATTTATTTAAGTTTAGTAATTCTTTTAGTCCATCTCACTCAATAATTAATTAGGTTTAATTAATTAAAACATATTGTTTTAGGTCCATAATTAATTAGATTTTAGGTTCGAAATATCCTTAATCTCATCTAGTCAATTAGACATAAGCCCACCAAATTTAATTTAATTAATTTCGACTTAGCCCATTTAATTTAAGCCCTTTTCTTCATAATTTGTAGATTTAAAATCACTATTTAATTAAAACATGTAGAATTAAGCCCACTAATTTAAATATTTCATAAT
Source organism: Mallotus nudiflorus (assembly GCA_947683625.1). Taxonomy (NCBI): domain Eukaryota; kingdom Viridiplantae; phylum Streptophyta; class Magnoliopsida; order Malpighiales; family Euphorbiaceae; genus Mallotus; species Mallotus nudiflorus. The sequence continues at coordinate 6,203,009 of CANTUR010000049.1, read as the reverse complement.
TTGTAGATTTAAGCTCATATTTAGAATTAAAATTAGTAGACTTAAGTTCATTTAATTAAAATCAAAAGGAATTAGGTCTTTAGGTTCACTTATAAATTAAAAGATGTAGATTTAGCTCATTTATTTAAAATCCATGTAAATTAAACTAACTTAGGGATTATATGATTTATTGAATGCATTATTTACTTGTATATTTCATGACTAGTTTGCTTGATTGTTTTGGGTTTATATGAAATTACATGTAAATAGAGAATAAGATAATAATCCATAAGGTAATTCTAAATGAACACAAGACTAAAAGAAGTTGGTATTCCATATCCAAAATCTCCTGGTTGTGGTGCTAGCTTTCTTTTAGGGAATCGAGTACCACATTTTCGATTTGTCCCAATTATTACCCTGGGTGGCGACTCCTAACCTCCATGCCATATCTTTGTGACAATGGTTAGTGTGTTCAAACAGTGTCGCGATTGCTAAAATCTTAGACACATGCTAAACCCTGCCGTCTACAGTGGCGACTCCACTAGAGATAAGAGATATTGATTCTACTTATGTTCTTTAAAATTATTTTATTAATTATTATTTTATTCTTGCATTCATTCTGCATGTCCCTATTAACCAATGGCGTTGGTTTATGATTCCATGATTCCACTAGCTTCATGGGGTTGTAGATTGGCTAACCATCACTCTTAGCCTTAACTCGGTCCAAGAGAGATTACCGGGCTCATCTGACTAAAGCCTGTAACCCAAGTCCTTAAGGGGGGTAGTATTCTCTCGAGTTTGCAAAGGATGCTGGACCCCTGTAACCTTGGCTTGTAACTTAAAGTCCATAATGGAGAGCAGCTTGCTAAGGGAACCTTGACCTTTTAACCGGACCCTAACCACATATAATGGCTTAGTTATTTCCCCTAGGATCTACCCGAATTGCTTATGAATGTTGCCATGAGGTATTCCTATCTGTAAAAGCCTAAGCCCATACTTTAGAAACCCGTTTAAGTTAATAAAAATTAGACTAATCTTTTGCACCTAGAAATGTTATTTCTGTGCTTCTATTGCTTTGAAAGATTTGGTATGCATGTCGGTCCCTGATATCCCTTATTGATATTAAGACCAAGACTAAAAATCCTAAGAAAAGAGACTCGCCATCAAATACGTGTGCGGGAGGAAAAAGGTTGGAAGGATGTATGTATACCTAACTTGTTACCTGCTACTTATTGCATAGCACATGCATCATGCATCTCATGCATCATACTAATAATTTTTCTTTTAGCCATCATAAATTCATCCGGGTCTTCCTGTGTTTGGAGTTGAAAAGTGGCAAACTGGTGAGAACTGATTCAAGCCCCTAATCAATCATGAAAGAGATCCTTAGCAGACTGGAAAAGAGACCCAGTAATCTACTCTATTTAAAAGCTACACAACTTGAACAAACTGAAAGAATGCAATAACAAAAGGGAGGAAATTGCACCCTAGAAGACGTCAAAGGAGCACTGATGGATGATACGAGAGCAATGATGCAAGACTAGTTAAGACAAGCTCTAGCGGGACTGATGCCACCACCTACTGCTACTGCACCACCAATCACGGCCAATCCACCTGCCATTGTCGTACCACTTGTTGCAGGTAACCAACCTACTATGGGTCCACTACCTGTTAATAATGACAATATTAGGGAAATGAAGCTGGATGATGTTGAGAGTTATATCATTGAAAAAGCGAAAAAGGAATCACTTAAGCAAGTTCAAGAGCCAAAATCCAAGTAAAAGCCTAATAAATCATTTTCAGATTGTTTGGCTAGATTCATGAATAGGGTAGGGTTAATGAAAAATAAGCCAACTGAAAAGGATCAAGTCCAAAAGGTGTCACCTAACTTGGTTGAGAGGTCACAGATGATGAATCCTAAGACACTTGTAGACCTTTATGATGATGGATTGCAAGATAAAGAGATCAAAAGTGAGAAAAAGAAGGTCACTAGAAACACTGGAGTGGGAAATTACCCAACCGGGGGCATACAGCAAGGAAATAATAGTCGGGTTATAAGAGTGCTTACTATTAAAAAATCTAAGAGATTCTCTAATTTTAACCAACCTTTGTCAAAAGTATTGGAGTGCCTAATGCAAAAGGGCTTACTTCAACCTTTACCTAATCCAAACCCAAACACCCCAAGCTATAACCTACACAAGCACTGTAAATTCCATTAAAACCACAAACACTCCATAGATAATTGCATCTACCTAAAACATGAAATTCAAAACCTCATAGACTCTGAAAAGATCACAGACCCTGAAAAGACAAGCCCGAACCCAAACACCTGAAACAATCCTTTCCCAAATTACCAAAACGTGCCACCCCCAACCACCATAATGATCAACTCAGGAGTAAGCAAGGAAGAAGTGCTAAACTCTTTTGAGGATCTAAGCCTAAAAACTACTAAGAAATCTCCTAATGCTCCTAAAGGTGTGGAAGAGGCAGAAGACTTACTGGGTCAGCCCTCAGGCAAGTTCGATTACAAGGTGTTTTACTCCAAACCAACTTCTTTTGACATATCCATTGATACAATCGAGCCTACAAGATGGGGTGAGGAGTTCGATGATGAAAAGTTGTTAGTCAAGAAGGAAAAATGTATGGTCAAGGTATGGAAAGAAGGGAAGAAAGATCAGACTATAGGGATGATTGATATTTGGTATAATTTCAATAAGGAAGGCACTCAAGGGTATGATGTATAGGAAGATAATCCCAAAGTCAGCCATGTTACTAGAAGCAGGAAGGGTTATAAGCCAGCAGAGAAAGCCATAGAGAGGGAAGAAGTTGTTGAAGGAGAAGACTCAAATGAACAGGGCGATGACTTGATTCTTGAACAGCTCAAGAAAGCACAAGCCAACGTAAGCATTTCGGAGCTCTTGATGCATTCAAGTAGCCACAGAAGAGCTCTAGTTAAGGCCTTGACTAAAATGAATATTGAAACTACAGCAACTCCTGAAGCAATGGTGGCCAAGGTTATTGAGAAAAAGCATGGGGTCATTACTTTCTTGGATGAGGATTTACCTATGGAAGGAAGGAACCATAATAAAGCACTATTCATCCCAGTTAAAGTAAGAGGGAAGAGGACTAATTATGTGATGGTGGATGGTGGGTCCACGATTAATATTTGTCCACTATAGATCCTACACAATTTAGGAGTGAAGCTGGAGGATTTGGCAAAATCAGACCTTGTATTAAGGGCTTATGATGATAGCACGAGGAGTATAGAAGGAACCTTTGTGGCTTCTATGAAGACTGGACCTATAGAAGCAATGGTGGAATTCACTGTGCTAGATATTCTTATCACCTATGCCCTTCTTCTGGGTAGACCTTAGTATCATGTCTTGGGAGGAGTGCCTTCGACCGTGCATCAAAAGGTGAAATTCCTACTTGATGGGGAAGTGGTGACTTTAAATGCTAGTATGGGCAAAACGGTGTCTACAATTATTGATAGTCAAAAATAGGTAGTCACTCCCTTAGGTGGCCATGATTTCAGAGGTAGTCGCAATGGATCCAAGGGTTATGAACATGATCAAGAAGATGAATTACCGACCAGGATAAGGACTAAGGAAAAATGAGCAAGGAAGCCCAGAACTGCCAGATTTTAAAACCTAGGATGACACAAGAGGATTGGGCTATACTAGAGCTGGGTTCAACAATAAAAGGGCAAAAAGAAGGTTTTTTAAAGAGAATGGCCTAAGGAATGTGGGACTCCTGAAAGGTAACTTTATCAAGCAAAGGAAGGAGAAGTTCTACCAGGTTGAAAAGGAGCATGTCCAAGTAGTTGGTGTGGATGTCCCTGGATTTGAGATTTTTAAGGAATATATAATTGAAAAGCTGGTACAAGACAATAAGGACAAGGTGATAAAGAAAGTTGCCAAAAAGATGAAAACTGAAGACATTGAAGAATTGCTTTGTCTACCACCTAACAAAGAACCACCATAGGAATTAGCTAGTATCATTAATAATAGTTTTACCGATGTTTTTTATGAAGAAACTGATGTAATAACGTCCGGTCTATTTAAGGATAAAAAATTTATTTCCTTTATGGTTAATAATATAAATTATGGTTTGGCTTACTTATGTGATGTTGATTCTGATGGTCTTGTGCATTTTAATAATGATCATTCATGCATGTTTGACATTAATTCTATTCAATTGGATTCATTAAACATGGGCACAAATGAACAACCAAAACACATTTCTATATCACATGACTTAACTCCTAAAGAAAGGGAAAAATTTGAGAGAATATTAATAAAAAGAAAGGTAGTATTTGCTTGGTCCTATAAGGATATGCCAGGGTTAGATAGGGGAATTGCAGAGCATCACATTCCAATAAATCCTGAAGCTAAACCTATTAAGCAAAAACTTCGTAGGTTAAGGCTCGAGTGGACAGAAAAGATAAGGGAAGAAGTCGTTAAGCAAATCTAGGCTAGTTTTCTAGAAGTTGTGGAAAAGCCTTAATGGTTGGAAAATATGGTACTAGTTCCTAAAAAAGATGGAAAAGTTTGAATGTGTGTAGACTTCAAGGACCTTAATAAGGCATGTCCAAAGGATGATTTTCCTTTACCCCATATTGATGTGATTGTGGATAGTGCAACATTTAGTGCAATGTACTCGTTTATGGATGGGTTCTCAGGTTATAATCAGATAATGATGGTAGTTATGGACAAGATCAAAACTGCTTTCATCACAGAATGAGGAACATACTGCTACAAGGTGATGCCCTTCGGATTAAAGAATGCAGGAGCAACTTATCAAAGAGCAGCCACTGCCTTATTTCATGATATAATGCATAAGGAAGTGGAAGTTTATGTTGATGACATGATGGTTAAGTCTAAAATAAGAGAGGGAAACTTTGAGGCTTTGGATAAATTCCTAACAAGAATAGAAAAATATAACCTAAGGCTTAATCCGAAGAAATGCATCTTTAGGGTAACTTCAGGAAAGTTATTGGGGCATATAATCAGCAATAGAGGAATAGAAGTCGATCCAGACAAGATCAAAGTTATCCAAGAGATGCCAGCACCAAAAATAGAGAAGAAAGTACGAGGGTTTATCGAAAAACTATAATACATCAGTAGGTTCATTACGAGACTTACTATGGTTTGCAACCCGATCTTCAAGCTCTTGAGGAAGAATCAGCTTGTGGAGTGGAATGAAGAATGCCATAAAGACTTTAATAAGATTATGGAATACCTTACTAACCCGTCTATATTAAGGCCACCAAAATAAGGTAAGCCTTTAATCTTATATTTAACTTTAGAAGAAAAGGTGATAGGAGCAATGCTAGCACAAGAAGGGCTCGAAGGGGTGGAGCATGCTATATATTACCTCAGTAAAAAGTTCCTACCATATGAAGAAAAGTACGATCTTATAGAAAAGACATGTTTGATAATGATCTGGGCTACAAAGAAGTTAAGGCATTATTTCCAGTCTTACAAAGTATAAGCTGTCTCAAGGATAGATCCTTTAAAATGCTTATTCCAAACACCAGCTTTGACTGGAAATATGTCTAAATGGTTAGTACTTTTAACTGAGTTTGATATAGAATATGTCACTACAAAGGTCATCAAAGGCAGAGTTGTAACAAAGTTTCTAGCCCATAATATGGTTGAAGGAAATAAGCAGTGGAATCTAGAGTTTCCAGATGAGAACTTAGCAGTAATAGAACACCGAGAATGGAAATTTTATTTTGATGGAGTAGTGAATAATAGAGGAGTAGGGTTAGGAGTAATTCTTATCACACCAGAAGGAGAAACCATCCCAATGGCCAAGAAATTAGACTTTTGGGTTACAAACAATATGGTTGAGTATAAGGCATGTATCTATGGCATGGAAGCAGCATTGGCGATTGGAGTTAAAAACCTATTGGTTTATGGAGATTCCATGTTAGTCATTAGCCAAGCTAACAAAGAGTGGGAAGTAAAAGAAGAAAGATTGAAACCTTACATCCATTATTTGAGAAAACTAATAAGGAATTTCACCAAATGTCTCTTTATGCATTTACCAAGAGATGAGAATCAAATGGCGGATGCTTTGGCAACACTTTTTTCAATATGGGATAAACCGATGGGATTGATGATGAAACCTTTGGTGATAATGAAGATAAAGCTCCATGTTATGGCAAAGAACATGTCATGAATATTCAGATAGGGCCAGAGGAAAAGCCATGGTTTTACGACATCTAGAGATTTATCGATGAAAGAAGATATCCAGAAGAAGCAACTTCCAAAGATAGATATGCTCTTCATGTTCTTGCAGGTCATTATGTAAGTCATAATGGGATATTATACAGAAGGATGCCAAATGGAATATAGCTGAGATGTCTTAAAAAGGATGAAGCATAACAAAATGGTACTATTAGGGGAGTATGGAAAAGGATTGCATTTGAATAGTGAGAGAATGCCATCAATGTCAACTACACAGGAATCTCAATCACCTTCCCCCTACAGTTCTAAACAGTTTAACATCTCCATGGCCCTTTGCAGCCTAGGGAATAGATATAATAGGGGAAGTAAAACCAATTAGTTCAAACAGGCATAAATATATAGTAGTTGCAATCGACTACTTTTTAAGATGGATAGAAGCAGAATCCGTTGGCACCTTAAAAGCTAGACGGATGGCAAAGTTCATTGAGAAGAACCTCATTTATAGGTATGGGATCCCACACCATGTTATGACAGAAAATGGAGTTCAGTTTCAGGCGAAAACATCTGAGTTGTTACAAAGGTATAAGATTGAGCATCATAAGTCCTCACCTAATCGACCTCAGGCTAATGGTGCAGTAAAACCAGTTAATAAGAACATAAAGAAGATTCTCTCTAAGATGGTGAAGACACATAAGGACTGGTCTGAATACCTTCATTTTTCTTTGTAAGGATATAGAACTACAACACCTACTACTACAGGACAAACTCCATTCTCGTTAATATATAGTTGTGAAGCAGTTCTACCCATAGAGACAGAAATTAAATCCTTGAGAGTGGTTATGGAAGCAAAAATCCTCGAGAGTGAATGGATGAAAAAGAGGTTTGATTACCTTGTATCTCTGGATGAGAAAAGGATGGATGCTTTATTCCATACTCAGATTTATCAGAGGAGAATAGTAAGAGCGTTCAACAAAAAGGTTAAGCCGAGAAAGATAAAAGCTGGAGATATGGTATTAAAGTACGCAAGGGCAATGGTGTTTGACCCGAGAGGAAAATTCAGACCAAACTAGGAAGGACCATATTTAATCAAGATAATCTTGCCTAAAAGAGCCGTAAAGATATCAGATCTAGAAGGGAATGAATTCATTGAGCCAATTAACCTCAATCGTCTTGAGAAATACTACCTTTGAAAAAAAAAAGAGTCTACTGACTAGAAAACCTAAAAATGCTGGTTAGGCAAAAGTTAGGACATTCCCGCTGTTCAGAAAACCCGTGAAGGGCTGATCAGGCAGAAATTAGGGAAATGAAAATGGGAGAAAAAAATGTTCAATTAGAAAATCTAAAAGGACTAGCTGATAACAGGAGTTGTATCATGTAATGCAATAAATGTACTTATTTTTGCCCTAGTTAATGAAATGAATTGAAAAGACATTTTTATTAAATATTGCATCTTCTATCTTTATTACAAGACACAAAGGCTTGAAGAAAAAATAAAATATAAGAAACCAGACTTATGAGACCACTATTTTTTTTTTGTTTCTTTCTTGACTCATCTAACAATATTTAAGTCCTTTTGTATTTAATAAGTTCTGGTGATTCTATAGATTGCATAGTAACCTAAGTCTTATAGTTGTCATCAATAGTCACGTCAGCACCTAGGCACATATTTCATTCCAAAGCTCTACGAGGCCACAAGTTCTTCACCTTGTCCTAGAAATCTTATCTCAGGAGGAAACCTTTAAAGTCAGTTATAACAACAATAATGAATTAAGGGCGACCATATTGACGGTAGAGGCGTGAAGGAGAAAGAAAGGTCAAAAAGTGTAATCCGAGAATAGGGACACAATTGTCATACAAGTTGATGGTCATGAATTTTAATCTCCACCAAGGACAAATCCAAGTAATCTCAGTATCAGCAATGCCTTTCATCCAATCAGTCCATTGATCCATAGTGTGCTTATCCTTTATCTTCAAAGGATGAGATTATAGATGATAAGGTTGATAAATCAAAGCATTGGGAGGAGAATCAAGCAAACTCAATTTCTCCTGTAACCAAATCTAAAAAAAAAGAGCTAAGCTGAAAACCTAAAAGGTCAGCTTAAGCATAAAAAAGGGGGGGGTTACATACCTAAAGGAGAAGCAGACTGCTTGAGAGTCAGTTTTGAACTTTGAAATTATCTAACCCAATGATAGTTTCAGCAAGTATGATAGGCATGGGATTAGGTCCAGTTTCTACTTGTTCTAAGATACTAACAATCCTTACATCAACATCTCTATGAGAAGACACTAGTAGAAACTGAGCATATAGGCAGAAAGTAGCAGTTCTGATCCAAGCAACATTAGTTTTGTCTCTAGTTCCACAAGAGGAAATCAAAAAAAAAAGACTGATGGTTTCAGCATTATGCGCATGCATGTAGATAACGTCTGGGGGCATATCAAAAAATGCTATTAATCTACTGGGAAACTCAATCTCAAGTTTTGGGAGAGCAATGGTAGCAGTCGAACTTAGTGAACATCCCAAAATAGTAGCAAATTCCTCGATCAGGGGACACGACTCTTATCCATTGAATCTAAATACATGATCCTTAGCATCCTAGAAAGTGGCAGCAACATGTAAGAAATTATTGTGTATCTTCAGATATTGAAAGGACTTTAAGGGTTTGGCATGAAAGGCAGAATTTTATTGCAATCATCTCCATTAAGGGTCTTGAGAAATCTCTTCATCAATGTAAGTGTGGCTTGTGTCATGATGGAGGCGAAGAATGGAATTGATGCAACGTATTTGTCTTATGGTTCTTATATAGACCATAAAACATATACAGAAAGGATTAGGATTGATTTTTGGACTAAATTCGCATCGAAGTAGGAAAAGAAGCAGGATCAGAATCGAGATTTTCAATCAAAAATTTAGAATTCCAATCAAAATTCTAGATTTTCGATTGGAAATCCATAATTCTGATTAGAATTCTAGATTTTCAATCGAAAATCTAGGACGTCGGTCGGACTTCCAATGTTTTCAACTAAAAAAAGGGAAATTATGATTTGGTCCAGAATAAAAGTCCAAGATGCATAAAAGGAGACAGTTCTGAAATATCTTAAAGTACAGTCATGCTAATATAATTCCTAAAGAAAGTCAGTCATCTTGAGCTCTAGTGTCTGGCCAGGGGCTCCACTCTCTAGCTGGATCGTCACTCTGATCTGGGGGCATAGAAGTCCCAGCATCGTGTCTATCAAGACTATGGCTAGTAAGCTGTCACTGGAGCCTCTCATTCTCATGCTCCAAATCCCTAGCATAATTATGTTACATTAGAAAATAGTTAGAATCCTATATATCATGCATAACATGCATACATTTGCATAATTGTTGTGAATACTAACTCTCCAAGTATCAGTAATCTGCATAGTAAATAATCTCTAGGAAGAGGCAATTCCATACAAATACTCCGCCTGTGTCCTAGAGACCTATAAAATAAATTTTACTAATTCAGCAACAAGCATAGATTTGTGCAAGGTTGGCAAGGGAGCAAATTCAACGTACATATGAAGCATCAAGGGGTGAAAAACTAGGAATCTGAGCTGTATCAAAATACATGTGTCGCTCAACAGGAGTCTGTACCATAGGAGCCCAATAATACATCGACCTATCAAATAGGGGAACATCACCCAGAATAGTACCCGAGGGAGCTTCACCATGAGAAGTCTCACTATGATGAATAAGCTCGACTTCCTACTCAATCTCCTCAGTATCATCCTCAATCTCCTCCATAGTAGCATCAGGGACTCCTTCAAACTATACAAAGAACCAAATGTTAATAATGATGAGAGAGTTGAAGTAAAGTAGTGAGAGAAAGCATACCTCAGCCGGGTCTATAGGAACCTACTCTAAGAGGTTCTCTCGAATATACTCTTGATAATGATGAGAACGCTCAAGCATAGTCGAAGCGTCATATCCCTCAAGAGCAGCTCCAAGCTCAAGGCCAGTCATGCTGCTACTCCGTAACATCGAGGGAGGAATTGAAGAGGGGACACACCTCCTGGAAGGTCCCATATACCAGTGATAAACACGCTCACCAAGATACCACATCTGGCAGTCATAACCAGGAAGCAGAAGTCTCATAATCTCAAGTCTCATAGTTGTAGTCATAAAATCATTTCGATGAATGTCTTCAGCACCAGCCAACCAATCTGATCTAACCTACAAACTCATTCATTTAAATTTAAATTTGTTAGACTTTTGCAATTGATGAAATACTAAAAGTTAAAATGTTCTTATTAGGTCCCACTTTAAGGAGTCCAGCTGATCCCGATAAGTCTACAAATCATGTTTAATGCTAGTAAGACAAGAAGAACCTCACCTCTGCATCAGGGGAAGACTTCTATCAGAGCTAATGGAACTGAAACCCCGAATCACTCTAGTCTCAATGCCCCAAATCTAGAAAAAGGAAAATGAAGGAAATAAGAAGGGGAAGGTGAAAGTAAGTAAAAGTAAAAAGCGATAAAAAGCATACATGCAATACATGCCAGAAGCCACACATCGTCACAACACCTCTATAAATAGTATCCAATCTATAGTAGAGGTAAGCAAGCGCTGCAAACCCCCAATCCAAAGTAGAGACCCTAGAAAGATCCTGAAGAGGGCCAAGAAAAGTGATGCTAGCCTCATGACCAGTCTCACAAAGGAGGGCAGTGCTAAGCAAAATTAATAAGAAACATCTTGCCTTCTCAAGAATCTGGCAAGGTGTAATGGTAGGTAGTCTCCTGAAACCCTATACAAGGGAAGACAGAAGCACATTCTTCCTATTCTTCCATGTCAAAACAAACTCGAGCAGGTCACAGATGTAATGACTCTTAGCATCCTCCAAAAGAGTGTAGTAATGGACATCAAAAGGAACTGGGGTACCTCCAAATGCAATCTCGGTAATGGTAGAAAAACTCATTGGGGAAATAGTCAACTCACCCACTCGTGTGTAAAAAGTGTGAGTAGTGTCCATCCATCTCTCGATAAGTGTAAAAAGGGAATAATGACCCGACCTACCTCGAGCAGTCGGTAAAGTAGCAACAAATGTCAAAAGCTAGATGCCTAGACATGTTGTGCTACCTCCCCAGACAAGTCATGGAACAACTCTCGCACTAAGTGAAAATAACCCAAAAATTTCAGGGGTTTCTGAAAAATGCAGAAACAACATGATCATTTTTCTTTCCTAAATCTCTGATTTTTTTATGCCACTTTAAAAAAAAATCAAAAATCAAATCGAAAGTCTAGATTTCTGATCGGAAATCCAGAATTCCGATCAAATTTCCTAATTTTCAATCAAAATTTTGACAAATTTGGTTAGAAATCTAGGATTTCAATCTGAAAATTCAGACTTCCGAGGAAAATCCTAGTGAAATTTAACATATTTTGATTTTAATTTGTCAATTTTTCATGATTTACACCTACTTTGTCCATTAAATTGCATGCATATAAACATTAATTTTATATACTAAAATAAATATGTTTATTGCAGAATTGAAAACAGGCATAAGAAATTTGCCTCATCTCCAACCTAAGAACATCTGTGGAAGTGCAAGTGGGTCAAAGGAAATATCTCTTTATCTTCACAGAGTCCCAAATCATTCTGAGGAAAATGTAGATGTAAAGTGATGGGATTTGATTGCCTAGAACTGCTCATGCGTAGCCTACGCTGTGGGTGGGCCATAGGATCAGACAAATCCAAAATCAGACGTCGGATGAGAGAATAATTGAAGGAAGAAAATTTGAAAATCAAGAGAAAATGAAAAGAAAAAAGAGAAGAAGAATAGGGAAAATGAGGTAATGAATCGAAAAATGAGGAAAGGAATATATAAAGGAGAAAATATCTACTCTAGTCCTTCAACTTTGGTTTACATTTTAGTCCACTTAGTTCTTTGCAATTTAGTCCTAAATTGTAAAGCTTTATAGATTAGCAATTTAGGGAATTGTTAAAACTGTCGGGAGTATCTTCAATCGATTATACGACCGAGTATAATCAGCATCATACGACCGAGTATAATGTTTTTTTTCAAATCAGACTATACGACCGAGTGTAATCGGCATTGTACGACTAAGTGCAATGTATCTTTAATTGATTATATGACCGAGTATAATTAGTATCACACGACCGAGTGTGATGCCTTTTTTCAAATCAAACTATATAACTGAGTGTAGTCAACATTATACGACCGAGTGCAATGTATCTTCAATCGATTATACGACCGAGTATAATTAGCATCACACGACCGAGTGTGATGCCTTTTTTCAAATCAGACTATATGACCGAGTGTAGTCGACATTGTATGACCGAGTGCAATGTTTCTTCAATCGATTATACAACCGAGTATAATCAGCATCACACGATCGAGTGTGATGCCTTTTTTCAAAACAGACTATACGACCAAGTGCTGTTGGCATTGTACAACCAAGTGCAATGTATCTTCAATTGATTATACGACCGAGTATAATCAGCATCACACGACTGAGTGTGATGCCTTTTTTCAAAACAGACTATATAACCGAGCATAGTCAGCATTGTACGATCGAGTGCAATGTATCTTCAATCGATTATACAACCGAGTATAATCACCATCACACGACCGAGTGTGATGCCTTTTTTCAAAAAAGACTATACAACCGAGTGTAATCAGCATTGTATGACTAAGTGCAATGTATCTTCAATCGATTATATGACTGAGTATAATCAGCATCATACGACCGAGTGTGATGTTCCTTTTCAAAACAGACTACACCAATGTAGTCGGCATTGTACGACCGAGTGCAATGTATCCTCAATTGATTATACGATAGAGTATAATCGGCATCATACAATCGAGTATAATGTAATTTTTTAATTCAATGCTATACGTCCGAGTATAGTTAAACATTGTATGACTGAGTACAATGTGTTTCATTCACCCAAGGTTATACGACGGAGTATAATCAATATCATACGACCGAGTATGATATGTCATTTGAAACATTACACATCCGAGTATAACAAATTCATAATCAAAAGCTTCAAGGAGCAAGTAAGTATCCTAACTTTCAATTTAAAAATTAGGTGCTATTTTGCTTTGCCGCAATTTGTCAAGCAAACAGCAACAAAGGGGGGCAACTGTAGACACCCAATTTCAGGATGACGTGTTATGGATGCAGCAAAGAACTCCAGTGATGAAAATGTCTTCGATACTTAATCTTTAAAAATTTTAAGGGTTTAAATGCAGCTTTTAAAGGAAGGATTTAATGTTTTTAGAGACTAAATTATAAGATTTTTTTAGGACCTAATTGCAAAATTTAAATTCTTCTAGGGCCTTTTTGTAATTAAAAGTTAAAAAAATGTCCGAATTCCATAATTCTGATCAGAATTACACCAATTTCGATCGGGATTGTATAATTCCAATCGGAATTACACAGTCTCGATCGGAATTGAATTCTTTCATCTCTATTTTTTATTTTTAATTCAGTTTTAATTGATTTAAAATTTCTAATTAACTCAGTCCTAACTGGTTTAAAATTCCTAAATATAATTTTAAATATTAATCTTATACTTAGGAATTAGAATCATATTAGGATTGGGGTTATGCTTCCTAATTCCACTATATAAAGAAGGGGAGGAAGAAAAAAAGGGAGGAAGAAAAAAGAGGCCGTGAGGAAGAGAAAAACAATGATGAAGAGAAAAAAGAGAATGAAGAAAAAAAGGGAGGAAGAAGGAAACGTAATTTTCTTTTGAGTTTTTTTTTACAAAAATTCCTTTTAATTGAACAATTAATTCAAGATTCGTGGAGAATTTTTGAAGGACAATATTCAAAGATTTATCAAGAACGGTGAACTACCAATCTGAGGAGTACCCTAAATCATTCATAATCATATCATCTTCTTCTTATTCTTTATTTATTTTTTTATTTTTTTCATATTATTATTTTTTTTATTATTATTTTAAGTTATTATCATAATTTATTCATTAATCATTATTTTATCTTTTTTTTTGTGGTGATTATAGAGGAAAATACATGGTGATCATGTGGGAGAGATGAATTCATGAGAAGTTCATAGAAGACCATAGATAAAGCTTCGTAGAGACTTAGTTTCTAAGGTTTTATTTTTATTTTTATTATTTTTATTTTATTCTTTATTCTTTATTTTATTAATTATTTTATGAATTAATGTAATAACCCAAATAGTGGAAGTAATAAAATTATATGTGTGGTTGCATGTTTATTTTGATTAAATTGGTTAGTAAAAATTAGGTTTTTAATTAGGTAATTACTTAAAATAAATGGATGAAATAGATTAATTTGGTTTTATGTTAATAAAAATTAGGGTTTTAGTAAGGATTAATTTAATTATTTGTTTGATCTTATTTAATTGTTTTTTTATGTTTTTGTTTGTTTTTGGAGTTTTATTTATTATTTTTATATGTTTTGGGCCTTAAGCCCATTTTAAGCTTTGATTTATTTGTTTAAGTTTATTAATTCTTTTAGTCCATCTCACTTAATAATTAATTAGGTTTAATTAATTAAATATATTTTTTTAGGTCCATAATTAATTAGATTTTAGGTTAGAAATATCCTTAGGCTCATCTAGTCAATTAGACATAGGCTCACCTAATTTAATTGAATTAATTTAGACTTAGCTCATTTAATTTAAGCCATTTTCTTTATAATTTGTAGATTTAAGATCACTATTTAATTAAAACACGTAGAATTAAGCCCACTAATTTAAATATTTCATAATTTGTAGATTTAAGCTCATATTTAGAATTAAAATTAATAGACTTAAGTTCATTTAATTAAAATCAAAAGGAATTAGGTCTTTAGGTTACTTATAAATTAAAACATGTAGATTTAGCTCATTTATTTAAAATCCATGTAGATTAAGCTAACTTAAGGATTATATGATTTATTGAATATATTATTTACTTGTACATTTCATGACTAGTTTGCCTTGGAGTTGATTGTTTTGGGTTTATATGAAATTGCATGTAAATAGAGAATAAGATAATAATCCATAAGGTAATTCTAAATGAACACAAGGCTAAAAGAAGTTGGTATTCTGTATTTAGAATCTCCTGGTTATAGTGTCAGCTTTCTTTTAGGGAATTGAGTACCACCTTTTCAATTTATCCCAGTTATTACCTTGGGTGGCGACTCCTCATCTCCACACCATGTCTTTGTGACAGTGGTTAGTGTGTTCTCTAGAGCCCTAAGCTCAAACAGTATCGCAATTGCTAAAATCTTGAACGCGCACTAAACCC
Source organism: Mallotus nudiflorus (assembly GCA_947683625.1). Classification (NCBI taxonomy): domain Eukaryota; kingdom Viridiplantae; phylum Streptophyta; class Magnoliopsida; order Malpighiales; family Euphorbiaceae; genus Mallotus; species Mallotus nudiflorus. The sequence goes on along the minus strand of CANTUR010000049.1, from coordinate 6,187,567 downwards.
TGCTGTCTACACCTTGCTAATAAGCTTATAGACAACATTGTATAATGAGATTGGGTAAAAGTCCTTTACAGATACTAGATTATTCACCTTAAGGATTAATATAATAAGAGTATAATTTATTCTAGAATGCATAATACTTGTGTTTAGAAAACCCATATATAGCTAGAGCACATCTTGTCCTACAATATGCCAAAATTTAGAAAAAAAAATAAGCCTGGAAGTCCATCTAGTCCAGGAGACTTCATACGGTTTATTTGTTTTAAGGTAGCCATAATTTTGTCTTAATGAAATGGAGCTGAGATCATCTTAACCTACTTTATAAAAAGATTAGTTGATAATTACTAAGGAGCAATTAAGAAGTCTCTTTGGCCATTAGAAGGGAACAACTCCTGAAAATAATCGGCAACCACCCTTGAAATTCTATCATCCCCTTCATGCCAATTGCCATTATTGTCTTTGATCTTTGTTATTCTATTCACTTATAGCTTATCAAATGCCTTTTTATGGAAAAATTTAGTATTATGGTCTCCATTTTTTAACTAAAGAACTTTGGACCTTTGCCCTATAATGTTTCCTCAAGAGCCAAAACAACATTAAGCTCATTTTTTAATTTTCGTTGAGTCTTAGTGTAAACACCCAATTTCGGGATAATAAAATATGGATGCAACAAAGGACTCCAATGATAAAAATGTTATAAATAGGTCTTCAACACTTGAAGTTTGAAACCTCAAAAGTTTGAATGCATTTTCAAAAAGAGTTTAATGCTTTTTTTAAGGACTTAATTTTATTACTTTTTAAGACCTAATTGAAAATTTTAAATTCTTTCAAGGGTCTTTATGTAATTAAAAGTAAAAAAAAGATCGGAAATTATAGAATTTTGATTGGAATTATACCTTTTATGTCATTTTTTTAATTTTACAGAAAATAAAAAATATCTTTCCTGAATTTTGATTGGCTAAAAAATTTTCTTAAATTTATTTTTGGGATTTATCTAAATTTTCAGGAAATAAAGTCCTTCTAAAATTGAAACTCTTCAGTACGTAGGATCTAGGGTTTTTTGGGTTTTCCTATAAAAAGAGAGCTAAAGCTCTTAGAAGGGGGAAGACAAAAACAAAAACAAAAACTCAATACTCAACCCTCAACTCTTTTTTCTGCAATTTTTGGCTCTCTTCTTCCCGAAACTCTCTAGAATTTTCTTTAGGCAGTACACAAAAAATTCTTGGTGATTTATTCATTTGGTAAGCAAGGAGCAGGAGATTTTTAAGAAGAAAAATAACAAGTTTTTAAAGGCCTACTAAAAAAACAATGGTAATCTTACTAGTTTAAAGGGCAATTTATTTTGTATCCATAAACATTATCTTCTTTCTACCTTCTTTTATTTTTTTTATTATTTTGATTTTATTGAATTTCAATTTTATTCAGTTTTTATTGTAATTTCTTTCACTAATCCTTGATTTACCCTTTTGTGATGATGATTATGGAGGAGATTATATGATGATCTTACTTAGAGAACGAAATCCATGGAGGTCCATGGAATTTCATAGATGAAACCTTGTAGCTAAATATAGTTGCTAGATTTTTTTTTATTTAAGTATTTATTATTGTCTCTTTTTTATTTTTGGAATTGTATTAATTCTTCTTCTTTTTTATTATTTTCAATAGTTCATTGTAATAGCTTCAATAGTGGGAATAATGAAATCATGTATGTGTAATTATGTATTTAATTTTAATTAATCGGTTGGTAAAAGTAGAGTTTTAATTGGGTAATTAATCAAAATTAATGGTTATAGAGACAATTAGGTTTTTTTTATTTATTAAAACTGGATTAGATTTAAGTGGTTAGAATTAAGGTTTTTAGAATAGATTTAATTGATTGGTTGATCTTTTATTTAATTATTTTCTTATTTTCTTATGTTTTGGGCTTGTTTATTTTTTACGTGTTTTGGGTCCTATGCCCATGTTAGGCTTTAACCCATTTAAATAAATTTATATTTGTTTAGGTTTAATTAATTAAAATTGATATTAGGCCCATAATGAATTAGACTTAGCGCATAGATAACTCAAGCTCATTTAGTTAAATTAAACATAGGCCTACTTAATTTAATTAATTTAGATTTAGCCCATTGAATTTAAACCTTTTTTATAATTTGTAGATTTAAGATCACTTAAAAAATAAAAATATGTAGAATTAGACCCATTAGTTTTTAGGCTCACTTATAAATTAAAATATGTAGATTTAGCTCATTTAATTAAAATTAATGTAGATTAAACTAACTTAGGGATTGTGATGAATGCATTGTTTACTTGTATATTGCATGACTAGTTTTTTTGGAGTTAATTATTTTAATAAGGGTTTATATGAAATTGCATGTAAATATAGAGTAAGATAGTAATCCATAAATTAATTCTAAAAGAACACAAGATTGAAAGAAGTTGGTATTCCGTACCTAGAATCTCTTGGTTGTGGTGCTAACTTTCTTTTAAAGAATCGAGTACCACCATTTTTCGATTTGTCTCAGTTATTACCCTAGGTGGCGACCCCTCATCTCCACGCTATTTCTTTATGGTAGTGGTTAGTGTGTTCTCTAAAGCCCTGAGCTCAAAAATTGTCATAGTTGTTAAGATCTTGGGCGTGCACTAAACCCCGCCTTCTACAATTAGATTTTGAGGAGTCAATGAATTACGATTAACATAAGACAGTTTGGCCGAGAGGTCTTAAATCCTAGCTCTAATATTCCTAAATACTATTTTGTTCTAGGCTTCAAAGGGCTTCCGCACACTGATTCACCTTAACTTTAAAAGAGTGTCCATCATAACATAGGTTAGCTAAACCTTAAGATTCCTGAATGACTTTCTTGCAATCATTATGTTGTTGCTAAAATGCTTTAAAACAAAAAAACTTATTATACCTTTTTGTATAAAAGTTGCATATATCCAGATGAAGACAAATTGGTTTGTGATCTGATGAGGAAGTATTTAAGTGAGACAATATTGAGCATCTGAACTTATCAAACCACCTAGCATTCCTACAAAACCTATCCAACTGTTTTTAGACATTATCTATGCCTATTCTACCATTAGAACATGTGAGCTTATTACTAGTAAATTGCACATCATTTAAACCACACTAATATAAAAGCCTTACAAAACTCATTCATAAAGCTTTGATTCATCAAAAGACTACCCATCTTCTCTGAAGTGTTTAGCACCTTATTAAAGTCCCTGAAACAAACCCATGGCAGATCATTATTAGGACATAAGCTTCAAAGAAAACTCAATGTAAGATGTTTTTCAGTAGCTCTAAGAAACCCATATAGCCCTAATCATCACCATTCTAACTCTTAGGACTCATTTTAAACCAGAAAATTAATATGATGATCAGAGAAATTTTCAATTACCACATTCTAGTCTTTTTTTCGTAATAGAGCTAGACCTCCTCGACCATTGGAATCAACCACAAGCACAAACGAATATTACTTCACGCATGTTTCATCAATTTTGTGTCAATGAGAAACAAAATTGAAGGGCAATTTTTCCTTACTAAATTGTGAAAATAATGAATCGTCCAAGGGTTGCTAAGTCCTTAGAGGTTCTAATATAGGAGACTCATTGCTCTTAATGGGATTGCATAGCAGTCTCTGCCATTCTATTATCATTAATAAGTTCAACCTCAATCTCCACTTCCTTAATCTTCTTTCCACCTATATGCACATCAAGCAAAGAGCCATTTGAATGCCTTTTTTCCCTAGGCTTATGCTTTTGTAAAGCAGAACTCTTATAATTGATAGAGCTAGACAATTTGCACTCTTTCGATGATTACACATCTTCAAAGTTAAAAATGCTCTTTTGGGAACTTTCTGGGCAACAAAAGCATGTATTCTCCCCCCTTCCTAAGTTTTATATATACTAGAATTTGCATTTACCATATCAGTATGGACTTTCAGATGTTTTTGGTTTCTATTAAGCTCTTACCTTGTATCATTAACATCACCTATCATGGTCTCATCATTTGGAATAATTCTATTTTCGGTCATTTAGTTCACCCCTCCTTCATTCATCTATGTCTCCAAAATTAATCTTTTACGTACTCCACTTAGTGAAGATTGTGCAAGAGTCATCGAAGAGCATTGTAAATTTTCATTTACTGGATTACGAAGAGGAGAGTCTGAAAAAGCTTTTCTTCCAAGATACTTTTAAGGCCCCTAAAGTAGCCCTTAGATGTGCCTATAATTCTTTCAAATTTTGGAGAGAGTTGTGACTTATTTAGGCATTCATTTCCCACATGAGTGAGAACTCTACACATATAACAAAAATTAGAAAGACGCTTACATTTGAAAGCTACCTATGCTTGAGACCCCTTATTAGTATGAATGATAACTCCTCTAGGATTTGGATTCTTAACTAGCACATTAACTCGGACTTGTGCATATTTCTTCTAGAAAACCCATCACCCACATCAACATTCAGAACTTGTCCTATTCAATTACCAATCCTCTCCACTGAAACTTGTCCCTTCTATCAAGTAGAAGGTTTATCAGTCTAACCTAAAAAGGAATTGTTCATAGAATATCATGTAGCATATTAAAATTCCAAGGACATTCTGATAAAAATTAGACTTTTATCGAAATGCCAAGGTCCCTCAGAGAGAACTTTTCGCTTATCTATCAAACTTTTAAAGTGAATTCGAAAAAAACCACACCCAAAATCATCCATATTGAAAGTCATTAGCCAATTTCCATGCACTAACTAATGCATTCCTTGTGGTAGACAAAAGAATAGATTTTGATGAAAGAACTCTCCTTACTAATGATTGCTTTAACTGACATTCCTTTTCTTCATCATGGACATCATGCAATTCTACCTCTGTTTCCTCTTCCTCTGTCAGCTTTAGCTTTTCATGTAAATCAATAAAATCTCCTTCCATCCTACTCTCACTCTCCCCAAAGGAAATTCCAATAATAATGAAACATAGCTCCACTACATAGATAGATCAAATAGTCAAAAGAAACACTACAAAGAGTGATTAAAAGAATAAGAATCACATATCTTCAGAAGAAAGAAATAAGAAAACTCAAAAATAGAGTAGGAAACCCTAACCCTAGCTTTAAGAAAAAACTTTGCGTAATGGGAGAAATTATTTGAATTCGAGTTTTATATAGGGAGAAAACATATATAGAAAGAAGTTTACCTTTTTACGAGTTTATATGACTCGACTCTGAATCAATAAGAACTCTTGTTGTTACAAGATATCATGACATAACATGTAAAGTATGAAACTTATAAAAAAATTGGAACTTATAAATTTTTTATAGAATTTAATTAAAAATGTAAATTTTATATATCTAATATGTATAAAAATTTATTTTAATAGAAAACTTAAATTACAGTGAACTTATGTGTTTTTTTTTAACGTTACAATGAACTTATTTGTTCTTTGTCAAAAAAATATTGAGAAAAAATAAAATAACATGATAAAAAATTAAAGTTTTTGTTTTTTTTAATTAACAGGTAGTTTCCGTCATTTGTTTAAAAAGGGTGAGCGTCGCTCTCCGTTATCTATAAATCCATCTCCCTCTTCTCTCGCTCTCTCCCTGAAACACACAGATTTCTAGGGTTTTACACCTGCGAGAGAGGGAATTGGGGGTTAAACAAGCATACAGAAACATATAAAAATGGCTTCTAATCCAGCTAATCTATGGGTGCTGTTGGGGCTTGGTATTGCTGGTATTTTATTAGTTACCAAAAGGTTGAAGAAAGCTATTAGAGAAGATTTTGGTGCTTTTGTTTATAAGCTTCAGCTTCTTCCTCCGCCTCCTCCTGCTCCTCCTAAAGCTCCTCATCCCCTCACTGGTCTTACCTTTGCTGTTTCCGACGTGTAAGTTACTGTTAAACGCTAGTTTCGTTTTCACAGTTCAAGGCTTTGATCTGTTTTCTCTTTTGCTGTTCTTAGGGTTAGTATCAATAGCAACTGTTTTAATTTTAATTTTAAATGAATTGAATTTTAGCAACTATGAGCTTTTGAAGAATGAGAATTGACTATTTGAACTGTATTCAGTTGAATTCTTGCATTTTTGGACTTTCAAGTAAGGGATAAGTACAGGGGAAGTAGTTCCTATTCAACATGTCCCCTCTATGTAAAGAAAGTGGATACTTTCATTGGCAAAAGGATTTATTGCAAGCATGTTGTTTATCGATGATTTTTTTTTTCAAATTAAGGACAATCGCTACAGAAAGTTCTGCTTAAAATGCTGCTATGGCTTGGAATCTTCCTTGCCTCCTTAAAAATTTGTAATTTTTCTTTTTGTTAAGCCTCTAATAAATAGTCATATTGTGATTGTCAGATTCGACATTGAAGGATATGTGACTGGATTTGGCCATCCAGATTGGGTTAGGACACATGAGGCAGCTTCTCAGACATCTCCAGTGGTTTCGGCTCTTGTTGAGGGAGGTGCTACTTGCATCGGCAAAACCATTGTTGATGAACTGGCCTATAGGTAAGTAGTTGCCTGTACTTTTGAATATGAAATGGATATACACGTTAATTGACTGAAAATAAGAGTTCCAAATTGTGAATTTTTAAATTACCTTTTCATTGGGATATTTTTTGTTGACACCTTTTGTTTTTCCCCTGTTCTTGGTTTAATAATACATTTGCTAATCCACTGACTTAATGGGAAAAATTGCTGAAAGTTTACTCTTTATTTTTTTCTGTCAAATCTATCCTGCAATTTTAATTTTATCAAATTTTAGCCTAAATTGTAACATTGGATTCAAGTTTTTCCAGTTTGCCAAGGGAAAAAACTCTATGCAATTGCAAAATTTGGGAAAAATTAACTATATCTTTTATTTGTAATTCTAAGGAACATAAAATCTGTTTCTTGCTCTAATTTTCCTTTTACAAAATCAATTGAATCAATTTTTTTTTCTAGTAACTGATGAATAGAAGATGTTCAATTTGTTATAGAGGAAAACTTTTATTTAGGAAAATAATATTTTTTATCATTGGTTTTGGAAAGCTTGTTTTTATTTTTACTTTTCAATCATTTTATGTGGTTTTCATGTTTTATATGTGCATTTTAATCTAACTCAGTAAAAAAAATTGGATATAATTATGGCTAATGCTACAATTTAGACTAAAGTAAAAAATGAATAGAATGGATTTGAAAAAAGGTGTCAAAGTTAAGGATTTTATTAATAATCAGCCTACACTATTACCTATGATGAGTTTCTTTCTTTGTTTTTTTTTTTTTTGTTTTGTTTACTAGATATTAGTCATCTGAAAATGCTTTATTTTCAGTATCAATGGAGAAAATAAACATTATGGTACACCCACCAATCCTGCAGTACCTGACCGAGTACCAGGAGGATCCTCTAGTGGAGCTGCAGTTGCTGTAGCTGCTGAGCTTGCTGATTTTGCTTTAGGTGCTCTTCTTATTTGCCCTATGAGAGCTTAAAAGAAAAAAAAATAATAATAATCTAACCTTTTATTCTTCTTTTCCTGCCTGTCATTTTATTCGCACATTCTGAAGTCTGTTTAGCTTGGATCCTATTGTTTTCAAATGGCTCTCTGTACCACAAAAGGAAATTATGATTTCTCATTGATCACTGGTTATGGTTTCTAATTGATTTTAAAATAACCTCATCATTGACATGGGCTTTTTTGGTTCATTTGCCAAACAGCTGCCTGAGTGCATATTCCTTGGTGTTGGTAGGTTTGTTCTAGCAACACAGACCTATAAGGTAGATTTAAGTGGGTTATCCAGCATCTTTTTCAGTTTATTTCTTTCTCTCTTTCTTTAAATTTTTCTTCCACAAGGCTCAGATACTGCTTTTTTTCCCCCCTTCCAATTTGCATGAGTCTGTGAGCAAAAAGGATGAGTCTTTCTTCTGTTGCTGTAGTAAGAGTGGCTTGAGCCGATTTGGCCTTTACAAATTTGGCTTCTAGAGCATAAAACCTGAACTGATGAGGATTGCCATGTTGTTACTGGTCAATTGATGCAAAGTCAGCTATTCTTCAAAAAGTCATGACTCAACAATGAATACTTGTTTTCTTTAATTTAGCAATGAAAAATGAAATGAAATAATCATTTTGGTTTGCTTTATCTACTAATTTTTTGTTAGTTTACTTAATTCATGAGCAAGTTGGCAGGTACTTGCTAGTAATATGTAATTGTTTTACAATTGGGGCCATTGATTTGTCCATTTGTGATTGGTTCAGTTGGTGATTTTTTTAATGGAAAACGGGTCATTTTTATATGGGTTAGTAGGAGGCATCATACTAAGTCATATTGTCAGTATAAACCATGTTTTGGTTCACTTTTTTTTTTTTAATTTTTAATTAATATTGATGGATTCTGGTTAACCAGAATGGATCTGAACTGATTAAGAATTTTAGATATAATGCTCTAGGCTACCCAATATGGATTGTAATTTAAACCCTTTTGTAAAAGGAAAAACTATGAGGGGGTCAAGGATTAGTGAGTGCTGAAACATGGCAAGCAGTAACTTGGTGAGGGGGACGATTGTTTAAGTGGCCAGAGTGCTGTTAAGTGAGTTGGGGGCCAGTCCAGGTGGATTTAGACATTGTAAGGATAAGCGGTCTCAATATACAGCTGGAAGTTGTAGTTTCAATACTTACTTTTGTAGTTGACTGTGCTGAAAGTAAGATGGGGTAAGAAAGCTTATCTGTATGCATTGAGGAGGATGGCTTATGTTCCAAATTGTTTTCTTGATTCTTTCTTACTCAACAAAAGTTTTTTTCCTATAAAAGAAAGTCTAACCATGTTTTGGTTTTCACATTGTTTTGTGTTTTTTGTTTTTCAATTTTTAATTAATAGTGATGGATTCTGGTTAACTAAATTGGATCTGAACTGATTTAAGAATTTTAGATATAATGTTCCAGGCCACCCAATATGAATTGTAAAACCCTTTTGTAAAAGGAATAACTATGAGGGGGTGAAGAGTTAGTGAGTGCTGAAACATGGAAAACAGTAACTTGGTGAGGGGGAAGATTGTTTAAGTGGCCAGAGTGCTGTTAAGTGAGATGGGGGGCCAGTCCAGGTGGATTTAGACATTGTAAGGGATAGGCGGTCTCAGCATACAGCTGGAAGTTTGTAATTTCAATACTTAAGTTTGTATTTGATTGTGCTGAAAGTAAGATGGCTAGTAAAATGGTGGAAATGTCCTTTCAATGTCTTGATGAAACAATTTTTAGATAATTTTCAACAATAAAAAGACGAGATAGGAAGGGATGTGGAGTAGAAGAAACCCACTGTAGAAATTTCTGTCAAAGTGCAAAAGTGATGGTGGAATTACTAAGATAGAAAGCACGGTCAAGGTTTCTAAGTTATTGCAAAAGTTTTGAAAAGTTTGTTTATGTTTATTTATTTATACTGTTGTTATTATAATGATTCTTTATCCAATTTGAGGGTTTGAATGGCCACAATTAAGCATTATTGTCAAAAAAATGCTTGAAAGAAATGGTATTGGGCTTTGGGACATAAGATACTAATGATTAACTACCGTAGAACTATTTAAAAAAACTGCTGTGGAAGATTTCAATAGGTTGTTGGCTAGTATTTAGGCATAAAAATTGCTGGTTCTTGCCAACTTTTAGCTCAACTAGTGCTGTTATCATATTGCAGAATGAAAATTTGGTGGATTTAATGCACTTTGTGGTTTAGAATTTATCATCTATTTCTGGGATTGGATGTTTTTGAGGATTCCCTTGACCCAAAATTTTCTCATGTGTGTCCAAAATTTGACTTCCAAAAATGTGACTATTATGAAATTCTTGGATTTTTGTTTCTTCATTGCTTGGCTGATCTTCTTGTTGTTGGTGGTGATTTAGCACTTTTAACGTTAGGCCCGTTTTAATATATAATTAATATTCGCATTTTACTCTGTTGTCCCAGTAAATTTTCTTCTCTAACAAAAAAAAAAAAAAAAAAGGAAAAACCAAGTTATGTTATGACTTAAGACCCAACTCTTCTAGTCCATTGGGGTTCAAGAATTTCTTTTAGCTAATGCATAACCAACAAAGGAACAAATTTCATTTTCATATGCTGACTGCAACTAATTTGGGACTGAGGTTTAGTTGAGTTGAATTGCCTTCTGTTAAAAATTTCCTTTCTATTACCTTTCGAAATTTTCGTTTTCCAAACTCTATTGTTATGGTTGGGAAGTGAAAAATAGAGAGGGGAAGAACAATGAAGGAAAATAAATTGAAAAAATTCAAAATGTGTTGGCCCTAAAGAAATAACTCAATATTCTCTTTCCCACTTTGTATATATTACACTTCACCTACCAAGTGAGAAAGACTACTATTCCATTTTATTATCCGAATGTTTTTTTGTCATCCAATTCTTATTTTCCAAACATAATATAAGCGCTAAAATACCCATTACTTTGTGATTCTCTATCTCCACACGCTAAGTTTTAATTTCCTTTTTATCAGTTTGCTTTTTCCATTTTCCAAAAAATCTTCTAGGTGTGCCATGTTTTTATTCTGAAGAAAAGAGGACAATATGAAATATTTAACATTGATTATTCTTGACAACATATTTCACATTGGTTATTCTTTACATAAGGAAATAACTATACATAATCCCATCTTCAGTGTATTGGACTAGATAGTAAAGGTATTAGGAAAATGCAACTTGACTGAGTGGAACTGTTTATATGTTTTATTTTTCTTCTCTGTTTTTATTCTCTAACAAGAGACTAAAAGATATTTAAAAATGATTCATGAGGAAGCTGGTGACTATCATGCAAGATGAGATTATTGTGAGACTACCTTTAGTTTCAAATACCATATGTATTAAACTGCTTCTTTATATTAATTAAGCTTATGGATAAATAATTATTGTTTCTGAGCTAAAAGGTATGAAGCTTGAGCTCATGAAGTTGCGATTGACCCTTGTGGAATTGTGTGGTTTGAAAATATCATACATGGTGTAGTGGATTCTCAGTTGATGCATTTTGAGGTGGGGAGATGGATTTTGCATCTATTACATGGTGAAGTGGTTTCTCAGTTGATGCATTTTGAGGTGGGGAGATGGATTTTGCATCTATTACATGGTGAAGTGGTTTCTCAGTTGATGCATTTTGAGGTGGGGAGATGGATTTTTGCATCTATTATGCTCGTTCTTATAACCAATTTATGGTGCTATATTAATTTTATTTGTTTGAGATAGGGATTCCATGATGAAATCTTGTGCATAAGTGACATTGTGGCATGGGGTATATCTAATTTGTTTACACCAATGGACTGAGACAGTTTGTTTTCCATCATTTTTTATATGCCATATAGTGTGAAGAGAAATTTGGAAGAGAAGATGGAGTAGGTTTGATACGGATGATCTCTATGATGTTAGATATTATTGGTGGGCCTTTGTCGAGGAAAGGTCTTGAAATGGTAGACTCCTATCCTGGGAAGATTGCAGATTTGTGATTCCTTCTTGGAGATACTTCAATTTTTTTTTTTATTATTTGCTGATGTGGGAATCCTCATGAGATAGTATCTTGATTGTGCTTAATCTCCAAAAATCTTGGTTTTTGGGTGCATCATTATATGAGGGCCATGAGTTATTGCAATACAGGTTATAGGATCTTTTTTGCACCAGGAAATTGGTGGAGATATTGTAATTTTTATTTTTCTGGCATAAATGGTGATGGTTTCCGTTGTGGAGGGTTGAGTATGATACGTTGGTGTTGAGGAAGTTGATCTCTCTACCATAGCAGAAAAAGCAAAGGAAATTTTGGTTGCTGATCCTATTCACTACTGGATTGTTATAAGTAGATGAGCTTTTGAGGGCTAGTACGCTATAATTGGAGAAAAAAGATTATATAATACTGTGTTTTTGCTTTATGGGTGCTTGAGGTGTCCTGTTTGGCATTATTTTGTCATTGCTTTGCAATCCTTTGGCCAGTTCAATTCCTTTTCTCAATATCTCTTCATTAATTTTAAAAATAAAAGAACAAGAAAATTAGAGGCTTTGCTTAACTTTGTTAACACTAATAGAAAGTAAGATGCTTTGGTCGGTTGCTTCTTTAGTTATGGTTGCCATGTCTACTGTGAGCAATTGACAACTAAAGTTTAGGCTTATGAATTGCAATTTTGGAAGCATGCATTTCATGCCAATATTTTATGGCAGGTGTTGATACTGTTGGCGGTGTGAGAGTACCTGCTGGATTTTGTGGCATTATTGGATTCCGACCCTCATATGGAGCCATCCCTCACATGGGAATTTTACCTGTTTCGCCAAGTTTGGACACCGTTGGTATGTATGGTTACTGCTATGTAGCATAACCTGATATACATCTATATGACTACACATATAAATTACTTGTCATGGTTTTTGGGGGGTTTTGTTTGAGGTTGTGGGAGATGCTGTTGGATTATTTTTTTTCTAATTGTGATAGTGTCTGAAATGAGGTAGATTTTGTTTCTTATTGGGAATTATTAAATTTTATCCTTCAAAAGAATTAAGTATAAAATGCATTTAATGTGCTCATATGATTTATTTTCTTATATTGCATGCAAAATAGATTTATGTTCATCTCTATTTTGGCTTCAAGTTTCTTTTGGGAGTAGTTTAGTTGTCTTAAAACATCTAAAACTAAATTCAGGTTCCTTCATTTCAAATCCTCACCCATCTAAACATGCATCCATGTTAAAGTTTATCCATTTTGCACCTAGGTGCAGCTAGGGGTGATGAGGTCCATGAACATACCTGGAACATGGAAATCTGATCCTAAAGACACATGCTTTTAATTGCTGGTAAATGTTGACTTTCATGCTATTTGGGTCTTCGAATTTTATGGCTGCTTTTCAGCATTTTTTTTTTTTCAAACGGTTGCTTTAGGACAATACTTGAAAGTGTTTTATTTTTAGGAAAAGAAAACAGTTTAGTTAACAAAATTCTCTATGTACATGTATGCATAAATCTTTTTTGTTAATATTAAGGAAAGAGTTCTGTTTTAAGGTTACGTGTTTATCTGAATTAAATACAAATAAAATAAATATTATTTTGCAATTCATATAATATAGGTATTTGATGTTTTGAAATTAAGAAAGAGGTTAGTCAAAAGATTATGAATAATAAAGTCTATTTGATTTGCATTTTGGGTCGCAGTCACTTAAGCCCAGAAGAAGTGATGGGATTTTTTAGTTGGGAAAGGGATTGGTAAGTTGTGTTGGTGTGTTGGGCTACATCATGTTATTTTGACTTTTAAGTGGATGACACTTGTATACTTCTATTTTGTCGTCTTTTCTGCTTCAAGGTTTTGACAAGTTAATTTATTAATGTTGAATCAATCCATTCAATACCCCAATTTTGACATGGTGAGAATACAATCGCATGGCACCACCTTTCTGCTAATTCCATCCTGTCTAGGGGTGTGCATTGGGTTGGTTCAATCGATTTGGGCTATTTTTCTGAAAATTAACTGAACTAGAACCGAACCAAACTGAACTAGACTAGAAATCGAACCAAATCGAACTGAAAAACCAAAGTTTTAAAATGAAAACCAAACTGACTGAACCAAACTGAATTTTTACAAATATAGATATTTTGATATTTTTATTAAATTATTTAATATTTAAAGTTAAAAATAAAAAATATATAAAATTTTGGTTTATTCGGTTAACTGAATTTTTAAGTATAAAACTGAACCAAACTAAAATGTCAATTCGGTTCCAAAAAATTGAAAAAATCAACCAAGCAAACCAAACTGAACGGAACTGGGACAGTTCGGTTTGCTCAGAAGCCTTGCACACCCCTAATCCTGTCCTTATAATACCCTGCATACCCCGCCTCATTTTCTTTTTCACATACAAGCCAACTTGCAACTTTGGTGGATAACAGTGACCACAAATTTATTGGTTCTGAACTCTGATTAAGGCATGAAATGCATCTTGCATGTCTTGGTTTGAAATTTTCATTGATTTATGAAAGTCCATGAATTGGAAATATTCAACAGTGATAAAAGTGAATCTAAGTTCCAAGTTTTAATTCCTGTAAAATTTATTGACATAAAGTATAACTTGCCTAGAATAGATTATGCTCTAGATCTTCTATTTTGTACTATGAAGTCTACTTTCTATCAGGTTTTGGAATAAAAAGATACACCAACTTATAAGATAGTTGAGCTAAATGGATCATCAGTCATTACCACAATTTGTGTAGCTCAATTATTTTTTTTTAACATACAGATATTTTCATTGCTATATATATTTTCCTTGTCCATTGGTCAACTTGGGGGCAGAAGATTGCTGGCATTATTCCACCCGTTTGCCCTATGGTGATTGCCTTTTGGATTAATGCAGGATGGTTTGCTAGAGATCCAATTGTCATGCGCCGTGTTGGACATTTGCTCTTGCAACTGCCGTTTGGAGTTCAACGTCTTCCAAGGCAAATTATAATTGCTGATGATTTTTTTCGACTTCTGAAGATTCCTGTAGACAGAGTTGTTCAGGTGGTGATAAAATCCACAGAAAAGGTCTTTGGAAGTATGTTCTTCTCCTGTATGACTCTGGCAGAAATTTCTTGCACAACTCATTATTTTATTATTGCTAATTTTGAAATTTTACCTTTGTGATACTGAATTTGGTTGACTCATATCTTATGAAATTTCTCCAGGACAAGTATTGAGACATGAAATTCTTGAGGACATTCTCTTTTTTAAAATTCCTAGCTTGAAACTGTTACATGACAAGAAAACAAATGGTGAACTGAAGACTTCTTCAACAAGATTACTTACAAATATACTGCGGCTTCTACATAAGTAAGCTTTCTCATTGCATGTCTGAATCCAATATTATTGGAAATTATGATTTACAAAAGCTTACAAATGACTGTTTTTCAGTTAAATTTTGGTTTTGATATTGCCAGTGTTGTATTACCGCTTATGTAAGCTCTACTATGGATCTCACTTCATACTTTCATTTCTGTTGAGAAAAAATGTCTTTCCTTACTAGCTTTCAACATTTGTTTTGGTATTACCTCGAGGAAAAAAAACATTTGTTTTTGTAAGGAATGTGAATAAAGAAAGGAAAGTGTTGTACTAAACTAACCTGAATAAAAGTGTTGCACAAGGATGTTGTAGGCATACAGACTCCAGAAAATGTAACCCAAAATCGTGCAAAATGGAGAAAAAGGATACATAGAGTCGGCCTGATTAGCTTGGGATGGAGGTTTAGTGAGTTGACTATACACATGCATGCATACACAAATAGAAAATGTCCAATCACAATAGTTCCATAACAAGTTACCTATATATATATATATATATATATATATATATATATATATATATATATTTATATATATTGTTGTCGAGTCTGGATAAGGCCCAATTATTTTCTATTTTTACTTGGAAACCCATGGCCATGTTTTGAAGACTAGCATGACATTTCAACCTAAACTAGTAAGTAGGAACTTCGGTGGATGGGTTGGGTCTGTCATTACTTTAGGCATGAGGTGGATTAGGCATATGTGATTACTCTGTTTTAACTGGTTATGTCTATTTTGAAAAACCTACAATTTCCATAAATGGCTCTATAGAGTCTAAGGAAAAAAGATGGGGGGAATGTTTATGATTTGATTGTTGAGAATGAAGGAGAAACAATGGGGACTTGTCATGTCAGGTGGATGGGGTGAATTTTATACCGTTGTTCCCATGTTTTATAATCATGAAGGAAAGATACAAAATATGCAAAATATAATAATAATTTTTCTCTGCATCAGACTCTATGAGACAAACTAAAATTTATATTACAATGAACTAAAATTGAGCGACATGATGAAATTGGATGTTACTGGCTGAGTTAACCCAAAGGTTTATCCATTGCTGATAAATTCATGAAAGGTAAACAAGATAGTTTAGTTATGTCTAATACATAATGATGTGTGCACCAGTGTGGAAATTTGTGAGCTTGGCTTGAATGCAAAGAAAGAATAGGAAACGTAGACAAAAAATGAAATAAATTGAACTGGTATAACATGGTTTTTGTATTTTAGCAAATAATAAAGGTTGGCCAGAGAGTTAAATGGTCAAAAATTGATCTATGTAGCTGCCACAGCTAGGTTGAGATTGATACCTAGGTGAGCTGCTTCCTAGCCTGGAACTTTTGTGCTTACTTTGGACCTTTTGTGATCTTTTTTTTTAATTGTCCGTTGTACCAAAAAGGGATTCTGTGACTTATTACTAAATTTATCCTTGCCAAATATAATGGATTGCTATAATGAAATCCAGCACATCTAAAATCATGCAGCAGTTAGTAAAAGAACCAAAAGGCAGTGTCTGTGTTTACATTTTTTGGTCTTCCATTCCACTTGTCATGGATGGTTATGTACAACTAGTTAGCATATATCCATATCCTGTTCTTTACATCAAGTGCAAATAATTGTTTTAAGGTGCTGTCAAGTCCAAGTGATTGCCTTTGAATTTGATTCAAAATGATGGCTTTGCTGCATTTTTCACTTTGATGACTTGAGATTTTTTGCATCACATATGAAAGGGTGATTCATGATTTTGCTATTTCTTTAGCTGTATGGTGTTTTTGGATGACGTGTGTTTCTTTGATCTGTTAACAGATACGAATTCAGACATAACCATGATGAGTGGATTAGTGTCGAGAGGCCTAATATTGATCATAATATTTCTGCACAAATACATGAAATCATTGACATTCCGGAGGCAGAGATTGAAATCTATAAATCAATTAGGAATGAAATGCGTGCAGCTATCAATTCACTTTTAAAGGTAATGTTTATTGTTAGTTTTGGACTACGGAGCATCAAATGCATGTTAGATTCACATTTTTCTGGAGACTGGATTTACTTGCAGAAACATTTAAACATCAAAGTTAAACATAATTGGCAATCCAAAGTATGTAGAACATTGTATTATTCAATTGTTTTTCATGCTATAATTCTCATGCCACTAAACTAAATTGTGCTATTGGAGTGTGGCTTTTGTGCCTTTAAGACATTTATTTTGCTTTTATTTTCTTTCTGCAGTTAAGAAAAAATTTATTATTTAGCACGTGGGTGATTCTTGACTGTAAGAATACAACATCCTTGCAAGACAAGGAGAAGCTCCATAAATTTAACTCACTTTGGAGCACATGTGGAAGCTTCATATATTGGCATGCCATGGGCTTATCACATTTGTGGCCCCTTGACCTTGGCATGTTTTGTTAATTCTCCCCTTTAACTTATAAATTGATCATTTTGACATATTAGTTAGTTAAAGAGTTACTTATAAACACTTGTTAGCATGATTAAGTGTTTAAATAGTTTTGTTTAACTTACAAAAATATATTTAGACACCTTAAATAGTGTTAAAAGTGTTTATAACTCCTATTTTTAACAAGTTGGAATGTCAAAGTGGTCAATTTGTAAGCTGAGAGAGCAAACTGACAAAAGTTGCCTAGTTCAGGGGTTGCTGATGTATTAGTCCCCATGCCCTGTATTATGTAGTACATGCTTTGCTGGTCATCTTCTCTGGTATATATATATTTGCTTTGGATTATTCTTGTTGAAAATGCATGCATTGGATTGTTCTTGGGTTTCAGGATGATGGAATTCTGGTAATCCCCACAACTGCTCATCTACCTCCAAAACTTGGTGCGAAGGAAATGTTTTCAGAGGATTACCAAAGTCTTTCATTTAGTCTATTGAGTATAGCTAGTCTATCAGGTTGCTGTCAGGTAAAATGCTCATTTCCTTTATCTCAGACGCACCTAAGGAGTGATAATTTCCCTCATATATTCAATTTGAAAATAAAATGTAGTTTTCCAATCTTCAGATAACAGTGGATTATATGTGTTAATTTTGTTTAAAATTTCATGACTCTTCAGGTTACAGTTCCACTTGGAAAGTATGATAAATGTCCTATTTCAGTCTCCTTTATAGCCAGGCATGGGGGCGATCGATTTTTGCTGGATACTGTACAGAACATGTATTCATCTCTACAAGAGCAGGTTGAAATGCTTGCAAAATCAAAATCGTCTCTGACTTCAGATAGTCAGGAAAGATCTGCTGAAATGGCTAAAGAGAAGGTAGACTATTCATTTTAAATTTCCTAGTGAATTGTGCTGGAATTTCCCACTTTCTTTTGAATGGGATTAGTTTAATTTTGTTTGTGCATCTTGTTTCTATGATGGCGGACCTTTCTGTCCTTGAATTAATCTCTAGTAGGTGTTTTTAAGAGTGCTACAGTAAAGCATCAACAATTTGTTGCATGAGATGCATGAGCTGTTGTAGCAAATATTGCCTGGTTCATGGACTTCCCTTGTGTGTGATATGATAGGGTGGACTTCTTTATATCATTTAGCTAAGACAATATACATTCAGTGCGAGTTAGTTTTATATATTTCCTTCTTAGAAAGGAGTATTGAACCTGTCCTAAGAGCATCTTCAATAGTGCTCTTTAAAATAAAGAGTATATTCTAGGTAATAAAGAGCATCTTAAGGAATCTTTCAATATAAAGAGCAAACAATTTCATTGAAGTCCATTGCACACTCTGTATTTCACTTTTCATTTTGTTTTATCTTAGAAGCATTTAATTTTAATTTTTTAATATTTTGGGAAGAAAGAATAAAAAATTTTAGGTAATAAAAAAAGCCGATAGAAAACAAGGATATGTACAGAAAACAAAGCTGTATTAATTAATTTTGTATATAGAGTGAATTTTGGCTCTTTACATGTAGAGAGTCAAACTCACTCTCTAATCTATAATTTAGATTTAGAGAGTGAGTTAAAGTTTTATTTTTTACAATTATTCTTTATAATAAAGAGTTTAGGTTAAATATAGAGTGGGTTGGAGATGCTCTAAGTCCTTTTTTTACCTAGTTAGTGATCAACATAATTTAGAAAATGATAGCTGTTGGAATATTAATTTTAACATTCCATTCCTGATCTATGTTTTGAATGGTGTGACCTTCATTGCAAGTCTATCGTATTGACATTTTCTGGTAACCTGTAAACCCTATATTGTTCTCAGATGCACTGATAGATAACCAGATATAATATTCTAACTTCCAGTCATTTCTTTGAATTAACTTTCCAGTTTTCAAGGATGATCTGTGTTCTGCTTTTTTGCATGAAACTTACACATTTTGCATGAAACTTACACATATCAAGGGCACCTCTGGAAGGAAAAAAAAAAAAGGAAAAAACCAAAATTCACAATCTATTTTCGCGTTACTTTATTTGTCATAACTGTTTGGTCATTATTTAACATTGAAGGGATTGAATGGTGTACAACCTTACCTACACCATAACTACCATAATTCAGTCCAAAAAAAGCAGCAATGCATGTAGAGGTTACATTCTACGATAAAACTATTGCAAAATGTTGAATGGCCTTGCAAAATATGAAATTTACTTTGGTACTTTCAACAGAAGAATGATAACTATAAGAAGGTCCTTCCTCCAAGATGGTATTTTTTTTACCTGTTTTGGATTTTTTTTAATTTTGGGTGGGGGTGGGATGGGTTGGTGTTATGCCTTTGGAGTTTGATATGATCTACATCAAGGAGGCAAGTTAAAGAATATCATATGCTAATTATGCCTCAACAAAATTAACAATGAACACTGAGCACAAGACTTATATGAACAGTAGGCTTATATCGTCAAATGTTGTCACCTTCATTTGTTCAGTTATGTTCTAGCTAATTCAGGAAATTCTGAATTCTCTTTGGTTGGATATATGTTCTTTTATCATTTTGATGGTCTCTGTGCCTTTCTTGTTTTATGCAAATAATTGGTTTCAGGCTGTTCTACCAGTCAATTATAGTTGTTCGTCTCTTATTCTGCTGGCTACTAAAATTTGTGCCTACCTGTAACATTAGTGTCATTGAATAATTTCCATTATTTCTAATTCTGTGATTTAGGGTAACCAAGCATTCAAAGAAAAGCAGTGGCAGAAGGCTATTGGCTGTTATACTGAAGCTATTAAACTCAATGGCAAGAATGCAACATATTATAGTAACAGAGCTGCAGCATATCTTGAACTCGGAAGGTAAATTTGTATTCTTCAAGGCTAGTACGTTGGTAAATCTTAGAAATGCTCTATATGTTTTTTATTTTGTCTTTTGTGCTTCCAGTTTCCTTCAGGCTGAGGCTGATTGTACCAAAGCTATCAACTTTGATAAGAAGGTGGGTGACTTCTTATATTCGATTATGAAATTTATTTCTCTAATTCTATGGGCATCTTGATGCATATTTTTCCCCTTTAAAAAGTTAACAACTTGATCATAGTGGTTCTTGTTATCACCTTTCATATTTTTTCTGAAATTTAACTTTGATTATATATAGATATATATATATATTCGAAAGATTGAGTGTGAATAATTATGAAAAGATATAGTGTTCACTATGTGACGTAATGATCAACTACCACACCACTTAATGGGTTTTGGCTTCCTATTACTGCTGCTTCCATCATTTGGCAGGGATTCTAAAAGGTTATGTGCATTGGATGCATTTTGTAGTTAAATCTCTTGGAAATTTCTTAAATTCGAATTCGTCCTTGATTGTATCCATTTAGCTTTCAACTAATAGAAGAATAGCAATCATGTTTCTTTTTCTCTGTGGAATGCTGGAGATTACTTTGAAATTCAGGTGACTGGTCTAATCCAACTGCAGCAATGGCCTGTTGATTTAGTGTTCATTTTGTGCTGACCAAAGTTCTTATGCTGCCAGATAGCAGACACCATATAGTTTCGACCATTTGGTCTTTGCCTATGATACAACAGAGAGTTTGGCTGGGTAATGGGATCTATGATCCTGCATATTGTACATCTGTGTTATAGAAAATGGAGGAAACTATATTTTTAACTTTATTTATAGTGATGTGCATTTTAGAGAACAATGCTGGGCAGGAAAATATATTTGCCATTTGACATGTCTGAATTGTAGAACTATAGCTTTTGCTTTCTATCATATAATTTAGTCAAATCTCAGGTAAATTGCTTCAGTAAATTTGAGCTAGGTTGTACTTTTTTATCATATAGCAGGCTGTATTATCTTGTTACTAGAAATTTTAGGTTGGATATCTTCAGTATTTGTGTACTTCACTACAGATTTCATTTATAGAGCTGGTACTGCAAGTACTATTGGCGATATAGTACTTAAAGGTCTTTATAGAACTGGATTCATTTGATCTTTTCTGATATTGCTTAGTTTTGAAATGTTCGAAATTCTGGATTTATTTCCTAGGTTCTTTATTTTGTATTAGACTTGCAAAGTCCCAACATTGTAAAATGTACATTTTATTCAAACTCTTGTTAACATCATCTCCTGCTTTTCCTTTGATCCAGAATGTAAAGGCCTATTTGAGAAGAGGCACAGCAAGAGAGATGATTGGTTATTATAAGGAGGCAATTGAAGGTGAGTTATTTAAGTCATTTTTCATATGCGTTCTCTGTGGAAAATGGATTCATCATCATATGCTATCTGCATTGGCTGTTAGACTTATTCAAAATTGATTAACAGAAGTCACTTGGCCTCACTGGTAGAATTGTAACTTCAACTTCTGGAGTTTTTTTTTTTCTGAAAATCTTCTGCTTCCAAACAAATGATAGAAGTCTTCTCATGTTTTCTCCTCCCTTACCAGACGCAAATAGAGGATTTTTTTGTTTTTCCTTTTTCTATTCTGTACTTCCATTTTATCTCCCGTTACTCGTTCCTTTCTGACTTCTTTCACAAACGATGTGTTGAACTTTTAATCTCATACCTGATATCAAACTCTTTGGCTTGCAGATTTCCAATATGCTCTGGTGCTTGAGCCAACTAATAAAAGAGCAAGTCTTTCTGCGGAAAGGTTAAGGAAGATGTTTCAGTAGGTGATTGAAGTGAAAGTGGCTGTCTAGGAACGGCAAACTCAAACATGGAATCAATATTTTTTGCTTACCAGAGCCTCATCATTTTTCTTCAGCAGATGGTCCAATTAAGCAGTTGATTGTTGCTATCTCTTAATTATCCCACACAAGAATCCCTGCAAGAGTGTTTTGCGAATAGAGATAGGAGAGTAATCCTTTGTTGTAAAAGGTCAGAAGAGTAATTTTGAAATTTATATTTGTTCTTATATCCATTTTGGAAAAACGGATATCATCACCCTTCTTAGGATCTGTAAGTATAACACAATTTTGTTTATTTTAATTTTCCCTTTCTATTAGGGTTGTAATGTTATTTTTTGAGGCAGTTTTATGCATATGTAGCTTATAATCTCGTTGGCTTATCATATGTTATGCATATGTTTTGCGATGGCTTAGCTTATCATCACCAACACTTGCGGCTTGGTTCGGTAGTTTGTAGGTTATTTTTTTTTTTGGGATAAGGTTACGAATTGGACCTTATTTTTATTCTAAGGTTCATTTTTTTTATGTTAATGTTTTTTTTATATCAATTGGACCTTAATTTTTGAAAATTGTATTATATTGGATTTTTTTAAAAAAATTGTTGCAATTAAATTCTAAAAATTTATTAAAGTTCAACTTTAATGTTAATTGATAAAAATTAGCTCAAATAAAATGAAATTACTTCCAAAATAAATATTTATAACGTTCTTAAATTTTTTAAAAAATTTTAAGTTTATATATATATATATAAGTTTAAAAATATTTTTTTTGTAAATCTAACAATTTTGGAATCAATTAATGAACATTTAAGAAAAAAGAATTAAAATTTTTTTATACATGTAATAATTTTGAAAGAATTTTTAAATTCATAGAAACTTTTAAAATTTTAAAGTTTTTTTAACAAATTATTGAATGTATAGAAAAAATTGAATTCTTTTTTAATAAAATGTATATGGTTTGATTTAAATATTTTAAAAAAATTTTAGATCTATAAAAGTTATTTTAACTATAAAGGTTATTTTAACTTTTTTCTAAATTTTCAAAAAATATTAAAAATTAGTTTTTATATACTTAAAAATTGTTGTGAACCTGAAGTTCCCACATCGTTCGCACATGGGATTGTATGCGTATTTATAAGCAGAGTCTGAAGTCTTTATTTGTAGACGCGTTTTAAAGTCGTGAGGTCATAAAGTACCAAAATGAACAATATTTACAAGTTGTTTATAATATGTTATCAGCACGATGCTCGCGATGGGAGGGTGTATTGTGAACCTGAAGTTTCCACATCGCTCGCGCACAGAATTGTGTACGTGCTTATAAGTAGGGTCTGAAGCTTTTACTTGTACACACATTTTAAAACTGTGAGATCGTAAAGTATCAAAGCGTACAATATTTACAAGTTGTTTATAACAAAAACTTCATAAATGTACACAAGTAATTTTATCAATTCCCATTTATTTCAACCAGGGAAGTAGAATTTTTATACCATGTGATTGGTTATATAAACGAAAAGAAAAATATGTGTTGGCAGTCATTTGGTTTATGCTCGTTAGAAGATTAATTTGTAATTTAACCATTTGTTTTTTTTTTTCATTCAAAATGAATTTTTTATGGTTTGAATTGAAAGAGCGAACTTTTTCTTTATGAAATTTTTTGAATAATTTTTATAAATATTATGTAAATATTTTATTAATTAGATTAAATATTAGTTATTAATTATGAAAATATTATTATATTTAAAATAATTTAGTGATAAAAAAATTTAGTAATGTAATTAATGTATTTTAATTATTAAATATACTATGTATATTTTTACATTTTTATAAATTATAAAAATAATTCATAATTTAAGTATCATAGTTAATTACTAAATATGAAGTATTTAATAATAAAATACAGTGTATTTAAAAATTAAGATATTTATATTAAAATTAAAAATTTGGGATAAAATTACTACATATTAAAAATGTTTGGTTTTTTAATGTAAATATGTAGTTGATGTGGCAATAATACTGCCATATACCATGTCATGTCAGCACCTTTATACTCAATTTTTACAAAATCAATTTTTGGTTATAATTGCTATTTGTCAAATTTATATATTTTTATCAAGATTTTAAAAGTGAACTAAAATCATGTTTGGATTTTTTAAAAATAAATAGACTTATTATTTACCAGCTGTGACTTAAAATAAGCCCATTAGAATCTATGAATTATATTTTGAGATTTTTTTAAAAAATACACTTTTTAAATGTTTTGAACTAAAATATCCTTGGTTTTTATTTATTACAGAATTACCCCTCTTATTTACAAATGTCTCTTTTATTCACAAGTTAATTATATCAACAGTATTCAAAATTATCATAAATTC
This sequence comes from Mallotus nudiflorus, assembly GCA_947683625.1. Lineage (NCBI taxonomy): Eukaryota > Viridiplantae > Streptophyta > Magnoliopsida > Malpighiales > Euphorbiaceae > Mallotus > Mallotus nudiflorus. The sequence goes on along the minus strand of CANTUR010000049.1, from coordinate 6,163,324 downwards.
TCATTAAAAGACTTGAATTTTATTTTATCATTTAAAACCTCTAAAGTGTTCGTGTGGATCCCATAAAAGTGTCTCTTCATACAAAATGCATTTTAATTGAATCTGCAAAATAGTTTGCAGAACCTACTAACTAAAGAACAAAATGCATATGCTTCATCTGCATTTTATAAAGCCAAAATACATGTTTTATCTACTTCATCTACAGATGCATTTTGTGTGAGGAGGTACTTTTGTAGAATCCATGTGAACACTTGGAAGGTTTTAAGTGATAAAATGAAATTTGGATCTTTTAATGAGAATTTACGATAATTTTAGGTACCATGGGTGTAATTAACCCTTTTATTCACAAGCATACATCTTTCTTCCTTTTACTTTGTGAAAATGCCCTAAATGGGCGAGAGGGTGGCTGAATAGGGCTAATTAAGGTTTAGAGGAAAATTGAAAAATTAAAAGGAAATTAAAATGTGATTTAGGAAGAACGAATGTTAACAAGAATAAGAATAAGAAAGAAAAGATGAACATAAAGAATTAAAGAGTTCTGTTTATCCATCAAACCTACGTCTCCACTTAACTTATCATAAAGTTAAGATTTTCAATCACTCACATCAATTTTAATCTCAAGATTGATTACAAGATGGTGTAGAGGTTGACACATCATTAAGACGGTGCTTATGATCCCGGTCATGATCTCGACCACGCCAATAAGAGCCACTGCCTCTTTTATTTACTTGAGTTTTTCTTGCTCCACATTATGATTGGGATAATGGTGACGGAAATGAGGAGGACCGTGAGGGTCATTACCACTCCAAATGATATGAATTTGGCTAGTAAGAATGCTTACGATCGTGATGTGACTCGTGAACATCCTTGCCTTCATGTTTTGGGCACGTTTTGAGCTCCATTACTCCACCCCTTCAATATTGTCTTAAACCTAATTAAAATACACACTTAAACACATATATTAATAGATTAAAATTTATTATTAAAGTCAAAACCAAGGGTAATTAAAGATTAATCATGCAAAGATCAACACTTTTTTTTTCTTTTTTCTTTTTTCCTCTTTCCCTTATTTTTTATTTTTATTTTCTATTCATTTTTCCTTTCTCTTCTTCATTTTTCCTTTTCCTTTTTTTCATATTTTTACTTTTTCCTCCTTCCCTTCTTTTTTCTTTTCTTCCTTTTACAGTTTTATTTATTTATTTTTTTTTAATTCTCACCTTTTTTCTTTTTTTAAAATTTTTTTATTTTGTCCTTTTTTTATAAGTGGAGCATTAGCGAATATATATTTTTTAAAATTTTATTTTATAAATTTTTTTCCATTTTATACTACAGTACAATCTCTTTTTCTAACTTTATTTTTTCTTCATCTTTTTTTTCTCTTTATTTTTAATATATTTACCATTATTTCTGAATATTTATTTTTTGAATTCCAACATACCAAAATAAAACACAAAAATTTCGAAATGCTATAAATAAAATAGTTAATGTTTTAGTAGTATCATTAGATTAATTATCTTTGTTGGGCATTGTTAATAGACTAGAATTCAGAGAGTTTTTTATTCATTTCCTTTTTTTATTTTGGTTTTGCATGGTGTTGTTTGGTAGATGAGAAAATGAAGGAAATGATATCAAATGAATTATCACATGGATTTTAATGATTTATTTTTTTTTTGTACGAAACTGTTATAATAAATATACGAAAAATAAATCGAAAGTATTGAAAAAAAGGTCCTTTTTATCTCTGACTTCAGGATTAGGATTTAGATTTTTTTTTTTTTCATTTTTATGACCATTAACCTACAAACAAACACCCAATATTATTTATAAATATAATTAAAAAAAAATGAAATTTAGACAGCTAAAAACTAATTCTTGATTTTTTATTTTTTTAATTCCTTTTTCAGCTTGAAAGATTTCACGCGTCTCACACTTTTTATATAAGAAGATGCACGCCTCTCTCTCTCTCTCTCTCTCTCTCTCTATATATATATATATATATATATATATACACAAGTAAACAATCACGTGTTTCACATGTAAATAAAAATTTTATTTAATTCATGATATATAGTAAATAAATAATTAAATATATTATTATTTTTATTTTTATTATTACATAAATTTTTAAAAATAATAATAATAATATTTATTTATTTAATAATTTGATATTAACTTAATATAGTTATAATTAATTATAATTTTCATAAATATTTTATTTGAATAATTATATAATATTGCTTTAATATTCTTATAATTAGTTTTTCTTAACTTCACCTAATTAGAATAAAAAATATATTTTCAATTAGAATTTTTATTGGAGATAAAATAGAAGTTAATGTAAATAAAATAGAAAATATACTTTCAATTAAATCTCTATACTTTAGTTAATTTAATTTTTATTAGAGATAAAATATAAATTAACTTAATTAAAATAAAAAATAGATTTTCTATCAAATTAAAATTATATTTTAATTAATTGAATTTAATTTTTATTAGTAAATAACTAAATTATTCAATTTTTATATAATAATGAATGAATACTTTTTTTGTAATTTTGCTTGTGCCCTCCCCTTCCTCTTTCGTATATATATATAACAATAATATATTTAATTAAAAATAATAAAAAACATATAATGAGCTAAATAAAAGTATAATAGATTATTTTATATACGAAAAATAAATTAAAAATATATACAAATAAACTGAAAAAATATACATAAAATAAATAAAAAATATTCGAAATTGAATCAAAATATTAATCAATCATATGTAACAACTATCTTTGGCAAAAAAAAAAAAAAAAAAAATTCAAATTCATGGGTAGCAATCACTCACAAGGTGATGTGATGCTTCTCTACTAATATGAATCTTGTTGGAAATTCTACCGGCCACCTCCACCTTTCCGTGCACTTGACAAGAAGCCAACAAATCAGCCCACAACACCTCATCTGGCTTTATCTCTATCCTCATCACCAACTCCTCTACCCTGCCTACTCTCTCTAATAAATTCACCATGTAAATATAATGCTCTAAACAGGGTTTCACTCCAAATTTCTCCTCCATCATCCCAAAATACTTGGTACTCTTCTCCACCATCCCTCCATGACTACCAGCTCTCAAAACTGTAGTAAAATACACAACGTCCACCTTCATTTCCTCTTGCACCATTCTGTCAAACAAAACCAAAACCTCACTAACTTGGTCATGCATTCCATACCTCGTCATCATTGCTGCCTAAGGAACTTCGTTCTGCAAAGGCATTCTCAAACACCTTTCTGGCCCCTACCAAAATCTCCGCAATTTGCATACATATTGTTCAAAAGCATTCCATGCATAAATACAAATGCAAGCCACGAAATTCTAAGTATAAATTAACTACGCAAAGAATTACATCTGCAGTGCAAAATTAAAACCTAAAATCCATCCTAAATCACACTATTTGTTCCTTTAAAAAACTAAAATCAACAGTGCTAAAATCAAATCTTCAACTAAAAGAGACCTAATTGAGTAATGCTGAGATAAGATTTTAAAGTTTCAATATCACCAATCAATTGAAACACAAATAGGTTTTCCATTGTATAATTTTACACATAAATATACAACTCTATAATATAATACAGATATTGGTTCAATTATTAAATGAGGTAAATCGTGAAAAATACCATAAAAATGTAGAGAAAAGGGAGACCTTCAAGCTACTATGATCATTTGACCTTTCATGCTCCATAGCCATCGGAACAAAATAGAGAAGCTCATTATAAGTGTCAGCTTTGTGGGAGCACGTTGAAAGGACTCGATGGAATCTGGATAGTTAAGGTGTATAGTGGTGGGAGCGACAATTTTGGTGATGGTGGTGCCGATCATAATTGGAGCATGAAGGGGCGGTGGATCCAAGAACGATATGCACAAAGCTACTGTGTTGAGGTTGCAGACAAAAAGAAAATCAAGAAGAAGATGCAAATCATTGTTAAAATAAGAGGGCATGGGTGTAATTATCTTAATATTTTTTTTAGCATGCGCGTAATTAATGAAAATTAGATGTATTTTTGTTGTTAAGGTTACTTTTTTCGACCATGTTGTAAAGATCCCTTATATTTTTGTAAGATAATTAATAGAAGAATTTACTCTATAATGTCCTTTTTCTTACCTATTTACATAAATACACCATTATGAAAACATTTCATACACACCCCTTTGTTTTTATTCCAAACTCCCTCTTTTAAAATAATTTTTTTGTAATTCCTTTTTATTTTCCTTTTATTTTCACCAATAGGCCACTCCTCCCCTTCTTGAACAATTATTTCCTTTTTAAACCAACAATGGTTGCAATTCATGGTTACTCCAACTTTTATATATATATATCAAATGAGCTACTTTCCAATATAAAGAAGTTATAGAAGCTTGAAGCAATCGCCTTAAGCAAGGTGTGCAATGCAATTATTTCTAATAAACTTCCTATAAAGCCTAAACTTCTAAGGAGTCTTACTATTCATTATGTTGTTAGTGTTTACAATTTCAAAAATCTTTGTGTGACTCTAGTGCTTTTATTAGTTTGATGCCTCTATATTTTCTAGAAGCTAGAATTTGGAGAAACAAAACTTACTAGTATGTGTTTGTAGCTTGCAAATTGAACAATGAAAAAACTAGAAAGCATAGTGGAGGGTGTGTTGGTGAAGGTAGGAAATTCATATTTCTTATGATTTCGTTATGCTAGACCTTGAGGAAGATGAATATGTTCCCTTAATCCTTAGTACGCCAATTCTGTACACAACAAAAGCAATTATTGATCTTCATAGAGGAAATTTCACATTGAGAGTTAGTAAAGAAAGCTATAAGTTTGATGTATACCAAAGTATGAAACATCCTTTTGAAAAATGACTTGTGTATGAGAGTTGATGTTATTGATGAATATGTTTTTGAAGTCTGACGAAGGAGGTTGGCAAAGTTTTGTGAAATGAAAGATATTAAGAAGTGGTTTCAAGTACAGTATTATAAGAGGAGGTTACCCTCAAATCAAAAAACTATGATACTCACCATGAACTCCCCTTAAATACTAAACCCACTCTCCTTTTTATAATTAAACTACCAAAATTAGACCTTAAGCCTTTACTTCCATATTTGAGGTACACCTTTATTAAAGGATATCAAACTCTACATATAATAATCTCCTCTAAACTTAATGATAAGTAAGAGACCCTTTTGGTGGATCTGATTAAAAAAAATGGTCAAAGTACTTGAGTGGCAAATTTTAGATATTTAAGGCATTAGTCTATCATACTGTATGCATAAGATACTAATAGAAGATGGACATAAGCTTATAATTAAAAAATAGAGGAGACTTAAACCTCATGGGTCATCTCAATCCAGTTTGTGCCAATTAATGGAGGAATGACTATAGTAGAGAATAAAGAAGGAGATTTGATTCCTACTCGAGTGGTTAGTGGATGGAGAGTTTGCACCAACTATAAGAAGATTAATGCAGCTATAATGAAAGACCATTTCCACTTTCATTTATTAATTAATATTAGAGAGCATTTCAGGCCATCCTTTCTACTATTTCTAAAACGGGTATTCTGAGTACAATCAAGTAGTTATCTCTTCAAAGGATTAGAAGAAGACAACCTTCACTTGTCCATATGACATATTTACATATATGAGGATGCCATTTGGTCTATACAATGCACTAGCCATGTTTTAAAGATATATGATAGATATTTTAGCTAACTTAGTGGATTACATAATGTAAGTGTTCATAAATGTCTTCTTAATGTTTGGTAAGTCTTTTAGGGGGCTTAAGAATTTGAACAGAGTACTAGTAAGGTGTAAGGAGACTAACTTAGTCTTAAATTAGGAAATATATTATTTTATGGTTGAGGAGGGTATAATACTTGGCCATAAGATTTTAGCAAAGGCCATAAAAGTAAATTGAGCAAAGACAGAGGCTATCAAGAAGTTGTTATACCCAACCAATGTAAAATCAGTAGAGAGTTTCTTAAGACATACATGATTTATCAGTAGTTCATAAAAGATTTTTCTACAATCTTAAAACTCCTTTATCATTTACTTAAAAAAGATGTACCTTTTATTTTTATTGATGATTACAAGTATGTTTTGACAAGTTGAAGAAAGCACTTTTCCTTACACATATAGTAGTAGCTCTAGGTTGCACTTTATTATTCGAGTTTATGTGTGATGTCAGTGATAATGTTGTATGAGTTGTACTTTGGTAAAAAAAAAAAAGAAACAAGCTTCATGTCATTTATTTTGCTAGTTGTACTTTGTCCAACACATAGCTTAACTATGCCAATATAGAGAAGGAGATGTTAGCAATCACATTTGCATTTGACAATTTTTGCTCCTATTTGCTTAAATCAAAGGTAGTGGTGTACATAGACCATTCCACTTTGAAGTACCTACTCAGTAAAAAGGACTTCAAGCCACAAATTATCATATAGGTACTTTTATTGCAAGACTTTGACCTAGAGATAAGGATAACAATACGGTAATAGATTATCTCTCAAGGCTAGAGGTAGAGGAGAAGTAAGTTACAAGTAGTGAACTTGTCACGACCCAAAATAGGGGCCATGATCGGCACTAGGGAACGGGAATATAAATAACTCTTTTAATACAAATCTAGTTCAAATATTTAAAGTACATATCTTATACAAATATAATACAACAATCTCACAGTCGACCATAACTACTGCAGTGTCTAGATTATAAAATAAAACTCAGATAAGCAGTTTACATAAAGAAGCCGGAGCGAAAGAAATCCGGCGTACAAGTCTGCTACTGAGGTTTGAGGAAGATGACTCTCCTGAAAAATAGTTAACGGAGGGGAGTCAGACCTCACTGAGTGAATTACTATAATATATATACATGCATACTAAATGCCAATGCACACAGTCAACAATATATATATAATATGTATGTATACAAGCAATTACACACAGATGCAATAAAATCATTTTATATATTTTTATTGAAATTCACCGTTTATGAAGGATCAAATAGAACCCTAGAAAATCGCAACCTCAAAACAGTGTTAAACAACACTCTAGCCATGCAGGCTCACTTATTCCAAATATAATCACTTGATCCATTTGGACAGTAGACTAGCCCCGAGACACTAAGTCAACCGAGCTCCAGCAGTCTAACTGTTAGTGTGATTGGCCCCGAGACACTTGGTCAACCGAGCTCCAGCAATCACACTCCCAAATCATTTCTCACACATCAAATAATCAAATTCAATCAATATCCTCAAATAGGTTAGTAATATAGCCTAAATGCTATAAGCGTACCGGTACGTACTCGGTCCTAGTGCTGCCCACTAGGTAGCACGTTCTATTGATATCCTTCATTGAAATATAAAGCATACATTCATAAAAATAAATGATGCATGAATTTAAATAAAATAGCAACATAAACCATATATATACTGGAAATATACCAAAAGTAAACCAGGTATATTTCGAGTATATATACGTCAAATAAATCCAATTAAATTACAAAATAAACTAGAAATATACTTAAAAATATTTTAAACATAATTCATTAATAAAACATGCATATAGTTTAAAATATACCAATAATAAACCAAAAATAAACCAAAAGTAAACTTAAGTACTAATTAAATCATTATGCATTTTTAGTCAAATAAAACATAGATTTTTAAAATCATGCACGTTAAAGCATATATATATATATAATAGTAACTCACAATTAGTGCGCTCCTCGAGATGGGTCCGATGGGCCTGGTCCACTAGGCCTCGGTCTCAACGCAACTAAACAAATGGATAACGATAGGAATCAGAATAAATCTAACAGAATATCTAAAGACTCGATCTAGAATATTAGACACAGAATTAAAAATCAGAATTCGATCGGACATCACGTTTTACGAGAATTCTATCGAAAATCCGACAAAACCTCCCCTGTAAAATGGACATCTCTCTACTCAAAGAGTAGAGCCGGCCCTGCAAGGAAACCCACTTCAAAAAATAGACACAGAATCACAATCACAACCCCTCAGTCGGACTCCAAACTACAGTTTACCGATTGAGGTCCACAATTCACAGAACAATATAAAATACCAAAAATACCCTTATATCATAGAAATATATTTAATAAGTAGAAATTACATAATTAACCCTAAAACACGTTAAAAACCAATAAAAACTCATTTATTTAGAAAAATCGTATAATATATATATAATTGAAAATAATTTACGAAAAATAGTTTTAATTAGTTAAAAATACTAAATCATTTTTAGAAATCATTTTTATACCCTAAATAACTATTAAAACCAATTTAATTACATTTTTAGACAATTTAGGATAAAATTACCAAAATACCCCTATATATATAAATATGCCAAAACTAATCCAAAAAGTCACCAAAAATAATATAATTGCTAAAAAATAATTTTCTCAACATATATATCAATAATATCAATAAATAAACTCAATTAAATAATTAATTTCAATTAAAAACACAATTAACCCTATTTTCTCAAAATTACATAAACTAATTAAATTCAAAATAAATACATAAAAATTCAAAAAATTCCAAATAAATTTCTATAATTCATTTCAACACCTATAATTACCATAAAAAATAATTTCATAATTTAATTAATTAATTTTCGAAAATTAGAAAATAATAAAAAAATATTCAAAAATACCCAAAAATTAAAATAATTCCCAAAAATTCTACAAAAATTCACACATGTATATTAAGCTAATATAAACAACATTTGTGAAGGAATTTTTCATGAATCAATCAATTGAGGCTCAAAAAAAATAAAAAACCCCAATAGGCTGAAATTGCAAAATCGAAACCTAGGCAATTCTAGACCATTTTAAGTGAAACAAAGCTTGGAATCACACTCACCGGAGCTCAAGGAGAAGATAGAGACCGGCGGTGTCAAAAACGGTGGCCGGAATCGGCTTGATCGACGTTGAGAAGAGTTTCGGCTTCTCCGGCCAAAACAAGCTTCCCGACGCTGGAAACGGGCTTTGCTGGCGGCGGAACAGGCTGAGGACGATGGTGGCTCGCCGGGAGGCACACCGATGGCAAGGGAACGGCGTGACAGACGATGGAACGGCGAGGAGGACGATCGGAAAGAAGGAGAGGGAAGAAAGCAATTTCGTAAATAAATCAACTTTATATTTTTGTTAAATAATTAAGTATATAGGTGTATATATATATATATATATATATATATATATATATATATATATATATATATATATATATATATTCAAACTATATATTAAAATAATATAAACTCACACACATTAAATATACACCACACACATATAATTTAATATTTTTAATAATTTATACACTAAAAATAATTAATTAAATAATATTAAAACTAATAATAAATAATAAAAATATTAGGGTAATTAATTAAACCCTATTTTAATTTAAATATATACACATATATACACTCTATTTAGCACTTTTAAAATACATATGAGTTCATGCAAATGTGGAAATCTATTTAAAATAATTAATAATAAACAATTTACGTATTAATTTTCCCGAAAATAACATTCCCGGGAAATTTTACGTAAAGTACTTAAAATAATATAAACAATTAAAATAAGCTTTAATTAAATAACAAACTCATAAAATATCAATATTATATACAAAAATTATTAACACTGCATATCCCAATGCAGTATTAAAATATTTAAAAACACAGGATATTACAGAACTGATTATGGATTTATTTCCAATTGAGCTATTATTGGCTCTTGAATTTGTGGATGCCCTATGGTTTACATACATTGCAAACTTCATTTCTTGTGGGAAGTTGTCATTAGAGTACTCTTATCAATAAGGTAAGAAACTTATGCATGACTCTAAAGCATATATTTATGAAGATCCTTTTCTTTAGAAGTTATGTAATGATAGGATGGTGAGAAGGTGTGTACCCAATAAAGAGATTCATCATTGTCATGGGTGGTTTATGGCATTTATTTTAAACCATAATGAATGGCAACTAAGGTGCTCAAAAGTGGCTTTTATTGACTAATAATTTTTCAAGATTCTCGGGAGTATGTACAATAATTTAATTCATGTCAAAAGCATGGGAACATATTGAAGAGAAATGAAATGCTTCAATTTGGCATCCTTAATGTTAAAGTGTTTTATTTGTGGAGTATTAACTTTATAGGTCATTTCATCTTTTAGACAAAAATTGTTATATCTTAGTTTATATTGACTATATCCCAAATGGGTTGAGGTACAAGTTTCTGCTATAACTAATGCATAGGTTGTATGCAAGTTCTTGAAGAAGTGCTTTTTTTTTTGCATGCTTAAAGCTATCATTAGTGATGAACAAAACCATTTTCTAAAACAAAAATATAAAAATTCTATTGGATTAATATGGGATGAAGCACAAAATGGCTAGTCCATATCATCCTAAAACTACTCTAATGCTCTGTAATTAGAGTATGAGTATCCAAAAGATCCATTTGACGGTGTCCACACTAAGTAATGCGAGAGAGGTGGGGCTACTAAGATTAGGAAGAATATTGGAAAAATAAAAAAAATAACAATATTATGTTGCTACTGTTTGCGTGTTAAATTTTGGAGTCACTAAAAGTTGAGATATTTTCCATTTGCTTTTGTCTTTCTTGAATGTTAACTTGTGAATTTTCAAGAGTTCAATTGATAAGTTTGCTCTTCACTTGGTAATTTATATATCCTTGACTTTAAGTTATTGGTTTAGTTTTGAGTTATAAACTTTGTATTAAATGGAGCTATTGTGATAGAATTTCCAGTTAAAATTTATCCATTTACTAAGTTCTTTATGTTGATAGGGTGTTCTTTATGTGTTTGCTTGAGGACAAACAAAAGTTCAAGTGTGGGGGTATTTGATAAAATTCAAAATTTGTTACAAATTTTTAACTCATTTATATTTATTTTAAATATTTGTTATATGATAATATGAGTGGAATGGTTGGTTTTGTGAATTATGAGTATATTGGAGCTTAAAGTGCAATTTTAAAGTTTGGGCTAATTCGACCTTTAAAATTTGGTGAAGATTTTGACATCCTTGGAGTTTCAAAATGAAAAAGAGATCTTATAGATATTTGAAGTACATATCCTAAGCTTTCTGAATTGAGCTTACAAATCAAAATCTGAGTTTATTTAAGTTGGCACATCTTGAGTCGAAGTCAGCGAATACAATTTTTATTATAGGTTGACCAACTCTCAGTATTTCATCGATATCTTGAGCTAAAGATGTCCAATTGAGATACTTTAAGATGTTGTGGAAAGCTTATTTCTGGAGCTAATATTTTCATGGAGGATGTAGGCTTGAATTTTATGTCTATCAGTGTGACACTTAGGTTACATAATACAGTTAAAACATGAACTACTTGGCATAGTTGTGTAGATGGCAAGAGTCAAGCATAATTGTGTGCTCACCTAACTCATTCTTACCTGAGTAATATTTCACAAGAAAACATTTTAAGAAGCACATACAACTCTATGTGAATGGTGACATTATTGTGCACCACTAACTGTCTAGAGACAATTTGAATTTTGAAGAGAATTTCAAGGGGAATATAAATCCATATTATCCGTTTTTTCCCTTTTTTTGAAGGTGAACCTAGGGTTACTAAGAACCACTAGTGAGAACAAAAACAAAAATAATTTTTTTCTTTCAATTGCTTTTGATGATTAAATCTAGTTTTTAAATCTCTTTTGATTGAGATGTGGAGATTTAAGAATAATTATTTTAGATGTTCATTTTGGATTTAAGAGGAAACAAAAAGGGATGTTTCTATTATCATTTCTCCTTTATTTTACTTTTTGATAATATGATGACAATGTTTGGACTCTTTATTTCTTGTTCTTCTCTTTCAATCAACATGTGTGCCTAGATTACTTAACTATAACTTGGGTCAACATTAACTTAATTGACTTAAATCCTATAAATATTCATTCTTTGATTGTTATTAAGTTTAATGCTTTCATTAGATTGATCCACTAATGAATTGAATTAGATAATAGGATTTGATTAAGAGATAGATTCTATTGAGATTAAAAAGAATAATCTATTCACTGTTAAATTAGTTGAGAAATAGTTTAATAGCTAATAATGTTTAAAGAGTTGTGATTCAAATTGAATATATTTAATTGCTTAATTTAGTGAGTGCTAGATAATTAAGTATAATTACTTAATTTAGTGAGTGCTAGATAATTAAGTAGTTAGTATATTCAATTAATTGTTGAATTACTTAAGAGAGAATTTCATGATTTTAGTGATGCTTGCAAATTGAATGAATATCATAATTGATAGAGAAATTTAATATGATTCTTTGATAAGTTGAGCTAGGAATAAAAACCCTAACCTTTGATATTGAATAATGAGAATTATAAGCATTTTATTTAATCATTCTTTTAGTTTATAATCAACATAATTTTGTTTTTCTAAACAAATAAATACCAAAAGTAATTCAATACTTAATTTTTTAATCTCAGTGGAATGATATTTTATTACTACTTATAAGATTATGTGCGCTTGTAGATTTTTGCTATCATCTTAACAATTGATTAATCATTAGACTCAATTATTCATGAAGTTATTTGAGAAAGAATTTCAAGATTTTAAAGATGTTTTTAAATTGAATGAATTTAATATGGTTTTGTGTTGAAATTGAATTATGTAGAAATCCTAACCTTTATTTAATTGAATTGAAGCTTTATAAATTCTTATTTGATTGTTTTAGTCTAAATTGCATTTAAATCAATTTTTATTGTCTAAATAAATAGTTCACTAAAGGTAGTTCAATAGTTGATTCTTTAATCTCTATGGGATGATTTTATTATACTATGTACAATCTATAATCTTGCAGGCAATAAAGGCCATATACGTGTAACAAGATAGAAATCAAAGAAATTTGTCACACCCATACCCTAATTCTTAGTACATTTACATTCATTATGCATTGTATTTATATATTTATTGAATTTAAGTATAAGTTAGTATATTTGGATATGGTTTTAGACATATATGCCCTTGAGTGTAAGTCAAGTATTGCTTATAGTTAGGTTAGTGTATCGGGTCTATCCATAACATGTACTCGATCAAGAAGCATGAATTGTTGAATTTTGATGATACCTAAAATGAGTATATTTGGATACGGTTTTAGACACATGTGCCCTTGAGTGTAAGTTAAGTATTACTTATAGCTAGGTTAGTGTATCGGGTCTAGCCATATCTTGTACTCAGTCAAAAAGCATGAATTGTTGAATTTTGATGACACTTAAAATGAGTGAAATATTGAAAATAATAGAGATATGAAGTTGAATTGTAGTAAAAGTTAAGAACTTAAATGTTAGCATGAGATGAGGACTACATTGAAGCAAATGATTAGTCTAGATTGAAACAATTGAAAGCTTAAGGTTTTATAAGTAAAAAAATTATTTCATTAAGTGTCTAAATGGATATTTTATAAGTTGAATTATCCATTTAAAGACTGCTTCTTCTCCAATTCATGGTCTTTGTGTGCAGCCATAGATGTTAAAAAAAATGAAGAAGAAAAGAAGCGGAAATGATAGAAAAGAATGGCTGCTTGAATTTTTTAAGTTTAGACTAGATTTTCAAGTGAAATTTGATGATCTAAACCACTTTTAAGGCTTTAATTTTCACCCTAAAAGCCTACTCTAATTGATTTGGTAAGTAATTTAAGTGTTTTGGTTGATTTCAATTAGGGTTCATATGCATCTATTCTCAGGTTGAATTCTGTTGGTTTTTCAATCATATTAATTAGATAATATATTTCTAGAAAGCTCCAAATTAAGTTTTATTTAATGATTTGGAAACTTTGAAGAATTATCTAAAATATTTCCTCTTTAAGCTGGATCTAATTTAGTCTCTATATTAGGGTAAAACATATTATTGCTCAGTCTATCAGTTTCTTTGAGCTGGTTATAATTTGTTATATATAACTCTATTTGTGGGTGTTCAATTGGTGTGAAATTTTTATATCATGTTTTAGAAATATAAATCTAAGACTAATTAAAATTTCAGCTCAAAATTCCTTTTCTATAAGTCCCAAAAAATTTTCAAAGTTAGCTCCGAAAGCAGTTATTTTGATTATGTAAACCAGGTCTACAGAGTTCATGAGTTAAAACTAGTCTAGATACTTCTAATATATCTTGAGCTAGGAAACTCAAAATTGAGTTTAGTTTGATTTTAAGAAAACTTAAAAGAGTTCTCTAAAACTTTATAGATTTTATGAAGATCTAATTATGTTTTAATTGTGGTCTAACAGACCTATACATTTTCTTGCTCAATATGTCTCAGTAATTGAGCTGCTTGTAATGCAACCTTTATAATTTTATTTGTGGTTATCGAATTAAAATGAAATTTTTATTCAAAATACTAGACACAATAACCTAAATTTAAAATTTGAGGTTAAAATTCATTTTTTACAAGTTAAATCAAATTTTCTAATTTAGGCCTGAAAATAACTATTTCAGAGTCCATGAAGCTGATTTGTAGAATTGAGCTTAATTGCATATTATGCATATCATTTAGGGGCTGCATGGTTAAAGTAGCATGTGAGATTATTATATTGATGATTTATAAATGAAATTATATCTATTAGGTGTTGGAAAAGGTAAGGGAAGTACAGGTGCAAGTTAAGCAAATTTGGTGAACCGGATTTATGTATTTATCGGCTATTTTGATGAGTAGATGTTCAAGCTTTTTAAATATTTTTATAACAACAAGAAAATGATTTTTTAATGATGTTTTATGAATCTGAAATCTATTTCAAAGAAGTGGTTAGATTGCATGGTGTTCCATTTTCTATTATATCAAATTGGGATCCAAGATTTACATCCAGATTTTAGCCAAGTTTGTAGCATGCTTTGGATACTAAGTTGAGGTTTAGTACAACTTTTCATCCCCAAATAGATGGTTAGTTAGAGAGGACAATCTAGACATTAAGAGACATGCTTTGAACTTATATGATAGAATTGCAAGGTAGCTAGGATAAACATCTACCTTTAATGGTATTTGCCTACAACAACACTTTTCATTCTAGTTTGGGAATGGCATCCTATGAAGCACTCTATGGTAGGAAGTGTAGAACTCCAGTTTCTTAGGATGAATTTAGGGAAAGACAATTAGTTAGTCCATAAATTGCACAAATGATAACAAAGAAGATTCAGTTAATTCGAGATCGACTAAAAGAAACCCAAGATCTTTCCAAGGACACAACAAGAGGCAATATCATCACATGACATCATTTATGGTAGGTTGACCATTTTTAGTGAAAATGCTTATTATTTAATTGATCTAGGTGCAACTCATTCATTCATTGCATCACCTTTCACATCATGAATATCGGGTTATACCCATACCCTAATTCATTTATTGCATCATCTCATGCATATGCATATTAAAAGAAAAGAGTGTGAAGATTAGGGTACGAATATAGCCTAATATGCATGATGTGAAAGATGATGTAATGAATGAATGAGTTGCACCTAGATCAAGCATAAGCATTTTCACCAAAAATGGTTAACCTACAAAAAATGATATAATATGATGATGTCGCCTCTTATTGTGCCATTACAAAAGCCCTAGGTTTCTTTTATTAACTAAATCTTCATTGTTGTCATTTGCTCAATTTCTAGACCAACTAATTATCTTTCCCTAACTTTATCTTAACAAACTAGAGTTTTGCACTTCCTACCACATAGTGCTACATAGGGTGCCATTCCCAAACTAGAATGAAAGGTGTTGTTGTAGGCAAATTCCATCAAAGTTAGATGTTTATCCCAACTACCTTACAATTCCATCACACAAGTTCAAAACATGTCTTCTAATGTTTGGATTGTCCTCTCTGATTGACCATCTATTTGGGGATGAAAATTTGTACTAAACCTCAACTTAATACCCAAAGCATGCTGTAAACTTGGCCAAAATCTGGATGTAAATCTTGGATCTTGACGTAATACAATAGAGAATGGAACACCATGCAATTTGACCACTTCTTTGATATAAATTCCAGATTCACAAAAACATCATTAAAAACTCATTTTCTTGTTGTTACAAAAATATTTAAAAAGATTGAACATCTACTCACCAAAATAACTATAAACACACAAACCCGATTCATCGAATTAGCTTAACTTGCACCTGTACTTCTTTTGCCTTTTTTAGCACTTAACAGAAAATAATTTTATTTATAAATCATCAATATAATAATCCCACATGCTAATCTAACCATGCAGCACCATATGATATGCATAAAATGCAATTAAGCTCAATTCTACAAATCAGCTTCATGGACTCCAAAATAGTTGTTTTTAGGCCTAAATTATAAAATTTTCTTTATCTTGTAGAAAATGAATTTTAACCTAAAATTTTAAAGAGACCTAGATATTTATGTCTAGTACTTTCAATAAAAATTTCATTTCCATTTGATAGCCACAAATAAAATTATAAAGGTCACATTACAAGCAACTTAATTACTCATATAGATTGAGCAATAAAATGTATAGGTCTGTTAGACCACTATTAAGACATAATTAGATCTTCATAAAAACTATAAAGTTTTAGATACTCTTTCAAGATTCTTAGAATCAAACTAAACTCAATTTTGAACTTTCTAGCTCAAGTTATACCAAAAGTATCTAGACTAGTGAACTCTATAAACCTGGTTCACATAATCAAAATAGCTGCTTTTAAAGCTAATTTTGAAAATTTTTTGGGACTTATAGAAAAGGAATTTTGAGCTGAAATTTTAATCAATATTAAATCTATATGTATAGAATGTTCTATAAAATTTTCACACCAATTGAATATTCACAAATAGAGTTATATATAATGAATTATAACCAACTCAAAGAAACTGATAGACTAAGCAATAAAATGTTTTCTCTTATTACCCTAATATAGAGACTAAATCATATTAAGCTTAAAGAGGAAATATTTTAGATAATTCTTCAAAGTTTTCAGATCATCAAATAACACTTAATTTGGAGCTTTCTATCTCAATATATGATCTAATCAATATGATTGAAAAACCAACAACATTCAACCCGAGAATTGATGCATATGAACTATAATTGAAATAAACCAAAAAACTTAAATTACTTGCCAAATAAATTAGAGCAGACTTTTGGGATGAAAATAATAGCCTTAAAAGTGGTTTAAATCATGAAATTTCACTTGGAAATCTAGTCTAAACTTGAAGAATTCAAGCAGTCCTTCTTTTATCTCATTTCCTCTTCTTTTCTTCTCTTTTTGTTTTAACATCTATGGTTGCACACAAGGACCATGAATTGGAGAAGATAGCAGCCCTTAAATGGATAAGTCAACTTATAAAATATTCATTTGGACACTTAATAAAATTGTTTTGTTACCTATAAAACCTCAAGCTTTCAATTGTTTCAATCTAGGCTAATCATTTGCTTTGATGTAGTCCTCATCTCATGCTAACATTTAAGTTCTTATCCTTTACTTCAATTCAACTTCATATCTCTATTATTTTCAATATTTCACTCATTTTAAGTGTCATCAAAATTCAACAATTCATGCTCCTTGACCGAGTACAAGTCATGGTTGGACCCGATACACTAACCTAACTATAAGCAACACTTGACTTACACTTAAGGGCACATGTGTCTAAAACCATATCCAAATATACTTACTTATACTTAAATTCAATAAATATATAAATATAATGCATAATGAATGTAAATGTACTGAGAATTAGGGTACGGGTGTGACATATTTTGAATAGACTTATATTATATTCTTATCATATCGTGATGATTTAAATGGCCAAAGGGTCAAATTGGACCTGCAATTTTAGCCCGAAGTCTAAATTAGACCTCCATTTTTTTTGTTCCCAACAAGAACTTTTTTTAAAAAAAACTGAATTATATTGGACCTTCACTTTAAAAAAACTTTACAAATAAGTCCTATAAATTAAATTAAATTTTAATTTTTAACGGTTGGCTAATAAAAATTATTTAGATGAATCAATAAAGTTGATAAATTATTTATAAAAAAATATATATCATCTAATTGTGAAATTTTTAGGCCTACAAAATAATTTTTTTGATTTTTTGAATATTTTTGAATTTTGTAAAATTTTTATATTTTTTTAAAAATTTATAAACTTAAAATTTTTAAGAACTCTACAATCAAGTGATGAATATATAAGGAATTCATTAATTTTATTCAAAAATTTAATTTTAATGGTTGAATAATAAAATTTTATTCATCAATTTAATGTTGATGGTTGACTAATATAAAGTTGTTTTGATTAATGAATAAAATTGATGAAATTTTTTTTTCAAAGTTACATCATTCAATTGTAAAATTTTTAGGTCTATATAAAAGCTTTTAAAAAATTTTAAAATTTTAGAAAATCTCTAAAAATATTTAAAAAATATTATATTTGCTTAAAAAGTTTAAAAATTTTGAAGGTGATGTATATTTTTTATAAACAATTTATCTACTTTATTTATTAATTTAAATAATTATTATTAGTCAACTGTTAAAAATTAAATTTTTATATAATTTATAGAACTTATTTGTAAACTTTTTTTAAGGGAAATTCGAATATAGATTATTTTTAAAAGAAGAAATTCTTGTTGGGAAAAAAAATATGGAGGGTCAATCTAGATTTTGGACCAAAATTGAGGAATTTGGCGGATTTGAATCTTAAAATATTATACGTATGTATATTTTTCTTTATTGATAAATCATATTTCACATGAGAGTGGACTACTTTCTTAGTGCTACCCTCACCCTCATAACAAGCTTCATAACACTAGCAAAAGCACAAGAGTTTAGCAAAATATAAATTTGAATTAGAATGTGTAAATAATAGTCAAGTTTGACATCAATAATGGTAAAAAAAAAAACCTACAATAAATAAGGATATTTTTGTTAATTGATAAGTTAAACAATATAGTTGGGTTTCGTAATATTGATTACCCTAATTAAAAAGTAAAAAAATAAATAATTGAAGAAAAAATAATGAAATTAAAACTAATCATGAACTTAACAAGCTTGAATACGGTATTAGAAAACTTAGAAGGATCCATAATTAGGCAGATGTTAAATGAAGTTGTATAAAAATAAATCATACATATATTTTTACTATAATTCAACTCAATTCAACTTGTACACACAATTTAATAATATTATTGTTTAAAAAAACTCCATTACCCTCCTCATCACATATTAGCAATAGTTCGAAATTAAAACCAAAATAAAAAGTCAACAAAAAATGTTTCATAATTATTAAAAGTAATTAAAAATTATTAATTAGTGCCCCTAACAAAGGAAATATGAGCATTTGTAGAACCAAATAAAGGCATCATATGCAATTTACAATTAAATTAATCTTCTGCATATTTTTTTTTCCTTTTAAATATATCTCAGTTTACTTATATTTGACAAAAATAACTTAAAAATATAAAATAGCAACATGTAGTAGTGGTTAGCTTTATATATTTATATAGATTGTAATATAACACTCTTAATTATTTTAAATATTTTAATGGTTAAAAAAGTAGATGAACATAAGGTTTATAAATTGAAGAAAGCACTTTACGGGCTTAAGCAAGCACCATGTGCCTAGTACAGCCATATAGAAGCTTATGTCATGAAAGAAGGTTTTGAGAAATGTGATTATGAGCATACTCTCTTCATCAAGACAAGAAAAGAAGGTAAAATTTTAATCATAAGTTTGTATGTTACTGATTTGATTTTTATTAGAAATGATGATTTGATGGTCTCTGAGTTTAAAAACCCCATGAAGTATGAATTTGAGATGATTGATCTTAGCAAAATGAGGTATTTCTGGGTCTTGAAGTTTTGCAAAAATCTAGTGGTGTGTTTATTAGTCAAAAGAAATATGCATTGAAGGTGTTGCAAAGGTTTGGAATGGATGGAAGCAACTCAGTCCAAAATCCGATTTTTCCAGGCAGTAAGCTCATAAAGGATGAAGAGGGAGTCAAAGTAGATAAGACTTATTTCAAACAGATTGTTGGTAGTCTCATGTACCTTACAACTACTTGCCCAGATGTGATGTTTGTAGTAGGTATTATTAGTAGGTATTTGGAGAATCCAACTAAGCTTCATCTACAAGTGGCAAAGAGGGTGCTGAGATATTTGAACGGAACGGTGGATTTTGGAATTTTCTATAAGAAGGGAGGAAATAGTGAGCTTATAGCTTACACAGACAGTGATTATGTAGGAGACTTGGAAGATCAAAAAAGCAAATCAGGTTATGTTTTTTTTATTAAGTTTAGCAGTTGTATCTTGGCTATCGAAAAAATAACCTGTTGTAAGTCTATCTACCACATAGGCTGAATTTATTATTGCGGCTTCATGTGCATGTCAGGCAATATGGTTAAAAAGAGTGTTGGATATTTTGGGTTTGAATTAAGATAAAACTACTATTATTCATTGTGATAGTAATTCTACAATCAAGTTGTCAAAGAACCCAGTAATGCATGGTCGTAGTAAACATATAGATGTGCGTTTTCATTTTCTTTGGGAGCTCTCAAAAGCTGGTGCTGTAGAATTAGTTTATTGCAACACATTAGAGCAGTTAGTTAATATACTGACAAACCCTTTGAAGCTAGATGTTTTCTTAAAATTGAGAGCGTCATTAGGAGTTTGCTCTGAAAGTGATATAAATTGATGCTTAAAGCATTCAGTTTAAGGGAGGAAAATGTTGAGTTATTTCTACTTAGTCATTATTTTGTTGCTTAGTCAAATAACATCCCTACTCTTCAGGGTGATTTTTTCTGTTATGTTGTTTAGTCCTTCCATGTCTATAGGAGTTGTTAGACATGGGTTGCTTTTTTCTTGTTCAGTTTGTTATGTAAGGCTATTTATATAACCAACACTTTTTAGCTTGAAAGATATATATAGCCTTTTCATTCTTAATATTTTGTTCACAAGTTTGTTTGTTTTCATTTTTAACAGTAAAAATAAAAATGAAATTAATTTAATAATATTGCAAAAATATTTAACATCATAAGTATTAGAGATTTTGAATATAAAATAATAAAAAACTTTAAAGAATGAAAATTAAATGGTTAAAAAAGTTGTTTCAACTTCTATAATATAGTGAAGAAGAGGAAGGTACAAAATTTCTAAATAATTAAATTTCAATAAATACAAAATAAAATATATTAAAATAAAAATATATTTTTAAGAAATAAAAAAACTTTAAAGGAGAACTAAATGAATTAGAAGAGAGTATCAAGTATTAAAAATATAAAATAGCAACATGTAATAGTGGTTAGCTTTATATATTTATATAGATTGTAATCTAACACTCTTAATTATTTTAAATATTTTAATGTTTAAAAAAGTAGAGGTATAGGTATCGTGTGTGTACGTAATGAAAATTGAAGTGGGAGAAAAACAAGCCACCTAAACCTGAAAAATATTTGAACCGAATCAATAATAAAATTTGTTTGTGATGAGTTAAAAACGTGGTAGTCTTTTACTTGCCTATAAAAAATAGGACAATTTTTTTTATATAATCCATAAAGGTAGGAATTTCTCCTCTATGATAATATGCCAACTTTTTAATGGTTGAGAATTTATTTTTTTTAAAGAAAAATTAAGTTCATTGAAGATTGGTACTTTTCTAGGAGAATAAATTGTTAGTATTATGTTTTTTATTTTTTTTATTGAACTGATATATGAAAGTGGCAAAAATTATATTTGCAGTCATTGAAATATTTTTTCATTATTCAAATTATATTTTTTTTCACGACAAATTATTCTTTTAAAATTTTTTAAGTATATATGCAAAACCTAATAAAAATGAGATGTTCGGTTTTTTTTTCAGGACACCAACAGTATTAAATTGATTGATGGAATTGATTAATACTAATAATCTTTTTGTAGTAGTATAGCAATTGTTTTTTGTTGCTGTTTTTGTTTGTTAAAAAAAAAAAGAATAAATAATGTTATTGTGTATTTCCAATTTCATTTATTTAATTTACAAGTATTATTTTATCTTTTTATATATATAAGAGGGATTTCAAAGGGTTAAATTTATTTATTCTATTAATTTGTGACAACTTGAAAAGCTGACACATTACACGTTATTAGGAAGAGAAATTTCTACTTTCATGAGTTATATGAAAAAATTGTCCCAAAAAATATATTACTAAATTGTTTTAAAAAGAGATTATATTAACTAGTAGAAACTTTAATGAAAAATAAATAATTATGCCGCATAATGCCGGAAGACCACTAGTGTAATGTGTAGGTTGTGGCTTGGAAGGACGTCTCATGCATGCTTCGAAGGTACTTATAGTTGTGTTGTTGAAGCACTCAAAAGGCTATCTATATATATTATAAAGCGCAGCCGAAAGAGCATGCACATGACATCTTTGCACCTCAAAAATTGATTTTCACCTACTTCTGCATATTAAACAAGCCATAGCTAATCAGTATAAAACCTGCCTAATCCAGTGCAAAAAGCTCATCCAATTGTTCATCTGTCCACTGTGGAAGTGAAACACTTGAAGTTAGTGGCTGTCTCCTCTTAGTTCCACTAACTTTTCCAATTTCTTGGTTGTTAAAGACATTAACTGAGTCTGCTGAAGTGCTACTGTACCGGGCACTGTCCTGTTTGTGGCCTTTCCCTGCCTGCGTTGAAGGATCTAGCTCTTCACATCCCACTTCATCATTATTACTTTTATCTGTTCCCTCTTTCGTTCCATTAGCCACATCATTATTGCAGCTATGTGCTGTTGCCTTGTTTCTCTCCATATGTTCATCACATGAACTTCCTCTTGTAGTTTGTCTGAGACTACTCATGATTCCTTCAGTTCTTCCCTGTGACAACGCGAATAGCTTCTCAGGCATCCATGAGTTTCCGTTGAATTCTGCAATGATGAAGAGCATTTTGATAAGCAGTTGCACTACACAACATTTATATATTAAGTTTATCTAATCGCCTGCCCTAGAAGAAGCAGATCAGAATTCAAGAATAGGTAGCCCTAGAAGCAAATCACAATTCAATAGTTGTCTTCTATATCAAACCAAACAACCAAAAAACATAGAGAAGAGAACTGTATTCCACCAGAAACTGGAGCAGCAAGTTTGACCACTGGCACAGAACAATTCTGTTTCAGTGAACTGCTTGTATTCTTTGAGATAACCTGCAAATTCTGTTTTATTGAACTGCTTGTATCCTTAGGAATGACCTGCAAAATATTATCACAAGATATAGTATGACGTAAGTAGTGTTCTTTACGTTTACATGTGCTGTTAGATGTCTGTGTTTATGTAACTATTATCAATACTCAATCAGTCACATGTAAGCTAAAATTGGTGCTCACTGCCATTCATATGGAAAACTGACAAGCTTGCATATGATACCTAACTACAGTTTCACATCAACTGGATATAGAGCTCGTATGCTGCAAATGCTCAAAAAATCAGTTGATACTCTTGGTATTATACAACTGAGACACGATCAATATGTAAATGCGGTAGCAAAGAAATTCTAGCAATATCATGCACAAGAAAGGACTCAACATTCATATGTATTAACCTCCATAAAGGAAAAAAGATACTAATAACACTTCTTCAATCTTTTCTTGAGTTTGTTACAACTGTTTCAGCCATTCAAACAAAAATACATGTTTTATGAGACAAGTTCAGCTCTGTTGCATAACTACTTCCTTTTGGGACGTTTAAACCATATGCTTACGGTTCAGCCCAACTGCTATTATACTATAGGTTAGTTTTGCCTTTAAAACATGCTAATTATGTTATTATATGCCAAGAAGTAAAACTGTTTGCATATCTAATTTCACCAAAGTATTTTGGATTATATTAAACTATTACAGCATACTTATTGAATTAGCCTTCAGGCTGGACATCCCAAAAAAAAATGAAAATGAAAGACAAAGGTGAAAGGTAAAACAACTGATAAGCAACATTGAGACAAATCAAACCTTATTGAAGTAGCAAATTAAAGTTTACCCTTCACCAGGTCGGTGTGTAATGTTAAACATAACATTACTGCTATGCATAGAACAGGAAACACAGATTAACTCAGCATAGATCTCCAGGATATTAGATGATAAAGGAAAAACATATATCATAAAATGTCGTGTCTTCTATCCTGAATCATTAAAAATATGATATTTTTTTTTATTTTTTAGTATAAATACAAAACACCAGGAAAAAAACATACCTTCACTATATTGCTACGTGTTATGTTGAGGTAATGAGCAGAGCGTGAAGGAGAAAAAACTGCCACCTGAAAATTATTAATTTTCAGTCAATCTCTTTAATTAATAATCTACATGATTTTTAAAAAAAAAAAAAAATTCATTTCTTGTACTTTCAATCGTACAGTTTTGAATTACAGAAGATTATCTGGACTTTAAGTCTTGAACTTGGAATGCTTTACTACTACAAAAACATAGTAGGTTCACCATGTAGAAGCACAAACCAGGAACAAGTTGTTCCAAACAACTATGAGAACTAAGAGCTGCAACCACTGCAACTTAATAAATAAGTACCTTCCAAACCAGTGCTGCAACAATTGTATTAGAACAACCCACAGAAGCCACAAAAACTTTGCTGATTCCCCATCCAACTTCTATGCTAAATGAAATTTCCTAGGAGCACAACTCAGATTTTCCCATTTAATAAACCAAGCACTTAAATTTTAAAGTATAAAGCTTCCTTCTCATAAGCCCACAGCTGTTCATTTTAATAACCAATAAGATTGTGTCAAGTCCATCATCACCACCACCAAACAAAATTTTGTTACATTCAAATAGAGACTACAAAGGTATCAGCCAAAATGCTCATGAAAAAAGTAGCAGTTCCCACCATAGAGTAGTAAAATCATAAGAGCAACAGTAAGTGATGACAAATTGAATTATACACTTCATCACAACAAAGAAAAATGATAAACATGAAATAGAGATAAAGAACATTTCATGTGCTAGAAAAAACTAACTTTCCGATCTAACAATGAGAAACACAGCATTAGATTGTCAAATCCCTAAGAGCCTTTGCATAACATCAGTGCAGCACCACTTCAACAGATCAAACATATAATGCATTCTAAAACCCATCAGCTTTTAGTGCATCTAACTTTCAGCACTTTTCATAGACCTTGAAATAGAATAAACACCATCACAGAATCCACCGTATAGCCTACCAAATGACCCAATATCCATTTCCAAACAGCTATTTATATTAATCATCAGAATCATTCACCACTCATCATAACTGACAAACATCACATATCAGATATGGCAGGTCATTATGCAGGCATTATATAAAGAGGCGAACAATATCAAGAACCCATGAATAGTCACTTGTCAACAATCAATTATTATGCAAGTCCCATGACACTTCGGAGGTTACAATAGTATTAACCAAAAGACTGCACAGAGGTCGTCATAGTTATCTTGCTTTATCTAAATTAGTAGGAAATATTATCTTTGCTTTGAGGTCATCATAGCATTACTCTACAGCTTATACAACACAATTTGAGACTTCATGTCTTAAAACCCTCCAAAATTATCGTCACAATTTGGGAAAAAATGGGCAATGTTCCTATATATAATCTGAAAATTTTACAATTTTGGGCACATTTACTACAAAATACTTTCACCAACTGCATAAAACAAAGGAAATGATCAAAATCCAAACCTTTTGGGCAATTACCACAGCTCCAAAAGATATGTCCTTCCCAAACTCTGTTTCATTGAGGACTCTGCGATGAATGGTTGCATCAATTGTACCAGTAGGATCCTAAAACCAGAACACAAACCACTTCAATTGCGCTAAATATGACTTCACAACTAAAAGAAAACATTAAAAAAAAAATCATTGATATGCATTTTCACCTTTAGAGTTACCATCAAATCGCCAAGGCCATTTGGTTTGCAACATTTAACAATAGCAACAACCTAAACCACAAGTGGCCATAAAAAATTAAAAATGATAATACTATACATACATTTTCATTTTTGTTTGAACTAATACCATAAATAAAGTAGAGTGTACCTGAGCCACTTTATCCAAGTCAATCCTGCTCTTTATCACACTCAGAGGAATCCCAATTGCACCATCACTATCAGCAAAGCCTATATTTACGATCAACACAAATTCAACCAAAAATTAAACTAACCCAACAATCTAAAAAGGAATATGAATATATAGATGAATAAAGAACCTTGTAGGCGAATAAACTCGACAGCGGAGAGCCAGGGACTGAGCGTAAAATCACCGTCCTCATCTTGAAGTCCATCCTCCACAGCTCTCCTGATGTACTCCTGAGTAGGAATTGGGTGTTCGTCGGAATTGTCGCGATTGCGACTGTTGCGACGGCGGATCATTGCGCCTTGAAGTATTCCAGCAGGGCCGGGGATGAGGCGAGGATGTAATTGGGAGGGAAGGTTTTGGGTACTTTCGTAATTTTGGGAGGAAAGGGTCTGCGAGCATCTACGGAGAAATGGTTGAGAGGGAGAGGCAGTTGTGGTGGTTTGACGTTTGGAATGATGGAGAGAAGAGAGGTCTGAATCGTCGAGGTCAAGAGACTCTTCCCATGGTTGAGCCATTGCACGTTGGAGATTTGAGGAAGGGACTGTTTGCGTGTGTCAGTCGGTGATTTCAGGAAGCGCGGGAAGAATTAACACTTTGTTTTGGATTAGAAGATGGGATCAAATTGGACCCTCATCTATATCTAAGGTTAAACATTGGTCCTTTATGTTTCTTTTGTTGCCAATAAAACCATTTTCTTTTGAGAAAATTACATTAATCTCCCTGAGATTAGACTTAATTACATTTTAAATCTCCTATTTCAAAATCGAATATTAACCTTCTACAGTTTCAAAATTAAATATTTAAGGACTTTTGTTGATTTTTTTGTAAAAAATGACCATTATACCCTTATCTTCTATAAGAGCAAATGACATTAACCTTCCTGAATTAGGCCAAATTGACATTTCAAAACCTCTTATTAACTTCCGTATAGTTTTAAAATCAAGCACTTAATGACTCTTATTGATTTTTTGTACAAAAAATTATCATTATACCCTTATTTTAACTTATGTCTTCTTTAATCTCATTACATATAATTCATCGCATGTTTTCTCTAAACTTATTACATCAAATCTCTAGCATTTACCTTTCTCCAATTTTTATATTTTTTAAAAAAATTAAAATTTTATCTATAGATCTAAAAATTATTAATTCCTTTTAATTTTTGTAAATCTAAAAAATTTTTAACTTTTAATTTTTAAAATAATTTTTTTTATAGAAACTTTTTATTTTTTTATTAAATGTATATGGATTGATTGTAAAATTTTTAGATCCATAAAAATTATTTTTAACTTTTTTTAAAAATTTTTAAGAAATATTAATAAATGATTTTTATAAACTAAAAAATTTTAAAAAAATTATAAATATATATTTTAAAAGTAATTTCATCAATTTTCATTGTTATTCAAACATAAACTTTAGGGTAAATGCTATGGATTATATATAATGGGATTAGAGAAGAAATATGTTAAAACAAGGATATAATGGTCATTTTTTGTAAAAAAAGTCAATAAGAATCCTTAAGTGTTTGATTTTGAAACTATATAGAGGTTAATATTCAATTTTTAAATAAGAGTTTTTGAAATGTCAATTATATCTAATTTTAGGGAGGTTAATGTCATTTGTTCTTACAAAAGACAAGGGTATAATAGTCATTTTTTTAAAAAAATCAACAAAAATCCTTAAGTGTTTGATTTTAAAACTGTGGAGAGATTAATATTCAATTTTGAAATATGAGATTATAAAATTTAAATTAAGCATAACCTCATGGAGGTTAATGTAATTTTTTCTTTTCTTTTCTTTTCAACTCCGATCCAAATTAAACCTCAAATAATAGTGCCTCAAATGTCTACGCAGAATATTTTTGGTCGAAATAAATTTTATTTATAATTTCTAAGTTTTATGCATTTAGTTTATATAAAGATTTTCATAAAATTAATTTGCAAGTATATTTTTTTATATTTTGTGGAATTGTTGATAACTAAAACGAATTCTAACAAAATAATTAAAATTTTCAAATGAATGTCATCAAATTTATATTTTTTATAAAATTAAAAATATCCCTTTTGTTATTTTTATTTTTGAAATATTCATATTAGTTTAAAACAATGTTATAATTTAAAATTTGACGGTCCCTAATTACGGTCCAATGATAAAAATAATTAATGACAAATGACAAATATTGCATATTGCTATCTTTTTTGGAGTGTGAAAACCCAACATCTAAAATTTCAAGTTTTTAGAACCTCAAAACCAAAGAACCGGACCTACAAGTCTATGAATTGCCCACCGGCTTAGCCAACTGAGCCCTTATTTGATAAATTGAGCATCCGGAATGGTGTACCTTGTATTTTGGATAGCTACCATGCATGTGTGTAGCTACCCGAGAATATAGTTCATTGAACCATGACATGTTTCATTGAATCGAAGCACAATCCGCTGAATTGTAATTGGCTCAGTGAACCGACGGCTCGAAACACCTTTCCAGAACTCCGAAAAACCTCCCAAAACAAGTGCGGGACAACTCAACTGCACGATTGCTCGGTGTAGATATGCACGCATGTCTAGCACCCCCATAGGGGTTTTCATCCCGTGTGGGGTGCCTCAAACACACTCTCCCTGTGCGCATATGCATTAAAAAAAAACACTAGTTTTCATTTGTCTATAAATACCTCAATTTTCCCCAGTTGGGGACACCTCTGGACTCTTGACACCCTTTTAAACACAATTTTAACCAAATTTCTTGGAATTTTAGAACCGATTTGCAACCACATCTTTGTTAAAGTACACTTCAAAAATATAATAACTTGCATTTTTACAACATTTTTCACAAGTGAGCGAGGATAGCTTGCAAGAACAAGGGTAGCCTATAATTTGAAGACCCAAAAAATATTATTTTACACATTTAATTTTATTTAATATTGCATTTTCTTTCTCTCATTCTCTTTTCTCTTTTAATTTATTGTCAACTAGCAAATTGAAAAAATTGATATGCTTTTGTACGGTGAAATCTAACCCTTTTACATGCTATTTTCTCATTTGTTATTCTCAATGAATTTTTGCGATTGAGCTATTATGCATTCTAGCTTTGAATGTGAATTTTCAAAAATAGCATTTTTCATAATAAAATGGCATTTTTAGAGGTTCGACATGCATTTTGCATTCTTCATTATAAAATTTGTATTTTTAATATATAAAGTCATATTTAATGTAAAAATTACATTTTCATTATACAAATATTAGTTTTGGCATGTCATTAAAATTGAATTTTTAGATTTTCATCATAAAAATTATATCTTTAGGACCAAAATTTTCATTTTTAATATTAAATTTGAATTTTCACGTTTTTCAGACAAATTTTGCATTTGTTGAGTATTTTATATTCACTTTTATCACATAAATCTTATGTTTACATTATTTTTAGGAAAACCTTGTGTCACGACTCGAACCCAAAGGCACGTGACCGATACTAGGGAATGAAAAAGTATAAAGTTACCAAATCCCATAGTAAGCCTTAAAAGAAAAATGTGGAATATTTAAACTTTGAAATCTTACAATAAATAATTAAATCACAATGCATATTATCAAACTAATTTTTCTCAGTATAATTTAAACCATAATATCATAGTGCATAAAATAAATAAATATCAGTTATACAAATAATGTCTCAGTACATAATATTCAACTTAAAATATACAGTTATACAATTTTCTATTACGGTATACGAATATAAATACAACACGACTAAGTAGACCTACATAAAATAGCCGATGACGAAGCTACACGGTGAAGAGAATGAGACCTAACAGGAAACTCCCGAACTCCTAAAAAAATAAGTTGAGGGGAGTAAGACCTCACTGAGTAAGTTAATAAAGAAATGAATGTGATTTAAAAATCTCCTTTAAAATAAGTTTTTTATGGAAATATAATATATTTATAATTTTATTCAAATCATTTGATATACATATAAGAAATCCATTTTTCAAAAGAAAGAATTAAATATTTAAATATTTTTTAAAACATTTCAATATAAAAATTTGGTAGAACCTGATTTATCAATTTATATAACAGTCATACGATTTACTTATATCCAAAATTGTCGAATCCTGAGAGCAAAGCATCACTATGATACACAGTCGCAGTCACATCACTTAATCCAATATCACTGGTGGTGTCCGAGAGCAAAGCATCACTAGACCATCAGCCCCAGTGATTTAATAAATATTAATCCAAATTATACTGGCAGTGTCCGAGAGTAAAGCATCACCAGACATTCAACCCCAATATTTTAATAAACATAATCCAACTATACTGGCGATGTACGAGAGCAAAGCATCACCAGACCTTCGGCCCCAGTGTTTATTAAATAAACAAATATTATACTACTAGCGGTGTTTGAGAGTATCCGCCTTAGTAATATAATTAAATAATTACATATTTTACCGGTGCGCACATGGTCCTGATGAAACCTATCAAGTAGTCAGTTTTACCGTGATTTATTTAAAATAATTACAAATAAATAAAATAAGAAAAATTACAATAAATAAAAATAAAATAAAATAAAATAAATCAACTATAAATTAAATCACACAATAAAATATGAAGAATGCCGACTAGAATCTCATAAAATTAAATTCATTAAATTAATATGATTAAAATTAAAAGACCCGACACTCAAATCAAATATTAACTTACAGGATAAAGGCGTTCCTCTGGCACATCATGTCCGACCTCGACTGGTAGACGCGAATGGAGGGGCGGCTAAAAGACAGAAAAAGGAAAACAACTATAAGAAAATAGAACCCTAACTTCTAGAATTTCTAAGGAAAACTCGACTCGAACTCAGAATAACAAGTTTTAGGATTGACCCAGTGTAGACGGTAGGGTTTAGTGCGCATCCAAGATTTTAGCAACTGCGATACTATTTGAGCTCAGAGCTCTAGAGAACACACTAACCACTATTACAAAGACATGGCGTGGAGATGAGGAGCCACCACTCAGGGTAATAACTGGGACAAATTGAAAAGGTGGTACTAGATTCCCTAAAAGAAAGCTAACACCACAATCAGGAGATTCTGAATATAGAATACCAACTTCTTTTAGTCTCGTGTTCATTTAGAATTACTTTATGAAATATTATCTTATTCTCCATTTACATGCAATTTCATATAAACCCTAAAAACAATCAACTCCAAGGCAAACTAGTCATGAAATATAAAGTAAATAATGCATTCAATAAATCACATAATCCCTAAGTTAGTCTAATCTACATGGATTTTAAATAAATGAGCTAAAGTCTACATATTATGGAATACTTAAATTAATGGGTCTAATTCTACATATTTTAATTCTAAGGTGATATAAAATCTATAAATTATGAAAAAAAGAAGCTTTAATTAAGTGGGCTAAGTCTAAATTAATTAAATTGAGTTACGTGGGCCTATGTCTAATTAACTAAATAGACCTAAAGATATTTCTAACCTAAAATCTAATTAATGATGGACCTAAAAATATATTTTAATTAATTAAACCTAATTAATTATTAAGTGAGATGGACTAAAAGAATTACCTAAACTTAAATAAATAAATCAAAGCCTAAAATGGACTTAAGGCTCCAAAAGCATATAATAAATAAGCCCAAAAATAAATAAAAACATAAAAAAATAATTAAATAAGATCAAACAAATAATTAAATTAATCCTTACTAAAACCCTAATTTTATTATCAAGCAACCTAAATTAATCTACTTCCTTCATTGATTTTAAATAATTACCTAATTGAAACCTAATTTTATTAATCAATATAATCAAAATAAACATGCAACCACACATATAATTTTATTACTCCCACTATTGGGGCTATTACATTAATTCATAAAATAATTAATAAAATATAATAAAGTAAAAATAAAAGCAATAAATAAAATAAAAACCCTAGAAACTAAGTCTCTACGAGGTTTTATCCCTAATTTTTCACGGACTTTTCATGAATTCATCCCTTCTACTGGATTACCATGCGTTTTTCTCCATACTCACCAAAATAAAAAGATAAAATTGTAATTAATGAATAAATTATGATAATAACACGAAAGAAAAAAATAATAAATAATATAAAAATAAAAAAAGAAATAAGAAGAAGATGATGATGCTTATGAATGATTTGGGGTACTCCTCAAATTGGTAGTTCATCATTCTTGATAAATCTTCAAATATTTTTCTTAAAAAATTCTCCACGAATCTTGAATTAATTGTTAAATTAAAAGAAATTTTTTGTAAAAACAATAACTCAAAAGAAATAAAATCACATTTTCTACTTCTTCTTTCTCTTCTTTTCCTTCTTTTTTTCCTTCTCTCTTTTTCATCTTCACCATCTCCCCTCTCTTTATATAGTGGAAGTAGGAAGCCTAGCTCCAATCCTAATGTGTATCTAATTCCTAAAATATAAAATTGATACTTAAAATTATATTTAGGAATTTTAAACTAGTTAGGACTGAATTAATTAGGAATTTTAAAGCAATTAAAACTAAATTAAAAATAGGAAACAGAGACGGAAGAATTCAATTTCGATCGGAATTATGAAATTCTGACATTTTTTTCTTTTTTTTTAACTTTTAATTACAAAAAGGCCCTTGAAAAATTTAAAATTTGCAATTAAGTTTTAAAAAGAACTTTACGATTTAGTCTCTGAAAACATTAAATCCTTCCTTTAAAAGCTGCATTTAAACCCTTACGATTTTTAAAGATTAAGTATCAAAGACATTTTCATCACTGGAGTCCTTTGCTGCATCCATAACACATCGTTCCAAAATTGGGTGTCTACACTCAGTGTCACATTTTACGAGAAATCTACCAAAAATTCGGAAGAGTTTTCTCTGTAAAACGGACATTCCTCTACTGAAGTAGAGTCAAACCTGTAAGTAAACACACTTCAAAATTCACACAAGCTCAACACCTAATGTTGGGATCCCGAATTATAAAATTCTCAACTGAGGTTCACAAAAATACAAATAAGCAAATATTAAATATTAATATAATAAATCACCAAAAACTATAAAAATTAATAATAAATCATAATATAATTTATTCAATTTTCAAAACACTAAATAAAATTATTTTCACCATAATTTAATAAAATTTCAAATAATAATATAATATTAATAAAAACCCAACTTTTCAAATATTCAACATAATATAGTCAAATTCAAACTTTATTTGTTCAAATAGCTTAAATATATTCTAATATTAATTAAAAACTCATTTAAACCACAAAATAATAAATAATTTAATTTTGAATAAAATTTTCAAAAATAGTTAGTATTAATTAACTAAAAATAATAAATTTATAAAAATTATTTTAATACCACATTTTATCTCAAAATTAACTAAAACATAGTATTTAATTATAATATCAACAAAAACATACCATTTACCTATTATTTCAAAATTCACATAATAATAATAATTCCTCAAAAAAATTAACCAAAAATAATTAATTAATAACATTAACAAAATATACATAAAACTTAAAATATCCAACTAAATATACAAAATTCCATAAAATCAATTTAATTAATCTAAATCATTTTTTTAATATACTCTTAACCAAAATCAACCCCAAATGATTTAGATCAATCAAAATATATATTGATCAACCCAAAAATTAACCACATAATTAAAATAAAATTCTGAGTAATTAGTAAATATAATAAAAATCAACAAAAATATTAAATCAACACAAAATCAACTAAACCAACTATCTAACAACCCACATCAACTAAAATCAACCAAAAAAACTAACTAAAATCAACTACCTAACCACCAAGATCAACCAAGATCTACTACCCTTAAGCCATCAACTCACCAAAAATAGAGATCAAGGGTGGAAGGAACGCTGTTGTTGCGCGACTTCAACAGCTCCAGATGGCCTCTTCCAACAACTGTCGACGTCCAGTAGAAGAGGGAGGTGCTAGTGGTCGTCCGGTGGTGAGGTGTGGTGGTCTGGTGGTGGGGTGTGGTTGCTGCCTGGCGTGAAGAAGGAGCAGAACAGCAAAGGAAAGAATAAAGAAAAAAGAAAAAAAGAAACGGGAAGAATAAGAAATGGGGAAGAAAGAAAAGTTGACAGATTTTGGTATTTTTAAACTATATTATTCATATATATATATATATATATATATATATATATATATATATAAACATATACAGGGTAGTTTAATTTTGTATATTATATATACATTGGGTAGTTTAAAGTAGTGTGTATATATATATATATATATGCACACACACACTTAACATATATATATATATATATATATATATATATATATATATATATATATACAACAACAATAATAATAATACTAACTCTAGTAAAATAATGCTATATATAAATATTTTGACAATTAAAATAATAAAGTATGTGCATAAAATAAAAATGATGTAAAAATAATAATATTAATAATTCTTAATATAATTTTAAATTTAGTACTTAAATATAATACTTTAATATATCAATAATAACAATATAAAATAAAGATAATTTGTATCGTTGAAAATCTCAATATTTATGTAAAAAAAAATTGTTTAAAAATATTCGGGTTATTACACCTTGCATCTTTATCTTCAAGTCCATATTTTTATAATCAAGTTTGCATTTTTAATTTATTATAAGGAGAATTTCATTTTTACTGCATTTATATTAAAAATTTTATATTTTTCACTTCATTTTCATCATAAAATTTCTATTTTTGTATAAAAATATATTCCTATTTATTTTCATGAACAATTGCATTTTTTCATAAAAATTCATATTTTTCCTTTGATCGCATAAGAACCACATTTTTTGCTAGAATGTTATATGAGGATCCTTGATAAAGTTTCACACTAAATCTCTTTTATTATTTCAATTATCACATTATTTTTTAAGGTGTTTAGAAATGTAATTTATCATTTTGTTTATTTAGTATAATTTATTTCATTTTATATGATTATGCATAGTCATATTATTCTTATGACTATACGGAATTGCGTTAGCACTATCTGCCAATTTATTGTGTTTGATTGAATATGTGAATAAATAAATGGATGTACATATTTGCACTAACCTTTTATTTTGTAGGTATTTATTAAATTTAGGACTATATTTATTGTCTACATTTTTTTTCTTTTGTATGTATTTATTGAGAAAGTAAATATTTTTATTGTATATATTAGGAAGTAAATATTTGTGTTCAATTAGGAATAAAGTATTTATTCTATTTAGGATGTTATTATATTCCTAATTAGGTTGTAATTAGGATTCATATGTGTATATATAAAGGGTGTAACCCTTTTTTAAATATTATGGAAAAATATTTCCCTTAAATTTTCT
The DNA here is from genome assembly GCA_947683625.1 of Mallotus nudiflorus. Classification (NCBI taxonomy): domain Eukaryota; kingdom Viridiplantae; phylum Streptophyta; class Magnoliopsida; order Malpighiales; family Euphorbiaceae; genus Mallotus; species Mallotus nudiflorus. Next base: position 6,127,847 of record CANTUR010000049.1, on the reverse strand, counting down.
CTTTTTTTCTCTGAATTTTATTTTTCATGATATCTGAGTATACCTATTAAAATCAAATTTTTTTATTGAATTCTTGAAATCTTATTTTTTTCATTGAAATCGAATTTTTTCTTTCTTCCTTTGAACCCTTTGAATCTTCAAAAATCATAACCATTAAAAATACATCCGTCATATCCCATGGAACACCCAATTTTATTCAAACCCTTCAAGATAATTCTCCCTTTCCTATAAGAATTATTCTTGATGATACGAACTATACTCTATAGTCACAGATCATGGAGATGCGAATTGGAGTTAGAAATAAATTTGGCTTTATTAATAGCACTACGCCAAAGCCACCAACAGGACATAAAGCGTTGGAGACTTGACTCCTTCATAATAATCGAGTCAAAAGTTGGCTGATTAACTCCATGAGTCCGACATTGATGCAGAGATTCATTCGTCTTCCAACAGCAAAGGAGATATGGGATGTTGTCTCAAAAACCTTCTATGATGGATCTGACAAAACTTTGTTATTTGAATTGAATTAGAATTCATTCACAATACGTCAGAATGATAAGTCATTACCTGCATACTATAATGAACTGATTGAAATATTTCAAGAAATATTTCATTCATATGCCCGCACATTGCATAAGGGGAGGATGATAATGGAGTAGTATCACTCCACAAACATATTACCTAGCTTTGAACACATATTTTCATAGTCGAGCTTGATTCAAAATTTAATAATGCTCGAAGTGAAATACTTTGGAAGGATCCACCTCTTGATCTCGAATCTAGTTATGCATATGTACGGAGGGATCACAACCAGCGACATACGATGGAAGAGTCGAAGATACTATCGAACTATTCTGTACTTGTAGCAGCTCAGACTCATCCCCAGTTCAAAGTGAAAATACCGAGTAAGTCCATCATATATACTTGTACTCATTATGGAAAAGTTGGACACTTTAAGGAATGGTGTTATAAGATTATGAGATATCTAGAATGGTGGGATTTCAATAGAGAGCCTCGTAAGAAGCTCGGAAAGGCTACAATTGCCACCTCTAGTGGTACTAAACCAAGTGGTATCTTAATGCAACATCAGGTATGATAAATCTTACTTAAAATAATACATGGATTATTGATACAGGTGCTATTGATCATATGACAAACTCTACTCACCATCTTATATCCATCCACCCTTCAACCCAATAAAAAATTCTGACTGTTAATGGAGGCATAGCACCTATCACTCATGAAGGATAAGTATCTAACTCTGACCCTCTTAATCTAGATATTGTTCTTGTTGTTCCATCTCTTTCTTGTAATCTACTATATGTTGGCCAAATCATTGAAATCTTGAATTGCACTATCAAATTTTGGCCTAATTATTGTGTATTTTAGGACATTGCAACACACCAGATTATTGGCTCTGGTATTAAATGTGGAAAGTTATACTATCTTGAGTTGCATGGTGATTCAAGTCAAAAGTCAAGTCAATAGGGTTAGTGAAAGTTGCTCGGCTAAAGACCAAGTAATCTTGTGGCATCGTCATTTTAGTCATCTTTCTTTTCATTATCTTAGACAAATAAATTCAAAATTATTTTTGAATACCATAGATTCAGAATTCCAGTGTGATATTTGTGAATTGGAAAAAGGCTAGTGAATCTCTTATATACCAAGTCATAATAAAAATTCAATTCCATTTATGACCGTTCATTCTGATGTGTGGGGACCTACTCGAATTCCTACTCTATCTGGTGCTCGATATTTTGTAATATTTATTGATGAATGTACCTGGATGACATGGGTATCACTACTTTCAAACAAAGGAGATTTGTACTCTAAGTTTCGGGACCTATACAAAATGGTGGATATGTAATACCAAAGTAAAATTCAAGTCTTGCAGTCTGACAATGGTAGGGAGTATGTTGACTCAATTCTAAATGATTTCTGCCATGAGCAGGGCATTCGCCACTAAATATCCTATGTCGGCACTCCTCAACAAAATGGTATAGTCAAACGGAAGAACCAAAAATTATTAGAAATTGTCTGAGCATCATTATTTAACATGAATGTTCCTCGAGAATACTGGGGAGAGGTTGTTTGATCCGCCATGTACCTCATAAATTGGACACCATCAAGAGTACTCGATTTCAAAATACCTCTTCAGAAACTTCAGGAACTTGTCATATCTCCACCCCTCAATAATCTAGAGCCCCGAGTTTTTGCATGCTTGTCATAAGTTCATTAGACACTCAAAAAATTAGATCCTTGAGTTATCTGGTGTATCTTTGTTGGCTATGCAGATCTACAAAAAGGATTTCGATGTTATGATCTGAATGCAAAGAAGATGTATGTCACTCGGGATGTTTAGTTTCATGAAAATTCTCCTTTCTTCTCCCACTCCGAGTGCTCTCTTCAGAGGGAGAAAAATACAAACCTCTTTAAATTTGAAGATAGTATTCTGAGTGGTCCAAATATTGAAGATAGCATTTTGAGTGTTCCGAGTCTGAGTCTCCCAAATGTTCTGAGCATCTCCTAAACATCTGATGTTTTTAGTCCAAGCATCTCACCTAGACATATAATTGAAGAAAATTCGAGTAATCAAGATAGTACATCTTCCCAACCCATACCAGAAGCTGAAGAAATTCTGGATGCGAATGTGCACAATAAAGCAAACTCGTCTCCTTTAGTAACTCCAAATATTGAGCCTCGTTATCCTTCTAGAATTAATAGAGGGATTTCAAAAAAACAATATGATCCAGACCTTCATACTAAAGCTAAATACCCTATTAACAACTTCATATCAATCAACCGTTTGTCTAACTCACATGCACTTACTGTAAATCAATTATCTACTATATCTATTCTGAGTAATGTGCAGGAAGCCTTAGATGATATGGTTTGGAAGAAAGCCATTAATGATGAAATTGAGGCATTGCAGAAGAACCGGACATGGGATCTTATTCCTCTTCCTGAAGGAAAGAAAACGGTGGGGTGCCGGTGGATATTCATTGTCAAACTTAATTCAGATGGAAGCATAAATTAGTATAAAGCTCGGTTGGTAGCAAAGGGGTATACTCAGAAGTATAGAATTGACTATGAAGATACATTTACCTGAGAAGCAAAATGAACACCATCCAAGTTCTTATTTCCTTAACTGCCAACCTGGACTAGCCACTACGATAATTTGATGTGAAGAATGCATTTTTGAATGGAACCATAGATGAAGAAGTGTATATGGATCTGCCACCTGAAACTACATGTACTGACCAAGTATTCAAACTAAAAAGGGCATTGTATGGACTCAAGAAATCACCTCAAACATGGTTTGGATGAATCTCAACTTTCATGAGAAAGCTTGAATATAAGCAAAATGATGTTGATCACATACTATTCATCAAACAGAAGTTATGTAAAGTCACCGCGCTGATTGTATATGTTGACAATATGATGGTCACTGGAAATGATCCAAGTGAGACAATAATTTTGCAAAGACAGTTAGCATCCGAGTTTGAACTTAAGGATTTAGGTAACTTGAAGTATTTTTTAGGAATTAAAGTTGCAAGACCAACTCAAGGAATTTCCCTCTACCAACGAAAGTATGTAATAGACCTACTGACAAAGACGAGCATGCTTGATTGTAAGCCAGCCAAGACTCCAATTGAAGTTAACCATGGACTTTCAGTCCTAGAGATCAAGTTCTAACTGATAGAGATTGGTATCAAAGATTTGTTGGAAAGAATTTAGTCACTTAGAGAAGCAAGAAACAGAAAGTTGTAGCAAGGTCAAGTGTTGAAGTTGAGTTTGGAGGAATGGCTCATGGAGTATGTGAATTGCTTTGGGTAAGGTGAATTGTTCAGGATCTGGAATTAAAACATCCGAAGCCTATGTTGTTATATTGTGATAACAAGGTAGCCATAGTAATTACAAATAATCTGGTTCAACATGATCAGACTAAGCATGTGGAGGTTGAAAGATATTTCATAAAAAATCATCTTAACTAAGGAACAATTGATCTTCCATTTGTTTTTTCTCATACTCAACTAGCTGACATCCTCATAAAGGCTGTATCTGAAAAAATATTCTACAACTCACTTGGCAAGTTAGGAATGATTACATACATTCACTAACTTGAGGGGGAGTGTTGAGGAAGTAAATATTTTCATTGTATATATTAGGAAGTAAATATTTGTGTTTAACTAGGAATAAAGTTTTTATTCTATTTAGAATGTTATTCTATTCCTAATTAGGTTGTAATTAGGATTCATATGTGTATATATAAGGGGTGTAACCTTTCTTTAAATATCATGAAAAAATATTTCCCTTGAAATTTTCTCTTTTTTTCTCTGAATTTTATTCTTCAGTATTACTAGAAAAGTCATGTAAATAATTATAAATAAATCTTTTTTTTCTTTCTTTTTTTTCTATGTTGCTACAGATGTATGAGCGTATATATCAACTACTATATCAAAACTAGGGTGATTTGAAATTTGTAACATGTCTTACCTAATAAGAAATAACCAAAATAGAAATTACTTCTCAAACTCAAAATTTTTTATGAGTGGACGATTTTAGCTTTGTCTCGAAATTGTTTCCTATTTCGTTAACGACCAAGTGACAACTTCTCTTTGCACAAAAGCAAAAAGTCTCAATCCTTCCAAGACAAATCAAATCAAATAGATCCATAAGATTTGTCCATCGCTCATAAATAGTAATTTTGGCAAAATAACATATTATTTTAAATTTTAAGCTTTATATCCAAAATAGTATAACAAAATAAGAAATTTGTTCCAAATAAATTTTATAAGATATTCATTTAAATCAAATATATTGCATTAATAAAAATTTATTTACAATTAAATTATATTTAAAATTCATTTTTAAATAAAATAATTTTTTTTGATAAAATTGAGCCACATACTATATTAGCATTTGCTAACATGGACTTATGAGACCAACTTTGCTAGCTCGAGCGCTTAATGATTTGGACTGACCTCTTACCATTGTTGTAGAGTTTCAATTAAAAAGTTACCCTAGATTGCAATTTATAAATGATATATGATAAATTGCAATTTTAAACTTTTATTAATTAAAATGTGAATTTTAATGCATAAAAATTATATTAGCCAAATTAAAATTTTCACTAACAAATATTTTATATTAATGAAATAAAAAATTACAATAATTCATAGAATTAAGACATTAATAATAATAATAATAATAATAATAATAATAATAATAATAAAATTACAATAATTCATAATAATAATAATAGTAGTAGTAGTAGTACTACTACTACTGCTACTACTAATACAAAGGAATAACCTATAATTTTCCTCCTACACTTTTATGTTTTTTGGATTTCCCCCTACACTTTTATTTACATGGATTTAGTTTCTACACTTTTATTTATATTTAAATTTAGTCCCCACCGTAACAGAGCGAGAAATAATTTTGAAATTCACGTTAAAAGATGACACATCACAATACATGTAAGAAAATATTGCCTCCTCAGCTTCGACATTACATGCCTAAAACTAGAAAAGGTAGAATTTCATCCATGTGTTATTTCTTTATAAGATCAAAGAAGAATAAGCAAATATGCATTTGAACTACATTGGAAGAAATTCCATTATTCTTTCTCTTATTGTTGCAGTCATTCTCTGATAGAAATAAATTAATCTAAATAAAGTGAGAAGAAGGTCAGACTAATGGAACAAAGGTTGGAGCATGAAGGGGAGCCTGTGTGTAAATGTGGTAATGTAGCTCACTTGTAGACATTGCAGACTGACAAAAATCCCAAACAACATTTTTATTGTTATAGTCACATCAATGCAAGTTAATTTCACTTCGTTTAACTAGTGTTAAGTTATTTTATTTAATAAAGAAGTTATTTTGAATTAGGGTTACTATGTTATGATATTTGGGGATTTGGTACTAGTAAGAATGCATGATATTAGGGTTTTACTGTAATAAATAAATAGATGAAAATGTCATGGAATAGGGTATGATGTTACTATTTTTTAAAATTTTAAAGTAGGGTATGGTGTTAGTATTTTATTTAATTGAAGACTTATTTATATATGGTACAGTCATAAGAATATGATTACTTCAAATGGTATATTAGGAGCTCAGTGATTACCAGATCATGTATATTAATAGTCTTAGAAAGGCAAAAAAAGAGTTAAAGGATGAGAGAAATTATGTGTTGGTTCATGCTGGGGAGGCAAATGCAATTTATGAACTTAAATAGGAAGAGTATAAGGCCATCAAGAAAGAAATGATGTAGAAAAGGTCAGAGAAGGAATCACTAAGGGTTGATAATAATTTTTTAAAGGAGAAACTTAAAAGGCTATCTCAACGGAAAATGCAAATTTGAAGGTACAGAATGAAGAGCTAATGGAAATCATATTACAAAATTGCAATAGATATAAAGAATTAACTAAAAAGATCGCAGGTCTTCAAACCATAATGGACAGCTTTAAGAAGGCACATAAGATGTATATAGTAGGTATTGGAGTGGGACTTGTAGCTGGGATTGCAAATTATGCAACTCATAAATGATGTCTATTAGTGCTTTTGTTACTGACATGTTATTTTGTATGGAAACTCCTTTGACTTATAGTAATTTGCCTTTTAGTTGATGATTGTAGTTTATAATATGTGTATTAAGTGACATTTTATGGTAAAGTAGGTTACAACAAACTGAAGTTGTTAAAATATTTATGAATAGTTCGTGGTATTTTGGTATGTCAAGCTTTCAGGTTGTGTCTATGAATGAGTTTGGTGCAATTTAACAAATTGAGCATATATGAAAAACATATGTGCAAATACTAAACCTATTATTGAGTAACATAGTTAAATTTCCCTGTATGAATGCATACAATATAGAACTAATATAAAAGGCACTTTTATTGACAGAACAGTAATTAAAACTAGATTTACCATCATATTAGTACAATGTTTGATGGATATACAAAATCCTGCTGAACCTTGGCAAGCATGATTTAGGACACATGTGTCCTAAATGTATTTTTCCAAAATGTACTTAACATCTACCCCAAAAAAAACACCTTCTAGAACTCTTTCATATATAATAAGCATATATCACACTTCATGGCTTCCAAACAGGCCTCCTATTTCTAAGATTATAGGATTTTGATTGTAAAGATTTTTCTTATAACCTTTATATTGTCCCTATCATTCCCTTTCACTTTATTGTTCGAGTATGATCTATACAAAGGTCTTAGAGGCTTGTGCAATGACTGTAACACATGACAAACATATATGTTATAGATAACCTAAAATTAAAATTAAATAGACAATTTCAATTATAATTAGTCTTGAAATTAACCTTTAGATATGCAACACCACTATTAAGATTGACATAACAACCAACACCTCCCCTATTTGCACCATGTTGTGGATAGCTTGGTTGTGAAGAAAATGTAGCATTTGCTTCATTTATAATTGAATTGCTTCATTCAGGTTAACTCCGAGACATTCCATAGTGTTTATCTGCTGTAAAATAACTTAGACTAAACTTAAAATCCTTTTCCAACTAACACTACAAGAAATTGAATTTTTAACAACAAACTTATAGTAAGGGTTTATAAATACCATCATTAAAAGTAAGATACAACCACAGGATTTTGATCCCCTTAATTCTTACTACTATAACAACAGTTTTTGGAAATCATCACTACAGAGAGCTTGTTCCTGTCGTTATTAATCCAAAAATAAAAGCGCCATTTTTTTGCCCAAAAATAGAGCAAAAATATTTTATATTGTTCTAACCCACTAGGTTTTTTTGGGCATATTATTTCCCTCTTCCTTATCTCTCTTTTCTAGACCCAAAAATAGGTTTTGATCAGAAAATACATCCATCAAAATCGATCTCTTCTTCTTCTCAGTTCCATTCAATTTAAAAAAAAAAGAAATGGAAAAATTCTCAATAATGATCTACAAAATATGCTCCCTACACTACTAATCACCACTATCGTCTCAATTTTCACTCTTTTTTAAAATTCTCCTTTGACCCCCTATCAATCACCCCCGGCAAATTGGTCACTTTCAATTTCTCATAATCAACAATGAGTGCTGCCACGAGAACAACGAATTGGAAAAGCTTTACTTCAACAACACTCATCCTAAAATTAGGTTAAATCCCACTAAAGAAGCATTTGAGTTATTAGTGCATGTTCACGCTCTCCCACTTTGCATTCCTTACATCTCTATCTCATCTATTGTATTATTTAAAAATCATAAGCCCTTCAAACTTGAACTCAAATAATCTTCTAAGTAATTTTCTTTAAAGCACAAAATGGTCTTGTAAAATCATCATGTTCAGCAAATGCAACTTGTTGATAGGAGAATCAGGTGCTATCATTTTTTAATCAGGTAAAATTTTGCTTTATTTTCAATTTGATAAAATTAGCAATTCCTTTTTCAAAAGTAAAATTCTCAAGTACTGTAAATCTACTAAGAATGCAATTAGGAAATTAAACTTGTCTTTAAAATTTTACAATTGTTTCTCACTTGAAATTGGTTATGCAATTTTATTTATTTATTTTGTATCATTAATCATTTATTAATAAATTACATTGCACAGTTATTGGTTTTTTTCATTTTTAATGATTAGATGCATTATTAATTTTTCTACAAAAAAGCATTTCACTTCCTCACTTTGCATGTTAACCCTAACAGTAAAGGGATATACTATGTTGCACTTACCCAAGAAGACCAGTGTAGACCAAAAGAGGTGTGATTCTTTTAACCAAGTTAATAAAATGTGAAACTCTTCCCTCACATTCCAAAATAACAATTTTTCATTTCTTCCCTCAAGTTTTATTAGGTAAAAACTCTCATACTTGCCCTTTTGGAGCATTTGGAAAATTTGCTACTAGAATTACCAATACTAGTGCAGGTTTTGTATTAGTAATAGGGACACTCCTCCTCAAGATTTGTAATAATCTCATTTGTTTAAATATATGGCTAATGCAATTTGTTTCCATGAAAATTTTCTTGAAGTCATGTTATATAAAGGAGTTGTTATATTTTGATTTGTGTATTATGTGGTTATGTTATTATACCCCTTTTGTATTCCTCAAAACTACAGGTGCCATAAACTTTAAGATTTGGAATGGATGAAGAAGTGGCTACTATTTATTATCAAAGGGTTTAATTTTGTGAGTGAGTTAATAGGATATGATGCATTTTTTTACTTTGATGGGCATGCAATTGCCCTTAAAATAAAATTTTCCTTTTTTTGGCTTAATTTATTTGGTGTTTATTTTTCCAAAGAAATATATGTGTTTAGTGCACAATGGAGTTCGTTGGCACAACTTTTGAAAGCTTAAATATTAGTAAGCTATATATTCTGCTATATGAACAAAGATTGGCTAGTTAAATTTTAACTGCATTAATTAACAATGCATAAGCATATAATTGTATTGGTTGTTTGGTTTTCCAAATGACATTGTGTAACATAGTTGTTGAAGTTAGGGGGAAGAATGGAGTTATCCCTATAGATAATACTATATTCAAGTATTTTAAGGTACAATGTGTTCGATTTTTTTTATCATTGTTTAGCTTTTTTCAATTTGCTAAGAAAATACAGAGTATTCTTTCAAGGATTTATTATGTTATTTCTTTTTTCTACATATGATAAGACATCTCTTCCCTTTATGCTAGTTTATAGTAATGAGAAAGCAAGGTGGACTTTCAGTTTTTATTCACATTTTGTCCTTTGGTTTTATCAAAACTAAGTCCTTTCTCTTACTTTACTGCTCTACTTGCTTTCCCTGTGTACTTCTTTTATATATCTGGGTTTAGCTTCTTTTTGTTTAATTGATATGGCACCCAATTGTTCTCATTACTTAGGTTTAACTTACAGGTTTGTTATAGCAATTAAAAAATAGATATTTGTTTATTTAGGAGTTTTGAAATAGGGTGATCAATTGATATGCAAGTACCAATAAAAAAATAAATTGAAGCTGTAATAACCTGAATATTTTTTTATACTATATTTTATATATATATAAATATTGAGAAGTTTTAATATTATTATTTTTGCATCATTTTTATTTTATGCACTTACCTTATTATTTAATTGTCCAAATATTTATTTATAGCATTATTTTACTAGAGTTAATAATATTATTATTTATAGTATTATTTTAACTAATGCTTGTCTTATTATTATTGTTGTGTGTGTGTGTGTATATATATATATATTGTTGTATACATATATATATATACTACCTACCACTACTTTAACCACCTAATATATTAGTTTTTAGACCAAAGAGTTGGTAAAAAACATCCATATAGGTCAACAATATTTTCTTCCTTCCCCTATAATTTTTTTTCTTCTTTTCTTTCTCTCTCCTTGCCATCTTCTTCTTCTTCCCTGTCACTGTTCCTGCTCCTTCCTCACGCCAGGCAGCACCACACCCCACCACCAGACCACCACACCTCACCACCGGATGACCACTAGCACCTCCCTTTTCGTCTAGACGTTGGCAGCTACTGAAGGAGGCCATCTGGAGCTGTTGAAGTTGCACAACAACAGCCTTCCTTCTGCCCTTGACTCTGTTTTTGGTGAGTTAATGGGTTAAGTGTAGTAGATTTTGGTTGATCTTAGAAGTTAGGTAGTTGATTTTAGTTAGTTGTTAGGTTGATTTTAGTTAGTTGTCAGGTTGATTTTTAGTTGTTGAGGGCTGTTGTTAGTTGATTTAGTGTTGATTTAATATTGTTGATTTTTATTATATTTACTAATTACCCAGAATTTTATTTTAATTATGTAGTTAATTTTTGGGTTGATCTATACTTATATTAGTGTATCTAAATTATTTGGGGTTAATTTTGGTTAAGAGTATATCAAAATTGATTTAGAATAATTAAATTGATTTTTATGGAATTTTTGTATATTTAATTAGGTATTTTAAGTTTTATGTATATTTTGTTAATGTGATTAATTAATTATTTTTGGTTGAATATTTGAGTTAATTAGTGTTAGTATATTATGTTAGTAATTTTGGTAGTGATAAAATAATTTTTGATAATTTATTTAATTTTTTTAGAAATTATTATTATTATGTAAATTTTGAAATAATATGTAAATTGTATGTTTTTGTTGACATTATAATTAAAAACTATGTTTTAGTTAATTTTGAGATGAAATGTGGTATTAAAATAATTTTTATAAATTATTTATTATTTTTAGTTAATTAATACTAACTATTTTTGAAAATTTATTCAAAATTAAATTATTTATTGTTTTGTGGTTTAAATGAGTTTTTAATTAATATTATAGTATATTTAAACTATTTGGGCAATTATAGTTTGAATTTGACTATATTATGTTGAATATTTGGAAAGTTGGATTTTTATTAATATTATATTATTATTTGAAATTATATTAAATTATGGTGGAAAATAATTTTACTTAGTGTTTTAAAAATTTAATAAATTATATTATGATTTATTATTAATTTTTATAGTTTTTGGTGATTTACTATATTAATATTTTTGTTTTTTTGTGAACCTCGGTTGGGAATTGTATAGTTTGGGGTCCCAACCTAAGATGTTATGCCACTGTGAAATTTTAAAGTGTGTTTACTTGCAGGGTTGACTCTACTTCGGTAGAGGGATGTCCGTTTTACAAAGAAAATTCTGTCGAATTTTTGGTAAATTTCTCGTAAAACGTGATACCGGGTCAATCTTAAAATTATTATTCTTAATTCGAATCGAGTCTTCCTTAGAAACTCTAGAAGTTAGGTTTCTATTTTCTTATTGTCATTTTCCTTTTTTGTCTTTTAGCTGCCCCTCCAATCGCGTCTACCAGTCGAGGTCGGACACGACTTGCTATATGAGTGTCTTTATCCTGTAAGTTAATATTTGATTTGAGTGTCGAGTCTTTAATTTAAATAATATTAAATTCTTATGAATTTTATGAGATTCTAGTCAAAATTTCCTCATTTGATATTGCATGATTTAATTTATAGTTGATTTATTTTATTGTTGTTTATTATAATTTTTCCTATTTTATTTATTTACAATTATTTCAAATAAATTATGGTAGAACAGGCTACCTGATGGGTTTCATCAGGATCATATGCGCACCGGTAAAATGTGATTATTATTTATTATATTGATAGGGCCAATAGTCTGGTGATGCTTTGCTCTCGGACACCGCCGGTATAATTTGGATTATTATTTATTAAATTACTGAGGTCAATGGTCTGGTGATGCTTTGCTCTCAAACACTGCTAGTGGTTTTGGATTAAGTGTTGTGACTACGGCTGTGTATCCTGATGATGCTTTGCTTTGGGGATCCGACAGTCTTGGATATAAGTGGGTCGTATGACTGTTATAAAATTTATAAATCAAGTTCTACCAAATTTTTATACTGAAATGTTTTAAAAAGACATTTAAATATTTATTTCTTCCCTTTTTAAAAATTGATTTATTATATGTATATCAAATGGTTTGAATAAAATTATATTATATTATATTTCTATGAAAATTTATTTTTAATGAGATTTTCAAGCTGCATTTATAACTTACTCAGTGAGGTCTGACTCCCCTCAACTTATTTTTTTCAGGAGTTTGGGAGTTTTCTGTTAGGTCTACTTCTCTTCGCTATGTAACTTCGTCACCAGCTATTCTACATAGGTCTACTTAGTTGTGTTGTATTTATTTTCGTGTACCGCAGTAGAGAAAATTGTATAACTACATATTTTATTTGGGATTTCATGTATTTATAATTTATGTACTGAGATATTATTTGTATAACTGATGTTTATTTATTTTATGCACTGATATTATGGTTTAAATTATATTGATAAAAATCAGTTTGATAATGTGCATTGTGAGTTAATTATTTATTTTAAGGTTTCAAAGTTTAAATATTCCGCGTTTTTCTTTTAAGGTTTACTACGGGATTCAATAGCTTTATGCTTTCCCATTCCCTAGTACCGGTCATGTGCCTTGTGTTCGGGTCATGACAGAAGCAATTCAATGTGCCTGTATGCACAACACCAGATTCTCCCATGCTGCTTCTTCTCTCGTAGAAGTAAAATAAAGGCTGAAACCAAACTTTTTTTAGGCTTTAACAATGGAAATGGTGGCCATGTTGATGATTTAGTGAGTGTAGTTGTTGTAGGCTTTACTATCCTTTTTAAGCATATTTATCCTTCCTCTTACAATGATTGGAAGTCCATAAGAAGGTAACATGAAATCGATAAACTAGAAATTATGTGATTGCATTCTTTTTTATTGTTCATGTTTATTTGAAGTCAGGTTCCTTTAGTTCATTTTACTTCATTATTCCCCTAGTAAAGGAATTATTTTTTAAAGAATCATGTTCTTATTGCTTATATATATATATATAGGAGTTGATTCAGAATTTGTAGATTGGATCTCTAATGGAAATACTTATGATTATAACTAAATAATTTCATTTGCATTAAGGAATGGCCTGAAACATTTGAACAAAATGTGATGTGCAAAATTAGAACAATCAAAATGTTATTCAACTATAATACATACTTCAATTTAACTTTTGCTCATTACATAAGTACAACATGCTATTTTTCTTTGAAATATTTTTTATGTTCAATTTTGAGAATCATAATACATGTTGGTCTTTGCAATAAAATTAGGTGGCTAAAATAATGTTTAAGTAGTTGTCAATATTCATGTTCACAGAAATTATACCATCTTGGTTCTTGTAAATTCAGATGACCTTTTAATTAGAACATGTCATTGATTTGTAAAACCATTTATTTATGAAAATATTTTTTGCCAAATAACTAGAAAAATTTATCCTTTACATATAATGATGAACAGGGGGATGAATGTGGTGGGCTTGTAAAATTTGAGTTTGGCTTATCTGTCAACTACTCATTTAGTAATTTCTCATTTAAGGTATTTTCTTTACTCTTGGCATTTGCTAAACTAGTCCATGTTTTTATTTTTTATCGACATTATTTCAGTTATTAGTTGTGGTCCATTCCTTATTTTCTTCCTCTTAGTTTCTCATGCCCTTTTTAAGAATCCATGTTTAGAATAACTTTAAAATCCAACAACAACAACTTAAAATTGGATTTCTTTTTTCTTTATCAATGCAAAAGCATTAAGAAAAACATATGCTTTTATTTGTTGCTCTGTTATCGTGTGCTTTGATGTTGTAGTTTTCTTTTTTTGAGTTATTATTATATTTCCTGTTATTTTTGAGTGACCATTATCTTTTCATTATTGCTACTCCTCTCTCATAACAATTTCTCCTATTGTTGTCTTTTCTTGTTGATGTTAAGTATTTAGCACCAATTCTATTTCTATTCTGTAGTTTTGTTGCTTTACCATTACATTTTTGGACTAATTTATCTCTTATTGATGGATGGTTTATTGATGTTGGTGGTGTTTAACCATCCATCAATTAATATTGTTTTCTTTTTTTTTTGCTTTTTTTGATCTCCAAAGCCCATAACAAAAATAAATTAGAAGAAGTGAAGTATGGTGGCTTTAATAGCCACTTGTTTCTTAGTTACATTGAAGGATGCATTCCAAGGAAGGTGCATGACACAAAACTATCGAAGTGAGGAGTGCTTAAATTTTTCTTAAAAAAATTTCCAACTTAATTGTCTATAGAATTGTGTATATAAATTTTTCTATTTTAGTTGGACAAATATTACAAGTACTCTTATTATTGGAATATTAATGAAAGTGTTATTTATTCTTGTGTTCATTTCCTTATTTAGTAATTTTGTTTTCTTTTAATATTGTGTATATATATAATGATAACATTTAATAAAAAAGAAGAAACACAAAAAGATTATATAGCATTGATGGCAATATATTTTGTTAAGACATTTAATAAAGGTATCATCTAATTTATAATGAGAGTATATTAATTGTTGTTACAAGGCTTTTAATGATGGGAAATGTTGTTATAGTGAGAAGAATAATTATTGTTGTTACTAATATTTAATGCGAGGAATCTTATTTCTCGCTAATTCAAATAACGAAAGGAAATTCACTCATGTCATTAATAAATTTTAACGAAAGAAGCTCTAACGACAGGCCACGATAGGAAAATTCCTATCGTTAAGGATTTTTAATGACAGAAATTGAATTTATAGCAACAACGTTTACCTTAGTTAAAACTCATTTTTCTAGCAATGCAGCTTGATGTGTTTGTTACCCCCTTTCCCTTTGCATCACATCTTACACTTGTGTTATTTTGTCTTGGAGTTACATCATAAGTTCCATGATCTCTTGGAGGTGGCTGAATAGGTGTATTTTTTGATTGCTTGCCTTTTGCTTGGACATTTGTGAACTTTTTCAGAAACTTAATTTTGTTAACATGTACACCACTACCCTTTTATGGTTGAATAGTTAACTTTTTCTTGTTTTTCTTAAATTTAATATGGATTAAATAACACTTATAAATACTTAAACACAAGGAAGATTAAATTTATAAGTAAGCCATATTAATTTTTCATACCTGTATGTCAGTGTTCTTTTTGGACAACTTTGGATGTTATGGCCAGCTTCCTTACACACTCCATAAGTCATGATTCTGCCACTTCTATCCAACTTCCCTACTTTCTTAATCTCATAGTTGTCTCTTCATATCTTGATTTTAGGACTCCTGTGCATCTTCTTAAATTGAGGAGGTTCTATTCTCTCTTTCCCATTTTGTGGCTAGTGTATCTTCTTTGGAACAGGTTGTATGCCAGGTGCATAGGCGTTCCCATAAGTGGCTTTGTTGTACCAGTGTTCTATGTAGTGCTTAGGATGGCCAGTCTTATTATAGATGGCACATACAACATGCTCATATAGGATTCCTGTCAAGTCCTACTCCTTATATGTGCATATTTTCTTGTCTAAATGAACCATATGCTTGTTAGTGTGATCATATACACTAGTGATCTCGTATCCCTCATCACCATTCCACTCTAAAAACCAGTTAAAAGAAGTCTCTTTATTTTTTTCCAATTTCTACAAGGATCTAGGACTCACATCCAAAATCCCCTTAAATAGATTGCCTATTCTTCCACATCTTGTTAATAACTTGCACTCTAATTTTTTCCATTATTGTAATAATTGGCTTGCATTGGATATCCAAAATCCATCCATTAAAAGTCTTTGACATGTTGTTGTCTACAACATCACACTTCACATTTGGTTTGAAAATACTTTGCACCAACTTTCAACTCTATAATCAAGTGCATCTTTCACCAATCCTTCCTTAAGGTTGGATAACTCATGAAGCTTATTCTTCAAATCTTGATCAAAGGTTGCTCTTACATAGTTCCAAAAATCTATTTTTCCTTCTTTTCCTCTCTATTTCTTGGCCTAATTGGCATATATGTGTCTAGCACACATCCTATGCTCTGCATTAGGCAATTTAAGATTAATTGCAGCTTCAACTCCCTGCATCATAGTCAAGAGCACACAAATATAAAGACACTTATATATTTGAAAAAAAGTAAAGATATTTGAGTAGTGTATACCTTTTGCATGTCAAATACAATTATATATCCTTCACCATCACTAAGGGGCATATCAAATTTCAAGCATCTCAAAAACCAAGTTGAAGTGACCTTTGTCTCCAACTGAACCCCCCCCCCCTTGCAATTGGAAATATTTGATTATTTCCATCCCTTCCAATAATACAAAGCAATTAACCCTTATAGAAACCCTTAAAAAAACACCCATCAATACTAATTATCCTTTTACACTCTTCAACCCAACCTCTTTTACAAGCTTCCAAACACATATAAAACTTGCTAAATTAAGGTTTACCCTCTAAATTTTCAGAGCACAATTTTGCAAAAGCAAGTGCACCCTATATTACTCTCCACAATAACTTGTGCATAATCATACAAGGCTATATATTCTTCTTTTAAGTTTCCTAATAACTCAGTCAATATTTTCTTATTTGCATGACTAACCACATTTGCACTTACACTCATTTTCAATTCATTTTTAATTAAAGCCTTGAAATCTTTCAACTTGATGTTAGGCGGACTCATCAATCTATTTTTGAAATACGTCTTGAGAAATTTTGCATTACAAAATTGTCTCTTATTTCTTCTTTCACATTTATGGTGAGGGTTGTATGTCTTTACAGTGAGTGTATTATCTACATTATGGATACTAACTAAAACAACCTAAGGACAACCTTTTTTACACTCAGCTTTCACTTTGTTATGATCATTCTTCATATAATGAATATGTAATCCCTTCAAAACAGTATAGCTTGTGATGGCATCCCTCATTTGTTTAACATTCTTGAACTTCATACTAAGGTAAAACACTAGAATTTTAGAATTTCAATCAGAGAAAATCTTATCAGATGGTTTTCTTTAACATTGATGTCCAAACTCATCATCAGTGTCACTATAGTAACTACAAACATCAGAGCTCCTATATTAAACACTCTCATTCCCATCTGATTGCTCACCTTATGATGCTATTATATCATCCTCAACATTTTATTCTCCTTCTTCTATGATGTCTATAGGAACTTGCACTAATTCATCTATGTCTTTTTTATTCTTTATAGACTAAGAAGCTCTAACTTTATCCCTTGCAGCTTGTAATTCATCATCTTCATTGTCTGTTAATCCCTTAACAGTGACACTTATTTCACCAAATGTTTGGTAGGTTACAAACTCTGGTTCAGGGTCCTCACAGTCATTTTCATCCTCAATGTTAACCCTAATGTCTACAACTCCATTATTAGTTTTAACCTTAGTATTGAACCCACTGTCACTATCCACTTGTACTTCCTCAACTGTGACTTGCCTACTTCGATTAGTTGAGGACCTAACGTGCTCATTATTTATAACTTGGACAAAAGGCTAAGATTCTCTCCTTAATTGAATTCCAATGCTACCCTCATAGTAGGGGCAGTTAACTATAAAGTGTTGGGTTATGCGATTCAAAATGCAATAAAAATTTAAAAAATTTAATCACAAACCTAAACTAGATCCATGTAATTCGATTAACCGATTGATATAGGGTTTCAAAAAACCTTACCACAAATGCACGAAGAGGAAAAATTGCTGGAAGGTAGAGAGGGGGTTCACTATGGTGACACCCTACCTCAAGCTTTTGATTATCTAGGCCAAATTAAGACGTCTCCAAATAGATACATCCTTTAAAAGTATCCACATGAACAACCCTTGAATCAAAATGAACGTGTGCACTAGCACCTTTTTATTGATTGTCTCACAACTCAAGAACTAAAGAACTCTATGTTTTTATTTTCTTAAAGGAGAGAAAATGAATTTAGTTAGTAGAATAAAAGACATGTGAAACCCTAAAGAATATGTCATATTTATGGACCTCTCAATTAGGGTTTCATTTACCAAAATAAATTTTTAGTATATTCCACTTATTTATTTATAATTTTCTATTTATTTAAGATATATATATATATATATATATATATATATATATATATATATATATATATATATATATATATATATATATATATATATTTTCGTAGAGCTTTATTAGGCTTGGTGAACCAATATTTATTTTGGGTCTGTTCTAAGTGTGCGACCCTATAAGTTTACATGACATTGGTAATAAGCCTAAAATCCCTATTTAGGCCTACAAGTCATAAGTGGCCTCTAGTAAGACATTATGACTACCTAAGTCATGTGAAGGTCGATAATCCAACATAACCTAATTTATAGTGAATATTATAGTCCTTTCGTCACATGATATTTCGATTGAACATAAGGCATAGTTTTTTTCATCCATATACCATTCAATTATATTATTTTTTTAATTCCAAGTAGACTAAGAATGATAACTCTTTATCAATTCCTTTCAACGTGGCCATGCATTTTCCTCAATTTATCTTATAAGGGGCCTATAGATATCTTACATAGATTAAATGAGGGATAAATTTCTTCTCAATCACTCACATTTCTCACATAACTAATTTCATATCCAACAATAATCTATTTTATCATCTGGTTAAAGATAATGCTAAATCATGTCAAAATACAAAATAATTATATAGAAATACATGGTGATTTTAAGGTCAGATGACTAAATCAATATTACTGTGATGAGAATTACTTATGACAATTATCTATATAGTATTCTCATAAGGGTCAATCAGTACATTATTTCTTAAATAAGTACCTATGAGTTGACTTAATATCTCATATTCATGATTAGTAAAACATAATCATCAGTCAACACCATACTAGCCTTCATACATTATAAAGACTAAGAATAATTTGAATAGAACTCATATTTAATTTAGGGGTTTTACTATCAAGTCACATACTTAATGATCTTCAGAAGAATTGACTATTCAAGTAATTATCATAACATAAAATGATAATGAAAATGTCTCTTTTTTAATAAAATGATAAAGTCAAAACATGGTCATATATAATTGACCTAATGCACATCATTATATAAAGACTAATCTCAGCCCATTAACTAAGTTAGTGCAATGATCTAATAAGTCCTTATCATAATTAATTTCAATAATTTCCTCACCAAGCTTTTTATAATATAACCCCCCAACTCGTTTATATCCTAAGTCTCTTATATAACTCATAACATTAGGGTAGGACAACATGTCGATATCTAAAGCACAATCCATAAAAGTTAACTCCCACCCACATATTCAATACCTTTATCATTCTTCATAATGGTCCCTCCATGATGCAATACCGATTTAACATCAATGTCACCCATTTCCCCTAAATTCTTACGTACCAAAATAAACCAAAATCAAAATATTATTAAATTCTTCTAACCAATAATACCAAACAAGGACAACCATGAAATGAATTCCTTTTACTCCTTATATAATACTTAATTAATTTATGGGATGAGAGCTAAGATCGATTGTTGTTTAATTTATGACTAAAAAAACTATATTTCTAAATAAATAATATAAATAAACACATGTGCATCTACATAATGGTTTCATTTTTTATTTTAGTGGACCACAATTAACAATAAAAAATAATTTTGTACATTTCAAATAGAGTGGTCTACCACCGTCGAATGCTTATGAAAACTCCAACAAACAAGTCGTCTTCAGCATAAAAAGCCCCACCACTGTCTCCTTCGAGCATGCACTGTCTACTTCAACATAACTCCACCACAGCTCGACTACTTTTTACTTTAATAATGCACCACTCTATACTTTGATAACGCACGCCTTTTAACTCTATAATTGTACTTCAAAAGTTACCCACTACAGATTCTTATCATTTGCATAATATTTCTCAGCTCTAAAACATATTTGGAAGTCAGTTTCTCTCTTTTGTATAGCTAGAGGTTTTGAACAAAAGCTAGGGATTTTGAACTGTAAATTCGAAGTCAAAGAAGACCTAAAGCTAAAGGTTTTTTTTTTCCTTTAATAAATGTCCTTTTTAACCTTCAAGGATCTCTATTATTGCAATTTTAAGTAATGACTATGTTGTCTTATGTAGCATTTTTTTAGTAATAACTGTCTCAGTTAACAGCGCGTGGATATCATGCCAACGATTTTGTTACGGTAGGGACTAAATTTAAGAATAAATAAAAGTGCAAGAACTAAATCCATGTAAATAAAGGTGCATGAGAGAAATCTATAAAAAATAAAAGTGTAGGGGGAAAATTATGGGTTATTCTACAAATTAATATATAATAACTCATATATGCAAAAAATAAAAAAATAAATATCCAAAATTTAATGTATACAAATTAATGTTTAAGCACTCAATGAAAAAAAAAAAAAGATACATAGGGCAAAATATAATTTATCCCTAAAAAGTTAAAATTGTAAGATTTTAAAATATGAGTAAAAATCACAATTTCTAATATTAAAATGATAAAAATATAAGTTATTTATATGTAATTTGCCAAAGAAATTAGAGCTCAACACGAGATTGAAGAAAAATATCGAATTTAATTGAAATTTTGAATTGAAAGATATCAAAAATGTACTTAACTAAATAATTTTGATTTCAAATTAAACTAAACCAAATTATATGACTAATTTGGTACGGTAGTAGATTTTTATAAAAAACTGAATTGAGAACCTACTGAATCATAGCAAAACTGTAAGAAATTGAAAATTTGAATGAAGTACCAAATATTAATTTAATAAATAATATATAAATATTAATTAAATATCAATAAATTATATACATTTTATTATATTATCAACCAATATATATTAAATACATATGTATAATAATATATGATAAAAATTAATATATTTATATTTAAAATATAATAAACAAATTATATTATACTAATTTAAAATATAAAATTAAAAAAATTAACACGTTACGATTACAAATCATAATAATAATAATATTATTATTATTATTATTATTAAGAATCTAATAAATAAACTATAAAATATCTATTATATCACAATTTAAATTTAAAATATAAAAAATAAGAAAATCAACATTATATAGTTCCAAATCTTGTAATTCATTTAATAATTATTATTTTAACATTGTATGGCGTAAAGATTATTATTATTATTATTATTATTATTATTATTATTAAAAAATAAGAATATAAATTACTCATTGTATTGCAATTTAAAATTAAAATATAAAAATAAGAAAATTAATATTATATGTTCCAAATTTTATAATCTGTATTAAATTATTTTTTATTTATTTTAGATTTTATTAATTCTCAATTTAGTTTTTGACAGAAAATAATGTTATTATTTCTCGTTTTGCACTTTAAATTGATTTATTTAAATTTCTAAATTTTTTATTTTAAACCATAGTATATCATTTAAAAAAAAAAAAAATTTCCACACTGAACTGTCTAAAAAAATTAATATGGTGTTAAGAATTATATTCTTACAATTTTTAAAATTTAATATAGTTGCAGATATTTTAAATTATGGAATTTCTGGAAACCGTGTGCACCAGAAGCTTCGATTGTTGCCGTCAGGAGTCCATCAAGCAAAGCGACATTATAGCCTGCCGACAATGGGAAAGTCAACTTCTATTTTAAAACCATGAACTATTTACAACTATTAATCCGGACTGCCTACCGATTCCTTCGGTCACCCTCTCTTCCTAAGTAACAATATCCAAATTCCACGCTCTCATTTTTCTCATCTGCCTCTCTTATCTCATCTCATGCAAGCATATTGAAATCTTGAAGGGGAGCAAAACCTTTTTTAAAGAAAAAAATAGATACAAACTTTAAGAAAAAAAATTCAAATTCTCAATTCTTAATGTTGAAATTGAAATTTCTAAACCGTAAAAATTAGAGAAAATAAATTTATTTTCCTCCTAAAAAAATTCAGGTATGTAATTATAAATTATAATTTTTATGTTAAAATTTTGATGCATGACTATACAAATAATGCTATATTATATAGTTGGATACTAACTCACATTTGTGCATGTAAAATTTTTTAATTAAAAATTCAAAAGGTATTAGTTTTCTTCTTTTTGTTGCTATTCTTTTTTAGAGAAAAATCATTGCTGAAAACATCTAAAAAATGTTTCAATTCATTTTTTATAAGCTCACATTTATGCATGTAAAATTTTTTACTTATTAATGTTTTGAAAAAGTTATATGACTAACGTACTTAACATTTGATATCCAAGTAAATTTCTACCAGGGAGAATAATACAGTAATTTTTAGGTGTTCCATTTTCAAGGAAAAAAAAAACTAATGGAATTGGTTTTATGTTATTTTACCTGCTACCTGTTTTGGCTGTTTAATAAGGATTAAATAATTGATAATTGGTTGTTGTAATTGTGATTAAAAGGCGGAGGAAGAAGGGTAAGAAAATGGTGGAGCCACCAGGATCACCAGAATCATCAAGGACATCGTCATCCTCGTTAATGGAAAATCTCCTGGGTTTGCTTAGAATTAGAGTGAAACGAGGCATCAACCTCGCTGTTCGAGATGTTCGCAGTAGTGATCCTTACGTCGTCGTCAAGATGGGCAAACAGGTTTCTCTCAAATTCTAAATGCTGTTGCATTTTATATATCATTTTCCGCACCAATCAAACTCGTTAGATCAGTGGGTTCACAAGTGGGTGTTATCGGTTTGACGATTCTTAGTATGAAAATTGTTAGTTTGATGAGATCATAAGTGGTTCTATCAATTTTTTTATTTTCATTGATTCGTGTAAAGTGTAATGTGGTTGCATTTTTAATTTCTTATGCTTTACATCTTTATTGGCTTTTGGATCATCATGTAGTGTGTTACATATGTTTATAGTTTCTTCTATTAACTCTCATGGGTGTGCAGATCTTTTGATTATTGTATCTGTGAGCATTTGATGCAGAAACTAAAGACCCGTGTAATAAAGAAGGACGTTAATCCAGTATGGAATGAGGATTTAACTCTTTCTGTTACGGATCCTAATCTTCCAGTGAATCTGGTAAGCTTCCTTTTATATAATGCTACATTAATCTCCTAATGTATGGCCATTTCTTCTAAGTTTTTAGTTTCAGCATGTATATTATCCTCTTATTGTAACAAAAGAGTACTGTTACATTAGTTTTTATAATTCTCAACTTGGAAAAACTTTCATAATAAGAAGCATTGATGAATGAGAGAACTTTAAAATATATACATACATAAATATTGCATATAACCTTTCATGTATAAGGAATGACTTGATCATAATGAAATCCATGCGGGATGCCTGTAATTTCCAAGGCTTTTTTTAGAAAAATAATTTGTCCTTAAGCCCATAATGATAACAGTTGATATTGTGAAGTTTTAAGGTGGAATTTGAAAGCAGTTGAAGAATTATAATGTAATTTAGGAATAATGGAAGTTTGGCAGTGTAGCTGGGATTGCTTTTCCTCTTTTATATATATATATTTTTTCGTATTTTTAAACTTTTTTTATAGCTGCTTTTAGGAATTCAACTTAAGGAATGCTTTAGCCAAAAGCAAGTGAAAGTAAGCAATAATAATTTAAAACAGAAGTTCAAATTTCTCCACAGCAATGCCAAACAGACCCTGAAACAACTAATTGTAGGGAAAAAGAAAACCAGTTATTTCATTGTTTGCCATATTCATTTCTGTTATTCATTGTACTTTTGGGTGTGATTGCAGACTGTGTATGATCATGACACATTTAGCAAAGATGATAAAATGGGAGATGCAGAGTTTGATATCAAAGCATATATAGAGGCCTTAAGGATGAATTTGGCAGACTTGCCAAATGGCACCATTATCACAAGAGTACAACCAAGCAGACAAAATTGTTTATCTGAAGAAACATGCGTAACTTATACCGATGGCAAGGTGATTCAAGATCTCTGCCTCAGATTAAGAAATGTGGAATGTGGTGAAGTGGAAATTCAACTACAATGGATTGACCTTCCAGGTTCCAAGGGATTATAGAAAGCTATGATCTGCTTTTTGTGGCACATGAGGAGTGGACTAGTTCAAGCTTTCACTACCAATTACATTTGGTTCTGGTAAAGTTGGTCTGTCTAAATATTGTGCATTACAAGCTGACGTTGTATGTTTTTTAAATTGCCTATTTGCATCAGATTGGCAATTTCAGGATTCTTCTCCATTGTCATGAGTGCTAAAAGTCTATGCACAGTACTTTTGCACCAATTTTGTTGGAAATATTCTGAACTTTGAGATCATGTATCTTTGAATTCCTTTCACAATCATGTTGTGCTTTATACACATATGTCCAACAATAATAGAAACTAACATGAACAACAGGAGTAAACAAAAATTATGCTTTTGTTTGTATTTTTCAAGGCAGTTTTGGCTGTACAAATGCCATTCCCTTATGCTTGAAATCTTTGCTCTTTAGGATTAGAGTTCGCCTATTTGATGTGACTGAAATCAGATTGCAAATTCAGTTTCAACTGAACAGAACTACACTAAATGCTCACCAAAGATGAAAACCGACTTAAACCGATGGTATTATTTTGGCTTTTTGTTCCGTTTTTTATTTTATAGTAAATATAATTTTGTCAACTAAATATTTTTAAAAATACTGTTAATTTTATCCTTACAAAATTAACTTTTCCAGAATTTTTCTTAAAAAATACGGGCTCTTCCATTTTTGCTTGTGGATCCGTTTTTAATTGGCAAAGATCTTTTGTGCCAACACGTTTCCACTGTTGTGGATCCGTTTCCATTGCTTACCAGTAGCCTGTATCTTGTATGCCAATTCACATACACAATACTGCATCCCAAACATAATAATAAGAAATAGCAAAGTATAGGTAGCGGGTTTAATGCGTCTCCAAATGTTTAGCGATTATGATACTGTGTGGTTTTAAGATCCATTACAAAATATAACAGGAGTTTAAGTCCAAGTCAAAAGTGGAGTCGTCACTTTGATGAGACATAGGAAAAATTTTACAACAATTGAATTTCATAGAGTTTATCCAAAAACCATCTTTAGAAATTGGATTCAGAAACTAAGTATAGGCTTTTGGAATGTCTAACCAACTTTACAATTGGTTTCTGTTTGCATTTTATATTTTATTATTTTTAATTATTTAATTATATCCTTATTTACATGCAAAATTACAGTTGTCTCGAAATAATTTTCAATTTTTATAGTTAAACTCAAGTAATTATTTTTTTTCCAATTTCATGTGGTTAACCCATCAATCATCACATTATTCATTCAAACCAACAAAATGAACATATAACAACAAAGTAAGTAAAATGCGCATACAGAAGAAATTATAGGAGGAGAAAAGATTACAACCTTTTAACATGCAATAAAATACAATAAAATAAAATGAAGATAAATAAAAATGCAAACTAAAGGATTCTATAAGTTGAAGTAAATTGTTTGATGACTAAATCATCACCCTAAATTGTTCCTAAAATAAAACCAAATTATTAACTCCAAAATAGAAATCCACAAGAAAAAACACCAAGTCAGGTCCTTAAAATTAAAAGAAATAATTAAAATACAGCAAACAATAAAGTTTTGATTTAATGACATCAATAATCAAAATAATAAAATGAATAAGAATCTAAACTCATAATTCATAAAATAACAACTAAGGCATGCAAAACACAGCTAATCATAAAATAAATGAAAAGTAAATACTTTGCCAGAGTAATAACTGAAATGAACCATTAAAATCCTCCTTAATAAAAAGCAAGATCATGCAATGCAACAGAAAATAACATGAGAAATTAAACTAATTTTAAAAATGCAAGAAAGAATAAATAAACACAAATAATTTTAAAATTTTCAAAAGAATCAACAACTTAGCATATCGAAAGTTACAACACAATGGTAAAATTGAAATATAAAAACAAAAATAAGAACGAACACGAAAAGAATTGAAATAGAACATCTCTTCTATTTTAAGGATAAGGCGGTGCCTTAACATAATAAGACATCATCTTCCTGTAATGAGACAACACTTTATCAAATAGTCGTTGCTTTATTGAATAGGTGTCACTTTATTATCAGAATAGATTAAATCTAAATAAGAACTCGTTTTCAAAAAAAAGAACATAAACTATTTATAAAATTATTTCTAAGTGATTCAAAAGAGCATGTTTACTATATCTTGTACGAATAAAATTAATATAAATGGATTTTAAAAAGAAAATGGTTGAGATTACTATTAAAAAATGATTCTTTATCCTTAGAGACACCGTTTAATATGCAAACTGGAACTCAACTAGCCTCCTTATGCAACCTTTTCCCCATTAGCCCTTCTTTTCAATGCTTTCTTCTCCTCTTCTCTCCTTGTCCATATTACTTTTTATTTTCAGTTTTATTTTCTTTTCTACATGATTTTTACTAAGAATTGCCAACCCCCGTACAAATGCCATCTCTCTCTCTCCTTTTAAACCCCTCTCTTCTTCTTGTGCCTCACTTTCTCCCCATCCTTGATTCTTGGCTCCAAATCGTGCTGTTAATAACTGATTTTTGTTTTCTCGGATATCATGCTAACAACACTCAATATTCAATATATATATATATATATATATATATATTGAAATATCTTCTAATAAGGCGCCGCCTGCCGCCTTAATACTAAGGCAATGCCTTATTACTAAGGTGCTTCGTCTAGTCAATGGGTCATGTTGATTGAGCTTTATAGAGAAATAGAAGTTGAATTGGACCTTGCTGTGTTCAATTTACTTCTAAAGTCTTCATCATCGGGCTTGTGCTCGGGAGCTAGGCAATTCTTGTGCCAACACAAAGATCAATTTTTTTCTGAAGCTTCACATCAGGTTATTATTAAATGAGTTGTATCAATTAATTTTTTTAATTAAAAAACAGCTTCTAATATTCTCATTAATTAATTGAATAGGTAGTGAAAAAAAAAAAGAGATGATTTAATGATCAATTAAGTTTTAAAATTTCTAATAAAAAACAAAAATATTTTTATGTTTTATTATTTTCATCTACGGTAAGAATAGCTCATTTAAACAAGTCATAAAAAAATTCAATTCAGACCACTATGTAATTAATTATTGTGGTATTATATATAATATACAGCCTGAAATATATATTTAAATATACAAATTTATACTAAATTCTTTACTTCTCTTGTTTGAGTTGTTATGTATCTTTTTGGTTGATTTATAGTTTTCTTTTTGTAGGTTGTTTTTTAATAATTATTGTTATTATTTTTTTGCTTGTTTTAGGATTATTTTCAAGTTGCTTTTCTTCTTTTTGTGGTTTTTTAAGTTTTAGTTTATTTAAGGTTTCTTTAAAGGATTTTTGTGCTTGAATTAAAAAATGACCAAGAACCAAAAAGATTAGCTAAGAAAACTGCAAAAACAATAATAAAAAAAAAACTGCTGAAATAACCAATTTTTACAACTAAAATAACTACCAAAATAAACAAAACAATAATAAAAAAAATAGCAACGGTTTATATTTTTTCAACTAAAACAACTATTGAAACAACCAATTTTTTTCAACCAAAACAACAAAAAACAACCCCTGAAATAACCAAATTTTTCAGAAAAAACAACTTTAGAAAAATATAACAAACAATGCTTTAGATTTTTTCAACCAAAACAACTACTGAAACAACCAATTTTTTCCAACCAAAACAATCTCGAAACAATCAAAACAACCACTACAAAATAACCTCACAAAACATAAAGCTAAAGCAACAAAAAAATACTAAAACAACCAAAAAACAACCATTGCACAACAACCTCACAAAACATAAAGTTAAAGCAACCAAAAGTATATAAAAAATAATATTATTTTCACCCTCCTAATTTTGCATTATGACTTTTATGAAAGCATAGTAATATAAAAAATAAAATAGTTATGGAATAGTAGTAGTGGTGGTATTAGTAGTGGTAGTAGTAGTAATAAATAATAATAAGAACAAGAAAAAACACTGTAAAAATGAAAAAAAAAAAAAAAAACTTTTGAAAGCAAAACATATAAGCGTGAAAAAAAAAAAAGCAAAACTATATTTTTGAAGACTTTTGTCAAAAACGGTGTGTGGTGTAATTTTCCTTAATTTAAATCTAACTATATTTTCAATAAAATCAAATTACCCCTAAAAAATATAATCAGCTCCTTATTTTTTTGACAGATAAATAAAAAAAGCTTCTAACAAATTACAAATATTTTCATAATATTTTAAATAGTTGACAAATAAGTTATTATTTAGTAAAAAACATTGTATTAAAAAAAATTTTATACTTATAATTAATTCAATTATAACTTGTAAAATTTAAAATCTAATAATATACTTGTAAGCGGCGGGGTTTTGCACACGCCCAAGTGTTGGCGACCACAACATTGTGTGGGCGTAAGGCCCATTAGGTTATACATGTTAGGTTTTTGAAGTCTAAATGGAGATGGAGTCACCACTCGAATAAAACTTGGGATACACTGTACAGCAACTGGATCCTACTGAAGTTCCTAAAAGCTGTCATCAGATAACAGGTTCGGAAACTAGGTATGGGCTTTTGAATGCCCACTCGACCTTGTGATCGACCTCCATTTGTGTTTTATATTTTATTACCTTTAATTATCCAGTTATTCCTTTATTTATATGCAATTTGGAATTGCCTTCAATCAATTATTCAATTTTACACTTAAGTCCGAGTTTGAACATCTCAATTTCATGCCTTAAAGTCTCGAAATTCATCAAAATAATAAATCAAAACAATACATTGGAATTCAAAGAGGGAAGAGATTAAGGATTACAACATTTTTACACAAATAAAAGTATAATAAACCAAAAATATACTAAAAATAAACCAAGACTAAACTAGTTCTTAGACCCATAAAAACATCTTGATAACTAATTAAGGGATAAACCCTTAACGATTCGACGAGATCAATCTCAAGGATCCTGCAAATGCCAAAATATTAGTCCCAAAATACATAAAATCTCTAAAAATAAAGCATTCAAACCAATTTACAAGACAAGTTCATGCAAATGGAGGTTAAGAACTTAAAATGTTAACTTGGAAGACATGGTACATATAGTTATATGCAAATAAACGAAATATAAGAACTTAAACATGCTTGGAAATCAAAATCATGCATAAATATTATAAAAATCTCAAAACAAAGGCATGGGTCACCTTATCGGAGTGGCAATCACCTCTATAAAGAGGTAATCACCTCATGGTAAAGAGGCAATGCCCTTTCACAGAGGCGTCGCCTAATCAATAAGCAGCCAAACTCTCAAAATGGCTAAACTTCTATTCTAAGCAAATGACATGCAAACAAACAATAAAAAAACTTGCTATTTTACAACTACATGCAACATCCTATTATATTGTATTAATAACATGGCATAACATATAACATAAACTCAAAATATACACTAAATAAATAAACAAACTAAGTCATATGCAGTCTAACATCAAAATGATAAGGAGATAAATAGGATTTACTTAAGTATGAGCTGTTAACAAAGTAGTTGCCCTCAGAGGTTGCTTTGGATGTTGAACTCTACTTGGATGTGAGCTACACTTGAGGACAAGCTTTTTTCACCTTCTTCTTCTTAAAGAAATGAACTTTTAAACTTGAGTCTCTCTTTTTCTTCTCAAGAACACCCTTTTTTGGTTTTAGAACCTCTCCCTCTTAATCCTAGTTCTTTTTTTTTTTAGCTAAATCTTGCTAATGGTTAGTAACCTCTCATTTTCTCTCTCTTCTTTCTTTATTTTTATCGTAACCCTCACCCATGCCCCTATATTCCCAGACCATCGTGAGCCTCAGTAGCCTTTTTCTTACCCCCAAAAATCTCTTCCTCACATAAAAATTAAGTTTGGAGGATGTGGGCCCCACTCCACTTGACCACTATGGTTGTAGCTGCATTAAATGCTATTGCAAGTGATCTGCTACAGAGGTGGTGCCACTACGATGAGGTGATCGCCTCAGTAGTAATTGTCAGAGAGGTGTTGCCCATTTGGCCTAACTTAAGGCCATGCCAGAGAGGTGTCACCTTTGTGCCAGGAGGTGATCGCCTCCTGGCACAAAGGAGACACCTCTCTAGCATGGCCCTAAGTTAGGCCAAATGGGCAAAGGTGATTTTGGTTAGGTTTGAACGGTTTAGGCTAGGTTTTGGGTCCCCAAACTCTTAAGTCTATTTCTAATAAAAGATTCAGACTTCATACTTGTATCCAAGCGTCGCATTCTCATCATTGGCCTCTAGTGTAGACCGATCAAACCAAAAACTCGCGGTCCGTCGCTGATTCATGGGCCAATAGAACTGAATGTTTACAATATTATATACTATATAAATGCAAATTTAGTACTCACCAATAAGTTTTAGTGGTGTTGAACTATAAAACTATAATAATTCATATGTAAATTAATTCTATTTTTTTAAAATTATATTTGACATTCAAATTCATTTATGATTTTAAAAAAATATGAAAGTATAATCTGATATGTAAGTTGAAACAACAACAACAATAATAATTTCATTTTAGATTTTATTTATTTTATAATTTACAATTTTATTTTTATTTTTAGAATTATTATATTTTTATTACTTGAATATTACAATATATTATTAAAAGTAAAAATCAATTACTTTATAATACTTCATTAATTTTAATATTAAAGCTAATAAAATATTATAATTTTAATATCAATTAATAAATCAATTTACATATGAATAAAATTTTATATTTCAATACTACTAAAACTTATTGGTGAATAATACATTTATATTTATGTAATGTGTTATAGATTTTCTTTAAATTTTACAAGTTACAAATGAATTAAATGTAATTCTAAAATTAAATTTTTAATAAAAATTGTATTACTAAAATGCGGACTTATTTGTCAATAAATAAAAATATTATGGAGGTATTTGTAGTTTGCTAGGTGTTTTTTAATCTATCTATCAAAAAATAAGGAGCTAATTGTATTATTTAGGACAATTTAACCTTAATTAGAAAGTTAAGCAGCTAAATTGACCCTAAAAATTTAAACTGACTTATTTGACATTCAATGAAAAGTTCACAGGGTAAATTGACCTTTGTTCCTTTCTTTTATCTCCCCTCTAACACATTAATTTTCAAAATAAATATATATTTGGGTTTGGTTCGTTGTGATAATTTTTTTTGGCCATTTATAAACTTGGTAGCAGAGGATCCAACCAAAACTCCACTTCACAACAATTAATAATGGAATTGAACCAAATTAAGTTTGTTTGCGTTGGATTTTTTTATTTTTTTAACATAAATGTTCCAAAAAGGCTCTCATTCACTAAAATGCATCCATTTTTCATATATTACTAAAATGTCCATTAAAATTAAAAATAGTTATTAAATGTATGTAGTTTTTTTTGCTTGTCTTCTAACTTTAACATAAATACATAATGTAATTTTGCTTGTCTTTCCTCCTTCATATTTATATATACTAATTTTTTTTAACGTGCACTATATGTAGTTAAAATAGTTATTAAATGTATAATTTATGTTAATTTTTTTATTAAAAATAAAGATTATTATAATATTAAAAGAATGATTTTTAATAATAAATGATATAGATTATTGATAATAATTCATATAAAATGTATATTACATTTTAAGAGTTATTATTAAAAATAAAAGAATACTAACATAAAAATAATTATTTAAAAATGTTCATATATTTATAATAGTGATAATTTTAAACATTGTGCATAAAAAATAAAAAATAATATGAAAGAGTAATATAGTTTTTATCTATAATATAATTAAAATAAATATGAATTTATATTAATTTAATAATTTATTTAAATTTACTAATAAATAAAATATAATTATTCTATTTTTAATTAATTTTATATAATTTTTAAATATAAAATTTTAAATTTTAAAATACCAACTAAAACTACTCTTATCAATTCTAAAAATTTTTAAAAATCAAACTAAAACTATTTTCATAAATATATGAAAAATACATATTTATTTTTGTCCACAAATTTGTTTCCTCTCTCTCTATATCTATATGAATGATTTAACAGGCAATCATAATATTTGATACTGGAAGGTTGCGTCTAGCCTTTGTTGAGCAGAAAGTTTTGAGGACACTGGGGAAGGACCCTAGCTTTGCTGATGGCAATTTTATTTTATTTAATTTTTTTTCTGGGAACTGGTGATGGCAAATTAACCCATTTGAAAGAATTTCGTCACCTCGCCGCCCAGTGACATGATAGGGTTGGCTTTAAGCTGTGTCAGTCCCAATTCCTTTTAATATGTAATGAGAAGGTAAGATTATGGATTCGATCTCTAAGACTGTGTCGCTAAAGAAGAAAGAGGTTTAAAGTCTTATTAGAGCTTTATTTTGTTATTTATTTGAGCTTTGTAACCAAAATGGTATGTGATTTAGTGTTTAAATAATGAAACTGAAGCTTTCATGCGTCACTATATTGGTTATTGTTTGACAGATTTTTCTCATCATTTGGAGTAGAAAACCTTTTTTTTTTTTCAATAAAAAATAAGAAATAAAAAAGTGAGCAACTTAATTAAGTCAGCATTATGCTGCTTGGAGAAGGAGTTGTGAATCTAATCCTATGTGTGTAAATAGCTCAAAAGGGTTGGCAAATCTAATCCAATAGGCACTCAAAAACCTTTTTAGGCTATAAAGCAAAAGGTAACTTTCAGACTATTTTGAATTTAATGTTACCTACTAAAGCAGTAAAGAATTATATAATTAATTCCCATAAGGATATGCGTCCCTCTCACATGTTATATCAACATTATGAAGAAAAAGAAATTATTTTTAAAATAAATTTATAACATTTTTTTAAAGTAAATAATTATATAAATTGATCATAAATTATATATAAAATAAATATATCATTAAAATATAATATTATATTAATATTTTTTTATAAAATAATAATTATATTAGTTAAAAGGATGGTAAATTATAAATACATATAAAACAATTAAAATGTCAAAAAAAAAAAATCACGAAATCAATTTTTCCAAAAGGAGAAATCCTAAGACTCAAAATTATGCTTATCAATTATATATTTTTAATTACTAAAATTCTATTTAAATCTCCTGTGCAGTTATATAAAATTTTTTGTTCCTAAGCAATGTAGTGTTATTATGTTAATGCAAAATTTGAAGTAACAAATTATTTTGCTATATTAATATTATATAAATATTTTTAATTAATATATAATTTATTATATGTAAAAACTTAAAATGATATTCAATATTTAAATATAATAATACTATAGAAATATTTTATTAATTTATAGTTTATATTATACATTTGGTCGCATACCAAAAATATACCGCAACATACGAGGCCATATACTTGATGGATTATTCGTAGGCACAGCTGCAGTCCTATTCGTTTCAAGTCTCTTTTTCAAGAGATAAGAAGGTTACTAGACAGAGCTTGGCAAGTTCAAGTGATCCGTGTCCTACGTGAGGGTAACAAGTGTGCAGATTTCTTGGCAAGTTATACACTCATTGTGCCAATCGGTGTTTATGGCCTTGATAGACCTCCTACATGTCTCATGAGTTTGTTGTTTCATGATAGTCTAGGAGTCTCTACCCCTAGAATTTGTGCTCTCTAATGGCTTAGCCTTTCCCTTTAATGCAAATAATAATAATAAAATAAAATAAAATTTAGCATACATTGAGTAAGTTTTCAAATTCCAAAATCATTTTTTAGTCATCATCGATTATCTTTTAGATTAGATGTGATCATTTATTATTTTTTTTATGTTAATATATTTTATTTTATTTTTTTTCAATAGATATAGATCTTTCATTTTTTTTTTTTGGTTGGATCCGTTTGAATCTTCCTCTATGGAGTTGCTATTCTTTATAGGATTTGATTATTCACTCTTTATAGAGTGCCATTTGTCTTTCAATTGTAGATTTTCTGTTAATATTTATGCAATCAGACTCACATAAAAATAGAGAATCTATATATAACTAATCAAAGTCATTGAGTGGAATGTACATATCATTGAGTTGCACATTAAAAGAGTTCAGTCATTGTGATTGAATAATAATAGTAAAAAATTTCATGAATTGAATGAGATTTTATTTTATTTTTCTTGATTGTAATGTTATTGATCTTGATATGTTTTTTATTGTCAAGATGTGTTTCCATTCAATGAAAGGTTCATCTTTTCCATGATCATCATACAATTTTCAATTGTTCTCGATAAAGAAAATCTCAATTGGAAGCTTGGAAACTTAAAGTAGTCAAGATAAATTTGTGTTGTGTGGTTTTAATTTTCTTGTACCTTTAAAATTTTTATTTCTTGAATCAATTCACACGCCTGCCACTTCTCCCTTTCTTGATTCTCATAAAATTACAATAATTATTAGTGTTAAGCATAAGAAGTCACAATCTTGGAAGTGTGTAATCAAAAGTTTATTATAATGCTTCATTTGCTTTAAAATTATAGGCTACTTTTTAACTTCTAAAATGATACTGAATTTGCTAATTTATCTTTTATTTAGTATGCATTTTATTCGAACCATCTAAATTTAATGAAATTATCTAATATTAATTAAAAGATATATTATTGTATTTTAATTATACTAACTACATTTTATTAGAATATGATGTCGTCCTCTCTAAGGCATGAGAAAGAGCTTCCTCCTCTTATGGAAGGAGACGACAGATCAAAGAAAGAATTGTGATTTCTGGAACAAGGTAAAGATCATGAAAACCCTATGTTTGTATCTTTTAAAGAGAAGTTAATGCATAATTCGTTGGCATTAAAAGATTTGTTTGAAGATGAAGAAGTAGGGAGAGAAAAAACTTGAACATGATGTGGTGATCAATATAGAAGAATGAACTCCTTTAATTGTTTCTCATAGAGAGTGCATGTTGCACTAGTGAAACCTTAAGAGAATGTAGTGTTAGTGAAGCTATGAGGCATAATAGTAAGATACAAAATGATATGTGTTAAACTAGAGATGGTATGGTCCAACACGAAGGGTTTTTCTATTATCAATTTGGATAATGACTACTTTTTAGTTAGATTCAACAATGCGTTATATACACAATAAGCTCTAATAGATGGCTCATGGATAATTTTATGGAACTACCTTATAGTTCAATCATGGATGCCATAATTCCACAGCCAGGTTAATGAAATTAAGCTGGTGGTAGCTTGGATTCACATTCCAGGCATGCCTCTACAATATTATCATAAAATAATACTGAGGTTAATTAGTAATCTAATAAGCAAAGTTGTTTGTAGTGATTACAATATAGAAGTTGTGAAAAGAGGTAAATTTACAAGGATGGCCATAAAGCTTAACCTTGAGAAACCTTTAGCGTTACAAATTTTTCTTGGATGGTAAATTGAAAATGGTAGAGTATGAGCACCTCATAAGGATATACTTTTTATGGAAAGTTTGGCTATATGAGCAACATGTGCCTAAAAAAATTGAATATTCATAATACTGAATAAAGGATGGATGGTGATATAACAAAAGCTTCTGAAGAAACTAAAATGGTGAACTATGATGCTAACCTTAACTTTGGTCCATATATGATAGTTAACAGGAAAGGAAGGTAAGGTTGTAATTTATAATACTTGAAGAGGAAACTAGCATTGATATTAGAACTCAAGATGAGAATGGTTACTTAGGAGGTGGGAATAAAGGAAATAAAGTAAATGAGAAAATTAAAAAAAAAGGGGTTGGGCTTAAGAAAAGTAAGCCTAAATTAAGCAAATGAAGTCATCAAATTGTCTCAAATTGAAATATCACTCATTTTACTTGGATCATACTCATTTTGAAAAGGTCATATTCATACACATAAAGTTGAACTTTCATGGATCTTACTTGGATATCGTCCTCATAATGGTTCCCCAAGGTCTTCCATATTTCTTTAGTCAAAATGCAATATTGAACCTTGCCTCCTACCTCTCTTGACATGGAAGTAAAAGAATGGTCTTCACCCTTTTCTTTTCAAAATTTTCTTCTTTTTTTTTCTTATGACCATTTTCGTCTATCTTTTAGTACTTTAACCTTGCTCACTCTCTCCATAGGAGGATTTTATCATTAAGAATTACATCCCATAATCTTATGGAATCACTATCTAAATAAAAGCTTCACTCTATGCTTCCAATGGGGGTAATCACTTTCACAAAAAAAAAAGGTCTAAAGGTATGGAAAGAAAAAATTCATTCATCATGATCTTGAATTCTAGCAATTAAGTATCTAAAATTCAAGCTCTAACACTAATTGTAAAAGCTTAAAGGAGGGGTAAATAGGACTAATTGAGGCTTAGAGGAAAAATTAAAAACTAAAGGGAAAATAAAAGGTGATTTAGGAAAGAATAAATATAAAAAAGGACAAGAACAAGAAAGATAACAAAGATAAGACAAAGAATAAGAATACAAATGATTTTAGGGAGTTTGAATTCTCAACAGTCCTATGTCTCTCACCTAACTTAATCCCAAGTTATGATTTTTTTTAATCTCCCACATCAATTTTATTCCTAAGATTAATTGCAAGATGTGTTTTCAATAGCTCACGCTTAATCTTATAAAGGGTATTTTTCTAAGCTCAACACATAAACTTTCACTAAGTGCTTCAAAGCTTACACTTAACCTATTCATAAGTGTTTTCAAGGCTCACACATAACTTTTTTTACAATAAGTGTTTTTTACAAGGGCTTAACATTAACCTAACATTTTGATTATTCCTCATTACCTATTATTTTAACCCTAAAAATGAGTAGAATAAGAAACCCTATTTCTACCACTCCCTATCTCTTTTTAAGAGTTTAATTACATGAATTGAATACAAAGAAAAATGATAGAAATAAGTTTTCAAAGAAATAAATTTCACATTTAATATTCTTAACAAACTCCCTCACCTCTTGATATGTTTTAAGGAGGTATTAATATCTAAAGACTTAAAATTCTAGCTATTGAAGTAAAGCCAAAATTTCATCATATTTTCCTTCTTCATTCAATGCATTCTTTAATGTTTTATAGGAAAAGATATGCTTACGGTTGTGGCATCTAGTTTTATAGTTATTGGAGCTCTGAAATATCTATTACAAAGTTATTGGATGTCTCCTCACAGTTGTGAGAAGTAATTATACTTCTCATAACCATAACTAGCATGCTTACGGTTATGATCATGGCTCATGAGGAGTTCTACTCATATTGGTCTTCAAGCTCTTTAGTGCTTGTGATCATGATTGACTTGGCATTGATGCCAGTGGGACTAACTTGACACTGTTTGGATCACAGACTCTTTTTCCTTATTAAGGGAAAGTAAAGGGTAGTGAGGAGTACTGAAAGATCTTAGGGATGACATAAATGCACTTATAACTCTTTACTTAAGCAAGAGAAATAGGAAGTCATCACTCAGTATCATCGGAGAAATTATTCATTTTAGGGGTTTAGGCAAACTCATTTCCCTCGTTTGGAATTGCATTCACCCATTGGATAAAGCATTGGATTTATATGTCGATGTCAGTAGGATTAGGCTCTTTTATTCAAGGCATCTCCATATCAACTAGATGTTGAGCATTGTTGGCCTTACTTTATTGTATAGTGCTTTTAAGAACTATATACTATTATACATCAACTTATACATGCAAATGCAAGCACAATATATACACACAAGTATAAAAATAATATGATAAATGATGTATGAACATGGTAAATGACATAAAATTATAATGATGCATGATTATGGTAAATGCTAAGCTAATATGCATATCATAGCACATATGGTGTAAACATGGCATATTTACATGATAATAGCACACAACCATGCATAGAATTATAAGCATGCAATAAGAATGAAAAATGTAAGCATGGTAATCTACATAGTATGGAAATATCACTCAAGTATGGCATACAACATAATACATGAAATATATAAACATTATGATAAAAACATAATGCGTAAAACATGTAAACATGACAAAAATATTGTTTACGAACACATTATAAATATACTAAATAAATAAAATGCAAATAAAAGCAACAAAAGATAAATAATTAACCCATGGCATGGAAATTATGACAAATTTATGTTATGGATGAACATATGTATGCTAAATAAGATGAAAGAGGCCCTAAAAGGGGGCTGAATAGGGCAAATTAAGAATTAAAAGAAAATTAAGGCTTAATCAAGGATTAAAGGATAGTTTAGATGAAAAGAACTTAACAACACAAAATTTAAGGAGTTTGATTCACAAATGAATCTATGTCTTCACCTAACTTATCACCAAGTTAAGATTTTTAACACCCACTTTAATCTTATTAATCTAGATTGAGTTTACAAGAGTTTTGTGGCTTAACTCTAACCTTTATAACACAATGAGCTTTTGAAGGCTAAGCACTAACCATCAATCAATCATAAGTGTTTTGAGGCTTACACTTGAACCTAAACCATTAACATTAACTCCTTACTTCCTTTTTTCAACCTAAACCACTAGCATTAACTCCTCATTTCCTTTTTCCAACTTAAGAAAGAAGATCAAAAAGAGAGTTAATCTAGCACACAACCAACACTCAAATACAATTGAGAATTTTTAAGAATGTAGAAAATTGTTCAAAGAGATTAAATGCTCAACCAACTTGTGTAACTTCTTAAATGAAGATATAGGTCTTCAATATATAATTAGAGAGTAAAAATGGCTATTGAAATCCATTAAATTTATCCCTAACCTCTTTCTTCTTCATTTAATGCAATTTTAGCTTTTGTAGAATTTTAGACATTTATGGTCATGAGCGTAGGCTTGGGGTCGTGAGCATTGAAAAATATGATCGTTAGTTGCAAAAGTGTCCATTAACGACACTCATGGTCTGGTCATGGTCGTGAGTGTAGACCGTGAGCATATCAACCACTTTTCTCACTAATGCTCATGGTCAGGTATGGGTCGTGAGCGTAGGCTAATCTCATTAAACTTTATCCATTTTGCCTCTAAACACACTCCTTTGCACCCGATTCACTTCCCATGCCTTAGGGGACATAAGTATAGGTATTTGAAGGCTTTAAATGTGATTAGAATGTCCTCAAACTTGATTTAAGACATGTTCAATAAAACAATACTCTCATTAAGCATAATTAGGTACCTATGCTTATAATCACACTTAAACAAAGAATATTAATGGTCCAAAAATATTTGTTAAAGTCCAAATAAGGATAGATTAATACTTGATCATGCAAATGTTTAACATAAGAAATATGAAAAATAAATAAAAAGCAATAGAAAACAATAAATTAGAAGGGAAGAGAGATGAGAATGGTTAACACATTTTGCAAATATCCTCTCCATATTGCTCCACATTCCAAGTTTTGGCGCAATAAAACATTTTATTTGAAAAATAACCTTAAAATCCAAAATGAAGAAAAGAAAATGCTTATAAATGAATTAAAATAACTTTGAGAATTCAAATAGAAAAGTAACTTGAAAATCAAAAGAAAGGAAGAATACTTGAAAAATGGATTTTAAATTAAACATAGTTTAGAGATGTATTTAAAAATAACATTTGATTAATTATGTAAACCATTAATTCACAACATGAGTTTCCATCAAATTAAGCCTCAAAATATGAATTTTGTACCTTGGATGGATATTTCCCACATCATAAATTATTGGACACATAATCAAATCATTTTATTTGAAAAACTAGTAAATAAAGGAAATTGTGATCAATATCCTTGCATTTGGATGATTTTTGTGATCAATAAAGAAAATAACAACATAATCCCATATAAAAACACAAAAGGTGCTACTATGTTTATTAAAAACAAATGAGTTAAAGAAGATTATAAATAAAATGTAAAAATGGCAAATAATACATTTATGAAAATGATTAATTTTTATTAAAGAAAATGCAAAATTTCACAATTAATAATAAATGATAATAAGAAATATTTATTTATAAAAAGAAATTGATAAGAAAAATGTAGAGAAACAAGTGTAAAAAAAGAAATTAATTTATTGAAAGAAATCAAGAAAATTCATTTATTAAGCAATAAAATAAGCACAAGCAACATGGTTTATTTTTAGCATATTTTTATTAAATGAGGCACAAATTAAGCATAAAGCATAAAGGTAAGTCTATTAATATGATATCATAACAAAATAAAGCATGATAAATAATAAAATGATAACCTTACAAATTAAAGCAAATAAATAAAAGAGTAGGAGTAGAGATTACAAATGATAAAATAAAAAAGAAAATAAAACCATAAAGAAGATATAAAAATTTAGAAAATGAGGATTGAGTGTAGGAATTGAGATTATGATAGCAACATAATAATATCCAACATTAATTGAGAATTGATACCCAAAATAGACAAATAATAAGAAAAAGCTTACAAAATAAATAACAATAGTAATAAAGGTTAGTAAGGGTTAGTAGAAGTTAGTGAGAGTTAGTAACTTGAGATTGAGATTTTAAGATTGATAACAAGAGATATATAATGCAATGAATGATGCTAATGCAATGCATGCTCATATAAGCATTAAATAAATCTGGGATGCATGCATAGGATGATGCATGATACAAGCCAGGAAGCATGCAAAGTGATGCAAATTTGGGAAGCATACAAGTATGCACGTAATACACGTTGGGAAACATGCTAGTGATGTAAGCTGGTAAGCATGCAAGTGATGCAAGTTGGGAAGCATGCAAGTATGCATCTAGAGAATCTATAAAGTGAGCACACGCATAATAGTGATATGCATAAAGGCACATGAATGCATGAAAATGCAATAACGTAAAAGAAATAGGAGGAGAAGTAGAGTGTTGATATATAGCTTAGATAATAGTAGAGAAAAGGTTAATAGAGACAAGAAAATAACAATAAATATGAAACAGAGAAATGGACACTAAAAACAACAATAAATAAGACTCTACTTAAGTTATAGACATCAAATAGAGAAAAATTGCAATTAAAAGAAAAATTGACATGCAAATAAACATGACTATAAAAATTCATTAATTAACTCAAAAAAAGCATAAAATATGTAAATTAAGACTCACAAGACTCGAACATTCAAAGAAAATCATATAAACAAGTACTTATATTGTAAATTAAGATCACAAGCACTCAAAGCACAAAATATGCACATTTAAGCTTATAGAACCACAACAATTCCACAATGCACAAATTAAGGTTTTAAACCAAAAATACAATGAAAATAACTCACAAAAAATAAAACCCCCAAATTAGAACACAAAGTATGCAAATTATATTACAACAAAAGCAAATCATCAATTAAAGAACAATTAAGCACAATTAAGTTACACATATGCACAACACATACTAAACAAAAGTTTAAACAAGTATTCACATCAAAATAAACCAAAAATCAATAAAATAACTAAAACATTCAATTGGAAGTCACACAAACACTAATAAACACAATCATAATCATCAAACCAAAATAAGAACAAGGATCATAATTATTAGCATTTAAAGAAGAGTTTTAAGAAATAATAGAAAAATCTTTGTAAAATGATTTAAAAATAGAAAAATATGTTAAAATACTTCAATTACATCATCCTAGGATCTTAGGGAAGGGTTATAATTATGCTCAAACAGATATGAACCCTTTAGGACCCTAAAAATTATCATTAGAGTCATTTAGGAAAAAGTGAGATGAACAGCTGATTTAGCCATCTGATAGTCAATTTTGAGGCCTCAATAGCCGGTATGAGAGCCAACAATAGCCAAACTTTCCATGAATAGACAGTTTGGCAATTCATAAGCCAAATATGGCTATTCATCACTAAACAACACAAATTTGAACTCTTTTACTTTCAAAACACAAATCCAAAAATGAGATGCGAATCAATGAGAAGAATGTTTTAGAAAGTGTTTAGCCTTAGAATTTGGACAAGAACTCACAAAAAAAAAAAACAATTGATTGAAGAGAATTAAGATTGAACTTAAAAGATAAAGTGTGGTTCTTTGTGAGTTTGGGTGAGAATTTGGTTTTGATTTGAGAGAGATTGATTTTCAGGAGCTAAGTTATGAATTTGGGTTTTTGATTTTGGTTTTTTTGAGATGAACTGAGAAGAAAATAGAGAGAAATTAGGTCTAGAGAAATTTTGGCATTATTTCCCCTTATTTTCCATAATTTTCCCTAATTTTCTAAGGCTTTTTTGGAGAGAATTTTCTAGGATCTTTTTTGGGTTTTGGTGCTAGAATTTCACTCAAATAGGAAATGGTAAAAGCCTCCCCCAAAAATTCCTCTAAAGCTTCAATTTATAGGCAAACAAGGTTAGTGACATTTAATGTAAATAAATAAGAATATTCAAGGTTAATAGGCAATAGTATATCCCTTCCCTTTACTAGGTTGA
The DNA here is from genome assembly GCA_947683625.1 of Mallotus nudiflorus. Taxonomy (NCBI): domain Eukaryota; kingdom Viridiplantae; phylum Streptophyta; class Magnoliopsida; order Malpighiales; family Euphorbiaceae; genus Mallotus; species Mallotus nudiflorus. Next base: position 6,085,091 of record CANTUR010000049.1, on the reverse strand, counting down.
TACTTGTCTTACTATATTCCAAATTTGGAATATTCTAATCTTGGAAAGTACCCTTTTTTACAAGTGTCATTTTTTAATAAGAACAATGAGAGGTAGATAGTTATGGGACATGGTTTGACTGCCGAAGATCAAAATTTGACTTTTTTACCAAATGAGACCCATTGACACACTGAAATTTTATAAGATAGTTTTAGACTGAAATTCAACTTCGGGAGCTCTGTTTGACCACTGAAAGTCCCATTGACCAAAGTTTGACTTTTGTTCTTGAGGCTTCCAGAGGTTAAACCTAAGTTTTAGGAATTAAAACCCGATTGAAAACTATAGAATATAGACTATAAATAGTCCTTACATAGGATTGCACTTATTGGTTTAGAGGACATGACTAAAGTAAATTTCTCTTTTATTATTCTTCTCAAACCTCTTACTTAATGCCAAAACAATCAAGTTAAGGTTTAATAAGTGTTTGGTTGGGTCTTGAAATGGTTTAATTGGTGATTGGGTATGATTTTAGTGGTTCGGTTGGTTTTGAAATGGTTTGAATGTCAATTCTCTTTATCAAATTGATTGTCTGATGAGCCATTTTAGCTTTTTCATCATTAGCTATCGAGTTTTGAAAAACAACCCTAACACTTAGTCACAATCGTGATTGTCATGGTCATGACTACACTTCTCATGGTCGTGATCATGGCTCATGAGGTGATTCCTTAAAGCTCATGGGTATGCTCACAGTCATGACTTGACTCATGAGCATACTAGGGACAAAATTTTATTTTCATTTTGACTTATTTTTTTTCATCAATTCGCATGGACTTATTTTTCTTCATCAATTAGCATGAACTTGAACCTAACTAAAATACATATTTAACACACGTGTTAGATATTAAAATATGGTTGTTAAAGTCAAAATAAAAAATAATTAAAAATTAAAAATCAAAAATTGAAGATAAGTACAAACAAGTACCATGTGATTTGAGCATTTTAGTATTAGGGCTAGGTGATTTTTTTTTGTGACATTTCAACACCATGTGGTTTCATATTTATAGCACTTAAGTGACAAATTTTATTACAACTTCTGATTCTCTCTCCTCAGGCATCTGAAAATCAAAATTTTAATACAATGTGATAGATGAGGGAAAAATAAGTTTATTCATGGTAGTTTTAAGTAGTAATAATAACATACATAAAATAAAAAAAATAAAAATAATTTTTCATATTTTCATTTTAAAAAAAAAAGATTCTAAACATTACGAACAATGACACTATTTCTAAAACTATGTTAAAAATTATGAGAATTTGATTAAAATTTAAAATCAATTTTTTGAAATGTTAGAAGTGAGAGAAATAACGAGTTATAACAAAATTTGTCATTCAATTACTGTAAATATGAAACTAGGATATTGAAGTGTTACAAAAAAAAATCATGCTTGAACAACAAAATATTTATTTATTCTTATAGCTAAAAATTGATCATGTAAATTTCAATATATTACAAATGAAGTCAAGGTGGAGTGCCAAAATTCCTATCCTAAAATCACTTGGTTAATTTTCATCTACCCTAAAACAAAATCAGGTCCAAAAATGGAATTTAGTTAATTTATTATATATTTCCTTTTGTTTTTTTTATCCTGTCTACGGCTGTAGTAATCCACACTGGGACACCATTTTAGGAGAAAGGGCCTTTTTTTTTTTTTTTTTTTTTTTCATTTTTTCATATGAAAAATGAACGTTAATGAGAAAATTGAAAATGAGGATTGAATTTAACATCTTGGAAATGAATGTGTAGCATCTATTGGAAGCAAAATATTCTAGATTGTCAGGCGGCACTCACTTTCTCAAAGCCAACCAAAGAAAAAAGTAAGAAGAGTATGCCTGGAAAAACAAAATGTCATAAATTCCATCCCTGAAATTTTATTTGTTTGAAAAGTTTATACTTAAAATTATAAGATATGAAATTTTAATTTTAATTTTTTTTAATTTCATAAGATCAATTTTAAATCTTCATATTGTAAAAAAAAAAAAAAAAAAAAAAGCTTCAAATTTAAATTTATAAAATTTTAGATTAACCCTGAAATCCTTCATATTGACAAGGCAGTTATTGAACTTTAATACAATATATCGATTGACATACTCATGCTCAAGCTCATGCGCCCGCTACTCAATTATTCAGCAAATCTGCAGTGAAATTTAGCAAATCTGCAATGAAGAAATTGAGCAAATCTCGGCTGAAACAACAATGGAGAGGCATCTTGACCCTTTAGTTTATAGATGATGAGATAAGAGAGGAAGTGTTTCCATACAAATGCTTCAATAATTTACTGACAATGGCATAATGTGCATGGTGACATGTTGCTTGCTGTTGTGTGCCATTTCTCTTTATAGCCCAAACCCATACTATTGGAAGCCAAGTCAGCAAATATCGCCTGAAATTGAAGCTATTAATTACTTCTTCATCTTTATTCAATCAAACACTCATAATTCTCAAGCTTAAGTAGCTAAATAATAATAATAAAAAAAAAAAATTCAATTATTGAAAGAAAATTTATGAATTAGGATAGTGAAATGATTTGACTGAATACTTAAATTTTTATTTTACGATAATAAAAATTACCTCAATTCTTTGTGGGGTTTTTTAAAAAGAAATTTATTTGAGCAATAATGACACCTTTAGTTTAAAGAATTATTATTATTTTTGTATTCGAATAGGGTGGCAAAATTTGTAAAATAGTTTAAAGTCTAAAGATTTATAGCTCTATATCAATTTAATCTAAACATTTTGCAATATCAAAATTTATTTTTTTCTCAATATTTTAAAGGAATGTTTATGATCCTTAACGATTTTAATTCCAATTGACATCCTACTTACTAATTTTTATTATTTTTCTTTTTTTAAAGAATTATTCTTACAATTTTTTTAATTACCTTAATATTATTTATTATGATTTATATTTATCATCTATAAATAAATAAAACTTTGAATTTTACTTTCATTTATTAAATAATAAAATTTTTCTTTATTAATAATGAGATATTGGTTAGTGGGTACTTCTTTTTAAAAAAAAAATCATAAAGTGGAGAATTTATTAATTTGTATAATTGATTTATACATGATTATAAAAAGAGAGTTACTCCTATAGATAATTTATAAATTTTTAGATGATATAACATTCTTATTAATAAAAATTTTTTAATTAATATTTAAGATATTAGCTAGTGTTTTAAATTGTAAAAATATTCCCTAAAAGCTCAATGTAGTGCCAAGAGCCAACACTGCTTTATGAAATTAATTTTACTTTATTTAAAAAGAGAAAATTTTATTTATTTTATAATATCTTTATTAATAAAATTTTTTTATTTATTTCTCACTAATTTATTTATGAAATTAATTTTTATGTAATTAAAAAAAGATAATTTATTATATAGTTGGTAAATACCTTAATCCCATGAGTTTCTTATTCATTGAGAAATTAGCTATATTATAAATGTTAGCAAGTGTTTTAAATTATAAAAATGTCCCCAAAATGCTCAGTCTAGTGCCAAGAGCCAACACTTGCTTCTCATGGATATGCGAAGAGGTCACAAGTGATGACAATTTAGGCAGACAATGGTCTCTTGTGAGGCCATTATTCTATTGTATATGCACAATGTGCTTATTCAAAAAAGATAGTTATACAAAGCCCCAAAACATAGACCAAGAGTGAAAAGGAAAGGCGTCAAGAAAAGGTAATATGTGTAACTAAAAAGAATTAGGAGATTGAAGAAAAGATGGGATTAAAAAAAGGAAGAGAAACTTTGGATGTGAGTATTGTCCCCCAATATTCCAAAGGGGTCATCATCAAATAAAAAACACTCTCCATCTTGTAATGGGGGGACCCTTATATTGCACTATCTTCTATTACACATATATATTTTTTAATACAACGATTATATGACTTAATTTTTGATTTACTGTATAATAGACAGTAATTTTTTCGTTTTATATTGATATCGACAAAAATTAAATTTTATATCTCAAAATGTTTTTAAAAAAAAGTTACTATTTGACTATTTTCTCACTCACTTATTACACGTTTTTAAAAGCATTAATTTTCTCTAAAGTATAATCTTAATAAATTCGGAGGATTTTGTTTTTGTTTTTAATCTTGTAATCTAAGATTAGTAAACGACAAACTAAATGTCACTAACAATAACCCAAAAGCTATACCAGTTTGCTTTAAACCTAATACTTATAATCAATTGGCAGCCAACATTTCTTTTCAAGCATGTGTCATTGGAATCCATTTGTTGCTTACCTTCATACCTTTCTCAAGTGAGATATAACAATGTGAAAAGACAATAAACTTCAAATTGCTATTCTTTTTTTAAATTATGAATTGTTTTCACATATTATATCGGTTATATAGTTATTTTTTTGATGGCACTTTATAATTGATATTGGTTTTAAAAATTTAATATAATTAGATAAAAAAATCGTTCACTGCAAAACATTCTTGTACAAAAATTTAGTAAAATTTCATACTGCTAAATTTATTTATTTATTTTTCAAATGTCAGCAATCAATTTTTTTATTTATTTTAAAATTGCAATTTTATAACTAACAACCATTGTAATCACCTGATAGAGAATTTTTTTTGCTTAAGCAAGATTTCAAGTTCTAATCTTGGTGTATGCAGTTATATTTAATTAGTTATTAAAAATTATTTACCGTCCTTATAGTTGTACTCAGATCGAATCGAATTAATTAAAGTTAAATGAACTCTAGTTGGAACCAAAAATTGCAATTATACATTGAGTAGTAATATAATATAAACTATGAGACTTATATTTAGACTCTCACTTTAAAAAAAAAAATTGTAAAATGCATTTTCTTCTGATGGATTTTTTTAACTATTGCATTGCTAGCACAAATCTTAAGAATAGGGATTAAGAAAAACTAAGCTAGGAAACATTTTTTTTTCTTCCCTTAATAATTTGACTAGAAAAACTTTGATTTTACAACTTTTACTAGGAAAAAGAAAAACATTTTGCAAGAAAAGATTCACATCATCATATGAGTGATTGATCTCTTTCTCTATCCTTGAAACAATTTTTTTCAGATGCCAACTTCTAGCTCCATCACTTGTGTGCTTCCATGGGTGTCAATCTCTTGAGGGTTCAACTCTTCCAACTTCACAACCCCATTAGAATGTAGTACACAAGAGTTATGGGCAATGCTATTAGCATACCGAATATCACACTGCAAATTCAAATAAGTTTGATTAATTAGCTCTAAAAATGACTCTGATACCATTATAACTGGAAATATATATGTTTGGCTACAGAGATATATATATACTCACGCTGTGCTAAGGATATCAGGGTGTACGTTGTATTCCTTGGCAAAGACAAAGGGGACAATTCCTTGTGGTAGAGCTGCCTGTTTGTTTTGGTTGGACAGTGAAGGCAGAAAAAAACATGTTAGTAGTAGTCCAGATGTTTGTTGTACACTTAATCTTGTCCACAGCTAATTTTTTTTTTTTTTTTCACAAATGAATTATTCTACAATATATTTCAAAAGTATTATATCCGGTAATTAGAGTTATAAAATGAATGCTAAGTGTTTTATACATAACTAATATGATACATATTTGCTTGTGACAGACAAATTTTATGGAATAATACAATAAGAAACTAAAATAGTTATTTTTCCCTCACTAGAAAATACAATGTATAGACATATCTACATAGCTAAATTAGAGCACAATTGACCTCACTCTCACTGTTTGTTTTTTTGTCTACATGAAAGACTCCAATTAACACAATAAGAATGATTATATAAAAGATGTGCCTCTCTGCTTGTTGGGTTTTCATAGTGAAAGTTTTCAGAAAAACTACAAGAATTAAAAATATTTTAGCTTTTGTTTTGTTCGTTTGGCAATACCCAAAAAGATTCAATGTTTTTGCACTATGACCCAAAGGGCAAAATGAAAAAAAGAAAGAAAAAAAAAACTGACAAAAACTAGTATTTTAATAAAAAATATTATCTGAAAATAGCAATATATATATAAAAAGAAGTAAGAAAAAAAAATTGGAGGTTTTGTAGTTAAGTAGGATTGGTTGTGTCAGAAGGAAGCAGAAGAGCGAGAAAGGGAGTGTGACCTGGACAATGGCAACGTGTAAGAGCGTTCCTCTAAGGCCAACAGCAATAGAAGCAGCTGCCATGACAGCTGGACCTGTAAGGAATCTCACAGCCATGGCAAAAGCTGCAACGGAATTTCCACATGCTATGATCCTTGGTTGCAAAGCCATGAACAAGCCTGTCATGACATCAACAGCAAAACATTATTAAGGAAAAAATAAACCACCCATGACTACCACTGCTACTGTTACTACTAGTACACGACCATTTTTCTTTTCTTTTCTTTGCTTTTGGAAGATTTGAAAGACCTTTCATCATCATCATCACTCTCACCACCACCCACCAACATAGGCATGGCATGGCAAGGCAAAAAAGTGAAAGGTATAAATATTTTTAGAGTAAAAAGATAAAAGAAATAAAGAAAAAAAACCCCAACACCATTATCATCCCCAACACTATTTTTTTGCTTTTTTTTGCCAGTTTGCTTGCTTGCTTGCTTTCTTGAATACATTAATAATGAAAAAGTAAGGATTCTCTTCAAGGAAAAAGATCTATATTTACTAAAAAAAAGGTTGTGTAATGTACTGACCAAGACTGAACATGGCCATGCCAAGCCCTGCATCTGACAGAATGGAAATGGACTTTGCTATAATGGCAGGCATTTCTACATTCCACCTACAAGAAAAAAGATTTTGAAAAAAAAAAAAAAGGAAAACCTTTTAATAAAAACTGATTGTATAGACAAGAAATGAACTTGAACAATTAAATTAAATACATGATTTAATTAGATACCTGAATGAAACTAAAGACCAAGTTAAACCAATCAAGCTTGAGTAAGTGTTGGGATTTCTGATGAGTTTCCTCCATACCATGATTAGTATAAGCCTTGTCATGACACTAGTTGGAGGCATGGCTTTTGGCCTTCCATCATCCACTACTTTCTCAGTTTGATGGGTATGCATATCTCTATTGCCAAAGCTAAAATCTTCCCTTTCCATAAATTCTTCTTGATGATGATTATGATTTTCTCTATGTCCATCAACTGAAACACCAAATATAAAACAAAACAAAATAACTATTAGCTAATCACAAATGTAATCTCAAGGACCCAAAAAGAACAAAAATATTGGCTGAAAATAGAAATTGACAACAATTGTTATTACCTTTCCCTGGAGAAACAGCTAATCTAACTTCTTTCTGATCATGAGCACCATATTCATGACTACCAAATACATCTGAAACAGGAGAAGCACTAGAACTCCAAACAAACATATGGAGATCCCTACCACCTCCATCTTCACCCCCTTTCTGCTGGACTTGGCCATTAGGCTTCCTTGCGTTATTATTAGCACCAACACCCTTGGACCCAGTCGGCGAAAACATACCAGGGTTTGGTGCTGGGTAATGTGTTGCACCGCCTGCGGCAGCCGCACCATGGTAATGGAACCTTGGCTTGTTACTACCATCTTCTTCGTAGTTTGATGGCCTAGGTGTTGGCCCCCGCGATGCTGATAGGCCATAAACATCTGAAGCCCCAAAGTTTGAGTTTCTCCCAGCGGCCATCATGGAGTAAAAATCAGTATGATTGAAACTAGAACCTCTAGGAGTTGGATTTCTTGATGATTGTAAAGAGTAAATTTCAGCATTTGTTAGGTTTGATGGTCTTGGGGTTGTAGAAGATAAGCCTTGAGATCTTCTTGAGAAAATATCTGATCTTGAAGCATTAGATTTTCTGACAGTGACATGAAGTTTACCGTCTTCCTTAATCTCAGCTTCAGTTTCCAGAGGTTGCCTTCCATCAAGTGACATAATATCAGAATCGACGTGGATTGAGACAATAGAACCAGCAGTATCAGGAAATTGCTCAGAAATGAGCATTTTAGCACCTCTATATTCAAACATGAAGAGCATTAGAGTGTACCAAATAATACACTGCAAAACAACTATTTGCACCATCAAACTTCCAGAGAAATCACCATACATTCCTTTAAGCAAAGGAATACCCATAACAAGAGTATTTGGTAGAGTTGATAAAGAGAAGAGTGTAATAGTCCATTCTAAGCATCCCCTTTTGCTAAAAAAGGTCCATGCTGCTAATACTAATAGAACTATCACCTTCTGGAGAGTATCAGCAGCTATGAAACGAAAGTTCATAGAATAAGGATCGTTAGTAGATATGAAGTGAAAAGAGAGTAAAGGCACTGCAAAAAGAGCAACAAAACGATTGATGCCTGAACATTGATCAGGGGTGAAGATCTTCCACCATTTCACTGACCCGTAAGCCAGGATCATGGCCACGTATAGTGGCACCATAGCAGTCATTACATGGTAAAAATCTAAAGCTGTGATCATCTTCTCTGGTTGTTACTTGTTTTTTTTTTTTTTTTTTTCAATCTTCCTCTCAACAACTTACAAGAAAAGGAAAGCAAGATTACAGAAGCTCTTAAATGCAAGCACAAGGCCAAAATATTTCAAGATTGGTAGAAAATCTGAACAAACTGGTGGTGGTAGTGGAGGTGATGATAATAAAAATGCAAAGCATGTGGGATTAATGGGGTTTTGGGAGAGAGTGTATATGAGGTGTGGGTGGGTAATAAACAGAGAGGTGAAGAGGGATTTTTTTTTTCTTCTGCAGTATACAATAATATACTGCTGCTGCTGCAGCTTTGGCTTTGGCTTTGGCTTTGCTTTGAGAGTTGCGAGCAAGCTTGCACACTTCTTGCAGTCCCCAAAGCACAAAGCTTTTTTTTTTTTTTTTTGGTTATTTGTTTTTATGCTTTTTGTTTTGAGCTGTGTTTGGATTTTGTAAAGCGACTAATTTTATAATATTGATGAGAAGAAGAAAGAGAGAAGAGAAATTCTTTTGTTGGTGGTGGTGGGAGTGGTGGCTCTATCTTCTATATGGAGTAACATGAAATGGTGGATTGGTAGTGTTGCGGTACAAAAGTGTAGCAGAAAAAAGGAAAAAAGAAAAAAAGTATTTTTAGGCGATGAAATTATACTTTCTAAGCCCTGCAAAAAAAAAAAAAGTCTAGGATTCTCTCTTTTGGCTCTTTGGCTACAATTTATGGATAGATATTGTATCTGTATTTTCCATGAAATTTTTTTTGTTAGACCTGAAATTTAGGAAATTAAATTTGCAAATTTAGAGCATAAATCACATATATTTTTATGTTAATTAGCTCCTTGTAGACCCAATTTAAATATTTGTTTATTTTCAAACATTTAAATTAACAATATTCATTAATTTCAATAGCAATAAGTTTTTATAATTAGCAAGAGAATAATTTAGTGGTTAATTCTTTTTAGACAATATAATGAAAATTATGATTGCAATTGACTTAACTGTTATTTTATTTAAAAAAATTAAAAAAATTACCTTTTATTGTGAGGAGATTTTATAATGATGATGACGTTTGATGATTTAAAAGATCAAGCAAGTCGTGTGTTATTAAATTTTAATTTTTATCACTTTACTTAAATGCTAACTTTTTATTAGTTTGATATGTCAACCCATTAAATGTTAGAATTACTATATAATGTCTTCCCATTAATTATCTGATCTTATGGCAACAATTTTTTTAATTGTCAAGTAAGTTAATTACATAAGATTTATTCAAAATTTAGTATTATTTTTTCTCAATTCGTACCATTCTTTATTATATTAATATAGATCTCATATGAAATATACATTGATACTCTAATGATCTAATTATAACAAACAATTTCAATATATATATATAATTTTTAAAAATTAAAAATTTATAAAATTATAGGTATTGAAAGTTTTACTATCATTAATTCTATTTAGTAGCTAATTGGGAAAGAAAAAGTTAAAACTATTTCAAGTGGCAGTAGTCAAACTTGCATCAAGCTGTCCAAAAATACAGCTACATCGTCACTCCAATATATTTGGCACGCAACTTGAACGCACTAGAGTGCGTTATAAATTACATGGATACATTTTTCAAATATAATTTGTTTCTCATATTACTACTATTAACTCTAAACATTAACTATGTTTCAATTTCAAAATTAAAAAATATATATATTTTATTTCTGAATAAATTTTATTTTTTAATGATTTTTTGTTTATTTTTTAGTCTAGATTATGGATATCCAAGGTTACTAGATTGTAACTAATTAAATTTGACCTAATAATTTTTTTAATAATTAATTAAAATTTTTAGTAATAAAATGTATATGGTGTAAATGAATAATTTATACAATTCTGTAAAAATCTAAATTTTTATAAATTAAATTATAAAACTAAAAATTCAAAATATGCAGTGTTAATAATTATTTTTATTTTATATTATTATTATTATATTAAATTGTGATATTTAATTCTAGTAGAATTTAATTTAACTTTTACGATTAAATATTATTAATTTAATTTTAGTATTTATTTGAAGTATTTGAGCACACTTTTTTGTATTTTGTGATTAAAAATAATTGGAAATAATATTGTTGTTTAATATATTATATTATTATGTCTTTTATGTTTTTTATATATATATTTTAAAGGAGATTTTTATACTATATATATATATTTTTATTAATTTACTCAGTGAGGTTTAATTCCCCTCAATTTTTTTTAGGATCTCAAGAGTCACCTGTTAGTCAGCCTTACGCCAGATTTCTTCTTCTCTAGCTATTTTATATAGGTTTACTTGAAATGTATTATCCTTATGTATGTATTTTAAATCTAGAACATCGTAGTAATAGAATCAGTTAGCTATTATGTTTTTTTTTTTTTATGGATTGTAGTATGTATTAAAATTTGTACTAAAGATTCTTATATTTTATCTAAGATTATTTTGGATATTAGTTCATACGTGTTAGTTATCTTTATTTAAATATTTCATTTTATTATTGTCTATATTTTATTGCATATTTTCCTTAAAGCTTACTATGAGTTTCGGGTACTTTATTTATTCTCATTCCCTAGTGTCAGTCACATACCCCTTTAGGTTCGGGTTGTGACAAAGTTAGTATCAGAGCTTTGGCTTATTTCATATGTGTTTTCGGTTGTCAATGTCTATTTTTCATAAACTACTGCGGTAATAGGTTGAGAAATTGTCATTTTTTGTCTTCTTTGTTTCTTGCATTCTACGCTTATGTTGTATTTTTGTCTTGTCCTAAATTTGTTTATGTCTCTTTTCATAATGAGGTGAGCACGAACTACTCCTGCTGTAGAAGCAGCCTTTGAAGAGAATGATAATGAGCAGTTTGTTCAAGATGAGATTCTTCCTCTTGGTCTTCGACGTAGAAGTAGAGGTTGAGGCAGGGGTAGAGCTAAAGTAGCAATAACTCAGAGGCAGGAATGGCCGCAGGTAGGACTTAAAGTTCCAGTAGAGGATCTTGCAGCCTTTACAGTGAGTATGGCAGGAATTAATCAAGGATTGACAACTTTTAACCAAGTAATGCCCCTAATACAATAAATGCTTTAGTAGAAGACTCAGAGGATGACAGATGCTGATGCTGCCTTATTGTACTTTAGAGTCGGGTGAGTTTCTTTCGATGGTACAGGGGATGCTTTGGATTTTATAAATACCATTAAGGCTAGAACCAGGACAGGATACACAAATTACCAACTAATCATGATAGTGGAGTTATCTATGTCAGCAGCAGCTCAGGACTGGTTCATGCAGTCCATTTAGCCGTACATGACTATGATGAACTAGTTGGATTTTAAGAAGAGATTTATGAGGTTTTTCTATCCAACATCGATGAGAGAGAACTATAGATTGTAGTTGTTGAACATTACTAAGAGAGATCGATCAGTTGGAGACTACACGCAAGAGTTCTTTAGATTGTCACGTCATGCTACGGATATGATACAGGACGAGATGAGAGCAGTGGATCTCTATGTGACTGGGTTCGGCCCAACTTATATTGGCATCTAGATGGAGGGTCACAACTTAGAGAGTGTGGTTAAGGAGGCCAGACAGCTTGAGTAGAGGCATATCCGACATGGCACTATACCAGATCCTTACAAGAGTATATTAGCGGGTTCATCAATCTATTTTCCAGATAGGCAGTATGAGTACTCAGCTATGAGGTACTTCTCAGTAGAGCAAACAGTTTAGAGCACATCAGACTGATAGACATAGTTATGCCCAGAGCCATAGGAGTAACAGGACTGCTAGGTTTGGTGCTGGTGCCAGTAACATAACTGCTAGGTTTGGTGCTGGTGCCAGTAACAGCAGCAGTGGTCAGAGCTCTAAACATGGCCGTTCAAGATCTAGGGCTAGTGCATGTGCCATTTGTTGGTAATGCATCAAGGTTTGTGTCATTTAGCGCTAAGAGCTTTTTTTTGGTATGGATAGTTTGGGCATTTCCCTAGGGATTGTCCTAATTATGGGTTCCAACCATTATATGCTTAAGGATCTTCTTCATTAGTCGCTAAGCCATATCTGCAGGTGCATCAATAGTATTAGGCACCTATGTATCCTCAGCAACAACCGACTTAGTATTCGAGTCACCAGGGCAGAGGATTTGGAGGTAGAGTTGAGGGTAGAGGATATATACAGTCGTCCACTTCACAGTAAGTAGGTCGTGGTTAGGTCAAAGTCTTTACCTTGACTCCTCAGGATGCTTTGGCATCCAATGCAATTATGGCAGGTATTCTCCCAGTATGTTACTTTGAGGCTAAAGTCCTGTTTGATCCGAGTGCTTCACACTCATTTGTGTCTCCTGCGTTTGCTTTTAAAATAGCATGTCAACCTTCCTGTAGTGACTCCACTTAATGACGAGTTGGAGATAAATGTGTTCTTTCCATCTTGTCCAGTATTGGTAGAAGGTAGAGAGTTGTTTACAGATTTGGTTTTGCTTGATGTGATTGATTTTGATGTAATTATAAGGATGGATTGGTTGGCATAGTATTATGCCATGGTGGACTGTCGAGAGAAGTAATTTTTAAAATTTCATATGATGAGGAATTCATATTCAAAGGTGACAAGAGTTCAATGCCTCAAAATATTATTTCTGTAATCATAACTAGGAAGATGCTTAGAAAAGGTTGTTAAGGCTACTTAGTTGTGGTTAGAGACATACAAGTAGATAGTGGGATAGTTGAAAGGGTGCCATTAGTGTGCGAGTTTTCATATGTTTTTCCTGAAGAATTACTAGGCTTGCCACCTGATAAGGAGATAGAATTATGTATTGATGTAGTGCCTAATATAGATCCTATCTTTATGCCACCATATAGAATGGCACTAATAGAGTTGAAGGAGCTGAGAGAGTAGTTGTAGGAATCGCTCGATAAAGGTTTCATTTGGCCTAGTACATCTCCTTGGGGTGCTCCTGTGTTGTTTATGAAGAGGAAGGATGGTAGTCTTTGACTTTGTATCAACTACAGACAGCTAAATAAGGTTACCATCAATAACAGATATCCACTCCCGAGGATTGATGACTTATTCGATAAACTTTAAGGAGCTTAGTGTTTCTCCAATATCGATTTAAGGTCTGGGTATCATCAATTAAGGATTAGAGGTGGAGATGTACCCAAGACTGCATTTCAAACAAGGTATGACCATTATGAATTTTTGGTTATGTCCTTTGGGTTAACTAATACCCCAGCAGCGTTTATGGATTTGATGAACAGGGTGTTCAGGCCACTCTTGGATCAATTTGTGATTATGTTTATTGATGATATTCTAGTATACTCTAGGAGTAAGGCAAAACATGTAATGCATTTGAGATTTGTGCTTTAGACTCTAAGAGAGCACCAGCTGTATGCCAAGTTTTTGAAGTGTGAATTCTAGTTGAATCAAGTGGCATTCTTAGGCCATGTGGTATCCAGAGATAGCATACAAATGGATCTTAGGATGTGGCCAATACCCATATCAGTCATTGAAGTAAGGATTTTTTTGAATTTAACTGGCTATTATAGGAGGTTTGTGAAGGATTTCTCAAAGATTGCTGCACCTTTAATAAAGCTGACCTAGAAGAATGCTAAGTTTGTGTGGATAGACAGATGTGAGGAGCATTTTTAGTTGCTTAAAGATTTATTGACTTCCGCTCTAATTTTGACTTTGCCTTATGGGTAAAGGTTATATGGTGTATTGTGATACTTCCTGAGTATGATTGAGTTGTGTGTTAATGCAGAATGGTAAAGTGGTTGCTTATGTTTTAAGGCAGTTAAAGAAGTATGAGCAAAATTATCCTACTCATGACTTAAAAATGGCAGTTGTGGTGTTTGCATTAAAGATTTAGAGGCATTACTTGTATGATGTGACTTGTGAAATATACACCGACCATAAGAGCTTGAAGTACATTTTTCAGCAAAGGGATCTGAATCTAAGGCAGAGGAGATGGATGGAACTTCTAAAGGACTATGATTGTTCTATTCTATACCATCAAGGTAAGGCAAATGTAGTTGTAGATGGTTTGAGCAGGAAGTCCATATGTAGCCTTGCATACATCAGTACTGAGAGGAGATCAATTATTAAGGAGATGCATGAGTTGATTGACCAAGGACTGCAGTTGAAGGTGACTAAGAAATGCATTATTGCTCAGTTTAAGGTACAATCAGTATACTTGGATCAAGTTAAGGCAGCACAAAGAAGGGACCCATAGTTATAGAAGATTATGTTTGAAGTGTAATAGGGTAGGTCCATTAGATTTATGGTTGATAATAACGGTGTGCTACATTTGAGTACTCGATTATGTGTGCCAGATGTGGATGAGTTGAGAAAAGAAATCATAGAAGAGGCATATTTTTCTACTTACAGTGTTCATCCAAGTTCTACCAAGATGTATCATGACTTGAAGGATACATATTGGTGGAATGGAATGAAAAAGGATATAACAGAATTTGTATCCAAATGCCTCACTTGTTAACAAGTGACGCTAGAGCACCAGAGGCCTGCAGGATTATTACAGCCGTTGCCTATCCTAGAGTGGAAGTGAGATATGATTGCTATGGATTTTATGACTGGATTGCCTAGTATTAATGGTGGTTATGATGCTATTTGGGTGATAGTAGACAGGCTAACTAAGACAACACACTTTCTGCCAATTAAGAAGATATACTCTACTAACATATTAGCAAGATTATATGTCAATAGAATTATTTATCTTCACAGGGTACCAATGAGCATAGTATCTGACAGAGGAGCTACTTTCACCTCAGTCTTTTGGCAAGAGTTGCATAAGGCATTAGGCACCATACTTGATTTCAGAAAAATATTTCATCCTCAGATGGATGGTCAGTCAGAAAGGACCATTCAAACCCTTGAATATATATTGAGGATGTGTGTGATCAACTTTGGTGGTCAGTAGGACATACATTTTCTATTAATAGAATTTGCATATAACAATAGTTATCATGCAAGTATTGAGATGGTTTTGTATGAAGACTGTATGGTAGGAAGTGTTGATCATCATTGTGTTAGGAAGTTAGGGAGAGACAGTTGACAGGTCCAAAATTGGTGTAGATTACTTATGAGAAAGCTCCCATTATTCAGCAGTGGTTGAGGAAAGCCTTCAACAGATATAAGAGCTATGCAGATTCGAAGAGGAAAGATGTGTCTTTTTCAGTTGGAGACATGGTATTTTCTGAAGGTGTCTCTAATAAAGGGAATTATGAGATTTGGTAAGAAAGGTAAATTAGCCCTGAGGTACATTGGGCCATTCGAGATACGTTCGAGAGTTGGAGAGGTGGCTTATAGATTGGTGTTGCCACCTAAATTATCTTGGATTCACCCAGTGTTCCATATTTATATATTGAGGAAGTATGTTCCCAATCCTTCTCACGTTCTTCAGCCTCAGACAGTGGAGTTCAGTGAAGATCTGTCATATGAGGAATATCCTGTGGCGATTGTGGATTGCTAAGTTCATCAACTTCGCACTAAGAAGATCTCGATGGTGAAGGTGTTATAGAGCAACCACACAGCAGAGGACTACACGTGGGAGATGGAGGCAGCGATGCAGGTGGCTTATCCTTATCTTTTCCATTAAGATTATGTATTTTATTTATCAAAAATTCAGGAACTAATTTTTTTAAAGAGGGGAGACTGTAAATACCTAAATTTTTGTAAATTAAATTACGAAATTAAAAATTTGAGATATGCAATGTTAATAATTATTTATATTTTATATAATTATTATTATATTAAATTGTGATATTTAATTCTAATAGAATTTAATTTAACTTTTGGGGTCAAATATTATTTTAATATTATTAATTTAATTTTAGTATTTATTTGAAGTATTTGAGCACAATTTATTGTATTTGTGGTTAAAAATAATTGGAAATAATATTTTAGTTTAATATATAATATTATTATGTCTTTTATGCTTTTTTTTATATTAAAAAATATATATATACATAAAAGAATTTTTTTTCTTCCCTTTTTCCTTCTTTTTTCTTTGTTTCTTCCTCTCTGTGCAACAGCAAGCAGTACCTCCACTATCGTTGTCCGCTACCATTGCTGTTGGCCCAGCCTATTGATCCTCCATTGGAGGACGCCCTCGCTACAACCAATAGCTATAGCAGTAGTTGGGAACTGCCTCTTCTTCTCCTTCCTTTGTTTCAAACGGTGCCGAAAATCAGAAGGGATACTGGCGACTTTTCCGATGAGCTTTCTGGCCATTCTTGGGCTTGAATCGAAGCTCTACCCAGACTTGGATAATCCTTGATCGATTTTGAGAAATTTAATCGGTAACAACTCTAATTTCATAAAATTTAAATTTGGGTATTTTTATTAAATTATGAAATTGAAGCTTAAATTGATTTTATTTGATGTTGGTTATATAGGACTGATTATTGTATGTATTGTAAGGTTTCGAAAAATTATTTTTGTGAATTTTTTTTGATTTTCGGGGTATGGGGGTTACTGTTCACGACACTATTCCCAAATTAGAAATTTTTTATATTTTTAATAAATTCTACTAGTTTTTTTTAAGTAAGTTTCGTTAAGGAAGTTTATTAAAATTATGTACCAAATTTTTATTACAAATTTTTGAATATTTATGTCAAAAATGAATTATTGAGAAAATTAGTATAAGTTGGTAAATTTTATGTCTTAATTAAAATTATGGTGAATTATAATGTTTTGGATAATTTTTGAGTAATATATAATTATACAATAATTTTTATGAATTTATTTCTATTTTTAGCAAATTATGAGTAATTATTGAAAAAAAATTTGAATAAAATAGTATTTATGATTTTTATGATTTAGATGAGTTTTTGATTGCTTAATTATATAATTGAATAATTTAATTAATTTTTAATAATTAAATGCTATTCAATTTTGAAAATTTGAATAAGGACCTTTATAGCATAATTTGATTTTAATATGAATTTTATTAATTATTTTGTAAATAAATGTCTTTTATGCTTTTATTGTGTGAATAAATTAATTTTGGTATTTAAATGGAATTTTATTGATTTATATTATGATTTGTGAAATTGGTTCTTAATTGGGCATGAAGTGTAGTTTGGGGGCTCAACCCAAGATTTGGAGTTGTTGCGGCTATTTGAAGTGTTTTTCTGTGCAGGGTTGACTTTACTTTTGTAGAGAGATGTTTGTTTTACAGAGAAAACTCTATCGAATTTTTGATAGATTTCTTTTAAAATGTGATATCGGGTCTATTTTAGTAAAGTCACATTTTAATTGGGTCTTTCATTAGAAATCTAAAATTTATAGAAATTCTGTTTTTAATTTCTTTTTATTTATTTTTTTTCTTTAACCATGCCTCTATTCAAGTCGATAGGTCGAGGTCGAGTATGACTGCTCAGAGGAACACATTCAACCTGTAAGTTAATAACTGAACTGTGAATAAAATAATTATATTAAATATAAATTTTTTGATTTTGATAAATAGGAGAATTTATTAAAGATTATATTATTATAAGAATATCTATTTAAATTAAATTCTCCTATTATTGCTATACTTATATTAGCATGTTTATGTTAAATTTTCACATGATTAGTAAATTTTATTTTATTTTACTTTATTGTAACCTTTCTTGTTTATTTATATTTATTTATTTTAACATAAAATATGGTAAAACAGGCTACTTAATGGGTTTCATCAAGACCGTATGTGTATCGGTAGAATCGAGAATGAGTGGTGAAAGTATGTGGCTTGGTGATTCTTTTTTCTCGGGCGTGATTTATATATTGCTGGGGCTAGTAGATCAGGAACTGCCAGTAAATATCGATTTAAGTGAATTGACTATATCTGGTAGCTCGGTTGATGCTTTGCTCTCGGGAACTGGTAGTCTTTGGATAATAAGAGAGCCGAAAAGCTATTAGATTTGTGTATTAGGGTTCTATATAGTTTTCTTGTAAAATGATTTAAGGAAGCTAATTATATTTTATATAGTATTTAATGAGTTTTAATTAACTCATTTCAGTAAAAGAGAATTTCAATAAAAAGTAAATAGTTTAAATTATAAATTTCTTATTTTTATAAATATATTTTAAAGTAGATTTTTATACTATATACATTTCTTTTATTAACTTATTCAGTGAGGTCTAACTCCCCTCAATTATTTTTTCAGGATCTCGGGAGTTATCTGTTAGTCAGTCTTCCTTATGCTGAGTTTTTTTTTCTTCGACTATTTTATGTAGGTTTACTTGAGATGTATTATCTTTATGTATGTATTTTAAATCTAAAACATTGCAATAGTTGTAAGCATCCAATTTCAGGATGCAATTGTGTACAATTGCGACGTAAGCCCCTATGATGAAATTTATTCAAAAATTGAACTTGGTTGTCGATTTTCTGGACTTTAGGGACTAAATTGCAACATTTTTTAGGATTTGATTATAAAGAAGTCAATTTTTCAGGGGTCTTTTGATTATTAAAAGTTAAAAAAAATAAATTTTAGGGATCGACATTTGTGTAATGCTAACCGGCATTGCACAATGCCGATATGTTAAAAAGTCCCCTTTTTTATTTTTTTGTGTTTTTTTATTTTTATTTTTTATTGATTTTTTAGTGTTTTGAGTGGTTGAAAATTCAATTTTGTCATTATTATTATCTGATAAGTTTTTTAAGCATTCAAAATGCGTAAGAAGATTTTGAAATTAAAAAAAACGCTATAAGATGTATTCTGTTCCTCTAAAGGAGGAAGTCAATACACAGGCAGACTCTGCATTTAAAAGCAGAGTCTGCATGCGTACGAGAGAGGAGATGAACGAATAGAGAGGCTAAAAAAAACACATAGACACACAGTGAGAGAAAAAAAAGAAAAAGACGAAAAAAAGAGAGAAAACATCCAGAGAACTGTGCGATAAAATCCTACTACGCAAGAAAATCTTGATTTTTGTGTCCTATCTAAAACTCTAATTTCTTGACATCGTTCTTTAAAGCTTTGAAAATAACGTTTTGTGTTTAGAATGCAATTGAGCCTCTGTCCAGAATCAAACAACGAGTCAAAAAGAATGGTGACAATCTCAATCTGAGGAGCTATCTCAAAGCATATGCACAACATTCGTTTTTTTTTCTTCTCTTTCTTTTTGTGATTTTTATTTTATTTTGTTATTGTTTTGATTATTCAATTTCACTACTAATCTGATTATTTATGTGCTTTTGTTTTTATGTCTGAATGTGGATTAGGGAGGATGCTGCTTGTGTTTAAATTGAACATAAGGTCCATGAAATGCCATGGAAGAATCTGTATTGTTTTCCAATAGAATTTAGGGTTTTATTTTTAATTTTCATTTTGATATTCTATGTAGTTATTTAATTCATAGCTGTGTAATTGATTGATTTTAATTTCTGTATTTAATTCATAGCTGTGTAATTGATTGATTTTAATTTCTGTACGTAGCATGTAATAGCCCCAGTAGTGGGAATAGTGAAAAGATTTAATTTTCTGCATTTAAAATCAATTAGTAATTAGGTTCAATTTGGTCAGAATTAATTAAAATTAATGGTGGCAGTAGCTTAATTTAGGGTTTGCATGTAATTGATTTAGGTTTTTTTTAGAAAATCACTATAATTTATGTTTGATCTTTTTTTTATTTTATTTATTTTTGGATTGAGTTTTTTTGATTCTTTATTTTTATTTTGGACCCCAAGCCCACACTTAGGTTCAACTTATTTTAAATAGGTTTAAAAATAGACTTAAAAATGGCCCAACTCACTTTAAATAGGCTTAAATAATTAAAATCAATTTAGGCCCATTAAGTTAATTAGATTTTATGCCCACTAATTTAACTTTCCTTTAAAATTGAATAGACTTAAGTTTATTCCTTAGACAAACTAAAATAAATAGATCTGAACTCACTAATTAATAAAAAAAATGTAGGTCCGCCTTTAGTCTCTTTCTCACTTGTAAATAAAATGTAAATTTAGTTAACTTTTTAATAAAATTAACATAGTTTAGACTTAGAGACAACGTAATCTTGAATATATTTTTTATGTATAATTTTATTGACTAGATGTCTAGGGTTAGATGGATGTCAAATAGGGTTTAAATAAAATTGCATGTAATTAGAGAATGAAATAATCATTTATAAAATTATTCTAAATGAACACGAGACTAAGAGAAGTTATTTTTCCATTCCCATAATTTTCTGGTTGTGGTGCTAACTTTCTTTTAGAAAATTTGGTTGTGGTGCTAACTTTCTTTTAGAAAATTGAGTACCACCAATCAAATTGTCTAAGTTATTACCTTGGGTGGTGACTCATCTTCTCCATGTTATGACTTTGTGACATAATAGTGTGTTCTTTAAGGCCCTGAGTCTAAACAGTGTCGCGGTTGCTAAAATCTTGGATACGCGTTAAACCCTGCCATTTACAGTAGTAGAAAACAGTTAACTATTATGCTATATTTTTATGGATTGTAGTATGTATTAAAATTTGTACTAAAGATAATTATTATATTTTATCTAAGATTGTTTTGGATATTAGTTTATTTGTGTTATTTATCTTTATATAAATATTTTATTTTATTATTGTCTATATTTTATTGTATATTTTCCTTAAGGCTTATTATGAGTTTCAGATACTTGATGTATTCTCATTCTCTAGTCCTGTCACGTGTCTCTTTAGGTTCGAGTTGTGATAAATTCATTTCAATTGAATTCTATATTTTATTATATTTTAGTTGGTATAACTAGAAATCAAGTCAATTTTAAATTTTAGTTAAATATACCCTTTAAAATATAAAGATACTTTTTAAAAAATAAAATAATGAGGGATATTTTAGTTGTTTATAAATTTAAAAATTGTAAAATTTATTTGAAATTTTTAACTTTTTTATTAAAATTTAATCTAGTTATAATTAATTTCATAAATTTAAAAATTTAAAATTATACATAGAGTCTATAATATATTTATTTAATCTAAATCGACATCATTTGAAATTTTAAGTTTCCGCCTTTTTTATGTCTAATTATATTGTTATCTAGTATTAAAATCTTTTGATCAAAAGAAATAGATACTGATCAAAAGATTTTGTTTTATTTTTTTTTAAAGTTTTAAAAGATTATGTGGCCTTCGTATTTTTCAAGTTATTGAAATCTATTTTCTCTAAAAATGAAAATTCATTAAAATTATATAATTTTTACAATTTATTTATTTTTGTTAAAATATAATCTAATTAACTTATTTTATATTTTTCTAATAATAATAATAATAATAAATGTAGCATTTATGATTACAAAATTTACAATACTGGATTTACTTCGAGTTTGAGGCTCCCAAATCAACTCGAAGCTAGAAGTGAAGTTGGAAGGAGCTAAACAAAATATTCACATCACACACGCTAGTTCCAATGAGCTAAATACGGGTGCGAGCGAGCTAGCGTGTGTCATACAGTTATCATGTTCCTGCTTTTCAAAAATATTTTTGTACAAATAAGAAGATATTGTTATAGAAATCAGGAACATAAAATATAAAATATTCCCTAATTCAGTGGTTAAAATTACACCATATTTTAGGGGAAGTGAATGTGTCATTAAAAATTAGATGAAAATAATTAAGGCACTAAATTTTGAGTGGTCCACGACAACAGTATACTATGCGTATACCATAGATTGATGCCCTTCACGTGCCCCCTAATTTCTCCCCCTTCTTTTGCATATATATGAAAAGGTATAAAAAATCGCCTAATCCTTCGCCCTCATTTCAATCCACGTTTTCCTAGGTACGAATAAGGGAGTATGTTCTGACAAAAGTGGAAAAATATATCATCATCTTAAAGAGATAATGAATCGAATTTTTACTAATTTTTTCCTCCTCTTATAATATTAAAATTTAACTATTTGATCTAGTTGCTAAATAAAAAAATAAAGATATAACCAAATTGAATTGAATTAAACTTTTAAAAGTTTAGATTTGACTTATTAAAAAATTAATGAATTGAAATTGAGTTTAACTTTGTTAAATTTTTAATTCAAACTCGGTTTAAGCTCGTGTTTGGTAAACTCGAGTTGAACTCGCGAATTAGATAAGTTCAATATGCTATATAATTAAATGGCTAAGCCCGCTACAATTATTTTACTTTTAACTACATGGCTTGTAAATGTGCTTGATAATGACATTTAAAAAACTATTTATTTACTTTCATTTTGTCTCATTTTGAATGTGATATTTTGTATTATAAAACTATACACCATAAAATTTTATATCTTCCTTGCAATTTCTCCTTTATTTCCTATTCAATATTATGCATTCCTATGTATTTTTTCCAACATATATATTTTTTTAAACTAAAAATTAAATAACTAATTATGATTGAGTTTTAGTTTCTACAATTTATAATAACTTTTATATTTTTTTGAACTAGTACCTTCCACTAGAGCACCTCAAAAAGTTTTGTGAAATTTTACTTTCTTACAATGTTTCACTTAGAAAATAAATAAATAAATAAATAGATGGTATTTAACTTTTTTAATTTTGCCTATTTTCATGTTTAAATTAATTTTAAAATTTTTTTACATATTAATCTGTTGTACGTACTTAATGTTATTATTGATGCTAATAGTATTTTAAATTAAAAATATATAATTTTTATTATATTTAGTAATGTTTATTTACTTAATATTGCATTACTATTTCATTATATTTACTCAAAATTATTTACTTAATACTAATACTAATTTACACGAAAATTATATATTATGCATATATGGTTTTTTATTATATTTAGTAATTTAGATTTTATTTACTTAATACTAAATTAATATTATAATATTTAATTGATATTTTATTTACTTCATCATTAAAATTTTATTTACTTTATACAAATACTAATTTATTTCAAAACTACAAAATTTATCGTCCAATTAAAATTATATTTAATAATATTTATTTCATTAATATTATGCTTAATAATTTAAAATATATTTATTTAATATAAATTTTAATGTTAATATAAATTTATACAAAAATTGTATAATTTCATTATTAATATCTAATTTTTATTATGAAATTTAATAATTTTATTACAAATATACATTTTTTTTACTAGAATTAAAAATTTTAATTGTATTATATAATACATACTTAATGCTATACTTTATATTAATATTACTTTACATCAAAACTATATAAATATTATTATCAATATATAATTTCTATTATATTTAGTTATTTAAATCATGAGTTTATAATTTCTATTTAATACTACCACATAATACTAATATTTAAATTAACAAGTTAGTCAATGAGTCTGGTCACGAGCCTATTCATGAGCCCGTTCACAAGTCTACGAACGAACTTGTTCGTGAACTTAAATGAGCCGAGTTTAAGAAAGCTTGGTTTCAACTTGTTTAACTTACGAGTCTCAAAATAAAATTCAGACTCGATTCATTCAATTTAACAAACAATCTCAACCGAGTTTTTTTCGAGTCGAGTTCCAAGCGAATCATGAGTTGCTCGGCTCGGTTACACCCCTATACAAATGCATCCTTATCATTTAAAGCCTATATATTTAACCTCATTTTATAATCTGTGTTTAATTTATCTTAATTGAGTCCACTACATTTGACATGCATGAAGAAAGATATTAGGTAAATATGTATTTTTGTCTTTAATGTTTATAATGAGAAATAAATTTGTTTTTAAAAAAATTTAAGAACATTTAAATATAAAATTTTTTCAAAATAATATTTAAACTCTTATCTAACAAAAATGTTAAATAAGGCATCTCATCCTATATAAAAATTTCCTTATTTCGTTCACTCCCAAAATAAAAAACAAACAAATAAATATTTTTTCATCTCATCCTGTTTAAGTCCAAATATAAATTTCGACTAGTTCAATTAATTTTTAAAAGTCCAACCTATAAGCAGTCTTGACAAATAAGTAAATTGAAATTTGTGCTTTTGGAATTTACATTACATTTCTATAATTCTCTGAGGAGTTGAGAGATGGTGAGGAATATATAAGGCTTGGAAGTGTTACATTTAGTATCTAGAACATTCTAAGGAATTAAGGAGTTGAGGAAGAAGTAGTGCAAGTAAAGTGATATGCAAGTTAAAAATTTAATGCTAAAGATTAGTGCTTTGTTGAGAACTTATGGAACTGGTTTATATAAAAAGAAGAAAGAGCAACAAAGAAGGAACAACCAACTCAACATCCAATAATCAACACTTATCATCAACAACAATAGACATCTATTAATACACATTAGTTGCAATATTTTCAAATTAAGTAGCTCATAATTTACAACTTTCTTATTCTATTTAATCAAACTTATAATCACTTTCCTATTATAAGATTTCCTACTTTTCAATATAGTTAAATCATGCAATTTTTTCCTTTCAACGTTCTGTTAAATTTGTAAAATTTGCTATTAGAATTCAAGAAAATTATGGAAAAAGTGTTTGAGAATTCACATCATTTAAAAGAAGTGGGGTTTTATTTTTAAAAAATAATTCTTTAGCATGCTCACGCGTTGAATTGACACCAGTTCAACAAAAAATACTACAACAATCTTTTAACATGCTTGGTGGGACACATTCTAATGAGATGAATAGATTAAGAAGTGGAAAAGCAACTTTTGATGCTGGTTACTAGACTAACAATTCACCTATAGAAACAAGTAATGGATAAAGTGAATTTGTGAAAATATTAGAATTTGAAAAATATGAATGAGTTATTTTGGAGAGAAAGTAAGAGATTTTAGTAAAAAATGGTAGGAATTTGAATGGATTTTTTTTAAAAAAATTTTGAAGAGACAAAGCTATGAGTAAATGAGTTACTTAAATAATTGAATTTTGGAGATGAACCTAATGAATTTCAAATAGAAGAAGAGATTTTTTTTTTAAAGAAAGAGGAACGATATGAGAAATGAGGAAACACTTATTTTATGGACATATATCCATATAATCAGTTATGGACTTGACCCAAATTAATTATGTGCGACGGGCATTCTTTGAGTTTAAATATAAATTTTGGCTAGTTTAATTAATTTCAAAAGTTCAGCCTATAGGCAATCTTGAGGAAGAAGTAAATTAAAACTTCTAGAATTTGTGCTTCTAGTATTTACATTACATTTCTTAAATTCTCTAAAGAGTTGAGAGGTGTTGAGGAATAGAAAAGGTTTGGAGTTGTTATGTGAAGTATCTGGAACATTCTGAGGAGCTGGAGAAGAAGTAGTCTACAAGCAAAGTGATATGCAGGTTAAAAAATTAATGCTAAAGATTAGTGCTTTGCCAAGAACTTATGGAATTGGTCTATATAAAAGGAAGAAATAGTAGTAGAGAAGGGACAACCAATTTAACATCCAACAATCAACACTCATCATCATCAATATTAGAAATCTATCAATACACATCAATTTCAATAGCTCATAGTTTGTAAATTTTTAGCTAGTCTATTTAATCAAGCTTGTAAACACTTTCATGTTATAAGATTTCCTATTTTTAAATATAGGTAAATCATGCAAAAATTTCCTTTCACATTACACTGTTAAATTTATTAAAGTTATCATCAAAATTCAAGAAAATTTTGGTAAAAGTGCTTGACATCCTAGCATGTCAAGCACGTCTAAAAGAAGTTAAGTTTAATTTTGAGAAAATAATCATCTAGCATGCTTGCACATTGAACAGAACTTGATTCGCCAAAAAATACAACAACACATCCTAGTTTTACATTTAAATAAATAAATATTTATTTCATTTTGAGAATAAATAAAAAATAGCAAATTTATATAGGACAATTGTTTTTATTTAAATGTTTCTACATTTTATTGAATGGGACGGGTTTTGTTTTTTAAAATTCTCATAAATAAGTAGCTAAATTCTTTTAATATTGTATTAGTATTAGTTTATTTCATGAGTAATAAAAATAAATTATTAATTAATATTTTATTAAATGAGGAGTTTAAATATTTTTTGATTTTTTTTATGTTTAAAGGTTTTTAAATTTTCTTTGAGTGCAAATTTGTTCCTCATTATAGATGTTAGGGGCTGTTAATAAGTCCACAGGTCTCGAGAGTATTGGCCCACGCACACCTATATGGACTTATAAATGGGGTTGAATTCATGTGATACAAAGTCAATTGGCTTATGTTAAGGTCCAATTTACATCACTTATAAGTCACTTTATTGATTTGCACTTTTTCAATGGGGGAAAAATGTACTTTTATTTAATATATTTTTTATGCATGCTACAAATAATGGACCCCACTAATATTGAGAATAAACACAATTTGTAAAAAGGGTGTGTATGAATTATTTTTAAAATGATAAGTGTGTTCTTGTACCAAAAAACGTTAATGGTTAACTTAAGATTAGGGTTAAATGTTAAGGAGTTTTGTAATATAACCACTGACAATTGATAACTCCAAATTGAATCTTTGCCGTGGAACCTGCATTGATGAGGAGAGCTGGATGATTGGGTGAGGTTTGCTCCACAAACACTCAAAAGCTTAAGTTAGTAATTGTATATAAAGAATGAATATTGAATATTAAAATGGATAAATATGAGAGATATGATGAGGTATATATTGTGATGAGTGTTTCATAAACCTAACTAGATTAGGATCCTTATCTTTGGAGGATTTCATTTCCTTTGTGGATGTGAGTTTGAATAATTTTCCTTACTAGGACTCTAAAAGCCTAATGCCTTTTCCCATTAGGACTCAACCATTCCTTTTAGGGTAGGATTTGGATTAATTGAAAAAGAATTGCAAGAGATTACAAAAATATAACAATATGAATAATCAAATTTAATAAATTTAAAATAATATCAAAAATTATTTGAACAAAAATAATCGAAGAAATTATAATAATTTTTCACAATAATTCAAAACAAAAAACTAAATGTGGGTGCATCCATGAGCTATAACGTGTGATCAATCTCTATGTCAAAGAGAGACATATACTATTTGACTTCTAACTCTGAGGATGGAGAGGTATACCTAAAGTCAAATAACACATCAAACTTGAATTTGAGTTTAGATTTGGAACTCTAAAATTTTTTTCTTGAATTGCAACTAACAGTTTTATATTAAAAACCTAATAAAACAACTAATGGGATAAAAGTTACATTAATTTGAGATTAAAACTCAAATCTAATTTTAAAAATAGTTCAAATTTATGTATTTTAGTCAAAACCACCCAAAACCAATTACGACATATGAAATGGATGAAAAAATAATTTAAAAAAGAGAGGAAAAGGCATGTAAGTTTTATATGAAAATATATGTATGCAGACACTCACATACACACATATATAAGAATATTGTGAGCCATACAAGAAAATAGTGGTAACCATTCTTCATTGAGCTTCGACCACCTTAAGATATGAAAATCTCCCTCCTCTTATATGACTAACTCATTTAAATATAAATCAAGTTCAAATTTCTTGCTTTAACCCAATCCAATATCCAATTTATGTTTTTTTTTGTTAAATCTTTCCTTCAACATCGATTTATGTTTTCTAAAGGTTGTTGAAGTATGAACACATTAAAATTAGCTTAGATTGGCAAAGGGGCTTGTTTGAGATTCAGAAGCACAATCAAATTAACTATATATTGCAATATAATTAACAAATAATTAAAAAAAATTGCTTTTAATATTTTTAAACAAGTAGAAACCAAGAACATCTCCATATATTGTATTTAAGATAATGAGAAAGAAATATACGCAAGATTATATCTTGGATCTAATACATTTGCAATGAATATCAAACTATTCATCTTTTTAGGATCCCCTCAGTATTTGTCAAATTTGAATTGCATATAAACAACCATTTCCCTGAAAGGCACATCACTAGATTACAACCAATCATTTATGAGGTAGTACAGTTTAAAAAGATTTTTTTTAAAAAA
Organism: Mallotus nudiflorus; assembly: GCA_947683625.1. Classification (NCBI taxonomy): domain Eukaryota; kingdom Viridiplantae; phylum Streptophyta; class Magnoliopsida; order Malpighiales; family Euphorbiaceae; genus Mallotus; species Mallotus nudiflorus. The sequence continues at coordinate 6,056,724 of CANTUR010000049.1, read as the reverse complement.
AAGTGTTTGATGTGTCATATAGAGAACCAAAATTTTTATTGTCATATTATAGAAATGTTAGTAACAACTCAACTAATTTGGAAACAATCAGAATAGTCAGGAACATCATCACTTAAATCAGAATGAAAAAAAGAATTTGTTTCATTTATTTGTCAAATGACTTTTCAAATATATATACAATTTTTAGCATAATATAAATGGAGTTCTGCCTAATAGGAACATCTAGGGACAAGTATGCTCTGTAATAAATTCCAACAAGTTTAGAAATAGTTTTAATTTTTCTTAACATAAATGGTGAGTTTTGAATGTGTAAGCGCCCTAAGGGGGGAGGGGTGAATAAGGCTTTTAAGAATTTAAAGGATGATTAACAAATATTAAAAGGAAATTAAGAGATGAAGAGATATAGACACAATCGTTTAAGGAGTTCAATTTTTCAATTAAATCTACGTTTCCACCTAACTCTCCCAAGTTAGGACTTTTAGCCCACTTTAATCTATTTGCTTAAATTGATCTTTACACAATGAGTTCTGAGGATCAATAAAAACATTATGCATAAGAGTTTTCAAAGGCTCACTCCCAAACCAAATCCCAAGTGTTTTCAATGGTGAACACTTAAACCAATTCCTTTCTATACTTAGTTCCTCACTTCTCTCTTTCAGCCTAATAAATAAGAAAAAGTAGAATCCTGAGGTAGAATTCAACACACTCTCAAAGAGTAATTAAGAATATTAGAAAATTGTATGAGAGAAATTAATGCACAAAGCTTCTAAGAGATAAATTATGTAACTAACAAAGTGTATAACTATCACGACCCAAACCCATGAGTCAAGGCATTAAGGAACGGGAATTCGCAAGAATTTGGAACCTGTATTAAGCCTAAAATATAAGAACTCAACAAATACATACATATAAATATGCCTCAGAATTAAAACTTTTTAAAACAAAAAGAAATCTTTATATTTATAATAATAAAATATGTTCATACAATTATTCAAATATAAAACCTTTGGCAATAAAAAAATAAAATAATAGAACAAGACATATTACTACTGTAGCATTTAAAATACAAAGAGTGGTAGTTCAAAATTTATATAAGTGAGCCAGTGAAGAAAGGGTCCAGCAGAGAGGACTACAACGAGAGGTATGATGAAAAGGATCCTAACTAATAATTGAGGGGGGGGGGTCAAACCTCACTGAGTGAATTATTATTATATATATACATGCAACCTAAGCATACAAGCAATCAAACATAAATATAATGTTTATATATTTATATTTGTGTAATTTATACACGCACTTCAAGTATATGATTAAAAACAATTTTCATATTAGTACACCAATAGAAATTAAGTGGAGAATTAGAGCAAACCCTAAAATATTCTGTAACCTTAAACACCGAACCTCACTAGCCAACAGGCTCACTTAAATCCAAAATATTTCTCTTCTCAAATTTGACAGTGGATGGCCTCGAGACATTAAGTCAACCGAACTCCTGTAATCTTACTGCTGGTATAACTGGCCCCAAGACACTAGGTCAACCGAGCTTCCGCAGTCACATCACTCTCTGACCACAAATCTTAATAATCAATTTAATCATATATCATATTAATAAAAATTATATCCTAACATCTAGCGTACTGCTGCGCAATAGTTCTAATGTAGCCCACTAGGTAGCACGTTCTACTGCTATCTTCCAAAACATCATATCAAAAATAAAATAATAAAATCATATTAAATATGAACAACATCTAATTTACATAATTAAATTTTCACCTATATATATATGCAAACATATATATAATAACAATAACAATTAACATTTAATGCAACATAGCATAAATAAATTCATATTTATTAAAAATATGGATGCCAATAATATTATCTTTATGTATTGCATACATATAATAATAACTTATAGGTGGAGTGCGCTCCTCTAGGGTGACTCAACTGACTTTGTCCTGTAGGTCTCGGTCTTGGCGCAGCTATATGAAAAATAATAAATAAATAATTAGGATAAAAATCCTAATCCTAATCCTAATCTTATATATTCTAATCCTAATCCTAATCCTAAGAAATGACTCGATATAATACACGACTCTAATAACTCAAAACTAAACACAAACCCGATGTCACATTTTACAAGAAATCTATCAAAAATTCAACAGAGTTTCCTTTGTAAAATGGACATCTCTCTAAGAGCTATTCCCGCACGAAAACACACTTCAAAATATTCTCAGGCTCAACATCTCGGATTGGGCCCTCAAATTACAATTCACGCTCAACTGAGAACCAACATCACAAAATATACAATAAAATAATATAATTTCTCAAATTGCCAAAATATATCATAAAAATATTAAAGAAATTTGTTTTCCAAATAAATAATAAAATTTTAGTTATTAAATAATATTTTGCTAATAAAATCTATTAATAGCATAAAATTTCCATTTTATAAATAAATTAGCATAAATTGTAAATAATTATTAAAATCACTTATTATTATCTTAAAAATAATAAAATGCTCAATTAGCCTCAAAAGATAATAAATAAATTTATTTTTCATATATTTCCCAAAATAACTACAATATAATTAATAATTGGAAAATAATTATAAAAATTATTTTTGCACCTTTATTAATCAAAATAGTCTAAAACAAAATAACTAAGAACAATTATACTTAAAATTAAATAATTTATTAATTTCCAACAATTTCTCAAAAATACATATTTATTGCAAGATAATAAAAAAATTAATATCTCAAATTCTATACATAATTTCACAAAACTTTCTTCACAAAGTTTAATCTATATAATTAATAGAATTTATTAAAAATATAAAATTTTTTGAGCCGAAACAATAACCTGAACCCAAAAAATTTGGAAAATTCAGAAAAATAATAAAAATCACCATTAGTAATATTACAACCTCAATTGCATTTAATCTTAAAGAAACTATATCTAATTAAATTAAATTCAAACTCAATTTAAACAAATTAAACAAAAAACCTAAAAATCAAATACTCAAAATCAAAGTTGTTACTGGCTTGAATCGAAGCAATTGATGTAGGGGTTTAGAATCCCAGAGGGAGGGGAGTCACTTGAGACCAGCGGGGGCTAGAATGGCCAAAATCATTGCCAACAAGCCTCTCCTTAAACCGGCAATAATGGAAATAATAGGAAAAAGAAGAAGAAGGGAAGGTCATCGGTGGTAGGAGGTGTTGGCATTGACATCAAGTGGAGGTGGTGGCGTGGTGGCTGACTGGTATAGTGTTGGTGGCGGTGATGGTTGGCATTGTTGGTGTTGTGTGGGGAGACCGGAAAAAGAAGAAAGAAAAAGAAAGGAAGAAAAGAAAGGGAGGGGGGAAAAAGAAAAAAAATCGTTTTGTACTTTTTTTAAAAATAAAATTATACAAAATAATAATTATTTTTAAAATAATAATAATATTCTAATATTTTAAAAATCTAAATTCCTCCCAAAATATTTATACACTTAACAATTAATCAAAATTTAATAAAACTACATAAATAATAATAATCTCATAAATATTCAAATAATAATTAACACTAATTAATTCCATATTTAAATTTATTAATTAATTAAAATTCGGATTATAATAATCTTCCCCCCTTACAAAAATTCATCATTGAATTTTAATAATTAAAAAGGAATACAAGTTTTATCGAGGAAATAGATAAGGATATGCCACTCGCATCTCTGTCTCAATCTCCCACGTGTGCTCTTTGACATTATTACTTCTCTATAAGACTTTGATCATCGAAATATGCTTAGAATGCAACTATTGAACTTGATAGTCAACAATGGTCACTGGTTTTTCCTTGTATGTAAGATCTTCATTCACTTCCACACTTTAGGGTTGAAAAATATATGAAGGATTCGAAATATATTTCTTGAGCATCAACACATGGAACACTAGATGAACCTGGGACAAATTCATAGGTAAAGCTAATCGATATGCAACCATGCCAACTCTCTCCAATATCTCAAAAGGTCCTATGTATCTTGATGCCAATTTTCTCTTTTTTCCAAATCTTATAACACCCTTCATTAGTGACACTTTCAAGAATACATAATCTCGAACCTGAAATTCCGTATCCTTGTCCTTTGGGTCTGTATAACTCTTCTGTCTGTTAGTTGCTGTTTCCAATCTCCTTTTAATCAAAGCGTCCTTCTTGGATGTGTCCTGGATAATTTTTGATCCAGTTAATTCTCTTTTCCCAACTTTATTCCAACACAGAGGAGATCTACACTGTTTTCCATACAATGCTTCATATGGTGTCATCTCAATACTACTATGGTAGCTATTATTATAAGCGAACTCTACCAATGGTAGATGATCATCCCAACTGCCTTCATGATCCATTACACACATTCTCAACATATCTTCAAGTGTTTAGATCATTCTCTCAGACTGACCATATGTTTTAGGATGAAAAGCAGTACTAAAATCAAGCCTGGTACTCATTGCTTCTTATAACTTCTGCCAAAATTGAGAGGTAAACATTAAACCTCTATTAGAAATAATAGAAATAGGCATCCCATGAAGACACATAATATTCTTGATGTACAACCTAGCCAACTTGACCACTGAAAAATTATCTTTAACTGGCAGAAAATGAGTTGACTTGGTTAACCTGTCCATTATCACCCAGATGGAATCGTATCCATCCTTTAAACAAGACAATCCTGTCACAAAATCCATAGTGACTCTCTCTTATTTCCACTCAGGAATCAAAAGAGATTGAAGCTTCCCAAAAGACTTCTGGTGCTTTTCTTTCATTTGCTTACATGTCAAGCACTTAGAAATAAATTCAACTACATCTTTCTTCATTCCATCCCACCAGTAAAGATCCTTAATATTGTGGCACATCTCAGTGGAACCACGATGTACACTTTAGGCTACAAAATGAGCTTCTTCTAGTATCTTTTCCCTCAAATTATCCACATTAGGAACACACAATCTCCTACTAATCCATAGCACACCTTCATCATTGAGATTAAAATCAGTGAATTTCCCTTCATGAACTTTCTCTACAAACTAGCCAAATTAGGATCTTGGCTCTGAGCTGCTTTGATCCTATCCCTCAATACTGATCTAACTTTGAACTGAGCTAACAATCCTCAAGACCTGGTCATCTTCATTATCAACCCTTGATCCATTAACTTGTGCATCTCTTGAATCAATGGTCTCCTCTCCATACAGATATGAGCAAGACTACCTAAGGACTTCCTACTTAAGGCATATGCTACTACATTAGCCTTGCTCAAATGGTATAAGATATCATAGTCATAATCCTTCAAAAGTTCTAACCATTTTCTTTGTCTGAGATTCAAATCTCTCTACTGAAAGATATACCTCAGACTCTTATGAATAGTGTAGATTTCGCATGTTACCTCGTACAAATAATGTCTCCACATCTTAAGAGCAAAGATTATAGCGATTATCTCTAAGTCATGAGTAGGATAGTTCTGCTCGTGCTTCTTTAACTTCCTGGAAGCATAAACCACTACCCTTCTATTTTGCATCAATACATGACCTAAATTAACTTTGGAAGCATCACAGTACATAGTAAAATTGTCTACTCCATTAGGAAAATTCAACACTGGAGCTGTAGTCAACTTCTCTATTAATAGTTGGAAGTTGTTCTCACATGCGTCTGACCATATAAACTTCATATTCTTTTGAGTTAGGAGGGTTATAGGTGCTATAATCCTCAAGAAATCCTAGACAACCCTCCTATAATACCTAGCAAAACCTAAGAAACTATGAATCTCTATGGTTGATGTCGGTCTAGGCCACTCAGACACTGCTTCAATATTTTATGGATCAACTTGAACACCATCTTTAGACATTACATGCCTAAGGAATGCTACACTTTCCAACCAAAAATCATTCTTTGAGAACTTAGTATAAAGTTGATGTTCCCTTAGTATATGTAGCACAGTTCTCAAGTGATATACATGCTCTTCCATACTCTTTGAATACACCAGTATATTATTAATGAATACCACTATAAATTGATCTATAAATGGTCTGAACATCCTATTTATCATATCCATAAAGGTTGTTGGTGCATTGATTAATCCGAAAGACATCACCATAAACTCATAATGGCCATATCTAGTACGAAATGCCATTTTAGGAACATCAACTTAATTAATCCGTAACTAATGATAGCCCAACCTCAAGTCGATATTAGAAAAGAACTGTGCACCTTGAAGCTGATCGAATAAATCATCTATCCTTAGAAGAGTATATTTGTTCTTAATAGTCACCTTGTTCAATTCTTTATAATAAATGCACAGTCTTAGAGTACCATCCTTCTTCTTCACAAACAGGACTGGTGCACCCTAAGGAGAAGTACTAGATCTTATAAAACCTTTGTCCAGCAAATCTTACAACTGCTCCTTTAACTCTTTCAACTCCATATAAGCCATCCTATAATGCAACATAGAGATAGGAGCTGTGCCTGGAACCATATCAATGCAGAATTCAATCTCGATGTGAGGTAGTAAACCTTGTAATTCTTTAGGGAATACATATGGAAACTCACATGCTACTAGAACATCTGAGATAGATGTCGGATCTGCTATCGTATTGTAGGTGGCAGTTTTGGTTGCACGCCTAAGTGTTGGCGACCATGACATTGTGTGAGCTCGGGACTCACTAGGAAATACATAGTGGGCTTGGGGCCTAAAATGGAGATGGAGTCACCACCCGGATGAAAGCTGAGACACATCGCACAACAACTGGATTCCACAGAGGTTCCCAGAAGCCGTCATCAGAGATCGAGTTCGGAAACTGGGTATGGGCTTTTGGAATGCCCACCTAACCTTGCAGTTGGCCTTCGTGTGTGTTTTGTATTTTATTACCTTTGATTATTAATTTATCTCCTTATTAACATGTAAATCGCGATTGGTTTCTAATTTTATATTTTATTCCAAGTTTGCACATTAGTCCCATTTTATGCTTAAATCCTTGGCATTCAATCACAAATAAATAGAAAAAATAAATAAAAATAATTTATAACCATTCTTTCCAAATAAAAGGGGAGAGGGATTACAGATTATAATTTTGGTGCAAATAAATATAAAAATACTAAAAATAAACTATACATAAACCAATAATAAACCAAAAATAAACTAATTAATTATACAAATTACTACTCTAAAAATGATAAATAAAGCAAACATCTAGTGATTGAAAATCACCAAATAGTTCCTTTAACACATACAAGTTAATTCCATACAATAACAATAATAATATTTACAAATCATCAACACATAATATTCAAAAAAATAAATGAACATAAACTCATAAAATGGTCCATAAAATAACACAAAAAAAGGAAAATAGCATGGAAACAATATTGATCAATATAGGAATCATATGTAATCGCAAGGAATATAACAACTTAAACAAGGAAATCATGTCAAACATGCAAAATACTAGTTGAAAATCAAGGCACAATAAAGGCAGAGTTCAGTCAAAGAGGCGTTGGCTCCTGACCAAAAGGCGATGCCTTTGTCACCTCTTCATGAAGGGGCGACACCTCTATGAAGAGATGTTGCCTTTTCAACAGAGGCAGGAACATTCTACATTTCTAAATTTCAAAAAACACGATGATCAAGCACATAAATGAGAAACAGACGCAAATATACAAGTATCAATAATCAATATTCAATATTTCATGCAACTATGCTTCTCTATAACTTTAAATAAATAATTTAGCTCAAGAAAACACATAAAATAACAACAAACCAAAGCTTTTAATGAAGATAAAAAGTTAAAGCTTAAAACTAGAGAGACTCATTAACTTGGACGTGCTTAATATTCCTAACTAAGCCCTCAGAGCTTGATTGATGGAGGAGTGGCTTTGAATGCAAGTAGGTTCCCTCTTCTTCTCAAGAATCAAGTCCCTTAATCTTCAAAGTCCCTTCCTTCCTCTTCCTATCTTTCTTTTCCTTTTTTCTTTCTCTTTTTTCTTTTCAGGCCCTTTTTTTTAATCACTAGCCAACCCTCCTACTTTTTCCTTCCACGTTCCCTTTTAAAGCCCCTCTTATTTTCTCCTTTTTCAAATTCCCAAAAACCCATTCTCACTCTCTCCTATTGCCTTTTTTCAGTCCCTAGGCTCTTTTTTACCTTTTTCTTCTTTCCTTGACGTTTAAAAATGACCAAATCCTCAGCAGGTGGGCTTCCAACCACTGTTATTAATGGCATTTAATGCTGTAGAGAGTGGGTGTGAAGAGGCACTGCCTCTTCGATGAGGTGTCGCCTCATCAATGCTTGGGGTGAAGAGGCGACGCCTCTTCGTTGAGGCAATCGCCTCTTCACCTAGGCCAGGTCAGGGCCCTTGGGTCAAAAGGCAATGGGCTTGGGCTTTGGCTTAGTGTTTAGGCTAGGACATAGTATTTTTAGGCTTTTAGAGTCAATTTTAGAGAAGTCTCGAGCTCCCCTTGCATTCAAAACTCAAACTTTCTCATCATCGGGCTTTTGTTGGGGGTGATCAAACTGACATTGTCCATAGTTTGCCCCCTTGGTTTTTTGAAAAATTAAATTTTTTGAAAATAAATTTTCAAAAAAGTAACATGTATATTAAATAGAGGGTAAGAATGATATACCTGACTTGCAAGCTTCACTCGAGCCATCAGTCATGGGAATTCAAACCCAAGAGGTTGAGCTTCTTCTCTGAAATGTGACCATGTTCCTTGGGTTTTTCTGGCCCAATTAGTCACTCATTAGTAAATTTTTTGCAAATCTCAAGCATGGCTCAATCTTCACTCAGTAGAGATAGAAGGGAAACGTAGCCATGATCCTCGGGTTAAGCGAACTTGATTAGCTACTCATTATAAATTTCGTGTGATTCCTAAGTTTTCCTGGCTTGAGAAGTCACTCAGTAGAAGAGATGAAGCATAACTGTGTTCCTCGGGTTTTCCTGGCCCGATCAGTTACTCATTATAGTTTGGCATGAATCTTGAGCATGGCCCAATCTTCACTCAGTAAAAAGAGATGAAATGTAACCGTGTTCCTTGGGTTTTCTTGGCTCGATTAGTTATTCATTATAGTTTGGCGTGAATCTTGAGCATGGCCCAATCTTTACTCAGTAAAAAGAGATGAAACATATCTACGACTTATTTGCGAACGTGCGATATCATATCTATGGCTTGGCCACTAGAGAGGTTAGTACTCAATTTCTTCAATTTTTCTTGTGAATATCATCAAATTAAATCGGGTTATTACTAATATACATATATTTATGAATTTAACCGAAAGAAATCAAATTTTTTGATAAAAAATTAAAATTTCAACTTATCCCATCAGATTGCTGACATGAAGAGGCATCACCTCTTTGATCAGGTGATCGCTTCTTTATAAAGAGGTGTTCGCCTCTTTGAGTCAGGCCTGCTCTCAAAGAGGTGATCACCTCTATGTAAAGAGGTGATGCCTCATCACTGAGGCGGTCACCTCAGCAATAGGATTCAATAAAAATTTTAAATTTTTATTATGTAATATAACGATTTTACTCCCTATTTTACTCCCTTAGCTTGATGCCTACACCCTCAAAGGTGCTAGGAACTTTAGCGGTTCTCACATATGGTGTGAGGAGCTTCCTGAGGCCATACGAACTCGGATTCATGATACTGGGTTCTCTGATTTTATCTTAGCACTCCCAGCACAACAAGGGCGTACAAACTATTAACCCTTGCACGCTTTAATGGAGAGGTGGTTTGACACCACCCACACATTTCATCTTCCTTTTGGGGAGTTCACCCTGGATTAAGTGGCATTCGTTGCAGTTACTGGCATTGCTTGTGCTGGAGATTCTGTTCCCTTTGATGCCAGCCACCACAAACTATCTCCTGATTATCTCGCTTTCGTCGAGCATCTACTTGGGATGGTCCTAGGCATGAAGGGAACCCATATAGTGAAGCTTGAGTTAATCAAGAGCTTTTACACCCACGCCATAGTTGAGGCGGCTACTACACCCCTTCAGATCGATCAGGTGGTGCAAGCTTTCCTCGTTTACCTCCTGGGAACTACTCTCTTCACAGATACAACTAGCTTTGTGGACTTAAGCTTCCTGATGCCTTTGAGGGACTTAGACTTTGTGGTGACCTATGATTGGGGTAGTTGCACCTTATCTTATCTTTATAGGAGCATGGATGACCTAGTACGCGGAGCTAGGTGACTCTGTGATTTTTGGCATGCCTTTCTAGTATTTATACATTCTCTTTCTCCCTTTGTATTCCATTCAAACTGTTGCTATATGATCTTACTAACAACCTCTTATTTCTTTCGTAGGACTAGGGCTTTAGAGTTGGAGCTAAAAGTGGGGATCACTAGGGCCATTGACACTCCCTTCCCTGCGATAGTGAGGTGGGGTCCCAGCCGGGCTTGGAGGAGGGCTATGGCTCGCTTTCATATCCACCGTGAGCAGCTAAACATACTCACTTATGATGAGGTATGCACCTATAAATGTAACTAAGATTACCAATAAACTCATTAATCAAATTCACTTACTTACTTATTTATTTTTACAGTTATGCCCAGACTTGTAGGGCCCTCAGGCTGGGTGGACGTAGGCCATGGTTCACTCCATCCCTATCCAGGAATAGGGTTCTTCTTAGAGGCCTTGATTGTAGAGTTTGGTTCCTCGAGGAGAGGATACATCAGTGGCGGTCAGGTGCCCAAGTGAGGCATCCACCTCTTACTCCTCCCTGACATATTTTCTGGGCACATGAGTTAGAGGGAGATGATCTTGATCATGCCATACAGGGAGAGGATGCTGCAAACTATTGTGAGTGGAGGAAGTCTCACTATGTGGACTTTACATGAGCTCATCTTTTGCATCGAGTGCCCCTTCCTAAGCTTGCACTTCAGGTAAGCATGCAATGTTTTATTTTATTTATTTTATATTTACTTACAGATGTTGTTCTCTGACTTATTTTCCATCTTTTAGGTAGCTACTAGGGCACCTGCTCCTCACCCTAGGCCCTCTGCACAGGAGAGGCCTTATCAATGCCCACGCATCATTCCCAGTGGTGAGGGCTGTTCTTCTAGGGCACCATCCTCGATAGACCCTTCCAATTCTTGATCCTAGGTAGTGGCCAATAGACTCACTGCCACACTCGATCTAATAATTCATTGCTGGATGCCTTCTGGTGAGCTCTTTCGTCAGTTTTTGACATTGGATATGACTCTGGCACTAGCATTCTTCGTAGAGGCTACTACCGATGTAAGTTTCCTTCTCTAGCAACTGTATTCTCAAGTTTTATAACACATGGTTAATTCTAACATTATCAATGGAACAGATACCTCGAGATAAGGGAGAGTACATGTACCGATTGGTTAAGGCCTATAGGGACTTCCTAATGTAGGTAACTCAGTAATGGAAGGTAAACACAAAATATGCTTTATTTCTACATGTATGCATGCTTTCATGATTTTCTTACCTTTCATCGTACTTTGATAGGATCGAGATGAGGCCAACTAGTTTAGGATCACTACCCTAGAGCGCCAACTCTTCTCTCTTCAGGTCGAGGGTGAGGAGGAGGAGGGAGTTATCGATGAGGATCTGAGGATAGCAGTGAGGATGACGGGATAGATCCTACTGATGCTTCTACAGATGAGCCAGCTAATGAGCCTACAGATAAGCCAACTGATGAGGAGGTCGATGAGTCCGATAATGATAAGTAGAAAGGACCCTCTATAGATTTTGATTAGCATAGGGGTGTTCTTATCTAGAAACATTATAGGCTTTACATTGTTATCATCTTACTATCTAGATTGATTGATTAATTCTGATTGATTTTTTGTATGCCTTTATATTCTACATTGATAATTTTTGGTAGAATTTTCAATGAATGAAGGCCTTTTATCTTTGAAACACTCTGCTATGACTCTTTATATACAACTTATAAAATTCCTAGGAATGCGAAGATTTGTTCTGCCTGTCATAGAGGCGTCACCTCTTTGAAGGGGCATCGCCTCAATGTGAAGAGGCGACAGGTGATTCGCCTCTTCTCATAGAGGCATCGCCTGATCTTAGAGGCGATTGCCTCTACACACCTGTCTTGCAGCTATAAAAACCTTCAAATCTTCTTCAAAATCCCTAATCTCCCTATTTTGCCACTTCCCTCTCTTTTTTCTCCCAAACAACATTCTGACCCCCAATTATGGCTGAGAGGAGCTTGAAACAGCTACAACCAATTCTAAAAAGTCTGGATGGCGGGTCATGGGCTAGAATAGAGCCATTTCATCTATCCACCTTTCTATCTTTGCATGCTAGGAAGATCAACTTCTCTTTTCTCCATATTTTTTCTCAATTTTGGGATCCTTAAAAACATTTTTTTTAGTTTAACACAATGGAGATCTACCCTTTGCCAGAGGAATTTGAAGCTATCCTAGGCTCTCACATAGATTCCACTCGATAGATTTTCATTCCTCTAGTCACAACCTCGGATTTGCACACCACCCAATACCAAATGGCAAGATTGTTCAATATGTCCCCTTAATCCTCTCTTCATCACATTTTCGGTAATGAAATCTTGCTTAGCCCTTTTGTGAAAACGGTACCAGTTGTAGATAGTAGTGAGGTTCCCTGGCCTCGGATGATGGCATTCTACTTATACGCTTAGTTCTTGTTGGTCTCCCCTTTTGGTAACTATGACTCGAAGATCCTACATGTTCTGAACCAAGTGGAGAGTGGATTGAACCCTTTCCCTCTCATTCTGGCTGAGACCATTATCAGATTTGATAACTTTTTCGAGACCATGAGATTCTCTAGGAGTCCATTTCTATTGGAGGTGAGTCTCTTCTTCCTTTTACCACTTTTTACTTTCCATTATTCCTACCCATTTGTCAATTCTACAGGCTTGGTTGCAAGAGAAGCTGAGGTTGCTTGAACCACCCAGGCACATTGTTCACTACAAGGCCAAACACTATTGCACTAAGAGACTTTATCCTGTTCCAAAGGATACCCGTAGCTGGTTATCTACATTCCCTGATATTCTAATTCAGTGGATGTGCCCATGGTGGAGACTGCAGCATGTGGCCCTTCGATCTTACACCTACTGCGTTCCTTTAGCCGGCCTCCATTTTTCCACCTTCTATAATCCAGCTCGGCTTTGTAGGCAATATAGACATAAACAATGGATAGTGGAGCTAATGCATGAGTTTGAACCAAGGCCTCTTTCTCAAAATTTTTTGGACAACATGGTTGCTACTTAGCCTCGGAGGATCATTCATAGGTTCATTAACTACAACGGAGATCAGTCTACTAATGACCAGTATAAGGCATGGATTCAACTACAACAGGTAGAAAAGGATGAATTTATAAAAAATAGAAAGACAATGGCATTACAGGCATCAAGTGCCCAAGGGAGTCACAAAATAAGTAGATGATATTAGATCAGTTTATGAAACTTAGTCTTTTTATGTACTTTCTTTGTCGAATGAGATTTCCTTTTGAGTAAGACATATATGTAATAAGCATTTAATACAATGTTTACAATAATAAAGGTAATCCATTCCATTTAATTTAAGGACAATGTGACTATACAATTTTGCTTCTTACATATCTCCTGTCGTCAATTGGCTTGCCCTTGCAAGTTTTCCAACTAAATATTTTCTTTTTTTTCTCTCTCTTTTTTCATGTCCTTTACTTTTTCCTGGACCGTCTTTTCAGATTTTCCAATCCAGTAGGACTTTTTACTTTTTTTCCTTTTTCTGCCTGTAACTTTTACCTAGGCAGCCTCTTTTGAGGTTTTCTCCCTAGTGAGACTTTACAAGAAGTATTTCTTAAGCTTGTCCATGTTGATGGGCTCTCTGCATTAATTTTCCTCCAAGTTAGAAAAAATAACAGCCCCTTTTAAAAATAACTTCTTCATTTGGTAGGCACCTTCCTAATTCAGCTTGAACTTCCTCCATGGATCAGTCATTATTGGCCTAGTGAGCTTTAAGACCAAGTCACCCTCTTTGTTCTTACCTTGCTTAATCTTTTTATTATAAGCTCGAGCTATCCTTTTTTGGTACTACTGAGAGTGATACATAGCCTTCATTCTCTTTTCATCCAATAAAGTTAGTTGTGCCAATTGGCTTTCTACCCATTAGTACTTAGGGATTTAAGACTCTAGGAGAACCTTTAGTGACTGAATTTTGACCTCAACTGGTAATACAGCTTCACACCCATATACTAGAGAATATAGAGTGACTCTTGTTGACATCCTGGAAATAGTTCTGTATCCCAATAATGCAAACTATAGGTAACTTGCCTAGTCTCTATTATGTTCTAGTATCTTGGCTAAAATTCTTTTCATATTCTTGTTTGTTGCTTCTATGGCTCTATTCGCCTGTAGTCTATAAGGGATGATATATAATGCTTAATCTTATATTCTTCTAATAGAGTGGTTGTTTTTGCCCTAAATTGAACACCATTATCAATGATGACCTGATGAGGCAACCCATACCGACAAATTATGTTCTTCTCTATGAACTTGGCCATTTGTTTCGCCCCTATAATGGTGAATGATTTCGCTTCTACCCATTTAGAGAAATAGTTGATCGCCACTATGATATAACGATGTCCGTTGGATGCTTTCGGCCTTATCTCTCTAATAATGTCAATTCCCCATACTATAAATGGCCAAGGAGAGGTTAATCCCTGAAGTTCCATAGAAGGCAGGTGGCTCACGTCGCCATACACTTGGCAATTGTGGCATTTCTTTACATACTTCATGCAATCTGCCTCCATGGTTAGCCAAAATTACCTTTGATGGGTAATCTTTTTAGCGAGGACTATTCCATTCATATGCGGTCCACATACACCCTCATGAACTGCTTTCATGATCTTTTATGCCTCACCCTTATCAACGCACCTTAGGTGTACTCTAGCTAGCATCCTTTTATATAACATCCTATTGTGGCTAATAAACTACTGTGATAACATCCTCAGCAACATCCTTTATTTTCTATCGGCTTCCTCAGGGAATTGCCCTATCTCAAGATATCATTGTAGATCATAAAACCAAGGCTTCTCCACTAGGTCGATCGATATTATTTTGATTTCCTCATAGTAAGGAATTTTGGCTCGTACTAAGATAAGAGGCTTCATTTATG
This sequence comes from Mallotus nudiflorus, assembly GCA_947683625.1. Lineage (NCBI taxonomy): Eukaryota > Viridiplantae > Streptophyta > Magnoliopsida > Malpighiales > Euphorbiaceae > Mallotus > Mallotus nudiflorus. The sequence goes on along the minus strand of CANTUR010000049.1, from coordinate 6,041,587 downwards.
CCTGTTTTCCTTCTTCTTATGTTAAAGCTAAAGTAGCTAACGTGTCTGCCATCTAATTCTCCTCCTGGGGTAAGTGTATGAATCTGTATTGCATGAAGGACAATAGGATCATGGCTGAATAATCCCAATATGACTTTAGCTCATCTTCCCTCACTTCCCATTCCTTGGCGATCTGCTTTATTACTAGCATCAAATCCCTATACACTATCACCTCTTGTGCCTCCACATTCCTGAGTGCTTCCAAACCAAAAAGGCAGGCTTCATATTCAGCTTGGTTATTAGTGACCTCGAATTCTAGCCTCTTTGCCATAGGGATTATTTCTCCTTTTAGCTAAACCAAAATCACACCAATGCCTGCCATCTACTATTCATTACTCCGTTAAAGTACATTTTCCAGGTCTAGATTTCTATTATCCCCAAGTATTCATCTGAAAATTCTAGCTCCTATTCTTATCCATCATTTACCAGATTCTGGGCTAAGAAGTCGGTCACAACTCTTCCTTTTATCACCTTTTTAGTAACATAATCTATGTCAAATTCCATAAGCAAAACTAACCATCTGGCTAATTTCCCTGTCAGTGATGAAGTCTGTTGGAGATATCTAAGAGGTTCGTGCTTAGAAACCGCTTAAATCCTGTAGGACTAGAAGTAATGTCATAGCTTCATTTTTGCCCAAATTATAGCTAAGAAAGTTCTTTCTACTAGACTGTAATTGGCTTCAAAGGGTAAAAGCTTCTTACTTAGATAATATACAACATGTTCAACTCTCCGTTCTCCTTCTTGAGCCAAAATTGCACCAATTGCATCTTTCTCTATAGCCAAGTAGAGAATTAAGAATTTCCCCGATCTTGGCAGTTGCGAAATTAGAGGATTCATCAAATACTGCTTACTAATTTCAAAGCCTTGCTAACACTTGTCATCCCAGATAATCAACTAATTCTTCTTTAAGAGCTTGAAGATCGGCTCACAAATGATAGTCAGTTTGGCTATGAACCTACTGATGTACAAGCCTTCCTATAAACCCTTTGACTTCTTTCTCATTCTTTGGTGCAGGCATTTCTTTGATTACTTTGACTTTTTCTGGATCCACCTCTATGCCTTTCTGACTGACAATGTGTCCTAATAGTTTCCTAAATGTCACCTTGAAAACACATTGCTTTGGATTCAGTATGAGGTTATACTTTTTAGCTCTTGCAAGGAACTTGTCTAAAGCTTTGAAATGCCCTTCTCTGGTCGGTGATTTCACCATCATGTTATCTACATACACTTCTATCTCTTTATGGATTAGGTAATGTAATGACATGGTAGCCATTCTTTGGTAAGTAGCCCTTGCATTTTTTTTAACCCGAATGGCATAACCGTGCAATAGTAAATACCTATTAAGTGATGAAAGAAGTCTTTAACTTGTCCATTACTACCATCATAATCTGATTGTATCTTAAGACGCTGTCCATAAAGGAGTACATGGCACTAGAAACTGCACTGTCGACCAAGGTGTCAATGTGCGATAAGGGAAAATCATCCTTAGGACAAGCCTTGTTCAAGTCCCTATAGTCCACACACATCCTGACTTTACCATCTTTCTTAGGAACCGGGACTATGTTAGCCAGCCACTAGGTGTCATCTACCACTTTTTGGAACTTCGCTTTCAATTGCCTTTCTACTTCTTCTTTGACTAGGAGGGCCCATTCTGGCCTTAATCTTCTCTTCTTTTGCTTTATCGGAGCGATGTGAGAATACATGGGAATCTTATGCTCTGCAATCTCTCTATCGATCCCAGGCATATCCACATAGCCCCAAGCAAATACTTTCTGTCTTCTTTTAAGAGTTTCTTTCATTTTTTCTCTTTCATCAGGAGTTAAGTTAGAAGCAATAAGTATATTTTTAGGGTTATCACTTGTGCCTAGATTAAATGATTTAGTTTTCACTGAATTAATGTCAAACATATGCATAAAATGATCATCACACATAGCATAACCATTAGGAAACACATCGCACAAGTAAGCATAATCAGACTTCATCACATTAACTTTAGAAAGAAAAATGTCATCAGTCTCAAAAAAATTAGAAACAGAAAGGTCAATGTCATTATAGAAAACATGTATAATAGAATTAAGGACAAAGGTTTCGAAGTTGAATTCCTCTTCTTGGTCAGTGGTGTCCTTCAGCTCCATTATAGGAATGTCCCCCTCTGATGCCGAAGTCAGTACCAGCTCTTCTACCATAGGCTCTTTAACAATAGATTCTTTGATCCCATCTATATATTCAGTGAAGATTTTAAACCTAGGGACTAGCTTCTCAGCGATCATCAGGGGCTCAGGAGCTCTTTAGTAGGGGTAATTGGCACCTTCCTCTGCAAATGTTTCCTAAAGCATCCTCTTCTTCAACTCAGCCCTAATTCTGCTTTTCCTAGACTTGCCTTTAATTTCTTCCTTCTCATTAGACTCATCCTCCCCTGAATATCCTAACTTGTGCTTCAGAATCGGTACCTTAGATTCAATGAATTCCGATGGGCCCTGCTGATTCTTTCCTAGTCCCATCCTAGGCATGAACTGTATGCTCTTCATCATACTGATAACCTTTGGGTTTAGTTTGTCTTTATAAATCATGTAGACTTCAAAACTCAGGATGTTTGAGATCTTAGTAGGAGCTACTTTCAATGCAGCAACTGCAGCCTCTATTTCAGCCACTATAGTAACCACCCTCCCCTCACGTGGAAATTTGATCTTTTGATCAACAGTGGATGGCACTCCCCCTAAAGGATGGAACCACAATCTTCCTAGAAGAATAGCAAAAGTGACTTGAATATCCATCATATGAAGGTTAAACCAAACTTCAATAGATCCAGTTTTAACTAAAGCCCGAAAAGTTCCCTCAACTGGCCTTTTCATATCATCATAAGCCTTTATGACTACATCGAAGGGTTTCAAATCAGCTACTATCAAGCCCAACTTTGGTAGGATCTTCAGAGGACACACATTGATGGCTGACCCATTATCGACCATGACACAATATGTCAACTTGCCTTTCACTTCAGCCTTACTGAATAGGGCTTTATTGTGATCCCTTCCTTTTAAGGGCTGGTCATCATCAGTGAACACAATTGCTCCTTGAGGACTTTCAGTTAGCGAGTTCACCATTTGCTCTAGAGTGTGTGTCGAAGGTATCTTCTTGTGATCAAGAGTAAAAACTATTGCTTCCCGATGGGCCCAAGAGTTCATAAGCAGCTCCCAAATGCTGATAAGAGTTTTCTCATCACTTTTGGCCTTAATAATCTCCTCAGCTTTCTCATTTTCTTTGATCCCACTTTTGAACTACTTCTCTCTTTCTTTGCCTCAGCCTTCTTCACTTCTTCCTCCCCCTCCTTCGATTTCTCATCGGACTGCGCTACTCTCCTCTCATTGTTCTTCTATAGATTAACTGCTCCACCCTCTCCATCGTCAGAACTCTAAATATTCAATACATTTACATGAGACTCAATGTCCTGCTACCTCAGATATAGGTTTTTTGGTTGTGGTTTGGTGGGGTAGGTATGACATTAACAAAGGAATTAATAACTTGTTCCTCTGTTAGACTCATATTGATCATCAAGATACGAGGATTTACTGGTGGTACATTTCGGTAGTTGGGTAAAAGGTTATTTTGGGTATTCAATTTTCTAATTTTCAGGTAAGTTATTTTGCCTGAATCGATCAAATCTTGAACCTCATGTTTTAGGCGAGTACAGCTTTCTGTATCATGCCTGATGTTCTGGTGGTACTTGCAGTATAGCTTTGGGTTGGCATTTAGGAAAGGAGGTTGTTTAGGTAAGGCTTGTAGAAGGTTATTCTTAATCAGTTTCTTTAAGACTTTGGAGTGGGGTCTTCCTAATTAAAAAACCTTCGGGACTGCTTGATTGCATTGATCTGTATATTACTATTTGACCTAACTCCGCTGCCAGATCCAAACCCTTCTCTATTCATGGATCTTCTACTATAGAACTTCTTTTCTTGTGTAAGGTCTGATTCTTTCTGTACTCCAAACCTGTATAACTCTTTAAATTTTTGAATCCTTAAATCCTTTAGTTTCTTAGAGAGGGGGGGTACACACCCTTCCATAGCTATTACTAGTTGATTAGATTCTGTAGATCGTTGCTTCATCTGTGCTAATTTGGCTCTCCACTTGATCAAATAATTTGCAAAGGATTCATTAAAATTCGACTTCACATTCTGCAAGTCTCTCAGAGAAGCCTCCATCTGAATATTGAGACTATATTGCTTGATAAATCCAGTGCATAGTTCCTCCCAATCAACTTAAACACGGGATTCTAGCGCATAATACCATATGATGGGTGCTCCTTCCAAAGACAGCGGGAATTGCTTTATAATCTATGCTTTAGTTAATTCAGTTGTCTTAATATGGGTCACATACTACTTTAAATGGAGGTGGGGGTCCTTTATGCCTGTGAACTTCTTTATGTCAGGAAACTTGAACTTTTGTGGTAAGGGATCATCATCCTTATTCAGGCTCAGCTCAAAATAGCTCATTGGGGCATCGATCCCTTTTTCCTTCATCATCAGCTACATTTGAGCCATAGACTTGACAAGGAATTTAGCCCAATCTAGCTTCTCTATATTTTCCTGGGCATCTTCTTTCTGACGGATAACAGGTTTTGTCAATATTGTCTATTGATCATCTTCTACCTCTTGGCTTTCAAGAACCTGGGCATCCAGATTAAAAAGTCGAGGTTGAGGTGCTGGCAGTTGGGGCACTGGCGGTTGTGGTGCTAACGGTTCCCCTTTAGCTGTACCCATCATTTCCCCCATAATTTCTCTCATGATCGCCCTAGTTTTTTCGATCATTTCAGCTTTTAATTGTTCTTTAAAGGCTTCAGCATCAAATTCTGCCATCTTGATCCTTCTACAAATTCTAACTAGACGGCTTATGTCAGATCCCTTCCAATTGGCAGACTGTTGTGGATCTATATCTGCAACCATTGAGGGTCAGAAACATGCATGATGTGTATGCATGAAATGCAAGCTTATTGGTAAGAAGGAAAAGAAAACATATATGTACGTATCAGACGATAAAATAAAAAAGCTCTCTAATGATATCTCCATACCTATTTCTACCACACACGTGTTCAATGGTGAGTTCCTTGTCGTAGGATTTTTATTTTGGGTTTTTATTATCAATAGGGGATAATAAAACTAACGAATGTGAGATAACTCTCAAGACGATGCAAAAAAGTGGCACCTCCTCTAAGTAATTCCAAAGTCCATTTTAAATGGGCCAAGAATTATATCAAAGGCCCACATTGTCAAGATCCCTTTGAAATGGGCTAATAACAGGCATGAAATGCCCGTCATTATCAAGGCTTATTTTATAATGGGCTTGATCTTATTTAAAGGATTACCATATGGCATAAAACACATGCATTTGGAAAAAAGAACCTAATGGAAATTGCTAGGTCATTACATAAGCTGAGTTTTAGGTAATAAGCTTCGGCTCCTACAGTTATATACATCCATTACATCTCCCCACTCAAGGATCCATGCGACGCAGATAGGTACGTGTTATGAGTGACAATAACCAAATACCTCACTACTAGGTTTAAATGAAACACAAGCAGCAAAACAAAGATTATTGTCAGTTTATTTAGGACCTAGAGTGCGTTGTGTGGAAACATGTAGTGAATGAAAAATTTGTTAAGGAAATATAAAAATAATCAAAGATGATAAATTACAAAACACTTAGAATCAATTTCTCTATCCTTAGTGGGGTCACCACTGTAGGCTGCAGTTTTGGTTACGTGCCTAAGTGTTGGTGACCATGACATTGTGTGAGCTCAGGGCTTACTAGGAAATACATAGTGGGCTTGGGGTCCAAAACGGAGATAGAGTTACCACCTGGATGAAAGCTAGGACACACCGTACAATAATTGGATTCCACAGAGGTTGCTAAAAGCTGTCATCAGAGAACGGGTTTGAAAACTGGGTATGGGCTTTTGGAATGCTCACCCAACCTTGTGGTTGGCCTTTGTGTGTGTTTTGTATTTTGTTACCTTTGATTATTAATTTATCTCCTTATTAACATGCAAATTATGATTGGTTTCCAATTTTATATTTTATTCCAAGTTTGCACATTAGTCCCATTTTATGCTTAAATCCCCCGCATTCAATCATAAATAAATAGAAAAAAATAAAAATAATTTACAATCATTCATTCTAAATAAAAGGGGAGAGGGATTAAGGATTACAACTTTTGGTGCAAATAAATATAAAAATACTAAAAATAAACTATACATAAACCAACAATAAACCAAAAATAAACTAATTAATTATACAAATTACTACTCTAAAAATGACAAATAAAGCAAACATCTAGTGATTGAAAATCACCGAATAGTTCCTTCAATACATACAAGTTAATTCTATACAATAACAACAATAATATTTACAAATCATCAGCACATAATATTCACAAAAATAAATGAACATAAACTCATAAAATGGTCCACAAAATAACACAAAAAAAAAGAAAAATAACATAAAAACAATATTGATCAACATAGGAATCATATGTAATCGCAAGGAATATAACAAATTAAACAAGGAAATCATGTCAAACACGCAAAATACTAGTAAAAAGTCAAGGCACAAAAAAGGGTAGAGTTCAGTCAAAGGGGTAATGCCTCTTCAAAGAGGCGTTGCCTCCTGTCCAAGAGGAAAGGCCTTCGTCACCTCTTCATGAAGGGGCAATGCCTCTATGAAGAGATGTCGCCTCTTTAATAGAGGCAAGAACACTCTACATTTCTTAAATCCCAAGAAATGCGACGATCAAGCACGTAAATGAGAAATAGACATAAATATACAAGTATCAACAATCAACATTCAATATTTCATGCAACCATGCTTCTCTATAACTTCAAATAAGAAATTTAGCTCAAGAAAACACACAAAATAATAATAAATCAAAGCTTTTAATGAAGATAAAAACTTAAAGCTTGAAAATCGAGAGACTCACTAACTTGGACATGCTTGATGCTCCTAACTAAGCCCTCAAAGCTTGGTTAATGGAGGAGTGGCTTTTAATTCAAGTTGATTCCCTCTTCTTCTTAAGAATCAAGTCCCTTAATCTTCAAAGTCCCTTCCTTCCTCTTCCTTTCTTTCTTTTCCTTTTTTTATTCTCTTTTTCTCTCTCTTTTTTCTTTTCAGACCCCTTTTTTTTATTCACTAGCCAACCCTCCTCCTTTTGCCTTCCACATTCCCTTTTAAAGCCCCTCATATTTTCTCCTTTTTCAAATTCCTAAAAACCCATTATCACCCTCTCCTATTACCTGTTTTCATTCCCTAGGCTCTTTTGTGCCTTTTTCTTCTTTCCTTTACGTCCATAAATGACCAAATCCTCAGTATGTGGGCTTTCAACCACTGTCATTAATGGAATTTAATGTTGTAAAAAGTGGGTGTGAAGAGGCGCCACCTCTTCGATGAGGTGTCACCTTATCGATGCTTAGGGTGAAGAGGCAATGACTCTTCATTGAGCCGATCGCCTCTTCACCTAGGCCAGGTCAGGGTCCTTGGGTCAAAAGGCGATGGGCTTGGGTTTTGGCTTAGTGTTGAGGCTAGGACATAGTATTTGTGGGCTTTCAGAGTCAATTTTAGAGAAGTCTCGAGCTCCCTTTGCATTCAAAACTCGAACTTTCTCATCATCGGGCTTTTGTTACAGGCTGATCAAACTAACAGTGTCCATAAGTATCCCTAACCAATGCCAAGTATCCTTGACACCCTTTTCTCAGCATCTTCCTTGTCGTAATAGTAGAAATAAGATTCTAAGGTGCTGAGCTCTTATCACCCACAAACTTAACTTCCTTTACACTTAGAATTCTAAAAATCACCTCTTTAGTACAATAATCCACAACAGTATGATGTTGAGACAACCAATCTATACCCAGGATTACATCAAAATTCATTACATCTAGCAACATCAAATCTACAGGTAGCTCTCTGCCTTCTACCAACACAGGACACCCAAGAAGAATCACATCGATGTCCAATGAATCAATTAGAGGTATGGAAACTAATAAAGTAATTTCCATCCTCGCAGCTTGCCAACTCAATTTTAAAGCAAACACAGGGGACACAAAAGAATAGGTAGCGCTTGGATCAATCAAAACTTTAGCATCAATAAAACATACCAGGAGTGTACCTAATACCACTACATTGAATGCCTAAGCATCTTGCTGAGTTAGAGTGAATACTCTGGCCTATCCTTTGCCTCTTTGTTGGCTAGTAAAAGCCTGTCCAAATCCTTTAGCACTGCCTTTACCCCCTTTACCTTGCCCCTGCTGGGCTACAAATTGAGAAGTGCTCAAGTATTGAAATGGCGGCAGCTGAAATTGAGTTGGAGCTATACTAGCTAAAGATGATTGGGGAATTGCTATTGAAATCCTAAATAGGGATAAGATTTGGAAAAATGTTTAATCTGTCCACATCAAAAACATGCCCCCAGAGCCATATAACACGATCCTTGATGGACTCTCCCATAAGTTTGGTAGGCACTAGTTGTAGATCTTGTGCTACCATATCCAGAACCCTACCCACTATTACTGCTGGTAGCACTTGAACTGAATCTGATAGGTCCATGGGTCCCATTACGACCATGTCTACTACTTTTGTGGATTCTCTACTGGGGTCTCCAACCTTATTGAATAGATCCTCTAGGCTGACTACTAGAGCCAATATGAAATGTCAAATACAGATTATCCTAACATCTCCTTACTCTGGTACCTCCTATATGATAGAAATCAGGCATAACTCCTTGCTTGATAAGCCTAAACTCGATCTGCTTAGCTAGCTTAATCACCGAATCGAGAGTCAAGCTCGCAGTGGGCTTCCAACTGAATGCAGAACCCAATCCAGTAATATAGGTAGTGATAGCAAAATACTAATCCCTCATTATATCTTTGACATAAATGGAAAACTGAAGAAACTCTCTAGTGTACTCCTCTACCAACCTGTTGCCTTTAGAAATATTCATTAGCCAGAGTTTGTAACTCATCCGCATCGGCACTGGGCAGAATCATCTCATGAATCGCTTTTTAAACTAAGCCCATGTTAGTGTAGTCATGTGGGGCTGGATCACCTGAACAAACCAATATAATGTTGGCCCCTCAACAAATAATCAAAATCCACTGATACTCGATATAAACAGTTCAAGTCCTCAACTTAATCATATGAAGAAAATTGAGTGGGTCTGAAGTCCCATTAAAGGATATCCTATCGAATTTGGTGTAGAACAAAGTTGCCTTTGGGTTTGACATACCCTAAACTCCCTATTGATAAAGAGGCTGCAAAGGTGGTACAGCCTAGGGTATAGCTATTGCACCATGCTGAACTCTTAGTGCAAAAACATCTTTCTCAAAATCCTGGCCTGCAGGTTCCTTATCCTGGAGCTCTCTTTATCTGTAGCGACCTATGGCTTCTTTAGGTCTATCTCTACCTTTACTTTTATGCCTAATCAGTGGCTTAGGGGATAGAATCTCATCCTAGAAGGACTCCTCATCCTTAGCCTTATAAGCCAGTGGAGTGATTTGCATTCTCCTCCTCATTATGAAAGAATATAAAAAAAATACTATTTAGACAAAAATAGACATCCCAATGGTTACGTGGAATACTAAAGTAAGGAAGACTTTCAAAGACATAATCGAACCTAATTGCTGCAGTAGTTTCAAAGAAAACTCAAACTCTAGCAACATAGGTCCAACCATACTGAACCTAGGCTCTAATACTAACTTTCTCACGACTCAAACTCAGGAGTTATGACTAGCGCTAGGGAACGGGAATTCGCAAGAATCCAGAACTCGTAGCAAACCTAAAATATAAGAACTGAATAAATACATAAATATAAATATGCCTCAGAATTAAAACTTTTTTTTTAAAAAAGAAATCTTTATATAATATCATAATAAAATATGTTCATACAATTATTCAAATACAAAACCTTTGACAATAACAGTATAAAATACCACAACAAGACATATTACTACTACAGCATCTAATAATACAATGAGTGATAGTTCAAAATTTACATAAGTGAACTGGTGAAGAAAAGGTCCGATGGAGAGGACTACAACAAGAGATCTGATGAAAAGGATCCTGAAAAATAATTGAGGAGGGTCAGACCTTACTGAGTGAATTATTATTATGTATATATGTGTAACTTAAGCATACAAGCATCAATATAATATTTATATATTTATATAATTTATACATGCACTTCAAGCAGATGATTAAAAATAATTTTCATATCAGCACACCAATAGAAATTAAGTAGAGGATTAGAGCAGAACCTTAGAATATTCTACAACCTTAAACACTGAGCCTCACTAGCCAACATGCTTACTTAAATCCAAAATATTTCTCTTTTTAAAATTGACAATGAACTAGCCCCGAGACAGTAAGTCAACCGAGCTCCCGTAATGTCACTACCGACATGACTTATCCTGAGACACTAGCTCAACCAAGCTTTCGCAATCATTCGACTCTCTAACCACAAATCTCAATAATCAATTTAATCATATCTCATATCAATAAAAATTATAGACTAGCATCTAGAGTATTGCTACGCAACACTCCTAGTATAGTCCACTAAATAGCATGTTCTATTGCTATCCTCGAAAACATCATATAAAAAATAAAATAATAAAATCATATTAAATATGAACAACATCCAATTTACACAAATAAATTTTCACACACACACACACACAATATATATATATATATATATATATATATATATATATATATATATATATATATATATATATATGCAAACATATATATAATAACAATAACAATTAACATTTAATGCAACATAGCATAGATAAATTCATATTTAATAAAAATATGGATGCCGGTAGTATTATCTACATGTAATGCATATATATAATAATAATTTACAGGTGGAGTGTACTCCTCTAGGATAATATGATTAGCCCTATCCTGTAGACTTTCGTCTCGGCCCAACTATAGGAAAAATAATAAATAAATAATTAGGATAAAAATTATAATCTTATATATTCTAGATTTCTAAGAAAAGACTCAATCTAAGACGCGACTCTAATAACTCAAAACTAAACATAGACCTGATGTCACTTTTTACGAGAAATTTATCAAAAATTTGATAGAGTTTCATTTGTAAGATGTATAACTCTTTACTAAAAGTAGAGTCATTCCTGTATGAAAACATACTTCAAAATATTCCTAAGCTCAACATCTTGGGTTAGTCCATCCAACTACAACTCACGCCCAACCGAGAACCAACATCACAAAATATATAATAAAATAATATAATTTCTCAAATCACCAAAATATATCATAAAAATGTTAAAGAAATTTATTTTCCAAATAAATAATAAAATTCTAGTTATTAAATAATATTTTGCTAATAAAATCTATTAATAGCATAAAATTTTCATTTTACAGATAAATTATCATAAATTGTAAATAATTATTAAAATCACTTATTATTATCATAAAAATAATAAAATGCTCATTTAGGCTCAAAAGATAATAAATAAATTTATTTTTCATATATTTTCAAAAATAACTACTAAATAATTAATAATTGGAAAATAATTATAAAAATTATTTTTACACTTTTATTAATCAAAATAGTCTAAAAAAAAATAATTAAGAACAATTTTTCTTAAAATTAAATAATTTATTAATTTCCAACAATTTCTTAAAAATACATATTTATGCATAGCCTAAAAAAATTCATATATCAAATTCTATACATAATTTCACAAAACTTTCTTCACAAATTTTAATCTACATAATTAATAGAATTTATTAAAAATATAAAATTTTCTAGGCTAGAGCAGTAACCCGAACCCAAAAAATTTGAAAAATTTAGAAAAATAAATAAAAACCACCATTAGTAAGATCACAACCTCAATTGCATTTAATCTCAAAGAAACTATATCTAATTAAATCAAATTCAAGCTCAATTTAAACAAATTAAGTAAAAAACCTAAAAATCAAATACTCAAAATCAAAGTTGTTACCGGCTTGGATTGAAGCAATTGATGGAGGGGTTTAGAAGCTCGAAAGGAGGGGAGTCATTTGAGACTAAAGACAGTGGTTAAAGTGGCTAGAATCATCATCGGCAAGCCTCTCCCTAAACTGGCAACAATGAAAATAAGAGGAATAAGAAGAAGAGAAGGTCACCGGTGGCTGGAGGTGTTGGCAATAATGTCGAGTGAAGGTAGTGGCTGACTGGCACAATGATGGTGGTAGTGGTGGTTGGCATTGTCGGTGTTGTGCGGGGAGAAGAAAAGAAGAAGAAAGAAAAACAAAGGAAGAAAAGAAAGGAAGGGGGAAAAAAGAAAAAAAATTATTTTGTACTTTTTTTTTATATAATTATAAAAAATAATATTAATATTTTAATATTTTAAAAATCTAAATTTCTTCCAAAATATTTATACACTTAACAATTAATTAAAATTTAATAAAACTACACAACTAATAATAATCTTATAAATATTCAAATAATAATTAGCACTAATTAATTCCATATTTAAATTTAATAATTAATTAAAAATTTGGGTTATAACAGTAACTCTTAAAATGATCAACTTATTTTTATAATTAGAGATCATAAACTAGCTATTGAAGTGCATTAAATTCATCTTCAAGATTCCATGCCTTCATTAAATGTGAAAATAACTTTTTTGTAGGATTTTGGCATGTCATCATTGATTAAACAAGTTGTTGGGGTTGCTTTGTGACTGTTGCTGAGTTACCAGGTGGATCGTGATTGTGGTCACGATTGAAATTAGGATCATAAGGACCACTAACCTTCTTTGGTATTTGGCCCTTTACATAGCTCATGCTCATGAGATGTATTCGTGATTTGAGTCACGATCATGATCATGATCACAATCGTGATCATACTCGTGAAGACCACTATCCTTTTGTCCTTTGAAGCTTGCTTTGGCTATGCTCGTGAGTTGGGATCATGAGCTTTGTTATGAACATGGTCCTATCATGATGTAGACTATGAGGACCATTGATTATTTAACATTTGAGGATTTCTTTGGTCAGGCTTGTGAGCTAGGGTCATGAGCTTTATGATGAGCATGGGTCAGGATGTAGATTGTGAGGACCACTATCTTCAAATTTTATTTAAGTCTTTTGGCAGTTTTTAGCTCGTAATGATGCTCCCGATCATGAGCTTCATTGTCTTGATGATTTACTTGAAATTTTAAGCTTCTTTTTACACCTAACTTATTCACACTTAAAATAACATATTAGCAACACAAAATTACTTTGTTAAAATCAAAATAAAGGAGATTAAGCCTTAATAATGCAAATGGCAAACACAATGTATCTAACTGCTTCTCTAGCTTTTTTGACAAAATTGTTAACATCTTTCAAACCATCTTGAACAATTAGACTAAAAACATGTGCAATGCATCTCATATGCAAGTATTTACATTGAACAACAGAAGCATCCCAACTTAACATTTTTTTAAATAAAATACTATTGCATCATTAAAGGATGCATTGTTAGATTTTCTTTATAATAAGATATCATAAATATAAATCCTAAGGATCTTTAAAACTAAATATTTTTATGATACAGTAAAATAAATAGGATAGAAAACTTACTTGAATTCGTAGTAGAATTAGTGATTAAAGCCACCGATGAGAAATTAGTTTCTCTCTCTTGTCCTTTAATTCTTAATCATAACCTATAGAAAGAGTTAGGGTTATGTTTTTATGGGGCTAAATAGGACCAATATATATATATATATATATATATATATATATATATATATATATATATAAAATCTAGTACATCCATCTTATAACCTTAAAATCAATGCACAACATTAATTTACACAATCCTAATCTAATTAGGATATGGATTTCACCTTTACTTAATTTTAATTAGCCTACACTTTATGGTTTTATTTTCTAACATTCTCCTATTTGGTCTAATTAAAATTAATGTAATGCTTATTGTGTTCAAAATAATTAATCTCTTATGATTTCATCATAATAATATAATATGAAAATTGTTAAGTGTGAGTTATGGCGATTATGTCATGTTTCATTGAACCCTTCCTTTAATATACTACAACATTTATAGTTTGTCATATCATATCTATAACTAAAAATATTCAAAACATAATTTCATAAATGGTCCATAATAATGTCAAACAATGATTTCCTGGTTTAACTTTTAATTAATCATGTGTACATAAACATAAGAAATAAAAAATTCATAATGCATATCAGAAACACATAATAGAGCTTAGAGTGTTATTACATAATCAATCATCTTTATCATCATTATAACCAAAGTCGATTCCTAAAGCATATTCCTTTAAATAATTTTGGTTGTAGGCCTTTGGTTAAAGGATCTGCAATCATAAGTTCAGTACTAATGTGCTAAATAGACACTCTTTGTTTTTAAATCTCTTCTTTAATGAAAAAAATACTTTAATTCTATATGCTTGGTCCTTTTCGAGTATTTATTATTTATAGAGAAGAACATTATTATAAAATTATCACAATAAATTTTCAGCGGCTTGAAAATAGTGTCAACTACCCTAAGTTTTGAAATAAAGTTCCGTAACCATAATGCATGAATTATGACATCAAAACATGCCATAAATTTTGCCTGCATAGTGGATGAAGCAATGACGATTTATTTGCACTTTCCCATGATACTACTGCTTTTGTTAATGGAAATAAGTAGCCAAATGTGGACTTTTTATTATCAAGGCATTTGTCAAAATCTAAATTTGAATATCTAATCACCTTTAATTCATTGGATCTCTTATATATGAGCATGTAATTCTTTGTTCTTTGAAGGTACCTTAATACTTTCTTTGTATTTTTCCAATGATCAATTCCAAGATTACTTTGACACCTACCTAACATTCCAACCGCAAAATTGATATCCAATTTGGCACATGTTTGTAAGTACATTAAACTTCCAACAACATTAGCATATAGTCCATTTATTTTCATTCCATATCATTTTTTGAAAATTGCATAAGACTAAATTTGTCACCTTTCTGTATGGAAACAACCCTAGTGAATATTTATTCATGTTAAATTTTTTTAGAACTATTTTAATATAGGACTTTTGAGACAATCCCAACAATCCATGTGATTTATCATGATTTTTTTTATTCCAATCACATAGGATGCCTCTCCCATATCTTTCATTTCAAAGTTCTTAGCAAGAAGTTCTTTAATCTTATGCATTATACTTAAATCATTAGCAACAAGAAAGATATTATAAACATATATAACTAAAAATATAAACTTACTCCCATTGATCTTTTAGTATATATATCAATCAATAGTATTTTTTTTAAAACCAAAAGATGTAATAATAGTATTAAATTTAATATACCATTGGGAAGCTTATTTAAGTCTATCTATTGATTTTTTAAGATTACACACCATTTAATTTTCACCTCCCATGGAAAAACCTTTAGGTTGATCCATGTAAACTTCCTTCTCTAAATCGCCATTCAAAAAGGTTGTTTTCACATCCATTTGATGTAGCTCTAAGTCATAATGAGTAACTAATGCCATAATTGTTCTTAATTAATATTTATTTAAGACTAGAGAAAAGGTCTTTATATAATCAACGCCACCTTCTTTAATATAACCCTTAGCAATGATTCTAGCTTTATATCTTTTAATATTGCCTTTTGAGTTGTGCTTTATCTTAAATTCCTATTTACACTCGACTCTTTTATAATTTTTTGGCACCTCAATAAGATCCTAAACATTGTTTTACTTCATGGATTTCAACTCATCTTTCATGGCATTAATCAATTTATTTAATTTAACACTATATATCATTTGTGAATATGAAATAGGATCCTCATTAATTTTAATATCAAAATTTAACTCTTGAAATATACCACATAATCATTTGGAATAGCTAATCTCTTTTCTCTATGAGATCTTTTACTACTGTTCCTGGTGGTTCGTTTGCATTAGTCATATGTGAGTTGGTTTTTTGATGGGATAGTTCTTCATTCAAATGTTGTCCAGTATTATAATTATGTCCTTCAACACTTGAACAACGTTCGTCAAAGTAATGGATGAAGGAACATTCAAGTGTAAAGGAACATTTACATCTAATTTCCTCTATTTCTATATTTTCTTGGTCGTTACTTCCTCTAACATCATCATTCTCAATAATTTTACATTTACGATTTTAATAATTCTTGGACTATGTTTTGGACAATAAAATGTGTACCTTTTAGATTTCTCTAGGTAACCTTTGAATTAACTACTAATAGTTTGAGAATCTAACTTTCTTTCATGTGTAATACATATTCTTGCTTTAATTGGGCAACCTAAAAAATGCAGGTGTCGTAAGCTAGGTTTTCTTCCTATCCACAATTGAAAATGAGTCTTTTGAATTGCCTTTTTAGGAACCATATTAAATAAATATATAGTCGTTTTAAGTGCATACATCTACAGTGATTTGGATAAAGAGTAGTTACTCATCATACTCCTAACCATATACATCAAAGTCTGATTATGCCTTTCTGCTACACCATTTTGTTGAGGTATACCTGACATAGTATATTGTGCAAATATGCCATGACTTTTGAGCAGTTTTACAAATGGATAAGGGCATTTTCTAGACTTATCATATTTTTCTCAATACTCACTACCTCCTTAAGATCTTATAGTTTTTACCTTTTTTTCTAATTGCCTCTCAACATCCTAATTGATTGTGATGATTGAGATTTTTCATAAAGTAAAGATATATAACCATAACATAAAAAATTATCAATAAAGGTGATAAAATATTATTCCCATTAATGGTTGGAGTGTCAAAAGGTCTATAAATATTAGTATGTAAAATTTTAAGAAACTGTAGCTCCTTTCTTGGAATTTTTTATAGCCATTATCCAAGATTAAATGATAAATACCAATGTCTTCAATTAGTGCCTTCATGCGATTCCTCCTAAATAGAAAATCATTTATTGGGTTTGTGGTTCATATTGTAATGAATCTCTACATCATATTAACCACATAAGTTATAGTACTAGAATTAAGCCACCAAGTATTATTATAAACTTCAACTAAGTTTAATTCAAAAAATGGATAAGCACAATGAAAGATACCTTTCTTTTGAACCAAAACTAGTGTTTGAAGTAATCTTTTTTATAGTTTCCTTTTTTCTTATAAAAGTGACATCTATTAATCTTTCGTTCCTTCTCTTCTGCCAGAGAAGCATTAGTAAACCTTTTGGTTTTCTTAAATTTTTTGGTTTTCATTTTCATTCTTTTTCAAGCTCCTTGACCTACAAGATTGATAGTATGATTTCCTTGATTCATTAATCTAATTTCCTCCTGAATGAGTCTATCAGCTAATTTATTAACATCCCACATATCCTTTATAGTATTATAGTTAATTTGAAAAGGCCTATATTTAGGAGGAAGTGAGTTCAACATAAATTGTAATAAGAAGGAATCCTTTACTACCAACCCTAAAGACTTTAATTTTATTGTGATGTTAGTCATCTCGATGATATAATCTTGTATGCCCTTTGACCTATCATACTTTATGGTCGTGAGCTTTGCCATTATTGTACTAGTGAGAGATTTGTTCGCATAACAAAAACATTCTTCCACAAATGTAAGAAATTCTTAAACAATTTTTTTTTGTAGAATTGTAAACTTAATGTTGTTGGCAATTATAATTCATAAGAACTTTAGGCATAATTTGATACTATGTTCTAATGCCTTAAAGTGCAATTTCTTAGCCTGACTATTTGAATAAGTAATAATAGTAGGTTTATCTTCCAATAATGCTAAGTTGAAATCCATAGAGTCTAAGTGGAAATCAACTTGCTCATGCCATTTAGAGAAGTTTGTAGAATTAAATATAGTAACAGATGATGCATGTGAATGAATTGAAATAGTTGCAAAACATAATAAAATGCCCACAATCAATATAGAATCAGTAAAACAACAAAGTAATTCTCCTATGGGTAGATATTATAATATATTTTAAATACCATGTATATAACCATAATATGAAAAATCATTAATAAAGGTGATAAAATATTTTTCCCATTATTAATTGAAGTGTCAAAACGTCCATAAAAATATTAGTATATAAAATTTAAAGAAGTTGATTACTTTTTTTAGCTCCTTTTTTGGAATTTTTGGTTTGCTTACCCTTAATACAATCCACACAAATCTCGAGAACAATAAAGTTTAGATATAAAAAAATTTCATTATTTACTAATCTCTGTAACCTTTCCTTAGATATATGACCTAAAGGTTTATGCCATAAGTAAGTGGAATTTTCATTCATCATGCTACTTTTAAGTCCAGTATTGCTATTCATAGTAAGCAAGGATTTAATAAAAATATTATCAGGTTTTAGTTTGTATAAACCATCAATAAGAAAATTGAAATTAATAAATCTAAAATTTGCAACTAAACTAAAATTATTAGATCCAAATTTGCCATTAAAACCACAAGCATCTAGTTTAGAAACTAAAATAGGGTTTCTATTAATTGAAGGTACATAAATGGTCTAAGAAAAGTCCAATTGATAGCTATGATTCCCCTCTAAATAGAAAATCAGTTGTTGGGTTTATGGTTTAGATTGTAGTGAATTCCTACATTATATTATCCACATGAGTTGTATTACTAGAATCAAGCCACTAAGTATTATTACGAACTTTAGCTAAGTTTGTTTAAAAAATTAGAGAAGTATAATGAAAGATACCATTCTTTTTTTAATCCAAGACTAGTATTTGAAGCAATCTTTTTTATAGTGTCCTTCTTTCTTATAAAAGTGACATCTATCAATCTTTCATTCCTTTTATTTTTCCTGAGAAGCATTAATAAGCCCTTTGGTTTTCTTAAACTTATTAGTTTTCATTTTCATTTTTCTTCCAGCTCTTTAACCCATAAGATTGATAGTGTGATTCCTTAATTATTTAATCTCATTTCCTCCTGAACGAGTCTATCAATCAATTCATTAACATCCCATTTATACTTTACAGTAGTATAGTTAATTTTAAAAGGCCCATATTCAAGAGGAAGTGAGTTTCATATAAATTACAATAAGAAGGAATCCTCCACTACCAATCTCAAGGACTTCAATCTTATTGTGATGTTAGTCATCTCGATGATATGATCTTGTATTCCCTTTGACCCATCATACTTCATAGTCGTGAGATTTTCCCTTATTGTACTTGCAAAAGATTTGTCCAAAATGAAAACATTTGTAAACACTTTTTATTTGTAGAATGGTAAACTTAATGTTGTTATTAATTGTGATTTGTAAGAACTTTAGGCATAATATGTTACTGCGTTCCCATGCCACCCATGCTTTAAAGTGTAATTTCTTAGCCTTACTACTTGAATCAGTAATAATAGTAGCTTTATCTTTCGATAATGCTAAGTTAAGATCTATAGAGTCTAAGTGGAAATCAACTTGCTTATGCCATTCAAAGAAATTTGTACCATTAAATACAATAACATATGATGCATGTGAATGAATTGCAATAGCTGCAAAATGTAATAAAATGATCACAATCAATATAGATTCCGTAAAACAATAAAGTAGTTCTCCTATAGGTAGATACTACAATGTACTTTATATACCATGTATATAATCATAACATGAAAAATTATCAATCAAGGTGATAAAATATTTTTCCCCATTAATAGTTGGAGTGTGAAAAGGTCCACAAATATTAATATGTAAAATTTTAAGAAGTTAATTGCTTCTTGTAGCTCCTTTCTTAGAATATTTGGTTTGCTTACCCTTAGTGCAATCCACACAAATCCTGAGATTAATAAAATCTAGATTTGAAAGAATTTCATTATTTACTATTCTTTATAACCTTTCCTTAGACATATGACCTAAACATTTATGCCATAAGTAACCGAAATTTTCATTCATCATGCTACATTTAAGTCCAATACTATTATTCATAGTAAGTAATACTTCAGTAAAAATATTATCAAGTTTTAGTTTGTATAAACCATCAATAAGAAAATCAAAATTAATAAATAAAAAATTCTTAAATAAATTAAAACTGTTAGATCTAAATTTGCTACTAAAACCACAAGCATTTAGTCTAAAATCTAAAATAAGGTTTCTACAGATCTAAGGTAAATAAATGGTCTTATAAAAGTCTAATTGATAGCCACTATCCAAGATTAAATGATAAGTCCTAATGTCTTTAATTAGTGCCTTCTTGGGATTGCCCCGTGAATAGAAAATTATTTATTGGGTTTATGGTTCAGATTGTAATGAATCCCTATATCATATTAGCCACATGAGTTATAGCACTAGAATCAAGCCACTAATTTTTATTAACTTTAGCTACGTTTGATTCAAAAATTAGAGAAACATAATAAAAGATACCTTTCTTTTGGAACCAAGACTAGTATTTGAAGCAATCTTTCTGATAGTGTCCTTATTTCTTATAAAAGTGACATCTATCAATCTTTCGTTCCTTCTCTTTTGCTTAAGAAGCATTAGTAAGCCTTTTGATTTTCTTAAACTTGTTGGTTTTAATTTTCATTCTTTTTCAAGCTCCTTGACCCCATAGTATTGACAGTGTGATTCCCTTGATTCTTTAATCTTATTTTCTTTTGAACGAGTCTATCGACTAATTCATTAACATCCTGCTTATCCTTTATAGTGTTATAGTTAATTTAAAAGGGCCCATATTTAAGAGAAAGTGAGTTTAACATAAATTTTAATAAGAAGGAATCCTCCATTGCCAACCTTAAGGATTTCACTCTTGCTGCTATGTTAGTCATCTTGATAATAATATCTTGTATGCCCTTTGACCCATCATACTTCATAGTCATGAGCTTTGCCATTATTGTACCAATGAGAGATTTTCCCGCATAATGAAATCATTCTTCTAAAAATGTAAGAAATTCTTAAACACTTTCTATTTATAGAATGGTGGACTTAAAGTTGTCGACAATTATGATTCACAAGTACTATAGGTATAATATGTTATTATGTTTATATGCTTTAAAGTGCAATTTCTTAGCCTTACTACTTGAATCAGTAATAGTAGTAGGTTTATGAATTGCAATAGTTGCAAAATATAATAAAATGCCCATAATCAATATAAATACAATAAAACAACGAAATAGTTCTCCATTGGGTAAATACTACAATGTGCTTTAAATACCATGTATATAAACGTAATGGGTAATCGTTATATTTTAATTGAATATATTTAACATCATTAGATAATCAAGCATATTTAATCAAATCATAATAATATACCCCAATAATATTCAACAATCATAGAATAATAATTTACCTTTGGGTAAACTCTTAAATTCTACCAATTGTCAAACATCAATTTATCATCATTCATGGTATTTCTTAAATAACATAATTTATACATGTAATAACATATTTTAGTTTAAGCTACTTTAGCAACTGCAAACTATTACATATATATATATATATATATATATATATAAACCATACACTATTGATCGTCAATAAGCAAATAATTTTGCCATAGCCATCATATGAATTTTGTCATTCGTATTTGAATTCATTCATTCCACTAAAGGAACGTTAGTAATAACGAAAGGACAAAACCATTCAAATGCAATGTCACTATACAAATAATTAACAAAGCAAACTTAGAGTATAAATACCCACTTGCCACATATTAATCCATGAACAAGCCCAAATCAAGAGATTTGTATGAGAGACTACCACATAACTCAATTGGGAACTTCATGGGCCATTAGTATTCATTATTAACTCAATTATTTTATGATCGAATTAACATTAATTTGGTTCTTTTTTTTAAATATTCACATATAAAATTAATTATCCAACAAACAAAGTTTAAATCAAGCATATTCTCATCTATCATGTATAGAATATATTCAGTTTTTTAACACATGCTCTGGTACCACTTGTTAGATTTTCATTATAACAAGACATCATAAACTTAAACCCTAAGGATCTTTAAAACTAAATATTTTAATGATACAATGAAATAAATAAGATAGAAAACTTAATTGAATTCATAATAGAATTAGTGATTGAAACCATTATTGAGAAATAAATTTCTCTCTCTTGTCTCTTAGTTCTTAATCACAACCTATTGATGGAGTTAGGGTTGTGTTTTCATATATATATATACATATATAAACATCGTTATTTAATTTGGTATAATCTTAAAATCAATGTACATGATTAATTTACACAATTCAAACCCAATTAGGGTTAGAATTTTACCTTTAATTAATTTTAATTAGGCCATACTTTATGAGTTTATTTTTTAACATTATTAACAATCATACAGAAAACATATTTCAAACCCTACTTAATAATGCAATTTTTAAGTCCCTTAGTTATATATTCACCTTTGTGAAAAGTGATAGTCTCAAATAAAATTATTTTCTTATACAACTTCCATTGATCATCAATAAAGTGTCTAGTAATGTATATATAATTAATTTATTAAATAAAAGTACATGCATTAGTTGTTAAAAAAAATCTTCAACAATGATTTTTGAAAAAATTCTAAAAAGACTGCCTCTAATTCAAATAAATAAAGAAGCATTCTCTACTTAATGTAAATATATAATGCAGCTTGAGCCTAGGACATTTGACATTTAAAAAGTTTTAAATCCCTCCCCTTCAAGAGGGAGCTCATTAACTATCAGCACATTTACACGTGCTTGTCTAACTGATTCCTAGTCAAACTTCCAAGATTTTAAAGTGCCAATAGTTTAACTATTCTTAGCTTTCACAGAACTTTTGTGCAAGTTGTAGTGTTAGTAGTGATTGTATACTATCTTTTAAATATGGGTTTTCATACAATTAAGCACATAATTTCTCAAGGATAAAGTGCCATATTTTTTAGAATGGCAGCCATATGTTTTTGAATATGCATTTTTCTTTTTCCACCACTCATGCCTCATTAAAATGTTCATATACCAATGATCTGGACTTTGTCTTATTCTTTTTCTTTATAAAAGCAGCAGTTTGAGGCTACTCATTATTGGTATTTGTGCTTCCACCATAGGATTATTTGATGCATGTTCACCATTAATAGTAGTGTTACTTCTACTAGTAGAACCAGTACCAATAATTTCCATCTACATAGAACCAGTACCAATAATTTCCATCTACAAATAAATAATAAAATAAAACAAATAGTTTACGTAGAAGGTATATCAACTAAAATCAAATAAAAAGTGAAGTTGTATAAAAAATACATAAGAAAAACATATTACCTTTTAAGGCTAAGTTTTTCTATTGTTCAAGTGATGGAATAAAATATATAGACCACAGAGCAAGTCAGAGTACTTTTATTTCACTGCCATAAATATTCTTAGATAATGTTCTTTAATGAATTGCTAGATCCGTTAATAATCCATCTACGATCCATCCAAAAGAAAAAAAAAACACACACACACAAAGAATAAGAAATTAAATATTAATTTCTTCACCAATAACTATAGAACACAACAAATCGTTGTTAATGATATGTCCTGGGCCAATTGTATAATGATCATTCTTTGACTTTGTCATATTTCCATTTTATTAATAAGAGGAATTTTTACTATTACTGGCTATTTCTAATCAGTTCCTTGAATAGCTAATTCTACCTAACATCATTAAGTATGTGACTTGATGGTAAAACTTTTAAGTGATACTTGAATTCTATTATAAATTATCTCTATTCAATCATTGTTATGGGAACAGTAATGAATAAAGGTTAGTATGCAGTTGATTGATGATTATGTTTTATTGATTATGAATAGGAGAAATTAAGTCAAACTTATAGGTACATATTTAGAGAAATGATGTACTAAATCGACCCACTATGAGAATACTACATTGATAATTTTCAAAAGTAATTCTCATCATAGTAGTATTATTTGAGTTCTTTGACCTAAAATCACCACGGTTTCCTACATGATGAGTTCTATATTTTGACACATCCTTACATCATGTTTAACTAGATGGTAAAACAAGTTGTGATTGGATATAGAATGAGTTACGTGAGGAATATGAGTGATTAAGATGAAAATTTTCCCTCAGTTATTTTGAGAAGATATTTTTGTGTAATATCCCGTGTTTTTAAAATATTTTTACACTGTACCGGGATATGCAGAGTTAATGATTTCTGTATTTTATATGATATTTTTACGAGTTGATATGTATTTTAGACCTATTTTAATTACTGTATATTATTTTCAGTGTTTTACATAAAATTTTCCCGGGACTTGCATTTTCGGGGAAATTTTCACGTAAACAATGTATTATTAATTATTTTAAATGTATTTACGGACTTGCATGAACTCATACATATTTTTAAACTATTAAATAAAGCCGGTGTGTGTATATTTATTTAATTAGGGTTTATTATTTCCCTAATATTTTATTAAGTATTTATTTGTTTTATTGTTATTTAATTAATTTTATTTAGTATAAATTATTAAAATATTAATATTTTTATGTGTGGTGTATATTTGATGTGTGTAATTTAATATTATTTTAATATATAGTATAAAGTATATATATATACATATATTTGTCAAAATTACAAAAGTTTAGAAAATTACCATTTTGCCCCCGAGTCTCCTTCTTCCTCCCGATCCTTCCCCTTGCCGTCCGGGCGTCTGTCACGCCGTTCCTTCACCGTGGGTGTGCCGTCCGGTGTGCCACCGTCTTCCCCGACCAATTTCGCCGCCTGAGGAGGCCGTTTCCGACGTCTGGAGATCGATTTTGGCCGGAGAAGCCGAAAATCGATCCACCGTCGATCACGCCGATTCCGGCCACCGTTTTCGACACCGCCGGTCTCTTTCTTCTCCTTGAGCTCCGGTGAGTGTGATTCTAGCTTTGGTTTGAGCTGAATTGGTCTAGATTTGCTTAGGTTTTGATTTTTCTATTTCGGCCTATTAGGGTTTTTGATTTTTTTGAGCTTCGAATTGATTGATTCATGGAAACTTCCTTCACAAATGTTGTTCCTAGTATCTTAATATTCATGTATGAATTTTTGTAGAATTTTTGGAGATTTTTTGGATTTTTGGGTATTTTTGAATATTTTAATATTATTTTCTAATTTTCGGAAATTAATTATTTAAATTATGAAATTGGAGTTTATGGTTGAATTAGGTGATGAAATGAATTATAGGAATTTATTTGGAATTTTTATGAATTTCTAAGTATTTATTTTGAATTATTGAAGTTTATGTGATTTTGAGAAATTAGGGTTAATTGTGTTTTTAATTGAAATTAATTGGTTAATTGAGTTTAATTATTATTATTATTGATAAATATGTTGAGAAAATTAATTTTGGATAATTGTATAATTTTTGGTGAATTTTTGAAGTAATTTAAGTATATTTATATATATAGGGGTATTTTGGTAATTTTACCCTAAATTGTCTAAAAATGTAATTTAATTGGTTTTAATAGTTATTTAAGGTATAAAAATGATTTCTACAAATTATTTGGTATTTTTAGCTAATTAAAACTATTTTTCGTAAATTATTTTCAATTATATATATAATATACGGTTTTTCAAATAAAATGAGTTTTTATCGGTTTTTTATAGTGTTTTAAGGTTAAATATGTAATTTCTACCTATGAAAATGTATTTCTGTGATTTAAGGATATTTTTGGTATATCTGGAGGTATTCTGTGTTTGTGGATCCCGATCGGTAGACAGTAGTCTGGAGTCCGACCGAGGGGTTGTGGATGTTTGTTGAGCTTGTATTTCGAAGTGTGTTTCTTTGCAGGGTCGGCTCTACTCTTTTGAGTAGAGAGATGTCCATTTTACAGGGGAGGTTCTGCCGGATTTTCGGTAGAATTCTCGTAAAACGTGATATCCAGTCGAACCCTAATTCTGTTTCCGTATTTTAATACTCTAGATTGAATTCTAGGACTTCTGTTAGGGTTACTCTGATATCGGTTATTTATTTCTTGTTTAGTTACGCCGAGACCGAGGGCTAGTGGACCAGGCCCGTCGGACCTGTCTCGTGGAGCGCACTAGGTGAGTTACTGTACTATGTATACATGCTTAGGATGCATGATTTAGAAATATATGTTTTACTTTGATTAAAATGCATAAATAATGTGATTTGTATTTAAGTATATTTTTGGTTTATTTATGGTATATAATAAATTATATACATGTTTTATTAATAAAATATATTTAAAATGTTTTTAAATATATTTTTAGTTTAATTTATGATTTTGATTGGATTCATTTGACGTATATATACTCGAAATATACCTGGTTTATGTTTGGTATATTTCCGGTATATATATGGTTTATATTGTTATTTCATTTATATTCATGCATCATTTATTTTTGTGAATGAATGTTTTATATTTAAGAATGAAGGATATCAATAGAACGTGCTACCTAGTGGGCAGCACTAGGACCGAGTACGTACCGGTACGCCTATAGCTTTAGGCTATATTACTAAATTATTTATGGATATTGATTTGATTATGATTATTGATATGTGAGATGTGGTTGTGGGTGTGATTGCTGGAGCTCGGTTGACCAAGTGTCTCGGGGCCAATCACACTGGCAGTCAGACTGCTGGAGCTCGGTTGACTCAGTGTCTCGGGGCCAGTCTACTGTCCAAATGGATTAAGTGGATATATTTGGAATAAGTGAGCCTGTATGGCCAGAGTGTTATTTAACACTATTATTCTGAGGTTGCGATATTCTAGGGTTCTATGTGATCCTTCATAAAAGTTGATTTTCAATAAAACATATAAAATGATTTCACTGCATCTGTGTGTAATTGCCTGTATATATATATATATATTATATACTGTTGATTGTATGCATTATCACTTAGTGTGTATGTATATATATTATAGTAATTCACTCAGTGAGGTCTGACTCCCCTCCGTTGACTATTTTTCAGGAGAGTCAACATCCTCAGACCTCAGTAGCAGGTCGATACGCCGGATTTCTTCCGTCCCGGCTTCTTTATGTAAACTGTCTACTTGAGTCTTATTTATTTTATCTAGACACTGCAGTAGTTGTGAATATAAGTGTTGGATTTCATGCATTTTATTTTAAAGAGATGTATTATATTAAAACTGGATTTGTACTAAAAAGATTATGTATCTATGAGATAAGATTTTTATTTAAATCCAGTTGATATGGGTAATATCATGATATTATGATTTTTATTTTCCGCTGCATATTATATGGTTATTGTTATTGCATGATTTATTTTATTTTTAGGCTTGCTACGGGTTCCGGATTCGAAAGAATTCCCGTTCCCTAGCGCCGGTCATGGCCCCTGTTTTGGGTCGTGACAAAGTTGGTATCAGAGCGGAGTTCTGTGTCAGGGCTTAGTTATGTGAGTTGTGGCCCTAGTTTTCAGAGTTGTGTTTTCTGTTGGACTACTGCAGTGTATTAGGTTTGAGTATGTCTTGATAAGTATTCCTTGCTGTAGTTTTCAGCGTTATTCCTCCGTTGTCTGTTTTGTCTGAATCTTTCCGTTTGTCTTTTCAGTATGAGGAGGTGAGCGCGAGTCGCTCCACCGGTCGTTGAGGCCGAGGATGATGAGTCTTTTCAGGATGAGGTTTTACCTCTTGAGTCGCTAGTTAGGCGTAGAGGTCGTGGCAGGGGTAGACCTCGAGGAGCAGCAGGTCGCCGTAGGTAGAGAGAGTTACAGGACGAGGAGCCTGTTGAGCCTGAGTTTGATGTTCCTGTTCCTCCAGTTGTTCAGCCTGCCTATCAGCAGGGTATGTCTGACCCTGAGGCAGCTTTGTTCTATGCCCGAGTTGGCAGGATTGCTTTTGATGGTACTTCTGATCCTTTAGATTTTCTGCATGCGATTGAGACTAGGACTAGGACTGCTCATACCGAGTACCAGCGGATCATGATCGTCGAGTTGTCTGTCGAGGGACCAGCCTTAGATTGGTTCATTCAGATGATCCAGCCTTACATGATGACGATGACATGGGCTCAGTTTCGAGAGCGATTCATGAGGAGATTTTGTCCAGAGCCTCTTCGTTTGAGTTATCGTCTTCGACTGACTAGTATTTCTCGTGGAGATCGATCTGTAGAGGAGTATACCCGAGAGTTTCTTCGTCTCGGTAGATATGCTGAGGATCTGATGCGAGATCAGTATTTCACGGTTACTACGTATGTCACTGGTTTGGGTTCAGCTTTTGCTGGTATGCCTACAACAGGTCTTACTCTCGAGTCTGTGATCGAGTTGGCTAAGGAGATTGAGCTGAGGTTAGTTAGGCAGGGAGCGATGCCTGATTACTACCAGTTGGGAGTTCAGTCGAGTGGATCGCAGGCTACTCCGTATTCGAGTTTTCATGTTGGATCGAGTAGGCAGGAGCGAGGTTCGACTCAGCAGAGTCAGAGACAGCAGCAGCGAGTGCATCGGAGCAGTAGACATGGCCATGGAGGTCAGCGTAGATCGTTTAGATTTGGATCAGGTGCTTCGAGCAGCAGCAGTGGTCGTAGTTCTGGATCAGCTGCCAGCGTTTGCCAGACTTGTGGTAGAGTCCATCAGGGACCGTGTTATCTGACACCACTGACATGTTTCAGATGCGGGCAGACAGGACATTTTGCCAGATCATGTCCTTATTCTGGGTATCAGCAGCAGCAGATTCCGCGATTTCCACAGCAGTCGATTGCTAGTGCAGCACTCGTGCCATTTCAGTTACCACCAGCCCAGCATCAGAGTTCCACTCAGTTTGTTCCACAGCAGAGTCGTGGTAGAGGTACTAGAGGAGGTGCCAGAGGTGTTGGCCAGGCTTCTACCAGTCAGCAGGGAGGTCGAGGCCAGGCGAGAGTCTTCCATCTGACTCGGCAGGATGCTCAGGCATCTAATGCAGTCATGGCAGGTATTGTTTCTGTTTGTTACCTGGATGCATGGGTTTTGTTTGATCCAGGTGCCACACATTCATTTGTTTCTCCTATTTTTGCTTCTAAATCTTGTTGGCAAGCTTCGAGGATGGCTTTTCCTTTGTCTGTTGCCACTCCTCTGAGCGATTCCTTGGACACCGATATTGTCCTTTCTGGTTGTCCAGTTCTCGTAGGAGATAGAGAATTACCCGCTGATTTGATTTTGTTGGATGTGATGGAGTTTGATGTTATTTTGGGAATGGATTGGTTGTCTCAGCACTTTGCCGTGGTAGATTGCAGGAATAAGGAGGTGACTTTTAGAATTCCTGGTGAAGAAGATTTTAAGTTTGTTGGTGATAGGAGTTCAGCACCTCAGAATCTTATTTCTATTATTACGGCTAGGAAGTTGTTGAAGAAAGGTTGTCAGGGGTTTTTGGCATTGGTTAGGGATACGTCAGTGGAGAAGCTGTCACTCACAGATGTTCCTGTTGCTTGTGAGTTTCCTGATGTTTTTCCCGAGGAGTTGCCAGGTTTACCACCTCATAGAGAGATTGAGTTCTGTATTGATGTGGTTCCAGGTACTACTCCTATATCTATGCCACCCTATCGTATGGCTCCTGCAGAGTTGAGAGAGTTGAAGGAGCAGTTGCAAGAGTTGTTGGATAAAGGTTTTATTAGACCTAGTGTTTCTCCTTGGGGTGCACCAGTCCTGTTTGTGAAGAAGAAGGATGGTACCCTGAGACTATGCATTGACTATAGAGAGCTGAATAAGGTGACAGTGAAGAACAAGTATCCTCTCCCGAGGATAGATGATTTGTTTGATCAGCTCCAGGGTGCACAGTTCTTTTCTAAGGTTAACTTGAGGTCAGGTTATCATCAGCTGCGGATCAGTGAAGCTGATATTTCTAAGACAGCTTTCTGTACTCAATATGGCCATTATGAGTTTCTGGTGATGTCTTTTGGTTTGACTAATGCACCAGCAACTTTTATGGACCTGATGAATAGAGTATTCAGACCGTATGTGGATCAGTTTGTAGTAGTCTTCATTGATGATATACTAGTATATTCGAGGAGTATGGAAGAGCATGTATATCATTTGAGGATTGTACTACAGACACTGAGAGATCATCAGCTTTATGCTAAATTCTCGAAGTGTGATTTCTGGATGGGGAGTGTTTCTTTTCTTGGACACGTAGTGTCTAAAGAAGGTATTCAGGTTGATCCACAGAAGGTTGAGGCAGTGTCTGAATGGCCTAGACCTACTTCTGTTACGGAGATTCGAAGTTTTCTGGGTTTAGCCGGGTATTATAGGCGGTTTGTGCAGGATTTTTCCAGGATAGCAGCCCCTATGACTCGCTTGACTTAGAAGAATGTTAGATTCGAATGGTCAGAAGCTTGTGAGAATAGTTTTTAGTTATTGAAGGAGAAGTTGACCACAACGCTAGTATTAGCTTTGCCTAATAGTGTGGATAAGTTCACAGTTTACTGTGATGCCTCTAGAATTGGTCTTGGTTGTGTGTTGATGCAGAATGGAAGGGTGATAGCCTATGCTTCGAGGCAGTTAAAGAAGCATGAGCAGAACTATCCTACACATGATCTTGAGATGGCTGCAGTAATCTTTGCTTTGAAGATTTGGAGACATTATTTGTACGGGGTGACTTGTGAGATATTTACTGATCACAAGAGCCTTAAGTACATTTTCCAGCAGAGAGATTTGAATTTGAGGCAGAGAAGATGGTTGGAACTGTTGAAGGATTATGATTGCGAGATTCTTTACCATCCGGGTAAAGCTAATGTGGTAGCAGATGCCTTGAGTAGGAAGTCCTCAGGTAGTCTTGCTCACATTGGTGTTGAGAGGAGACCATTGATCCAAGAGTTGCATCTGATGGTGGATCAAGGTCTGATGGTGAAGATTAGTAGATCAGGTGGACTGTTAGCTCAGTTTAAAGTACGATCTGTACTAAGGGATAGGATTAAAGCAGCTCAGAGCCGAGATCCTATTCTGGAAGAGCTTGCAGAGAATGTTCGAGCAGGGAAGTTCACTGATTTCACACTCGATGATGATGGTGTGTTGTGGATCAGTGGTAGATTGTGTGTTCCTGATGTGGATGATTTGAGAGAAGAGATCCTAGAGGAAGCACATTCTACAGCTTACAGCGTTCATCCAGGTGTTACTAAGATGTACCACAGTATCAGAGATTTATACTGGTGGGATGGATTGAAGAAGGATGTTGCTGATTATGTTGCTAAGTGCTTGACGTGTCAGCAAGTGAAAGCCGAACATCAGAAGCCTTCTGGAAAGCTTCAGCCTCTTCCTATTCCCGAGTGGAAGTGGGAAAGGATAGCTATGGATTTTGTGGTCGATTTACCTCGTTCGAAGGATGGATACGATTCCATCTGGGTGATTGTAGACAGATTGACGAAGTCTGCACATTTCTTGCCGGTGAAAGCTACATATTCAGTTGCTAGATTGGCGAAGTTGTACGTGAAGCATATTGTGTGCCTTCATGGAGTACCTGTGTCCATTATGTCAGATAGAGGTTCGGTGTTTACTTCTCGTTTTTGGCAGAAGTTGCAGGAAGCAATGGGCACTAGGTTGGATTTCAGTACTGCTTTTCATCCTCAGACAGATGGTCAGTCTGAGAGGATGATCCAGACACTGGAAGATATGTTGAGGATGTGTGTCTTAGATTTGGGAGGTACCTGGGATGATCATTTGCCACTTGTTGAGTTCGCATATAATAACAGCTACCATAGCAGTATTGGTATGGCACCATATGAGGCGTTATACGGAAGGAAGTGTAGATCCCCGTTGAGTTGGGATGAGATTGGTGAGAGAGCTTTGACTGGACCAGAGATGGTTCAGGATGCTACAGAGAAGGTCATCGTGATCAAGCGCAGATTAGAGACTGCAGTTAGCAGACAGAAGAGTTATGCGGATCCTAGGCACAGAGATGTGGAGTTTCAGGTTGGAGATTTTGTTTTTCTGAAGGTATCTCCGATGAAGGGTGTGATGAGATTTGGCAGGAAGGGTAAGTTAGCACCGAGATACATTGGACCGTTTGAGATTCTGGAGAGAGTTGGCACTGTTGCATATCGGTTGGATTTGCCTCCGAGTATGTCGCAGGTGCATCCAGTATTTCATATCTCGATGTTGAGGAAGTATATCTCAGATCCTTCACACGTGTTGCAGCCCGACAGTGTGGAAGTGAGCGAAGATTTGACGTTTGTGGAAGAACCTGTGGCGATCGTTGATTATCAAGTTCGACAGTTGAGATCGAAGCAAATTCCGATGGTCAAAGTTCTGTGGCGTAGCGACAGAGTTGAAGAGCATACGTGGGAGACTGAAGCTGAGATGCGAGCTTCTTACCCGTATCTCTTTCCTTCTTGATCTTGTTTTCTGGAATTCGGGGACGAATTCTTGTAAGGGGGGGAGACTGTAATATCCCGTGTTTTTAAAATATTTTTACACTGTACTGGGATATGTAGAGTTAATGATTTCTGTATTTTATATGATATTTTTACGAGTTGATATGTATTTTAGACCTATTTTAATTACTGTATATTATTTTCAGTGTTTTACGTAAAATTTTCCCGGGACTTGCATTTTCGGGGAAATTTTCACGTAAACAATGTATTATTAATTATTTTAAATGTATTTACGGACTTGCATGAACTCATACATATTTTTAAACTATTAAATAAAGCCGGTGTGTGTATATTTATTTAATTAGGGTTTATTATTTCCCTAATATTTTATTAAGTATTTATTTGTTTTATTATTATTTAATTAATTTTATTTAGTATAAATTATTAAAATATTAATATTTTTATGTGTGGTGTATATTTGATGTGTGTAATTTAATATTATTTTAATATATAGTATAAAGTATATATATATATACATATATTTGTCAAAATTACAAAAGTTTGGAAAATTACCATTTTGCCCCCGAGTCTCCTTCTTCCTCCCGATCCTTCCCCTTGCCGTCCGGGCGTCTGTCACGCCGTTCCTTCACCGTGGGTGTGCCGTCCGATGTGCCACCGTCTTCCCCGACCAATTTCGCCGCCTGAGGAGGCCGTTTCCGGCGTCTGGAGATCGATTTTGGCCGGAGAAGCCGAAAATCGATCCACCGTCGATCACGCCGATTCCGGCCACTGTTTTCGACACCGCTGGTCTCTTTCTTCTCCTTGAGCTCTGGTGAGTGTGATTCTAGCTTTGGTTTGAGCTGAATTGGTCTAGATTTGCTTAGGTTTTGATTTTTCTATTTCAGCCTATTAGGGTTTTTGATTTTTTTGAGCTTCGAATTGATTGATTCATGGAAACTTCCTTCACAAATGTTGTTCCTAGTAGCTTAATATTCATGTATGAATTTTTGTAGAATTTTTGGAGATTTTTTGGATTTTTGGGTATTTTTGAATATTTTAATATTGTTTTCTAATTTTCGGAAATTAATTATTTAAATTATGAAATTGGAGTTTATGGTTGAATTAGGTGATGAAATGAATTATAGGAATTTATTTGGAATTTTTATGAATTTCTAAGTATTTATTTTGAATTATTGAAGTTTATGTGATTTTGAGAAATTAGGGTTAATTGTGTTTTTAATTGAAATTAATTGGTTAATTGAGTTTAATTATTATTATTATTGATAAATATGTTGAGAAAATTAATTTTGGATAATTGTATAATTTTTGGTGAATTTTTGAAGTAATTTAAGTATATTTATATATATAGGGGTATTTTGGTAATTTTACCCTAAATTGTCTAAAAATGTAATTTAATTGGTTTTAATAGTTATTTAAGGTATAAAAATGATTTCTACAAATTATTTGGTATTTTTAGCTAATTAAAACTATTTTTCGTAAATTATTTTCAATTATATATATAATATACGGTTTTTCAAATAAAATGAGTTTTTATCGGTTTTTTATAGTGTTTTAAGGTTAAATATGTAATTTCTACCTATGAAAATGTATTTCTGTGATTTAAGGATATTTTTGGTATATCTGGAGGTATTCTGTGTTTGTGGACCCCGGTCGGTAGACAGTAGTCTGGAGTCCGACCGAGGGGTTGTGGATGTTTGTTGAGCTTGTATTTTGAAGTGTATTTCTTTGCAGGGTCGGCTCTACTCTTTTGAGTAGAGAGATGTCCATTTTACAGGGGAGGTTCTGCCGGATTTTCGGTAGAATTCTCGTAAAACGTGATATCCAGTCGAACCCTAATTCTGTTTCCGTATTTTAATACTCTAGATTGAATTCTAGGACTTCTGTTAGGGTTACTCTGATATCGGTTATTTATTTCTTGTTTAGTTGAGCCGAAACCGAGGGCTAGTGGACCAGGCCCATCGGACCTGTCTCGTGGAGCGCACTAGGTGAGTTACTGTACTATGTATACATGCTTAGGATGCATGATTTAGAAATATATGTTTTACTTTGATTAAAATGCATAAATAATGTGATTTGTATTTAAGTATATTTTTGGTTTATTTATGGTATATAATAAATTATATACATGTTTTATTAATAAAATATATTTAAAATGTTTTTAAATATATTTTTAGTTTAATTTATGATTTTGATTGGATTCATTTGACGTATATATACTCGAAATATACCTGGTTTATGTTTGGTATATTTCCGGTATATATATGGTTTATATTGTTATTTCATTTATATTCATGCATCATTTATTTTTGTGAATGAATGTTTTATATTTAAGAATGAAGGATATCAATAGAACGTGCTACCTAGTGGGCAGCACTAGGACCGAGTACGTACCGGTACGCCTATAGCTTTAGGCTATATTACTAAATTATTTGTGGATATTGATTTGATTATGATTATTGATATGTGAGATGTGGTTGTGGGTGTGATTGCTGGAGCTCGGTTGACCAAGTGTCTCGGGGCCAATCACACTGGCAGTCAGACTGCTGGAGCTCGGTTGACTCAGTGTCTCGGGGCCAGTCTACTGTCCAAATGGATTAAGTGGATATATTTGGAATAAGTGAGCCTGTATGGCCAGAGTGTTGTTTAACACTATTATTCTGAGGTTGCGATATTCTAGGGTTCTATGTGATCCTTCATAAAAGTTGATTTTCAATAAAACATATAAAATGATTTCACTGCATCTGTGTGTAATTGCCTGTATATATATATATTATATATACTGTTGACTGTATGCATTATCACTTAGTGTGTATGTATATATATTATAGTAATTCACTCAGTGAGGTCTGACTCCCCTCCGTTAACTATTTTTCAGGAGAGTCAACATCCTCAGACCTCAGTAGCAGGTTGATACGTCGGATTTCTTCCGCCCCGGCTTCTTTATGTAAACTGTCTACTTGAGTCTTATTTATTTTATCTAGACACTACAGTAGTTGTGAATATAAGTGTTGGATTTCATGCATTTTATTTTAAAGAGATGTATTATATTAAAACTGGATTTGTACTAAAAAGATTATGTATCTATGAGATAAGATTTTTATTTAAATCCAGTTGATATGGGTAATATCATGATATTATGATTTTTATTTTCCGCTGCATATTATATGGTTATTGTTATTGCATGATTTATTTTATTTTTAGGCTTGCTACGGGTTCCGGATTCGAAAGAATTCCCGTTCCCTAGCGCCGGTCATGGCCCTTGTTTTGGGTCATGACATTTTGGGCCCCTCGATAAGTTAAACTAAAGAGAAATGCAATGTCGTGCTAGAATTAGTTGATAAAGAGTTAACAATATCAAATAAAGAGTTATCAGTATCAGTCTACTTAGGATCGAAAATAATATGATTGAACTACATAAGAATGACATAAACCATGCCTTATGTTCAATCAAGATATCGCGTGGCAAAAGGACTATATACATATTGTGGATTAGGTTATGTCAGATTATTGGCCTTCACACAACTTGGGTAGTCATAATGTCTTGTTAAAGGCTACTTATGATTTATGGGCTAAAATGAGAATTTTAGGCCCACGACCAACGCTGTGTGAATTTACAGGGTTGCACACTTAGAACATACCCAAAGTAGACTCAGGTTAATTAACTCAGTAATAATGTCTCTAAAAGAATAAATAAATAAATGTATATATTTATATTAATGTTTATTTATTTATTTCCTAAGTTATTTAAGATAAGAGTTATCTAAATAAATAGGAAACAATTCTATTTTGCAATTAAAATTAAAATAGAAAAGAAAGTCTAATTTCACTAAAACTATTTTGGTAATTAAGTGGTTTGAGAAACCCTAGATGAGATGTCTATATATACATCTCTTTCTTTAGGGTTTTGTAAGACTATTATTCTCTTTTTTCTTCCACTTCTTTTAAGAAAAGAAAAACACATAGAGAGAACAAAATAAATTAAGAGTCATATTTAATAAAGGTGCTAGCACGCCAACATTGCTTTGGCGTCCTGTTCGTATGGATACTAGTAGAGGGCATGGATTTATTGGTGGCATTCGACAAGAGGACATGAAAAACTAAAAGTATGGTGTCACTGATGTGAACCCCCTCTCTTTCTTCCAACCTTCTTTCCTTGAAATCGTTTTGGTGAGTTTTTGGAATTCCTTTTTAATTGATTTATTCAAATTACATGGATCCTGTGAGGCTTTCATAATTAAAATTTTTATTTTCCGCTACGTGTTTGAATCATGGAAACCTAACAATCATATAGCTGAAGACATAAATATTTAACAGATGGTCTAAATCTGATTATGATTTAGAGATGCATATTGATTTCATGAGTCAAAATTAGATAAAATATAATGATCTACTTTTTGCTTTGTAAATCTAGCATTTGTGTTGTCTCTCTAGACAAAATCAATGAAATATATGAATATAGAGACATTAATAAAATGGAAGGGACAAAGATAGAGCCAAATAGAATAACTTGATGAATCATTTTTAATAGAATAAAAAGAACACATAATGAGAGATAGAAAGATCTCTCTTTTTAGTATTTATTGTGGGAGTGGAAAGAAGAAGGATCAATTCTCATTAAAGCTGTAATTTATAAGGAAGAAAGAGTGTAAAGGGTTTGGGTTAAGATTGAGGGAGTTTGTAAGAAGAATCAAGAGAGTTTAAGAGAATTAGAGAAGAGAAGGGGGCAACGAGGAAGAGAGAATGAAGGATAGGATTAGGGTTGAGTGAATAATATATAAGGGGGCGTCCAATAAAATGATGTTATTTTATGATAAAGAAATTGATTTTTCAAGTAGTTTGGTTTGCTAAAACCACAAATTGAACCACAATTGAGAATCAATTTTCTTTTCTAAAACAGTTGACTTGATTTATCCCTAGATCAGAAGCAGAGCCATATCCGAATTTTAATTCGGATCAGTTAGCTTTTCTGGGTTCAGCTAGTTTATGGTCACCCCTACCTGTGGCTTGCAGCTAAAACTAAATACTATCTCATACTTAGAACCGTGACCTTTTTAAAATTAATATATAATAAACTGATTCACAAGTTATCACTTTTTTTTAATTATTTTTAATTAATATATAAAAAGTTAAAATTTTACAAAAATGTTTAAAAATTAATTTTTAAATTCATTTCAAAAATAGTAAAATTAAAACTTCAAAAAACTTTTCAAATTTTAATTTTCTTAAAACAGAAAAATTTGAATAATTTTTAAGTTTATTTTGTAGAGATCTAAAAGTAATTTTTAATAATACAATTCAAAATTTCAAATAAAATTGGATAGAATTGATATAATTTTTAAAGTTGAAAAGACAAATTAAAATGGCTTTTAAAATAAAATTTAATTAAAAATTAACCTAAAATTGAGGATTTAACAAATTACTTTTCCTAATATTTAATGTAACTTATATTATATATGAAATTTATTAAATAAACATCGTCAAAGATATGCTTGGTGCCCGTCTAATCTAAACATTAATATTTTCAAACATATGATTGTCTTTTTTCGTGTTTTCACATGACATGTTATTTTATTTTATGTTTTTTTCTCACTCCGTTTGTTTTTTTTTTTTTTCTTCTTCATCTTTTATATATCTCTTTGTTTGCTTTTGTCTTTATTCTCTTGATCTCTTTTCTCAAATTTAAACTTAGCCTTAATAGCCATAGATTAATCAAAGATTTTTTTACGTGAAAACCCATAAACTTTATAACTAAATTTTCTTCTTATATCTTATACATATTTTTTTTTTATTTTTTTTATGTGTTAAAAATCACCATCTCATAA
The DNA here is from genome assembly GCA_947683625.1 of Mallotus nudiflorus. Taxonomy (NCBI): domain Eukaryota; kingdom Viridiplantae; phylum Streptophyta; class Magnoliopsida; order Malpighiales; family Euphorbiaceae; genus Mallotus; species Mallotus nudiflorus. The sequence goes on along the minus strand of CANTUR010000049.1, from coordinate 6,003,464 downwards.
TTGAATCATAATAGGTTCCATTTTGATTGGGTTTTTGTTCTGATTCTGTTTCTTTTGGATTTGTTTAAAAAAATCTAAAATATTATTTGTCATTTTATTTGATTATTTCGGTGATTGTTTTGGTTATTTTAGTTGTTTTAGTTATTTTAATTTTTTTTGTTATTTTTTTTTTATTGTTTCTGGTTGTTTTCTATTGTAATGTTTCTATTTCATTGGCCTAATTTTTATTTTATTTTGTTGTTTTAATTGTTTTTATAGTTGGTTTTGTTGTTTCAATCGTTTTAAGAAATTTTAGTTGTTTTGATACATGAAAATAATCACCATATTTTTGAAATAAATATTGTCAAGTACTATATTTTTTAATAAAAAAATCAACTGTGTTTTTGAAAATTTTCTTTTTCTTAGTTATTTCTAAAAAAAAAAAAATCAATTTTTTTAAACAAGAAAATGGAAAGGTAAAGATTACTCTAATAAATTCCCTACATTTACTGGGCTTAGCCTTAATTACATATCAAATAGGGCATCAAAATTGATTGGCTTATAATGGGCTCGGCCTATCACTGTGCTTTTTTCCTTACCCATTTCTTATGGTTTTTTCCCTTAATTTTTAAGGTTTTTCTTAATTTTTTAGTACAATTTTTTTAATAATCTTTGTAGTAGGATGAATCACCCAACCTCTCAAAACGATATTTCTAGTGCTCTCGCAAATTTTAAAATCTTCCTTTATAATCCTTAAAATACATAAATATATAAAATCAAACCAGAGATTTGACTAGTATTTTTATTTGTAAAGAATAAAAAAAATTAAATTTAAATTTTTATGTGCAATATTCACTGATATAAATATGAATTGAGGATTCATAAAATTTTTACTCAATTAAAAAAATAAAGTTCTAAAGCCTTTGCTAATTAATCAAATCATATTTTAGAATTTCTGTTTAATTAATATTTTGTATGATATATTTTTAAGATACTGAAAAAAAATATCTTCTTAGAAATATGACTTAATCACACATCTAAAAAATATTAAAACATTGAGTAATATATAAATGTTGTATAGAAAAAAAATGTAAATAAATTTATAAATGTTTTATTTTTTTTTTGGCCCAAAAAAATATATAAATGATGTAAATATATAAATTGATTGATTTTATGTTGAATGAATTCAATTTTATTTTGCATTGAAAAAAAAAAAATTAAACCCCATATAGTCCAAAAATTTAAAAGAACTTATCAAAATGTATTCAACAAGTGGCAATAAATTAACAAATAATGACAATCCATAATTTTATTTATTTAAAAATATCAAAAAATAATAAATGATGTACATTGAGCTTTAATATAAGTAATTTCATTGATATGGTTACAACTTACAAATACGTTTGCAAATTAACACTGTTAAAGTCCGTAGAATTTTTATGTATTTTTCAAGCAAAAATTCCCTATCTCATCATATATGGAATTTGCGTGTGATGTAACGAGCGAAGGGAGCCTATCCTATCTTAGATGCATCCACTACGTCTGTATTCTGTTTGCCCTAATGGGATTCCGTCGTGGTACCTGGGGACCCAAAATCTTTTCTTTTCTTTCCTCTTTTCCCCTATACAGTTCATGGTTTCTTACTGAATAATGTCAACCTTTATCACTATGTTTTATCTATTGTGAATGAGGATTGGAATATATGTCAAATTTGTGTAGTTTAATGATAAGGCGTACCACATATGAACGTTGAGAGCACAAATTTAAATCTCCATACTTTTTATGTTCTAGTTCAAATTGGAATGAAAATAGTCATCCGATAAAAAAATATTGGAATATGGACATAAAAAGAGCAAAAATTTCAGAATTATATATATATTACGCAACATATTTCCAAAATGCTCTTAGTTCAATTTTTTTTTATTTAATTATTGAAAAAGATTTTTTACAAGTTATAGGTGTTAAAATTTTTATACCATAGGTTCACACATGTGTAATTTAAGTTTTAGATTCAATTTTTTTTTTAAAAAATTAAATTTTCAAAAAAGAGATAAGGAAGTAGTTGTTGTTGCTATCAATGGTATTATTCATATTGAGAGTAATGACATATATATATAAATATTTTTTTTCTCCCTAAAATGGCCCCATGGCATTCTTCTCTTAGTTTGTTAGTGTTAATTTTGCAAAGGTTAAATGTTAGCAATTCGACCTTTCATTGGGGTTGTAATCTAATTGAGTCGAATCAAGTTTTGACTAGTTTATATTTGATTTGTTTATAATCAAACCTAATTTGCTATGTCACTTAGTGTTTATTAGCTTAAACAAGTTTAAAGAAATTTTAAATAATACAAACTATAAATTAAAATTATATATTAAAAAATTAAAAATAAATTATTTACTAAATAAATTATCATATATTTTATAAAAATTATGATTTTATTCTAATAATATATTTTTAAAATATTTTCTACAATAAAAATTTATATATTATATATCTAAAATCAAATAATTGAACATTAATGTAATAATATGAATTTTATAAATTAAATTGGGAAATTAAATTATAAGATTTGCAATGTTAATAATGATTTTTATATTATTTTATTAAACTGTGATATTTAATTATTGTAAAAATTAAATGAATTTCCCACGTTATTATTATTATTAAGTAAAATCATGAATTTTAATGAGTAAATTGAAACTACAGTTATTTGAATATTAATAAATTACATAATTCATATATATATATATATATATTTTATTATTATTATTATTATTATTATTATTATTATTATTATTATTATTATTATTTAATTTAATTTTTCCCACTACTTTTCTTCCTCCCTTTTTTTTTCTTTCTTTCCTTTCCTTTCGTTTATTTTATTTTATTTTCTTTTCCTTCCTTTTTTTTCCCTTCCCATGTTTCTTCCTCTTCCCGGACAACAGACACCAGTAGCACGCCAGACCACCGCACGCCACCCTGCCAGTAGTGGCAGCAGTCACCGGTCATCTCCTTCCTCATGCGCAATCGATCGGTGCCGGAAGGGAGAGGAGGTCGACCAATTCCAATGAGTTATCCGGCCAAGTTTGGGTTTGAATCGAAGCTCTTGACTTGGACTTCGATAATCCTCGATCAATATTGAGAAATTTAACCGGTAACAACTTCAATTTTATAAAATTTAATTTTGGATCTTTTTGTTAAATTGTGAAATTGAATGTCAATTTGATTTTATTTGATTGTGGTTCTTTAGGATAGATTATTGTGGGTATTGTAAGGTTTCTGAAAATGATTTTTGTGAATTTTTATGAATTTTTTGAATTCCCGAGGTCTCAAGGTTACTGTTCACGACACTGTTTCTGAGCCCATAATTTTTATATTTTTAATAAATTATTTTAAGCAAGTTTTGTTAAGGAAGTTTATTAAAATTATGTACTGAATTGTTATTATAAATTTGTGAATGTTTATGTTAAAAATGAATTTTTGGGAAAATTAGTATAAATTAGTAAATTTTATGTTTTAATTGAAATTATGGTGAATTATTATGTTTTGGATAATTTTTGAATAATAAATAATATTAAAATAATTTTTATAAATTAATTCCTATTTTTAGCTAATTATTAGTAATTATCATAATAATATCCGAATAAAAATTGTATCTATGATTTTTAAGATTTAAATGAGTTTTTGGTTGCTTAATTATATAATTGAATAATTTAAATGATTATCGGTAATTAAATGCTATTTAATTTCAAAAATTAGAATAATGGCTTTTATAATACAATTTGATTATTAAAGTGGATTTTATTATTTATTTTGTAAATAAATATCTTTTATGCTTTTATTGCGTAAATAAATTGCTTTTGGTATTTAAATAGAATTTTGTTGTTATAAATTGTGATTTGTTAAATTGGTTCTCGGTTGGACATAAAATATAGTTTGGGGCCCAACCCGAGATTTGGAGTTGTTGCAGGTATTTTAAGTGTTTTTTTTTTGTGCAGGTTGACTCTATTTTTGTGGAAAGACGCTTATTTTACCGAGAAAACTCTATCGAATTTTTGGTAGATTTCTCATAAAACGTGACATTGGGTCGAGTTTAGTAGAGTTGTATGTTTGATCAAGTTTTTCCTTAGAAATCTAGAATTTTTAGGATTTTTGTTTTTATTTTCTTATTTATTTATTTCTTTCCTTTAGTTGTGCCTCCAGTCGAGTCGACAGGCCAGGGTTGAGCACGACTGTGTAGAGGAGCACATTCAACCTATAAGTTAATAACTAAACTGTGTGTAGGATATTTATATTAAATATAAATTTATTGATTTTGGTAAAAGGGAGAATTTATTAAAGAATTATATTATTATAAGAATATATTTGGATTAAAATCTCCTATTATTTGCTATGGTTATACAAGCATGTGTATGTTAAATTTTCATATGATTAGTTAATTTTAATTTAATTTAATTTTATTGTAATCTTCCTTGTATTATTTATTTTAAAATAAACTATGATAGAACGGGCTACATGATGGGTTTCATAAGGACCGTGTGTGCACCGGTGGGATTGAGAGTGAGTGTTAGAAGTTATGTGGCTTGGTGATGCTTTGCTCTTGGGTGTGATTTATATATTACTAGGGCCGATAGCTCGGTGATGCTTTGCTGTCGGGAATCGTTAATAAATATTGATTTAAGTGAATTGAGTATGACTAGTAGCCCGATTGATGTTTTGCTCTTAGGAACTGACAGTTGTTGGATTATAAGAGAGTCGAAAGACTATTAGAATTGTGGACTAGAATTCTACCTAGTTTTCTTATAAAAATGATTTAAGAAAACTTATTGTATTTTATATAGTATTTTATGATTTTTAAATACTTTATTTTGGTAAAAGAGTATTTCAATAAATCCAATGTTTTAAATTATAAAATTATAAATCTTATATTTTTTTATAAATATATTTTTAAAGGAGATTTTCACAATATATACATTTCTTTTATTAACTTATTCAGTAAAGTTTGACTCTCCTCAATTATTTTTTTTAGGATTTTGAGGGTCTTTTATTAGTTCGCCTACTTTATGTCGGGTTTCTTTTTCTTTGTCTATTTTATGTAGGTCTATATGAGACGTATTATGTATGTATTAGAACACCGTAGTAGTAGTAAGGGTTAACTATTATGTTATGTTTTATGGATTATTAACTGTATTAATGATTTGTATTAAGAGTGATTATTAAGTTTTGTCAAAGATTATTTTGGATATTATGTTATTGGTGTTATTTATTTTATTTAAACATTTCATTTTTATTATTGCCTATATTTTATTATAAATTTTCCTTAAGGCTGACTATGGGTTTCAGTTACTTTATATATTCTCATTCTCTAGTGCCAGTCACATGCCTTTCAGGTTCAGGTCGTGACAATTAAAACTACGAGTCGGGTCACAAGTTTATGTTTGAACTTGTTCGTGAGTTCACGAGCTAAGCTTTGTGATTGACTCATTTATTAAATGAGGTTCAATATACGAGCTGAAATGAGTTTTTATTGAGTCGAACACCGAACTGCTCGTAAATAGTTCGGCTCATTTACATCTCGTACCTCTCACCTTCTTGATGCACCCACTCAAAGATGGAGTTTGATATCATTAGAGCACTTAAAAGACAACCTACACATTATCCAAGAAGGTGTGGATGAGTTGGCAAGGGACTTTTCCAACTTAACTAGAGGTCTCGGGTTCCATCATTAAATATGTAGCTACTTTAGAAACTCTAAAGGTAGACTTTTGCTACCCTTCATGGTCCTTCTTGAGTATAATCCATATTAATCAGGTTCTACGAGAGACTGGATATTGGATGGTCTTGTACCAAAAAAAATTGTTAGACTAATATTTCTACAATATTTCTACTAATTACACACTAATGCTTTACTACATTTTTTACATGAAAATAAAATTATTAGACTAATATAATACATAAAAATAAAAATATTGTTGAAGTACATTTTTGATATTATTATTATTATTAAAAATTAAAATTTTTAATATATACAGGTAATATTGTCTAATTTACTATTAAATGTCTTTGATGTTTGTTCAAATATATTAGTCGGACCCTTTTTTTAAAAAATTTATTATGATATTCTTTAGTTTTATTTCCGTTTCACTAATTGATTCTTATGTCAATTTTGCTTTCATTTCATAAATTAAAATATTATTTTTCAACAAAAAATATTTTTTAATCCTTACAATTTTTATATTTCTAACTTTCATAGTATTTTCCATTTTTTTTAATTGTTACTTATATTACTTTCTTTAACTAGTAATTATATCACTTTTTAAATGCTTTTCACACACAAATTAAAATTCACTTATTTTAATATTTAATATTTTAAGTTCAAGATATAAAATTTAAATTTCTACATAAAATAATTGTAATACCCTATATTTTTATAAAGTAATTTTTGAATTTGTGTTATTAATAATTAATTTTAAATTATATTATATAATTGTTAATTATCTAGCTATTTAATTGAGATATATTTATGTGAGTATTATTTTAGAGTTTTATTATTTGATATAAGTATTATATTTGGGTATATATATATATATATATATATATATATATATATATATATATATATATATATATATATATACTTTATATTATAATCATTTAATATTAATATATATATGTTAGTAAAGGAAGAAACACCCATCACCTGCAAATCATCCAAGCAGCAGCCCTCCTCCCCGTCTGTCACCATCACTGCCACATCCCTCTCCCTCCGGCGCGCCATAGCCTTCACAGAGCAGCCATCACTGCTAGCAACTTCCTCTTCCCTTTTTCTTCCTCCGGTTTCTCCCTCTCTCTCTCTTGGTTTGAGCTAACCCTACGTCTGCTGAAGATATATCGGCATCGCCGTTGCTCCTTTAGCCTTCCTCACCTTCTTAGGCGTCGGTCGACGCCGAGCCTCGCCGCTGCAACTCATCTTCAGCGTCAGCATCAAAGGTTGAAGGTGAGTTGTTGCAGGTTGATTTTAGGTTGTTTTAGGGTTATTTTCTGGTTGTTTGAGTTGATTTATGTGTTAATCTTCATTTATTCTAAGCTAGATGATGAATTATGCTACTTTAGTTGTTCAAATTCAATTTTTGTATATTATTTTGATTTTTCCTGATTTTACAGAATTTTATTTGATTTGATTTTTACTTGAGTTTAATTAGTAATTAGGGTAATTATTGTTAATTATTTTTAGCATATTAATTTTATTTAAGATTATAGAAAATTATTGTGTTAATTGTGAATTTTGAATATTTTATTAATATTTTATTAAATTTCAAAAATTTATTGTTAAAAAATTATGATAATTGGTATTATTATTAAATGTTATTAATTCTAGAACTTGATTTATAGTTTTTGTGATTTTTATACTATTTTTATAATTATTTTTAAGTTTATGTAAAAGGTGGATAATTAGGTTAAATTTATATTTTGGAAGAAATTATTAGTTAATTTTATGTTTTTAATTATATTAAGAAATTTAATATTGAGAAAATAACTTTTAGGTATTTGTATAATTTTTAGGGAATTTATGAGTAATAATAATGTATTATGTAAGTTTATGTATTATAGGGGTAAAAATATAATTTTGTGTTAATTATAGCTAAATAATGGATTGTGGTTGGTTTTAATAATATTTAAGGAATTTAAAAGGATTTTTATAAATTATTTATTATTTTTGACTAATTAACACTAATTTTCAAAAATTAATTTTAAATAATATATTAGGTATTATTATGAGTATTATGTGTATTTTTCTATTATTTGGATATTTATATGTAATATGTATTTTTGGGAAATAAATGATTTTATTTTGTGATGGTTGAGTTGTGATTTCAGTTGGGGCTAAGTGTAGTTCTGGAAGCCCAACTCGAGTGTGAATATCTGTGAATACTAAAAGTGTATTTTCAATGCAGGAATGGCTCTACCTATGGTAGAGAGATGTCCGTTTTACAGAGGAAACTCTGTCAAAATTTCGATAGATTTTCTCGTAAAATGTGACATCTTCTGTAAATTCCTAGCGTTAATTAGGGTTTTTTCCTATCTATCGAATCATATCCAGTCTTCCTCAAGTTAATCTAGAATTTTATTATTTCTGTTGATTTTTGATTTTTAATTTCATAGACGTGTTTTTAAAATAGGTCTGTTATTTTTGTTCTAGATAATACCAGAGCGGGAGTTGTTGGATCAAGGCAGACGTGCGGTCGTCAGCCTTCTCGCTCGTCCTGTAAGTTGACAAATTGATATGTGCGTGTGTTTTATTTAAAGATGCATGCGCTCATATTTTAGTATTCATTATATGATTTATTTCATTTAAATGCTGTTATTTAAGATTTAAATGCATTTTATTTATTTAAACTTCATTTTTGAGAAATTTTGGTAGAACGGGCTACCTGGTGGGTTTCAATAGGACCACGTGCACATGGTAGAGATTGAGAGCTGGGTCCGATATATATATATGACTTGTGGATATGAACTGGGGCGGGTGCCTCGGTGGAAGCCTTTGCTCTCGGGGATTGCCAATGACTGAAAAGTTAATAATGGACTGGGATGGGTGTCTCGGTGGATGCCTTAGCTCTCGGGGATTGCCAATGCCATGTAATTGGATTAAGTGGATGATTGCGGCTTAGTGTCTCGGTTGATGCCTTTGCTCTCGGGGACCGACAGTTTAGTTGGATTAAGTGGGCCCAGTTGGCCATTTAGAAATTTGTGTTTAGGGTTTTATCGAGATTTTTCAAAAGCTATATATATATATATACGTTATAAATTATTTTCACTATAACGATATGGTTTTCAAACCGTATAGCTCTTTTATTGTCGTACGCAATGAGGTATAATTCCCCTCAATCTATTTTTTTTAGGAGCTTGGGAGTTCGACCTCAGACTGCCTCTACGCCGGATTTCTTCATCACTGTCTATATTGTATAGGTTATTGTCAACTATACTGTAGTAGTGACTCTAGCATACTGCAGTAGTGTGTGTACTATGAGTTTGTATAACTTAAATATACTTATGTATTGGAGTTTTAATGAATCATGTTTATGTATAATTTTTAAGATTGATTTATGATATTTGATGATGAAGAACATTTTATAATGCACACAATTATGTTTATTTTTAGAAAAATCAGTTTGATAATGTGTTCTGGTATAAAATAAAGTTTTAAATTTGAAGGTTTTATTTTTCTTTTCTTTAAGGCTTACTACGAGTTTCGGGGGCCTTATGCCTACCCATTCCCTAGTGCCAGTCACGTGCCATCGAGTTCAGGTCATGATAAAGTTGGTATCAGAGCATAAGTTCGATTAATTGTCTAAGTCTGTCTTTTTATGTAACTACTGCAATGATTAGGTTGATAATTGTCTTTGTGATATTCTTGTTTCTAATTTCGCGTTGCGTTAAGTACTCTGGTCTTGTTTTGAATTTGATTTTCTTTGTCTTTTCAAAATGAGGCGTGTGTGAACAGACTCCATTTTTTATCCGACTTTTGGGCTTAATGAGCAGTCTGTGAATGATGAGGCTCTTCCTCTTACTCCATGTCTTTGAGGTAGAGATAGAGGTAGAGGTAGAGGTAGAGGTCGAGCTAGGGTAGTTACAGTTGAGATTCCTGATCAGCAGCCAGTTGGGCCTGAAGTTCCAGTCATAGACCCCACAGCTTTTGCAGTTGGACTAGCAAGAATTAATCAGGGTCTTGTAGCTTTGAATCAGGCGATGCCCCTTGTGTAGCAAATGTTATAGGAAAGGAATCACGAGATGTTAGATACTGATGTAGCACTCCTCTACTCCCTGATTGGTAGAGTTTCTTTTAATGGTACGGGTGACGCTTTGGAATTTATTAATGCGATTAAGGTACGTACTAGGACAAGACATATAGACTACTAGTGGATTATGATTATGGAGTTGTCAGTCCAAGCGGTAGCTCAAGATTGGTTCATGTAGTCGATTCAGCCGTCCATGCATGAGTTGACTTGGCTAAAGTTTAAGGACTGCTTCCTGAGATTCTTCTGTCCTCCAGCCACCAGAGATGCTTACAGGTGGTAGTTGCTTCACATCACCAAAGGGGATAGGTCAGTGGAGGACTACATTAGGGAGTTTAACAGGCTATCCCGACATGCAGAGGATATCAGGAGAGATCCCTACAGAGCAGTAAAGTTGTATGTCATGGGTTTGGGGCCAGCTTTTGTGGGTATGCGTACTAGGGACCGTACCCTGGAGAGTGTTATAGAGGAGGCTCGTCTGATTAAGAGGCGACATATCCGCCAAGGCACCATGTTAGATCCCTATATGGTTGGTGACAGTGGATATGGTGTAGCTCCCGGGTACTAGCAGCAAGCATTTTATATTGGTAGTATGAGTTAGTAAGCTACGGGTAGTTCACAACATGGTGGTAGAAGGTCTAGGACTCACCGAGTTAGTCGACATGGTTATTCCATGAATAGGAGAAGTGGCAGAGGTCACATATTTAGTACTAGAGGCAGCAATAGTAGTAGGGGGCAGAGCTTCATACAGAGTAGTTCTGGGTCTGGAGCCAATGCATGTGCGAGTTGTGGTTGATTCCATTAGAGCCCATGTCATTTGTTGTCAAACACTTGCTTCAGATGTGGATAAGTTGGTCATCTTGCCAGAGCTTGTCCTCACTCTGGATATCAGCCACAATATGCTTAGGGTTCATCTTCATCAGTGGCTCAACCTTACTATCTGATGCCATAGCAGTACAAAGCACCAGTACAGCCACAGCATAGATCGCCACAGCTTATAGGCCAGCAGGGCCGAGGTTCAATTGGTAAGCCTAGTGGTTGTGGGTTTGTGCAACCTTTGACATCTCAGTAGGCAGGTCATTACCAGGCACGAGTTTTCACTCTGACACTGCAGGATGCTCAGACTTCTAATGTAATGGTTTCAGGTATTCTCTCAGGCTGTGCATGTGATGCTAGAGTATTGTTTGACCCCGGTGCTTTGCATTCATTCATTTCCCCCATGTTTGCTTCGAGAATCGAGTGGTAGCCTTCCAGGTTATCCTTTCCTATATCTGTATCGACTCCTCATAGCAACGAGTTGGAGATAGATATCTTCTTTCCTTTGTGTCCGGTGTCAGTCGATAGTAGAGAATTATTGACGGACTTGGTGTTGCTTGATGTGTTGGAATTCGACGTCATTTTGGGTATGGATTGGTTGTCAAGGTATCATGCTTCGGTGAATTTTCGAGAGAAAGAAGTGGTGTTCAAAATTTTGAATGAAGAAGAGTTTTGTTTTAAAGGTGAAAAGGGCTCCATGCCTCGTAATCTCATTTCTGCTATTACAGCCCGAAAGATGCTTAGAAGGGGTTGTCAAGGTTACTTGGCAGTAGTAAGAGATGTTGAGATAGAGAATGGGGCAATCAAACAGGTACTAATGGTGTGTGAATTTCTGGATGTCTTCCCTGAAGAATTACCGGGATTACCTCCAGATAGAGAGATAGAGCTCTGTATCGATGTCATACCTAGTACAGATCCTATTTCTATGCCACCCTACAGAATGGCACCAGTTGAATTACAAGAGCTGAATGAGCAGTTACAGGAGTTGCTTGATAAGGGTTTTATAAGACCTAGTACATCACCTTAGGGTGCTCCGGTGTTGTTTATGAAGAAGAAGGATGGTAGCCTTTGACTTTGTATTGATTACAGGCAGTTGAACAAGGTCACAATAAAGAATAAGTATCCATTTCCAAGGATTGATGACTTGTTTGATCAGCTTCAAGGTGCTACATGCTTCTCTAAGATAGACTTGAGATATGGGTATCACGAGTTGAGGATCAGAAGTGGTATGAGCCCAAGACAACATTTCAGACAAGATATGGCCATTATGAGTTTTTAGTAATGTCCTTTGGGTTGACTAATGCTCCAGCAGCCTTTATAGACTTGATGAATCGGGTGTTCATGCCATACTTGGACTAGTTTGTAATAGTCTTCATTGATGATATCTTAGTTTATTCCAAGAGTGAAGCTCAACATGTCATGCATATGAGAAGGGTGCTTTAGACTTTAAGGGAGCACAGGTTGTATGCCAAGTTTTTGAAGTGCCAATTTTGGTTGAATCAGGTGGCATTTTTAGGCCACGTGGTTTCTAAGGATGGCATACAAGTGGACCCTAAGAAGATAGAAGCTATCACAGAGTGGCCAAGGCCGACTATAGTCAGAGAAGTACGGAGTTTCCTAGGTCTAGCAGGCTACTATAGGAGATTTGTGAAGGACTTCTCTAAAATTACCACACCTTTGACAAGGCTGACCTAAAAGAGTGCTAAGTTTGTGTGGACAAACAGATGTGAAGAGCACTTTCAGTTATTGATGGATTTGTTGATGTTAGCTCCAATTCTGACTTTGCCCTTTGGAAATGAAGGGTATACGGTGTATTGTGATGCTTCCAGAGTAGGATTGGGTTGTGTGTTAATGCAGAATGGCCAAGTAATTGCTTATGCTTCGAGGCAGTTGAAGAAGCACGAGCAAAACTATCCTACTCATGACTTGGAGATGGCAGCCATTATGTTTGCTTTAAAGATATGGAGGCATTACTTGTATGGGGTTACATGTGAGATATACAACGATCATAAGAGCTTGAAGTATATCTTCAAGCAAAGGGACTTGAACTTAAGGCAGAGAAGGTGGATAGAACTTCTTACGGACTATGATTGTTCCATTTTGTACCATCCAAGCAAGGCGAATGTTGTTCCTGATGCCTTGAGTAGAAAGTCAGCGGGCAGTCTTGCCCACATCAGCATAGAAAAGAGACCTATTATTAAGGAGTTGCACGAATTGATTGATCAAGGGTTGCAGTTGAAAGTTACTAAAAAGTGCCTTTTAGCTCAATTCAGGGTTCGATTAGTATACTTGGATCGGGTTCAGGCAGCTCAGAATAAAGATCCGCAGTTGTAGAGGATTATGTATAAAGTGCAACAAGGGCAGTCAAGAGACTTTGTGGTTGACAGAGAAGGTGTATTACGATTGGGCACTAGGATTTATGTGTCAGATGTTGACGACTTGAGAAAGAAAATTATGGAAGAGGCACATTTTTTTGCTTATAGTATTCATCCGGGCTTTACCAAGATGTATCATAACTTGAAAGATACATATTGGTGGAATGGAATAAAGAAGGATATTGCAAAGTTTGTGTCTAGATGCCTAACTTGTCAGCAAGTGAAGACCCTTGGGATTGTTACAACCTATGCCAATTCCCGAATGGAAATGGGACATGATAGCCATGGACTTTGTGACTGGACTACAGGAGGTTATGATGCTATTTGGGTGATTGTTGATAGGCTAACCAAGTCAACACACTTTCTACCAATAAAAAAGACGTACTCTACTGATAGACTAGTGAGACTTTATGTCAATAGGATTGTATGTCTACATAGAGTACCAATGAGTATAGTGTTGGACAGAGGAGCCACATTCCCCTCAATCTTTTGGCAAGAATTACATAAGGCTTTGGGCACCATATTAGATTTCAATACAGCCTTCCATCCTCAGACTAATGGTTAGTCAGAGAGGACCATCTAGACATTAAAAGATACGTTAAGGATGTGTGTGATTGACTTTGGAGGACAATGGGATTCGTACTTGCCATTGATTGAGTTTGCTTACAATAATAGCTATCATGCTAGCATTGAGATGGCTCCATATGAAGCACTGTATGGTAGAAAGTGCAGGTCACCATTATGTTAGGAGATTGGCGAAAGAAAGTTAATAGGTCCAGAGTTAGTACAGGTGACTTCAGAGAAAGTTCCTATCATACAGCAGAGATTGAAGACAGCCTTTAGCAGACAGAAGAGCTATGCTGACCCTAGGAGGAAGGATGTGTCCTTTATGGTTGGAGACAAGGTGTTTCTGAAGGTCTCTCTAATGAAAGGAGTTATGAGATTTGGTAAGAAGGGTAAGCTAGCTCCTAGATACATTGGACCATTTGAGATTCGGTCTACAGTGGGTGAAGTGGCATATAGGTTGGTGTTGCCACTAGAACTGTCGAGAATCCATCATGTATTCTATGTATCTATGTTGAGGAAATACATTCTTGATCCATCTCACGTTTTGCAACCTCAAGCTATAGAGCTTAGCGATGATCTGACCTACGAGGAGTATCCAGTGGCAATTATAGATCGCCAAATTCGACAGTTGCGGACTAAGGAGATACCGATGGTGAAGGTACTATGGAGTAACCATTCTGCTGAGGATTGCACTTAGAAAACTGAAGCTGAGATGCAAGTTTCTTTCCCGTATCTCTTTCCCTCTTAAGCCTTGTAATTCTTCTTTCTTGAATTCGGGGACGAATTCTTAAAAAGTGGGAAGACTGTAATACCCTATATTTTTATAAAGTAATTTTTGAATTTGTGTTATTAATAATTAATTTTAAATTATATTATATAATCGTTAATTATCTAGTTATTTAATTGAGATATATTTATGTTAGTATTATTTTAGGGTTTTATTATTTGATATATTTATTTTAGGGATGTGGCAGCCCTCCTTCCCGTCTATCACCATCATTGCCACATCCTCTCCCTCCGGCGCACTATAGCCTTCCCAGAGCTGCCATCATTGCCAGCAACTTCCTCTTCCCCTTTTCTTCCTTCGGTTTCTCCCTCTCTCTCTCAGTTTGAGCTCACCCTACCTCTGCCGGAGCTAGATCGGCGCCGCCATTGCTCCCTTAGCCTTCCTCACCTTCTTAGGCATCGGTCGACGCCAAGCCTCGCCGCTGCAACTCATCTTCGGCATCGACATCAAAGGTTGAAGGTGAGTTGCTATAGGTTGATTTTAGGTTGTTTTAGGGTTGTTTTCTGGTTATCTGAGTTGATTTATGTGTTAATCTTCATTTATTCTAAGCTAGATGATGAATTATGCTACTTTAGTTGTTCCAATCCAATTTTTGTATGTTATTTTGATTTTTCTTGATTTTACAGAATTTTATTTGATTTTTATTTGATTTGATTTGATGTTTACTTGAGTTTAATTAGTAATTAGGGTAATTATTGTTAATTATTTTTAGTATATTGATTTTATTTAAGATTATAGAAAATTATTGTGTTAATTATGAATTTTGAATATTTTATTAATATTTTATTAAATTTCAAAAATTTATTGTTAAAAAATTATGAAATTATGATAATTGGTATTATTATTAAATGTTATTAATTCTAGAACTTGATTTATAGTTTTTGTGATTTTTATACTATTTTTATAATTATTTTTAAGTTTATGTCAAAGGTGGATAATTAGGTTAAATTTATATTTTGGAATAAAATTATTAGTTAATTTTATGTTTTTAATTATATTAAGAAATTTAATGTTGAGAAAATAATTTTTAGGTATTTGTGTAATTTTTAGGGAATTTGTGAGTAATAATAGTCTATTATGTAAGTTTATGTATTATAGAGGTAAAAATGTAATTTTGTGTTAATTATAGCTAAATAATGGATTGTGGTTGGTTTTAATAATATTTAAGGAATTTAAAAGGATTTTTACAAATTATTTACTATTTTTGATTAATTAACACTAATTTTTGAAAATTAATTTTAAATAATATATTAGGTAATATTTTGAGTATTATGTATATTTTTCTATTATATGGATATTTATATGTAATATGAATATTTGGGAAATAAATGATTTTATTTTATGATGGTTGAGTTGTAATCTCAGTCGGGGCTAAGTATAGTTCTGGAAGCCCGACTCGAGTGTGAATGTTTGTGAATACTAGAAGTGTATTTTCAATGCAGGAATGGCTCTACCTATGGTAGAGAGATGTCCATTTTACAGAGGAAACTCTGTCGAAATTTCGATAGATTTTCTCGTAAAACGTGACATATTCTGTAAATTCCTAGCGTTAATTAGTGTTTTTCCCTATCTATCGAATCATATCCGATCTTCCTCGAGTCAGTCTAGAATTTTGTTATTTCTGTTGATTTTCAATTTTTAATTCCATAGACGTGTTTTAAAAGAATACCGGAGCGAGAGCTGTTGGATTAAGGCAAACGCCCAGTCGTCAGCCTTCTCGCTCGTCATATAAGTTGATAAATTGATCTATGCGTGTGTTTTATTTAAAGATGTGTGCGCTCATATTTTAGTATTCATTATATGATTTATTTAATTTAAATGCTACTATTTAAGATTTAAATGCATTTTATTTATTTAAACTTCATTTTTGAGAAATTTTAGTAGAACGGGCTACCTGGTGGGTTTCACAAAGACTGTGTGCACATGGTAGAGATTGAGAGATGGATCCTATATATATATGACTTGTGGATATGAACTGGGACGGGTGCCTCGATGGAGGCCTTTGCTCTCGGGGACTGCTAGTGATTGGAAAGTTAATAATGGACTGGGATGAGTGCCTCAGTGGATGCCTTAGCTCTTGGGGACCGTCAGTGCCATGTAATTGGATTAAGTGGATGATTGCAGCTTGGTGCCTTGGTTGATGCCTTTGATCTCGGGGACTGACAGTCTAGTTGGATTAAGTGGACCCAGTTAGCCATTTAGAAATTTGGGTTTAGGGTTGTACTGAGATTTTTCAAAAGCTATATATATATACGTTATAAATTTTTTTCACTATAACTATATGGTTTTCGAACCATATAACTCTTTTATTGACTTACTTAGTAAGTTCTGATTCCCCTCAATCTATTTTTTTCAGGAGCTTGGGGGTTCGACCTCAGACCGCCTCTACGTCGGATTTCTTCATCACTGGCTATATTATGTAGGTTATTGTCAGCTGTACTGTAGTAGTGACTCTAGCATACAGTAGTAGTGTGTGTACTATGAGTTTGTATAACTTAAATATACTTATGTATTGGAGTTTTAATGAATCACACTTATGTATAATGTTTAAGATTGATTTATGATATTTGATGATGAAGAACATTTTATAATACGCACGATTATGTTTATTTTTAGAAAAATCAATTTGATAATGTGTTATGGTATAAAATAAAGTTTTAAATTTGAAGGTTTTATTTTTCTTTTCTTTAAAGCTTACTACGAGTTTCGGGGACCTTATGCCTACCCATTCCCTAGTGTCGATCACGTGCCATCGGGTTCGGGTCGTGACAATAATATTTTTTTATTTAAAATTTTAAAAATGAATTTATACATACATTTAAAAATAAATAATTAAACTAATATCAAAATATAAAAAAAGATTATATGAATACTACTACATTTCATAATGATCAAAAGAAAAGGACACTATGATAAAATATCTATTTTATATTTTTCAATTTAAATAAAATTTAAATTTTACACATTTTTAAAAAATTTTGGTTCAATTTTTTGTAAATATTAATTTTTTTAAGTTCACCCACTATAAAAATTAAATTATTATAATAATTTTTTTTATGAAGTAAGTTTCAAGTAAGTGTAGGCAGAAGAGTTTAATGTGTGACAACCATAAAATTGTGCGGGCTCGAGGTTCATTAGGGAGTACAATCACAAGTTATAAGTTTACATTGGAGATGAGAGTCGTCATTTGAGTGAAATTTTGGACACAATTTATAGCAACTGTATCCTATGAAGGGTCGAAAGCCGTCCTCAAAGATTGTGTTCAGAAAATGGACATGAGCTTTTGAAATGTCCACTCAAACTTACCTTGCGGTTGGTCGTGATTAGTGTTTCATGTTTTATTATTTTTAATTATTTAATTATTTCTTTATTTATGTACGAATATGCAATTCCATCCAAACTCTTAACAAATTTTACAATTTAGTCCAACATTTTAATTAATCTATTTTCAGTAATAACAAAATGTTATCACATTATTCGCATCAAAATCATCCATTCACAAAAATAAATGGAAGGAGGAGAAATAAATATAATCTTTGCATACACATAAAAAAAATAAAATGAACAGATAAAATAAGATAAAATAAAACTATAGTCTTGGACTAATAATAATCCCTGCTTAGCATGAGAAACAAATTGAAATTAGTCCATAAAGATAACCCATAAAAAGAAAACAGTTGGTTCATGAAATAATACAATGATAAATATCAATAAACTTTTACTAAAAAGATATTAAATTAAATCCAAACATCAATATGGCATAAATGAACTATCAATTAAACCCAAAACAAAATAAAATTGAAAATGACGTTTATGATTAGAAGGTAAATGCATAACATAAACATGATTGCACGTCATATCTTATGCAACAAACACATCACAATGAATAAAAATTCAAAAACTATAAAGACACAAAAATCATATAGGAAAATAAAAATAAATAAATAAACTTCATCATTAGCAAACCCTAACTGGACAAGGACAGCGCCTCATTGCTAAGGCATCGCATCGGCACACAAAGGTGATGAACATCATGCCTTCACATGCTAGGGCAACACCAAACATTTAAAATCAGAATAGAACAACATTTTCTTAAAGTTAAATTTTTTAGAAGATCTAAAACACAACAAACATAGTTTTATTGAATTCAACCTTAAAAATGAATTACCATAATCATATAAAACTACACTATACTTGTTGATTTAAAGTTACGCATTGAATTTCTTTTAACACAGTAGAAATAGAAAGGAAAAAAAAGAGAAAGGGTCCTACTTATTTAGTACTAATTTTGACTCCTTGTGTTAAGCCTTATAAGTTCACATCATAGTGGTAATGAGCCCAGAATAGTGTAAAGCAAAAATCCTACCTTTCCTTCAAAATGATGACCTCTATTGTTCCCTTTTCCTGTACACCTTTTTTTTTATTGCTATCTCATTTCTTCTTCTTACTTCTCTTTAAGCTAATTCTTATTCTATTTTTTTTTATCTCAATTCTCACTCAGTCTCCTCTTTTCTCCATTTACTCTCTCTATTTTTAGGTTTTTTTTTCTCTTTCTATTTTCTCTTAATTCTTTCTTTTTTAATGTTCTTTTTTTTTTCCGATTCTTCCCCTCTTTTCTCTTTGATTTGTTTTTCTCTTATCCTTCTCCCTAAAAAAAATAAAAGAACTATCCCTCCACTCCCCACGTTCACCATTAGAATGATTTTTCCAATTTAAGAGGCTATGTTAATGACTCAAGAGAGATTGACACCACGTGCCATATTTTTCTCCATTTATCAAAAAAAAAAAAATTACAAAAAAGTATCATATGGTTTAGCGCTTTTTCACTTATGGGACTAGCTTTTTTTTCATGACACTTTAGTACGTTGTGATATCTACAGTTAGTAAATCTAGACCAAATTCATTAACACCATGAACTATGATGACATGGATGTTGACATGCTAATATGGATACCAATGTGGATGCTACATTAGCATCTACATCATCACAATTAACGGTGTTAGTGAATTCAACCTAGATTTACTAACGATAAATATCATAAGGTATTGAAGTGTCATGAAAAAAACCACAGGCCCATAAAGGAAAAACCACTAAACCACATGGTACTTTTTGTAGTTATCCCATTAAAAAATAACTTTAAATTATTGAGCCATTGCATTAGTGTACTAAGGCGTTGTCTTAGTGAGTTGATAAATTTTATTAGGCTCTTAGCCCATTAAGAGAGAAAGAGATTGGACTTTACACTATTCATGCTCATTTTCTTAGATTTTCATTGTTGGACCTTCACTCTTGGGTTGGGTTAGACTAAGTGCTAACAATAAGTCCTTAAAATAGATTAAAATTTTAAAATTTTGATGGGGATAGATCATAGTGAAAGAATTGATATTTAGAAAAGGCCTAACCAAATAATTTATTAATAATGTAAGATATACAATATAAAATTTATATAAATAAAAAAATTTTAGCATAATGTTGTTTTTTAATCAAAATATCTTAAAATAAATATAGCTTTCATTGAAAGCATAGTTAATATAATCTGAAACACTGTGAGAGTAAGATCATATATGACATCGTAAGGAGGTATTTAAGGTGTTAAGGAAAATAAACTGTATGCCAATTTGAAGAAGTGCATTTTCATAAGGGATATTGTTTCTTAGCTATATGGTAAATATAGAGGGAATCAAAGTAGATGAGGAGAAGGTGAGAGCTATCAGGGAATGGTCTACTATAAAGAATGTAGGTAACATGAGGAGTATCCGTGGGCTAAAAATCTTCTTTAGGAGGTTCATTAAAGACTTAATAACTTTGTAGCACCTATTATTGAGTGTTTGAAGAAGGACAGATTCAATTAGGGTGAGGAATAAGAGAGTAGTTTTGCTTTAGTCAAAGAGAAGCTAAGCACAATGCTTGTCTTAACATTGTCAAATTTTGAGAAGTTGTTTTGATGTGGAGTGTGATGCCAGTAGAGTAAGCATGGGGGCTGTTTTATCCTAAGAAAAAAAGGATAGTAGATTTCTCTGGTGAAAGGTGTTAATGTTATGCTCTAGGCCAATTATGTAATGGTCATACTTTCACATTGTCATATTTTTATTTTAATAATATAGAGGCATTTTTATTATTACTAACTAATTTTAGTGTTATCCTTTATTAGTTAATTCTACTAAGATCATCAAGTACGTGACTTGATAGTAAAACTCTTATGTGATATTTGAATTCTAATATAAACATCCTTAGTTATTTAATTGTCACGACCCGAACCCGAGGGCACGTGACCGGCACTAGGGAATGGGTAAGCATAAGGCCCCCGAAACCCATAGTAAGCCTAAAGGGAAAAAGAAAATAAAACCATTCATATATTAAACTTTACTTGAAAACAGAACACATTATCAAACTGATTTTTCTCAGAATACACAAATTCAACCGCTTAAATAATAATGTGTTTCAACATCTCATATTATAAATCAAATTTAATCTCATACATAAGCGTGGTTTACACAAATAGGTTACATAATTATGATTAAACCATACAAATCTTTAATACATATACTACTGCAGCAACCTAGATTCATACACAGTACAACTTACAATGATCTACATAAAATAACCGGTGAAGAAGAAACCCGGCGTGGAGGTAGTCTGAGGTCGAACTCCCAAGCTCCTGAAAAAAAATAAATTGAGGGGAATCAGACCTCACTGAGTAAGTCAATAAAAGAGTTGTACGGTTTGAAAACCTTTTTTTTTTAAAACTATATATGTTTATAGTGAAAATAATTTATAATATATAAGTATAGCTTTTGAAAAAAAATCTCGGTAGAACCCTAAACCCAAAATCTAAATGGCCAACCGGGCCCACTTATTCCAACTAGACTACCGGGCCCACTTATTCCAACTAGACTACCGGTCCCCGAGAGCAAGGGCATCAACCGAGGCACCAAGCTGTAGTCATTCACTTAATCCAAATATATGGATCTGGCGGTCCCCGAGAGCTAAGGCATCAACCGAGGCACCCATCCCAGTCCATTATTGACTTTCCAATCACTGGCGGTCCCCGAGAGCAAAGGCTTCTACCGAGGCACCCGTCCCAGTTTAACATTCATCAATCATACAATTTTTGGATCCATCTCTCAATCTCTACCATGTGCACATAGTCCTGGTGAGGCCCACCAGGTAGCTCGTTCTACCAAAATTTCTCAAATCGATTTTGAATAAATAAATTGCATTTAAATCGTAAATGATAGCATTAAATTGAATAAATCATATAATCAATATAATAGAAATACGAGCGCATGCATTTCTTTAAATAACACACGCACAGATCATTTTATCGACTTACAGGATGAATGTGAAGGCTGACGACAACGCGTTTGCCTCGGTCTCATAGCTTCTGCTCTGATATGCTCTAAAAGAAAAATAGTGAATCGACTTTTTAAAACATGACTAAGGAATCGAAATCAGGAATCAAAAAAATAATAAAATTCCAGACTGACTCGATGAAAATCGGACGAGACTCGACATATATAATTTACCCTAACTAACGGAAGGAATTTTTTTACGGATATCACGTTTACGAGAAAATCTACCAAAATTTCGGCAGAGTCTCCTCTGTAAAACGGACATCTCTCTACCAAAGGTAGAGCCAGACCTGCATAGAAAATGCACTTCCAAAATATACAACCATTCACACTCGAGTCGGGCTCCCAAGACTACAATTTGCCCCGACCGAGATCACAACTCAAAAAGTATCAAAATCAAAAATATTTATTTCTCCATTTACGCACATACTAAAATAAATAAAATTGTGTAAAATCTCAATTATTCAAAATTAAACAATTAAATTTGTTTTCCATTACTAATAGTATCATTATAATAATTATCCAAATGAAAACCTTTGTAATATATTATATGCATATATATATATATATATATATTGAAAATTGGACATTTAAAATTTTACACTACTTAGGAAATTATATCAATTAATTTATAAAATTTATCTAAACCCTTTAAATACTAATAAAACTAATTAAAATATATATATTTATCATATTTAGTGTAAAATTACATTTTTACCCCTAGTATATATATAAATTACATAATGCTATATATATACAAAATTTTCCTTAAAATTATCCAATCATCTAAAACTAATAATAATTTTTTTTTTCTCAAGATAATTCCTCCCAATATTATATAAAAGAATATTTAATCAACCAACAATATTTTTCCCAAAAGTATTATTTACTAAAAATCAAATTTTTGGCATAAACTGAAATATATTTATAAAAATAGTATAAAAATCTCAAAAATTATAGTTTGAGTCCTAAAATTCATATTATTCACTAATAACCTCATTTATCAAATTTCATAACCTTTTTAACCAAAATTTTCAAAAATTAGCCTAATTATTTAATTTTGACATAAGGTATAAAAATTCCCAAAAATTGTATAATCTTCTTAAAATTATCTACCTTACCCTAAAATTAATCTCAACACATAATAACACCAAAATGTCAATTATTATTATTATTTGCTATTTTTATAATTAATTCCCGAAAATTCCTAAAATATTATTTAAATATTCAAAATTCACCAAAAATCAAAATAAATTCCAAAAATTATACAAAAATTCCTAGAGGTAGATTGAGCTACTAGGAATCACATTTGTAAAAGGAGCTTGCATGAATCAAGCTAGATTATGTTAAAAAAATTTCAAAACCCTAGAGTTCACAAACTGAAAATCAACCAAAACTCAATCAATTCATGATCAAAGCTTAAACAAAGCTTAGATTGAGCCTCACCGGTGCAAGGGGAGGAGATTGGCACCGGAATGGAGGAAAATGGTGGCCGGACGAAGCTTGGGTGAGTTTAGAGCAAAACTCTCAGCTTCTCCTTTCCAGCAGCTTCCGGCGGCTCTGCAGGTGGCCGGAAGCGAGGGAGAAGGAAGAGGGAGTAGCAGATGGCGGCCGAAGGTGGGGGAGGCACAGTGATGGTGGTGGTCGAAGGTTTCGCGAGGGTGGGGAGGAGGGAGCTCGGTTCTGTCTTCTTCTTCACCAAAATATACATATACTTATATATATATATATATATACTATATTATAAGCTAATGTATACATATATATACGTATATATATATTTATATACTATACTTATTATACTACATTATGACTATATACATATATACTATATATATATATATCATATATAAATATACATATATATATACACAATGTATATTCAAGTATAATAGTGTACCTATGTATATATATATATATATATATATATATATATATATATATATATATGTATATGTATGCAACCATATACTACATGAAAACGTATACACATATATACACATGTATATAATTATACCTTATACTATATTATATACACATGTGAATTGATATGCACATTTAAATTAATATTTAACCTAAAATATAATGTTAACAAAATTTATACTTTAATATAATGCAAATTAACTATTACTAGTACTTCTCGAGAAAAATGTGTCCCTTTATATTAAAATAATTATATATATGTATGTAGGGTATTACAGTCTCTCCTCCTTATATGAATTTGTCCTCGAATTCAAGAAAAGAAAGAAAAGAGGAATTACAAAGCTAAGAAGAAAAGAGATACGGGAACGAAACTCGCATCTTAGCTTCAATTTCCCAGGTATAATCCTCTGCAGAATGGTTACTCCATAACACCTTCACCATCGGTATCTCCTTAGTCCGCAGCTGTCGAATTTGGCGATCCACAATCGCCACTGTGTACTCCTCATAAGTTAAATCATCGCTAAGCTCTACGGCTTGAGGTCACAACACGTGAGACGGATCAGGGATGTATTTCCTCAACATGGACACATGAAACATAGGATGGATTCTCGATAGCTCTGATGGTAACACTAGCCTATATGCCACTTCACCCACTCTAGACCGAATCTCAAACGGTCCAATGTATCTGGGAGCTAGTTTACCCTTCTTGCCAAATCTCATAACTCCTTTCATTGGAGACACCTTCAGGAACACCATGTCTCCAACCATGAAGGATACATCCTTCCTCCTAGGGTCAGCGTAGCTCCTCTGTCTACTAAAGGCTGTCTTCAATCGCTGCTGTATAATGGGGACTTTCTCTGAAGTGATCTGCACTAACTCTGGTCCCGTTAACTGCCTCTCACCAATCTCCCAACACAAAGGTGATCTACACTTCCTACCATATAGTGCCTCGTACGGAGCCATCTCAATGCTAGCATGATAGCTGTTATTATAAGCAAACTCAATCAGTGGCAAGTGGACATCCCATTGTCCTCCAAAATCCATTACACACATCCTCAACATATCTTCTAATGTCTAGATGGTCCTCTCTGACTGACCATCTGTCTGAGGATGGAAGGCCGTACTGAAATCCAATCTGGTACCCAAGGCCTTGTGTAATTCTTGCCAAAAGACTGAGGTAAAGGTGGCTCCTCTATCCGACACTATGCTCACAGGTACTCCATGTTGACAAAAAATCCTATTGACATAAAGTCTTGCCAGTCTATCAGTAGAGTACGTCTTCTTTATAGGTAGAAAGTGTGCTGACTTAGTCAACCTGTCAACAATCACCCAAATAGCGTCATAACCTCCAGTAGTTCGAGGTAGTCCAGTCACAAAATCCATGGCTATCATATCCTATTTCCATTTAGGAATTGGCATAGGTTGCAACAGTCCCGAGGGTCTCTGATGTTCAAGCTTTACTTGCTGGCAAGTTAAGTACCTGGATACAAAATCTGCAATATCCTTCTTCATTCCATTCCACCAGTATGTATCCTTCAAGTTATGATACATCTTGGTAGAACTCGGATGAACACTATATGCAGAAAAATGTGCTTCTTCCATAATCTCCTTCCTCAAGTCATCAACATCTGGCACACAAATCCTAGTGCCCAACCGCAATATACCTTCCCTGTCAATCACAAAGTCCTGTGACTGCCCTTGTTGCACTTCATACATGATTCTCTGCAACTGGGGGTCTCTGCTCTGAGCTGCCTTAACCCGATCCAAGTATACTGATCGTACACTGAATTGAGCTAAAAGGCACTTTCGGGTAACTTCCATCTACAACTCCTGATCAATCAATCCATGTAACTCTTTAATAATGGGCTTTCTCTCTGTGCTAATATGGGCAAGGCTGCCTGCAGATTTTCTACTCAAGGCATCCGCAACAATATTCGCCTTGCCTGGATGGTATAAAATGGAGCAATCATAATCCTTAAGGAGTTCCATCCATCTCCTCTGCCTCAAATTCAAGTCCCTCTGCTGGAAAATATATTTCAAGCTCTTATGATCTGTGTATATCTCACACGTCACTCCGTACAAGTAATGCCTCCATATTTTCAAAGCAAACACCACGGCTGCCATCTCTAAGTCGTGAGTAGGATAGTTTTGCTCGTGCTTCTTCAACTGCCTCGAAGCATAAGCAATCACTTGGCCATGTTGCATTAACACACAACCCAATCCTACTCTGTAAGCATCACAATACACTGTATAGCCTTCATTCCCAGAGGGTAAAGTTAGAATTGGTGCCGACGTCAACAAATTCTTCAATAATTGAAAATGCTCTTCGCATTTGTCCGTCCATACAAACTTAACATTCCTTTAGGTCAACCTTGTCAAAGGTGCAGCAATTCTAGAGAAGTTCTTCACAAATCTTCTGTAATAGCCTGCTAGACCTAGGAAACTCCGTACTTCCTTAACTGTAGTCGACCTTGACCACTCTGTAATAGCCTCTATCTTCTTAGGGTCCACCTGTATGCCATCTTGAGAAACCACGTGGCCTAGAAATGCCACTTGATACAACCAGAACTCGCACTTTGAGAATTTGGCATACAACCTGTGCTCCCTTAAAGTCTGAAGTACTCTTCTCAGATGCATCACATGTTCAGCTTCACTCTTGGAATAAACCAAGATATCGTCAATGAAAACTATCATAAATCGATCCAAGTATGGCCTGAATACCCGATTCATCAAGTTCATAAAGGCTGCTGGAGCATTAGTCAACCCAAAGGACATTACTAAAAACTCATAATGGCCATATCTTGTTCGAAAAGTTGTCTTGGACTCATCACCTCTTCTGATTCTCAACTGATGATACCCAGATCTCAAATCTATTTTAGAGAAGCATGTAGCACCTTGAAGTTGATCAAACAGATCATTGATCCTCGGAAGTGGGTACTTGTTCTTGATGGTGACTTTATTCAACTGCCTGTAGTCGATACAAAGTCGAAGGCTACCATCTTTCTTCTTCACGAACAACACCGGAGCACCCCAAGGCGATGTACTGGGTCTGATGAAACCCTTATCAAGCAACTCCTGCAACTGCTCTTTCAGCTCCTGCAGTTCAGCTGGTGCTATTCTGTAAGGTGGCATAGAAATAGGATCCGTACCATGTATGACATTGATATAGAACTCTATCTCTCTGTCTGGTGGTAATCCTGGTAATTCTTCAGGAAAGACATCCAAAAATTCACACACCACTGGCACCTGTTCAATTGCCACATTCTCCTTCTCAACATCTCTTACCACTGCCAAGTATCCCTGACAACCCCTTCTAAGCATCTTCCGGGCTGTAATGGCAGAAATGAGGCTACGAGGCATAGAGCTCCTTTCACCTTTGAAACATAATTCTTCTTCACCTGGAATCCTGAACACCACTTTTTTCTCCCTACAATTCACAAGGGCATAATACTTCGACAACCAATCCATGCCCAGAATGACATCGAATTCCAGTACGTCGAGCAATACTAAGTCCGCTAATAGTTCTCTACCATCAACTGTCACTGGACACGAAGGAAAGAAAACATATGTCTCCAACTCGTCACTAAGAAGAGTCAAAACAGATAGAGGAAAGGACAACCTAGAAGGCTGCCACTCGATTCTCGAAGCGAACACAGGAGAAATGAAAGAATGTGAAGCACCAGGATCAAACAACACTCTAGCATCGCATGAACAGATTCAGAGAATACCTGCTACCACTGCATTCGAAGTCTGAGCATCCTGTGGTGTCAAAGTGAACACTCGAGCCTGACCACGACCTGCCTGCTGAGAAGTTGAAGGCTACGCAAAACCACATCCGCTAGGTCTACCAACTGAACCTCGACCCTGCTGACTCATAGGCTGAGGCGGTCTCTGCTGTGGCTGTATGGGTGCTCAATACTGCTGAGGCATCGGATAGTAGGGCTGAGCCACTGAGGAAGACAAACCCTAAATGTACTGTGGTTGGTATCCAGAGTGGGGAAAAGCTCTGGCAAGGTGTCCAACCTGCCCACACCTAAAGCAAGCGCCCGTCAACATATGACACGGGCCCTGATGAAATCGTCCATAACTCGCACAAGCACTAGCTCCAGACCTAGAACTACTCTGCCCGGAACTTTGCCTACTACTGCTGCTACTAACTCATGCACCGAATCTGTGACTCCTGCCAGTTCTCCTGTTTGAGGCATATCCATGTCGACCCACTCTATGAGTCCTGGACCTCCTACCACTCTGTTGAGAACTACCTACAGCCTGCTGACTCGAACTGCCGATGTGAAATGCTGGCTGCTGGTACCCGAGAGCTACACCATGACCACTGCCCCCGATCATATAAGGATCCATCAAGGTGCCCTGGCGGATATGTCGCCTCTCAATCAAACGGGCCTCCTCAATCACACTCTCTAGGGTGCGGTCCTCAGTATGCATACCAACAAAAGCGGGTCCTAATCCAGTAACATACAGCTCCACTGCTCTGTAAGGGTCCCTCCTGATATCTTATGCATGTCGGGACAGTCTATTAAACTCTCTGGTATAATCCTCCACTAACATATCACCTCTAGTGATGTGGAGTAGTTGCCACTTGTAGGCATCTCTGGTGGCTGGAGGACAGAAAAATCTCAAAAAGCGATCCTTAAACTCTGACCAAGTCAGCTCGTGCATCGATGGCTGAATCGACTGCATAAACCAATCCTGAGCGGCTGCCTATACCGATAACTCCACAATCATAATCCTTTGATAATCCATATGTCCAGTCCTGGTGCGTGCCTCAATCGCATTAATGAAGTCTAAGGCATCACCCGTACCGTCGAAAGAAACTCTACCAATCCGAGAGTAAAGGAGGGCTGCTTCAGTGTCTGACATCCCCTGGTTCCTTTGTTAAAGCATCTGCTGTACAAGGGGCATCGCCTGATTCAATGCTGCTAGACCCTGATTAATCCCTGCCAGTCCAGCTGCAAAGGCTGTAGGGTCAACAACTGGGGCTTTAGGCTCAACTGGTTGCTGATCAGGAATCTCAGCTGCAGCTACCCTGGCTCGACCTCTACCTCTACCTCTGCCCCTACGACGTGGAGCAGGAAGGGGAGCCTCATCGTGCACAGACTGCTCATCTAGCTTAAGGGTCGGATCAGCATCTGGGTCGGTACTCACACGCCTCATTCTGAAAGGAAGACAAGGAAAATTGAATTCAAAACAGGGTAAGAATATTTAAAGCAACGCGGAATTAGAAACAATACATCTCAAGACAATTATCAACCCTAAAGCTGCAGTAGTTACACAGAAAGACAGACATGGACAATTAATCAAACTTATGCTCTGATACCAACTTCGTCACGACCCGAACCCAAGGGCACGTGACCGGCACTAGGGAATGGGTAAGCATAAGGCCCCCGAAACCCGTAGTAAGCCTAAAGGGAAAAAGAAAATAAAACCATTCATATATTAAACTTTACTTGAAAACAGAACACATTATCAAACTGATTTTTCTCAGAATACACAAATTCAACAGCTTAAATAATAATGTGTTTCAACATCTCATATTATAAATCAAATTTAATCTCATACATAAGCGTGGTTTACATAAATAGGTTACATAATTATGATTAAACCATACAAATCTTTAATACATATACTACTGCAGCAACCTAGATTCATACACAGTACAGCTTATAATGACCTACATAAAATAGCCGGTGAAGAAGAAACCCGGCGTGGAGGTAGTCTGAGGTTGAACTCCCAAGCTCCTGAAAAAAATAAATTGAGGGGAATCAGACCTCACTGAGTAAGTCAATAAAAGAGCTGTACGGTTTGAAAACCTTTTTTTTTTTAAACTATATATGTTTATAGTGAAAATAATTTATAATATATAAGTATAGCTTTTGAAAAAAAATCTCGGTAGAACCCTAAACCCAAAATCTAAATGGCCAACCGGGCCCACTTATTCCAACTAGACTATCGGCCCCGAGAGCAAGGGCATCAACCAAGGCACCAAGCCGTAGTCATTCACTTAATCCAAATATATGGATCTGGCGGTCCCCGAGAGCTAAGGCATCAACCGAGGCACCCATCCCAGTCCATTATTGACTTTCCAATCACTGGCGATCCCCGAGAGCAAAGGCTTCTACCGAGGCACCCGTCCCAGTTTAACATTCATCAATCATACAATTTTTGGATCCATCTCTCAATCTCTACCATGTGCACATAGTCCTGGTGAGGCCCACCAGGTAGCTCGTTCTACCAAAATTTCTCAAATCGATTTTGAATAAATAAATTGCATTTAAATCGTAAATGATAGCATTAAATTGAATAAATCATATAATCAATATAATAGAAATACGAGCGCATGCATTTCTTTAAATAACACACGCACAGATCATTTTATCGACTTACAGGATGAATGTGAAGGCTGATGACCACGCGTCTGCCTCGGTCTCACAGCTTCTGCTCCGATATGCTCTAAAAGAAAAATAGTGAATCGACTTTTTAAAACATGACTAAGGAATCGAAATCAGGAATCAAAAAAATAATAAAATTCCAGACTGACTCGATGAAAATCGGACGAGACTCGACAGATATAATTTACCCTAACCAACGGAAGGAATTTTTTTACGGATATCACGTTTTACGAGAAAATCTATTGAAATTTTGACAGAGTCTCCTCTGTAAAACGGACATCTCTCTACCAAAGGTAGAGCCAGACCTACATAGAAAATGCACTTCCAAAATACACAACCATTCACACTCGAGTCGGGCTCCCAAGACTACAATTTGCCCCGACCGAGATCACAACTCAAAAAGTATCAAAATCAAAAATATTTATTTCTCCATTTACGCACATACTAAAATAAATAAAATTGTGTAAAATCTCAATTATTCAAAATTAAACAATTAAATTTGTTTTCCATTACTAATAGTATCATTATAATAATTATCCAAATGAAAACCTTTGTAATATATTATATGCATATATATATATATATATATATATTGAAAATTGGACATTTAAAATTTTACACTACTTAGGAAATTATATCAATTAATTTATAAAATTTATCTAAACCCTTTAAATACTAATAAAACTAATTAAAATATATATATTTATCATATTTAGTGTAAAATTACATTTTTACCCCTAGTATATATATAAATTACATAATGCTATATATATACAAAATTTTCCTTAAAATTATCCAATCATCTAAAACTAATAATAATTTTTTTTTCTCAAGATAATTCCTCCCAATATTATATAAAAGAATATTTAATCAACCAACAATATTTTTCCCAAAAGTATTATTTACTAAAAATCAAATTTTTGGCATAAACTGAAATATATTTATAAAAATAGTATAAAAATCTCAAAAATTATAGTTTGAGTCCTAAAATTCATATTATTCACTAATAACCTCATTTATCAAATTTCATAACCTTTTTAACCAAATTTTTCAAAAATTAGCCTAATTATTTAATTTTGACATAAGGTATAAAAATTCCCAAAAATTGTATAATCTTCTTAAAATTATCTACCTTACCCTAAAATTAATCTCAACACATAATAACACCAAAATGTCAATTATTATTATTATTTGCTATTTTTATAATTAATTCCTGAAAATTCCTAAAATATTATTTAAATATTCAAAATTCACCAAAAATCAAAATAAATTCCAAAAATTATACAAAAATTCCTAGAGGTAGATTGAGTTACTAGGAATCACATTTGTAAAGGGAGTTTGCATGAATCAAGCTAGATTAAGTTAAAAAAATTTCGAAACCCTAGAGTTCACAAACTGAAAATCAACCAAAACTCAATCAATTCATGATCAAAGCTTAAACAAAGCTTAGATTGAGCCTCATCGGTGCAAGGGGAGGAGATTGGCACCGGAATGGAGGAAAATGGTGGCCGGACGAAGCTTGGGTGAGTTTAGAGCAAAACTCTCAGCTTCTCCTTTCCAGCAGCTTCCGACGGCTCTGCAGGTGGCCAGAGGCGAGGGAGAAGGAAGAGGGAGTAGCAGATGGCGGCCGGAGGTGGGGGAGGCGCAGTGATGGTGGTGGTCGAAGGTTTCGCGAGGGTGGGGAGGAGGGAGCTCGGTTCTGTCTTCTTCTTCACCAAAATATACATATACATACATATATATATATATATATATATATATATATATATATATATATATATATATATATATATATATATATATATATATATATATATATATATATATATACTATATTATAAGCTAATGTATACATATATATACGTATATATATATTTATATACTATACTTATTATACTACATTATGACTATATACATATATACTATATATATATATATATATATATCATATATAAATATACATATATATATATATATATACACAATGTATATTCAAGTATAATAGTGTACCTATGTATATATATTTATATATATATATATATATATATATATACTACATTATGACTATATACATATATACTATATATATATATATCATATATAAATATACATATATATATATATACACAATGTATATTCAAGTATAATAGTGTACCTATGTATATATATTTATATATATATATATATATATATATATATATATATATATATATATGTATATGTATGCAACCATATACTACATGAAAACGTATACACATATATACACATGTATATAATTATACCTTATACTATATTATATACACGTGTGAATTGATATGCACATTTAAATTAATATTTAACCTAAAGTATAATGTTAACAAAATTTATACTTTAATATAATGCAAATTAACTATTACTAGTACTTCTCAAGAAAAATGTGTCCCTTTATATTAAAATAATTATATATATGTATGTAGGGTATTACATTAATACTGTGGGAATAACAATGAATAAAGACTAGTATGAGGTTGACTGATGATTAGGTTTCACTGATCATGAATCTGAGATATTAAGTCAAACTTATAGGTACATATTTAGAGAAGTGATGTATTAGATAGGTCCACTATGAGAATACCACAAAGATTATTGTCATAGGTAGTTCTCATTATAGTAGTATTATTTGAGTCTTCTGACCCAAGGTCACCATGGTTTTCTACATGATAACTTCTGTATTTTAACACATCCCTACGCCATCCTTAATCGGATAGTAAAACAGATTGTGATTGGATATAAAATGAGTTATGTGATGAAAATGAGTTGTTAAAATGGAATTTTTCCCTCATTTATTTTGGGAAGATATCTGTTGAGCCCCTCGATGAGTTAGACTGAAGAGAAATGCATGACCACACTAGAATGATAAAGAGTTATCAATATCCTCGAGAAAGAATATGATTGAACAATATAAGGATGACATAATCCATGCCTTATATTCAATCATGATATCATGTGACAAAAAGACTATAGTACAAACTGTGTATTAGGCAATATCGGATTATCGACCTTCACATAACTTGGGTAGCCATAATTTCTTGCTAGAAACTAATTATGACTTGGAGTCTAAAATGGGATTTAAGGCCCACTACCAACATTGTGTGAACTTATAGGGTCACACACTTAAAACAAGCCCAAAGCATACTTGGGTTAATTAGCTTAATAATTATGGAAGATTAAATAAATAAGTAAGTAAATAAATATATATAGGTATATATTTATTTATTTCCTAATTTATTTAAGGTAAGAGTTATCTAAAATAAATAGGAAAGGATTTTAATTTGGAATTAAAATCAAAATAGAAAAAGAAGTTTAAACTTACCAAAACTATTTTGGCAAGTGGAGATGTATGAAACCCTAGAAAGGATGGCTATAAATACATCTTATTCTCTAGGGTTTAGGTTTAAGGTTAAGCCACTTTTTCTCCTCCTTCTTCATACACTTCTTTTGTGAAAAGAAAAGACATAGAGAGAAAATGTGTTGTGAGACAACAAAGGTTCTAGTAGACCTAATTTGATTTGGATTGTCTTGTTCGTGTGGATATCATAGAGGGTGTGATCTTTTAGTGATGTCTTAATTTGATAAGAAGACGCGAAAAGCTCAAGGTAGGGTGTCACCAAAGTGAACCCCCTCTCTTTCTTCCAACTATCTTGCCATGAGATCATCTTAGTGAGTGTTTGGAAACCCTTTCAATCATCTAAATCAAATTACATGGTTTTGGGTTTTCTAGTCAAATGTTTTGTTTTTTGGCTGCGTTTTGCATTACAAAACCCAACAAAAAGTTCTGTGAAATTAGGAGAAAGTGGGCTACCTATAAAAATGAGTTTTATGTTGTTGTCAGGGCTTTGAAAACTTAGAAGCATTTTCTAATAGATAAGTAGTTCATTCTCTATACTGATTACTGGTGAGCACGGGTTGGGGAATTCGGGGATTTAAAATCTTCGAAACCATACCATATTTTAGGAATTTTAAAAATAAAATCTCTAGTACCAGTATTTAATTGAAAAATCTCCATACCAGTACGATCCCAATTTCAAAACGGTTTAGTATAAAAATTCGGTTCTATTGGAATGAATCAGCATGATATGGTCGAAAATAGGAATTCAAGAATTTATGTAATAGAAAAATTTATATTATTAATTAAAATTATATTTATTATCCACAAATAAATTAAAAATTTATCATTTTGGTTATTATATGTATGTATGTATATCTACACACAACAATAATAATAATTCTAATAATACTATTAACCTTATTACTTTTATATAATTTCAATAAGATTAAATTACTTAATAACAATAATAGTTAATAAATTATTAAATATAATAATAGAAATATATTTTAATTAATAAAAATAATCTGTTTTCTCTTATTTTTATTTGTAAGATCACTACTTACTTTAAGCAAAACAACGTAGTTTTGGGCAAAACTACGTCATTTTGGTAATCTATAATATATGTCTATTTGTAGCAAAATAATAATTATAATAATATTATTTAGCTCATTAAATTTAAATAATATATATCAATAAGATTATATTACATAATAACACTAATAATTAATTAGTTATTAAATATAATAATATTATTTGACTCATTAATTTTAAATAACATCAATAAGATTAGATTACTTGCTAAAAATAATAATTGATAAGTTATCAAATACGATAATAACAATATATTTTAATTAAAAATTATAAAATTTGAAATTATACAATGTTAATTTTCTTATTTGCATATTTTTAGTTTAAATTGAAATATAATGGGCATGCCACATTTTTACTTGTTGTTGATAATAATAATAATTTTTTTATTTCTCATATTTTAAGTTTAAAGTGTGTTGTAATGAACATTTCACATTCTTATATATTAATTGAATTATTTGAAACTTTGCAATGTTAATTTTTTATTTTTATATTTTAAGTTCAAATTTTAATATAATAGACATTTCATATTTTTACTTATTAATTGGATAATACTAATAATACTAGGAGTAGTAGTAGCAGTAGTATTAGTAACAATGATAATAATATTAATAACAAAAAAATTAATAAAAATATTTTGTTAAAAATTGATTTATTATATTTTAATCACAAAACATATTAATTTTTATCATATATTATTATGTATAAGTATATTACTTGACAATATAATTAAAAATATATAATTAATTTAATACTTACTACTATTTACAAATATCTATGTATTACTTATTAAATTAATATTCGATACTATATTTGGTTTTCAGTTCAGTATGATTTCAATATGGCTCAGTTTTTTTTTTATAAATATCTAGTACCATAACAAATTAGTCATAAAATTTGGTTTGGTTTAGAATTAAAATTATTCAGTTTAGTACGGTTTTAATATCTTCCGGTTTGAAATTTTAGTTTGGTTCGGTATTTTCTCCATCCTATACTCAGCCATAATACTGATCATCAACCCCTGAAGTATTGGAGCACACATAAGCATATTATGAGTTATATGCATTATAGGTAATCAACTTATATAAAGAAATTTCCTTATAATCTTGTCTATAAGTTAGGTAATAGAATAAGGTGGTGGATGCATTGAGCCAATGTGTGGCATTAATAAGGACTCTTAGTATGGAGATAGTAGGTTCTAAAGTGTTGAAGGAGTTATATGTTAAGGATGATGACTTTAAGTAGATTTGGGCTACTTGTGTGCTTAAACAACCTTGTGAAGACTTTTATTACATGATGGGTTTCTCATAAAGAGTGGGTGACCTTATCTTCCTTGCACATATCTTTGTGATAAGGTTATTGTGTGGTGGTATTTTAGTTGGGGATCTTAGAAGAGACAAAACTATTAAAGCTGTGAGGGAGAGGTACTATTAGCATAGATTGAGAAGAAATATAACTAATATTGTGCCTAGATGCTATGTATGTCAAATGGAAAAAAAGAAGACACATAATATAGGGTTGTAACATCATTGCCTATTCCCAATGCCATATGGGAAGACCTTTCCATGGATTTTATATTGGGTTGCTCAAACCCAACGAGTAATGGATTTTGTATTTGTTATGGTTGATAAGTTTTTGAAGATGGCACATTTCCTACCATGTAAGAAGATTGCAGATGCATCCTTTACAACTAAACTATTATTTAGGAAGGTTATAAGGTTGCACAGAGTGCTAAAGACCATCACATTTGCTTGCGACACCAAATTTCTTAGTCACTTTTGGATGACTCTTTGGAAGTTATTTTATTCATCTTTGAATTTTAGTGGCACAATGCATTCAGATACATATGGTCAGACAGAAGTGGTTAATAGGACATTGTGCAATCTTATTAGGAGTATTTGTATAGATAGGCCAAAGCAATGAAATTTTGCCATAGTACAAGCAGAGTTTACCTACAATAACACTGTTTGTAGTGCCACAAGTAGATCTCCATTTTCTGTTGTGTACATGAAATTTCCTAACCATACTTTGAATTTGGTAAAGTTTCCAAAAGTTCTAATGTCGTAGCTGGTGATCTAACAAAGCAAGTCTAAGAAGTATAAACAGATGTCAAGAATAAGCTAGAGAAAGCTAATGCCAAATATAATTTTAAAGCAGACAAACATAGAAGATTTAAGGTGTTCAATGTTAAAGATGAAATAATGGTGCTTATTAGCAAGGTAAGAATGCAAGGCGACCACAACAAATTGCAACAAAGGAAATACTGGCCGTCAATATTGTAAGGAAGATTAATGACAATGCTTTTATCATTGGTAGGAATTTTGAAGACATTTAATATTGTTGATCTTACTTTTTTTTATGCTATATTTGAGCCTTGGATATCCAGAAAATAACTTGAGGACAAATTTTTTGCAAGTGGAAGTGAATAATGGAGATCATTCATTTGAAGCCTCAAAGGCATGCACAACTGTTCTATTGTGACATGACCATTCCTTAATTCAGGGTTGAAAAGGTCAAGTTAGGTGATGAGGAACATGTGTTCTATGCTAGAGAATGATGTTCTGGGTGGAAGAGTGGATATTCTGTGTCAGAGAATGGGTGTTCTTGGAAGGTTGCTTCAATTTCAATTTCAGGGCATTAGGGGAGAATAAGCATTCTCTATTTTGACACAGTGGTTCTCCATGATTAAAAAAATCCTTATTTTTTTTGGATTTCTATTTAATTAGTTACTTCAAATTTTTATTTGATTCCTATTTTGTTCATAATCTTGTTGGGGAATAAATAGTTATTTTAAGGGTTTTGTTAGGGACTTAACATTATTTCAATTTCAATAAAAGCTTTGCTTTGAATTTTCTTTGGATTGAAAATTTGGTCTATGTTTGAGAGTTGTTTATCCCCATTAATCAATTGTGTTTTGATCAATCATGTTAGACGTTGTAATCTATCGATATTTAAATTATATTATGTCTCTATTGAAAAATTAAAAAAATAAAAAATAAATTTAAATATTTAATTATCCCTAATATGGATTACCTTTAATTGTATAATTATCTTTCAAGTTGATATTCGATAGTTATCTATTTAGTTAATTGAAAGATAAACATTATTATTTATATGCATAATTATTATGTTGATAGACATTATCTATGCTTTTTTTCCCCTTTATTTAATTAGAAGGATGAAAATCACCTCTGAAGATACGATGACTGTTGTTTTTGGGATTGACTGTTGTTTCTCGATATATCAATCAGATGTGAAAACAGAAATAAGGATCATAGGCCGGGATGAGTAACTGTTGACATGGACAAGGATGGGGAACTCACCTTCCCCGCTGTCCCCGTGCTTTGTTCAAAGAGAACGTCTCCTTTCCAAAAGAAAGAATCTTACAGTAAATGTGTCATTCTTGGTTTCTCTCTTTTACTTTTCTGTCTAAATTTCATTTTACCCCCCTTTAGACGGGATTCGCCTTGATAAAATTAAAAAGTTAACTTTATTTTAGTTTTCCCAAATAAAGAACAAGAAAATCTTTGTTATTATTTGGTTTTTTTAGTTACTTTTATTTTATTTTATTTTATTTTTATCACTATAAAATAAAATTGTATTTTATCTTCTAATAATGATTATTGATAAAGTATATTTTATTTTGTAAAAAATAAAATAATAATACACCTAATAACAAAGATGAGTGAATTTTATTTGAAATAATAAAATAATATATTGTTAAAAATTATACATATGGTACATATACCTATTTATATAATGTTTAAAATCTGAAAGTATTAAGTTAAATTTGTGATATTTCACATTTTTATAGATGTCTATTGGTGGAAAAAATTTAAATCTTTGTGATATTTTGTAATTTTACCTCAACTTTTTAATTTTGATAAAAATGTATTTGATTTATTTGACAATTTTAAAATAAATCATTATTTAGTCAAAATTAAATAAAAATGCTAAGATGACATAATGTCAAATGTCAAATTTACCCTTTTTAATTTGCTAAATTCATAATAGTTTATTTGTAAAAGAAAATCCAAACGTTTGAAATTGTTGGCAATTTTAGCCTAAATTTAAATTTTAATAAAATATTTTAATTTTGTCAATGTATTTAATTTTCATACAGATAATTATTTACTTAAAATTAAATAAAAACAAAGAAACAGTAATAAAAATTAAATTTAACAATAATAAATAATATATTGTTAAAAAATATACAAACGGTACATATTCCTATTTATGTAAATATTAAAATCTAAAAGTATTAAGTTAAATTTATGCTATTTCAAATTTTAATAAAGACCTATTGGTGGAAAAAATTCAAATATTTGTAAAATTTTACAATTTTATCCCAACTTTTTAATTTTAGTAAAAATGTCATGATTTATCAAATTTTTGACAATTGTAACACAAATCATTACTTGGTCAAAATTAAATAAAAATACCGATATTGACATCATATAATATGTTAAATTTATCTTTTTAATTTTCTAAATTCATAATAGTCTATTAGTATAAAAAAATTTACGCATTTAAAATTTTTGACAAATTTATCCTAACTTTAAAATTTAATAAAACATTTTAATTTTGTCAATTTATTTAACTTTCAAATCAATATTTATTTATAAAAATTAAATTTTTTATTGAAAAATTGTTAAATTTATAAGTGATTATTGTTATAATAATCTTAAAATTAAAGATATTTTTAATATAAAATTATTACTCTTAATAATTTAAATTTTTAAGTATTTTGTAATTGTTTTATTTGAAAGTAGTTAAAGATGTCTAACTTTAATTTATCATATTTTACTATATTTACACATGCACACACACGTGATTTTATTCAATTTTAATCAAAAAATTTTAAATTGAAATATTTTTCAAAATTTAAAAATGGGATAAAATTAACACACACATGTGATTTTATATAATTTCAATCAAATAATTTTAAATTGAAATATTTTTTAAAATTTACAAATGGGATAAAATTGATAAAATCACAAAGGTTTAGATTTTTATGCCAAGCTAGCATAATACAAATATTTTCCTTGGAATGATTTAGCTTTTATGTGTATTTAAATCATAAAACTATAAGATTTTATTTATTTATTTTATAATTTTAAATTTATCATATTTACTTAATTTAAATATTTATTTCATATTTATTTTTTATATTAAAAGTGCTATTAGAAGTTATAACTAATGTCTTATATTTGCAAAATATTTATGTAACTATTAAAATTTTTTTTCAAAAAAAAAAATATATATTTTATGACTAGTTAAAATTAGAAGGAGATGAATTTCCATTTTGTAAAAACTACTTGATAAATATATCTTTCACATTTTATTAAAACTAAAAAGGCATATTCCCATTTTTACAGATTATTTCATTAATATATTTGAATTAATTTATTTTGTGTGTATTTAGAATAATTAAATAAAATATATATTTATTTACAGTTTGCATACTACGCAAACTCAAGGCTATTTTCTTATTAAATTTCTAATTACTCAATTATATATTAATAAATTATCTAAAGTATTTTGTGTTTTTATAAATTTATTTACCAAACTAGAAAATATTATCATATTGTAAGAGTTGTAGTCCATTCTGAAGTATAAGTAGTACACACTCTTAGTGGTTCAACTTGATTTGGCTATAGAACATTTTATTACTCTAGAGAAATCCATATGTATCATTTATTTTTATTTTTCATGTGGTGTTACTTCAATTATGAAATAAAAATTATGAACAAAATAAAACTAGGAAGTGTGTGGTATAAAATAAAGTTGAAACTAACTATCTAAATCTATATATAAATTTAAATGTATTTCAAAATCACTATACAAAATGGATGATGTCATTAAAGAATAAAATTAATGTTATCGAATTAGAAAATTATAATAAAAATTAATGGTTTTTAATCATTAAAGGAAAATAAGAATTACATTTTTCGGTCTGAATGTTTCTTAAATAGTTTTTCAAGAAATTTTCAATTTAACAGAAAATTACACTATTTTTCGGTTTGATGTTTGTTTACTGTTTGAGGTTTGATAAAGGAGATTTGAAGTTTAAAGAGTGGAATATTTGTAAAAATAGAATAAAATAAATAAAGAAAAATAATCTATATGTATAATGGAAGAAAAATAATTAAAAATTTTATATGGTATCAAATCAAACATTCCAAACCCACTAATTTTAACGAATTCAATCAACAGAAACAATTTTTTTTCAATTTTATAAACTTTAGAGTCATATCATGTTTGGTATGAACTGAAATGACATGGGACATTAAGTTCCCTTTCTTTCACTTCACTAGATCTTAAAATGCATGCGTTCTTCATCACTACTCAAGAAAATATGTACCTTTTGGGTGGTTTTGGGCATGCCACCAATGAAAAGATCCATCTTTAGACACATTCATGGGAGATAAGACTTAGATGGTATCAGTTTTATAGAAGCTAATTAAATAGTTTAATCTCTGAATTTTGCAAGTTTAATCTTTGATGCTCTTTAAATTTTATTATTTTTATTCAATTTTTAATGTTGAACTGAAATTTAAGAAAATAATATAATTAAAAAAGTTTTCTCAATTTCTCAATTCTTATTTCTAACTTTATTTTTATTAATTCAAAACTTATTTTAGGACTTTATGTGAAATATGATACTTCATAGGTTGAATATAATTAAAGAGTATAAATTTAGAGATAAAATAGATCTGAAACAAAAGATTAAATGCTAAATATGTATACTTTGGATGTTCACACGTGGGATTCATAGGCATTCCCTTTGTAGTTAAAGTTAACATGTTGAAATTTGTTTATAATCTTGGAATAAGCTCCATTTGCACAATATGATTTTATGATTGCTAGCAAAATAAATTTGATAAAAGTGAGTTAATTGGATAAGTAAGAGGTAGGCTTGATACATTACTACATCGGTATTCTCATTGAATGTGGATGTGAGTAAGATTTGTTACTGACTTGTGAAGAATAAAATTCAGAGAAAAAAAGAGAAAATTCAAGGAAAATATTTTTTCATTATATTCAAAGAAGGGTTACACCCCTTTATATATACATATAGGAATCCTAATCACAACCTAATTAGGAATAGAATAACATCCTAAATAGAATAGAACTTTATTCCTAATTGTATACAAATATTTACTTCCTAATATATATAATAAAAATATTTACTTCCTCAACACTCCCCCTCAAGTTGGTGAATGTATGTCAATCATTCCCAACTTGTCAAGTGAATTGTAGAACACTTTTTCGGATACAGCTTTTGTGAGAATGTCAGCTAGTTGAGTCTGAGATGAAACATATGGAAGATCAATTGTCCCTTGGTTCAGATGATCTTTTATGAAATGTCTGTCAACCTCTACATGCTTAGTTCGATCGTGTTGAACCAGATTGTTTGCAATTGCTATGGCTGCCTTGTTATCACAATGTAACAACATAGGCTTTAGATGTTTTAATCCCAGATCCTGAACAATTCGCCTTACCCAAAGCAACTCACATACTCCATGAGTCATTCCTCTAAACTCAGCTTCAACACTTGACCTTGCTACAACTTTCTGTTTCTTACTTCTCCAAGTGACTAAATTATTTCCAACAAATGTGAAGTACCCGGACGTTGATTTTCGATCAGTCCGATCTCCAGCCCAATTAGTATCAGCATAGCCGATAATTTCATAATCCTTATTCCTCCCAAAGAATAACCCTTTACCCGAAGAAGACTTTAGATATCTTAATATTCGGTATACTGCATTCATATGTTCTTTACTCGGAGAATGCATGAACTGACTTACAACACTTATTGCATAAGCAATGTCTGGCTGAGTATGAGATAGGTAAATCAGCCTTCCCACCAACCTTTGATACTGATCTCTATCAGTTGGAACTTGGTCTTCCAGGATTGAAAGTCTATGATTGACTTCAATGGGAGTCTCGGCTGGCTTACAATCAAGTATCCCTGTCTCTGTCAGTAGATCCATTACATACTTTCGTTGGCAAAGAGAAATTCCTTGAGCTAATCTTACAACTTCAATTCCTAAAAAATACTTTAAGTTACCCAAATCCTTAAGTTCAAACTCGGATGCTAACTATCTTTGTAAGTTTGTTGTCTCACTCGGATCATTTCCGGTGACCACCATATCATCAACATATATAATCAGCGCGGTGACTTTACCTAACTTCTGTTTGATGAATAGTATGTGGTCAGCATCACTTTGCTTATATTCGAGCTTCCTCATGAAGGTCGAGAGTCGTCTAAACCATGCTTGAGGCGATTGCTTGAGTCCATACAATGATCTCTTTAATTTGCATACTCGGTCAGTACATTTAGTTTCGGGTGGTGGATCATATATACTTCTTCATCTATGGTTCCATTCAAAAATGCATTCTTTACATCAAATTGTCGAAGCGGCCAGTCCAGGTTGGTAGCTAAGGAAATAAGGACTCGGATGGTGTTCATTTTTGCTATTGGGGCAAATGTATTTTCATAGTCAATTCCATACTTCTGAGTGTACCCTTTTGCTACCAACCGAGCTTTATATCGATTTATGCTTCCATCTGGATTAAGTTTGACAGTGAATATCCACTTGCACCCCACCGTTTTCTTTCCTTCTGGAAGAGGAACGAGATCCCACGTCTGGTTCTTTTATAATGCCTCCATTTCATCATTCATAGCTTTCTTCCAATCTGGATCATCTAAGGCTTCCTGTA
This sequence comes from Mallotus nudiflorus, assembly GCA_947683625.1. Lineage (NCBI taxonomy): Eukaryota > Viridiplantae > Streptophyta > Magnoliopsida > Malpighiales > Euphorbiaceae > Mallotus > Mallotus nudiflorus. Next base: position 5,960,279 of record CANTUR010000049.1, on the reverse strand, counting down.
CATTACTCAGAATAGATACAGTAGATAATTAATTTACAATAAGTGCATGTGAGTTAGACAAATGGTTGGTTGATATGAAGTTATTGATAGGGTATTTAGCTTTAGTATGAAGGTTCGGATCATATTGTCTTTTTGGAACCCCTATATTGATTCTAGAAGGATAACGAGGTTTAGTATTTAAAGGAGACAAGTTTACCTTATTATGTATTTCATCTGGAGTTTCTTCAACTTCTGGTGTGGGTTGGGAAGATGTACTATTTTGATTACTCAGATTTTCTTCGATGATCTATCCGGGTGAGATGCTCGTACTCGGAACATCAGATGTCTGTCCGGGTAAGATGCTCGGCTGTCCGAGTGAGATGCTCGGAATAACATTTTGGAGATTAGGATTCAGAACACTCAGAATTCTATCTTCAAGCTCAAAGAGGTTTGGATTTTTCTCCCCTTAAAGAGAGCACTCGAAGTGGGAGAAGAAAGGAGAATTTTCATGAAACTGAACATCCCGAGTGACATACATCTTCTTTGTATTCGGATCATAACACTGATATCCCTTTTGTAAATCCGCATAGCCAATAAAGATACACCAAATAGCTCGAGGATCTAATTTGTCGAGTGTCAGATGAACATATGCCGAGCATCCAAAAACTCGGGGTTCAAGATTATTGAAGGGTGGAGATATGACAAGTTCCTGAAGTTTCTGAAGAGGAGTCTTAAAACCAAGTACTTGTGATGGTGTCCGGTTTATGAGGTACGCAGCGGATCGAACAGCTTCTCCCTAGTATTCTCGAGGAACATTCATGTCAAATAGGGATACTCGGACAACTTCCAATAATTGCCGGTTCTTCCGTTCGGCTATACCATTCTGTTGGGGAGTGCCGGCACAAGATGTTTGGTGGCGAATGCCCTTCTTGAGGCAGAAATCATTGAGAATTGAGTTAACATACTCCCCACCATTGTCAGACTGTAAGACTTGGATTTTACTCTGGTATTGTGTAGCCACCATGTTGTACAGGTCTTGAAACTTGGAGTATACATCTCCTTTATTGGAAAGTAAAGATACCCAGGTCATCCGGGTACATTCATCAATAAACGTTACAAAATATCGAGCACCAGATAGAGTAGAAATTCGACCAGGTCCCCATACATCAGAATGAATGGTCATAAATGGAATTGAATTTTTATTATAACTCGGTACATAAGAAATTCAGTGGCCTTTTGCCAATTCATAAACATCACATTTGAATTCCAAGTCTGTGGTATGCAAAAATAAATTCGGTTTTATTTGTCTAAGATAATGAAAAGAGAGATGACCAAGACGACGATGCCATAAGATTACTTGGTCTTTACTTGAACAACTTATACCAACCCTATTAACTTGACTTGATTTCTGACTTGAATCATCATGCAATTCAAGATAGTACAACTTTCCACGTTTAACACCAGAGCCAAGAATCTGGCGCATTGCAATGTCCTGAAATACACAATAATTAGGCCAAATTTTGACAATGCAATTCAAGGTTTCAGTGATTTGGCTAACATATAGTAGATTATAAGAAAGAGATGGAACAACAATAACAGTATCTAAATTAAGAGAGTCGGAGTTAGATACTGATCCCTCATGAGTGACTGGTGCTATGCCTCTATTAGCAGTTAGAATATTTTATTGGGTTGATGGACGAATAGAGGTAAGATGGTGAGTGGAGTTTGTCATATGATCAGTAACACCTGTATCAATAATCCATGTATTATTTCAAGTAAGATTTGTCATGCCTGGAGTGGTATCACGATCACCACTTGGTTCAGTAGAAGTAGCAATTATAGCCTTGCCTGGTATTTTTCCTTTGAACTGGGGACGAGTCTGAGCTGCTACAAGTATAGAGTGGTTCGGCAATATCTTTGACTCTTCCATCATATGTCACTGGTTATGATCCTGCCGGACATATGCATAACTGGACTCGAGATCAAGAGGTGGATCCTTTCAGAGTATTTCACTCTGAGCATTATTAAATTCCGAATCAAGCCCTGTTAGGAAAATATGTGTTCTAAGCCGGGTAATATGCTTATGGAGTGATACTACTCCATTAACATCCTCCCCTTGTGCACACGTCCGGGCATCGATTTCTTGAAATATTCCAATCAGTTCATTATAGTATGCGGGTAATGCCTTACCATTCTAGCGTGCAGTGAATGATTTTTGATTCAATTCAAATAACTGAGTTTTGTCAGATCCATCATAGAAGGTTTTTGAGACAGCATCCCATATCTCCTTTGCTGTTGGAAGACGGATGAATCTCTACATCAATGTCGGACTCATGGAGTCAATCAACCAACTTTTGACTCGATTATTATCAAGGAGCCAAGTTTCCAACGCTTGATCTCCTGCTGGTGGTTTTGGCGTAGTGCCATTAAGAAAACTAGATTTATTTCTGGTTCCAATTCGCATCTCCATGATCTGTGACCATAGAGTATAGTTCGTAACATTAAGAATAATTCCTGTGGGAAAGGGAGAATTATCTTGAAGGGTTTGAATAAAATTGGGTGTTCCATAGGATACGATGGATGTGTTTTTGATGGTCATGATTTTGAAGATTCAAAGAATTCAAAGGAAGAAAAAATACGATTTCAAGAATTCAATAAAAAAAATTCGATTTCAATGGATATGCTCTGATACCATGAAGAATAAAATTCAGAGAAAAAGAGAGAAAATTCAAGGGAAATATTTTTCCAATGCATTCAAAGAAGGGTTACACCCCTTTATATATACACATAGGAATCCTAATCACAACCTAATTAGGAATAGAATAACATCCTAAATAGAATAGAACTTTATTCCTAATTGTATACAAATATTTACTTCCTAATATATACAATAAAAACATTTACTTCCTCAACAACTTGTACTAAGCTAATTATGTAATCATCACTTTTTGACTTTATTATATTCTCATTTTATTAATAAAAAGACATTTTCATTATTATTTGTTTCATGAATAGTTAATTCTATATAAGATCATTAGGTATCTGACTTGGTTATAAAACTTTTAGATGAAAGTTGCATTCTATTCTAAATTATTCATAGTCGGTCATTATTATTGGAACAATGATGAATGAAAACTTGTATGAGGTTCGAGTGATGGTTATATTTCATTGATCATGTATGTGAGATATTAAAACAATTCACCGATACATATTTGAGAAATAATGTATTGGATCAACCTACTATGAGAATACTACATGAATAATTGTCATAAATGGTTCTCATCATACTTATATTATTTTAGTCATCTAACTTAAAATCACCAAGGTTTCCTACATGAAAAGTTCCTTATTTTGACACATTCTAACATTATGTTTAATAAGATGATAGAATAAATTGTTATTGGATATAAAATGAATCATTTGAGGAATATGAGTGATTGAAAAAGAATTTATCCCTCATTTATTCTAAGTAAGATATATATAGGTCGCTCAATAATTTATATTGAGGAAAAATGCATGCCCATGCTCGAAGGTATTAGTTAATAGTGATCGATATAGTTTGTTATATTTTCTATTATACAAATTCAGTTGTAGCTATTATTTATTTTTAGAAGCATTATAGATATAGTCTAACTCTTGTATATATTAAAGCTCTGTACTCTTGCTTTCAAAAACATAATATAGAAAATATAAATTTTGCATATCTCATTCTTTACTATTAGTATGGTATCAAAGCTTATGAACTAAAATCTTTTGATCATCTTCATATCTCATTCTCTATTATTAATAGAAGGAATTGGTAAATGGTTATCAATTTCAATCTACTTAAAATCAAGAAAAATAATATGATTTAATTGTATAACGATGATATAAATCATACCTTATGTTCAATCAAAGATATTATATGACAAAACAACTATAATACTTATTAGTAAATAAACATTAGACTAAGAGTTCATTATATTTGTTACAACATATACTGTGTTGAACATTTACATGATCAAGTGTTAATCCATTCCTATTTTGACTTTAACAAACATCTTTGGATTACTAATTTTCTTTGTTTAAGTATGATTATAAGTATAGATACAATATTACTCTTAATGAAAGCCAAGTCATAATTTAGCTCAATAGAGGGTTGCTACTGAAATAAGGCTACCATAGTGACAAAAAGCCAAGTCAAAAATTAGTTCAATAGAGGGCTGTGACTGAAGCCTTACTTCTATGGTAATGGCCCAATAGACATATTTGTAAAATTATAGAAGGAAAAAGATGCTGGAGACATAATCATTAGCTCCAACAACCATATTTTTGAAGCTTAATCTATATATATATTCTAGAGTTGTGATAAAAAAACACACATTACATTACTCTTTGATTATCAAAAACTCTCTAAGCATTCATTAATCTTCATTTTTTTCTTTGTATTGATAAACTCTTATGAGAGTTGGTTGTGTGATAGAAATAAAACTTCATTTTCATCTAATTCTTAGGATATATTAGAAGGGAAGTGAGGTATATATTTCTTGTGGAATTGCTTTAAGTATTTAGCCATTAAAATACTTAAAAATTGGTTAAAAAGTTAGCCTTAAAACTCTTATTTGTGTAAGGTTGAAGAATGAGCCTTAAACTCTTGTAATCTTAATCTTGTGAATAAGATTATGGGTATTGAAAAATTCTAACTTGGGCATAAGTTAGATGTAGATGTAGGATTGTTGAGAATTTGAACTCCTTAAATTTCTATGTTCAATGTTCTTCCTATTGTATTCTCTTTCAATTCTTGTTTATTCCTTAAATTCATTTTAATTTTATAAAATCCTTCATTAGCCTTATTCACCCCCTTCTATGGCACTTTCAATTGGTATAAGAGCTTTAATTTCTAGGAACTTAATTGCTAGATATAAGATCATAGGGAGTAAACTTCAAAAAGTTTCTTCATCTAAACCATTCTTTGATGGTAGTGACTATCCTCATTGGAAATTCAAAATGGAGCTTTATCTAAATTGTGATTTTTTTAGACTTTGGGAAGTTGTTCTCAAGGCTTGGCAACCACCTAAATATATTGTTGATGGTGTGCAAACAATTCTATCAAGAAGTGAATGGAGCAATGAAAAAAAGGAAGAAAACTACAAAAATAAGAAGGCTATGATTACTCTTTTTATGACAAGAGAAGAAAGAGGCAAGATTTAAAGGAAAACCATTATGAAGGCAATATACTAGTTAGAAGCAAAAAGGTTTAACTTCATATGTATGAATATGAACTTTTTAAGATGAATCCTTATGAGTCAATCACAGAGATGACTAATCGACTCAATGCTCTTCTCATAACCCTTAAACAACTTATAAAGCATTTCTTTAAGGAAGAGGTGAATAACAAGATTTTAAGAATCCTACCTAAGAAGGATTAGGAATCTTAGGTCATCTCAATTGAGGAAGCTCAAGACCTCTTTACCTTTTCAATCGATGTGCTTATTGGAAAGCTCCTAACATATAAGCTTACAATTAAGCAAGAAGGTGAAGTACAAAAAGAGAAGGAAGAGAAGAAACAGAGCATAGCACTAAAAGCTCTTTAAGAAGATAGTGAAGAGGAAAACATTAAAGATTATAGTGATGAAAATGGTGATATTGCCATGCTCACTAGAAATTTCAAAAAGTTCTTAAGAAGAAAAGTTCTTCAAGAACAAAGGACTTCAAGTTTAAATGAGAAGGTAAAAAGAAAACTAAAGAAGTGACTCGCTATGAATGCAAGAAATCAGGTCATATCCGAAGTGAGTGCCCTAATATAAAATTCAAGAACAAGAGAGTAAAGGATAGGAAGAAGGCCTTCAAAACTACTTGGAATGACTCCTCCAAATTCAAAGAGGAAGATAAACAATAACAAGTGGCCAATCGTTGCTTCATGGCTCTTGAAAATAAAAGTGAGGTTTCATATACTTCTAACTCCTCTTTTGATAATTATTGTGATTATGATGATGATGATGAGAGCTCTATTATGAGTAAACTCTTGTTTAAATGTAAAAGCTTATTATCTAAGAAAGAGCATTATAAGCATGATTTAACTAGCTTAACCAAGGAATTTGAAATTTTAAAGAATGATTTTGTTAAGCTTGTTAAATCTAATGAAAAACTTGCTTATGGTTTAAAGTCTTCAAATTCTTTGGAAGAGCAACTTAAGAAAGCAAGTGATGAAAATTATAAGCTTTCTAATGAGGTAACATAATTAAAAAAAATTCCATTTCAAAATTCAAAAGAGGAAAGGAGAGCTTAGATAGTCTACTTGACTCTCAAAAACTCTATGGAAACACTTATAAAATTGGATATGAAAATGGAACACCTTTGTCCTCATCATGATCTTATATTAAATTTATTAAAGCCTCATGTAATCTATTTCCTCTACCTCAAAATCAAATGAGACTTAAGCTTTCAAAGCTAAAAAGTCTTATATGTCAAATAACAAAAGGAAGTTTCACAAGACACAACCCTCATTAACACAAAGAGGTAAGTCACAAGCTAGAAGACTACCACTTAAGCATGCTTATATGTTCATTAGACATAACACTTCTAAACATGCTATACAATATAATTCTCATAAACATGTTGCACAAACCTATCAAAATACACATTGCCATTGTTAATGTATGTCACACTCTTCACATAAAGGATAAAGAAATTTTAGGAATTATACACAATCGTAACACCAAATGCATGTCTCATTTACTAGGAATTTATGTCATCCTAAATAATTTTTTTTTGAAAATGTTGTATGTTCATATGCATGATCAAAGGATAAACTAACAATGTGTGCTTGTATAGAAGATTACATATGAACTTGCTTCCTTTGGATTATCTTGAGACTAACCAACCTAGTATAAGAAAGGTTTGGCTTTAAAATAATTCTTAAATTATTTTATGTAGATGTTGCTTGAAGTCCATAAAAAAAATCAAAAGGTATCTCGAAAGTGGATGTTCAAGACATATGACAGGAGATAAGGAGCAATTTAATAAGCTTGACGCAAAGGATTGAGGAAATGTCGCATTCATGGACAATGCCAAAGGAAAGATAGTAGGAATTGGATAAATTAATAATCCTTAACTCTTATCTATACACCATGTGTAATGGTCTTAAATATAACTTGTTAAGTATAAGTCAATTATGTGACATAAGAAATAAAGTCACTCTCTATCATAGAACTTGCTTTGTTAGTAGTCTTTATGAAGACAAAGTAAGTTTTAGTGGTGAAAGAGTAGACAATGTTTTATGTTATTGATTTAAATAAAATTGATAACAAAGACATAAAATGAATAATGTTTATCTCTAATGACACATGGACATGGCATAGAAGGTTAGGATATGCAAATTTTGAGCTTTTGAATGATCTTTGTAAACACACACTTGTGATTGGTTTATCTAAGCTTGAATTCACTAAGGATAAGCCTTATGATGCTTTCTAAAAGGGAAAAAAATCCAAGTCTTTTAAGCTTAAGAAGGTAGTTTCAACCTCTAGGCCACTTGAACTTATACATATTGATTTATTTGGACCAACTAGAGTTGCTAGTTTAGGTGATATGCGCTATGCTTATGTCTTGGTTGATGACTACTCTAGATACACTTGGGTGTGTTTTCTTGCTCAGAAAAATGATGCTTTTAAAGCATTTGAATTTTTTTCTAAAAGAGTTCAAAAAGAAAAATGTTTTTGCATTTCATCTATTAGGAGTGATCATAGAATTGAATTTGAAAATGAATTCTTTAAAACCTTTTACAATGAAAATAATATTTCATATACTTTTTCTTCTCTTAGAACTCCTCAACAAAATGGGGTAGTTGAAAGGAAAAATAAAACTCTAATGGAAATGTTTATAACCATGCTTCATGAGTATAATTTACCTCTATACTTTTAGGCGAAAGCTGTTAACACGTCTTGTTGCATTGCAAATATAGTTTAAAGGACCAATTTTAAATAAAGCTTTTTATGAGCTTTAGAACAATAGAAAACCCAAAATTTCATATCTTAGTGTATTTAGATGCAAGTGCTTTATATTGAACACCAAGGATAATCTTAAAGAATTTAATTCTAAAGCCAACGAAGGAATTTTCCTAGGTTATGCCACCACTAATAAAGCATATAGAGTTTTTAACAAAAGAACTATAGTAGTTGAAGAGTCAATGAAAGTTTTATTTGATGAATCAAACTCATTTAATCCTATAAAGGAAGTTCGTAGTGTTAATGATTTTATATATAAGCATGTGGATATGAACACCCAAGAAGAAAATGCTAGTAAGCCTTTGAAACTTGAAGGTCCAAGTAAAAAGGACAATGAGGAGATATCTCAACCTACATTGAAGGATGAACTTCTAAAGGACTGACAATTCAAGAAAGCATATCCTCTAGACCTCATCATAGGTGACACTGCAAAGGGCATAGTTACTAGATCTCAACTTAAGTCTATTATTAATTTAGCCTTCGTATCTCAAATTGAACAAAAAAATGTTGATGATGTTTTGAGTTATGAATTTTAGGTATTTGCTATGTAAGAAGAGTTAAATTAATTTGAGAGAAACAAGGTTTGGACCTTGGTTCCTAGACCTAAACATCATCCTACTATAGGGACCAAATAGATGTTTAGAAATAAGATGAATGAACAAGGTGTCATAATTAGGAACAAAGTTAGATTAATAGCTAAATGTTATACTCAAGAGGAAGACATTAATTATGATGAAACATTTTCCCTGGTTATAAGGTTAGAAGCTATTAGAATGTTACTTGCATTTGCATCATTCATAGATTTTAAACTTTATCAAATGGATGTTAAAAGTGAATTTTTAATTGGTTGCATTGAAGAGGAGGTATATGTTTAATAACCTTCGAGTTTTGATTTTCCTAGTCATGTATTTAAACTTTCAAAAGCATTATATGGATTAAAACAAGCTCCTAGAGCTTGGTATGAAGGTTGAGTAACTTTTTATTAGAGAAAGGTTTCTCTAAAGGAAAGGTTAGCACAACTCTTTTTATAAAGAAATCCTATCATGATTTACTTATTATGCAAATATATGTTGATGAAATTATATTTAGAGCTACTAACTTTTGCTTGTGTGAGGAGTTTTCTAGGTTGATGTAAGGAGAATTTGAGATGAGCATGATGGGTGAGCTCAAATTCTTTCTTGGACTTCAAATTAAACAGTGCAAAGATGAGATTTTCATCAATCAAACTAAATATGCTAGGGACATTCTCAAGAAGTTTGGCATGGATGGAGGTAAATCAAGCACGACACCTATAAGTACCACCACCAAACTCAACAAAGATGAGAATGGTAAACTAGTTGATGAAAAGTGTTTTAGGGGTATGATCGAATCCCTTCTTTATCTAACTATAAGTAGATTGGATATCATGTTTGCTACTTGCTTGTGTGCTATATTTTAATCAAGTCCTAGAGAGTCTCATTTGAATGCAATCAAAAGAATTTTCAAATATCTTTGTGGAATAATGCATTTAGGACATTTGTATTCTAGGATTTTATCTTTTGACTTAATTAGTTGTTCAAATGCAGATTTTATTGATAGTTTGCTAGATAGAAAAAGAACTTCCAAAACTTGTCAATTCTTAGGACAATGTTTAGTTTGTTAGTTTAGCAAGAAATAAGTTTTGGTTGCCTTGTCCAATACTGAAGCTAAATAGATTTCAATAAGTCTTTATTATTCGTAAGTTTTGTGGCAAAAACTACAATTATTAGACTCTAGCATTGAGCTTAGTCATATTCCAATTAAATTTTACAATGAAAGTGCTATAACCATTATTGAGAATCCCATTCAATATTCAAGAACTAAGCATATTGACATAAGAAATTATTTCTTGCGTGATCATGTGCAAAATGGTGATATCTCACTTGAATTTATTGATACAAATAATCAATTTACAGATATCTTCACTAAACTTCTCAATGAAGAGAGATTGAATTTCATTAAGCATGAACTAGGCATGATTGATGGTTCTAGTTTATCTTGATTATATATTAAATTTCTTAATTGATGGTTGGATTGTTTAATTTCACAAATTCATGTAAAATCACGTTGTGCTTATTGATTGCTTTCGTTATTAATTTTGATTTTAACAATCTTTTAAATATTTTTTGCTATTTAATAATTTATTGTTGAATGTGTCTTTATTTGTTTTTTGTCAGGTTCTTTTTGGTTTATTTTTAGCATATTTTCGGTTCCTAAGCTTTAAGCTGTTTAAGTTTAGTTTATGTTAATTTATGTTTAGTTTATGTTCTGTTTCCTTTCAGTTTATAAGTTGTTAGCTGTTAGTTTTGTGTCTTGTTTACAATTGATATTTTAATATCATTGCATCTCTATCCTTTTCATTAATGCAATTTTTATTTTATTAAAATTTGCTTTTGCATTTTGACAAAGGGGGAGAAATATTTGAGTTTGAATTAAAATTTTTATGCATAGTTGTTTGAATTTATTTTACATAATTTTGTTTATGCATGCATAGTAACATTGTAGTGTGGCTAGTTTTGTCATATTTTTATATATGATAAAAGCCTTGTTTTTCTTACTTTGTTTATATGTGTATATATATGATAATTAGGTAGATGGACATGCTTTGGCTAGATGGACATAATTTTTTCTTTAAGATTTGGTCTATCTTTTTTTTCATTGTTTTGATTCTTGGTCTTTTATTTCCTTTAGGACTTTTGTTTCCTTTAAGAGAGATCATGTTTTGATTAGCTAACTTTACATGATCATGTGATAGTTAAGTTTGTTGAACTTTAACATAAGTGTTATATGTACTGTGTTTGTGATGTGTTAAGTAGTACTACATGCATTTTAAGTGCTAATAGTTTTTATATATGTTTGAAATTATTTCCCTTCATGTTGCCTAGCATTATAGTTAATGATCATGTTATCGTGTTTTTATGTTTTTAACACATTTGTCATTTTAGGCTATGTTTCTCTTTACCTTATGTTAAATGTTATTTTTTTTACTAAGGGAACAATATTTAAATTTATATTTCTTATCATGACCAAAAAAGGGAGAAATAAAGAAATATATTAAATATTTTATTTGGTATTTTTTAAAAGAATTTTTTTTATTTATTCAATTGATATTTTTATGATTATATTTTTTTCAATTTTTAAATATATGTTGTGATAATTCATTTTTTTTAATTATTCTCTAATACATAATAAAATTATTTATAATTTTTGTATATGTTCATTAAAAATTTCATCTTCTCTGGTTATTTTAAGTTTTATTTTTTTCCTTTGACAAAAGGGGGAGTAGAATGAGATTTTGAATGAATGCATAAATTAATGACTTAGTTATCACATATTTGAATTAATATGCACTCTTATATTTTTTTTACATTAGAATATTTAGATACTTGATGGCTAAATTTATACTTTATTGAATTAAATTCATATGCCTATGCCTTTCAATGCTCATTCTTTTTAACTATATTGAGGGGGAGTATTTAAAAAATTCTTAAAACCCTTAGTATATGTTGAGGAGGAGCCATTGAGCAAAGTTACACATTCCTGCACTTATGATTTATTCTCTATCATTCAAAATTGTTTGTCAAAGTCAAAAAGGGGAGATTGTTGAACATTTGCATAATCAAGTGTTAATCCATTCCCATTTTGACTTTAATAAACATCTTTGGATCACTATATTCTTTGTTTAAGTGTGATTATAAGCATAGGTACAATATTATTCTAAATAAAAGCCAAGTCATAATACAACTCAGTAGAGGGATGTGATTGAAGTAAGGTTGCCATAGTGATAAAAAGCTTGTAATTCAGCTCAACATAGGCTGCAACTGAAGCCTTACTTCTATGGTGATGACCCAACACATATATTTTTGAAATTATTAAAAGAAATAGACATTGGAGACATAATCATTGGGTCCACCAACTATATTTTTTAAGCTTAATCTATATATATATGGTCTAGAGTTAAGATAAAAAAAAAAATAACAAACACACACATATATTACATTACTCTTTGATTATCAAAGGCTCTCTAAGCATTCATTAAATTTTATTTGTTCCTTTGTATCAATGTTATTTATATTGATGAACTCTTGTGAGAGTTGGTTATGTGATAGAAATAAGACTTCATCTTCATCTAATTCTTGGGACAGATCAGAGGGGAAGTGAGATATATTTTTAGTGGAATTGCTTTAAGTGTTTAGCCATTAAAACACTGGGGAATTGGTTGAAGATTTAGCCTTAAAACTCTTGTTTGTGTAACGATGAACTGTGAACCTTAAACTTTTGTAATCTTAATCTTGTGAATAAGATTGTGGGTATTGAAAAATCCTAACTTAGGCATAAGTTAGGTGGAGATGTAGCATTGTTGAGAATTCGAACTCCTTAAATTTCTATATTTTTTATTCTTCCTGCTCTATTCTTTTTCAATTCTTATTCATTCTTTAAATTCATTTTAATTTTTCTAAAGTGTTTCATTAGCCTTATTCATACCCCTCTCTAAGGTGAGGCTAGGTTTGGTTAAAAGGAGGTCTAATAACCTAAGAAAAATTGTAGTAGGAGAGCTAAAAATATATGGAAATGAGTTTCCAAAACCTTTGAATAGACAGATTTTTGAGTGTGCATGTGTTTTTCTCTTGCTTCCCCCTCAAAATAGGGTATGGAGACCTCTATTTATATGGAAAAATTATGCCTAGGGGTGTGTGAGTGCATGGTCATGTGTGTTCCTAGAACAAAGTGTGTGAAAGTGCACGTGGTTGTGTGCTTATCATATGGTCATGCGCTTAGCACTTGATCACATGCTAGGTGTGTGGCCATGCACACTCTTGAGTGGTTGTGTGCACTTTCATGTGACGTGCACACAATTTGAGGCTTTTTTTAGCTATTCTGAGGTTGGTTCTTAGGTCTTTCGAACATGTTTATGAACTCCCTTTTATCTAATTTAGCCTTGAGTTCAACACCTAACACTTAGAGTTATTTATGGCTATGTGCGCACTTCTAAACAATACACATTAACCCTCAGGTTTTTTTGGACTATCCAGGAGCACTTCCAGGGGTTTTAGAGCCTTTTAGATGCATTCCCAAAGTCCATTTATCTAAATTGATCTCCTTTTTTTTATGAAGTTAGGTCCTAGTCTGATGAAATGATCACTGGCTCCACAAATTGTGCATTCCGAGAGAAGATTGCTCGAAATAAACCTCTTATTGCTTCGATAGTTCATATTTTATAAGATTGGAGTACAACTTAATGGATAGATGATTGATTTTACACATCAGTGGAATCAATTAGGGTTTCAAGATTGCATACTTCAAAGGTGTTACGAATGAGCAGACTCTAGTCATGTTAAAGTTTCATTTCATTATTGTCCCCTTTTTAGGGACAATCAAATTTTTGGTATGACAGTTGCCCTTGCTTCATCTATATTGTATAGCCACCTAGCACTAGTGTTAGTACATATGAAGCAAATGCAAGGATGCAAAAATCGTTTAGTAGGGAGAGAGGTATTTACCTGTGGGTTATCTTTAGATGTCTTATTGAGATTCAACTGTTGTCCTAGTGTCGTGATCATACTTGTTGTTGTTTTGGTCATCATCCAAGATGCAGTTTTATGCAAGGATGTGATATAAAGATGTGAATATGACTCTAGGTTCATGTAAAGATGTGATTTTCACACAAACGATTGTTTTGGACTATTTCAATACCACTTTTTTTTTTTTGGGGGGGGGGGGGGGGAGGGGGGGTTTAGAGCCTTCTAGACACATTTTTAAAGTTTTTTTTATCAAAATTGATTTTTATTTTTTCACAAAGTTGGGTCCCGATTTAATGGAATGATCACTATCTCAACAAGCTACATGCTTTGAGAGAATATTGATTGAAATAAGCCTCTTATTGCTCTGATAGTTCATATTTCATATGATTATAGCACAACTTAATGGATCAGTGATTGATTTTACATATTAGTGGAATCAATTAGGGTTTCAGGGTTGCACACTTTAAAGGTGTTATGAACGAGTATACTTTAGTCATGTTTAAAGCTTCGTTCATTATTGTGCCTTTTTAAGGACAGTCAAATTTTAGGTGTGATAACAATAATTATTAATATAATTTCCTATAGTAGCATACACTATTAGTTTGCGTAAGAGCCATACAATAGAAGCATTTTTCATTTGTAAACCTATTGTGCCTAGGTGCATAAGAGATTTTAGTGTAAGAATGTTGCACAATTCTATATGATTCTAGAGTTTAAATAGAAGTTTTGTGCATGTCTTCTATTAGGCAAGTAATGCATATATAAATATAGTTATAAATGTGCAAATCGTTATATAAAATTAAATGCTTATGTGTGTATTTCTTTATATACATGAAAATATGCTTGAGGTAAGGTCTGTTGGCTTAAACCTTACACCTTTTAGCTTTAGGTGGATTTACATTGTGAGGTATAACATAGGCTCTTAGTAAGTGAGATTCTTCAAATTTAGTAGCTTAAATCTTACAACCATTAGAAATTAGAGATGATTCAAGCTTAGCTTTAACAAATCTTATAGGAGTTAATGAGGAGGAGGCTCTAATAGAGTAGTTAATTCCATGTGTACCACTGTGAAATTTTTAAGAAATCAAGAGATTATCGAGAGTTTCTTTTCCCTTTTGAAATTTAACTCTTTAAGTTCAATATCTATTTAGAAAGGTTTTCATTTTCTTCTTTACTTTTATCAAATTCATATTTCAAAGAAATAATAACTTTCAAATTATTGAAAAATGACTCATTAGATATAACTACTTTAGAAAACTCATTTTTTATATTCTTAAATTATTCATTTTTGAAAGCTCTAGTTTGTAAAGCTTTTTCTTTAATAGTAAATTAATGTATTTTAACATAAGCTTGCTCATAATACAACTATAATCATCATTATCATCACAATTATTTTTAGATTCATAATTATAATTGCCACATGAGGAATGAGAAGTAAAAGGTATCTCATTGTCTTTAAGAACCATGAAGCAAAGACTATTTGCCTCTTATTTCTCTTATTCCTTTTTTTAATTGAGGGAGTCATCCCACGTAGCCTTGAATGCTTTCCTTTTGTCCTTTACTCCTTTGCTCTTTTGCTTTAGCTTAGGGCACTCACTTCTAATATGACTAGGCTTCTTGAATTTATAACACATTTGCTTATTGTCTTTCTAGTTGTTACTCCTTTTAGAATCCTTTTGCTTGGCCATGTTTCTCTTTTTTAGATACTTCTTGAATCCTCTAATGAGCATGGCAAGCTTCTCATCTTCTTCACTTAAGTCTTTAAGGCTCTCATCTTTATTATCTTTTTGAGAATTCTTAAGAGCAATCC
The DNA here is from genome assembly GCA_947683625.1 of Mallotus nudiflorus. Lineage (NCBI taxonomy): Eukaryota > Viridiplantae > Streptophyta > Magnoliopsida > Malpighiales > Euphorbiaceae > Mallotus > Mallotus nudiflorus. The sequence goes on along the minus strand of CANTUR010000049.1, from coordinate 5,944,968 downwards.
CATTTTTTCTTCTCTTCGTTATCTTCATTGTCATCTTGTCTTTGCTTCGAGGTTAGCTCATATATCAATAGCTTTTTAATGAGAATGCTAGTTAAGAATTTTGACAAATCATATGCTTTTTCAATGGATATGACCCTCGATTCCCAGTCCTTCTTGAATAGTACTATAAGGATCTTTAAATTCATTACTTCCTTAGAGTAATACTTTCCCAACTTATTCAATGTGGGAAGAAATGCATTAAGCCGATTAGTCTTCTCAGTTATGGTTTCTTGAGGTTTAATCTTGAAATGTTCATACTTATATACATGAAGCTGAACTCTCTTATTTCTCACTTGAATATTGCCTTTATAGTGACTTTCAAGAGTTTCCTATATCTCCTTAGTGAATTTATAATGTTTCATCTTGCTTTATTTTTCTCTAGATATAAAAGCAAGTAAGAGGCTCTTTTGCATCATGATTGTGATCCTCATAGTCCCAATTGGGATATTAGTCATCACAATCATGAGATGGGTCATGAGGGTCATTATTTCTTTATGAATTTGAAGGAATTTGAAGGTTTCTTGTACATAGAGGTTCTCATGACGGTGAGAGCACTAGTGAGCTCACAATCGTGAGCACCTTTACTTGCTTGACTTTTCTTTGAATTTAAATTCCAAATGACTTTAATTTAATATCTACCTTAATGACACACATGAACACATATATTAAAACATCAAAATTGTTTTTATAAAGTCAAAATAAGGGTAATTATCCATTGATTATGCAACTGATCAATATAATGCGACATTTATGAACATAGAAAGTGGTGCCACTTCAACAAAGTAGTATGACTTTGTAAATGCTCATGAAAACAAGATTGTAGTACAAGGCCATATTTGTGCTGAAAAAATTTAAACTCTAAAAGAGAGTAAAATAGTTTCATGTGTGTGAAATTTTTAATTCTTGTAGTATAAGGTCATATTAGTGCTAAAAAATTTTAAAATTTAAAAGAGAGTACAATAGTTTCATGTGTGTGAAATTTTCAATTCTAATGTTGAGAAATCATGGCAAAAACCAACATTAGTTGGGACATAGTCAATTGTCTAACCGTATATACCACTAAAAAATAGCATGTTTTTAGAGAGATATACAAGCATGTTCGTAACCATGTTCATGGTTATTTATTCTTTGGAAAAACATCCAAATGTAGACATGGGCAAGGACAATTGCATTTCTTAGGGTTGAGGATATGGTCATGGACATGGCTATGTTCGAGGATGTGCTTTGAAAAAATACATGAACATACAGTTTTGAATGACAACTATTCAATGAATAGAAATGTCTCTTCAATCAAATATTTTTGTCCTTATAAATAATTAATCTAAAATATAAATAAAACTATACAATCAATTTATAACTAATATGAATATGAATTTTTTTTAAAAATACATCTCAATATATTAAATTTTTATGCAATTAGTATTTAGTAGGTATTTTAGTATGAAAATCTCAATTATTATATTTAATTATAATCTAATTACATATGCAACGCAACAATAATTATATATAGTGTATTTTGTTTTTTTTTCTTAATTTATATACAGAAATCAATTTATTTTTATCATAAATTCTATAGATATACGTATAGTTTTGTCTTAGATTCAGTTCTTGGCTCAAATATTTATAAAAGATCCAAAAGGGAACCTAATATTTATCTAATTCGGCTAATTAGTTTGGTCCAAAACTAACATTATTTGGTTCAATATGATTTTAGTGAAATTTGGTTTGGAACATCAATTTATTTTTTTTCATCTCGTTCTCAACCCTAATGTTTACAAGCAAATTTTGGATAGTACTAGTAATTTTTTATATGATCCATTTAGATAACATGAAATTAAAAGTGTTTGAGTTCGATATAAATGAATTGGACCACAAATGGGACAACCTTTTTAAAACTTGTCAAATATAGGTTTAAATGGTTTGAAACCTACTTAATCCATTTAAAACATGAAATGACACATTTAATTAAATATTATAATGTGTTAACATGTGATATACAACACAAAAAGATATATATTAATACACTTAACTATAAAAGTATTTAATATATATATATTATATATTAAAATAAAAAAATTTTTCATACTTAAATATTGTTGAATTACAAAAATATACAACTTAAATTTTTTAAAAAATATTATAATTCCTATTAATGAACTTAAAATTGATATATTCAATAATTTTATTTTTCATTATGAGTAGATTTTAAATATGTTAAACATGTCAAAGAAAGTATGTATGAATATAGGCTTTGAGATGTGATTAAATCAGTATCTTTTAAGTATTTATTGCCTCCGCTATAAATGTACTCTTAGATTTTAGTAAGAGTACAACAAAATACTTTATGATAAAAAAAAAACTTGAAAGCCTTCATACAACAAAAATTTAGAATCTTTTCTAAAGAACCTTAAAAAAAAAGAGTTGATGAATATAAAGATAAGAGAAAAATGATTGTTTTTTTTTTTTAATAATCTTGTTATCATGTAGGAAATGTGTATTTATAATGTTATAGACATCATTTATTTTGTAAGTTTTTAACAATTTAGTTATGATTTTAATTATATAAAATAAGTTTTAAAAATATTTACATTTTCAAATATCCATTTTAAATTGTACTTAATCAATCATTCCAAAAGATTCAAATCTCCAAACTGAACTATACTATAAAAAAAGGGATAGTATGGTATGAAAATATTTTTAAATTTAGCACACTGCTGAAAAATTTATTTTCTAAATTGCAAAATTTAATATAATTCTATATTTTAAATTTTCAGATTCTTATTGACCCATATTCATCACTAGTAAATATATTCACAATACCATTATTGTGACAACATATCACTTTAGGATGAAGACATATTTGGTGTCTAAACTTTTTAAATTTAACAATTGGGTGTTTGAACTTTTTAAAATTACATTAAAATTATTGATCATTTGCATAATCAATGTGTAATTACCTATATTTTGACCATTAACAAATCAATTTTGATCTACTAATCCATGTGCCTAAATGTGTATATAACATAGGCATTTGAAGATAACCATTTGGGTACAAGGAACACGTGTATTTTGAGTTTCTAGTCCTCATGATCCCTTACATTATCATGATCATGCATCCCATGATAATGATCAAGTGTCTCACGATCATGAGCTAAAGAATCCTCAATCTTAAAACGTTATAGTGGTCCTCACACTTAATCCCATGATCATGACTGTACCATGCCTGCTCATGATCATTCAAAATCTCTTAAGCTTTGAATGTCCAATAGTCCTTGCAAGTAGTTCCATGATTGTGATCCAGCATGTCTCATTCATGATCATCAGCAACCAAATATATGCATTCTTCCAATCTTCCTCACAATTATCTCCATAATCATAAGGACACTAGCCATGATCGTGATCATACTCTTGAGATGTCAAGCCTTCAATGGTCAAAATTAAACTCTAATGGCTAGTTATTCATCTCCCACAATTATGAGTGTGCTTCTCACTATCTTGAGCAATCAATTTTTTAAAAAAAGTTAACATTTAATAAACTACTTGATTCTTAGGGGTGATTTTTAACCTCTATAGTAGTCATTTTTCACCCTCTTAGTATAACAAATGCTGGAGAGTCATTAAAAGAGTTAGAGTTTTTAGTTAAGCTCCATTTTTTTAGCAATATACTCACTCTTTAGCATTTATTGATTTTTCTTTATTTATATAATTTCTTTGTGATGTTTAAACATTTTGAGTGTTTAGGTTTGTGTGATTAGAGTTAGGAATTTATGTCTTATACCCTTTCTTAGGTTAGGAAGAAGTGAAGTAAGGATCCTCTCTACGGAATTGGTTCAAGTGTGATCAGTAAAGCACTTGGTTAGAGCTTAGCCTAGAGAAGCTCACTTGTAAAAAGGTTTGAGTTGAGCCTCAAAACCTCAGTGGTTTTAAATCAATCTAGAGTAACATATTGAGTGTAGGTTTACAAAAACCTATCCCTAGATAAGCTAGGTGGAGACATAAGTTCATTAAAGAGCCAAATTGCTTAAATTTCTTGTGTCAAACTTCTTTATCTCTCACTTTTTATTCTTTTTTTTAGCTTTAAATTTTTCTTAATCTCATTCAAAAGAAAAACTAAATTAACCCTATTCACATTTATGGCCTTTCAGGATTGTTGCAACCTATATAAATATCATAGAATAATGTATTAAGTAGGTGATAATTAAGTTGTCTAAGGGTTGTTGCAGACCTTAAATGACACATGATAGTCATGTGAAATTTAACTAAGAAATGATAATACTAGCCTACTTCACAACATTTTTTGCCTCATTGCGTATCTTTTCTTCCTCTTTTATTGCCTTCTTTAGATTCTTTTATTGTTTTTTAAATGAAAAAGTGTTCAAGACTGATTATAAGAAATCACTATCATTATCATCATTATTTTCATCCTTGAAATTACCCAAATTATATTCAAACTTTCATTATTCTTTTTCTTTAAGACCTTCTTTAAAGAATACCAAAAGCAACTATTTCTTTGAGGACTCAAATCTATTAATGATTTTGATGATTCAGAAGATTTAAATATTAAAGTAAAAAAAGAATCATAGGACTCATGTTTATTATTATTATCATCTTATTTAAACCCTTTTTCTTAGCTTCCAAGAGTTTTTTTTCTTGTAAAGGTAAGAAAAACTCCTCACATGATCTTGATAATTTTTTAGATTTTCTACCTATGCTTTATTTTTTATCCCAAAATGTGATGAGCCTATTTTTATTGATTTCAAATCTATTGTATGTGTTAATGTGATATATATACGTATATATACATATATATATATATATATATATATATATATATATATATACACACACACACACCCATGTGAATGTATATGCCTAAAACCACCTCTGTCGGCCCGTCACTATCTCTGTCTTCCCTCTCACTGTGCCGCCCCCATCTCTGCCGTGGACAGAAGCTCACAGGTTGTTGTTGTTGTTGTTGTTGTTGTTCTTCTTCTTCTTCTTCTTCTTCTTCTTCTTCTTCTTCTTCTTCTTCTTCTTTTTCTTCTTCTTTTTCTTCTTCTTGCCTTGCCAGACAGCCAGCCTTCCTCCTTTGCACGACTGTCCCCTGCCAGCTTCGTCCCTCTGCTAGTTGCTACCTCCTGACTAGCCTGAATTGCTCCATCTTCCTCATTTTTTCGGTGGTAGCAGGTCTTCTTCTCCTTCCTCTGTTTTGTCCAGCGGGTTGGTGAGTAACAACCCCTCAATTCTTCCCTTTTTCTTCTTGAATCTTTGATGTTTTCGATGGATCCTAGGGCTGTTGTAGTGTGGTTGATGATAATGTTAGTTTTGATTTTTTTTTAGGAAAATTTGGTGGATTATTTTATTTATGCAAAATTTTTTTATTAAAATTTCTTGATGTTGGTTGGTTATTTTTGGTAGATTTTTAATTAATTGAGGTTTTTTAGTGTTTTAGGAGGTTGACTTTTGATTTTTGATAAATTTGGTGAGTTATGTGATTTTTCAGAATTTTATTTGAATTTTATGTGATTTTTATTTGATAATTAGTTGGCTAAGTGGGTGTTAATTGAGGTTATGTAGTAATTAGGTTAATTAGTGTTAATTATTTGTAATGTATTAATGTTTAATTAAGATTTTAGAATTTATGGAGTTAATTGTAAATTTTTGTAAATTTTGGGTATTTAATTATTATTTTTATTAATTTCAAAATTTATTGTAAAAAAAATTATGAAATTTTGATAATTGATATTATTATTAAATGTTATTAATTTTAGAACTTAAATTATGGTTTTTGTGACTTTTAAACTATTTTTTATAAATATTTTTAAGTTTATGTCAAATGTGAATTATTAGGTTAAATTATATTTTTAGAAAAAATTAGTAGTTATTTATATGTTTTAATTATGTTAAGATGTTTAATGTAGAGAAAATGATTTTTAGATGTTTGTATAATTTACAAGGAATTTAAAAGGATTTTTACAAATTATCTACTAAATTAGACCAATTAGCATGGATTTCTCAAAAAATTAAATTTTAATAATATGTTAGGTATTATTTCGAATATTATGTGTATTTTTCTATTATTTGGATAAATATGTAATTTTACGCTAATTATAATATATATATATATATATATATATATATATATATATATATATATATATATATATATATATATATATATATATATATATATATATATATATATATATATATATATATTTTAATTAGCTTTATTAACATTAAGAGGTTTAGAGATATATTTTTATATATGTATTGATAGATAATTTTCATTAAGTAATATTAATTGTGAGTGTTGTTTCTATATATATATATGTTGGTTTGTGAAATTTTATTTTTTTTAAACCTATATTGAGAGATGATTTTTCAACTATGGATAATCATTTATGTGATGTGTATTTCGGGGGAAAAATAAATAATTTAACAATTTTGTGATCTCAGTCGGGGCTAAATGTAGTTCTAGAAGCCCGACTCGAGTGTGAATGTCTGCGATTATTAGAAGTGCATTTTCTATGCAGGTTTGGCTCTACCTTTGGTAGAGAGATGTTCGTTTTACAAAGGAGACTTTGTCGAAATTTTGGTAGATTTTCTCGTAAAACACGATATTTGTAATAATTTCTACCGTTAATTAGGCTTTTTCCTGTCTATCAAGTCTTGTCCAATCTTCTTCGAGTCAACCTAGAATTTCACTATTTTTGTTGATTTTTGATTTTTAATTTCTTGGTCATGTTTTAAAATCGATCTATTAATTTTTTTTTAGAGCATATCAGAGCAGAAGCCGTGAGATCGAGGCAGATGCGCGATCGTCAGCCTTCTCATTCATCTTGTAAGTCGATAAAATGATCTGTGCACTTAAATTTTTATATTATTATTATTATATGATTTATTTAATTTAATGATGTTGTTTAAGTGTATTTTATTTATTTAGAAATCAGTTTTGAGAAATTTTGGTAGAACGGGCTACCTGGTGGGTTTCATTAGGACCGTGTGCACATGGTAAAGATTGAGAGACAGATCTGAGATATGTATGACTTGTGAATATAAACTGGGACAGGTGCCTCAGTGGAAGCCTTTGCTCTCGGGTACCACCAGTGATTGGAAAGTTAATAATGGACTGGAATGGGTGCCTCGGTTGATGCCCTAGCTCTTGGGGAACGCCAGTGCCATATATTTGGATTAAGTGAATGACTGCGACTTGATGCCTCGGTTGATGCCTTTGCTCTCGGGGACCGGCAGTCTAGTTGGAATAAGTGGGTTTGGTTAGCCAATTAGAACTTTGGGTTTAGGGTTCTATCGAGATTTTTCAAAAGCTATATCTATACATTATAAATTATTTTCACTATAACTATTTGGTTTTCAAAAAGGTTTTCAAACCGTATAGCTCTTTTTATTGACTTACTCAGTGAGGTCTGATTCTCCTCAATTTATTTTTTTCAGGAGCTTGGGAGTTCGACCTCAGATTGCCTCTATGCCGGATTTCTTTATCTCCGGCCATTTTATGTAGGTCATTGTAAGTTGTACTGATGTAATACTCTAGCAAGCTGCAGTAGTAACTGTACTATGAATTGTATGACTTAAGTATATTTGAGTATTTATATGTATCAACCACGCTTATGTATGATGATTTAAGTTTGATTTGTGATATGCGACGTTGGAGAATATTTTTATTATACACTCGATTATGTTTAACTTTAGAAAAATCAGTTTAATAATGTGTTCTGTTATAAAATAAAGTTTTAAATTGTAAAGTTTTATTTTTCTTTTTCTTTAAGGCTTACTACGAGTTTCGAGGGCCTTATGCCTACCCATTCCCTAGTGTCGGTCACGTGCCACCGGGTTCGGGTTATGACACAAAAACTCTCATCTTCATCACTCAAGAAACTTCCTTTTCCATTTGTATTAATAAAAATGTTTTGAGGTTCATCATTATGATCCTCTGAAATAAAGCTATAAACTATTTTTTCTTCATCAAGTGAGCCTAATTAAAGTTAGGCATTGAATTATTAAAGGAGTTAAATTTTTGAAATTAGTTATCTAAATCATTAAGGACAAGTGAATCAATAAAGCCAAAATAATTGATTTTAGAAAGTTCTTTAATAGTAAAAGAACTAAACTTTCTAAAGTTTTAACCAACCTGTCTATAATCCCATTTAAAAAATTATTCATATACCAACCTCAAATGACACCTGCAAACTCCACTCATAAATAAAAAGGAATAAAATTTGGTTTCGATCATATTAAAATATTGCCACTAATTCTAACCATTATTTAAATATCAAACTCATATATTAAAAGCTTTCAATTTTACAATTATTAACAAAAGTATTTACATACAAAATGCTAAGAAAATTGAAATAAGAAAAATATTAGGAAATCATATACCTTTTCATATTCATAGCTTTCACTCTTTATAAACAACTTCTCAAAATAATGCTTTTACAAATTAACATGAACACTTTATCAATAGCATTGATCAATATGCTTAGTATATAGGCTTTGTTAACAACAAATAAGTTTTCCTTTTTTTTTGTTTGATTTTAGTAAGGTCTGATGTACTTACCACTCATGTGCCTCTCTTTTTCACCCATTTATTGTCCAACTCATTCAAAATTTTGGGGCTATAGTATTATATGTTAGCATTTACCTACTTAATATATTGTTTTATGATATTTATATAAGTTGCAACACTCAATTATAATTTTAAAAAGTTCAAATAGCTAATTATTAAATTTTAAAAAAAAATTAGACACCAAATTTGTCTTTATCACTTTCTTCAAGATAAATTTAAGATTGGAAAAATTGCCCAATTAGTGTGTGAAATTTTCAATTTTGCTATTTTGGTGGTTGGTCTTTTTTGCAATTGGGTATTTGAACTCATTAAAATAACTTTAGTCGAGTGCTTCTGTTCGGCCACTAATGGTTCGAGTGCTGAGTATGAACATGTTAGGCCCACAATTTGGAAAAGAACTTGCAATGTCAGTGATTACAAGTACATTGGCAAATATGCCCTTTCAAATTGCAAATAAAAATACTAAAATGTTTTATTAATGTTTAGGGTAGAAACACTCAATTTATCAGGGTTTCTAGCATAAAACATATTAAATGTTTAACAAAGAAAACAAAAGATTACAATTTCCTTTTAAATTATAATTTTGACAAAAAATTGCAATTTCATTCATCTTCTCACTAACAAATGTTATATTATTAGTTACAAGAGACTTTCTAAATGGAGATATCTTAAAGGTACATTGTTATTTTTTAACATTTGTTCTTTGATGAAAGAGTTGTTTTGTTGTGGCATTTTAAGGTCATTATTCCATATTGTTTTCTTTGTTGTTTGATTTTGCATATTAAGATTCAATTCTAATTAAGAAGTAAAACCTTTTAATTTTTTTTAATGTTTTCTCATTTCTTTTATACATGTGACAATATAGAGGGTATTATTATTCATATTTTTTATGATGATGTATATGTAAGTGGAAAAAGTTTCCATGAAAATAGTTGTGTTAGAGGAAAGAATGTGCATTTTAAAGTGAATATGAAAAAAATTTAGTCTTATAATGTTGTAATTTATGGTATAAAAAGTATAATCAAGAATAAAATGGGTAATAAAGAAGTTATAAAGATACATTTTAGGAAACCAATATGTCATTAGCACATGGATTACTACTATTATATGAGAGGTCTTTGTCAAACTTATTGAAATTTTGAAAAAAAAAAGCCATAGAATTTAGTTGTATATAGAGCATAACACAACTAGTCCAGAATAGGAAATGGTCCCCAACAGAAAAATGGTCCACCTATGGAAGTGATAAGGGGTGAAGATAAAATTTATAATCTAATAAAAGAAAGAGGGTTGGGTGGTATTTGTGAAGACTTGCTAGTTTGTGGATAACAAAGAAGAAGGAGAGAGTTCTAATGTATCAGCATGGGAGAGGCACAAAACTTAAAGGTGTAGCTGGTGTCAATCAGCCATCTTTAGCAAAAGAATTAGATGGCATATTGAGCTATGTGCAAACAATTATTATTAATGAATTTTGAGATAATGATGTTCATAGTCAAATAAAGGAAGTAGTTCTTAAAAGGGAGCGGTTAAATGTAAGTGGAGAGGAAGAAACACTGAGTAATGAACCAACAAAGGTTAAAGGAGAAGTAGTGGATGAAGAACCAATGGGGGTGAAAGAGAAGCGATTGGTCAGGTTAAAAGCAGGTCTTAGTTTCAGGGGTTCTGAAGAAGTTGAAAATTAAGAAAATGTTAGGGCTGTTTATGCTGATGACATTGATTTACTTATTAATTGTGATTGCTTGTCAAATATGGATAATAAAGAGTTACTAAGTGCTAGGAAAGATTTGAGAAAGGTAGCTAAGAAGAGAAGAAGATCTAGTATAGACACTACTAAAATTAGAAGTCAAGCTTGAACATAAACTATTATTGAAGAACATATACAAAGTCAAGAAGCACAATTGTTACTCATAAAACTATTAAATTAACTTTTTACATTGGAGATCTGTTAGTGAATGAGGATATTTTAATAGTGATTCAGATTTTGATTCAAATAGGGATTGGAATTGCTTGAGCAAAAATGAAGACTTAGATGAAGACCATGTAGTGAGAATTAAAAGCAAGTTTCCTACTTATAGTCCAAATCTTGAGAATATATCACTTTGTCTTAGCATGGCATTTAGAGGTCCAAAAGAATTTTAGTTATTACAAGGTATTCACTTCAAGAAAGGCATACCATTAAGTTTATAGTGAATACTGAATTTGAAATAAGAGAAAAATGTGTGCAAATAACATATCTTTAGGTGCTTGCATGTTATGGTAATGTCTCACACCATTTTTAGATTAAGGCATATTTTGAAGAGCATAATTATCTAGTTAAAAGCAAAAATAAAAGAGTTACTACTAAATGAATTGTTGCCAACTATATGCACAAGTGTATACATGTCATTAAGTTGGTGGATTTGAAGGATTTAATGAAAGAAGACATAAAAATTGACTTCACACTATCACAATTAAGAAGGGCTAAGTTGTTTACTATGGAAAAACTTCAAAGAGATTTAACAAATAAATATGGGAGGTTATGGAACTACATTGGTGAAATTTAAAGGTCAAATCTAAGAACTACAGTTGAGATGAAAGTACATAGACCAATTCCTAAACAATTTCCATTTTTTTGAAAGGCTTTATATAAGCTTTGATTGCTTGAAAAAAGGTGTATTAGGAGGTTGTAGAAGAATATTAGGGTTAGATGGATATTTTCTTAAAGGCACTATCAAAAGTGAAGTTTTGGCTGCTATTGGAAAAGATATGAACAACCAAACATTCCTAGTGGCTTAGTTTGTTGTCATTTATGAAAATAGAGTGACATGGATTAGTTTATAAATTACTTGCAAAAGGTATGGATATAAAGGATGGAGCTAGATACACCTTCATTACTAACTAACAAAAGATAATTGTATATCTATGTGATTGATACTAAATATCATGTGCACTTGCAATTTTAATAATTGATAATGTACTTAGAATTTTGAAACTAAACACTAAAATAAAGTATAGGGCTTGCTGGATGCGATTAAAAATCTTATGCCTAAAGTAGAATATAGATGTTGTGTTAGGCATCTTTATGCCAATTTGAGAAAGAAGCACAAAAATAAGGACCTATAGAAGCAATTTTCAATGTTTACAAAATTAAACAATATGCTAGATTTAAAGGCAAACATAAAGGAAATGAAGAGGCTGACTCTTAAAGGTTTTAAGGATATGCTCTTAACATACAATGGTGATTAGATGTGCTTCAATGAAGTTGGATGTTTGAAACATCAATTAAATTTTCCAGAACAATAATAAATTATTAGAAGAATTATTTTTACCATTTATTTACTAATATACTATAATTAGGTATCAACATAATTCATTGGCAAAGCACTTCAAATAATTCATAAAATTCATTCAAAAATCACTTTAAATCATTATTGAAATTCTTTCATCCATACATTAAACCAAATAGTGGTTACATATTATTAAAAACACAAGACAAGTGCAACATGACATTCAAATGGATTAAGGTTCCACTCCTATAAAAAAAATTATAGCCATATATTAAAATAAACATTAGTTAATCCTAGTGGTGATTTCTAATTTTTAAATGTGATATTTCATGCAACCTATCATACCTTAAATTTGATTGTCCCAAAAAGGTCCAATGATGAAATGAATCCCCAAGACGACTAGAGTTTGCTCGTTCATAATACCTCTGAAGTGTGAAACCTTAAAACCTAACCGACCCCACCAGTGTGTAAAATCAATCACCAAGCCATTAAGTTATGCTTCGACCTTGCGAAATACAAATTATCAGAACAACGAGAGGTTTTATTTCAAGAAAACTCCCCTTAGAATACTCAGCTTGTTGGGCCAATACGTATTTTGTTAGATCGGGACCCAGCTTTGTGAAAAAATGAAAATTGATTTTGACAAAATGGACTTTGAAAATACATTTAGGGGGCTCCAAAACATCCGAAAGTGGTCCTGGAACGGTCCAACACAACTCGGGGATCAATGCATATCACTCAAAAGTATGCGTAAACACCCCTAGGTGTCATGTGCTAAAATAAAAGTTGAATTTAACAAAACAGACTCTGAAAATGCATTTAAAAGGCCTAAACACCCTTGGAACCAACCATATAATAATGTGTATAGAACCCGAGAAAAGCACGTAGAGCGTTAAAGTGCATGTAAAAATGCGCACAAGCGCTCATGGCCACTTATAAAATTACACTCACACATGCATGACCACACCCATACCACCCCATTCTGCACATTTTTTCCTATAAATAGATCCCTCTACACCCTATTTTAGGGGGTAAGCAAGTGAAGACACACACACACTCAAGAGTCAATCCGATTGAAGGTGCAAGAAACCCTTTCCCATATAGTTTTTGCTCTCCCACAACCTTTCCTTTAGGTTGTTAGATCCCTTTTTCCACCAAACTTAGCCTCATCTTTATCAAAGCATGCTTCAAAGGTATACAGTCTAGCATCATTTTATCATCCTTTTGAACCTCTCGACGAGGAAAGCTTGATAATCTCTTGAAGCTAGAGCTTTAAAGTTCACACAAGCTAAGTCAATTATGAGGACCACACAATCATTTAAGCACGTTTACTTTACTGCACTGCATTTTATTTTACTGTCGCCAATGTTTGGGAATATTGTTATGCTTATGTGATGAGACTAGCAATCTTGCATGCTATGTGAATAATATATGCGTTATTATGCTCATTTTACACCATCACTCTGCATCCTCTATTTTTGAAATCATGAAATCACATAATAAATATCAATAATGTGAAAAGTTCATGCCCCGGAATAGAGTTATCATGCTCTCATTCTGGTGATGACCTCATGCATCCTTTATATTATCAGCATTCATCATTATAACATAAATAATCATTGTAAGCATGATCATCCTATCATTTATCAAATAAGTTGTGTAAATGATCGTGTTATCCTTACAGATCAATCATATTAGATTTAATTTTTTGCAATCTTTTTCTTTTCATATGTATTTTATCAGGAAAGTGATATAATAAAATTCTCAGCTTTATTATCCTATATTTTCTGTTGTATTGTGTGAATGATATATAAACTGTCATCACCGAAACTAGGGTGTTACGACAACTATACAATCGAATATCATATAATGAGAAATAGTTAAAAAGTAGATGCGATCTCTTGAATTCGGAAATCTCTACTGGGGACAGTACTCGCTGAGTGACCCGATGTTGTTCCTTTATTTTCCTCATTTTTTAAAAATCGGGTGGCGACTCCAGAAAATCAAAAGTATCTCATTCCCTCGAGACCAATCATTTGTCCCTATTCGGTAAATTTGTCATGTCCCTTGGAAACGAAAAAACCAACACCACAAAAAAAAAAGAGGAAGGTCGCTCACACAACCTAATCACTTAAAGTTTTAACTATAATACTAACTTTTATTATTTAAAGAAGATTATACAATGACCAACACAATTACCACAACTCGTAAAATTATTTCTCTATTTTTGCTCATTTTGTAGTTGCACTTCCAACTCTTATTTGCTATTAAGAAGGCCGAAAATGATTCCACTTAACCTTTCATATAATGGAACCTTGATCCATTTGAAAGTCCTATTGTATGTAGGATCTTTACATTGCTCACCATATGCACAAATATTTCCTTCCATTCTTTATCAGTTTCTTCTTCCTCTTTTGATTTCCTTCATGAGCTTCTCTATATTCCTTTTTTATTTTTTTAGGGTAAAGGCGCATTTTTGCCCTTAAAGTTTATAGTGAGGAGTGCATTTACCCTTAAAGATTTTTTTAGCTCATTTAAGCATAAAAATTTGAAAAATAAAGTTTTAAAGCCCTTTATTTAATGGAAATCTAACTGTCCACTTTCTTTTTCTACTAAATTATAATTTTTAATAGAAAAATATCAATCAGAACCTTAAAATGCTTTCTATTTTCACTTTTATCCTCTTTCTCTTCGTACCCTCACACACTAATTAAGTTAAAGAAAAAAGAAAAAAACATATAAATAACACTTGGGACATATCTAATTCTTCTAGACATATCCCTTTATAATCCACAGCCATATTATCTTTTCAAAACCCTAGCTATTCATGCCTCCTCTTCCCTCTCCTACTCTACATTCATGGTCACCTATCCTCATGCTAATCTAAATTTGCTGCTACCTCTCCTCCTACCAATTGGGTCCACTACCACCTCCTCCTACCAATTGGGTCCACTACCACCTCCTCCTACTTTAATCTAGTCTGTTGCCACCTCCTCCTCATGTTGATCTAGTCCACAGTTGTTGGATTCTTAATAAAGGAAAATCTACTTTCAATTTTTTTTTCCGATGTAGGTAGCTTATGATGTCCCTTGGAAGATATTCCTTAAGCTTATGATTGCTTTTATCTTTAACAACCTTGAGCCTTAAGCTCATAAAATAATACATATATTTTAAAAAAAATATGTAGATTATAATTTTTTTGTGCAATTAATTAAGAAAGTTCTTGCCAGTGGTCTTTTTTATATGTTATCATTTTCTTTATTGTCTAATTATGTTGATTTTTATATGGATGTAAAACATCATGGGTGGCTCGAGAATATACGTGATTGGTGCATATGAAGGCAGCTAAAAAGAAATTTTAGATTAAGATCCTGATGTTCTTGAGACCTGGTTTTCTTGTATTTTATTTCCATTATATGTGTTGGGTTAGTTAGATGATACAGACGAATTGAAAACTTTTTACCCAACTTTGGTACTTAAAACTAGACATGACATTTTATTCTTTTGGGTTGCTCGAATGGTGTTGCTAGGAATTACAATATGAGGTTATGTGTCGTTTACTTTGATATATGTCTCACCTATGTTTTTTAAACTGAATTAGAGTGTGTGATGGTAATGAAGAGAAAGAGGATAAGAGTGAAAAGAAAAAGAATTTTGAGGTTTTAGTTGATTTTTTTAAAAAATATAACTCAACATAAAAAGAAAACAAATAGTTAGATTTCCATTAAATGGAGAGCTTAAAAACTTTATTTTTAAAATTTTTGTGTTTAAAATCTTCAATGGTAAATGCACTCCTAGGTATAGACATTAAGGGTAAAATTGTACCTTTACCTTTTTTTTAGGTCCTTCACTTAATTATAGAATGCTCATTAAGGGCATTTTAAACATTTAATATCAATTGTAAGTGATGATATGATATATTGTTTTTCCAAATTATGGGTCCCATATGTGCACACTTAGCACTCATACCACTTGTGGCTAGGAAAAAGGACTCTACTAAAGCTATTTTAATGAGTTTTCAGACATTTGATTGCAAAAAAAATGTCCAACAACTAAAATAATAAAAATTGAAAAATTCATATATTGGTTATGCAATTTTTCCTTTAAGATTTCAATGAAGTCATCAAGCCACGGGAGTATAACGAGGCTATATTGATGTTGGAATTCAGTTTAAATGAATTTTAGTTACAACCTTACAATGAATGGCTAGAAATAGTTGTATTAACTTCAATCAATGGACAAAACAAAAGTTATCCTTGGTTAGAGTCTTTAAAGAACAAGTCACTTGAATCTTGCAAGGTTTTCCTTTAGCTTATGAGTCTTTTGTTTCAATGGCTTTTAAACCCTCATCTATCTTTATTGAGCTATGAACTGTGCTCCTTAGCCATGATGCAAGAATGGACTCTTTTTTTGTCTTACAAATTATAATTGTTGCTTAATGTGCACTCGCCTCTTCTAATTTTGTTAGGCCTATTATCAATTTTCACACTATAGATAAATTTAAGTGATAAGAGTGTAGGTCATGGGCATGGGAGATTTGGCTTGTATATTTATAAAATGCTTTTTCCTAAATATTTTGTGCATGCTCTAAGGTTTGGTGGACAATCTTATTCTTGCCCAATGCACACTGCATAGAACATTGGCTTCTTGGCCTAGTCCCACCTCTTCCTATGGCGTTTTGTTCCTAGAAATTACGATTGGGATCTTTACAAAAATGCTTAAAAAATAGCCCAAACATTTTAAAATGTACCCACTTTTCATTATTTACTAAAATGATCACCAAAACCAAAATTATTTACCTCCATACAAGCTCTGGCACCATTGCATTGCAGGGCAAATACTGCCTTTAATCAAAAGGCATTTTAATTGCCTTTAAAACCAAGTGGTGCTTTTGGCCTAGTGGTGAGGACAATTGTTTTCCACCACATCAAACATGTTTCAATTGTCACCAAATGCTTGTTTTTTCTTATATATATAATTTAATATTAATATTAAAAATTAAAAATATATTTTAATATTTAATTTAAATAACATATTTATTTAATTTAAATTAGTAATTTTTAATTTAATTAAAATATTATTATTATAATAAATATGCATCAATAGCAAATGAATCATTACAAATTTCAAAGGCATACATTTTGGAATAATTTTTTTTGTTAGATTTTTTGGCATAAATTATTTAAATTATTATTAATGTTAAGGGCGGTTTTTTTTTTTTTAGCTAAAGTTAAATTTCTTGTTGCAAACTTGGAGGGAAGTGAAAATGAAAATAAGTTTTACCCTTTTTTAGTTTTAGTTTTAGTTTTAATTTTTGATTGTTTGGTTTTGTGTGAATTTCATCAATCTCACAAACTTAAAAAGCAATGGATTATAGAGTGTACCACTTCAAATTAATTGTTCTATATATTTTCAATGATTTTCACTATACCATATGTTTTTGGTGTGCTTCTTTTGTTTCTTTGTTCGCAATACTTATGTAAAGTCTTCACCTTTATTCATATTTTGTCCCATTAGTTTAGTTTTTGATCTGCATTATGTGTTCTTGATGAAATTAATAACTTGGGTACTTTAGTTGTTGACTCTTTATTTGCAAATTTGAAAAATAAGCAACTTTTAGTAGTATATTTCATTGAGATACCTTGCATTTACTAATATTTTATCCAATTGTATTGTGTGCTTAGTTTTGTCATTTACTAATATGAGTTAGTTATTGCTTGTATATATGCAATTTAAGGTTGTGGGTGTTGTGTTCAATTTACTTTTTGTGAATTAAGCATGTAGATGGTTGATCAATACAAGTGCTAATGGAGTTGCAAGAGTACAAATATGTTTTATGGTTCAATAATTACAAAATATTTCAAATTTAATTAATTATACATTTTTCCTTTATCATATAATGCATATTTTTTATTGCCCAATTCACTATAAATGTGTGTCAAAACCAAAAATTCTTTCATTTTGAACTAATTAGTTCTTTTATTTTGTTTATAGTAATTTAGAATATGTTTTGTTTATTTTACATTTTTGATACAATATGTTCATTACAATCATCATTAAAGAAATGACTTATAACACAACTTATATTTGGAGGAATGGAACAACTAGTAGTTTTTATTTATTACAATGACAATTTAATTTACAAAAATTTTAAAAATGACTGGAAAACAAATTCCAAATGCATGAAATTTGAAATATTTTTTATTCACTTTTGGTTTGGTTTATTTTTCATGTATGTTTATTTTATTTTTGATATATGCAACAATTTTATGCACTTTCATTCAGATTCATGAAGAACACATAGCAATTACATTATATTTTTCCAACCGCATATATATCCAATGATATTTATTTATAAATAAAAATAATATATTATAACTTGAAGACATGAATTAAGTTATTATAATTTGAAGACATGAATTGAACATAATACTTTTAAATAAAAAATTAATAATTACAATAAACAATGAAGTATTTTCCATATATGGTTAATAATTGCAATAGAGAATGATGTATTTTCCGTATATGTTCCGAATCTAATCAATATATGATCCATATATGATCAATATATGATTTATATCTTATCAGTATATGATCTGTATCTTATCAGTATATGATTAGATATAAGAAATTAAATTTATAATTTATACAAAATAAATTATTAATTTTATTCTTGACTTTTATTTTATGTTAGATGCCCCAATAAAAAATTCTCTTTTCGGTGGGACGCTTTATCATGTACATTTTTTTTTTCATTTTCAAATCTATGTATGTTTGATACTGTGCTCAACAACAATAAGAATTCAGTAAAGCAATGAACAAATTGTATGCTTTATTAAGGATGAAGTCCCTGTTGGTGATTTGATTTGCAAATCCTAAAATGCTAAACCCTAAATAAATAAAAAATAAGGATAACTGATAATAAGAAAAAAAAAGGAAATAAATAAAATAAATAAAAGAGAGAAAATAAAAATAATAGAGTATTTTCTGTATCTGATCAATATATTATCCAAATATTATTCGTATATGATTAATATATTATTAGTACATTATCCGTATATGATCAGTATACTGATTTCTTACACTTTTATTAAGCTTCATAAGAAATATTGAACAATCTCATTATATTTTTATCAATTGTCTATATATCAAATGATATTTATTTATGAATAAAAATAATGAATTATAATTTTAAGACATTTATTAAATGTCTCTTGTTTTTCAAAAATATTTTTAAAGTTCTGTTTCATTCAATTTTGAATTGTTTTTTGTTTAGTTTTGTATATTTAAGTTTCTTTTCCATAAATGAAACTATTTCTTACACTTTTATTTTAGTTTCATGAACAATACTAAACAATCTCATTATATTTTTAATTATTTTTTATTAAATACATTATTAGCGTCATGGCTCTTATGCTAGTGATTTTATTCATCATGACTAGAATATAAATTTTAAATGCATGAAACTTGAAATATTTTTTTTATTTTTTTATGTTTTATTATTTGTATATTTTAATTTTTTTTCTTGTATGAAATGAATAATATAATATCAGCCTAATATATATAAATATACAAATTTATATTTCAAAATATTTTTCTAGGATCGTAAAACAAAAAAAAAAATCTACATATCTAAAAATTTAATTATTTATTAAAACAAAAATGAGTTTTATAATGAAAATATATTAATTATAATCTCTAAAATAGAGCACACCGCATATATATATATATATATACACACACACACCCAAAACCAAATTTAAAAAATAAGGAAAAATAAAAAAATTGAAAAAATAAGGATAACAGAGAATAAGAAAAAAAATATATAAATAAGAAAAAAAATATAAAATAGGTGAAAATAAAAAAAAGATAAAATAAAAATAAAAATAAAAATAAAAAAGAAAGAAAAAATAAAAATAAAAAAGGAAAAAATAAGGATAAATAAAGATAAATAAATTAGGGAGAAAAGAAAAAATGAAATAAAATAAAGATAAAAAAATAATAAAGAAGAGGAGGAAAAAAAAAGATAAATAGGAGGGAAAAGGAGAAAATAAAGGAGCGTAAAAGAGAAAATTAAAAAAAAAAAAAAGTAGAGATAAAGAGAGACTAAGTTAAAAGTGCAATAATTAAAAATTAGATGCATTTTAATAAATAAATTTAAAAATATAACATTTTTGGTAAATTTCTCATTACTATTTTTGCGGTACTGTTGGCCATATTTTTTGTGGATTATCCTAATGACACTACTCCACATAACCCTATATCTCAATTTGATGGGCTTTGGCTACTTGCTGGCGCATTTTCTATTGAGAGTCACATTATGGGAACTCTTCCCTTGCTCTCCCCAATTATGTTAAGGAAATTTTTTTACTTACTTGAAGTATTATACTAAATTATTAAATTGATAATATATATCATAAATTTTATTTTTATTTATGTAATACACATAAGATAAGTAAATTTTATTCCACATAAGTAATTCAGGTGTCAAAAGATATAAACATTTAAATTTAGAGTGCAAAATTCGAAATCCATCACTCTTACTTTCCCTTTTATGGTCGAAAATTGACCCCTTCAGCTAGCTAAAGAAAGTTTACATGTTTTACATGGGTCGACACTATTATAATGTTATGCAAGTTAGAGCATGTGAGCTATGCAAGAATTAGTTCAGAGAAAAAAATATCATGCAAGGAAAAAAAAAAAAAAAAAGCACTATATTTTGCAAAGGAAAAGGCTAACAGAGCAACAACGTCAGCGTTGTCTTTATCAAAAGATAGGGAATGGTAGAGGCTTCGTTGTTGACTAACGTTTTTGTCTCCCACTAACTTGTGCTGTGTTGGGTCGGCCATTCCCAAGACAACCCTTTGTGGGTTTTGTCACGTCTTTCCTTTCTTCTTCTTCTTCTTTTTCTTTTTCTTCTTCTTCCAATCAAATCATTCGATGTTTAATAATGATTTTCTATTTTGATTTAGTAGATAAAATGAGTTAATATTTACTTTTATCAAACAGTCAAATTATAAATAATTAATAAGATTTAAAAGTTTTATTATTTTATTTTTTATCAACTCCAATTTTAATCACTTCACTTCCATTTTCTACGAGTAAATAGCTGGTCTAATTTTACTTTTCACATAGATTATATTATTTTTATTAAAAATAAATAAAAAATAAAAAATTATTTAAATTAAATTTATGAAATTATATATATATGGTACTCCTACTTGGACACTTTTTCTATTTTAGAAGCTATTCTTCTAATTTTTGGTGTTTTTGAACATATTACAAAGTTTGAAAAGGTCAAAAGAAACTTACTGAAAGACATTATATTAAAGAAATTAAGATATTTAAGGGAAATTTAGTTTGTAATTTGTAATCAAAATCGAATTTGAAATCAAAATAGAAAGGAATAGAAAAGGAAATAAAAATTGAAAGAAAGTGTCTACTTATGTAGGAAATGGAAATGAGAATTAACATCATTAGCAACTAATTTTTTTTATGAAAAATATTTTTATAATTATTTTATACATAAAAAATTAATATTATAATTATTTTTATATGTTATAAAATATTTTTATTTACTTATAAATATATTATTATAAAATTATTTTTGACAAATATTTTTATTCAAACATTTAATACATATTTTTATTAATTTATATATTTTAATTGTAAATTTTGAAAAATAAATGTTAATATTCAAACAAACGACCTTTAATGTTGAAACAATTATTTCATTCTCAAACCCTTCTTTAAAGCCACTAAAACTCTCATTAATTCAAAACATTATTATTATTAATTGTTTATTTTATCTTAGATATATTTAAACATCTTAACATAAGTTACATAAAGTATAATATAATTGAATAATGAGTTATAAAATTTCTTTTAATTTTTTTATCTAATTATTATATATATTTATTAATGATGGTTTCAATATACCATAAACATAAAACCTATTCCATATAAATTTGAATTATATTATTTTTAATTGTTGAGGTAGAGGATATATCTTTTTTTAAAGCATTTTTAAATTACGGTTTAAAATCTTTTTGAGAGCTATTGCATACTTTTTCATACTTTACAGTTATTTTGAAGGTATACAAAATGTTACTTTTATAATTAAAAATTAAAACCACAAATTACTTAAACTGTAATTGATACAATAATGAGTT
The DNA here is from genome assembly GCA_947683625.1 of Mallotus nudiflorus. Classification (NCBI taxonomy): domain Eukaryota; kingdom Viridiplantae; phylum Streptophyta; class Magnoliopsida; order Malpighiales; family Euphorbiaceae; genus Mallotus; species Mallotus nudiflorus. Next base: position 5,922,907 of record CANTUR010000049.1, on the reverse strand, counting down.
TTGTTAATTTATACTTATATCAATATTATAATGGTTTATTATATTGGTATATTATATTTATATCAATATTATTAATTTATACTTATAACAACGGTTTTATTTATTGAATTAACTCATTAAAAATTATCAAAACAATATAATTCATGTTATCTTTAAGCATTTTTTGTCAAAGTTTTATTATTATATTGCAGATGAAAATTAAATACTATATCATAAATATAAAAGCATTAAAAATAATAAATTGGTTTCAAATTCCTTTTAAACCTCTCATTAGTAATTAATTATAAATAATAAATGTAAAATTTGACAAATTGATTTCAAACTTAGTTCCAATAATAAATGTATAATTAATTATAAAACAGATAAAATTAAAATTAAACTAATGCTTATTTATTATATTAAACTTTTGAATGTATATATTGCAAATAACAAGGCACAAATCCAGCAATGGAATTTTATACACTATTTATATAAATGTTAGTTTTTGTTCATTCAAAGTTTCTCTTGGAATTGTTGTTAAAATCTTTTCTCGATAATCGCTTTCTGAGTTCACAAGTATTTTTGTTGTTCTTACAAAGATGAAATGTTATACATGTCTTCATTTCGTTTGTTAATCATTTATTTCCATTACTTAATGTGTAACGCAACACTCTCTCTCTCTCTATATATATATATATAGATATATATTACAGACACACAAACCACATATGAACAATTCTCATGATACATTACTCTCTCAACTATATTCCAAATTCAATGTTTCACATTCAATTATATGCATACATTTATCAACCACATAGATTCGCCCCAAAGATATACTAAACCATGTGAACTTTGTATGTTTGTATATTGTATTTAATTAATGATTGCCACATGAGATATATAAGTTATACAAAGATAAGAGTAATCTAAAGTGATATACATGAATAATAATTCTATAACTATTATTAACAAGATAAGATAGTCCCCCCCCCCCCCCCCCCTCCGCGGGGAAGCCCAGGACCATCACAAGGAGGAAGAAGACCACAAAGATGCTAAAATTGAATAATGGAGAAGGGCTTGGTAAAGAGATTAGCAACTTGGTCATTAGTGGAAATAAATTGCACCTTGAGAAACCCAGTAGAAACTTATTCCCACACGAAGTGAAAATCCAATTTATATGCTTTGTACAAGCATGAAAAATAGGGTTAAACGTAAGATAAATGGCACCAATGTTATAACAATGAAGTTGGGCTTGAGAGTAAGGAAAACTATGTTCACCAAGGAGTGACCAAATCCAAATGAGTTCAGCTGTAACATGGGCCATAGCTTTGTATTCACTCTCAGTAGAAGATCTTATAATAGTAGGTTTTTTTTTTCCATCCAAGAAATGAGTGATTTGTTAAGGAAAACTCCAAAGCCACTAATCGATCATTGGTCATCAATATCACTACCCCAATCACTGTCAGTATAACATGATAGCTGAAGAGAAGAGTTATTAGTAAAGAACAACCCTTTGTGTCATGTACCTTAAAGATATCTAAGCAGGAACTTCAAAGCAGTTCAATGAGTTAGCCTAAGATTATGCATAAACTAACATAATTTGTTCACACCATAAGCAATGTTAGGTCTTGTGATGGTAATATACTGAAGCGCACCCACAAACTTCATATAATATTTTTCTTGAGGAATCGGCATACCATGATTTTGCTTAAGTGTCGACTCAGTAGCAATTGGAGTACGACAAGAGTTGGAGTCTAACATGCCAGTTTTATTGAAAAGGTCACAAATATATTTGTGTTATGAAACAATAATGCCATATGGTTTTCGATGGAATTCAAGGCCAAGAATGTAATACAATTCTCTAAGGTCACGAATAGGAAACTCAGGATTAAGTTTATTAATCATATGAACAACAAGATCAAGTTTGGAGCCAGTAACAATAAGATCATTAACATAGACTAAAATATAACAATCATCTTGCCCTTGCCAAAATATAAAGAAAGAATGATCATCTTGAAGGTAATAAAATTTAAGGAGAGTAAATATGTGCTGAGTCTTTGAAACCATGCTCGTAGGGCTTGTTTTAAGCCATATAAAGACTTCTTTAAATAACAAACATGATCAGGATTAAAGGTATTAATAAAACCTGGAGGTTGAGCCATGAATATATTTTCTAAAAGGTGCCCATAAAGGAAGGCATATGACACATCAAGTTGTCGAATGGGCCATTTATGCATTTTAGCAATAGCAAGAATAGTGTGGATGGTTGTTGCCTTGATGATAGGACTAAATGTATACTTGTAGTCCAAACTAGATTTTTGAGTGAATCCTTGAGCAACAAGGTGACCTTTATATTTCTCGATACTACTATGGAATTTCTTTTGATTCTGTAAATCTACTTACAACCTATAATATTAATATAAGAAGGTCTTGGAACTAATGTCTAAGTAGAATTAGTTAGGAGTGCATTAATTTCATTAAACATTGCATTATTCCATTCTACATATTTAGTGGCTTGAGCAAAAGTGGTTGGTTCAATTTGAAGGCAGTCGAGTTTAGAAGGTGTGCAGGTGGCAAAATGGACATGACATTTTTAAAGAGTGGATGGGTGTAAAGTCATTGTATGAGTGTGTGGTGGTTGGGTTGGTTGGATAGGATAATCATGTAAATAAATAATTAATTTATGTCTAGGAGATGAGGGGCTATCGAGTTGGTGAGGGGATGTGGTTGCGAAAGGATTAGAAGTTAATGTAGATATGGTAAAGTTAAACGGTATAATAGGAAGAGAAGTGGCTAGTGTTGGAGTGGAGGTAGAAGTGTGTAAAGGAGAAGAAGTAGGTGTTTATGTAGGAGTTGGAGTGGGCAAATGTGGAGTAAATGAGGGGAGAGGAATGAAAAAATTACCAAGGTTGGAGAAGCCAAGTGATGATGGACTTGAAACTGTGAGCCACGGTTGGGATGGAAGAGTTAGTGATCAAGTAGAACTACTATAGTGCATTTTGAATGGAAATTTTTTTTTACTTGTTTCTCTAAGATCATATTAGAGTTTATCAAGATCAACAAGTATAAGAAGATGTCTATAGTAAACTCAAATCAACACTTTAATAATAGTAAGTTAAAGATTAAAGGAAAAACATAATTTGAACATTCCTTCAAAGATTTTAAGAATTCAGAGCATGATTTAAGCAAGACAATAAAAAAAGGGTAGAGTAAAGAAAACAACTAACTAATTTTAAGCCAAATCTTAGCTCTTCCTTCCACAATTGGTTTGACTCCCTTGATCTCTCCTAAAGTAATGAAATATACTCCAACTAAAGCTCTGAGTTTTAACTTCCTCTCTTCTTTTTCTTTTTCTTTTTCTTTCTTTTTCTTTTTCTTCTATTATGCAATTCTTCACTAGAACATTCTTTTGCTTTCTTTTATTTTTTTCTATTTGTTAAAGGTTTTAGCCAAGAAAAGAGCTCCTCTTGGTCTTAAACACCTCACCAAATAAATTACTTTTTAATCCTTCAATTCTTCTTATTCACTTCCTTAGCTCTTTTTTGACCCATACTTCACCCCTATTTTTTTGAAATGCTTATATCTATACACATATTTTTTTCAATTAATTTAAACTTTGAACTAACATGACCAAAGAAAATCATCACTCATAAAAAATTCATGTATTTATATCAAATGCACCGACTTATTAACTGGGTTTTAAGGACATAGATGTTAATATAAGAATGTAAGCTTACTCAAATTTTGAGGATGAAATTTCTTTACAGTGGAATAATTGAAACATTCATGTCCTTGAAACCTAGTTGAGGTGTCAATGTAACATGTGTGTGTGTGTAAGTATTTAAAAAAAAGGGTAAAGTATAGGTTAAAAAAAAAGAATTGAGCTAAGGAAGTGAATATGACAAATCGAAGGATTAAAAAGTAGTTTGTTTGGTGAGGTGTCTAAGAGCAAGAGGAGCTTTTTTCTTGGTCAACACCTGTAATAAACAAAAAAGAAAAGAAAGCAAAAGAACATTCTGCTGAAGAATTACATAATGGAAGAAGAAGAAGAAAAGGAAGAAGAGGAGAGAAAGCTAAAACTTGGACGTTTAATAGGAGTAGATTTTATTACTTTATAAGAGATTAAGGTGAGCAAGTGTCTACATGTTAATTTCAATAAGAATCAAATTGAAAATCCTGATTCAAACTTGTATGGAGTTAAGCCAATTAAGGAAGGAAGAGCTAGGATTTGGCTTAAAATTAGTGAGTGGTTTTCTTCAACCTACCCTTTTTCTTATTATCTTGCTTGAATCATACTTTGAATTCTTGAAACCTCTGAAGGAATGTCCAAATTATGTTTTTCCATCAATCTTTAACTTATTGTTATTAAAGTATTGCTTTGCATTTAATTCAGACATTTTATTGTACTTGATAAACTTTAATATAAGCTTAGAGAAACTAGTTAAAAAAATTATTACAACAGCTTTCAAAGCTATAGAATGTCTAGTATGAATAGTAATCTTATGTGAACCATATCTTGAATTCTGTAACTCTATATGAGATGATTTATATATTAATAGAAATTTTAAAATGTTCTCTATAAATTTATCAAAAATAGTATAAATCCAATTCTACTATTTTGATAGGCTTTCGAATCTGTACTTTTTATTGCACCATATATGTAAACAACCATACCTAACCAAATTGATTTTGATATTTCTCCTCACTCACACATTCAATTGGTGTAAAACCAATTGCAAACCACTCTAGATACACACAAATTTAAATCTAGAGAATTTATTTAAAAATATAAACCATGGAATTTTTAATGAATTTTTTATTGTACCCTATGAATTTTGTCAAGTTGATAGTCTATTAAGTAGGCACCTCAATGGGATTGGTTTGAACAGTGAATTTCAGAAGACCGTAATTTAAGTTCTACAACTCCGAATGAGATGTTTTTTTATCTGTTAGAAAATTTGAAGTGTCCTCTACAACTTTGATAGAAATACAAAACACATAATTCTACATTTTTATGGTCTTATAGACAAATACATTTTATCATGGAACTAATAAAATAGCCTGACCATAATGAGTCAATTTTAGTGCATCTTCTTCCATTCACCTCTAATTGGAGTAAAAGAATTGTACATTCTTTTAGACTCTTAAAACTAATAATTAGGAGAGAAATTACTCAAATATTTTACATTATGAAATTTCTTAATCCACTGAGTTGAGACTAAATTTATTACGATAATATTTACAAACAACAATGTGAATGTCACATGGGAATTTTTGAACTACTAATTTTATTGCACCTAATAATATATGGGAATAAAGAGAAATTATTCAACAATGCAAAGTGATAATAATATGATATTTGTATAAAAGTGTATGTGTTAGAGTAAAAGGAAAGTAAGTTCAATAAGATAGTGTTGGCCAACTTGATTTGAAAATTGTCTTTGAGATAATACATGGGTCCAATATGCCTTTGCGGCAAATCTATGTAGTTGGTATGTATGCAAACAACTGAATGTGAATCAATGAATTTCGGATACAATTGAGAGAGTAATGTATGATGAGAATATATATATATATATATATATAGACACTCACACACATTGTAAGATTTCATCTTCACAAGAACAAAAAAAATACTTGTGAACTCAAAAAGTGAATATCAATAAAAGATTTTAACTATAATTAAAAAAGAAACTTTAAATGAACACAAATTAATATATATATATATATATACACACACACACACACATGCACATACATAAACACACACACACACACAATATATATATATATATATATATATATATATATATATATATATATATATATATATATATATATATATATATATATATATATACATAATACACACACATATGTGTGTGTCTGTGTTTGTGTACACAATTCCCAAAGAAACTTTGAATGAACACAAACTAACATTTACATAAATAGTGAATAAAATTTCATTTCTTAATATATATATATATATATATATATATATATATATATATATATATATATATATATATATATATATATATATATATATATATTACTTCATTATTTATGCCTTGTTGCATGTCATTCACTGGGTAACTTTCCTCTAAAATTACTCACACTCAAATCTCCTTTATTTTTCATAGTAATGTGTGGTAAGATATTACTATGGTAATTAACTAGACCACTATAGTATACAAGGTTGTAGCATATGAGGCTAATTAGGTATTTATTAGTCATGATGCAAACATAGAGCTTGCTTTTGAGGTTACAGTAGAGCCAATGGATTGAGAGGGGTGGGTGGGTGTGTGTGTGTGTGTGTGTGTGTGTGTGTGTGTGTGTGTGTGTATGTGTGTGTGTGTGTACACAATTCCAAGAGAAACTTTGAATGAACACAAACTAACATTTACATAAATAGTTAATAAAATTTCATTTCTTTATATATATATATATTACTTCGTTATTTGCACCTTGTTGCATGCCACTTACTAGGTAATTTTCCTCTAAAATTACTCAGACTCAAATCTCTTTTATTTTCCATAGTAATTTGTGGTAAGATATTAGTATGGCAATTAACTAGACCATTATAGCATATAAGGTAGTAGCATATGAGACCCTAATTAGGTATTTATTAGTCACAATACAGACATAGAGCTTGTTTTTAAGGTTACAGTAGAGCCGATGGGCCAAGAGGTGTGTATCTCTATTGTAAGAGAGTAGATGGTGGACAACATGCACACCACTGTCAGAATCTTCTATAAGGTGGACACTTATGTTAAGGTCACTTTCACCTAACCATGATGTGGTTTAGATGAACATTCTTTTTATCTTTTTATGATGCTAACTCATACCTTTGGGATGTTGATGATCATCTTTTGACCTAATGTTGAGGGGATGTTAGTGACGAGATAGTGGGTTGGCTCTAAACGTGTGCATTACCTTTGGAGACACATCCTTACTGTCAATTGAGTTAAGAGAAGGAATAAATAAGCATAATGGTTTATGATTTTGTATCATATTGTAGTCCCGTACTTGTTGTTTTAGGCTTATTGCACAAGTGGTTGTAAATATTAAGGATAACTAGTTAAGCTAATGCTTGAAGTCTTATTTATATTGAAAAAATGCTCTGTGTTTTTATCTTATTTATTGTGAATATCATTGCATCATACCATGTAATAACTAAGGATTTAATGCAACCTTATTGGAAGTTAAATGACATTCGGACACTCCTCTTGGTATCACCATTATTGGAAGGTGTGGTTAGGTAGGGGTGCCTTTGGGAGGAGAGTTACTTTTATCATTCTCTCTAATTGTCCATCTATTTGTAGGTGAAAGGTAGTACTAAATCGCAGATTAATACCCAAGGATCCTTACAAACTTGGCCAAAATTGTGAAGTAAATCTTAGATCTTGATACGACACAATTGATATTGGTGTTCCAAGAAGTCTTATTACCTCTCTGAAGTATAGTTCCACCAAATTTTTTAAATTATAACTTATCTTGATTGGTAAGAAATCTATTGATTTAGTTAGTCAATCCACAATTACCCATTCTTTAGCAACCCAAATGCGAAGTCTGTTATGATAAATTCCTATTTCCAGTCTAGTATCAGCATAGGTTGCAATAAATTAGCTAGATGCTTATGTTTAGCCTTAACTTATTAAAATGTTAAGCACTTAAAGACATATTATGCTATGTCCTTTTTCATTCCTTGCTACTAGTAATACTCCTTCAAAGTTCGATACATCTTCTTCCAAAATTTCTTTTTGTAAATTATCCATGTTCAAAAAAAATATTCATTTATCAAGCCTTAACACTTCACTATTATCACAATCCATGTCCTTCTTTTTCCTGCCTTCGATCTCTTTCAAAAATCTTTTTGTTTCACTATTAACCATTTATGCCTACATAATTATTTCCAAAAGTAACGGTCTCACCTTCATAATGGCCAAAATATTTCCTGAACCATCTAAACTTATTTTAGCACCCAAACTTCTCAATTCCAATAATAGTGATACCCTTACTATGCTAATATAGCACAGATTTGTAGTTAATTTTTAACTAAGTACATATGCTACTACATTAGCTTTTCCATGATGGTATTCAACTATGCAATCATAGTCCTTCAATAACTCCAACTATCTTCTCTATCTCAAATTTAATTCCTTTTGACTCTTAATGTACTTTAGGCTCTTATAGTTAGTGAAAATTTAACAAGTTTCACTATACAAGTAATGCCACAATATTTTTAGCGTGAAAATTAACACTGCCAATTCCAAACTAGCACTAGGTTAAGTAGATTTTATAGATATTAAGTTATGTTAATTCAGTGGATCTCTAGAGTTGGATTTAAACTTAGGTGACAAGAGATGTTAAAGTGTGTCCATCTTACTTTCATGATATGGCAAAGGGTTAAAGGTGGTCATATTGAAGGTCAAGTCCAAGGTCATGGTAGAGGAAGAGGTAGACCTTGAAGAGATCAATAAAATCAAGCAAGATTAGTGGAGTGAATAAATCATGTGCATAGAAGTTGAGCCTTATAACAAAAGTCACCTCCATTGCTAGCTTCGGTTGGTAATGAGGAGAGTGGTATGTGTAGTGCTTAGGCAAATAACCGATATGGTAGCTCTATGCTTGCATCATCTATCTCAATTTTCAAGAATGTGCCGAAGGAGACATGTCCATGTCATTGGTTGCAATTGAGAGAGGGAATTTATGAGCTTGATGATTTATGATTTTGTATTATATTATATTCTTGTACTCACCTTTTTAGGCTTACTGCACAAGTGGTTGTAAATATTAAGGATAACTAGTTAAATTAATGCTTGAAGTCTTATCTATGTTTACTAAATGCTCTATGTTTTTACTTTATTTATTGTAAATATCACTACGTTATACCATGTAATAACTAAGGATTTAATAAAACCTTATTAGAAGTTAAGCAACAATGTGACACTCCTATTTGTATCACCATTAGAGGTACCTCTAGGAGTGGTTTTACTTATATCACCATTCTCTTTGATTGTACATTTGTTTGAGGGTTAAAAGTAGTACCAAATCATAATTTAGTACCTAAAGCTCCTTAGAAATTTAGAAAGTGGGAGAAGAGCTTATTGGAAAAGTGGTTTTTTTTTTATCATGTAAATATCTTCTCTAGTTATAATCCACATAATTTTGATGCTATTGTGGGTGTTGCAGATAGTGCTTTGATAGATAATATGGTCGCTAGCCTTAATGCCCCCTTCATAGTTAATAAGGATTTTACTATACTGAAGCAAATACATCTATGTAAATCTCTAGGTCCTAATGGTATGCTAGATTTTTTTTCAGAGCTATTAGGATATTGTTAGCAATTGTGTCATTAATGTTGTTTTGGATTTTTGGTTTTAGGTTATATGCTTAATGGTCTTAACTATACTTTTATGACCCTAGCTTCTAAAGTTAAAAGTCCTCAATCCATGAAAGATTTATGTCCCATTAGCCTCTATAAAGTGATGTATAAATTAATTTTAAAGGTTTTGGCTAATAGTCTTAAATGAGTGCTACCATTAATAATTCATTCTTTTTATATTACTTTTGTGCAAGGGTGGTTGATTACAGATAATGTATGGTAGCTTTTGATATTTTCCACTCCAAAAATAATAGATTGAAAGGTAAGAAGTGGTTTTTAGCTATAAAGTTAGATACTAGAAAAGCCTACAATAGAGTTGAAAGGTTATTTCTAGAGAAAATATTGCATCAAATGTGTTTTCCTACACATTTCACCCAATTAATTATGGCTTGTGTGTGGTTTATTTCTTTCTCTTTTTGATACATGGTAAGCAAACTAGTTTTTTAACTCCTCAATAAGGAATTTAGCAAGGGGACCCAATTTTTTCTATATTTGTTCCTTATTTATCCAAGGGATTTGTCAGTTTTCATCAGACAGGCAGTTCTACTAAAGCAATTTCTATAGAGCAAAATACAAAAGAAAGAAGAGAGATTTAAAATATAATTCAAAGGTTTTTACATGTATATTTTCAATATTACATACATCATTTTTATATACACCTTCTATCATCCTAGTATGGAAAGCATTAATAATATACATAATTCTTTCCATAAATCACTCTACATTTACACCCATAATCATCTCCCCATAATTTGAGTTTATTTCCTTAGCTCACTTCAATACTCCCCCTTAAGTTATTGAATATATGTCAATTATTCCTAACTTTTCAAGTGAGCTATGAAAATATTTTTCAAATATTGCCTTAGTTAACATGTCTGCCAACTGAGTTTAAGAATTCATAAATGGTAAATTGATTGTTCCTTGGTTAATATAAAGTGAGGATCAACCTCCACATGTTTAGTTTGATTATATTAGACTAGGTTATTTGTGATAGCAATGGTAGCCTTATTATCACAATGCAACATCATAGGCTTTAAGTGGCATAGGCCAAGATTATGTAGAATACGTCATATCCACAACAATTCATATACTCCATAACACATTCCTTAAAATTCTACTTCTACACTTGATCTTGCTACAACCTTTTATTTCTTGCTTCACTAGGTTACCAAGTTCTTTTTGAAAAATATGAAGTACCTAAAAGTTAATTTATAGCTAGTTTTATCTCTAGTCCAATACCCTATAATTGCATAGTCTCTATTTTTTCCAAAAAAATTCCTTTACTGGTAGATGATTTTAAGTATCTCAATACTCAGTATACGGGCTTTGTATGTTCTTCACTCGATGTATACGTAAACTAGCTAACAACTTTTACCACATATGCAATATTCGATCTAGTATGAGACAAGTAAATCAATCTTCTAACTAGCTTTAGTATCTTCCTTTGTTAGTTATTGTTCTTTATAGATTGATAACTCATGGTTCATTTTATTGGTGTTTTAGGTAGTTTACAATCCAACATGCTTGTTTCAAATAATAAATCCAACACATATTTCCTTTAATATAAGAAGATGCTTTGAGATAAACGAGCAACTTCAATCACCAAAAAATACTTCAAATTACTAAAATCATTAAGTTTAAATTCCATATCCAAGTGTTTTTAAAGCTCAATTGGATTATTTCCTATTAACACCATATCATCAACATACACAATAAGGGCAATGACTTTGTTCATCTTATATTTAATGAATATAGTATGGTCAGTATCACTTTCTTTATAACTAATTTTCTTCATAAAAAATAAGAGCCTTCTGAACCATGCTCAGGGAGATTGCTTTTGACCATACAATGCCCTTTTAACTTATATACTCAGTTAGTATAATTAGTTTCGGGTGAAGGATCCATGTACATTTCTTCTTCTAAATCCAATTTAGGAAAGCAATTTTCATATTGAATTATTGCAATGGCTAATCAAAATTTGTTGCTAAAGAAATATGAACTCGGATGGTGCTCACCTTCATTACAATAGTAAATATGTTTTCATAATCTATCCCATACTTCTAAGTATATCGTTTAGTGATGAGTCTTGCTTTGTATTTATTAATACTTCCATCAAAGTTGAGTTTGAATGTGAATATCTACTTACATCCCATAGTTTTCTTTCACTTAAGTAGTGGTACAAGTTCTCACATGGAGTTCTTCTATAATGTCTCCATCTCCTCATTCATTGCTTGTTTTCACTAAAGGACTGTTAAGGCATCCTGCACATTGCACAGAATAGATACAGTAAATAATTAATTTATAGTAAATGCATGCAATATAAACAAATGGTGACATGATGTGTAATTATTTACAAAATATTTAGTCTTGATATTAAGATCAATGTCATATTATTTCTTAGGTATTCCTTTATTTGTTCTAATGGTATATCGAGGTTCAGTACTATAGGATATTAAGGAGAGTTTACCTTAAGAAACACATCCGTATGTTATACAGCTATAGGTCTTAATTGGGAAGATTTACTATCTTAATTTCCTTCATGTCCTGGTGAAATGCTCAATTTTTTTAGCATAATGTTTGTTCTAGTCATTTATTATTTATGTTCGGGTAATACATTCAATTCTTCATGTTCGGATAAGACACTAGAACTAAGTAATATACTCAAATTTCCATGTTTGCATAAGACACTTGGACTAGTCATTTTCTCTTCATTCGTAAGGACCCTAATTGGTTTTAGGTCCTAAGTGCTATCTTTAACTATCTCACTCTCCCCTTGAAAAGAGCATTAAGGATCATTGTAATATGAAATGTCTTCATGGAATGTTACATCTCGGGTTACATATAGTTTCTTGGTAGGAGGATTATATCATCGATAACCCTATTGCAGGTTTGCAAACATAATAAATATACATTAAACATCTCATGGATCAAGTTTATCGATTGATTAATGAAAAAAACATTATACATCTGAAGAATCTTGGTTCAAGATTTAGAGGGGTCAGTGTTGAGATAAGTTTATGAAGTTTATGGTATAAAGTTTGAAAATTGAGCATTATAGATGGAGTTTCATTAATAAGATATGTGGCTGACTCAACAACTTCTCCCTAGTATGTTTGAGGTACATTCATGTCAAAGAGGGAATGCTCAGAAAACCTCCAGTAGTTGTCAATTTTTCTATTCAGTAAGTCCATTCTATTTGGGTTTCTTAGAATAAAAAGTCTAGTGATAAATGTCATGGTCCCAGTAAAATTTATGGGGATTTGAGTAAATATATTTTCCACCATTGTCAAATTGCAGTACTTGAATTTAACATTGATATTGAGTAGCCACTATAGTATAAAAGTCTTGAAACATAAAGCATACATCTCCTTTGTTATAGAGGATAGTCACCCAGGTCATCCTAGTACATTGATTAATAAATGTTACAAAGTATCAAGTACCAGATAGTGTATGAATACGCACAATGCCCTAAATATTAGAGTGAATAATCATGAAAGGAATGGTGCTTATATTAGGACTTACTATATACGAAATACAATGGCTTTTTCTTAATTTGCAAGTTGCATATTTAAATTCAAAGTCTTTAATATTCAAGACTAAACTAGGTTATATCCTTTTTAGATAACTAAAAAATAAATGACCAACATGATAATGTCACAACCTCATTTGGTTTTACTTGTTTCATTTCCCATTACACTATTGACTTATCTTTATTGTTGATTTTTTTTACCATGCAAATTAAGATTGTACATCTTACCTTGTTTAACACTGGAGCCAAGAATCTGTTGTGTTATAATGTTCTAAAATAAATACTAGTTAGGGTAAATTTTATAGTTCAGTTCAATGCCTTAGTAATTTGGCTAATAAACAAGATGTTATAAGATAAAAAGGGAACAACAAGCATAGTATTTAAAGTAGAGAATTAAGATTATATATTAATCCTTCATGAGTAATAGATGCAACTCCTCCATTAGCTGTCAGAATGTTATATTAGGTTAATGGTTAGATAGATGTGAGGTGATGGGTTGAGTTTGTCATATGATCAGTAGCACCTATTTCAAAAATCCATGTATTCTTTCAAGTAAGATATGTTATACTTAACTTCTCATTGTGGTCATCTTGGGTTGTGGCAACAACAACTTTACCAATTTTCTTTTGAGGCTTCTTAATAAAGTCCCACCATTTTAAGTACCTAACTATTTCATAGCATTTTCTTTAGAGTGTTTGTTCTCACTACATTGAGTATATGTATAGGTGTTGGACTTACTCAGCACTTTTCCTTTCAATTATTATTGAGTTCTAGTTATCGCAAGTACTGCATTATTTTGTGTAACCTTAGTTCTTACATTATGTGTCATTGGTTATAATTCCTCGTACATAAGCATAATGATAATTCAAGGTCTAGGGGTGGATCCTTTTATAGTATTTCACTCTAATCTACTTGTGGAGTGATATAACTCCATTGACATCCTCCCCTTATGCTAGTGTCCGAGTATCAATCTTTAAAAGAATACTAACTATTTCATCATAGAAAATTAACAAGGTCCTACCATTCTAGTGAGTAGTAAATGACTTCCAATTCAATTCAAATAATTATGTTTCATTTAAGCTATCATAAAAGGTTTTTACGATAGCACCCCATATCTCTTGGCTATTTGGAGTCGAATGAATCTCTGCATTAATGTCGAGCTCATTAAATCAATAAGTCAGCTCTTGATTTGATGGTTGTTAATGAGCCAAGCCTCTAATGTTTTGTCTCATGTTAGAGGTTTCAAAGTTACTCTTATAAGAAAACTAAACTTATTGTGAGCTGTAATTTGCATCTCCATAAGTTGTGACAATAGTAGGAAGTTCATATCATTAAGTATGATTCCAATTAGAAATAGAGAATTATCTTAAAGTTTTTGAATGATAGTCAGGTTTCCATATGTATAATATATGTGTTTGCAACCATAAAGGTGGATCTAAAAGGTTTGATTTAAGCAAACGATATTTGGTACATTTGATATAGGTTTAGTTTCAATGGATTTGCTCTAATACCATATAGAGAAAAATACAAAAGAAAGAACAAAGATATAAAATATAATTAAAAGGTTTTTTTATATATTTTCAATGTTACATATATCATCCTTATATACACATTTTATCATCCTACTATAGAAAGTATCAATTATATACATAATTCTCTCCACAAATCATTCTACATTTACACCTACAGTCATCTCCCTATAATTTAAGCTTTTTTCCTTTGCTCACTTTAACAATTTCATCCTATTAAAGTATGTAGTCATAGCCCTGAGATCTCCTACCATTTTTTTTTTACAGATGATAGCCTTTTATTTACAAGAGCTTCAGTTACTAAATATGCTAAGATCAAAATAATTCTCCATATCTATGAAATGGCATTAGGTAGTGTATTAATTTTAATAAATCTCAAGCCTATGTCTATGTTGGTATTGATTCTGCTCAAAGGCAAGCTATATGTAGTACTATAGGCATCAAAGAAATAGGTCACATTCCAAAATATTTGGATTTACCTACAATCATATGTAAATCTAAAATTCATTTTTAGTGTTCTAAAAGATAGAATTTGAAAAAAGCTTAAAGGTTGGAAAAAGAAACTTCATTTGTTTGCTAGTAAGGAAGTCTTTATTAAATTTGTGATACAAGCTATTCCTACATACATTATAAGTTACTTCGGTTTACCTCCATCACTATGCTCTGAGGTTTAGATGCTCATTAGTAAATTTTGGTAGGTTCTTCTTTTAATAAATAAATCATCCATTGGACAAGATAGGAACATTTAGTAAAGTCAGAAAGAGAAGGTGGTATGTGTTTTCAACAAGTTTAAAGTTTTAACTTAGCCTTTTTATCAAAGCAAATTTAGGTCTTCTTATAAATAAGGTGCTCGATTTTTAAAGTCTAAGTAATATTCTTAATGTATTATTCTTCAAGCTAAATTAGGATTCGTTATAGGTTATCCCTTTGATCCAAGCTGGGATAGGTTGACGAGTAGGTAGGAGTTTTTTATAGGTATGCCGTGATAAATAGATTCCCAAAGTAAATGGGATGAAACTCTTGGTGCCAATTATTTAGATCTTTAATGCTTATTTTAGTAATTTAATTGATTAGGAAACTAGAATGTAGAAGGTTAGTGATGCGAACCAGATAGCTCTACAGTTCATGGAACGTTTGGATTTTAATGAAAGAGCTAAAGTGTGCAACAATGCTATAAAAGCCTATATCTTTTGACATTAGTTGAGTTATGGGGACCATAATATATCAAATCAAAGATGATTTAGAGATCTATATGGACAATAGGGATTACTAGTTACATCTTAATTTTAAGCCAAAATATGAATGTTAATATCTTCTTTTAGGGCTTTAAAGTTTTATATTCATTTTATTTTTATTTTAGTATTTCATTTGGCCTTTTTGCCCTTTTCTTATAGTGTTTTGTTTTAGATAGTATTTATTCATCTTTTTATAGTTGGAGATTTTTTTAACAATTTTAATAAAATTTTTATTTTTTTAATCTCAGTATTCTTTGAATCAATGAATTTGATGCCTATTTCTTAATATCTTCAAATCAATAAGGAATAAAAGATTGAATTTCTAGAATTCTTATTTAAATCAATTGACTTTAAATTTTATTCCTTTTATTATAGCTTTTGTTACTTCAATTGGGCTTGTAAAAGCAAATTTCTTACCATTTGAGTCAAAATCTATTCTTTAAATTCCTTTTAGTTACTAGTTACCTCCAAATCAGTGTTATAGGTCTTTCTTAAATAAAAATACTTTTATTGTTTAATCAAGGACTTATATGCCCATTTCTCTTCGTTCCTCTCAAGCTATAAATTCCACCTCGATTTTAGCTAGTTTATCTTTATGGAAGTGTGTTTGCAACTTAGGATTTAACCTAAGGCTAAAGTTCTTTTTTGGAAATTGATTTTTGGGTTCCTACCTTGCTTTAAAGCTTTACTAGACCATGGAGTACTTGTATTTGATCTCTGTTCTTTTGTAGATTATAGCATGAATCAATAATTCATCTTTTTAAATCTTGTCCATGGACATGTTATGTTTAGTAAACCCATCACTATCAATCCATATGGACCAGTAACCCCCTACAGAGGTTGTGGAGTGGATTTTGTGCCTATTTTCTAATCTTTCTTATGATCTCTTGGCTTTGGTTCCTTATAATTTTATAGCATATTTAGCACTAAAGAAACCAAATTGTTCATGGAAATACTTTAAAGGATGCCCAAATGGTTTCTATACAAGCTAATACTTTTCTTTCTCGATGGTTGGCTACTAAAACTCCATCCAGAATTTCTAATGTTTCACGTCAGAGGGTCTGGC
This sequence comes from Mallotus nudiflorus, assembly GCA_947683625.1. Taxonomy (NCBI): domain Eukaryota; kingdom Viridiplantae; phylum Streptophyta; class Magnoliopsida; order Malpighiales; family Euphorbiaceae; genus Mallotus; species Mallotus nudiflorus. Next base: position 5,906,178 of record CANTUR010000049.1, on the reverse strand, counting down.
TACCTCCAAATGATTTCCATGTTAAGATGAACATCGATGCCTATTTCATCTAGTCTTGTGGTAGAGCATGGGACTTGGTATAATAATCAAGAACTCAAAAGATGAGGTTTTGATGTCTACTAGTAAGTGTTTATCTATTGGTTAGTCGATAGTTGAAGCAAAAGCTCAAACTATTTTATTTGGCCTTAGTTATGTGCATGCTACTAGTTTTGATAATATTATTATTGAATCATACTATAGTTGTGTTGTCTTAATGCTTCATTTAGCTAGGTTATTTGAATCAATTAGTTTTCAATTTGGGAGTAGGGATTGTAACTGTGTTGCTCATAAGAAAGCAAAATGGGTGCTTAGTGTAGCTAATGAATTTTCTTTTGTATTAAGGTTGATATGCCTTCTTCAGTGGCTTAATGAAGTTTCTTTTGTTGGTTTTTACCTTAAAAAAAAAAAACAAGAAGTATACCTTAAAAAAAAAACAAGAAGTACAATAAGAATTTTTATGGGATGATGGAATAATATCCTCTTTAAATGGAGAGGATGAAATCAACTTTCAACTAAGCCACTTTTACATTTATCAATTGTGCCATGATGAGTAAGAAGAACTTATCACCAAGAAATTTAAGGATGTCTCAATGTAAGAAGTCAATCAACCTATAGCCATGATTATAGACGATGAGGTAAAAAGTCCTTCCACTCAATATGAAAATGAGTTGGAAAAAAAAAAGTGTTAAATGAATCTAAGGAAGAGTATCATTTTTTAAAGGAGATTCTTGTCTACACTAAGTGTATTACATATAGGATAGAACTTGTGACACATCAATCAAGTAATTTATACTTGCCCATTGAAAATGAGACACGTGTCTCTTTATCACAAAACTCACCATGCGGTATAGTACACCTAGTGTAGGCAAAAATTTCCCTTTTTTAATTATTTTTCTTCAATTAAGTGACAATTAATTAAAAACATATTAGTAAAAATTTTAAATGATTACATACTATTCATGTTTTTGAAATCTGATAAAAAAAATATATAATATAGTGCCATTTTTTAAACTTTGATATAATTAGCACTTTGGAATTTTGGATCAGCATAAACATTCTCAAAATAAGAAAATATATATATTTAAGATATTAGATTGGCAAAGCAATGGAATCTTATTTTCACGTAAATTATATTTGGTTTAATTCTATTAAAAAATTTATTTTATTTTCAAATTAATTTTAAATATAATTTATTTTTAAATAAATTTTCATTAATGAAATGTGTTTACTTCAAATGAATAATTTATGAAATTCACCGAAATGAATTCACATTGAGGTGGGTGGAAATAACATATCAACAAAAGATAAACCTCGGCTAGTTTTCAACCATTTTTCTATGTATGAAATAAATTTATAATTCAAACTAATATTTTATCAGTGAAAATATATTATGTTCTAATGTTACATAACAAAGAAATAATAAACAAAAAAAAAGGTGCTTTAAAAATAAAATTGATACTCATTAGCATTTTAGTCTTATGAAAAATATACATATAACATTATGAACTTTATTTGAAAATTTTGACTATCTTATTAAAATTTAATTTAACAATAAGTAATTTTACAAATTTAAAAATTTAAATTTTAAATGAATTTTATAGAATTTTCATTTAAACCAAGCTCATTAAATGAATTTATAAATTAATTTCATAAAAATTCATTAAGTAATTTTCAAATTGATACTAATTTTTAAATTTACTCATTAATTGAGTAATTTTATATTTGAGTTCTTTTTTAATACAAAAATTAAGTGGATAAATTTTTCAAAAGTATTTTATAATCATTTTTAAAAAAATTGAACATAATTGAAGCAATTAAAATTAAAAATTGGTCAAAATACAATAGATAAATTGACATAAATATTAATTTAAAATGTAATAGAAAATTTGTCCTAAATTAATTTCAATTTGTAACAATTTTGTCCTAAATTTTTGACATAAATATCTTAATTTTTATAAATAAATTATATTTATGATTAAATATGTAATATTTAATAATTAATTGTAATATTTAAATTATCAATTATTTTTATAATTTATAAATATTTCAAAATATACATAATACATTTAAATTTAAAATATATTAATTTCATTACTAATTTTTTAATTATTGAATTATATCAAAATAAAATAATATTTACATAATTAACAACTAAAAATATTATTAAAATTAAAACATGTATTGAAAATTTTGTTAGCATTATATTATTTATTAAATTTTAAACACATGAAATTTAAATTTAATACATGTATGGATATATACTTAATTTACTAATATTTATAGTTATTAAACATATGGAATTTTTTATTTTTAATAATGATTAATTACATTGATGCATTTTGGTATTAAATAAATAATACACATTTAAAATTTTATATTTAAATAATAAATAATTTAATATAAAATTAAGTAAATATTTTATTAATTAAATTAAATAATAGTTATTAATTATGTAAATATTAATTTATTTTTCAATAGTTTAGTTATAAAAAATTTAGTAATTAGATTAACATAGTTTAGTGTTAGATATATGATGTACATTTTTAAATTTATTAATTACACAAATGAATAATATTTTGAACTCAATACGGGTTTAAGTATCATGGAAATAAGGAATGGGAAATTAGCAGTTAGTCTTCAAATATATTTTTATTAACTACCACCATAAGTGGGTCTCACATGTCCTGTGAAGATGAGAGGAACTGAAGTCAAGACCTCTAATTGCAAGAGAAAAGGCTCTTGCCAATTGGACCAAGCCTCAAGCTTAAAATGATTGGTAATTTAAGTATCATAGTTAACTACTAAATATTACATATTTAATAATAAAATATAAGGTATTTAAAAAATTAAGATATTTATACTAAAATTAAAAATTGAGATTAAATTACTACAATTAATACAACATATCAGTGCCTCCACATTTAATTTTAATCAAAATCAATTTTGTACTATAATGTTATAAATTTGTCAACTTTAAACCTTTGCTCAAAAAATTTTAAAAATTTGTATAAAATCGAAACAAGTGTAGAAGATTTAAATTTTTAGACCAATAGACCCACTAAATACATTCAAAATTATTATAAAATATCTCTTGATGAAATTGTTTTGTTTACATCTTCAGGTTTAGCCCAAATCAAGATCCAATTTAGTGAATTATGATTAAACTTTGAAGCCTATCTCCACATCTTTTGGATGAAATTCGATAAATTATATTATGGACTCCAGTTCATATTGCAATATGAATTAGGGATCCATCATACATGCAAAACACATTAATATTTTTTTTTTCCACTTCCTCTCTCTCTCTTTCAACGCTTCTTACCTTTTCCTCTCTTCCTTTCTTTTTAATGATTAATAGATGTTCATTGCAGCAGGTCACCTCTTATGACTTACTGACGAATATCAGAAATCTGAGGATGTATTTTGAATAGCACATGCTTTCCCAAACAATTTCAGTCAAACACAGCTCGTTCTCTTTGATGTTGTTTGTGTAACGAATCAAGTAATGGCAGGGACAGGACATGCGATAAAGTTGGCTTGTATTGAGCCTAGTATATTTTACAGAGTTTCATATGCTCGTGTTATGCTGTCTTTCTTTTTCCTTGAAGAAATAGCATAATTAATTTGCTTGTTGATTACATTCTTAATTGCATCGTTTTCATATCTGGAGGTGTTTTTTTAAGATTTTGTGATTGATAACTCTTGCTTCTGTGCATGGGTAGTTTTGTGTTCAAGTGCTTCATGGCACAGGATTTTTAGTGTCTCATATGCAAGTTTAAAGAAAGATATTAGATTACAGAATGTTAAAGAACTTGTAAATAAAAATTAATAAATCTATAAGTAAAAATCAATGAACATTTAGGTGAATTTCAATGAAATTTGCTGTAAATTCATTGATCTCACTTATATATTTATTGAGAATCAATGAATTTGCAATTAAATGTTAATGAACCCGTATAATCCATTGATTAAAAAAACAAAAAAAAAGACAGTGTATGCATAAGTGTAAAAGCTGTTATATATACATAGAAGATGCTCAAATTTTGGCGGACATTGTAGTGGAAATCGAAATGCTCGTGGCATGTATGTACATAGACGGATAGAGGTAGGCCTATAGGGTATAGTTTGTCCATAATAATGGAGGGACAAACTCATCATATCAAACAAAAACGAAGAAGAATGTATGAATTGTATTTACGTGTTTCAAATTAAGAGGGAGTGACATCTCTGACTTGAAATGGAAATTAACATATATGAATTGATCGCATTATTGGGTTACATGTGCCACGCATGACCATTGTTTACTTTGATCTACTTCCACAACGACAGTACTGAAAGAGACACACACATACACATATAAATGGTTCGAAGGGGATGCATATTAAGCTTATGTTAGGCTGTTTTTCTTTTTCCCCTGAAGAAATAGCATAATTTGCTTGTTGATTACATTCTTAATTACATTGTTTTCATATCTGGAGGTGTTTTTTTTAAGCTTTTTTTATTGATAACTCTTGCTTCTGTGCATGGATAGATTTGTATTCAAGTGCTTCGTGGCACATGATTTTTTAGTGCCTCATATGCAGGTTTAAAGAAAGAGATTAGGTTACAGTTGAAAGTTAATAAATCTGTAAGTAAAAATTAATGAATATTTACATGAAATTCAATGAACTTTACTGTAGATTCATTAATCTTCACTTTTATATTCATTGAGGATTAATGAATTTTACAGTTAAAGGTTAATGAACATGTATAACCTTAATTAATTGACGTAAAAAAAACCGTGTTTGACGCAAAAAAAAAAATTCATTTTTTCTTGCACATGTAATGACCTCTAGCCCATATTGCCATATGGACAGGGGTCCATAGTATAACAATTAATATGGAAAAAACAATAAACAACATAAAAAATTAACAATTGTAATTTTTTTTGGTTGTTTTTGTTGATTTTATTATTTTAGTTGTTGCTTTCAATTATTTTTTGTTTGTCTTTATTTATATTTGTTGATTTTTGTTAAAATAAAAAAATAACAATAAAAATTATGAGATATGTAAAAAAAATTATTATTTTTATCATTAATACTAATAAAAGTAAAAATTTTATTTATGGTCTTAATTTATCATGAATAATGAAAAATAATATAAAAATAAAGAAAAATTAAAAATCAACAACTGACAATCAACAATATAAAATTTTGTTGATTGTTGTTGTTTTTTGTTGTTGCAGTTGTTTTTAATTTTTTCTGTTGTTTTAGTTTGTTGAGTTTTTTTTTTATCCTTTTTTTTTATGTTACAAATACATTATAAGAATTGTAAAATTATTATATATTGATGATCAATAAGTATCAAATAAATTTTTTTAAAAAAAAAAAGTTGTTACACATTTTAACAAACAAATTAAAGTAAAAATAAAATAAAATCGTTATTCTTTAAGAATATAAAAGGAGAAAATTTTGTTTATTTATTATTGTTACAACCATTGAAAATATTTATTATTAGGTTTAATAAGAATTGAAGATGTTTAATTCATAATTATTCATTCGAACAAAAAAAGGTTTTAAAAGAAAAAAAATATTGAGCAAAAAAAAAAAAGAAAAACATTGAGAATAAAATAAAGATAGTACCTTAAAAATTAAAAAAAAAATATTAAGCAAAAAAAAATTGAGAAAAAAAGATGAACACATTAGAAAAAAATGTTGAGGAAAAAAAAGATAAATATAGTACTATAAAAATAGAAAAAAAAATGTTTAGCAAAAAAATATTGAGAAAAAAAAATAAAGACAGTAGAAAAAATGTTGAGAAAAAAACATCGATAAAAAATTGATGAAAACAATAAAAAAATATAGAACAACAAGGTATTGAGAAAAAAAAAAGTATAAAGAAAAAAATTGTTAAAAAAAAAAGAAAATAGATAAAATGTTGAAAAAAAATATATGAAGCAAAAAAAAAGAAAAAATCAGTAAAAAGGAAAAAAATGTTGGAAAAAAAAAGACAACCCTAAAAATAAAGGTAACAAGGGAAATGAGCTATGTTTAAAAGAATTAATTTTGTAAAATTATTTTTGAAAATTTTTCAAATTAACGACATTTTTAAAAGTTTTTTTAGTTTTTAATACATTCATATAAAAATCCCATAATTTTAATACAATACACAATGTTTTAAAGGAAAAACTTATTGTAATTTTTAATTATTAAATATAAAAGTAAATTTAATTATTATAAATATCTATAATTTTTTAATTAATGTATAAATAAGATGACGCTAATAAAATTTTATATACCTTGTAAGTAGATGTCAAATTTAAATTAAATTTAATAATATATACGTGTAGGTTTAGGGCATCAAAATTTTCGATAATTATAACACTATATCGAGTTTTCAAGCTCCAAAAACCAGATACGCACTTTAGGTTCATCCAGGTTTTTAATTTGCCTCCATTTGTATTATTTCCATTATAATTATTTATTCTTTTAACTACCTCATTATTACATGCCTTTATGTCAATTTTAGTATACAACCAAATTGTTAACAGAATATCATACAACACAACCAAATAATAAAATAATAAATATTTAAAGAAGGATGTCAGGAGAAAAATATTACAACCTGAATAAAATAAAAAAACAATAATAATCTAAATAAAGCGGGAGAAGAAATGAATTATAATCCACATTAAAATAACAAAAATTAAATACTAAAAAAATTAAATGGTCTGATTGAAGGCCCAACTGAAAATCAAGATCTCAACTCCATGTGAACTATTTGCAAATAATACAAATGTTAGATCAATATTGTAGAATAATAAAATTTTGGGATGTTTAAACAATATTTCAAAAATGGATCTCATTTTTAGAAAAATATCCTTTTTTAAAAAAAACTATTAAATGCGTACCATAATTTTATTAAAAATTACATTCGCGCCTTACGAACACTATTGTCTCCTTCCCTACGCAATTTCATCTCCTCCTATCTCAATTTTTTCTTTTCTTTTTTCTATTGATTTTCTTCCAATTAATTCGCTCAACTTCATCTCTTCTGGTTGATGATGGCGATGATGGAATGGGCCAATTGTAGCCCAATTCGTCAATTATTTACTATTACGTAGTAGTTAATCAAAATCTAGGGTTGTCTTTACCTTCCCTATTTAGCACTTCCTCTGCTATTTCAGCTTCATCCTTACACGCACACACAGTCCTCAACAATGGCGGAGCAGGTTCTTTATCTATCTCTTTTGAGTTTCTTATTATTGAAAAAAGTTCGAATCTTTAACTTTTGGCTCTTAACTATTTGTGTTTGTTTAATTCTTTATTGCAAACAGAGAAGCATTTCTAAAGCAACCTAAAGTCTTCCTCTCGTTATAATTTTATATCAAAAATGGGTGTACTTCATTGTTGTATCAAAACATTGGATCATGTTTCATTTTGGTATTAAATTTTTAATCCAAAAAATTCTATTTTTGTTTCAATTTAAAATACCTTGAACATATCTTATCAAATTTAGCATACATGACAATCGGAATAAATATATTTTTAATGTATTCACAATGTAAGCATCTCATTAAATGGTCTAATTACTTTGTGAGCTTTATAAGTAAATTTTACTATATTTTTATTTTATAGGGCCCACAAGTAAATGTTATTTTATGAGGCTAACAAGAATATTAAATTGTTTAATAAGATGTTTACAAGATAAATTTACTAAAAATATGTTTATTCTGGCTACTATATATGTTAAATTTGATTGGATATGTTCGAAATACTTCAACTTGAAACAAAAATATAATTTTTGAGACTGAAAAGAAAAAAATTAAAATTTTGGTATCAAAGTGAAACATGATCTAAAGTTATGATACCAACAGTGCAACAAACCCTCTCAAAAATAATCTTTCCATATTATATTATATGTGAATTTCTGTTGGTTTTTTTAGGTTTCAGCTATTTTATTATTATTTGTAATTCCACAAGTGTCAAGAGGGATAATGAATTGGTTTTTTGAGTTAGATGGGGAATTTTGATTATTTAATAAAGAGCAAGCTAAAAATAAAGTTAGAGCATAAAAGAATGAAGAAGAAAAGCAAGAAAAACATAAGAAATTTATAGAGGTTCAGCCGTCCAAGCCTACGTTCTCTTCTCAACCACAAATTGAGAGTTTTAATGTACTATCAATCTATTTTAAGGTATAAATTAAATCTTTATAAGCTTCAACTTACGCTATCCAAGTTTTTTCACAAAGCTCACACTCAAACCCAAAAGTTAAAAACAATCTTCTTAGCTTACAAATATTTAAAAGTCTAACCCAACTCACTCAATCTCACTATTGAGCTATTTAATTATAGTAATAAACATTCACCAACCCACACTTAAAAACACTTCTTAAGATAAAAAAAGATTACAAGAGATTAAAGATGAAAAACTTGGTGGTTAAAGATTAAATTCAAGAGTTAATGCTCAAAGTTTGCTCAAATGTGTTTGCTCAACTTTTTTTAACTTCCTCCAATTGAAATCAAAGTAGTATTTATGCTCTCATAAAGAAAAAAAAAAGGCTATTGGAGGTATATTTAATGCAAATAGAGTCATTCAACCACAAAAGAAAAAGGTGCTCTACAGCTTCGTCATGATCATGACAAAATCGTCATAGCCATGACAATCAGGGCATCAAGAAGAAATTTGAATTCCTGTGTTTTTATGATCCTGACAATGGTGGTGACGCTAGTCATGAAACTCTTGGCAACTTTTGGAATTTGTCATCATAATCATGAAAAAATCGTCATGATCATAATTTAGGCTTTCATGATCATAACACTGGTGGTAACACTAGTCATAACTAGCTTCGGGAACTTTTAGAAATTTGCAAATTCAATCTTTATAATTTTGCTTGAAATTTTTTTTCTAAAGATTAGAATTTGCTTATGACCACTTATAATGAAGATTTCCATCAAATTTGACCAAATTTGACTTCAGATCTTGATAAAAATTCGATCTTCCATTTTCTTAATTTGTCATGGTCATGATGAATCCATCACCACTCATGACTGGATTGCACACTTGATAAAATCAAAGTGTTGATTCTTCATTGCTTGACTTATGCAGTTATGACCATGATGTTTTTGTCATTGCTTATGCCAGGGCTGAATATTTCAAATTTAATTAACCTAAATATAAACACTTAAGTACGTGGATTAAATATAATTTTACTTAATTACTTGTGACCATAAAAAAGACTATTTCACCCCATGGTTTAATATTATTATTATTATTTTTAGTTTAAAAAAAAAATTGGAAAGGGAAAGAGGCCTGGAAAGGTGAAAATCATTTCTGGAAAAGCATTCATTTGCTTGGGTTTTAAGACTCCTAGAGAAGCCATTGAAGGCTCTTGATTCTTTTTTGCTCTACTTTAATTTTTGCACACATTCTATTGATTACTACTTAATGATATGTTGTTAGTCTTGTATATTTTACAAATGCAGATTATTATATATAAATGTATTTCAGGTTTTCAATCATGTGTTTGTTGTCAAATAAAGGTTCTCTGATCTGATTAATGGTGCAGTGTTTCATAGAGATGAAGAAATGGAAGTTTTTATATGTAAATGTCATGCATTGCTTTTTTGTTTTTTGTTTTTCCTTTCTATCGACTAAATTATCCCGTTGTTGTCCACAAAAGAAGGAGATTCTTGCATATTCTGGAGTGGCCCGACTTATAACATATGGCACATGTATACATATATGTTATGCATTTATCTATTAGGTGTTATGCACTCAGAGTAGGCAAGAATTTATCAAAAAACAACTAAATAAATGCACTTGAGTAGTGATGTCAGTTAGGTAAATGATCGAGAAGGATGTTACGGAATTAAATGGAGACGTAGAATATCAGGTACTCAGCCTAGTTAACAACCTTCCATTAAATGAAAGTTCCATGTGTTTTTCCACGAATTCTAAGACAGTATGTCCAAAGGGCCCTGCTAGTTTGTGGCCTACTACTATGGAACATACTTTCCACAGAATGCAATGCTTGGAACCCCGGTCTGCTCTTTGTCGAGTTGCAATTTGTACTCTATTCTATTCTCATTTATGGCATAATATTCTCATTTATGTTTCCATGATTTTGTTTAGCTTTTTTGCAGTCACCAAATCTACTAAAATGTATCTTTGGATTATACTAATATTGTGAAGGGGAAGCATGTTAGTAGCTCTTGGAATTCCTTTTTGACCTTTGATGATCCTTTGCCCAAAAATATTATTTTTGGTGCTAACTCACCACTCTGTGGGTAGCCCCTATATCCACTAACTAAATAAATAATGTATACTTTATATATTTTATATTTTAATTAATACAAATTAACAAAAATTATCAATTAAAATGTTAGCTTAAGAAATAATAAGAATGATACTTAAAAATAGTATGTTATCTTAATATTTAAAAAATCTAAAACTCAAAAAAGTATCTAAAAATTAAAAATAGTATCTCAAACTCATAAATACAGTTATTATCTTAATACTATATGTATGTAAAACTTCAAAATCGTATCCTATAATAATAACAATATATTATCTTAACATTATCCATATATGATATAATCAAAACATTATATTATCTTAATATTATAAGCATCTGAAATTCAAAACAGTATCTAAAAATTAAAAAAAAAATATCTCAAACTCATAAATACAATAGACTATTTGAATATTATATGTAGGTGAAACTTCAAAATTGTATATGATACTAAAAACAGTATATTAACTGAATATTATTCTAATATGATACAATCAAAATAGTATATTATCTTGATATTATAAATATCTAAAACTCAAAACATTATAAAACTCAAAATCATAAATATAGTGTACTATATGAATATTATATGCATGTGAAACTTCAAAATCATATCCAATACTAAAACTAGTATATAATCTAAATATTATTAAGATATTTTCTTCCAACCTAAAGTATATATTCTAAATAATATTCATATGTGAAATTTAAAATAGTATCTGGATATTACAATTTGATTAAATATATATTGTTAGAAAAAATATCAATTAAATAGTTGGCTTTGAGTAATAAATTTCATATAATTGTGTTCAATTAATTAATATAAAAATAAATAAAAAATAATTGATATATGCATATGAATTAATTTGAATCCAAGTGCCTATTTTTTTCAAATGCATAAAACTTGAAAATATTTTTCATTGATTTCTATTTTATTATTTGTATATGTTAGTTTATCGTTCGTGTAGAAAATAAATAAAATTATATATATATACACACACTTTTCTAGAATATCAAAAACTTTAATTATTTCTTAAAACTAATACGAGTTATATAATTTAAATATTTTTAAATATAATTTCTAAAATAGAGTACATCACCTATATATACATTAATACCCAAAACCAAAACAAAAAATAAAAATTCAAGAATAAAAAATAAAAAATAAGGAAAAAATTGAAAAATAAAAATAACAAAAAATAAAAAAATATATAAAATATAAAATAGAGAAAAAAATATAAGGATAAAATAAAAAAATAAGGATAAGAAATAATAAGAAATAAATAAAAAAGAAATAAAATAAAAATAAGAAAATAAATAGAGAAAATAAAATAAAAATTAAAAAATAAGGATAAAATAAAAATAAAAATAAAAAGGGAGAAAAAAAATTAATGAACGAACAAGAACAATATAGGAGGAGGTAAAAATAAAAAATAAAATAAATAAGGACACTTCTAAAAATAAAAAAGATACTCATGTAATTAAAGAAAAAATGGACATTTTGATGTAAACCAAAGCTAAAAACTGGTAAATTTATGTAATTTTCTCTAAAATCTTTTTAAAAAAGTTAATATGAAATGAAAATTAAATCCAAGGATACATTAATTAATAGTTTAATTCATGTCATTCATTACCTAACAGCATTATATAAATGTACATAAAACTAATTAAGTCATGCATGAACCCACAAACCATGCCACATACATAATAGATAAGTTTCATCATAAAAATACAGTGAACCATGTCATGGGGTCATGGGGCAGCAAAATAGAACTGAAAAATGAATCATTTTACAGTTAGAGACAAACCATAAGGTGATAATCCTAAGTTATAGAGATGGTCAGCTCAAGGGATCGCCTCAACGAAAGAAATTACCACTTTTTAGAAAAGAAGATAATCTCTTAGAAAAGACGGTAATATCTGTTGATATCAAAACTTTGGCTCATATTTACTTTGATAATAAATTTTTAATTTTTTTCTTTTTAATTCTAAAAAAATTTATTTTTATTTTAAATTAAAATATCTCGAATATATCTGATTAAATTTAGTATATATGATAATAGTAATAAATATATTTTTAGTATATTTATCATATAAACATCTCATTAAACATACTAATCACCTTATGGACTCCATAAAATAAATTTTATTAAATTTTTATTTCATGGGGCTCACAAAAAATTTTTATTTTATGGGATCAACAAAATGATTAAACTATTTAATAAAATGTTTATAAGGTAAATATACTAAAAATATATTTATTCAAACTGCCACGTATGTTAAATTTGATCAGATATGTTTAAAATACTTCAACTTGAAATAAAAATAGAATTTTTGGAACTGAAAAAAATAAAATAAAATTTTGATATTAAAGTGAAACATAGCCCAAAGTTATGGTATTAATAGTGCAACAAACCCTTTTACCCATAGAATTTAGTGTAAAAAATGCAAGTTATATAGAGAGAGAGAGAGAGAAATTCCTTAAATATGATGAAAATTAAAAAAAAAAAAAGAGAGATTTAAAACACCAGCAATCTCAAGAAGAAAAACAGGAAATAAATTATACAGCAAATAGAACTAGGTAACCAAAATCATGAAAATAATAATAAAAAAAACAAACACAATGAAATAAAGAGACAAATGAAAATAAGACCAAAACAAGGGAAAAGCTTACAGTGAACCCTTGGAACGCCACTTTCATAATTAAAATGCAATAAATCAAATGAACTTCAAAGGCAACAAGCACAAAATAGGCTATCAAAATAAAATCCCAGCGAAGATTTTTAATTACTATCCTTTTGTTGAGAGAATGGAATCAATTCTTCCAACCTAAGTCTATCATATTTTAAGTCTCTGAGCTTGAAGAATTGCAGTGCAATATCAATTAAATTAGTCTCCATTTTTTTACATAATGTTCTCCCCTTAAAAGCTAGGGTATGTGGCTTATTTATAAGGGATTAAGATCATGTTTATGATAGGTCTAGTCAAAGATGAATTATAATTACTCTAGTAATAGGATTCTCTTAAGGTGAGAACAACCATAGAATCTGGATAAAAATATGATTGCCTTCTTTATTACTTCAAATAACTTAAATACATAAAGAGTTCAACTACTACACTGAAATTTTAGACCATACTTGCTAAATAAAAAGGACTCAATAAACTACTTAATAGCAATTAACTTATTTGAATCTCAATAAAATTGCCACTTCTACTTTATAACTAATTTTCTGTGAGCATTGGCTTCATTTTCATTCTTGACAGTACAGCACATTAATCTTCATATTCCCATAAAAACCAATGCAATGTTGACTTAATCTTATCATTGCCCCCTTCTTTCGGTGGAACCTTACCCCCAAGGTTCAAGTTGACAACGTGTTTCATTTTCAACATAAGATCCTTTAAGCATTAGCAACTATGGCCCTTTGCATTTGTACCTTGATACAAATTTTTCATCATAATTAAAACAAAGGCCTAAAGTTCGTGTCTTTTGCATCTCATCCCAATTGAGTCACTTTATTGGTAAAGCTTTCATGGGCAAAGAGTCGAGAGAGGTTCCATTGAACGAGCAAGTAGTCTTCTTTTAATGAGTCAGCTGCTCATCTTGCATTCTAGGAAGGCTAATGGCTTCCTTGAGCATTTTAAGCTTGAACATTCTTATGCCATCAACTACTTCAGCCTTGAGTCCTCCCATGAATGTTCCTACCAATGCTTTCTATGTCCATCCATGCACCTAATTTCCCAATTTTTTGATTTCTTTTTTATAATCCCTCAACGACCCAATTCGCTTGAATTTAGATAGTGCCTCGTCGAAATCTTAATATTCAATCGGCCCAAATTAAGCCCACAGCTCTTCCACAAATAGCTCTCATGACACTTCCTCACCTTCTTGCTTGTAGGAGCATTGTAACCATTGCCACCACTAGTTAGCTGCGCCTTCTAAATGGAAGGAAGCTAATGGAACCTTCTGAGTTAGTAGTGTGCCTTTGTAGTAAAAAAAACTGCTCCACCCTATCGAACCACTTGATGGGACCGTCCCTAGAATATTTTGAAAATTCAAGTTTAGCTAATTTAGATGAAAAAGGTGGCCTCTCTCTATCATTCATTTCTTAATGTCTTCCATTGAATGAATTCCCTTATTGATTAATGTTAGACCCCAAGGAAGATCCATTCTTAGCCAGTAGTGCCTCATAGATCTTGCCAATTGCATCTTCAAGGTGATGGAACGTATCTACCATTCCCAACTCCATGTGACAGAAACTCTCTTATAGTCCGCCCAAGCAAGCTTCTAAGTTTTCTATACATTCACTATTGGTAGCCATTGATACTAGCTCTGATACCACCAATGGGTCATAGTCAAAGTTGAATTATAATTACTCTAGTAATAGGATTTTCTTAAGGTAAGAACAACCACAAAATTTGTATAAAAATATGATTGCCTTCTTTATTACTTTAAAGAACTTAAATACATAAAGAGCTTAAACACTACACCGAAATTCTAGACCAGACTTGCTAAATAAAAGGACTCAATCAACTACTTAATAGGAACTAACTTATTTAAATCTCAATAAAATAGCCACTTCTACTTCATAACTAATTTTCTATGAATGTTGGCTTCATTTTCATTCTTGATAGCATAGCACATTAATATTCATATTCCCATACATACCCATGCATCGTGGACTTAATCTTATCAATTTACCAAAACATAAGAGATGTTAATCCATTTATTTATATGTACTAAAAGATTCAAAAGATAACTTTTTTTAGAATAATATAAATTCTTAAAAATCTAAATAAATCACTTAAAATAAAAATTTGTATCTTAGATAATTGCAAAATTATCCAAAGCTTAATCCTAGATAAATGGGGGATAATTAATGTATTATCATATTACGTAAAGCTCCAAGGGTCCATCACACATATGAACTAAAAAAATATATATTTTTTAATAATGTTTTTGGTTTTTGGAGTTAATGGTTGTTAACTTTGATTTTTGTTGCTTTAAGAGATTTTTCTCATTCAAATCTCTCCCATTTTGGATATTTTGAGAAATTTTCTCCTTTAAATCTCATTCTTTGAATTTTTTACATTTGTGCTTGAGAATCTCATTCAATTCTTGTTTGTTGTTGTTCAATTCTTATTCTTCTTATTTTCTATTGTTCTTCAATTGAAATCTCTTTTTGTTGTTGCCATTCATATGATTTTCTTATTCTTCTATTAAAATTCTTTTTTTTTTTCTTTTGTGCTTTCAAATGGATGAACAAATTTTAGATGATAATGCTATTTGTGAGAATTTAGATAATTTTTTGTTGTTGTGATATTTGATTATTATTTATTGCTTTTATTGTTTGATTCTTTAGCTTTTAGTTTTTTATTCAAATTCTATTGTTTTAATCTATGATTTCTATGTTTTTTATGTGTTTGATTCTTTTATCTTAGTTTCTTGTGTTTTTATGTTTTATTGTGTTAGTTACAATTGCGGGTTCATTAATTTATGTATATAGGTTCATTAGTTGTAACATAGGAGTTCATTTATTAAGGTTCATTAGTTGTAACATAGGAGTTCATTTATTAAGGTTCATCATAATTTTATATAATGTTCATGAAATTGATAAGGTACATATTAATGGTTCATTAGTTTATGTATATAGGTTCATTCGTAATAAACTTGTGCTCAAGTAGTGATGAATCTAGAGTTCATTCTTAATAAATCTATAGGTAAATACTAATGAACCTATAGGAAAATACTAATGAACCTATAGATAAATATTGATGAACCTATGCATAAGTAGACAAAACAGTAATGAACCTATAGGAAAATTCTAATGAACCTACAATTGATTCATAATGAACATGTGCACAAGTAGTGATGAACCTAAAGTTCATTCTTAATGAGCCTATAGGCAAATGCTAATGAACTTATAGGCAAGTAATAACAAACCTATGCACAAGTAGGTAAAACATTAATGAACCTATAGCCAAATATTAATGAACCTACAGTTCATTGATGATGAACATGTACACAAGTAGTAATGAACCTTCATGATTTAACTAATGAACCTATACTATTGAACTAATGAACTTGTATTAGATCAATGAACTAGAGTATTAAAAGTTATAAATATATTGTTGATATTAATGAACCTTTATTATTTAACTTGATCTTATACTATTTTATTAATGAACCTATATAAAATTATGAAGCTAAGTATTTGAAGTGGCAGATGTATAGTTGATAACTAATGAACTTGGATGTTTTAACTAATAAACCTACAGTTGATAAGTAACGAACCTGCAACATTTGACAAATGAACTTTATTGATTGCTTTTTTTTTGTTCATTATGTTTTTATATGCATAATGTTTTAAGTAATTAACCTTTATGTTTTCTTTTTTATTAGAGCATCATGAAATATATATACTAGAGATATCTTTTATGTTTGAGGAGCAGTATATGGAGGGTTGTTCTTTTCATTAAATTTGTGTGGGTTATGATCGTACTAGTCTTAAGTATCATGTATGGCAGCCAAATTTAGACATTATACGTCATGAGGTTGTTTTTATGTTGTACTTGCAAGATTTTTTTCAGAGTTATGTAAAAATCTATGAATTTTGTGTTATTTTATTTGATGAACCTGTATATTGTGTTCAATGAACCTGTAGTTTATTACTGATGAACCTATATATAATAATGAACTAAAGTAAAAGTGATGAACCTATAGTTGATAACTAATGAACCTTTATGATTTAATCAATAAACCTATACTATTTGACCACTAAACCTATTATCGAGTAATGAACTTGAGTATTAAAAGTGATGAACCTATAGTTGATAAGTAATGAACCTTTGTTATTTAATTAAAGTACCTTACTATTTGACTAATTAATGTATTATAGAGTAGTGAACTTGATCATTAAAAGTGATGAACCTATAGTTGATAAGTAATGAACCTTTGTTATTTAATTAAAGTACCTTACTATTTGACTAATTAATGTATTATAGAGTAGTGAACTTGAGCATTAAAAGTGATGATTCTATAGTTGATGACTATTGAACCTTCATGATTTAACTAATAAAACTATTATAGAATAATGAACTTGTGAATTAAAAGTGATGAATATGTCATTGATATGTTTTTCTTTCAAGTGGGGATTCTTTGTTTTCATTGTTTGCATGTTTTGAATGTGCATTATGTCACAGAAATTGTAGAAAAATATATTGTCAAGAGATGGACTAAAGGAGTGATTGAGAGTAGAAATGTTGATACTTCAATAGTCTCTTCATGTGATGAATATGGTTTTATTGTTTCTCTTTGGAGGATAAAAATGGTTAGAAATTTCCATAAATTAATTTTAGCTAATGAAAAAAATATCAAGGCTCGATAACACTGCAAGGAAGTTTTTAAAAGTGAAAAAAAGAGAGTTATAGATGAGGTTGGTCCTGTTTACTTTGCAGAAGAATCTGATGCAATAACTTCTTTAAGTGAAAAAATACAAAATTCACCTTGTAGTAGAGCAAAAGGTGATCGCAACAAAAAAATTAAAAGTATAATGGAGAAGAAGTTTAATCAAGCAAAAGGTCATAGGAAAAATGCTCAAATGGTAGCTTTGCAAATGAAAATTGTTGTTTAAGCTTTTATTCAAGTATGAAATGATGAACTTGTATATTATTTTAAATGGACCTATGGATCATGTTTAGTGATCCTATAGTTTATTTATTGCATAATCTATAGAAAATACTAATGAACTTGTTGACAAATACTAATGAACCTTCAATTCATTCTTAATGAATAAGTTTTATTTAAGTAATGAACCTATATGTTTTACCAAATAAACTTATATTAGTTAAGTAATGACCCTTAAGTGTAAATATGATTAACCTATACTAGTTAAGTAATGAACTTGCATTATTTAATACTAATTTTTATTTATGTTCATATTTCATAAATTTATATTTATATTTATCATTAATTTTAATATTAATTATTTATATTTAATATTAATATTATCTTTTATAATATTAATATTAATTTTTATAATATTAATATATTAAATTAATAATATTAATTAATGATCTATTTAATATTAATTAATAATCTATTTAATATTAATATATTAATATTAATTTTTATAATATTAATATTATATATTTTTAAGTATTTGCTTATAATATTAATGAACCTATGTACATAAACTAATGAACCTATAAGCAAATACTAATTAACCTATAGTTCATTCTTAATGAACCTGCATTATTTAAGTAATAAACCTATATGTTTTATCTAATGAACTTAAGCTAATTAAGTAACAAACCTAAAGTGTAAATATGATTAACCTATACTAGTTAAGTAATGAACCTACATTATTTAATAGTAAGTTTTGTTTATATTTCTATTTCTATTTAATAAATTTATATTTATTTCTATTTAACATTAATATTAATTTTTATTTAAAATTAATATATTAAATTAATATTATTAATTAATACTATTGTTAAATAATAAACTTTATTATTAAACTAATTAACATATAGACAAGTTGTAATGAACATATAGTTCATTGTTAATGAACTGGTAGGCAAATGCCTATAGGCAAATACTAATAAACCTGCAAGCAATTACTAATGAACATGTAGGCAAATACTTTCATTCATAATGAACCTGCATTATTTAAGTAAGGAATCTATATGTTTTATCTAATAAATCTATACTAGTTAAGTAATGACTCTAAACTATAAAATATAATTAACCTATAACAGTTATAATGAACCTACATTATTTAGAAATGATCCTACAATTGTTAAGTAATGAACTACCACTTAAGTTTAATGAACCTATATATATATATATATATATTCTCTACAATTGAAAAATATTCTTAAAATCATTGTATGTATTAACAAAAAATATCCTTACAAAATTATTTCTTCTTCTTGGACTCAACAAATTGCTTTTTGGCTTGCTTAAATACCTCATATGTACAAATATTCACTTTCAAAATCAGAATATTTGAGCAGTATTTTGCTCTTAAGCACTTTAAGAAAAGTTCTTTCAAAAAATAAAATTAAAATAATTATAAAGCAATTATAAAAAGTACACACAATAATAATATTCTCACGTTATCATAAACTCAAATAAAAATTTACATAATTTTTCTTCAAACCACAGTTCCAATTTTCTAATTTTCCTCTATAGGTCTCCAGGTGTCTCATGCAATAGACTCTATAATCCAAATTTGGTTTGCTTGATCTCCAGGGCATTTTGATTATTGTTTCAGCATCTTTTGACAGATCTTCATCTTGATGAATTTTCTTTTTTGCCAAATAATTTTAACATAATTGAGCCTGTAACATATATAAAGTAATTAATATACAATACTAACGAACCTACAAATCACAAATACTAATGAACCTATAAATACTAATGAACCTACAGTCCATTTTTAATTATCATAGAGGCAAATACTGATGAACTTATAGGTAAATACCAATAAACCTGTACATAAATACTAATGAATTTATATATGCAAACTAATGAACCTGTAGACAAACACTAATGAACATGTAATCAAATGCTAATGAACCTACAATTCATTCATAATGAACTTGCATTATTTAAGTAATGAACCTTTAACCTAGATATTAATGAACCTACTATATGTAACAAAAAAAATTAATAGCACTATTAGGGAGCTTTGATATTTATTTTTATAAGACACACTTTTTTTACACTGGTTTGTTATCTAATATCTCAATTCTTTGCTTCTTGAAATTTATACAAACTAGAAAATAGTGTTCATATCAATGAACAATAAAGAATACCTAAAAATTAAATGTGAAAAGGTTTAATAGTTATGAATACCATATACTTACAAACATATATTGAGAAGGAATTAATTTTTAATAGCTTATACTTACTATATCAAAATCACTAATATCAAGTTTCACATAATCTAATTGTATTAAAGCAGTGAACTTACAGTATTCAAGTAACAAACCTATAGTATTAAGAAAAAAATATAAAGCTCACTCTTTTTTGCTTTGTTATATCTTAGTTGTAAATATAAACTATGAGATTAGCTTTTCTTTGGTAGTTACATCTTGTATGATTGCATCATTCTTTGTCTAAAATGGAGATCTCAAAGCTAAAGGAAGCTTCTTATACTTCCTTATTAGTCTTGTTCTTTTTTGGACATCTTGAACCTCTAATTCTGATTCTTTAATCACTCTTTAATAAAATAGAGAATGTGTAAGATTAAAATTTACAATAACATAATAGTTAATAAACCTACTGTTCATTATTAATGAGCCTGTAAACAAGTTCTAATGAACTTACTATTCATTATTAATGAACTTATACACAAGTTATAGTGAACCTAGAGTTTTATCATTAATGAACTTGTGTATAATTAGTAATGAACCTACTCTTCATTATTAATGAACCTCAAAGAAGTTCTAATGAACCTATAGTTCATTTGTTAATGAACATGTGCACAAGTTATAATGAATGTACTATTCATTATTAATGAACTTGGAGACAAGTTATAATAAACTTAAAGTTCATTGTTAATGAATATGTGCACATGTAGTAATGAACCTATAGTTCTAATGAATTAACAAATAGAGAATCAGTCCATATGACATTGTAAATAATATAAAGAGCATATACTCATTTAAAAAAAATTTTAGAGCTTGAGGTTCATGTTCAACTTCCTTTGTGCTAAGTTTTCTCAATATTTTTATAGGAACATATTAATGAACATGCGCACAAGTAGGCAAAAAAGTAATGAATCTTTAAGAAAATACTATTGAACTTACAGTTCATTTATAATGAACCTGTGCATAAATAATAATGAACCTATAGTTCATTATTAATGAACCTGTAGGAAAATACTAATGAACCTATAAGTAAATACTAATAAACTTGTAGGTAAATACTAATTAACCTATAGTTTATTCATAATGAATATGTGCATAAGTAATGATGAACTTATAGTTTATTTTCAACAAACCAGAATGAACCTGTGCATACGTAGTAATGAACCTACAATTCATTCTTAATGAACATATAAGTAAAACAGTAATTAATATGTATGCAAATACTAATGAACCTACAATTTATTCATAATGAATCTGTGCACAAGTAGTAATCAACTTATAGACAATTACAAGAAACATAGCACACAAAAATATGAAACATGATTTAACAAATAAAGAATCACTCTATATGAGATTATAAATAGCATAAAGTGTATATAGTCATTAAAAAATGTTTTTGGAGTTTGATGTTTAGCTTTATCTTTGGCATTTGTTTAAGCAACCTCAACATTTTTTGTTATTCATCAGGAGGAGTTATTAATAAGAAGAAGCAGCATGATTTTTGGATTTTATAGTTTTTGTTATTGCATTTTTTATTTCTGCTACTACTACAATGAAGCTTTCATTGCTGAAGAAGTCATCATCATCATCTGTAACTATTTCATCTTCTATATGAGGTTCTTTTTATCCTAGAGAGCTTGAAATGTTGTTAAATATTTCATTCATTGAGTCATAAATCTTCTTCATAACCTGAGTTCTCAACTGTGTCCTTCTAACTTCTGCCATCACTTCTCTAAACTTATTAGTGTGGCAACTATATTCTTGATTCCAGAGGATACTCTTACCATAGGTTTCTGTAACAAACATAATATTTTATAAGTAATATATTTTTTATGTCAAAGTGCAGGTCCATCATTCTTAAAACTAATGTTTATTAACATTAAATATTTTATATTTACCTTTCTCACTTTTATTGTTTTAACTTATTCATGTGTTTTAGTCTACTTATAAGAAATCAAGATAAGGAATTATAAGTAAGAAGACTACTTATTATTGTTCTTCTTATTGGTCATAAATTGAAATTATAAATAACTGGTGCACTACTTTTTCTTTTCCAAATCCTCCTTTTAATTTTCCTTTAACTCTATTTTCACACTCTTTATAGTCTAGTTTGATAAGGTTAGGAATCTTTATATTGATGTCTCGTACTTTAAACTCTACTTTGTCCAAGTAAGCTAGCTATTCATTTAAAAAAACAAATAAGATGATTAAAAGTAGAATAATGAGTTTGAATATTAAAAGTGATAAACCTTTAGTTGATAACTATTGAACCTTTATGACTCAACTAATGAAAATATACTATATGAATAATGAATCTATTATAGAGTAATGAACTTTGTTATTAAAAGCGATGAACCTATAGTTAATGAGTAATGAACCTTTATAATTTAACTAATGAAACCTATACTATTTGACTAATGAATCTATTATAGAGTAATGAACTTGAGCATTAAAAGTGATGAACCTATAATTGATAACTAACAAACCTACATAATTTAACTAATAAACCTATTTTAGAATAATGAACTTAAGTATTAAAAGTAATGAATCTATAGTTGACAACTAATGAACCTATATTATTTAATTGATGAATTAATGTAGAATTATGAAGCTAAGTATTTGAAGTGATGAATGTATAGTTGATAACTAATAAACCTGGATGTTTTAACTAACAAACCTATAGAGGGTAAGCAATGAACATATAGTATTTGACTGATGAACCTACATAATTTAAGTATTGAATTCAAAAATATAATTGTGGATTACTAATAAGAAGAAAAGTGAATAAACCAGTGCAAAAATAGTTTATTTTTTCTTCCATTCTTTAATAAATTGTTCAAGCTCTATATTGTAAAGAGGCAGCAATTCAAATTCTTTATTTAATTTATGTCGATGAGAAAGAATAGAATTTTATAGTTTACTTTTTTTCTTTGGTGCCCTTTTAGCATAAAATAAACAATAAGCACTATAAAATCTCTCTTGAATTCATTTTTGTGATATCCTTATTTCACAATTTCATTACCCATTTTTTATGTTACTAGGCTACTAATAGCCAAGTTCCATCTTTGTCTCTGAGATTTCAATAGTTGCACAAACTCAAGTATGTCTTTGTGACCTTTAGCTTTAACAACAGGCATATTTTCATGAATACTGTTGAATGTGGTGATGATCTTCTTTAGTGAGAACCAGTTTTTCTTTATCTTCCACAAGAAGTATAGTGCTACAATAATCATAATTCTATATTAAATATCATGGCATTCAGACAATATAAATTATAAGAGGCTTTCGAATCTAATTTCTTTCATTGTATTACATTGTTATTGTGATAATTTTGTATGATGTTATTTAGTGTTTTTAGTGATATCCTTATTAGTAAGGATTTCCTAGTTTTTGTTAGTGCTTGCTTCTCCTTCATTACCTTTGTCTTCTTTTTTAGTGTCTCTTTTCCTTTCTTTGATGCAGTTGTAGATGGCGGGGTTTAGCATGCGCCTAAGATTTTAGCAACTACGACATTATTTAATCTCAGGGCCTTAGGGAACACACTACTATGCCATAAAGTCATAGCGTGGAGATGAGGAGTCGCCACCCAGGGTAATAACTAGGACAATGCAATTGGTGGTACTCGATTCTCTAAAAGAAAGTTAGCACCACAACCAGAAGATTCTGGGAATGGAATACTAACTTCTCTTAGACTCATGTTCATTTAGAATTACTTTATAAATCATTACTTCATTCTCTAATTACATGCAATTTTATTAAACCCTATTTGAACATCCATTTAACCCTAAGGCATCTAGTCAATAAAATCACACATAAAAAATGCATTTAAGTGCATTGTCCCTAAGTCTAAACTAGGTTAATTTTAATGAAAGTTAGATAGATTTACGCTTTTATTTATAAATGAAATGGACAAAAGGTAGGCCTATATTTTAATTAGTGAGCTTAAGTCTACTTGTTTCAATTATCTATAAATGAGCCTAAATCGACAAGTTTTTAAAGAATTTGGATTTTATAAGTGGGCCTAAGCCTATTTATTTTATTTAAAATGAGAAGGGCCTAAGTCAATTTATTTTCAAAGGAAATGAAATTAAATGGGCTAAGCTAAGTCTAGGTTGATTTTTTAATTAAAAAGGTGGTTCTAAGTCTATTTAACCTAAAATGGGCTTAAATTGATTTTGAGTTAAATTAAACTTTAGACCAATTTTAAGGCTATTAATTGAGTGAGTTAGACCTAACGTGGGCTTGGGGCCCATAAGGATAAAAACCCAAAAATTCAACTAATCAAATAATAATATGCCAAAGCAGATCAAACATACATCCACATGTGATTTCCTAAAACCCTAATTCAATTCCATGCAAACCTTAATTTACTACTACCATCATTGATTTTAAATTTTTACCCAGTGATCTTGATTACTAATC
The DNA here is from genome assembly GCA_947683625.1 of Mallotus nudiflorus. Lineage (NCBI taxonomy): Eukaryota > Viridiplantae > Streptophyta > Magnoliopsida > Malpighiales > Euphorbiaceae > Mallotus > Mallotus nudiflorus. The sequence goes on along the minus strand of CANTUR010000049.1, from coordinate 5,881,566 downwards.
CATTTTAAATGAATAAAAGTAAAATTTTACTATTCCCAATATTGGGGTTGTTACAATGTTCTACGTGCTGGAAATTAAAATTAAGTAAAAACCCAAATGAATTAACACAGCAAAACATAGAAAATAATGATCATAAAAAAGGTAAAACCTAGATCTAATCATAGTTTAAAACCCATGGCATTCCATGGATCTTTTGTTAAATTTTTGAATATCAGGTAGTATCCTCCTCAACCCCCATCGGATCTCAAAAAGAAAACACAGAAATAAACAAATTATGTTAATGAAATTGAATAGCCAAAACAATAACAAAACAATAAAAAAATCATAAAAAAAAAGAATAAAAAGGAATGTTGTGCAGATGATATTAGATGGCCCTTCAGAATGAATTTTCACCATATATAGAATTGACTCAATGTGTATTTTGGATCTTGGGACTGAATCACGTAAAAACATAATACAGACTCTTAGTTTTTTTTTTTTGAAAATACAAGGAAAAAGAACCAGGTTTTGTGTTCTGTGGTTTTTTGGAGAGTTTATGATTTTTCTAGGGTTTTCTTTGTGTAGTCCAGACCTCTCAAAATTTTTCTTCTCTCAATTTTTTAAAGCTAAAAAATAACTTCTAGCCCCTGTGGTCACACAAAGAGGTTGTGCAATCCTAGGAGCTAGAGAACAGCTGCTCTTTCCATTTTTAAAAATCAATCCTTGAGATAAAAAAAGTGATAAGGGTTAAAAAAATCAGAGATTCATGCACGTGTCTATGTAAAACCAATAAAAACTTGACAACAAGCCCAAAATTAGATTTTTTATGAAAAAATATTAAAACAGTGAAGGAAAATATGGGTTAGCATTGCATAAAGCCAATAGGCATTACGTAATGCCAATTGGCATTATGCCTGTATTTGTCAAAATTCCCCAAAATTCACTTTTCTGTAATTTATACCTTAAAACATTTTAACTCTTGTAATTAAATCATAAAAGGCTGCAATTGAGTCATTTAATTTATGAAACTCGACACTAGAGATTAATTCTTGATTAATTTTCATCATAAGGGCTTTTGTCTCATGCATGCACAATTGCATTCCAAAATTACAGTTACCCCCCTTTGTCATTGTTTGCTTAACACATTATGGCAAAGTAATAGTAGCACACAATTTTGATAATAAGAATTACGACACTTAATTGCATCCTAATTGATAGATCGATGCTTAAATTGCTTTGTAATTTTAAGTAAGATGTAATGTTTAACAAGTCTCACTATATTTCCTGCGGAACATCTAGTGAACTTTTTACAGATGAGTTTCGCTATATTTCCTGTGAAAAATTTAGCGATGATGAATTGAAAATCTGCTATAGTTCCTATGGAACGTCTAGCGATAATACTATAACTGATGTGTAGTGTCTGGTGAACTACACTATATTCCCTATGGGATATCTAGTGACAATAAATTTTATTCTATTCCCTATGGGATGTCTAATAATGCACATTATATTCTCTGTAGGACATCTAGTGAGAATGAGTTTTGTTATATTCCCTATGGGATGTCTAACGATGCACACTATATTCCTTGTGGGACATCTAATGAGAATGAGTTTTGTTATATTTCCTATGAGACGTCTAGCAAAACATAATTTTAAAAATATGTTATAGTTCTTGTGAAACATCTAGCAGCGATAAATTTAAAGACTTATGTCATAACTACTATGCAATACATAACATAGTGATAGTTATGACTACTGTGCAGTACATAACATAATGATTTGAAGTTTATGCCATAGCTAATATGTAGCATAAGAGTTTAAAATCCTTTGATTTAAATGATGCATGTAAAATGCAAAAAATAAAATCTGTAATTTCGTTCTACATTCTATACTCGATAAAGAACTCAGAATTATAGATATTAACAATTCTATGAATTATTAATTTGATAGATGTCATGATTTAATTAGGAATGAATTCCTAATCAAAATGTAATTATGGACCAAATTGCAATAAGAGAACTTGGATCCTTGTGCAAACAAAAGTAGTGGACCAAAGTGGATATTTTTCACTTTATATATTCCTTCCTTTTTGCATGTCTCAATTGATTTTCTCTTCTCCTTCATTCTTTTTCCCTTCATTTTCTCTCTTTTTATTGATTCTTCTTTCTTTGATTTCTTAATCATCCGAAGTCTGATTTATGATCTGTCAGATCCTATGGCCTCTCTACAACATAAACAACATAGGAGAGTAGAAATTTTTAAAGGTCAACAGATTCTACCTCCTCATTTTCCTCAAAATGATCTTGGACTTTGAGAGGGCTCATCCATCTTTCCTTTAACTCATTTACACACCCACAGGTGCAGAGATGTGGGTAATGAGGTAACATTTTACCTTCTTAGATTATTTTAGGATTGCCTTCAGAGGGTCCCTAGTTCCCTTTGATGTGAGCTACTGTAATCTTTCTAAAGATGCACGGAGTCAGTATGTGTGTGACCTGATAAGGCTCATTCCGATGTGGAAGAATTGGAATAATGTTCAGCTTTCATCCTTAGTTTAAGGGTTTAGACATCTGCCCACTACTACTCCTCATCAGATTACCTAGAAGGCGAGGTGTCTTCTTCTGATACTATTAGGTACAACCCTCTTTTATGAGACCGATCATGAGGTCAATATTGCTCTGCTTGGTCCATTTAATGACTTGGATTGGGTTGCCACACTTGATTGGGGATCTGCTGCACTCGCTTACCTTTACTACAGATTGGACACTTTCTATAGAGGTGTTGTCACGATGTGTGGCTTTTGGCATGTCTTGCATGTACGTTCTCCTTTTCTTTAATCTTTATTGTCTTTCTTTCCTTTGCCTTTCATTGATATGCTCTCTTCCTTTCATATCTGGAGCATAGAGATTGGGTTGATTCGAGGCTTCAGTGCTATTAGCTCTTATAAGAGCTTTCCTCTTATCATGAGATGGTCTTCTCGCCTTGCTAGCAACATGAACACTTTGCAGATGTATTGTGATCAACTGAACACCATGGAATGGCACCTGTTAAGAAAAATAAAATTTTTAGTATCTTGTAATTTAATATGAGTAAAACTTAATTAACCTAAATTCAAATAAACTCTAATTCATTAAAGGGTGCCAATGACATCCGGCTATATGATTTCATGGCCGCTGCAGTACACCTTGAGGGTTCTACTCCCTAAATATGGATGTTTGATATGGTATTTAGGGGAGTGAGTGTATCACTGGTCTTCTGGGCCTTTTCGATGCCACATTCCATCTGATGCCCCTTTCTCTATGCTCCGCAGCTCACATCTAACAGGTTCAGAGATGAGAGATGCACTACAGGGATATGCTACCTCAGATTTTCTTAAGTATTCTCAACATTATCAGTAGTTCATTCGTGAGAGCCTTTTAAAGCAGATTCCTATCGAGGATGCTGAGGTAATTTTTTTATTGTCTTAGCTACTTCCCATCTATGAATCACTCTTTCTTTTTTCTTTTTTTTTTTAGTTTGAGGAGGTTCACTCTCTTGCTATCAAGGTGATGGAAGTAGAGACCTAGCCCTATACATCATACTCAGCATGTCGGGACTAGTCACGATGGTGCTTTTGCAGGTGTTACCCTTGGTGATATCTCTCTCCCGGATAGGTCCATGTTCTGTTGGACTCCTACTGTTCAAACTCCAATTGAGCAACATATGCACTTTAGTGATGTTTAGCTTCCTAGCCTTTCTCTAATAGATGCTTCTCATGTGAGTCTTTCTGACTTATTCCCTACATGATCTATACACTTGACACTAATTTTAGTAAATTTATAAAATGGGTTCCTCGGACATAGGCGAAGTACTTGTATGGACTCGCCTCATCTCAAAGGTTATTCACTATGCAGGTCACAGACAATTAGAGGATAAGTATATACACTAGAAGTGCAAATGTATGCATGTTATGCATGAACTACATATGACATGTCATTTCCTATATGTACAAAGCTACTTTAGTGATCTGGAATGTGAGATTGAGATGCTTCGCTGATATCTTATAGGTTTAGGCATTGATCCTCATAATGCTGGGACTTCATCTGTTAGACCTTCGAACACCTTTCATCAGGATGATCCTATAAGAGGATGGAGCTCATAGCCAGATTCTGGAGCTTAGGATGACTGATATATAGGCTATCTATGTTTATAACTTCTATTTATATCATACTATTTCTGTCATACTATTATGTTTTGAATCCTGTATTGTTTGTATGCATTGTGTTGAACTGGTCTTAGACTTGGATACGTGGAGTTAAATAGAGTAAAGGTTTTTTTTACCTTAAATTTTACCTAAGCCACCCTCTTGGGTTTTCAACTTAGCAAGCTTTCATTTTGTTTTATTTATTTTTGTATTTTCCAAATCTGGTTACAAGAGAAGCTGAGCTTGCTTGCTATTCCTACTAACTCTTTATCCTATTAGACTCATCAACTGTAATCTCACCCATTAAAGGTGGAGGTCAAGCACACTATAGACCAGTGGGTGAACTGGTTAGAGGGCATTACAGATGTGGAGATTACATGGATCTGCCCTTGGTGGAAGCTGAAGTTTATGACCCTTGACTTGTATGATCGTTGTGTTCCCATCCCAGAGCTACATTTCTCGACTTTCTTTTCTCCTTCCTGCCTTTGTCGTCAGTATGGCCACCCACAATTCATAGTTACTATTCTAACTAACTTTGGAGGCTTCCCCCTTAGACAAGATTTTTTTTTGGATACGGTCAAGAACTTATGGCCTCACAAGACTTTTGAGCATAATATACACTTACAAGACCTAGGTTGTGGTATAAGCTACAGAGCCACCATGATTCTTTAGATACAAGAGGACTCATGCTTTACACAATGAGTCATAAGAGAAGAAACAAAGAAAAGACTAGGAAATGGTCTCATAGAGCTTATTTTAAGCTTTCATGTTCTGTTTTCCTTTCTAGCACTTATGCATTATAAATAAGAAAGAACATACAATGTTAAAACAAAAATTCAATTTCAAAAGGATTAATTAATTAGGGCCAAAATGAGTACATTTATTACATCACCTGATATAACTCTTGTTATTAACTAGTCCTTTCATATTTTCTAACTGAATATTTTTCTCTTTAATATATTTACTTTAATTTTTACCTGACTAGCCCTTTACGGGTTTTCTAGCTAGCAGGACCATTTCTTTTATTTTTATTCCCTAATTTTTGCCTGCCTGCCCTTTATGGGTTTTCTAAACAACAGGAATGTCCTAACTTTTGCTTGACTAGCCTTTTCAGGTTTTCTAATCAACGGACATTATTTTGTTTGTATTACTTTTATTCATTTTTACAGGTAGTATTTCTTAAGGTGATCCAAATTAACTGCTCTAGATTGTTTTAACACCATGTCCCCAGTTTTTATCTTTCCAAGTTTAGCATTCTTATTGAATGATCTCGCTATCCTCTTCTGATATATCTGAGTATGGAACAAAGCATCCAACCTTTTCTCATCCAAAGATACCAGGTGATCATATCTCTTTTGTGCCCATTCACTCTCAGGAGTTTTAGCTTCCATAACTACTCTCAAGGATTTAATATTTGTTTCCATTTGCAAGACTACTTCATAACCATACACTAAGGAGAACGAAGTTTGGCCCATGGTAGTTCTATCTATAGTCCTATATCCCCACAAAGAAAACAAGAGAAACTCAAACTAATCTTTATAAGTCGTGACTATTTTAGAGAGAATATTTTTGACATTTTTGTTAGCTGCTTCTACCACTCCCTTGCCCTGAGGATGATATGATGAAGAGTTATGATGTTCAATCCTATACTTCTGCAATAATTTTGCTATTTTTGCCTGAAATTGGACACCATTATCCATCACAATGTGATGTGGAACCCCATACCTACAAATGAGGCTCTTCTCAATATAAACCAGGCCATCTGTTTTGCTTTCATGGCATCAAAGGATTCAGCCTTTACCCATCTGGAAAAGTAATCTATTGCTATAACTATCTACTTGTGCCCATGTCGACCTTATTTCTCCTATAATATCAATCCCCCAAGCTACAAAGGGCTAAGTTGATGATAAACTATTTAGCATTGTATGAGGTAGTTGGTTAAGATTTCCATGAATTTGGCACTAATGACATTGTCTCACTTTTCTGATGTAATCCTTTTCCATACTCATCCAATAATACCCTTGCCTGAGTACCTTATTTGCTAAGATCATCTAGTTCATGTGAGAACCATAAGCTCATGCATGAATTTCTTTCATTATCTCTTCAGCTTTATCTTTTTTGAGACATTTGAGCTGCATTCCATTCGACATTCTTTTATATAATACTCCATCATGACTTGCATAATTACATGCAAGAACATTAAGTTAATATCTCTCTTTAAGGTCATTTCATCAAGATACTTTCTTTTTTTATAAACCTCTGAATATCATAAAACCATGGCTTCTCTTTAGGCCCTATATGAATTCCCATAATTTGCTCACCTCCATAACACAGAGCTCTTGATTTCATGATTACCAAAGGCTTTATAGTTAATCCTATCACACTATCCCACATCGAAGAGAGTGTTGCCAATGCATCTACCATATGATTGCCATTTCTTGATAAATGGATGATGAGACACTTGATGAAATTCTTTGTTAAAGCTTTTAAATAGCAAACATAAGGTTTTAGCTTTTCCTCTTTCACTTCTCATTCCTCATTAGCCTTACTGATAACCAATATAGAATCCCCATAAACCAGTAACTCTTTTGCCTTGGTTGCTAAAGCTGCTTTAATTCTGTAGACGCACGCCTTATACTCAACCATATTATTTGTTATCTTGAAATATAATTTCTTGGCCATCGATATGGTCTCTCCTTCTGGCATAACAAGAATTACTCCTAATTCAGCTTTTTATTGTTTATAGCCCCATCGAAGTAGAGCTTCCACTCTCGATGCTCTATAACTGTTAGGTTCTCATCTGAAACTCCAAGTTCCACTATTCATCACCTCCAATTGCATTCTGAGCTAGGAATTATGCCACTACCCTTCCCTTGATGACTTTTGTAATGATGTATTCTATATCAAACTCAGGCATAAGTACTAGACATTGAGACATTCTTCCAGTCAAAGCAGGCGCCTGAAATAAGTACCTTAAGGGATCTATCTTTGAAATGCTTGAGCCCTATAGGACTGAAAATAATGCCTTAATTTTCTTTTTGCCCAAATCATGATCAAACACGTCTTCTCAACCAAGTCATACTTTTCCTCATATGGTAGGAACTTCTTATTGAGATAATACACTGCATGTTCTATTCCTTTTGGTCCTTCTTATGCTAGTATTACCCCTATTGCATCGTCCTTTAAGGCCAAGTACAGGATTAATGGGTTACCTTGTCTCGGTGGCTTCAATCAGGTAGATTGGTGAGATATTCTTTAATCATGTTAAAGGCCTTCTAACAATCATCTCTCCACTTCATTGGTTGGTCTTTCCTCAAGAGTTTAAAAATAGGGTCACAAATATTAGTAAGCTTTATGATAAACTTACTAATATATTATAACCTGCCAATAAACCCTCTCACTTCTTCTTCTATCTTTGGTGTTGGCATTTCTTGATTAGCTTTCACTTTTTCTAGATCTACTTTAATTCCTCTGCTACTAACTATATGCCTTAGCAGTTTTCTTGAAGTAACCCCAAAAATGCATTTCTTTGTGTTGAGCCTCAGATTGTACCTCTCAATTCAAGCCAAGAACTTATACAGAGCTTCAAAGTGTCCCTCTCTTGTTTTTGACTTGACCATCATATCATCTATATACACTTCGACTTCCTTGTGCATCATATCATGCAAAAGAGTGGTGGTTACACTTTGATATATTGCACATGCATTCTTCAATCCAAAAGGCATAACCTTATAGCAATATATTCCTCATTCCATGATGAAAGCGATCTTGATCTTATCCATAACTGCCATAATTATCTGATTATACCCTGGGAACCTATCCATGAAGGAATACATTGCACTAGATGCCGCACTATCCACTATTACATCGATGTAAGGTAAAGGGAAGTCATCCTTCGAACATGCTTTTATTTAAAACCCTGAAATCTACACACATACATACCTTACCATCTTTCCTGGGTATCAGTGCTATATTTGCTAACCATGGAGGATAATCTACTACTTCTAGAAAGTTAACCTAGATTTGTTTAGCAATTTCCTCTCTTATCTTTTCAGTCCATTCTGGTCTCAGCCTGCATAGTTTTTGTTTAACATGTTTAATTTCTGGATAAGTAGGAATATGATACTCTGTAATTTCCCTATCTAAACATGGCATATCCTTATAAGCCCAAGCAAATACTACATTTCATTTTATTAATATTCTCTTAAAATTTTTCCTTTCCTCAGGAGTTACCCCATGTGATATAGAAATGTTCTTAGAATTATCATTTATGCCCATGTTAAATGAATCAAATTGAAATGAAATAATGTCAAACATGCATGAACGATAAAAATTATAATGCACAAAACTACTAGGATGCACATCACACAAGTAAGTAAAACCAACATTCATATCGTTGACTAAGGAAAAAATAGAGTTTTCATCCTCAAATAGACTAGACATTATTACATCATTTTCCTCATAAAAAACATCAATAAAGCTATCATTAATGACAGTAGCTAAATCCTAGGGTGGCTCCTCCTTAGGTGGCAGACACAGCAACTCCTCGATAGCAACATTGCCCATCCTCTTAACTGCCAGCTTCATCACTTCCTCTTTGTTGTCTTTCACCAGGTCCTCCATAATCTGTTCCTTAAAGATCTCAAACCTAAGAACATCTCCTCTAGCAATATTGATTGATTCCTTAACTCTCAAATAGAATTTGCCTTCCCCTAGCCTGACAAAATTCTCACTCAATGGCCCAATTTTCTTTAAGAGCTTCCTTTATTTGGCATTAAACCTCTTCCTTGTTCTTCTGCTTATCAGCTTTGTCTCTTCAATATAACCCAAACCAGTTGTGTTGCCTTAGTTTTTGAATTCTAAAAGACTAGGGCTCCCTTACTCATTCTTGCCCAGCCCTTATCCAAGCCGGTAATTCATACTCTTTATCATTTTTGCTACTCTCGAGTCCATTTTAGTTCCATTAAATATCTCAGTAATCTAGAAACCAGGGGGTGCACACATTTGCTTCTGTTTGTCCAATACAAATGCACAATAGCATTAGTCTTAGCTTTTATAGTCACAACCTCTCCTTTATGAGGGAATTTTATCTTTTGATGCACTGTTGAGGGCACCCCTCCTAAAGTATGGAACCATTGCCTTCTCAACAACAAGGCATAAGTGACAAGTATATCCAGCACACTGAATTCAATGGTAGACTCTACGGGTCCTATTTTAACCAGAGCTTGGAATATCCCCTCCACATTCCTGGTGTTGTCAATATAAGCTCAGATTATAAGATTTGAACTTGTCAAGTCATCGGTCTTTAATCCCAAGTTGGGTAGGATCTTCAATGGACACATGTTGATAGCAAAACCATCATCCAGCATGATATAATTGGTTCTTTTCCCCTTACTTTAGCTGGGATAAATAGTTCTTTGTTATGGTTTATTCCTTCCAAAGGCAAGTCATCATCTAAGAACATTATAAGCCTGTATTTCTTTTTTGTAACCTCTGCTACCATAACCTCAAGTTTGGCCGCTATTTCAATGTTCATGTTTGATAGAGCTTTAACAAGAGTCTTTATTGCTACCTGAATGCATCAATAGTTCCTAAATGCTCACATTTTCCTTATCTTTCTTCAGCTATTCCAAAATCAGGTCTTCTTTTTATTCTTCCTTTACTTTTGTATCTTTTGTTTCTTCTCTTTCTGCAACTCTCTCAATTTTTTTCATCTACTTTATAATTCTTTCAGCTCCTAGTGACATGATTCACCTTAGGATCATCACTCCACACATTAAGACCACTCGAATTTTCTTCATCAGAGTCATATCAGATGTCAATAACTCTAATTATTCAATCTCGTTTCCCATCTTTCCATACTTCCACTATGCATGTTTCTTTCTCCTTTAATTTTTCCATATTGAGCTTTTTTAAGTATTGATTCAATAGATCTTTAACTCCCTCTCAAAAATTTTTAGGAGTTAAAGATCTTTTATCATCTTCAAACTCGTCACCCTATCATGTAGGCACAATCCCTTCGATTGGTATATCAACTAAAGCGGGCTTAAAGTAAAATACTCTATAATCAAACTTGCCTGAAGGTTGTCCTAATAAATCTCCTCTCTGTGGCTATTCAGGAATTTTAAGTTCTTTCTCTTCCTTTATTGGCTTATCATCAAATTCATCACCCTAACCTGAGGGCTCAATTGATTCAATGGGAATATCATCAGAGGGTGGTTTGGAATAGAACACTTTGTAATTAAATTTACCTGAGGGCTATCCCAGTAAATCATCTACTCCTCTAGAGGTATCAAGAGATTCTCTATTAGTTATAGGGTTTAGACTTTTAAAGGAGTTTAGCACTTCTTTATCGCTAACTCCCGAGTTGATCATCATGGTGGCTAGTGGTGGGACATTTTGGTAGTCTAAAAAGGGTTAGTTCTGATGTTTGGATTGGAATTGGACTTTTCAGGGTTTGTGATTTTTTTGAAGTCTATAAGGTTTTGGATTTCATGTTTTAGGCAGATATAGTTGTCTGTGGAATGGCCAACAACTTTATGGAATTTACAGTAACTATTAAGGTTATAGTCGAGGACATTTGGGTTTGTTGGTTTGGAAAAGGTTAAGGGTAGAAGTGGGCCTTTCTAGATTAGCCTTTCTAGGACTTTGGAGAGTGGTTAGTTAAAGTTAAAGAATCTTCATGGTTACTGAATTGCACACACCTCTACAGCTTGGCTGGTACTTCCCTGTTATGTTCCCCTAATTGGGTAATTTCAGTTTTTGGTGCTTCTAGCATTTCTTTTCTTCTCACTCTTAATCTCTTATTCTTGCAAACCATCATCATACAAGTTTATAAATGTTTTAGGGTTCATCATTTGCAATCTCTCGACCAGATTGGGTGATACGTTATAGACTATCATCCTAACCTGATCATTCTCAACTAACTTATTCTTCATCAATCCTGCCTTTTTCATGAACCTGGTAAGGAAATCAAAGAAGGATTCATTGGGTTTTTACTTTATCAGTTCTAAGTCTCTAATAGACACTTCTAGCCTGGTGTTGTAATCATATTGTTTAAAAAAGGCAGTACATAATTCCTTCCAGTCAGCCCAAATAGATTTTTCTAGCCCATAATACCAGTTTACAGTCATCCCCTCTACAGATAGTACAAATAACCTAGTGACTACAGCTAACTGTGCCTTAATAGTACTTATGGTCATTGTATATTGGCTCAAATGAATCCTAGGGTCTCGAATTCAATCAAAATTTTACAACTGAGGCATCTTGAATTTTTTAGGGAGGTTATCACCCTCCACATGTCGTAGAATTCAAATGAGTACCCCATTCCTTGTCCTCTAATCAGCTCTTCCATCTTGGACATTTTTGAGTTAGGGCTTGCATCTATTTGGAGTCATGATCATGGACCAGTTCAAGTGACTCCCTTTTTACCTTTTCTACCATGTAGTTCTCAACGTCAGTAGCAGGTACATTTTTAGCAATAATTTGCCCCCCAACATTATTAGTAGCAAGTGGAGTGCCTATGTTAGGTGGTTATTCAACAGCAATAGTAGGTGGTAGTATGACAGCAGGTTGCACTAGTTCGACCAAAGCTTGCCTCAATTTGTCTTGCATCATGGCTCTCATGTCATCCATCAAAGCTCCTTTAACATCTTCTAAGGTCCACATCTTTGGTTGTTGTTCCATTTTTGTCTATTCAATATGAGTTGGTTTAGCTTCTAGGTAAAGTGGGTTGATAAGACTCTTCTTTTATTTTTAAAGGATCTCTTGAGCTATCAACTTAGGACTTAGGTCTATTCTGACTAATTTGCCACCTTTATGTCCCCAGATTTGAGAAGACCCAGATGAATCTATGATAGCTACAAAATAAGGTGTTAGTATGAGGCATGGAATACATGTAAGTATGCATGATGCATGTGCTATGCAATAAGTAACAGGTAGTAGGTAGCAAGTAGCAAGTATTAGAAAAAGTGTACAATATTTACAGCCCTCCCACATACATGTTCAATGGTGAGTCTCTTTTCCTAGGATTTTTTATCTTGGCCTTTATATCAACAGGGGATTTTAAGAGTTGACGTGCATGCCAAATCTTTCTTAAAACAAAAGAACAAAAATAGTATTTTTAAATATAAAGGTGTAGCCCAATCCTTATTAGCCCAAATGGGCCTTAAAGTTATGGGCTTAGGCTTTTATAAATAGAAATACCTCATGGCAATTCAAACAAATAAGTAATTTTGGGTAAAAAAAATCCTAGGGGAAGTAACTAAGCCATTATATATGGTTAAGGTCTAGTGAAAAGTTAAGGTTCTCTTAGTAAGATGCCCTCCATTATGGATGTTGAGTTATAGGCCAAGGTCAGAGGGGCCCAACATCCTTTACCAACTCGAGAGAAGATTACCCCCCTTAAGGACTTAGGTTACAAACTCTGGTTAGATGAGCTCAGTAATATCTCTTGAATCAAGTTAAGGCTAAAAGTAATGTTTAGCCAATTTACAACTCCATAAAGCTAGTGGAATCATGGAATCATAAACCAATGCCATCAATTTATAGGGACATGCAGAATGAATGCAAGAATGAAATAATAATCAATTAAAATAATTCTAAAGAACACAAGTAGAATCAATATCTCTTATCCCTAGTGGAGTCACCACTGTAGACGGTGGGGTTTAGAGCGTGCCTAAGATTTTAGCAACTGCAACACTGTTTAGGCTCAAGGCCTTAGGGAACACACTATTATGCCACAAAGTCATAGCATGGAGATGAGGAGTTACCACCTAAGGTAATAACTAGGACAATTTGATTGGTGGCACTCAATTCTCTAAACGAAAGTTAGCACCACAATCAGGAGATTCTGGGAACGGAATACTAACTTCTCTTAGTCTCATGTTCATTTAGAATTACTTTATAAATCATTACTTCATTCTCTAATTACATGCAATTTTATTAAACCCTATTTGAACATCCATCTAACCCTAAGGCATCTAGTCAATAAAATCACACATAAAAAATGCATTTAAGCGCATCGTCCCTAAGTCTAAACTAGGTTAATTTTAATGAAAGTTAGCTAGATTTACACTTTTACTATATTTTAATTAGTGAGCTTAAGTCTACTTGTTTCAATTATCTACAAATGGACATAAATCTACAAGTTTTTAAAGAAATTGGATTTTATAAGTGGGCTTAAGTCTATTTGTTTTATTTAAAATAAGAAGTGGGCCTAAGTCTATTTGTTTTAAAAGAAAATTAAATTAAATCGGCTGAGCTAAGTCTATGTTGATTTATTAATTAAAAAGGTAGTCCTAAGTCTATTTAACCTAAAATATTGATTTTGAGTTAAATTAAACTTTATACCAATTTTAAGGTTATTAATTGAGTGGGTTAGACCTAACGTGGGCTTAGGGCCCAAAAGGATAAAAACCCAAAAATGCAACTAATCAAATAATAACATGCCAAAGCATATCAAACATACATCCACATGTGATTTCCTAAAACCCTAATTCAATTCCATGCAAACCCTAATTTACAACTACCATAATTGATTTTAAAGTTTTACCCAGTGATCCTGATTACTAATCCATTTTAAATGCATAAAAGTAAAATTTTACTATTCTAATTACTGGGGTTATTACAATGTTCTACGTATTAGAAATTAAAATTAAGTGCAAACCCAAATGAATTAACACAGCAAAACACATAAAATAATTATCACAAAAAAGGTAAAATGTATATCTAATCACAGTTTAAAACCCATAGCATTCCATGGATCTTCCATTCAAGTTTTCGATATCATGCAGTATCCGCCTCAACCCCCATCAGATCTCAAAAAGAAAACACAAAAACAAACAAATTACGTTAATGAAATTAATTAGCCAAAATAATAAAAAAAATCACAAAAGAAAAAGAAGAATAAAAAAGGAATGTTGTGCAGATGATATTAAATGGCCCTTTAGAATGGATTTTCACCGTATATGGAATTGACTCAGTGTGTGTTTTGGATCTTAGGACTAAATCACGTAAAAATGTAATATAGACTCTTAGTTTTTTTTTTTTGAAAACATAAGGAAAAATAACTAGGTTTTGTGCTCTATGATTTTTTTGCAAAGTCTACAATTTTTCTAGGGTTTTCTTTGCACAGTACGGGCCTCTCAAAATTTTTCTTCTCTTAGCTTTTTAAAGCCAAAAAAAAATTATGGCCCTTATGATTGCGTAGAGAGGTTGTGCGATCCTGAGAGCTAGAGAACATCTACTCGTTCCATTTTAAAAAATCAAGAATAAAGAAAGTGATAAGGGTTTTAAAAAATCAGATATTCATGCACGTGTCTGTGCAGAACCAATAAAAATTTGAAAACGTGCCCAAAATTAGATTTTTTATGAAAAAATATTAAAACAACAGAGGAAATATAGGTCAGCATTACATAATGTCTATCGGCATTATGTAATGCCGATTGGCTTGCATAATGTCGATAAGCATTATGTAATGCCGATTAGCATTATATAATGTCGATTGGCATTACGTAATGCTGATTGTCATTATGCCTATATTTGTTAAAATTTCATTAAAACCCCCAAAATTCACTTTTATGCAATTTAGATCTTAAAACATGTTAACTCTTGTAATTAACTCTTGTAACATATATATATATATGTTAAAAAGTGCAGTTTCCATATTGAGTCCCGAACCTTTGTTTAATGGTCTCTTCCTATGCTTCAACTACCATTATCCATATGGAAAAATAATTAAATCCATCTGAAACTTTGATCCAATTTTTCAATTATATCCTATTTCCAAAATTATATCAATTTACCTATTTAACTTTATAAATTATATTAATTTTATCCTATTTTAATTTAAAGATTTAAATATATTTTAAAATTACTTTTAAATCTTTATAATATAAATTTATTTATTAAAATAATTTCTTCTTATTTTTTAACCAAAAATAAAATGTAAATGAATATTTTCAAATGTTAACTTACTACTTTCAAAATAATTTTGAAATTTATTTTGAAATATTTGAAATTCTTCATATTTTAATTGTTTTGAAAACTCATTTCTCAACTTTCAATTATATTACTGAAAATTTTTTTAATAAAAATTGAACTCAAATATAATGTGTGAAATGAATAAAAAAAAATAGAGAATTAGAGATGTTAAGAGTATTAATCAATAGTAAAGAAATTTTTTTTTTAAAAAAAAATTCAATGTCAATCTTGCCACTTTTAAAAGAATTGTAGAAAATTAGTTTTGAAATATTTTATTAAAATTTTCACTTCTCTATGTTTTTTTTTCTAAAACTCATTTCTCAACTTTTTCTTGACTTAACCAAAAAAATTTTAAAAATATTTTCCAATGTTAATCTTACTAATTTCAAAATACTTTCAGAAAATTAGTTTTAAATATTTTGAAAAAAAATTAACTTTTCTATATTAATTTACATAAAGCCCCCATATTTTATTTTTTATATTTACTTCTCAACTTTCATCCATATTATTTAAAAATTTTCTAATGGATATGAAACATTACAAAAAAAGTGTGGCAAAAGGAAAAAGAGGGAGAGCATTAGATATATTGAAAATATTGATTAAGAATATAAAAAAGATTGGATCTTTTTGGAAAAAATAAAATTTCTTAAATTTTTCATTATTTTTTATAGTGATAATTAAAAAAACAATTCCTTTATAATTTTATTCTTATTAATATTAAAGTATACAATAGTCAATTTATAAGTTGTGTATTGCAAGATTTAAAAAAAAAAAATTAAAATAATAATTTTTATTATTGATTAATATTCTTAACATCTGTAATTCTCTCTTTTTGTATTCATTTCACGCATTATATTTTATGTTCAATCTCTATTAGAAAATTTTTAAGTAATATAATTGAAAGTTGATAAATGAATTTCAGAAAATTAAAATCCAAAATATTTGAAATATTAAATATTTAAAACTTTAATTTTATGAAAATATTTCAATTTTTTTTTTTTTAAATTGATTGAAAGTAGTAAGATTAACATTTGTAGGGCTGAGCACAAAACGAAGAAAATATCGAACCAAACCAAAATTATAAACTGAAAGACAATAAAATCATACCTAATAGAATACATTTAATCTCGAACCATTCCAAACTTTATGACTAATTTGGTACGGTACTGGATATTTACAAAAAAAAAATCAAACCGAGAACTGTACCAAACCGAAAACCGAATATAGTATCAAATATTAATTCAATAAATAATACATAAATATTATAAATAGTAGTGAACTTAAGTATATACTTTTAATTATACTATCAAGTAATGTACAAATGTATAATAATATATGATAAAAATTAATAGTTATGTTGTGTTTAAAATATAATAAATAAATTATTAACAAAATATTTTTATTAATTTTATTAATAGTATTATTATCATTGATACTACAACTACTAGTCTACTACTACTATTGTTATTCAATTAACAAGTAAAAATGTGAAATGTCTATTACAATTTCATCTTAAAATATAAAAATAAAAAATTCACATTGCATAGTTTCAAATGATTCAATTAACAAATAAGAATGTAGAATATCCATTACAATGCACTTTAAACTTAAAATATGAGAAATAAGAAAATTATTATTATTGTTGAAAGTGCCTTAAAGGGGGGGGGGGGGGTTGAATAAGGCCAATGCGGATTTTAGAAAAATAAAAATGATTTTAAGGAATTGAGCAAGAATTAAAAGATAATAGAGTATGAAGAACAATGAACATAATGATTTAAGGATTTCGAATTCTTAACAATCCTATGCCTCCACCTAACTTATCCCTAAGTTAGGATTTTCAATCTCACATAATCTTATTCACAAGATTGAGATTACACAAGAGTTTGAGGCTCACTCTTCAACCTTACAATCAAGATTTTATAGGCTCACTCTTAAACCAATTCTCAAGTGTTTTAATGGTTAAACATTTAAAATAATTCCTTTAGAAATAAATCTTACTCCCCTTCTAATCTATCTTAAGACTTAGATGAAGTAAAATTTTTATTTCTAACACATAACCAACTCTCACAAGAGTTAATCAATAAAATGAATATTGATAGAAAGAAAAATAAAGCTTAATGAATGCTTAGAGAGTTTTTGATAATCAAAGAGTAATGTAGTTGTAGACGGCCGGATTTAGTGCACGCCTAAGATTTTAGCAACTGTGACACTATTTCAACTCAGGGCTCTAGAGAACACACTAACCACTGTCACAAAGACATGGCATGGAGATGAGGAGTTACCACCCAGGTAATAACTGGGACAAATCGAAAATGTGGTACTTGATTCCCTAAAAGAAAGCTAGCACCACAACCAGGAAATTCTGGATACAAAATATCAACTTCTTTTAGTCTTGTGTTCATTTAGAATTACTTTATGAATTATTATCTTATTCTCTATTTACATGCAATTTCATATAAACCCAAAAACAATCAACTCCAAGGCAAACTAGTTATGAAATATACAAGTAAATAATGCATTCAATAAATGACATAATCCCTAAGTTAGTCTAATCTACATGAATTTTAAATAAATGAGCTAAAGTCTACATATTTTAAATTATAAGTGAATCTAAAGACCTAATTCCTTTTGATTTTAATTAAATGAACTTAAGCCTACTAATTTTAATAAAAATGGGCCTAATTCTACATATTTTAATTCTGAGGTGATCTTAAATCTACAAATTATGAAAAAAGCTTAAACTAAGTGGGCTAAGTCTAAATTAATTAAATTAAATTAGGTGGGCCTATGTCTAATTAACTAAATGGGCCTAAGGATATTTCGAACCTAAAATCTAATTAATTATGGACCTAAAAATATATTTTAATTAATTAAACCTAATTAATTATTAAATGAGACAGGCTAAAAGAATTACCTAAACTTAAATAAATAAATCAAGACCTAAAGTGGGCTTAAGGCCCAAAACACATAAAAGTAATAAATAAATCCCAAAATACAAATAAAACATAAAAAAAATAATTAAATAAAATCAAACAAATAATTAAATTAATCCTTACTAAAACCCTAATTTTTATTAACATGCAACCTAAATTAATCTACTTCCTCCATTGATTTTAAATAATTACCTAATTGAAACCTAATTTTACTAACCAATTTAATCAAAATAAACATGCAACCACACATATAATTTCACTACTCCCACTGTTGGGGCTATTACATTAATTCATAAAATAATTAATAAAATAAAATACAGCAATAAATAAAAATAAAGATAATAAAAATAAAATAAAACCCTAGAAAAACTAAGACTCTATACGGTTTTATCCATAGCCTTCCACGGACTTCTCATGAATTCATCCCTCCCATATGATCACCATGTGTTTTCCTCCATAATCACCATAAAAATAAGATAAAATAATGATCAATGAATAAATTATGATAATAACTTGAAAGAATAATAATAAAAATAATAATATAAAATAAACAAAATAAATAAATAATAGAAGAAGATGATATGATTATGAATGATCTAGGGTACTCCTCAGATTGGTAGTTCACCGTTCTTGATAAATCTCCGAGTCTTTTTCTTCAAAAATTCTTCATGAGTCTTGAATTAATTATTGAATCAAAAGGAATTTTTTGGTAAAAAAATAAACTCAAGAAGAATAAAATCACATTTCCCACTTTTCTTCCTTCTTCTCCCGTCTCTTCTGCTTCTTTTCTCTTTTCTTTTCTTTTCCTACACTCTTTTTCTTTTTTTTTCTCATGGCCTCCCTTCCTTTCCTTTTTATAGTGGAACTAGGAAGTCTAACCCTAATCCTAATGTGATTATAATTCCTAAAGTGTATTTAGGAATTTTAAACCGAATAGGATTGAGTTAATTAGGAAGTTTAAACCAATTAAAACAATGAATTGGAAATACTTAAAATAGGAAAAAATAGACCAATCGGAATTATATAATTTCGATCGAAATTATGGAATTTCGACAGGTTTTTTTAACATTTAATTACAAAAAGACCCCTGAAACAACTTAAATTTTACAATTAGGTCCTAAAAAAACCTTGCAATTTAGTCTCTGTAAACATTAAACCCTTCCTTTAAAAGCTACATTTAGACCTTTAGAATTTTTAAAGATTAAGTATCGAATACATTTTCATCATTGGAGTCCTTTGCTGCATCTATAATATGTCATCCTGAAATTAAGTGTCTACAATAATGTATTATTCTTATTATCACAACTCTAGAGCACATATATATAGATTAAGCTTAAAAGTATGGTTGTTGAAGCCATTAATTATGTCTCCAATGTCTCTTTCCTTCAATAAGTGAAAATTTGACTTTTACAATGGTCAAGAGCGGAGGCTCGAGGTCATGAGTGTTTGAAAAATATGATCGTTACTTGTAAAAATGACCATGGTCTGGTCATGGTCATGAGCGTGGACCATGAGCGTATTCAACCATTTTTCTTATGGATACTCATGGTCAAGTCACACTCATGCTCTGGTCATGATCGTGAGCATAGGCAGTGAGCATGTCAGCCACTTTGCTTATGGACGCTCATGGTCAGATATGGGTTGTGAGCATAGGTTGGACCATGAGCGTAGGTTGACCTTATGAAAACTTACCCAATTAGCCTCTGAATGCACTCCTTTGTACTTCGCTCCTTTTCCATGCTTAAGGGAATATGTTTAGGAGTCTTTGAAGGCTTCAAATGTCTTCAAATATGTTTCGAAGGTCAGTCAATTGACTTGGCTTTCATTGAGAGTAATATTATACCTATGCTTACAATGACACTTAAACAAAGAATATTAGTGATCCAAAAATGTTTGTTAAAGTCAAAATGGGAATGGATTAACACTTGCTCATGCAAATGTTCAATAATATCAACAACACATAAAAATTTGGATAACGCATTATATTTCAATTTAAAATAAAAAAAATATGAAATAAGAAAATTAACATTGTATGATTTCAAATATTATAATTTTTAACTAAAATATGTTATTATTATTTTGCTGCTGCTACTACTACTGCTACTACTGTTGTTGTTGTTGCTACTACTACTACTACTACTACTACTACTACTCTTACTACTACTACTTCTACTACTACTACTACTACTACTACTCCTACTATTGCTACTGCTACTGCTACTGCTACTCCTACTGCTACTAAATGAGTATAGGGATATTAAGTGAACAAAATTTCAATTACTAAGCATAGCAAAAAAATATAACATATTCATAATAAAAACCATATAGTAAATTTGTTATAGTAATAATAAAACTATGTAATTTTAACAACAGTAAATAATTAATTTTAATATTGATTAGTACTAATACTAAGTAAAAATAATTTAAATTAATAATATAAATTTATTTATTACATAAATTCCCAAAAATCAATTTTGAACCGTACTATACATATTCGTTCTACTATAACTGAATTTTCGTACTAATTTCAAAAAATGGGATGGTACTAGTATAAAGATTTTTAAATTAGATATTGGTACTGGAGATTTAATTTTTTAAATTTCTGAAATATGGTACAATTTTGGAGATTTTAAATATTTGAATTTCCCCAACTCGTGCTTACCCCTAAACATTTTAATATATTCTTTTGGTTGATGCCTTTGCTCTTGGGTTGGGGAAATACAAATATTATTTAGATGACATTAACAAAATTCTAAAATAGAAAATGACAATTATTCATTATACGTATATTACATAGGATATTGTTATTATATATTCTAAAATATGAATCGCCAAAGTTATGGAATTGAATTATATACTGTTACAGGAATTCTTGTAGACATTTTGAAAGCAGTATTGTATATATTAGGATTAAAATTTTCATTATGTTGTCTTCGATCTTCTTTAACAATACAACACATTTCATATTTTCGAACAAAAATTATGAGAGCTTTGCATAATTTGCTTGCAAATTGTGAAATCGAATAGCGTCAAACATAAACACTTGATCTAGTCAAAAAGTTAGCATAATACTTAGCTTCTTCGGTTAAAATGTTCCACTAAAAATGATTTCTTGCAATTGATTGTTAACTCAAATTACATGATTGTTAATGTTGTCAATATTTGTTATTCTCATATTTGCTAACTCATTCATTAGATTAGTCATATGAGCTCATCGTGCAGATGTATGTATTTATATCAAAGTTGTTATTGAACATACTATTATTATATTTGAAGAAAAAGAAAGAATGGAAAGAAAGTAGATTGTTATTGTATATGAATTTTTGTATATTTAAGTGTTACAAATAAACGTGCATGTACATAACAAATTTCTATAAAGGATACTTGTTTTTTTGTTATTTTTTACATTTTGTTGTTTCGACAGGTTGTTTTATACTTGTTGATGAGTAATATAATATTTAGCTAAGTAAGTTGGACTTTTATTTTTATATGATTATTGAATGACACTTGTTAAATTTTGATTTGTTTTTATTTGATGAGAAATATAATATTTAGATGACTAAGTTAATTTTTTATATTTATATGATTATTGAATAACATTTATTAAATTTGATTTTTTTACACATAAAATTATTTTGATTTTATTTTTTTGAATGGTGATAACTCTGAATTGAATCTTTTTTATGGAACCTATGTCAACGAGAAGAATTGGGTGAATGGGTGGGGTTTTCCCCATAAACACTTTGAAGATTAAGTCAATATTTATCAGTATTTATGTGAGAAAAATAATAATAATGTGAGTAAAGTAGAATAATGAATGTTTATGTGTATAAGGGGATAATGAGATGATGGAATGATGTTAAATGAATGATATGAGATGGAATAAGACGTATATATAAAGAAAGATTATACATAAACCTATGTGGATTGTGTATCCTTGTTGATAAAGGATAATGTCCTTGTCGAATTAGGTTTCCTTTGCTTATGTGGACCCAAGTATCATATTCCTTTAGGGTTTTGAGTCTTTCACTATGATGCTCAGAGATGCTAATTTGTCTGAATTTATACTCGGTAATGAGAAATGACCTGAGTTCTTCAATAATGCTCGGTGTTATAAAATGACTTGAGTTCTTTAATGATGTTTAGTGCTATGAAATGAACTGAGGGGGCTAGCTTCTATCTATTAGGCTTTGATACTCAATGTTATGAAACAACCTAAGTCTTGAGCCTCAATGTTATGAAATGACTTGAGGGGGCTAGCTTTTATCTGTTAGGCTTTGATGCTTGGTGTTATGAAATGACATGAGTCTTAAGCCTTAATGTTATAAAACAACCTAAGGGGGATAGCTTTTATTTGTTAGGACTTGATGCTCGATGTTATGAAATGACCTGAGTTTTGAGCTTTAGTATTATGAAACAACCTGAGGAGGCTACCTTCTATCTACCAGGCTTTGATGCTCAATGTTATAAAATGACCTGAGTCTTTTTTGAGCTGAGTGTTGCTCATTCTGATTATTGCATTAAACTTTATCAGTGTTTCCTATTATAATAAACAAAAGAGAAAATATTTAGATCATTTAATTGATCTCAATTAATAGTGAGTCTTTAGTGTGCTCACATAAACATACCAATATGATTGATGGTGATAATGCAATTTTAGTAAATAAGCAGTTATGTGTGATTGTGTGAATATACTTATGTGAGCGACTTGTTTGGTTTGTGTTAGTTTTTTCATTTCCGAGGGACATGGCAACTTTACCAAATAAGGACAAGTGATTGGTCTCGGGGGGATGAGATGCTTTTGATTTTATAGAGTTACCACCCAATTTTTAGAAAATCAAGAAAACAAAAGGACAACATCAGGTCACTCAGCGAGTATTGTCCCTAGTAAAGATTTTCAAGTTTGGGAGATCGCATATACTTTTTAACTATTTCTCATTATATGATATTTGATGTATAGCTACCATAATACCCTAGATTCGGTGATGACAATTTCTATAGCATTCACATTGTACATAAGAAAATATAGGATAATAAAGCTAAGAATTTTATTATAACACTTTCCTGGTAGAATACATATGAAAAGAAAAAGATTGCAGAAAAGTAAATCTAATATGATTGATATACAAGGATAATATAAACATTTACACAACTTATTTGATGAATGACAGGATGATCATGCTTACAGTGATTATTTATGCTATGATGATGAATGATGATAATATAAAGGATGCATAAGGTCATCATTGGACTGAGAGCATGATGACTCTATTTCGGGGCATGAACTTTTCACATTATTAATATTTATGATGTGATTTCATGATTTCAGAATAGAGGATGTAGAGTGATGATGTAAAATGAGCATAATAATGCACATATTATTCATATAACATGCAAGATTGCTAATCTCATCACACAAGCACAACAGTATTCCTAAGTGCTGGAGAGAGTAAAATAAAATATAGTGCAGTAAAGTAAACGTGCTAAAATGATTGTGTGGTCCTCAGACTCGACTCAGCTTGTATGAACTTTGAAGCTCTAGCTTCAAGAGATTATCAAGATTTCCTTATCTAGAGGTTCAAAATGACAGTAGAATGATGCTAGACTGTATACTTTTAAAGCATGCTTTGACAAAGATGAGGCTGTGCTTAGTGGGAAAAGGGATCTAATAACCTAAAGGAAAGGCTATAGGAGAGCAAAAATTGTATGGGAAAAGGTTTCCCACACCTTCGATTAGACTGACTCTTGAGTGTGTGTGTATGTCTTCACTTGCTTCCCCCTAAAAAAATGGGGTGTATAGGGGTCTATTTATAGGAAAAAAAATGTGTAGAATAGGGTAGTTTAGGGGTGTTCATGCGCATAAGTGTATTTTTGCGCATGACCATGCACAGTGTGTGCGTGGTCATGTGGTTGGCATGTGGCCATGCACACTTGTGCACGTTTTCACATGCACTTCTATGCTCTATGGGCTCTTCTCAGGTTCTACACACGTTGTTCTGAGGTTGGTTTTTAGGGTTTTTAGGCCATCCAGATGCATTTCTGGAGTCCATTTTTCCAAATTTGGCTTTAATTTTAGCATATGACACCTAAGGGGTGTTTATGCAAACTTTTGAGCAACACGCACTGATATTCAGGTTATATTGGACCATTCCAGGACCACTTTCAAAGGTTTTGAAGCCCTATGGAAGTGTTTCTGAAGTCTGTTTTGTCAAAATTAATTTCCATTTTTTCATGAAGTTGGGTCCCGGTTTAATGAAATACTCACTGACCCGATGAGCTGAGTATTGTAAAAGGAGTTTCTTCAAATAAACCTCTTATTGTTCTGATAATTCATATTTTACAAGGTTGGAGCATAACTTAATGACCCGATGATCAATTTTGTACACTAGTGGGGTCAATTGGGTGTTTTAAGGTTGCACACTTTAAAGGTGTTACAAATGAACAAACTCTAGTCATCTCGGGGATTCGTTTCATCATCAGACCTTTTTGGGATAGTCAAATTTGAGGTATAACAGCTTGTATGACAAGCTATAATTATTCATATCAAAATAAGATTTAAAAATAATTAAATAATAAATAATAAATAATTGAAAAGAAGATGATAAGTGCTAAAAAAGATAGATTTTGAGCACTAAATAGTTACATTTCATTATCATAATCATATGTTTTTATCATTCAAAATCATGATTTAGGAATAATCTCATTATAAGTTAGAAAAGTTAGTCATTTTATTATTTCATGCAATTTTAGATAATTATTATATCATTTTACCTTGCTTTTGCTTTAATTTTGTAGGTTCCATAAAGTTAGAACTCATCTTAGAATAGAAGCAATGAGGACTTAAAGGTAGGAGCTAATTTAAAATGAAAGAGGGCAAAAAGACTAAAAATTGAAGAATAGAAAAATGACACAGCTATGTGCTTTGGCAGACACAGCCATGTTAGAGTGATCATCTACCGAGTAAAGAAGGGCAACACGGTTATGTCACTTTGACACACAATTGTGTGCATAGGAGCTGCTTAATTGGAAAGTACCTTTTTAGGGTTTTTTGAAGAATAATATTTAAGGAGAAGCTTTTCTTTTTAAAAGAGGAGATTACTGCTTTTAGGAACAACACACAATTGCAATGTTTAAGAATTATTATCATTTTTTCTATTTAAAGACTTAAAACGTTAATTTTCAACTATGACTTTTGGAATGAAGAACAAGGATTCATAATCAATAACATAATTAAGGAAGTTGAATAAAAGAGTTTTTTTCTATTACTCTCTTATTCTTTTGCTTTTAATTTTATTTAGTTATGAATATGTTAGCATTCTTTACCTCTTATTATTCTTTTAGAATTTCTATAAGTAACTAAGTAGGTTAGTTAGAGTTTTAATGAACCCGGCTCAACATGAACTTAATCAATTAAATTCTCGATAACAGAATATGCATTCTAGGAGAGTTATTGAACTTAATGCTTTTCATTGGCTTGATCACCCTTTGAATTGATTTAGACACTAGGATTATATTGAGAGATTGATTCTAATGAGAAAAGCAAAATAATCTATTAATTCAAATTGATTTAGTCGAGAGACACTTTGATATTAATATTTGATGGAAAATTGCTTGAATGAATCAATTATGACTAGTTAATCATGCTAGTGAGAGCTAAGTAATTTAGTAATTATCATAATTAGTTAAGTATGAGAGTACTTAAGAGAGACATCACAAAATTAAAGAAGCTTTGAAAATGAAATATTATTCATAATAAATAAGAATTTAGTATCATCTTTAGATAACTTAAGCTAAGGGAATTAAACCTTAACATATTTAATTATATAAGTTTAGTGAAAAAATTTCATATTGTTTTAGATTTAATTTACTTTGATTTGCTTGTTGAAATTTTCATTAGTCTAACTAAGCAAATTATTAAGAGTAGCTTTGTAATTAACATTATCTCTATGGGAATGATATCTTTTTATTACTACTTGTATGATTCTGTACACTTACAGATCATAGCATATCAAGGATTTGGCATTGTTGCTGAGGATAAAATAGTTAATATAGAGAATAAATTAATATTGTTTAAGTTAGACATTTTATTTTAATTTTAGTTTTAGAAAGAGTTTTCTATTGTCTTGCATTTTTTAATTTTCAAGTACTATTGTTAGTGTATGCACTCAATCAGAAACATGAGAAGACGAGGTGAAATTCTAATTTTAGTAGATTGAGAATCCAAAAGATCTCTTCATATGTGACTGGGAGAGCAAAGAAATGGGATGAATGAAGAAAATTGTAAAGTTGAAAATGAGAGTGTTAATAAGCAAGATCCACCACCTACCCAACAATGAGAAAATCAAAATAGATAGAATATGCAAAGAGCTATGCGAGACTTTGTCATTCCACATTTAAAAGGAGATCAAAATCCTATTGGCAAACCTGTTGTTGCTGCCAACAACTTTGAAATTAAACCAGCTATGATTTAGATGATCCAAAATTCTCAATTTAGTGGATTGTCATATGAAGATCCTATTAGGCATATGACAAGATTCTTATAGTATTGTTCTACATTCATAATGAATAAAGTGCAACCAGAAGCAATAAGATTGATTATTTTCCCTTTTTGACTCACATATAGGGCAAATAGATGGTTCATAAGTTTGCCTCCTAATTCCATCAATACTTAGCAAGAACTCTATACTGCATTCTTTAATAAATATTTTCCACCTTCCAAGGTCTTTAAGATTAGGAATGAAATTAATTCTTTCTACCAAAGGGAAGTTGAAAGCTTTTGTGAATACTAGGACAAATTTAAAGATTTATAGAGGTAGTGTCCACCACATTTAATATCTATTTGGGATTTGGCTTAATCTTTCTATAAAGGTGTGAATCCTACAGTCATAGTCAATATATATGCAGCTGCTAGGGGTACAATCATGTCTAAAACACTTGAAGATGCTTAGAACTATTTGAAAGATGGAAAACATATAGAGGCTATGGGCTAATAAGAGAGCTATACCTAGAAAAAGTGGATCAACTGAGATAAATAGATTGACCATGGTAAATGTAAAGCTTGATGCATTAATGAAGAGGATGGATAAAATAGGACCTAATGTAATTTCTTTATCAATAACATCAACATATGATCTTTGTCATGGAGGACATCCTACTATTGAATGTTAGCTTATGTAGAACTCATCCATGAAGAATGTAAATTATGTGACCAACTTCAATAAAGGTCAATAAAAAAAATTCCATGTTTAGGAAAACTTATAACCTGAGTTGGAGGAATCATCCATACTTTTAATAAAGTAATAATAACAATCAATGGAGACCTCAAGCACCACCAAGGTTTGGAGGTACAAATGTTCAACAACAATAGAATCAATGTCAATTTTAATAAGAAAGAAAGGTTCATCATCTTCTATATCCTCTTTGAAAAGCAAAATGGAGAAATTTATAGAGTTGGTGACTGCAAAAATAAATCAGCAAGATGAAGCTACAAAAAGGCTTGAAGGAAAATTTAAACATATGCAACAAGACACTCAACTTATGTTCAAAAATCATTCATCTTCTATTCATAATCTTAAAGTTCAAGTAGGGCAACTAGTAAACTCTTTATCAGTAGAAAATTAAGGGAATCTTCCTAGTAATATAGAGAAGAATCCTAAGGAGAATGTTAAAGCTATTACTTTAAAAAGTGGAATTGAAGTGCAACCACCAAAGCAAAAGATGAACTCACATATCGAAGAGGTCATAGAAAAATAGAAAGAAATAGAAGAAACTAAAACTTAGATAGTAAAGGAAGCAGAGGAGGAAAAGCAAAAATAAAAAGTTAAAGTTAAACCTTATAAACCACTTGCTCCATTTCCTCAAAGGCTAAAGAAGAAGCAAGAGCATGATCAACAATTTATAAAATTTTTAAAGATGTTTAAGACATTGCATATCAATATAATATTAGTGGAAGTTATTGCATAAATGAAAAAATATGCTAAATTCTTAAAAGAGCTCATTTCTAGTAAGAAGTTACAAGAATTTGAGACTATTACACTTAGTAAAGAGTGCAGTGATATAATCTCAAACAAATTACCACTTAAGCGAAAAAATCCAAGGATTCTTATAATACCTTATTCTATTAGTAATTTAAATTTTCAAAAAGCTCTTTGTGATTAGGTGCTTCCATTATTTTAATGCCTTTGTCTATTTATAGAAAATTGGGACTAGGAGAAGCAAAAGCAACTAACATATATTTGCAATTTGTAGATAGAACTACAAAGAACCCTCAAGGAATAGTGGAGGATGTACTAGTCTAGGTAGGAAAATTCATTTTTTTAGTAGACTTTATGGTACTTAAACTTGAAATCTTTAATGTTCGGGGCATTGACTTCATAGGACCATTTCCATCTTCTGGAGGTAATAAATATATATTAGTATGTGTCCACTATGCATCAAAATGGGTTGAAGCACAAGCTTGTAGTACCAATGATGTAAGAGTGGTTTACAAATTCCTTTAAAAGTTTTTTACTAGGTTTGGAATGCCAAGGTCTATTATTAGTGATGGAGGTACTCACTTCTGTAATAAAAATATAGAGATGATATTAGCTAGATAGATATAGAGTGAGACATAAAATAGGTACTCTATATCATCCACAGACCAATGGACAAGTGGAAATCAGTAATAGAGAATTGAAGAAAATACTAGAAAGAATAGTAAGCAAATACATGTAGGATTGGTTAAGGAAGCTAGATGATGCTTTATAGGCATATAGAAATGTATACAAGACACCAATTAGGATGTCTCATTTTAGGTTGGTGTATGGTCAAGCATGTTATCTTTTAGTAGAAATTGAACTTAAAGATTACTAGGCAATCAAAGCTTTAAATTATGACTTCAAGAAAGCATCAGAGAGGAGGATGTTACAAATAAGTGAACTTATTAATATTAGACAAGTTGCTTATGAAAGTTTAAGAATTTATAAAGAGAAGACCAACAAGTGTCATGATACAATGATAAGAAAGAGGCATTTTAAAGTAGGGGAACATGTTTTACTTTATAACTCTAGATTGAGACTGTTTCCATGGAAATTAACGACTAGATGGTTTGGACCTTTCAAAGTGTGCCAAACATTTCCATCAAGAGCAGTTGAACTAGTGAACGCTTTAGGGGAGAAGTTCAAAGTTAATGGTCAGAGATTGAAGAAGTATTATGGAGGCAAAGTTAATCGATTCCATTAAGTTTCCTATTTAAAGGACACTAATATTTAGTCCATGCCATGGTCAAGCTAATGACCTTCATAAATAAGCGCTTCTTAGGGGCTCAACCAAGCTTTGTAACTTAAATTTTTATTTTTCTTATTATTTTAATTATAGAACATTTTAATTCTATTAACATTTATCATCTTATAGTATATTGTAGGAAAACATAATAATTCAAGTGCTAACATATCAAGAGGAATGGAATCACTTACAAGAGAGCATAAAAAGGGATGTAAGTTCAAACTTAGTTGATTTACTTGTTTGATAGAAGTTATGAAATTTTTTTTGAATGATGTGTTGGTGAACATGAATTGGTGATTTGTGTGTGTAAGTGAAATTAGGACTTTTAAATGCAAAATATGGTTAGTCTAAAATATTTGAAATAGAATCATGTCATATAATTTAGAAGGAGAAATTAGATATTAAACACAGTCGTGTGCCTCAAAGGACATAGTTGTGTGTCTAATTCACACATTATTAAGAGTAAAAATTTGGAATCTAACATGACTGTGTTGACTATGTGCCTAAATCAACACAGTCATGGTAGATTAATGTTTGTTTCATGTTCTAAATTTTGGAATTTAATATGGTTGTATGCCTAAACCAACATAGCTATGCCTAATTGATGTTTTCTTCTTGTTTAGTAATTGGCTCAGATATAGTCATGTGCCTCAAAGCACATAGTTGTGCTGTACATTAGAAAAATGCATGTCCACTTAAACACACAATCGTGTGCTTTAAAGCACACAGCTTTTTCTTTAAAGCACACAATTTTGTGCCACGACTATTCCTTTAATAAAATAATTATTAAAACAAAACCTCTCACCATCCTTAAATAAATTAGAGCAAATTAACATTCATCACTTATTCTAAATCACTTTTAAACATTCTTAAAACCCTACCACACTCAAAATTTAAAATCTCTTATTAAAAACCTATTAAAGATAAAAAGTACTCTCAACCAAAGAAGAAAGACAATAATAATGGTAAGAACAAAAGGCATGGTTACAAAGAGCACTGGTCCACCTCCAAAGAGATAAAGACTTAAAGGAAGTTCTTTATATGCATAACCAGAGGAGCAAGAAAATAGAGAGATAGTCTGATACCCATGAATGATTGAACTCGTCAATGAAACTCAAAGAAAAAGGTATAAGGATGTTAGGCATAGAAAAATTCAACCCAATAGATACTTACGTAAGTCGGCCTTAGAAACTGTGAGGTTGTTTGATGAAGTTTGCATGTATTTAAGAAGAATGGGTTAGGAAGAGTTTATAATGAGAACATATCTAACTTATACCAAGGTCACTAGTGAATTTCTAAGTTCTTTCAAATTTGATGAGCTAATAAATACCTTATTATTTAGATTAGGAAATAAAACCTTTGGGTTGGGAATGTTTAAATTAAACAAATTTTTTAATTTCCTAAGAAATCAACATGTTATGATTGAGTACGATAGAGACCAATTTTAGAGAGAACTAACGGGGTAAAGTGATGTGTTTTATAAGGCTCAATTGGCTAAAGAATAAAAAATTTAATCTCATGCTCTTTGTTATATTCACCATTTGATGGCACATACTATTTTTGGTAGGAAGGAGGGTGATTTGGTAGTTACAAGGACAAAATTAACAATCTTGTATTGCATGGTGAACAATAGAAAATTAGATATATGTCATAAAATAGCCCTTAAATTTAAAGATGTTGCTACCAAGTTCTCATCCACCATAAACATTGGAGGTTTAGTGACAACGATTGCTGAATATTATGTCTATGACTTATCTAGAATGGATTAAGACAAAATGAAAGGAGTTGATATGATAGGCATAACAATTATACAATCTATAGGCCTTATTGAGCATGTGAATGGGAATTATAGGCTTATAAGGAGAGTCCAAAAGCAAGCTAAAAAAGATGAGGAAGTGGAAGAAAATATCGAAGAGGTAGAGCTAGAGCACATAGTTGAAAGAATTGACAATTTAGAGATGCAAGTTGGAACTCTAGACGTGAACGTGGAAAGCTTGACTAACAAAGTCAAGGTGCTCAACTACAACCTCATGGCCTACTTCCAAAGCCATGGATTTGAGCTTCCACAAGACCATCTCATACCTCCCAAACCTCAAGATCGATAAACACTTATGAGTGATTGAAGAAATCAATGTTTTCCTTTGGTTTTCATGAACTTCATTTTAGTTTTTAAAATTTTATAGTTGTTTGATGTTTTGGCTTTGAGTTATTTGGAATTTTTAATGTTTTGTTTGATATTAGTACTCTATGTTTTCTATATCAATTTAGTTTGTAATGATAATTTTCAATTACAATGGTGTTAGTTGTTTGTCTCAATTATGCTTTTTTTTTTTACTAAAAGTAAGTATGTTATGTTTGAAAAAATAGATTATGCATTGTGAAACTAAAAATACACAAAATGGTTATACATAATGTTAATTCAGGTTTAGAATATATGAGCATGTTGAATATGATTTATACAAATGATTATAAGGACTAGATATATTATTAATGAATAAAGACCTTATTATGTTGCTTCTATAAAATGAATTCTACAGAACAGTTATGTTTAAGGATGTCTGGCAAAAATATGCTCAAACACCGATGTGTCATTCCAGGCACAGTCATGTCCATCATAGTTTTTCATGTCCATCATAGCACACAGCCGTGTGACCTATTAACACTAAACTCAAAATGGACTTTGCTAGAATTGCATGTTATTTTCAAACATCCTCTACACTAACCAACATTAAGGATAATGTTGATCTTAAGTGTGGGGGAGGGATTAACTTTTAGGTAAAATTTTCAAAAATAGAAAAATATTTTATTTTTCCTAATTGAAGTAAGTTTATGTATTTTCCTACTTCATTTTAATAAGAACAAAATTTTCTTTTAGTTTAATTTCCTTTTTAATAATAACTAGTTAGGAAATTTATTTGTCAATCTATTTTTCCTTTTTAAATTAGGGTTTTTACTTTATTTTCCTTAAATCTCTAGGAACTCCACTGAGCCAAGCATATATATATATATCTTTAAAATCCTACAGAAGGAACCCTGTTATTTTTCTTTTCAGTGTTATATTTTACTATTTATCTTGAGAATATTTTTCTTTTTAAATAATTTTCATCATGTCTTATAAGAAGCATAGCAAATCAATAATGAGTGGTAAGAAGGGAATGCAAAGAAGTGCAAAGATAAGTGATTTAACAACGAAATTTAATACTTTCTTCCCCATCCACTCTAAAAAAGAAAGTGAAAAATGTCTTTCTCTTATTACGCGTGAATTTTGGCTTCCTAAATTTTTTGATAATGATGTGCTTTAAAATATTAGACTTGATGAGGATATTCAATTATTATGTGATTAAATGGGTTGGACAAAAATTTTTAATTTAAAATATGATAATTTTTATGAACTTGGAATTGAATTCTACACTATAGTTAAAATCATTGATGAAAAGGATCAAATTTATGCATATAGATTCTTTGGTAAAGAATATAGATTTGATCATTCCCTTATGTTTAAGTATTTGGCTTTCTTAAGGGAGGTTATTTCCATCCTCTTAGTGATTTTAATGCAAAAGGATTTTGGAGTGTCATTGCAAGCAATAATACTTTTGGTGAAGAAGAAGTTATGCCTACTGGATTCATTAGAGATTACACTTTATTATTAATGCACAAATTCATGACATACAATATTTTTAGAAGGCAAGATA
Organism: Mallotus nudiflorus; assembly: GCA_947683625.1. NCBI lineage: Eukaryota > Viridiplantae > Streptophyta > Magnoliopsida > Malpighiales > Euphorbiaceae > Mallotus > Mallotus nudiflorus. The sequence goes on along the minus strand of CANTUR010000049.1, from coordinate 5,848,534 downwards.
GTTCTAGGGTAACTATGAACAAATTATTTATGTTATGGTGCTTATATTCCAATACTCGAATTTTAAGTATACACTTTGTCTTCCAAACCTTAGGACATGTACTGCAAACAAAGAGAGCTGCTATCTCAATGGGACAACTAATCACTAGATTGTCTTTATACTTCACAAATAGAGATTTAAGTATATGCAGTGTAAGAAGGTATAAGATCGGGACATTAAATGCCAAAGCTCTCATCAAGGCTAAAATTATAACATAATGGAGGACATTGCATGAGCCAAACTTTGTGAGCTACTACCTATTATGCCAATATGCATTAAGACCATCTTCAAAGGATGAAGAGAGTGAGGAGGCAAGTAGCAATGAGGATTAGGTGAAGCAAAAGAAATTAAAGGAAGAATCCTTTATTTGGCAGCAATTCCATGATCGATGGGAAATAATGGAGCTTAGCATCCATACAATTTTTTATAAGGCACAATTGAAGTTTGATACAGTAATAAGATACCAAATATAGCAAATAAAGAAGATAAGGAAAGTTGTTAGGGCTATTGGCATTATTGTTCCACATTCACCTCCCACGAATTTGTCTTATTAAAGAGGAGTTATTTCCTTTTAGCTATTTTAGTTTATGTTTATTTATTTAAGTAGTTTTCATTTTTATTACAATTAAAAAGGGATTCATGCACTTCATTTATTTTATTTTTAAATATTCTTTTTAGAATAGACTTTTAGAAATCATTAAACATGACACTTAAGAATTTGCAACTCACTAATATGATGAGTGAAACTCATTATGTGAAGCTTTCTTGAAAAAGTGCAATAATCTTCAATTAATGCTTTACTTGAATTCATTAATTTAGAGGAATAAACTATGGATAAGGACTTTTTAATTTTAATGAATGTAATGCTTACTTTCTTTTTGAGTGATTGAACTTAGACTAATGATGTTGTAGAAAGATGATTGTAAGTAAAGATTAAGATCTAGTTCAATGTTGGTAGATTTTTACATGTCTTGGAACTAAATTTAAATAAGAAATAAAGAAAATAATAAAAGAATGATGGAGTGTAAAATGCACTCGCTTAATAAATTTCTTAGAGCTTGCTTTGAAGTGAATTATATTTACATAAGCTCTATATACTCCAATCCTCTAAATATGAGTACGAGTATCCAAAAGACCCTTAAAGGTATCCACACTACGTAGGGATCACTGTAATTGGAAAATCTTTATAAGCAATTAAATAAGAACATAAAAAGGAACCTTAGATGTTGAGAATGTAGCTAGCTAAAAACTAGAATAATCCCTCCTTGCATTTATTTTTCTCCAAAATCAATAGTTTATTTTCATGAATTCAAAGAGAAAGTTTTCTCTCTGCATGGAAATTGTTATATCTTTAACCTTGGTTTATTATTTTAGTTTATGGATTTTTAAGTTCTTTATTAATGGGAGATTAAAGTGGTTATTCAAGTAAAGGTAGCTAATAATTTTTATTCATTGAATGAATAAGAATTCCTTGAAGATGAGTAAAAGCTCATAGCGGAGTTGATAAGTGCTAAAAATGATAGATTTTGAGCACTAAATACTTGCATTTCATTATCAAAATCATAGGTTATTGTCTTTCAAAAGCATGATTTAGGAATAATTGCATTAAAAGTTAGAATAGTTAGTCGTTTTATTATTTCATGCATTTTTAGATAATATTATATCATTTTACATTGCTTTCACTTTAATTTTTTAGGTTTTATAAAGATGGAACTCATTTTGGAATATAAGCAATGAGGACTTAAAGCTAAGAGCTAATCTAGCCATAAAAAAGGGCAAAAAGACTAAAGATTAAAGAATAAAAGAAAGATGCAGTTGTGTGTTTTGGCAAACATAGTGTAGACACTCAGTCCGATTAGCCTATGGATCGGGAGGTAGACCATAGGTATTCGGTTTGATCCGCCCATATCAAAGCCCCAATGATGAGAATGCGAAGCTTGGATACAAGTACGAAGCCTGAATCTTTAATTAGAATGGACTTGAGAGCCTGAGGACCAAAAAACCTAGTCCAAATCATCCAAAACCCAACCCAAAATTGACTAAAGAGGCCCAAGTTTGCTTTGGCCCACTTAGCCCAACACAAAGCAAGGCTAAAGAGGTGCCGCCTCTGTGAAAAAAGGTGATCACCTCTATGACAGTAACCACTGAGGTGATCACCTTATCATAGTGGCACTGCCTTTGTGGCAGGCCACTTATAGCTACATTTAATGCAGCTAGAACAATAATGGTCAAGTGGTGTAGGCCCTACACCCTCTAGACCTAATTTTGGCATGAGGAAGAGATTTTTGGGGGGAAGGAAAAGGCTATAAAAGCTCATTATGGTCTAAGAACCTAGGGGCATGGGTGAAGGTTTAGATAAAAAGGGAAAAGAAAGAAGAAAAAAGGGGAGGAGGCAGAGAGAGAGAGAGAGGGGACTAAAAGAAAAAGAAAAATCAAGGAAAAAAAGAAAGGAACAAATGGGGAAGCTCTAAAAACCAGGGGGAAGACATTTTTAAAGGGACGAGGAGGAACTCAAGCACAAGAGTCCATTTCCTTGAAGAGAAAAAGGTGAAAGAGGCTTGTCCTCAAGTGTAGCTCACATCCAAGTAGAGTTTAACATCCAAAGAAACCTTTAAGGGCCAACCATTTCATCAAAAGCTCATACTTAATTAAATCCTATCTATTTCCTTGTTATTTTGATGTTAGACTTGTACATACCTTAGTTTGTTTGTTTATTTAGTGTATATTTTGAGTTTATACTACTTGTCATGCCATGTTATCAATATGATCTATTAGGGTGTTGAATGTAGTAGCATAATATCAAATCTCTTATTGTTTGTTTGCATATCACTTGCTTAGAATAGAAGTTTAGTTTTTTTTAGAGTCGAATTGCCAGATGGTCATAGAGGCATCGCCTCTTTGCCATGAGGTGATTGCCTCTTCACAAAGGTGATCACCACTCAGACAGGGCGACCCACACCTTTGTCTCAAGATTTTGTAATATGTATGCATGATTCTGATTTCCAATCATGTTCAGGTTCTTATATCTCATTTATTTGTATATAATTGCCTCTAAGTTAATTTCCTTAGTTCTTAACCTCTATTTGCATAAACCCATTTTATGAATTTATTTGAATGCTTTCTTTTAAGAGGTTTTTTATGTACTTTGGGACTATTGTGATTGTAGGATCCTTGAGACTAATCCCCTTAAATCGTTAAGGGTTTATCCCTTAACTATTTCTTGAGAGGTTTTCATGGGTCTAAGGATTAGTTTATTCTTGGTTTATCTTTGGTATGTTTCTAGTATATTTTTGGTTTATTATGCTTTTATTTATGTAAAAATGTTGTAATCCTTAATCCCTTTACCCCTTTTGAATTCAAATGTATTGCTTTGATTTATTATTTTAATGAGTTTCAAGACCTTATGGCATGAAATTGAGTTAATATGCAAACTCGGACTTAAGTGTAAAATTAAATAATTGATTGAAGGCAATTCCAAATCGCATGTAAATAAAGGAATAATCAAATAATTAAAGGTAATAAAATACAAAACACAGTGGAGGCCAATCATAAAGTCGGGTAGGCATTTAAAAGCCCATACCCAGTTTTTGAACTAGTTCTCTTATGACAGCTTTTAGGAACCTTTTCAGGATCCAGCTGTTGTATAGTGTGTCCTAGTTTTCATCTGGGTGGCGACTCCATATCCATTTAGGCTATAAAGACCTATGTATATTTCTTAGTGGGCCTTAAGCCCACATAGTGCCATCATCACCAACACTTGGGCACGTGCTAAACCCCACTGCTTACATTAGCAACTCCACTAGGGATAGAGAAACTGATTCCTAGTGTTTTATAATTTATTATCTTTAATTATTCTTTTGTTCCTTTTGAATTCACTACACCTTTTGCACACAATAAGCACTATAAGTCCCTAACCAACTGTTTGATAGTCATTATTTTGCTACCTACATTTCACTCAAACTTGGTGGTAGAATATTTTATTATTATTACTCACGACACAAACCAATCCACGTTGTTTGACCCTTGACTGGGGAGACATTTATAAACGTATATCATTATGGGAACTAAAGCCTAATACCTAAAACTCAAGCCCATGTAATGGCCTAGCAATTTTCCTTAGGAATTCTCCTGAATATGTGTGAATTTTTCCATATAATGGATCCTTGAAATAAATCCTAAAGCCCATTAATAAATGACCCAATGCAAAATGCGCCCTCATGCCTAATTCAAGCCTGCTATAAACTAACTATGTCAAGATGGGCCTTTCATGCCTATTCATAACCCATTTCAAATGGGCCTTAACAAGGTAAGTTTATGATGCTAGGAATCTTGACCCATTAAGGAGAGACTTGGGCTTTTATTTAAAGGATCCATTACTTATTTGAACTATTTTGAGGGTTATCTTGCATATGTCAGTTTTATTATTCCTTATTGATAATCAAAACCCAAACTAAAAATCATAGAGCAAGATACTCGACATTGAATACATGTGTAGGAGAAATAAGGGTAGAGGTCATTTTTGAAATTCTGTATTTTTGTATTTTGTATATTAAATGTGCTTATTTACTAGTTTTCTTGTCTCCCTTGAATAATAAAATTAACCTACGTATCATGCATACACGTCATGCATATTTCTAACATGTGGTCTTGTAATAGTATAGATTCTTCAAGCTTATCCAAGTGGGTCTAGTCCAGTTTTGGTCGTTTAGTTAAAAGTTTAGAAACAGAAATGGTAAGAGGGATTGATCTTGAGGCTATTAAGAAACAGTTGAAAGAGGAAGTGTTTACTAAAACCCAGTCTATAATGAGAGAAATGATGGGAGAGATAAGCATGCTCATTAGAGAAAGTCAACCAGCATAGCTAGCCAATCCGATAGATCTTGATAAGGAAATCCCGATGAGAGAAAAGGAAGAAGATGATGTGACGATACTGGCTAATCCACCAAATTGGAGAAATGTGAACCCAACTAAAGATATGGAACAAACTGAGTGGGCCAAGAGTATAACCAAGGCTATGAGTCAAATGCAAATGATGATGATGGAGAAGGGCAAAGACACTCCTTTGGATTACACTAATTTGAACCTGAATAGGGAAGATGAACCATTGCCTTAAAAGTTCAAATTCCTCAACATAAAGAAGTATTTTGACATCGAAGATCCCCATTTGCACTTGAAGTAATATGTGACTTACATGAAAGCCACCAAGCTGACCGAGGCTCAAATCATTAAATAGTTCCCCATGTCATTAGAGGGTGCACCAATCCACTGGTATTATGCTTTGGAGCCATACATTCAGTCTAATTAGAAAGAACTATATGCCACTTTTATAAAATAATACGGCCTCAATGTTCAATTAAAGGTGTCTCTGAAGGACTTGCAAAAACCAAGTAGAGGTTTAATGAGACCTTCGTTGACTATCTAACTCATTAGAGAGGAAAGTTATCTCAAATGAGGTATAAGTCTACTGAGTTGGATCAACTAGTGTTGGTAATAGAAGGATTTGTTCCACTATTATCTAGAAAGCTGAGGGACTTAGGAATTCGCAATTTTGAGGAATTATACAGATTTGGGGTTCAAAAAGAGTCAGACTTAGCCCAAGAGAAAAGGTTCTTTGGAGGGAGATCTGGGGGTAAAGAAAGAGCCAGTTCAAGCAGCAATGTCCAAATTAATGCCATCTGGCCACCAAGTAGTGGTATGCATATTAACACTGATAGGAAACTCTGAAGATTCTCTAATTTAAGGTGGCCTTTATCTAAAGTCCTTAAGAAGTTTATTGAGAAAAACTTATTATGGCCCCTACCATCACAGCAACCTCTACTTGGTGCCAACCCAAAACTATTCTACAGATTCCACCAAACCATTGGGCATGACATTAAAAGTTGTACCTAGTTAAAGCATGAAATCCAGGACTTGGTTGACATAGGCAAAATCACTGACCCAGAAACTAGAAAGCAAAACACTCAAAATAACACTCTACCCAACTACCAAAACATACCACCACCTAACCCGCCCATTTTGATGATTAACACCAGACTAACAGAAGAGAAAGTCTTGAAATCCTCATTGACACCATTCCCAATCCACCAAAGCCTAAACCCAAACCAAAAGACCTTAACTAAAATTAATAATCCATTGAATTTTTTATGCATATGTTGGACATTTAGAGCTTTGATGGTGAGGAAGAGGGGAAAATTAATCTGTGGGATAACGAGGAAGGCAGGTTAGGCCAGTATATGGGAAAGGTTAAAGAGAAAAAAGAAGAAATTAAAACTGCCAAGTCTGAACTAGAAAAGAAAAAAACTTCAAAGAAAGGGGAAGAAGTAAAGAAGAGTGATGAAGCATTTACTAGCATCTAGGAACTACTTATGCACTCCAAGGATCATAGGGAAGTGCTATTTTTGGCTCTAACTCATAAAAAGATCTCTATAGGTTGAACACCCGAGCAGATGGTCAATTCATTAATAAAAACTCCCCAAGGTACCATAATGTTCTCTGATGGTGATTTGCCTTTAGAAGGGAGGGATCACCATAAGGCTTTATTTGTCAAGGCTGATGTGAAAGGAAAAATGACTTGTTGTGTGATGGTGGACCACAGTTTTGCCAATAATGTGTGTCCATTGAATATCTTGTTAAGGTTAGGGTTGACTGTGGCCGACCTAAAGCCTTCAGAGGTAGTTATTAAGGCCTATGATGATACCAAAAGGCTTGTTTAAGGGACGTTCAGTGCCTTGATTAAAATAGGACGTATTGAAACTTAGGTTGATTTATATGTAATAGACATCCCTGTGACCTTTGCTATCTTGTTGGGAAGGCCATAGTTTCATCCTTTAGGTGTCATGCCCTTTACTGTTCAAGAGAGAATCAAGTTTTCATACGAAGGAAGGGTTGTCACCATCTCCGTCAAGACTGAAGTTGTCATGGCTAACCCGAAGTTAGCTCTCAAAGAGATCCCTATAAGCCTAAGTTTTGAGGTTTGCATAATCTATGAAGAAGAGATAGATGAAAAGGTTCTGAATATTATGCGCATCATGAAATTTATATCGGGCATGAGACTGGGAAATGATCAAAGCAGACCTTTAAAATTTTTGGAATGAAAGATACCCATTCTGAAGCATAGGGTAAGATTGGAGGAGGCTAATGATTCTAAAGAAGAGGTTATGACTAAAAGGAAGACTTTGTAGGAAACCTTTATAAGGGAAAGTACTAAATGTCTATACAATGGGGCTCATGAACCTTTGTTAATGGTTGGAGAGGTAATCCTGGGGTTTGAAATATTTGCTAAAATTATGAATGGTGTTAAGAAAGTAAAAGTTCATGTGGAAGAGCTGATACTGGTCGAAGAAGAGTCTAAAGAGAATGTAGCTGCTCTGAAGCCAAAAGACGCTAATGGTCAAAGTAAGGCACTGGATCTCAAAACCTATATCCTCAACTCCATTATGGATTTATTTTATAATGATGATTTTGATGCTTCCCTTTCATCTTTATTTGAGACTGATGACCTTTTTTTTTACTAAAGTGAATGCAATAAAGTCTAATTTTTCTTATTTATGCGATGTGTTTCCTAATGGTTATTTTGTTTTTGATGATCATTTTATGCATATGTTTGACATTAATTCCACATAAACTGAATCATTTAATTTTGGCATAAATGATAATCCCAAAAATATACTGCTTGCTTTTGATCTAACTCATGATAAGAAAGAGAAAATGAAAGAAATTTTAACAAAAAGATAGAAAGTATTCACTTGGGGCTATGAGGATATGCTTGGTATCGACAGGGAGATCTCAGAACATAGAATCCCCATATATCCTCACATATCACCAATTAAGTAGAAACAGAGAAGGCTCAGGCCAAAATGGGCCCTTTTGATTAAGCAAGAAATCAAAAAGAAATTAAAAACAAAGTTCTTAGAGGTAGTAGAGGACACCTAATGGTTGGCAAACATAGTCTTGGTCCCCAAGAAAGATGGAAGAGTCAGAATGTCTGTGGACTACCAAGACCTCAATAAAGTTTGCCCTAAAGATTATTTCCCACTACCACACATTGACACGTTGGTTGATAGTGTCGCTTCTAACATGATGTACTCTTTTATGGATGGATTCTCAGGGTATAACTAGATCATAATGGCAATAAGAGATAAGTTGAAGACATCTTTCACCATCGAGTGCAGAATTTATTATTATCGGGTGATGCCATTTGGATTAAAGAATGCAAGAGCCACTGATCAGAGGATGTCGATCGCTCTATTGCATGATATGATCCACAAAGAAATATAAGTGTACATGGATGATATGATGATGAAATCTATAACCATAGAAGGGCACTTTGAAGCTCTAGACAAGTTTCTAGCAAGGGAAAAAAGTACAATCTCAGGTTGAACCTGAGAAAGTGTGTTTTTAGGGTAATGTCTAGTAAATTGCTAAGACACAGTGTTAGCAAAAAAGGGATAGAGGTAGACCTAAATATAGTCAAAGTGATCAGGGAAATGTCTATGCCAAAGAATGAGAAAGAAGTTAGAGGGTTTATCGGGCAGTTTACAGTACATCAGCAGGTTCATAACTAAGTTGACTACGATATGTGTACCAATTTTCAAGCTACTAAGAAAGAACCAACCAGTGATTTGGGACGATAGGTGTCAATGAGCTTTTAAAGCTATTAAGGATTATCTGATGAATCCTCCAGTTCTATAGCCACCAAAGCCAAGAAAGCCCTTGATCCTTTATCTAGCCATCGAGAAATATGCAATAGGTGCAATGTTAGCCCATGACAATGAAGGGAAGGTAGAGCACGTTGTGTACTACTTGAATAAGAAATTTCTATAGTATAAAACAAATTACAATCTTGTAGAGAAGACATGTCTGGCTGTGATTTGGGTAACAAAAAAGCTCCAACACCACTTCTAGTCTACAGGGTACAAGCAATCTCTAAACATGATCCCCACAGACACCTCTAGCAGACCCTATCTCTTACAAGAAAATTTGCTAGATTGTTGGTCCTGCTTATGAAATTTGATATAGACTATGTATCCAAGAAAGTGGTAAAAGGAAGAGTAGTAGCAGACTTTCTGGGTTAAAACCTAATAGATGATGAGCGAGATTGGGAATTGGAGTTTTCAGATGAACATTTAGGGGCAATAGAGGTGCAAGGCTAGAAAATATACTTTGATGGAGCTGTTAATAGTAAAGGGGTTGGCATCGGTGTAATCTTAATCACGTTAGAGGGAGAAACGATCCTGATGGAAAAAAGACTCAAATTTAAAGTGACGAATAACCAAGTTGAGTATGAAGCATGCATTTTTGGGCTAAAAGCATTCACAATATAGGGGCAGAAGATGTCACTATTTATGGAGATTCTATAATAATGGTGAGACAGGCTTCTAGAGAATGGGAGGTAAAAGAAGATGGACTACGATTGTATTGGGATTACTTCAATAATGTATTTTTATCCTTTAATTAATGCAAATCCATCCACCTATTGAGAGAAAGGAATCATATGGAAGATGCTCTAGCTATATTAGCTTCTATATGGGAGAGTGAGAAGCAAACAATAATTAAACCTCTAATTCTAGTCAAATCTCGAACTCCTTGCTACAACAAGATAAGGGTAATGGTAGTTGATACTGCCATTATAAAGCCTTGGTTTTATGAATTGCAAAAGTATTTAGAAATTGGACAGTTTCCAGAGAGTACTAAGAAGAAAGAGAGGATGTCCCTATGAATGCTATCTCAGTAATTTATCAGTTATAATGGCATGATGTATAAAAGAATGCCAGCTGGGGTTCATTTTAGATGTGTTGATAAAGATGAAGCTCTAAGGTTAATAAAAGTAGCGCATGAAGGAGTTTATGGGACAAACATGAATAGGATAGTCTTAACAAAGAAGATAGCTTATTAATATTACTTTTGGCTGACTATGAGGATGGATTGTGTCAAATTTATGAAAAAGTGCCATAATTGTCTGACTTATGGAGATGTCAGTCATATGCCTTTTATGGAACTTCAAGGTATGACTTCTCTATGGCCTTTCATCGCTAAGGGAATCAATATTATAGGAGAGATAAGGCTGAAAGCATCAAATGGTCATTGGTATAATGTGGTGGTAATCGATTATTTCTCTAAATGCGTCAAAGCTAAGTCCTATACCACTGTTAGGTCAAAATAAATGGCAAGGTTCATCGAGAAGAATATAATTTGCAGATATGTGTTACCTCACCATGTCATCATTAACAACAGTGTTTAGCTTTAGGCAGAGAAGACCACCCTAAGAAGGAATATAAGATCGAACATCACAGATCATCTCCGTATAGACCACAAATGAATAGGGCAATGGAGGCTACAAATAAAAATGTAAAGGGGATCCTGGCCAAGATGATGGAGAATTATTAACACTAGGCCGATTATCTATAGTTCGCACTATGGGGATACAGGACTGCTATTAGGATGTTAACCGAAGTCACCCCATACTCCTTAGCATATGGGTGTGAGGTAGTATTGCCAGTAGAAGTATAGACCACAAATGAATAGGGCAATGGAGGCTACAAATAAAAATGTAAAGGGGATCCTGGCCAAGATGATGGAGAATTATTAACACTAGGCCGATTATCTATAGTTCGCACTATGGGGATACAGGACTGCTATTAGGATGTTAACCAAAGTCACCCCATACTCCTTAGCATATGGGTGTGAGGTAGTATTGCCAGTAGAAGTAGAGATTCCTTTATTGAGGGTCCTTCTAGAATCCAAAATCTCATAATATCAATAAGTGGAGAGCAAATTAGCGCAGTTGATGTTGCTGGATGAGAAGAGATTGAAAGATATGTATTACTCCTAGTTGTATCAGAAAGGATGCCTTAGGCTTTTAAGAAGAATATCAAGCCCAGAAAGATGAAAGAAGGGATTGGGTGCTAAAACTCATAAGGTCGATCATGAACGATCCATGAGGCAAGTTCAAGCAAAATTGGGAAGGGCCGTACCTGGTGAAGAAACGGTTGTCCAAGGGCACCGCTATCTTATCAGACTTATAAGGAAATGAATTCAGAGAGCCCATCAACCTGGATAAGCTCAAGAAATACTTTCTATAAAAGTCCTGCTATAGAGAAAATCTCATGAAAAGGTTGTCTAGGCAAAAGTTAGAGACAAAAATGCAAAAAATAAAATAAAAAGTCCTACTGGATTAAAAACCTCAAAAAGAGGCAGTCCAGGTAAAAGTTAAGGACAAAATAAAAGGAGAAAGAGCAATAAAAATGGTTAGTTGGAAAACTTGTAAGGGCAAGCCAACTAACCACATGAGATGTATCAAAGGCAAAATGTATATGCATATTGTGCTTAAGTTAAATGAAATAGATTTCTTTAATTACTGTTAAACATTACATAAATTTTCTATTACAAATTGTTTAACTATAAAGGATATACTATTTAACGGAAAGGAAAATGACGACTTAATTTCATGAGCTAATTTTGTCTTCTCTTCTTTTGTTGAACACCCCAAATGCTAAATGCTTGTAACTCCATTATTCTTTTGTTTATAATGAACTTATCTCTTTCTGCTTATTATAAAAAAATCCATGCTTTGTAATGATCATTGGTAGTATGATCTCTGTTATAGTCTATGTTTCTCTCGATGATTCTACGAGGCCAAGTAGCTGCTAAATGATCCAAGAAGTTTTGAGAGAGGGGTCCTAGTTTGAATTCATGAACTAATCCCAAGATCAGTTGCTTATGGCCATATTGACGGTAGAGACAAGTAGAGTCATAAAATGTGTCAAAATGAAGGCCAACTATTGGAACACAGTGGGAATATGATTTGATAGTCATGAGTTGCAATCTCCACCACAAACACATCCAATGAATCAGAGTATCAGGGAACATTGACAGCCAACTCTAGACATTTTTGGGGATAGGGTACAGTTTCTTAGTATAATATTGCTCGGCCCTGTAATATGCAATGCTCAGAAGGGGCTTAAGCAGCCATAGTTTCTCATGAAGCCACATCTGTGAAAGTAATGAATAAACAAAAAATGCCAAGAAAATAGAGAGCGATGATAAGAAAGAAAGAAGTACCTCTAACAAGAACATGCTTCCTGAGAATCGCCTGTGTGATAGGAGGTTATCTAATCTAATGATGGTTTCTACTAAGATAAGGGGGAAAGGTTTAGTCCATTTTCCACTTGGTCCAGGATACATAAAATTTTGGCATCACAATTGCCAGAAGTAGAGATAAGCAAGAATTGAGCATACAAGTAAGCAAGAATTGAGCATACAAGTAAGCAAGAATTGAGCATACAAGTAAGCAAGAATTGAGCATACAAGTAGAGAACCATCATCTAAGGCCAATAAACCTCACCTCTGTCTACAACCGTGGTGATATTGAGAAATAACTCCAATTTGACCTTTGAACCAAGGATATGCTATGATGAAAGTCAAGATGCAAGGTTAAACATCTGAGCCATCTGATACTTAATGGAATGCAGATCCGGGACTTCAAGGGCAAGAACTAAAAGTTGAAAAGAGAAGTCTAAGCTAAAGATGAGGATAGCTTTGAATTTTTTAGGTAAGGGGTAGATTTCTACTATGCTAAACTAGAAGATGCATTTATAGGGATCCCAAAACTGAGATACAACATGAAGAAATAAGAAGTTAATTTTCCTCGTATGAAGGGAAATGAAAGAGGACAAGTAAAAGGGCTCCAATCTTGCCCAAGAATTGCCATCCAAGCCCTTCAAGACAGTTTACAAGTGTGTAAGGCATCTTTCAATCACAATTCAAGTTTTGGGTGATGTTAAAATATTCAAAATGTGTTTTTAGGCATTTTAAGAGGAGAAGGGTCTCTTAAAACGAATTTGAAAAGTTAAGTTGGTCATAAACTGTCATTGAGATGATACCTCTTTATAGAGTCAGTGCCTCATTTCTAAGAGGTAATCGCCTCTTTAGTAAGTGGCACAATGGCAATCGCCATTTCAACATGGGAATGGACATAAGTGCGATGCATAATTACTTGATCTTGGCTATGAATGAGAAGATATAGTGTTCAAGTGTACTTATATTTAATACAAATAAATGAATTAAATAGTAGAAGAAATGTAATCATCCAAACATTCAGCTGGAATAGAAAAGTGAAATGCAAAGTTCTAAAAATTTCTAAAATAAAAAACTATCAATTATGCCTAGAGCCTATCTCAAGTTTCCCTAGTCTGAACATCAGATCTGATGCCCTCGGGGTCACTTTCAAAGCCTCTACCTCCTACAATCTCCTCGTCATTACTCTCCTCATCAATCTGAAGCATCTTGATTTCCCACTCAAGAGTAACGATCCTAACCTGATTAGCTACATTACGATCCTGTTAGAAATAAACTTCAGGTCAGTGACTCATATAGGCGTGCGTACATATATACATAAAAGAGATCTTTACCCTCTATTATTGGGTGACTGCCATCATATGATCCCTCTAGGCCTTGATCATATAATACATGTACAACCCTTAGTCCAGGGAGATTTGCGCCATTGGTAGGGTGTTAAGGACTAACGAATGCATTGAGAATGACCTAAGATGTAGGTTAGAAGTGAACTTATATGGGTGGCACCCTCCAGAATATAAGGAGGTGTGAGCTCATCATCTAAGGTCAAGAACTAACAAGATAACTTTCCTAAAGGAACCCAGTAGTAAACAAGTGAATTAGGAGTGAGAGCAAAGCTATCAACAATGATCTTAGAGACAAGAATGGTAGGAGATCTCATCTGCTCAACTGCAGTCGAGGTCCCCTCTCTGTGTGGATCTCTGCAAGATCTCTAAGTCTCTTTCTTATGTGTAGAAGGCCTAACATGAACTGCCAGTCTAGCATGTACAACCTAAAAATGAAGAATTAGAACAACACTATTACAAGGCATGAGTCAAGCATTGAACGCTTACCTGAGAAGTAGAGGCATCAGACAAAGGTACCATCTGTAGGAGATGGGTCTAAACAAAATCCACATATCGACTCTTGATCCACATGGTGTGATCTACAACCGGTGAACTAGCAATAGCTTGGAAAAGATCATCACCCTCCAACTCATGTGCCAAAAGCATACTACTGGGAGGAGATTTGGGTACGCGCTTGGCCTTAGCATCCTTGCTCCAACTGAGAACCCGCTCGTCGAGATACCAGGCTCGATAGTCTAGCCAGCACAAAAGGACCCTCCTTTGGGACAGTGGCCTAGAACAGGTCATCTCCACATTCCACCTATCTTTTTGACCCCATAAGTCATTTGGGATATGTGAAAATGCCAAAAGGTAAGCAATTTTAATTTGGAAAAAATCACTAACATAGTTGGAAAATGTTTCAAGTACCACATCTTGCATTAACAAGTTCAGGTGCAGTCGATGGATATGAACTCGAGTTAGGTTTTTCTTCAAGACACGGCTAGCACCCCACCTCTGAATGGCTAGAAGCTCGTTTGTCATATGAGTCACCCAACAAGCAACTCTAGCTCCATCGCCCAGACCTACAAGAGAAACAGTATTAATAAGATGTTTAATAAGCAATAATAGAAGTGAACCAATCAAGACTGGAGATGAAGCTTACCAAAATGATGTGCCAAAAGCCATATAATCTTTCGGCTCCATGTACTAGATCATCCATACTCTTATACAAATAAGCCAAGGAACAGCTGCCCTAATCATCGGAGGCCACCAAATCCAAATCCCATAGGGGTGGTAGGAACATCATGTCAATGGAATTGGTGGTGTTAGTAAAAAGGATGGTGCCGAGCAGATAGACTAAGAAAGCTCGAACCACTTGGTCCACCTGGCACGGGGTAATCATCTCTATGATCCTCTCTTGAGTATAGAAGCTCTGGATTGAATCAAGCTTAATGGTATACGATCCCTTCATATTCGGGACCATACCAAGAAGACACTTGATTAAAGCAGCCTTCTCAAGAGTTAACTAATGCAAACTAGCATCGAGGGGGATGAGATCCCCAATGCGTGCTATCCTACTAATGGCAGAGAAAGAAATGGGGTCCAGATTAAGCTCTCCAAAGGGGAGGTGAAAAGTATGAGTCATCTCAAACCATCACTCCATTAGCACATAGAGGGGCTGATAATCAGTCCAGCCTTACTATACAGGAAGCGTGAAGACAAAACTATCAAACCTAGTCTCCTGGAGTTAGTCCTTTTGACCTTCCATCATGTCATTAAAGAAGACGCTAGCCCTATGGAAGTTTCCTACACCCTTAAACCTCTGAGCATCAGCCTACAAGAAGATTAGGGAAGTTGGAATAAATTACAATTGAATTTATGCTATTTCTCTAAACAAAAAATGAAATTTGAAATTGCAATAAAAAAAAGCTAATCGTCCTGTCATAAAGGCACATCACTACAACAATAAGGTGATCACCTCATCACTATGGCAATCGCCTCTATGGAAGAGGTGATGACCAGTCCTAACTCAAAGGTGAATCACCTCTAGGAAATGAATCAATTGCCTTAGTATTGAGTTGATCGCCTCATCGTGAAGGTGAACACCTCTACGCAATAAAGAACAACAGGACAATTTTCTAATTTTGATTAGATTTATAAAATTTGATCATAATTTGCCTTATTTTTAATCCTATGTGGTGAACTATCATAAATAAATGCTAATCTAATATAAATTATAGAAAAAATGAGAAGAATCATACAATAACCTCTCCAATCATAAGGAAGCAAATGTGGGATCTTAAATTCGCTAGGAGAGGAATTTGATTTCCCTATATTAACCTAAAGTTGTAAGTTGCACCAAGAGAAGGTGGAATGCGATCCTATCTGGACACAAAGGGAGTTCTCTCATTGTCCATTTTAAATAAGTAAGAATGTAAGAAAGAGAAAGATAAGAAATGAGAAGAAAAAGAAAGAAAAAGGAGAAGAAAAAAAGAGAGAGAAAGGTGTGCTTTTATAGTAAAATAAGGAGTAAAGTAAGTTAAAAAAATGATGAAAATGATAATGATAATGATGAATGAATGTTGATAATGAAATAATGAGAAGGAACAAAATGGAAAGGAATGGTGACAGTTCTTCGGGCGTGTCTCGGGAATCAAGGTCAGGAAGTGAAAGTTTTTAGTTGATATTTGGGCTAAGAAAACCCAAAGATCATGTTGTAGTAAGAAAGGCCTGTTTGGGTTGTATCCTTAAAGGTCAGGATCAAGAAAGGGTTGTATCCCCGAAGCTCGAAGACCAATGTGACTATTCAGGTTGTATCCCTAAAACTCTGGATCAAGAAAGGGTTGTTCAGGTTGTATTCCCAAAGCTCAAGATTAAGAAAGGGTTGTTTGGGTTGTATTCCTGAATTTCAAGATCAAGAAAGGGCTATTCGAGTTATATCCCTGAATTTCAAAGACCAAGATGACTGTTCGAGTTATATCCCTAAAGTTAAGGATGAAGCGATAATCAAGCTAGGAAAACCCAAAAATCATATTTCAGCTTGACTGATAATTGGACTAAGAAAATCTAAAAATCACGTCCCCAGTATAATGATAATCGAACCAGGAAAATTCAAAAATCACGTCTCTAGTGAAGCGATAATCAAGCTAGGAAAACCTAAAATCGTGTTTTAGCTTGAGTGATGATCGGGCTAGGAAAACACAAAAGTCTATGTCTCTAGTGAAGTGATAATCGGGCCAGGAAAACTCAAAAATTATGTTTTAGCTTGAGTGATTATCAGACTAGGAAAATTCAAAAATCATGTCTCTAATAAAGCGATAATTGAGCTAGGAAAACCCAAAGATCACCGTCTTCACATCATCTACCAAATGTTAATAAGTGGCTTATCAGGCTAGGAAAACCTATAAATCATGTTTACTAAGTGGAAGGAGGGCCAGGAAAACCTAAGTTTCATGCCAAAGTTATAATGAGTGGCTAATCGAACTAAGGAAACCTAGGGAACACGATCATGTTTCGAGTCGAAGCACTCGCCTCTAAAGTGAAGCTTGAGATTCAGGTACGTCACCTATCTTTTTTATTTTGTTTGCATTGTGCAATTGATTTTCTTGAAAATTGCTTTACATGTGTTTGGTTTTTTAAAAACATCAGGGGGAAAATTATAGACACACGATCCGATTGGCCATGGATCGGGAGGTAGACCATAGGTGCTCGATTTGATCAACCCAAATCAAAGCCCCAATGATGAGAAAGTGAAGCTTGGATACAATTATGAAGCCTGAATCTTTGAGTGGAAATGGACTTGAGAGCCCATGGACCTAAAAACCTAGCCCAAATCATCCAAAACCCAACCCAAAATTAATAAAATAGGCCCAAGTTTGTTTTGGCCCACTTAATGCAACACAAAGCATGGCCAAAAAGGCATCGCCTCTGCATAAAGAGGCAATCAGCTCATTGTAGTGGCGTCGCCTCTATGGTAGGCCACTTGTAGCTGCATTTAATGCAGCTGCAGAAATGCTAGTCAACTGGTGTAGGCCCCACACCCTCCAAACCTAATTTTGACATGACGAAGAGATTTTTGGGAGGAGGGAAAGGCTATGGAAGCTCATGATGGTCGAAGAACCTAGGGCCATGGGTGAAGGTTGAGATCAAATAGGAAAAGAAGAAAGAAAAAAAGGGAGGAGGCAGAGAGAGAAAAGGGGGACAAAAAAAGAAAAAGGAAGAAAAAAAAAGAAATAAGAGGGAAGCTTTAAAAACCAAGGGGAAGACATTCTTAAGGTGAGGAGGTGGAACTCAAGCTTAAGAGTCCATTTCCTTAAAGAGAAAAAGGTGAAAGAGGTTTGTCCTTAAGTGTAGCTCACATCCAAGTAGAGTTCAACATCCAAAGTAACCTCTAAGGGCTAACCATTTTGTCAAAAGCTCATACTTAAGTAAATCCTATCTATGTCCTTGGTATTTTGATGTTAGACTTGTATATACCTTAGCTTATTTGTTTATTTAATGTATATTTTGAGTTTATACTACTTGTCATGCCATATTATCAATATGATCCATTAGGGTGTTGAATGTAGTAGCATAATAGCAAATCTTTGATTGTTTGTTTGCATATCACTTGCTTAGAATAAAATTTTAGTTTTTTTGAGAGTCGAACTACCTATTGGTCAGGCAATGCCTCTATGAAGAGGCTTCACCTCTTTACCATGAGGTGATCGCCTTTTCACAGAGGCAACCACCTCTTTACAGGGCGACCCATGCCTTTGTCTTGAGATTTTTGTAATAAGTAAGCACAATTCTGATTTATAATCGTGTTCAGTTTCTTATATCTTGTTTATTTATATATAACTAACTCTAACCTATCTTCTAAGTTAATTTGCTTAGTTCTTAACCTCTATTTGCATAAACCCATTTTATGAATTGATTTGAATGCTTTCTTTTGAGAGGTTTTTTACGTACTTTGGGACTAACATTTTTGTGATTATAGGATTCTTGAGACTGATCCCCTTAAATTGTTAAGGGTTTATCCTTTAACTAGTTCTTGAGAGGTTTTCATGATTCTAAGGACTAGTCTAGTCTTAGTTTATCTTCAGTATATTTCTAGTATTTTTTTTATTATGCTTTTATTAATGTAAAAATGTTGTAATCCTTAATCCCCTCCCTCTTTTGAATTCCAATGTATTACTTTGATTTATTATTTTGATGAGTTTTTGGACCTTAAGGCATGAAATTGAGTTAATGTGCAAACTCAGACTTAAGTGCAAAATTGAACAATTGATTGAAGGTAATTCCAAATCGCATGTAATTAAAGGAATAATCGAATAATTAAAGGTAATAAAATATAAAATACAAGCAAAGGCCGATTGTAAGGTCGAGTGGGCATTCAAAAGCCCATACCCAATTTTTTAACCCATTCTCTGATGACGGCTTTTGGGAACCTCCATGAGATCCAGTTGCTCTCTAGTGTGTCTCAGCTTTTATCCAAATGGCGAATCCATCTCCATTTAGGCTACAAAGACCTAATATGTATTTTCTAGTGGGCCTTAAGCCCATATAGTGTCGTGATCGCCAACACTTGGGCGCACGCTAAACCACGCCACCTACAGATAGTCATGCCTAATTGCCAGTTTTTGAGTCTATAGAGAATGAAGCAGACATGGTTGTGTCATTCTGAGCATATAGTCATGTCAGAGTGCTCATCTACTAAGTAAAGAAGGGCAACACGACTGTTTCACTTTGACACAGTCATGTGCACAAGAGCTGCTTATTTTAGAAAGTACACTTTTAGGGTTTTTTAAAGAATAATATTTAAAGAGAAGCTTTTCAATTTAAAAGAGGAGGTTATTGCTCTTAAGAACACTACATTATCATATTATTTAAGAATTATTATCATTTTTTCTATTTAAAGACTTAGAATTTTAATTTTTAACTCTAACTTTTGGAATGAAGAACAAGGATTGAGAATCAATAACATAATGAGGAAGTTGAATAAAAGAGTTTTTTTTATATTACTCTTTTATTATTTTGCTTTTAATTTTTTTAGTTATGAATATGTTAGCATTCTTCGTCTCTTGTTGTTCTTTTCTAAAATCTATGAGTAACGAAGTAGGTTAGTTAGGGTTTTAATGAACCTAGCTCAACATGAACTTAATCAATTAAATTCTTAATAACAAAATATGCATTTCAAGAGAGTTATTAAACTTAATGATTTTATTGGCTTGATCACCCTTTGAATTGATTTAGACACTAGGATTCATGCTAGTGAGAGTTATGTAATAGATTTGTTATCATAATTGGTTAATTGTGAAAGTACTCGAGAAAGACATCACAATATTAAAGATGCTTTGAAAATGAAATGTTTTTCATAATAAATAAGAATTTGGTATCATCTTTAGATAACTTGAGCCAGGGGAATTAGACCCTAAAGTCTTTAATTATATAAATTTAGTAATAAAATTTCATATTGTTTTAGATTTAATTTACTTTATTTTGCTCATTGAAATTTTAATTAGTCTAAACAAAAAAAATATTAAAAGTAGCCTCGTAACTAGCACTATCTCTATGGGAATGATAATTTTTTATTACTATTTGTATAATTCCATGCACTTGTGAATTATAGCACATCAGAAGACTTATCTCTTAATGTGCTCTTGTCTCGTCTTTGAGGTGACAAATATTTATGTTCATGTTTATTTGTTTAGTTATTATCGAGTAATTTATAATCAAGGTTCCATGTGAAACTTGCAACCCGGTCTTCTTATTTGTAGTATTGCTCCTTAATTTTATGTTGCGTAATGATAAAGCACAGTGATGATCTAAAGAAAATTAATTAAAGGTATAGTTGATCCAATGAATGGTGGCCATAGGAAGTTTCTGAAGACTCATATATTACTTCTCCCTTCTTACACTTATCTCATCAACCTATAAAATTCGAAGGTGGTCATCATTTTCTACGTTTTAAGGCCCTCATCCGATAAAGCAATACTATAGTATTCACTTTTCATTATTAAATTTAAAAGAATAAGATTGCACATATGAGAAGCTATCCAAGCAGCCATGTTATTGTCTTTATTTATCTTCGCTAATTTCCATGTCCGAAGCGGGCATCTCAAATGCTAGTATATTATAGTACGAACCAAATTACAGTCTCTATATAATGGTCAAAGTTGAAGATCTATTAACTTGCTTCTCCATATCATGATCATTTTTCATGCCTTCTCTACACATCATTGTTAGAGATTCCACATCTAAAATATACTAAACAATCAAATGGCATATAAAGGATAAGGGCAAACCACCCAAGTGACTATAACTAGCCATTTTGGTTATAGTTAGATCCAAGTCTACTAAAGCCCAACTCTTTTCATTCATGGGCTCAACACCTTAATCTATTTTTTGCCCATTTATTTTAATTCAATATATATATTCAAAATTCTAATATGGTATTAAAGCAAGTCTGACCCAATTTCTTAATTCTTAATTTATCGATTGTCCATCTATATGTCGAGTCCCAACTGCCCGGTTCAGTGTTGTCATTGCCTTTTAATTCAAAAATTCAAGTTTTAGGGGTTTCAAGTGATAATCAGTCATCAACATCAAATGCTAGTTGCACTTGAGGGGGAGTGTTAGAGATCCCACATCAAAAATATACTAAACAATCAAAGGGCATATAAGGGATGAAGACCAATTACCCAAGTGACTAATGCTAGTCATTTTAGTTATGGTTGGACCTATGTCTCCTAAAGCCCAATTCTTTTCATTCATGGGCTCTATACTTTAACTCATTTTTAGCCTGTTTATTTTAATTAAATATATATATATTCAAAATTCTAATAATTCTAATAATCCTTTTCATAAAGTTCTTTTATTCATCAGCATAAATAGTCTACAACTAATATAATATGGAAATCTCATCTTAATCTCATTTTTTACTGCATACCATACTGTTAGTCTTGCTTATGTTCATATCTCTCAAGTGATATTTTTTATTTATTAAGAGCAATTTTTTTTTCTTAGCTTAAAGGTCTCATAAGCAATATTTGCATGATATCAATTTTCAGTCTAGAGTGCTCAAAGGAGTTAAACCACAACTAATCTACTACTAGTTGCACCAATATAGTCTTGGTACAAAATTTCAAAAAGGCCAACAGGTGGTTCATCTACAAGAACACATCCATAAGGGTAATTTCTACTAATGTTGCCATATAGTCCGCTGCCTTATTCACTTCTTTATGCACATGACTTATCTGAATAGTCTAATCTCTCTACAAGAACTCTTAGATTGTTCTGATGAGGCTACAATGAATATTAATAGTGTCTTTGTCTCGAAAAATATTCTTTCAACCTAAGACTATTAACTTTCACTTCGACCTTTCTATAACCTCTCTCCTAGGCCAACTCCAACCCTTTCAAGATAGCCCACAACCCAACTTCATCGAGAAGCCATATATGTAATATTATTATCATTTTTTATATTTGCAAAATCTATATATATATATATATATATATATATATATATATATATATATATATATATATATATATATATATATATATATATATATATATATAAAGATAAAAAAATTTATTTATATTTTTAATTTACAATATTAAGAATTAAAATAGGTAAATTTGTTTATTATTGGTGAAAAATTTAAAAAGTGAATTAAGAGTTAAAAAAAGTTAATAAATGATGTAAATATTAGAAATATGAAACTTCAAAAGCTAAAAGAAAATAATTTATGTTAGAGAATTACACTAATGGAAAAAAAATTCAATGATGTTATAATGTATTTCTAAAAAATGAGGAATTGCCTAATATATTTGAGTATATTTTAAGAGGTTTTAGTAACTTATTGTAGGACCATACTAGAATTGGAATTTCAAAGAAATTTGGATGTTTAGTTATTATTTAGAAAAAAAAATTATTTATTTTTATAAATTATACAAAAAAATTTACATAAATTTTAAAAAATAAATATATGGTCCTCATATTTAATGTACGTAATATAAGATGTTTCAAATTTACTTCATTCCATCTTTTCTTTTCCTGGACAATTGTTGTTGCAACAAAAAAATATACGATCATTATAGATTTCTAAAAAAATCATCATATAAATTAAAATGTTCAAATACTTACTTATTCATTTCTTTTTGAGGGTATTGTTCTTCTGTTGGTTTTCAGAAGTAAGGTCTGTTGGTTTTCAGAAGTAAGGTCTGATGATAATTTTATTTTTTCTACCTTTATAATTTTAGTAGTTATATTATCAAAGAATATTTTAGTCACTTTGAAATTCATGGTAGTTGGATTTATTAGCAGTCACAATAATTTGAAAAAAATTTGTTTGTCTAATTAGTTGCATTAAACTCGTGAAATTGTCATCAATTGTTCTTTTGATTCAATGACCACATTAGGTAATAATACATGTCCAAATATTTTAACCCAATTTTGAGCAGAACATGTAGAGCCAATTCAATCTTTGATAATTGCATTCAATTGATTTGCAAAGAAAATATATGATTATATTATGTATTACTTTATTAATTTTATAAAATAACAAACTTACCATATGTCAAGTGACTTTTCAATTTCTCCATAGTTATTACACCAAACTTGGTGTTACAAGTTCTTATTCCTATATGACATGGTGGGCATGCTTTATAGCATCATCCATTTGATGCATCAATAGCAGTCACAACCATTTTTTTATTTAAATTTAACCCTCTGACATGTAATATATTTTAGTATTTTATAAAATATTTTATTTTTATTAGTAAAAACTTTCACGAGCATCCATTTTCAAATAATTGTTGTATAGTTTTGTGATTGAGTTTTGCTTCTTCTTCTTTTTTTTTCAAGATCCAAAATCACTCTTCCAGCTTGTTACATAATAAATATTCCAATCTCCAAGTTTTGTACACTTCATTATACAATATATGATCAACAATTAAATTTATTTCATAAAAAGTAATGTAGAATTACTTACTTGTTTTTTAATTCCAAAGACTGGAATATCTATATTTATGTAGTATTGTGTCGCATAACAATTAAATATTGAAAGATTCATGCACATAAAATGTTTAAAGAAGTAATTAGATGAAATATTTTAAAATTAAATTATGATATTTGCAAAATGATATTGATATTTTTGGGTAAAAGTTGAAAAATTAGAAATAATAATAGTAGTAGTAGTAGTAGTAGCAATGTGGAATGTCTTGTTTTTTAATTCTAAAGACTGTGGAATATCTATATTTATGTAGTATTGTGTCATATAACAATTAAATATTGAAAGATTGATGCATATAAAATGTTTATAGAAGTAATTAGATGAAATATTTTAAAATAAATTGTGATATTTTGAAAATGATATTGATATTTTTGGGCAAAAGTTGAAAAATTAGAAATAATAATAATAATAATAACAATAATAATAATAAAAGTCTTAACTTGACTTTCAAACTCAAAATAATTAGAAAAGTTGAAAAAATTAGAAATAATAATAGTAGCAGCAGTAATAATAATAATAATAATAATAATAATAATAATAATAATAATAATAATAATTGAGTCGAGTCGACAAAATGTCAAAATTGAGCTTAACTTGACTCTCAAATTCGAAATTTGAACTGAACTCAAATTTAATTGAGTTTTGTTAAAAATTTGAGCTTAACTCGATTAAAATATCATAATTTAATTTCAAAATATGGCATATTATTTTAAAATATTGTAACCTTTTCCAAAATATCACTTTTTTATTTTAAAAGATCATACTCTCTCAGAATATTGTGAATACATATTTTTGTTAAAAATATAAAATATTGCTACTTTAAAATATTAAAAATATCATGATAAAAACTTGCTTTGTCAATGCTATTTCTAAATATCATCACCAATTTCAAAATATTGCAATTTAATCTTAAACTATCACATTTTTTTCAAAATATTGCAATTTAATTTTAAAATATCACAACTTAATTTTAAAATAGTACCTTTTTCAAAATATCACATTTTTATTTTGAAAAATAATATTTTATGAAAAATATCGCAAATAATTATTTATTATTATAAATATCATGATAAGTTTTCTTTTCATTGATCAATAAAATTGCGCAACTCCAACTGGTAGCTTTCACGTGCTTACTTTAATAGCTTTTATATATATATATATATACTAGCATTTATACTATCTAGCTATTTACCATCAAGATTTCTTTATTTGTATTTCTAACATATCTAAAGTAACAATCAAGTTGTGTTACTTTTTTTGGAGTTAATTTCCTTTAGGGCGTTATTTCATGATGCATTTTGCATATTCTACAAAGTTGCATTTGTACCTTTTTTTTTTTTTTTTAATTTCAATAAGAATATTTTTTTACCATTTGTTTTAATTTATTCCAAATAACTTTGTTCAATTTAGTCTAAATTTATATTACATTTATCATATTATTATTAAATACATATAATTATTTTTACTTAAATAATATTAATATTGTCAATTAAAATAATATTAATTTTTACTTAAACAATATAAATTTTTTATTTAAATAATATTAATATTAAATTACTTAAATAATATTAAAATTTGGATAAAAAAATTTAACAACCATAAATTTGCATTAATTTAACAATAGATTTAAGAAAACAACTAACAAAAACATTAAAATTAATATTTTCCATTTTAATTAGCGCTTGTAATAGACTACTTTAATTTTAAGATGTAATTTTATATTTTTTTTTTAGTAAATTTATTTTAATGTCTTTTAGTTATGTTCATATATTATAAAGGGCATTTTGAGGTGTAAAGTTTAAATTATATCCTCATCAACTTAAGGAGAAATGACTACCCTCGTTGTA
This sequence comes from Mallotus nudiflorus, assembly GCA_947683625.1. Classification (NCBI taxonomy): domain Eukaryota; kingdom Viridiplantae; phylum Streptophyta; class Magnoliopsida; order Malpighiales; family Euphorbiaceae; genus Mallotus; species Mallotus nudiflorus. The sequence goes on along the minus strand of CANTUR010000049.1, from coordinate 5,823,250 downwards.
CAGTCCATCAATATTTAGATCATATAACTTCACTTTTTTTTAAAAACAAAATTAAATTTCACTTTAAACATCAAAAATTATATCAAGAAACACATGTTATGCCTAGATAATTTAAGAGCTATTAGTAGATTTATTTCATTTTAAGGTGAAAAATAAATTACTTTTCAACTTGTGGTTATTTTAACACAAATACTCAATTTGTGGTGATTTAGTAAAAAAAATTTTGACTTTCAAATGGTGAAATAAAAAAAGACAAACTTTTTTTTTCTCATTTCTCTCAAAAAAAAAAAAGCACAAGGAAAAAAAGCAAAAAGTGATTGTCACATAAGCATCTTGTCATTTTCAATGGCTAGAAAGCGGGATATCTCTCCCTTTTTCTTTTTTTTTAATTATTAAAGATTCCTTTATTTTTTATTTATTTTTATATTAAATCCTTAAAAAATATTAACTAAATAGTCTTTATATGCATAATTAAACAATTATGAACATAATTTTAAAAAATCTCAAAATTTAATTGTCATCTGGATAGATTTGACGCAACTCGAAAAGTTGATGATAGAATTGATCATTTAAGATGGTCACGTAAGACACTTTTTGTCATGTCAGACACTCTTAAGCCACGTAGAAATATTACCTCAGCTCTGTTTCATATCATTACCGTTTGGATAGAATTGACACAAATTTAAAAGTTGAAGAATCAAATTGAAACAACTTTTAAAATATAATTAAATTAAAAATTAGTTCAAATTTAAGGATATATGATATCAATTTCCCTTTCTTCTTCAATGAATTATTAGAGTCGCACTTCTCACCTGGCATAATTTACGTGGATCAACGTCAACCTCAGTGTTCCCATACGAAATTGTTCAAAATTTTCAGTTTAGATACTACCTTTTCCACCATGGAAGAAAAAATTATTGATTTAATGAATGAAAATTTTGATAAAAAAATGACCTCACTACCGCTTGTTTTCTCCCAAAATCGGTTAGTGTTTACGTTATTCTTCCTTGATACATTACTAGTTTTTTTTGCCATAAAATCATTCAAATACCACTTATTTTATCCTTTATTTATAAATAAACCTGTTATTATAAGTTATAAACTCAAACTTATGTGGATTATTCCTTCTATTTTGATATATATTTTGATAATAGCATAGTTATAGCATGTTGATATTTTGGTTTCTGGATCAAATTCAAAGAGAAATTTTAAGAGATCTAAAAGATTCCAAGAAGGAAGCTACCATTTCCAAACCCAGAAGTTGTCGGTTCTCGGAGGAACACGTTGCCAAATTTGAAGATGTTCCTAGATTCTGAAAGATTTACTTTTGCCATAGCAAAACCAAGTTCTCTTGCGAGGAAATTAAGAAAGTTATTCTCTCCATGGGTTCTCTTCACACCATGAACAACATACTTATTAAAAAGCTCAGTTTTCTTACTTATTCTTATCTTTTTACTGGTTAGTCAAAGTTAATTACTTATACCAATAGAGGTTATGTCCTTTGTAGTTGTAATTCTAGTGATTGTCGTGTAGGCCAATGTACAATTGCTGTTTTTGTATCTTATGCTTGGGCGATCTTTAACTTTTTGGTTTTGATCAATGAAATGATTTAAAAAAAAAAGAATGAAAATTTTAAATTCTTTGAATAAAATTTTTAATTTAAATTTTATCTAAAAAATAAAAGTTAGATCTTTTAACATAATTTATGTAATTTAAATTTAAAATAATTAAAATTTATATACTTATCAAATATCAATTACATTAATATATATATATACATGTTCTACTACTTAAACTATATATGAAATGAAAATAAAATATTTTAAAGAAAATTGCAAAAAGTAAAGAAATTTATAAAGTAAATAAATTAAATGAACATAAATTTAAAAGATTTATATAAAACTTACGAAAAAGAAGTTTTCTCTTTATATTCCAAGTAAAGGAAGGTTACAAAGTTTAAATTCTATATCTAGAAAAGCAAAGGAAAGTTACAAAGTCTGTTATGTTTTCTTTCCAGAAAATAGAAGAGGAAGGAAAATATTAAAACTACTACATCTTTTGTTGGAGATACAAATTTTAGAACTATATCGATACAAGAAAGGTTTTTTCTAAAATGTTTTCTCTCTTAAAAACTTGTTCTTCTATAGGAAGGCAAGAGGCTCCATTTATAGAAGAATGGAGGGAAGCAAGCATGGGAATCAAGGGGAAGACAAGCCACAGATAGTAGGAAGTGGAGCAAATGGAATCCTATTAACAATCAAGTGTCTCTATTTATATTTGTCTTATCTTTTATGGAGAGGGCTCCTTACCAAATCCTGGTAATGGAAAATGGGACCCCACCCTTGTGGAAAAATGGAAGAGAGTGTGACTAAGGTAGTAAGTGGAGGTAATATTTGATGTAAAAGTCAAATTTTCCTGATGGTTATCCAAGTAAATCCCACTTTGAATGATTAGGATGATGACCTATAAGAAAGAAATAATTACAATACTTTTTTTTCTTACAAATGGCCTTAGTTTTGCAAGGGTCATCCTCAAAAGATTTTCAACCCATCTAGCCAGAAACAAAATATTTACAATTTAGGCTTTATAAGCTTATGGGCTTTATAAGAGAAAGCATCCCAAAATAATCATCTTCATTGTCATTACCCAAATCAACAAAGGGCTTTGAATCCTAAGAGGCCTGGGACTGCGAAGGATAAGGGTCTTCAGACTGGATAAGTTACTGCATAATCTTGAAATACTCTTCTTTCATTTTGACGGTAGTATGAAGTGCATTGGCATGTGATTTTTAGGCCAATAAGGTAGACTGGACATGAGTTTGGGCACGAGAGAACCCAAGAAATCCATGTTCTTTTAGCTAGTCAATTATAGCTTGCTCAGAAATTTTTTGGGGAACTTTATAAGAGGTCCACCATTTTACTTTAAATTTCCTTTGGAGGACAGTGATATCTTCAAGAACATAAAAATCAAGATACCATTGAGTAACCTAAGGGACAAAGAATTTAGAATAATATAGGCAAAGAGAGGAAAATTTCTTTTAAGGGGGAGATGGTTTATAGTGGGTGGATAAAAGATTATACCCATAGCAAATATCAGGAGGGAGGATATCCTAGATAGGACCATAGTTATGCCACCAACAAGTGAACCATGCTAGAAATGTGGATATATCAGCACGATCACTTAAGAAGAATAGCCATGTATGGGTATATAGAGAATTTTGGATAAGAAAAGTATTAAACCATGCTTGTTCATAATCCCAATAGGAAAATGAGCAGCAAAAATCTAATTTTGAATTGAAGTTGATGGGGAAGGCTTTTGGTTTGGAAAGATCTTATCCCTAATCAATAGGGTGAAGGACATAGAGAATTTTGCAGGTAGAATAAGAAGGCTGGGTATGTCCTTTATGGTAAAAATGTTTGAATTCTGCAGAACCAGTATATTCCAAAATTGTTTGATGAAATTCTTGGGTTTTTGAAAGATCCCAGGTTTAAAAAACTAGTTTTTTGGAAAATGATTTTACATAGTAAGAAAAGGATCTTTATGGGAAAATCCACCTTCAATGGTTAAGATATTTTGAATTGAATTTTTTATAAGAAATTCTGAAGATGGAAGTTTTAATTGAGATAAAACAATATGTGAGCTACTTTGAGTAGTCACATGAGTTAAATCATTTTGAGAAAGGGTTTTTTTGAGAGGAAGATTCTCCTTTCTCAATTTTAAAAATAGGTTAAGGAGCCTTACCTAAGATTCCTTTGTTGGTGTTATTCTGAACAATGGCAGGAGCATAAAGAGTATTCTATATTGCTTTAAGGAGTTCAGGAGATTGGGAGATAGAATCAATCCATAACTGGATTTGAGATGCTTTATCAGAGTCTGCTATATTTTGATCTTAGTTAACTATATCGAACCATGACTTTATATGTTTTTCAGCAGAAAGAGGAGGAGGAATAGAAGATGTGTCCACTTTATCTTTATCCTTTTATTTTTTGTGAACCATCTTTATCTGTTCTATAAAAATTCTCTAGTTAGAAAATCTAGTAAAGAGTTTTTATCTCCTTTAATAAATTCTATATCAAAATAAAAAATACTTAAAATAGCTACCCATCTTGCAAAAATCTATTTTGAAGCAATATTTTGAACATCTTTTTGCAGAACTTCTTTAGCAAATTTATAATTAATAGGAAGTAAAAACTTTTAGTTAAGTAAATCAAATTAAAACTTTGAGATGCCTATGAAAATGGAAAGGACTTCTTTTTTATAGTGGAGTAATTTTTCTGTGTATCGTTCCAGTGCCTTAAAGTATACTAAATAACTACTTCTTTATCACATGAAACTTGTTTCAGAATGCCACCATATCCTATACCACTAGCATCAGTTTTGACAAATTTGGGAAGGGTTGGAACGTCCAAATGAAGATAAGGAATTTTGATGATTTGTTTCTTTATTATTGGACAACTCTAGTATGCTCATCAGTCTAGGGGACAGGGGTTTTCTTTAGTCTATCATGCAAAGGTTTGGCAATCCTATTGATATTAGGACAAAAATCTAAGACATAATTAGGCTTCCTAAGAACCTTTGTAACTGGAATTTATCAAGAATCTTATTAGGGAATTTGTTGCCAAATTCTAAAAATATTTCTATGGGAACTAAAGTACCACAACAAATATAATGTCCTAAAAATCTGACTTTAGTCTGGAAAAGAGAAATCTTTTTAGTAGAGACTACAAGACCATTTTGCCTAACTATATAGAGAAAAGTCTTTAAATGTTTGAAATGTTATTCAATAGAGTTTGAGAAAATGAGCACGCCATCAATGTAAACAATGCAAAAATCAAAATAAGGCTTGAATATATCATTCATTATTCTCCGAAATTCTGATGGTGCATTTTTCAAACCAAATGGCATAACATTCCATTCATATTGTCTAAAAGGGATAGTAAAAGAAGTTTTATACCGATGATCTTTGTGGATTTGTATTTTCCAAAATTTAGATTTCATGTCAAATTTTAAAAATACAAATGCAGAGTGGACCTTTTGAAGGAGATCTTATTTGTTTGGAATAAGGTATCCAATCCATTTTAAGCTTTATTTAGAGGTCCATAATTAATAATAAGCCTAGGAGTGTCTCTTTCTATTTCAGAAGCTTTATTGACATAGAAAGCTACATAACTCCATGGAGACTGAGATTTGGAGATTAATCCCTTAGATTTGAGATCCTGGTTTTCTTCCTTACAATGCTTTTCCAATTCAGCATTCATTTTAATTGGTTTAGCCTTCGTAGGTATACTTTTCTCCTCAAACTCAAGCTCATAAGGCATATCAACTATATGTTTTTTTCTTTTCCAAAAAATGTTTCGTAAATCAGAACAGACTTCTTTTAACATAATATCATGAAAATTAGAAATCTTTAATTTTACTAATTCAGACTTTAACTATTGTTTAATTTTTTAAAAATGAACATGTTTCTTTAAGTTATATAAGTCTGTTTCCTTTCCCTTGATTAAAGCATTGATTTCATTTTTATAAATAAAATGAGCTTTAATAAGGTTTAAGGATCTGGTTCTTGGTTTTGCTAAAAAAGGAAAAGAAATATAAACTTTTTCATCTTTATAATCAATAGAGTTATAGGTGGTTAGATAGGGAGTTATTAAATTAATAAAAGGTGTCCCTAAAATCACCATATAACTTATATTATAAATAAGAAGAAATGGAGTTTTTAAAAGAAATCCATTGTTATAAATACTAGCCTCTATTTTACCGCCTATATGCATTTTGGAACTATTAGTAGAGGAAAGCTTTTTTGTCATATGCTTTTAAAAACATTGTGGAACCATGCTAGTTTTATACAATTTAAATTAGCTCCAGTATCAAACAGAGCAATGGTATCCAGTTGAAAATCTTTATCGAAAACGATAGTGATCTTTATAAGAAATTTTCTTAAAGTAATTTGATTTAGAGCACAAAGAAAATCATGAGATACTTTATCAAGATTAGCCAAGGATCCTATTTCTAAGTCCTTAGTATCATCACTATCACTAGACTCTTCAACTAGTTTGGTGACCAGGAATTAGATTAACTTAAAATCTTTTTGTTGTTTTTCTTTTAATTGCTTTATTTCAGACTTTATGGTTTTGATTTCTACTTGAAGTTCTTAGAACTCACCTAATGGTTTTTTAGTGAGCTTTTTCTTATTGAGAATAGTAGTCAGGTCATATATTCCTGTACTAGTATAAGGTAACTTAGTATCCTTAGGTTCAGATTTTTTTTCTAAAGACTGCCTAAGTTGTTTAAGATATTTTTTCTAAACATCAAGGTCGTTTATGTGTTGAATAACATCTAGAATGAGGTTTTTTTCTTTAGTAAGGACATTAAGATATTTTATTCTTATATCAGAATCTATACTGGACTTAAAAGAAAAAGAAGAGGAGGTGGCAAGTTCATCAATCTTAGGAGTTATGAAACTTTTAGAATCTGACTCTGACGTTTCTATAAGAAGAGTTGTCAGTCTATTGAGGGTAGCTTCTTCTAAGCCTAACTCAGTGATTTTTTTAGGGACTTTGTAGTATTTAGAGATATGGCCTGTTTTACCACACTTAAAGCAAGTAACATCTTTAAGGTCAGTTTTCTTAGCTTTATCAAGTTTGGGCTTCCTAACAATCATTCTATAAGGCTTTTTGTTATAAGCTACTCCCCTATCCTTTGTCTTGGAGAATTTCCTATATTTAGAGGAAAATTTCCTAGATGAAGGTTTTGAGGATTTTTTACTACAATCTCCCTTACAGGAAGGATTCTGGGTGATGCTATAGTCAAACTACAAAAACAGGTTATAACTTCATGTGCTTGGATGAAATTGCAAAATTGGCTTTAAAGATCATTTCATTATTCTAAGAAATGTTGGAAAAACTAATTTATTTTCTCTTTATTATAAGGTGAATAAAAATCTTTATGTAAAGAGCTTTATCAAGGGTGAATTCTTTATCCAACAGATAGTTCATGAGCCATATTTTTTGTTATGGCCGAAGCAGTAGGAGAAGTAGGAGGAGAAGGGTTTTCTTCTTGTCTTGGTTCTATATAGACAGGTCTAGCTATATTTGTGCTATAATCGACATTTCTAATAGAAGAAGAAGGTAGATCAGAAGTAGAATATCGAGCAGGAATATTATAAGGTAAAATTATAACAAGAGGTAAATCTGGATAAAGGTTAGCCTAATCTGGCTATTAAGGTAAATGTATGGTTTTTTGGTGGTTATTTGTTGTTAGTTCAGAATGGTAAGGAAGGTTTATAACAGAAGGGATTTGTGAAACTCGTCCAAGATCAAGGGATTCTGATGAGGATGCATCAAAGAATCTTGAGCTAGAAAAGGTTCTATCAAAAGAGAGTTTTACTTTACCATCTTGGAATTGGGTAATATGCTTTATTTGAGTGTTAAGAGCAAGTGTTTCTTCCTGATGGACATTTCTTTACCATGAATCCAATTTTTAGAAGAACCATTTCTTCTTCTTCTTTCTCTACTTCCTCTTCTGTCAAAGCTCATAAGAATATAGTCAATAGTGATGAAATAACCATTAAGGACTTTGATAAATGCATAGATGACATTAAGCTCATGGACTATAAGAAAGATCATGTCTACAAAACACCTAAACTAAACCTCTTCAAATCTGACTATGTTATAAAAACTAAAGAAAGAGATATCTAGCTCACCATTAAGGACTTTGATAAATGCGTAGATGACATTAAGCTCATGGACTATAAGAAAGATCATGTCTACAAAACACCTAAACTAAACCTCTTCAAATCTGACTATGTTATAAAAACTGAAGAAAGAGATATCTAGCTTTCTAAATCTCAAGATTACATAAAGTTACTTTCTCCTGCTTCCTTAGACAAACATAAAGATAAGGTTTCAAATATATCCATATAGGTCTTATTCAGGTATGTATAAAGCCCTTAGCTAGAGAAGGTCTGAACATATCTATTCTGGCTTCCCTTAGGGATATAAGATTTAAAAACTTCCAAGACTCTCTTATAGGAACTGTAGAATCAAGTCTCTGTTTAGGTCCTATATCATTTGATTACTATCCCAACTTCATTGTTTCTCTTAATGATACTAATCTTTTAAAATCTATAGTTTTATAAATCCAGACCCATAACTATGATATGGATGACAAATACATACATGTTGCACTTATGTTTAAAGTTCATTATAAAGTTATGATGTCTGTATTTCATACAAAAAGTCACTTTCATAGTTGAAAAAAAGAGACTCTTCTCCTCCAAAAAAATATGTCTAAAGCCAACATTGTGATTCCTAAACCCATTAAATGGAGCCAAGTTACACTTCCCCAAGAATGGATCTTTGAAGGAGCTACTAAACTTAAAATCCAATAGGAAGAAACACCTACTCCTAACACTCAAATAAAGCATATTACCCAATTCTAAGATGGTAAAGTAAAACTATCTTTTGATAGAACCTTTTCCAGCTCAAGATTCTCTTATGCATCCTTATCAGAATCCCTTGATCTTGGACGAGTTTCACAAATCCCTTCTATTATAAACCTTCCTTACCATTCTGAACTAACAATAAATAACCACCAAAAAACCATACATTTACCTTAACATCTAGATCAGGCTAACCTTTATCCAGATCTACCTCTTATCATAAATTTACCTTATAATATTCCTGCTCGATATTCTACTTGTAATTTACCTTCTTCTTCTATCAGAAATGTGGATTATAGCATGAATATAGCCAAAGCTATCTATATAGAACCAAGACAAGAAGAAAACCCTTCTCCTCCTACTTCTCCTACTACTTTAGCCATAACAAAAAATATGGCTCATAAACTATTTGTTTTGGATAAAGAATTCATCCCTGATAAAGCTCTTTACATAAAGATTTTTATGCACCCTATAATAAAGAGAAAAGAAATTGGTTTTCCAACATTTCTTAGAACAATTAAATGATCTTCAAAGCCAATTTTACAATTTCATCTAAGCACATAAAGTTAATATATTATTTTTTGAATGGTTTGAAATATATGCATCAAAAAATGATATTTCCTACCACAAGAAAAAAAGTAACAGATTATGAAGCATTAAATGGTCAATAAATAGAATCTGAACATCCTCCTCTTAGGAACATCAAGATCTATGTTGGTAATGAGACCATAAAAGCTTGTCCTTATAAGAGGCCACATGATAGTGACTCCCAAAACCTAAAAAATATAGTCTCCCAAAACAACTTTACCAAAGTCCATCTTCATAGCATAGGTAAACAGTTATCTAGGCTTGAAAACCAGTCTCATAAAATTATAGAGTCCTCCAATATAATAGCCATGTCTGATAAGAAACTAAAAAACTCCATGTTCAAACCTTATCAGATCTCTACTAGTGCACAATAGGAAATTAGGAGTAACCACACAAAATTCTTATATGCTGTTAGGGAATAACTCAGTAGACTTGATCCTTCGAGTTCTAGAGAACCAATTGTCCCTGATAGTCCTCCTTCTATTAATCAAATTTTTAGTGTTTTAGATAAAGGTATAGACTCCTCTTCGAAAACTGATATTTCTCTAACACAATCCCCAAAAATAGCTCAACTTCATTAGCCTTCCCCTTACCCTGGATATTCACAAACTAGACTTCCAGAACTTGAGCTAGATGGTCAACCCAACACTCTTGTCTAGCCTAAGTTTAGTGCTAATTCTATCTATTAATGGAATATATATGGTATTCTGAATATCAAATTCTTAATTTCCTTCAACAAATGACTATGGACTCCAATGCTTATAAAGCCCAAATAAGAACCTTTGATCGATCTGTTGCTGAGCTTATAATAGCCGATTTTTCTGGCCAATTGAAAGGTTGGGAGGATTACCATCTTAATAAAGAACAACAATAAGAAATTCTTCATTCTATCTAAATAGATGATGAAGGTATACCTATCCTAAACCAAATAGGAAATCCTATCCAAGATGTTGTTTCTACTCTAATCTTAACTATAGCACTTCATTTCATAAGAGACTCTTCTCATTTTAAAGATAAAAATGCTTCCCTTTTATCCAATCTTAGGTGTAAAAAACTCAGTGACTTCTAATGGTATAGATAAGCCTTTCTTACCAAGGTCATGCTTAGAGAAGATTCCAATCAACCCTTCTAGAAAGAAAATTTCTTATTGGTTTGCCTACCCTATTAAGAGAACTGGTCAGGAATACTATTAAACAATCTTTTGGAACCCATATCATTCCTTACAACTAGCTTACCTATAGTGAACTGATTAGTACTACCTAGCATGAAGGTCTTAAAATCTGTCAAGATTTAAAACTCCAAAAGCGTCTTAAGAAAGAAATGAAAAAGACCAGGCAGGAACCAAGATCTTTCTATAAACAATTTGATATAGCATCACCCAGAATCCTTCTTGTAAGGGAGATTGTAGTAAAAAAATCCTAAAAACCTTCATCTAGGAAATTTTCCTCTAAATATAGGAAACCCTCCAAGACAAAGGATAGGGGAGAAGCTTACTATAAAAAGCCTTATAGAAAGACTGTTAGGAAGCCCAAACCTGATAAAGCTAAGAAAATGAACCTTAAAGATGTTACTTGTTTTAAGTGTGGTAAAATAGGTCATATCTCTAAATACTGCAAAGTCTCTAAAAAACTCCATAAGTTAGGCTTAGAAGAAGCTACCCTTAATAGACTGACAACTCTTCTTATAGAAACGTTAAAGTTAGATTCTGAAAGTTTCATAACTCCTCAGATTAATGAACTTACCACCTCCTCTTCTTTTTCTTCGGAGTCCAGTATAGATTTTGATATAAGAATAAAATTGCTTAATTTCCTTACTAAAGGAAAAAATCTCATTCTAGATGTTATTCAGCATATAAATGACCCTGATGTTTAGAAAAAAAATCTAGAACAACTTAGGTAGTCTTTAGAAAAGGAACCTGAACCTAAAGATACTGAGTTACCTTTTACTAGCATAAGAATATATGACCTAACTACTATTCTCAATAAGAAAAACCTCACTAAAAAACCATTAGGTGATATCCAAGAACTTTAAGGAGAAATCAAAACCATAAAGTCTGAAATAAAGCAATTGAAAGAAAAACAACAAAAAGATTCTAAGTTAATCCAATTCCTTGTCATCAAACTAGTTGAAGAGTCTAGTGATAATGATGATACTAAGAACTTAGAACCAAGATCCTTGGCTAATCTTTATAAAGTATCTCATGATTTTCTTTGTGGTCTAAATCAAATTACTTTAAGAAAATATCTTATAAAGATCACTATCATTTTCAATAAAAATTTTCAACTAGATAGCATTTCTCTATTTGATACATGAGCTTATTTAAACTGTATAAAAATTGGCATGGTTCCACAACATTTTCAAGAGCATACCATATAAAAGCTTTCCTCTGCTAATAGTTCCAAAATGCATTTAGACGGTAAAACATACGCTAGTATTTCTAATAACGAATTTCGTTTAAAAACTCCATTTCTTCTTATTTCTAATATAAGTTATATGGTGATTTTAGGGACACCTTTCATTAATTTAATAACTCTCTATCTAACCACCTATAACTCTATTGATTATAAAGATGAAAAAATTCATATTTCTTTTCCTTTTTTGGCAAAACCAAGAACCAGATCCTTAAACCTTATTAAAGCTCATTTTATCTATAAAAATGAAATCAATGCTTTAATCAAGGGAAAGGAAATAGAATTATATAATTTAAAGCAAAATGTTCATTTTCAAAAAATTAAACAATAGCTAAAGTCTGAACTAGTAAAATTAAAGATTTCTGATTTTCATGATAATGTGTTAAAAAAAGTCTGTTCTGATTTACCAAATGCTTTTTGGAAAAGAAAACAGCATATAGTTGATATGCCTTATGAGTCTAAGTTTGAGGAGAAAAGTATACCTACCAAGGCTAAACCAATTCAAATGAATGCTGAATTGGAAAAGCATTGTAAGGAAGAAATCCAGGATCTCGAATCTAAAGGATTAATCTTTAAATCTCAGTCTCCTTGGAGTTATGTAGCTTTCTATGTCAATAAAGCTTATGAAATAGAAAGAGGCACTCCTAGGCTTGTTATTAATTATAGACCTCTAAATAAAGCTTTAAAATGGATTAGATACCTTATTCCAAACAAAAAAGATCTCCTTTAAAAGCTCCACTCTGCATTTGTATTTTTAAAATTTGACATGAAATCTAAATTTTAGCAAATACAAATCCACAAAGATCATCAGTATAAAACTGCTTTTACTATCCCTTTTAGACAATATGAATGGAATGTTATGCCATTTGGTTTGAAAAATGCACCATCAAAATTTCAGAGAATAATGAATGATATATTCAAGCCTTATTCTGATTTTTGCATTGTTTACATTGATGACGTGCTCATTTTCTCATACTCTATTGAATAAAATTTCAAACATTTAAAGACTTTTCTCTATATAGTTAGGCAAAATGGTCTTGTAGTCTCTGCTAAAAAGATTTCCCTTTTCCAGACTAAAGTTAGATTTTTAGGACATTATATCTGTTGTGGTACTTTAGTTCCCATAAAAAGATCTTTAGAATTTGACAACAAATTCCCTAATAAGATTTTTGATAAAGTCCAGTTACAAAGGTTCTTAGGAAGCATAAATTATGTCTTAGATTTCTATCCTAATATCAATAGGATTGCCAAACCTTTGCATGATAGACTAAAGAAAACCCCTATCCCCTGGACTGATGAGCATAATAGAGTTGTCCAATACTTAAAAAAACAAATCATCAAAATTCCTTGTCTTCATCTGGTTGATCCAACCCTTCCCAAAATTGTCAAAACTGATGTTAGTGATATAGGATATGGTGGCATTCTGAAACAAGCTTCATGTGATAAAGAAGTAGTTGTTCAGTATACTTCACGGCACTGGAATGAAACATAGAAAAATTACTCCACTATCAAAAAAGAAGTCCTTTTTATTGTCATATGCATCTCAAAGTTTCAATCTGATTTACTTAACTAAAATTGATTGTAAATCTGCTAAAGAAGTTCTGCAAAAAGATGTTCAAAATATTGCTTCAAAACATATTTTTGCAAAATGGCAAGCTATTTTAAGTATTTTTTATTTTGATATAGAATTTATTAAAAGAGATAAAAACTCTTTACCAAATTTTCTAACTAGAGAATTTTTACAGAACATATAAGATGGTTCACAAAAATAAAAGAATAAAGATAAAATGGACACATCTTCTATTCCTCCTCCTCTTTCTACTAAAAAACTTATAAAATCATGGTTCGATATAGTTAACCAAAATCAAAACATAGCAAACTTTGATAAAGCATCTTAAATCCAGCTATGGATTGATTATATCTCCTGAACTCCTTAAAGCAATACTAAATACTCTTCAGCCTCCTGCCATTGTTCAGAATGACACCAACAAAGGCATCTTAGGTAAGGCTCCTCAACCTATTTCTAAAATTGAGAAAAGAGAATCTTCCTCTCAAAAAACCCTTTCTCAAAATGATTTAACTCCTGTGACTACTCAAAGTAGCTCACATATTGTTTTATCTCAATTAAAACTTCCATCTTTAGAATTTCTTATAAAAAATTCAATTCAAAATATCTTAACCATTAAAGATGGATTTCCCATAAAGATCCTTTTCTTACTATACAAAATCATTTCTAAAAAATTGATTCTTTAAACCCTAGGATCTTTCCAAAACCCAGGAATGTCATCATACAATTTTGGAATATACTGGTTCTATAGAATTCAAACATTTTTACCATAAAGGATATACCTAGCCTTCTTATTCTACCTACAAAATTCTCCATGTCCTTCACCCTGATGTTTGAGGACAAGATCTTTCCAAACCAAAAGTCTTCCCCATCAACTTCAATTCAAAATTAGACTTTTACTGATCATTTTCCTATTAGGATTATGAACAATCATGGTTTAATACTTTTCATATCTAAAATTCTCTATAGACCCATCCATGGCTATTATTCTTAAGTAATCGTGTTGATATATCCACATTTTTAGTATGGTTCACTCATTGGTGGTATAACTATAGTCCTATTCCGGATATCCTCCCTCCTGATATTTGTCAAGGGTATAATCTTTTCTCCATCCACTATAAACCATCTCCCCCTAAAAAGAAATTTTCCTCTCTTTGCCTATATTATTCCCAATTCTTTTTCCCTTGGGTTACTCAATGGTATCTTAATTTTTATGTTCATGAAGATATCACTATCCTCCAAAGGAAATTTAAAGTAAAATGGTGGACCTCTTATAAAATTCCCCAAAAAATTTCTAAGGAATTTGTAATTGATTGGCTAAAACAACATGGATTTCTTAGGTTCTCTCGTGCCCAAACTCAGGCCCAGTCTACCTTTTTGGCCCAAAAATCACATGCCAATGCACTTCTTACTGCTGCCAAAATGAAAGAAGAGTATTTCAAGATTATGCAGCAACTTATCCAATCTGAAGAACCTTCTCCTTCATAGTCCTAGGCCTCTCAGGATTCAAAGCCCTTTGTTAATTTAGGTAATGACAACGAAGATGATTGTTTTGGGATTCTTTCTCCTATAAACCCCACAGGCTTATAAAGCTTGAATTGTAAATATTTTATTTTTGGCTATATAGGTTGAAAATCCTTTCAAGATGGCCCATACAAAACTAAGGCCATTTGTAAAAAAAAAAATTATTTTTATTATTTCTTTCTTATAGGTCATCATCCCAATCATTCAAAGTGGGATCTACTTGGACAACCATCAAGAAAATTTGACTTTTACGTCAAATATTCACCTCCACCTAATGCCTCAATCCCACTCTCTTCCATTTTTCAACAAGGGTGGGGTCCCACTTTCCACTACTAGGACTTGGTAGGGAGCCCTCTCCATAAAAGACAAGACAAATACAGAGAGGGGCACTTGATTGTTGACAGGATTCCATCTACTCCACTTCCTACTATCTGTGGCTCGTCTTCCCCTTGATCCCCGAACTTGCTCCCCTCCATTCCTCTATAAAAGGAGCCTCTCGCCTTCCTACAGAAGAACAAGTTTTTAGGAGAGAAAAAATTTTAGAAAAAACCTCTCTTGTATCGATATAGTTCTAAAATTTGTATCTCCAACAAAATATATAGTAGTTTTAATATTTTCCTTCCTCTGCTATTTTCTAGAAAGAAAACATAACAGACTTTGTAACTTTCCTTTGCTTTTATGGATATAGAACTTGAACTTTATAACCTTCCTTTACTTAGAATATAAAGAGAAAACTTCTTCTTTATAAGTTTTATATAAATCTTTTAAGTTTTTGTTCATTTAATTTATTTACTTTATAGTTTCTTTACTTTCTACAATTTTCTTTAAACTATTTTATTTTCATTTCATATATATTTTAAGTAGCAGAACGTATGTTTTATGCTTGCCTAAGAAATTAGGATCCTGCACATCAAAAAATTTGTGAAATATCTAATTGTAACATTGGTCCGGTAACCTCCATGTCTAGCCTGTGACTGGAGTGTGAGACCGGTGTTGTGATCTTTCATTTTGCTTCATCATCTTTGCATTCTTGTATGTGAACAGTGTATATATATATATATATATATATATATATATATATATATATATATATATATATATATATATATATATATATATATATATATATATATATATTAAATGCAAAATTTGCATTAAGGTAAAGGCCAGTACATCTGAAGCAAAAAGCTCCTAATTAAAAGCCATAGATGAACCATGGGAGTTATAATCCCTAACCTTACTTCTACTTATCTGTGTAAGAATACATCGAAATGACCACACTAATAATAGGCCACACCAATAGTCATAATCCTTACTGATACCACACATGTATATATTCCTATTTAATTAAAGAACTTTGTTTCCTAAACGGGTTACTTAGAAAGGGAAGGCAGCCGAAGCCATTTAAGGAAAGGACCCTGCCTCAAGAAGACTCTTAGACAAAGAAGGAATACTCTCCTATTTGGTTTAGGATTCTTATCCCAAGAGGAATCCTACTCTTTTTAAGTCTAAGTATCACTATAAATAGGACCTCATATCCCTCATTCTCAATCATCATATTCTTGCATATTCTAATTGTTCTTATTTTCTCTCTCTAGATTATTTCTCTGTTTTCTTACTTAGACATCAAAGTGTTTTTGGGGATCCTCCCCACCTCTCACCTTGCCCTCTGTTGGTCATCTACAGGATCCTAAGCTTAAGAATTCTAAAAATAAGTTATCAAGTGGCACCGTCTATGGGAACTCTTGGGAAAAAGCCATTTGTGTATCTCCTAAGTTAAGACATTGACACCATGACTTCCAGCCCATCGCCAATCTTGACTCCTAAAACTCACATTAACCTTTCGACACCCATTCCTCTAATTAATCTATCAACACCTCTCCCAACAGCAGTACTTCCAGCAACCTTCTAGTATGTCAGACCTTCATCCAAAAATATGTACTTACCTCAGGGAAATACCCAGGGCTAGCCAACTTCAAGCACCAACTTTCCATATTATGCTCCATAACAGTTCCACCACCATCCAATACCTTCTGTACCTTTTCTAAGCCTAATAGATACACCAGTTGTAACTACACCAAACCTAACCACTGTAACCTAAACACTCAACCTCACCCAAACCAACAAGGAAGCAATGATATAAAATATCCAAGCTTAGATAGCCCTGATGCAATAATAGTTGAACACCTTAGTTCAAAGCGATAACCCAGGGCTGGCTCATATGAACAATAACATGACACCTCCGGAGATACCTAAGGTGAACAAGGGGAAAAGCAAAGTTTTGAAAGGGGAATGTAGTTCAATAATTCCAGCTCTCGATGACTCAAAGCTAACTCAGAGGGTTGAAGAACTTATACACAAAGCTTTACGAGACCAAAGAAGGAAGATGAATGTATTATGGAAGGCAAAATGCCATTCATAAAAAAGATAATCCAAACAGAGATCCCTACCAAGTTTAAAATCCCATAACTAGATTAATATAATGGGACTGAAGATCCTGTTAACCACATATCCTTGTTAGAACAAGAATGTTGCTCCAGAACATGAATAATGGAATCATGTGCAAGGTCTTCCCAAGCACACTCACAAAGAATGCCCAAAAATAGTTTTATCGACTCCCAGAGAAGTCCATCACCTCTTTTAAGGAACTGGCAGAAAATTTTTGTACCAAGTTTGTCACCAATATCCCCCCTGCCAAAAGCATCAAAGATTTTTGAATGTGCTGGCAAGAGGTTAATGAGTCCTTACAAAGCTATCTCGATAGATTTAACAAGGTAGCCATGCAAATCGAAAACTTTGTAGATAAAGTTGCTATAGAAGCTTTAAAAAATGGCACTAAACTCAAAAAGTTCAAAGATAAGATAATGATGAAAGAACCTAGCACTTTTGCAGAGGTAATGGCTATGGTAGTAAAAATGATAAAAATGGATGAAGATAGAAGGGTGCAAAAGGAAGAAGAAAAACCACCAACCAAAGATGAAATATCAAGATCCAAATGAGCAACCTTCTCAAAAATAAATTCTAAAAACCTAGTAGAAAGATTTGACAAAGAAGCAGACAGATAAACACCTCTCAATACCTCTCCATCCAAAATCCTCATATGGGTCAAACATAATGGTATAGGTATTACCCCAACCAGAAGAATAAGTCCAAGCTGAAGATCTATGCAAGATAGGGGTCACTATTACTAATATTACCGAGAATATGGGCATGACATTAAGGCCTACAGATAACTAAAGAATGCCATAGAAAGACTAGTGCAGATAAACTTAACAATTTCAAGGACACGTCCAAAGGAATTAGGAATTTAGAAGCTCATAGGCAAGATAGGCCAAAAATAAAGAAGGCTCGGAATGAGTCAGCCGACGTCATTAACATGATCATTAGAAGGGAAAATGCTAAGAAGAAACCTAAAAGGAGTTATGAAAAAGGGCTTGCCTTCAAGAAAAGAAAGATCATATTTAATTCAAAAGACGGTTTGCATGTTCATCATCTCCACTATGATGCCCTGATAATAATTGCATACATTAACAATTATTTGGTGAAGAGATTATTGATTGACAATGGAAGTGCCATCAATGCATTATCTTAGAATGCTTACAAAGCCATGGGAGGCTCTGTCACCAACCTGAAAGCTATCCAGAATCCCATTATAAGCTTCTGTAGAGGAACTATACAACCAATAGGAATTGTAAAGTTAAATCTAGAATTTGGAAATTGGGACAACGAAGAGACGAAAGTTATTAAAACCCTATTCAATATGGTGGATCTCCTACTAGCATATAATAGAATCATAAGACAACTAGGGCTTTATGAAGAAGATGCAATCACAAGCATTTGACACTTAACTATGAAGATTCCAATCGAGGGCAGAACTCTCACTATCTACGGAGATCAGCATATGGCCAAACAGTGTTACCATATGGCAATAAAGCCTCAGACAGAGGCCTTCTCCTTAGAAATATGGGAAATAGAGAAGCAAGGCATCAGACGACAACCAATTAAGGACATTGAAACATTACAAATTGCTATAGATAAAGTGGTGAAGATTGGTAATGAACTTGACTACAATACCAAGCAAGGAATAAGGGAAGTCCTCACTAAGCACTCGAAAGATTTTACTTCTTGGGCATCCGAAATAACTGGGGTAGATCCCTAGGTTGCCTACCATAGCTTGAATATCAGACCAGGGGTAAAGCCAATGATCTAGAAGAAAAGAACCTTTGCATATGAAAGGCAGAAGATAATCACCGAGGAAACAAAGAATTTTTAGAAGCCAGGTTTATCAAAGAAGTTACTCACCCAGAATGGGTAGCCAATATCATACTAGTCAAGAAATCAAATGGCAAATATAGAATGTGTGTGGATTATATTGACTTTAACCAGGCATATCCTAATGACAGCTACCTACTACCTATAATTGACCAGCTAATGGACTCCACTACCGGCCACGATCTATATAGTTTTCTTAACATAGCATAAGGATATCACTAGATACAAGATCAAAAGAAGACATCCTTCATCACCCACGAAGGTCTATACTGCTACAAGGTGATGCCCTTTGGACTAAAGAATGCTTGAGCAACATATCAAAGAATGATGAACCATGTACTTTGAGACCAGATTGGGAAAAATGTGGAGGTATATGTGGACGACATTATTATTAAAAGCAAGCATGCAAAGCAACACCCAGTGGATCTAGAGCAAGTCCTTTAATTGTAGAGTGAGTCCAAGATCAAGCTGAATCTAGAAAAATGAATCTTCGGAGTCAAAGTAAGCAAATTCCTAGGATTTATGATATCCCATAGAGGTATTGAAGGTAACCCAAAAAACATGGAGGTCATTCTCAACATTAAAGCCCCAAAAACTATCCATGAGTTACAAAAGCTAAATGATAGAATCACAGCTTTGGTGATACGAACCCACTAGACAACCTGCTCTGGGAACCCGTTCAACATGAACCCAAACCCACGCTCTCAAGGAAAGTTCAAATCAAGTTCCAACTCAAACACAGAGAACCTTCACCTCATGTTTAGTTAGTCCAAACAATCAAAGCTATATCAAAACTTTAATCTTTTGAACAATAATGAACACACAACAAAGGTTATTAAAAAGACACCACAATCTACTGTCTGAAAGATAGATTGATAAGTCACAAAGGTTGTCACATGGTTAACCACCAAGTAACCAAAGAGAATCCTCTTTAAATTTTATTAATCATCCATGATTACATACCCTCTAGGTTACATAAAATAAGGCCTTTATATAGGCTTAAAGAAACCCTAAATAAAACCTAATTAATATCCTAACTAAACAAGAAAAAAAAATCCTTCTTAAATAAAAAAATATAATTCTACTTAAATAAGAAAATATAATCCTAGTTAAATTCGGATTTACTTATGCAGCACATTGTAGCACATTTTTCAATATAATGATGGCCGAATTAACTTAAGCCTAAAACATAAAAGTTGTAGCCCTTGTTGTTATCTTTCAGTATCATCTTAAATCACTTCATTTAGATCTATATTGAGTGAGATAAAACCTATTTACTGATGTATATTTAGTCTGCCCAGTCTTATTCACGATCTGATAATCTTTCATAATTTTAGCTCAGGTATAAGGCCAAATTAACTCTAGATATCTTCACTAAAGTTGTATGTCTCTTTCTTAGCTTTTAAAAGCCACTTAAATCATCTTAATCCAAGTTTTTTAGAGTGATTTATGGCTAAAATACTCAAGTATGCTACATAAAATACGAATTTATGCGAATTACTCTTTTCTTGAATGAACGTTGCTTTATTAGCATGAACAAATCTTGAAATCTTCCTCTTTGGAGCTAGGATCACATCATTTGGGACATTTCATCTCTTGCTCGGTCAAACGGTACCTACCACTATTTTGAGATTTAAAGAATTCTAAGAAATTTGTTTGGACTACAGACTGCCAAGCGGCTTTTAAAGATGTTAAAAAAATTTTATCCTCACCACCCCTACTCAGCAGGCTAGTCCTAAAGGAAACACTGTACTTATACCTCTCAATGGGTCAAGAATGCATAGCTTAGGTGCTAGTAAGGGAAGAAGAGAGCCAACAAAACCCGGTATATTACATCAGCAAAATACTCCAAGGATCTGAGGTCTGATACCCAACGCTGGATAAGCTGGTCATGGCCATTGTCCACACATCCCAAAAGCTCAGAAACTACTTCCAGGCTCATTTTATCATTGTCAGATCCCGCTTCCCCTTGTGAAAAATCTTACAAAGGCTTAAGATTTCAAGCAGATTGGTTCAATGGTCGGTATTACTTGGAGAATTCAACATTAATTATGAGCCCGTCGGTAGGTGAAAGCTCAAGCATTAGCAGATTTCGTTCAAAAAATGACACCGGAAGACCTCACCATTACCAAAGCACTAACATGGAAACTCTATGTTAACGGAGCATCCTCCACTCAAGGATTTGACGTCGAAGTCATCCTTAAGGGACCGCATAAAATTCACATTCAATTTGTAATTCAAATAGAGTACAATGCAACTAATAATAATGCAGAATATAAGGCACTTATCACAGGATTGAAGTTGGTTGCCGAAGTCAAAGATGAACACCTTACAATGCACTCGGACTCTCAATTAATAGTGAACCAAGTCAACGGGACATTCCAAATCAAGGATCCAAGCATCACTGGATATAAAAGAAAATTTATGCAACTCTTGAAAAAGATCGAACAAGACGGAGGACAGTGGGAGATCGTCCAGATACCTAGACATGAAAATTTTAAGGCTGACCTCCTAGCCAAATTGGCAGCTGAAGACAATCAAGCATTTAATGGTATGGAATTCACCGAAGCACTAACAAAACCCAATACCGAGGACCCCAATATCATGGAAGTATGAGAAGTCTCAGAATGGATGTGACAGATGGTCTAATATTTGGAAAGCGAAACACTCCTAAAAGATAAACTGAAGGCTCAAAAACTGAAGATGAAGGCAGCTCACTACTCTATCCATCACGGGGAACTCTACAGGAAATCCCTTTCACACCCATGGTCCAAATGCATATCCCCAGAGGAAGGGAATTACATACTCAGGGAAATTCATGAAGGAATTTGTGGGGTGCATGAATCCCACTACATACTAATCAGGAAAGCACTTCTTCAAGGATACTACTAGCCCACCACGTCTAATAATGCCCGAAAGTTAGCTCAGGAATGTCATAAGTGCCAGCAATTCGATCATCTCAATCACAAGCCTTACCCGTATATCAAATGATAGACCGACTAATAATAAGCACGTAAAGCTGAAAATTGAATGATTGAATAATATAATTCTTTTTTTAGATATTTACATATTAAAAGTTTGATTACTATTTTAAAGGTGTAATTGAGCCAAGGCAACTCAAGCTACTCGGGATCAATTTAAAAACAAATTTAAAATTGACTCAATTATTATCAGGTGGAACTCGAGTTCAAGTTGCTAGAGTAGACCATTAAGTTGAGTTCAAACTCCTAAATATGTGATTTGATAGACTCACAAGTTTAATCGAACCTAATCGAGTTTGTTTATATTTATCATTTTACTCTTTTATTTTAATATAATTATAAATATATCTTATCAAAATGAGTTGAGTTTGAGTTTGAGTTCGAACTCAAGTTGAGTTTAAATATTTTAAAATATATACTTTTAAAATTTTAAAAATTTATTTAACTAATCGAGTTAAGGTCGAACATATAAATTATTTAATCGAGTCAATTTTGAGCTTAAAAAAAACTCAATCAAGTTCAAGTTAAGTTTGAGCTTTGAGTTTAAAAATTAAGTCGAGTCAGTTATATCACACCTCTTTCCGATTAAAAAATAAGGCCAAACACATAGCTAGCCCCTAAACCTATAGTGAAAATCTCATTGGCTCCCTATATTTAAAGTTTGATCTTATAGATACTTCAACTTCTGAAATTTAAACTTATTGATATCTCAACTTGTAAATTTTATATTTTTTAAATACCTCCATGTTTTGCTCAACTCTGTTAACTAAAATTTTTTTTTATCCTCATAATTTTTATAAATTATCATTTTGATCCTCTCATTTTTTTTAACATTTTTTTATTATTTTAAGGCATAATTATTATTAATATTATTAATTTATTTACACTTATATATTTTTTATTATATTAAAATTAGAATGAAAAATATATGTAATGACCGATATATTTTTAATTAATATAAATATATTTTGGGAACTCTATTATTTAAAATACTAAAGTTATTAATATACTATTGTCATTATAGTTTTTTTTTTATATAGCATTATTATTATTATTTCTATTGTTATTAATATTATTATTTTAACTAGAGTTATTTTTATTATTGTTATATGTTGTGTGTGTGTATATATGTGTGTGTGTGTGTGTGTATAGTCAACCCCTACTCTCCCTACCCTTTTTCTTCCATTTCTTTCTAATACCATTCTCTCCTACTTCCTCTCTCTTTCACTCTGCTTTCTTTCTTTTCCAGCAACACACTGCCTATTTCTTCTTACTTCTTGCTATTTTAACAACAACAGTAGCAGCAAAAGACTAGTAGCAACAACAACAACACCAAAGATCAACAGCAACAGCAGCTTTAGTCCAAGCAGCAGCCCTCGCCTGTCCTAGAATTCTGCATTAGGTGAGTTCTAGGTTAGTTTAGTTGAGTTTGTTAGGTTGATTCTATGTTGTTTCTTTATTGTTTGTTAGTTATTGTGTTTATTTTAATTTTTTTGTTAATTAATATAATTTTTGCTTAATTTATCAGAATTTATTTTTAATATTTGGTTAATTTTTGAGTTAATCTACATATGTACTTAGTTGATTTTAAATTATTTTAGTTAATTTTAATTATGGATATTTTTTAATATTTTAATAATATAAATTGTAATTTTTGTTAATTATGTTAATTAATTATTTTTTGTTGGAAATTTGAGTAATTAGTGTCTGTATATTAAGTTAGTAATTTTTTTATTAATAAAATTATTTTTAGTAAATTAATATTATTTTTGGAAAATTATTATGTTTATGTGAATATTGAAATTTTGGGGTAATTATGTAATTTTGTTGAAAATATAGTTAAATTATATTTTAAATGGTTTTAGAATTTTATAGAGTATTAGAATAATTTTTATAAATTAATGACTATTTTTAACTAATTAATTCTAATTTTTTTAAATTATATTCAATATTACATTATTTATTATTTTGTGATTAAATGGATTTTTAATTAATTTTATAATATATTTAAGCTATTTAAATAATTAAATTTGAATTTGACTATTTTGTGATGAATAATTGTAAAATTGGATTTTATTAATATTATATAAATTATTGGGATTTTATTATCTAATTTGGAAAATTAATTAGTTTTAATGTTTTAATATTTAAACAAATTAATTTGTGGCATTTTGGGTATTTTATGGATTTTTTAATGATTTCAAATATTTATTATTAAATTATTTATTTTTAGTGGATTGTGAACCTCGATTGGAGATTTGTGTAGTTCGAGCTTTCAACCAAAGGTGTTGAGCTTGTGTGAATTTAGAAGTATGTTTGCTTGCAAGATTGACTCTACTTTGGTAGAGGGATGTCTGTTTTACAGAGGAGACTCTGCCGAATTTTTAGTAAATTTCTCGTAAAATGTGACATCGGGTCAATCCTAATTTTTGAATTCTAAGTCAAGTCTTCCTTAGAAATTCTAGAAATTAGGGTTTCTATTTTATGATTATCATTTCATTTCTATCTTTTAGTCGCCCCTCCGATCACGTCTACCAGTCAAGGTTGGACATGACGTATTAAAGGAGCACTTTCATCTTATAAGTTAATATTTGATTTGTATGTCGGGTTTTTCGAATTAAACATATTAAATTCTAATGAATTTAAATTTACAAGATTCTAGTCAGTATTCTTTAAATAATGTTGCATGATTTAATTTATAGTCGATTTATTTTATTTTTATTTATTGTAATTTTTTTCTTGTTTTATTTTCATTTATTTTAAATAACTACTGCAGAATGAGCTACCTGATGGGTTTTATCAGGACCATGTGTGTACCAGTAAAATATTTGATTATATTACTGGGGCCGATGGTCTGGTGATGCTTTACTCTCGAATACCACCAGTAATACAATATTTGATTATTTAATAAGTACTGGGACTAAAGGTCTGGTGATGCTTTGCTCTCGAACACCGCCAGTATAGTTGGATTAATATTTATTAAATCAATGGGATCGATGGTCTGGTGTTGCTTTTCTCTTGGACACCGCTAGTGATATTGGATTAAGTGATGCATGCGGCTATGCATCCTGGTGATGTTTTGCTCTCAGGATCTGACAGTCTTGAATATAAGTGAGCCGAATGACTGTTAAAAAATGAGGACTTGGGTTCTACCTAGTTTTTATACTGAAATGTTTAAAAAGGCATTTAAATATTTATTTCTTTCCTTTTGAAATATGAATTTCTATATGTATAACAAGTTAATTGAATAAATTATAAATATATTCTATTTTCATAAAAACTTATTTTAAAGGAGATTTTCAAACCACATTCATTTATTTTATTAGCTTACTTAGTGAGGTTTGACTCCTCTCAATTTATTTTTTTCAAGATTGTGAGTCTTCTATTAGGCCTACTTCTCTATGTCGTGTCGCTTCTTCACCGGCTATCTTATGTAGGTCTATATAATTGTAATTATATTAATATCCGTGTGCTGCAATAAAAAACTGTATAACTGAATATTTTAAATTTGGATATTATATATTGAGATTTATGTACTGATATACTATTTTATATAACTGATGATGTATGTTTATTTTATGCATTATGATGTTATGGTTTAATTAAATTAAGAAAAATTAGTTTGATAATGTGCATTATGATTTAATTATTTTATTGTAAGGTTTTAAAGTGAAATATTACACGTTTTTCTTTTAAGGTTTACTACGTGTTTCAGTAGTTTTATGTTTTCACATTCCCTAGTGTCGGTCACGTGCCCCTGGGTTAAGTTCGTGACAATATATTTTTAATTCTTTAATATTCATATATTTAATTTTTAAAATAAAAAATATTTTATTTACATGCACAGACTTCAATAATGTATATTTAAAAGTAAAATAAAAACTTATATCCTTATAAATAATTTTATTGATTATTTTGTTCATTTTTAAAATTTTTCAATTTAAAGTATAAAGTTTATAATATTTATAAATATAATGAAGACTTCAAATACTATTAATTTTATTTTTTATTTGTAGTTATAATTTAAAAATTATTAATAAATAAAATTTATTAGATTATAAATAATTTAATATGAGATATACTAGTTCTACATAAGTAAATAACAAAATAAATAATCAATAAATAATTATTTGGTCAAATAATAGTTGAAAATATGATTTATATTATTTACATGATATATAATTTTATAAATATCAAAATATTTTAAAATTTTTTGAAGATATTAATTGTTATTTGGAATAAAATATTCTTAAAATAAAATATTTATGAATAAAATTTATAGATTAATAATCATCATTTTTTAGGTTATTAACTAAAATAATAGAAATTAACAGTTTAAAAGTATTTTTATTCATAGTAATTAATTATATTTGAGTTATAAATTGTCAATATAACTTTATAATATTCACTTATTTTAATTAAAATTTTAAAATATTTTATTTATACATACAATTTTCAATAATGTTGATTTAATATTAAAATAAAATTTACATTTACATAATTAATTTTTTCAATTATTTTATTATTAATTTTAAATTTTTACAATTTACAATACAAAATTCATAATACTTTATAAATTTATTATTGTTGTAATATACATTTTTTATGATTTTATAAATATTAAGATATTTTTAAATGTTTGTTTAAGTTATTTTAATTTTATTTTGAGATGACTTATTTATTTGTAAAAAAGTTGTCAATAATATTTTTATTATTTTCTTAGATTATAAAGTTAATTGAACTGAAAAGTATATATTTAAATAATTATTTTATTTACAATAATCAATTTGTTTCTATTGAAACTTTAAATATAAATTCAAAAAGTAAAAAGAAATTTATCAACAAAAAATAAATTGAATGAATTTCTCAATTAGAGTACGTGTCATCAAATCCAATACAGAAATATTTATAAAGTCACATTTTACAAATTAAAATATTTATAAAATTAAATTTTAAATATAAGAAGTAAATAAAATATTCACCACAAATTCAAGGACTAAGCGTGTGTTCCGCCAAAGAAATAATAAGAAGTCCGCAAAAATTGGAAGCACAAACATAAAAGAATGATTGCCTATGTGGTGACAAAAATTATTGGAGGGTAAGGCCCCATCTAATCACATGTTGAGTTTCTGCGCTTCTGCTGATTCTCCCTCCGTGGTCCATACCCTTTTCCCTTTTGCAAACAAAAGCCAATTTTTATCTATAATTTTCCAAAAAAAGTGTATATATATATATAAAGGACTAATACATACATAATTCCATATATTTATCTTTTTTACCAATTTATACATTAATTTATATATCTAAACTTAGTTAAAATGTAATTTTAAAACTCTCGTCAGCACATATGACACAGAATAGCAAATCAGCATATATCACATTATAAAAGTTTAACTAATAAAAAATTATATGTAAATGTGTCAAATTGACAAAAAGTGATAAATACAAAAGTGATAGATGCATTATATCATCATATTAGTGTAAATTAATGTATTTTAACCAAATTTAAGTGTCAAAATGATAAAATTATAAGTTAAAATATCAAACAGATAAAAAGTAACAAATTTAAAGAGTTATGGATGTATTATGTCATATATAAATTAGCATATGCAACATCATGATGAATATATAATTTAAATATTTTACATTTAGATATTATATATTTTTAATTATTTAATTTATTAATAAATATGATAAAAAATCTAACAATTAAATATATAATATAAGATAAATATTTTTTATTCCTTGAAAAAAAAATTATTTTCATCAATTTTCAAAAACATTTTAAATTTTTTAACCCAAAAATATCTAGAAAATCATTCATATGTCGAAAGTGAAGCCTATAAAACTCAACAGGGGATGTCCACCACACATTTCCAAAAGATTGTTTTTTACATTCAGAAGTGATAGTGCACATGTAAAAATAAACATAGACTAAAAATATGAATTTGTTTGGGATGTTCTTATTAATAAATAAAATTTAAAAACTATATATTTTATCACTGAAACATTAATATTAAGAGTAAAATTATCCACATTGCTAAATACATTTTTAATTTCCCTGTCTGTCTAGAGATGAGATGGTAAAAACCTCTCATCCATAGGGTAAGACACTTGTAGAAGGGAGGATCAAATTCCCCCACCCCCTCCCTTATCATGTAAAATAAAAAAAAAAATCAATTTTATATTAACTTTTTATTTCATAGACAAATTTTTTAAAATAAAATTTGAAAATTTTTAAAAATTTAAATATACTAATTGCCTAGTATTGAGTCCAAGAATTATTGGCCCCCATCTCATAATTTTTTTTTTTTAATAACACTAAATTTCATTAAAGAGGATATTACAAGAGATATATCATTGAACAACACATACACCTAATTTTCTAAAAACTAAAGGATAATAAGAAAAAAAACGCAAAGCTCAATAATTACAGACTAGATGTGGTACATTCATGAACATTTAGTGTGTTCAACGCAATGAAACGCACAGTTCAACTCCTAGATCTAAGGAGGGAAAGGTACCTGAAGTTGAAAAGTATACCATCTAGCTTGAGTATATTGAGCAGATCTAGAACTTTAAAGTATCTCCTTGTGTAATAAGCCCTATTAACACCAAAATATCACCATATTGTCACCAAAATGGAAAAACCTACACTAGATTGAGTAAGAAATCATATTAGAATTATTTATACACAAAAACAAAAAGAAAATATGGTACTTGAATGATTTATTGGCAAAAAAATGCCAAAAAAAAACTCAAAACCAGTGAGGAAACTGAAGAATAAAATTAAGAGAAAAAGAGAGAAAAATCAAGGGAAATAATTTTTCGTACTTTTCAAAGAAGTGTTACAACCCTTATATATATACGTAGGAATCCTAATCACATCCTAATTAGGAATAGAATAACATCCTAAATGAAATAAAGATTTTATTCCTAAATGTATACAAATATTTACTTCCTAATATATACAATAAAAATATTTACTTCCTCAACACTCCCTCTCAAGTTGGTGAATGTATGTCAATCATTCCCAACTTGCCAAGTGAGTTGTATAATGATTTTTCGGATACAACCTTTTATGATGATATCAGCTAGTTAAGTATAAGAAGAAACAAAAGGAAGATCAATTGTTCCTTGGTTCAGATGATCTTTTATGAAATGTCTGTCAACCTCAACATGTTTAGTTCGATCATATTGAACTGGATTGTTTGCAATTGTTATGGCTGCCTTATTATTACAATGTAACAACATAGGCTTCAGATGTTTTAGTCCCAGATCCTAAATAATTCACCTTATCTAAAGTAACTCACATATTCCATGAGTCATTCCTTTAAACTTAGCTTTAGCACTTAACTTTGCAATACTTTTTGTTTCTTGATTCTCCAAGTGACTAAATTCTTTCCAACAAACGTAAAGTACCCGAAATTTGATTTTCGATCAGTCCGATCTCCAGCCCAATCAGCATTAGTATAGCCAGTAATTTCATAATCCTTATTTCTCCCAAAGAATATACCTTTGCCCGGAGAAGACTTTAGATATCTTAATACTCGGTATACTGCACTCATATGTTCTTTACTCGAAAAATGCATGAACTGACTTACAACACTTACTGTATAAGTAATATCTGGTTAAGTATGAGATAAGTAAATCAACCTTTCCACCAACCTTTGATACTGATCTTTATCAGTTGGGACTTTATCTCCTAGGACTGAAAGTCCATGGTTGACTTCAATTGGAGTCTCGGTTGGCTTATAATCAAGCATGCACATCTCTGTCAGTAGGTCCATCACATACTTTCATTGGCAAAAGGAAATCCTTTGAGCTAATCTTGCAACTTTAATTCCTAAAAAATACTTCACGTTACCCAAATCCTTAAGTTCAAACTTGGAAGCTAATTGTCTTTGTAGGATTATTGTCTCACTCAAATCATTCCTAGTGATCACCATATCATCAATATATACAATCAGAGCGGTGACTTTACCCAACTTCTGTTTAATGAATAGTGTATGATCAGCATCTCTTTGTTTATAACCGAGCTTTCTCATGAAAGTTAAACGTCTTTCCAACCATGCTCGAGGCGATTGCTTGAGTCCATACAATGCCTTTTTAGTTTGCATACTCAATCGGTACATCTAGTTCCAGGTGGTGGATTTATATACACTTCTTCATCTATGGTTCCATTCAAAAATGCATTCTTTACATCAAATTGTCATAGTGGCTAGTCTAGGTTGGCAACTAAAGAAATAAGAACTCAGATTGTGTTCATTTTTGTTACTGAGGCAAATGTATCTTCATAGTCAATTTCATACTTCTGAGTACATCCCTTTGCTACCAACTGAGCTTTATACTGATTTATGTTTCCATCTGAATTGAGTTTGACAATGAATATCCATATGCACCCCACCATTTTCTTTCCTTCAGGGAGAGGAACAAGATATCATGTACAGTTCTTCTATAATGCCTCAATCTCATCATTCATGGCTTTCTTCCAATCTAGATCAGCTAAAGCCTCCTGCACATTACTTGAAATATATATAATAGATAATTGATTTATAGTAAATGCATGTGAGTTAGACAAATGATCGGTTGATATGAAGTTATTGATAGGATATTTAGCTTTGGTATGAAGGTCCGAATCATATTATTTTTTTGGAACCCCTCTATTAATTCTAAAAGGATAACGAGGCTCGGTATTTAGAGTTATTAAGGGAGACAAGTGTACCTTATTATGCACATCCACATCTAAAGTTTCTTCAGCTTCTGTATAGGTTGGGAAGATATACTATCTTGATTACTCATATTATCTTCAATTATTTATCTGGGTGAGATGTTTAGACTCAGAACATCATATGTTTATGAGATCCTCATAATACTCGGGATATTTAAGATACTCAAATTTGGAACATTCAAAATACTCATAATGCTATCTTCAAATTCAAAGAGGTTTAGATTTTTCTCCTCCTGAAGAGAGCACTCGGAGTGAAAGAAGAAAAGAGCATTTTCATGGAATCAAACATCCCGAGTTATATACATTTTCTTTGCATTCGAATCATAACACCAATATCCCTTTTATAGATCCGTATAGCCAATAAAGATACACCATATAGCTCGAGGATCTAATTTACCGAGTGTCTGATGGATGTATGCCGAGCATCCAAAGACTTGAGGCTCTAGATTATTGAGAGAGAGAGATATGACAAGTTCTTAAAGTTTCTAAAGAGGCATTTTGAAATCGAGTACTCTAAATGGTGTCTGATTTATGAGATACGCAGCGGATCAAACAATCTCCCCCCAATATTCTTGAGGAACATTCATGTCAAACAATAATGGTCGGACGACTTTCAATAATTGTCAGTTCTTCCATTTGACTATACCATTCTGTTGGGGAGTGCCGACACAGGATGTTTAATGGCAAATGCCTTGCTCACGGTAAAAATCATTCAAAGTCGAGTTAAGATACTACCCACCAAAGTCAGACTGCAAGACTCAGATTTTACTCTGGTATTACGTAGCCACCATTTTGTACAGGTCTTGAAACATGGAGCACATATCTCCTTTATTTAAAAGTAGTGATACCCATCTCATCCAGGTACATTCATCAATAAAATTTATAAAATACCGAGCACCAGATAGAGTAAGAATCTGAGCAGGTCCCCATACATCAGAATGAATGGTCATAAATGGAATTGAATTTTTATTATAACTCAATACATAAGAGATTCGGTGGCTTTTTGCCAATTCATAAATATCACACTTGAATTCCAAGTCTGTGGTATTCAAAAATAATTTCGGTTTTATTTGTCTAAGAAAATGAAAAGAAAGATGACTGAGGCAATTATGCCACAAGGTCACTTGGTCTTTGGCCAAGCAACTTCTACCAACCCTATGGACTTGACTTTACTTGTGACTTGAATCACCATACAACTTAAGATAATGCAACTTTCCACGTTTAACACTAAAGCCAATAATCCAATGCCTTGCAATGTCCTAAAATAAACAATAATTAGGCCAAAATTTAACAATGCAATTCAAGGTTTAAGTGATTTGGCCAACAGATAGTAGATTACAAGAAAGTGATGGAACAACAAGAATAGTATCTAGATTAAGTGAGTTGGAGTTAGATATTGATCCTTCATGAGTGACCGGTGTTATGCCTCCATTAGCAGTCAAAATATTTTATTGGGTTGATGGGTGGATGGATGTAAGATGGTGAGTGGAGTTTATCATATGATCAATAGCACCTATATTAATAATCCATGTATTATTTTAAGTAAGATTTATCATACTTGATGTTGCATTAAGATCACCACTTGGTTTAGTACCACTAAAAGTGGCAATTGCAACCTTTCCGAGCTTCTTATGAAGTTTTCTATTAAAATCCCACCATTCTAGATATCCCATTATTTTATAGCACCGGTTCTTAGAATGTCCAACTTCGCCACAATGAGTACAAGTGTATATGATGGACTTACTCGATATTTTTTCTTTGAGTTGGGGACAAGTCTGAGATGCTACAAGTACAGCATGGTCTAACATTAGCTTCGGCTCTTCCATCGTATGGCAATGGTTGTGATCCCTCCACACATATGCATAACTAGACTCGAGATCAAGAGGTGGATCCTTCTGAAGTATTTCACTTTGAGCATTATTAAATTTTGGATCAAGCCCGGCCAGGAAAATATGTGTTCGAAGCCGGGTTATATGTTTGTAGAGTAATACTACTCCATTAACATCCTCACCTTGTACACACGTCAGGGCATCAATTTCCTAAAATATTCTGACTAGTTCATTATAATATACAGGTATTGGCTTACCATTCTGACGTGTTGTGAATGATTTTCGATTTAATTTAAATAATTGAGTTTCATCAAATCCATCGTAAAAGGTTTCTGAGACAGCATCCCATATCTCCTTTGCTATTGGAAGACAGATGAATCTCTGCATCAATGTTGGACTTATGGAATTAATTAGCCAACTTTTAAGTCGATTATTATCAAGAAGCCAAGTCTCCAAAGTTTTATCTTCTGGTGTTGGCTTTGATATAGTGCCATTAAGAAAGCTAGATTTATTTTTGGCTCCAATTCACATCTCCATGAGTTGTGACCATAAAGGATAGTTCGTATTATCAACGATAATTTCTGTAGGAAAGGGAGAATTATCTCGAAGGGTTTGAATAAAACTTGATGTTCCATGGAATACAATGTTGGTTTTCGTGATTCAAAAATGCAGTGAAAATTAAAACTTTTAATCATAAACTCTAACCCAGATCCAAGTAATTCGATTAATTGATTTAAAACTAGGTTTTCAAATCTTACTATAAATGCAGAAGAGGCAAGACTGTTGGAAGGCATAGAGGAGGCTCACTCCGATGACACCTTGCCTCGAGCTTTTGATTTTGGTAATTTGGATAAAGACGTCTCTAAAAGAATTTGTCCTCCACAAGCATCCATACAAACAACCCTTGATTAAAAATGAAAACTTTGTGTGCTATCACTTATTTTGATTTCTCATAAATTAAGAATAAAAACACTCTATGTTTTAGTTTTTCTAAGAGGAGAAAAATGAATTACAAGTGGTGGCTAATAATTGAGTTAGTAAAATCCTAGAGAATATAACATATTTATAGACCTGTAATTAGGGTTTCACTTATCAAAATAACTTTTTGGTAATTTCTCAATTATTATTATTCTGATTTCATTTAAAATTAAATCAAATATAATATTCCATTTATTTAAGATAACATTTACTTTAAATAAATAAATACACTATTTATTTATTTCCACAGAACATATTTGAGCTTCTCAAACCCATATCGATTTTTGGGTTTGTTCTAAGTATGTGATCCTATATGTTCACATGACATTGGCAATAGGCCTTAAATCTTTATTTAGGCCTATAAATCATAAGTGGCCTCTAGCAAGACATCATGACTACCCAAGTCATGTGAAGTCAATAATCCAACATAACCTAATTTATAATAAATATTGTAATCCCTTTGTCACATGATATCTTAATTGAATATAAGGCATAGTTTCTGTCATCCTTATATAATTCAATCATATTATTTCTTGACTCTAAGTAGACTGAGAATGATAACTCTTTATCAATTCACTTTAGCATGGCCATGCATTTTCCTCAGTCTATCTTATCAAGGGGCCCATAGATATCTTACTCAAATTAAATGAGGGATAAATTCCTTCTCAATCACTCATATTCCTCACATAACTCATTTTATATCCAACAACAATCTATTTAATCATCCTGTTAAAGATAATGTTAGATTGTGTCAAAATATATAATAGTTATATAGAAATCCATGATGATTTCAAGGTCAAAGGACTAAATCAATATTATTATGATGAGAATTACTTGTGACAATTATTGATGTAGTATTCTCATGATGGGTCAATCCAATACATTATTTTCCAAATAAGTACCTATGCGTTGACTTAATATCTCATATTCATGATTAGTAAAACATAATCATCAATCAACATCATACTAACCATAACATATAGTTATGACTACGGATAATTTGAATAGAACTCATATTTAATCTAAGGGTTTTACTATTAAGTCACATACTTGATGACCTTAGTAAGAATTGACTATTCAAGTAATTATCATAACACAAAATGATAATGAAAAATGCCTCTTTATTAAATAAAATGATAAAGTCAAAACATGGTCATACATGATTGACCTAGTGCATATCAGTAACATACAATAGATGTGTTTTCAGTGGTCATGATTTTGAAGATTCAAAGAATTTTGAAAAGAAGAAAAAATACGATTTCAAGAATTCAATACAAAAAATTCAATTTCAATGGATATGCTCTGATACTTTGAAAAATAAAATTCAGAGAAAAAGAGAGAAAATTCAAGGAAAATATTTTTTCATACTTTTTAAAGAAGGGTTACAACCCTTATATATACATATAGGAATCCTAATCACATCCTAATTAGCAATAGAATAACATCCTAAATAAAATAAAGACTTTATTCTTAATTGTATACAAATATTTACTTTCTAATATATACAATAAAAATATTTACTTCCTCAACAGAAATAAAGGAGGAAATAATTAACAGTAAAATAGAGGAGAGAAAAACGTGTGGCGAGTGGGAGCTAATATGTCCTCATCTTATAATTAATGAAGGCGAATGATCAAAGACATATAATGGGGTGGTCCTAGCTAATAAAAAAATATAGAATACATTAGTAGAAAGCAAACCAAGCAACAGACTAGCTAACAAAAAATTATTGGGTTTCGTGATACAAACTCATCGAAAATATAAAAATTTTATCACGTTCCCAAACCCGGATCCATGTAATTCAATCACTTGATTAAATCTAGGGTTTCAAGAATCTTATTAAAACACATAAGAGGCAAGAAAATCTGGAAGGATGAGAAGAGGTTCACTCTGATAACAACTTACCTTGAGCTTTTGCTTTGATTCAGATTTGGATTTTAGGTGTCTTCAAAAGAATCCGTCCTCTAAAGGTATCCACACGAATAAGCCTTAATCAAAACGATCTGTGTGTGTTAGCACGACTTGGTTGTCTCACAACTTAAAAACAAAACTCTTTTTGATTTTGTTTTTCTCAAAATGCAGAGAAAACAAATTTTAGGTGGCTCACTTAATTGATCTGTCTCAAACCCTAAAGAACATAACATATATATAGAGTTCTCAATTAGGGTTTCACTTACCAAACCCTTTTTGATAAATAGCCATTAAATTTGAATTTTATTTATTTAAAATAAGATCAGTAATATATTTATTATTTATTTAGATAACAATTATCATAAATAAATAGTTAAATATATTTATTTTCAAAGAGTTTAACTAGGCTTAATAAGCCTATAATCGTTTTGGGCCTCTTCTAAGTACGTGACCCTGTAGGCTCACATAACATGGCAGTGGGCTTAAATCTTTATTTAGGCCTACAAGTTATAAGTGACCTCTAGCACGACATTATGACTACCCAAGTCATATGAAGTCAATAATCTGACATAACCTAATTATAGTGAACATTATAGTCCTTTTATCATATGTTGAACATAAGGTATATAACGTCATCCTTATATAGTTCAATAATATTATGACTTGATTCCAAGTGGACTAAAAATGATAACTCTTTATCAATTCATTTCAGCATGGCCGTGTATTTTCCTCCAGTCTAACTCATCAATGGGCCCATAGATATCTTACTCATATTAATGAGGGATAAATTCTTTCTCAATCACTCATATAACTCATTTCATATCCAACAACATTTTATTTAATCATCCGGTTAAAGATAATGTTGGAATGTGTCAAAACATAAAACAACTATATAGAAAACCATGGTGATTTTAAGATCAAAGGACTTAAACAATATCACTACAATGAGAAATACTTATGTCAATAATCTATGTAGTATTCTCATAGTGGGTCAATTCAGTACACAATCTCTTATCATATACCTATGAGTTGACTTAATATCTTATAGCCATGATTAGTAAAACATAATCATCAGTCGACATCATATTAGCCTTATTAATATTTATACAATAAATAAATGGCTAGGGATAATTAGAATAGAACTCTTATTTTAATCTAAGGGTTTTACTATCAAATCACATACTTGATGACCTTAGTAAGAATTAATCATTCAAATAATGATCATAAAAAGAATGATAATGGAAATGCCTCTTTATTAATAAAATAGAAATGTCAATATATAAGTACCAATAATTGACCTAGTGCATATCATTAACAAAAATAACTACTTGTTTGTAAACAAAGGTGGAGTAACACGCACACTTTTTCTTTTTATATTTATTAACAGTTATGTTTTCTCTTGCACAATTTTTGTAAGAAATAAATTTGAAAAACAAAATAATTTTAGTAAATTTTCGGTGAGAAAATAGTATTCAATATCTATAAAAATAGGACTATAAAATTTTATAAAAATGTATTTAGTTTTTTAATCAAATTGTAGATTCTTTTTTAATCAAATTGTAGATTCTTTATAAATATTACATTCGCAATTACATACACTTATGTGAGTATGTCACTTTACCTCATATATTTTGAATTTTACTAAATTAACATATCAACTTGTTTATAATTTATTTCATAAACACTTGTTTGCACTGTTGGTAGATACATTGAATAATACTATTTAACGGTAAATCCATACTATTATAGAGGGTAAAGTGATAATTCATGTAAACATAGGTATTTATATAATTTTTTTTAATAATAATTTTTGGGAGGTTGGAGGGAGGAGTGTGGATTCGAACCGTCAACCTCTACAAAGTGTCAAAACCCATGACTAAATAATAGACTATCCGTTTTAGGTTCACTTGAGAGTATTTATATAATTAAATTATAGATAAATTAAGGTATTAATTTTACAATAATAAAGTGACAAAATCATATATGCAAATGGGTGCATGCATATCATGCTAATTTGCCTTTTGGGAGGTTGAATAGACAACAAAAGGGATATTCATATCTACCTATTATAATGCAACAAGAATGAAATCATCTTTTTCCTAGGGACGCTTCTCCCTTAAGTTAAAAAAGGTTGAAGCGAACTCGTCTAGAATTGGACCGTTATGCTATAGGGTAGGTGCCCTTTTGAGATGGGGTTCAGATTTATCTACTCTACTTTTATAGTTGTTCTAAAAATATATATATATATAAAACCAAAATGAAATAATCTATAAAAAAACAGTTCAAAAAAATCTCTATAAAAAGCCTACTCATCACTAGTTCACTACACAAAGTATTATATCTCATCTCCTTCGGTCTTTACTCTGATCCAGATCTCTTTCAACTTTGCTCGGTTGTATCCATAATGGCTTCTCAAGGTGAGATTTTTCGTCATCTTCTATATATCATTATCATTTTATTTATTCTTTTCCATTGTTCTGTTTTTCTTTTTCCTTTTTTGTAAAAAATTAAATTAAAAAAATTATGCTCTGAATGTTAGAGCTTCTTTTTTATATATATAGGTAAAGCAATTACGAACTCAGATTGCAAACAGTTGAACAATGAAGCAAGATCCTTCTACAAAGGTGCAAAATTAATTATAGCCATCTTCAACCTTATAATAAGACGTAAATTATATCCTTTTTTGCTATATTTTTTATAATATTTTAATTTTATTTGAAATTATAAGGTTAAAATTCTACATTTATATTCATTTGCACCATAAATAAATGTTAATATGACATTTAATGTAATTATAAAAATTGATGTGGCAACTAATACAACCTTCAGCATATTTATCCACATTCACATGGCATCTGATGTAGTTTTTAGCATAATTATAAATGACTTTGTATTGTTTGGTTTGTAGGCCAATGCAGTATGAACATTACGAACTGTAATGGTGGACAAAAAAACATATTATAGATGCTAATCCAACATTTGATATACCATCTAATTTCATAGAAATTGAGTCACCGTTTTGTAAACCATGTGAGTAAATAAATTTTGATGACCCATTTTACTATAAGTAAAAATTAAATGATAAAAAAAAAACAAATTATACTTTTTTCTTAAATATATTTATAATGGTCATAAGAATGGGAGACTTAACATTCATGCGTTTTTTTTTTTCACTTTATTTTGACTTTTATTTTTACAAAGAGAAACCAAACAAAAAAAAAGAAAAGAAAAGAATTAAAAGTACAATTTAACAAAATGCGTGGTTGAAGAAAAGCACATAGGAAAAACTATATAACTATACATAAATACTTTATGATTTTATTGTTCTAATATCTGAAATTTGTAT
Organism: Mallotus nudiflorus; assembly: GCA_947683625.1. Lineage (NCBI taxonomy): Eukaryota > Viridiplantae > Streptophyta > Magnoliopsida > Malpighiales > Euphorbiaceae > Mallotus > Mallotus nudiflorus. Next base: position 5,784,672 of record CANTUR010000049.1, on the reverse strand, counting down.
TTTTTTTTATATTTTCAGTATTTATAATTTTAATTCTTATTGTCATTATAAGATATATGCTTTACAACATTTGTAATTTTTCTATGCTGTAATGTCTAAAGAAATTTGAAATTTTTATATTATTTGATACAAAAGAAAAAAGGACAAATTTTTAATAATAATTGTTAATGATAATAATAAGTTAAAAATATAAAATATTATTTTTTATATTTTTTCTTGATAGAAAATTTATGATCACTGTAGACAATGACACTACTATGTCATCAAAATTAAAAGTCACGAAAAATTAATTAAATTTTTTTATTATTAAAGGGGAGAAAGCATAAGGTGTAAAAAATTTATCATTTAAATTATACTAACATGTGATCATGTCATTAAAAATACAAACTTTTGATAATAAAATATTTAAATCACATTGTACTTATTCTACAGCACAAAGCAAGGAGAATGCATCTAACCAATAATTTGAGCAAAATTCTAATTTTTCCTTTCACTACAATATTTTTTTAAGGTTGGCCACATTTTGTTAGTCTGTTTTTATTGGAATAATTATAAATTTGATGTCTAAACCTTTTCAGTTTTTTTTATTTATCTAATTTTTTTTTTTTTATAATGAAGTGTCTAAACTTTTTTAAAAAATACAAATATAGTGTCTCTGACCTATTTGATATTGACTGAATGTTAAGTCTGATTAAATTAGATCCATTTTTATCTCAGTTATTAGTCATATCATGTATCACGTGTATTGCATTATTTAAAGAATAAAAATATCTTTATTATCTTATTAAATATTATAAATTGACAAAAATAACATTCACATTAACTTTTGTTTATTATTTAAATAATGTAACACATGTGAAAAATGATATATAATTTTATTCTCTATTAAACATTTTGATATGTGATGAAATATTTTAATCATCTGCTCTACATAGGCTAAACACACCAACAAGCCTCCTTGATCATGATGGATATAGCAAATTGATACCCAAAAAAGAAAAAAAAATCAAAATATTTTTCTTTGTTTGAAAGATTTAGGAATATATATAATTTCTCAGCATTCTATGGTGAAACTTCAACATAATTGTAAAAATATGATTTAAAAAAAATTTATCAATTAATTATACTATATGTGTATTTTCTTTAATAATGATTGCACTGGGCATTTTGTTAAATGTTTTTGTAAAAAAATTGATACACATTTCAGATAGCATATGAATCAGCTAATAATTAAATGATAAAAAATTATATTATAGTATTAGAAAAAGTTATGAATTTAATTATTGACTAGAGGAAATTATAAATCTATTCCTCATAAGTTATAAAATGCATAAACTATTGGTATAATTTTTTTTAGACAAGAGAATGAATCATTCATTGAAAATTAAAAGTATATCTTAATAAAAAAAATAATAGAAAATAAAAATACAATCAATAAATATAAAAATAAAATCTTATTAAATTTATAAAATATATGGTTGTTATTTCTTAAGATAAAACTTTTTTAATTTACAATTCAGCGATTCATACGCTTTACTCAATCATTTTATTTAGTCATAAATTAAATTTTAAATTTTTCAATAAATTTAATTATAAAAATATTAATAGAAATTTTACAATAAAAAATTATTTAAATTTCATAAAAAATTTTTATTAAAAGAAAGAATTTTATGAAGAAAAATTCAAAAATTCAATAAAAAATAAATAGATTAAAAAGCTATATTTATTTAATAAAAAAATAAAGTAAATAAAATAAAAATAAAAATAGAATAATCACTCAATAATGAGCAAGAAGAAAGTTGTAATAAAAACTAAGAATTAAAAGAAAAGAGAGAAAAGAGGCCGCTAACAACCGGTATAAATTTAAAAGACAAAACTAGTGGGTTTAATTTAAAGACAAAACTAGTGGCTAACTACGGCAGAGTGGCCTTTCAAGGTTGAGTTGTCCATTATTAAAGATTTCCTTCAAGACCTTAAGAAGTCACTAGTCATTAATTTTTATAATATATGAATTGTAAGCTAATATATTATTTATTAATTTAAATATTTTACAATACAAATAAAATAATTTTACGTATATTAATTAAATATTTTAAATATACCAATTAATTAATTTTCAAAAAAATTGAAAACTCACTTCCTTTTACTATTATCTTTATATTGTTTTATAAAAATATAAATGATATAAACATAACTTAATAATTTTTAAAAATTCAGCATATATATAAATAGACAAAAGGTAAAACGCATCATAGAATACCTAAACTTATTTGTTTTATTTTATTTAACCCTTGTATTTTTATTGTGTTACGCCAAGCCCTTTAATTACTCTTCTTCTTTATGATGGAACTAACAAGAGTGGAATCCACTTCTCATTGGTGGCGTGTTTTTTCATATAAAACAAGAAAGTGAATATAATTTTATAAGCAAAGGTACAAAATAAATGGCAAAACAAAACCTCAACAATTTTTATAATGAATCAAGATCACAATAAAGTAATTCAAACGGTAAAAAATATAAATATTTAAATATATAGAATAATTAGTTCAAGAAAAAAAAATATATATATGTATAGAATAAGGTTGAATTTTTCATTTTTCTGCTCTCCTTGTAGTGAGAATTTTTTTTTTTAAAAAAAAAGAGAAATGAGGAAAAAAAGAAAAAAAAAATCTACCTTTTTTACATAATTTAAAACAAATCCATCGTTCCCCTTTCTCAAAATGAATTTGTTCGTTCCTTTTGATTTCTGAAAAAATTTTACATTTTAAGATCAAAACCCCATCACTCTTGTATGCCAAAAATAATAAAAAAAAATTCCACAACTGTCTCAATGCACTTAAAGCACTCTTCTAATTGTCCATTTATAAAGCACTGACATTTTAAATAGGGTAAAATATCAAAGTTAAATTTAAAATTATAAAATATGATAAGGACTATTTAAAAAAATATTTGTATTATTAATGTATTTTTTATGTATATTTTATGTATGACAATGATATATAATTAACTAAATGATTATAATAAGTGTTTAAATTTTATGAAATTTTTATTTTATTACATTAGTTTTTTTTTTTAACAAAAAAGGAATATATTCTCAAATCAATAACAAAAAGAAAAGGAATATATTCTCTGGGTTTTTTCTGAATACGATAAATGAATATTTATTTTATCATTTTTTAACTCTGTCAATCAGTTTATTGTTAATAATTTCTGTTAAATTTTTTGCATTATTATTAATTATTTTTCTGTTAAATGGGTCCTTCATAAAAATAAAAATGAAAGTTAAATGGCTAAATAAAACATAATAAAATTATAAATATCATTAATACACTTTATAAATATCAATATACAAAAAAAAATTAATACTTTTAATTAAATAAAAATAAATTTAATATTTTCAATTTTATATATATATAGATATAAACATTTGTACTATAATAAGAGCTTTTATTAAAATCTTTAGTTAATAAAATAAAGCAGTATATTTAATAATCTTAATTCCAACACGACACAGTGAAAATTTTAAAGATTTAGATTATATATGTTTAATAATTTCAATTTGGACATTATATACATATATATACACAACATCCTTATTGTTCCTCCACTGGAGTAAAAAATTGTTATAAGGTAGTTGTATTAAAAGGTGTGGCTGAATTATTATTATTATTTAGAAAGAGAGAACGTTTATTGAGTGTTTTTTATTTGGTACTATTTATATTTAAAATAAAAAATTACATATTTGTAGAGGGAAGCTCTTTTGTGAACTGTGAAGTAAGACCCAATTAATAAACTTAAAAGGGAAATTCTAAGAATATTTTATTTTCTAGTTACTTTAATTTTATTTTAGTGTTATTACTGTTGAATGAAAATATATTATATAATTAAATGCTGGTTATTAATAAAGTAAAAATTACTTTATAAAAGTCAAAGTAATATAAGCTTATTATCTTCTATTGGAACAAATTAATAAAATCTTATTTTGCTTGAAGTTCAACAGTTAAAAGTGTATAATTGTCTTTAAAATATTAATAAAATTAAGCGTTGGACCATTATTTTTCTTCTTCCTATTTAAAGAGTTTTTTTTTTTCCACAAATTGCTACCACATGGTACCATAGGAAGAAAAAAATAATAATGATACTATGATCTAAAAATATTAATAAATGTAAAGATTTATTTAAACATGTTATTTAAAAAAAATCACAATTCTTGTGATAAAATTTTTACATCAGGTAGAGTTATTTATAAGGTGAGGTTTGGCCTGGTGACTAAAGATGAGATAACTCAAAATTTTGATTCGAGTTGAAATTTTGATAATATTAAGAGTTATTATTGGCCGCTTTTAGAGAAATGAAATTTTTTTTTATGAGTCTCACATAAATTAGGTATAAAATTTTCCCTTTTCGATAACAACTAATAAAATAACAGTTATGATTATTGTTGTACTAATAACATGACATTGATGAAAAAAAAAATTATTTATAATTTATTGGTAAATTTTATAACATATAATTTAACACGTGTATTATTAGTAAAATATATATAAGTTAGGGAAAAAAGTTGTATATGTTGTGAATCTGAAGTTCCCACATCGCTTGTCCACGGGATTATGTGTGTGTTTATAAACAGGGCATGAAACCTTTATTTGTAGACGCGTTTTAAAACCGTACGTTGCGGGCTGGACCTGGGCAAAACGGTTCACATCGCTTGCATATGGGATTGTATGCGTGCTTATAAATAGGGTCTGAAGCCTTTATTTATAGACGCATTTTAAAGTCGTGAGGTCCTGAAGTATTAAAGCGGACAATATCTACAAACTGTTTATAACACGTTATCAGCACGATACTCGCGATGGGAGGGTGTGTTGTGAACCTGAAGTTCCCACATCGCTCGCACACAGAATTGTATGCGTGCTTATAAGCAGGGCCTGAAACCTTTATTTGTAGACACGTTTTAAAACTATGAGGTCCTAAAATATCAAAGCGAATAATATCTACAAACTGTTTATAACAGTATAATTTATTATTATGATTAATGTTCACAAAGTTTAAGAAAAGTGTCGTTTATTAAAAGTAGCAAACAAAAGGAACTGAAAAACAAGCCATCATCAATCTCTGCGCCATCACATGTAGAGAAAAAACGATTTATTGTTGCAACGAGACAAGGGCAGTATTGCCTGATCGCACGCGCCTCATGTCCATAGGATCACGTGATACTATCTTCTCACTCACTTACCTGCGATGCTACTCCCTGTCATCTCAGATTCCTTGCATCTTCGCATTTTCTAATTTTTTTTTTCGAACAACGTTGGCATTTTCTAATTTCATCTTCAAATAATTTACACTTAATAAATAAAGAAAAAAAATACACGTAATAAAATACAATTAATTCTAAAAAAAAAACTTAGTACTAATAAAAAGTCTAGAAAAAAGGCAATTAGATCCTCTTGTCGTCTTAAGATTTTCGAAATTGCCACTTTTATATATTTTTTTATGACATTGCATCCCTGCATTTATAATTTTTAATATATCACATCATTTTATTTTTATTTATGTGCATTTCCTTAAATTTTGGTGGCACTTTTTTTTTAATGAGGTAATTATATATCAATAGATAGCTTGCATTTGCCTATTGTTATGTATGTATACATTTCTCGCTATTTAAATTTGTGGTTTATATTATTGGGTATAATTATTTACTTTTGATTTTATATTTCATTGATTTATTTGTATAAAACTATTTTATTTACCTCTTTTTTTAGATATTACAAAATTAACATTAAGTAATTAGTTATGCTATAATGTAAAATTTTTATAATTAGGTATGACTGGTATTTTTAAAATATTTAAAATTTAAAAATGCATTTTTTAATTATAAGAATTTGATTGATTGGAAAAGTAAATAATAATAATAATAATAATAATAATAATAATAATAATAATAATAATAATAATAATAATAATAATAATAATAATATTGGTTCATTAATAAACCATCCTAAAAAACTATATATTTATTTTAATTTTGTTATAATATTTATTTGATACACAACTTTGGTTATTCAAATTTCAATTTCACTAGTATGATTTTATGATAATATTAAATAGTAATTAATGTTAATTTGATTACTTGAAAATTTTACAAATTTATGATTTGATTTTACAATAAAGTTTTATGTTTTAATTTCACAATTTAGATATCATTTCACTTATAGATGATTGGTTAATTATTATTTTTTTTTAAATTATGAATTTTGTTACATCTTTATTTTAAAAAATAATACTAATAACTAATAAATATAAGACTATAAAACTTTATGCAATTTATAAATGTCGAAACCATATTGAGACTCCTAAACTTATCGAATTTTTAACTTTAGGTATCTAAAATTTTATTTTGTATATCTAGACTCTCGAATTTCATGGATTTGAAGTTTTAAATCTTTTTATCAATTTTTTAATAAAAATTATTTCCTTTTGGTCATTTAAGTTTTATATTTCTAACATTGTTACCATTTTTATCTTTTAATATTTATATCAATTTTAAAATTTTTTCACTAATAAAAAATAAATTTACTTATTTTAATTTATAATATTTTAAATTAAAAATATAAATTTATATACATTTTGAAATAATTTTAAATTTTAAAAATAAATATACAAGCTAATGTTAAGATTAAAAAGATTATAACAAAATTATTGTTTTGCAAAATAAAATATTATATTTTCAAAATAAAATATTATGATGAAATAGAAAACCATAATTTAAGAAGATTATGATAAAAAAAATATTTTATAATTCTTTAAAATTTAAATTTTATATTTTCAATACATTTTTTTAGTTTTTTGTATAAAATTTTAATTAAATTATTGTGAATAATTTTTAATAACATAACTTTTATAAATAGTTGATGTCAATACATGTATGTGCATTATCAAAAAATAGTGATAGATTTTCGAACCAATTCAAACTTTTAAACCGTTATCTTAACCTTTATTTTTTTATCATATTTTTTTGGTACATGAAAAAATTTTATATTATAAAAATTTATTCATAATAATTTAAAATTTTGTGAAAAACATTAATATTATTATAATTTTTTAAAAAATTTAGCATAATAGTATTAACTTGTTTGTTTATTTTTAAAATTTAAAATTATTTCAATATGTATATAATAATTTAAAATATTACAAATTAAAATAAGTAAATTTCTTTTTAATCGGTGAAAAAATCTTAAATGTGATATAAATGTTAAAAAGTAAAAAAATGATATAAATATTAAAAATATAAAACTTTAATGATTAAAAGAAAATAATTTGTGTTGAAAAATTGATGAAAATATTTAAAATTTCATGTTTTAAAAGTTTAAAAATCTATATATACAAAATAAAATTTTATAAATTTAAAACAAACTTTTTAAAGTTTACAAAGATTTGACCTTTATAAAAATATCTTCAGCTTTTTTAATAAAGATTACAGATTTATTATGTTAGGTGGCAATGAATATAAAATAGTGAAAAAGTTTTTTAAAAAATAGGTAGCAATCCCAAAAAAAAAAATCATAATCAATTAATTTGCAACAAGAAAAAAATCAAAATCATAATGCAATAAGAAAATAATTTATATTAAAAAATTTTATGGATGAAAAACTCTACTTATAATTATTAAATTACTTTTTCTTTACCCACGTCAACAAAATATTAAAAGTGACATTTGTGTATAATTAAACGACGATCAATATATTTAAACGAACATTTTACAATTTTAACCTTTTTATCTTTGTAAGTTGAATTTTAATTCTTTAATTTTAAATAATTTTTAATTTTTAATTATTAGTAAAAGATGAATTTATTAAAGAACCACTTAATAATTATTTTTATTATAATACTTATTGATATTATTATTTTCTTATTAATATTTTATTAGTTTTATTTTTTGAAACATAACAATTATTAGATATTCTGTATTAGGCCTGGACATAGTTCATGGTTTCAGGGTTAGTGAAACTAAATTGGAACAAAAAATAGAGCCAGTTTAAAGATTGACCGATTTCAATTTTGAACCGATTTGATTTAGTATAAATTTTTTTATGGTATAAAGTTGAAATAAAAATTTATTATAACATTTTAATAAGTTATTTTTTAGTTACAAATAAAAAATTATATTTTATTTTGACTAGTTAATTTAAAATAAATTAACCAGTTAATTTTAGATAAAAATTCAAAAAGATAGAAATAAAATTATTTTTTGTTAGTTTTTATATAATATTAGTTAAAATAAATAATTTTACAATATATATATATATATATATATATATATATATATATATATATATATATATATATAGCTTGAAAACATTTATATTATATATACATATTTTAAAAAAAATTTAAAGGATTTGAATTAAAAAATAAATTATAAAAATAAATTAAAAATTATAATTAACTGTGACTTGAAATTTAAAAATTCAAAGAAAATTAAATGAATATATATATATATATATATATATATATATATATATATATATCAGTTTAGAATCGGAACTGACAGTTCGGAACCGCCTGTTTAAGGTTCTATTTAGAGAGTAACCAACTCTAAACCGTTTCTCCCCACGGTTTTAAGTTGATTTAATCCAATTTCAGATTTGATATGTTTCGGTCCGATTTTAATCGGATTGACTCCAATTTTAGTTTAGAATCTAAACTGACTTGTAGTCAGACCTATTTTGTATGACGACTTCATTTTAAAATGAAAGTTCACTAATTTTTATTAAGTAATATTGCTTTGTAAAAACAAAAATTAGAAATATTTTTATAAATTTAACATATTTTTGTTAACTTATTATTTTTAGAAATTAAAATTTAATTTTAAGAAATAAATGCAAAGAGTTTTTTCATATAGTATATATTTTTAAAAAAATTGATATTTTTGCAAAAGCAATATATTTTTCGTATTCTCTTGATGAAGTAAATTATTATTATTATTATTCTTACAATGTTTACAAAGTTTAAGAAAAATGTCGTTTAGTGATCAGACAACGGCCCAATTATGTGATTGCACGTGCCTCCTTTCCATAGGATCACGTGATACGATCTTTATACTCTCTTCTCTTCTCAGATTCTTTTACATCTTGGGATTTTCCAATTTTCATCTTCAAATAATTTACAGTTTAACCCTGAGTTTAATTGCGGTTTTTAACTTTTAATTGTTTCTTTTTTTTTAATTGTTTCTTTTCAAATACAAAAAAGAGATATATTTTTTATCATATAATTTTGCTATTGCATGTTATAAAATAAAATTTTTAAAGATTTTGTTTGAATTAACTTTTTGTTAAATATTTAAGAATAATTCATATTTTGCTTCTTTACTTTTATTATTTTCTTGATTTACCTCATATACTTTTATCTGTATTAATTGAATTTTTATATTTTTATATTTTCTTAATTTACACCCTTTACTTTTATTTTTGTTCAAATTAACCCCTTATACTTTTATTTTTATAAACATTAAGTACTTTTACTCTTATTTTAGCAAAATTAATCCCTTCAATAAATATAATTCTAAAAATTTTCATCAATTATGTTATAATTTAATAACTTATATTTTATTTTTAATATAAAGATTATAAAAATACTATTTTATTTAAATTTGATTTATATAATTAATTGGTGAACAAATTTTTTAATTGGTTAACAAATTTTTTTATCTAATATTATAAAAATAAAAACTAAAGTGAAATCTACTAAATTTTATTTTAATTTATTCTACTAAAATAAAATTTAGTAAAATCTTACTTAAGTTTTTATTTTTATAATATTAGATATAATTTTTGTTAACCAATAAATTACAATTATATAATTTACATTTAACTTTCATAAAAATATTTGACACTTAATATTATTTTTATAATATTTATATTAAAAATAAAACATAAATAATTAAATTATAACATAATTGATTAAAATTTTTAAAATTATATTTATTGAAGGGATTAATAAAAGTATAAGAGTTTAATATAAATAAAAATAAAAGTATAAGAACTCAATTTATACAAATAAAAATGAAGGGATAAATTAAAAAAAAATAAAAATGCAGGAATAAAATATAGATTATTTTAAATATTTAAATCAAAATTTGCAAAGATTTTCTCTCTTTCTCTCTCACACACATATAAAGTCAGGATAGAATACACTTGTTTTGAAGTTTTGAAAGTTTTGTTATTTTTAAAATTAAATTCTAAAAAATTTATTTCCAATTAAATCTTATAAATCATAAAAGTGTTTCGGTTAGCATTTCGGTTACACAAAATATTTTTTTGTTATATCTTGATATATATATATATATATATATATATATATATATATATATATATATATATATATATATATATATAACATTATTTAAATAACTTTTTCCTAATATTTCTATAAAATATAAAATTAATGAAATTAGTTATAAATTCGTATGATGGACACACTGGAAAATAATTATACGTTTTATTTAATCATTTTAAAGTATAAATAAAGTAAATTAATAAAAATAATAAAACAAAAACTTTAAATTAATTAAATAATTTTAGAAAATAAAAGGTTTAAGAATATAAATAAAATAAAGTAATTTAAATATATTAATTAAGGAGCTTTAATGAAAATAGAAACTATAATTTAATTAAAAAATTTTCATTAAAAAGTCGTTTGTGGAGAGCAATAACGTTTATATAAGACGCATGCCGACGTCTCTGAAGAAAAAATTGAAATGACTCTGTAACTCTCTCAGGGAAAATAGAGATTCGGTAATGCAGCAGAAAGGCAGACTCTCTAACCGTAGATCCAGGAGTTTCTCTAGATCCCGCATTGCCGTTGAGGGTTGTTAGTTTAGCTTTAAGCCCTTCTCTTTCGTCTTCATTATTTCTCTTTTTTTTTTTCATTTTACTTCCTTTCCCTGCCTTCAACAACTATTGTCTGCAACAATGGCTGCCGCAAATGGTATGGTAACATATATGTGCACATTCTTTTTTGTTATTTCCTTTCTGGGTTTTGCTTCAAAATGAATTTTGGGATTATATTATTATTATTTGGGATCGGGGTCTTGGAGGATTATATTATTATTATTATTTTTTATCAATTCCAATCTTTGAAAAGGAATTCGTCTTTTGTTCCATCACTTACTATAAAGCTTTGTTTTTTTTTTTGGCAGTTGAAGAACGTGAGGTTCAGAAGAACTACTGGATGGAGCACTCTGCTAATTTAACGGTGGAGGCAATGATGCTTGACTCCAGAGCCTCTGATCTTGACAAAGAAGAACGTCCTGAGGTACTTATTATACTAAAGTTTCTGCTCAATTATGCAGCTTCATGGATTTTGTTCTATATTTGGTAATGCAAACTTAAACAAATTCTTGGGAATCTGTGCAGGTGCTTTCTCTACTCCCATCTTATGAAGGAAAATCAGTTTTGGAATTTGGAGCTGGTATTGGCCGTTTCACTGGAGAATTGGCACAGAAAGCTGGACAGGTTATTGCTGTGGACTTCATTGAGAGTGTTATAAAGAAGGTGATGGACTATTCTCTCTGTCCCGTTCTTCACCTGAATTTCAAGTAGAATAATATTTTTGAGTCAGTTATTTTCTATCTAAATCATTTCCTCTTTCTAATATGTTCTTCCTTCAGAATGAAAGCATCAATGGACATCACAAGAATGTTAAGTTCATGTGTGCTGATGTCACGTCCCAAGACTTGAAGTTTTCAGAAGGATCAGTTGATCTTATATTTTCAAATTGGCTTCTTATGTATCTCTCGGATCAAGAGGTGAAGTTTTTTTTGAAAATGTTCATTGTTAATTGAATGTACCAGCATATTAGTCTCGTTTGTATAGATGAAAATGAGGAGTAATAGAAATGGACCTGTTGCTTTGAATTGATCAAAGTTTGGTTAATATTTGTATGTTATATGTTACAGATTCATGGCTATACATGAAAATGCCTGTATTTCCTACTGGACTTGAAATCATTTTATTATCTGATTTTGAGATATTTGTTAGCCCATCTGTCAATGTTATATAGAGATTTTGTCTTCTTTGCTCATTGGAACTTGCAGTCTTAGTCAATGCTAGTTTAATTGGGGGTTTTCTTTCCCCATTTTAGTTTCTCTGATCTACTCTAATTTTGTATGACAGATAGTGAATCTGGCAGAAAGGATGGTCAAATGGTTAAAGGTTGGTGGTTATATTTTCTTCAGGGAGTCCTGTTTCCATCAATCTGGAGATAGCAAGAGAAAGCACAACCCAACTCACTACAGGGAACCCAGATTTTACACAAAGGTTTGGTTTTTGTTCTAAAGCCTTTTGTTCATTGAGATTGTAGTTTATCCTTCAAAAGATTATGATATTGACAATAATAATATTATAAAAGAACAAGAAAACACAAAAGATTGTTTGATTGCTATAGCATTAGGAAAATTTTACCAACAACACTTTTGGCACCTTAACTCACAGAACATACTCAGGGCTTGTGATTCATTAATGTGAAAGAATAGAAATTTATTTTTCTTGAGAAAATATTTATTTCAAAATTAATATTTCTGACTTTTATTTTTTCACAGGTCTTTAAAGAGTGTCATACATGTGATGATGAAGGAAATTCCTTTGAACTCTCTCTTATTGGTTGCAAATGCATTGGAGCTTATGTGAGAAACAAAAAGAATCAAAATCAGGTAATATAATTGACCCATTGAACACCATTTCTTTGAGTCTCAGGTGAATTGGTTTACTAACATTACAAGATCATGTTTCTATGGTACAGATTTGTTGGATATGGCAGAAAGTCAGTTCAGAAGATGATAAGGGTTTTCAGCGCTTCTTGGATAATGTTCAGTACAAGTCCAATGGCATCCTGCGATATGAGCGCGTCTTTGGTTCAGGTTTTGTGAGCACGGGAGGGATTGGTATGACACATTGTTTTTTTTTTTTTTTTATTTCATCCTGTTGGTGGAAAAAAAAGAAATTTTTTCTCTTTATTACTCTATTGCTTGATTTCCTTAACTAAAACATGAAAACAGTTTTGGATTCTCAAATCCAAAGGATGAGCACAAATGTAATCGTGCAAGGAAATCCTTATTAACACACACACACACATTTTATATACTTACTGAATGTTAAATCTTGTTCGGATCTTATGATGTGAGCATAGGTGTTGTTGCTTATATTTCAATAACTAGTTTTGATTGCTTATTATATATGCCTACTTGTTGCTAAGGATTCCTGGAAAATTTTTGATCTTAAAATGTTGTTTGAAGATTAGGGTAGTGGTGTTTTGGTTTCATGTTTTTTATTTGTATTATTGTAACCTCTGTTTGTATAATTGTAAATGTACCTTTGCCACTGTGCAGAAACAACTAAAGAATTTGTAGCAAAGCTTGATCTGAAGCCTGGCCAGAAAGTTCTAGACGTTGGATGTGGCATTGGCGGAGGTGATTTTTACATGGCTGAGAACTTTGATGTGGAAGTTATTGGCATTGACCTTTCTGTCAATATGATTTCATTTGCTCTTGAACGTGCCATTGGACTCAAATACACAGTTGAATTTGAAGTTGCTGATTGCACAAAGAAGACATATCCTGATAACACATTTGATGTTATCTATAGCCGAGACACCATTCTTCACATTCAAGTAATTGCTATTCTTTTGGTTTTTTTAGTTGTTATTCTTTTCAAAATGTCCGAACCAAGTGCATAATCCTTCTGTAGTCATCAAAGTTACATGTCGTCATGCATGTAAAACAATCTGTTAGCCTCCATCCATTAAAGTTACTTATGCACATACATAAACAAGCATAAACTTGTATAGAATCTTTTATTATCCAAATGACATGGAAGATCATTAGACTTAGATGTTGCATATTGATTTGTCTGTGTTTAAGGAAGCTGTCAAATTGATTTATTTGGATTGTTGAGTTTGATTATACATCTTTACACACTGTGTTTTCTGCTTCTCTATATTGCAGGACAAACCTGCACTGTTTAGATCATTTTACAAGTGGTTGAAGCCTGGAGGTAAGGTTCTTATTAGTGATTACTGCAAGAGTGCTGGGACTCCATCACCAGAATTTGCAGAGTATATCAAGCAGAGAGGATACGATCTTCATGATGTAAAAGCATATGGACAGGTATATTTACATCTAAATGACTTGCTATCACCTGCCAATACTTTTGGTGTTTGTTTGGTGCATAGTTTCTCAATGCTAACCCTTTTATTCTGTTTTAAATGATATTTAGATGCTTAAGGATGCTGGATTTTATGATGTCATTGCCGAAGACAGAACTGATCAGGTAATTTATTATTTCCTTTGTAGCATGTTTGAATCTGAACTTTTGTTGGCTCTGCAGTCTAAACCAACTTGTTACTTGTGCTGCAGTTCAATAAAGTTCTTCAGCATGAATTGGATGTCATTGAGAAGGAAAAAAATGAATTCGTCAGCGACTTTTCTGAGGTGCTTTTACCTCTCACTTCTGTGGCTGATTAATATTGTTTTGCTTATTTGTCATTCATTTTATAACTCATTTTTTGTATGCTTCTGCTATTTATTCTCTCTGCCCAGGATGATTATAATGACATAGTTGGTGGATGGAAGGCAAAGTTGATCAGGAGTTCATCCGGTGAGCAGCGCTGGGGCTTGTTTATTGCGAAGAAGTGATTTTTGATTTTTATTTCATGCTCTACTGGTAGAATATTAAATAATTGTGATGAACAATAGACCATCTATCTCCTTGGTGATGGCATTACTTGCCCCAGGCTGATGTTTGAACTAGACTTTTATTGTTGTCGTTAATAAAATTGTCCTTTCATTAGGAAACATGATCTGTGCGAGAGTTGCTTTGCCTAATTGTTAGGACCACATTTCAATTAGTGAGCGTTTCTCTATATCTGCGTTCTCATTTTTTCATTTTTTTGCTATTTAAACATTTCAATTTAGAATGTAGATACTTCAATTAGAATCTGTTTTCCAGTTTCATTATTCCTATTTTCCGTGTTCTTGTAGTCATGTCTGTGGTCTAATAGAAATGGACTACTAAAAAAAAAAAAAGATTCAATTGTCATGTTATATTTAGGGATAGAGTACCAAAAGTTTTGAAATTTTTTACAGTGTTATAGTGATACCGTACCACTAACAATATTGGCCTTTAATAGCAAGTAAATAAGGCAAGAATGTAAGAATTATTTAAGTTAAACTTATAACCTATATTTTATTTTTATCTAAAATGATATTTACAATAAACAATATTGTATTATAATTTTTTTTTACTATTTAACAATACTCTTTTGCTTAATTTTATTATATCTAGTAAAATATTCTACTACAATATAATACCTTTCATGACAAAGGTAAAAGGAGTATACTTTAAGCACATTGCATTAATTTAAAAAGAACCACAATACATGAAAGAAAAGATGTAGTACAAGGAAAAACACTAACAAGGACTGAAAAACGAAAAATATAGAAAATAAAATAAAAGACATAACAAACAAAGATAGTAAAGATAATTAATCTTGGGAGTCTTGAGTGCCTTGATCTTCATGATTTGGAGGAGGAGGATGAGCAAATGGAGCATATTGACAAGCATATCCTTATCTTTCATAAAGATAATGCATATCATATTGAAGGTGTGCAATATGCTCATCTACTTGAACAAAATGAGAATTAAAATTGGATTTCATAAGGGACATCCGATCAAATAGTTAGTCCACCCATTAAGGTTTATCTCCAAGTCCTTGTCCTTGTGCTCCACTTGAGGTGCCTTCATGTCTTGACCTCTTCCTTTGTGTTTGCTTTTGAGTAGGTTGGTCAAGATCTTCTTCATCACCTTGGCCATCAAATTGTTCAATCTCTTTAAAGAGATAATCCAAGTCTAGGTTGCCACTTCCTTCTTAACTTTCCTCACACTTCCAAACCAATTGATTTTCAACTTTCTTGAATTGCTTTGAATTTTTAATGAATGTGTCATCAAGAAGAACGAATTCAAGGGATTTAAGAGAGTTAAGGTTGATTTAAAAGTATTGGGCGAGTTTTGTGACAATACCATTAATGCAAATAAAACCAGTGACACTATCACTTACAAGCCACAATCTCAATTGGAGAAACCTTCGTAATGTAATGGGATCATTGCCTATAAGAAAATGGAGAATAAAAAGGTCATTAAGGGAGAGAGTTCCATTACTAAGATCTTTAGCAGTGGAGTAAGCAAAAAATCTATAGATGTACCATAGACCCTTAAAATAAAGGGAGGAGGCTTGAGTGTGACTAGCAACAAAGTAGAAGGCTTGGGCATTGTAGTGATTTACCTAAAAGGTTTGAGGTAGCCAATTTAAAGAAATTTGAATATGACCTTCTTGTGAAAAGCCAAAAAGGGTATCAAAATCAAGTGAAGTCATGAACCTATCATTTCCTTTAAGTTTAAAACGCATAGAAAAATAAGGGTTATCATCATCCCAATGCACTATACAGAGAGTATAGGTAGAGAGAAATTTGATGACAAGAGAGAGGTAGGTAGGAAGTGAATTAAAAGAAAGTTCAAAAAGTCCTACCTTCTCTAAAATACCTTTAACCTCTTCATAGCAACCAAGGGCTTTAAGAGTGCTCTTAGACATGAATCTTAAAGGCATTATATTTCTCTTTTAAAAGGCATTAGTTCTAGCCTTGATTTCATTTGAGGTATAAAAGAAAGGTATGTGAGATTTCTTCATTTGCTTTTTTGTGACCCTATTAGAGGAGGCACTTTGAGAGGATAAAGGCTTGGTGTGCTTTTTAGGAGCCATAGCAAATTGAAAAGAAAGTCTAGATAACTTATGAAAGGAAGAAGGAGAGAAGTGTTTATGATAAGAATGTGAATAAAAAAAGTGAAATTATAGAAGATAAAGTATAAGAGAGTATTTATAAACTTAAAAAGGATTATAGATAGGGACTGTTTTTAGGTCATAAAGGATGTGGAAAACTATTTTTGATTTGAAAAGATGTACCTTTTCAATGTAAAAATCTGTTTTCCAAAACCAATTTGGATTTGGCTCACTATCATGACATACTGGTCACAAGGATGTTCATGATTAGGACATTGATCATGAACATCTCTATGTCAAAGATGAACAAATGTCATGATATTGAATGGGCATAGTAACGGTCGTGACAATGGTTTTAGAATGATCCTTGAACTTTTGAAAAAGTTGCAATTGGATTTAGAAAACTTTGAGAAATGTGTTAATTATACCTTTAAGTACCAAATTTGACAATCTAAAACTTTAGAAGAGAGACAATTTAAGTTTAAAAAATAAAATAATTTTGGATCATGTAAATGCTCCTAATTTCCTTAGACAAATTAATGTGTGCAACTTCATTGATAAACCAAACAAATTTATTTTATTTTATTTTATTTTTAATGATATACTTGAAATTCAAACATATAAGCAATTTTCACAACATATAAGCAATTTTATCGAACATTCAAACAATTGAGCTTATCAATAATATAATCACTTCAAATTTAAACCATCAAGCATGCCAAGTTCATGAATAATGAAGTTGTTTCTATCCTCTGAGAGGTTTTATGAAGATATTGGCTAATTGGTAATTTATGTCAACAAATTCAAGTATAATATCACTACATTGTGCATGATCACACAAAAAATGATGTTTAATGTCAATGTGCTTAGTCTTAGAGTGTTGAATGAGATTCTTACTAAGGTTTATAGAACTTGTGATATCACATTTAATGGGAATGTGATCAATGTTAATGCCATAGTCCTTGAGTTGTTGTTTTTGCCACAATACTTGTGAGTAACAATAATTAGGCATCACATACTCAGCTTCAATTATGGACAAGGAAACCTAAATTTATTCCTTATTAAACTCAAAAACTAAACATGGTCTTAAGAATTTACAAATTCTAAAAGTGCTATTTCTATCTAATAAGCTATTAACAAAGTCTACATCCAAATAGCTTACTAAGTCAAAATTTGAACTTCTAGGATACCAAAGACCTAAATGCATTGTTCCTATAAGATACTTGAAAATTATTTTTATGGCATTCAAGTGTGACTCCTTAGGACAAGATTGAGATTTAGCATACAAACATATAGTAAACATAATATTCAGTCTATTTGTGGTAAGATAGAGTAGGGATTTGATTATACCTTTAAGGTGGTTTTCATCAATCCATTTTCCACTCTTATTCTTGTAATGCTCGGTGGTGGTACTCATTAGAGTTTTGCTTGCTTTAGCTCCCTTCATTCCAAAATTTTTGAGGATGTTCATTGTGTACTTAGCTTAGTTGATGAAGATCCCATCTTTTTCTTGCTTGATTTGGAGTCTAAGAAAGAACTTAAGTTCTCTTATTAAGCTCATTTTGAATTCTCCTTACATGAGCTTAGAGAAGTCCTCACAAAAGGAGTGATTAGTAGCACAAAAAATGTTATCATCAATATAAATTTGTTTAATTAACAAGTCTTTTTTGGATCTTTTGACGAAAAGTGTTGTGTCAACTTTTCCTTTAGAGAAATATTTCTCTCATAGAAAGTTACTCAACCTTTTATTATTATACCAAGCTCTAGGAGCTTGTTTTAATTCATACAATGCCTTGAAAAATTTAAAAACATGATTTGGAAAGTTAAACCTTTTAAAACCTAGAGGTTGCTCAACATACACTTCCTTTTAAATAAATCCATTTAGAAATGCACTTTTGACATCCATTAGATAAAGTTTAAAATTCATATAGGATGCAAATGCAAGTAATATCCTAATGGCCTTTAACCTCGTAACTGGGACAAAGGTTTCATCATATTAATCAATGTCTTCTTCTTAATTAAAACCTTTAGCCACTAACTTAACTTTGTTCCTAGTTATGATGCTTTGTTCATTCATCTTATTTCTCAACACCCATTTGGTGCCTATAATAGGATAATTCTTAGGCCTAGGAACTAATGTCCAAACATTATTTCTCTCAAATTGATTGAGTTCTTTTTGTATAGCAAGGACCCAGTATTCATCATTAATATTCTTAGGTTTAATTTGATAGATAAAATTTAAGCTAACTAAAGGTCTAAAAATGAGATATGGTAGTTACCTCCTTTGAAGTGTAACCAATGATAAGGTCCTTTGGGTTATCCTTATTGAATGGTCACTCCTTTAGTAGTTCATCCTTCTAAATGAGTTGAGGCACCTCCTTACTTTCTTTCTTGTTAGGACCATCAATTTCTAAAGGCTTGGTGGCATCTCCCTCTTAAAGATTCATGTCCACAAATTCCTCTACATCATTATCAACACTAACACAATCCTTTCTTGGACTAGGAAGGTTAGAATCATAAAAAAATAACATATATGGACTCTTCTACTACTAGAGTTCATTTGTTAAAAATTATATAAGTTTTGCTAGAGGTGGAATAGCCTAAGAATATTCCTTTATTAGCTTTGGAATCAAATTTTCCCAGATTGTTCTTAGTGTTCAATATAAAGCATTTGAAACTAAATACTCTTATATATCAAATCTTAGATTTTTTTTTATGTTCCAAAGTTCATAAGAAGTTTTGTTTAAAATAAATATTTTAAAAACTCTATTAGCAATGTAACATGCGATGTTAATGGCTTCTGCCAAAAAGTAAAATGGAAAATTACACTTATGGAGCATTATTCTAGCCGTTTCCACCAAAGCTCTATTCTTCCTCTTAAGTACCCTATTTTTTTGAGGTGTTATAGGAGAGAAATACCATTTTCTTCATAAAAGGTTTTGAAAAATTCACTTTTAAATTTTGTTCCATGATCACTTTTAATGGTTGAAATACAAAAACTTTTTCTTTTTGAATTCTTTTTGTAAAACTTTGAAAAGCATAACAAAATCTTTATATTTATGCACTAAAAAACAAACCCAAGTAAATATAAAGTAATCATTAATAAGCACAAATGCATAATGCATTCCACTAAAGCTAATAACTCTAGTTGGACTAAATAAGTCCATATGTATTAGTTCAAGTGGCTTAGAAGTTGACACTCTATTTTTGAGTTTAAAGTAGGACTTAGTTTGTTTCCCCTTTTAAAAAGTATAACAAATCTTAACCTTAGTGAACTTGAGTTTGGGCAAGCCATCCACAAGTTCTCTCTTACTAAGATCATTTAAAATCTCAAAGTTAGCATGTTTTAACCTTTTATGCCAAGTCCATGTGTCATGGGAAATGGACATTAAACATTTGAGGTTTTTGTTATCCATTTTATTCAATTCAATAACATAGACATTGTCCACTCTTTCACCAGCAAAGATTACTTTATCATTATCAAGACTACTAATAAAGAAGTTCTTTGTGTACAAGGTGACTTTATTTCTTATGTCACATAATTGACTAATACTAAGAAAATTATACTTTAACCTATAAACCAATAAAACATGATGAATATAGAGGGTTTGAGGGTTATTTATCTTGCCAACTCCAACAATCTTCCTTTTCGCATTATCTCCAAATGTTACAATACTTCATCCATCTTTAGCTTCAAGGGAAGTAGGTTGGTCTTTATGTCCCATCCTGTGCCTTAAACATCCACTATATAAATACCATTGACTTTTAGCTTTTGTGAACTTTAAGCACATCTGCACAATAACAAATTCAAGCACCTTTTTAAATCCAAACCTTCATTGGTCTAGGTTAGTTAGTATTAAAGTAATCCAAAGATAATAGTTGCAAGTGTAGTCTTTTAAAGAAGGACACATTGCTTATATATCCTTGGATCATATAATAAAAGCATCTAACCTTAGCAAACCTATTTGTTCCAGAGACATAAGAGTGTCTCACATTTATAAATTGAATTTATCTCTTATTTGACATATATCCTCTATATTATGCATGAATTAGTAGTATGTGTTTCCTAAAGGGTCTTTATGCTTTTAGATGCGACTGTGACATACATTTACAAGAGTGTGTATGATGTGGTTATGAAACATGCTTTGGTATTTTTTCTAGTATATATTTAAGCATATTTAGGTTGAGGTCTCTTAACTTGAGCCTTGGACCTTTAAATCATAGAATATTAAGTCTTAGAAGACTTAACATTGGCTCTAGGTGATTGAGATCTTTTGGCTTTAAAAGCTTGAATCTCAACACCTTTAGAAGAAGATACAGAGGGTGCATTTATAGTTTTAAAAAATGTAACGTAAGGTAAAAATGAGGTAAAGGCTCCATTGGAGTAACCAATTATGTGTGTGTCATCATAGAATTTTTTAGATTTAAGAAGACAATCAAGAGTCTCTTTTCCCTTTTTAATTTTGGTAATAGAATTTTTTAATCCAAAAACTCTTTGGAA
Source organism: Mallotus nudiflorus (assembly GCA_947683625.1). Lineage (NCBI taxonomy): Eukaryota > Viridiplantae > Streptophyta > Magnoliopsida > Malpighiales > Euphorbiaceae > Mallotus > Mallotus nudiflorus. The sequence goes on along the minus strand of CANTUR010000049.1, from coordinate 5,763,344 downwards.
AGTTTTTGATTTTGATCTTTAGCTTTCTCAAATTCATTTATCAAAGAAGTAGAGTTTTTTAAGTGATTAGCTAAATTTTCATTTTATAAAACAATTTTAGAAAATCCATTTTTTAAAATTTCAAATTCTTTAGTCAATTTTGAAAGTTCATGCTTGTAGAACTTTTTTTAGAAAGTAAACTTTTGCACTCAAGCATGAGTTTTCTCATAATTAAGCTCTCATCATCATCACAATAACTACCATAATCATCATAAGAAGAATAAGAAGTGGATGGTACCTTATTGTTGTTCTCAAGTGCCATGAAGCAAAGATTTATCACTTCTTATTTTTCCCCTTCCTTTTCTAAATTGAAGGAGTCATCCCATAAAGTTTTGAGGGCTTTCTTCTTGTCCTTTACTCCCTTACTCTTTAACTTAAACTTTAGGTATTCACTTCTAATATGACCTTGTTTCTTGCACTTATAGCAAGTCACCTCCTTGATTTTCTTTAGCTCAAACTTCTTATTATTCCTTTGCATTAAGAAGCTTTTTCTTTTCAAGAATTTCTTAAAGCCTTTAGTGATCATGGCAATCCCATCATCATCTTTAGTAGAGTAAAAATGACTCTTATCATCACTAGCTTATTAGAGGCTTTCAAGGCAATCATGTTCTTCTTCTCATTGCTTCAAGGTAAGTTCATGTGTAAGAAGCTTTCTAATGAGAATCTTGGTAGAGAGCTTTGAGAGATTATAAGCTTCTTTAATAGAAGTGGCTTTAAATTCCCAATCCTTTTAGGTAGGATTTTTAGAATCTTAGCATTCACTTCCTCTTTAGAGTAGTGCTTGTTAAGACCTGAACCTAGGGGCCACATGACCAACACTAGGGAATGGGAAAGCATAAAGCTATCGAAACCCGTAGTAAGCCTTAAAAGAAAAATGCGGAACATTTCACCTTTAAAACTTTACAATCCAATAATTAAATCATGATGCACATTATCAAACTAATTTTTTTCAATTTAAATAAACCATACCATCATCATGCATAATATAATAATAATCAATTATACAAAATAATATCTTAGTGCATAAATCTCAAATACATAATATCCAAATTAAATTATGTAGTTATACAATTTTTCTATTGTGGTACATGGATACTATTACAAACACAAACTATGTAGATCTACATAAAATTTTTGATGAGGAAGCTACTCAATGTAGGGAAGTAAATCTAACAGAAGACTCCCAAACTCCTAAAAAAAATAAGTGAAGAGGAGTCAGACCTCACTGAGTAAGCTAATAAAAGAAATGAATGCAGTTTGAAAATCTTCTTTAAAATAGGTTTTTATGAAAATGTAATATATTTATAATTTTATTCAAATAATTTGATATACATATAAGAAATTCATTTTTCAAAAGGAGGAAATATTTTTTTTTTATACTTTTAAAACATTAGTATAAAAACTAGGTAAAACCTTAGTCCTTAATTCTAATAGCCATTCGGCTCACTTATATCCAAGATTGCCGGATTCCGAGAGCAAAGCATCACCATGATACACAATCGTAGTTATGTCACTTAATCCAATATTACTGGCAGTGTCCGAGAGCAAAGTATCACCAGACCATCAACCTTAGTGATTTAATAAATATAATCCAACTTTACTGGCGGTGTTCGAAGAGCAAAACATCACCAGACCTTCGGCTCCAGTATAAATCAATCTAACCAAATATCATATTACTGGTGGTGTTCAAGAGCAAAGCATCACCAGACCTTCGGCCCTACTAATATAATCAATACAACCCATTATTTTATGGTGCACACACGGTCCTGATGAAACCCATCAGGTAGCCCATTCTACCGTAATTTATTTAAAATAAATGAAGATAAATAAAACAAGGAAAATTACAATAAATAAAAATAGAATAAATCAACTATAAATTAAGTCATGCAACATCATTTAAAGAATACCGACTTGAATATTAAGATATTTAAATTCATCAGAATTTTGTGTATATAATTTGAAAACCCAACATGCAAATCAAATATTAACTTACATGATGGATGTGCTTCTTTGCTATGTCGTGTTTGACTTCGACTGGTAGACGCAACTAGAGGGGCAACTAAAAGATAGAAAATAAAAATGACTATAAAAAATATAAAAACCCTAACTTCTAGAATTTCTAAGGAAGACTCGACTTGACTCGACTCGAACCCATAATTCAAAACTTAGGATTGACCCGATGTCAAGTTTTACGAGAAATCTACCAAAAATTCGACAGAGTTTTCTCTATAAAATGGACATCTCTCTACTAATAGTAGAGCTAATCCTACAAGAAAAACACACTTCTAAACTTCATAATAGCTCAACACCTCAAGTTGGGACCTCGAACTACTCAATTCCTAATCGAGATTCACAATACGCGATAAAAATAAATATTAAACAAAAATATATTAAAATCCTTAAAAATGTACTAAAATAATTAAAATGCCACAATATAATTTATTTAAACCTCAAAACACTAAATATAAATATTTTTCACAATAGTTAATAAAAATTTCAAATAATTTATATAATTTTATAAAAATACAATATTTTCAAATACTCAACATAAATAGTCAAATTCACATTTAAATATTCAAATAGTTTCAATATATTATAAAATTAGTCAAAAACCCATTTAATCACAAAAATAGTAAATAATTTATTATTTGAATATAATTTTCAAAAATTAGTATTAATTAGTTAAAAATAGTAATTAATTTATAAAAATTATTTTAATACCTTATAAAATTCTAAAATCATTTAAAACATATTGTTTAACTATATTTTCAATAAAATTACACAATTAACCTATAATTCCAATATTCACATAATATTAATAATTTCTCAAAAATTATATAAATTCACTAAAAATTATTTTATAAATTCTAAAATTACTAACTCAACCTAATAACACTAACTAACTCAAATTTTCATCCAAAATAATTAATTAACATAATTAACAAAAATTCAATTTATATTATTAAAATATTCAAGAATACCATTATTCAAATTAAATAAAAAGATACAAAAATTATTTTTGAGAAACTTGAGCTATTTTAAACAACATTACTAAAGAGAAAAACCATGGTTCAAAGCCAAAAAATAAAATATAAAATATAAAACCCTAAATGGACGTAAACAAAAACTTGACCAAAACTCAAAACTAAGAGAGATTAAGCTTTAATGGAGCTTGGAAATGGACTTACTGTAGCTCAAGGAGTCCCACAAGCCCAGGGACACGAGCTGGATCCATCAAAGTTGACGCCAGCGACGTGAGCTTCCTCTCGGCTGCTGTTGCTTCATGTGAGTTCCGGCGGCTTCAGGCAAGGTTAGCAGTAGTAGTCGACATCCAGAGGAAGGAGGAAGATGATGGTGGCAAGTGGTGGTGGTCCGGCAAGGCATGGATGGTGCCGGTTTGGGTTCGCATAGTGACAGGGGAGAATGGTGTGAAGAAAAGAGAAAGAAAGAGGAAGGGGAGGGAGTTGATTGGATATTTGATGCTTTTGACCCTTTATATATATATATATATATATATATATATATATGTAACACACAAATACACATAATATAATATAATACTAATTACATACAATAATACTAGAATAACCCTAGTTAAAATAATAGCATTAATAACAATACAAATAATAATAACAATTAATAATAGCAAAATAATGCACATGCACACTAGTAATAATGATAATGATAATGATAATGATAATGATAATAATAATAATAATAATAATAATAATAATAATAATAATAATAATAATAATAATAATAATAATAATAATAATAATAATAGTGACAATAGTATTATTAATATCTTTAATATTTTTAAATACTAGAGCTGCCAAATAAATTATTTTACATAAATAAAACTTTTAAAATAAAATAAATGAAAAATATATACAATTAATAATAATATATAAATAAAATTTAAAATTTTATTAACACTACATGTCCCAAAATATATTTATGTTATTTAAAATACCGGTCATTATAGTGCTTCCCAAGCTTTTTTAGAATTGTAAGAAGAACATTGATGTGGTTAGTCATCTTACGTATTATCTCTTGAGGCTTTATCTTAAAGAGTTTATACTCATAAACATGGAGTTGTACCTTTTTACTTCTAACTTAGACATTGCCTTCAAAGTGGTTTTCAAGAGTCTCCCAAATTTCTTTAGCAGATTAGTAATGTTAGACCTTGCCTTCTTCTTCTCTTAACATTAAGGCAAACAAGATAGTCATAGCCTTCTTATTTTTGTAATTTTCTTCTTTTTAATCATTAGACCATTGACCTCTTTCAAGCACAACTTCTACATTATTTACTTTGTCTCTTGGAGGTTCCCAGCCTTTCAACAAAACATCCCATAATCTAATGGGATCACTAACAAGATGCAATTCCATTTTAATTTTTTAATGAGGGTAGTCACTCCCATCAAAGAAAGGTTTAAGAGAAGAAACTTTTAGAGATTCATTTCCTATGATCTTAAATTCTAGCAATTAAGTACTATAATTCAAGCTTTGATACTAGTTGTAAGAGCCCCAGGGGGGAGGGTGAAGGGTGAATAGGCTAATTAGAGTTTAAGGCAAATTGAAAACAAGTTAATAAAAGTATTAGGGAAGAAGAGATGAACACACAATGGTTAAAGAGTTTAGTTCCTCAAATAAATCTACGTCTCCACTTAACGTATCTCCAAGTTAGGATTTTCAACTTCTACTCCAATCTATTCACTTAGATTAAGTTTTATAACATGAGTTTTGAGGCTCAACCCAAACTTTACACACTTGAAGCTTTTCTTGGTTAAACTTAATAACCAATTTCTTAAGTGTTTTAAATGACTAAAACTTAAACCAATTCCTCTACTTAGTTCGTCACTCCCTTTTTTCAACTTAATAAATAAAAAAAGTAGAAACCTATGCTAGATCTTACACCCACACTCAAGGGTAGTAATTTCTCTAAGAAAGATTTAAAGAGTTTAGAAGATAATTGAATGCTAAGAATGAATGAATTCACAATAACTTCATTTAATTTCTTAAATGAGGTTTTACAAGTAATATTTATAGTTGAGGTTGAGCAAATGGTTGTATAGAGCTTCACATTTATCCTCAAGTTTGCCATGCTTCATTTAATACATTTTAGCATTTTGTAGGAAAAGCATTACTCACAATCGTGACATGAATGGTCACGATCTTAATTCTTAATAAAAGTAGTTGTAAACATCCAATTTATGGATGACTTGAGCATAAATGCGATAGAGGATATGATGATCAAAATTTATTATAAATAGGTCTATGGATTTTGAACTTTGAATCTCAGGACTTAATTGTAAGGTTTTTAAGGACTAAATTATAAAATTTTTGTTTTCTTTTATGGATCATTTTATAAATAAAAGAAATTTGAAAGAGGGACCAAAAAGTTAAAATTCTAGATTAAAATAACATATTTCTAATCGAAAATATGTCCAATTAGAATTACACATTTTCGGTTGGAAATATGGAATTCCAATTGGAAATCCACATTTCCAATCGGAAATGCACAATTCTGGTCAAAATTGCACACCTTCGACGAGGCTCCAGTCCTAAATTTTCAATTTTTAAAATTTTTAATATGTATTTTCTTGAGTTTGATTGGTTTAAAAATAAATAATAAATAAAAAAGAAGATTATTATTTATTTTTAAAGTGATAATTGCATATTATCACTTTCTTTTTAAATAAAAAACTCTCTTGATAAACCTATGATCTTTTTTTTTTTTAATAAGAAGAGTTTTCTTTACGCAAACAAGAAAAAAGCACAGAGAGTTCTTGAAAAAAAAAAATCTTTCTTTTTGGTTTTAGCATTCTTTAGTTCTTTTTATTCACAAAAAACACATAAAAGCCTAAGAAATGAAAATCAAATCTGCAGACTTATTTAAACATGGTGAACCACAACTCTAAGGATCATCAATACAACATCACACTTGATTCTTTTATTCTCCTCTTTCTTCTTTTGGTTTTGTTTTATTTTAATTTGATTATATTTTTATTTTACTTTCCTTATCATTTTAGATTTATTCTAATCATTTTCTTTGTTTTATGTGTTTATTTTCATGGCCATGGTGGAAGTGACTAGGAGATGGACGTGATTGAATTAAAAATTGAACCTATAAAGGTCCATGAAATGTCATGAATTTTAATCCTGTTATAGTTTTTATGTGGTTTTTTTTTTGTAGCTTTTTATTATTTTTGTTTATTTTGTGGTTTTTTCTGTGTTTCTATTTATTTAGTTTATTGGGCTGTATTAATTAGTTTTAATTTTCTTGTAGGACTTGTACTAGCCCACGTGGTAGGAAAATAGTGAAAGCTTTACTTTAATGCGTTCATTAAAATTACTTAATAAATTAGGTCCAATTTGGTAACCCTACTTAAAATCAATGGGATAATAGATTTAATTAGGTTGCATGTAAGTATTAGATTAGGAACACAATATGTATATTTATTTTATTTAATGTGATTGTTTGGGCTTTTATTTTTCTTTCCATTTTGTTTTGGGCTTACTAGCCTCCATTTAGGGCTAACTCATGAAATAGGCCCATAAAATTGGTTTAGGTTTAATTTAACTTTAAAATGATTTTAAGCCCATTTAAGTTAATTTAATACAAGTTCACCATAAAATTAAAATTAATTTAGATATAATTCAGCCCATTAAATAAGTCCATTTTAAAATTAATAGAGTTAAGATCATTTTAAGGTTAAAATAAAGAGATCTTTACATAAATGTACCAAAACCAAAAAAAAAAAAACATTAATGTACCAAAACCAAAAAAAAAACTTTAAAAAATGTTGTTGACTTGAAAAACTTTTAAAATTATTTTTTCTAACTTTTTTCTTTCAAATATAACTTATTTCCATTGCCACTCTTATTTTTAGGGTTTTTTTCTAACATTTTTTTTAATTTATACTTTTTTTTTTTCAATATTTTTTGTTTTTTTTCCAGCTTTTTTTATTTATTTTTTCTCAATATTTTTTATAATGTTTTCATTTATTTTTTTCAATATTTTTTTTACTATTTTCATTTTTTTCTTAACTTTTTTTTTTCTCAATGTATATTTGTTTAAAATTTTTAAGGTTCTATTTTCATTTTATTCTCAACATTTTTTTTGCTCTCTATATTTTTTTCTCTTAAGATCTTATTTTTTTTAAATGAATAATTATGAACTAAACATCTTCAATTGTTGCTAAACCAAGCAATAAATATCTTCAACTGTTGTAACTACAAAAAATAAACGAAATTTTCTCCTTTTATATTCTTAAAGAATAAAGATTTTATTTTATTTTACTTTAATTTGTTCATTAAGATGTCTAACAACTTCTTTTTTTTTTCAAAAAATTATTTGATACTTATTGATCATCAATATGTAATACGTTTACAGTCTTTATGATGTATTTGTAATATCTAAAAAAAACTGAAAAAATAAAAAAATCAACAAACCGAAACAAGAACAAAATTAAAAATAACAATTGAAATAACAAAAATAACAAAAATCAACAAAATTTTACAATTGTTGATTTTTGTTAATTGTCAGTTGTTAATTGATGTTTATTTTTGTTGATAGCTGTTTTATAATTTATTTTTTCATTATTAATGACAAAATTAAGGCCGCAAATAAAAGTTTTACTACTTTTATTAGTATTAATGATAAAAATAATAAATTTTTTTGACATATTTCATAATTTTGATTGTTCTTTGTTGTTATTTTTTTTATTTTTAAAAATATCAACAAAAATCAACAAAAAAAAATTAAAAATAACAACTGAAACAACAAAAACAACAAAAATCAACTAAAACCAACAAAAGTAATAAAATTTTATAGTTGTTGATTTGTGTTCATTTTGTTTCTTTTTTAGTTTTTTCAACATTAATAATAAAATTAAGAACATAAATATAAATTTTACTTTTATTATTATCAATAATAAAAAAATAATTTACTTGATATATTTCATAATTTTTTATTTTTATTGAAAAAATAATTATTCAATACTATGGGTAATTTTTACTTTAATTAGTTTAATTTCTAAATTCTAAATAAGTATGAAAAAAATAATTATTGAAGACTATGAGTAATTTTTTGTTTAATTAGCTTAATTTTTATATTCTAAATAATATTAAATAATAGTAAGTTTCAAAATTAAAAGAATTGTTATTTAGAATAAAAATTAAATTATTTAAAATATACAAATTAAATAAATATGTACAATCAACTTAAATTAAATATGCCTTAAAAAATAATATACAAAAAAAATTATATATATAAAAAAGAAAACGATGAAAGGAAAACAAGGAGTTTTCCAAAATTAGGTCCAAACTTTCAAAAATGGACCAAGTTCATGATATAAGTGAAAGTAAAGAAAACATAAGTGAAAGTAAAGAAAACATAAGTAAAAAAAGAAAAAGTGGCCAGCTACTATAGAAATAATGGCCGTTGACTAAGTCCATATTTGATATTATCTCTAAAATAAATTTAAAACTAGATCCACTAATCCAATTCAATCAAATTCAATTCCCTTAAAATCAAAAGACTTAGGATCATTTTCTTTAGAATTAAAACAAGTAGATTTAAGCTCATTAATTAAATTAAAATGTAGGCTCACCTTTTGTTTCCAATTCACTTTTAAATAAAAACATTGACCTTAGTAATAATCAATCTTAGTTTTGATCTTAACAAACTTAATTTTGAACATTTGATTTGTTTGTTTAAGTGTGTATAAGTAAAGACTCCATTGGAAGTTAAAATGAAGTATGATTATCTTGAACTGATTCGACCTCTAAGATTCAATGAGACTTTTACAGCTTTATAATGAGAAAGTTATCTTCTTCATATTTGAAATAAACATCTTGAGCTTTCTGAATTGGGATTGTTTGTCAAAATCTGAGTTCATTTGGGTATGCAACTGTTAAGTTAAAATCAACATATGTAGCTATCATTTCAGATTGCACAACTCTTAGTATTTTAGACATATCTTGAGCTACAGAAACCCAATTGAGGTGATTAAAAATGATATGAAAAGTTAAGTTAAATATCTACAAATTTTGTAAAAAAGGTGTGGGAAATTCAAATGTCTCTAATAGAAAATCATGGTGTAATAACCTGAATATTTTTTTTTTAAATTATTTCATATAATTAAATATCGAAAATTTTAGTGTTATTGATAATTTCTATGTTATATAATTATCATTTTATTTTATTGAATTGCTATATCTAGTTTCAAATTTAAATATTTATTTGAGAGCTCTATTATTTAAAATATTAAAGCTATAAATAATATAATTGTCATTTTTTTACAGTGTTGTTGTTGTTGTTGTTATTATTATTATTATTATTATTATTATTATTATTATTGACTATTATTATTTATATTATCATTTTATCTAGAGATATATTAATATTATTATTATATGTATTACTTAAACTACCTAATATATATGTGTGTGTGTGTTTGTGTATTACTTTAACTACTAAATATATGTATATATAAGTGTATTCCAGACCAAAAATAAAATTGGTCAAAAAGCCTTGTTTTCAGGTCAAAAAAAAATTCTTTCCTTACAATTTTCTTCTCTTCTTCCCTTGTCACCCTCTTCCTTTTCCACGCAACAGGCCACTCTTTCCCCTTCACTATGCCTCTGCGTGCACTGCCATCTTCCTTAGCCGCTTCTTCTCCTCCTTACTGTCTCTGCACAACAGCCTTTTTTTCCTTTTCCTCACGCCAAACAGCAGCAGCAGAAGTAGCAGTAGGTCCAGCAACATGAAGCAACAACAGATCAGTAGCCCTGGATCCTTCAGCAGCCCTTCCTTGCATCTGATTTTCAGTTGTAGGTGAGTTAGTTAGAATTGTTGTAGTTGATTTCTGGTTGATCTTGGTAGTTAGGTAGTTGATTTTAGTTAGTTGTTAGGTTGATTTTAGTTGTTTTAGGTTGTTTGTTGATGGATTTAGTTGATTTTGTGTTGATTTAATATTTTTGTTAATTTTTATTACATTTACTAATTACCCAGAATTTTATTTTAATTATCTGGTTAATTTTTGGGTTGATCTATACATATATTAGTGGATCTAAATTATTTGGGGTTAATTTTGGTTAAGAGTATATAAAAATTGATTTAGATTAATTAAATTAATTTTATGGAATTTTTGTATATTTATTTGGGTATTTTAAGTTTTATGTATATTTTGTTAATGTGGTTAATTAATTATTTTTGGTTGAATATTTGAGTAAATTAGTGTTAGTATATTATGTTAGTAATTTTAGTAGTGATAAAATAATTTTTGATAATTTATTTAATTTTTTTGAAATTATTATTATTCTATGAATTTTGAAATAATATGTAAATGGTATGTTTTTGTTGATATTATAATTATATACTATTTTTTAGTTAATTATGAGATAAAATGTGGTACTATAATAATTTTATAAATAATTTATTATTTTTAGTTAATTAATACTAACTATTTTTGACAATTTATTCAAAATTAAATTATTTATTGTTTTGTGGTTTAAATGAGTTTTTAATTAATATTATATTATATTTGAACTATTTGGGCAATTATAGTTTGAATTTGACTATATTATGTTGAGTATTTGGAAAATTGAATTTTTATTAATATTATATTATTATTTGAAATTTTATTAAATTATGGTGGGAAATAATTTTATTTAGTGTTTTAAAAATTTAATAAATTATATTATTATTTTTTATAGTTTTTGGTGATTTACTATATTAATATTTAATATTTGCTTATTTGTACTTTTGTGAACCTCGGTTGGAAATTTTGTAGTTCAAGGTCCTAACCCGAGGTGTTGTGCCACTGTGAAATTTTGAAGTGTGTTTACTTGCAGGGTTGACTCTACTTTCTACTTTGGTAGAAGGATGTTCGTTTTACAGAGAAAATTCTGCTGAATTTTTGATAGATTTCTCGTAAAATGTGACACCGGGTCAATCCTAAAATTGTTATTCTGAGTTTGAATCGAGTCTTCCTTAGAAACTCTAGAAGTTAGGTTTCTATTTTCTGATTGTTATTTTCCTTTTTTGTCTTTTAGCCGCCCCTCCAGTCACGTCTACCAGTCAAGGTCGGACACAATGTGCTAGAGGAGCGCCTTTATCCTGTAAGTTAATATTTCATTTGAGTGTCGGGTCTTTTAATTTAAATTATATTAAATTCTTATGAATTTAATTTTATGAGAATCGACATTTTTCTATATGATATTGCATGATTTATTTTACAGTTGATTTATTTTATTGTTATTAATTGTAATTTTTTCTATTTTATTTATTTGCAACTATTTTAAATAAATTATGGTAGAACAGACTACTTGATGAGTTTCATCAGGACCGTGTGCGCACTGATAAAATATGTTAATATATTAATTATATTACTGAGGCCGATGGTCTGGTGATGATTTGCTCTCAGACACTGCTAGTACTATAATATTTGTTATTTAATAAATATTGAAGCCAAAAGTCTGGTGATGCTTTGCTCTCGGACACTGCTGGTATAATTTGGATTATTATTTATTAAATCACTGGGGCTGATGGTCTAGTGATGCTTTGCTCTCAGACATCGCCAGTAATATTGGATTAAGTGATGTGACTATGGCTGTGTATACTGGTGATGCTTTGCTCTTGGGATTCGGCAGTCTTGGATATAAATGGGTCGTATGATTGTTATAAAATTTATAAATCGAGTTCTATCAAAAAAAATTTTATATATTGAAATGTTTTATAAAGGCATTTAAATATTTATTCTTTCCTTTGAAAAAATGGATTTCTTATATGTATATTAAATGATTTGAATAAAATTATAATTATATTATATTTCCATAAAAAAATTATTTTTAATGAGATTTTCAAACTGCCTCCGTTTCTTTATTAACTTACTCAGTGAGGTTTGACTCTTCTCAATTTACTTTTTTTAGGAGTTTAGGATTTTTCTATTAGGCCTACTTCTCTTTGCCATGTAGCTTCGTCACCGACTATTTTTCGTAGGTCTACTTAGTTGTGTTGTATTTATTTTCGTGTACCGCAGTAGAGAATTGTATAATTATATATTTTAAGTTGAATATTATGTATTGAGACATTATTTGTATAACTGATGTTTATTTATTTTATGCACTATGATATTATGGTTCAAATTATATTGAGAAAAATTAATTTGATAATGTGCATTGTGATTTAATTATTTATTGTAAGGTTTCAAATTTTAAACATTCTGTGTTTTCTTTTAAGGCTTAATACGAGTTTCGGTAGCTTTATGCTTTCCCATTCCCTAGTGCCGATCATGTGCCCCTAGGTTTGGGCTGTGACACACGACTTCAACTTGTGCATAGCTGTCTGACAGTAGTTTGCATTTTAGATTGCAAAGCTCTTAGTATTTTGGACATATCTTGAGCTATGGATGTCCAATTAAGATGATTCAAAATGATATGGAAATCTAAGTAAAATATATACAACTTTGATGAATAAATTTTAGGCGAATTCAAAACTTCTTTAATATAAAATCATGGGTTTAACTTGTGTATAGCTATCTGATTATAGTCTACATTTTAGATTACACAACTCTTAGTATTTTGGATATATATTGAGCTATAGAAGTCCAATTAAGGTGATTTCAAAATGATATGGAAAGCTAAGTCAAGTATCTATAACTTTCATGAAGAAAGAATGGGCAAAATCTAACGTCTATAGTAGCCAGTTATGGTTTCAATCCATGCATAGTTGTTTGATCGCATCACTTTCAATAATTCAAAATTATAAACATTGAATTCAAAATTTAGACGTTGGACACATTATTTGCACCTAAAAAAGCTATATTTTTGAGTTTTTGTCTATATAAACACCTCAATAGCTGAATGGAAGTTAAGAAACTTGTTATCGTTCATTCTTTCTTAAGCTTTCAATTAAGTTCTCATATTCTCTTAAACAATTCTTTTTTGAAGGGAAGTGAAATTTATCTCTAAAGGAATAAGTGTTTTCCATTAAAATACTTGGGATTTGGTTTTTTGAGTGAGCCTTGAAAACTCAAGTTGTAAAGTTATAAGAATGAGCCATAAAACTCTTATGTTATCTCAATCTTATAATAAGATTGTGGGTGATTAAAAATCCTAACTTGGGGATAAGTTAGGTAGAGATATAGGATTGTTGTTAAGTCTAAAATCCTTAAATTTTTGTGTTATTAATTCTTCGTTCTCAACTTCTATTCAATTCTTAGAAAGAATTCTTTTATTTTCTCATTTTTATTTGATAGTCCTATTCACCCCCCCCTTCTAGGACTCTTTTTAATTGGTATCAGAGCTTGAATTCTAGGTACTTCATTACTAGAATACAAGAACATGGGGAGTGAATCACAAAACATCTCTTCTCTTAGACCTTTCTTTGATGGTAGTGACTATCCACTTTGGAAATTCAAAATGGAATTATATCTTAATTGTGATTCCATCAAACTTTGGGACATTGTCCTAAGAGAGTGGGAACCACCTATAACTATCATTAATGGTGTGGTAACTACTTTTGCAAGAAGCCAACAGAGTATTGGTCAAAAGAAAGAAAATCACAAAAATAAAAAAGCTATGATTACTCTAGTATCTTCAATGACAAGAGAAGAAGGAGACAAGCTTTAACATTGCATGTCAGCTAAAGAAATATAGGAGACCTTAGAAAACCACTACAAAGGCAATATTCAAGTAAGAAGCAAGAAAGTTCAACTTCATATGTATGAAGATGAACTCTTCAAAATGAAGCCTTATGAATCAATCACAGAGATGACAAACCATCTTAATGCTCTCCTAAAGAAACTTGAAAAACATTTCTCTAAGGAAGAGGTAAACAACAAGATTCTAAGAATTTTACCTAAGAAGGATTGGGAATCTCGTGTTACTTCAATTGAGGAAGCTTAAGACCTTTCCACTCTATCAACTAATGTGCTTATTGGTAAGCTTTTAACATATGAGTTCACTATCAAGCAAAGAGGTGAAGAATAAAAAGAGAACGAATAAAAGAAAAAGAGCATTGCTCTAAAAGCTCTTAAGAAGATAGTGAAGAGGAAAACATAAAAGATTCTAGTGCTGAATATGGTGACATTGCTATGCTCACTAGGAGCTTTAAGAAGTTTTTGAGAAAGAAAAACTTCTCAAGAACAAGGGACTTCAACAAGAAGTTTGAAGGAGAAGGGAAGAAGAAAACTAAAGAGATTACTTGCTATAAATGCAAGAAACTAGGATAAATTAGAAGTGAGTGTCCCAAACTCAAATTCAAGAACAAGGGAGTAAAAGATAGAAGAAGGCATTCAAAGCTACTTGGGATGATTCCTCCGAATCCAAAGAGGAAGAGGAACAACAAGAAGTGGCCAATCTTTACTTCATGTAATGGAGATATAGCTTAAGCTAAGGATCCCAGATTAAATTAGAGATCCAAACACATACTTAGGCGTTATCATCTCATTCAAGAAATCATTGAAAGAGGAGATGTGAAGATTTGCAAAGTGCCCATAAATGATAATGTTGTTGATCCACTAACTAAGCCTCTTCTATAGCCTAAGCATGAGAGCCATACTAGGTTTATGGGTATTAGTTTTAATATAGATTGGGCCTAGTGCAAATGGGAGGTTGTTAGTGATATGCACTAGGTTAATCATGTATGACTATATTTTGACTTTATCATTTTATTTAATAAAGAGGCATTTTTCATTATCATTTTGTGTTATGATAATTACTTGAATAGTCAATTCTTACTAAGGTCATCAAGTATATTACTTGATAGGAAAACCCTTAGATTAATCCTAGTCATAAAAATATATTATGGCAAGTATGATGTTGATTGATGATTATGTTTTACTGATAATGAATATGAGATATTAAGTAAACTAATAGGTACTTATTTGGGAAATAATGTACTAGATTGACCCATTATGAGAATACTATATAGATAATTATCTTAAGTAATTCTCATCATAACAATATTGATTTAGTCCTTTGACCTTGAAATCATCATGGATTTCTACATAACTATTATATATTTTGACATAATCTAACATTGTCTCTAATAGGATGATTAAATAGATTTTTTTTGGATATGAAATGAGTTATATGAGTAATTAAGAAGGAATTTATCCCTTATTTAATATGAGTAAGATATTTATAGCCCCCTTAATAAGATAGAATGAGGAAAATACATGGCCATGCTAAAGTGAATTAATAAAGAGTTATCATTCTCAGTCTACTTAGAGTCAAGAAATAATATGATTGAATTATATAAGGATGATAGAAACTATGCCTTATATTTAATCAATATATCATGTGACAAAGGGATTACAATATTTATTATAAATTAGGTTATGTCGGATTATTGACTTCACATGACTTGGGTATCATAATGTCTTTCTAAAGGCTACTTATGACTTGTAGGCCTAAATAGAGATTTAAGGCCCACTACCAACGTCATGTGAACCTATAGGTTCACACACTTAGAACAGGCCCAAAAACAGATATAGGTTTGAGAAGCCCAAATATGCTATGTGGAAATAAATAAATAGTTTATTTATTTAAGGCAAAGGTTATCTTAAATAAATATAATATTATTTCTGATATAATTTTAAATAAAATAAGAACAATAATAATGGAGAAATTACCAAAAAGTTATGTTGGTAAGTGAAACCCTAATTAGAGGTCTATAAATATGTTATATTCTTTAGGGTTTCACTAACTCAATCATTAGCCACCAAAAATTCATTTTTTTCCTCTTAGAAAAACTAAAACACAAAGTGTTTTTGTTCTTGATTTGTAAGAAATCAAGAAAAGTGCTAGCATATAAAGTTTTCATTTTAATCAAGGTTGTTCTTATGGATGCTTATGGAGGATGGATTCTTTTAGAGACGTCTTGATCCGAACTACCAAAATCAAAAGCTTGAGGTAAGGTGTCACCGGAGTGAAACTCCTCTCTGCCTTTTAGAAATCTTGCCTCTTCTATGTTTGTGGTAAGGTGTCACCGGAGTTAAACCCTAGTTTTAAATCAATTAATCGAATTACTTGGATCTGGGTTAGTGTTTGTGATTAAAATTTTAATTTTCATTGCATTTTTGAATCATGAAACCCAACATCATGGCCCTTGAAAATGAAAATGAGGTACCATATACTTCTTATTCTTCCTTTGATGATTGTGATAATTATTATGATGATGATGATGATGAGAGCTTTATTATGAGCAAATCACATGTTAAATGTAAAAGTTTATTATCTAAGAAGAAACATTAAAAGCATGAGTTAGGTAACTTAAATAGAGATTTAAAAATTAATTTTGCTAAACTTGTTAAATCAAATGAAAAACTTGTTAGTGATGCAAAATCTTCTAATTCTTTAGAAGATCAACTTAAAAAAGCAAATGATGAAAATCATAAGCTTTCTAAGGAGGTCTTAGAATTAAAGAATTCTATTGCTAAATTTAAGAGAGGAAAAGAAAATTTTGATAGTCTTCTTAACTCTTAAAAATTTCATAAAGATACCCCCTTGAATTGGATATCAGAATGGAATGTCTTATCATCTTCATCACATATTAATTTTGTAAAAACTTCACATGATTCCACTCTTTCAACCTCCAAATCAAATGAGACTCAAGCTTTCAAAGCTAAAAGATCTCATGTGTTAAATAGCAAGGGAAAGTCTCATAAGATTCATCTTTCATTAACACAAAGAGGTAAGACTCAGACTAGAGCACCTAAACCCAAGCATGCTTATATGTACATTAGACAAAATTATAACAGGCATGCTACACAATATAATGCACATAAACATGTTGTACAAAATTATCAAAATACACATCACCATTGCCAATGCATATCTCACTTAATGACACAAAATAATAAAAGATACACACAACATTAAAGGCATGTTGCACACACTAGGAAAACATTTCATCCTAGGAGGAATAAATTAAAAAATATCATATATTATTATTCCATGATCAAAGGACATTCTAACAATGTGAACTTCTATAGAAAACTAAATATGAATTTACTTTTTATAGATTATTTTAAAACTAACCAACCTAGACCAAAAAAGGTTTGGGTCCAAAAGAACACTTAAATTATTTTGTGTAAATGTGCTTGAAATCCACAAAAATAAAAAGCAAGTGGTATCTTGATAGTGGATGTTCAAGGCACATGACGGGAGACAAAAAGAAATTCAACAAACTTGATGCTAAGGATGAAGGACACGTTATTTTCGAAGATAATGCAAAAGGAAAAATTATTAGCATTAGAGAAATAGGTAATCCTCAATCCTTATCTATACATCATATATTGTTTGTTGATGGTCTTAAACATAATTTTCTTAGTATAAGTCAATTATGTGATATGGGAAATAAAGTAACTTTCTATCCTAAAAATTGCTTTGTCAGTATTTTTTATGAAAATAAAATTATTTTTAGTGGTGAAAGAGTAGACAATGTTTATTTCATTGATTTGAATGAAATTGATAACAAAGACATAAAATTCTTAGTGTCTATCTCCCATGACATATGGACTTGGCATAGAAGGTTAGGACATGCAAATTTTGAGTTTTTAAATGATCTCTGTAAATATGAACTTGTGATTGGTTTACCTAAACTTGAATTTACTAAGGATAAACCTTGTGATGTTTGCTAAAAGGGAAAATAATCCAAGTCCTCATTTAAGCTAAAAAATGTAGTGTCCACCTCTAAGCCACTTAAACTTATACATATGGATTTATTTGGATTAACTAGAGTTACTAGTCTCAGTGGAATGCACTATGCATATGTATTGGTTGATCATTACTTTAGATTTACATGGGTATGTTTCCTTACTCATAAGAATGATGCATTTAAAGCTTTTAAAAAGTTTGCAAAAAGAGTTCAAAAAGAAAAAGACTTATATATTTCTTCTATTAAAAGTGATCATGGAACCAAATTTGAAAATGAATTTTTCAAAAACTATTGTAATGAAAATGGTATTTCTCATACATTTTCATCTCTTAGAACTCCTTAAAAAAAATAAGGTAGTTGAAAGGAAAAATAAAACTCTTATAGAAATGGCTAGAATAATGCTTCATGAGTATAATTTACCTCTATACTTTTAGGCGGAAGCTGTTGACACATCTTGTTATATTTTAAATCGAGTTTTCAAAAGACCAATTTTAAATAAAACATCTTATAAGCTATAGAACAATAGAAAACCTAAAACCTCATATCTAACAGTATTTGGATGCAAGTGCTTTATATTAAACACCAAGGACAATCTTGGGAAATTTGATTCTAAAGCTGATGAAGGAATTTTCCTAGGCTATTCTATTTTTGGTAAAGTATATAGGGTCTTTAATAAGAGAACTCTAGTAGTTAAAGAGTCAATGCATATGGTATTTGATGAATCAAACTCACTTGATCCTAGAAATGATGTTTTTAGTGTTGATGATCTTATAGGTGATAATGAGATTATGGAAACATAAGAAGAAAATGCTAGTAAGCCTTTAGAACTTCAAGATCCAAGCAAAGAGGAAAATGAGGAGACATCTCAACCTACCTTGAAGGATGAACTTCCAAAGGATTGGCAATTCAAGAAAGCTCACCCTCAAGACCTTATTATGGGTGACACTACAAAATGGGTAACTACTAGATCTCAATTAAAGTCTATTGTAAATTTAGCCTTCATTTCTCAAATTGAACCAAAAAATATTAATGATGCTATATGTGATGAATTTTAGGTCATTGCTATGAAAGAAGAGTTAAATCAATTTGAGAGAAACAAGGTTTGGACCTTAGTTCCTAGACCTAAACATCATCCTATTATAGGCACCAAATGGGTGTTTAGAAATAAGATGAATGAACAAGGTGTCATAACTAGGAACAAAGCTAGACTAGTAGCTAAATGTTATAATCAAGATGAAGACATTGATTATGATGAAACCTTTGCCCTCATTACAAGGTTAGAAGCTATTAGGATGCTACTTACATTTGTATCATTCATGGGTTTCAGAATTTAGCAAATCGATGTTAAAAGTGCACTTTTAAATTTTTTTATTGAAGAAGAGGTGTATGTTGAAGAACCTCTAAGTTTTGAAAGCTTTGATTTTTGAAATCATGTATTCAAACTTTCCAAAGCATTATATGGATTGAAACAAGCTCCTAGAGCTTGGTATTAAAGATTGAGCAACTTCTTATTAGAGAAAAGTTTCTCTAAAGGAAAAGTTGATACAACTCTTTTCATAAAGAAATCCAAGCATGATTTATTAATTATTCACATATATGTTGATGACATTATATTTGGTGCTACTAACCATTACTTGTGTAAGGAATTCTCTAATTTAATGCAAGAAGAATTTGAGATGAGTATGATAGGTGAACTTAAATTTTTTCTTGGACTACAAATCAAGCAATGCAAAAATGGGATTTTCATCAATCAAAACAAGTATGCAAGAGACATTCTTAAGAAATTCGGCATGGATGGAGCTAAGATAAGTAAAATTCCAATTAGCACCACAACCAAACTTAACAAAGATGAAAATGGCAAATCGGTTAATGAAAAGCGATTTAGAGGTATGATCATATCCCTTCTTTATTTAACTACTAGTAGACCGAATATTATGTTTGCTACTTGGTTGTGTGCTAGATTTCAATCTAGTCCTAGTTAGTCTCATTTGAAAGCTATTAAAAGAATTTTCAAATATCTTTATGGTATAATACATTTAGGACTTTGGTATCCTAGGAGTTCATCCTTTGACTTGATTAGTAATTCTAATGCAGACTTGCTAATAGTTTACTAGATATAAAAAGAACTTTTGGAACTTATCAATTTTTAGGACAATGTTTAGTTTCTTAGTTTAGCAAGAAACAAGTTTTAGTTGCCTTGTCTACTATTAAAGCTGAATATATTGCAATAAGTCTCTATTGTTCACAAGTTTTATGGAAAAAACAACAGTTGTTAGACTATAGTATAAAACTTGATCACATTCTAATCAAATGTGACAATAAAAGTGCTATTAACCTTAGTAAAAATCCCATTTAGCATTCTAGAACTAAGCATATAGACATTAGATATAATTTCTTATGTGATCATGTTAAATTTGATGATATCTCACTTGAATTTGTTGATACAAATAATCAACTTGTAGATATCTTCACCAAACCTCTCAATGAAGAGAGATTAAATTTCATTAAGTATGAACTTGGCATGATTGATGGTTCTAGTTTATCTTGATTTTATGTTTAATTAATGGTGAACTATTTTCATGTGGAATCATGTTGTGCTTATTGATTACTTTAATTGATAAATATTTTGATTTTAATCTTAAAATTTTTTTAGTCGTCAGCTTATATTTGGTTTATCTTTTTAAATTTCCTTTTGCATTTTATCAAAGGAGGAGAAATAATTTGAGTTTGCATGTGTACCTAGTTAATTTTTTTAACATGTGTATTTTTTAAAAATTTTAAAACTCCCTTAGAAAATGAATTTAGTTAGTGACATATTATATTTTTGTTTGATATAGCGGGAGAATTTTTTTAAAAATTTTTGCATGTATATTAACATTGTAAGTATGACTAATTTTTTCATACATCATATATGACAAAAAGTCTTATTTTTCTTACTTTTTTTTATGTATGACATATATTTTATAAAGATTTTGTATATATTTGTTTTCATATCTCTTTCTTTTCTTTTTGCTTTTGACAAAAGGGGAGAAATATATTTGAGTTTGTTATTTGTTACTATACATGTGTAAAATATTATCTTATTAGGAATTATTTTTATCTTTGATAAGACATGAATATTTTTACAAAGATTTGGTGTATCTTTGCTTTGTTCCTATAGGAATTTTGGTGAATATTGTTACTATACATGTGTATAATATTATCTTTTTAGGAATTGTTTTTATCTTTGATAAGACATGAATATTTTTACAAAGATTTGATGTATCTTTGCTTTGTTCCTAAGGAATTTTGATCCCTTTAGGCTAATTTCCCCTTATATATCTCTCTTTTTCTTTTGATTTTATACAAAGAGAGGAAAATATATTATGAATAATTTGTGTTTATTTTTTTATATGCTAAGTGTTACATATTGATTAGCTAGCTAAGCTCTATATGATCATATGATAATTAAGCATGTCTAGCATCAACATTATTATTATATGTACTATTTTTGTGATGCATTTTAGTGGCACTTGTAGACGGTGGGGTTTAGCACGCGTCTAAGATTTTAGTAACCGTGACACTCTTTGAGCTTAGGGCTCTAGAGAACACACTAACCACTGTCATAAAGACATGGCGTGGAGATGAGGAGTCGTCACCCAGGGTAATAACTGGAAAAATTCGAAAAGCTGGTACTCAATTCCCTAAAAGAAAGCTAGCACCATAACTAGAGATTCCAGATACGGAATACTAAGTTCTTTTAGTCTCATGTTCATTTAGAATTACTTTACGAATTATTATCTTATTCTCTATTTACATGCAATTTCATATAAACCCTAAAAACAATCAATTCCAAGGCAAACTAGTAATGAAATATACAAGTAAATAATGCATTCAATAAATCACATAATCCCCAAGTTAGTCTAATCTACATGGATCTTAAATAAATGAGTTAAATCTACATGTTTTAATTTATATGTGAACCTAAAGACCTAATTTCTTTTGATTTTAATTAAATGAACTTAAGTCTACTTGTTTTAATAAAAATGGGCCTAATTCTACAAATTATGAAATATTTAAATTAGTCGGCCTATTTCTACATGTTTTAATTAAATGGTAATCTTAAATCTACAAATTATGAAAAAAAAAAGACTTAAATTAAGTGGGCTAAGTCTAAATTAATTAAATTGATTTATGTGGGCCTATGTCTAATTAACTAAATGGGCCTAAGGATGTTTCTAATCTAAAATCTAATTTATTATGGGCCTACAAAAATATTTTAATTAATTAAACCTAATTAATTATTAACTGAAATGAGCTAAAAGAAAATAACCTAAACTTAAATAAATAAATCAAGATCTAAAATGGGCTTAAGGCCCCAAAAACATATAAAAATAATAAATAAGCCCAAAAACAAATAAAAAACACAAAAAAATTAAATAAGATCAAACAAATAATTAAATTAATCCTTACTAAAACCATAATTTTATTATCAAGCAACCTAAATTAATCTACTTCCTCCATTGATTTTAAATAATTACCTAATTGAAACCTAGTTTTACTAACCAATTCAATCAAAATAAACATGCAACCACACACATAATTTCACTACTCCCACTATTGGGGCTATTACATTAATTCATAAAAAAATTAATAAAATAAAAAAATAAAAGCAATAAATAAAATAAAATAAAATAAAAACCCTAGAAACTAAGTCTCTACAAGGCTTTATCCATGGTTTTCTATGGACTTCTCATGAATTCATCCCTCTAACATGATCACCAATGTGTTTTCCTCCATAATCACCACAAAAAAAATTATGATTAATGAATAAATTATAATAATAACTCGAAAGAATGAAAATAATCAATAATATCAAAAAGAAATAAATAAAAAAATAGAATAAGAAGAAGATGATGATGCTTATAAGTGATTTGGGGTACTCCTCAGATTTGTAATTCACCATTCTTTATGGAAAAATAACTCACAAAAAAAAAAGAATTAAGAAAGCTCTTTTTAAGAATCAACAATGGATGAAAATTGTTTTCATAAACGCACAAAAAAGCCTAAAAGCTTAAAAATATGTTGCTTCCTCCTTTTTTTCTTCTCCTCCCTTCCCCCTCTTTTTTTTTTTTCTTTTGCCATCCCCTTTATATAGGAAAAAGAAAACCAAAAACCCTAGCTCAATTCTAACGTGATTCTAATTCCTAAAAATATAGGATTAATACTAAAAATAATATTTAGGAATTTTAGACCAATTAGGATTGAGTTAAAAGCCTAAAAAAATAAAAAATAGAGACGGAAGAGTCCAATCATGACTGGGATTATGCAATTTCGATCAAAATTACACAATTTTGATTAGAATTGGTGTAATTCCGATCATAATTATATAATTCGAACCTGAATTATGGAATTTCGATAGGTTTTTTAATTACAAAAAGATCATTGGAAGAATTTAAGTTTGCAATTAGGTCCTATAAAAATATTGCAATTTAGTCCTTGAAAACACTAAATCCTTCCTTTAAAAGATGCATTTAGACCCTTGGAATTTTAAAGCTTAAGTATTAAGGACCTATTCATGATATTTTCATCAGTGGAGTCCTCTATCACATTCATAACTTATCATCCTGAAATTGGGTATCTATAACACTATATGCATATATGTTTGAAATTATTTCCTCACATTGCCTAACATTTATTTAAATGATCATGTTATCATATTTTATCTTATGTCATAAGAATGCCATGTTTTTATCCATCTTGTTATATCTTATGTTGTTTTTATTATTTTTTTTTGTCAAGGGGAATAATCTATAAATTTATATTTCTTATCATGTCCATATTCGTAGGGGGAGAAATAAAAAAATATATTTTATTTCATTTGGTATCATTATTATCATAAATATTATCACACATTTTACTTTGTGTTATTTTTTAACAAACTCAAAATAAGTTTGTTAAAATCAAAAAGGCAGAGATTTTTTACCTTAGCAATAATCAATCTTAATTTTGATCTTAAAAAAATTAATTTTGAGCATTTAATTTGTTTGTTTAAATGTGTATAAGTTAGGACTCCATTGGAAGTTAAAATGAAATATGATTATCTTGGGCTGATTCGACCTTTGAGATTTTGACATCCTTAAAGCTTTATAATAAGAAAGTTATCTTCTTCATATTAGAAATAGACATCTTAAGATTTTTGAATTGGGATTGCTTGTAAAAATTCGAGTTCATTTGGGTATGTAAATATTAAGTTGAAATCAACATATGCAGCTACCATTTTAGATTACACAGCTCTTAGTATTTTAGATATATCTTGAGCTAAAGAAGCCTAATTGAGGTGATTCAAAATGATATGGAATGATAAGTCAAATATATAAAAAAATTTTGAGGAAAGTGTGGGCAAATTCAAATGTCTCCAATATAAAATCTTGTCTTCAACTTGTGTATAGTTGTTTGATAGTAGTCTGCATTTTAGGTTGCATAACTTTTAGTATTTTAGACATGTCTTGAGCTAAGGATATCCAATTGAGATGATTCAAAATGATATGTAAATATAAGTAAAATATATACAACTTTGATGAAGAAAGTTTAGGCAAATTAAAAATTTCTTCAATATAAAAGAACGGGTTCAATTTGTGTATAGTTGTTTGATAGTAGTCTACATTTTAAATTAGATAACTCTTAGTATTTTGGATATATATTAAGCTAAAGAAGTTAAATTGAGGTGATTTAAATTGATATGGAAAGCTAAGTCAAATATCTACAATTTTTATGAAGAAAATTTAGGAAAAATCTAACGTCTTTAGTAGACAATTATAGTTTCAATCCATGTATAGCTGTCTAATAGTATCACCTTTAATAATTCAAAATATAGACGTTGGACACATTATTTGCACCTCCAATAGCTATATTTTTTAGTTTTTTCTATATAAACACCTTAAAAGCTGAATGGAAGTTAAGAAATTTATTATCATTCATTCTTTCTTAAACTTTCAATTAAGCTCTCAAATTCTCTTAAACAATTTTTTATTTGTATAACTCTTGTGAGAGTTGGTTGTGTGTTAGAAATAAAATTTCTCTTCATCTTAAATCTTAGGATAGATTAGAAAGGAAGTAAGATTTATCTCTAAGGAAATTGGTTTAAGTTTTGTCCACTAAAACACTCAGGATTTGGTTTTTTGAGTGAGCTTTGAAAACTCAAGTTGTAAGGTTGTAAGAGTGAGACATAAAAGTCTTGTGTAATCTCAATCTTGTGAATAAGATTGTTTGAGATTAAAAATCCTAACTTGGGGATAAGTTAGGTGGAGACGTAGGATTGCTGTTGAATCCAAACTCTTTAAATTATTTTATTTTTGATCCTTCCTTCTCAACTTCCTTTCAATTCTTGCAAAGAATTATTTTAATTTCTCATTTTTATATGATAGTCTTATTCACCCCTTTCTATGACTCTTTTCATAAAATATGTAGAATTATCTAACTTTAATAAAATCATTATAGATTAGACTAATTTAGGGATGCTATACCTTACATGAATGCAATATTTATATGCCTTTCATAAGCCTAGTTGCTTTGGAGTGATTTTAAAATAAGGGTTTAAAATGAAATTGTAAGTAAATAGAGAAGAAGATAGTAATTCATAAACTAATTCTAAATGAATACAAGACTAAAAGAAGTTAGTATTCCGTACCCATAATCATCTTAGTGTGTTGTTAACTCTCTTTTTGGGAATTGAGTTACCACCAATTTCAAAAGTTATCCAAGTTATTACCTCGAGTGGTAAATCCTTATCTTTATGCCATGTCTTTATGATATGGTTAGTGTGTTCCCTAGAGTCCTGAACTAAAACAGTGTCGCGCTTGTTAAAATCTTGGACTCTCGCTAAACCCTACCATTTACAGTAGTCGTTAAAGCATCCTTATGATCATTAAGGAATTACAAAATGGATTATGAGGCTACGGTCCTGATCATGAATTAAATCACAAGCCAGCTCTTGATCATGACTTAAAGTCATGAGGATCATTGGAAGTCTTGAAGATTTAACGCTTTTGAGCTTAAGATCATGAGAGCTTTATTACAATTGTGATCACCATTATCATGAGCCAGCTCCTGATCATGAGAGTTGTCTGAAATGAATAAAAAGGTACATTAAAGTCTTGATAAGGACTTCTTGATCCAAATCTTAATACCCTTATCATGGGAACCTTTATAATCATGACATGGGATTGTGAAGGGTGATGTCCTAATTTTTCTTAGTTGTCTTTTGGAAGGATATGCTGTAAGGGTGGTCCTAGTCATGAACCCACTCATGAGGAGCACTGTCTTTAATATTAACTTGACATTTTCTTATATGAATGAGCTTTTAACTTAGTGCTATCATTTCTTGTATGAATAAGCTTCTAACTTGGTGCTATCTTAAACACACTTAAAGTAAACATATTAGTGACTCAAAATTGAGTTTGCTAAAAGGAAAATTAGGTTGAGTAGGCCTTGATTATGCAAATGGTCAACACTCTTAGTGAAGTATATGAAATCACATTTGAAGTTTGTAATTTTATATGCGAAGATTGTTTTTATAAATCCTAAACATGGTACATAGAGAATAAATGTGATCATCATGTCATTGCTTTATTTTATTTCAAATATTATGCACTAACAATTTGTAATCATCATTTTGCATCTTATTAATAGGTCTTATCATATGCATAGGGAAAATAATGGATATCATGTAGTATAATGTGCAAGCATTCAATGAATTCCAATACATCTCTAAATAATTATGTGGTTATTTAATATTAATAGTCATAATGTTTGACATGGGAGACGTCCTTTAATTAATGCATTATAGAAGAACAAAATCTAGATTTATCTTTATTTCATTTTTCATTATATTCTAACACATCACATAGAGATTTCAACGATTGCATTATGCCCAGAAGTATTTAGCTTGGAAAAATAGTAGAAAGATCATTTTGGTAAGAAATGCTCAAATTTTCAATATAGGAGATTAATAAATAGCGCTTTATTTATATAGATTTATAATGTATAAATTATATGCTATGGTTCCTTTTTCATTCTAAATGTCTATTGTGTTATCATAATACAAACTGTTGCAAAATTAAATAACAAATAGAAAGAAAATAAAAAAATGCCAAGATTTGCATGGTTTGGACAATGTGAATTACATGCACGGACGTGGAGAATATTTTATTGATTTTGGCTATTCAAGTATATAGTACAATCCTCAAAGACCCATACATAAAATATATATAAAACCTTACATCAAACTGAGTCACTCTAATAGGGAATCCATATTATGGGGGGTAGCAATGCTCCCCTCCATAAGATTAGTGTTGGACCTTTAAGGTTGGGCCTATTGGTCCTCACCCTCCATCTCTACCATAGATCTCCAGAAAAAATTTCTTTCAAGTCGAGCTCCCAAAAATATTTCTGGTTAGTTCATAATTTGGGTCGCACATAAAATTCTAATCATTTAACAATTCTCCACCTTGACTGGAATTTTCCAAAGCCATCAATATCAAGAACAACTCCCTATAATCCATACCCCGAGGGGCCTCATACTATGTGAACATTCACTAAGGTATAAGCTATGCTTGAACTTTTCTGTAGCTAATAACTTAGTCAACATATTAGCTGGATTATTTGTTGTGGCTATCTTCTCTATGGAGAAAATATTATTCTTAATGATATCTCTAATGAAGTTCAACCTAACATTAATATTCTTTGACCTTTCATCATAAACTAGATTTTTAGCCAAGCTCAATACACTCTAACTATGATAATAAATGATAGGCTTTTGCACATCTAAACCTAGACTATCAACAAGACCATGCAACCAAATACCTTCTTTAACTCTTTATGCCAATGACATATATTCAGCTTTAGTTATAGATAAAGCAACTGTAAACTGTAATGTTGCTTTCCAACTAATAGCATAACTAAAGAGGGTAAATAAATAACATGTCAATGATCTTCTTCTCAAGAGATCTCCACCATAATCAAAATTTTTATAGCTAATAGTGCCACTATTAGAACCACTAGAATCATAAACCAAACATAAGTTACTCATACCTCTTAAGTATCGCATAATCCATTTAACAACTTCCTAATGAGATTTTCCAGGATTACTCATAAATTTGCTTACCACATTAATCGTATGTGCTAGATCTAGCTTAGTGCACACCATGATGTACATTAAAACTCCTAACTATACTTGAGTAAGGGGCTTGACTCTTATAATCTTTTTTTTCATTTTTACTTAGGATAACACTAGCATCAAATTTAAAGTGTGTTACCAAAGGAGTGCTAACAGGCTTTAACTTCTCCATTTGAAAAGACTATCGTACCTTTTCAATATATTTATACTGTGTTGAATGCAATAGGCCTACATTTTGGTCTCTTTAAATCTCCATGCCTAGAATTTTCTTAGCTGTACTTAAATCCTTCATCTCAAAGTCACTACTCAACAAAGCCTTTAGATTCTCAATTTCATTTTTATTGCTAGCTACAATTAACATATCGACAACATATTTTAATAAATATATAAAGGAACCATCCAACTATTTTTTCTAGTAAACACAATTATCATATTGATTGCTAACAAACTCATGAGAAATATAAATGCATCAAACCTTTTATACCATTGCCTTGGTGACTATTTTAAGTTATACAAAGATTTCTTCAACAAATACACATAATCTTCTTTTCTAGAATTAAGAAAACCCTCTAGTTGAGACATATAAATATGCTTCTTTAGATTTTTATGCAAGAATGTAGTTTTTAAATCAAGCTGCTCCAACTCAAGGTCAAATGCATTTATCATGGCTAACAGAACTCAAATGGTCTTATGTTAACTGGAGAAAAAACTTCATGATAGTTAATTCTTTCCTTTTGTGAGAACCCCTGTGCATAAGCCATGCCTTGAATTTAGCAAATTCAACCCTAAGAATACTTTCTTTCTTCTTAAAGACCCATTTGAATCCCACTGGCTTCACACCCTTTTGTAATGGTAGAAGCTACTAAGTCTTATTCCTAGAAAGGGACTGCATCTCCTCATTCATGGAAATTAGCCATTTTGTTGCTTTATTACTCGTAACTGCCTCCTTATATAATTAAGGTTCATCATAATATATATTTTTAGCCACTACCAATGAATAAGCAATTGGATTTAGAACTATCAACACTTAATTAATTTACATACCTGACATACTTTTTGATTTCCCTCCTTTGTCTCCTTACTGCTCTAAACTATGACTCATCATCTTGTACATCTATAGGCTGATTTTCATGTTTTTCAAATATCTTGTTTGCATTTCAATTTTAAACTCCACCTTCTAGTAAGTAGCGTGATCAATTTTACTAACAAATTCATCAAGCTCCTTTCTCTAGCCAAACATATTAGACTTATTAAAATTAATATCTCTAGTAATAATAAATTTTAGGGTTCTATATTTTTTAGTATACCACAATCTAAAAATATGAATTTTATTACCCTAGGCTCTAAATTACCATTATTAACATGAGCATAAGTAGGATAACTAAATATACATAAGCCAAAATAATTAGAGGAAGTACTGTACTATACCTTTTGAGGAGTCTTAAAATCAATTGTAGTTAATGAAGATCTATTCACCATATAACTAGCAGTATTAATTGACTCAGCCTAAAACTTCATAGGGAGACCAGCATATAATCGCATGCATCACGCATGTTGTAGAAGTGTTTGGTTCATGCATTTTGCAACTCCATTTTACTGTGGTGTATGTCATACAATGTGGTGCCTTATTATACCTTATTTCTTGTAGAACACATTAAACGATGCATTATAAAACTCTAACCCATTACCTATCCTCAATGTCTTGATCTATTTCCTAGTACAGTTTTCAACCATGGTCTTCCACTCCTTGAATCGCCCAAACACTTCATCCTTTGACTTTAGAAAATACACCTAAACCTTTTTAGGGTAGTCATCAATGAATATAATAAAATAGATGTAACCACTATAAGATCTAACCTAATAAGGACTTCACAAATATGAATGAATATACTCAAGGATACCAGTAGAAGTGTGCTTACCTGAACTAAACTTGACCCTATGTTTCTTGCCTAAGACATAAGACTTATAGAATTTTAGTTTTTTAGCACCTTTCAACAATCCCTTTCTACTCAACATGATTAGCCCCTGCTCACTCATTTGACCTAATCTGTAATGCCATAGCTCTACATGATCATTATCCTGCTTTGAAGAAGATGAAATAACCACTATTCCTGTCACTATATTTCCAAAAAAAATATAAATACCATTTTGCTATTTACCCTTCATCACAACCATAACACCCTTCAAGACTTTAATTTACCTATTACCACCAGTAAACTTGTATCCTTGCTTATTAAGAGCACCCAAGGAAATTAGGTTTTTTCATAGATCAGGAACATACTAAGCATCTTATGTTGTAACAATTGCATTATACATTTTGATATGTAATGTACCACTACCCATGACAGGTTACGACTCATTATCACATAATGTCACAGTGCTATGCCATTTTTTAAAAGGATAAAACCAATTTATATGGAAAGTTATATGATAAGAAGCACCAGTGTCCATCACCTAGGTATCTAGAGAACTAGAAGTACTAACAGTCAAAACATCACTACCTATAAATTCTCCCTCATCAAAGCTCTCCTACACTATACTAACATTGACTTTACCATATGATTCCTCTTTCTCTTTACTATTTTTTCACTGTGGACTATCATGTCTAAGATGCCTAAGTTATTTATAGTGATAACATCAAAGTCCTTTAGACTTCGATTTTGAATGTTACTTAATTTTATTACCACCATTCCTTTCGTTGCTCTTGCCCTTAGTGACAACCAAACTTGAATCTAAACTACTTTCAATGGAACCCGAGACTATCCTCTTTAATTCATTAGACTGCAATGCATCTTTTACGTCACTAACAGAGAAAGTATTTTTTCCATATAGTATAGTGTCAACAAAGTTATTATATGAATTTGGCAAGCAACATATAAGAATTATGGCTTGATCCTCCTCCTTAATCTTAACTCTAACACCTTTTAAATCAAGGATAATTAGATTAAAATTATCAACATGGTTTTTAATAGGTGTAATTTCTATTATCCTCAAAGTCTATAAATGTTGTTTTAGATATATACGATTTGTTAAGGATTTCTTTTGATATTTACCTTCAAGCTTTTTCCATAACGAATAAGTGTTTATTTCATTAGTCACCTTCCTTAAAACTTCATCACTCAGACTAAGCTGAATTGCACTATGTGCTTTAGCTATAATCGCATCCTTTTTTATTGCCTCCATTATCTCTGGTAATTTTTCTTCTCCTTCTAACGTTGCTGCACATCTCTACTGAACTAAAGGGCCTTCATCTTTACTTTCCATAGTATAAAATCATTCAACCCATTGAATTTTTTAATTTTGAAATTATGAAGCAACATCTTCAATAGTAATGCTTAGAATTTGAACAACTAAGACTCTAATACCACTTGTTACAAAATTGAACAACAAATAGAAAGAAAATAAAAAAATTAAGAACACAAAGATTTATAAGGTTCAACCATTGTGACTTAAGTCCATGGGCAAGGAGAATATTTTATTGATTTTGGCTATTCAAGTACATAGTAAAGTCCCCAAACACCCATTTATAAAAATATAGAAAACCATATTAAACTGGGTTGCTCCAATAGGGTCAAATCCATACCGTGAGATAGTATTGGCCCCTCACCCTCCATCTCCACCACAGATCTCTATAAAAAAATCCCTTTCGGATTGAGCTCCCAAAATAATTCGGTTCGGGTCATAATTCATGTCACACACTAAATTTTCTAGTCATTTAACTTAAATTATCCTAAACAATACTCTAAAGTATATGAAAAAGCCACTTGCTACTCAACTATATGAATAACCAAGGAGGTGCCTTATCACCTATAGCTGGTGAGGTGGTGGAGGACGTAGATAAATCAAAAGATAAATTTTTTTTAGATGAAGGGTGGTAGGACATTGTTAAACACTATCAAATACATAAGTTGTGGTGCCTCTATTTCTAAATACAAACCCCATAAATTATATATTTACAAGTGCACAACTGACACCAAGATGGTGATGAGATAGAGTATGGTCCTCCACTAGATTGAGAGATAGAACCCACAGTCCTTCCATTTGAGGAATATTCATTTCATGAAGAAATATATAGGTCTAATAATGAGGGTGAACTAATAGTTTATAAGATTAGTCCAACAAGGGAGGCTAAGAGACTAATGCCTCGTGGAGAAGAAGATTACAAAGCAAATGATAAAACTAAATGTGAATACTGCTAATGGTAGAGAAGAATATGAGCAAATATTATTAAATAAGCAAGATTTCATTCAGTACTAATTAATTGCAGTTTCATCTATTATTTTGAATCCTTTCTAGATATTATATTTCAATGAAAATAGTAACAATTTTGATATTCTTTTTAATTTGTTGGTTATGGAATAAGAACAAAGTTGATTAATCATTATTATATTAAAATTTTTATTTTGTTTTGTTATCTATAACCTAAAATGAAATGACAATAAAATGAGATTATAGTGTATGTAATTATGCTAATGTTATATTAAACTAAAAAAATATATGTCAAACTACATTATACATGTATAATACTAAATTATGTGGTTTAAAATGAATACTATGCCGTTTTGAGAAATTGTCATCATTATTTAACCAACTTTCTTCTACACATATTCACTTAAGGTTTTTTCTCTTCCCTTTTTCCCTAAATAAAATTTCAATATTATATTCTTCAATCTATCTTCATCATCCCTTCCAAGGGTAGAATTAGAATTGGTTCTTGAGGGGGGGGGGGGGGGGGCAAAGTTACGTAACACTAAAATAAAATGAATTTTTTTTATAGAAATAAAGGTTATAATAAAAAAGTATAAAAATATTTAGGGGGGCCAATTCTATTATTTGGTAATTTATCTATAAAATTTGGAAGTAATTTTGTAATTTAAAAAAATTTTAGGGGGGCCATAGCCTTTTTATCGCTACATGTAGTTCTGCTTCTGGTCCTATCCTTCATCCCATAACATAAATGGCATATATGACGATGCTAAAGAAATGGTATGTATATGTAGTTAAATTTGCATATTATGATGCTTATAGTATAAGAACATGGATGATAAAATGTACATGTGTCGTCCTCAAATCAATGTAAGTTCCTGCAATATGTTTCATATATGACATTAAAAAATGTAATTTCAAATTATGCTTAAATGTTACAGGGTAAGATATATGATTTCATAGCCCTACTACAATAGAGGATTCACCTCGTCAATAGAAGATGGATGAATAAGAGCTTTATCTTTAACTTCTCAGTAAGATGAAAGCTATGAATGGGCTCATATTTAAATATGCCTAAATGAAAAAGAAAATTTGAAGTTGAAAGAAGAAATTGCCTAGTCGAATGCAAAGCTACTCCATATTGACATTAGGGAAGCAAATGGAAGGTTGGCTATATGGGATGGTAATGATGGAAGCTTCTCTACAGAGAATAATAAGTAAGTCAAACCATATTCCTCATCAGTTGCTATAGCATCACATTAATGCCATCTTAGTTTTATTCCTCTTATTTGGTATATGCTTCGATAATTATGACTTACAGTATGCCTAAAGCAATTAAAAAGACATGGTTTTCTTGTAATAGCCAAAGTAAATTATGTCCTACATTTTTTAGCTTTTCTAATTACTTGTTTTAGTTAATTTTGTATGTAATTATTAGCATAAATGTGAATTTAAACTCAAGTTTTGTTAATGAAGATAATAAATTCAAGCTTCAGTTGTCCTTTTTATTTTTCTTTAAAAAATTCAAAGTTAATAACAAACTGCTACTATGCCATTTAATATAGATGCTACACCATTTAAATACTTTTTCATGAATACTTAATGTTGGTTGTGAAATGTAACCTACTGATAATGCAACATTGTTTCATTCTTTAAACTTGAGAAGAATATAATGTACAACATGTTATAATTTTATAAGACAACTACAAAATAAGAATAGTCTTGATGAATATGGCTATGAAGTTATCATTTATAAGTTCAAAAGGGTTGTGCATAAACATTATTATTGCTTATTGCTTTATTGGTAAATAACATTTCATAGCTACCTTAGCTATTTTGAGGTAGTGCATTTGCCTGGACAGAAGATTGAACACCTCAACCACCTCCTCCTTTGCCTCCATGACCACCTCCTATATTATTGTGATAATTTTTTTCACATTTTTTGCTCGATAACGATTGACATGTGGCCTCCCATAAGTGTTTGTTATAATAGAATTGGGAAGTAGTGATGCATTAACAATATCTTCATTATCATTAACACCATGTGCCATATTTATAGTTATAGTCCAGTTCAAATATTCATTTGTAGTTGATTCCAAGCGTTGCTTTAGAAACTCCCATTTTCCTTGATCTCTCATAGCTAAATTAGCACACTAGTTGAATGAATTCTCTAGTTCCATGAATTTCTTACACTTATCTATCATGTTTTGATAACCTATAGTAAAGAAAATCCTAGAATGGCGATGGTGTAAGTCCTTTTTCCATCTCTTCGGCACATACCTCTCATCAATCACATTAATATCTTTCATGGACATTACTTTGAAAGTATGGTAACACCAAATCCCAAATGTTTCAAAACTTCTTGCATTTATAGCTTAAGTATTTTCCATGTTTTATGTATTTAACCATGCAATCAAATTCTTTTACATACTAATCATTCGTTAGTAATTGGTCAAGTACTCTATGTCTTTCAATGCCACTCTCAAGTGGTTGTGATTGGTCTAGCCTTAGAATGCGATAGTACCACATTTTTTTCATTTGCTCTTACACTGAATAAACATTCTATTAGCAAAAGCCCTTTGTAACACCTTCTCCGATGTAAAATTGCAAATGAAAAGAATAATTTTTTGTTTGTAATCATAATAAGCTTCAAACTCTCTCTGAATCTTATCACTTAAAGTAATCTTATATTGGTCTATAAATTACTTGAGTGTATTCTTATAAAGTGAATATATTCATTAAAGTATGAATGCATATTTTTGCTCCTCTAAGTTGATACCATTCCAACCTAAAATAAGCTATTGAGGTAAACAAGTGCCTAGTATGTCTTCTTAGAGTACAATTTAGCAAGCCAATTATTGCTCTAAAATCTATAGTTTACTAAGAGTTTGCTATAGTTTTGCTCAAATATATCAACACTCAAGTGGTCATATATTAGACCTTCAAATTCATATGCAACTTTATCATTTTTTTCAAGTGCTTAAATTTTTCAAGTACCTTGCACATTATATGCCATAAGTAATACCAGTGCATAGTATTGAGCATTAGTTCCTTAATAGCCTGCTTTAGGCTCTCATATTGATAAATAACGATGGTAGTTAGATATACATTACCTATGCTCTCTAACCTATATTGAGAAAACCTATTTAAATATTTCAACATCTTTATGGGAAACTAAAGCACAATCGGACATGATAGATTACCCATGCTAATTTACCACATCCATAGTAGGAACTGGCATCTTATAACGTTTAACAAGATATATGTTGTCAAATGTAAGAACATCATGGAATTCCTCATATGTAGCTTTACTATGAGGCTGAATCCATTATACATCCCTTAGTTTTCCTTTATCATCCACGTCTATGGAATTGAAGAATTCCTTACCTTATTGTTGCATCTTAATAAATAGGCTTTAAATTGCCATGGTATCCCCCTCACTTAGCCTCAACCTCCTTTGGCACTTAATGAAATTCTTGTAATCCTTTGATATGCATCCTAAATTCTTTGTGCCCCTACATTGGACTTGTAAAATTTTAATACTTTTGCCTGGCCTAATGCCTACAGTATCATGTACTATAAGTAATATTTTCATGCTAGGGCTCAAATTTCATATGAGCATGCATTGATCTTCTTATATATGACATTTGCTCATGGTTGTGTTCATTGTTTACTAAACTAACAACCCAAACTCCATCTGTCCTCACAACATTTATATGTGAAGGGCAACTTGACCTCTTGGTTTTCTTTTATGCATATGATTTTCTACCTCTATCGTAGTTGATTGTCTGATACTTTCTAGATCTGTCATTGCCCTTTTGTCCTCTTCTCTTTACCACATATATTACTTTCAACTTAGCATGCTCTTGATATGCTTCAACCGTATTATCCAAACTTAAAAATGGCAAGCGTAGTTGAGGACCTATTTCGGTATTGAAATTATTCGTGAAAGGTTAAACATCAATAGATGAACTTTTTTTAAAGCCATCCACATCTCTCTCAATTTCTTCTTCAATAACAAAACTTTGTTTAAATTCATTATTGCCAAACAGCTTTGCTAACATTTTTTTTTGTCTCGTTGTCATTTTGTCCAATTGATAAAGATAGCAGTTATTTTATACAAATTATACAAAGGAACTAGTGGGTTTTTGAAAACTTAAATTGCACAACAAATTTGACTTCAAGACACAACTTCACCGGGGTCTATATGAACTTTGCCAATACATATATATAACCTTTACCGCTTTAAGTTATAAGGGTTTAACTATTTCAAGCATACAATATGACATTTAGAATTGGAGACTTGGAGAACATAATGCAATTATGGTTTATTTCTTAACAATTTCTTAAGTGAGTGTGATATGTTTATTATTTACATATCTTAGAGTTGAATTGTAACAAATTTTAAATAAGGAATTAATTAATTTAAGGAATTTTTGGGTTTAATTAGGAGATTTTTATGAGTTAGTATTTAATTAGGATTATTAATATTTATTGTATATTTGGGAGTTTTATTTGAGTTTTAATTGATTTTTATTTTTTTTTTATGTCTAGAGTGGGCCTTAAGATAAAAAAAAGGGATTGGCATGTTTTTGATATAGCATGGCATACATATGTCGTGTGATGAAGAAACCCAAGAGGAAAAACCATGTCCAAGTCATACGTAAGCCATGAAAAAGCTAACTACACTTGAATATCAACACATCAATGTCACTGTATGTGAGTGAAGATGTCTGACCCACAATGATGCATGACTAATAAGCTTGCCCGTGTTGGAAGTCGTGTTATGTGCTGAGTAAATTCATAAATTTATTTGAATGAAGCATGGTCATGCCTCAAAACCATGTCACGAAGGTAAAAACTTCCTGTTTTGAAAATAAAATGAATTAAAAATGAAAGAGGAATCTTTTCTTACCCTATCATTATATAACAAGTAAACACCCTTTTTAGATCGGGGAGTCACAGAGAAAAGGAGGTGGTTAGACAAAGATCAATGAAGACTAAGATCTTTTTTATTTTCTGTTTCATCTTCTTATCTTTTTATTATAATTATGGATTTCACCATAGTCATGTGTAGCTAAGTTTTCTTTCAAAGTCTTGGTTAGGAGTAGCTATTCCATGACATGATTTGAACACAAGTATTTATATTTGATTTGAATTTCAGTTAATTCTTTGTGTTGTTATATTTATCTTGTATTCATTCTAGGGCTGTTTGATTGCATGTTTATGGATGAATTCACCAACAAGAGTTAGGGTAATTCATTAGGTTAAGATGCTTAGAACTTAGAGCACTTTACCACGAGAGTGGGCGAGCTCTTTGGGGAGTCACGATAGTAGATTACAGTACAAATTAATTGCTAAAAATCTTAATGAGCTTGAATTAATGTATTAATCATGAGAGTAGGTTAGATTTTAATCCTTGCATGCTTAAATGAACTTGAGAGAGTCTTTAGATATTTTAGAACAATTACCCTTCACTGAATTCAATATTTCTACTTAATAATGTGTTCATGATTGAATTGGAGTAGTGAAACTAAACTTAGACTTTGTGTTTACAAAAATTTGATTTTACTTTTAATTAAGTTTCTATTATTTAATTTTTAAATCTTGCTAAATTATTCAATTTACTAGCTGAGATCATAGGTAAAAATTGTTAGTAATTAATATGCAATCCTTCAGGAAACGAAATCTTTCTACTGCAACCACAATCGTGCACTTGTGGGTTTAAAATGCAATAGAGTGCTACTAGGTTTTCCCTCAAATATTGTTTTACCGTCTAAATCTCTCTTCGTCTGTTATAGATAAGATCATATTAATTTTTTCAATTTTTTTAGCCAAAAAAATTTAGATAGATTCTATCCCTTTA
This sequence comes from Mallotus nudiflorus, assembly GCA_947683625.1. Taxonomy (NCBI): domain Eukaryota; kingdom Viridiplantae; phylum Streptophyta; class Magnoliopsida; order Malpighiales; family Euphorbiaceae; genus Mallotus; species Mallotus nudiflorus. Next base: position 5,725,406 of record CANTUR010000049.1, on the reverse strand, counting down.
GCGGTGCTCAATAATAATTCAATTTTTTTCCTTATATTTATGCAATTATTGAAAATTCTTACAAAAAATTTCCATTTGATTAAAGCCTCATTCTCCTAGAAATCTTCTTCTTCTTGTTTTGCGGGTTCTAAGTGGTTTTTGGCCAATAATTAGTTTTTTTAATGATATATTCATAAATAATTAAGATGTTAGTTTCATGTATGTTCCTCATCTTTTGTTCATTCTCTTTTCTTGCTGTCTTATTTACTTATTTTGGATAGATTCCTTTTCCTTCATTTATTAAATTTTTGTTTTATCAATTATACTCTATTTCTATATATTCGTTTATGATGATAGTTAAAATATGTTATGAGTTTATAGCAGTGGTTGCCTGCGAAGTTTAGCCTTTAGCCTATTTGGCACAGACATTTCGAGAATTCCTGTTCAAGTTTCCGTGCTTCCTGATTTGTATACCCCCTCCTCCTCTCCATTTTATAAGGTCAAAAAGAGTTTATGACTGGTGGTTAAAGTATACAAAATTTTCTCCATTGTCTCGTTTTCAAGATTAAGATCAGATTTAAAAGTGTTTTAATAGTTTAAGATGAGTTCCTCTCTTGGTTTGGTTGTATAAAGAACCGTCTTTTTATATATTATTCTACCTTTCTTGGATTTGAGTACCAGAAAGGTGCTTCTTTGGAATCAATCTATTTTGATGTTTTATTAGAAACATTGCTAATATAATCACTTCAGCATAACTAATTTTATCTGCATATTGTAAAAAGTAGAAACTTGTTACTAACAAGCTTAATTGAGATCAAAACAAGCACCAGAAAGCTTTCAAGTTTCAACTGTATTCCAATGTAACCTCATAAATTTTCGCTTAAATTCTCAAGGAGAAAAGGCAATTGTTTACATTTGCATTCATCCCCAAGCTAAAGACTAAAGAGAGTGAAGTTCTTGAATCGCCTTCAGAATCTTGGGAATGTCTATATACATATATATATGTCTCTATATATGAACAGAAAGAAATCATATTTGTTACTTCTGTTGTTGGCGGATATACAATATTGAAACCAAAAGTTTTAAAGAACTGTATCATTTGAATATATCAATTACATCCTTCCTGGATCTGACCACTACTGGTGAAGCTGAGAGGCTCCTCTGCAGTTTCTGTTTATCTGAAACAAGGAGGAAATCATTTTTCTGTTTACTCTCTTTAGCCTCTGTTGATTTACTTGGCCCAGAAGTTCCAAATATCTGCACCATCAAGCTTCCACCTACGGTAAAAAGAGGTTAATTCTTTGCCATTGTGTTTCAACTTTCAAATCATGTTTTTAAGGACTTGATGTGTGCTGCTAAACAAACAAGTTCTAACACTTACCAAGAATGAAAGCAGCTCCGACCCATCCAGCTGTTCCCCACCTTTCACCGAGGAGAAACCAAGCAAACCCAGCACCCCACAGTGGCTCCAGACCATAAATTACGGCTGTTTCTGTTGCCGAAACATCACGCATTGCAGCAATCTGTATGAATAGATATGGTGGTCATGAAAAACTAATGCAAATATGGGAATGCCAAGATCTTAAAAAGGATTAGAAGCCATTCATAAAAAGCAAACACTTTCTACATCACAATCACTTAGCACATTAACTGTCAAGAGAGAATACCTCTACCCATAGGCACACTCCAGTTGAGAATGCGCCCGTATATAGAGCAGGTATCCAAGGAAATGCAACAATCCAATCCCACATCACTGTCCATGTCCTTGGTGTTATGTCATTCTCTCGTATGCCATCAAAAAACAATCCCTCAATCATAACCCAAATCATGGATAACACAGCAACAACACATACCTACAATTGAAAAACATAAAATCTTTCAACATTCGTAGATATAGCAACATGAAATTAATCTGTCTAGGCAGTTCATTCATGCTGAAGCAGCTTACCTCATATCCAAGGAGTGCCAAGAAGTTTTCTTTCTTTGTACTTCTTGAAATATGTTCAGTTCTGAGCGTATGAATTCCGAAAAAAATTGCACTCAAAAAGTTCAAAAGATCACCAACCTGAAGAATCCACCAGCAGTCAAACATGTGTTGACATGAGCATTAGAAAATTGGGGTTAAAGTGAAGCAATGTAGTTTCTTACATTTGGAGCAGAGCCACTGCATTCCAGCATAGCAACTCCTATTGCCGACATGAGAACTCCAAACCAAGTACGAGCAGGTATTATAGCTCCTAACATGCCATCAAGCAGAGGTACCACAATGACCTGATAAAATAAAGAATATTCATAGAGCATATTATATTCACAGACTGCAGTATTTCCTATTTTCGTAAGGTGGATAACTTACAGTAAACATAGAAATGAAAGAAGCACGGCCAGCATCAGAGGTAAGCAGTCCAAGTGCCTCAATAAGGTAGCCTAAACTAACCCAAAATCCTAACTCAATCCCTGCATTGCGGGTGTGAACATCATCTCTCGCTTGAAACACAAAGGGTAAGAATGGGATGGCGGACATCACAAACCGTATGGCTGAGAAGGCTGCTGGGTCCATCATTGCTTCCACGGCTTTCACTACTGGTATGTTACTTGCTGTAAATTCCAGACCAATTCAAGTCTTAATAATCATCAAAGCTTTAAACTCAATTTTTCATAATAATTATAACCCATATCAGCTTAATTCTTTAAAACTGATTGTGAAATGAAGGAAACAACATACCATAGACAATGGTGATGACATTAAGCAAAAGAACACTCCTGATCTTATCAGAGCCAAACAGAACCTCTTCCCAGAAAGGCTGTTTCTTCTTGATATACTCTTCCTCCTCACTGGACTCATCAGAGTACATAGCCGAGAAAAACCCATCACTGGTTTCAGTAACCTCTAATGGTTTCTTGTTTATTGTCAAGTGTTTGATGGAACTAGAATGAGAACACGAAGGGTCAACTGAGAAAGTGGTGAAACTTGATCTTTTATGGGTTTGTCGGTCATGAAGAGTGGGGAAGAAGAGACAAAAGCCCAAAAGTGTAGAAGCAGAGTCTTGTTTTGTTGCTGTTCCAGCAGGAATTTTGCAAGGTGGTGTATGTGACGAGCATGCCATGATCAATTGAGCTGTAAGCTTAGACACTCAGCAACTGCTGCGACCCATTTTTGTTCGTTGTTCAGTCATGGTTGTTCGTTGCTTGTGTAAATTTTGAAGAATAACTCATATTTTGCCCTCTATACTTTTATTTTTTTTTCAATTTACCCCTCCACTTTTATTTATATAAATTTAGTCCTCGTATTTTTATTTTTATTCACATTAAATTCTTATACTTTTATTAACTCATTCAATAAATATAATTCTGAAAATTTTCATCAATTATATTATAATTTATTTTAAATATAAAGATTATAAAAATATTTTTAAATGCCAAATACTCTTATGAAAATTAAATGTAAATTATATAATTGTAATTTATTAGTTAACAAAAATTTTATCTAATCTTATAAAAAATAAAAAATTAAGCAAAATTCTACTAAATTTATTTAGTATCTAACAAAAATCCTATTAAATTATTTATTTAGAATAAACTAAAATAAAATTTAATAGAATATTGCTTAAATTTTTATTTTTATAATATTAGATAAATTTTTTTGTTAACAAATAAATTACAATTATATAATTTAATTTTAATTTTCATAAGAGTATTTGACATTTCATAATATTTTTATAATCTTTATACTAAAAAAATATAAGTAATTAAATTATAACATAGTTGAAGAAAATTTTAGAATTATATTTATTGAAGGGGTTAATTTTACTAAAATAAAAATAAAAGAATTTAATGTTCACAAAAATAAAAGTATAAAGAGTTAATGTGAATAAAAATAAAAGAAGAGATAGTAAATTAAGAAAAAATAAAAGTTCAACAATTTAGTGTATACATATAAAAGTAGACTGAGTAAATTAAAAAAAAATAAAAATATATGGAGTAAAATATGGATTATTTCAAATTTTATGAGCCATTAATTATTGTGCAAAAGAGATTTCGAATGAGGCAATTTTCAATAATGGAAATATTATTGGAAATATTTGGACCGTGGAATTAAAGTGGAGGAACGGACAAATGATTAGAAGATATGAGATTGTATTTTGTTCTGATCCAATCGGTTTTTTTTGCTGTCGCTTCAGGAACAAAAGATATGCATTTTGCACATGAAACTATTGCATTTTGCATTTTCTTTCCATCAACATGTAATCAGATATTATCATATATATACTTGATTTTTTTTAATATCTTTATTTTTTATTTTTGAATTAAATAATCGTTTTCAGTTTTTTTTTTTATCCACACTAAATGACTTGTTTTTACTACATATATAATAAAACGAAAAAAAATAAACAATATCATGTAATTTTACAAATTAATAATTTTATATATGTGTTTTTTTTTTTTACAAATAAAGATTTATATTTTAATAATTCAAGTGAAACTAAACAAAAAAAGGGAAAAATGATCAAATTGCACTAAAATTCTGAATAGCTTTAAAATTGTATTAAAAAAAATAATTTTAATACTGAACTTAATTGAGTTGAGTTACATGAATATTTGATATTGTGCTGGTTCTTCATAAATTGCAAAACTGAGAATTGGATCAACGAGATTGAGAATAGAATTTAATACTGAAAATGTTAAGAAAAAAATGTAATACCCTATATATTATTTAAATAAAAAGGGATAATTTCTTTCAAATAGTATTATTAACAATTACTTTTGCATCTTATTATATTTTATATATTTATGTTCATATTATTTAAGGGTTATGAATATATGAGAGTATTACTTACTTAATGTTTAGAATTTCATTGTCTATTAATATCATTATTATTATTATTATTTTTTATTATTGCTATTTTAAATTATATTAAATTTTATGTCTATGTATGTGTTTCCATGTACATGCACATATACAAAATATATAAATATATATATGTGTGTGTATGTTCCTACTTATATATATATATACACACATATATAAATAATTTAGGTTAAATATTAGTTAGGTGGGTGTGTGCATTTAAAATAATTAGTGTATATATATATATATGTGCATGTAGTATATGTATCTATATATATATATATATATATATACCAAAATTTACCTATACACACACACACACACACACACACACACACACACACACACACACACACACACACACACATATATATATATATATATATATATATAGTAGTTGTGACCCGAGAAGAGCCCTCACCAGCACCCTTTTCTCCGTCTGCCATCTACGCCCTCTCTCCCCTTCACTGTGCCGCCTTCCCCTTCGCTTGAGAACTCCATCACCGCCGTGCGTTGAGCTTGCTGGAGTGCTGCAGTAGCTGCCTTCCTTCTTCCTCGCGAGGCAGCACCTTCTTCTCCTCGCACAGCAGCTCTGTAACCTCCCATCCTGCCCAGCTTTGATCCTCTGTCCGTGCCATCTCCTTGTGGTGTCAAGCTGCCTTCGTCGTCCCCATTTCCGGTGGTGGTGGCACGTCCTCTTCTTCCTCTTCCAGCTGCCTTGCCGGATAGTGAGTAATGCTCACCCTATTTCTTTCTGTTTCTTCCTTGATCTTGAATATTTTGGTTGATTATCTAAAATAGGGTGTTGTTAGTGTGATGAGGATGATAATTGCTCATTTGGATTATTTTCGGGAATTATTTGAATTTTTCAGAATTTTGTTTGAATTTTGTCATTTTAATTACTTGATTTCATTCTATTCTTAAGTGTAATTAGTGATTAGGTTAAATATAGCAAAGTATTTTTGATTTTATTAATTTTATTTAGGGTTTTAGAAATTTTTGGTGTTAATTAGATATTTATGTAAATATTAGGTATTTAATGGGTAATTATGCTAATTTCAAAAATTATGGTTAAAAATTATGAACTTTTAATAATTGAGGTTATTAGTGAATGTTTTAAATTTTAGAACCCAAATTATAATTTTTGTGATTTTTATACTATTTTTATAAATATTTTTGAGTTTATGCCAAATGTGATTTTTAGATTAAATAATATATTTGGGAGAAAAATTTTTGGTTGATTGTATGTTTTAATTATATTAGGAAGGTTTATTTTGAGAAAATAATTTTTGGGATGATTAAATAATTCTAAGGAATTATTTTTAGTATTAATAGCACATTATGTAATTTATGTATTTTAGGGGGGTAAAAATGTAATTTTACAATAAATATGATAAAATATATATTTTAATTAGTTTTATTAATATTTAAAGGGTTTAGACAATTTTTATAAATTAATTGATATTTTTATTTAAGTAGTGTAAATTTTAAATATTAAATTTCAAATAATGTATTATATATATATATATATATATATATATATATATATATATATATATATATATATATATAATACATTATAATGGTTTTATATTTTGATAATGATATGCAAATTTAGTTGTTAATTTTAAATAATTGAGATTTTATATATTTTTGTCCATTTTTAGTATATGTGTATATGAAATATGTATTTTTAGAAATAAATGTTATTAATTCTCAATATTTTATCGAGTTGTGATCTCGGTCGGGACAAAATGTAGTTTTGGGAGCCTGACTCGAGTGTGGGTGTTTGTGATTATTAGAAGTGCATTTTTTATGCAGGTCTGGCTCTACTTTTGGTAGAGAGATGTCCGTTTTACAGAGGAGATTCTGTCGAAAATTCGGTAGATTTTCTCGTAAAACGTGATACTCGTAAAATTTCTACCGTTAGTTAGGTTAAATACTGTCTGTTGAGTCTCGTCCGATTTTCCTCGAGTTAGTCTGGAATTTCATTATTTTTTTGATTTTTGATTTCGATTCCTTAGTCATGTTTTAAAAGTCGATTATTAATTTCTTTTAGAGCATTTCGGAGCAGAAGCTGTGAGGTCGAGGCAGACACGTGGTCGTCAGCCTTCGCATTCATCCTGTAAGTCGATAAAATGATCTGTGCGTGTGTTTTATTTAAAGATGTCTGCGCTCATATTTTTATGTTATTATTATATGATTTATTTAATTTAATGCTACTATTTAAAGTTTAAGCGCATTTTATTTATTTAAAATCAGTTTTGAGAAATTTTGGTAGAACGGGCTACCTGGTGGGTTTCATCAGGACCGTGTGCACATGATAGAGATTGAGAGATGGAATCCGATTATTGTATGACTGGTGAATATTAAACTGGGATGGGTGCCTCGGTGGAAGCCTTTGCTCTCGGGGACCGCCAGTGATTGGAAAGTCAATAATGGACTGGGATGGATGCCTCGGTTGATGCCTTAGCTCTCGGGGACCGCCAGTGCCATTTATTTGGATTAAGTGAATGACTATGGCTTGGTGCCTCGGTTGATGCCTTTGCTCTCGGGGACCGGTAGTCTAGTTGGAATAAGTGGGCCCGGTTGGCCATTTAGATTTTGGGTTTAGGGTTTACCGAGATTTTTCAAAAAATTATACTTATACATCATAAATTATTTTCACTATAAACATATATAGTTTTCAAAGGTTTTCAAACCGTACAGCTCTTTTTATTGGCTTACTCAGTGAGGTCTGATTCCTCTCAATTTTTTTTTTCAAGAGCTTGGGAGTTCAACCTCCGACTACCTCCACGTCGGGTTTTTTCTTCACTGGCTATTTTATGTAGGTCATTGTAAGCTGTACTGTGTGTTAATCTAGGTTGCTGCAGTAGTATATGTATTAAAGAGTTGTGTGGTTTAAACATAATTGTGTAATTTATTTGTGTAAACCACGCTTATGTATAAGATTCAAATTCGATTTATAATATGAGACGTTGAAGCACATTATATTTAAACAGTTGAATTTGTGTATTTTGAGAAAAATCAGTTTGATAATATGTTCTATTATTAATTAAAGTTTAAAATATGAATGGTTTTATTTTCTTTTCCTTTAGGCTTACTACGGGTTTCGGGGGCCTTATACCTATCCATTTTCTAATGACAGTCACGTCCCCTCGGGTTCGGGTCGTGACAAAAAAAAATACAAAACGCTATGTTGCTCAAAGAAAACAAATACAAAAGACAGCATACAATTATTATTGTGTTGAATACGTAATTAAATATAATCAATAAATTAAATTTTTACATTAAAATATTCAATAAACAATGGTTAAATGAAGAATATTATGTATTTATATATTTTTTAAAAACTTAATATTTGTACTATAAATATACTATATATTTTTATTTATACTTTTAGATGAATTATTTTTATTTTATATTTTTTAAAATAAGATATAAATTACCACTCTCTTAAATTTGTCCACAATTATTAGTCAGAAAAAGGTATAAAAAAAAACCCTTAATTTTTCATGAAAAAAGCAATAGCATTAATACTTAGTATCGACTTATCGAAATCCATAAACTTGTAAAAATCAGAAAAATAGACCATTTTCTTAATTTTTACTAAACAGATGTTAACCTTTGATTTTATGGGATTATAAAAGGTACAAAAATAACCTCTAATCTTTTGTTTTGATACTTATTTTATATCTTATTTTGATACTTATTTTATCTTATATCACTCTCTAATAAAACTCTCTAATACTTATTTTATATCACTCTCTATATTATATTATTCTAAGTTATTCTAAAATATATACTTCTATTCTCAAAAATAGATTTTAAGAATAAAAATATATACTCTAAAATCATTTATAAAATAAATATATATAGATTAGAATAATTTTAATCAATACTTTTTGTACTGACAATTGTTTTTACACTCTAAAATAAATTTAGTCAATAATTTTATGCTTTAAAATTATTTTTAAGAAAATATGTAATAATTAATTAAAATAAGTAAATAAATTTTAAGAATAAAATATTTTAAGAAATAATTAATTTTTAAAAATAATTTTATAATTTATAATATATTCTTAAAATTAAACTTTAACTAATAAAAATTAAATGGATATTTAAATTTTAAAAATATTTAGGATTTCATTGTGCCAGAATATAAAATAGGTTTTTTTTTTTTTGTACATTTGTAATCTCACAAATCAAAATTTAAAAAAAGGATTTATTTGAATCATTTTTAAAAGTTTATGGAATTCAATGAGTTGATACTAAGTAAGGCTGAGTATGGGATAAAGAAAATATCAAATCAAACTGAAAGACAATAAAATCATACCGAACCGAACCGAATAAATTTAATCACAAACCGAACTGTACCAAACTTTATAGCTAATTTGGTACGGTACTAAATATTTACAAAAAACTGAACCGAAAACCGTACTAAACCATACTGAATCAAAAATCGAATATAGTAACGAATATTAATTTAATAAATAATACATAGATATTATAAATAGTAGTGAATTTAAGTATATTATTTTAATTATATTATCAAGTAATGTATATATGTATAATAATATATAATAAAAGTTAATAGTTTTATTGTATTTAAAATATAATAAATAAATTATTGACAAATTTTTTTATTATTATTACTGTTGCTGCTACTACTACTACTATTATTATTATTCAATTAACAAGTAAAAATGTGAAATGTCTTACAATTTGAACTTAAAATATGAAAATAAAAAAATTCATATTGCATAATTTCAAATAATTCAATTAACAAATAAAAATGTGGAATATCCATTATAACATACTTTAAACTTAAAATATGAGAAATAAGAAAATTATTATTATTGTCAACAAGTAAAAATATGGATAGCACATTATATTTCAATTTAAAATAAAAAATAAAAAATATGAAAATTAACATTGTATGATTTTAAATATTATAATTTTTAACTAAAATATGTTGTTATTATTATATTTGATAACTTATTAATTATTATATTTGATAACTTATTAATATATAATATTATTGATGGACCAACTAAAAAATTACATAATTGTTTTAACAATGAATATAATTTAAATTAATAATATAAATTCATTTATTACATAAATTCTTGAAAACCCATTTTGAACCGTATCATATTGATTCGTTTCGATAGAACCGAATTCCCGTACCGAATCATTTCAAAAAATGGGATGGTATTGGTACATAGATTTTTAAATTAAGTACTGAACACTTAAACAAATAAAACATTGATCATGAACACTTAAACAAATAAAATATTGATTTTAGTTAAGGGTAATTTTTTAATCACGAGAGTAGATTAAATATTAATCTTAGCATGCTTAATTGAACATTGATTGAGTCTTTAGGTATTTTAAAGCTAATAAATTCTCCTAACTCTCGTTGGTGAATCTACACATAAACATAGAATTAATTGGGCCCTTAATTGAATACAAGACATGAAGAGAAACTCATAAAATTAATTAAAATCAAATTAATAAAACTTGTGTTCGATCACATCATGAAATAGTTACTCTTAACTGAAACCCTAAAGGAATTTATCCATGCATACTTGTGGCGAATCAAACAAACATAATTAAAAGATTAAAGATGAAGAAATAAATCATGAAATAAAACTCTTGAATACTTGAATCAATTGTCTTCAATCCTAGTTTAACTCCTTGTTTGTTGCCTCTTGAGTGCTGAATGAATTCCCCTAAATACCTCTTAACATCCCTTTATATAGGAAAACCTAATAGGAGATCTTTTAGCCCTTAAATTCCTTTTCCTTTCTTGATAAGGAAAAATTCTCCATTTCTTTAACACACCCACCGAACAACTGTGCTGAGCTGGTGTGACGTTAATCTTTCTGGCACAATCTTTCGCACAACCATGTATGAGCTCGAATTCATATTCTAAAACCTTGTCGCACTTTTAAAACTTCTTCAATTCGAATAGAAAGATGCACTAACAATAACACATTTGTGTTAAGCCAGTGTGACATGAAGCTTGCATTCTAATAGATTGCACAAGTAATGACACAGTTATGTGCCAAACTATATTGCCCTTAACAGGATCTTCTCATGCAAATCCTTGATTTCTTTGGAATCCTTAGCTAGTTTCCTGAGGAAAAAAGAGAATATTTGTTGACACTTGAATAAAATTCCTAATAGAAACAAATTAATACCAAAAACAAATAAAAATAAAAAAAATATCAAACCAAAATAATTATTGTTTAGACCTAATTCCTACCTAAATTAATTTGAAGATTTATACAAAACTCATTAAAATTCAACTCAAATATATGTAAATAATTAAACACATAAATATTTCTTTATCCACCTCATTTTGTTTCTATGTACACAAAGTCAAAAACACATGGAAGGTGATATGGTTAAAAAAAATGTCATGTAATATGAAATATTTTGACTCATAGTTTAATTTTTACATCGCATATTTCTTTATCCACCTCATTTTGTCTCTATGTACACAAAAGTAAAAAAATTCAAATTAGGGTTTCAAATTTCTCCTTTACCATTGCCACCTCTATCCCTACCCTTGAAAGCTTTATTGCATTAACCCCTCTATCCCTACCCTTCAAAACTCTAGTGCATTAACCCCTACATTGTCTACACAATTCTCCTTTAATAGCCCCTAGTGCCACCCCCCCCCCCACCACCACCATTATTATTCTTACTCTTTGCATAAATCTCTTATTAGTAGTAGTGAAATTTTGTTAATGTACCAAAGCATAAGTCCAACCCATTATAGAGTTAAATTCCAATAGTTATAAATTATTCGACCCATTACCATAATCCATTTCTTTGATACAATCTAGTATAAAAAGCTTGATGGAAGTTCAAGAATCAGCCTAGGCATGATTAAGGTCGATACAACATGATGAGAAAGTAAAAACATAAAGAAATTATCACCTAGAAAGTAGTGACACTAGAGTAGTAATAAGGAAGTTAATGCAGAAGTGTAGAAATTGTTAGAAAGTAGGACACAACTATTTTTCAACTGGTTATAAGTACAAAGTATAAAGATTGCACAAATGGTGAATACTTCCTTATTTAAAAATATACCCAAAATTGTCATCAACTTGCAAATATTATAGTTCATTATCAATAGCATCAATCATTTATTAATAGCACTAGTTGTTCATTTCAATTTCTCTAATGATTTTCAATTGCCTTTAATTATTGTTACATAAATCTTAGTTCATCAACTCAAAGCTTTCATTCAATTCATTTGATATTACTTATTTTAGCTTGCATTGTAGTAAAGATAGGGGAATTATGATGAAGTAGGTACTCATAGTTTAATAAAAGTTAAGTGCATTAAATTTTATTTATTAAGGAGTTTCCAGTAACATGCTCATTAAATTAGCTAAAAGTTTGTTGTTGTTTGCAAATCAAACCAACACCTTCAATAACCTTTACACCACCATCATTACATGCATTTGAATTCACATAATTAAAATATAACTCCAATAAGACCTTGACATGGAGGCCTCATGCCATAAAACATTTTAAAATCTCACTATGATTATTGTGTGCTTCTCTTTCTTTGATTAATTTGGAATCATGAATCAGCGTTTAGGCAATGAAGGTAGAGGTGTTGTGGCCTCTCTGTTGATTCCTTGTATAGCTTGAGGAACTTATTAAATAGTAACACAAACTGTTGAATGTACGTAAGTATTATTATTAAATAAAACCCTAAATTAGTTTAGTAATCAAAGTGATGGCTACAAGCTGAAATTTTTCCCTTCAAATTTCATAACACCCTACATTAATTTGTCAATGCAAATCCAATATAGGACATAAAGATCATGGGTGTAGTTGTCTAACATGGCAACACATAAAATGAGATTGTCACTCATATAGGCATGTTTAAGCCACATGTATAGGTTCTATTAGATATAATATACTAAAACTAATGGATAATTTTTTAGTTACTTATAAAACTCAGTTATTAATAAGAAATATTATATGAATTAATTAAAAAAGTGTATAACTTATAGGACTAAAGTTGTCATTATCCTTTTCAGGTTTAAGATTATAATTTACAAATAAATAAATATTATAATTTTAAATTTTAAAATTATATTAGGTTAAAATTTTTTTTTTAAGTTATTGGAATGCTTTCTTTTTAAAGTTAACTATTGGGTACTACCTCTTTTATAGGCAATCATAGAACTCTTGATTCATTCCTAAAAAAATGATATGTGACATTAGTTAGAATTTAATTAAATACTGACATCAAATGATAATTTTCTAATTAATTAATACATCTTTGCCATTAAAGCTTGATAAAGGTTTGTATGCTTCTTAAGAGCATCCACTTATACATAAATGAATTCAACTTAAAGTAATGGACAATATAATGGTTTAGGGACTAGTATTCTGGATGGAAATATGACTTATTCTCTTCATATCTACCACAATAAGCTCTTTTGTTAATCATAGCTCATCAGTTACCAAATTCCACAAGAATTATAGATAATGCCTATTGAGGGTTAACTCTGTTGGGGCAATTCATGACCAAGTCAGCTTATGTCACGTTGACTAGCAGTATGAATTGTATATGGCAACTAATTTGGAGATGGCCTGGTTCTCAGCAAGTTTGAACCTTTCTCTAGTTACTGCTAAAGAAAGATTGGTTACTAATTTAGAAAGAGTTTAGATGCACTTAAGTTATTTTAAGCTCTATGAGTGTTATAGTGTAAGCCTTAAGACTATGTTACATGCATTGAGGGACTACTCCTTTGTGAAGTTAGTTTGGAGAAAGTTACTGATTAGGTAATTGAATTAAGCTTTTTTTTCATGGATCTTTATGAATGGGTTTAAGAGAACCTTCTAAATAAATAAGATATAGGTCAGGGTGTGCCTTGAGACTTGGTCTTAGCTGTAACTGTATGACGACTCTAGTATTGCAGGAATTGCTTGCTTTTTTGGTATAAGATAATGGCAAGTGACAAAGCTAGGGATATTCTAGCTCATGCATGTGAGATTTCAAGCTCAATGAAAAAAGTTAGGGTGGTTTGACAAGTAGTATGCTTAGAATTCAAAAGGTGATTTGTGGAGGCCTCTTAGTGAGTTTTAGGTTAAGGTCAATGTCGATGGAGCTTTCAGTCAAAATTCTTTTTTATCATTTGTAGGTGGTGTTATAAGAGATTAGTAGGTGTGTGCAACCCTTCTGAACAAACCAAATAGACCTAATTTGCTTTTGTTGGATTAGTTTTTTTTAATCGAACCAAACCAAATTTTTTTATTTCAGTTTAATTATTAAAGTAACAAATTAGTTAATTGAATTAATCAAAATTGAATTTATTTTAAATATTATAATAATATAATAAAAAATTAAAATAATTTATATTGATAAAAATTCAATTTGTTCAGTCTATTTGGTTTTCATTCTAACAAATTCAATTATTTTAGTCAGTTCGATTTTATTTTTTGGGTTGGTTCAGTTCAATTTGGTTCTTGTTTAGTTTAGTTTGGTGAAAAATGGCCCAAAACCAACCGAACTGACCGAATGCACACCCACTTAGAGATTGATGTGGTAATTCGAGGGTAGTTTACAATGTATATTAGTATGAGCTCCATCATTATGCTGAACTTTAGGGTGTGTTCGAAGGTCTAACACTTGCATGGGAGCTTGGGTTCAGCAAGGTTGAACTTAAAACTAATTGCTATTATGCGCTTTATCTTTTATAAAAGAAAAAGTTGAGGAGTTATAGCCATGTACATCTTGTTTATTAAATTCAAATGCTTCTTCAATGTGCCTGGGAAGTTAATATGGTGCATATCTAGAGAATCCAATTTTGCTGCAGACTACATGGCTAATTTAACTAAAGGTTTGAGTGTCAGTTGTCATAAATTTAAGAGGCCACCTTTAGGATTATCTTTGTAGTTAGATTATGATATATATTGGTTAATGAGTTAACATATATTTTATTCTTAGGCGTTTGCGTTGTTCCCTAAAAAAAGTAATAATGTATAATGTATCTACAAAAATAAAGAAGGGCAAAAATGTATTTTTTCCCTATTGTTTATATTGAATAGCACATCATCCCTTTATATTTTTTAGACCATTTAAGAATATAATGAAGTTTTTTTCTATGATTTCAGCCCCTCTAATAATGATACAAAATAATAATGTTAAAAACCATTCAATATTGCGTACGTGGATTTGAAAGTCAAAATAATCATTGCTCCAGTAGTTTTCTTTTTCTTTTACATCGCAAGCTTTAAATTGTTCCACCTAAAATAAAAAACCCTAAAAAAACAATCAAGCACTTTGAAAAGTTAATTAGTTTTCAAGTGTAATGGCATCTTCATATTCATCAAATGTAAGCTCTAACATTATAAGTAACATAGAAAATGATTACGAAGGAGCCAAAAAGTTTTGCAAATGTCGACAAAATGGGTTAAGATTCATGGCTCCAAAGAAAACATCTTAGACTTATGAGAATCTTAGGTGTAGGTTTTATAGTTTTTTAAATTATAAGGTAAGTTAATAATTTGATTATGTTTTTTTATTTTAAAGGATGAAAATAAGTGCTTTTAATTTTGATTTTGTAAAAAATGGCAGGTAAATGGTTTTGGGTTTTTTCTAGTGGCATGATGAACCAATCAATGACCGAGTAAAGAATTTACTAAATGAAATGAAGTATAAGAAAAGTACATTATTAGCAAAAAGTAAGTAGTTAAAGGGATTATACATAAGAAATGGTGTTTGCAGTGTAGAGGATGAGATTAATGATTTATGAAAAGAGTTACAATAATTGAAGAAAGAAACACAATGACAGGAGGAAAGCACAATAAAGAAGATGAAAACAACACATATTGTTATTTTTCTACCATGGATTTTCTTTATAGTTATATTTTTCTATAAGTAAAGTTGGTTAGCTAGGTGTACCATGTAATGGGTGTAGTATATAAGCTTTAAGTGTCCTTTGTAATTACATTTTGTTTTGATGATGAATGTGAAATGAAAAATTATTATTAAAAGGAAGTCTCTTATGAATAAGCATACTATTGATGTTAACAAATGAAAATTTTTTTCATCTTATTTAGTGATGTTAACAAATGAAAATGTAAACAATAAAAATGCATCAACCTAAAATGTTTAACAAAAGTAGGATATTCATTTAATAAAAACATACAACTAAAAGTAAGATAAGCATAAATGGCCAACAACATCTCATGATTGAGTTTAACATAGATTTAGTGTATCCAAAATATTTGGTTTACATTATAAACTCCATCTATGCCAATTGCGGATGAAAACTAACCCTTATAAACTCCCTTTAAAAAATAACCATCTAGACCAATGATTGGACTGTATCTTTCCTTTCTACCACTCCTACAAGCATCAAAACAAATAAATATTCTTCTAAATAATCCCTTCCTTTCTTTTAAAGATTCTTTACACAATTCAATCTCATCTTACTTTCAGGATTGCTTCTCTTTAAAGAAAAAACACAAGCCTCAAAATACCCAAATTCCACCTAAAAACTACCATTAAGCTCTTGAATAACTTTCCTTTTTGCCTTTTTACACTTGAACAAACATACATTTATTTTTAAAACATCCTCAGCTTCCTTCTTTATGTTTATTACTTTAAAAGTAAGATTCTTCTATATTCAATCTTTGAAATATCTAGGTAAAGTTGTATATAGCATTAAAAAATGAGAAGTCTCTATAACACATATGCTTTGGTTGCAAAGTTTTCATATACTATCTTAGGTTATCACCATCTGTTGAAATGAATGATAGAAATGAGCATCCTTTTTCATTCATTGACTTAACTCTTATCCTATTTGGCTCATTTGGGTTGATTCTCAACTTCTTCCCTATAGTAATAACATATTTTACTATAGGTTCTCTTACTTCAGAAACATTAGCAAAAGTCATTCTTAACTTGAAATGACCTTGATCTTCTTTATAATGCACTCTCTCTTTACAGGGTACATTATTAGCTACTGCCCCTTCTTCTCTACTAACATTATTATCCACTTCTTCATAATCAAGATCAAACTACCCCTCTTCTTCTTGCTCACTTACATATCTATTAGGGAGGCACACAAATATTGTCAATGATACTCTATTCACTAGAACGTGCACAACTGGGATAGTTAATATTATATTATGTACCCAGCTTAATATTACCCTATGCATATACATTTAAGGAATTTACATTTGAATTTACTTCTTCTATACTTGTAATTACTTCATCTACATTTGCATTTACTTGCTCTGCTTTTACATGTAGTTCCTCTAACTTTTCATTTAATGCATATATGTTTACATCAACAATAATTTCTACTTATAACTCTATCCTTGAAGGATGACATTCTAATGGTTGGATCTGAGTTCCAAACTAAGGCATATATACTTCATGATCATTATAAAACTCTACCTTGCCTGTCCAATTATTATCTATTGTGCATTTTAGAATTTTTCTAATACTTTCATCATTGTGCACTAAAAACATTTCATTCCTCAGATTTCTCCCTAGCTCAAGTACAAATATATTATTCATATTTGGATATCTTAATATTTTTTGGTGTTTATAAAAGATGTCCCTATATTTCATGAAATTAGGGTCAAAGTCATATAACACATCAACATCCCCATTAACATATAAAGGTTCATTATTTTCATGCACCTCCACCATAGTTAAAAATTAAATCCATTGTATATTTCATGTTTTCACAATGAAAAAGGCAAAAATAAGAACCGTTTTTGTAATACCCTATATTTTATTTTAATAAAAGTGATTTCCGAATTTGTATTATTCTATTATTTAAATGACATTATTTATTTTTGTCATTATTATTATTATTATTATTATTATTATTATTATTATTATTATTATTATTATATATGAATATAAATGATAAATGTGCCATTTTAGCATATTTCTTCCCCTTCTTCTTGTTGTTCCGCGTGCTCGTCTTCCACTTCCAATTTTTGTCCCATTTCTTTCCCCTGCTACTCTCTTCTTCCCGCCAACAATTAGCCATTTCTCCCATCAGCTTGCTTCTTCTCCCTCTTGCTGTTTGAACTGAAGCCATCTCCCTACTCTTCCTCCTTCCTCGCACCAACAATAACAAAACATACAAAGACAGCAGCAGCAGGTCTAGTAACGTGAAGCAGCAGCAAGTCCAACAGTGTGGAATGGCAGCAAGATCAGCAGCAGAAATGGCCACAGTAGACGCCTCTAGCCCTCCTACCCTGACAGCCAGCCCCACCACCACCACAACCTGCTGTCACCGGGAGTAACAGTAACTCAGGCTTATAGTGGCAGCCCCCCTGTCCTGAGTTGAGTTTGAAGTAAGTTAGTGGGCTAGTAATTAGTTAGCTTTAGGTTAGTTTTTAGTTAGATTTACTGTTTGTTAGTTGATTTTGGTTAGTTTTTAGGTTGATTTGTGATTTTTGTTAATTATGAGTTATTTGTTTAATTTTTTACAAAATTTATTTTAATTATTGGGTAATTCATGGTTTATCTATATAAATATATTAGTTGATCTAAATTATTGGGGTTAATTTTGGTTAAGAGTATATCAAAATTAATCTAGATTAATTAAATTGATTTTTATGGAATTTTTGTATATTTATCTAGGTATTTTAAGTTTTATGTGTATTTTGTTAATGTGGTTAATTAATTATTTTTGTTTGATTATTGGAGTTAATTAGTGTTAGTATATTATGTTAGTAATTTTAGTTGTGATAAAATAATTTTTGATAATTTATCTAATTGTTTTTTTTTTTAGAAATTATTATATTATGTAAATTTTAAATAATAGGTAAATGGTGTGTTTTTGTTGATATTATAATTAAATACTATGTTTTAGATAATTTTGAGATAAAATATGGTATTAAAATAATTTTTATAAATTATTTATTATTTTTAGTTAATTAATACTAACTATTTTTGAAAATTTATTCAAAATTAAATTATTTATTGTTTTGTGGTTTGAATGAGTTTTTAATTAATATTATAGTATATTTAATCTAGATGGGCAATTATAGTTTGAATTTGTCTACTTTATGTTGAATATTTGGAAAGTTGGATTGTTATTAATATTATATTATTATTTGAAATTTTATTAAATTATGGTGGAAATAATTTTATTTAGTGATTTAAAAATTAAATAAATTATAGTATGATTTATTATTAATTTTATTATTTTTGGTGATTTACTAAATTAATATTTAGTATTTGCTTATTGTATATTTTTGGTGAACCTTGATTGAGAATTGTGTAGTTTGGAGTCCCAACCCGAGGTGTTGTTCCACTGTGAATTTTGAAGTGTGTTTATTTGCAGGATTGACTCTACTTCGGTAGAGGGATGTCTATTTTACAGAGAAAACTCTACCGAATTTTTGGTAGATTTCTTGTAAAACGTGACACTGAGTCAATCCTAAAATTTTTGTTCCGAGTTTGAATTGAGTCTTCCTTAGAAACTCTAGAAGTCAGGTTTCTATTTTCTGATTGTCATTTCCTTTTTTTTCTATCTTTTAGCTACCCCTCTAATCGCGTCTACCAGTCGAGGTCGGACACGACGTGTCAAAGGATCACCTTTATCTTGTAAGTTAATATTTGATTTGAGTGTTGAGTCTTTTAATTTAAATTATATTAAATTTTTATGAATTTAATTTTACGAGATTCTAGTCAGCATTATTCATAGGATTTTGCATGATTTAATTTATAGTTGATTTATTTTATTTTATTTTATTATTATTATTTATTGTAATTTTCATTGTTTTATTTATTTTCTTTTATTTTTAAATAAATCACAGTAGAACGGGCTACCTGATAGGTTTCATCAGGACCGTGTGCGCACCGATAAAATATGTGATTATTTAATTATATTACTGGGACCGATGGTCTGGTGATGTTTTGCTCTTGGATACTGCCAGTAGTATAATATTTGTTTATTTAATAAATATTGGGGCCGAAGGTCTGGTGATGCTTTACTCTTGGACACCGCCAGTATAATTTGGAATAATATTATTAAATCACTGGGGCCAATGGTTTGGTGATGCTTTGCTCTCAGACATCGCTAGTGATGTTGGATTAAGAGATATGACTGCGGTTGTGTATCCTGGTGATGCCTTACTCTCGAGATCTGGCAGTTTTGGATATAAATGAGTCATATGACTGTTAAAATTTATAAATCGGGTTCTACCAAATTTTTATACGAAAATGTTCTAAAAAGACATTTAAATATCTATTTCTTCTCTTTAAAAAAGGATTTATTATATGTATATCTTATGGTTGAATAAAATTTTATTATATTATATTTCTATAAAATTTATTTTAATGAGGTTTTCAAACCGCATTCATTTCTTTATTAACTTACTCAGTGAGGTCTGACTCTCCTCAATTTAATTTTTTTCCAGGAGTTTAGGAGTTTTCTATTAGGCCTACTTCTCTTCACCATGTAGCTTCATCATCGACAATTCTACATAGGTCTATTTAGTTGTGTTGTATTTACTTTCGCGTACCGCAATAGAGAAAATTGTATAACTGCATACTTTATTTGGAATTTCATGTATTTATAATTTATGTACTGAGATATTATTTATATAACTGAAATTTATTTATTTTATGCACTGATATTATAGTTTAAATTATATTGAGAAAAATCAGTTTGACAATGTGCATTGTGATTTTATTATTTATTATAAGGTTTCAAGTCTAAATATTTTTTCGTTTTTCTTTTAAGGCTTACTATGGGTTTTAGTAGCTTTATGCTTTCCCATTCTTTAGAGTCAGTCATGTGTCCCTGGGTTCGAGTTGTGACAAAGTTAGTATCAGAACTTTGGCTCATTTTTCATGCTTTTGACTATCGATGCCTGTCTTTTTCTCATAATACTGTGGTACAGGGGTTGTTAAACATCATTTATTGATCTCTTGTCTTTTGGTTTCGGCATTTGAGTCTGTATTCCTATTTTGTTTTGAATATTGGTTTTTTTTTCTTGTCTTTTCGAAATGAGGCATGCTCCGACTGCCCCTGTTGTAGATGCAGAACCTGATGATGGTGAGTAGTCATTTCAGGATGAGATTCTCCCTCATACCCCTCGACCTAGAGGTAGGGGTAGAGGTAGAGGTAGGGGTAGAGCTAGAGTGGTAATGACTCAGAGGCAGGATCAGCCTCCGGTAGAGCCTCAGATTCCAGCAGAGGATCCTACAGTCTTTGCAGCTGGTATGGTGGGTATTAACCAGGGCTTGGCAGCTCTTAATTAGGCGATGCCCATTGTGTATCGATGCTTCAATAACAAACTCAGGGGATGTCAGATGCTGATGCAGCCTTATTATACTTTATAGTGGGGCGAGTTCACTTTGATGGTACTGGGGATGTGTTGGATTTCATTAATACCATCGAGTCTAGGACTAGATCTAACTATTCTGACTACCAGAGGATTATGATTATGGAGCTATCAGTCTCAGCAGAAGCTCAGGACTGGTTTATGCAGTCCATTTAGCCTTTCATAACAACGATGACATGGTTGGGATTTAAGGAGCAGTTCATGAGATTCTTCTATCCTTCGTCTATGTGAGAGAACTACAGATGGTAATTGCTTAACACTGATAGGAGAGATCGATCAGTGGAGGACTATACTCGGGAGTTCTACAGACTGATGAGGCATGTTGAGGATGTGAGATAGGATGTTGCCAGGGCAGTAGAGCTGTATGTGACTGGATTATGCCCAGCCTATATTGGTATTTGACTAGAGGGTCGTAGTCTCGAGAGTGTGGTAGAGGAGGTGAGACAACTGGAGCATAGACACATTCAGCACGACACCATACCTGACCCATATGATAGTGGCATTTTCAGACCTGCCCAGAGGGCACATCAGCCAGTATTTCAGATAGGTAGCTTGAGTTCTCAGTCAGCAGAGCAAATAATTTAGGGCACATCAGACTGGTAGGCACCACCATACTCAGGATCACAGGAGCAGTAGGGCCACTAGATTTGGTGGTAGCGCCAGCAGTAGTAGTGGGCAGAGCTCTAGGCATGGCAGTTCTGGGTCTGGAGCTAGTGCGTGTGCCATTTACGGTCGAGTGCATCAGGGTCCTTATCACTTGATGCCAAGAGCATGTTTTAGATGTGGTCAATTTGGACATTTCACTAGAGCTTGTTCAAACTATGGATTCCAAACGTCTTTTGCTCAAGGATCTTCACCTACAGTTGTTCAGCCATTGCAGCAGGTGCCTCAGTAGTATCAAGCACCCATGTACTCTTAGCAGTGACTGATGCAGTATGCGAGTCAGTAGGGCCAATGTAGAGGACAGACTCAGCCATTCACCTCACAGTAGCCAGGAGATGGTCAGGCTAGAGTCTTCACTTTGACTCCTCAGGATGCGCAGGCATCCAACATTGTGGTAGCAGGTATTATTCCAGTCTGTTGCTCTGAGGCTAGAGTCTTATTTGATTCGGGTGCTACATGTTCATTTGTATCTCCTTTGTTTGCTTTAAAAGTGGCTTGTCTTCCTTCCAAGATGAGTTTTCCTCTGTCTGTTTTGACTCCGCTTAGTGAAGAATTAGAGACAGACATTTTCTTTCCATCTTGTCCTATGTTAGTAGAGGGTAAAGAATTATTGGCAGACTTGGTCCTTTTGGATGTGATCGAGTTTGATGTGATTCTTGGAATATATTGGTTGTCCCAGTATTATGCTTCTGTGGATTATCGAGCAAAGGAAGTAATTTTCAAAATTCCTGGTGATGAGGAATTCATTTTCAGAGGTACTGAGAGTTCCATGTCCCGTATTCTTATTTCTGCCATTACAGTTAGGAAGATGCTTAGTAGAGGATGTCAAGGCTATATAGCTATAGTTAGAGATGTTTAAGCAGAAATGGGATCAATGGAGAGGGTACCAGTAGTACGTGAATTTACAGATGTTTTTCCAGATGAGTTACCTGGATTACCGTTGGATAGAGAGATAGAATTTTGTATTGATGTTATACCAGGTACATATCCTATTTCTATGCCACCTTATAGGATGGC
The DNA here is from genome assembly GCA_947683625.1 of Mallotus nudiflorus. NCBI lineage: Eukaryota > Viridiplantae > Streptophyta > Magnoliopsida > Malpighiales > Euphorbiaceae > Mallotus > Mallotus nudiflorus. The sequence continues at coordinate 5,702,536 of CANTUR010000049.1, read as the reverse complement.
ACTTATAGAACTAAAGGAGTTAAAAGAGAAATTATAGGAATTATTAGATAAGGGGTTCATTCGGCCTAGTACATCTCCTTGGGGTGCTCCGATTCTCTTTGTGAAGAAGAAGGATGGTAGTCTTCGACTCTGTATTGACTACAGACAGCTGAATAAGGTTACCATCAAGAATAAGTATCCACTCCCCAAGATTGATTATTTGTTTGATCATTACAAGGAGCTTGACATTTCTCTAAGATTGACTTGAGATCTGGGTATCATCAGTTGAGGATTAAAAGGGAGGATGTACCCAAGTCAGCATTTTGGACTAGATATGGCCACTATGAGTTCTTAGTGATGTCCTTTGGGTTGACTAATGCCCCAGCAGCCTTTATGGACTTGATAAACAGGGTGTTTAGGCCATACTGAGACCAATTTATGATTATGTTTATTGATGATATTCTAGTCTATTCAAAGAATAGGGCAGGGTATACGGTGCATTTGAGATTGGTGCTGCAAACTTTGAGAGAGTACCAGTTGTATACTAAGTTTTTGAAATGTGAGTTATGGTTAGACCAAGTGGCATTCTTAGGCCATGTGGTGTCTAAAGATGGCATTAAGGTGGATCCCAAGAAGATAGAGGCGATTACCGAATGGCCAAGACCTATAACGATTACTGAAGTGAGAATTTTTCTGGGTTTAACAGGCTATTACAGGAGATTTGTGAAGGATTTTTCTAAGATTGCCACGCCTTTAACTAGACTAACCCAGAAGAATGTTAGATTTGTGTGGACTGATAGATGTGAGGAGCATTTCTAGTTGCTTAAGGATTTATTGACTTCAGCTCCAGTACTGATATTACCTTCTAGTGATGATGGATACACGGTGTATTATGATGCTTCCTGTGTAGGTTTGGGATGTGTGCTAATGCAGAATGGTAGAGTGGTTGCTTATGCTTCGAGGTAGTTGAAGAAGCATGAGCAGAACTATCCTACTCACGATCTAGAGATGGCAGCAGTTGTATTCGCACTAAAGATCTGGAGTATCTGTACAGTGTCACTTGTGAGATCTACACCGACCACAAGAGCTTAAAGTATATCTTCAAGTAGAGGGATTTGAATTTAAGGCAAAGAAGATGGATGGAACTTCTAAAAGACTATGACTATGATTGTTCGATTCTTTACCATCCAGGCAAAGTGAATGTAGTAGCTGATGTGTTGAGTAGAAAATCAGTAGGCAGTCTTGCCAACATTAGTACTGAGAGGAGACCGATTATTCAGGAGTTGCATGAACTGATTGATCAGGGTTTGCAGTGGAAGGTGACTAAAAAGTGCCTTTTAGCTCAGTTCAGAGTACGATCTGTGTAATTGGATAGAGTTAAGGTATCTCAAAGAAGGGACCTACAGTTATAGAGAATGATGTTTGAGGTGCAACAGGGTCAATCCAAAAAATTTGTGTTTGACGGTGAGGGAGTTCTATGCTTGGGTACTTGGTTGTGTGTGCCTGATGTTAATGATCTAAGGAAAGAGATCTTAGAAAAGGCACATTTTTCTGTTTACAATATTCATCCAGGTTCTACCAAGATGTATCATAATTTGAAGGATACATACTAGTGGAATGAATAAAGAAGGATGTTGTAGAATTTGTATCCAAGTGTCTCACATATCAGTAGGTGAAATTAGAGCATCAAAGGCCCTCAGGATTATTACAGCCCATGCCTATCCCAAAGTGGAAGTGGGATATGATTGCTATGGATTTTGTGACAGGTTTGCCTCGGATGACAGGTGGGTTTGATGCTATTTGGGTGATCATTGATAGGTTAACTAAGTCAGCTCACTTTCTGCCAATTAAGAAGATATACTCTATTGACAGGTTGGCACGGTTGTATGTCAGTAGAATTTTTTGTCTTCATGGAGTTCCAGTAAGTATAAATCTGACAGAGGAGCCACTTTTACATCAGTTTTCTGGTAAGAGTTGCATAAGGCATTGGGTACCAAACTTGACTTCAGCACAACATTCCATCCTCAAACTGATGGTCAGTCTGAGAGGACCATTCAGACTTTAGAGGATATGCTTCAGATGTGCATGGTGGACTTTAGAGGTCAATGGGATAATCATTTGCCACTGATTGAATTCACATATAACAACAATTATCATGCAAGTATTGAGATGGCTCCATATGAAGCGTTGTATGGTAGGAAGTGCATATCACCTTTGTGTTGGGAAATTGGTGAGAGACAGCTCACAGGTCTAGAGTTAGTGTAGATTACTTCTGAAAAAGTTCCTATCATTTAGCAGAGGTTGAGGACAGCATACAGCAGGCAGAAGAGTTATGTTGATCCCAAAAGGAAGGATGTTTCCTTTCTAGTTGAAGATATGGTGTTTCTGAAGGTATCTCCATTAAAGGGAGTTATGAGGTTTGGTAAGAAGGGTAAGTTTGCTCCGAGATACATTGGACCTTTCGAGATACGGTCACGAGTTGGGGAAGTGGCCTATAGACTAGTGTTGCCACCTGAGTTATCTCGAATCCACCCAGTGTTCCATGTGTCTATGTTGAGGAAGTATATTCCTGATCCTTCTCACGTACTTCAACCTCAAGCAGTGGAGCTCAGTGAAGACCTGTCTTATGAGGAGTATCTAGTAGCGATTGTGGATCGCAAGGTTCACCAGCTTCGTTCTCATGAGATTCCGATGGTTAAAGTGCTTTGGAGTAACCACACAACAGAAGATTGTATATGGGAGGCAGAATCTAAGATGCAAGTTGTCTATCCCTATCTTTTTCATCCTTAGACTTTGTAATTCCTAACTTTTCTTTGAAATTCAAGGACAAATTTCAGTAAAGGGGGAAGATTGTAATACCCTATATTTTATTTTAATAAAAGTGATTTCCGAATTTGTATTATTCTATTATTTAAATGGCATTGTTTATTATTATTATTATTATTATTATTATTAAATGTGCCATTTTCAGCCCATTTCTTCCCCTTCTTCTTGCTGTTCCTCGTGCTCCTCTTCCTCTTCCAATTTTTGTCCCATTTCTTTCCCCTGTTACTCTCTTCTTCCCGCCAACAGTTATCCATTTCTCCCATCAGCTTACTTCTTCTCCCTCTTACTTTCTGAACTGAAGCCATCTCCCTGCTCTTCCTTCTTCCTCACACCAACAACAGCAACACGTGCAAAGACAGCAGCAGTAGGTCCAGCAACTTGAAGCAGCAGCAAGTCCAATAGTGTGGAACAGCAGCAAGATCAGCATCAGAAACTGCCACAGCATACGCCTTTAGCCCTCTTGCCGTAACACCCAACCCCACCATCGCCACAACCTGTTGTCACCGGGAGTAACAGCAACTCAAGCTTGCAGTGGCAGCCCCTCCCCTGTCTTGAGTTGAGTTTGATGTAAGTTATTGGGTTAGTAATTAGTTAGCTTTAGGTTAGTTTTTAGTTAGATTTAGTTGTTTGTTAGTTGATTTTGGTTAGTTCTTAGGTTGATTTGTGATTTTTGTTAATTATGAGTTATTTATTTAATTTTTTACAAAATTTATTTTAATTATTTGGGTAATTCTTGGTTGATCTATATATATATATATTAGTTGATCTAAATTATTGGGGTTAATTTTGGTTAAGATTATATCAAAATTAATCTAGATTAATTAAATTGATTTTTATGGAATTTTTGTATATTTATCTAGTTATTTTAAGTTTTATGTGTATTTTGTTAATGTGGTTAATTAATTTGGTTGATTATTGGAGTTAATTAGTGTTAGTATATAATGTTAGTAATTTTAGTAGTGATAAAATAATTTTTGATAATTTATCTAATTGTTTTTTTTTAGAAATTATTATATTATGTAAATTTTGAAATAATAGGTAAATGGTGTGTTTTTGTTGATATTATAATTAAATACTATGTTTTAGATAATTTTGAGATAAAATGTGGTATTAAAATAATTTTTATAAATTATTTATTATTTTTAGTTAATTAATACTAACTATTTTTGAAAATTTATTCAAAATTAAATTATTTATTGTTTTGTGGTTTGAATGAGTTTTTAATTAATATTATAGTATATTTAATCTAGATGGGCAATTATAGTTTGAATTTGTCTACTTTATGTTGAATATTTGGAAAGTTGGATTGTTATTAATATTATATTATTATTTGAAATTTTATTAAATTATGGTGGAAATAATTTTATTTAGTGATTTAAAAATTAAATAAATTATAGTATGATTTATTATTAATTTTATTATTTTTGGTGATTTACTAAATTAATATTTAGTATTTGCTTATTGTATATTTTTGGTGAACCTCGATTGAGAATTGTATAGTTTGAGGTTCCAACCCGAGGTGTTGTGCCACTATGAATTTTGAAGTGTATTTATTTTTAGGATTGACTCTACTTCGGTAGAGAGATGTCCGTTTTACAAAGAAAATTCTGTCGAATTTTTGATAGATTTCTCGTAAAATATGACACTGGGTCAATCCTAAAATTTTTATTCTGAGTTCGAATCGAGTCTTCCTTAGAAACTCTAGAAGTCAGGTTTCTATTTTCTTATTTTCATTTCCTTTTTTCTGTCTTTTAGCTGCCCCTCCAGTCGCGTCTACAAGTCAAGGTCGGACACGACGTGCCAGAGGAGCACCTTTATCTAGTAAGTTAATATTTGATTTGAGTGTCGAGTCTTTTAATTTAAATTATATTAAATTCTTATGAATTTAATTTTATGAGATTCTAATCAGCATTATTCATAGGATTCTGCATGATTTAATTTATAGTTGATTTATTTTATTTTATTTTATTTATTATTATTTATTATAATTTTCATTGTTTTATTTATTTTCTTTTATTTTTAAATAACCACGGTATAATAGGCTACCTGATGGGTTTCATCAGGACCGTGTGCATACCAGTAAAATATGTGATTATTTAATTATATTACTGGGACTGATGGTCTAGTGATGCTTTGCTCTCGGACACTGCCAGTAGTATAATATTTGTTTATTTAATAAATACTGGGGTCGAAGGTCTGGTGATACTTTTCTCTCGGACATCGCCAGTATAATTTGGAATAATATTATTAAATCACCGGGGTCGATAGTCTGGTGGTGTTTTGCTCTCGGACACCGTCAGTGATGTTGGATTAAGAGATACAATTGCGGCTGTGTCTCCTGGTGATGCCTTGCTCTCGGGATCCGGTAGTCTTGGATATAAGTGATTCATATGACTGTTAAAATTTATAAATCGGATTCTACCAAATTTTATGCGGAAACGTTTTAAAAAGACATTTAAATATCTATTTCTTCTCTTTAAAAATAGATTTATTATATGTATATCTTATGGTTGAATAAAATTTTATTATATTATATTTCTATAAAATTTATTTTAATGAGGTTTTCAAACCGCATTCATTTCTTTATTAACTTACTCAGTGAAGTCTGACTCTCCTTAATTTAATTTTTTTTCAAGAGTTTGAGAGTTTTCTGTTAGACCTACTTCTCTTCGCCGTGTAGCTTCGTCACCGACAATTCTACGTAGGTATATTTAGTTGTGTTGTATTTACTTTCGCGTACTGCAGTAGAGAAAATTGTATAACTGCATACTTTATTTGGAATTTCATGTATTTATAATTTATGTACTGAGATATTATTTGTATAACTGAAGTTTATTTATTTTATGCATTGATATTATGGTTCAAATTATATTGAGAAAAATCAATTTGATAATTTGCATTGTGATTTTATTATTTATTATCAGGTTTCAAGTCTAAATATTTCTGCATTTTTCTTTTAAGGCTTACTATGGGTTTTGGTAGCTTTATACTTTCTCATTCTCTAGTGCTAGTCACGTGTCCCTGGGTTTGGGTTGTGATAGTTTTTCTCTAAAAATAAAACTTCGCATGTAAATATCACATCGCAACCAAGCAATCATCCATTTAACAATGCAAAAAGATAACATAAAAAACCCTACTAATGTTACTATATGACATAAAAGACAACACTTTATATAAAGAAATGACATGAAAAAAGCAGCTTCAGTTTCTTAATCAAGAAATTAAGAAAAAGAATCTAGCATTACCTATTGTGTGGTGATGGAAGGACAAAACAACAACCTCAAGTATATCTTTATTCAATAGATTAATGGGTATCTCCACTTAGAAGGGATTCCTTTTTCTCAGAATAATTGGGAACACAAATTTTTTCGAAAGCCAAGATTTGATTTGATAAAGAGGCCTATTGGTATGAAAATTCAAAGATTTATGTATTTTCCAATTTTATCCCAACATTTTAATTTTCGCAAAAATCTCACAGTCTCATTAATTCTTGGCAATTTTAGAAAAAATAGGCATTTGATCAAAATCAAATAAAATATGCTGATATGGTATTTGTAAAATGTCAAATTTACCCTTTATATTGTAAAATCCATAAAGGTCTGTCGGCATAAAATATTCAATCAATTTATGACTTTTAGCAATTTTATTACATTTTTAAATTTGAAAAAAAAATATTTCAATTTAGAAATCATTTGATTAATGGAATTTGCCCTCTCCTTTTCCACTCCTAATATAAACCATACACATATCATCATCAATAACAACATACATACACACATATATATATATAAGAATTGGAGCAGTTGTTATTTTTTTTTCTTTTCAAGAATTGTTTCTTAAAAACCTAATTAAAAGAAAAACAGTTGAGGAATGGTAAAAGAAAGGCTTACTTATCAAATTAAGCCACCATCGCCCACTCGATACTAGTTCGGCTGAGTCTTCCAAACTCTAACGCACCTTCTTGATCACCATCTTCCTCTTCTCACCTCTCCCCCTAATCATTTGAAATATCTTCTTGGCTTTCTTCCTTGCCTTGTCGTTCCCTCAAACTCCTATGACTCAATGCAAATAAAGTCGCTACATAATTCTCTCGAGTTGATTCAAAGTCCACCCTCTCACTTCCCTCCATTTTTATCCCAACCAATATATTGATAATTCAATTTTTCCTTATAGTGGTCGCATTTTGCTAATACTAGGTTGGGCGACATCATGTAAAAAAGAAGTAGAGGTGAATTGAGACCAAGGCAAATTGAGAAAGAGAGGTTTAGGTTGGGAGGCGAACGAGTTATTTTTAGGTTTTATTTAGGTTTCTTGGGCATAGGCATGCAAATGAAAGGTGGATATGGGATGCTGGAAATAAGATGGGCGCTTATAACCACCATCATCACCTTGTTTCTCGATTTTAGATTTTGAAGGAGAATATGGTGTACTGAAAGAAATGGCAACATTTTGTATAGTGAAAGGAGAAAGCCATTTAGTTTACATTATTAATCAGTTAATTAGGCTTAATTATACTAATACTTAATTTTTTTTAAATTGTGGATGCACCTTCAATTGGACGTGTATTACACGCTTCTTAAATTATGAGAAAATGGATTTAAATGACACATTAAGCCTAAGTTTTGGGCTAAAATGTCAAAAATAGTCATTTTAGGTCAAATTAAACTTTCACGAAAAGTTCGAGGGCCACATTGAACTTTATTCCTATTAAAAATATCTTTATTTTTTAAAATTATTATAAATGAAAGTCATTTATGAGTTTAACAACTTTTTAATAATAAATAGTATTCTTTTATTATTATTTATGTATTATTATTTAATTTTGAATAAATAATTATTTATATTAATAAATTGGATAAATTAAAACATTTTATATACAATTTAAAAATTGAAATAAATTTTTTAAAAATTTGAAACACTTGTCAAATCATGTTATAAAATGGCAAATCAATATTTTTATTCAATTTTGACTAAAAAATTATTTGTACCAAAATTAAAAATCGGAACATTTTTATCAAAAATGAAAGATTGGGGTAAAATTGTAAAAAATTGCAAATGTTTAGATTTTTGCACCAATACCCCTGTTAAAGATTTGATTTTTAGTAGGGGTAATTAACGTTACATTGAAGACCTTTACTCTACGGTGGTAATACCGACTGCTGTAGGAGTTCCGGTGACATGGCCATCAATTAAAGGCTCTGGAGCCCAATTTTTTTTTTTTTTCAAATGATTGCCACATCAGCTCACATATAAATCACAAGACAACTTATTTTTATGTTTAAATAATTTATAAAAAAAAAAAAAAAAAAAGATATAAGTAATCCTTGTATAAATATAAGGGAAAAAATTCACCTTTTCCCAATAGAGAAGGAAAGCAGAGGTAAAATACAAGTAAAGAGAACACATTGCATTTTTTCACTCTTGGAAATTACAAAAAGAAAATGAAAACATATTGTAATATTCGTAAAATTCCATAGGTAATATATAATGAAAGGGACATGATATAAAGCCAGAAGAAAAAAAAAGAAATTATTGTTGAAGTTTGGCTTATTTGGACAGAGGAATGAGAGATCACATGATGACCTCATGATATATAAAAATAAAAAAATAAAAAAAAATAAAAGTGGGGAAAAATCACATGATGGGTTAAACTGGAAGAGGGAAACTTTCTGGTCCACCTGCTTCTCTACATATGTCTAACAGTCTTAGGTGTTGTCAATTTCTCCTGTGCCAATTTCCACATTCCTCATTCCATTGCACAATCACCTGTCACATCTTTCATTGATATATAGAAGAATTGCATTTCTGTTTTTACTTTCAGATTTCTTGCATTGATCTTCCCTTTTCATTTCTATCTTCTTCTTCGTCATTTTTATACAATTTTTCACTTGATAATGACTACTCCTTCATACATTTTGAATAATGCTTCTTTCTTTCTTTTTGTACTAACCACAAAATAAATAAACAACTATTATTTTTACTCAAAATTCAATCACTTTTACCTCTTGATTTTTATTATTTAAATGACACTTCAAATTATTAGTGTTCATCTCAATATATATATACATATTAGTACAAGTATTTGATGACTAAATTTTATACATTAATTTATAAAATAGTTAATCGTGGCCTATCAAATTCTTTTATTCCAAGAAAAATTATCATCCATTTCAATTCTGAGAATAGCAATTTCTATTTGTAAAAAATTAATTAAATGGTAATTCATATTTAACAGTATTTTGAAGGACAGAATTCGAATCATTACGTTGTTAAATTAACAAAAAAAATTATCTGATACTATACAGTTTATTAATATCTAAATAATATATTCTTTTCATTAAAAAAAAAATAGCACCCATTTATTTTGTATGTACAAATTTTCACGATGGAAGTTTTTTGGGCAAGAAGAGGCAATTGGGATCATATATGAATCCTCATCCTACAAGCAATTAATTACAACTCACAAGATTACTCAGCATCACACATACAATGGTTATATATATCTACAATTACAATTAATGCTTTTAACAAAAATAACCCATAATTAATTGGCATTATTACAGTGGTAGCTGATACTAATGTTGGTAATACTGCCACAACTAGGGGACCACTTGCAACTTGCAAGTAGAAACAAACGTTCCTACGTAAAAAATTGATATCACCAAATGATATAAATCTCTTCAAAATAGTATGATTTAATTTAAAATATTAATAAATTAAAAATTCGATTCATATTTTCTAACCCTTCTTGAAAAAAAATGATTTGACATAACTCTGTTCAAATTAATAGATTAATTTATTTAAAACAACTGATCAGCCTAATCTGCTTAAAATATGAAATAAGATATTTAATTGCATAGTATATAATATGAATGTATAATATATAACATATATAAATATGTATTAACACATTTAATTATAAATAAAACATTTAATATATTCTAAAATACTTATATACTACTGAAATATGAAAAATATACCCCTTAATTTGTTTGCTTTGAATTTGTGTGCGTGTGTATACATATACACACACACATTCAAAGCAAATAATTTCTCAAGATTGTTTACCCACATTTATCATTTTAATATTCATGTAAATTAAGTTTTTCATATAGGTTACTAAAAAAAGTCAACAAACAAATGAATATTTTAGTGATTAATTCTTTTTAAGTGTATCTTAATGTTTTGAAAATTTAAATTATATATATATATATATATATATATATATATATACCTATTGTAATTTTAACATAAAATATCTCCAATACTTTCAACTTTTTTCACATTATACCCTTGTACTAAAATTTCAGCACATTGTACCCATTCATTCTCAATTTTTGACATATTAGACCCCGTCACTCTCAATTTCTGACACATTAAACCCTCATTGAAAATTAACAGTTAAAAATATTCAATTAGTCCCTGTAATTTAAAAAATTTTCAATTTAATTCTTAGGATTTTTATTATTAAGAATTAAGTTAATAAAATTACTAAAATAATTCAATTAAACTTATTAAAAAATTTTAAAATTATATACTTTCTATATCATTAAAATGTCAATCATCTATTTCAAATAGATTTATAATAGAGTGTGTGTCTATATATATATATATATATATATATATATCTTAATTTTGCATTAAATATTTATATAATTAATAAAAATATGGCAAAAATTATGCATAATAAATTTTTAATCAATAAAAAATATATGAGATAATTAATAAATAAAATACTAGTGAAAATTACAAAAATAGATTTGATAACTTTAACAATAATAGTATAGTCAATTAAGGTGTCTTATGCATTTACTTTCTTTTTTGCAAAGTAAAATATACTTTGTTAATAATTTTATATCTTAATTTTGCATTAAATATTTATATAATTAATAAAAATATAAAAAATTATGCATAATTTTTAATCAATAAAAATATATGAGATAATTAATACATAAAATACTAGTGAAAATTATAAATTTAGATTTGATAACTTTAACATCAATTAAGGTGTCTTGTACATTTCCTTTATTTTTTACGAAGTAAAGTATACTTTGTTAATAATCACTACTAGATTATAAAATATACTATCATCCTATAGTGATAAAAATAAAGTAAATAAAAATAGCTAAAAAATAAAGTCACCCAAGAATCTTCTGTAAATTAATATTTTATTTATTTAGAAATCTTAATTAATAAAATTATTAATTTATTAAATATTAATTGTAAGAGAGATGACTATATGCAATAACATTTTATTAACAAATATTATAATTTTTCATTAGCATTTGATTTACTAAATAACTCATGTATTTTTTATTGATTAAAAAATTTATTATGAATTAATATTTGGCATTTTTTATATTAATTATATAATATTTAGTGTATAATTAAAGTATGTCATAATTTTTAAAGCTAAATATATATTTTTACTATTGCAAATCCATTAGGACTAGATGATTGAACTTTTATTATTATAAAAAAATAATTTTTAATAAGTTTAATTGAATTATTTTAGTAATTGTATGCACTTAATTATTAATAATAAAAATATAATAATTAAATAGAAAATTTTTAAAATTACAAGGTCTAATTTAAATATTTTTAACCATTAATTTTGCAATAAGAACTTAATAATATCCTGTCTTGTTATAATACAAATATATGTATTTATACAAATGAAATTAGAACCATTGAATTAATTTTTATTTGATTATAATCATTGATTATTTTTGTATATTAATACCCATCAAATGTATCAATAGTAATAATTAAATAAATATCTGAAATTAAAAGTGAAAGAATTCAATGCGTCGAAATTTTAACAAAAGAATGTAATGTAAAAATCAAAAAGTAATTGCAGAAAGTTAAGATGCATGATAAAATTGTAATGAAAATTAGTTGGAATGAAGGGGAAATAAATAAAAGAGAAAAATGGTAAATATGGAAAACTTTTTGACCCAGAATGAGAATAGAATATGTTACGTTAGCATTTGACTTCACTTTTGGATTTGTTATAAGAAAAGAGAGGACAGGTATCATCATCCCTAATTTCAAGGTAAGAGTAAAAAAGCCAGCAGCATGCATGAAAGAAAGAAAGAAAGAAAATAATTTAATTTGTTTCATTTTTAAAGAAAAAAAGAAAGAAAGCTGAGCCTGTGTCTGTGGCTGTGGCTGCTGCTTCAGCTGCTAGCTGCAGAAAGAGATAGAGAGAGATAATACAAGAAATTAAGAGAGTACGTAAAAGGGTGTCATGAGACAATGCGTATTGCCGAGGAACCGACCGCGATCTTTCCTGAAGATTTTAGCCCTTCTCATGGCTATTAGCCTTTTTATTACAATTTACAATACATACTCACTCACTCACTCACTCTCTCTTCTTCATCTTCTTCTTGTTCATTGTGGGTTGTGTTTGATATATATATGTCACTTACTCTATACTTCTGGTCCTTCTGAGGAAACATATGTGATAAAGTGGACCTCTCATCTATATGAGGAGGCAAATTAGCTTTTCTTTAACTGTGTTGCAGAATTCAAGAAAAGATATTTCATGTGTTGTGTGCATGCCTCATCCATATCATACTATTTTATCATTATTAATCCTCTCATAACCCATATCTCCCTACATTTCATATTTGAATTTTTTTTCCATGGAATTTAAGAATATATCTCTACGCTCATACTGGTGCTGCAAAACACAATTTTTTTTTATTTTTTATAAATTTATATCAAATTTTAACATTTGTTAAAACTAATCTAATTTAACATATTATTTATAATTTTATCACAATTATAATTTGATAAAATAAAAAAGAAAAAGTAAAATATGCACATAACATCTGAGATAAAGTAACTAATATCTATTTTTAAGAGTTCCACATTCATATTATCTAAGTACTAATTATAATGGTTAGTTACTGTCCAATCTAAGTAATTTTTAAAAATATAAAATAAAAATAAGAATAATTTATTTAATTTATAAAAATTATGTTCATTTTTTTTAAAAAAATCTAATTTTAAAGCTTTATATGAATGTGGAGTCCATAATAATAAGGTTAGCTAATGCATCTTAAAATGTCAACTATGTATTTCAATTTTTAATTTTTGACCAAATTATAATTGTGCTAAAATTGTAAATAATATGTCATATTGGATTAATTTTAGCAAAATTTAGGATCTATTTAATTTTGAAAAAAAAAACACTGCTTTTTAGAAAAAATTTTCAAGAAAACCAAATAAATAGAAATAGAATTTATTGTTTAGTTGTGATATTTTCTAATTTACAAAACTGAAAAATTATTTTCAAAATTTTTCAAATCATAAAAGAGTTTAGAAAATTAATAAAAAAGATATTTTCTAAATTTTCCAATTAATATTTTACTATTACCATAACTTTCGCTATCGCCACCATCATTATAACCTCCACCATGACCACAACCACCCTACCTCCATCACCATCACGGCTATGGCAAACTGTTGACACACAATAGTTGTAGTAACACCACCACCACCATCAAAATCTCTAGTACCACCATAGCCTCCACTTTCTTCATCACAACCGTAAATTCTGCCACCTCCACCACCACCATCGTAACCTCCTGATACAATGGGTACACCACCATTACCCCCACCAACACCACCACAACATTTGCCACCTCCTCCACTGTCACTGCCATCACAGTCTCCTAACATAGTGGTTGTACCACCACTACTATCACCATCATAACCTCTGCTACCAATACCACTACTACCATAACTTCCATTACCTCTACCACCATTACAATCTTCACTACCTCCACCGCTATTATAATAGTCTCATAACTTTTAATTGAAAATTAAAATTAATTAAATGTGCAAAATTTAAATTTTTTTAAAAAATGAATAAACTTGATATTAAATAATATTATATGAACTAAAATAATAATAATAATTATATTAAATACTTATTAGAAGTCATTAGAAATCCTTTTTTAGTAAATTTAAAATTATAACATAATATTAAATAATTATAATATTAATTTTGGGCAGTATATTATCATAAATAAATTCTTAAATTTATTAAATATAGCTACTTTTTAGATTTAATTTTAGAGTCAAATTTAATTTTTATTTATTTTGAGTTTGACTAATTATATACGAACTAATTTATTTTAGAAGTATAGTTATATTAATTGATCATTTAAAACCAACTTATAATTGAATCTTATGAATACATATTATTTATAAATATTACATCATTTTTATACACCATGACTGAACTTGTGAATTTCAATAAGCAAACCAAAATACAAAAAGAGTATTTGAAATCCTTAATATGTATTTGCTCTTTCTTTTGTCTACAAATAAAAAGAGCCTTGATTGAAAATGTGAGGCTTCAATTTGACAACATAAGGATATATACTCCTTTAATTGATTAGATTCATGAACTGAAATTATAGCTTTAAACATGGGAAAAAAAGATAATCTTCAATTTAGAGTACCCATAAAATTAGATTCTTGTCTATTAAAATCCCTTATTTGGAATGGTTTCGTATCGATAGTTTTAAGAAAATATTATTGTAGAAGTATAAACAACTTATTTTCCAAAAGCAGAAGTGTGAAGAGATGCAAATGCTCAGCTTGTAATAGAATATTTATATGTATAGTTTACATATGCTATATCCCAAATATGAAATAAAAGAATGAATAGAAGCATGAACCAAATTCATAGTAGTTTCAATATCAAACTTTCACATCTAATTGTAGCCATTTTGGAGTCTCCACATTGGGAGAACACAAATGGGTCGCTCTCTTTTTTCACAAAACAATCACCAAATGCACATTTCAGTTACCCAAACAAGGCCCTATGATCCCTGTCAAACATTAACGTCTGCGAAATGATATGCCCTCTCATAAATGTGGTTTCTTCATTGTTTCAACCAACATGGTCCAAAACCCATTTTAGGGCAACCCCTTATTTCATATCCCCACATCAACCATTACTACAATTCCATGAAATGTAAACATCATTATCAGCAGCAGCTTAAAAGAAAAGAGCATTCATGCATGCAGTACCCAATTTCCGACAAGAATACAAAAAAATTCATAGCCTAATCCATCGTTTTTACATACATATGAAAAAAAAAAAAAAAAAAAGAACGACAAGAAAGAAAAGGGCTTTAGTGGGCAATTAGTTCTTCAATGGAAGGAACTCAAAAAACTGGTAAGGAGTGAAGTTAGCATTCATGGCTGCAGCTACTGCTGATGATGTCTCAGTTTCTTTATCATTAATGCTTTGAATACCATCAAAACCTCCACCAGTACTACTACGAAGAGGAAAGAGCTGAAGTGTTTGAGATTCCCCACATCCACATCCACACCCACTTTCTTCTTCTTCTTCTTCTTCTTCTTCTTCTTCTTCATTGATGACATTACTATTGTTGAAGCTGTTATAAATAAGGCCATGCCCATTTTCTCTGCAGTAGGGGGCTATGAAGATATTAAGGTCATGGGTAGTTTTAATGAGCTTTGGATCCATTGTTCTTATTGTTGGTGCTGTAGATGTTGTTGTTGTTGTGGTTGCTGCCGTTAGGGTTGTAGTTGTTGTACAAGTAGTGTTAAAGCTATTAGTAGTGTTTATGAGGTGGGTGGGAGATGGACAAGACAACTGCATCATCTGCCACGTGGCATTCCTCTCCATAAAGCTTCTTCTATGTTGAAATTCTACTTCATCGAATTGAATCCATCCCTCTCCTGCTCTACACTCTGCCACTGCTCCTCCTTTTACTGCTCTTTGTATTGAAATTGATTCCTGAAGATTTCATAAATGTTATTATGGCCATGCAACACATCAATATCCACTCACTCACTTTTATTACTCATGCACAAAACTTTTGGACATTCTTTTCTACTACTTCTTATATATTATTAATACACTAGCTAATTCTCTTATAAATACCAACAAATGCCACGATTAAAGTGCAAACATATACAAACAGATTAGAACCCAATTTGTCTAGGGGTTAGCAGTGTCTTTTCAGCATCATGGGTGCCCCTAAAATCTCAAATTGACTAGCCTAAATTGTACCTTTGCCATTGCCATGACTCCATAATATATAAGCACAAAACCCAAAGAGAAAACAACAAAAACAACAAAAACCCAGCTTTGTTTCTTTACAGCAGCCCCGACAGAAAGGAAGTAATGCAGCTTTTGAACCCTTCTTTACATTTCCCAACATAATATACAAAATTTTTTTGGTGTATATATCTTCTTCTTCTTCTCTTCTCCTACATATAATAAACCTTCTATTCTAATAACATTCGTATCTTTTGTGCGTGTATATATATATACATATAATGAAAAAAAAAAAAAAAACAAAAGAAACAACTTTTAATCATAAGGTAATTATCAAAGGTAAATTGCATGTTATATGGCTTTTCTTTAAGGATTAATGATAGTGTATGTGAGTAGAGAATTAAAGAGGAGTACTGTTATTTTCAAATATGTAGAGAAAAGACAAATGAAGATAAAAAAGAATAGACCTCTGGTAGTATACTGCAGTTAGTAGAGGGAGGCCAGTTCTTGGTCTGTTCACCACCTTCATAAGCTGTCCTATTTGCTCCTGTGTAGACAAAAAGAAAAACAAAAAGAATACAGCCCTTTTCAATACTCTCCAAACAACAATTGGAATTCTAAAAAGTAACCCATCAAACAGCTCTAACTAACAACAAAATGGAATTTTGAAAAAAGCCATACATATCAAAACATTTTTATCTTTTTCTCAAGCAAAGATAATAATATTATAGTTTTTTTCTTTTTTGAGATAAATGTGCAAAAAGGTATTATTATTTTTTCTCTTATATATAGATTCCAAAACCTGATTCCTTCCTTTCAAAGATCTCTACATCACGGTGTTGCTGCTGCTGTTGCTCGTGTTCAGGGGCTAGTGCAGATTCCATTTGACGGCGTCTTTTTTGCCTCTCTCTCGCCTTGTGGTTTTGAAACCAGTAAAACACATTCTTCCCTTCAATCTTTCCATATCTTCTGAGCTGTGCTGTTATGTGTTGAATTTGTTCAGCTGATGGCGTTCTTGTACCTCTTCTGTACAATTCCTCAAGTGTTCTTAGTTGCTCTGGTGTTGGATTCCATCTTGAACTTACTATAACTGGCTGTGTATGGAAGTCTCTTTTGCTTTGATCAGCCATAGTGGCTGCATAAAAAAAAATAACATAATATATCTTTCAGATTCAAATTACATAAGAAGCTCAAACCCAAAAAAAAGACATACAAAATGCAGAAATAAAACATACCAAAATGGTGATTCAGTGAAAACAAATCAGTGCCATGAAGACGGCTAACCCTGGGAGGGCTAGAGTTAGAAGGGTTGTTTGTAGAATTAGGCACTGCTGTCCTTGGAATGAGAGGCCTAAGCTTTCTGCCATTGAAGGAATCTGTTGCCATGTTGAACTCACCACCGCCATCACTATAACCCATCATCCACATTTTTGATGCAGTAGGGAACAAAACAACCAAAAAAGAAAGCTAAGTTGTTGTTGTTCTTTATTTCTGTTCCTCACTCAAGGAAGAATGGGTAAAGATTTTAGGTGATAAAAGTGGATAATAAAACAAGAGGAGGAGTAAATTTGCTTTTCTTTTCCTCAGATGGAATGGGGCTGAAAAATTGGTGTTGGGTTGAGCAGGAACAAGAATAGCATGAAAGAGGTGATTCAAAATATGGAAGTGGTTACCTTTATTACAAAGGCAGTAACTGTTGTTTATAAATAGTATATATATTGATGCTAATAAAGAGAGTCCTAGCTCGTTTTGGAAATGGGGTTAGTATTGTATTGTAGTTTTTGAGTCTTGAGGTGTTCTAAAAGAGATGGGGATTGATCACACACTACACATCTCCAACTACATCCAAAATGAGGTAGATAGAGAAAAAAAAAAAAAAACAAAGTTAAAATTATAATTAATGTATATATATTATCATCTATTGGTTCAAGTGATGCGAAAATTAAATTATTTTAAATGAAATTTTTAAATTCAAATTCCATATATAATTGTATATATGAAAACATAGATATTTAAAAAAATATTGTCTGATTTATAAATTTATCTAATTTAATGTAAAAAAAAAAGTGGTGCTTATATGTTGGTTAATTATAGAACATTAAAAAGTGAGAGCATGACATTAGGTTGACTAGCGTTCCTTTTTCCCCTTCTCTTTGGTTTGTTACTCGATATTATATTACATGTAGACTTTCACCAGCCGATGTTATAATACCATTTTAATCTAAACACAAGATGCTAATTCCACCATCAAAATTAAGAAATTTGTCTAATTGTCACAGTTTTATTCTATTTCCTCAACGTGCGGATTCCAAGAATCAGATCCCAATAATTAGAAATTAGAGTAATAATTTTTTTTTTTAGAAAATGAGCTCCATTAAAAAACGAAACTAAGAAACATCCAACAATTAGATTACTAATTAAAATCCCAATATTAGCTAGACTGAAATTTCTAATAAATTTAATTTAATCCATTTTAAGATGGATGATTTATTATCCCATTATGTTTGAGACCAAAACATTAATAGAGGTTATAAGTTTATTCCTCCAACTCTTATTAAAAAAATTTTACCATTCTTATGGTATTATTTGAGTTAAATCAGAATAGTTAGAGTCAAATATCAATAATTTAGAAACTTTTTTTTTCAAATCTAATTGGGTTCACCTCAATTTCTGTAACTTATATAATAAAATATTTAATAAAAAACACAAATGAAACATGTTGTCCTATACTATGTTAAAATTGCCAATATGTATGTATGTGTGCGTCGCTGTATATACAGGTGAAAAAACTCAAAGGTAATTGGCAAGCACTGCCAGAGTGCTCATCTCATAACAGAATTTGTTTTTTTTTTTTCTTTTATTTCTAAAAGGAAAATAAACTATTGCAAATTTCCATTGTTGATTCAATATTCAAATTTAATTTGATAGCCTTGCTCTTTTTTTTTTTTTTTTAAATTTCAAAAGACATAAATATATTAGTTTGACACATAAGGAAATACCATTGCAAAAAGTGGCATGTTTTTTTACTTTGCAACAATTAAACATACTCAAATAATGTCTAAATCCAACAATTTAAGGCAAAAAATAAAAGGATCCTCAAACAAGAAAATATCCTTTTCAATTGTCTCAATAATAAGATTAGAATGATAAATTCTATTATAAAAGAACCAATAAAAGAAAGGCATTAGACATTACTCAATAAATAAAAAATGAAATACTTAAACTTAAAAGGTTATCCTTTCGAACTATTTGAACATTATACAACTTGAGTTAGGAGGGTACAAATTTTTTCTTTTTAAACAAAAGAAGAAAAAAAAAACTTATATTATATAGGGCGGTTACGGTTGCCGGTTCAGTTTACGAACCGACGATGGTTCCACCTTAGGTGAAACAAAATTGAAACTGACTAGTTTTGGTTTACTATTCGTTCAGTTCAGTTTTTAATAATATTTTTATTTTATAAAAATAAATAATTTACTTTTAATTTAAAATAATAATATTTATATTACATAATTAAATCAAATTACTTTAAAAGTAAATAAATTACTTTGAATCTAGATTAAAAATTAAACAATTCACTTGAAATAAAAAATTTAAAGAGTTTAAATTAAAAATAAAATTAAAGTAAATATACTAAATTAGTTTACAGTCTATATATTGGTTTGAAATAAAAAAAAAATTAAAGTGTTTAAATAATAAATTAAATTTGAAAAATAAAATGAACAAAAACTAAAAGGTTTGAACTTAATTTCCTTACCAAAAATTAAGTGGTCTAAGTATCATCTTGGGGTTTAGAGGAATGTCTACATAATTCTCTTACTTTTTTTCTTTAAAATTGCTTACCCATTTACCTTTTAAATTTAATCATTTCCTATACCATAAGTTGAAGTTCTCATTTCTCCTTTTGTTGTGAAATCAAATAAATCATATTTTCTTCTCTTTCAATTTCTTATGTCCTTAATTCCGCTCTAGTCCAATTATCGTTGCATATTTGTACATCCAATGATTCAGGAGCCATTAAAGATCAAGTTTCATCCAAAATGCTTCTTCCCTCAATAAATGCTTTTCTTAATAGCAATCGTTGAAACTAGACTAGAAAAAAATTATTTAGCAATTTGTGCAACGAGTAAAAATATATTTTGGTGTTGACTCCACCATTTAAGGATGGAAAAATCTTTACTTATTTTACTATCACCAAACTCAAAAAGTAAATGTAAAGTTTGGGAGATGAACTATATGATACTCGAGGACTTTTATGTCTTTGCATCAAAATATGATCACTTATATTAATTTTCATTTGTTTATCTTGAACTTAACTACTAGTAAAAGTAGAAGGAATAAAAGAACAACAAAGATATATAATTACAAGTAGAAATATGTTTATTATATTCATTAAAAAAATTCTAATACTACTCTTCTAACATTACCAATTATTACATCAATATCAATTTCATTATTATCTATAAGATCTAAACATTCATAATATACATTTAAAACAATCATTTAATCCATCTATTTTATATATAGGATCAACAACACATGTGATAAGATTAATTAATAGAATAAATTTAAAATAATTTAACCATTTTAATTTCATTAATAAAATGTATTCTCTTAAAACAATATCATTTTCATATTCTTGTAATGCACCATCAATAATAATGCATTCAAAAAATAGTAAATGAGATGTAGAATAATAAACACCACTTCAAACATATGTTGCATCATTAAAAACTTTTAAAATATCTAAAAGTTTTGTGCTAACTTCTTAATTTTGTGGATATAAATTAATTTGTGACACGTTGTTGGACATAAATGTGGACAATAAATCTATATATCCATATGACTTATTTAATAATTCATAAGTTGAATTCCAACGAGTTGAAACATCTCTTAGGAATTTTTCAGTCTTTTACCATTTTTTTTTTCAAAATTTTCCACATGATTTCATAAATTGTGGAGTTATACATAAGAATGAAATTACTTTTTTTTTTAATAGGAGACAGAAGTACATTCAAAGGTCTTAAACCATCTTAAACACATAAAGTCAAAACATGATATGCACATCTAACATGAAAAAATTTACATCTAATATTAGGTTGACAAAGAGTTTGGAGATCATTAATTAATGTGGTATTTGCAGCCACATTATCAAAAGAAATTGAAAAAATATATATATTTTTTGCTAATCCATATTCTTCTAAAATATTTTAATCATTCTAAAAATATTTACGGCGGTATGCCAGTCATTAAAAAATCTAAATGCAATTATTCTTTTTGTAATAACCAATTATTATCAATCTAATGACGTGTATTGCCCATGTATGGATGATTTTGTCAGTGGTCATTCCAAATATCACTATAATAATTAACAAAACCTACTTTTTCACTTAAAATAAAAGATAAATGTTTCATATTAATCATTCTATCTTATTCTATTTTATTTTATTTTATTCATCACTATATTTAAATAATTGAGAAGAAAAAGAAGATATTGCATACATGAACATTTGAGATTGTCTCTTTTCAACACCAAATTGTGTTGAATGCTAGTTCATCAAATACCTTTTAAATGTGTCATAGCCATCTCCAACTTTGAATTTGTAATTTTGGCGATAATCATTACAAATGATGTCATAGGTGTCATCCGCATTACACTATCTCTTAAAATGCACTTTAAAAAAATTGAATTGAAATTTTTCTTCTTGAACTTGTGGTGGAATATTTGTTGCAATTCCATCCACACAAACTTTTTAAATTTCTTGTATTGAATAATTATCTTCCAAATTATCCATCATATTATCCAAATTAACACTATTTGGTTGTGATTCACCAAAATATTTTGATCTCGATCTATCACTCCTTTCTCTTTCACTCACTATTTCTTAAAAAAATATAATGAGTGAATACAAAATTGGAGAATTAAGAGAATAAAAATAGAAAGAGAAAATAATTAAAAAATATTATAGAGTATGAAGGTGAATAAATAAATAAATGAAATATAATATTATATCAAAGAGTTAATAATTGAAAAAAAATAAATGGAGACTAATGAATTTAAATCTAAAGAATTTTGAGAGAATTGAGAGAAATTAATTTGTGAAAAAACTCTTCTTGTTCCTCTATCTATTTATAGATAACAATTAAATTTTTGAACTTTTTAAAATAACTTCATAAATTAGTTGTTATATATCTGTTAAAAGATGATAAAATTGTTTTTTCTAACTTAATTCACTTTTTTTTTTTTTTTATAACTCGTACCCCCGCGTTGCATGTAGAGATAAACGCAACATTCAACGGTCTCATTTTTATTGGACAGTTGCATGTTGCCAACGACCTGATTTTTTCTTTAATATGGTTTGGAATCAGAATCCACGGTTCACAAATTCAGGATCGAAAGCAGTGTTGAACCAATTGCTTCTTTGATTCCCAGCCAATTCCAGCCTGGATTTGACTGCTTTCACTTTTGATTTTGATCAAGCAGGTTCCAAACTTGAACCGGCCCATGACCACTTCTTATACTATAGTTTAATTGATTTGATAATTGCATCGATTGATTTGATTGATACTATAATTTTAGACATATACAAAATTAATAATGTTCAAAAATTAATTTCTTTTTATCTCATATTAAAACAACACAATTCAAAATTTTGTGATCGTTTCTCTAAAAATAATTTTAGTGCTCGGTAAGTGGTGAATAAATACTAAAATAAATATTATATAGTAATATATTATGGTGCTTTCTACCATTACTTTATTTTTTAAAAAATAAAATATACTTGATCAATAACTACCATTAGATCATGAAAAGCATATTCATTTAATGACAATCAAAACAAAGTAAAATTAAAGTCCCAAAAAACAAAATTACTATAGAATCTCCTACTTATTTATAGTTATAATTAATTTCAATTATATATTATTAAAAACTAATAATAAGCTTAAAATAAATTAATTTACGATTTTTAAATAAGTTAGTTTGTGAGCGTAGACAAGTTAGGCATTTTTTAGCTCAATTTAACTCGACTGATTTATATGACAACCTTATTAATTAATTTCAAATTGAATATGTTAAACAAATTACTAATATTTTTTTTGAGTTATATATGTATAGAGAGAGAGAGAGAGAGTAGAGATTTTAAGGGAAGAGATGAGGGTAGAAAGAGAAAGTGAAAGCGGTTCATGTTTTGTGAATTGTGATATGTGTGAAGAATGTGAAAAGAGAGAAATAGAGAATTAAAAGTAAGAGTAAAAAGGACAAAAGAAAAGAAAGAGAAAAAAAAAGAAGAGAAGAGGAAGCGTGGAATTCTGGGAGGGAGGGGAAGATTAAGATTATTGGGAGTAGCAAATGAAAAACGACGTGACGATCATGAGGGTTATCATAACACTCATCAAAAACCCTTCTCATTTATTGTTCTCTTCATGTCTCGTGCTTTTCACTCTTATTCTATATCCCAACTGCCCCTTCTCTTTTCTTTACATTCACATTCGCATTTCAACTTCTCTTTTATCAATACATTAATTCAAGTAAAAATAAAATTTCACTCAAAATCTATATTAAAAATTATAATATCAAAAAGAAAAACTTTTCTTCTCTCATCCATACCATCAGTGTAATCGAGCTAAATAGAATTATAATACCGTCAAATTTAAATTCGAACTGATTCTAACATTACATTTGATACTCCAAATTCAATTTGAACTAAAACTGAAATTATTTTATAAACTTAGTTCAACTTGATCAAATAATTTTATAATTTAATTTAATTTAACTCAACTCAATTAATTATATGAAATTTTAAAATATATAAAGTTTGAAATATTTATACTCTATTTGAGCATGAACTTTAATAGAAGTAGAGAATATAATTATATAAATTCACTAAAAAAAATTGTGTACCCTTTAATTACCATCTGAGATAGCAAACACATGTTTTTATATATGTTTCTTCCATTGTTTTGTTGGTTGTTGGGTTTGGCTAACATTTGTTGTCCTTTTTCATGTAAACATGTGTGCTAGCTTAGCTAGAATGATGTTACACTTTTACGTGCTATCACAATTACTGTCTCATTTTTGGAATCTTCCCCTTTCCCAAACCTTTACAATTATTTATTTAATTTATTTTTAAGCCCCGAAACTATAGTGATTTTATTTATTGAGCCTTTATCATTTTATTATATTGCATTGAGTTCATATACTATTATTTGTATATACATTGAATTCCTATACTATTATTTATATATACATTGAGCTCATATATTACTATTTATGTAATACATTGAACCTCTAATAATTTCATAAAAAATCTATAGATTTATCAAATTGGAGCTTAATGTATACATAAATAATAGTATAAGGGCTCAACCGTTAAGTCATTTTAGGGTTATTTCTTAGATCGACTCTTTGTTAGGATAATTTTGAGTCTGTTATGAGTTTCTTAATTTTTTTATTAATTTCAAAATTTTTGAAAATTCTTATGAATTTTAATTATTTTTCATAAGTATGTTTTGAACAAATATTATTTTATTTTAGAGAATATCAGAGCAGGAACTATCGATAATAGACGGATACAGAATCGTCAGCTGACTCGCTCCAATTGTAAGTTAATAAATTGAACTGTGTGTGAGTGTTTTCTATACATAGCGGTTTTATAAAATTTAAGATAGTAACATGCTTATATAAAATTTTAGTTATGTTACTTTAGGCTATACTTAGTATTATGATTATTTTATTTTATTTTATATTATTTGATTTATAAGTTACAGCTTTTTTAAATTGTGTTACATTTTTGTTATATATTAGTTTTGAAAAATATTGGTAGAACGGGCTAATTAATGAGTTTTATCAAGACTATGTGCACATTGGTAAAGATTGAGAGATAGATCTAAATTTTATGATTGATTAACTAGGACGAGTGTCTCGGTAAATACCTTAACTTTCAGGGACCACCAGTGATAATTTCATAAAAAATCTATGAATTTATTAAATTAGAGTTCAGTGTATATATAAATAATAGCAAAAAGGCTTAATACAATGCAATAAATAATAGAGACTAAGTAAAAAAAAAACCGCTATTCTTCAAGGACTTAAAAATGAATTTTACCTTATTTAATTAATAAGGACGGATGGATGTGTACATTTATATAACCTTTGTCGATGTCCATGTCCTGGCTGGTGGTGGTGGTGGTGGTGGGTGCAGTTGCAGCTAATAAGATAGATTGCTGCTACAACTAGCCATATAACTAGCTACCTCCACAGTACTCACTACTTTCTAATATATGATACAAAATCCCTTGCTCATTATGATGGAATCATTCCTTTCAATTTTTTCTACTGCCTGCCCCTGGCCTCTTTGTCCTCATTGGAATTTCCCCATTATTATTATTATTATTATTATTGCTTAATTATTACACCAACTTTGTTTCCATTGAATTTCTTTATCATATGTCTACCCTGTTTTTTTTTTTTTTTTTTTCCCCAATTTCTTTATCATACGTATATATGCTGATTGTCTACCTAGCTACACAAAGTTTTCAAATTAAAGAGGAGGTTACAACAAAATTAATTGCATTAGACTGCTAAGCAACGCATTTATTTCTTTCCTTCAATGAGCTAATATATTCTTGTTCAGACCGGAAGACGATGCTACTCATCAAGTACATTTACCCGTGGTAACTAACACATAGATCTATAGCAATTAAGGACTAAGTACGAAATAGATAAAATACCGAATCGAATTAAAATACCGAACCAAATGGAATTAAATTTCATCAATTATTATTCAATTGACAAATAAAAAATAAAATATCTATTATAGTACAATATAAATTTAAAGTGATGATAATAATTTTAGTTCTATAAATTATATTGTTTTTTCAATTAAGTCATGAGAAAATTTTTTTACTATTAAATTTTATAAGTTTTAAAAAAGTTTTATGTTAATCAAAATAATTTTATATTAGTCAAACCTCAAAATCAAACTTTTTCTTACATTTCAGTTCTAAAACTATATTTAAAAGGTCATTTTTGATATTTTAAATAAATAATATTTTATTTATTTATTTATGATATTATTTAACTTTTATGATAACTATATAACTCACTAAAATAATTTCAAGAAAATTTAAAATAAAAAAATAATTTTTCTTAAATTATTATTTTATTAACAATAATAAATAAAATTAATTAAGTATTTTTATTATTTAAAAAATATAAATTTTAATTAATGTATTTTAAATGAAAAAAATTTTAAAATAGGCTTTGTACCAAACCGTCTAACAATTTTAAAATTTAGTACTGGTGCTAGTGACTTTATTTTTAAAACTCCTAAATTTTATATGATTTCAGAGATTTAAATTTATGTATCACATAAATTTCTAAAATCTATTTTAAATCGTACCACATTGATCCGTTCAAAAAGAACTAAATTTTTATATCAAATCGTTTGATGATTTTAAAATTTAGTACTGTTACTAATGACTTTATTTTTAAAATTTCTGAAATTTTATATAATTTCAAAGATTTTAAATCTGTAGATTTTCATGATCCACAATGACTCCTACTTGCCATGATCCACAAGCTATGCTAGAAATAGAATCTCGTTCATATAAAAATCCTTGGGCTCATGCCATGACTGTTTAGGTAGAGTGTTCATTTAGTCGGTTCAGACTGAACCAATTTAATCAAATGAAACTAAATTAAAATCAAATGGAGCTAAATTAAATAAAAAACTAAACCGAATATAATCCAAAAAAATTCAATTTTTTTAGAAATATTAATTATTTTAATATTTTTCATTAAATTTTTACACTATAAAAATAAAAATAAAAATATAAAATATAAAATATAATTTTTTAATTGTTTACGTTAATTAAAATTTTTAAGCATAAAACCAAATTAAACTGAACTCAAATTTTGATTTAGTTCAGTTCAATTCATAAAATAAAAAATGCAAAGTATACAAATCGAACCGAATCATATTAGGTTGTTTCAGTATTTAGTTGGATTAATTTGGAATTCTTGTAAACCCCTATTTCTAATGATATTCGTAAAATCTGAACTATGTTGAACCACAAAAAACTGATTTTTCTATTCCTACTAATGTCTACAAGCTCACAGAATAGTCGGATAACATAAATGAATGCATCGACTCGTCTATTATCTTATACATCCAATATACATACATATGTGTCACAATCGTCGGAACTCGACAGTACAAGTAATTAACTCGCAAATTAACGAAAGTGACTTACATCCATTTGAGTGCAATTGGTAGAGGGCTATATCATAAGCTTGTAAGAACTCTTTTAGAAAGGAATTTTAAACGTCAATATGTTACTTATATGGAATAGAATTTAAATTTTATTTTAGATATGAACATGGCCAAATTTGTAACAATTTGTTGAAGAAGTCTAAATTTGTACTAGGAATGGGTCTGAGAACGAATCAACGAGGTATTACCTAGCTACCAAATTTCAAAAGCCATATGCGTACACATGGTTTGGGGTATTTGCCAAAGGATCATCATAAAGTAAAGTTTCAGATTGAAATAAAGTGTTTATTTATCCTGGAAATAAGGGAGTTTATATGAAGAAGTCTGGTAACAAGAAAAGGTTGGGAAATATTTGATGATGTAGCAAGGAGTGCTAAGAAAATGAAAGAAGGCCAAACTACGGCACCATATGTTCTTGCTGTTACATACACTTAGGCTAAACTTGCACCACTCGCTACTATTACTCTTAAAGACTTTGTTTTGAATAATATTAAGCCTATAATATGTTTGAAGAATGATGTTTGTTGATGCTGACTATATAATTTTGGAAGATGTTTTCTTTTCTAAATTTAATGCAATAACTACTATTTTTGCTTACTTATTTGATGTTTATTCTGATGGTACTGTGCATACACTTGATCACATCCTGAGCATTTCATACTTAAATTCTATTGATATTGAACCAATTAGTATAAGTTATACTGAATTACCTAAAAAACTTCAATTGACATAAAGTTTTTCTTTTGTATAAAAAAAGAGCTTGAGATAATAATTAAAAAATAAAAATACTCTTTGTTTGAAACTATGATTTTATGCCAGGATTAGATAGAGAGGTACCAAAACATTTTGTTCCTACTAATCCCAATATTAAACTAATAAAGTAGAAGTTTAGGCAATTAATGCAACATTTTGAATTTTTGTTATTACTTAAGTTAAATTATAGACATTTAAGTTAAATATTAATTTTTAATTAATTTATTTTTAAATAAATATTTAATTGGGTATGTTGGTATTTTGAGAAAAATTTAAATGAATATATTTATGTTTATAAATTATAATAGAATATATATATATAAAAGAATGTAGCACCCAATTAAAATGTGACTTAAGGGCCATTTTATTATTATTTTTCTTTCTTTCTCATTTCATTTTCTTCTTCCTTCCTCTTGTGTGACGTCCTCTACCAATCCACTGCCCCGTTCGCTCCAACACCGACATTGACCACTAGCAACAGCTCTAGCTCGCTAGAAGTACCCTCCTCCAGCAGCAGCCCCACTTCCTCTTCCTTCCCATTTCTCCTTGTTTTGGCTGGATTTTGGTTGGCCTCCGGTGATAATTCTAACGTCGGATAGTCATGATTTTAGTGTCATTAGAATCCTCATATTCCAAGTTTCCATAATCTATCTTTGGTTTCTCTAATCTCCTTCTAGATCATCTAAATTGAGATATAAACATTTGTTAGTTTTTGTTAGTTTTGGTTAATTAAGTGAGAGTTAGGCTTAATGTTGTTTAAAAAAGTTGATGTAGAGATTAAATGCTATGCTATGATAATTTTTATATATTTTTTGGATTTATTTTTAATTTTTGAAATTTTTGGTTCGGGTTACTATTTCAAGTAAAAAATTTGAGTATTTTTAATAAATACTATATATTATTTGGAGTAATGTTTGTGAAGGAAATTTTGTAAAATTAGTTATAGATAATTTATTATAATTTTTGAAAGTTAAATGTGAAAAATATGAATTTTAGAGAAAAAATTGTGTAATTTGATTTTAAATTAATTTTTGGTAAATTTATAGTTAATTAACATGTATAATGATAATTTTAGTTATTAGATTGTATAAATTAATTTTATTAGCTAAATTAGTGTTTTTGTATATATTAATTATTTAATAGAATTTATTATTTAAATAGCCCAATTAATTTTATAAAAGTTTGTTATATATTTTTATAACTTATATATATTTTGTGGTAGTGTTATTGTTGATTTCGGTTGGAAATTTGTTTGTAGTTTGGGAGCCTGATTCGAGTTTGGTACTGTGTGGTGAATAGAAGTGTTTTTCCTTGCAGGAATGACTATACTTCGTGTAGAAAGATGTTCATTTTACAGAGAAAATTTTACTGAAATTTTGGTAGATTTCTCGTAAAACGTGACATCAGTACATTTCTGTTTAACCATTAAGTCATTTTAGGGTGGTTCTTTAGATTGAGTCTTTGTTAGGAATAATTCCAAGTCTGTCATGAGTTTCTTAATTTTTTTATTAATTTCAAGATTTTTGGAAATTCCTATGAATTTTAATAATTTTTCATAAGAATGTTTTGAATAAATATTATTTTATTTTAGAGAATATTAGAGTGGGAACTACCAACAATAGGCATATGCAGAACCATCAGCCAACTTGCTCCAACTGTAAGTTAATAAATTGAACTGTGTGCGTGTGTTTTTTGCACATAGCAGTTTTATAAAAATTTAAGATAGTAATATGCTTACATGAAATTTAAGTTATGTTACTTTAGCCTATGCTTAGCATTATGATTATTTTATTTTATGTTGTTTAATTTATAAATTACAACTTTCTTAAATTGTGCTACATTTTTTTTATATATTAGTTTGGAAAAATATTGGTAGAACGAACTATTTGATGGGTTTTATTAGGATTGTGTGCACACTGATAAAGATTGAGAGATGGATCCAAATTTTATGATTGATTAACTGGGATGCCTCGGTGGATGCCTTAGCTATCGAGGACCGCTAGTGATTATTGAAAATGTTATGATTGGTTATTGGGATGGGTGCCTCAGTTGTTGCGTTAGCTTTTAGGGACCGTCAATAAATTATTGGATTAAGTGAATGATAGTGGTTGGTGCCTCGATTGATGCTTAGCTCTCGGGGACTGACAGTTTTATGGATTAAGTGAGTTAAATGGCTATTAGATTTTATGGAGTAGGGTTCTACCAAGATTTTTCACTTATGAATTATTAAATAAAGAATATTTTATTTTAAAGAAGTTTTATTGTAAATTTTTGATATTTATTTGAGATTGGAGAGTTAATGATTTGAAAATAAATTTTAAATACTTTAATTTAAAAATAATAAAATTTATTTTATTATTATTATTTTATTTAAGGGATTTTCAAAACCATACACTCTCTTTATTATTTTACTCAATAAGGTTTGACTCCCCTTAATATTTTTTAGGAGTTTGGAGGTTCAAGATTCGTCCTTCTTCCCTACACCGAGTTTCTTCTTCTTCGAAAGGTCTATTTGATATTTATATATGCTTGAAATTTTAGAATACTGCAGTGGCACTAGTATTATTACTTTGATCATTATGTATTATGAATTTATTGTATTGTTTGATAATGATATATTTATTTTATAATTACATTGGAGTTTGATTTAAAATATTATTAAAAGTATTATTTATTTTTCATTTAAATTTTATTAATTTTTTCCTTTAGGCTTACTACAGTTTTGGTAGCTTTATAATTTTTCATTCCTTAGTGCCGATCATGTGCCCTTTAGGTTCGGATCGTGACAAAGTTAGTATCAGAGCCTAAGTTCATTTGATTGTTAGTGTTATCTTTCCTTGAAACTACTATAGTGATTAGGATGATAATTGTCACTTGTTGTTATCATTATTTCTAGAATTCTACGTATGAGTTAGTGTTCTTGTCTTATCTTGAATTCAGTTTCTTTGTCCTTTCAAAATGAGGTGGAATCATAATGCTCCTGCTGTAAAAGTAGCATATGATAATGATGACGATGAGCAGTCTTTTTAGGATAAAGTTCTTCCTCTCGCTCCTAGACATAGAGAAGAGGTAGAGGTATGCTTAGAGCAATGGTAGCTCAGAGGCAACAACAATAACCACCTATACAGCCAGAAGTTCATGAGGTAGATCTTGTAGCTTTTATAGCCAGTATGGTAGGAATTAATCAAGGCTTAACTGCTTTTAATCAAGCTATGCCGTTAGTTCAACAGATGCTCTAGTAGAGGAGTCGAGAGATATTTAATACTGATGCTGCACTCATCTACTCCAAAATCGATAGAGTTTCTTTTGATGGTACGGGAGATGCTCTAGACTTTATTAACACCATTGAGACTAGGATAAGAGCATACCATACTGATTATTAGAGAATTATGATTATGGAGTTATCATTTCAAGTAGTAGCATAAGATTGGTTTATGTAGTCCATCCAGCCTTTCATGAATGAGTTGACCTGACTTAAGTTTAAAGATCAATTCTTGAAGTTCTTTTATCCACCTACGACAAGAGATGCTTACAAATGGTAGTTATTGCACATCAATAGAGGGATAGGCATATGGAAGAATATACCAGAGACTTTAATAGGCTATCTCAACATGCAGAAGATATTATGAGAGATCCTTACAGAACTGTTGAGTTGTATGTTATTGGTTTGGGGCTAGCCTATGTAGGCATATGCATTGAGGATCGTACTTTTAAGAGTGCAATTAAGGAGGCTAGACTAATAGTGAGGAGACATATCAAGTAAGGCATTATGGCTGATCCTTATATGATTGGTAGCAACGGATATGGGGTAGCTCAGGGATTCCAGCAACCTACTTTTTAGATTGGTAGTATGAGCATGCAAGTTGAGGGTACTTCCCAGTAGGGTAGGAGGTCTAAGACCCACAGAGTTGGCCGATATGATTATGCTAGTAATCATAGGAGTGATAGAGGTTCTAGATTTAGTTCTAGGGTTAGGAGCAACAATAGTGGATAGAAAGCTCTAGACATATCAGTTTAGGGTCTAGGGCTAGTACTTATCCCAATTATGGTTGAGTGTATAAAGGACCGTGCCATTTGTTGATTGGGGCTTATTTTAGATGTGGGCAGATAGGAAATTTTGCTAGAGCTTGTTCGAATACTAGTTATTAAACCTAGTACACCCAAGTATATTTTTCATCAGTGCCTTAGCCTTTTCAGCAGATGCCATAGCAATATAGAGCTCCTATGCATCCATAATAGAGGCAGACTCAGTTTCTAGGCCAGCAGGGTCAAGGTTCAATAAGGAGACCTAGTGGTTGAGGCTTTATACAGCCGTCTACTTCTCAGTAGGTAGGCTGCGGCCAAGCTTGAGTTTTCACTTTGACTCCTTAGGATGCGCATGCATCCAATTTAGTTCTGGTAGGTATTCTTCCAGTTTGCTATTATGATGCTAGAGTATTATTTGATCCTAGTGCATCACGCTCTTTTGTGTCTCCTATGTTTGCTTCTAGAGTGGAATGGTAAGCATCCAGGTTATTACTTCCATTATCCATAGTGACTCCACTTAGCGATGAGTTAAAGATATATGTATTCTTTCCATCTTGTCTAGTGTTAGTGGAAGGTAGAAAGTTACTAGAAGATCTAGTTTTGCTAGATGTGATAGGGTTTGAAGTGATTTTAGGAATGGATTGGTTGGTGCAATATTATGCCTTAGTGGATTATCGAGAAAAAGAAGTGATCTTCAAAATTTCAGATGATGTAGAATTCTATTTTAAAGGTGATAGGAGTTCAATGCTTCAAAATGTCATTTATGCTATTATAGTTAAGAAAATGCTTATAAGAGGATGCCAAGGCTATCTAGTTGTAGTAAGAGATGTAGAAGCGGATAAGGAGGCAATTGAGAATGTGCTAGTGGTGTGTGAATTTCTGGATGTTTTTCCTGAAGAGCTACTAGGATTGTCATGAGATAGGGAAATAGAATTCTGTATCAATGTTATACCTGGTACAAATCTTATTTCTATGCTACCATATAGAATGGCACCAGCTAAATTGCAAGAACTTAAAAAGTAGTTGCTTGATAATGGTTTTATTAAACCCAGTACATTACCTTGGGGTGCTCCAGTACTATTTGTAAAGAAGAAAGATGTTAGTCTTTGACTTTGTATCGACTATAGATAGTTGAACAAAGTCACCATAAAAAATAAATATCCACTCTCGAGGATTGATAACTTGTTTGATCAGCTTCAAGGAGCCCAGTGTTTCTATAAGATCGACTTGAGGTCTGAGTATCATCAGTTGAGGATAAGAAGTAGAGATGCACCTAAACAACATTTCAGATGAGATATAACCATTATGACTTCTTAGTAATGTCCTTTGGACTTATTAACGCACCAGCAACCTTTATGGACTTCATGAATAAGGTGTTTAGGACATTCTTGGATCGATTTATGATAATCTTCATTAATGCTGGTATATTCTAAAAGTAAAGCAAATTATGTTACGCAGTTGAGAATGGTGCTGCAGACCTTTAGAGAGCACCAATTATATGCCAAATTCTCCAAGTGTGAATTTTGGTTAGATCAAGTGGCATTCCTAGGCCATGTGATGGTATACAAGTTGATCCTAAAAAGATAGAAGCCATTACAGAGTGGTCGAGTCCCACAACAGTTAAAAAAACAAAGAGTTTTCTAGGTTTAGCTGGTTACTATAGAAAATTTATAAAAGATTTCTCTAAGATTGGTGCACCTTTAATAAGCTTGAACCAAAAGAGTGCTAAATTTGTATGGACAGATAGATGTGAAGAGCACTTTCAATTACTTAGGGATATGTTGACTTCAGCTCCAGTATTGACTCTACCATTTGAAAGTGAAAGGTATATGGTGTATTATGATGCTTCTCGAGTAGGATTGGGATGTGTGTTGATGCAACATGGTAGAGTAGTTGTTTATGCTTCAAGACAGTTGAAGAAGCATAAGCAAAATTATCCTACTCATGATTTGGAAATAATAGCCATGGTATTTGCATTAAAGATTTGGAGGCATTACTTGTATGGTGTAACTTATGAAATATACACCAATCATAAAAGCTTAAAGTACATTTTCCAGCAAAGAGACTTGAACTTGAGGCAAAAAAGATGAATGGAACTTTTGAAGGACTATGATTGTTTTATTCTGTACCATCCATAGAAAGCCAATGTGGCAGTTGATGCTTTAAGTAGGAAGTCAGCGAGCAGTGTTGCCTATATTTGCATGGAAAGGAGGGTAATTATTCAAGAGTTTCATGAGTTAATTGATCAAGGGTTGCAGTTGAAAGTAACCAAGAAGTGTCTTTTAACTAAGTTCATAGTACAATCAGTGTACTTGGATTGAGTTAAAGTAGCCCATAAAAGGGACCTGCAGTTGTAAAAGACTATATTTAAAGTGCAACAAGGTCAATCCAAGGATTGTGTTTGACAGTGAGGGCATGTTATGCTTGGGCACTTGGATATGTGTGCTAGATGTAAAGGATCTGAGGAAAGAAATTATGAAAGAGGCATATTTTTCTGCTTATAGTCTTTATCTAGGTTCTACTAAAATGTACCATGACTTGAAAGATACATATTAGTGGAATGGAATGAAAAAGGATGTTGCAGAATTTGTATCTAAGTGTCTCACTTGTCAGCAAGTGAAGTTAGAACATCAGAGGCCTTTGGGATTATTACAGGAGTTACCTATCCCCGAATGGAAATGGGATATGATCACCATGGATTTTGTGACTGGATTGCTTCATATAATTGGAGGTTATGATGCTATTTATGTGATAGTTGTCAGGCTAATTAAGTTAGTGCACTTTCTGTTAATTAAGAAGACGTACTCCATTGACAAATTGGCAAGATTATATGTTAATAGAATTGTTTATCTCTATACGGTACCGGTAAGTATAGTATCCAATAGAGGAGCCACTTTCACTTTAGTCTTTTGGCAAGAATTGTACAAGGCTTTGGGTACTAGACTTGACTTCATCACAACATTTCATCATTAAATAGATGGCTAGTCAGAGAGGACAATTCAGACATTGAAGGATATGTTAAGGATGTGTGATGGACTTTGGTGGCCAATGGGATTTAAATTTACCATTAATTAAATTTGTATACAACAATAATTATCATGCTAGTATCAAGATGGCACCATATGAAGCATTATATGGTAGGAAGTGTAAATCATCTTTATACTGGGAAATTGGAGAAAAACAACTGACAGGACCGAAATTGCAGCAAGTGACTTTAGAGAAAGTCCCTATCATCCAATAAAGATTAAAGACAGCCTTCAACAGACATAAGAGTTCTGCGGACCCAAAGAGAAAGGATATATCCTTTCTAATTGGAGATATGGTGTTTTTGAAAGTGTCTCCAATGAAAGGGGTGATGAGATTTAGTAAGAAGGGTAAGCAAGCTCCAAGATATATTAGACCATTCGAGATACATTCAAGAGTTGGAGAGGTGGCTTACAGATTGGTGTTACCACTTGAATAATCTCGAATCCACTCGATGTTCCATGTATCTATGCTGAGGAGATATATTTCTAATCCTTCCCATGTTCTGTAACCTCAGACAGTAGAGCTCAGTGAAGATCTATCGTATGAGGAGTATCCTGTGGCGATTGTGGATTGCCAAGTTCGTTAGCTTTGTGCTAAGGAGATTCACATGGTGAAAGTTTTGTGGAGCAACCACACCGTTAAAGACTGTACGTTGGAGATCGAGGTAGTGATGCGGGGGACATACCTTTATCTTTTTATTCAGTGAAAACTTTGTATCTTTTTTATGTTTAAAATTCGAAGACGAATTTTTTTCTAAGGAGGGAAGATTGTAACATTTTGAATTTTTATTATTAATTAAGTTAAATTATGGACATTTGAGTTAATTATTAATTTTTAATTAATTTATTTTTAAATAAATATTTGATTAGGTATGTTGGTATTTTGAGAAAAATTTAAATGAATATATTTGTGTGTATAAATTATAATAAGTTATATATATAATGTAGTACCCAATTAAAACGTGACTTAATAGGCCATTTTATTATTATTTTTTCTTTCTTTCTCATTTTATTTTCTTCTTCCTTCCTTGCACGCGACGTCCTCTGTCAGTCCACTACCGCATCCACTCTAGCACCGACACTAACCACCACCAGTAACTCTAGCTCGCTGGAAGTAGCTCCTCCGTCCTCCAGTAGCAGTCCCACTTCGTCTTCCTTCGTGTTTCCCCTTGTTTTGGCTAGATTTGGTTGGCCTCCAGTGATGATTCCAATGTTGGATGGTCGTGATTCCAATGTCATTGGAATTCTCCTTCCAGATCGTCCTAAATCGAGAGATAAACATTTGTTAGTTTTTGGTTAATTAAGTAAGAGTTAGGCTTAATGTTGTTTGGAAAAGTTGATGTAGAGATTAAATGCTATGCTATGATAATTTTTATATATTTTTCGGATTTATTTTTAATTTTTGGAATTTTTGATTCGGGTTACGATTCTAAGCCCGAAAATTTGGGTATTTTTAATAAATGCTATATATTATTTGGAGTAATGTTTGTGAAGGAGTTTTTTTAAATTAGTTATACATAATTTATTATAATTTTTGGAACTTAAATGTGAAAAATATGAATTTTAGAGAAAAAATTGTGTAATTTGATTTTAAATTGATTTTTGGTAAATTTATAGTTAATTAACATGTATAATGATATTTTTAATTATTAGATTGTATAAATTGGCTAAATTAGTATTTTTGTATATATTAATTATTTAAAAGAATTTATTATTTAAATAGCCTAATTAATTTTTATAAAAATTTGTTATATATTTTTATTGTAGTGTTATTGTTGATCTTGGTCAGAAATTTATGTGTAGTTTAGGAGCCCGATCCGAGTGTGGTCCTATGTGGTGAATAGAAGTGTTTTTTCTTGTAGGAATGACTCTACTTCGTGTAGAGAGATGACCATTTTACAAAGGAAACTCTGTTGGAATTTCTATTGATTTCTCGT
Source organism: Mallotus nudiflorus (assembly GCA_947683625.1). NCBI lineage: Eukaryota > Viridiplantae > Streptophyta > Magnoliopsida > Malpighiales > Euphorbiaceae > Mallotus > Mallotus nudiflorus. The sequence continues at coordinate 5,665,662 of CANTUR010000049.1, read as the reverse complement.
AAAACATGACATAAGTACGTTTCTATTTAATCATTAAGTCATTTTAGGGTCATTACTTAGATCGAGTCTTTGTTAGGATTAATTTTGAGTATGTTATGAGTTTTTTAATTTTTTTTATTAATTTTAGGATTTTTGAAAATTCCTATGAATTTTAATTATTTTTCATAAGCATGTTTTGAATAAATATTATTTTATTTTAGAGGATATCAGAGTGGGAACTACCGATAATAGGCAGATGTACAACCGTCAGCTGGCTTGCTCCAACTGTAAGTTAATAAATTGAACTGTGTGCATGTGTTTTCTGCACATAGCGGTTTTATAAAATTTAAGATAGTAATATGCTTACATGAAATTTAAGTTATGTTACTTTAGGCTATGTTTAGCATTATAATTATTTTATTTTATTTTATGTTATTTAATTTATAAATTACAGTTTTTTTAAATTGTGCTACATTTTTGTTATATATTAGTTTTGAAAAATATTGGTAAAACGGGCTACCTGATGGGTGTCATCAGGACCATGTGCACACTAGGAGAGATTGAGGGATGGATTTAAATTTTATGATTGATTAACTGGGACGGGTGCCTCGATGGATGCCTTAGCTCTTAAGGACCGTCAATCATTATTGGAAATGTTATAATTGGTTACTAATATGGGTGCCTCGGTTGATGTCTTAGCTCTAGGGACCGCTAGTAAAATATTGGATTAAGTGAATGACCGTGGCTGGTGCCTCGATTGATGCTTAACTCTCAGGGACCGATAGTCTTATGGATTAAGTGAGCCAAGTGGCTATTAGACTTTGTGGAGTAGGGTTCTACCAAGATTTTTCACTTATAAATGATTAAATAAAGAATATTTTTTTGAAGAAGTTTTATTGTAAATTCTTCATATTTATTTGAGATTGGAGAGTTAATGATTTGAAAATAAATTTTAAATACTTTAATTTTAAAAATAATAAAATTTATTTTATTATTATTATTTTATTTAAGAGATTTTCAAAACCATACAATTCTTGTTATTATCTTACTCAATGAGTTTTGACTTCCTTGAATATTTTTTTAGGAGTTTGGGAGTTCAAGATTTATCCTTCTTCCCTATGCTGGGTTTCTTCTTCTCTGGCTTTATTGTGAAGGTCTATTTGATGTGTATTCTGTGCTTGAAATTTTAGAACATTGTAGTGGTACTAGTAGTATTACTCTGATAATTCTATATTATGAATGTATTGTATTTTTTGATGATGATATATTTATTTTATAATTATATTGGAGTTTGATTTAAAATGTTATTAAATGTATTGTTTATTTTTCATTTTAATTTTATTAATTTTTTTCCTTTAGGTTTACTATGGGTTTGGTAGCTTTATACTTTCCTATTCCTTAATGCCGGTCATGTGCCCTTTAGGTTCGGGTTGTGACAAATTAAGGCCTGAATGGGCTTAGAAAATAAAAGGAGGAAGTGCGCAAGCAAATAGAGGTAGGATTTTTAGAAGGGGTAGACTATCCAAAATGGCTAGCCAACATATGTTTTAATAGATTATGTTGCTAGTAAGAACTATTCCTCATGTGTAGATGGTATGGTTGGGTTTAATCAAATAATGATGATAGTCATGGATAAATCTAAAACAACTTTCATCACTGAATGGAGTTCTTTTTATTACAAAGTGATGCTAATTGTGTTAAAAAATGCTTGTGATACATATCAGAGAGCTATGACAAAATTATTTAATGATATTATCGATAAAGAGATGGAACTATAAATGGAAGACATAATAGTAAGATAAAATACTATTAAAGAGCACTGTAAGGGTATGAAAAAGTTCATGGAGAGATTGACAAAGTACAATGTCAGGTTTAATTCAAAGAAGTGCATCTTTGTAGTATCTTCTTCCAAGCTACTAAGCTATATAGTCAGTTCAAAAGGGATAGAAATTGATCTAGATAAGAGATTGATCAAAGCAGTTTAAGAAATGCTAGTGCCTAAAATTGAGATATAAATTAAATCCTTTATAGGACATCTTTAGTATATTAACAAGTTCATTTTAAAAATGTCATCAATGTGTGAGCCAATCTTTAGGTAGTTTAAAATGACTCAGCCAAATTTATGGAATGCGCTATTAGTGATATGTCATAGGCTAATTGTGTAATGGCTATACTTTAACTTTTTCATATTTCCATTTTATTAATAAAGAGACATTTTCATTATTATTGGCTATTTCTAATAAGTTCTTTGAATAGTTAATTCTATTTAAAGTCATAAAGTATGTGACTTGATAGTAAAACTCTTAAGTGATACTTGAATTCTATTATAAATTATTCCTAATTGGTCATTATCATTGGAACAATAATGAATAAAGAATAGTATTATATTGATTGAAGATTATGTTTTACTAATAATTTATATGGGATATTAAGTCAATTCATAGGTGCATATTTGAGAAATGATGTATTGGTTCAGTCCACTATAAGAGTACTACGTAAATAATTATCATGAGTGATTCTTATCACAATAGTATTATGTCAGTCCTACGACATGAAATCACCATGGTTTCCTACATAATAAGTTATGTATTTTGACACATTCTAAAAACATCTTTATTCGAAGGTAAAATAGGTTCTAATTTGATATAAAATGAGTTATTGAGGAATGTGAATGATTGAGAAGGAATTTATCCCTAATTTATTATGAGAAGAAATCTATGGGCCCCTCGATGAGTTAGATTGAAGAAAAATGCATGGCCATACTAGAATGAGTTGATAAAGAGTTATTAGTATCAGTCTATTTAGGATTAAGAAATAATATGAATGAATAATATAAGGATGGCATAAACCATGCCTTATGTTCAATCAAGATATCTCGTGACAAAAGGACTATAATATATGTTGTGGATTAGATTTTGTCAGATTTATTAGGTTTCTGCGATGCAAAACATAGCAGAAATTAAAAACTCAAAACCACAAAACCCCTTTTATAGGATCCATGCAATTTGATTAAATGATTTAATTAGGTTTTCAAAGCCTTACCAAGGATAAAAAAAATCAAAATTATTGGAAGGAAGAGTGGGGTTTCATATCGATGACACCTTACCTTGAGCTTTTTGTATAGGTTTTGTCGGATCAAGGCACCGCTAATAAAACCATACCCCCTATTGGTATCCATATGAATAAGGTAACCAAAACAATATTGGTGTGCTAGCATTTTTATAAAAATGATGACCTTTTTATTTTGTTCTCTTTGTATGTTTTCCTTTCACAAAAGAAGTGGAGGAAAAAGGAGGAGAATAATAGCTTACAAAAACCCTAAAGAATGAGATATATATATAGACATCCATTCTAAGGTTTCATTCTAGCATGGCCATGAATTTCTCTTTAGTCTAACTTATTATGGGGCCCACAAATATCTTTTCAAAATAACTAAGGCATAAATTCCATCTTAATCACTCACATTCCTCATATAACTCATTCTACATCCAATCACAAAATGTTTTACCATCTGGTTAAAGATGATGTAGGGATGTGTCAAAATATAGAACTCATCACGTAGTAAATCATGGTGATTTCAGGTCAGAGGACTCAAATAATACTACTATAATGAGAATTACTTATGACAATTATCCATGTAGTAGCTCATAGTGGGTCGATCCAGTTGAATATTTCTCTAAATATGTACTTACGATTTTAACTCAATATCTCATATACATTATCACACCTCATCTCACATAACCTGAGATGGATATTTGAAACCAACTATTTAGTAAACCATTTAACTTAGTCAAATTATGTTATAATTATAATTACATACTAATAAAATTGAAAATAATATCTTGGTAAAGTTTGTGGACATTTAGGAATAAGAACTTTTGTAATTGATATGTTTATGAATAATAACTATAGTCTAAGATAATTAAGCATTATAGGAAATCACGCTTTTATATTATATTGACATTAATAATTATACAATGAAAACATGGTAATAAACATTATTAAAGCAATATAAAACATATTTCTAAACAGTTTCTTTACACATATAGTCTAGCCACCATTCATTTAACTATAAGATGTTTTCATTTATATCATATAATAAAAAACAATTAAGGAATAAAAATATAAGGCTTCTCCTACAAGGATGTTGGCCAACCTTACTATCAAACTTCTATATACACTCACTTAGCTTATGCCACTCTCTAACCAACCCTATTATCTGAAAAGTTTAGAAAATAAAGTAAAATGAGTATAAAAACACTCAATGAATAGATGTTACAAAAAAAAAAATTGGATTAAACCAAACACAATAAATGTCTCAAATTAGCATAGTAGAGTAATTAAAATAAATTTATAATTCATTTTAGATATTAAGGCCATTAATGCCTTCAAACTTATGTAAAGCTCAGGTGAGTAAATCACATGCTTGTTAATCATCAATGTAGCCTTTCACATGTATTAACCATCCCTAAATAAGCATCACAACTCAGCCATAACATACAGGCCATCATAAACTCACTCTCTAGGCACAGTTGAAGGCTAACTCTCTGACTACATTAGCACAGAATGACCCTTCTCCCTTTATTGTCCTACAATCAAGTGCCCTATTATTTATTGTGCAATAACAACCAACATAAACTCAAATGTGCTTATAACACCTTAACACATTCACACATCTCATATAGGGTGGTAATACACAAAATCAAATGCCATTCTCATTAAATTATCAACCAAAGCAATGTTATCACATTTGTAGTTTAACAAGCTTTCAAAATTAAAATATCTCTCATCATATTCCCAAAGAATGAACCAAGTTGTGTACAAGCTCATATAAATCATCAAAATTCAATTTAGGTTACTAAAACAAAGTATATTATAGTAACACATTAAACACAAAGACTTGAAATCATTATAGTTTCAAAACTTGAAACTTATACAAGCATTTCAAGTAGCAACAATATAATTTAAAATAGCTCAAAAATATTAATTTAAGTTCATGAGACAACACTAAAAATCTCATTTTAATGTTGTATAAAAAGAGTTAAAGGGCTTGAACATCTACTTACCAAAATAACCTACAAAACATACCTAATTGATCCACCAAATTGCTTATTTTGCACCACTAACTTCCTTGCGTTTTCCAGTACCTAAAACATGAAATTTATTTAAAAATCATTAATATAATGATCCCATAGATGAGTTTAACCATATAGTTCCCATATGATATGCATAAAATGCAACTAAACTTAATTTTTCAAATTAGATTCATAATCTCTAAAAGGGCTATTTTCATGGCCAACTTTACAAAATTTCTCAAACTTATAGAAATGGAATTTCAAGATCAAATTTGAATCAGTCTTAGATTTATTTATCTACCAAATTCTATAAAACTTTCACTTTCTTTGGACAACTATAGAGGGAGATATGGATAGCTAAATACAACTAGGTCAATTTATTGTGACAGATTGAGTAATAAAATGTTTTCTCTTTTTATGCTAACATAGATACTAAATCATATCGAGCTCAAAGAGGAAAAATTTTAGATAACCATTCAAAGTTTTATATCATTAAATACCACTTAATTTGGAGCTTCCTAGCTCAAGATATGACCAAAAAAATAAGACTAATAAACTAAAATGTCTAAACCTGAGAATAACAACTAACAAAAGCTAGATTAAATCAACCCAAACACCTAACAGTACTTACCAATTAATCACCAAAGCACTTAACTAAGAAAATTAGAGCTTAAAAGGTTTTTTATACTATAAAATTTCACTTGAAAAGCTCACTAAATTTGAAGAATCAAGCAGCCCCTTCAAGTTCTCTTTTGTTTTTCTCTTCCTTTCTCTTCTTAAGTGTAATTATTTTTCTTTTTTCTTCTTAACCATAAGTAGCTGCCTACTAAAGCCAAGAATACAAGATGATTCCAGATGTAAATTGGATAGATTATATTGTAAAATACCCATGTTAACTTTAATGAAAAGCTAACAAAACTTATTAACCTGTGAACTTCCAATTGTTCATTCAAGGATGAATATTTGTTTCAATTAAGTCCAAATCATCCTAAACCTTTTTAATTATGACTCTTTACTTTATTTTTTTTACTCCTAATCCATTTTATTATCATAATTCCACTTATTTTAAATATCATAACAATTCAAAAATTCTCGCCCTTTGATTGAGTACAAGTCATAGTTCAACCTGATATACTAGTTTAACTATATCTACTAGTTTATAATTAAATTCAATCAATATGTATATAAAGGCAATGCAATATGAATGCAAATGCACCTATAATTAGGGTACGAGTATGACATCATCATTAAAATATAATTGTTAGTCAACCTCATACTAGCTTTTATTCATTGTTGTTCCTACAACAATGATTGACCAAGGACAATTTAAAATAGAATTCAAGTATCACCTAAGAGTTTTACTATCAAGTGACATACTTAATGATCTTAGGTAGAACTAACTATTCAAGGATAAAATTAGAATTAGCTAGTAATAAGGAAATTGCCTCTTTATTAATAAAATAAATATGACAAAGTCAAAATACGACCATTATATAATTGGCTTAGGCATATCACTAATAAGATTATTAGCCTTCACACAACTTGGGTGGTTATAATGTCTTGCTAGAGGCCACTTATGGGCTAAAATAAGGATTTTAGGCCTACTGCCAATGTTGCATGAACCTACAGGTTGCACACTTAGAATAAACCCAAAGCAGACTTAAGTTAATCCACCCAAATTCTCTGTAGATAAATAAATAAATATATGTATGGATATATATTTATAATTATATTTTTTATTTCCTTATTTATTTAAGATAAGTGTTATCTTAAATATAGTATGATGCGGGAGTCGAAGAACTTGCTATTCATTTTATGGAAAATTATGAAAAATTGCATTAGTGGCATTTTTACAATTTTCAACAACTTTAGAGTTTCAGATTTTGGCACGAAAGGAGCCCAATTTGATTGGAATCGACCCAATGATCATAATCATGAGCTTTGTTCATGAGCTACATTGCTTTTTAGGCAAATTCAATCATTTAGGCCTCCAAATTGGGAGTTTTTTTTTATTTTTAGTTGTTTTAGGGCTTTTTCCCTATTTAAGATTTGTTTTGGGACTTTTGGTCTTCATTATGATTAATAATAATTTGAATTCCTTTCAATTTCCAAAATTCCTTGAATTTTGATGCCTATTTCTTGAGTTTACGAATTATAGGTTATAGAAGATTAATGTTTGGTAGTTGTGTGCGATTCAACAAATGCTAATTCTTTGTTTATCACACTTCTGCTACATCATAATAGGAAGGAATTTCATTTTGGTTTATATTTATTTCCTTTTTTATTTAAAGTAAGTGTTATTTTAAATAAATTTGGAAATAATTGTATTCTTGGAATTAGAATTAAAATAGAAATAGAAAGTGAACATACCAAATATGTTTTTGGTAAGTGAAGGATTTGAAAAACCTTAGATTGTATGTCTATATATACATATCTTTCTCTAGGGTTTTATGATGTGTGTAAATTTTTATATATTTTTTAGTTGAATTTTAATGAATTTTGAACAAATAATTAATTATAATTGGGTTGAATTTATGTTTAATTAGAAATTATTTTAGTTTAGACCTTTAATTTACTTTTTATTGTTTTTTTAGTTTTAGTTAAAATATAAGTTTTTTTTACTTAATGTTTTTCCCTTTTTATAGGAAAATTTAACAAAGAATTCCAAAAAGCCAAAGATTTGTGCAACGTGGTCATGACATATGTGTGCTTGTGCTTATGCCATGCATTTAAAGGAAGAGTTGATGCACATGACTTAGGACATGGCCATGTTGGAGGCCATGTCTCCTTTTAGAGCTCAAAGTACATTTTCCATAGGAGAAAACATGACCATGTTTTAAATTGTGACCTTTTATATGTAATTTAAAGAAATTATAAGAGTTTCACACAACTTCTATTTGGTTTCCTTGATTCATACATATAGTAGAAAACATAAAATTTAATCATGAAACCCTCACAGGATCTATGTAATTTGAATAAATTAATTATGAAGGATTTCCAAACACTCACCAAGATAATATAATGGCAAGATGGTTGGAAGGAAGAGAAAGGGTTCACTCTGGGGACACCCTCCCTCGAGCTTTTTGTATAGGTCTTATTGGATCAAGACGTCACCAATAAAGCCATGCCCTTTATCGATATCCACATGAACAAGGTGACCAAAGCAATGATGGTGTGCTAGCACCTTTTTCAAAGATAACTCTTTTTCTTTTCTCTTTATGTGTATCTTTTCTTTTCTCAAAAGAAGTCAGAGAAGGAGGAGAGTGATTGTCTTTTTAAAACCCTAGAGAAAGAGATGTATATATAGACATCCCATTTAGGGTTTCTTATGTTAGTGTTATGCCCTAGGCCAATTATGTAATGACCATACTTTGACAATGTCTATTTTTATTTTAATAATAAAGAGACATTTTTTTATTATTACTGGCTAATTCTAGTACTATCTTTGATTAGTTAATTCTACAAAGATCATCAAGTACATGACTTGATAGTAAAACTCTTAGGTGATATTTGAATTCTAATATACACATCCATAGTCGTTTACTGTTGTGGGAACAACAATGAATAAAGACTAGTATAAGGTTGATTGATGATTAAGTTTTACTAATCATGAATATGAGATATTAAGTCAAACTCATAGGTACATATTTAGAGAAATGATATACTATATCGACCCACTATGAGAATACCACATGGATTATTGTCATAAGTAATTCTCATCACATTGTTATTACCTAAGTCCTCTGACCTAAGGTCACCATGGTTTCTTACATGATAAGTTATGTATTTTGACACATCCTTACACCATACTTTAACCAGATGGTAAAACAAGTTATGATTGGATATATAATGAGTTGTGTGAGGAATATAAGTGATTAAGATGAAATTTGTCCCTTAGTTATTTTGAGAAGATATATGTTGGACCCCTTGTCATACCTTAAATTTAATTGTCCCTACAAAGGTCCAATGATGAAATGAATCCCCGAGATGACTAGAGTTTGCTTGTTCATAAAACCTCTGAAGTGTGCAATCTTAAAAAAATCTAATCGACCCCACTAGTGTACAAAATCAATCACCGAGCCATTAAGTTGTGCTTCAACCTTGTGACATATGAATTATTGGAATAATAAGAGGTTTTATTTTAAGAAAACTCCTTTCAGAATGCTTAGCTTGTTGGGTTGGTACGCATTTTGTTAGACTGGGACCTAGCTTCATGAAAAAATAAAAATTGATTTTGATAAAATGGACTTCAGAAACATGTCCGGAAGGTTCCAAAACCTTTGAAAATGGTCCCAAAATGGTCCAACACAACCTGAGTATCAGTTCGTGTCACTCAGAAGTGTTTGTAAACACCCATAGGTGTCATGTGCTAAAATTGAGGCTGAATTTGGCAAAATGGACTCTAGAAATGCACTTGAAAGGCCTAAAAACCTTAGGAACCAACCTCGAAACAATGTGCATAAAACTCAAGAAGAGTACGTAGAGCATTGAAGTGTGTATGAAAACGCATACATGCACGCATGGCGATGTGCCAAGCACATGACCACATGCATGACCATATGCACTTGGTGTGGTCACGTGCAAAAATCTTATTTTACCCGCACGACTATGCCCCTACCACCTTATTCTACCCAATTTTCCATATAAATAGACCCCTTTACACCCCATTTTGGAGGGGGGAATAAGTAGAAACGCACACACACACTTTTAAAAATTAGTCCAATTGAAGGTACTGGAAACCCCTTTCCAAATAGTTTTTGCTCTCCCACAACCTTTCCCTTAAGTTGTTAAATCCCTTTTCCACCAAACCAAGCCTCATCTTTGTTAAAGCACACTTCAAAGGTATACAATCTAACATCATTCTACTATCATTTTGACCTCTCGATGAGGAGAGCTTGATAATCTCTTTAAGCTAAAGCTTTAAAGCTCACACAAGCTTAGTCGAGTCTGAGGACCATATAATTATTTTAGCATGTTTATTTTATTTTATTATATTTTATTTTACTATCGCCAACATTTGGAAATAATGTTGTGCTTGTGTGATGAGATTGGCAATCTTGCATGCTATGTGAATAAGATATGCTTTTATTACACTTATTTCACATCATCATTCTACATCCTTTATTTTTGAAATCATGAAATCACATCATAAAAATCAATAATGTGAAAAAGTTCATGTCCTAGAATACAGTCATCATGCTCTTGGTCTAGTGATGACCTCATGCATCCTTTATATTATTATCATTCATCATAGTATAAATAATCATTGCAAGCATGATCATCTTATCATTCATCAAGCAAGTTGTGTAAATGGTTATGTTATCCTTATAGATCAACCATATTAGATTTACTTTTCTACAATCTTTTCCTTTTCATATGTATTTTATCAAGAAAGCATTGTAATAAAATTTTCAGCTTTATTATCTTATAGTACCTGATGTACAGTGTGGATGCTATATAAAATGTCATTACTGAAAATAGGGTGTTGTAGTAGCTGTACATCAAATATTGTATGATGAGAAATAGTAAAAAAGTAGATGCGATCCCCCGAACCCAAAAATCTCTACTGGGGACAATACTCACTGAGTATCCTGTTGTTGTTCCTTTCTTTTCCTGATTTTCTAAAAATCAGGTGGTGACTCCACAAAATCAAAAGTGTCTCATCCCTCTAAGACTAATCACTTGTCCCTATTCTGTAGAGTTATCATGTCCCTCAAAAATGGAAAGACTCACTACATGTCCCAAATAAAATAACCCACATACTAATAAGGTCGCTCACAATGGCGACTCCATTGGGGACTTTTAAGTAAGAGGGATCAACTTGAAAATGACTATTTCTCATTATGCAATACTCAATCGTATAGAGCCCCTCACCATTGCATTTTCACTACACATCACACATGCACCACTTGTCTTTAAAAGCCTAGATAATACTAAATGATATTGCCACTATGATTCCACTCAAGTCATAGGGCGAAAAAGATATGGTGTTATCACCTTTAGTCTTTACTCATACATTTGCCAGACTATCTGACCAGAGTCTATAACCCAAATCCTTAAGGGGGGAGACCGAGTTATCAAAAGAATGCTAGACTCACTGACTGGAGTTTGTAATCCTAGTCATATGGGGGCATTCTCACTAAAGGAACCCTTAGCCATTCACCCTGACTCAGCCCATATAGACAAACCAATAGCAACATCCACTAGGATTCCACCAAGTTATGCATGTTATCCTCGTCCTAACACTGTCCGTTTGACCTGATATTCATAAATGACATGACCCTCCTAGTGTCTATCATCAAATGATGTCATAATGTTAGTTTTCATAGAAAATTTATGCTTAGGACCATGTGATTCTTATATACTTTGTGTGGGCCTGAAGAATGAGGAATGATGAGAATCATGTGCCTTAGCTTGAATAATCTATGCAAATTAACAAATAACGACATCCTTTGATGACAGAACCTATGAGATGTCATCCATTTATCCTTATCAGATCAAATGAATGGGTTAGAAACCCAACTAGATTATGAACCTTTATGTCAGAAAAATCAAACTGTAAACTATCAAATGATACTTCATGACTCCCAGTAAGCATATCGAATATTGATGTGGGGCCAAGAACTCAGACTCCCTTTGATTGACCTTGGTCCTATGCATATGGGTGCATACGGGCTCTAGAAATTATTTGAAGCCTAAAAATTGACCATCACATTGACATCATATGATTACTTTAAGCACATTTTAGTATTATTCCTCAGTTTAACCTTTGGTTTTAATCAATATAAATTGAAACAGCTTAGTTCCAAGAGTGGAACCATAGTCCCCTAATGACTATAGGTTCAAAAACCACCTAGGAAAGAGACTGAATAACCTCATAGAGAAATAAGGTTAGAGGTGAGAACTTGCTTATGATTGGTTTGTTCACTGTGCAAGAAAACTAACCAGCTTTAATCATGCATACATCACATACATGTAGATAGCACATAGTAACCATTGTTTCTTGTAGGAATAATAATTTTTCCATAATAGGATTTTTACTTCCACTCCATGCATACATGCTCACCCTTTTCTTTTATAAGCACACATTATGCATCATTCATTTAGCTAACCCTAATAAATGTACAAGAATACATCATTCAAACATGAGTGATAATGAAGCTAAGTGTTCTTGTTAAAGCAATGGAAAATTGAAAGCCAGGGTCCATGAATTGCTTGACGATGGTGTCATGGTCCAAAACCCCTAAGGCTAAACCAGTATCACTAGACATTTCCTCCATAACCTTGACAAGGTTGATTGGAAAAGCTTGCAACCATATGGAATGATATGCATCAAGAGATTCCAGCATATACACCTCAATTCTGGGACCCTCAAGAGCATGTGTTCTTATTCAACACCATAGAACTATGCTCGTTATATAAAGAATTTAGTGCCATAGTAGGGTGAACCCCCATTGAGACCGAAGAGGCAATCTTCACCAACCCAAGATGTTAAATACCTAGGGCTTGGGGTGGACTTCCTTGATTTAAGCCTACAAAAGCTTGATGAACTAGTCACGAAGTGCAAATGACTAATTTTATAAAACTCCTAATTGCTTGTACTACCAAGAAGACTGGTACTCTGATTTGGGCATGCCTCCTTGTGTGTTAACTCTTTATGCAATACTTCACTATCTTAAATGATGGGCTAGGAGATTACATGATACTCTACGTTGTTGAAGGGATGGAATATGGAATGACTCCCTTCCTATTGGTTCTAGCAGAAACCATTTAAGGTTTGGATGACCTCAAAAATGGAAAAAGTCCAAACTTCATTGGAAGCCCTTTGTTGCTTCAAATATGGCTACAAGAAAAGTTGAATTTACTCAACAAACGTATAGGGAACTGGATGAGATACCAACCCAAGAACCACCTAGAAAGACACATCAAAGATGTCCATGGGTGCTCAACCCACATCACAGCCTAGTAGTGGTATGAATGCATAAAGGATGCATAAGAATATCAAGTGAGATGGATGTGTCCATGGTGGAAGCTAGAACATGTGACTCTCTGTACATATGTGAATTGTGTACCAATCTCAAGATTCAGGTCATGCACCTACTATTATTCGGTATTAGTGAAGAGATAGTTTGGTGAGAAATAACATGTACCTTCCGAACCTATAGGCTTTTTTAGTGGTAGGATACAACAAAGGTTTGTGGATCACTTCAGAGAAACATGGAGGAAGAGAATCATCCACCAATTTACCACTGGTATTGGAGATAGTGTTACTGATGAAGCATATAAGCAGTGTATGATCCAAAGACATAAACATCTCTCAAACCATTGACCTAGAGAAAGTTCACTTCTTTAATTTCTATATCTTTGTTTGAAAATGATGATGTAATAAACTCCAAAGTTAATGTAATGAAATCCAATTTTGCTTACTTTTTTGACGTCTTTCCTGATGGTAGTGTGCATTTCATTAATTAAAACATTAGCATATTTGACATAACTACCATATGTGCAATGTACTCCTTCATGGATGGATTTTATAGGTACAATTAGATCCTAATGGCTATTATCGATAAAGTAAAGACAATTTTCATAACAGAATGAGGTACTTACTGCTATAAAGTAATGTCTTTTGGACTAAAGAATGCAGGGGCGACCTACCAAAGAATGGTGATTATAATGTTCCATGATATGATACACAAAGAAGTGGAGGTATACGTCGACGACATGATGGTTAAGTTAAGAGCCAGGGAAGAACACCCCTTTAATCTAAAAAAGTTCCTCAGAAGGGTTGAAAAGTACAGTCTCAAGCTAAATCCAAAGAAATGCATATTTGAGATTACTTCAGGAAAGATGTTAGGGTATATTGTCAGTCAGAACGGGATTGAAATGGATCCAAACAAAGCAAAAGCCATCAGAGAGATGCTAGTGCCAAAAATAGAGAAAGAAATTAGAGGGTTTTTAAAGAAACTATAGTTTATCAGTAGATTCATTGCTAAGTGGACAGCAGTGTGTGAACCAATCTTTAAGCTACTTAGAAATGATCAACCAGTTGAATGGAATGAACAGTGTCAGCTAGCATTTAACAATATTAGAAGCTGCCTAGCCAACCTACCAGTTCTAAGACCACCTAAACTAGGGATGCCTTTAACCTTGTATTTGGCCATTGAAGGGAATGCAATTGGTGCAAGGTTAGCCTAAGAGGGAGAAATGAAAGTGGAACACACAGTCTACTACTTAAGCAAGAAGATATTGCCATTTGAGGAGAAGTATAACTAAGTCAAACAAATATGCCTAGCAATGGTATGGGCAATGAAGAAACTCATACCATATCTAAAATGGACCCAATAAAGTACCTCTATGAAGTTCCCTCTCTAGTGGGAAAACTTGCCAAGTGGCTCGTATTGCTAACAGAATTTGACATGTAATATATGACTGAATTTATGTAATATTTGACATGTAATATATGAATGAAGCAATAAAAAGGAGAGCAGCGGCTGAATTTCTAGCTCTCAACCCCATTCTAGACTCAAAAGAAATCTAGCTAGACTTCCTAGATGACCTCATTTTAGCTATTGAAATCCAAGGATGGTTCATGTACTTTGACAAAGTAGTAAATCAGTTCGGCACAGGAATCAGTGTTATACTATAATCTCTAGAAGGTGAAGTAGTACTAATTGCTAAAAAGCTTGAGTTCAAAGTCACAAAAAATAAAGCAGAATACGAGGCATGCACACTTGAAATAGAAGCACTAATAGCCCTAAATGTCATAAAAGTTGAAATCTTCAGAGATTCCATGCTAGTGATCAATCATGTGATGGAAGAGTGGGAATTGAAAGAGCAACACTTAAACCCTTATCTGGACCATTTAATGCTACTCACCATGTCCTTCCGAAAATGCAAATTCATTCATCTCCTGAGAAATCCCAACTAGATGGAAGATGCACTTGCTTCCCTGGCATCAGTATGGGATGGAACATAAAAAATGCCCATAAAGTCTCTGATTATACTTAGATCAGGACAGCCTTGTCATAAAAACTGTAGAATAGCAATGATAGAAGCAGTTGAAAAGCTCTAGTTCTTTGACATCCAAAGGTATTTGAAAGAATGAGCCTATCCTAATCAAGAAAATGAAAGAGACAAAATAGTCATTCGACGATTAACATTAAAATTCACATTGTACTAGGGTGTGTTATATAGAAACTCAGATGGTTTACAACTCCGATGTCTAGATGAAACTAAAGCTATAATAGTAGTAGAAGAAGTACATGAGGGTGTTTATAATCCACACATGAATGGAGCAATCCTGGCTAAGAAGCTAATCAGACAAGGGTTCTTCTAGATGACGATGATGGAAGACTATATCAAATTTATAAGGAAATGCCATTAGTGTTAGATCCATGGGAATGTTAGTCACCTTCCTCTAACAGAACTACACTACATCTCCTCTCCATGGCCCTTTTTAGTATAGGGACTAGACATAATTGGGCAAATCCACCAGACAGTCTCAAACGAACACAGGTTCATCTTAGTGGCAGTGGACTACTTTACAAAATAGGTTGAAGCAAAATCATTCACAAAGATAAGAGCCAAGAAAGTGGCTAATTTCATCAAAAGAAACCTATTTTATTGATATGGGATCCCTCATCACTTCATCTCTAACAATGATGTCTAATTCCAATGGGAAGTTAGAGAGATACTAAGGATTTATAAGGTGGAACATCACAAATCTTCTCTTTACTGATCATATGCAAATGGGACCGTTAAAGCTGTAAACAAGAACATTAAAAAGATCTTATAAAAAATGACTTAGACTTATCAAGATTGGGCAGACAGATTGCCACATGCCTTATGGGGGTATCGAACAATAGTCAGAACTTCAATAAGAGCAACTCCTTTCTCATTAGTGTATGGATCAGAAGCAGCTCTTCTAATCAAAATAGAGATTAAGTCTCTTTGGGTAGCAATTGAATATGAATTGCCAGAAGTGCAGTGGGCTTAATAGAGGCACGACAATCTTACTCTCTTAGACAACCAAAGGCTTAAGGCTTTATGCCACACATAGTTGTATCAGACTTGAGTAGCCAAGTCCTTCAATAGAAGAGTAAAACACAAGAGTATAAAAGTAGGAGATTGGGTGCTAAAGCAAATAAGACAGAATGTTCCAAACCCTAGAGGGAAATTCAAATTGAACTGGGAAGGCCTGTACTTAGTAAAAAATGTCTTATCAAAAGGAGTAGTCAAGCTAATGGATTATGGCAATGAATTCTCCAAACCTATCATATAGACTGCCTAAAGAAGTACTACATCTAAGGTACCAAAAAAATAATCGCGCTAAGTTAAAAACCTAGAATTGGTAGCTCAGGTAAAAGTTAAGGACTTCTTACTGAGTTTAAAACCTAAAAATGGCAGGTCAGACAAAAATTAAAGAAAGAAAGAAAATACTTAACTAGAAAACTTGAGAAGGTTAGTTAAGGACAAGGGTAACATCAAATTCAAATTTTGTACGAATGCACCTTTGCTTTTCTTAAGTGATTATAGTGAAATGAGAATGATTGCCAATTTATGCAAAATTTCTCTAAAAATTGCAACACATTTTATCATAATGAATTGCATCAAGCATGCTTTGCATTTTCTTTCATTACATGACCATGGTTTGTACCATCCTCTTTGAGATCAGCCACCATCATCAAAGCAAAAAAAAAAAAAAGCCCAGCTAGGTGTGAAAAGCTCTAAAAGGAGACACCTTAGGTGAAAAAGGGAAGAAAAAGAAAACCCAGCTAAGTGCGAAAAGCTCCAAAAGGAGACGTCTAAGGCAAAAAAAGGGAAAGAGGCAGACGATAGTAATGGCAAACATCATCATCAATGATACATAATAGGAAGCATATACAATCATCAATGTACAAGCATCATACAACATGTGGGACAAATGCCCAGATACAACACCATGAGTTTATAACCTCAAGAAAATCATACAACAAAGTAAACCACAGGTCAAAAGTCCTACACCTAGCTCCTAAAAAAACTACATCAGCCGTGGCTACCATTAGAAGCAAGCAATGATCCTGCTCAAGCAACCCCCTTGTCAAATCTTGACTTATCATTGTTCATCGCAAATGACAATAGCTGTGACTCCAACTCACTGATGTGGTCACAATAAGCTACACACTCTCATTCCCATTCATGACTAGCGAGATGGTGCTTAACCTGCATTACATATTACATATCATACACTCATTCATAAAACATGTGCATAAAATAAATAGGTACAATAAAAAAGGCATACCCTCTAAGTGGTAGCAAACTCCAAAAAGCACTATTGCGCACTCCCTACAATAGTATACCAGTATTGAGCAGAGGAGACAAGATTCTACAAAAGCTAGTAAGTAAGTCAACCATAAATCACTAAATAAATGAAACACATGCAAGAATAAGTGGAGAACACAAACATGGGTAGCATCAATAAGAACAACACTCGATTGAGGAAAGCTAGGTGTAGGCAACTCGAAGCTCACTACTATACCAAGGACATCCGTTCCAAGTAAAGACAAAGATGGCTAAACTGTTAAGTCCCCAAGAATAGTACTACTAGAATCCACACCACTAGCATGGGCAGTTGCCTCAGTACGGAATGTACTCTCATCCTCTTTAAAATGAGATCCAGATCTTATCTGATGTTGCTGTAGATAGGTTCTCACAACTCATGTCAATTATAGTTTATTACTAATAAAGTTTGTTACGTACTTGCACTAAAACATGAATAAAGGCTTACCAAATCAGAAGAAGCAACTCTTAATGACCCATATGATGGCCTAATCCTTAAACTTGAAGGATGAGATGCATATGCTTGAGAAGGGGGAGGTGAAGGAAAGGTCCTAGTAGCTGCAACATCAATCAGTTGAGGGATCAATACATCAGCATAAGGTAAACCCGTACTCTCTAAGAGGCTCTTAGAGGGGAATCCTATCATAACAGTAGCAAGATCATCACCATAAAGCTCGTGACCACAAAACATGTCACTAGGGGGAGGAACGGGAACTCTCCTTATATATGGGCCGTCCCACCAATGATGGACTCACTTGCCCAAATACCACACTTTGCCAATGAGGCTAGAGAGCAATACTCATCTCTCTATCAGTTGCCATGCAACCACCATATCTGCCATCCAATAAGGCCTCACCACCCAACAACGAAGAATGATCTGGTCAAAAGGAAACAATGAACAAAAGACCCCTAAGAAAGGAACATCCAATATAATAAGAATCAGACATACCTGATCAGGGGACCTAAGCTACCGTGTAATCCTTAATTAAATTAGTATTCTTCTTAATCCAATGAGAATAATAAGGAAAGCCATCATCCTGGAAATGCTCAATGGACGGATGAGGGAGAATCCTAAACTCATATGTCCAGATCTATTAAGGCAGGTAGCAATCGCAAATTACTTATACCTGAAGGGTTCAGGAAGATAACAACAATCAATAAATAAAATAAAAAGCAATGAGCTAGCTACTCTACTAAGACAAGACCATCATTATACAAGGTCCACAAGGAAGAAACAAACTCCATGTAATGAGTGAGATATGGGAAACCAAACTTCATAGGTGTGACCACCCTTAGAAAATCCATCGTGAGGCTCCTCCTTGCCATAATAGTAAAACACTCCTCCTTATTGATGGGAATAGGCTCTCCAAAAAAGCTCAAGCCTATAATAATGGAAAAATCCAATGGGGTAATAGTCATCTTCCTGACAGACAAATGGAAAGTATACGTTGTGTCCATCCGCCTCTTTATCAATGCATACATGGCAATCTAACTCGATGCATACAAGTCATAAGACAATGCAGCAATCACTCCATCAAAGCCCTTCCCGATAACCATCTGCTTCACACACATTGAGAGACCCTGATAATACATGAAAATTCTATTGAAACTACCAGGTAGCACAGTAACATACCTACGAGGCTATAAATAATAGGTATGCTATCAAACATTTGCACAGCTACGAAATACTAACATATCTCTCTCTTTGTCACTTAATAAAATTAAAATAATAAAGGTTAAAAGGAAAAGCATCATGGTAAGTAGATAATCGCAAAAACAAAATAAAGCAAGAGCTATCAGCCATCAATATTTACAATAAAGCTAGACAGATAATTATAGTAAAAGCTATAGAGCTACAGCTATAATAACCTCATATAGCAAAAAAAAAAAAAAGCAAAGCAGCCAATGAGCAAGCTTCAGGAAATATGGTCAAAGAAGTACCTACCTTACAATGATGATGCACCCAAGAATGAGTCTCTAATTTATAAACAATAGGGATTTGATCTCCCCAAGAAAGCCTAGATGGCTGACAACTTTGAGCACTGGATGTGCTAGTCCCTACAGTGAATAACTTAGCTCTAGTGGCCTCTACAAAGTCACCCTTAAGATTAAGATAAAAAATAATAAAAATGTCTTCCAAACCCTAAGGAATGTTGTGGAATTCCATTTTACGTAGAAGAAAGTGGAAGTATAGAAGCAAAAACAGAGTAGATAGCACCTGAAATATAAAAAGGATTAAGAAAAGTCAAAAAACACTTAAAGAAGTTCGAATGAAGCTTCCTAAGACCTCTGAAATAACCATTTAAATAAGTCCGGAGGGGGGAAGTGTGTGACGACAGGCATAAGCGTGTAATCACGTGCCTTCTATGAGTAGTCATGCACACTTCCCCCTTCCATGCACTCTTCTGTGGTTTTATGCGCACTTTAAGACTTTGTACACTCACTTTTATGGTCCTAAACTTCCATTTAAGCATAAGACATGCACCAAACTCATGAAAAAGTACAATGATGAGGACTCCACCTGTTTAAAGACAATGCGCGCGCACCATTTCCTTTAGGAAAATGAACATCTTACAAAAGAAGAAGAGCAAGGAAAATTCACTGTAAGGATATCTCTCTCCAAATCATTAAAATAACATCCTCCACATGAAAAATTATTGCATCATTACTGCATCATCATTGCATCACTACTACATCTTCATTATTGCATCATTCACATTGCTTAGGAGCACCCACATTGCTTGAAAACATCTTCTCATTGCTTACAAGCATCCTCACATTGCTTAGAAGCACCCACATTGCTTAGGAGCACTCTTACACCTCTTAGAAGCACTCTCACACCTTTTAGAAGCACTCTCACATTGCTTAGGAGTACTCTCACACCGCATAGAAGCACTCTCACATTGCTTAGAAGCATTCTCATTGCTTAAAAGCATTTTTACATTGCTTATAAGCATTCTCATCTTCATTTTTGTGACACTTAAGAAGACTATAGTCGCATGTTCATTTATGTGACACCTAAGAAGGTTATAATCGCATGATTATTTCATGTGACACTTAAGAAGGTTATACTCGTATGATCATTTTACATGACACGTAAGAAGGTTATAATCACATGTTCATTCGTGTGACACCTAATAAGGTTATAGTCATATAATCATTTTGCATGACACCTAAGAAGGTTATAATCGCATGTTCATTCACATGACACCTAAGAAGGTTATAGTCGCATGTTCATTTATGTGACACCTAAGAAGTTTATAGTCACATATTCATTCGTGTGACACCTAAAAAGATTATAATCACATGTTCATTCATGTGACACCTAAGAAGGTTATAATCGCATGTTCATTTGCATGACACCTGAGAAGGTTATAGTCGCATTCGCATTTTGCTTTATAGCATCTTCATTCATGTGACACCTAAGAAGGTTATAGTCACATGTTCATTAGTGTGACACCTAAGAAGGTTATAATTGCATCTTCATTCATATGACACCTAAGAAAGTTATAATCGCATCTTCATTTGCGGGACACCTAAAAAGGTTATAATCGCATCTTCATTCACGTGATGCCTAAAAAGATTATAATCGCATGTTCATTTGCGTGATACCTAGAAAGGTTATAATCGTATCTCTTTTTGCTTAATAGCATCCTCATTTGTGTAACACCTAAGAAGGTTATAGTCATATAAATCCCAGTGCACTCTGCATGAATCACAAGCTTGCATATGTCCTAAATACCACCTTGCATGACAACCAAATCACATAACAACAACAACAGTCAAATCTTGACAAGATGTTTAAAGACAACCCATATGTAAGTACCTCTCTCCTTACTAATTTTTTTGCATCTTTGTATTTGCTTCATATGTATTGACACTAGCGCTAGATGGCTATGCAACACACTTGAAGCACGAGCAACTGTCATACCTCAAATTTGACTATCCCCAAAAAGGTTCAATGATGAAATGAATTCCTGAGATGACTAGAGTCTGCTCATTCGTAACACCTCTAAAGAGTGCAAACTTAAAAAAACCTAACCGACCCCCACTAGTGTGCAAAATCGATCACCGAGCCATTAAGTTGTGCTTTGACCTTGTGAAATATGAATTATCAAAACAATGAGAGCTTTTATTTTAGGAAAACTCCTCTTAGAATGCTAAGCTCATTGGGCCGGTGTTCATTTTGTTAGATCTTGACTTGGCTTCATGAAAAAATAAGAATCAATTTTGATAAAATAGATTTTGGAAACATGTCTAGAAGGCTCCAAAAACTCTAAAAGTGGTCCTGAAATGGTCCAACACAACTCGAGTATTAGTACAAATCACTCAGAAGTGTGCGTAAACACCCATAGGTGTCATATGCTAAAATTGAGGCCGAATTTGGCAAAACGGACTCTAAAAATACATTTGGAAGGCCTAAAAACCTTAGGAACCAACCTTAAAACAATGTGCATAAAGCCCAGGAAGAGCGTGTAGAGTGTCAAAATATGTGTGAAAATGCACACGTGCATGACCACGAGCAAAAATTTCAATTTACACACGTGACCATGCCCCTACCACTATATTCTACTCAATTTTCCTTATAAATAGACCCCCTTCACTACCCATTTTGGAGGGGGGAACAAGTAGAAACACACACATACTTAAAAATCAGTCTGATCGAAGGTGCTAGAAACCCCTTTCCAGATAGTTTTTGCTCTCCCATAGCCTTTCCCTTAAGTTATTACATCCCTTTACCACCAAACCAAGCTTGATCTTTGTCAAACCACGCTTTAAAGGTATATAATCTAGCATAATTTTGTTGTCATTTTAAACCTCTTGATGAGGAAAACTTGATAATCTCTTGAAGCTAAAGCTTTAAAGCTTACATAAGCTTAGTCGAGTCTGAGGACCACACAATTATTTTAGCACATTTATTTTATTGCATTTTATTTTACTATCACCAGCATTTGGGAATACCATTGTGCTTATGTGATGAGACTGGCAATCTTGCATGCTATATGAATAATATATGCTTTATTATGCTTATTTCACATCATTATTATGTATCCTCTATTTCTAAAATCATGAAATCACATTGTAAAAATCAATAATGTGAAAAAGTTCATGTCCCAGAATAGATTCATCATGCTCTCAGTCCAGTGATGACCTCATGCATCCTTTATATTATCATCACTCATTATCATAGCATAAATAATCACAACAAGCATGATCATCCTATCATTCATTGAGTAAGTTATGTAAATGGTTACGTTATCCTTGTAGATTAACCATATTAGATTTACTTGTCCATAATTTTTTCCTTTTCATATGTATTTTATTAGGAAAGTGATGTAATAAAATTTTTAGCTTTATTATCTTATACTACCTGATGTATTGTGTGAATGCTATATAAATAGTCATTACTGAAACTAGGGTGTTTTAGTAGCTATACATCAAATATCGTATAATGAGAAATAGTAAAAAAGTAGACAAGATCCCTTGAACCCAAAAATCTCTGCTGGGGACAATACTCATTGAGTGACTCGATGTTGTCCCTTTCTTTTCCTAATTTTTAAAAATTGGGTGGTGACTCCACAAAATCAAAAGTGTCTTATCCCCCCAAGACCAATCACTTGTCCCCATTCAATAAAGTTTCCATGTCCCTTGAAAATGGAAAGACCCGCTACACGTTCCAAACAAAATAAACAAAACAACCCACATACCATTAAGGTTACTTACACCCCTCAATGAGTTAGTTTGAAGAGAAATAAATGGCCATGCTAGAATGATAAAGAATTATTAGCATAAGTCTATTGAGATCATGAAATAATATGATTGAACAATATAAGGATGACATAATCCATGTCTTATGTTCAATTAGCATATCATGTGATAAAAGGACTATAGTACAAGTTGTGTATATGGTTATGTTGGATTATCGACCTTCACATAACTTGGGTAGTCATAATGTCTTTCTAGAGACCAATTATGACTTGTGGGCTAAAATAAGAATTTTAGGCCCACTGCTAATGATGTGTGAACCTACAGGGTCACACACTTAGAACAAGCCCAGAGTAGTCTTAGGTTAATAAGCCCAATAATTATCTCTATATAAGATTAAATAAATAAGTAAATAAATAAATTTATTTGTTTATATTAGTATCTGTTTATTTATTTATCTCCTAATTTTTTAAGGTAAGAGTTATCTAAATAAATAGGAAATGATTTTAATTTGGAATTATAATTAAAGTATAAAAAGAAGTCTAATCTTACAAAAACTGTTTTGGTAAGAGAAACCCTAGATAGGATGTATATATAAACATCTCTTATTCTAGGGTTAGCCAAGCCATATTCTCCTCCTCCTTCTACTACGTCTTTTATGAAAAGAAAAACACATATAGAATAACTTGTGTTGTATGACAACAAAGGTGCTAGCACACTAACACTACTTTGGACCACCTTGTTCTTGTGGATGCCATAGAGGGTGTGACCTTTTGGTGACATCTCAATCTGACAAAGGAATATGTAAAGCTTAAGGTAGGGTGTCATCGATGTGAACCCTCTCTTTTTTTTTCCAATGTTCTTGTTTAGAAATTATTTTGGTGATTTTTAGAAAACCCTCTTAATCAATTTACTCAAATTATATGGATCCGGGTTTTAGGGTTTTCATTGTTAAAACTTTTGTTTTTTGCTGCATTATGGATTACAAAATTAAACATCTTAAACCACTTATTTACCAAAACAATTTTAGTAAGATTAGACTTCCGTTTATATTTTAATTCTAATTCTAACTTAGAATTATTCCTTACTTATTTTAGATAACTCTTACCATAATAAAATAGGAAATAAATAAACAAATATAAATATAAATACACACACACACACACACATATATATATATTCTTTTAGGGAGATTATTATTGGGTTGAATAACCCAAGTATGGTTTGGCCTCGTTCTAAGTGGGCGACTCTGTAGGTTTACACAATATTGGCAGTGGGCCTAAAATTTCCATTTTAGCCTAAAAGTCATAAGTGGCTTCTAATAAGACATTATGACTACCCAAGTTGTGTGAAGGTCAATAATCCAACATAACCTAATTCACAGTGTGTATTATAGTACTTTTGTCACATGATATCTTGGTTGAACATAAGGAATGGTTTATGTCATCCTTATATAGTTCAATAATATTATTTCTCGATTTGAAGTATACTGATACTGATAACTATTTATATGATATTGATAACTCTTTATCAATACATTCTAGCATAGCCATGCATTTCTCTTCACTTTAACTCATTGAGGGGCCTATAGATATTTTCTCAAAATAACTAAAGGACAAATTCTATCTTAATTACTCATATTTCTCACATAACTCATTTTATATCCAATCACAACTTCTTTTACCATTCGGTTAAAGATTATGTAGGGATGTGTCAAAATACAAAACTTATTATGCAGGAAACCATGGTGATCTCAAGTTAGAGGATTCAGATAATACAACTATGATAAGAATTACTTATGACAATTATCCATATTGTATTCTCATAGTGGGTTGATCCAGTACATTATTTCTCTAAATATGTACCTATGAGGTTGATTCAATATCTTATATACATGATCAATAATACATAATAATCAGTAAAGCTCATACTAGTCTTAATTCATTATTGTTCCCATAATTATAATTGACTATGGTTAATTTATAATAGAATTCAAAAGTCACATAAGATTTTTACTATCAAGTCATATACTTAATGATCTTAGTTAGAATTAACTATACAAGGATAATATTAGAACTAGCCAATAATAATAGAAATGCCTATTTATTTATAAAATGGAAAAATGACAAAGTCAAAGTATAACCATTATATAATAGGCCTAGGTCATATCACTAACAATCTCCCACTTGCATTGGGCATAATCAATATTATATCTCATACCCATTGACCTAGTATAACTCTCATGCTTAGGCTATGGAAGAGGCTTTAGTTAGTGGATCAACAACATTATCATCTGTTGGTGTTTTGCATATCTTGACGTCTCCTCTCTCAACGATTTCTCTAATGAGATGATAACACCTAAGTATGTGTTTGGATCATTGAAGTGATATGGGTTCCTTAGCTTGTGCTATAGCTCCATTGTTATCACAATATAAGTCCATTGGATCAGATATACTATAAACAACACCTAATCCAGTTATGAACTTCTTGGTCCAAATAGCTTCCTTGGTTGCCTTTGAGGCAGCTATGTGCTCAGCTTTTATTGTGGAATCAACAATAGTGTCTTGCTTTAAACTTCTCCAACTCAGTGCACCTCCATTCAAACAAAACACATAGCCTAAATGTAATAAAAAAAAGTCATCCTTGTCAAATTGGGAGCTTTCATCGGTGTAACCATTTATAATTAGCTCATTTTCCTTCCTACCATACTGTAAAAATGCATTCTTAGTCCTTCTTAAGTAGTTAAAGATGTTCTTAACTGTTATCCAATGACTTTCACCTGGGTCTGACTTATATTTACGCATTATACTTAAGGTATATGAGAAACTTGGTCAAGTGCATAACATGGCATACATGATGGATATAATAATAAAAGCATATGGAATATTAATCATGTGGTCTCGCTCATCTTGTGTCATTGGACTTTGTTCTTGCTAAGATTAAAGCCATAAGACATTGGCAAGAATCCTCTTTTAGAGTTTTGTATACTGAACCTATTTGGTATCTTGTCAATATAAGTGTTGTGACTTAGGCCAATAACCCTCTTAAATCTATCTCTGTATATCTTAATGCCTAAAATATAGGTGGCTTCACCTAAGTCTTTAATTGAGAAAAAATTCCCTAGCCATGATTTAACATTTTGTAGAGTAGGAATATCATTTCCAATGATTATTATGTCATCAATATATAACACTAGAAAAACTATTGCACTCCTACTAACCTTCTTATAAATAAAAGGTTCATCTTCATTTTTTATGAATCCAAACTCTTTGACTGCTTTATCAAAATAAATATTCTAGCTTTGAGATGTTTGCTTCAATCTATAAATGGATATTTGAAGTTTGAAAATCTATTTAGAACTCTCAAGATTGACAAAACCCACTAGCTGTGTCATATACACATCCTCAATCAATTTTCCATTAAAGAAAGATGTTTTGACATCCATTTTTCATATCTCATAATATGAAACTATAGCAAGGAGAATTTGAATAGATTTAAGCATAGAAATTAGTAAAAAGGTTTCATTATAGTCTATACCATGTGTTTGTTAAAAACCCTTTGCTACTAGCCTTGCTTTAAAGGTATGCATATCCATGTTAGTTTTCATTTTGAAAACCCATTTGTAGCTAATTGTTTTTAAACGTTCAAGTGGATCAATCAAAGCCTATACTTGATTATCATACATGGATTGCATTTCTAATTTCATGGCTTCTAACCATTTCTAAGAGTCTGGACTATCCATGGCCTCTTAGTAGGTTATGGGCTCACTTTGATCCATAATCATTACATCATTATTATTTTTTATGAGAAATCCATATCTCTTAGGATCATGACATGTCCTACCAAACCTTCTAAGATCTTATGGTACTTGTGTAGATTCAACATTTACTTGTTGATCTAGTTAAGGTTCCATATGTGGTACAATGTTATTTTGTAATTCTTGAATTTCTTCAAGTTGTATGTTACTCCCACTGGTTCCTTTGGAAATATATTCTCTTTCCAAATAGACACCATTCTTTGCAACAAACACTTTATTCTCAAAACCATTATAAAAGTAATATCCTTTGGTTTTTAAGATATCCTATAAAAAGGCACTTGTCTAATATGGGTGCTAATGTATATGAAATTTGACGCTTCATATAAGCCTCACATTCCTAAATCTTAAAAAAAGAAAAATTAGGAGATTTCCAAGTCCATATCTCATATGATGTCTTTTCAACTGAATTTGATGGAACTTTTTTTAAAAGGAATGCAGTGGTTTCTAAAGCATACCTTTAAAAGGAGATTGGAAGATCTAATTAACTCATCATAGATCAAACTATATCCAATAAAGTTTGATTTATCCTTTCAGACACACTATTCCATTGTGGTGCTCCCAATAAAGTTAATTGTGATATTATTCCACAATCTTTAAGATGATCAATAAACTATTAGCTTAAAAAGTCACCACCTCGATAAGATCGTAGTGCTTTAATATGCTTACCAAGTTGATGTTGTACTTCATTTTTGAAAATTTTGAAAATTTCAAAAGATTCAAACTTATATTTCATTAGATATACATAGCCATATCTACTAAAATCATCTATGAAAGTAATGAAGAACTAATAAACTCCTATAGCAGTGGAACTTAATGGTCCACATAAATTAGAATGTATAAGGCCTAATAAGTCATTAGCCCTCTCACCATGTCTAGTAAAAGGTGCTTAGTCATTTTTCCCAATAAATAAGATTCACATGTTTCAAATGATTCAAAACCAAAAGAATGCAAAAGTCCATGTTGATGGAGTTTTGAAATGTGTTTATCATTTATATGGCCTAAATGACAATGCCAAAGATAGGTTGTGTTTGAATCATCAGATTTAAATTTCTTTGTATCAATGTGATATATCGACTTTTCATTAGTTTCTTCTATGTCTAAAACATAAAGATTATGATTTCATAGAGCATATCCATAAAAAAAATTATCATGATAAATGGAGCATTTATTATTCCTAATAATAAACTCAAAACCATTCTTGTCCAAACAAGAAACAGAATGATATTCCTACTTATATTAGGTATATAATAACAAATTTCTAAACTCAAAGCAAGTCCACTAGGCAAAGTTATATCATAAGTTCCTACAGCTAAAGCAATAACTCTTGCTCTATTTCCAACTACTAAGTCCAATTCACATTTAGCAAAGATTCTACTACTTTTTAGACCCTATACTATTAATAAAAATGTGAGATACAAAAACGGTATCTAATAACCAAGAATCAAAAGAAGATAAATTGACTTCTATAACATGAATACATGAAGTGGTAGTCGTACTACCCTTCTTCTTTGTATTATCCATATAAAGCTTGCAATTTCTTTTCCAATGGCCTGACTCATTATAGAAAAAACATGTTCCCTCCTTAGGTGGTTTTGTTTGGGGTGTAGGTTTAGGCTTAGGCTTAGGCTTCTAAAAGCCTTTGGAAGCCTTAATCTTGCCTTTACCTATCCCATCCTTTTCATAGCTTTCCCTTTATTGACCATTAGAACATCCTTGGTAGTCTTGATGTTCTTTTTAGTAGTCCTAAGCATCCCATGCAATTCAAAAATTATTTCATGCCATGCATGTTATAGTTTATAATGAACCCATTAGAAGTTTCTGGTAATGATTGAATAATAATATCAATGGCTAATTCTTGCTCGACATTAAGACTAAGCCAATCCAAATCTTCAAGATGACCTTTTATCTTAAGAACATGAGGACTCCATGAAGCTGTCAGTAGTTAACTTATAAGAAAGTAATTCTTTTATGGTGCTAAACCTTTTAATTCTAGCTTTCTCTTAGAATAGTTCCTTGAGATGGCCTACCATAGTATAAGCATTGATTTCCATCAATTGCTTTTGTATTTATGATTCCATGCATCTAAGCATGAGGCAAGTGACATTAATAGAGTCATTAAAATGCCTATTATGAGCATCCTTTTGAGTTGTAGGAGCATTAGCAACTGGTTCATCTGGGATAGGTTGATTAAGGATATATTCCTTTCTCTCTTGCTTAAGAAAAATTCTTAAGTTTTTGTACTAGTCATGGTAGTTAGTCCTATTAAGCATATCCTTCTCAAGGATCAATTGTAGTGACAGATTAGATGTAGTGTTTGATGTCATTATCTACAAAAAAAAAAAATATATATATATGCAGTGTATTCCATATTTTATTAAATTATTTTAATGAGGCATAATTGTGAATCCTATAAAAATTCATTCAAATCAATAACTCTCAAAGTTAATTTATAAATTTTAATGGGCCAAGATCCATATTTCACCATACTTTAAGTGAGCTTTGGCTTATCACCTAAAGTATGGTTATTTAGGTAGATAACTCTTACTAATAACATCTCATCTAATTTTTGGGAAGGTATAGGATTTGACATCATATGTCTTGGCTAAAAATCCCATCTAATGCCCTAGGTCCAAAACCATTTTGATAACCAAGCTAAGTCAAACCATATCAAATGTTTAGATAGCACCATTATCCGACTTGCCTTCCTTAAATGACTTAATACACCCTACTTTGGCAAGCCCATATATAGTAATCTAAGGTCTAATAAGTGTTGAATTTATAGGAGGCATTATAATGATTTAATATTGAATGAGGGTTCATCTTTATTTAATCTTATTTAATTATTATGGTCCATACATATATGGCATCTCATGCATAGCATCACAAACATAACACAACAAATTAGAATTCATTTATCAACAGAATTTTTTATTCTGTTTGAATTCTTCGGTATTGGGGATCATCAAAATAAGCAAAAACACTATTTCTACGAAAAATACCATATAGCGGGAAAATCCTATTGATTGCAGCTTTCTCCAGACCTTCAGGAAAAGCATGAAAAAGAGGCTCGAAAAAAGCAAACGTGACATAGCACGACCCTAAATTTAGATTGATCTTCATAAGCCAATATGAAGATTAAAGGTCTATCCTAGTTAACAAGATTTCCTTTCATCTTGAGTTTTTCACCTTAGATCTCCACCTTGAGTTTCCACCTTAGATCTCCATCCTTAGCCTCCTTTTAGATCTCTATGTTGGGTCTTGATTTATATTACATTATATGTAGTAATCTATATTATTCTATTTAAAAAAATAACATTACAATAAATGAAAGAATAACTTACAGGTTGTATTTAAAAATTACAACCTATAAAAAAATAAAATAAATCCAATCACATTGGTCTTAAGGGTCATGCCATGCACCATGCATTTCACACTAAACACATAGAGTATAAAAGTTTAATTTTCATTAAAATTAATTAATATTATGGCAAGAACGAATTATGTGGCAAATCTATTCGAGGTCAAAGGGCTTGTAATCATATTACTTTGAATTAATATGTTCAAAACATATTTATTTTGTTTAACACTTGAACATACAAAAGACATGGTTATATCAATCTGTAATATGTTAGATTTGCTCTCTAACATGGCTATATCAAAAATAGACACAGCTGTGTCTATTCGTATTCTAGCAAATGAACAACCAAACATGACTATGTCATCTAAGTGACACAATTGTGTCCCCTATAACTAGAATTTTGCTTTTAAAAGCATAATGTATTTTCATTAAAATCCATATTAGAAATAGTGTTTAATCATATTAAACAACCATAGGCATTAATCCAATTAATGTACATAATAAAATCATCATAAAACAAAGTTGAATTGAATTTTAAAAATATTTTTCACAATCAAATGCATATATATCACATATATATACAAAAAGCCATTCCACATATCTCATGTATATATCACATATATGATAAAATAAATTTAAAGGAATTACAAAAGGCTCTAATACCATTGCTGGGTTTCCTTGATTCATACATACAGTGGAAAACAAAAATTTTAATCATGAAAGGATCCATTAATTTGAATAAATTGATTAAGGAGGATTTCCAAACACTCACCAAGATGATCTTATGACATGATGGTTGGAAGGAAGAGAGGGGATTCACTCCGGTGACACCCTCCCTTGAGCTTTTCATATAGGTCTTGTCAGATCAAGACGCCATTCATAAAGCTATGCCCTCTACCGGCATCCACACGAACAAGGTGACCAAAGCAATGATGGTGTGCTAGCACCATTTTCAAAGATAACTTGTTTTCTTTTCTCTCTATATGTATCTTTTATTTTCTCAAAAGAAGTGGAAGAAAGAGGAGAGTGATTATCTTTTTAAAACCCTAGAGAAAGAGAAGTATTTATAGACATCCCATCTAGGGTTTCTTAAATCACTTGCTTACAAAAACAATTTGGTAAGATTATACTTCCTTTTCTATTTTAATTCTAATTCCAAATTAGAATTATTCCTTATTTATTTAGATAACTCTTACTATAATAAATTAGGAAATAAATAAATATATGTAAATATAAACACACACACACACACACACACACACACACACACACACACACACACACACACACACACATATATATATATATATATATATATACTTATTCTTTCAGAGAGATTATTATTAGGTTAATTAACCTAAGTATGTTTTGAGCCTATTCTAAGTATGCGACCCTATAGGTTTACACAACATTGACAGTGCGCTTAAAATTTCCATTTTAGCCCACAAGTTATAAGTGGCCTCTAGTAAGACATTATGACTACTTAAGTTGTGTGAAGGTCGATAATCCAACACAACCTAATTCATAGTGTGTATTATAGTCCTTTTGTCATGTGATATCTTGGTTGAACATATGGCATTATTTATGTCATTCTTATATAGTTCAATCATATTATTTATAGATCCCAAGTAGACTAATACTAATAACTTTTTATTTGATATTGATAACTCTTTATCAATACATTCTAGCATGACCATGCATTTCTCTTTAGTGTAACTCATCGAGGGGCTTGCATATATCTTTTGAAAATAACTGAGGGACAAATTACATCTTAATTACTAACACAACTCATTCTATATCCAATCACAACCTATTGTACCATCCAGTTAAAGATGATGTAGGGATGTGTCAAAATACATAACTTATTATGTAGAAACCATGGTGATCTCAGGTCAGAGGACTAAGATAATACTATTGTGATGAGAATTACTTATGACAATTATCCATGTGGTACTTTTACAGTGGGTTTATCCAGTACATCATTTTTCTAAATATGTATCTATGAGTTTGACTCAATATCTCATATTTATGATCAGTAAACATAATCATCAGTAAAGTTCATACTAGTCTTAATTCATTATTGTTCCCATATAAATGATCAGCTAGAGATAATTTAGAATAGAATTCAAATATCTCTTGAGAGTTTCACTATCAAGTTACATACTTAATGATCTTACTTAGAATTAAATATTCAAGGATAATATTAGAATTGGCCAATAATAATATAAATGCCTTTTTATTAATAAAATGGAAAAATGAAAAAGTTAAAGTATGGCCATTACAAAATAGGCATAAGGC
Organism: Mallotus nudiflorus; assembly: GCA_947683625.1. Lineage (NCBI taxonomy): Eukaryota > Viridiplantae > Streptophyta > Magnoliopsida > Malpighiales > Euphorbiaceae > Mallotus > Mallotus nudiflorus. The sequence goes on along the minus strand of CANTUR010000049.1, from coordinate 5,633,111 downwards.
ATATCACTATTAGCTTCATCACGGGCATGCGCCAAATCATTTGTGCCACTGGCAAAATTCATGGGCCTTAACACAACTATAGAGGATCTAGAAAATGACTTAAAGATAAACATGACTATGTTTTAATGTACGCAGTCCCTTTTTTTATGGATTATAATGGGATATGATAATTATGATGTCAAGGCATACAAACTAAGGCTACCATCTACCGGATGTCATTCATAAGGGAGGGTTTGCCTGGATAGGCATTGTAGATTAGAGTTGCTACCCGACTTCCATCAGGAAAAGTGAATAAAAAACTCACTTTCCTAACCAATGATTTCAGGTTCAGGGGGGAGGAGTTACTTATCCTATTTCTTATCACACATTGCTTAATTACTTATTCCTTCACCTTAATTTTGGTTTTATGGTGCATTTACCACACTTGATTTGTTAGTCAAATTAATATTATGGTAAAATAAAAATTAGAAGATGGGATAATTGGATTTGGTTTGTATACATCATGAAATAAATGAATAAATAAACATCCATTAATCAGTTAACAAATAATAATGCAAATAAGTAAGCAAGTAAGAAGTAGCACACAAGCATGCAAGAAATAATAATAAGCAAAATAAACACATAAATAAACAAAATAAAAAGAAACGGGGAAAGAGATTAAGGATTACAACCCTTAAAGAAAGCCTATTTTAATAAATACATCCAAAATAGAAAATAAGGGAGAACCAAGATTAAGGATTACATTATCTTGGAAATTCCCTATTCTATTAATTACATCAAAATAGAAAAAAATAAATAAAATAAAAATCCTTATTTAAATAAACTTGCAAAACAAAGGTTAGTCTTCATGCACATGCAAGCATGCATCACATTTAGAGCAATTTATATGCCATTCATAATGAGATAAAGAAAAATAATTGAAGTAACAAGAATAATTAAACAAATAAGTGAACAAGTATGCTAATGGGGATGCATGATGAAAGGTTTTAGAACTTAGATATTTTGTTGTAGAACTACCATTTTTATTATGAAAATGGAATTTTATAACAAGGAAAATGCAAAGAAATTAAAGCAAAGGAATAAAAGCAATAATAAAAATGATGGAAATGTAAAAAAAAAAACAAAATAATAGAAATGCAAAATAAATAATGAAGATGCAAATAAAATAATAAAAATGTAACTTTTACCATAAAAATGGAAATTTTATGATAAAAAGTGCGAAATTAATAATAAAAGAAATGAAAATGACCAGAATAATGAAAATTTAAATAAAATAAATAAAATGATTAAAATATGATCTTTACTATAAAAATGTGGACTTTATGATAAAAATAGAAAATTTATAAAAAGAGAAAACGAAAGTGATAAAAATAATAAAAATACAATTAAAATAATAAAATGATAAAATGTAATTTCTACCATAAAAAATGTGAACTTTATGATAAAAATAGAAAATATATCTAAAAAGGAAATAAAAATAATAAAAAATGCTATTTTTACCATAAAAATGTGAATTTTATGATAAAAATAACAGTTTTGTCAAAAAATGAAATAAAAATAATGAAAATAGAAAAATGCATATGAAATAATAAAAAGGGTAAAAATGCTATTAATACCATAAAAATGTGAACTTTATGATAAAAATAACAAAAAAGGAAATTAAGATGGCAAAAATAATAAAAATGCAATTAATATAATGAAAAAATGATAAAAATGCAAATTTTATCATAAAAATGTGAAATTTATGATAAAAATAGGAAATTTACCAAAAAGAAAGGATATAAAAATGAGAAAAATAATAAAAGTGCAAATAAAATAATGAAAATTATAGAAATATCATTTTTACCATAAAAATGTAAACTTGATGATAAAAATAACAAATTTATCAAAAAAGGAAAAAAATGAAAAAATAATAAAAATGATAAAAATAATAAAAATGCAATTAATATAACAAAAATGATAAAATTGCAATTTTACCATAAAATGTGAACTTTATGATAAAAATAGCAAATTTACCCAAAAAAAGGAAAAAAAATAATAAAAGTGCAAAAAAAATAATGAAAATGATAAAAATGTCATTTTTGTCATAAAAATGTGAACTTTATGATAAAAAATTTATCAAAAAAAGAAAATAAAATGACAAAAATAATAAAATGCAATTAATATAATAAAAATGATAAAAATGGATTTTTTACCATAAAAATGTAAACTTTATGATAAAAATGGAAAATTTATCAAAAAAGGAAAACAAAAATAATAGAAGTGAAATTAATATAATAACATGATAAAAATGCAATTTTTACCATAAAAATATGAACTTTATGATAAAAATAGTAAATTTATCAATAAAGGAGATAAAAATAATAAAATAAACAAAAATGATATATTTGTTAACTTTGCACCAAAATACCCATTTTTCATAAAAAAAAAAAAAGATAAAATGATGCAAAAATGAAAAAAAAATCAATAATAAATGCACAAATGATGCAAACACTCCCATAATCAAACCTAAACTCCCACTCCTTCAACATATGTTATTCAAACTTCAAAATCACCACAAATCACAAACCATCACAAACTAATTAATGATTAATAATTAATAATTAATATAAAAATGCAAGGAAGATGCTAAAAATAAAAGAAAAGAGTATAACAATATGCAAAATGCAAAATTTTATTAAAAATAGTTGGGAGATCCTTAGAAGGATCGAGGATTACCCTTGGAGCGCACTTTGGCTAAGATGATGTTTGGTTTGGTTAAAAAGGTCCTAAAAATCTTAAAATAGAATAAAAAAAGTAGGCTAAAAGAGTGTTTGGAAATGGGTCTTCACTTGTAAAAGAAAGGATTTTTAAGAGAGAGAAAGTCTAAAATTTGTCCTAAAATAGTCATATATTCTTTCTTTAAGTGTGCTTTTTGAAAAATGTGTCTAAAAGTCCTAAAAATGGGCAAAAAATAAATTTTTATAGGTTCAAAGTTTGACCCATGGGTGTGGGTCAACAACCCATGCATGACAGGCTTAGGTTAGACCCACACTCGTAGGTGGAGCTAATCCATAGGCTTTTGAGCATGGTTGTTGCCTGTTTCAGCTATTTTGGTCCATTTCGAGTGTTGTCGAGTTTGTGTTTTTTGGCTATTTTTGGGTGTTTTCATCTTTTTGAGTACGCTCAGGATGACTTCTAAAGAAGTTTCCCCTATCTCATAATAGGAAACCTTCATCATTGGAGTTTTGGGAGACCGTTGAAATTTAGGGTATCAACAATTAAGCCATGTTGGAGTGTAGTGGGATGTGACATGGCCATGTCCAGGCCATGTCAAATTTAAGAAATTTTACTTTTTGATAAAGACTTGGGAATTCAAGTGAAAGTAGGTTTTCTATCAAACTTTTTCTATAAAAGGGGATAAACAAGAGTTATTCAATTCATTAAAAAAAACACTTTTAAAGGCACAAACAAGCAATAAAAAGAAATTGAAGAAGAATTTGTGTAAGATTCAGGGGCTTCAACTTATAATCATTTTTCATCTTTAATTCTCTTTATTATGTTTATGTTTATTGCCATAATTATGTGTTGGCTGAATGCTTTTTAGGGTTTGGGTTTGCATAGCTAGACTATTATTTGTTTAGATATTTATTTCCTTTCAATGAATTAATTTTTAGTCATCTTTACAAGTTGTTCATAATTGTTCTTGTATTTGATTATAGGCCTGATTGAATGCAATTTATGGATAAATTAGAGACAATGAAAGTTCATGATTTATCAGCTTATAGACTTGTAAAACTTAGGAACCTCGATCACAAAAGTAAATGAATCCTTTAAGGAATAATAAATCGCTAAAGAAGTTAATGAGCCTTAGTTAATTAACGTGACCATGAAAATAGGCTATAATTAACTTTGGTATACTTAATTGATCTCAAAAGAGACTTTAGGTGATTTGAGTGGTTTACCCTTAATTGTATTAATTAATTAAATTGTGAAATGATCCTGTAATTTAAGTAATAGCTAGTGAAGCAAATCTAGACTCTAGTTTTTAATTATTGAATTTTAAGAAGTAATATTTTAGATTTAGGATTTTACCATTGCTTAATGTTTTATTATTTTATTTCAATTGTTTTTATATTATTAGGTTGAGGAAATATACTTAGGGTTAGTACTTGGTATCAATCTCCTTATGGGAACGATACTTATACTCCTTTTTACTACTTATTGTGAACCGTACACTTGAAGAAAACTATTAACAAAATTTTGGCGTCATTGTTGGGGAGATTGATAATACCAATATTAGCACACTTTTTATTTCTGTTAGACTAATATTTTATTTTTGTTTCTATTTAATTTATTTTACTTTTTCTTTTAAGGTATTTGATTTTATTTATGAAAAAAAGATTACAATGTCTTAAGCTAGAGACAGTAAATCCTGAGATTTAAAAATCTTACAAAAAGAATTAGAAAGAGAAAAGAGAAAAAGATAGAAGAATGTCTAACCAAGTAGCATAAAGAGCTTAAGTAAGGGCTTTAGAAGAATATGGAGTACCAAGTCTCATAAGAAGCCAAAACTACATTAGGAAGCCAACTATCAAGGCTAACAACTTCAAAATTAAACTTGCATATATATAAATGGTTTCATAATATTAATTTGGAGGGCTACTGATAGAAGATCCAGCTGCTTACCTAGCTTCTTTTCTAGACATATGTGACACATTCAAGATGAATGGAGTGGGTTCAAATGCTTTTTGCCTTAGGTTATTTCCATTTTCATTGAGAGATAATGCAAAGCTATGGTTGAGTTCATTGGTACCTGATAGGAGACAAGGAGCAATTCAACAAGCTTGATGTTAAAGATGGAGGACATGACATATTCTGAGAAAATGCAAAAGGAAAAATTATAGGCATTAGAGAAATAGGTAATAATCAATCCTTAGCTATACAACATGTATTATTGGTTGATGGTCTTAAACATAATTTACTTAGTATAAGTCAATTATGTGATATGAGAAATAAAGTGACTTTTTATCTTAGAAATTACTTTATTAGTAGTCTTGATGAAGACAAAATAATTTTTGCTGGTGAAAGAGTAGATAATGTTTATGTTATTAATTTAAATAAAATTGATAACAAAGACATAAAATTCTTAATGACTATTTCCCATGACAAATGGACATGGCATATAAGGTTAGGACATGTAAATTTTGAGCTTTTGAATGATCTTTGTAAACATGAACTTATGATTGGTTTACTTAAGCTTGAATTCACCAAGGGTAAACCTTGTAATGCTTGCCAAAAGGGAAAAAAATCCAAGTCTTCATTTAAGCTCAAAAATGTAGTGTCCACCTCGAGGCTACTTGAACTTATATATATGGATTTATTTAGACCAACTAAAGTTGCTAGTCTTAGTGGAATGCACTATACATATGTATTGGTTGATGATTACTCTATATTTACTTGGCTAAGTTTTCTTGCTCATAAGAATGATACATTTAAAGCTTTTGAAAAATTTTCAAAAAGAGTTAAAAAGAAAAAGGCTTTTGCATTTCTTTTATTATAAGTGATCATGGAACTGAATTTGAAAATGAATTATTTAAAACCTTTTATAATGAAAATGGTATTTCTTATACATTTTCATCTCCTATAACTCCTCAACAAAATGGGGTAGTTAAAAGGAATAATAGAACTCTTGTGGAAATGGCTAGAATAATGCTTCATAAGTATAATTTGCCTTTATACTTTTGGGTGGAAGCCGTTAACACATTTTGTTATATTTCAAACCAAGTTTTCAAAAGACCAATTTTAAATAAAACATCTTATGAGCTATAGAACAATAGAAAACTCAAAATCTCATATCTAAGAGTATTTGGATGCAAGTGCTTTATATTAAACACTAAGGATAATCTTCAGAAATTTTATTCCAAAGCCAATGAAGGAATTTTCCTAGGCTATTCTATTTCTAGTAAATCATATAGAGTCTTTAATAAGAGAACTCTAGTAGTTGAGGAGTCAATGCATGTTGTATTTAATGAATAAAACTCACTTAATCCTATAAATGATGTTTGTAGTATTGATGATCTTGTAGGTAACAATAAGATTATAGAAACTTAATAAGAAAACACTAGCAAGTCTTTGGAGCTTGAAGATCCAAGCAAGGAAGAAAATGAGGAGATATCTCAACCTACCTTGTAGGATGAACTTCCAAAGGATTGGCAATTCAAGAAAGCTCATCCTCAAAACCTAATCATAGGTGACACTATAAAAGGGATAACTACTAGATTTAAACTTAAGTCTATTGTTAATCTAGCCTTCATTTCTCAAATTGAACAAAAAATGTTGATGATGCTTTGTGTGATGAATTGTGGGTCCTTGCTATACAAGAAGAGTTAAATCAATTTGAGAGAAACAAGGTTTGGACCTTGGTTCCTAGACCTAAACATCATCCTATTATAGGCACCAAATGGGTGTTTAGAAATAAGATGAATGAACAAGGTGTCATGACTAGGAACAAAGCTAGACTAGTAGCTAAAGGTTATAATCAAGAGGAAAGCATTGATTATGATGAGACCTTTGCCCTCGTTACAAGGTTAGAAGCTATTAGAATGCTACTTGCATTTTCATCATTCATGGATTTTAAACTTTATCAAATGGATGTTAAAAAGTGCATTTTTAAATGGTTTTATTGAAGATGAGGTGTTTGTTAACAACCTTCAGGTTTTGAAAATTTTGATTCTCTGTATCATGTGTTTAAACTCTCAAAAGCATTATATGGGTTGAAATAAGCTCCAAGATTGAAAGATTGAGCAACTTCTTACTAGAGAAAGCTTCTTTAAAGGAAAAGTTGATACAACTCTTTTTATAAAGAAATCCAAACATGATTTGTTAATTGTGCAAATATATGTTAATGATATTATTTTTTGTGCTACTAACCATTGCTTGTGTGAGGAATTTTCCAAATTAATGCAAGGAGAATTTGAAATGAGTATAATATGAGAACTTAAATTCTTTCTCAGAAGCAATGTAAAGATAGGATTTTCATTAAACAAATAAAATACGCAAGAGACATTCTTAAGAAGTTTAGAATGGATAAAACTAAAACAAAAAAAAACTCTAATGAGCACCACAACCAAACTAAATAAAGATGAGAGTAGAAAATCGATTGATGAAAAGCGATTTAGAGGTATGATCAAATCCTTTCTTTATTTAACTTCTGGTAGACTCGATATTATGTTTGCTACTTACTTGTGTGCTAGATTTTAATGAAGTCCTAGAGAGTCTCATTTAAATGCTATCAAAAGAATTTTCAAATATCTTTATGGTACAATGCATTTAGGACTTTGGTATCTTAGAAATTCTTTTTTTAAACTTGATTTGTTATTCAGATGCAGACTTTGTCGATAGTTTACTAGATAGAAAGAGCACTTTCAAAAATTATTCATTTTTAGGATAATGTTTAGTTTCTTGGTTTAGTAAGAAACAAGTTTCGGTTGCCTTGTCCACAGTAGAAGTTGAATATATTACAAGAAGTCTTTGTTGTTCACAAGTGCGATAACAAAAATAATAATTGATGGACTATGATATATAAATTAATCACATTCCCGTCAAATGTGACAATATAAGTGCTATTAACCTTGGCAAGAATCTCATTCAACACTTTAGAACTAAGCATATTAACATTAGACAAAATTTCTTATGTGAACATGTTCAACTTGGTGATATTACACTTGATTTTGTTGATACAAATAATCAACTTGTTAATATCTTCAAAAAGCCTCTCAATGAAGAGAGATTGAACTTCATTAAACATGAACTTGGTATAATTGATGGTTCTAGTTTGTCTTGATTTTAATAGAACCTTAAGTATATTTGTTGTTTATTTTTGGTATATGATACATGTCGATTTGATTTTTTATCCCTCCTATTTTGCAAATTAATAATTAATTTATGACTTTTTCATTAAATTAATTATTTATTTTTTAGTAAAATATATCCATCCTAAAATGAGTCTTTTTCATTTCCTTATTTATATCCTTTAAAAATCGTCAATTTTGTCCAATTAAAGCAAATTAATTTTTGCAAGGACCTAATTGTAAGACTATTTGGACCTAATTGAACAAATTCTCAAAAATTTTCTAGAAGAGACCTTGGTCCTACTGGGGACTGGATCTTTTTGTGTTTTTACATAGAACTCATCCTGAACGGATGTCTTGATCGGGATAGGAGCATGTCCTGATCGGGACATGGCTCTTGACAGGATAAGAAATTCAAAATTTTCTACCTTTTTGACTCTCCAATAAAAAATAAGAACAAATTTTGAGATTCCTATTCAATTCAAATTTAAATTCTACACTATTACCAACCTTAATCTTATGTCTATAAATACCACTCTATTCCTCATTGATTTTTCATCTTAAATCAAATCTTTTCTCTCTACACATTCTACTTCAGTTCTCCCTTAATGGCTCTAAAGAAACCTAACAAAGCTCCTTTATCTTCTCAAGCTCCTCCTCTTCAAAGAAGGAAAACCCAAGAGAACTCATTCTCCTTTTTTCTTATTCTTCTTAAGAAATCAAGAAAATGATGTTTATTTTTCAAAAAAGGGCTTTCATTCCATCAACGTATATGCATGAACCAACACTCAAAGCTATAGGATGCTTTAATGAAGTCCAAGATCTTCTCCTCAAAGGTGGGATTTTTTATCTTGCCTTTTCTTCTTTTCCTTCTTTCCCATATCTTATAATTGAATTTCTCTTATCTTTTACTCTTCGCTCCACTAAATTTGATGATGATAACCCTTATTTCTCAATGAGATTTAAATTAGGGGGGAGAGATCACTTTACAACCTATCAAGAGTTTAACACTCTTTTTGGATTCTCTTAAAAGGGACACATTCAAGTTGACCCTCATTGAATTGTCTCCTCCTATTGGGATCATATAAAGGCTCCCAATGCACCTCAATTTTCTATCAGACACACTAAAGTTTCCTTCATTAAATCCAAAGCACTTTGGTATGTTCATCATTTTCTCACTTATTCAATTAATGGTAGAGCTCTCTCTAATGAAGAAATCTCTCTTGATGACCATTTTATTCTCTATCGTCTTCATAATAATGAGAATATTGGTTTAGGAATATTTTTACAATGGAGAATTTAGCTAATTAGTGATAGTTAAACTGGTGCTATTTGTATTGGATGGATTGTTACAAAATTAGCTAAATTCTTCAATATTAATCTTGACTCTTTACCCTCTACCAAACCTTTATTTCTTGATGCTACTTTTATTTGAAACTCCAAACAATTTACCTCTATCAATGGAGTTTGGGTTTGGAAACATGATCTTAGTGTTAGCAAAAACATTGAGGCCATGTTTCAAGAATTAGAAGAGCAAAAAGGTCAAGAGGAAGAAGAACAATATCCTCAACCTCAAGTTGCCCCTCCAAGAAAGAGAACAAGGAGTGAAGGAACCTTAAGTTTCCCCTCTAAGAAAGAAAACAAGGTGAGAAGGAACCTGAAATTAAGGTGCTTAAGCTCAAGAGGATGAACCTTCATGGGTTGGCCAAATTTTTGAGTGCATGTCTCTCATGGAAAGCAACTTTAATGCACATTTTGATGAAGTTGAATCTAACTTTAATATGCACTTCAATCAAGTTCATGAAAACATTGCTCATCTTTAACATGATGTTCATCACTTCTATGAGCAATAAGTCTACACATGCACTTATCCTCCTCGTCCTTTTCCTCCTTAAGAATAGACCACATATGTATTTTTCATTTGTTTTATTTTTGGTTTATTTTCGGTATATAAGCCTCTAGCTATTAGTTTATTTTTAGGTTCATTATATCATGTTTATGTTTAGTTTATTTTTTATTTATTTTAAGTATTTTTTTCTTTGTACTGTATCTTTTTATTAATTACTGAAATTTCTCCTAGATTTAATCCTTTTTTATTTTTGACAAAAGGGGAGCAATATTTGAGTTTGATAAATATTAATAATGTTAAAAAATTTTATACATGCAAACTCCATTTATGTAAAAAATTCCTAACATAAAAAATTTTTCCTCTTAGGAATTGTTTTGATCTTTATTTGAAATAATTAAGTTAGTATGTATACTTAGTTAATTTCTTTTAAAAAGAATTATTTAAATATATGTTTGTATAAGTGACATAACTATATGATAGTGTGTCCTTAATATCAAATATTTTTATTTATTGATTTAAGGGGAGAACATTGCTTAAATAGCATATATATTTCATAAAGATTTTATGTATCTTTGCTTTTTCATTGTTTTGGTTTATGGTCTTTTGTTTCGTTTATTATTTAATAAAGAGAAAAAGCATTGTGATATTTGTGCTTAATGTTTATAATTGTAATATGCTAAATGCCACATGATTCATTAACTATTTAAGCTTTATATGATCGTGTTTGCACTATTTTGTGATGCATTATATATGTTTTAAATTATTTCCTTCACATTATTAAACATTCTTTTTATGTCTTAGAGGACCATAATCGTTGTTAGGATATATTTTATGTCATTTAGAATAAAATTTATATTTCTTATCATATCCATATTCATAGGGGGAGAAATAAAGAAATATATTTTCATTTCATATATTCATTATTATTACAAATTGTTATCAATTACGCACTTTACATTATATTTTTTAGTGACTCAAAATAATTTTTTCAAAATCAAAAAGGGGGAGATTGTTGACCTTAACAAGTTAGCAATCTTAATTTTGATATTAACAAACTTAATTTTGAACAATTAATGTGTTTACCTCAAGTGTGTATAAGTTGGGAACAATTTAGAAGTCAAAATGATAATGAAATATCGAAGAAAAATGATTCCATAATGCCATTGCAAGTAACTATCTTAATTGGACTCATCACAAGGACTAAATTGCATAAAAAGTTACAATTTGGGTCAAAGTCCGATTGTGACCAAAGCAGTCCCTAGCGGGACCAAAGAGTGCAAAAATTGGCAAAATGGGCGGTACCTATCCCGATTGAATGTCCCAATTGGGACATTGCTCAAGATAGGGTAGTCCTGATTGGAACGTGGTCATCTCAATCAGGATCAAAGTAATTTTTTGAACATAAGTCCCGACCGGGACGAATAATTTCCTGTTAGGACCTGACAAAATGTAGCTCAAAAGTAAAAATTTTCATTCAAATAGACTTGATTTATTTTGAGAATGAAATTATTGCTTCCAACAACTATAATTGGATTACTTAAGTATAAATATGACCTTTGAAGATTGTTTCAAGGTTAAGAAACTTGCTTATTCATTTTATACATTCAAGCATTCAAATAAGCTCTCTAAACTCTTCTAAAATTCATTTTTGATATTGTATACTCTTGTGAGAGTTGGTGAGTGTTAGAATAGATATTCTTATTCTTTTATTTTTTGGGAAAAGAAAATGGGAAGTGAGATTCTATTATAAATGAATTGGTTTAAATGTTTAGCCATTAAAACACTTGGGATTTCAGTTTTAGTGTCAGCCTTGAAAACATTTGTAAATTGGTTTTTGAGTAAGCCTAGAAAACTCAAGTTGTAAGGTTGAAAGAGTGAGCCATAAAACTCTTGTGTAATATCAATCTTATGAATAAGATTGTGGGTGATTGAAAATCCTAACTTGGAGATAAGTTAGCTGGATACGTAGGATTATTGTTGAATTTGAACTCCTTAAATCATTATGTTTTTCATTCTTCCTTATTTATATTTCTTTTAATTCTTATTCAAGCCGTTTAATTTCTCAAATTTTGGTTGATAGCCTTATTCACCCCCCCCCTCTAGGACTCTTTTAATAGCTAAAATCCTCAGTAATATTTTATTTAAAGATGTTCAATTTGTATTTGATAAAGATTGTTATGATGCTTTTTATAGGTTAAAAAAAGCATTAATCTTTGCACCCATTTTGCAACCTCATGATTGGAGCTCCCTTTGAAATAATGTGTGATGCTAGTGACTATACTATAGGAGCTATTTTAGGGTAATAAAAGACAAACAAGCTTATGCTAATTTCTATGCTAGTCATACACTTGGTGAGGCTCAATTAAATTATGCTACTATTGAAAAAGAACTCTTAGTTATGGTATTTTTCTATTGATAAGTTTTATTCTTACTTAATAGGTAGCAAGGTGATTGTCTTCACTAATCATGCTACATTGAAGTACCTTCTCTTAAAGAAGGATTCAAACCCATGCTTCATAAGGTGGATTCTCCTCCTTTAAGAGTTTGACTTAGAAATTAGAGATAAAGTTAGAGTTAAGTACTGGATCATCTTTTAATGTTAGAGTTTCCAAATAGGGATAATGAACTACCAATTGATGACTACTTTAAAGGTGAACACCTCATGCAAATCAAGAGCTTAATACTATAGTATGTAGATTTTGTAAACTATTTAGTTTTTGGTGTCTTTCCTCCTAACCTCTTATACCAACAAAAGAAGAAATTATTTTTGGATTTCAAATACTACTATTAAGAGGAGCCTCTTCTTTAGAAGAGGTATGGGGATGGCTGATTAGAAGATGTTTAATTGAAGATGAAGTCCATGATGTACTTTCACATTGTCACTCTCTTCAATATGGTGGGCACTTTAGTTACACTAAGATTGCATCAAAAGTACTTCAATGTGGATTCTATTGTTTAACTCTTTTCCAAGATGCCAAGAAATTTATATTGAAGTATGATTAATGTCAATGGACAGGAAACATATGAAGATGCAATGAAATGCCTCTGAATGGAATTTTAAAGGTTAAGATTTTTGATGTGTGGAGACTAGATTTCATTAGTCCATTCTTGAGCTCTTTTAGGAATATATATATTTTGGTAGGTGTGGATAATGTATCCAAGTGGGTGAAAGCAATAAAATCCCTGACCAATAATGCTAGAGATATGACAAAATTCCTTCATAAGAACATATTATTAAGGTTTGGGACACCTAGGGTGATTATAAGTGATGGTGGCTTTCATTTTTACAACCACTAATTTAAAAGCTTATTGAAGAAATATGGTGTCACTTATAAGGTTATAACTTTATACCACCCCCAAACCCGTGGTCATATGGAGATCTCAAATAAAGCAATCAAGACTATACTTGAAAAGATGAATGCTTCAAGGAAGGTATGGTCCTCTAAACTTGATGATACTCTATAGGCTTACGAGATTGCATTCAAGACCCCTATTAACAATTATCCTTTTATATTATGCAATGGCAAATCTTGTCACTTACTTGTCAAGTTAGAGCATAAAGCATTCTAGGCTACCAAATTCCTTAACTTTGACTTGTAAAGAGCTAATGAAAAGAGACTAATTCAATTAAACAAACTTGATGAATTCTGACTCAATGCTTATGAAAATGCAAAGATCTATAAGAAAAGAACTAAAAAATGGTAAAATAGGCACATTATGAAGAAAGAATTTAGAGAGGGAGATAAAGTGCTGCTATTTAATTCAAGGTTAAAGCTTTTCCTAAGCAAACTGAAGTCCAAATGGTCAGTCCCTTTCCTAATTAAGCAAATGTTTCCTCATGGGGCAATAAAAGTCTAAAGTAAAGATACTAGAGCATTCAAGGTTAATGGATAGAGACTCAAGCTTTACTTCACCAATGAGAGTGTCCCAATAAGTGCCTCATGTGCACTAATCAATGTACTTTGATTTCATAGCTGGAAAGTTAAGCTAATGACTCTAAATAAGCACTAATTGGGAGGCAACCCGATATTTTATTTCTCAACTCTTTATTTTATTTTCTTTTATGCTTTATTTTCCTTATTTATTTTAGTTTTCTTTTGTTTTCACTTTGGATCATCATGTATAAAAGAGAGAGATGAAAAGGCAAAGAAATATGAGTTAAAGGATTACCACGCCCAGCCGCACAACCATGTCACTAGCCGTGTCCAGGTATGTTCCATTATGTGCTTTTGGTTTTTTTCAAACTGTTATATAGCCTTAATATGGCAGTATGCCAAGCTGTGTCATAGTGAAATTTTTGCCCAAAAGGCAACACAACTTGAAACATGGGCATGTACTAACAATGCTTAAGTGATTATAATTTTATAATTTACACACAACATCGTATGCCTTGCAACATGGCCATGGCATGGGCATGTCACACAATGCACTCAAAAAGCTTTAATTCATAGTAGATCAAATGGTTAGCCACACGGTTACAGCATGGTTGTGTTGGCCAATGTCTCTCAAATTGACAGATTCACACAAAAGAAATAATACATCCACAACCTGGTTGTACCTTTTAAGACCTTAAAACTCATAGCCTGTTCCATGGATTGATACATGGCCTAAGCTTGGCTATGTTAATGATAATGAGGGTAAATTTAAAAATAGACAGATCCCAATATAGGTTGGCACACGATCATAACATAGACATATGCACTAAACCCTTTCATTTACAAATTGGGTAGAACCTTGCATGACTGAGAACACAGTGTCATACGCATATTTCCATTTTTTTCTTGGGTCGTAATGAGATAGAATCAGTGTTATGTTGGGGCACACAGGCTAAGGTGACTATCTGCTAGATGTTATTGATGTGGGAGGGTCTTCCTGAATAGGTCTTGTAAATTAGAGTCGCCACCTGACTTTCATTGGAAAAAGTGAATTAAATACTCACTTTTCTAACCGAAGAGTTTGGGTTCATAGGATAGTAGTCACTTATCCTATTTCTTATTACACATTACTTAATTACTCATTCCTCTAACCTAGTTTCAGTATAATGATGCATTTTACCATACTTGATTGTTAGACAATTTAAATTGCATTGAAAATAAAATGTGGGGTAGTTGGATTAGGCACACACAGATCATAAAATAAGCAAATAAACAAAAATTCACCAGTCACACCAGTTAATCAAGTAATATCAAATAAGCAAATAGCATACTAGCATGTAAAAGATAACAAATAAAACAAACACACAAATAAGAAAAATAAAAAGTGGGAAAAAGGATTAAGGATTACAACCCTTGGAGAGAGCCTATTCTAATAAATACATCCAAAATATAAAATAAAAGGGGAATTGGGATTAAGGATTACATTGCCTTGAAAATTTCCTATTCTATTAATTACATCAAAATGAAAGAGAGAAATAAATGAAAAATCCCTATTCTAATAAACTTGCAAAAAAAAACGTTAGCTTTTAAACATGCAAACACACATTATCTATAGAGCAATTTATATATTTCATCCATTCATATGATAAGAGATAGAATGGTAATTAAAATAACAATAACAAATAAACAAATAAGGATGCTAATGAAGATGCATGATGCAAGATTCTAAAACTTAGGTATTCTGGTGCAAAATTGTCATTTTTATTATGAAAATAGAATTTTTTATGGCAAGGAAAGTACAATGGAATTAAAATAGAGAAATAAATATGATAAAAATGATAAAGATGCTAATTTTTGGCATAACAATGGAAACTTAATAATAAAGACGTAAGAAAAAATAGAAAATAGCAAAAATAACAATAAAGCAATCTTTACCATAAAAATGAAATTTTATGATAAAAATTAAAGGAAAATAAAATAATAGAATAAAATGACAAGAATAATAAAAATAATAAAAATGTAATTGATGTAATAAAAATAATGAGAGTGCAATTAAAAGTAATATAAGCAATTAAAATAATGAAAATGATAAAAATGCATTTTCAACTATAAAAATGTGAATTTTATGATAATAATAGTAAATTTATCAAAAAAAATAAAAATGTGATTAATATAATAAAAATGATAAAAATGCAATTAAAAATAATAAAAGTGATAAAAATGCAATTTTTATCTAAAAAAGGTAAACTTTATTATAAAGATGGCAAATTTATCAAAAAGGAAAATAAAAATGACAAAAATAAATAAAAATATAATTAATACAATAAAATAACAAAAATGTAATTTTTACCATAAAAATGTGAACTTTATGATAAAAATAGCAAATTTATCAAAAAAGAAAATAAAAATGACAATAGTAAATAAAAATGCAATTAATATAATAAAAGTGATAAAAATGTGAACTCTATGATAAAAATAGCAGATTTATCAAAAAAAAAAAAAAGAAAGTAAAAAGGACAAATATAAATAAAATTGCAATTAATATAATAAAAGTGATAAAAATGCCATTTTTACCATAAAATTGTGGACTTTATGACAAAAATAGCAAATTTATCAAAAAAGAAAGAATATAAAGATGACAAAAATAAATAAACAACAACAACAACAACAATAATATAATAATGCAAACTTTAGCACCAAAATACCCGTTTTACATAAAAATGGAAATGATGCAAAAATTTATAAAAATCAATAATAAATGAAAAAATGATGAAACACTCCTAGATTAACCCGAACTACTAACTCCTTCTACATATCTTATTCCAAACCTCAAAAATACAATAAAATTTATCACCAAAGGGCATCATTATCACATACACTTTCTCTTCTCCAATTTTCCTCAAAATCTCATAAGGATAGGTGTGCCATTTTATCATTTTTACCCATTCATCCCTCTTTTTATATGGTGCTAAGTGATTTAGTGAGTTTAGGTATAAATGAACAAATAGGAGCTATGATAGATAACTCTAAGTGGACTAATTTTGTTAAAATTAATGAACCTGTGTATCATGGACTATTTCTTGAATTTCTTTCCACTTTGTCTTTTGAAAAGGGCTTAGTAACCTATACAAAACTCAATGTTGTACACTCTAGACTAGGAACTAAATTTTTTTCCATATCCTTTAATTAATTTGTAGTGTCATGTGGTTTTTTTAAGATGATTTATTTGTCACTTCTTAAGAGTATGAACAGACTTTGCTTGATTTAGGAATGATTAGCCCTGTTGCTTATTGGTGTAAAATTGCTCATGCTAATATAAATATGAACTATAACCCTTAGATATGTAAATGTATGGACATTGCCAATCCTCTTTTAGGGTAATTACATAGGTTAATTGCATTTATAATTTGTTGTTGTTGAGAAAGCACTAAAGTTGTAACACTTCGGGACTTATTTTACATTTATTATTTTCAATTAGGTCTATGACCAAATTTAGGCTTTGGATTTGCAATGTATATGAAGGGGAAGGTTGGAAAGAAAAAAAAGGCACTTTTTGTGGAGGATCTTATATCATACACTTATCTAAATGTTTAGGTGTCTTTGATGGCTTTGCTTTGACCCAGGTTTGTTCCATGAGTGCTTTTCATTTATCTATCATAAGGAATATAAGGTTGGTTGCGATTTAGGATAGTACATACTCTTTAGTTGGAGTTATAGTGGAAAATGTACCACCTGTCAATGAGGAACCTCATTTCCTACTACCCATTCACCCCTCCACCACATGCAGGCCCTTCCTTTTATTCTCCATCTAATATTAATATCTATCTCCAGTGTCACTTGGATTTGTTGCATTAGATATATAATGAACTTTCTTCCTTTTGCTACACTCAGGGTATCCCTTTACCATCTCGTCCAGTGTTTCCACATCCTAATGTTGTAGTAGGGACTCAACAACCCAATGCTCCATATGTCAATAGAGATGAAGCAGTTGATAGGACAAAGACTATGGATACTGTTGTTAATGTCGCTGCTTATAATGATGATGCACCTATAGATGACTTACTATTTTTCTATTTCTTTTGGATATTTTGGATGTTCTATTTTATATTTATGTTATTAGTACTCCTTGTTTCTTTTTGGTTTATCGTACTTTTAAACAATTATGTTAGTTTTGGTTTTTGTCACTTCATTTTAATATTTCTTTAGTTTAGAGACTATTGTATACTTTGTTCAAAGTTACTAATACAGGGTAGTACCTTTAACTTTTTCTTAAGTATTTGTTCCTTACTATTTTATGTTCCTTTTTACTTTCTTTTATTATTTTTTTAATTTCTATATTTATTTCCATTATTTCAGTCATTGAGGACAATGACATGGATAGTGTCGGGGAGGGTTCATATTATGCATTTTGAATATTCCATGCGTTTAAGGATTTTACATAGTTTTAATTAGTTAGTTTTAAAGTTTCACTTTAGTCATAAATTTTACATTGTTCATGTTTTGTATATTAGCTATGTTTATGCATGAATTAGGTTTAGATATTTGGTAATTAGCTAGTTAACATGTTATTGAGTTATTTTCATTTTTAAATTAAAAAAATATATAATTTCTTTGGTTTAGAAGATTGTTCAAATTTTATTAACTTTCAACTCAAATTTTCCATGCTTTTGCAATGCTTGCCCTAAAATTAATTTTCATTGTTTTTGTGCAAAATTGAGGCTTAATTATGATGAGAGGGTGATATTGTATAAGTGTGCATTATTGATTCAATTATCAAAATACTGAATTGTTTATTAATTAAGGTAGTTGAACATGGTCATTATGTATGAAAAGTTTAGTTTTTATAACCTAAGCATAAACTTAGAGATTGAATTTGAGTAGAATTTTAGGAGTGAATGCATTCTATTTTGTAATTCAAAAAGAACAAGAAAAAGAGGCAAGATGGAGCGTAAAATGCACTTGCCTAATTTTGTTTTGTAAAAGCCTTAGAGTGAGATTGAGTGTAAAATGAACTCTTTAAAGCAAAAAAAAAAAAAAGATGTTATGAAATGGAGCATAAAATGCATTCATAACCAAAGCTTTTATTTTTCAAAGGAATTATAAGCTTTAATGCTCTTATTCTGGAGTTATGTTCATTGAATTTCATAAAGTTAAGTTCTTAGGTTATGATTAGTAAATTATTTATATATGATGTATTTTTGTCTGATTATCTTATTTAGTAAATATTTTCCAATCTCGGTGTTATCGACTTGTATATCCTAGAAAATATAACTCTTTAGTTATAGTTGAGCTAGTGTTTAAATTTCTAAATTTAATTTTTTCTTGAAGACAAGCAAAGTTTTAATGTAGAGGAATTTGATGTGTGTAATTTTTCACATATTGTTTAGTTGAATTTTAATGAATTTTGAATAAATAATTAGTTATTATTGGGAAGAATTTAGGTTTAATTAGAAATTATTTTAGTTTAGACCTTTAATTTAGTTTTATTGTATTTTATTTAGTTTTAGTCAAATTAGGGGTTTTTTTATTTAATATTAATTAGTATTTCCCTTTTTGCAGGAAAATTTAAAAAGGAATTCCAAAAAAGTCAGGGATTTGTGAAACATAGTCATGACATGGGCGTGCTTGTGCTTGTGCCATGCATTGAAAGGAAGAGTTTATGCATATGACTTAGGACACGACTATACTAGAGGTTGTGTCTCCTTTTGGAGCTCAAGGGACATTTTCCATGGGAGATAACATGGTTATGCTTCAAATTGTGACTTCTTTTATGTAATTTAAAGAAATTATGAGAGTTGGACATGACTTCAACACAAGCATGTGCCACTGGAAGAATTCATGAGCCTCAACACGGTTATAGAATAACCATGCTTTTGGCTATGCAAGGATCTAGAAAATGGCTCAAAGACAAATACGGTTGTGTGTTAAGTTGTGCCGATAAGCAATGGGATGTGCCATGGCCATGTTCAGGCAATGTTGAATACAAGAAATTTTCCTTTTTAATAGAGACTATAATTCAAGTGAAAGTAGGTTTTTTATTAGGCTTTTCATATAAAAAGGGATACATAAAAGCGATTCAATTTATTCAAAAAAGCACTTTTAAAGACTCAAACAACCAATCAATAAAGATTGAAAAAGTATTTGTGCAAGATTCAAAGGCTTCAACTAATTATTCTTTTTATGTTTAATTCTCTTTATTATATTTGTGTTTGTCGAAACAATTATACATGGCTAAACTCTTTTTAGGGTTTAGGTTTGCGTAGCTATACTACTACTTATTTGGATTTTTATTTCCGTTCAATGAATTAATTTTTAGTTAATTTTACAAGTTGTTCTGAATTATTCTTGTATTTGATTTTTGGCTTGATTGAATGCATGTTTGTGGATAAATTAGAGACAATGAAAGTTGCATGATTTATCAACTCATAGACTTGTGAAACTTAAGAACCTCGATCATGAAAGTAAACAAATCCTTTGAGGAATAATAAATCGGTAAAGGATTTAATAAGCCTTAGTTAATTGACATGACCATGAAAATAGGCTATAATTAACTTTGGTATGCTTAATTGATCTCAAAAAATACTTCAGATGATTTGAGTGGTTTACCCTTGACTGTATTAATAAATTGAATCATGAAATAATCCTGTAATTTAAGTAGTAGCTAGTGAAGTAAATCCAAGCCCTAGTTTTTAATTATTGAATTTTAAGAAGTAATATTTTAGATTTAGGATTTTATCATTGCTAAGTGTTTTATTATTTTATTGTAATTGTTTTTATATTGTTGGCTTGTGGAAATATAATTAGGGCTAGTAATTGGTATTAATCTCCTCGTGGGAATGATATTAATAAATTGAATTGCGAAATGATCCTATAATTCAAGTAGTAGGTAGTAAAGCAAATTTGGACCCTAGTTTTTAATTATTGAATTTTAAGAAGTAAAATTTCAGATTTAGGATTTTATTATAACTAAGTGTTTTATTTTTTTTTATTGTTTTTATATTGTTAGCTTGTGGAAATATAATTAGGGTTAGTACTTGGTATCAATCACCTCGTGGGAATGATACTCATACTCTTCTTTTCTACTTGTCGCAAACCGTACACTTGTGAAAAATTACTAACATTTTAGTAATCTTATTCTCCACCTTATTCAATCTACTTCTTTTGAGTAAAGAAAAACGAACATAGAGAGAAAAGAAATAAGAAGAGTCTCATAGAGAGTGCTAGCACACCAACACTGCTTTTGGACATCCTTTTTGTGTGGATACTAGTAGAAGGCATGGCTATATTGACAACATCTTGATTCGATAAGAAAATATGAAAAACTCGAGGTAGGGTGTTACTAGTGTGAACCCCATCTCATCCTTCCAACCTTTTTACCTGAAATTCATCTTGGTGAGTTTTTGGAATCCCTCTTAATCAATTTGATTGAATTACATGGATCTTGTGATGGATTTTATGATTAAAATTTTAATTTTCATTGGGTGTTTGCATCATGTAATCCCAACATGAGCAATGTCAAGAGGCGTTCAAGAAGATAAAATAGTACCTATTGAATCCACCAGTTCTCATACCACCATAACCAGGGAATATGTTAATTTTGTACCTATATGTTGAAACTCAACACCGAAAGAATGTTAACTCAAACAAATGATAGAGGTGTGAAGTTTGTAGTGTATTATCTAAATAAAAAATATATGTTATATATACTTAATAATGTTATGATTTTTTTTTCTTCATAATTTGTAGAATTTTCATAGAATTAATGTTGAAAAAATAGTTTACATGATATCTGTACAATATTTATTTATTAATTCTATTGGACTTAAGATTTTATAATTAGTCAATGTTTTGTATTAATCTTATTAGATTTAATTTTTTATTTTATTAATACAAACCAATATGACTCATTCTAACATATTCAATAAAATATTCTAACATATTCAATAAATATATTCCTACAAGGAAATTGTAAGTAAATTTGCTTGTTAATCCATTTTTTCATACATTTATATATAATATAAATGACTCTTTTGATTTTCTTGAGTTATTTGTATGTATGTGCGTGATTGAGTTAATTAGCCTTGATTTGATTGTGGTTTAAGAAATAAATTATTTTTTAAAAAAATAGTTACACCTAATAGAGTGTGCATGAGTTGGGGAGAGACTTTTCTAGTTTAATTAGAGGTTTTAGGTTCAAATCCTAGGTACACAACTATTTCAAAACTCTTAAGGTATCGAGAAGGGATTAGTTTAGGTGTAGTACGGACTTGTGTTTAAAAAAAAAATTATTTACGATTTTTTCCAAATCAAAAATTAAATATGCTTTTACTTTACGTTTGTATATAAATATTTATTAAAAATAGTACATTTTAAATATAAAAACTTTAATTAACAATTAGTTAGAAATTATCTTAAATTCTAATTAGCTAAAAGTTGAAATTTATCATCACTTTTTTTAAATTCTCATTAACATAAATGTATATAATTATCAAATAAAAATTGAATATTCATGATGAAAATTCTGTATAGGGATCAAAAGTTGGAAAAACAAATGAATGCTTTTTACAGTATAAACATTTAGGATTAAAATCATTAGATTTCTATTAATTTAATTATAATCATTGATACATTTTATATATATTTGAAATAAAAATAAATCTAATGTTTTTAATTTTATTTATATATACAAACTCTTGTACCATAGTAAGAGTCAAAACAAAGATAAAAAATATTAAAAGGGCCTCACTATTAAAACAATACACTACAAGAAAAAGGACTTTCAGCGACCACATAAAAAATCCTCCTTGTAGGTATGTTATTAGCGGCTAAAGTTTTACATCATTGTTAAACCGGAGATAATTTACGATGACTTTAAAAAGTCATCGCTAAATGTCTTTTATTATGGTCGCAATTGGCTAAAGTATGGTAAGAGCGGGAATATAACGCGGGCTAAAGAAATTCATTAATAAAAACAAAAGCAAAAATTGGAATAAAGAAAAAGCTATCAGACACAGAAAAACCCTCACGCTCAGTGCCATGAATCAACAATGTGAATCAACCTAGAAACCCACACAAAATAGATTCCATCACTCCTCACTACCATGAATCAACGCTCAATCTTCTTCTTCTTCCTATCTATCTTCACAATTTATCCCCGAGCTATTTTAATTTGATGTGTTTTATTAATTCAATTTCTCAGTTTTACTTTAGCTCAATTATGTTCTTCTCGATTGTTATTCTCGAGGTTGAATTCTAGTGAGTTTATATTCTATTTTTGTTCTCATTTTCATCATATTTTCAGTTGTTCACCTTTTTTTTGGTTTTCAGTTGATCTTTCGGTTCCAGAAACCATAGTTGCGCTCTCTATCATAGAGTTTTTTTTAGGTCACTGTGTAGCATTGATTAGGCAAAAAATTAAAGAAAACTAAATTAAAAGAATATGTGATCTATACAATACATGAGATGCGTAAACCATTACCGTAGGACAACTAAAGTTGAGATCCCATGTAGTTAATTTGAGCAAAGTACAGATTAAGCAAAGAGAAAGCTATTAACTTTAATGAAAATGCATTTGAACTTTAAAGTATGGAAATTGACAGCCTGAATATGAATATGATATGGAATGTACATCAGCGTTTCTTCCTTCTGTTGATCAGAGTTTGCATGCCTTTCTTTCTTTTGCAATTTAATATACATTCATACTCTTTAGTTATTATTGGCATAATGGTGGTTAGGTACATATTGCCAATTTGTGGAGTATTAATCATGAAATCTGTAGTGGTGATAAGTGAATTATTGGAGCAGAAAAACAGCATATACAATATTGAATTTAATATGAAGCTGCTACTGCAGCGTCATCCTTCTTCTTAATAAAATCAATAAATAGTCATTCTATTAAATAATAGTCTGCATGTGTTATGGTATCATTCTATCAAATAATAGTTTAAGGAAACTACTTCTGATAGTTCATCTAGCTGCCGGTGGATCAAAGTAGACCATCCTAATATCAGTAATGGTACTTTTCCACTTTTGAGAATGATTAAGAAAATGTTTGTCCTTTCTGCACCCTATATTGTTGTCGACATGAATTTTCACTAACTTGAATTTTGAGGCTTTGTACTTTTATTTTCTTTGGTGCAGATATAGTGATAGTTGTTGCTGTTGTAATTTTAGTAGGCTTGTTTAGCGTGCAACACTATTGAATAGATAGGGTTGGCTGGCTCTTTGCTCCCATTGTGCTGCTATGCTTTCTTTTAATTGAAGGTATTGGAATATTCAACATATGGATGTATGGTAGTAGGGTTTTAAAAAAGGTCAATACTATGCGTATCGGTCATTCTACAATGGATTTCAATGAAGACAATTCGATATATAGCCAGATTGGAATGGCTACAAATGGCAATTCATATTTGGTCGATGAATCGATCGTATTGCTGCTGATTCATTCCTAACGACCATGATTTTCCGTCACGGCCCGATATCACTTGCAAATCGACGGGAAGATGAAGAAGAACAAAAACAAGCAGAAGCCCAACAAGCAGCCTAATTTTTAAAAATAGCCCAAGAAGTGGATATCAGCTCATAGTCCCTATTTGGGCCTATTAATATTTGTAGAATTATTATTAATTGTAAGATATTTGTTAAACTATTTGTAATTATAGGTAAATGTAATTTTTTTATTTATTTGTGAAAAATGATTGTTATATTATTTAAATTATATATATATATATATATATATATATATATATATATATATATATATATATATAGAGAGAGAGAGAGAGAGAGACACTAATAAATAATCACGTGTTTCATATGTAAATGAAAAATTCATTTAACTTGTGATATATAGTGAATAAAAAATTAAGCTTATTATTATTATTATTATTATTAAATAAAATTAATTTTATAATCTTAATTTTTTTATTATTAAAAAATGCATCTCTAAATAAAAATGATTAATTTAATTTTTTTCTAAAAAAATATTCAAACAATTTAAGCATTTCTATTATTATGAACTCTATTTATACATAAAAAAAATACACCTCAAGTTCAAAAAAACTATAAAATAACCCTAGAATTAGTGGCTAGTATGTTTTGAAGAATAGAAAAGTCATGAAATAAACATGTGTTTATAGCTATAACTGGAAATAGATCATGAGAAGAAATTAAACAATATATGTTTCTGAATTCTATTAGAAATCAGAATTTGCAAGCTCAATGGGGAAATAAAGACATGCATTAATATTGGAGGGTCACAACATAAAATTATAATAAAAACAATATATATATATATATATATATATATATATATATATATATATATATATATATATATATATATATATATATATATATATATGTGTGTGTGTGTGTGTGTGTGTGTGTGTGTGTGTGTGTGTGTGCATGTCATTGAAACATACCTATATACAATCACGATCAATGAAGGCATGTATTAAGTATATTTCATCAAATATAAAAACTATTAACTCTTTTAAAATATTTTTTATGCAATTATGAAACAAAATATTTGCTTCTTATAGACTTAATTTAACTATTAATTCTAATTCAAATAGAAATTCATAATCTAAATACATTTGTATTTAATATATCTAAACATTAATCCTAATTTAAATAGAAACCCTATAAAATAGAAATTAATACAATTAAAATAGGAAATAGACTTTCAATCAAATTTAAAATATATTTTAATTAATTTTATATATTAATAATGACTGAAGACTCTTTTGTAATTTTGTCTGTCCTACCCCCCCTTCGTACACACACACACACACACACACATATCTTCTTAATTATATATAATTAATTTTATATTGTATAATTAATTACAATAGATATATTTTTTTTAACTAAACATTACATTATTTCATTTTTTTTTACCACAGATGTTACAATAGTTATTTTATTTTGAATGGAATTAAACCCTTCATCAATTATTATAATCATAATTACAATAATTATTATAGTCGTTCAAAGTTTATAAAATTTGCTTTTGACTATAGCACAAAAATTATTGTAAAAATACAAACTTCAAGTTGAACATTTGCATAGATTATTTTCCAAACAATTTGTTCACTTTTGTAGAGATTCCTTTCCAATTCCAAAATATACAAACTTAACCAAACTTTCAAAAATTCCAGCATCATTATTGCTACCATAGACACTCATGTCCAAAAAGCACCAAAAGAATCTTTGCAACTTTTAAATTATTGCAAACATTGAGTAGTTGGAAGTCATGAGTTAGAAGGATATTATTACCTAGAAGACTAAAATAAATGCCCGTTCACAAGTAAAATTTATTATTGCATTTCAAATAACTTTTTCTTTACATATGATAATTACAGTTATATTATTGGTTTATATTTTTTTACTACCATGCAAATGTTTACTTTTCAAGAAAGAGGAGGAACTTTTAGAAAAAAAACTTGCTCTAAAACCAATCAAGAACTTGCCCATATGTATCTTTTGTCTTGATATATAATTTATTATATATTAATTAATAAGAAATATTTAACTAGTTAAATATTGTTGGTTGATGTAGCTAAGTGGTGGATTAATTTTGGAGAGTCAACACCTAAACTTCAAAATATTGTTGTGAGAGTCTTAAGTCAGACAACATCAACAACAAATTATAAAAGGAATTGGAGCACTTTTAACTTGTTTCATACAAAAACTAGAAATAGATTGAAGTAAAAAAAAATTACACTATCTAGTCTACGTACACTATAATATGAAGCTGAAATTGCGAAATGCAATGCAAAAGTTATAATAAGAGTTAGAGAAAGCTTTTAATCTGATCAACTTGGATTATATTTTTAATGAGCATGACCCTTTAAATTCATGTTTGGAAGAATTAGAAGCTCCTTTACTTGATGGACAAAATCTTGATGAGTTGAATGATGATGATGGTGAACAAGATCCTACAATTGATTTGACTGAGCAAGAATTGAGTGACTCCTCCATTCAGATATAGTGTTGATTCACCTTCAGGCGATGGTGGTGAAAGTGATAAAGATGATGATGGTGGTGGTGTTGGTCATTGTTGTGGTGGTGATAATGATGGTGATGGAACTGAATATCATAGGCCAATTGGAATAAGCTATGAATATTGTGAAGATTCCAATTATTCAAATGATATCCCATCATTCTTTGATCCATCTAGTTCTCCAAATATTCCATCCAATTGTGCACCATGACAATATGAATTTGGATATGAAATCAGTAGAGGTGAAAGTAGTTCTATTTTGACTAATGCAAATCAAGATTCTAGGTTCAGTCATTACATGAATCCATTTAATCCTTTATGATATTATGAAATGCCCTGTGATAATTAGAATCAACAAGAATCACACCAAAGTTATCCAACTATATTTGAGAATCAATTGAATATTTCTCAAAATTATCTAGTAATGTGCCTGAATTTCAAAGCCATTCTAACACATTCAAAAAAGGGAGTTCATTTTTTTAACTTATTCCCGTATGAAATGAGCAACCGAAATGTTGATGATTATAATTCTAGGCCTAGTAATTAAGATCCTCCATGCCACTCTTTTTTGTGGTGATTTCTATTATTAGTGTATTTATCAAAAAATTTGTAATAATATCATATTAATATAATTATTTACATATTAAAGATATGAAGTATTATCTTATGCTATTTTTTATTATAGTAAATAATAATTTTTATTCAAGTGTATATTTTTATAGTACAAATATATATTTTTTAAGTAATTCTTAACTTATTATATTAGAAGTTAAAGTTTATTTTGCATTTTTTATTTATATGGTGCATTTTATTGATATTTTTAAAAAAATTCATGATAGCACTAAACAATACAGTTTGAATTAATCCAATTCAGTTCGTTAAAATTACATCGTTACTGATACTGAAATGGATCATGAAACTATTATTTAAAGTCATAATTGAAAGCATTTTTCACTTGTGTATATTTATCACTATTTAAGGAGGGAAGGTAAAGATGACTAGACCTCTCTTGGAGATATTTTGCTTAGTGTAACAGGTAATTATACATTGCGTACATCTATGTAGCACATAAATATAAATGCGGAAATATGGAAACATGGAAACGGATACAACGAAATCACACTTCTTAAAATTAGGAAACATAATGTTGGGAAAACATGCAAATATTAAAAGTATATGGGTATATAAATAAATATTAAAAATATATGAATCTATAGAGATATAAATTTTATATATAAATCTTGAAAAAAAAATTATGTTCTATCAAGTAATAGTTTAATTATATAAATTATTTTGTTTAGTTAAAAAAGAATATAAAATTATTTTTTAATTTGTCTAATATTTTATTTAGGAAAATACTAAATGAATACATTTTTCAAGTTAGAAATTTGTTTCCTAGTAGGAAATGTGTTTTTTAATTTTTTATATTTGTGGAAATGACTTGGAAAATTTTCGATGAGTTTTCTGAAGTTTTCGATATGAAAACGTTTCAGAAACTCGGAAACGTCTATTCGGAGAAGTTTAAAATTTTTTATATTTATTTTTCATGGAAAATAACTGCTTGTCGACCTAGTTTTCATCTCATGTAGTATTCATTAAGGCTTTATCTATGTTTGAAGCAGCATCTTGATTACTGTTAAATCAATAATTGCAGGTACATGGGGCTTTTTGCTGACTTAGCCAATTTTCCTGTTTCAGCTATACAGATTGCTTTTATAGTAGTTGTAGTTCCATGCCTTCTTTTTTCCTATTTTGGACAAGCCGCATATCTTATGTACAATAGCGATCATATGGTTGATGCATTTTATTTTTCTATCCCAGGTTTGATATGATATATTCCATCTATATTATTTTATGTAAAAGAAGCTGATTATTGCCTGAGAAGCACACAGCGGGATACAACTTAATAAATAAGGGGGAAAATAGAGAAATAGATAATAATGATGTAACTTTTGAACTGCATTGTTGATTTTTGTCTAAACTATTTTTTGCATTTTTTTCAACTGACCAGTAATCACATTTGATGCATTTAAGAAAGAATGCTATTATGCAATTAATTGCAGAATTACCAGCTAAAAATGATAGGCCTTTTTATTTGTTTAAAATGATGTTTCAGGACTTTTTTTAATGACTGAAAAAGATTTCCGATTTTAGACAAATTAAAACCTGCCTAAGGACATCTAGAGACTTTTTCATCAATGCAAGTTGATGTAGGACTCATGCTGGTTTATTGGTTAACTACAACTGAAAGAAAATATCATAATGTAATACCATCAATGCAAGTTGGTGCTGGACTCATGCTTGCTTGCTTTAAGCTTGGTTGAGTTGGTTTTCAAGCTATTAATTTTCATCCAACTCATTTTCCAGCTTCATTTGCTGTCTGTAATTGCTTGTTCCGAAATCATTAAAGTGCTTATGCTTATATTTTATGCATTGGAAGACTTTTCAAGGTTTAAGCCTTCCATCGTCAAGTTAATAAGTGACTTTCAATGCTTGTAAATTAGTTTCCAAAGAAAATAGCAATGCAAGCTTTCTTCTTATTTGTTTTATTGAGTTTATTATATAAACTTTCTGAATCTGAAACAGAGACGAAAAAAATAAAAGAGATGAACCCTGAAGATTAAGTGCCTTAACTTGATTATGTTTGTGGTTTCAAAGCAGGAGCATTATTATGTTTACTTCAATACTCTGAATACAGAATCTCTGGTTGTTTTTCTGTAAGTTGAATTATTAGATACATTAATTTCATTACTGTTTTTATTTCTTTTTTTGGAAACAAATCATGGGGTGTTCCCTTACAACATTGGGTATGAGACTAAATTTGGCTCGCGCTTCATGGTTAACACTGGCCTAAGGAAATTTGACTTGGTGAGTCAAATTCTTTTTGGTTAATAAAGTGGATGACTGTTACTCAAGGCTGTAGAAGTAGAACCAAGAACAACCCAAGTTTCTGATGTGGTCAAACTTTGATAAAATATTTTGTTCTTGTTTAAAGTTCTTAGCATTATTTTTAATCTATGTTTAATTTGGTTTTTGGATATTTTAGGTTCTTGGGCAGCGGAAATGCTGGTGTATTTTTTTGTTTTTTCATTAATATTTTGATGAGTGGAGATTGTTTTACTTTAATGATATGATGTGACTTTCATATATGCTTTTTTAGGTTTGCCCATTTTAATTTTAGTAGTAGTAGTATAGATAGTGAACTTCTACATTTATAATGTTGAGTGTTGTTACTAATAGAGCAATGTAGTAAAATGTCCATCTCTTAGGTCTTGTTTCTGCCAAATTAAGATTTTTATCTGTGTAATGATGTGTAATTTGCGGCATATTGTTGATATTCTAGGTATAATTTTTGCTTCCATTTACTAAAAGTTAGCTATTCATGATCATAGCTTCACTAGACATCATATATCAGTTGCTTTATATGCTGTAATTCTGCAACATGAGTAGTTCTTAGCGGTTAAATTCAATCCAATTCATGTCGCGTTTCAGTGCAACCTGTTTTAGCTAGCCAAAAGCAAAACCATAGGAAATGTTACACTTTGGATAACTTTCATGTGCCTTTTTTATTTTTTATTTTATTGTTGTTTGTATTGTTTCTTGTTTATGTCTATGTGAGTATGTTTAATATTTTGATTTTGATTTTTTTTAATCTACAATGTAAATATATTTCAAAGTGAAGGCCATCTACAATATATCTTTTTAGACATAGGCATTGATGATCTCAAATTCTTTTTGAATATAATTAGACACTATTAGTTTGAAGTTTGATATGTTTTGTTACTTTGATTGGACAAACACTTTTGTGAGAGTTATTAGAATTTTGATTTTTGTATTTAAGGGATAATTTACATACATTTACACTTATATGAAATCATGTAATTTCTGGAACTTAAACATATGCATTTATTAACGTGAAGTTGAAATGGCACAATGGGTCTTATGGATGCAGGTTGAACTATTCAATTAGAATACCACATAACAATTTAGAAATGCAAGTATTTGCGACCAAACGTTTTGGTCATAATTGTAATACAAAACAACAATTTAGGGTGGTATTTAATTATGACTAAATTTTTTGGCTGCAATTAGGTGGAATAGTTACTACTTAAACTAATCGTGGTGAAAATATTGTTGCTATTATGATAAAATTTGATTGCTATTAGAATACTTTTAGCCACCAAAATATGTGTTTTTGCAACAAATTATTTGCGATCACTAACATTTTTTCATCACTATAACTTTTTAGCGGCGAAGCTTGTTGTGACGATAGGTGACCATAAAAAATGGTCGTTAAAAGATATTAGCGACAATTTTTAACATTTAGCGATGACTGTTTCTTTCGGTAAAGATGTCTTTTCTAGTAGTGATACAATTAGTCCCTCATATTTCTATTGTCCCAATTACGCTCTAAAAATATTTTTAAAATAGAACATCTAAATTTTGTCACATGTAATTATTAGGTAGTATTCCTTTTAGTGGAAGGATCCATCAAAATCAAATTGGTACCTGCTCTCTATTTTTTTCTTTCTACTTAAATAATAATAATAATAATAATAATAATAATAATAATAACAATAATAATATTTCTTACTTTTATTTTATTATTTTTTTTGTTGTTTTAATTATTATTATTATTTCTCTCAAAAAATTATTATTATTATTATTATTATTATTGAAATTTATTTTTTATTTTTTTTATTAAAGTAGAAAAAATAAAGAAAAGAAATCATTATATTAAATTAGCCCAAATTTTTATACATACTATATGCTTTACACAATAGGTTTTAACTTATACTTTATACTTTTGTTTAAGTTTAGATTGTTTATCACTTTGTTTTATATGACTTGATTCGGCTAAATTACAAGCTAAAATTAAAAACTAATCCAATTCAAATATATAATTGAGGGAAAAGATCTGAATTAATATCAGTCCGGTCATCTATGCTCCGCCCCTAATCAATTGGATAGGGGTGGCTATAGTTCACCGTTCAAGAAAAAGTGAAACTGGACCGGAACCGGTTCATTTTTGTTTAAAGCCAGTTCTGGTTTGGTTAATTTTAATTTCGATTCATTTTTAGTTTGGTTTGTTGGTTCAACCAATTTGATAAGTTGATTTTTTTTTTAAGAAAAAAATCATTTTTAAATTGGGACTATCGATTTGAAAATGGAACCGACAATTGCAATTCCATAAGAGATGAACCAGTCCTCAATAGGTCATCCTTCAATTCTAGGCCGATTTTAATTTTGGTTTTAATCAAGCCGGTTTTGATCCAATTTCAGCCCGGAATGCCTGTGGCCACCCCTACAAGTGGGCATTAATAAAATTACAAAAATTCCTTTGAGTTTGTTGTCTATTTAAAATTTTAATTTTTTCTTTATGAAAAATATTTTAAATAAATTATTTATTTCTCTGAATTAAATTAAAATATTAAAATTAAAGATAAATGTATAAAATGAAAAGTAAATTAATATATCATTTAGTTAAAATTCTAGATATTTAGTAAATCGTGTGTACATATATATATATATATATATATATATATATATATAGATAACCAAGGTATGGTGTAACTTTTATATGCCACTCCTACATGACAACCTAATTGTTCAATTCTTTTGTAATTACTTTATTTTTTTTGCAAGTATTAGCATTCAATGGTCATCTTTGTAACTTCTTTCTTACATATTTTCATATTTTTAATATCATCAATTTTCATGAACGTATATATTATGATGTTAATATGTCAATTCTCATCTTTGTAACCTCTATCTTGCATATTTTCATATTTTATATCATTCTTCTTTTCTACATACATATCATGGTGTCATTATGTATCTTTTTGCATTAGCAATTGTTTTTTACCATGGCACTTACTCTTGCTCTTTTTTCAATCTCCAAACATACCAACACAAATTTACCTTTTTTTTAATCATCTCTTTATAGTTGAACGGAAGTCTAACCACAATTTATACTAATTGTCAGTATGTAAAAGAAGTTTTTCCAGTTTTCTTAAAAAAAAAAAAAAAAAAAGTTTTTCTAGCATTATGTCAATGTTGGCAAAAAAGCTTAGCAATTATAATGGCCAAACAAGCATTTTTTTTAAAAGCTTTATTGATGAATTCGTAGTAAGTGTAACTACACTTGTTGTTCACCTAGTACTTAGTCCATAGGTACATCATCTAATCATGCTCATTGTAGGCGGTGGGGTTGAGCGCGCGTCCAAATGTTTGGCGACCACGGCACTATGTGGGCTCAAGGTCCACTAGGAAATACGATATAGGTCTTGGGCCTATTTGGAGATGGAGTCGCCACCCAGATAAAAGTCGGGACACACTATACAGCAACTGGATCCCACGGAAGTTCCCAGAAACCGTCATCAAAGATCGGGTTCGGAAATTAGGTATGAGCATTTGAATGCTCACCCAACCTTGTGGTTGGCCTCCATTTGTGTTTTGCATTTTATTACCATTTAATTATTTCCTCATTTATGTTCAAAGTTGCACTTACTTTGATTTATTTTCAAAATTTTATAGTTAAGTCCAAGTTTGCATATTAATCCAATTTCATACTTTTGAGTCCCAATGTTCAACAAAAATAAAATAAATAATAATTTACAACCATACATTCAAAATCAAATGGGAAAAGGATTAAGGATTACAACGCTTTAGGTAAAATAAAAGAATAATATATAGAAAATAAACCAAACATATACTGCAAGTAAACCGATAATAAATAAATAAACACAATGGCATAAGAGGGATAACTAACGAAGGAAACTACTTGATGATGGAGATTAACAAGTAATTCCTACAAATAACATATGATTAGTCTTTCCCTTCGAAGACGAAATCGCAAACAACAACACTTACAAAGAGATGCTATAAAAAGGGGGTTTCATGTTATGAACTAAAAAAAGTCATCAAATGACCAAAATGAGCATCATCATGCAATGATATAGCCATGTTTAAGTTCAAAAAATACATACCAAAGTGGACACTATGACAAGCATTAGTAGAAAAGTAGAGCTAAAAGTGGGCTGACCTATCAATGTGGCAACCGCCTCATTGTTGAATGACGCCTCATCAACAAGGACCCTTAATATTTGTAAGGCGAAAAGAGCATATAACACACATAAACAAAGGGAAGACTTCATAGAGGCCTGTCAATGGGGCCTCTATAAGGGAAGAGGCATCGCTTGATCAACAGGCCGATTCCAACTCTCAAACATTTCAAACTTCTACTTTAAGTAACAATACTTGCATATACATGCTCTATAAACATCAAACTACAACTACATGCAAAAGTATTCAAAGATCACATCAATAAAATAGGATATTAAGCAAGATAAACTGGAAATATACCTAAAATACACTAATGACTTAGTTACACACAAGCAAAAAGACATAAAATGATGAATATATTAAGTTTAAGTGCAAGCTTTCTACTAAAATAAGAGGCCCTCAGAGATATTTTTTATTGTGATCCTTGTTAGGATGTGATCTCTACTTTTGACACGAGCTTCTTCCTTCTTCTCTTAGGAAAATGTAGACTTTTTTTCTTGCTTCAATCTCCCCTTCTTCCTTTTGGACTTTTTTTTCTTCCTTTTATATTTCCAGAGCTCCTCCCTCTCTTTTTTTTCCAACAAAGGTCTTTTTTTTAATAATGGTTTTTTCCTCTTTTTTTGTTCTCTCTCTCTCTTTTATTCCCTAGCTTCCTCATGCCCCGAAGCCTTCTAGCTCATCATGAGCCTCCATAGCCTTTTTCTCTTCCCCAAAAATCTCTTTCTCATGCAAGAATCAGGTCTGGAGGGTGGGGCCCATACCACTTGGCCACCATGGTTGCAGCTACATTTAATACAACTATAAGTGGACTGTCATAGAGGCAGCGCCTCTTCGATGAGGCGATTGCCTCTATTGGCAGCTGCCAAAGAGGCGATCGCCTCATTGCACTGAGGCTATGCCCCTTTTGCCCGGGCCTGCACTGGTCCAGGCGGGCTTGGGCTAATTTTGGTTAGTTGGGCTAGGTTTTGGGCTTTTTAGGCTTTAGGTTTTCAAGTCCACCTTTCATTAGAGACTCAAGCTTCATTCTCATGTCCAAGTTTCACATTCTCATCATTGGGCTTGACAACGGGCCGGTTAAGCCGAGTGCCCCTAATTTGTCCCCTAACACGGGCTGACCGAATCGGGTGTCTATAGTTTGCCCCTTGATTTTTCAAAAAATCATATGCATGCAATGACCATTTTTCAAAAAAATCACATGCACAACAAAAAAAATAAAATAAAATGAGCAACATACCTGACTCTCGGGTTTCACCTAGGAGATGAATCCTTCAATTCTGAAACGTGACCGTGATCCTCGAGTTTTCTTAGCCCGATCAGCCACTTATTAATATATGATATAGATATTTGAAGACTTTTGACCTCGGGTTTTCCTAGCCCAATTCTCACAACATGGAAACTCGATCTCGGGTTTTCCTAGCTCGGTCCTCACAATGCTGAAACTCGATTCTCGGGTTTTCCTGGCCCGATTCTCACAATATTGAAACTTGATTCTCGAGTTTTCTTGGCCCGGTCCTCACAACACTGAAACTCGATTCTCGAGTTTTCCTGGCCTGATCATCACTAGGGATGTGGTTTTTATATTTTCCTGGTCCAATTATCACTCCTTCAGGGACACAGACTTTCGGGTTTTCCTGGCCTAGTTGTCATTTGTTTTTAACTTCGGGGATACTACCCGAATAGCCATCTCGATCTTTGAGCTTCAGGGATTCAAACCCGAATAGCCTTATCCTTGGGCTTCGGGGATTCAAACCTAAACAGCCCTGTCTTTGAGCTTCAGGGATTCAAACTTGAATAGCCCTGTCTTTGAGCTTCGAGGATTCAAACTTGAACAACCATGTCTTTGAGCTTCGGGGATTCAAACTTGAACAGCCATGTCTTTGAGCTTTGGGGATTTAAACTTGAACAGCCATGTCTTTGAGCTTCGGGGATTCAAACCCGAATAGTCCTGTCTTTGAGCTTCGGGGATACAAACCCAAACAACCCTGTCCATTAACGGCACAAGTTTTCCTGGCCCACTCTTCTCGAAACTCTACTTTAAAAATCTTTATTTCTGAATTCCATCTTCTTAGTGTATGATAACAACCATCATCTCTTTTTTTTTCCTTTTCAAGAAAACCCTACATCTTGCCCCTATAAAAGTAACTTTTCCCTTATCTTTCTCCCCTTTTTACTTTTGTCACCTTTCTCTTTTCTTTTCTCTTCTCCTCCTGCACTTTCTGTACTTTATGTACCTTTCCTCCTTTTACAATCAATGGAGGACGAGAGAACACCCCCTGTGCCTGAGTGGGATTATATCCTACCTTTAGTTAGTGCTTCTAGGAGTTTGGGATTGACCCGAGGAGACTCGATTCCTCTTCTGGCAGACTTAGGGTCCCATATATACTCGTCTGCATCTGAAGAGGTTAGTACTGTAAAATTTCCTATAAAATCATGTTGGGTCAGTGATTATTCTTGCATAATTATCACCCTAGGGCATTATTTAATTAAACAAACATGAAATTCATGTTTTAATTGCCAAAAATTAAAAATCATCACTGTCTGCACTTCACCGAGGTGATCACCTCTTTGATGAGGCGATCGTCTCATTAATGAGGTGATCGCCTCATCAATGAGATGATTGGCTTTTGTGAAGAGGCGATTGTCTATCGTCCTTTCAAAGAGGCGATTGCCTTTGTGATGAGGCGATCGCTTCATCAACAGGATGAACTACGCTATTTACATGTATGTTCATTCTAAATTTATTTCTGAAACCATAAAATGCATAAATTTCACTTCCTTATCTCTTTGCTTGCATCATGACACTCAAACACTTAAGGGCGTCAAGAATTTCCATGGAGCCTGAGTTTTCTACAACGAGTTGACTGACAACCAGAGGGATCGAATTCAGGAGACTGTGTTTGAGGACTTCGTACTCTTACTTCCTTCCGAGCAAGGACACATGGACTATCAGCCACTGCACGCTTTAATGCAGAGGTGGTTTGATATAACTCATACTTTCCATCTCCCATTTAGTAAGCTTACTCTGGACTTAGTGTCATTTACCGCCATCATGAGGATTGCCTACGTCGGGGACCCCGTCCCTTCTGATGTGAGTCTACACCAGCTGTCTCCGGATAAGGCTACATACATCGGGCGACTTTTGGGTATGACTCTTGACATGAAGGGGACTCATACCCTTAAGTTGGACTCGATCAGGAGCTTATACACCCGAGAGCAAGCTGCGACAATGATTACTCCCTATGAGATTGATCAGGTGGTAAGGGCCTTCTTGCTCTATCTACTCGGTACCACTGTCTTTACTGACACCGCCAGCTCCATCGACCTGATGTTCCTGCTGGCTCTTCGGGATCTTGACCAGGTTCCTGCATTCGATTAGGGTAACTGCACTCTGGCGTATTTGTACCAGAGTATGGATGAGGTGGTTTGAGGGGCCAGAAGATTCTATGGCTTTTGGCATGCTGTTTTGGTACATCAAGACCCTCTCTTTCCTTATTTTTTTCTGACCCCTATTATTTACATAAGTTTTCTCAACTTCTCTTATTTTATTTTTCCAGGTCTAGGCTCTAGAGCTAGAGCTGCTTATGGGCGTTACATGAGTGGGGGACCACTTCCCAGCCCTTAACAGGTGGGGTGCCAGTCGCATCGTGAAGAGGCACCTTACACGAGTTCACATCCACAGACAACACCTAAACTCTCTAACATAGGATGCAATACCTACAAAGCACAACCTTTTTTATTAGTAAATTATGCATATTCAACTCACTTACTTATTGACATATCCCTTTTTGCAGATCTAGAATGACTTATGTGGGCCTGAGGATACTTGGACCATTGAGATGACTTGCTTTAGGCCTTTAGCCTGGAAGAGGGTACTCCTCTATGGCCCTGGGTATTG
This sequence comes from Mallotus nudiflorus, assembly GCA_947683625.1. Lineage (NCBI taxonomy): Eukaryota > Viridiplantae > Streptophyta > Magnoliopsida > Malpighiales > Euphorbiaceae > Mallotus > Mallotus nudiflorus. Next base: position 5,595,589 of record CANTUR010000049.1, on the reverse strand, counting down.
AGCTTGGTATTTAGGGGAGTGGGTTCTGAACTGGAGGGTAGGCATTAGAGCGAGGCGAGTCCCCAAGTCTCCTACTGACAGTATGCTTTGGGCTCATGAGCTGGAGGGGGATGAGCTTGTTCAGGCTGTTGCAGGCTTACCAGCTGCGGATCACACAGTTCGTGTGAAGATCCAGTATGCAGAGTTCGTTTACACCCACCTTCTGCTGACAGTCCCCTTCCAGGCTGCTTCTACCTCTCAGGTATGTCCCTATCGTCTTTCCTCACCTTGAGAATTGATTGCGTTCTCATATGTTTCTCTTGTCTTATCTTCAAGCTACTCCTACTAGACCTGTGGCACTGGTTAGATCCTGAGTGAGAGAGAGAGAGAGAGCCCTTGAGGCATCAATTGGATCCAGGCAAGGAGGAGACTTCTGCGGCTAGCGAGCAAGTCCAGCTGACTACTGCCCCCAGTTCTGAGTTTTTCCTAGGCAACTTTATTCATATTCTCGACCCTTTAGCCCGATATTGGGTTCCTCCAAGAGAGTTGTCATGTCAGTTCTTAACCTTGGATGAGGACCTGACCCCTGCATGCACCCTTGGTGGTACTACTCATGTAAGCTCTTTTTTTTACCTGCTTTCATTATGATTCTCAAACCAAGCGTTAGCTTTAACGTTCATTTCAATAATGCAGATTCCTCTGGAGCAAGGCCTATATATATACCACATGATAGAGGCCCAGAGAGATTACATGTTGGAGATCACTCAACAGTAGAGGGTAAGAATCTCTTTATTTTCTACATGTATGCATGCTCGCATGCTTTACTAACCTGTAATTTGTCTAAACAAGATCGAGATAAGGCCAGTAGGGCGAGGATCACCACTCTCGAGCATCAGGTTGACGTATTCTAGATTGATGAGGATGATGAGGATGAAGACAAGAGTGGTAGCAGTGCTAGAGGAGAGGGTATCGTATTAGATGCTTAATGTACTAGGGTTGAAACTTGTGTAGTCTTTAGATAGTGAACACATAAATTTTGATTATTGATTTATAGACAGAATGTTTGCAGAATTCATCATTCTCCTTAATTAAATTCATTTATTTTTTTCATTTTTCACATGTGGGCTAGTTTCACTAATTACATATGTATCCCCCCCTGCCATATTCTAACTTGCACCTGTTGAAACTACATGATTCGAAGAAGTGTAACGACCCAAACTACTGATGAGGCAATTACCCTATTGAATTCTGATGAAGAGGTGATTGCCTCTTACTATTAAGGCGACGCCTCATTGATGAGGTGATCAACTCATCGATGAGGCGATCGTCTCAGCAGCAAGTGGTCCTGTCCCTTTAAAAACCCACATTCTTGTGTTTAGCCCACTTCTTGAGTTCCCTTCATCTCTAATCTCCTATTTCTCTCTCTAAGCACCTCTAAAAGTTATAATCATGATTGAACGAAGTCTGAGGATGCTACAAACAATCTTGAAGGGTTTAGACAATAAGTCTTAGACTAGGTTAGAACCTTTTCACCTTTTGGTCTTTAAATCACTCCATACTAGGAGAATCAACTTCCCTTTTCTCCACACCATGGTTCAGTTTTGAGACCCCCATAAACACATTTTTTGGTTCAATACAATAGAAATATGTCCCCTACCAGAGGAATTCAAGGCAATTCTCAGCCATCATATGGATTCTACTTGCTGGCTTGCGGTTCCTAACCTTGAAAACCCAAATTCTCACTCCATTCAACACCAAATGGCACGTATGTTCAACCTTCCACCCTAGTCTTCTCTTCTCTGTATCCTCAGTTCATAAATCAAACTAGAATCTTTTCTTGAGGTCATCATGAATGTGGAAAAAGAAGGAACTCATTGGCCCCACATGATAGCCCTCTATTTGTATGCTCAATTTTTGTTGGTTTCTTTCTCAGGACACTACGATTCGAAGATCCTTTCTATCCTTGATCAAGTGGAGTTAGGGTTTAATCCTTTCTCTCTCATCTTAGTAGAAACTATCATTGGATTGGATGACTTCACGAAGACATGATGATTCTCAAGAAGTCCATTCCTATTAGAGGTAAGTTCTTTATTATACTTCCCTAACTTCCAACTGTCATACTATCTGCATTTAATAATTTACAAACCGCAAATGTGGTTTTATGAAAAGTTGGGCTTGATCGAACCCCCTCAAGACATTAGACGCTATAAAGTGAAGCATTACTGAACAAGAAAACTACATCCCATTCCTTAAGATATTCATGGCTAGCTTTTAACATTCCCTGATACACTGATCCGCTGGATATGCCCCTGGTGGGGATCACAACATGTGACCATTCGGTCTTACACATATTGTGTCCTGATTGCTAGTCTCCATTTTGCCACTTTCTACAATCCAGCCCGCCTTTGCCGCCAATACGGTCACAAACAACTGATTGTGGAGCTATTTCATGAGTTTGAGCCAGGGCCCCTTTCTTAAGACCACTTGGTGGCAACTTGACCTCGAAGAGTCATTGAAAGAAATTTAAGCTACAACGGAGATCAAACTACTGATGATCATTACAAAGCATGGGTTTGTTTGTAACAGATAGAAAAAGATGAATTTATTAAATACAAAAGGACAATAGAGTTACAAATGTTAAGTTCTTAGGGTAGGCAATAAAAGAAGAGAAAACAAAATTAGCTTATAAAATAAAGTCATCATTTCCCTTTTTGTTAGATGTAATTTTCCTTTTATACTAGTTAAACGGCTTGTAATGGACATATTATGTAATATTTAACATTAATTAAAGCAATCCATTTCATTTCATTTAAGCACAAAACGTTTATACATTTCACTTATGGTACATCTCATGTTATTAGTTGGCTTGCCTTTACAAGTTTTCCAACTAATCATTTTGTGTCTCTCTCTCTCCTTTTACATGTCCTTAACTTTTTCCTGGACCGCCTCTTTTGAGGTTTTCGATCCAGCAGGACCTTTTTCTTTTTATTCTTTTTAGTCTCTAACTTTTTCCTATATAGCCTCTTTTCGAGGTTTTCTCCCTAGTGAGACTTTTTACAGAAAGTATTTCTTAATCTTGTCTAAGTTGATGGGTTCTTTGAACTTGTTTCCCTCCATGTCAGACAAAATTCTGGTGCCTTTCAAAAATAACTTCTTTACCATATACAGTCCCTCCCAATTGGGCTTAAACTTTCCTTGAGGATCGGTCATGACTGATCTTATAAGTTTCAACACCAAATCCCCTTCCCGAATCCTGCCTGGCTTGATCTTCTTATTGTAGGCACATGCTATTCTTTTCAGATACAACTGAGAATGATACATAGCCTTCATCCTCTTTTCATCCAGTAATGTCAATTGAGCCAACTGACTTTTGACCCACTGATACTCAGGGAGTTTAGATTCCAGAAGGACTCTCAATGACCTTATCTCGACCTCTACCAGCAAAATGGCCTCACACCCGTAAACTAAAGAGTATGGAGTGACTTTTGTCAAAATTCTAGCAGTGGTTTGATACCCCCACAATGCAAATTATAAGTATTCCACCCAATCTCAGTAATTTTCCAGCATCTTGGGTAGGATCTTTTTTACATTCTTATTTGTTGCTTCCACCGCCCCATTTGCCTGTGGCCTATATAGAGATGACCTGTGGTGCTCAATCTTATAGTCTTTCAATAGTGTGGCCATTTCTACTCAAAATTGAACACCATTATCTGTAACTATGTGGTGTGGTAGACCATATCTGTAGATTATGTTCTTTTTGATGAACCTTAACATTTGCTTTGACCTATTTGGAGAAGTAGTCAATAGCCATAATGATATACCAATGGCCATTAGTTTCTTTTGGCCTTACCTCTCCTATGATGTCAATCCCCCATACAGAAAACGGCTAAGGAGAAGTCATTCCCTGAAGCTCCATAGACGGTAGGTGGCTAACATCACTATAAGGTTGACAATTATGACATTTCTTTATAAATCTAACATAATCTGCCTCCATGGTGAGCCAAAAGTACCCTTGGCGGGCTATTTTCTTTACCAAGACGGTTCCATTCATGTGTGGCCCGCGTACCCCTTCATGAATCGCTTCCATAAGCTTTTAGGCTTCGTCCTTATCAACACACCTGAGGTGTACCCCGACTGGCATTCTTTTGTATACCATCCCATTGTAACTTATGAACTATCAAGATAACATTTGTAGGGATATTCTTTCTTTCTTATCAGCGTCATTCAAAAATTGCCCAGGTTCAAAAAACCTTTGTAAATCATAGTACTAAGGTTTCTTAGTATCATCAACTGGCGTCACCCTCACCTCCTCGTAACAGGGGAATCGAGACTTCACGAGAATTAAGGGCCTAGCTTCTGGTTGTTTCCCACTTTCCTATATAGAGGCCAGTATGGCTAGGGCATCAACTACCTGGTTTCCTTCCCTCAGCAAGTGGACAAACTTACACTGAACAAATGAGCACAAGATAGTAGCTAAGTATTCCCAGTATAACCGTAACCTGTCTTCCTTTATCTCCCATTCTTTGGTGGCTTGTTTTATAACTAGCATGGAATCCCTATAGACAGTAACATTTTCTACCCCTACACTGTGCAATTCCTCTAAACCAAAAATGCAAGCCTCGTATTTTGCTTGGTTAATAGTTGCTTCAAACTCAAGTCTTTTTGCCATCGAGATCATTTCTCATTTTGGAGTAACCAAAATTACCCCTATTTTGGCCCCCTTGTTGTTGACAGCTTTGTCAAAGTACATTTCCCAACCTTGTATCTCTATCTCCCCTAAATGCTCGTTGGGAAACTCCAACTTCAATTCTCTATCGTCATCCATTGGACTCTATGCCAAGAAGTCTGCTACTACTCTTCCTTTCACTATCTTTTTGGCTATATACTCTATGTCAAACTCTGTGAGTAAAATGAGCCACCTAGCCAATTTTCCTATAAGAGACGAGGTATGTTGGAAGTACCTGAAGGGATCGTGTTTAGAAACCGCTTGCAATTTATAAGACTGAAGATAGTGTTGAAGTTTTTTTGTCGCCCAAATTACTGCTAGGCACATTTTCTCCACCAAGCTATAAGTAGTTTCGTAGGGAAGAAGCCTCTTACTCAAGTAATACACAACATGCTCTACTTTCTTTTCACCTTCCTATGCCAACATTGGCCCTATTGCATCTTCCTCAATTACCAGATACAAGGTTAAGGCTTTACCTAGTCTTGGTGGCTATAAAACAAGAGGATTCATCAAATAATCCTTGATAGCTTCAAAGGCTTGTTGACATCTTTCATCCCACATAACAGGTTGGTCTTTCTTTAGAAGCTTAAAGATGGCATTACAGATGACTGTCAATTTGGCTATAAATATGTTGATATACTATAAACACCCCATAAACCCTAGGACCTCTTTTTCATTCTTCGGTGCAGGCATATCTGTGATTGCCCTGATCGTATCTGGATCCACCTCTATTCCTTTCTAGCTGACAATGTGTAATAACAACTTCCTAGATGTGACCCAAAAAACACACTTTTTCGGGTTCATTTTGAGATTGTACTTTTCTACCCTAGCCATAAACTTGTCTAGCACTTCAAAATGCCATTCCCTAGTTGCAGACTTCACCATCATATCATCCACATACACTTCTACCTCTTTATGGATCATGTTATGCAATAAGGTAGTCGCCATCCTTTGATAAGTGGCTCATGCATTCTTCAACCCAAAAGGCATCACTTGGTAACAATACACACCTCATTCAGTGGTGAAAGATGTCTTCAATTTATCCATTACTACCATCATGATCTGATTGTACCCCAAAAATCCATCCATGAATGAGTATATTGCATTAGAAGTTGCACTATCAATTAACGTATCAATATGCGGTAGCAGAAAGTCATCCTTAGGGTAGGCTTTATTCAAATCTCAGTAGTCTACACACACTCTAACCCTTCTATCCTTCTTAAGAATAAGAACTATATTTGCTAACCACTGAGTGTCCTCTACCACTTCTAGGACCTTTGCCTTCATTTGCTTTTCGACCTCTTCTTTAACCAAGAGAGCCCATTCTGGCCTTAACCTTCTTTGTATCTGCTTTATTAGTGCTATGTGAGGGTATATGGGGATCTTGTGTTATGAGATCTCCCTGTCGATTCTAGGCATGTCTTCATAACCCTAAGCAAACACTTTCTGTCTCTTTTTTAAGATTTCTTCCATTTTCCCATCTCATCATAATTTAAACTAGAAGCAAGCAATATATTTTTAGGATTATCGTTTATGCCTAAATTAAATGACTCAGTTTGCATGGAATTAATGTTAAACATATGCATGAAATGATCATCACAAATAGAATAACCAATAGGAAACACATTATACAAATAAGCAAACTCAGACTTCATTACAGTCACTTTTGAAAAGAAAAGATCATCAATCTCAAACAGAGAAGCAAAAGAAACATCAAAGTCATTATAAGAGGTATCTATGATAGAGTTGAGGATGTAGGTTTCAAAGTCAAAGTCTTTGCTCTGATTATCAATGCCTTTCTGCTTTAAGGTAGCTTTATCCTTTTTAAACTCCTTCTCAGCCAGTACCAGCTCCTTAGTAGGGGCTTTTTCAATAGTGACTCCTTTGGCTTTGTTCAAAAATTCAACAAAAATCTCGAACCCCGGGATAACTTGCCCAGCCATAAGGAGAGGTTCTGGAGTCCAGCTATATGGGTGCTTGGTGCCTTCCTTTACAAAGACTTCCTATAAAGTTTTCTTTCCAGCCATGGTATCCTTTTCCTTCTCTTCATATTGGCCCCACACACTAACCTCTTCCCCAGCTCTGTCAGCCTCTTTGAACCCTAACCCATGCTTCAAAATAGGTACTTTGTTTCCCATAAACTCTGAAGGTCCACTCTGATTTTTCCCCAATCCCATGCTGGGCAAAAATTTCATATTGTGCATCATTCTCAGAACCTTTTCATCCATCTTATCCTCATAGATTACATAGATTTCAAAACTAGAGCTAAAGGAAATCTCCTTAGGGACCAACTTCAGCGCAGCTATGGTGACTTCAATTTCAGCTGAGATGGTGACAACCCTTCCTTCATGTGGGAATTTAATCTTTTGATGAATAGTGGATGGAACGCCACCTAGAGGGTGAAACCGTGGCCTCCTCAATAAAATGGCAAATGTCACCAGGATATCAATCACATGCAAGTCAACCCAAACTTCTATAGGTCTTGTTTTAACCAATGCCCTGAAAGTTCCTTCCACAAACCTTCTAGTGTCATCATAAGCCTTGATAAATACCTCATAAGGCTTTAAGTCATCCACTGTCAACCATAGCTTTGGTAGTATCTTCAATGGACACACATTGATGGCAGAACCATTGTTGACCATCACACAACAGGTCATTTTCCCTTTCACCTCAGCCTTAATAAACAGAGCTTTATGGTGATCCCTCCCTTCTAGAGGCAGATCATCATTGGAAAATGTTATCATCCCTTGAGGGGTTTCCATTAGTGACTGGACCATCTGCTCTAGAGTAGAACTAGTGGGAATCTTTTTCTGATCTAGTGCCAAAACCAGGGCTTCCCTGTGATCCCTAGAGTGCAGAAGTAACTCCCAAACACTAGCAATGGTCTCTTTATTTTGTTTTATCTCCTTTCCCTTCTCTACACCTCTCACCTTTTTGGGCTCAGACTTGGTAGCCTCGGTTTCCTTTTTCTTTTCTTCGACCTTCCCCACATACTGACTTGGCTCACACCCCTCGTTGTCCCACAGATCAACTTGTTCTTCGCTCTCATCATCGGAGCTCCATATGTCCAAGATGTGCACCTGCAGCTCCATGGGTTGTTTATTTGGTTTTAGATTTTTAGGTTTAGTTTTTAGGGAATTATGGGAGACATCAATGAAGGATTTTAGGACTTGCTCTTCTGTTAGGCTAGAGTTGACCATTAAAATGGGTGTGTTTGGTGGTGGTACATTTTGGTAATTGGGTAATGGGTTGGTTTGGGTGTTTAGTTTTCTATTTTCTGGGTGAGTAATTTTGCCTGAGTCTATTAAGCCTTGGATTTCATGCTTTAAAAACTATCTGTGTCATGTCGAATGGTCTGATGAAATTTACAGAAAAGTTTTGGGTTGGCTCCAGGTAAGGGTTGTTGTGAAGGTAAAGGTCGTATCAGGTTTTTCTCAATAAGCTTATCAAGGACCTTAGACATGGGACGTCCCAGATTTGAAAATCTTCAAGGCTGTCTAACTGCATTGACTTGTACATTATTACTTGGTGGTTGAATGGCATGAATCTGAACATTATTACTTGAGCTGGTCCCCTCTTTGCCCTTAGATCCTCTTCTGAAGAATTTCTTCTCTTGAGCCAAATTTGACTCTTTTTGGACCCCAAATCTGTATAATTCTTCAAAGTTTCTAATTCCCAGATCCCTCAACTTCCTATAAAATATTAGAATACACCCTTCTATTTCCAGGACTAACTAGTCAGACTCAGTAGGTCTATGCCTCATTAAGGATAACTTCCCCCTCCAATGAGTCAGGTAGTCAGCAAAAGGCTCATTAAAGTTCTGTTTGGTATTCTGCAGATCTCTCAAGGACACTTCTAGTTGAACATTGAGACTGTATTGCTTGATAAAAGTGGCACACAATTCCTTCCAATCTGATTAAACATGTAGTTCCAAGGTGTAATACCAACGGATTGGTGCCCCCTCCAATGAAATAAGGAACTGCTTGATAATTTGGCTCTCGGTTAGCTCGGTAGCCTTCATGTAAGTCACTTACTGCTTCAAATGCAAATGGGAATCCTCGGCACCAGTATACTTCTTCATGTCTAGGAATTTAAATTTACGAGGCAATGGTTCATCACCCTTTTCCATATTCAGATCATAATCTAGAGGAGCGACCATACCCTTTTCCTTCATCATCACCCGCATTTGGTTCATCACCTTGGTCATGTTCTTAGCCCACTCAATTTGACCCACATCTTTAGCTGGTATGACATTTCTTCGATTCATTGGGTCGGCCAACATTGTCACATCATCTTCTTCCCTTCCTCTAATCGATATTTCCTCATCGAGATCCACTAGATCGATTGGCGGTGCATTAGGTGGTTGCGTTGGTTGACTCTCCCTGATGAGCTTAGTAATCTCCCCATAATTTCTCTCATCATAGACTAAGTTTCTACCATTAATTCATCTTTCAACTGTGCCCCAAATGCTTCTAGATCAAATCCTCCTGCCATTCTTATTTTTAAACTTCTGACCAGGTGACCTGAACTAGTTCGGACCTACCCTGCTGAACTTAAAGGATCTATAGTGCTGCAAAATCATTGGTTAGAATAATGCATGACGTGTATGCATGATATGCAAGTTTGTTTTATTTAAAGAATTTAAGAAACAAATAATCACACAAAAAAGATACATGAGACAAAAATATAAAGCTTAAACATGCAAACTTTCACCCTTATTTCTCCCACACACATATTCAATGGCGAGTGTCTTGTCATAGGATTTTTTGTCTGGGTTTTAATTATTAGCGGGGGATAATAAAACTAACTTATGCAAGAAAACTCTCAAAATGATTCAGACAAGTAATGGGTCCTTTGAATAAAGCCCGAGTCCATTTCCTACGAGCAAAAAACCTTAGCACCATAAACTCACTTGTCAAGTCCCATTTGAAATAGGTCACGAATAGGCATAAGAGGCCTTTATTGACTAGCTTATTTATAATGGGCTTTGGTTGGACATGAAGGCCCATTTCACTTTAGACTACTTATTGATGGGCTCAAAATTTATTTTAAGGGTCCATTATATGGCATATTACACATGCAGGCGGGAAAATTCCTAAAGATAGTTGCTGGGTCATTACATAGGCTTAAGTCTTAGGTAAAAAGGCTTTAGCTCCCACAATGATAGACATCCATATATGTCTCCCCACTCAAGGGTCAAACAATGCATATTAGTATATGTCGTGAGTGACAATAATCAAATATTCCACTACTAGGTTTGAGTGAAACGTAGGTAGCGAAGTACTGACTATTGTCAGGTTAATTCAGGATTGAAGTGCTCATTATGTGCAAAATGTGTAGTGAATGCAAAAATGCAGGAAGAAATAAGAAAATAATTAAAGATGATAAAATGCAAAACACTGGAATCAGTTTCTATATCCCTAGTGGAGTCGCCACTGTAGGCGGCAAGGTTGAGCGCGCGCCCAAGTGTTTGGCGACCACGACACTGTGTGGGCTCGAGGCCCACTAGGAAGTACAATATAGGTCTTGGGCCTATTTGGAGATGGAGTTTCCACTCAAATAAAAGCCAGGGCACACTGTACAATAACTGGATCCCACAGAGGTTCTCAAAAGTCATCATCAGAGATCAGGTTTGGAAACTAGGTATGAACATTTGAATGCTCACCCAACTTTACGGTTGGCCTCTATTTGTGTTTTGCATTTTATTACCATTTAATTATTTAATTATTTCCTCATTTATGTTCAAAGTTGCACTTGCCTTCATTTACTTTCCAAATTTTATAGTTAAGTCCAAGTTTGCACATTAATCCAATTTCATGCTTTTGAGTCCCAATGTTCAACAGAAATAAAATAAATAATAATTTACAACCATACATTCAAAATCAAATGGGAAAGGGATTAAGGATTACAATGCTTTAGGCAAAATAAAATAATAATATACAGAAAATAAACCAAACATATACTGCAAGTAAATCGATAATAAACAAATAAACACAATGGCATAAGAGGGATAGCTAATGAAGGCGACTACTTGATGATGGAGATCAATAAGTAATTCTTGCAAATAACACATGATTAGTCTTTCCCTTCAAAGACGAAATCGCAAACAACAACACTTATAAAGAGATTCTATAAAAATGGGGTTTCATGTTATGAACTAAGAAAAGTCATTAAATGACCAAGATGGGCATCATCATGCAATGATATAGCCATGTTTAAGGTCGAAAATACATATCAAAGTGGACGTTGTGACAAGCATTAGTAGAAAAATAAAATAAAAGTGGGCCAACTTGTCAATGTGGCGACTGCCTCATTGATGAGGCGATGCCTCATCAATAAGGACCCATAATAGTTCTAAGGCGAAAAAAGCATACAACACATATAAACAAAGGGAAGACTTCCTAGAGGCTTGTCAATGGGGTGATCGCCTCATTAATAAGAGGCGATGCCTCTATGAAGAGGTGTCACCTGATCAACAGGCCGATTTCGACTCTCAAACATTTCAAACTTCTACTTTAAGTAACAATACATGCATATACACGCTCTATAAACATCAAACTACAACTACATGCAAAAGTGTTCAAAGATCACATCAATAAAGTGGGATATTAAGCAAGATAAACTGGAAATATACCTAAAATATACTAATAACTTAGTTGTACACAAGCAAGAACACACAAAATGATGAATATATTAAGTTTAAGTGCAAGCTTTCTACCAAAATAAGAGGCCCTCATAGGTGTTTTTGATTATGATCCTTGCTAGGATGTGATCTTTACTTTTGACACAAGCTTCTTCCTTCTTCTCTTAAGAAAATGTAGACTTTTTTTTCTTACTTCAATCTCCCCTTCTTCCTTTTGGAAATTTTTTTTCTTCCTTTTCTATTTCCAGAGCTCCTCCCTCTTTTTTTTTCCAATAAAGGTCTTTTTTTTAATAATGGTTTTCCCCCTTTTTTTTTCTCTCTCTTTCTCTTTTATTCCCTAGCTTCCCTATGCCCTTAAGCCTTTTAGCTCATCATGAGCCTCCATAGTCTTTATCTCTTCCCCAAAAATCTCTTTCTCATGCAAGAATCAGGTTTGGAGGGTGGGGCCCATACCACTTGGCCATCATGGTTACAGCTGCATTTAATGTAGTTGCAAGTGGGCTATCATAGAGGTGACGCCTCTTTAATGAGGTGATTGCCTCATCACTGAGGTGACGTCCCTTTTGCCCGTGCCTGCACTGGGCCAGGCAGGCTTGGGCCAATTTTGGATAGTTGGGCTAGGTTTGGGCTTTTTAGGCTTTAGGTTTTCAAGTCCACCTTCCATTAGAGATTCATGCTTCATTCTTATGTCCAAGTTTCATATTCTCATCATTGGGCTTGACAACGGACCAGTCAAACCAAGTGTCCTTAATTCGTCCCCTAACACAGGCCAACCGAATCGGGTGTCTACACTGATATAACATTTACTTTTGTTATTCTATATAAATGCCTACTAAAATATACAATTTCTCTAGTGGTAAAAGAAAGCAATTTTAGTATTATGTAACCCTAAGTTTATATAATTTACTTACTTCTTTGAATATGAAAGATCTATGGGTCTTTTCAATTTTTTTTACCTTTTATGACATGTTTTTAAGAAAGTTTGTCTTTAGATATATATATATATATATATATATATATATATATATATATATATATATATATATATATTTAATAGCATGTCACTTGAGTTTAAGTATCTATGTAAAAACCCTAATTGATAAGGGCTTTAGATGTCAATCTATGGACGTTGGGTTATGTTGCGTTCTAATACCATCAAAACTTCAAAAAAATTGATTATGAACATACAAATGGCTTTTGTATTTTGATATTAGCATATTATTGTGTAGAAAATGATTTTGATTGTATTTTAAGGAACATTAATGCATTGAAGTTTTGTTCTTTCTCAATACTTCTACCATTATCATTAGTGTTAAATTTGTGATATGAATTCAATGGAAATTTATTGGCTTTATGGTTTTAGATCATTGCACAGTCGTGCTTATAACCATGTTAAAATGTGTATTTTCATTCAATTAGGAGTACAGATGTGTTGGTACCTGTGTTGGAATTTACCATTTTGTTTAGAGAGGGGCATAGCCTAAGACACGACCATGTTATTGGTTATGTCAGGGTCTACTGTTTTTGTCTAATGTTGTGCATGATTTGAAACATGAGCATACTACGGACCGTGTATGAAAGGTGTTTAACTTTTAGAATAGCACATAAGTCGTAACACGACTATATGATGCAAAGTGTGATTAGCCTCAATTTGGGAAGCTATTTTTTTCTCTATATTTTATCTCCACTTATATCTTAATTGTATAAATATTTATTTTTAGAGTTTGGCCTATGACAATCTCATTATTATTAGTTGCCTTAACACTCTTTATAAGCTTAGACCCTTTTATTTTTTAGGTCAAATTGGAACTTCTACTTTTTAAATTTAGATCATAATGGACCTCTGGTGAGTACAATCAAGTCCTATAACTTTTTATTGAGTAGAATTAATTTTTTTTATTAATTTATAGGATTTAATTGTACTCAAACAAAAGTTATAGGACTTGATTGTACTCATTGACGGCCAATATGGTCTAATTTCACAAAAAAAAAATATAATTTTAACTCAAAAAAATGATAAGGTCCAATGTGAAATTAGGACAAAATATAAGAGTCCAATTTGCAAATTTGGCCTAATATAAAAGTACCCTATAAAATTGGTTATTAACTAAAAATTAAAAAATAATTAGGTAATAAGTGGCTAATTAATTATATGAGATGAAAATAAATTATGATAATAAATAGCCAACTAATTATAATACTATTGAAGTTTTCTGAATTTTTTAAAAATCAATTATAATAATCAGTAGCTAATTAATTTAAAAGTTATTGGAGTTTTTAGAATTTTGTTGGTTATGTACTCTAACTGAAGTTAGTTAGATGTTAAGTCTGAAATGTAATTTTGTTAAAAATTTATCTTTATATATATATATATATATATATATATATATATATAATAAACTTAAATGTTTTGTTTCATTTTTTTATTATATTTTTATTAGTGTGTGTGATATAATTGGTTTATTACTATTTTAAAATACTAAAATAATTATCAAAAAATATAAAAAAGTAATAAATTATAACCTGATGCGAGCTATTGATTAGCTTATAACAAAAATGAATAACCATGGATCCTGCAGAAACTAATCTGGCCAACTAGAGCACCTTTTGAGATTTTGATGTAGAGTAACAAGCCTTTAAATGAGTTTGTAGAACAAGGGACAACCTATATAATTTATTACTATTATTATTATTATTATTATTGTTATTATTGTTGTTGTTGTTGTTGTTATTATTATTTGATTTTTATTCTTAAAATTTGACTTTCCTACCTTAATTAGAATTGTCTTTATTTTATTTCCTAATTAAAATTAGGGTTAGGGTTGGTAGGTTTGTGCCACCCTATAAATATGTAAGCCTTAGGGATATGTGAGAGAGTTTTTGTTGAATTAATAATCAAATTTCTATTTTTCCAATTTTTGATTTTTCTTTGTGTGAATCAACAAATATTGATGTCTATATCCTGATATTTGTGCATAAATCAACAGGTTGTAGAAGATTGATTTCTGACATTATTGCACGAATCAACAGACTTCAATATTTATCCTTTGTTTTTTTCTAGTATTTCTGCGCAAATCAACGGACTACAATATTTATCCCATTTGTTCTTTTATTTTATTTTTATTCTTATTTCTTTAAAGCTTCCGCTACATCAGTTGGTATCAGAGTCGAACTGATCCTTATTAATCATGCTGATAGAGTATTATGAAGAGTGCTTATTCTATGATACTGATGACGGTGATGATGAAGATGTATTTATTAGAGATGAGCTAGAATTTGATAAGGAGGATGAGGACGATGTTGAATATATTGATTTTATTGGCATTGATAAATTTCTTTATTCTTATATTCTTATAATCTTTTAATTTCTATTTTGAAAGAATTACAAGTTGAAGATAAATTTATGATGTTCTATAGCAAATTTGTTTCTCAATATTTAGGCAAAATTTGAGGATGAATTTTCTCTACCCTAGAGGGAATGATGCAGAACAACAAGCCTTTGAATGAGTTTGTAGAACAAAGGACAACATATATAATTTATTATCATTATTATTATTATTATTATTATTATTATTATTATTATTATTATTATTATTATTATTATTATTATTTATTATTTTTTTTATTCTTAGAATTTGACTTTCCTATATTGTTAGAGATTTGATTTCCTAACTTAATTAGAATTGTCTTTATGTTATTTTCTAATTAAAATTAGGGTTAGGGTTGGTAGGTTTGTGTCACTCTATAAATATGTAAGTTTTAGGGCTATGTGAGAGAGTTCTTGTTGAATTAATAATCAGATTTATATTTTCCCAAATTTTGGCATTTCTTTGTGTGAATCAACGAATTTGATGCCTATATCCTGGTATTTGTGTACAAATCAACAAGTTGTAAAAGATTGATTTCTGGTATTCATGCACTCCTAGTATTTATGTGCAAATCAACAAGTTGTAAAAGATTGATTTCTGGCATTCATGCACGAATCAATAGACTTCAATATATATCCTTTGTTGTTTTCTGGTATTTGTGCGCAAATCAATGGACTACATATTTATCTCATTTGTTATTTTATTTTTATTCTTATTTCTTTAAAACTTCCGCTACATCGGATTTCTTCCAATATTTTTTATTTTCAAACTTTTTTTTAAAGGAAAAAAAAAAGAAAAGACCTCATAATAGTGCCATGACTAATTGTAAAATTATGGCAGAACATGTTGGCCACAAGCTGGGACTTGGACTTTGATGACAAACTGCCCCTCATTGTCCCTCCTCTTGTGTGAGCTTCAAGTCAATAAATAAATCTCTTCAGGTTCTTTCCACTTTTCACTCTATCATGACCCAAATCAAGGGCCATGACCGATGCTAGGGAACGAGAATTCTTTTGAATCTGGAACCCATAGCAAGCCTCAAAAGGATAAAACAAACAATAAATTAATTAAAATAATTAAAAATAAATCAGAATTTAAATCTCAATAAATATGTATTGAATAATCTCCTCATATCATAAAATAAAATATTTTAATACAACATTCAGAGACATGCCTCTCTAAATTTAAAATCGACATACATAATACAGAGTTCCACTTCCAACTAATAAAGATACAACTACTACAGTTTTCTAGAATACAATAATAAATATTTAAGTAGATAATTTACATAATAAAGTCGGGGCGGAAGAAATCTGGCGGATAGGTCTACTGCTAAGGTCTGATGAAGAAGACTCTCCTGAAAAAAAGATCAACTGAGGGGAGTCAGACCTCACTGAGTGAACTATTATAATATTTATACACCTATTACTAAATGTCAAATGTAGAAAATCATATATATATATATATATATATATATATATATAATAAGTATATATACAGGCAAGTACACACAGATGCTAAAAATCACTTTATATTTAATACTAAAAAACATCAGTTTATGAAGGATCAAATAGAACCCTAAGTGATCGCAACCTCAATTAGCATTAGAAATCATTTTAGCCATACTGGCTCACTTAATTCCAAGTAAATTCACTTAATCCAACTGGACAGTAGACTGGCCCCGAGACACTAAGTCGACCGAGCTCCAACAGTCTGACTGTCAGTGTGATTGGCCCCGAGACACTTGGTCAACCGAGCTCTAGCAATCACACCATCAATCACATCTCACATCAATTAAGTCATAATTTCCATAAATAAGTTAGTAATTCAACCTATAATCTATCGCATCGGTACGTACTCGGTCCTAGTGCTGCCCACTAGGAAGCACGTTCTATCGATATCCTTCATTTATATTAAAACATACATTCAAGTAACAAATAATGTATAAAGTTGTGCATAATAGTCAAATAAACCATATATATACCGGAAATATACCTAAAATAAACTAAGTATATTTCAAGTATAAATATGTAAAATAAATTCAATTAAATAATGAGATATACTCAAAATAATCCAATAATATACTTAAAAATAATTTGAATATAAATCAAAAGGAAAACATGCATTTATTTTAAAATATACCAAGAATATACTAAAAATATACCTAAGATATACTTGAGCATTTATATAAACAATTATGCAAAATTTTACATATAAACCATATAATTCTAAAAAATGCAACCTAAATCAATGTATATATATAATAATAACTCACATAGATGCGCTCCACGAGACTGGTTTGACGGGCCTGGTCCGCTAGGCCTCAGTCTCAACACAACTAAATAATAAAAATGATCACAAATTAGAATAACTCTAACTTAGGCTTATAGAGACTCAATCTAGAATTTCTAAACACAAACAGACGCATAATAGGAATTAGACCTGATGTCACGTTTTACGAGAATTCTATCAAAAATTCGACAGAACCTCCTCTGTAAAATAGACATCTCTCTACTAAAAAGTATAGCTGGTCTTGCAAGAAAAATACACTTATAATTCCAAAATTCAAATAACCCTCGGTTGGGATCCCGAACTATAAAAATTCCCCAACCGAAGTCCACAATTCACCACAAATTTAATAATACAATAAAATGTTAAAAATTAATAAATACCATAGATGCCCTCCAAATATTAAAATATAGCATATTTAACATTAAAACACCAAAAATAATTATTTTCCCAATAATTACTTAAAAACCATAAATAATAATATAATATTATTAAAAATCCATTTTTTCTTGATAACTCAATATAATTTAATAAAAAGTCACTTTACTAATCCAAATCGCCTAATTAGTCTAAATACAAATTAAAAATTACTAAAAATCCATTTTATTACAAAAATAGTATATAATATAATAGTTGAAAATAATTTTTAAAAATTAGTATTAATTAGTTAAAATTAGTAAATAATTTGTAAAAATCATTTTTATACCTAAAATAATATTAAAACCAATTAAACATAATATTTAACTAAAATTACCAAATTAACCCTAATATTTAAAAATACACATAAAATACTAATAATACTAAAAAATTCAATAAAAATTATATAAATGCAAAAAAATTATTTTCTCAACATATTTCTCATTAATATCAACAAATACATATAATTAACCAACTATTTCTAACAAAATATATATTTAACCTATATTTTTAAAATTGACATAAAAAAAATTATAAAAATTACACAAAATTCACGAAAATTATAAACTCAACTCTGAAATTAATAATAATTACCAATAACACCAAAAATCACAATTTCATAATTTATATAATTAATTTATGAAAATTAATAAAATAATAATAAAATATTCAAAAATTCACAAAAATCAAAATAATTCCCAAAAATCACACAAAAATTCAGGGATGTAGTTTAAGCTAGGGGGAACAACTTTTGTGAAGGCATTTACCATGAATCAACCAAAAATTCTCAAAAAAAAAATCAAAAACAAAAAATGGTTGAAATAAAGAAATCAAGATACAACGAACATGGCGGAGTTAGAGCTCAAACCAAGGTTGGAATCAAGTTCACCGGAGCTCTAGGAGTCGAACGGCACTGGAAACATGAAGAATGGTGGCTGAAAAAGTGATCGATGGCCAAAAAGCTTCACACGATGTCGTTGCGATTTCCGCGATCCGCGGGCTTCTGATGGTCAGACCATGTCGGGGAGGGAGAGGGAAGAAGGGGGAGGAGGTTGGCGATGGCTGGTGGCGGCGTGGGGTGGTCCGGCGTGTTGCTCCAAGAGGCGCAGTGAGGGTAGGGGTATGGGATGACGATAGGGAAAAAGGTCCTGTGTTTTATTTTTGTATGTATATAATATATTCATAATGCTATATATTATAATTTAATAAACTTTATATTATAATATTACACTAAATTCACACACCACACACACACACACACACATATATATATATACACACACACATATAAGTATATATTACACACAATAATAATTGATTTACATATATAATATTAATGATAAACCCTAATATATATATATATATATATAGTAACACATAAAATACAATACAATAATGTAATTTATTACAATAATAATATTAAAATAATAATGCACTAAATTTAACATTATTAAAATAATATTATCGAAAATAATAAACTTTGATATACACATTTATGTAGAAAATTTATAATTAAACGTAAAATAATAATAACTATTCATAAAATAATAAAATATAGTTTTAATTTTTATTAACACTGCATATCTTGATAAATATTAAAATAAATTAAAAACTAGGGTTATTACAGTCTTCCCTCCTTATAAGAATTTGTCCTCGAATTCTAAGAAAATAATAAACAAGAATCAAGGAGGAAAGAGATACGGGTAAGAAGCTCGCATCTCAGCTTCAGTCTCCCAGGTATGCTCTTCTACGTTGTTGTTATGCCACAACACCTTGACCATAGTCTATGATCGCAATAGGTTCTTCCATGAAAGTCAGGTCTTCATTCACTTCAACACTGTCAGGCTGCAACATGTGTGAAGGGTCTGAAATATACTTCCTTAGCATCGAGATATGAAACACCAGATGCACTTGAGACATACTCGAAGGCAAAGCCAATCGATATGCAACAGTGCTAACTCTCTCTAGAATCTTGAATGGTCCTATATATCTTGGTGCTAGCTTACCCTTCCTGCTAAATCTCATCATACCCTTCATCGAAGACACCTTCAGAAAAATATAGTCTTCTACCTAGAAATCCACATCTCTACGCCTTGGATCCGCATAGCTCTTCTGTCTGTTAACTGCAGCCTTTAATATGCTCTTAATCACAACAACTTTCTCTACAGCATCCTGAACCATCTCAAGTCCAGTCAAAGCTCTCTCTCCAATCTCATCCTAACTCAAAGAGGATCTACACTTCCTTCCGTACAAAGCCTTGTATGGTGTCATTCCAATACTGCTATGGTAGCTGTTATTATATGCAAACTATACGAGTGGCAAATGATCATCCTAGCTACCTCCCAAATCCAAAACACACATCCTCAACATATCTTCTAGTGTTTGGATCATCCTCTCAGAATGACCATTTGTTTGAGGATGAAAATCAGTACTGAAATCCAACCTGGTGCCTATCGCTTCCTGCAACTTCTGCCAAAAATGAGAGGTAAACACTGAACGTCTGTCTGACACAATAGACACAGGTACTCCATAAAGGCACATAATATGCTTTATATACATCTTCACCAATCTAGCTACAGAATAAGTGGCTTTCATAAGCAAGAAATATGCAGACTTGGTCAACTTGTCCATAATCATCCAGATGGAATCGTATCCATCCTTGGAACGAGTAAACGAACCACAAAATCCATAGCAATCCTTTCCTACTTCCACTTAGGAATAAGAAGAGGCTGAAGCTTCCCATAAGGCTTGTGATGCTCAGCTTTCACTTGCTGACACGTCAGACATTTAGCAACATAATCAGCGACATCCTTCTTCCGTCTATCCCACCAGTACAAGTCTCTGATACTGTGGTACATCTTAGTAACACCTAGATGTACGCTGTAAGCTGTAGAATATGCTTCCTCAAGGATCTCTGCTCTAAAATTATCCATATCAAGAACACAATCTACCACTGATCCACAAAACACCGTCATCATCAAGTGTGAAATCAGTGAACTTCCCTGCTCAAACATTATCTGGAAGCTCTTCCAGAATAGGATCTCGACTCTGAGCTGCCTTAATCCTATCTCTCAGTACAGATCACACCTTAAACTGAGCTAGCAATCCACCTGATCTGCTTACCTTCATCATCAGACCTTGATCCATTAACTGATGCAACTCTTGGATCAATGGTCTCCTCTCCACACTAATGTGAGCAAGACTGCCTGAAGACTTCCTACTCAAGGCATCTGCTACCATATTAGCCTTGCCTGGGTGATATAAAATCTCACAGTCATAATCTTTCAATAGTTCCAACCATCTCCTTTACCTCAGATTTAGATTTCTCTGCTAGAAAATGTACTTAAAGCTCTTGTGATCAGTAAAAATCTCACAAGTTACCCCATACATATAATGTCTCCAGATCTTGAGAGCAAAGATCACTGCAGCCATCTCTAGGTCATGGGTAGGAAAGTTCTGTTCATGCTTCTTCAACTGCCTCGAAGCATAGGCTATTACCCTACCATTCTGCATCAACACATAACCTAGGCCAACCCTAGAGGCATTACAATGCATTGTGAACTTGTATTCTCCATTAGGTAAAGCCAAAACTGGAGTTGTGGTTAACTTCTCCTTCAACTAGAAACTGTTCTCATAAGCTTCTAACCACTCAAATATCACATTCTTCTGAGTCAAGCGTGTCATAGGAGCTGCAATTCTGGAAAAATCATGTACAAACCTCATATAGTACCCAGCTAAACCTAGAAAACTCTGAATCTCAATAACTGAAGTCGGTTTAGGCCACTCAAACACTACCTCAACCTTATGTGGATCAACCTGGATACCCTCTTTTGACACCACGTGTTCAAGAATGCAACACTCTCCATCCAAAAATCACACTTTGACAATTTAGCATAAAGTTGATGTTCTCTCAGTATCTGCAGTACAGTCCTCAAGTGATATACATGTTCTTCCATACTCCTCGAATACACCAGTATATCATCAATGATGACTATCACAAACTAATCCACAAATGGTCTGAATACCCTATTCATCAGGTCCATAAAAGCTGCTGGTGCGTTAGTCAAGCCAAAAGACATCACCAGAAACTCATAATGGCCATATTGAGTGCGAAATGTTGTTTTAGGAACATCGGCTTCACTGATTCGCAACTGATGATAACTCGACCTCATATCAATCTTGGAAAAGAATTGTGCACCCTGTAGATGATCAAACAAGTCATCTATCATCAGGAGAGGATACTTGTTCTTCACTATCACCTTGTTTAGCTCTTTGTAGTCAATGTACAATCTCAGGGTACCATCATTCTTCCTCACAAATAGGATTGGTGCACCCCAAGGAGAAATATTGGGTCTAATAAAACCCTTATCTAGCAACTCTTGCAACTGCTCCTTCAACTCTTTCAACTTCATAAGAGTCATTCTGTAGGGTGGCATAGAAATAGGGATAGTGCCTGGAACCACATCTATACAGAACTCAATCTCTCTGTGAGGTGGTAAACCTGGCAACTACTTAGGAAAAACATCAGGAAACTCATAGGCAATAGGAACATCCGTGAGTGACAACTTCTCCACTGAAGTATCCCTGACTAATGCCAAATAACCATGACAACCCTTCCTCAGTAACTTCCTAGCCGTAATAGTAGAGATGAGATTCTAAGGTACAAAACTCTGATCACCCATAAACTTAAACTCTTCTTCTCAAGGAATTCTGAAAGTAACCTCTTTACTCCAACAATCCACCATGGCATAGTGCTGACATAACCAATCCATACCCAGAATAACATCGAATTCCATCACATTCAAAAAAATCAAATCAGCGGATAATTCTCTACCTTCAACAAAAATTGGACAACCAGAAAGAATAATGTCGGTGTCCAAAGAGTCACTTAGAGGAGAGGTGACAGACAAAGGAAAAGCCATCCTCGAAGCTTGCCAACAAGACTTGGAAGAAAAAATAGGAGAAATGAACGAATGCGTGGCACTCGAATCAAATAGAACCCATGCATCCAGGTAACAGACAGAAATAATACCTGCCACAATTGCATTAGATGCCTGAGCATCCTATTAAGTAAGATAGAAGACTCTAGCCTGATCTCGACCTCCCTGTTGACTAGTAAAAACCTGGCCAACACCTTTGGCACCTCCTCTGGTACATCAACCATAACCTTGTTGAGGAAAAATATGAGTACAACTTTGGTGCTGAGCTGAAGGCAACTGAAAAGGAACAGGTGCTGCACTAGCAATTGATTGTTAAGGGAATCGTAGAATCTGTGGCTGCTGATACCCAGAATAGGGACATGATCTAGTAAAATGTCTCATCTGCCCACATCTAAAACACGTCAGCGGTGTCTTGTAACACGGTCCCTGATGGACTCTATTGCACGCCTGACAAACACTGGCAGCTGACCCAGAACTGCGACCACTACTGCTGCTTGAAGCACCTGACCCAAGTTTGAACGGTTTACACTGACCTCCATAACCATGTCTACTGCTCCTGTGTACCCTCTGCTGTTGTCTCTGACTTTGTTGGGCTGGACCCCTCTGCTGACTACTCGAACCAATATGAAAACTTGAGTATGGAGTAGTCTGAAATCCACCTGACTGAACACCCAATTGGTAATAATCAGGCATAGCTCCTTGGTTGACTAGCCTCAACTCAATCTCCTTAGCCAACTCTATCACTGACTCTAGAGTAAGGCCCACTGTAGGCATACTAGTAAATGCAGAACCAAAACCAGTGACATAAGTAGTGATTGTGAAGTACTGATCTCACAATCAGGTCCTCTGTATATTTGCCAAGTTGAAGGAACTCTCTAGTGTAGTCCTTAATAGATCTGTCACCTCAGGTAATACTAGTAAGTCAGAGTTTGTAGCTCATACGGAGTGGCTCTAGGCAGAATCTCCTCATAAATCATTCTCTGAACTGAGCCCAGGTCATCGTCATCATGTATGGCTGAATCATCTGAATAAACCAGTCCAAAGCTGGTCCCTCTATTGACAGTTCGACTATCATAATCCGCTGGTACTTGGTGTGAGCAATATAAGTCCTTGTCTCGATTGCATGCAGAAAATCTAAAGGGTCAGAAGTCCCATCAAAGACGATCCTGCCAACTCTGGCATAAAATAGGGCTATCTCAAGGTTAGACATACCCTGCTGATAGGCAGGTTGAATAGGCAGTGCAATAGGAGGTACTGGAATTTTATCATACTCAGGCTCTATAGGTTCCTCATCCTGTAGCTCTCTCTGTCTACAGTGACCTGTCGCTCCTCGAGGTCTACCTCTACCACGACCTCTACGCCTAGCTGGCGGCTTAGGAGGTAAAACCTCGTCCTAGAAGGACTCATCATCCTTGGCCTCAATGACCGATGGAGCGATACGCACTCACCTCCTCATTCTGAAAAGGCAAATAGAAGGATTCAGACAAGACAGACAACTAATGGTAATGTAGAAAACTAAATCAAGGAATACATATCAAGACATACTCGAACCTAATTAACTACAATAATTTCAAAAGAAAAACACAACACTGAAAACTAGGGCCACAACTCAACAGCTAAGGCCCTGATACAAAACTCTGCTCTAATACCAACTTTATCACGACCTAAACTAGGGAAAATGACCGGCGCTAGGGAACGGGAATTCTTTCAAATTTAGAACCCATAGCAAGCTTCAAAAGGATAAAACAAACAATAAATAAATTAAAATAATTAAAAATACATTAGAATTTAAATCTCAATAAATATGTACTGAATAATCTCCTCATATCATAAAATAAAATATTTTAATACAACATTCAGAGACATGGCTCTCTGAATTTAAAATCGACATACATAATACAAAGTACCACTTTCGAATAATAAAGATACAACTACTGCAGTTTTCTAGGATAAAATAATAAATATTTAAGTAGATAATTTACATAATAAAGCTGGGGCGAAAGAAATCCGGTGGATAGGTCTAATGCTGAGGTCTGATGAAGAAGACTCTCCTGAAAAAACATTAACCGAGGGGAGTCAGACCTCATTACTAAATGTCAAATGTAGACAATTACATATATATATATATATATATATATATATATATATATATACAGGAAGGTACACACAGATACTAAAAATCACTTTATATTTAATACTGAAAACATCAGTTTATGAAGGATCAAATAGAACCTTATATGATTGCAACCTCAATTAGCATTAGAAATCACTCTAGCTACACTGGCTCACTTAATTCCAAGTAAATTCACTTAATCCAACTAGACAGTAGATTGATCTTGAGACACTTAGTCGACCGAGCTCCAACAGTTTGACTGTCAGTGTGATTGGCCCCGAGACACTTGGTCAGCCGAGCTCCAGTAATCACACCATCAATCACATCTCACATTAATCAAATCAATCAAGTCATAATTTCCATAAATAAGTTAGTAATTCAACCTATAATCTATCGCATCGGTACGTACTCGGTCGTAGTGTTGCCCACTAGGAAGCACGTTCTATCAATATCCTTCATTTATATTAAAACATACATTCAAGTAACAAATAATGTATAAAGTTGTGCATAATAGTCAAATAAACCATATATATACTAAAAATATGCCTAAAATAAACTAATTATTTTTCAAGTATATATATGTAAAATAAATTCAATTAAATCATGAAATATACTCAAAATAAACCAATAATATACTTAAAAATAATTTGAATATAAATCAAAAGGAAAACATGCATTTATTTTAAAATATACCAAGAATATACTAAAAATATACCTAAGATATACTTAAGCATTTATATAAACAATTATGCAAAATTTTACATTTAAAACATATAATTCTAAAACATACAACCTAAAGCAATGTATATATATAATAATAACTCATAGGGATGTGCTCCACGAGATTGGTTCGACGAGCATGGTCTGCTAGGCCTCGATTTTGGCGTAACTAAACAATAAAAATGATCACGAATCAGAATAAATCTAACTTAGGCTTCTAGAGACTAAATCTAGAATTTCTAAACACAAACAGACATAAAATAGGAATTAGACCCGATGTCACATTTTACGAGAATTCTATCAAAAATTTGGTATAACCTCCTCTATAAAACAGACATCTCTTTACTAAAAAGTAGAGCTGGTCTTGCAAGAAAAATACACTTCTAATTCCAGAATTCAAACAACCCTCGGTTAGGATCCCAAACTACAAAAATTCCCCAATCGAGATCCACAATTCACCACAAATTCAATAATACAATAAAATATATTAAAAATCAATAAATACCGTAGATGCCCTCCAAATATCAAAATATCGCATATTTAACATTAAAACACCAAAAATAATTATTTTCTCAATAATTACTTCAAAACCCTAAATAATAATATAATATTATTAAAAATTCATATTTTTCTCGATAACTCAATATAATTTAATAAAAAGTCACTTTACTAATCCAAATAGCCTAATTAGTCTAAATACAAATTAAAAATTACTAAAAATCCATTTTATTATAAAAATATTATATAATATATTAGTTGAAAATAATTTTTAAAAATTAGTATTAATTAGTTAAAATTAGTAAATCATTTGTAAAAATCATTTGTATACCTAAAATAATATTAAAACCAATTAAACATAATATTTAACTAAAATTACCATCAAATTACCAAATTAACCCTAATATTTAAAAATACACATAAAATGCTAATAATACTAAAAAAATTCAATAAAAATTATATAAAAACACAAAAATTGTTTTCTCATCATATTTCTCATCAATATCAACAAATACATATAATTAACCAAATATTTCTAACAAAATATATATTTAACCTATATTTTCAACATAAACTAAAAATAATTATAAAAATTACACAAAATTCAAAAAATTATAAATTCAACTCTAAAATTAATAATAATTACCAATAACACCAAAAATCATAATTTCATAATTTATATAATTAATTTACAAAAATTAATAAAATAATAATAAAATATTCAAAAATTCACAAAAACCAAAATAATTCCCAAAAATTCAGGGATGTAGCTTAAGCTAAGGGAAACAACTTTTGTGAAGGCATTTTCCATGAATCAACCAAAAATTCTCGAAAAAAATCAAAAACCAAAAATGGCTGAAATAAAGAAATCAAGATACAACAAAAATGGGGGAGTTAGAGCTTAAACCAAGGTTGGAATCAAGTTCATTGGAGCTCTAGGAGTCAAACAGCACTAGAAACACAAAGAATGGTGGCCAGAAAAGTGATCAACGACCAAAAAGCTTCACATGCTGCTGTTGCGATTTTTGGCGATTTGGCGGGCTTTTGACGGTCGGACCACGTTGGGGAGGGAGAGGGAAGAAGGGGGAGGAGGCTGGCGGTGGCTGGTGGTGGCAAGGGGCAATCCAGCATGCTACTCCGAGAGGCGCAGTGAGGGTAGGGGTATGAGATGGCGAGAGGGAAGAAGGTCCTGTGTTTTGTTTCTATATGTATATAATATATTCATAATACTATATATTATAATTTAATAAACTTTATATTATAATATATTATAATATTACACTAAATTCACACACCACACATATAAATTATTCACACATATATATATACACACACACATATATGTATATATTACACACAATAATAATTCATTTACATATATAATATTAATGATAAACCCTAATAAATAAATATATATATATATATATATATATATATATATATATATATATATATATATATATATATATATAGTAACACATAAAATACAATACAATAATGTAATTTATTAAAATAATAATATTAAAATAATAATGCACTAAATTTAACATTATTAAAATAATATTATCCAAAATAATAAACTTTGATATGCACATTTATGTAGAAAATTTATAATTAAACATAAAATAATAATAACTATTCATAAAATAATCAAATATAGTTGTAATTTTTATTAACACTGCATATCCTAATAAATATTAAAATAAATTAAAAACTAGGGTTATTACATACTCTTCATTATTCAAAATATATTATCTACTCATATGAAGGAACTTATAACTCATAACATGATGTCCAGAACAAAACCCTAAGTACATGAGGACAAAGCTAGCTATAGTTGCTGCTAGTAACATTTTTCTTCACTGGGTATTAGGGCTTGACGAAGCAGATTTTGTTTCATTGTTTATAACAGTAGTAACCACAAAGACACAGGTCCACTCCTGACTATGGAGTTAGATACAAAAACTTTCTTCAATAGGTGGGCCTTTGATAACTTGCTTACAAAGATCAGTAAGAACTTGCCTATTTCCTAACCATTTATGGGATAAGTGGGATCAATATATGGTTCTATGTTTACCCTTTGCAAAGAGATATCAAAATAACCTTTGCAAAAGGGTAATTAATCATAGATGTATGTTAACTAAGAATCACAATTCCTTTCCTTTTTCTTCATTTTTCCAAGGCTTAAATGCAAGATAGGGGAGCAGGAGTTTGATTTGTACTCTCCGCAATATGATATATATGCCTTTCAGGACTTTAACTACTTATAGCATAGGGAAAAATTAATTTTTACCTGAAATTTTAAACTCTCATATTCAATTTGTGACAATATGAAAGTCTAAATTTTTTACTAATTCCAAGGGTGAATATGAATTTTATTATCCTAAATAGGAATTTAAATATATTTTTTTATTAACACTAATAACTAATAGTTACAATTATTACCAATACTGACAAAAAAATTCATAGCTGAATTATTATCAAGTAAAAAAAATTGCAAAGTACCTTTTGTCATTAATAATATTATCAACCAAACTTAAACTTATAATATAACATTTAGTTACTGAAATTGAGGCTTATGCTGACTGTAGAGTTTTTAACTTTATAATTTAAACCGTTAAGATCATCTTGAATATTGGTTTATTGAGAAGAGACTAACATAACAAAGCAAGAAGGGGGAATATAAGAGTGAATGATAAAGCTTGATGTTGTTAATCTAACTCATAACTGAAGAAAACTTGACTTGAATTATAAAAGACAACTTAGAGAATTCTAATGGAATCAGCAGTAAGAACTAATTGATACCTTGGATTTGATTGACTTCGCTTATATCATAAGAATTATTAAATTTGATATAATTAACTAATAAATTCATTGCAGTTAGGGTTGGGAAATTCATATCAAGTGATAATAAATGTATCCAGATATAGGTATAAGATAAACATGGTTAATTCAAACATAATCCATTTAATTATTCTTGTTATATATATATATATATATATATATATATGGATAATGGTTTTTTTAGTCCTATAAGTTAAGTGGTTTTTACAAATTAGTCCTAAAAATCATTTTCTTCACAATCGAGTCCTTAAAATTTTTAAAATTCTTATCGTTAGTCATCGTCTGTTAACTTGGATAGAAATTGCTTACATAGAGAAATAGACCCCACTTAACTTTATGCTTCACCTGCCACATAAACACACCCAATTCATTTGGAAACCACATCATCATCATCTTCTTCTTCTTCTTCTACTTCCCCTTTCCAATCCATCTCTTCTTTAAATATAAGCAAGTGAACAAAGCTGGTAAGACAAATCCTAATCCACAACATAGACTACTCCCTACTAAGGATATAGAAGCAAACCCATTTCTTTCTCCTTATTCTTCTTTATTCTTCTCCAGCTCTTATGTGCTTCTTCACTTATAAATTTTAAGTCTTTTAGGGTTTTTTTTTTTTGGCAATTTCATTACCCCCTTCTTTTCCCACTTCAATGGAAGCTCCCTTTTCTATTCTCTTGTTATATATTGGTACTTTTTGTTCGATACAATTCATTTTAGGGGCTGAATCAATTTGTCCAAATGAATTTGCTCTGTTACTATATAATCTTCAATCTCAATGCCCTCTTAAGATCTCCCTAAATCCTCCTCTCCAGGTACCCTTATCATTTCTCTCTCTATAATTATAAATTTTATTTTATTTTTTCATAGCATTAATAAACTTATGTGGTTATGTGTTTTTTTTTTTCTAAAATTAGATTTGAATGCTTTATGGATTTAATCAATGTTGGTGTTTTTATTTCTTAATTTTTATATGAGATTTATTATTGTTCTTAGTGTATTATGATTGATCCAGTTGACATTTGTTAATGGGTATTAGGGTTTTTAGGTTTAGTTTACAAGGAATCATTGATTATTACATGCTCTTTGAGTTACGGTTGGACATATTATATTTTGATTTTTATGTTTTACCATATAAATATGGATTTTCTTTTATATGGCTTTCTATTTTTTGGTAACTTTGAATGGATTTGCCATTTAGAAAATTGAGTTCAACTCTATAATATAGAAACCTAGGAAAATTAACTGTGTAAAACAACTAGTGGTTTGTCCATTTGCATTCACCTTTTAAATGCTAGGTGAAGGTATAATGTTTCTTGAACCTTTGTACAAGCAAGTTCTCTCAATGATTTGAAATCATACTATGTGTTTGCCTTCAAGGAGATGTATCTTTTTCTTGTACTTTTAATCATTATAAGAAGAAGATGATGATGTGGCTACCAAGTCGATTGGGTGTGTTTATGTGGTAGGTGAAGTATGAAGTTAAGTGGGTTCCATTGCTCCATGTAAGCAAATTCTATCCAAGTTAACAGATTAGGACTGATGGTAAGAGTTTTAAAAATTTTAAGGACTCGATTGTGAAGAAAATGGCTTTTAGGACTAATCTGTGAAAACCACTGAACTTATAGGACTAAAAAAAGCCATTGAATCTTTCATTCATTGAAGATTAAAAGTATATCTTGATTAAAGAAAATAAAAGTACAATCAAGAAATACCAAAACAAAATCTCAATGAAATTATAAATTTTTTTTGTTGTTATTCCTCAATCGCGTCAATAGAGCTTTTCTAATTTGCAACTTGGCAATTCGTATGCTCCATTAGCTGCTTCATTTAGCCTCAAATCGACTCTCTAGTTTTAAATAAGTTTGATTATAAATTTTACAATAAGGAGATATCCATATTTCATAAAGGGAAACAATAAAACTCTTAATAAGAATAAGAACTCCATTAAGGAAGATTCAAAATTTCAATGAAAAGACAAACAGATCAAATATATGTATTTATTCAATGATTAAAAAACTAAAATAAAGTAAATAAATAGAAATATAAGGGATCACTACTGATCAAAATGATGATCGACGGTGGCCAAGAAGAAAGTTATTATGAAAACTAAGGATTAAGAGAAAAAGAGAGAAAACGAGGTGGCTATGGTTTTTCTTGATATCAAATATGAATATATTTAAATAGATAAAATGACACAATTGTGTTATATAATTAAAACATATCTAAATGGGTCCAGCTATTTATACTCCCTTTGAAGCTTCTAGTACTCCCTAAGACCCCACAACATATTTTTTTTACCCATTTTATGTTGATTCACTTACTAATTTAATTAAATGTCACTTTTTTTGTCATACTAAAAAGCACAAAGACTTGCACGAGAAGGTGAGCTGCCATCTTATTTTTTCACTGACAATCATGTATTTTAGTCAATTTAAATTTTATTTTTTTAACCAAAAAAAAAAGGTTTCATCAAAATTAAGAATGGACATTGAAGGTCTATTTATGGCTATGGAAAACTCTAGAAATACAAATGGGATGGATCAATTTACAGAATGGGAAACTCTTTTTATGATGCTTTAATGACAAGTGATTAAGGTATGATTTTGTTTTTCTTTCTTTTTTCTTCATGATTATAGTTTTTTTTAAAAAAATTTATACATGGTCTCTAAAGTTTTGAATAATCAATTTTATAAGAAATCCAATTATATAATGAATTTAGAAATTGTTAAAAATTATTATTGTTGTTATTGTTGTTGTTTTTATAATAGTAATTTGGTGAATTTGGTCCTTTAATATATGATGATATCATAGAATTTGCCAAGCACAAGCTGCACTTCTTCTTTTTAGTTATTTGCTAGAAGTATGTGGACTGCTCATGATCTAGTCTTGTATTTTAATCATTCAAGTTGGGGCTACCCAAAATTTTTCTTTTTATTATATTCTTAATAAAAGAAATTTCTTATAAAAAAAATAATGCTCTTTATTTAAATTATTAATTTTAGGGAATTTAATGGGTAAATGATTATGTGAAGATATGCTAAAAGTTCATACTAAAGAACAAAATTAACATCTCTTGTAGGTAAAAGCTATCAAAATATAGATTATTTAATTGAAAATATTCAAAAAAATTCTTTGGAAAAAGGGTATGAAACTGTTATTACAAGATAAAAAAAAGATAAATATTTCATCATTGGTTGTGATTGAGGAGGAACTTATCAGAGAACAATGTTCATATAGAAGAAAGAAAGAGAAAATAACATCTTAACTTATAAATTGTCCATTTGAAGTTTGGGGAAAATGAAAACCTAAAGAAATTTTAAGAGTTGAGATCAAAGATATCTCACATAATCATAAAATTTCAACTAATATGGCAAGGTATCCAACTTGTTATCGTTTCTTTTAAAAAGAAATGCCTTACATTAAAGAAATGACCATGGTTTGCGCCCTTTCACAATAAATACTGACATCACTTCAAAATCATAATCCCAATTGTTGAGTGTAATTTTATACATGTTTTACAATTGAATTTTAATGAACTTTGAACAAATACTTAGGTTTAATTAGGCATTTGTTTAAGTTGGACCTTCATTCTAATATCCTATTATTTTTAGTTTATTTAGGAGTTTTTAATTGATATTAATAAGAGTTTCCCCTTTTTGTAGGAAAGATTGAAAAGGAAGCCTAAAATAGTCAAGGAATGCTGAACATGGTCAAGACATGGGCGTGCTTATGCCCATGTCACGTTCTAAAAGAAGAATCAAAGCAGCATGGCTTAAGCATGACCATACTAGAAGCCGTGTCAACCACCGAAATTGAAGGAGTTACGACACGGGATAAAGCATGGGCATGCTAAGAAAGGTGCCCTCTTTTATAGGAATTGAAGAATCTATAAAAGACCACACGACTTAAGCACTACCATGCATAAAACCATGACAACTTCCATCCAAGTTAAAGAAAATATAAAAGCTCAGCATGGCTTAAACACAGCCATGCTGTAAAAGTGAGGACATGACATGGCCATGCTTAAGTCGTGCTTAAGCCATGTTGAGCAGAAAAACATTCCCTTTTTAGAGGACACTCAGATTTTCAAGTCAAATTAGGTTTCCATTGAATTTTCAATATAAAAGGGGGATAAAAAGTTATTTTTATTCATTCTGAATCATTGAGAATCATTCTTATTTAGAGAAACACTTTTAAAGACACATTCAAAGGAGATTGAAAAAGGAGTTGTGCAAGATTCAAGAACCAAAATCAATATTTCTTCTTCTTATTTAATTCCTTTAATTATGCTTTTGTGTATAGCTACAATTATGCGCGGTTAAACTCTCTTTAGGGTTTGGATTTGCGTAGCTAGTCTATTACTTATTTAGATTCTTATTTCCTTTTAATGAATTAATTTTTAGTCAATTTTTTGAGTTGTGCTTAATGTGTTGTATTCAATTAAGGGCCCAATTGTTTGCATGTATGTGGATAGATTAGAGACAATGAAAGTTGCATGATCTATTAGCTCATAGACTTGTAAAACTTAGGAACCTCAATCACGAAAGTAGACGAATCCTTCTGAGAGTAATAAATTACTAAGGAACTTAATGAACCCTAGTTAATTAAAGTGACCCTGAAAATAGGTTGTAATTAGCTTTAGTATTCTTAGATGAACTTGAAAGAGACTCTAAGTAATTTGAGTGATTTACCTTTGATTGTGTTAATAATTTATTTATGAAAAGATCTTGTAATCTAAGTAATAGCTAATGAAGCATATCAGGCTCTAGTTTTAATTATTGAATTTTAAAAGAATTATTTCAGGTCTTAGTTTTCTTTTATTGTTAATTGATTTATTATTTCATTACAATTATTTGATTTTGTTAGATTGTGGAAATATAATTAGGGCTAGTACTTAGGATTAACCTCCTTATGGGAATGATGCTCATACTCACTCTTTATTGCTTGTTACAATCCATGCACTTGCAAAATTTGCCTAACAAGTTTTTGGCGCCATTGTCAAGGAGATCGATAATACCAATATTAGCGCACTTTTTATTTCCACTAGACTAACATTTTATTTTTGTTTTATTTAATTTTCTTTATTTTTTCTTTTTAGGTGCTTGATTCTTGTTTATGTAAACGAGATCAAAACATCTTGAACCAGAGAAGGTAAATCAGAAATTGAAAAGACTTGCAAAAAGAACTGAAAGGAGAAAAATGAAAAAGTTAGAAGAATGGTTAACTAAGTAGCAAAAGGAGCTCAAGCTAGGGCTTTAGAAGAATATGGAGTCCTAAGTCTCGCTGGAAGCCAAAATTTCATTTTAAAGCCAACCATTAAAGCTAATAACTTCAAAATCAAGGCTATATATATGCAAATGGTTTCACAATATCAATTTAGAGGATTACCAACTGAGGATCCCAATGCTTATGTCGCTTCTTTTCTTGATGTATGCAACACCATTAAGATAAATGGAGTGAGTTTGGATGCTATTAGCCTAACAATGTTTCCATTCTCTTTGAGAGATAAAGCTAAGCTATGGTTGATCTCATTGGTACTATATTCCATAACCTCATGGGATGCACTTTCTAAGGAATTCTTAACCAAGTATTACCCACCTAAAAAGATAATAAAGTACCACCAAGACCTCATAGGATTCATGCAATAGCCTGGAGAATCTCTTTATGATGCTTGGGAGAGATTTAAAGACTTACAAAGACTTTGCTCATACCACGGCTTTCTATAATGGCTATGCATGCAGACTTTCTATCAAGGATTATCTGAATCCTTACAGATTACCATTGATGCTACTGCACAGGGCTCTTTCATGAGCAAAACACTGAATGATGGATTTGCACTCTTAAAGAAGATGTCATCTAATAATTATCAATGGCAAGGAGAGTGCAATTAGCCTAAGAAAGTAGCAGGAGTTTATGAGGTTGATAGTTTAGGCATGGAAAATGCTAAATTTGACACCCTCACAAAGCAATTACAAAAGCTCAATTTTACAGGTTATCCATTATAGGTGCTATCTTATGAAGTATATGGATATGGACATTCCACTATAGAGTGTCAATAATGTAACATTTTCTCTCAAGGTTATTCCATTGAGCAATTACATACTTTGAATGATTTTAATAATAGACCTCAAGGGAATCCATACTCTAATACATACAACCCTAGATGGAGGAACCACCCGAACTTCTCATAGTCAAATTAAGGAGGGAACTCAAACTCAAATGCAAATCAAGGGTACAAAGCACCACTGCCACTAGGTTTTCAGCAAAAGAATTCCTATCCTCAACTCGAACCTAAGTCCAACCTTGAGATAATGATGAAGAATTTCATCCAGTCATAAGATAAGGCAATGCAAATAGTTCAAACAACTCCAAAGAAACATTAGGAAAGGATGGAACAATTAGCCACACATAACAAGACGCTAGAATACCAAATAGCATCACAAGTAAGCTCTTTCAATTTTTGACAAATGGGAAAATTTTATAGTGAACCTGAGAACCCAAGAGAGCATATATATGTAATTACTTTATAAAGTGGGAAGCAAAATCATGAAGTTGAGCACAATATTAAGGAATCAAAAGCTGAGCCAAATCAACTACTAAAAGAGGGAGAAAAGCTATGGAGTAATGAGTTGGATTAAGAGCCTAAGAAGACAAAGACACCTTGTTTACCTTTCCCTTAAAGCATGGGTAAGGGGGCACTTGGCAAGCAATTTTAAAAGGTTTTAAAGGTGTTCAAGCAGTTAGACATCACCATTCCGTTCTTAGAGGCAGTCACCTAAATGCCAAAATATACCAAATGTCTCAAGGACATCATATCTAACAAGAGGAAGTGGGAGGATTATAAGACTATACCAATGAATGAAGAATGCAGTGTTATGATCAGAAATAAGATCCATCCAAAACTTAAAGATCCAGGGAGTATCTCTATACCTTGTGTTATTGGAAAATTAGCTATTGGTAAAGCTCTCTGTGATTTAGGAGCTAGTGTGAATCTGATGCCTCTATTATTATATAGGAAATTGAGCATAAGAGATCCTAAGCCTAATATTTTGTTACAGCTTGTAAATAGATCTTTTATATATCCTGTGGGCATATTAGAAGATATTCTAGTAAAAGTGGGACAATTCTATGTCCCTTGTGATTTTGTGATTCTTAAGATCGAAGAAGACTCTTATATCCCTATTATCCTAGGATGACCTTTCTTAACTACAACTAGAGCTATTATTGATGTTAAGAGAGGAAAAATAACACTTGAAGTTAGGGAAGAGAAGGTTAAGTTCAATGTATTCAAAATGGCACAGCAATCCCTATCAATAACTTCTTATTTTTTGGATGGATGTAGTTGAGGTTTATGGTAAAGATGTTCTTGCATAAGTTCCTAAGGAGCCACTTAAAATCTACCTCATTCATGATACTAAGGAGGTGAAAGCAACAAAAAAAGCTAAGAAGAAATGCTAAAGAGTGGAAAATTAAAAGTGCTAAGAAGGATATGAATTTTAAGACTTTTTCATCTTCTTTTCTAATGCTAAATAAGCAAGTTCAAGTGGTCAAGGATTATTCTTTAATTAATCCTCCCTAATGATCAAGTGGGAATTTAGTCGAGCTAATGACTATAAACAAGCGCTTGTTGGGAGGCAACCCAATGTGTTTTGATTTATTTCTTTTGTTTAAATTTATTTTTAGTTTGGTTTTCTCTTGTAGTTTTCTTAGTTTTTATTAATTTATTTGTAGGTCATCCAACATTTGAAGCAAGCATAAAAGGAAGAAAATGATTACTAGGGAAGTCCTTATTTTCTTTTTCCAATTCTAACATTTTTTTCATTAAGGATAATGTCATAGATAAGTGTGGGGGAGGATGCAAAATGTTAGGATTTTGTTTTTATGTTTGTGTGTTTTATTTATTTTTGCATGCATATAAGTTAAATTAAGAAAATTAAAAAATTAAAAAACATTAATAAGATTCATTAACTTTCAGCTCGATTTCTCCGCATTTGTTATGATGCTTATCCTTAACACTTTTTATTTTTATTTTATGCAAAATTGAAAGTTCAATTGCAATTAGAAAGCGGCAGTGGATAAGTATGCATTGTTTATTAAATTATTGAAATGTTGATTGGTTTATTAATTAAGATAGTTGAACATGGTTTTTATGTATGTATAATTTAGTTTTTACAACCTAAGCATTAACTAAAAGATTGAATCTAAGCATGAAATTAGGAGATTAAATGAAATTAAAAAAAATCTCTCTTTTCTTTAAAAAGAGCAATGCTTAATTCTAAATTTTTACATGCTCTGAATCTACTCCAATGGTATAATTATAGTAAGAGTATCCAAAGGATCCACATAGTGGTATCCATACTTAGTAGTGCGAGAAAAATAGGGGATTACTAAAGTGGGAACATTTTATTAGAGAGAAAAAGGATGAGATAGAGTATAAAGCACACTTGTCAAATAAAAGAAAAGATGTTGTGAAATGGAGCGTAAAATGCATTCACAACCAATTTTGTTTTTCTCCTTAGTTTATGTTCGTTAGATTTCAAATAGGTTATGTGCTTAGGTTGAGATTAGTAAATTGTTCATATATGATGTATTTTTGTGTGATTATCTTCTTTAGTAAACATATTTCAATCTCGGTGTTGTCCATTTGCATGTCTTAGAAATTGTAACTCTTTGGTTATAGTTGAGCTAATGTTTAAATGTTTAAATTTGATTTTTGGTTGAAGACAAGCAAAGCTCTAATGTAGGGGAATTTGTTGAGTGTAATTTTATACAT
Source organism: Mallotus nudiflorus (assembly GCA_947683625.1). NCBI lineage: Eukaryota > Viridiplantae > Streptophyta > Magnoliopsida > Malpighiales > Euphorbiaceae > Mallotus > Mallotus nudiflorus. The sequence continues at coordinate 5,558,279 of CANTUR010000049.1, read as the reverse complement.
GTTCATGAGTTGAATTTTAATGAATTTTGAATAAATAGTTAGTAACAATTGAAAAGAATTTAGGTTTAATTAGGCATTGTTTAAGTTGGACCTTCATTCTAATATCCTATTATTTTTAGTTTATTAGTTTTTAATTGATGTTAATAAGAGTTTACCATTTTTTGTATGAGAGATTAAAAAAAAGCGTGAAATAGTTAAGGAATGTTAAACATGGCCATAACATGGGCGTGCTTATGCTCATGTCACATTTTAAAAGAAGAATCAAGGCAACATGGCTTAAGCATGACCATGCTGGAAGCCGTGTCAACTATAGGAATTGAAGGAGTTGTAACATGAGATGGAGCAAGAGTATGCTCAAAACCATGCCTTATTATATGCAAATTGAAGAATCTACAAATGACCACATGGTTTAAGCACAACCATGCTTGAACCGTGATCGCTTTTGTACAAGTTAAAGAAAATGTGAAAGCTGAGCATGGGTTAAGCGTGGCCATACTTGAAGCCATGCCGTAAAAGTGAGGACATGACACAACCATGCTTAACCCATGTCGAGCAAAAAAAAAAATCCTTTTTGGAGAAAACTCAAAAATTCAAGTCAAATTATGTTTCCATTGAATTTTCAATATAAAAGGGGGATAAAAAGGTGTTTTTATTCATTCCGGATCATTGAGATTCATTCTCATGTAAAGAAACACTTTTGAAGACACATTCAAAGCAGATTGAAGGAGTTGTGCAAGATTCATGAACCAAAATCATTATTTCTTCTTCTTCTTAATTCCTTTAATTATGCTTTTGTGTATCTATTATGACCCAATATTTTTATAAATTATTAAATTAAATTTTGAGATGCAACATTAATAAATATTTTATTAAATTGTTATATTATGATTATCTTGTGAAATTAAATTTGAAGATTTAGTGTTGAATATTATTTTAATATTATTAATATTCTTATTTTTTTTATTGTGAATTATTGGTGTAGTGTATTTTAATATTGCGTATATATATATATATATATATATATATATATATTATGGGTGAGAATAATTGAGTTTTAATTATTATTGTAGTTAATTATTTATTAAATTAAATTGTGAGATTTATTAGTGTTGATTATTATTTAATTATTTTGTGATATTATTATTTATGTATATGTACTTGGTGGGGGACATTTTATTTAAAATATATTATTATATATGTACTATTTGTACTTAAAAAGTTAAAATATTATTTTTATATACTATTGTCTCTTTTTCTCACTTAAAAAAATACAAAGTCAAAATGTGCAGTGCACCCCCCTCCCCTTTTCTTTTCTTTTTTTTATTTCTTTCTCCGTAACTGCCATCACCTTATGGCGTGAGGCTGGTCTCTTTTGGAAGCTTGTTCTCTGGGTTCTCAAATTTTCAAATCGTTTCGAGTTTTAACTCTGGTAACTATCTTATTTTTATATATTTCTATTTTTAGTATTTTGAGTTTTTGTTAGTTTAAACCTTAATTTGATTTGATTAGCTATAGTTGCTTTGAGATTAATTGTTGTAGAGGTTATGAGGAAGCTAAATGTGATTTTTATTTATTTTTCTAAAAATTTTAAATTTCTGAGCTTGGGGTTACTATTTATGTATTGTTCCAAGCTCAGAAAAATTATATTTTTAATACATTCTATTAATTATTTCAAGCATATTTTGTGAAGAAAGTTTATTGAATTTGTATTCTGAATTTTTGAATGTTTATGTGAAAAATGAATTTTTGAAAAAATTAGTAATTTTTATATTTTAATTGAAATTATTATGTTCTAGACATTTTTTGAATAATAAAAATTTTAAAATTAATTTTTATGAATTAGTTACAATTTTGAGCTAATTAATAATAATTTCCATAAATATATTCAAATAATAGTTTTATTTATTATTTTTATGATTAAATGAAATTTTAGATATTTTTATTATATATTTGGGTAATTTAAATAATTAATTGCAATTTATGCTATTTAATTTCGAATATTTAGAAAAAATGGATTTTTATTAATATTATTTAATTATATTGAGATTTCATTAATTATTTTGAAAATAAGTATCTTTAATTTTTTTATTATTTAAATAAATTGAAATGTGGTATTTTATTGATTTTTATGAATTTTAGTGAATTATGAATGTTTATTATTATTTTATTTATTGTGGATTGAATTAGTTTTCGGTTGGGCAATTTATGTAGATTGAGTTATTCATTAAAATTCTAGATGTATAAAATTAGGAATTTAATAATAATAATAATAATAATAATAATATTATTATTATTATTATTATTATTATTATTATTATTATTATTATTATTATTATTATTTATTTATTTATTTATTTTTCTATAGTTACGCCAAGACTAAGACCTACAGGACTAGACCAATTATTATTATATGTATACATTGCATGTAGATAAATATTATGTGCATCTATATGTTTTTAATAAATATGAATTTAATTATGCTCATTTCATTTAATGATATTTATTATTATTAATATTTATATATATTTTTCCATATCGAGAATAATTATTTTGAATAATGTATGCATTACATGTAGAGAAATTATTGGCATCTATGTTTTTAATAAAATATGAATTTTATTATGTCATGTTGCATTAAATATTAGTTGTTATTGTTAATATATATGTATGTTTGTTTGCATATATATATATATATATATATATATATATATATATATATATATATATATATATATATATATATATATATATATATATATATATATATAAAGTTGAATATTTATTTGTATAAATTGGATGCTTTGCATATTTAATATGATCTCATTTATTTAATTATTTTTGATAAAATATTTTGGAGAATAACAGTAGAATGTGCTACCTAGTGGGCTACACTAGTACTGTGTGCACACTAGTACATTAAATTGTTAGGATTGATATTATGAAAATTATTAGTGTGGGATATGAATAATTGATTATTGAGATTTATGGTGAGAGAGTGGTGTGATTGCCAGAGCTTGGTTAACCTAGTGTCTCGAGGCCAATCACATCGACAGTGAGACTACGGGAGCTCGATTGACTTAGTGTTTTAATCATTGCAATAGTAGTGTTTATTGTTGTAGCATTATGTTGTTGTGAGTGACCTGGGCATTCTTTTTATGTTTTTGTCTTTGTTGGTGTTTTTATTTCCAAGGGACATGACAACTTTACCGAATAAGGACAAGTGATTGGTCTCGAGGGGATGAAATGCTTTTGATTTTGTGGAGTGCCACTCAATTTTTAGAAAATCAGAAAAAGAAAGGGACAATATCAGGTCACTCAGCGAGTATTGTCCCCAACAGAGATTTCCTGGTTTAGGAGATTGCATTTACTTTTTTACTATTTCTCATTATACGATATTCGATGTGTAGCTACTGCAACACCTTAGTTTTGGTGATGACAGTTTACATGGCATTCACACAGTATATCAGAAAATATAGGATAATAAAGCAAAGAATTTTATTACATCGCTTTCTTGATAAAATACATATGAAAAGAAAAAAGATTACATAAAAGTAAATCTAATATGATTGATCTACAAGGATAACACAATCATTTACACAGCTTATTTGATGAATGATAGGATGATCATGCTTACAGTGATTATTTATGCTATGATGATAATATAAAGAATGGACAAGGTCATCACCGGACTGAGAGCATGATGACTCCATTATGGGGCATGAACTTTTCACATTATTGATATTTACAATATGATTTCATGATTTTGGAAATAGAGGATGGAGAGTGATAATGTAAAATGAGCATAATAATGCATATATTATTCATGTAGCATGCAAGATTGCCAATCTCATCACATAAGCATAACAGTATTTTCAAATGTTGGTGACAGTAAAATAAAATGCAGTAAAGTAAAGTAAATGTGCCAAAATGATTGTGTGGTCCTCAGACTTGATTTAGCTTGTGTGAGCTTTGAAGCTCTAGCTTTGAGAGATTATCAAGCTTTCCTTATCGAGAGGTTCAAAATGACAATAGAATGATGCTAGACTATATACCTTTGAAGCATGCTTTGATAAAGATGAGGTTGGGTTTAGTAGAAAAAGGGATTCAACAACCTAAAGAAAGGATGTGGGAGAGCAAAAAATGTATGGGAAAGGGTTTCCCATGCCTTCAATCAGACTGACTCTTAAGTGTGTGTGTGTCTTTATTTGCTTCCCTCCCTCCAAAATAGGGTGTATAGGGGTCTATTTATAGGAAAAAATGTGTAGAATGGGGTGGTGTAGACTTGGTCACGCAAGTGTGAGGGGATTTTTATATGTGGCCACACTAAGTGCGCGTGACCACACAAAGTGTGTGTGTGGTCACACGCACCTGTGCATGTTTTCATGTGCACTTTAATGCTCTATGCACTCTTCCAGGGTTATATGTGGGCTATTTTGGGGTTGGTTCCTAAGGTTTTTGGGCCTTCTGGATGCATTTCTAGAGTCCATTTTACTAAATTTGGCTTCAATTTTAGCACATGTCACCTAAAGGTGTTTACATGCACTTTTGAGCGATACACACTTGTAGACGACGACGTTTAGCGCGCGTCCAAGATTTTAGCAACTGCGACACTGTTTAGGCTCAGGGCCTTAGAGAACACACTAACCACTATCACAAAGAAATGGCATGGAGATGAGGAGTCACCACCCAGGGTAATAATTGGGACAATTTGATTGGTGGTACTCGATTCTGTAAAAGAAAGTTAGCACCATAACCAGGAGATTCTAGGAACAGAATACTAACTTCTCTTAGTCTCGTGTTCATTTAGAATAATTTTATAAATGATTATTTCATCCTCTAATTACATGTAATTTTATTTAAACCCTATTTGACATCCATCTAACCCTAGGCATCTAGTCAATAAAATTACACATAAAAAATGCACTCAAGATTGCGTTGTCCCTAAGTCTAAACTATGTTAATTTTATTAAAAAGTTAGCTAGATTTACATTTTATTTACAAGTGAGAAAGGGACTAAAGGTGGGCCTACATTTTAATTAGTGAGCATAGATCTACTTATTTTAGTTTATCTAAGGAATGAGCGTAAGTCTATTCAATTTTAAAGGAAAGTTAAATTAATGGGCTTAAGTCTAATTTGGTTTTATTTTAAGTGAAATGTGAGCCTAGGTCTATTTATTTTAAAAGAAATGAATTTAAGTGGGCTGAGTTAAGTCTAAACAAGTTTTAATTAACTAAGTGGGCCTAAAATCTAATTAACCTAATGGACTTAAATTAATTTTAATTATTTAAAACCCTAAATCATTTTTAAGCCTATTTATTTAGTGGGTTAGACCTAAACACGGGCTTAGGGCCCAAAAAGATAAAAACATAAAAAAGACAAGCCCAAAACAAATAAAACACAAAAAAGGGATCAAACAAACATTATAGTGATTTTTTAGAAACCCTAAATTAATTACATGCAAACCCTAATTTAAGCTACTACCACTATTAATTTTAATTAATTTTTACCCAATTGAACCTAATTACTAATTGATTTTAAACGCAGAAAATTAAATCTTTTACTATTCCCACTACTGGAGCTATTACAAACAACGTACAAAAATTAAAATTAAACAATTATACACCCATGAATTAAAATAACTACACAGAACACATAAAGGAAAAATGAAAATTAAAACCCTAATATCTACTGGAAAATAGTACAGATTATTCGACGACATTCTATGGATCTTCTGGTCATTTGAACACAAGCAGTAACCTTCTCAATCCACAATCAAACATCAAAATAAAAAAACACAAAAAATTAGATTAGTTAAATTTAATACTCAAATCAATAATAAAAATAAAATAAAAATCATTAAGGAAAGAAAAGAATAAAAAAGAACACTGTGACGATGCTATGCAAATGCCTTTTTTAGCCCCTCATAATAAGATTTTCACCGTTGAAATTGAATTGTTGTTGATTTTGGACTGGGATTTGATTGTGTTCAAAGACACTGATAGTATCCAAAATTAAGGTTTTTTGAAAGACACACGAGGTGTTCTTCACGTCTAAATTTTTAGAGTTTCTGGTTTTTTTTTTCAGTCTCTACATGTGAGTTTGTCTCCATCTTTCTATAAGTCTAAAAAATCCTCCTTACGCACGCAAACTCTTTGCTTTTTAAAGCAGAGTTTGCACGTACTAGCTTCCTCCTTTGGAGGAACAGAATCATCTCCTCAAAACAGACTTATAAGAATTTTATTTTTGAAAGTTATTTACATGTTTTGAATGCGTCAAAATCTTTTTTAGATAAAAATAATAACAAAATTCAATTTTTAACCAATCAAAACATTGAAAAAATCAATAAAAAAATAAGAAAAAATACATAAAAAATAAAAAATAGGACTTTTACGCGTCATCATTGTGCAATGCCGATCGGCATTACACTAATGTCGATCCTAAAAATTATTATTATTATTTTTTTAATTTTTAATTACCCAAAGACCCTTGAAAAATTGACTTGTTTGTGATCAAATCCTAAAAAATATTTTAATTTAGTCTATAAAGTCTAGAAAATCGACAACCAAGTTCAGTTTTTGAATGAATTTCATCATAGGGGCTTACATCGTAATTGTATACAATTGTATCCCGAAATTGGGTGCTTACAACATTGATACCCAAGTTGTATTATATCATTCCGGGACCACTTTTGAAGGTTTTAGAGCCCTCTGGACATGTTTCCAAAGTCCGTTTTATCAAAATTAATTTTTATTTTTTCACAAAGTTGGGCCCTCGTCTAATAAAATATGCACCAGCCTAGCAAGCTGAGTATTATGAGAGTAGTTTTCTCGAAATAAACCTCTCCTTGTTCCAATAATTCATATTTCGCAAGGTTGGAGCATGACTTAATGACCCAGTGATCAATTTTGCACACTCGTGGGGTTGGTTGGGTGTTTTAAGGTTGCATACTTCAAAGGTATTATGAACGAGCAGACTCTAGTCATCTCAGGGATTCATTTCATCATCAGACCTTTTTGGGGATAGTTAAATTTGATGTATGATAGTTGCCCCCTACTTAATGTGTGTTGCATAGCCACCTAGTGCTTATGTCAATACATGTGAAGCAAAATGCAAAAGATGCAAAAAATGTTTTAGTAGGGAGAGATGTACTTACCTGTGGGCTGTCTCTAAATGTCTTGTTAAGATTTGATTGCTATTGTTATGTTTTATTTGTTGTTATTGTTTTATAACTTGGTCATCATGCAGGGTGCTATATAAGACATATGTAAGCTTGTGATTCATGTAAAGTGTAGAATGCAAATACGACTATAACCTTTTTAGGTGTCATACATATGAAGATGCCACTAAGCAAAATGCAGATGTGACTATAACCTTTCTAGGTGTCATGCTAATGAACATACGACCATAACCTTCTTAGGTGTCACACGAATGAACATGCGACTATAACCTTCTTAGGTGTAACGCGAATGAACATGCAACTATAACCTTATTATGTGTCACGCGAATGAACATGCGACTATGAACATGTGACTATAACCTTCTTAGGTGTCACGCGAATGAACATGCAACTATAACCTTTTTAGGTGTCATATAAATGAACATGTGACTATAACCTTCTTAGGTGTCATATAAATGAACATGTGACTATAACCTTCTTAGGTGTCATGTGAATGAACATGCAACTATAACCTTCTTAGGTGTCACATGAATGAACATGCGACTATGAACATGTGATTATAACCTTCTTAGGTGTCACACAAATGAACATACGACTATAACCTTCTTAGGTGTCACACAAATTAACGTGCAACTATAACCTTCTTAGGTGTCACGCAAATGAACATGAAACTATAACCTTTCTAGGTGTCATGCAAAATGAACATGTGACTATAACCTTGTTAAGTGTCACACGAATGAACATGCGACTATAACCTTCTTAGGTGTTACACGAAAGAGGATGCTACTAAGTAAATGAGAATGCTCCTAAGCAGTGTGGATGCTCTCGAGTGTAAGTTCTTCTAAGTAATGAGAGTGTTACGAATGCTTTTGAGCAATGAATGAGATGTGAGAGTGCTTCTAAGTAATGAGCAAGTGCTTTTAAATGATGTGAGGATACTTCTAAGTAATGTGAGTGGTTCTCAACAATATGAGTGCTTTTAAGCGATGAGAGTGCTTCTAAGTAATGTGAATGCTTCTAAGTAATGAATGAGATGTGAGAGTGGTTCTAAGCAATAAATGAGATAGTGGTGATGATGTAGTGGTGGTGGTGTAGTGGTACAGTGATGATGCAGTAATGATGTAGTAATGATGCCATGATTTTTCCTGCTGAGGATGTTATTTTGATGGTTTAGAGTAAGATATTCTTATAGTGAATTTTCCTTGCTCTTCTTCTTTTATAAGATGTCAAGTTTTCTGAAGAAAGCGTTGCACGTATAGTGTCTTTAGATAGATGAAGTCCTCACCAGTGTACTTTTTTATGCGTTTAGTGCATATCTTATGCTTACATGGAAGTTTAGGACTGTGCAAAGTCTTGAAGTACACATAAAACCATAGAAGAGTGTGTCCAAGGGGGAAGTGCACGTGACTGTGCATGGTCATGCACATGGCATATGGTCATGCTCTTCCCCCCCTTTGTGCTTATTTAAGCAGCCATTTCAAAGGTCTTGGGAGACTTCATCTGGACTCCTTTGAGTGTTTTCTTACTTTTCTTGACCCTTTTCATGTTTCGATTGCTTTCTACTATGATTTTACTTATGTATTTCCATTTTATTTTATGTAAAATGGAATTCCCCAACATTCTAAAGGGTATGGAGGTCATTTTTATTTATGTTGATCTTGATCTTGAGGGTGAATTTGTAGAGGCTACTGGAGCTGGGACATCTACAGTTAGGACTAGCACATATGGTGCTTAGGGTTCTCAGCCTTTTAGGCTTTCTTGGGGAGATATGATCCCTATTGTTCATAACTTGGAGACTCACGATTGGGTGTGTCATCGTTGTGAGGTAGGTCCCTCTTTGCCTTTATTTTCTAAAGCTTGTTTATTAATCTTTTTGCTATTTTTTATTGTTGTATGAAGTTGTTGTAGTTGTAGATCTGTAGCTCTTATTGTAACTATCTGTCTAGCTTTATTGTAAATACTGATGGCTAATAGCTCTTGCCTTATTTTCTTTTTATGATTATTTTCTTATCGCAATGCTTTTCTTTTTGGCCTTTATTGTTTTGATCCTGTTAAGTGACAAAGGGAGAGATATGTTAGTATTTAGTAGCTATTCAAATGTTTGATAGTGTACTTATCATTTGTATCCTCGTAGGTATGTCATTATGATGCCTAGTAGTTTCAATAGGGTTAGCATATACTATTAGGGTCTCCTGATATGCATGAAGCAGATGGTTACTAGGAAGGGCTTCAATGGAGTGATTGTTGTAATGTTTTATGACTCATATGCATCGAATCAAATTGTTATGTATGCATTAATAGAGCAGTGGATGGACACGATGCATACTATCCATCTACCTATCAGGGAGATGACTATTACCTCAATGGACTTTGCTGCTATCACAGACTTGAGCTTTTCTAGAGAGCCCATTCCTTTTAGTGATAAGGAGTGTTCCACTATTTTGGCAAGGAGGCATCTCGCGAGGGATTTGCTAAAGGTAGTCACTCGATACACAAAGTTTATTTTTTCTGTGTAGGCTTTGTATGATGATGGTCTTATCTTAGTGAAGCAACTAGCTTGCTACTTTTTATTTTATTTACTGAGTACTATTATCTTCCCAAACCCTTCGGGTACAGGTGATATGAGATTGCTGCTTGTCTTAAGGAACCTGGATGGCTTACCGAGGTATTATTGGGGCACTGCTGCCTTTGCTCATAGGTACGCAGGGCTTAATGCAGCATATCGAGGCAGCTCAAGGATCTACAAATGTTTGTTCATGCTAGATGTGAGTAGGAGTTTTGTTGTCCATTCTTTTGCTCTTTATTTATTATTTATGACCCTTTAATTTTGACAGATTTAGGCGTATGAGTTCGGGATTCTCCCCCATTCATCCATTGAGCATTTTCAAGAGGATGGCTTCCCTCATTATTCTTGTTGGATTAGGAAGACTATAGATTTGATCGAGGATTGCATGGTAGCCCTAGACCATATGAGGAGGCTGTCCCCTAATCAGGTATATCTAATTTTTTTTATTCTAGTTATTCCTTTCTTTAGGATCATTTATTTATCATTGCCCTTTGAGTAGATCTTTCTTCGCTGGTGGGTGATGAGATCTCATTAGATAGCAAAGATGGTGGCTGCATGGCAGCTGATAAAGAGATGAGTGTTGCTTTTTTAGCCTTATCAGCAGAGTGTGGTATTTGGGCAAGCGAGTTCATCATTCATGGGATGGCCCATACATGAGGAGAGTTCCTGTTCCTCCCCCTAGGGACATGTTCTGGGGTCATAAGCTCTATAGCGATAATCTTATTATTATTATGATGGGATTACCCTCTAAGGGCCTTTTAGAGAGTGAGGGTTTGCCTGTATTGATCCCTCAGCTGATTAATGTTGTAGTTAGCAAGACCTTTCATTCTCCTCTACCTTCTTAAGTAGATGCATCTTTTCCCTCGAGTTCGAGGGCTAGGCCATCATACGAGTCATCGAGAGTTGCTTCTTCTGATCCAGTAAGCTTTTATTCCTATTTTAGTGCAAGCATGTAGCAAATTTTATTAGTAATAAACTGTAATTGACATGGTTATCAGAGCTTATCTATAGCGATGTTGGAGGAGATATGGATCCCGCTTTGAGGAAGATGAGGGTGCACTCCGCACTGAGGTGACTACTCATGCCAGTGGTATGGTTTCCAGTAGCACTATCCTTAGGGATTTGATGGTTCAACCATCTTTGTCTTTGCTTGGGATGGATATCTTAGGTAGAGCAGTGAGCTTTGATTTGCCTAGGCCTAGCTTTCCTCAATCGGGTGTTGCTCTTGTTAATGCTACTGATGTTTGTGTTCTTCTCTTGTTCTTACATGTGTTTCATTTATTTAGTGAGTGGTGGTTGACTTATTTGCTTGCTTTTGCAGATTCCTATCTCCTCTAGCTAGTACTAGTATACTGTTAGAGGGAGTGCATAACAGCGCTTTTTGGAGTTTGCTACCACTCAGAGGTATGCCTTTTTTATTGTACCTATTTATTTTATGAACATGTTTTATGTATGAGTGTATGATATGCAATGTGTAATGCAGGTTGAGCACCATCTTGCTAGTTGTGAATGGGAGTAGGAGCATGCAGCTTTTTATGACCGCATTAGTGAGCTAGAGTTACAGCTATCATCCCTTACGATGAACGACGATGAGTCGGGATCAGACGAGGGGAATGCTTGAGCAAGATCATTACTTGCTTTTGATGGCAGCCACGACCAATGTAGTTGTTTTAGGAGCTAGGTGTAGGACTTTTGGTATGTGGTTTGCTCTGTGTATCATTTTCCCCGAGGTTATGGACTCTAGCTGTTGTATATGGGCGTTTGTCGTGCATGTTATATGATGATGACTATATATGCTTCATGTTGTGTATCATTGGTGATGATGTTTGCCATTACTATCATCTGCCTTTTTTCCTTTTTTTGCCAAAGCGTCTCTTTTGGAGCTTTTTGCACTTAGTTGGGTTTTCTTTTTGTTTCCCTTTTTTGCCTAGGGTGTCTCCTTTTAGAGCTTTTCACACCTAGTGAAGCTTTTTTTTCTTCCCTTTTTTTCCTAGGGTGTCTCCTTTCAGTGCTTTTCATACGTAGCTGGGCTTTTTTTTTTTTTAGCATTGACGATAGTGGCTGTAAGCATGCAATTTGTCAAGCAAATAGCGATAAAGGGGGGGGGGGGGTAACTGTAAGCACCCAATTTTAGGATGCAATTGTACACAATTACAATGTAAGCCCTTATGATGAAATTTATTCAAAAATTGAACTCGATTGTCAGATTTCTTGACTTTAGGGACTAAATTGCAATATTTGTAGGATTTGATTGCAAAAAATCAAGTTTTCAGGGGTCTTTTGGTAATTAAAAGTTAAAAAAATAAAAAATAATTTTTGAAGATCGACATCATTAATGCCGACTGGGGTCAGCATTGCACAATGTCAATGCATGAAAAATCCTATTTTTTTTTTTATTTTTTGTCAATTTTTCTCTTTTTAGATTAGTTAAAATTTTATTTTATTTATTTTTTTGTTAGTAGATAACGTGGTCAAAATGCATAAAAATTTTGAAAACTAAACAGATAGAGTCTATTTCCTGGAATTAAGGAAGGTCAGTTCACAAGTCTCTACTTTTAAAAGGCAAAGACTGCGTGAGTGAGGTGGGGGGGGGGGATGGCGTGAAAGAAAAAAAAAACCCTATTGCATAAAAACCCTAAAATTGTGAAAAACCAGAGACGCTACTGAGAAGAAAACTTGCACAACAATCAAAATCTTGATTTCTTTTGTTACTCAAAACCCTAGTTTCTTGAAACTATTATTAAAAGGCTTTGAAAAGAATGATTTGTGTCTTTGAATGCAATCAGTCCTTGTCCAGAATCAAACAACGAGTTTAAAAATAATGACAATCCTAATTTGAGGGGCCATCCAAGAGCATATGCACAACATCTTATTTCCATTTTCTCCTGTCTTTTGATTTTCTTTTTAATTTAATTTCCTTTAATTGTTATTTTGTTATTGTACTCATTTGGCTATTGTGATTTCTGTGATTTTTTTTTATGTTTTCCTTTTGGAATCCAATAGGGGATTGATGAGGTCATTGCCAAATATCTAGGATTCAAATAGAAGATCCATAGAATGCCATGGATTCTAAATTGTGATTAGATTTTAGGGGGTTTGATGTTTCTATGTTTATTTTTTTTTTATGTTTTGTGTGTTAATTAATTTGGGTTTGTAATTAATTTTAATTTCCAGTACATAGAATATTGTAATAACCCTAGTAGTAGGAATAGTAAAATTTTACTTTTCTATTTTTGAAATGAATTAGTAATTTAGGTTCAATTGGGTAAAAATCAATGATGGGTGTAGATTAATTTAGGGTTGCATGGAAATTGATTTAGGGTTTTTAGAAAATCGCATAAATCTTGTGTTTGATATGATTTTGTTAAGGTTTTTGTTTGGGTTTTGTTTTTAGATCTTTTAGTTTTTTAGGGCCAAAGCCCATGATAGGTTCAAACCCACTAAATAAAATAGGCTTAAAATGGTTTATGTTAATTAATTAAAATCAATTTAGACCCATTAGGTTAATTTAGACTTAGGCCCATTTTTATATTAACTAAAATTAATTTAGACTTAGCTCAGCCCATCTAATTTCATTTCTTTTTAAAAAATAAATAGACTTAGGCCCACCTTCCATTTTAAAACACATAGACTTAATCTCACTTATAAAATCCAATTTGTAGATTTATGCCTATTTGTAGATAATTGAAATCAATAGACTTAAGCTCACTAACTAATAACAATATAGGCCTACCTTTAGTCCATTTTCATTTGTAAATAAAAATTGTAAATCTAACTAACTTTCAATAAAATTAACCTAGTTTATACTTAGGAATAATGCGTTTAAATGCATTTTTATGTATGATTTTATTGACAAGATGCCTTAGGGTTAAATGGACGTTCAAATAGCATTTAATAAAATTACATGTAATTAGAGAATGAAGTAATAATATATAAAGTAATTCTAAATGAAAACGAGACTAAGAGAAGTTAGTATTATGTTCCCAGAATCTCCTGGTTATGGTGCTAATTTTCTTCTAGAGAATTGAGTACCACCAATTGAATTATCCTAGTTATTACCCTGGGTAGCGACTCCTCTTCTCCACACTATGACTTTATGGCAAACTAGTGTGTTCCTTAAGGCCTTGAGTCTAAACAATGTCACGATTGCTAAAATCTTGGGCACGCGCTAAACCCCACAGTCTACAATGGTGACTCCACTAGGGATAAGAGATACTGATTCCACTTGTATTCTTTAGAATTATTTTATTGATTATTATTTCATTCTTACATTCATTCTGCATATCCCTATTAAACTTATGGTGTTGGTTTATGATTCCATGATTTCACTAGCTTTATGGAGTTATAAATTGGCTAACCATCACTCTTAGCCTTAACTTAGTGCAAGAGATATTATCGGGCTCATCTGACCAGAGTCTATAACCCAAGTCCTAAAAAGGGGTAATCTTCTCTTAAGTTGGTAAAGGATGTTGGGCCCCTCTGACCTTAGCCTGTAACTCAACGTCCATAATGGAGGGCATCTTACTAAGGGAACCTTGACCTTTCCACCAGACTCTAACCACATATAATGGCTTAGTTACTTTCCCTAAGATCTACCCAAATTGCTTGTATGATTTTTACCATAAGGTATTTCTATCTATAAAAGCCCATGCCCATACTTTTAAAGCCCTTAGGTTAATGAAGATTGGGCTAGACCTTTATAACTAGAAATGCTATTTCTATGCTTTACTACTTTGAGAGAGATTTGGCATGCTCATCGGTTCCTGATATCCCCTGTTAATATTAAGTCTAAGACAAAAAATCCTAGGACAATATACTCGCCATTGAACACGTGTGTGGGAGGAATAAGGTTGGAAGGATGTATGTTGTAAACTTGATGGAATAATACTTATTACTTACTACATGCTGCATAACATGTGCATCATGCATACATGCATACATTCATTCCACGCATTATACTGAGACCTTATTTTACAGCCATCATAGATTCATCTGGGTCTTCTTATATCTGGGGACGAAAAGGTGGCAAATTAGTTAGAGCAAGCCCTAAGTTAATAGCTCAAGAGATCCTTCAAGAACTGGAGAAGAGTCCTATCAACCTACTTTACCTAGAAGCTAAACTAACTTAGACTAAAAAGATAAAAATGGAATAATAAATAGAGATGTGGACCCTAGAGGAAATTAAGGAAGCTTTGATGGATGACATGAGAGCTATGATGCAAAACAAACTAAGGCAAGCTCTGGCTGGACTAGTGCAACCTGCTATCATACCACCACCTGCTATTGCTATTGAACAAACACCTACTATAGGAGCTCCACTTATTATTGCAACTCATCTACTTATTGTTGGTGCTCCACCTATAGCTAATAATGCTGGGGGGCAACCTATTGCTAGAAACATGCCTGCTACTGATATAAGACTTGAGGACGTCGAGAACTACATGGTAGAGAAGGTGAAGAGAGAATCACTTGAACTGGTCTAAGATCATGAGTCTATGGAGATGCAATAATTGAATAAAAAAATGTCTAAAATGGAAGAGCTAATTAGAGAACAAGGAATGGGGGTACTCATTTGACTTTGATGACATGTTGCAAATAGAGGGAGATAAGCTACTTGAAAAATTCAAGATGCCTCAACTATAGAAATTTGATGGGAGAGGAGATCCAAGGATTCATTTGAGCTAATATACAACAACCATGAGCACTACTAAGGCACCATTAGCAATAGCTGCTAGGCTATTTGTGCTATCTCTAGAGGGAATGTCTACAAACTGATATCATGGACTGGAAAAATTAGTCTAGGCTGATTAGAAGGAATTATGTACTGCCTTTTTTGAAACAATAGGATTATAACACTAAATTAGAAGTGTCTATCAGAGACTTAGAACTGAAAAAGAAGAAACCCAATGAATCCTTCTTTGATTTCCTTACCAGTTTCATGAACAACGCAAGATTGCTGAAGAACAAGTTGGCTGAGAAGGATCAAGTTAGGATGATAGTTCATAATGTATCACCTAATCTAGTTGAGAGATCGCAGATGATGAACCCTAAAACATTCATAGACTTGTATAATGATGGTCTGCAAGCTGAAAAGATTGAGAATGAGAAAAAGAGAAATTCTAGAAGCACCGAAACCCAAAATTACCCAATTGGGGGCACATAATAAGGAAGTACTAGTCAAGTTGTGGAGCTACACACAATTCAGAAACCTCAAAGATTCTCCAACTTTAACCAACCACTCTTCAAATTCCTAGAATGATTAATCTAAAAAGGCCTACTTTGACCCTTAACCTTTTTTAAGCCACCAAACCTAAATGTGCCCAATTTTGACTTTAACAGTTAATGAAAATTCCACCAAGTTATTGGCCATTCCACAAAAAGTTATATCCACCTAAAACATAAGATCCAAAACTTAATAGATTTAGGAAAAATCACAGACCTTGAAAAGTCCAAATCTAACCCAAACACCAAAAATAACCTTTTCCTAGACTACCAAAATGTTCCACCACCAACCACCATGATGATTAATTCAGGGGTTAGCGAAGAAGAAGTTCTAAACTCCTTAGAAAACCTAAACCCTATAGCCAATGGAGAATCCCTTGGATAGCCACAAAGAGGAGTTAAAGATCTATTGGGACAACCTTCAGACAAGTTTGATTATAGAGTATTTTACTCTAAGCCCGCTTCATTTGATATACCAATTGAAGAATTATACCTACAGGATGGGGTGATGAGTTTAAAGATGAACTTTAGCTCCTAAATAGTCTCAAGAAGGAGTTGAAGATTTGCTGAACCAACACTTAGGCAAGCTCAATAAGGAAGAGTTGAAAGGGAAAGAAACATGCATAATGGAAGTGTGGAAAGATGGGAAAAGAGATCAAATCATTGGAATTGTTGACATCTAGTATGACTCTGATGAAGAAAGCCCAGGTGGTCTCAATGTTTGGAGTGACGATCCTAAGGTGAATCATGTCACTATAAGTGGAAAGAATTACAAAGTAGTTGAAAAGAAACTAAGAAAATCATAAAAAGAGAAGAAATAAAAGATACATAAATAGAGGAAGATCAAAAAGTAGATATGATTTTAGAACAGTTTAAGAAGGTTAAGGCAAATATCAGCATTTAGGAACTACTGATGCATTCAGGTAGCCATAGAAGAGCTCTTATCAAAGCTCTATCAAACATGAACATTGAAACAGTAGCCACACCTAAGGCTATGGTAGTGAAGGTTACAAAAAAGAAACACGGGCTAATAACATTCTCAGATGATGACATGCCTTTGGAAGGAAGAAACCATAATAAGGCGTTGTTTATCCCAGCTGAGGTGAGGGGAAAGAGAACCAATTTTGCTATGGTTAATGATGGTTCTTTTATTAATGTGTGTCCTTTGAAAATCCTACCTAACTTAGGTTTGAAAGCTGAAGACTTAAAAAATTCCAACCTCATAATTAGAGCTTATGATGACAGCACTAGGAATGTGGAGGGGGCATTCCAAGCTCTAGTTAAAACAAGACCTGTGGAATCAACTATTGAGTTTACTGTGCTGGATATTCTAATCACTTATGCCTTATTATTGGGAAGGCTATGGTTCCATGCTTTTGGAGGGGTACCCTCAACTATGCATCAAAAGATAAAATTCCCTTATAAAGGAGAGGTTATGACTATAGAAGTTGGGACCAACGTTGTTGTGGCAGCCATATTAAATAAATAGAAGCAAATGTGTGCACCCTTTGGTTTCTAGATTGTTGGGATATTTGATGGAACTAAAATGGACTCGAGAGTAGCAAAAATAATAGAGAGTATGAATTATCAGCTTGGGCAAGGGTTGGGAAGAATGAGCAAGGAAGCCCTAGTCTCCTATAGTTCAAAAGTCAAGGAAACACAATTGGTTTGGGTTATGTTCAAGAAACAAAACTGATAAGCAGAAGAGCAAGGAAGAGGTTTAATGCCAAACAAAGGAAGCTCTCAAAGAAAATTGGGCCAATAAGTGAGAATTTCATTAGGCCAGGTGAAGGCAAATACTATTTAGGAGCTAAGGAATCGATCAATGTTGTTGGAAGAGATGTTCCTGGATTTGAGATCTTCAAGGAGAATTTAATGGAGAACCTGGTGAAAGATAATAAAAAGGAAGTGATGAAGCAGACAACTAAGAGGATGGGCAATGCTGCTATCGAAGAATTGCTATGTTTGCCACCTGAAGAGGAGCCACCCCAGGATTTAGCCACTATCATTAGTGAAAGCTTTATTGATATTTTTATGATGAAACTGATGTAATAATGTCTGGCTTGTTTGAGGATGAAAACTTTGTTTTTTCCATGGTCAATGATATGAATGCTAGTTTTGCTTACTTGTGTGATGTGCATCCTGATAGTTCTATGCATTATAACTTTGATTATTCATACATGTTTGAAATTAATTCAATTCAATTTGATTCATTTAACATGGGAACGAATGATAATCCTAAGAATGTTTATATATCACATGAGGTAACTGCTGAAGAGAGGAAAAATTTTGAGGGAATATTAACAAAAAGAAAGGTAGTATTTACTTAGACCTACAAAGACATGCTAGGTTTAGATAGGGAAGTTGCATAGCATCATATTCCTAATCATCTAGAAATTAAACTTGTCAAATAAAAGCTACACAAGCTAAGACCAAAGTGGATTGAAAAGATAAGAGAGGAAATTACTAAACAAATACAGGCTAACTTTCTAGAAGTAGTAGATTATCCTCAATAGTTAGTAAACATAGTGTTGATACTTAAGAAAGATGGTAAGGTACATATGTGTGTAGATTTCAGGGACCTAAACAAAGCATGTCTGAAGGATGACTTCCTTTTACCTCACATCGATGTAATAGTGGATAGTGTGGCATCAAGTATGATGTACTCCTTCATGGATGGGTTCTCTGGGTACAATCAAATAATAATGGCAGTTATGGATAAGATCAAGATAGCTTTTATCACAGAATGGTGGACATATTGCTATAAGGTTATTCCTTTTAGGTTGAAAAATGCAGGTGTAACATATCAAAGGGCAACCACCACTCTTTTCCATGACATGATGCATAAGGAAGTGGAGGTATATGTGGATGATATGATGGTTAAGTAAGAAATAAGAGAGGGACACTTTGAAGCTCTAGATAAGTTCTTGGCTCGAATTAAGAGGTACAATATGAGGCTCAACCCTAAGAAGTGCATTTTTAGGGTTACTTCAGGAAAATTATTAGGGCATATAGTTAGCAGCCGAGGAATCAAAGTGGATCCAGATAAAGTGAAAGCTATTAAGGAAATGCCAACACCGAAGATAGAAAAAGAAGTGAGAGGGTTTATTGGTAGGTTACAGTTTATTAGTAGGTTTATCGTAAAGCTTACTAATATTTGTGACCTTATTTTCAAACTCTTTAGGAAAAACTAGCCAGTAAAGTGGAACGATGATTGTCAGAAGGCATTTAAAATGATTAAAGAATATCTTACCAATTTGCCTATACTAAAGCCACCTAGGCAAGGTAAGTTATTGATCTTGTACCTGGCCTTAAAGGAAAATGCAATGGGGGTAATGCTAGCACAAGAAGGACTAGAGGGGATAAAGCATGTAGTGTATTATCTCAGCAAAAAGTTCCTACCATATAAGGAAAAGTATGACTTGGTAGAGAAGACATGTTTAATCATGATTTGGGCAACAATGAAATTGAGGCAATATTTTCAGTCCTATAAGGTTCAAGCTATTTCAAAGATAGATCCCTTAAGGTACTTATTTTAAATGCCTTTTTTGACTAAAAGGATGTCTTGATGGCTAGTACTCCTAATTGAGTTTGATATATAGTACATCACTATGAAAGTCATCAAAGGAAGGGTAGTAGCAAAATTTCTAGCTCAGAATGCAGTTGAAGGTGATAAATAGTGGAACATAGAGTTTCCAAATGAGAACCTGATAGTCATAGAGCATCGAGAGAGGAAGCTCTACTTCGATGGGGCTATAAACAACAAAGGAGTTAGATTAGGAATAATTCTTATTACATTAGAAGGAGAAACCATATCGATGGCCAAGAAATTAGATTTCAAGAAGATGAATAATATGGCTGAGTATAAAGCATGCATTTATGAAATTGAAGCAGCTCTAACAGCTGGGGCAAAAGAATTATTGGTTTATAGGGATTCAATGTTGGTTGTTAGCCAAGCTAATGAAGAATGGGAAGTGAAAGAAGAAAAGCTAAAACCCTACATCTACTATTTTAAAGCTTTAGCAAAGAACTTCAATAAATGTCTCTTTATCCATTTTTCAAGAGATAACAATTTGATGGTAGATGCATTGGCAACACTCTCTTTAATGTAGGATAGTGCAATGGGATTGACTATGAAGCCTTTAGTAATCATGAAATCAAGAGCTCCATGTTATGGGGGAGAGCAGATTATGAGTGTTCCAATAGGGCCTAAAGAGAAACTATGATTTTATAACATTCAGAGGTTTATCAAAGAAAGGAAGCATTTTGATGAAGCGACCTTAAAAGAGAGATATGCTCTTTGTGTTCTTGCACATAACTATGCAAGTCATGATGGAATATTGTACAATAGAATGTTGAGTGGTATGCAACTTAGATGTCTCAAGAAGGATGAAGCTGAAGAGGTGATGACAGAGATTCATGTAGGAGCTTATGGCTCTCGCATGAACAGGATGATCCTAGCTAAGAAGATACTGAGGCAAGGGTATTATTGGATGAGTATGGAAAAGAATTATATCAGAATAGTGAAACAATGTCATTTGTGTCAGATTTATGGGAATCTTAACCATTTACCTCTTATAGTGCTAAATAGTTTATCATCACCTTGGCCCTTTGCAGTTAAGGGATTGATATTATAGGAGAAATAAGGCTGACAACATCTAATGGGCATAAGTACATAGTTGTGGCAATAGATTACTTCTATAAATAGGTAGAGGCCAAATCCTTCAATGCCATAAAAGCAAAATAGATGGCGTGATTTATTGAGAAAAGCCTTATCTGTTGGTACAGGGTTCCATATCACATTGTGACAGATAATGGCATCCAATTTCAGGTAGAAACATCAGAATTGTTGCAAAAGTACGGGATCAAAAATCATAAGTCTTCACCTTATCATCCTTAAGCCAATGGAGCGGTAGAAGTAGCTAACAAAAATGTCAAGAAAATCCTCTCTAAAATGGTCAACACTTACAAAGATTGGTATGAGTTTCTTCCTTTCGCTTTATGGGGATATAGGACTATAACTAGAACTACCATGGGCCAAACTCCATTCTCCTTAGTGTATGGTTATGAAGCAGTCTTACCTATAGAAATAGAGATAAAATCCTTGAGAGTTGTCATGGAAGCTAAAATTTTTAAGAGTTAATGGGTACAAAAGAGATATTATCACCTTGTATCTCTAAACAAGAAAAGGATGAATGCTTTGTTTCACACTCAAATATATCAAAGGAGAATAGCAAGATCATTTAACAAGAAGGTTAAGCCTAGAAAAATAAAATTTAGGGACATGGTGTTAAAATAGTCCAAAGCAGTGATATTTGATTAGAGAGGAAAGTTCAAACCAAACTGGAAGGACTGTATTTAGTCAAATCGGTTCTGCCTAAAGGAGCTATGAAGATATCAGATTTGGAAGGAAATGAATTTATGGAGCCTATTAACCTAGATCACCTCAAGAAATACTACCTATAAAAAATAAAATAAAAGTAATATAAAGAAAGTAAATTCCAACGATTAGAAAACTTGAAAATGCTAGTCAGACAAAACTTAGGACCTTCTCATTGTTCAAAAAACCCATAAAGGGCTAGCAGGAAAATTAGGGAATAAAAATAAAAGAAATGGTCCCGCTGGCTAGTAAACCTGTAAAGGGCTAGTCATGCAAAAATTAGGGTAAATAAATGAGAGAGAAAAATATTCAGGTAGAAAATTCGAAAGGACTAGCTGATACCAGGAGTTATATCATGTGACGTAATAAATGTACTCATTTTAGCCCTAATTAATGAATCATATCGAAATTAAATTTTTGTTTTAGCATTGCATGTTCTATCTTACTTATAATGCATAAATACTAGAAAGGAAAACAGAACATGAAAGCTTA
Source organism: Mallotus nudiflorus (assembly GCA_947683625.1). Lineage (NCBI taxonomy): Eukaryota > Viridiplantae > Streptophyta > Magnoliopsida > Malpighiales > Euphorbiaceae > Mallotus > Mallotus nudiflorus. The sequence goes on along the minus strand of CANTUR010000049.1, from coordinate 5,536,441 downwards.
CAATCAGCTTTATGAGACAATTTCCTAGTGATGTCTTTGTTTCTTCTTTTACTACTCATCGTGTAACGCCTAAGTCCCCTTGTATCTAGAAAATCTTGGTGGCTCTATTGTTTGTGACATAACCCAAGTCCTACATGATTAACAGAAATAACAAGAAAGCTTAACTCTTCTTATAGTCATATCTATGTGAGAAACAAACAAAATAAAAAAAGCCCACTAAGTTGAAAACCCAAAAGGGTGGCTTAGATAAAAGTTAGGGCAACCTTGCTAAGTTAAAAACTTGAAAGGGCAATTTAGGCAAAAGTTAAGGAATTTAAAAAGAAACCCTCCATTTATTTATTTAAGTCTGATTCAGGGAAGGACAAAATAATTCAACACAGTACACTCAAATAGAGTTCAGAATATGATAGTACAACAAGAATAGTCTAAATACAAATAGCCTAGATCAATCATCCTGAGCTCCAGAATCTAGCTATGAGCTCCATCCTCTGGTGGAATCATCATTATGAAAGGTGTCTGGAGGTCTGACGGAGGAAGTCCCAACACTCTAAGTGTCAATGCCTGAACTTGTAAGCTATCGGTGAAGCATCTCAATCTCATATTCTAGGCCACTTGAGTAGCTCTATACATATAGGAAACACATCATGTGCATTTCATACATAGCATGCATACATTTACATCTTTATTGTACATATACTTACCCTCCAACTATTTATGACATGCATAGTGAATAACCTCTGAGATGAGGCGAGTCCATACAAGTACTCTACATGTGTCTGAGGAACCTATTTTGTAAATTTACTAAAATTAGTGTCAAGTGTATAGATCATGTAGGGAATAAGTCAGAAAGACTCATATGAGAAGCATCGGCTGGAGAAAAGATAGAAAGCTGAGCATCACTAAAATGCATCTATTGCTCAACTAGAGTCTGAACAAAAGGAGCCCAGTAGAACATGGACCTATTCATAAGAGAGATATCACCAAGGGTAATGCTCGTAAAAGCACCGTCGTAACTAGTCCCAACATGTTGAGTATGATGTGTAGGGCTACGTATAGGCTCAGGCCTCTCAATATCAGGAATAACCTCAGTCTCTAGAGCAATCTTAGTCTCTTCCTCTGACACCTCATTAGTAGGAGACCGAACCTCCTCAAACTATAAAAAGAATAAGTGATTCATAGGTTCCAAAGAAAGAAGCTAAAATAATAAGAAATTACCTCATCATCGTCAATGGGAATATGCTCCAAGAGGCTCTCATAAATGAACTGCTGATAATGTCAAGAATGCTCAAGAAAATATGAGGCAGCGTATCCCTATAGTGCATCTCTCAACTCTGAACCTGTTAGATGCGAGTTGCGGAGCATAGAGGAAGGAATATCAGATGGAATGCGACGTTGAGAAGGCCTAGAAGACCAGCGATACACTCACTCCCCTAAATACCACATCAAATAGCCATATCCTGAGAGCAGAACCCTCATGGGCTTAAGGCGTATAGCAGCGGCCATGAAATCATATTGCTGGATGTCATCATATCATTGGATGTCATTGGCACCTTCCAGCCAATCAAAGTTTATTTGCATTTTAGATCAAATAAATTTAACTCACATTAAATTACAAGATACTAATAATTTTATTTTCCTTACCAAGTGCCATTCAATGGTGTTCATCTAGTCACGATACATTTGCAAAGTGTTCTTATTGCTAACAAGGCAGGAAGAACCCCATATCATCATCAGAGGAAAGCTCCTATCAGAGTTAATAGCACTGAAGCCTTGAATCAACTCAATCTCCATGCTCCAAATTTGAAAGAAAGAGAGCATATCAGTAAAAGGTAAAGGAAATCAATACAATAAAGATTAAAGAAAGGAGAACGTACATGCAAGACGTGCCAAAAGCCACACATTGTGACAACACTCTACAGACAGTGTCTAGTCTGTAGTAAAGGTAAGCAAGTGCAGCAGATCCCTAGTCAAGTGTGACAACTCGACCCAAGTCATGAAGAGGACCAAGTAGAGTAATACTAACCTCATGACCAGTCTCATAAAAGCATGTCGTACCCAACAATATCATACGAAAACACCTCGCCTTATGGGCCATTTGATGAGGAGTGGTGGTAGGAAGGTGTTTGAATCCCTCAATTAACGATGAAAGAAGAACATTCTTTCGACTCTTCCATGTCGGAGTGAACCCGATCAAATTTCGCACACACTAACTCCGTGCATGCTCAGGAAGATTGTAATAGCTAACGTTAAATGTAACTAGGGTCCCTTTAAAGGCAATCCTGGTGATAGCAGAGAAGCTCATAGGCGAAATGGTCAACTCACCCACATGAGTATAAAATGTGTGGGTAGTATCCATCCATCGCTTGATCAAAGAAAATAGAGATTAACAGTCAGACTGGCCTCGAGTAGTTAGAAGTACAGCAATGAAATGTGAAAATAGCCCATGAATTTCATCGAATGTTGGTTAAATTTCAAAATAATAATTAATTAAGTGAAAAATTAATTAATTAATCAAAACTTTAAATCGAAAGAATTAAATATTTGATCAATTAATCCTTTTCTTTAAAAAAAATTGAAAATTGAAAATGTTGATCAGCAATGTAGATTTCCGATCAGCATTCCAAATTGCAGAGCAGCATTCCACTAAGTCGATTGGAAATCCAAAATTTTGGACATTCGATCAGTCATACAGGCTACCCAAAGGTTGAATTTCACATTTTCAGAATTTAATTTTAATTTTATCATGCATTTTTAATTAATTTCTCATTTAATCTAATTAACATGCATGTTAATTTCTACTCTGAAACTGACTCTGATTATTAATTATGCAGGTAATATTTTTTGTAGAAATAAATAGAAGCAGTGAAATGTTACCTCATTACCCATATCTCTACACCTGCAGGTATATAAATGAGTTAAAGGAAAAATAGTTGAGCCCTCTTCAAGTCCAAGATCATTCTGAGGAAAACAAGGAGACAGGATCCTCTAATTTTTTGAAATCTCTATTCTCGCATGTTGTTTGTGTTGTAAGGAGGCCATAGGATCTGATGGATTGAAAATCAGACGTCAGATGATCAAGAAATCAAGAAATGAAAATTAATGCAAAGAAAGGAAATAAAAAGGAAAGAAAATGAAGAAGAAGTAAGAATGAAATGAGACATGCAAAAAGGAGGGAATATATAAAGTGGAAAATATCCACTTTGGTCCATTACTTTTGTTTGCATATGGATCCAAGTTTTTTTATTACAATTTGGTCTATAATTGCATTCTGATTAGGAATTCATTCCTAATTAAATCAAATTAATAATTCACTGAATTATTAATCTGCAACTAGTATGTGATTCTGAATTCTCTGTTAAGTATAGAATACATAAAAAAATTACAAAATTCAATTTTGCATTTCTACATGCATCATTTCAATTAAATGTCAAAATTAATTTCATGTTACATAATAGCTAAAACCCAAATTTTCAAAATTATCATGTTATGTGTTGCACAGCAGTCATAACATGAATTTCAAATTCCACATGTCATATGCTTCAATAGCGGTTATAGTATGACCTTTTTTCAGACATTTACCACTAGACACTATATTGTAGTTATGGTGATGTTACTAAACATCCCACAAGGAATATAGCAGATTTTAAATCGCTAGACGTTCAATAGGAACTATAGCACACTTTTCATCATTTTTGCTAGATGTCCCATAGGGAATATAGCAAGCTTCATTGTATACATTTCGTTAGACATCCTACAGGGAATATAATGAAATTTTAAGTTCACTAGACATCTTATAGGGAATATAGTGTACATCATTAGATGTCCCAGAAGGAATATAATGAAATTCATCATTGCTAGACATTCCATAAGAACTATAGTATATTTTTAAATCATATGTTCATTCGACGTCCTATAGGGAATATAATGAAATTCATCATTACTAGACGTTCCATAGGAACTATAGCATATTTTAAAATCATATGTTCATTAGACGTCCCACAGGGAATATAATGAAATTCATCATCACTAAATGTCCCATAGGGAATATAGCGAAACTCATTTGTATAAAGTTCACTAGATGTTCCATAGGAAATATAGTGAAACTTGTTAAACATTATATCTTGCTTAAAATTGCATAGTAATTTGAGCATTGATCTGTCATTTAAGATACAATTAAGTGTCATAATTTCTTTATATCGAAATTGTGTGCTTCTATTGCTTTATTTTGATTTGTTAAGCAAATAACAACAAAGGCGGGTAACTGTAAGCACCCAATTTCAGGATGCAATTGTGCACAATTGCGACGTAAGCCCCTATAATAAAATTTATTCAAAAATTGAACTCGGTTGTCAATTTTTTAGACTTTAGGGACTACATTGCAATGTTTTTAGGATTTGATTGCAAAAAATCATGTTTTAAAGGGTCTTTTGATAATTAAAAGTTAAAAAATAAAATAATAATAATAATTTTTAAAGATCAGCATCACTAATGTCAATCGGCATTGCACAATGCTGATGTGTGAAAAATCCTATTTTTTTTATTTTTTCATCAAATTTTCTCTTTTTTGATTGGTTAAAAATTAAATTTTTTTTGTTAGTAGATGACGTGGTCAAAATGTGTAAAAAATTTTGATAATTAAATAGATAGAGTCTGTTTCCTAGAATTGAGGAAGGTCAGCTCGCAAGTCTCTACTTTTAAAAGGCAGAGACTATGTGAGCGAGGGGGGATGACGTGAAAGAAAAAAAACCCTACTGCGAGAAAACTCTAGAATTGTGAAAAACCAGAGATGCTACTAAGTAGAAAACCTGCAAAATAGTCAAAATCTTGATTTCTTTTATTTCTCAAAACCCTAGTTTCTTAATACTATTCTTAAAAGGCTTTGAAAAGAATGATTTGTGTTTTTGAATAATCAGTCCTTATCTAGAATCAAACAACGAGTTTAAAAATGGTGACAATCCCAATTTGACGGGCCATCCAAGAGTATATGCATAGTATCTTATTTCCATTTTCTCTTGTCTTTTGATTTTCTTTTTAATTTAATTTCCTTTAATTGTTATTTGATTTTCTTTTTAATTTAATTTCCTTTAATTTTTATTTTGTTATTTTACTTATTTGGCTAATGTGATTTCTATGATTTTTCTTTTTCTTTTTTTTTTGTGTTTTCCTTTTGGAATCCAATTGGGGATTGATGAGGTCATTGCCAGATATTTAGGAATCAAATAGAAGATCCATAGAATGCCATGGATTCTAAATTATAATTAGATTTTAGGGTTTGATGTTTCTGCATTTATTATTTTTTATATGTTTTGTGTGTTAATTAATTTGGGTTTGTAATTAATTTTAATTTTCAGTACATAGAATATTGTAATAACCCCAGTGGTGGGAATAGTATAATTTTACTGTTCTGCTTTTGAAATGAATTAGTAATTTAGGTTCAATTGGGTAAAAATCAATGATGGGTGTAGATTAATTTAAGGTTTTTAGAAAATCACATAAATCTTGTGTTTGATATGATTTTTATTTAGGTTTTGTTTTTAGATCTTTTAGTTCTTTGGGCCCCAAGTCCGCGATAGGTTCAAACCCACAAAATAAAATAGGCTTAAAATGGTTTCTGTTAATTAATTAAAATCAATTTAGGCCCATTAGGTTAATTTAGACTTAGGCCCATTTTTAGATTAACTAAAATTAATTTAGACTTAGCTTAACCCATCTAATTTCATTTCTTTTTAAAAAAGTAAATAGACTTAGGCCCACTTCCCATTTTAAAATAAATAGACTTAGGCTCACTTATAAAATCTAATTTCTTTAAAAATTTGTAGATTTGTAAATAATTGAAATCAATAAACTTAAGCTCACTAACTAATAACAATGTAGGCTCACCTTTAGTCCATTTTCATTTGTAAATAAAAATTGTAAATCTAGCCAACTTTTAATAAAATTAACATAGTTTAGACTTAGGGACGATGTGTTTGAATGCATTTTATGTATGATTTTATTAACTAGATGCTTTAAGGTTAGATGGATATTTAAATAGGGTTTAATAAAATTACATGTAATTAGAGAATGAAGTAATAATTTATTAAGTAATTCTAAATGAACACGAGACTAAGAGAAGTTAGTATTTCGTTCCCAGAATCTCCTAATTGTGGTGCTAGCTTTCTTTTAGAGAATCGAGTACCACCAATCAAATTGTCCCAATATTACCTTGAGTGGCGACTCCTTTTCTCCACACTATGACTTTGAGGCATAGTAGTGTGTTCCTTAAGGCCCTAAGCCTAAATAGTGTTGCGATTGCTAAAATTTTGGGAATGCGCTAAACCTCACCGTCTATAGTGGCGACTCTTAAAGAATGAGCTTAGAGAGGATGGTAAGAACCATGGCCATCTAATGAAAGAAAATGCAAAGCATGCTTGATGCAATTCATAATGATAAAATATGTTGCACTTTTCAAAGATATTTTGCATAAGTTGGCAATAATTTTCATTTCATTATAATCATTTAAGAAAAGCACAAGTGCATTTGTACAAATTTCAAATTTAAGGTTACCCATGTCCTTAACTAGCCTTCTTAGGTTTTCTAGTTAAGTATTTTCTCTCTTTCCCTAATTTTTTCCTAAGCTGCCATTTTTAGGTTTTCAACTCAGTGGGAAGTCCCTAACTTTGGCCTGAGATGCCATTTATAGGTTTCAACTCAATAGGATGATGATTGATTTTTTTAACTTTAAACGTAGTACTTCTTCAGGTGGTCTATGTTGATAATTTTGAAGAATTTATTGCCTTCAAAATCCATTAGTTTGACTGCTCCTTTTGATAAGACATGTTTGACCAAGTATGGGCCTTCCTAGTTTGGTCTGAATTTCCCTTAAGGGTCTGGAATGTTTTGTCTTATTTGCTTTAGCACCCAGTCTCCTACTTTCACACTCTTGTGTTTTACTCTTCTATTGAAGGACTTAGCTAGTTGAGCCTAATACAACTGTCTATGGTATATAGCCTTGAGCCTTTAGCTGTCTAAGCCAGTGAGATTGTCGTGCCTCTATTGAGCCCACTGTACTTTTGGCAATTTAGATTTGATTTCTATCCAAAGAGACTTGATTTCTATTTTGATTGGAAGAACTGCTTCTAACCCATACACTAATGAGAAAGGAGTTGCTCTTGTTGAAGTTCTTACTGTCGTTCGGTACCCCTATAAGGCGTATGGCAATCTATCTACCCAGTCTCAATAAGTCTGAGTCATCTTTGACAAGATCTTTTTGATGTTCTTATTTGCAACTTCGACGACCCTATTCGCTTGTGGTCAATAAGGAGAAGATCTATGATGTTCCATCTTATAACTCCTTAGTAGGTCTATAACTTCCCCTTGGAATTAGACACCGTTGTCAAAGATTATGTGATGGGGGATCCCATATTGACAAAACTAGTTTCTTTTGATGAACTTAGACACTTGCTTGGCTCCTATTCTTGCGAATGATTATGCTTTGACCCATTTTGTAAAGTAGTCCACTGCCACTAAGATGAACCTGTGTCCTTTTAAGACTTTCGGGTGGATTTCCTTAATTATATCTAGTCCCTATGATAAGAAGGGCCATAAAGAGGAGATGTAGTGTAGTTATGTTTGAGGAAGGTGACTGATATTCCCGTGGATCTAACACTTATGGAATTTCCTTACAAATTTGATGTAGTCTTCCATCATTGTCATCCAAAAGAACCCTTGTCTTATTAGCTTATTAGGCAGGATTGCTCCATTTATATGTGGACCACAAACACCCTAGTGTACTTCTTTTACTACTCTTACAGCCTCAGTTTCATCTAGACATCGGAGTTGTAAACCATCTGAGGTTCTTCTGTATGATACACCTTGGTTCGATGTGAATTTTTATGCTAGACATTGAATGAACATTTTATCACTTTCATTTACTTAATCAAGATAGGCTTGTTCCTTCAAATATCTCTAGATGTCATAGAACCAGGGCTTTTGAGTTGCTTCTGTCTTCGTCATTCTACAGTCTTTATAACAAGGCTGTTTTGATCTGAGTAAAATGAGAGGCTTCATGGGCATTTTGGATGGTCCTTCCTATACTAATATTAGGGAAGCAAGTGCATTTGCCATCTGATTGTGATCCCTAAGGAGATGAATGAATTTGCATTTAAAAAAGGACATGGTGAGTAGCCTCAAGTGGTCTAGATAAAGCTTTAAATGTTGCTCTTTCAGTTCTCGCTTTTCCATGGCATGATTGGTTACTAGCATGAAATCTCTAAAGATTTCAACTTCTGTGACATCTAGGGTTATTAGTGCTTCTATTCTAAGTATGCATGCCTCATATTCTACTTCATTATTTGTGACTCTGAACTTGAGCTTTTTAGCAATTGGTACTACTTCCCCTTCTGGAGATTGTAGTATAACACTGACTCCTATGTCGAACTGATTGACTGCTCCATCAAAGTACATGTGTCATCCTTGGATTTGAAGGATGAGCTGAGGTTGTCTAGGAAGTCCAGTTGGATTTCTTCTAAGTTTGGAATGGGGTTGAGAGCTACAAATTCAGCCATTGCTCTCCTTTTTACTACCTTTTTAGTAAGATATTGCACGTCAAATTCTGTTAGCATTACGAGCCACTTGGCAAGTTTCCCCACTAAAGAGGGAGCTTCATCGAGGTACTTTATTGGGTACATTTTAGACATAGCTTGTATTCTGTTAGATTAAAAGTAGTGTCTAAGTTTCTTCAGTACCCATACCATTGCTAGACATATCTATTTGACTTGGTTGTACTTCTCCTTATATGGCAGCATCTTCTTGCTCAAGTAGTAGACTACATGTTCTGATTTTGTTTCTCCCTCTTATGCTAACATTGCATTGATTGCATTCCCTTTGATGGCCAGATACAGGGTCAAAGGTATCCCTAGTTTAGGTGGTCTTAGGACTAGTGGGTTGGCTAGGTAGCTTCTAACCTTGTCAAATGCTAGCTGACGCTATTCATTCCTTTCAATCGATTGATCTTTTTTTAGTAGCTTGAAGATTGGTTCACACATTGTTGTCAACTTAGTCATAAATCTACTGATGAAATATAGTTTCCCTAGAAACCCTTTGATTTCTTTCTCTATTTTTGGCATTGACATCTCTCTAATGGCTTTTGCGTTGTTTGGATCCATTTTAATCCCATTCTAACTGATAACATACCCCAACATCTTTCTTGAAGTAACTCTGAATATGTATTTCTTTAAATTTAGCCTGAGATTGTACTCTTTGACCCTTCTAAGGAACTTTTTGAGATAAAAGGGGTGTTCGTCCTTGGTTCTTGATTTAACCATCATGTTATCAACGTATACCTCCACTTCTTTGTGTATCATGTCATGGAACATTGCAGTCGCCATTCTTTGGTATGTTGCCCCTACATTCTTTAGTCCAAAAGGCATTACTCTATAGTAGTAAGTACCCCATTCTGTTATGAAAGTTGTCTTTGCTTTGTCGATAATGACCATTAGGATCTGATTATAACCAAAGAATCCATTCATAAAGGAGTACATTGCACATATGGCAGTGCTATCAACCAATATGTCTATATGAGGTTATGGGAAATCATCCTCTTAGCAGGGCTTGTTAAAATTTTTGCATTCAATATAGATTCTAACCCTTCCATCTTTCTTTAACACTGGTACCACATTTACTAACCATTCTATATAGTTTACTACCTCTAGGAATTTTTCTTTGATCTATTTCTCAATGTCCTCTTTCACTAGTTAGGCCCATTCTAGTCTGAGTCTTCTCAATTTTTGCTTCACAGATTTACACCCTTCTTTGGTTGGAATGAAGTGTTAATCAATATCTCCGTCAATACTAGTCATATTGTTGTACATCCAAGAAAATACTTTTGAATATTTTTTTCAATTTCTCTCCTCTCTTCAGGGGTGACATCTTTTGAAATATGTAGAATGCGTGGTTCAGATTCATGAATATGGAATGAATGTTAAATATGCTAATGTTTTGATCAATGCAATGCACACTACCATTAGGAAAGACATCAAATAAGTAAGCAAAATATGATTTCATTACATTAACTTTAGAGTTCATTACATTATCATTTTCAAACAAAGAAAAAGTACAGAGATCATCATCAGCAATGTCTTTGAAAGGATGTCATCGATGCTTGATTCAAGGATGGTAGCAGCTTGGGCAAGATTGATAGCTTCAATCTCAAATTCTATCTCCAGTTTTTCATCAGCTCACAGATGTCAGTCTCAGTGATCATGTCTGGTAAGTGTTTCTCTTGAGGGTGTCATTGAAGATCAAAAAGCCCAATTTCTTTATTATGTTGCTCACCCATTCCTCAACTTGTCCTTGATAGACTTGGGTTGAGCTTTTAGCCACAAAAGAGGTTGATTTCTATGCTCCAGTATCCATTTTAGGATCATACCCTAGACCATTTATGTTAGTCTATCCTCAGAAGTTAGGGAATTTTATGACTCCAATGTTTCTTCCTCCTAGTATTGTTCTAGGTAGATATTGCATTTTCTTCATCATAGCAGCAAATTTAATATCAAAATGATCATCATTGATCACGAAAACCTAGAATCTTGGTGGGACCACATTTAGATAGGGAATAATGTTGTTTGTTTCAGTAGGGATGGTAATGACCTTTCCATTATAAGGGAACTTGATCTTCTGATGCATAGTGGAAGGTATGCCCCTTGGTGGGTGGAACTAAGGTCTTCCTAGCAGTAGGGCAAAAGTTAGAGGGATGTCTAAGATGATAAATTATGTTTCTAATTTGATAACTCCCACTATAACTACTACTTTGAAAATGCCAATAACTTGCTTCTTTGAATCATTGTAGGCTCGTATGACCACATTGGACTCTTCCAGGTTTTCAACATTCATCATAAACTTATATAGAAACTTCAAGGGGCAAACATTAATGGCAAACCCATTATCTACCATAACACATATGGTCTTCTTAGTCTTAACAGTTGTATGTATGAAGAGAGGATGATTGTGGACCCTTCCCTCAAGGGGTAAATATTCATTTGAAAAGGTGATTACATTAGAATGAACTTTCATTAGGGAGGCTATCATCTCGCAAGGTGAGGCATCAATGGCAATCTTTACTTCATCTAGTGCTTTGACTAGGGCATCTGTGTGCTTCTTGGAGGCCATGAGTAGGTCTTAGATATTGGCTTGTGCTTGATTTTTCTTGAGTTATTTAAGGATGGTGTCTTATTTAACCAGAGCTTGATCTTTTGCTACTTCTTTCTCTTTTGAGGGTTCATTTTCTTTCTCAAAAGGTTAATATACCCACCTGCTACGAGTTACATGGTTAACTGCTAGTGAGGGCTTCTCAGCTGCTTGCTTATATACTTTTGTATTGCTATTTTAGTCCTAGATAATGATTTTATGATCATCATAGTCATACTATATATCTATCAACATAATCCGTAAGTTCTAGAGCTGAATGGTATTGTCCATCCCATCTTTGTTGTCAAATTCTTCCCCCCACTTTGAGGGTATTATGTCTTCTAAGAGTGTGTGAATAGTAGGAGGTGTCATGTACTTGACTTTATAGTCGAACTTCCCATATGGTTGGGCCAGTAGATCCCATACTTCATGGTTATTTATGAGATTTTTGTTTGTGTCTACTTCTTATGAGTAAGGGCAATCAATCACTTCACCATTCATCGGGAGAGCTATATCCTTAGCCCTTTTTTGCATCATCAAGTGGGGGAGGAACTTTTGAGGCATTGGAATATATTTAAAGGTAGAAGGGCATTGCTCATCTTCATTGGAATCATGAGGCTCAAGAATGGATTTTGGGGGTTTGTCTTCTTGGGGCTTATCTTGGGTTCCTTATATGGCTTGTATTGATTTTTTTAACAAGGTCTTCTGGTAAATTGGAGGAGATCATGCTGATAGCCGGTGGAGGAATGTTTTGATAGTTTAGGAGAGGATTGGTCTTGATACTAGGTCATTTTTCTGGGTTATTGATTTTTCCAGAGTCAATGAGGTTTTGGATTGCATTTTTAGAGGTTCTACATGTATCAATGGTGTGGCCAAGCATCTAGTGAAAATGGCAAAATAAGTTTTGGTTAATTTGAGGTGGTAGTGGGTTTGCAATGGGCCTAGGCTCTTGTGGCTATAGGAGGTTCTTTTGTTGAAGTCTTTGGAATACTTTGGATAGTAGGAGGTTAAAGTTTGAGAATTTTCTTGGTGGTCTGATGGTATTAATAGATGGTGAGTTGTGGGTGTCAGGTTGGATCATGTTTATTTCTGCAGTTCAAGTGAAGGTGTTTTGGGTGTTTGGTTGGGTATTGCGGTGAAAAGTGTTTCTAGCTTGCTGAGGTTCCTCATCCTCAATTCTGATCCCGCCTTGATGGAGAGCTCTGAAGTCAGGATAATGAGCTAAGATCATCTATATTCTGAAGTTCGATAGTGCCCCTTTGATTATCAGCTCTATTTATTCATCCTCAGGAGGATAGTTTCTCATCTTGATTGCCTTTCCCCGCCATCTAGTGACATAATCAAAGAAAGCTTCACTGGGTTTCTACCTTGTGGTCTTAAGGTCCCTTCGAGTGATGTTTAATTGAGTGTTGTATTCATACTGCTTGATAAACTTATGAGTTAGCAATAGCCAATCATTTTTTATTTCATCTTCAAGGTCCAAGAACCATGCCCTTGATCCATCCTCTAATGATGTGAAGAATAATTGAATAATCTGTGATTCTATAAGCTTTAAGGCAGCTATGAAGGTAGCATATTACCTTAGATGGACCCTCGGATCCCCTATTCTATCAAACTTAGTAAAGTTTGGTAGCTTAAAATCATTTAGAAGTGGCTCATCTTTGAACAGTGCTAAGTCGGTGAAGCTTTTAGAGCCATGAGTTCCCTTCTCTTTAAAGGTGAATTCCAACTGAGCCATCTTGTTAGCTAATATTTTTACCTCCCCTGTTGATTCAGGCTTGGTCATGTCTGCAATTTTTACAGCTTTTGGTGTATTCCTGAGATCTTAGTAGTAGCCATTATCATCATCAGCTTGAATTGGAGTACAAGGAATTCCCTTTACCTTATCTACCCTCAGGTGAATAGATGTAGATGATTAATTTAGTGGTGTGCTATTCCTATATTAGGCACTTTTGGCTTTAATTTAGGCTTGGAGGATTTTAGCTATGGTTTCATTAGCGAGCAACTTTTGGATCCCCTCTTTTAGCTTGTCTTCGAATTGCTAACAAGAGGTATCTTCTTGGTCACTCATGTTTTAATGTAGTATTCTTGTACATTTATTAGGGTTAGCTAAATGAATGATGCATGATGTGTGCCTGCAAAAGAAAAGGGTGAGCATGTATGCATGGAGTGGATGCAGGAAATACTATAATGGAAAAATGATTATTCTTGCAAGAAATAATGGTTAGTATGTGCTATCTATATGTATGTGATGTATACATGATTAAAGTTAGTTAGTTTTCCTGCATAGTGAATAAACCAATCACAAGCAAGCTATCACTTCTAACCTTATTTCTCCAAGAGATCATTCAGTCTCTTTCCCAGGTGGGTTTTGAACCTATAGTCATTAAAGGACTATGGTTTTGCTCTTAAAACTAGGCTATTTTGATTTATGTTGGTTAGAACTAAAGGGTAAACTGAAGAATGATACTCAAATGTGCTTGAGGTAATCACATGATGTCAATGTGAGGGTCAATTGTCGGGCTTCAAATGATGTCCAAAGTATGCATGTGCCCGTATGCTTAGAACCAAGGTCAATCAAAGGGAGTTCGAGATCTTTCCCCCACATTGATATTTGATATGCTTACCGTGAGTCATAAAAGTATCATTTGATAGTTTACAGTTTGATTTTATTGACATAAAGGTCCACAATCTAGTTGGGTTCCTAACCTATTCATTTGATCTGATAAGGATAAATGGATGACATCTTGTAGGTTCCATCATCAAAGGATGTAAATATTTGTTAATTCACATAGACTATTTAAGCTGAGGTACATGATTCTCATCATTCCTCATGCTTTAGGCTCATATGAAGTAAATGAGAATCATGTGGTCTTGAGCATAAATTTTCTATAAAAACTGACATTACAACATTATTCGATGATAGACACTAGGAGGGTTATGTCATTTATGAGTATCAGGTCAAACAGACAGCGTTAGGACAAGGATAGCATGTTTAGCTTGGTGGAATCCTAGTGGTTGTTGCTGCTAGTTTATCTACATGAGTTGAGTTAGGGTGAAAGGCTAAAGGTTCATTTAGCGAGAATGTCCCCATATGACTAGGGTCACAAACTCCGGTCGGTGAGTCTAGCATTCCTTTGATAACTAGGTCGCCCCCCTTAAGGACTTGGGTTATAGACTCTGGTCGGATGAGTTCGATAAATGCACAAGTAAAAACAAAAGGTGATAATGTCATATCTTCGTCGCCTCATGACTCAAGTGGAACCATGGTGGCAATGTTATTTAGTATTATCAAGGCTTTTAAGGACAAGTAGTGCATGTGTAATGTGTAGTGCAAATGCAGTGGTGAGGGCTCTATATGATCGAGTATTGCATAATGAGAAATAGTCATTTTCTAGTTGATCCCTCTTACTTAAAAGTCCACAGTGGAGTCGCCACTATGAGCGACCTAGGCATTCTTTTTTGTGTTTTTGTCTTTATTGGTGTTTTTGCTTCCAAGGAACATGGCAACTTTACCAAATAAGGACAAGTGATTGGTCTCAAAGGGACAAAAGGTTTTTAATTTTATGGAGTCGCCACTCAATTTTTAGAAAATCGGGAAAAGAAAGGGACAACATCATGTCACTTAACGAGTATTGTCCCCAGTAGAGATTTTTGAGTTTGGGAGATCGCATCTACTTTTTGACTATTTCTCATTATACGATATTCAATGTATAGCTATCGCAACACCCTAGTTTCGATGATGACAATTTATATATCATTCATATAGTACATTAGAAAATATAGGTTAATAAAGTTGAGAATTTTATTACATTGCTTTCTTGATAAAATACATATAAAAAGAAAAAAATTAGGGAAAATTAAATCTAATATGATTGATCTGTAAGGATAACATGATCATTTACATAGCTTATTTGATGAATGATAGGATGATCATGCTTGTAGTGATTATTTATGCTATAATGATGAATGATAATAATATAAAGAATGCATGAGGTCATCACTGGATCGAGAGCATGATGACTCTATTATGGGGCATGAACTTTTCATATTATTGATATTTATGATGTGATTTCATGATTGTGGAAATAGAGGATGTAGAGTGATGATGTAAAATAAGCATAAAAATGCATATATTATTCATGTAGCATGCAAGATTGCCAGTCTCATCACACAAGTATAACAGTATTCCCAAATTTTAATGACAATAAAATAAAATTCAGTAAAGTAAAGTAAACATGCTAAAATGATTGTGTGGTCCTCAGACCCAACTCAATTTGTGTGAACTTTGAAGCTCTAGCTTCTAGAGATTATCAAGCTTTCCTCATCGAGAGGTTCAAAATGACAGTAGAATGATACTAGATTGTATACCTTTGAAGCATGCTTTGAAAAAATTGAGGCTAGGTTTAATGGTAAAAGGGATCTAATAACTAAAGAAAAGGCTATAGGAGAGTAAAAACTGTATAGGAAAGGGTTTCCCCGCGCCTTCAATCAGACTGACTCTTGAGTGTGTGTGTGTCTTCACTTGCTTCCCCCCCTCCAAAATAGGGTGTAAAGGGGTCTATTTATAGGAAAAAATGTGTAGAATGGGGTGGTGTAGGTGTGGTCACGCTTATGTGAAGGGATTTTTGCGCTGGAGCATGCGCACCTGTGTGCATTTTCATGCGCACTTTGACACTCTACACGCTCTTCCCGAGTTCTACACGCACTATTCTGGGGTTGGTTCCTAGGGTTTTTAGGCCTTCCTTACACATTTTTGGAGTTCATTTTGCCAAATTCGGCTTTGATTTTAGCACATAACACCCAGGGGTGTGTACGCGCACTTTTAAGCGATATGCGCTAATACCCAAGTTTTGTTGGACCATTCTAGGACCACTTCCAAAAGATTTTAGAGCCCTCCAAATGTGTTTCTTAAGTCTGTTTTGTCAAAATTAATTTCCATTTTTTCATGAAGCTAGGTCCCGGCCTAACAAAATACACACCGGCCCGACGAGCTGAGTATTATAAAAGGAGTTTTCTTAAAATAAACCTCTCATTGTTTCGATAATTCATATTTTGTGAGGTTGGAGTACAACTTAATGACTTGGTGATCAATTTTGCACATTGGTGGGGTCAGTTGGGTGTTTTAAGGTTGCACACTTCAGAGGTATTACAAACTTTAGTCATCTTGGGGATTCGTTTCATCATCAGACCTTTTTGGGGATAATCAAATTTGAGGTATGATAGTTGTATTAGTTAGAGACCCTGAATTTGAATATTGTATAAAGATATTTTATTGTTATGATATAAAGATTTATTTTTATAATAATTAAATTTTTAATTCTGGTGTATTTTTGTATTATATGTGCATGTGTTTTTATTTGAAGGCTTGCTACGGGTTCCGGATTCGAAAGAATTCCTATTCCCTAGCGCCAGTCATGACTCCCTGATTTCAGTCGTGACAGCATCACCATAATTATGCATAGCTAAACTCTTTTTAGGGTCTGGATTTGTATAGATAGTCTATTACTTATTTGGATTATTGTTTCCTTTCAATTAATTAATTTTCAGTCAATTTTATGAGTTATGCTTAATGTGTTGCATTCAAATAAGGGCCCAATTGTTTGCATGTATGCGAATAGATTAGAGACAATGAAAGTTGCATGATCTATTAGCTCATAGACTTATAAAACTTAGGAACCTCGACCATGAAAGTAGACAAATCCTTCGAGGAATAATAAATCGCTAAGGAACTTAATGAACCCTAGTTAATTGATGTGACCATGAAAATAGGCTGTAATTAGCTTTGATATTCTTAGATGAACTCGAAAGAGACTCTGAGTAATTTGAGTGATTTACCCTTGACTAAGTTAATGAATTGATTTATGAAAAGATCTTGTAATCCAAGTAATAGGTAATGAATTAGATTCAAGCTGTAGTTTTTAATTACTAAATTTTAAAAGATTTATTTCAGGTCTTAGTTTTCTTTTCTTGTTAGTTGATTTATTATTTCATTATAATTATTTGATTTTTTAGATTTTGGAAATATGATTAGGGCTAGTACTTGGTATCAATCTCCTCATGGGAACGATACTCATACTCACTCTTTACTAATTATTGTGATCCATGCACTTACAGAATTTACTTAACACGAATCTCCAAGCAATTACAAAAATAGTTTATAATGCAAAAGCCAAAATTATAAATGAAAGCTTGGCAAGTAGAACAATGATTCAATCATTATTTAAAGAATTCAGCCAAGGTAATTTTACTTATAATATGAAGTATGATGAAAATGGGCATTTGACACATCTATTTTTGCACATTCTGCTTCAATTATACTAAGTATAAGCTACTCAAATGTCTTTATCATGGATTGCACCTATAAAGCTAAGAAGTATGAAATGCCATTACTTGATGTTGTATGAGTTTCAAGTTTTAATACTTCATTTTATTATTACTTTGTATTTATACAAAAAGAAGGAGATGAGGATTATGTGTGGGCTTTAATCATGTTTTGTGATATTTTGAGTGTTGAAAATTATCCATCAGTCATTATATTCAATCGAGAATTAGCTTTGGTGAATGCTTTTCACATTGTCTTTCCAAGAATAATGAATCTTTATGCATATGGCATATTAAGAAGAATGTTCTTAGAAATTGTAAAGGTCATTTTGAGAAGGAGGAGGATTGTTGAATTTTTTTATCAATTTGGAATAATTTGGTAAAATCCCCAAATGAAATCTCCTTTGATCAAGGTTGAATCAAATTTGAAAATCAATATGAGTCAAAGAAAGAGGTTGTTGATTACTGTAAAAAAAACTTGGCTTCCTTATAAAAAGAACTTTATTGATGCATAGACAAAGAAGTTTACACATTATAGGAATCAGGTAACTTTAAGAGCTGAAGGTGCACATTCATTATTGAAAAAGTATCTTCAAGTGTCAACTAGATATTTTCATAAGGTAAAAATAAAATTTATGATGCTATTGAGAAATAATTCCATGAGATTAAAGTACAGCTTGAAAGTAAGAAGATTAGAGTTCCTCATTAGTACCTTGTTCCTTTTTTCCAAAAGTTGGTGACACATATATCTAATTTTACGTTGGAATAACTTTATCAACAATATGAATTAGCTTTATTAAATTCTACATCCATATGTACATGTCAATTTTCCAAGATAATGGGTCTTCCTTTTGCCTATAAAATGGTTTTGAGCATGATAAACAAAGAAATACTACAACTTAAGGATATACACATACAATGGAGAATTAACAATAAAAGTTTTAGTATTATTGAAGGTGTAGTTGATGATAAAAAGAGCCAATTTTACACCTTATTACAAGAATTACAAGAGAAGTATAAAAAGTTACCATTGGTTCAACTAGAAAAAGTTCAAAATCAAAATTTACAAGTGTTGAATTCTTCATCTCCTTTGCTTATTGAACCTATGGTTCAATATTGTAAGACTTATTTATTGAAGTTAAAGAAAAGAAAGAAAAGCAGCTTGACAAAATAAGATCCTTCGACATTTGAAATTGAAGAAAAAAGGAAAAAAATATGGTATATATAAAGCTGTTAGTCATGATAAAAGAACATGTTTAAAGAAAGACAATTTGGCAAGCTTTGATACATTGCTACAAAGGTAAATGATAGAAGAACAATGGAGATCATAGACTTAATTTGTGACTTTTTAAAGTTTTGTATATATATATGTATATATGTATATATATATGAGTTATATATATATGTATATATATATATATATATATATGAGTTATTGAAGTGTTCTATTTATAGCATTAGACTTGCCCTCTATTTATTATTAGGTAAAATTATTGCTTGACATTCTAAATTTAGTTTTATATACTAAATTTAGTTTTATATATTATACAAGTGAATATTTTTATATATATGAGACTAACTGTGCTTGTTATTTCTATTGGTTTTGATAAAGCTCATTACTTTTATGTGTGTGATATACTAAGTTGGGACTAATTGTGTAAATGAACTAACATTTTATGCAGAGCTGTTATTTTTTGCACCAATCATACTTCATTTTTTTATTGTAGCTAATGAAAGTGGGACTTATTGTATGTCATAACATTACATTATTAGTGGGTAAAATTTTTAATTAAGTAGTCATTCCTTTACTTTGATTTTTTATCACTTTGCACTTCAAATCCTAATGCATGTACATCACCAAGTGCCCTCTCCACACATTTCAATTATTAGTTAGACTACATGCTTGATTTGGAATTGGCACACTACTAAGATTGTCATCTAAACTCATTTGCTACACTTCAGTAGATGTTAATGATATGCCTTTACTCTAATTTAGGTCATATATAATTGCATGCTACTATAGAACTACTTTTGAATGGTATTTTTTATAAGGATACTCTTCTCCTATGTTTTAAATTCAAATTCCTTTTATTTACTACCTTTGTAATCTTCTTTCAACTGTATCAAACTTTATACCAAACTTGTTTATATATACTGCACTAATCATTAATAAATAGTGAATTGAATATATTACTTAAAATTAATTGTGTTCACATGGTATCAAAGTTGTTTAATGGTTTAATAACTTAAGGTCTATAATGATTGAAAATTCCACAACCTCTCAATCTATTATTCCCATTAAAATTCCATAAATTTCTTCCATTACTTCACTTCCAAACACAGCCCATTAATTTCAATAAAATTACACTCCATAAACTATCTCATATAGCAAGCTCAATTAATGCCATTACTGTATAGCTATGATTTAACTAATCATATAGAGGAAAATGTAGAAATTCCTCCAAAACTGTTGGATAATAAACCAAATCTTGCATATCATAATTAGTTTAAATAAGATCAATTAGTTTTAAGCTGGATTGTAGACTCTATTTCAAAAAATTTTGTTCTGAAAATTTTGTCGTCTCTTATGTAAAAAAGGCCTAGTCAAAGTTAGCTACATCTTATGCTACTAGTTTGAAATCTCCAGTGCAAAATATTAAAGTTGGATTTTATCACTTAAAGAAAGAGCAAAATGAGTCCATAGCTCAGTATACACAGAGCAAAAAACATGTATGATCAACTGGCTACATTACGTTATCCTGTTGAAGAGGATGATCTTGTTCAAGGTATCATAAATGGCCTTGGATTGGTGTACAGGCCGTTTGTTCATTCCTTAAAGAATCGATATAATGATGTTTCACTTAGTGATTTATATGGATTATTACTCAGTGAGGAGGTGAATTTTCTTGTAAAAAACAACAATCTAGATTTTCCTTCTACTACATTTCATACCTCGTCAATCTTATTATATTGTCATGGTTATTATGGTGGAGCCCATCGTAGATGGACTAGTGGCTGCTTTCCTTATTAATCCTCTTCGATGGCTGGCCAATATGGTCAGTCTTATAATTTTGGCAATTCTCAATTTATTTCATGCCCATCATCTCATCCACAATTTACACATCCAGGTTTAGCTATTGATCCCATGCAACTAACTTATTTTAATTGCTTTGGTTTTGGCCATATGATGAAGTCTTGTCCAACTCCTCGAATGAGACAATGACATCATTTTCAACCTTCATTTGCTACCCATCTTGCTACCACCTCTAAATCCCTTCCTAAAATTCTTGGATCATGGATATAGGAGTCACTCACCATCTCACCTTATACCTTGATAATTTGATCATTCACTTTGAATTTTAAGGGTCTAATGAAGTGAAAATCAGCCATGGTAATACTCTCTCAATTGCACAATATTTATCATATTCCTAATATTTGTGCTAACCTTCTTTCATTGTCTTCTTTTACTAAATCTAACAATATTTCTATTGATTTTTTTCCTTTTAATATTTAGATAAAGGATATCCACATAAAGGAGGTGTTGATTTCAAGGCTGAATGAAAAAGGTCTTCATTCTCTATTTCTTGATCAAGTTCCTTCATCACCATCCTCATCAAACTTGTCATCTTCACCCAAATTGGCCATGTTTTGTTGACTACAACAATGGCATGAACCCAAGGGTCATGCCATTGGGTTCATGAACCCAATATATATATATATATATAAATTTTTATCAATTAAATGTAGTGTACCATTAATAATTTTGTTTGCCAATATAACATAAATAATTTATGTCATGATTCTTAGAATATGTATATTAATATTTAATTAAATAAACACAGGCTGGTCCTTCAGGATTCCATATTAGTTATGGAATGTGTGTGTGTTCGGATTATGTGAAGGAGTGTGCCCTGTCCCTGACCTAGTGTGTGTTGTGTTTGTTTTGTACAATTAAAAAAATGCATTTATAGTGTGTGTAGTGCGATGTCTCCCATTCATGGGAACTAGGGAGTAGACTGGTCCTTTGGGATCCCACACTAGTTGTAGAGTGTGTGTGTTTGAGTTATATAGGTTAACATGCCTTTTGTAAAATTGACATGGTTTTGTGAATAAGTGTGTCATGTCCTTGACTCAGTGTGTGTTGTGTTTGTTTTGTATGATTTAAAAAAAATTAAATACAGGCTTCATTTTGTTATTAGAAGAAGCTCTCTTCTTTTAAAAAAAAATACTTAAATGCTTTGTCTTTTGAAATGTAGGCAAAAGTGGTATTTTGTTAAAATAGTAAATGAATAAGCATATAAGATGATAAATAAATATGTTGTGGGGTCGAGGGGAGTGCTAGAAGGTCCAAAGAGAGTGTAAATAGTTGCACCCTTATCTAAATATATAGTAACACATTTATAACACGATTAACACATTTAAAATATTAAAATCTGCTAATATTTCATGCTATTAGTAGATATTTAAAATCTACTAATATCCAAAAATAGAAATATTTAAAAAAAATGTTAAAGTAGGTAATATTTTTATTCATTATTATACTATTGCAAGTAGAAGTGAGTACGAGTTCAGAAATTTCAAACATTCAAAATTTTTGGAACCATACCTAAATTTGGAAATTTTAAAAATAAAATCTCTAGTACCGATACCAAATTTAAAAATTTTCATAACAATACCATCCTATTTTTCAGGACTATTCAGTATGGAGATTTGGTTCTTTTAGAATGGATCGATATAATACAATTCAAAATGAAAATTCAAATGTTATATTATACACAAATTTATATTATTGATTGAATTTATAGTTATTACCAACAAATGAACAATAAAAGTATGTGTATATTTCTACATTTTTTGGATAAACATATATTTAATACATATTTTCGGCAACCGTGTGTCCATGTGTGTGTGTGTGTGTGTCTATATATATATATATATATATATATATATATATATATATATATATATATATATATATATATATATAGAAGATTATATTAATTAGTAAAAATTACCTAACTTCTCTTATTTTTATTTGTGAGGTGATTACTTACTTTAATCAAAATAACGTAGTGTTGGGCAAAACTACATTATTTTAATTATTTATAATATATGTCTATATATATTAGTATACAATAAAAATAATAATAATATTATTATTATTATTTACCTCATTAATTTTAAATAATATCAATAAGAATAGATTACTTAATAAGAATAATAATTATTAAGATATTAAATAAAATAATAACAATATATTTTAATTAAGAAAATGACCTTTTTTTATTTTTATTTGTAAGATCACTGCTTATTGTAATTAAAATGACATAGTTTTGGGTAAAACTATGTCGTTTTAGTTATCTAAAATATATGTCTATATATTAATATACAAACAAAAATAATAATTATAATATTATTATTTAACTCATTAATTTTAAATAATAATAATAATAATAATATTTAGCTCATTAATTTGAAATAATATTGTAATTTCCCTGGGGGATGAATATGGTTTTTGATAAATTAAAATAAATTTAAGCAAGGATTAAAAGGAGGTTAGGAGAATGGAAGATCAAACACAAGAACTTAACGAGTTCGATTCACAAATGAATCTATGTCTCCACTTAAATTATCCCCAAGTTAGGATTTTCAATCTCCACACCAATCTTAATCACAAAGATTGAGATTGCAATAGTTTTGAGTGTCAACTCTAAACCATACAACAATGAATTTTTATACAAGTCTTAGCTCTAACCACAACCATAAAACCTAAGTGTTTTAATGGATAAACATTTAAACCAACTCCTTTAGAGAGTAACCTCACTTCCCTTCTAATCTATCCTAAGAATTAGATGAAGTAGAAGTCATTTCTTTAACACATAACCAACACTTAAATGATAATGAAAAAATATAAGAATTTTTAAGAATGCTCAAGATGATTCTAAGAGAATTAAATTGTTCAACCACTTGTGTAGCTTTATAAATGAAGTTCCAAGGCTTTAATTTATACTTGGAGACTAAATTATGGTTGTTGGAAGCCATAAAATGATTCCTCAACTCTTTTCTTCAACATTTAATGTTCTCCATCTTTTTCCAAATTAATTGTTACTCACAGTCATGAGCATCAAACAATTTGACCATTAGAGTTTGAAATAGCCATTATGGCTTGCTAGAGTGCCCTCATGATTGGCTCACAATCGTGAGCAAAGCAAACTCTTAAGCACCCATTAAAGCTTGTTAGCCCTTCTTTAGGGGATGGCTCATGAGGCTCCTAGCATTCTAATGGGTGTTTCATGAGCAAGCACGTGTAGCTTGGAAAATTAATGTTTCTTGACTCTACTTGCATCCAATATATTTGTGACTTTGCATAGGTTTTTATTCATCATAAAATCATGTTTAAATGCTCTCTAAAATTGTCTTTACGAACTTGTATACTTGAGCAAATAACATGATCTTTAAATTTATAACCTACAAACTTAAACAAGATCATTAGTAATTCCAATTGCTTGTCAAAGTCAAATCAAGGGGTTGATCATGCAAATGGTTAACAGTCTCCCATATTTTAGCTTTGATAATTAATTTGATTGAATAATAAACAAAGTGTGTGTGTGCTATAAAAGGTGCTCCCCTTTACAATTTGAATTGTTCCATGTGAGATATATTATCTCCCCCTTAATATGTGCATTTTTTTCAAAAGATAATTTGTATATAAAAAAAAAAGTGTAAATTGCAAATGTGTATAATTGTAAAAATTTACTTGTAATGAAAATGGACATAAGCATCGAAATTTGAAAGAGGAACTTATTATAACACTCAAAAGAAATTTTCATTAAACATAATACGAAATATAAACATAATACGAAATATAAACATTAACGCAAAATTCTTATAACAAACGTAACAAACAAAGACACACACACTAGCAAAAAGAGGGAAAAGACATACACAATGACATTAAATATGTAATCTAAATAAACATAAACTAGATACTAAAAATAAACCAAATATAAACATAGTATACTAAAGTTAAACTAAACATAAACAATGAATTAGGCATCACTTCCATCATAAGGATCTTAAGGGAAGAATGAGGAGGTAAAGGCCATGAAGATTGAATATTATGGTGAGCATAGTATTTATGAATGTCATATTCCATATGGTCCATGCGATGCTTAAATTGATCAAGCCTTATGTCTACTTGAACAAATCTATTATTAAATTTGGATTCTACAATAGAGAGATGATTAAAGAAACCTCTAACCCAAGTGGGTTCATCATCAACACCTTAAGCAGAGGATGGTCCTCTAGCCCTTTTTCTTTAAGGTGGAGCTTGAGATTAAGTAGGAACTTATTCTAAAGTAGATCCTTTTCTAAGCATAACACCTTTAAGACCTAAATTACCAATTTATTCAATGTCCTCTAAGTCTTAAGCAAGGTCTTCATCAATGTCTTATTCTCCTTCATCCTTCCAAACCCACACTTCCTCAACTTTCTTGAATTGTCTAAAATTCTTCAAAAGCTTTTTTACTAAGAGGAGATGGGGGGATTGTGGTAAGATTTTTGAAATTAATCCTAAAATGTGAGGCAATTTTGGTGATAATGCCACCAACACAAAGACTCCCACTCACACTATCACTAGCCAACCACAACCTCTATTGACACCATCTTCTTAACTCCACATCAAGATTCTTAACAAGGCAACGAATTAAGAATAAATCATCAAAACATATTGCCTTATTACTAAGCCTCCTAGCATAAAAGGAATAGGTGATGAACCTATGAATGTACCATAGGGCTTTTAAAAAGAATAAAGAGGATTTGGTGTGTCCCACAACAAAGGTATTAGCATTAGGTTTAGCATATTGAAGCAAAAAATTATGAGGGGACTAAATTATGTTAGAAGAGGCAAGACCCCTTGTTTGAACCCAAAGATGTCATCAAATTATTAAGAGGATAAAAACCTATATATACCTTTTAGCCTAAACCTCTTGTTATTCAAAGGATTATGCTCATTAAGAAATTAAACCTTAAGGCAAAAGGTTGAAAGAAATTCAATCATAAAAGGAGGATAGGTAGGAAGAGGTTCAAAAGTAAAATTTAACATACCAACTTTCTCAAGCAATTCTTTCACTTCATTGTAGCACCCTATCTTTTCTAATGTGGCTTGAGACATGTATCTTAAAGGAATTATAATCCTCTTGCCAAATTAAGGCATTCTTTGTTTAATTTGAGTAGAGGAGTAGGAAATGGGAGGGCTTTTCTTTGGTTGTTCTTTGGTTTAATTGAGGAAGAGGGCACCTTTTATTATGTCTTCTTTTTTAGAGCCATGGTTGAGTGCAAAGAGAATGAAGAGTAAAAATGAAAGTAAGAGTAATTAGAGGCAAGGAAGGATTTATGAGAGTAGGAATGATAGAGGAGAGAAAATAACCAAGAGTGTGATTTGGATGTAATTTGGAAAAGGGGATGTACGGTTGTTTAAATAGGGAGGAATTTATATTAAAAATAATCAAAATTGAGTAAAAAAAACTAATGGGAATGGTGTAAGGAATTAAAAAAAGGATGTGTAACTCTTCGTCTATTAGGGTGCTCCTTATGAGTAGCTCACAATCGTGAGCATCACTCGTGAAGGGCACTAGCCACTAATGAGATGCGACCTCATGATCCATTGCAACTTTATGCAATGACTCGTGACCATTAAGCATACAGCTCCCTGAACATGTGAATTGTGTGCAATTATGTCCTAAAAATATGATAGTTTCATCCCTGTGAGCTAAAATGACATAAAATTAAAGCAAATAGAGAACAAATCAAAGGCAAATAAAATTAAGACTAAAAATAACATATTAAGCATGCAAGTGGGTAACTCCATGAATATACTAAATTTGCTAATTTTAAAATAATAAATTAATTGAATTAATTTTAATAATTAATTATTAAATATCAAATAAAGGAAAGATCACATATATAAAAATACAATACAATTAATTTAAGGCAAAATTCTCAAAAAATATTTAAGGAAATTTTCACATTGGCAACTCTCAAAAGAAATATCATAAATCACAAGCATAATGGGATCTAAAAATTAAAACTTAAAAATGACTAATATAATTATCAAGTAAGCATGTATCTTCTAATTCATGAGGAATTATATCACATTGTGCACTGTTAGCATGAATTCAATTCATCAAAACATGTAAATTGATTTTAAAGAAAATCAAAGACACATAAAAGCTAGCAATCAAGGTACATGCATTAATGCAACCTAAAACCATATATCATTCCAATTTCATGTTTAATTAAATTTAATCTCTCTGTATTAAGAGGTTTGGTGAAGATTTCTACAAGTTGATTATTTGTATCAACAAATTTAAGCAAGATATCACCACATTGCTCATGATCTCTAAGGAAATGGTGTCAAATGTCTATATGCTTGGTTCTAGAGTGTTGAATTAGATTTTTGCTAAGGTTTATAGCACTTGTAATGTCACATTTAATTAGAATGTGATCAATATCAATGCCATAGTCCATTAGCTAATACTTTTTCGATAAGAGTTATGAGCAATAACAACTTACCGCCACATATTTGGCTTCAATGGTGGACAATGCAATCGAGACTTGCATTTTACTAAACCAAAACACTAAGAAATTTCCTCAAAATTGGTAAGTTCCAGAAGTGCTCTTCCTGTCTAGCAAGCTACTAGTAAAATGCACATCCGAATAGTGAATCAAGTAAAAGGATGAGCTCCTAGAATACCAAAGTCCTAAATGAAAAGTTCCACTTAGATATTTGAAAATTCTTATGATTGCATTCAAGTGAGACTCCCTAGGACTACATTGAAAACATGCACACAAGCAAGTAACAAACATTATATTGAGACTACTAGTGATTAAATAGAGAAAGGATCCGATCATACCTCTATATTATTTTTTGTCAACCGGTTTACCATTCTAATCCTTCTTGAGTTTGGTGGTGGTACTCAAAAGAGTATTGCTTAGCTTGGCTCCTTCCATCGTAAACTTCTTGATAATGTTTCTTGTGTATTTAGTTTGGTTAATGAAGATCCCATCCTTGCATTGCTTGATTCGTAGTCCAAGGAAGAACTTAAGCTCACCCATCATGCTCATTTCAAATTCCCCTTGCATTAACTTAGAAAATTTCTCACATAAGTAATGATTAGTAGCTCCAAAGAATAAGTAAATCATACTTGTATTTCTTCATAAAAAGAGTTATATCAACTTTTCTTTTAGAGAATCCTTTCTCTAACAAAAAGTTGCTCAACCTTTCATACTATGCTCTAGGAGTTTGATTCAATCTATACAATGCTTTTGAAAGCTTAAACATATGATTAGGAAACTCAAAATGTTTAAAACTAAGAGGTTGTTCAACATAAACCTCTTCTTCAATGAAACTCCATTTGAAAGAGTTTAAAGTCCACGTAAGATGCAAATGCAAGTAGCATTCTAACAACTTCTAACCTTGCAGTGGGGGTAAAGGTTTCATCATAATCAATGTCTTCCTCTTGATTGTAACCTTTATCTACTAGTCTAACTGTCATACCTCAAACTTGACTATCCCTAAAAAGGTCCAATAATGAAACAAAGCTCTGAGATTATTGGAGTCTGCTCATTCGTAACACCTCTGAAGTGTGCAACCTTAAAAAACCTAAACAACGCCACCAATATGAAAAATTGATCACTGAGCCATTAAGTTATTCTCTAACCTTATGAAGTATGAATTATCGGAACAATGAGAAGCTTATTTTGAGAATTCCCTTCTCAAAACACTCAGTTTATTGGATCGATGTTCATTTTATTAGATCGTGACCCAACTTCGTGAAAAAATAGAAATCAATTTTGATAAAATGGACTTTAGAAACACGTTTGGAAGGCTCCAAAACCTCTGAACGTGGTCTTGAAATGGTCCAACGCAACCCAAGGATCAGCACATGTCACTTAGAAGTGCGCATAAAGATGCAAACACCCCTAGGTGTCATGCACTAAAATTGAGATCAAATTAGACAAAATGGACTTTAGAAACATGTTTGGAAGGCTCTAAAACCTCTAGAAGTGGTCCTAAAATTGTCCAATACAACCCGAGGATTAGCATGTATCACTCAAAAGTATGCATAAACACCCATAGGTGTCATGCGCTAAAATCGAGGTCAATTTTGATAAAACACACTTCGGAAACACATATGGGAGGCCCAAAAACCCTAGGAACCAACCTTAAAAAAGCTTCTATAAGCCCTGAATGGAGTGCGTAACGTGCAAAAGTGTGCATAACCATGCACGAGCACGTGTGGCCACACACTAGCATATGACCACGCACCAAGCATGCAGTCACACGCATTTCATGTGGTCATGCGCTCTATTCTAGGGATACACACACATGAATATGCCTATATCTTCCCCCCATTCCTCACATTTTTTACTATAAATAGACACCTCCACACACCATTTGGAGTGGGGCAGAAGCAAGTGGAAGCACACATACACTCAAAAATCTATCCAATCGAAGTCACTGGAAACCCTATTCCATATAGTTTTTGCTCTCCCATTGTCTTTTTCTTAGGTGATTAGATATCTTTTCCACCAAACCAAGCCTCATCTTTGTCAATGCATGCTTTAAAGGTATACAAACTACCATCATTCTATTGTCATTCTGAACCTTTCAATGAGGAAAGCTTGATAATCCTTCGAAGCTAAAGCTTCAAAACCCACACAAGCTCAATCGAGTCTAAGAACCACACAATCATTTTAGCATATTTATTTTATTGCATTGCATTTTATTTTATTGTCACCAGCATTTGGGAATATTATTGTGCTTGTGTGATGAGAGTAATAATTTTTGCATGCTATATGAATAATCTATGCTTTATTATGCTCATTTCATATTATTATTCTACATCCTCTAGTTCTGAAACATGAAACAACATCGTAAATATCAATAATGTGAAAAGTTCATATCCCATAATAGAGTCATCATGTTTTCGGTCCAATGATGACATCATGCATCCCCTATATTATCATAATATATCATCATAGCATAAATAATCACTATAAACATACATGATCATCTATATTTTTCTTACTCTTTCAAGTGATCAAGTCACCATTACTTATCCCATTGTTCATGTGATCAAGCAAGCTATGTGAATGGTCGTATTTTCCTTCCAGATCCATCATATCTAAATTAGACTTACATTTTTTCAATCTCTTTTTTTTTCCTTTTATATGTATTTTATTACGAAAGTGATGTAATAATAATAATAATATCTTCAGCTTTATTATCTTCCACTATTTGATGAATTATGTGAATGCTATACAAACCATTACTACCGAAACTAGGGTGTTGTAGTAGTTATACATTGAGAATCGTATAATGAGAAATAGTTAAAAAGTATATACGATCCCCTAAACCTAGAAATCTCTGCTAGGGGCAATACTTGCTGAGTGACCCAATATTGTCCCTTTCTTTTCCTGATTTTCTTAAAATCGGATGGCAACTCCATAAAATCAAAAAGCATCTCACTCCTCATGAGACCAATCATTTGTCCCTATTCGATAAAGTTGTCATGTCCCTTGGAACAAAATGAAAAGACCCTTATGGAACTAATTTGCCTCATAATAGAACCCAAGAGACACTAAAAGGTTGCTCACAGTGGCAACTCCACTAAGGACTTCTATGTAAGAGAGATCAACTCAAAAATGAATATTTCTCATTATGCAATGCTCAATCGTATAGAGCCCCTCACCACTACATTTGCTTTATATATCACACATGCACCATTGGTCCCTAAAAGCCTCAATAATGCTAAATGACATTACCACTGTCATTCCACTCAAGTCACAGGGTGACGAAGATATGGTATTATCACCTTTAGTCTTTACTCATGCATTCCCAGGACTCATCTGACCAGAGTCTATAACCCAAGTCCTAAAAGGGGCAACCAAGTTATTAAAAGAATACTATACTCACTTACTAGAGTCTATAACCCCAGTCATATAGGGGCATTCTTAATAAAGGAACCCTTAGCCTTTCACCCTGGCTCAACTGATGTAGATAAACTAGTAGTAACATCCACTAGGATTGCACCAAGTTGTGCATGCTATCTATGTCCTAACATTGTCTGTCTAACCTAATATTCATAAATTGACATGACTCTCCCAGTTTTTATCATCGAACGACATCATAATGTTAGTTTTCATAGAATGTTCATGCTTAAGACCACATGATTCTCATCTACTTTGTGTGAGCCCGAAGCATGGGGAATGATAAGGATCATGTACCTCAGCTTGAATACTCTGTGTAAACTACCAAATAATGACATCCCTTAATGATGGAACCTATGAGACGTCATCTATTTATCCTTATCATATCAAATTAATAGATTAGAAATCTAACTAGGTTGTGGACCTTTATGTTGGCAAAATCAAATTGTAAACTATTGAACAATATTTTCATGACTCTCGGTAAACATATCAAATATCGATATAGGGATAAGAACTCAGACTCCCTTTAATTGACCTTGGTCCTATGCATACAGACTCTAGACATCATTTGAAGCTTGATAATTGACCTTCATATTGACATCATATGGTTACCTCAAGCACATTTTAGTATCATTCCTAAGTTTACCCTTTGGTTCTAATCAACATAAATCAAAATAGCCTAGTTCTGAGAGTGGAACCTTAGTCCCCCAATGACTAAAGGTTCAAAACCTACCTAGGAAAGGGATTGAATAACCTTATGGAGAAATAAGGTTGGAAGTAAGAGCTTGTTTGTGATTGGTTTGTTCATTTTACAAGAAAAACTAACCAGCTTTAATCATGCATACATAACATACATGTAAATAAGCATATACTAACCACTGTTTCTTGTAAGAATAATCATCTTTCATCGTAGGATTTTGCATCCACTCCATGCATGCATGCTCACCCTTTTCTTTTGCAGGCACACGTCATGCATCATTCATTTAGCTAAACTTAATAAATATACAAGAATCCTACACCTAACATGGGTGACCAAGAAGATACTTATTGTCAACAACTCAAAGACAGGCTAAGAAAGGGGATCCAAAAACTGGTCGCTGATGGCACCATAGCTGAAATCCTCCAAGCCTAAATCAAAGCCAAAAGTGCTTGAGATAGGAATGACACACCACTGAATGAAGCTTCTGCATTTGTTCACCTGAGGGTAGATAAGGTAAAGGGAATTTCTTGCACTCCAGTTCAAGTTAACGTGACAATGACTACTACCAAGATTTCAGAAATGCACCAAAAGTTGCAAAAACTGTTGACATAACCAAACTTGAATTGATAAAGGAAGTCAAATTATTAGCTAACAGAATAGCAAAATTAGAATTTTCCTTCAAAGACAAGGGGACTTATAGCTCAAAAAGCTTTATTGACTTGGCACTATTTAAAGATGAGCCACTTCCAGATGATTTTAAACTACCAAACTTTACTAAGTTCGATGGAATAAGGGATCCAAGGGTCCATCTAAGGCAATATACTACCTTTATGGTTGCTACAAAGCTTATAAAATCTTAAATTGTTTGATTCTTCTTTACATCATTAAAGGAAGGACTGAGGGCATGGTTCTTTAACCTTAAAGATGAAATCAAAAGCAATTAGCTAGTAATAACTCAGAATTTTATCAAGTAGTATGAATACAACACTCAACTAGACATCACTCAAAGAGATTTTAAGACCACAAAGCAAAAAACTAGTGAAGTTTTCCCTGATTATATCACAAGAAGGCGGGGAAAAGCAGTCAAAATGAGAAACCATCCTTTAGAGGATGAATAAATAAAGCTGATAATCAAAGGGGCACTACCGAACTTCAGAAAATAAATGATCTTTGCTCATTATCCTAACTTTAGAGCTCTCCATTAGGCTAGGATCAAATTTGAAGATAAAGAACCTCAGGAAGCCAAGAACACCTTCTGCCACAACACCTAACCAAACATCCAAAACACCTCACCCAAGCCATAAAAATAAACATGATCCAACCCGACACCCACAGTTCACCATCTATCAATACCATCAACCACTAAGAAAGTTCTTAAAATTTAACCTCCCACTATCCAAAGTATTCCAGAGACTCTAACAAAAGAGCCTCCTACAACCTTAAGAACCTAGGCCTCTTCTAAACCCACTACGCCCTCAGATTAACCAAAAATTATTCTGCCACTTTCACCAAATGCCCGGTCACACCACTGATACATGCAGAACCCTTAAGAATGCAATCCAAGACCTTATTGACTCTATGAAAATTGATGACCCAGAAAAATGACCTAGCATCACCTCTAATCCTCTCCTAAACTATCAAAACATGCCTCCACCAACCATCAGCATAATTTCCTCCAATCTACCAGTTCACTTTGTTGAATAATTAATCAAAGATATCTAAGAAACCTAAGTCTTCCAAAGACAAGTTGAGAAGTAGGTAAGCAATGGAATCAAGAAATTTAAGATCTTCAATGACACTCTCAAAGGAAAACACTCACTAGACGAGGTCACCGAGACTAATTAGAAATATGGAGCTAGAATCTGAGAGCTAGAATCGATTATGCTCAAGTTGTTACCATCCTCGAATTAAGCATTAATGACATCCTGTTTGAAGACATTACTGATGATGATCTCTGTACTTTTTCTTTGTTTGAAACTAATGATGTAATGAACTTTAAAGTTAATGCAATGAAGTCAAATTTTGCTTACTTGTTTGATGTCTTTTCTAATGGTAGCATGCATTACATTGATAAAAAACATTAGTATATTTAACATTAATTCCATATGCACTGAATCATTTAACATTGGCACAAAATCTGAACCATGCATTTCATATATTTCAAAAGATATTACCCCTAAAGAGAAGAGAGAAATTGAAAAAATATTAATAAAATATTCCAAAGTATTTTCCTGGATGTATGATGATATGCCTGGCATTGACAAAGACATTGCTCAACACTTCATTCCGACTAAAGATGGGTGCAAACTGGTAAAGCAGAAACTGAGAAGACTTATACCAAAATGGGCCCAACTAGTGAAAGAAGACATTGAGAAGTAGATCAAGGCAAAATTCCTAGAGGTAGTAGACTATCCAAAATGCTTAGCAAATATGGTGCTAGTACCAAAGAAAGATGGAAGGGTTAGAATCTATGTCGACTACAGAGATTTGAACACAGCCTGCCCAAAAGATGATTTCCCACTACCTCACATAGATATACTGGTTGACAGCACTGCCACATGTGCAATGTACTCTTTCATGGATGGATTCTCTAGGTACAATTAGATCATAATCGCCATTATCGATAAAGTAAGGATAGCTTTCATAACAAAATGGGGTACTTATTGTTATAGAGTAATACCCTTTAGACTAAAAAATGCTAGAGCAACTTACCAAAGAATGGCAACCACAATGTTCCATGACATAATACATAAAGAAGTAGAGGTATACATCGATGACATGATGGTCAAGTTAAAAACTAGGGAAGAATACTCGTCAGACCTCAAAAAATTCCTCAAAAGAGTTAAAAAGTACAGTCTCAAGCTTAATCTAAAGAAATGCATATTTGAGGTCACTTCAAGAAAGATGCTGGGGTATGTTGTCAGTTAGAATGGGATTGAAATGAATCCAGACAAAGCAAAAGTGGTCAGAGAGATGCCAGTGCCAAGAACAGAGAAAGAAATTAGAGGGTTTCTAGGGAAACTACAATTCTTCAATAGATTCATCGCCTAAGTTGACAACAATGTGTGAACCTATGTTTAAGCTACTCATAAAAGATTAGCTAGTTGAATGGAACGAATAGTGTCAGCTAGCATTCAACAAGATTAGGAACTACCTAGCCAACCCACCAGTTCTAAGACCACTTAAACTAGGGATACCTTTAACCTTGTATCTAGCCATCAAAGGAAATGAAATTAGTGCAATGTTAGCCTAAGAAAGAGAAATGAAAGTAGAACATGTCGTCTACTACTTAAGTAAGAAGATGCTACCGTATGAGGAGAAGTATTCCCAAGTCGAATAGATCGAATAGATATGTTTGGCAATGGTATGGGTAATAAAGAAACTCAAGCATTACTTTCAATCCTATAAAATTTAGGTAGTGTCTAAAATGGACCCAATGAAGTACCTCTATAAGCCCCCTCTCTAGTGGGATTGTTAAGTGGCTCGTGCTACTAACAAAATTTGATGTATAGTATCTAACTAAGAAGGTAATAAAAGGAAGAGAAGTGGCTGAATTTTTAGCTCTCAACCTTATTCTAGACTCAAAAGAAATCCAACTAGACTTCCCAGATGACCTCAATTCAACCATCAAAATCCAATGATGGCGCATGTACTTTTATGGAGCGGTCAATCAATTCAGCATAGGAGTTGATATCGTATTTACAATCCCTAGAAGGTAAAGAAGTACCAATGGCTAAAAAGCTTAAATTCATAGTCACAAATAATGAAGTAGAATATGAGGCATGTGCACTTAGAATATAAGCAATAATATCCCTGGATATTAAAAAAGTTAAAATCTTTGAAGATTCCATGCTAGTAATCAACTATGCCATAGAAGAGTGGGAATTAAAAGAGCAACACTTAAGGCCTTACCTAGATCACTTAAGGCTACTTACCATGTCCTTCCAAAAATGCAGATTCATTTATCTCCCCAGGAATCACAAACAAATGGCAAATGCACTTGCTTCCCTAGCATTAGTGTAGGAAGGAGCATCCAAAATGCCTATGAAACCTTTAATCCTACTTAGATCGAGACAACTTTATTATAAGAACTATAGAACAGTAAAGATAGAAATAGTTGAAAAACCATGGTTCTATGACATCCAAAGATATCTAAAGGAACGAGCTTATCTTATTCAAGTAGATAAAAGAGATAAAGTAGTAATTCGATGATTAGCATCAAAATTCACATTGCACCAGGGTGTGCTATACAGAAGAACCTTGGATAGTTTATAACTCTGATGTCTAGATGAAACTAAGGTTGTAAGAGCAATAGAATAAGTACACGAGGGTGTTTGTGGTCCACACATGAATGGAGAAATTCTAGGTAAGAAACTAATTAGACAAGGGTTCTTTTGGATAACGATGATGGAGGATTGTATTAAATTTGTAAAGAAATGCCATAAGTGTTAGATCCACAAGAATGTTAGCCACCTTCCCTCAATAAAATTATACTACGTCTCTAATCCATATCCCTTCTCAATATGGGGAATAGACATAATTAGGGAAATCCACTTGACATCCTCAAATGGACATAAGTTCATCTTAGTGGCAGTGGATTACTTCATAAAGTGAGTCGAAGCATAATCATTTGCAAGGATAAAAGCCAAGAAAGTGGTCAAATTCATTAAAAGAAAGATGTTATGTTGATAGAGGATCCCCCCATCACATCATCTCTGACAACGGTGTCCAATTCCAAGGGGAATTTAAAGAGCTGCTAAGGTGTTATAAGTTGGAACATCACAAATCTTCTCCTTACCAACCACAAGCAAATAATGTTGTTAAAGCTGAAAATAAGAACATTAAAAAGATTTTATTAAAAATGACTCAGACTTACCAAATTTGAGTAGACAGATTTCCATATGCCTTATAGGGGTACTGAAAAATAGTCAAGATTTTGATCGGAGCAACACCTTTTTTGCTAGTATACTAATCAAAAGTAGTGCTTCCAGTTGAAATATAAATCAAGTCTCTTCAAGTAACAATCAAATCTGAACTACCAAAAGTAGAATGGGCTCAATAGAGGCATGATAATCTCACCCTCTTGGACAATCGAAGGCTTAAAGCTCTATACTGCACATAGTTATATCAGTCTCAGCTAGCTAAAACCTTTAACAAGAAAGTGAAACATAAGAGTGTGAAAGTAGGAGACTAGGTGTTAAAGCAAATGAGGCAAAACATTCCAGACCCGAGAAGGAAATTCAAACCGAACTGAGAAGGCCTATACTTAGTCAAACATGTCTTATCCAAAAGGGCAATCAAGCTAATGGATTATGAAGGCAATGAATTCTCCAAACCTGTCAATACAAACCACTTGAATATATATATATATATATATCCTACTAAGTTAAAAACCTAAAAATGGCAGTTTATGCAAAAGTTAGGGACCTCTCACTAGGTTGAAAACCCTGCATGGGCAACCAAGGCAAAAGTTAGGGAAAGAGAGAAAATACTTAACTAGAAAACCTAAGAAAGGCTAGTTAAGGACAAGGGTAACCTCAAGTTTGAAATTTGTATGAATGCACCTGTGCTTTTCTTAAATGACTTTAACAAAATGAGAATGATTGCCAATTTATGCAAAATGTCTTTAAGAACTATAACACATTTTATCATCAAGAATTGCATCAAGCATGCTTTGCATTTTCTTTCATTACATGACCACATTTCTTAACACTCTCTTCGAGATCAGCCACTATCATCAAAGCCTAAAAAAAACCCCACTTAGGAATGTAGAGCTCTGAGAGGAGACACCTTAGGCAAAAAGGGAAGAAAAAGAAAACCTAGCTAAGTGCGAAAAGCTTCAAAAGGAGACACCTTAGGCAAAAAAGAGAAAAATAAAAGAGGCAGGTAAAAGCAATGGCAATCATCATCAATGATACAAAGAAAGAAGCATATACAGTCGTCATTATATAAGTATCATACATCACATGTAGTATAAATGCCCAGATACAATACTCAAAGTCCATAACCTCAGGAAGATGATACAACAAAGCAAACCACAGGCCAAAAGTCCTACACCTTTCTCCTAAAAAAACTACATCGATCATGGCTACCATCAAAAGAAAGTAATAATCATGCTCAAGCATCTCCCTCATCTAATCTGGGCTCATCATCATTCATCAAAGAGGATGATAGTTGTGACTCTAGCTCACCAATACGATTATGATAAGTCGTGCACTCCCACTCACATTCACGACTAGTGTGATGGTATTTAGCTTGCATGACATACTACATATCATACACATATACATAAAATATATGCATAAAATAAATAGGTGCAATAAAGAAGGCATACCCTCTGAGTGGTCATAAACTCTAAAAAGTGTTGTTGTGCACTCCCTAATATGGTCTACCAGTACTGACTAGAGGAGACAAGAATCTATAAAAGCAAGCAAATAACTCAAACACCACTCACCAAATAAATGAAACAAAGGAAAAATAGATGAAATAAAACATGAACATGACTAGCATTAGGAGGAGCAACACTCGACTGAGAAAAGCTAAGGCAAGGAATATCAAAATGCATTACTCTACCAAAGTTATTCATACTAAGCAAAGCCAAGGATGGTTGAACCATCAAATCCCTAAGAGTAGTACTACCATAAGCCACACCACTAGTATGGGCAGTAACTTTAGTAGGGAAACATATCTTTTGTTACAAGATCCTCACCACTACAAATAAGCTCTCATAACTCATGTCAATTACAATTTATTACTAATAAAGTTTGTTACATGCTTGTACAAAATAGGAATAAAAGCTTACCAAATTAGAGGAAGAAACTATCGATGATCCATGTGATGGCCAAGTCCTCGAATCAGAAGGATTAGATGCATATGCTTGAGCAAGTGGAAGTGGAGGAAAAGTGCCACTAGCCATAGCGTCAATCAATTGAGGGATCAACACATCAGCATAAGGCAAGCCCGCATCCTCTAAGAGACTCTCAGAGGACCATCCCATCATGGTAAAAGCATGTTCATCACCACTAAGCTCATAGCCCCAGAACATGTCACTAGAGGGAAGAACATGGGCTCTCCTCACAAACGAACCATCCCACCAATGATGGACTCGCTCACCCAAATACCACACTCTGCCAATAAGGCTAGAGAGCAACACTCGTCTCTCTGTCAGTGCCATGCAATCACCATTTTTACTGTCCAATGTGACCTCGCCACCTACCAGTGAAGGAAGATCTACTTAAAAGGCAAGAATGAATAAATAATCTCTAAAAGATAAACAACTAGCACAGCAGGAGTCAAACATATTTAATCAGGGGACAGCTTGCACATGTAGTCCAAGCTATTATGCAATCCTCAATCAAATCAGTAGTCCTTCTGATCCAATAAGAATAATGAGGAAATCCATCCTTTAGGAAATGCTCGATGGTCGGACAAGGGAGAACCTAGAACTCATAACCCTAGATCTGTCAGAACCAGGAAGTTAGAAATAACAAACTAAAGATAAAAGCAAAAAGAATAGACATGAGAACTCCTACTCACATCTAGCATGAACAAGCATCCATAAATCCTTAAGCCACCTCTACAGGCTACATCAAGGCTCAAGTACATATGGGCAAAAGCGACAGTACCCCAATAATACCTCAACTAGCCATCCAAATCCCTCAGAACAGGCAGCAATCATAGACTACCCATACCCAAAGGGTTCAAGAAGATGATAGCACTCAATAAGTAGGACAAAAAGTAGCAAGCCAACTGCTCTGCTGAAATAAGACCGTCATCATACATTGTCCACATGGAAGAAAAAAACTCATTGTAACGAGTGAGGTACGAGCAACTAAACTTCATATGAGTTGCCACCCTAAGCAACTCCATGGTAAGTGCCTCCTCGCCACCGCAGAAGACCACTCCTCCTCACTAAAGGGAATAGGCTCTCCAGACAAGCTCAAGCCCATAACAGCAGTAAAGTCCAAAGGAGTTATGGTCATCTTCCTAATAGGTAGATGGAAAGAATGAGTCGTATCCATCCATTGCTCTATCAGTGCATACATACCAATCTAACTCGATGCATACGAGTTGTAAGATAAAGCAGTAACAACCCCATCAAAGCCCTTCCTAGAAATCATCTATTTCACGTATAATGGAAGACCTTGATAATACATACTAACCTTATTGACCAACCAGGCAACACAGTAATAGACCTACGAGGTTACAAATAACAGGTACACTATCAAACATTTACATAATCAATAAATACAAATACATCTTTTTCTTTCTATTATTTAATAAGAACAATAACAAAAGCCTAAGAGAAAAGCATGATGGTAAGCACTAGTAGAAAATCACAAAAAGAAAATAAAGCAAGAGCTATTAGTTATTAGGATTCACAATAAAGTTATACATTAATAGACAATTACAGTAAGTACTATAAAGCTACAACTACAACAACCTTCTATAGCAAAATAAATAGCAAGGCAACTAATTAATAAGCTTTAGAAGGACTTACTGATACAATGTAAATATGCATAGTTATTTAGTACATTATAAATGTTGTTTTGTTTAATTTTAGTTAAGTTTGTGTGTTTACTTAGTTATGAAAATGTTATTTTTAGTTCCAAATGCTTTTTATGTTTTTTTGTATGTTTTATATATTTTTTTAGGTTCAATTGATACATTACAAGGACTTTGGACTGGTTAGAATGAAGTATGAAGCTCAAGAAGTACAAGGAAGTTGAATTGATACTGTGCTAACTCATTATAGCTAGAACGAGTCATGACAGAGCCAATCCGTGCTGACTCATCTTGGTGCGTTGACTCGTTCCATCACCAAAAGAGATGAAATTTTTCTACTTTGAGCAGTTTTTGTATTTTGGACATAACTTCTTCTATAGACATTAAAATGAGGTGATTCAAGTTGAAATAGAAAGATAATTCAAAGATCTAGAACTTTTATGAAGTAATGATTTCAAGATAAATTCATCTAAAAGGACAAAAATGCCCTAGAAGTTACTATATCTATATAGAGTTATGACCCTTCAATCAAAAGGGTACCTTTCCAATTGTAACTTCTTTTAACCACCTCTTAGTTAGATGTGAAGAAATTTGTGAGAAAAATATATAGCATTAGAATCAGAAATACATATTTTCATTAGGACTTAGTTTATTATTTTGAAGACTAAGTTAGCAAGCAAGAAAAGAAGATTGCTCTACATCAAGCAAGTAGTAGAAGGCTTAGTAAAAAGGGTTTTATCAATTCTCTTTCTTCTTCTTTTATTGTTCTTTAACTATGTTTTTTGGCTAAGTCTTGTTTGAGAATTTCAATGATGAATTAAATAAGAACTACATTTTCTATCTTATCTTGTTTATGATTTAATTTCAATTAGTGCTTAATTAAGTTATTTATGATTGATCACCATATATAACTTTTTTTAATTGAATTATTTACAACGAGAGTTGGAGTAATTTGGTGGATGTACAATTGATATTACTTAAGAATTGGATTTACTTGGAAATAAGGAATTCATCTTAAGGGAAAAAATTAGTAGATTTACTTGTGATTTCCTTGTCTATCTCTACAATACACCGAGAGAGCTTGTAGACTCTAGACGGGAATATCCTTAATTGACAATGAGAGTTGCTTTTATGGATTTATTAGTATAATGTGATTTATGATTTTCTCTTATCTCTACAATACACCGAGAGAGCTTATAGACTCTAAGAGGAAATACTTTTAATTGATAATGAGACTTACTTTTAGGGACTTTAATCTGACAACGAGAGTTCTTTTAAAGATTATACATACTAATTTCCAATCAATATGTTTTATGATAATCTTTTATAAGTTCTTGTTCATATGCTGAATTGTGATTTTCATACATATATATATTTGATTTTTATTTCTATTTAGTATTATAGTATATTAGTAGTAATTAGATTTCTTAATTAGTTCCAATTACTATCTTAACTTAGTTTTTCCTATCCATCTAAGTAACTAATCAATTAATATAAAATTCTAATCAGTTAATTCTAAGCGGTTAATGTAAAATTCCCCAATTCTCAGTGTTTGACACCCTAGTTACTATATACTAAGTCCTTAGAGACTGGGATTATACAATTCTACCCTCTTCACTTACCTAGCAATGATGACGAGCCTAAGCATGAGTCTCCATACTATAAACTAAAGAAATCTTATCTCCTTAAGAAAGCCTATATAGTTTAGGACCCTCAGCGCCATACAAGCCATCAGTACTAGTCCTCATAGTGGAAGTCCCTACTCTAATGGCCTTTGTGAAGTTACCCTCCTCATCCAAAAGATATCCTCCAAACCCTTTGGAATGTCAAGGAACTCCATCTTATGCAGAAAAAATGAAAATACAAACACAAAAATAAAGCAAAAAACACCCAAAACATAAGAAAAGTTAGAAAACACTCAAAGAAGTCCAAAAGAAGCCTCCCCAGACCTCCAGAACATGCATTTAAATAAGTGTGGAGAAGG
This sequence comes from Mallotus nudiflorus, assembly GCA_947683625.1. Taxonomy (NCBI): domain Eukaryota; kingdom Viridiplantae; phylum Streptophyta; class Magnoliopsida; order Malpighiales; family Euphorbiaceae; genus Mallotus; species Mallotus nudiflorus. The sequence continues at coordinate 5,494,769 of CANTUR010000049.1, read as the reverse complement.
GAAGGCATGTGGCCAAGTGCCCCCATGCATAGCCACATGCACTTTTCCCCTCTATACGCTCCCGTACAGTCATATGCGCACTCCAAGACTTTGTACACTCATTTCTTTAGTCCTAAACCTTCATTTGAACATAAGACATGCACCAAACTCATATGAAAGTACAATAATAAGGGCTACATCTATCTAAAGACACTGCATGTGGCCTCACCACTTTTAAAAACTCAGCACCTCCCGAAAGAAGAAAAATAAGGAAGAATCATTAAAAGGATACCATACTCAAAATCATCAAAATGCCATCTGTAACACAATAAGTAATGACATCATCATCATTGCATCATTATTACATCACCACTGCATCATCACTATGTCATCACTATATCATTATCGACCAATTCTAAAAGAGAAGGACACATTACATCAATCATAATGATCACAACAATATGTTTGTTTGACATCGGAGGAGGTTATAGTGGCATAATTCTATTCGTCTGACACTTAAAGAGGTTATAGTGGCATGATTCTGTTTGCTTAACACCAGAAGATGTTATAGTGGCATGATTCTATTCACTTAACACCTAAAGAGGTTATAGTGGCATGATTTTATTCACCTGACACCTAAAGAGGTTATAGTTGTATGATTTTGTTTGCCTGAAACCCGAAGAGGTTATAGTAGCATAATTCTATTTTCCTGACACTTGAAGAGGTTATAGTTGCATAATTTTGTTCGTTGACACCTGAAGAGGTTATAGTGGCATGATTCCATTCGCCTAACACCTGAAGAGGTTAATGTGGCATGATTATGTTTGTTAACACCAAAAGAGGTTATAGTGGCATGATTATATTTATGTGACACCTGAAGAGGTTATAGTGGCATGATTCTATTCGCCTAACACCTGAAGAGGTTATAGTCGCATGATTTCATTCGCCTGACACTTGAAGAGGTTATAGTCGCATGATTTTATTCGCCTGACACTTGAAGAGGTTATAGTGTAATGATTCCATTTGCCTGACACATGAAGAGGTTATAGTGGCATGATTCTATTTACCTAACACTTGAAGAGGATATAGTGGCATGATTCCATTCGCTTGACACTTGAAGAGGTTATATTGGCATTATTCTATTCACTAACACCTAAAGAGGTTATAGTGGCATCATTCTATTCACTTGACACCTAAAGATGTTATAGTGGCATGATTCTGTTCGCCTAACACTAGAGGAGGTTATAATGGCATGATTTTGCTCGCCAAATACTTAAAGAGGTTATAGCGACAACATCTGTTTATTTGCCTGACACCCGAAGAGGTTATAGTGGCAGTGTCCCAATGATCAAATCACAATAACGCAGCACTCAGGTAAGTACCTCTCTCTTCAAAAAATGATTTTTTATATCTTTGCATTTGCTTCACGTGTATTGACACTAGCTCTAGGTGGCTATGAAACACATGTGAAGTAAGGGGCAACTGTCATACCTCAAATTTGATAATCCCTAAAATGGTCCAATGATGAAACAAACCTCCGAGATGACTAGAGTCTGCTTATTCGTAACACCTCTAAACTGTGCAACCTTAGAAAACCTAAACGACCCCATTAGCATGCAAAATCGATCACCGACCCATTAAGTTATGCTTCGACCTTATAAAATACAAATTATCATAACAATGAGAAGTTTATTTCGAGAATTTCCTTCTTGGAACACTCAGCTTGTTGGACCAATGTTCATTTTATTAGACCGGGACCTATTTTTTTAAAAAATAAAAATTGATTCTGACAAAAAGAACTTCAAAAACACATTTAGAAGGCTCCAAAACCTCTGAAAGTGGTCTATAATGGTCCAACATAACCCAAGGATCAACGGGTGTTGCTTAAAAGTGTGCATAAAGATGCAAAGACCCCTAACTGTCACACGCTAAAATTGAGATCAAATTAGATAAAAAAAAAGTTTAGCAACATGTTTGGAAGGCTCTAAAAAGTGGTCCCATAATGGTCCAACACAACCCAAAGATTAGCATGTATCGCTCAAAAGTGCACGTAAACACCCCTAGATGTCATGCATTAAAATCGAGGCCAATTTTGACAAAATGGACTTTTGAAATGCATCTGGAAGGCCAACAAACCCTAGGAACCAACCAAAAAAAATCTTGTGTAAGCCTTGAATGTAATGCATTGTGTGAAAGTGCACATAATGAGGCACAAGTGCACAACCATGCACTAGGCGTGCAGTCATATGCACTTCATATGGTCACATGCTCCGTCCTAGGGATGCACATGTGGCCATGCCTATACCCCCTATTCCACACATTTTTCACTATAAATAGACACCACACCCCATTTTATGGGGGAGCAAATGGAAGCACACATATATTCAAAAATGTGTTTGATCAAAGGCACTGGACACCCTTTTCCATATAGTTTTTACTCTCCCACTGTCTTTTTCTTAGGTGCTTAGATCTCTTTTCCATCAAACCAAGCCTCATTTTTGTCAAAGCACACTTTAAAGGCATACAAACTAGCATCATTCTATTGTCATTTTGAGCCTCTTAACAAGGAAGCTTGATAATCCTTCAAAGCTAAAGCTTCAAAACCCACACAAGCTTAGTCGAGTCCGTGGACCACATAATCATTTTAGCACATTTATTTTATCGTATTGCATTTTATTTTATCGTCACTAGTATGTAGGAATATTGTTATGCTTGTGTGATGAGACTAGCAATTTTTTCATGCTATATGAATAATCTATGCTTTATTATGCTCATTTTATATCATCATTATGCATCCTCTAGTTTCGAAACATGAAACCACATCATAAATATCAATAATGTGAAAAGTTCATATCCCGAAATAGAGTCATCATATTTTTAGTCTAGTGATGACATCATGCATCCCCTATATTATCATTATAGCATAAATAATTATAGCAAACATACATGATCATCTACATTTTGCTTACTCTTTCAAATGATGAAGTGTCCATTATTTATCCCATTATTCAGGTGATCGAGTAAACTGTGTGAATGGTCATATTTGCCTTGCAGATCCATCATATCTAAATTAGATTTACTTTTCCACAATCTCTTTTTTTCCTTTGGTATGTATTTTATTAAGAAAGCGATGTAATAATAATATCTTCTGCTTTATTATCTTTCACTATCTAATGAATTGTGTGAATGCGAGACAAACCATCATTACTGAAACCAGGGTGTTGCGGTAGCTATACATTGAACATCATATAATGAGAAATAGTCAAAAAGTAGATACGATCCCCCAAACCCAAAAATCTCTGTTGGGGGCAATATTCGCTAAGTGACTCAATATTGTCCCTTTCTTTTCCCAAGTTTCTAAAAATTGGGTGGCAACTCCACAAATTAAAAAGTATCTCGTTCCTCCTAAGACCAATCATTTTTCCCTATTCAGTAAATTTGCCATGTCCCTCAGAACAAAGCGAAAAGACCCTTACAAAACCAATTCGCCTCGAAACAGAATTCAAAAGACATCAAAAGGTCACTTACACTAACTTTATTCCTAGTTATAACACCTTGCTTATTCATCTTATTCCTAAACACCCATTTGGTCCTTATAATAAGATGATGCTTAGGTTTAGAAACTAAGGTCCAAACCTTGTTTCTCTCAAATTAATTTAACTCTTCTTGCATAGTAAAGACCCAAAATTCATTACTCAAAGCATCATCAACATTTTTTTGTTCAATTTGAGTGATGAAGGCTAAATTAATAATATATTTAAATTAAGATCTAGTAGTTACCCCCTTTATAGTGTCTACAATAATGAGATATTGAGGATGAGCTTTCTTAAAATGTCATTCCTTTGGAAGTTCATCTTTTGAGGTAAGTTGAGGCATCTCCTCACAATCTTCCATTCTAGGATCTTTAACCTCCAAAGGTTTGCTAGCATTTTCTTCTTGAATGTTCATATCCATAAGTTCATCTATAATATCATCAACACTACTAAAATCCTTTCTAGGATCAAGTGGGTTAGATTCATTAAATACAACATGCATTCACTATTTAACTACTAAAGTTCTTTTGTTAAAGATTCTATATTCTTTACTAGTGGTGGTATAGCCTAGGAAAATTCCTTCATTGCTTTAGTGTCAAATGTTCCAAGACTATCCTTGGTGTTTAATATAAAGCACTTGCATCCCAATACTCTAAGATATGAGATTTTGGATTTTCTATTATTCTGAAGCTCATAAGAAGTCTTATTTAAAATAAGTGTTTTAAAGAATATATTTGCTATATAGTAACAAGTGTTAACGGCTTCCACCCAAAAGTATAAAGGTAAATTATACTTATAAAGCATGGTCCTAGCCATTTCCATTAGAATCCTATTTTTCCTTTCAACAACCCCATTTTTTTGAGGTGTTCTAAGAGAAGATAAAGTATGTGAAATATCATTTTCATTATAAAAGGTTTTGAAACATTCACTTTCAAATTTGGTTCCATGATCACTTCTAATAGAAAAAAATACAAAAACCTTTTTATTTTTTAACTCTTTTTGAAAACCTTCAAAAGCCTTAAAAGCATTATTCTTATAAGCAAAGAAGAGCACACAAGTGAATTTAGAGTAATTATCAACCAAGACATATGCATAGTGCATTCCACCCAAAATAGCAACTCTAGTAGGTCCAAATAAATCTATATGAATAAGTTTAAATAGCCTAGAAGTGGACACTACATTCTTAAGCTTAAAGGAAGATTTGGATTTTTTTCCTTTTTAACAAGCATCACAAGTCTTATCCTTAGTGAACTTGAATTTAGGTAGCCCAACCATAAGTTCATGCTTACTAAGGTCATTCAGTAGCTCAAAGTTTATATGTCCTATCTTCTATGCCATGTCCATATTTCAAAAATAAAAATTAAGCATTTAATGTCTTTTTTATCAACCTTACTCAAGTCAATGACATAGACATTATTAACTCTTTCACCACTAAAAATTACTTTGTTTTCATCTAAGTTACTAACAAAGTAATTTCTAGGATATAAGGTGACTTTATTTCCCATATCACACAATTGACTAATACTAAGTAGATTATGCTTAAGACCATCAATAAGCAAAATATAATGAATTGACAAGGATTGAGGGTTATTAATTTCTCTAATGCCTATTATATTTCCTTTGACATTATCCCCAAAGGTGGCATAACTGCCATCCTTAGCATTAAGCATATTGAATTACTCCTTGTCTCTTGTCATGTGCCTTAAACATCCAATATAAAGGTACCACTTGCTTTTAGCTATTGTGGACTTCAAGCACACCTCATTTTTATCTTCAAGAACCATAAAGCAAAGGTTAACCACTTTTTATTGCTCCTCTTCCTTTTCCAATTGGAAGAAGTCATCCTACGAAGCTTTGAAAGCCTTCTTCTTATTCTTTGTTCCCTTATTCATGAATTTTAGCTCAGGGCATTCATTTCTAATGTGTCTCAGTTTCTTGCATTTATAGCAAGTAACCTCTTTATTCTTCTTTCCATCATACTTCTTGTTGTCTCTTTGTTTTGAGAAGCTTTTTCTTTTCAAGAACTTCTTGAATCCTCCAATGATTATTGTTATTTCATCATCATCTTCACTATATTCCATTAAGTTTTCATCTTCACTTGCTTCTTGTATAGCCTACAATGCAATCCCCTTTTTTTTTCTCTTCATTCTCATCTTTATCATCTCCTCTTTGCTTTATAATGAGCTTATGTGTAAGGATATTCCCTATAAGAACATCAGTTGAGAGAGTTTAGAGGTTTTGAGCTTCCTTAAATAAAGTGACCCTAGATTCCCAATCCTTCTTAGGTAGGATTCTTAGAATCTTATTGTTCACTTCTTCCTCAAAAAAGTGTTATCCAAGTTTCTTCAGGATGTTAAGAAGAGCATTAAAATGATTTGTCATTTTAACTATTGATTCTTATGGCTTCATCTTGAATAGTTCATATTCACTTGTGAAGTTAAACCTTCTAACTTCTCACTTGCACATTTCCTTCATAGTGGTTCTCAAGAGTTTCCTATAGTTCTTTTATGAATTGGCAATGTTGAGTTTTGCCACCTTCTTCTCTTATCCTAGAGGCTAGCAAGATTGTCATGGATTTCTTGTTCTTATAGTTCTCTTTTTTTTTCTCATTGTTCCATTAATGTCTTGCAAGAGTAGTCTCTACACCATTAATTATAGTTTTAGGTGATTCCCAACCTTTTAATACAATATCCTAAAGTCTAATGGGACCACTATCTAAGTACAATTCTATCTTGAACTTTCAATGTGGGTAATCACTACCATCAAAGAAGGGTCTAAGAGATGAAAAGTTAAAAGATTCACTCCCCATGATCTTGAATTCTAGCAATTAAGTACCTAGAACCCAATCTTTGATACTAATTATAATTGCCTTAGAGGGGGTGAATAGGGCTTTTGATAAATTAAAGAAATTTAAGCACGGATTAAAATGAAGTAAGGAGAATGGAAGATCAAATACAAGAACTTAAGGAGTTTAATTCATAAATGAATCTATGTCTCCACCTAACTTATCCCTATGTTAGGATTTCCAATCTCCATAATAATATTATTCACAAAGATTAAGATTACAAGAGTTTTGAGGATCAACTCTAAACCATATAACAATGAGCTTTTACATAAGGCTTAGCTCTAACCATAACCACAAACCTAAGTGTTTTGATGGACAAACACTTAAACCAATTCCTTTAGAGAGTAACCTTACTTCCCTTTTAATCTATCCTAAGAATTAGATGAAGTAGAAGTCCTATCTTTAACACACAACTAACACTCAAAAGATAATGACAAAATATAAGAATTTGTAAGAATGCTCGAGATTCTTCTAAGAGAATTAAATTGTTCAATCACTTATGTAGCTTTATAAATGAAGTTCCAGGGCTTCAATTTATACTTGGAGACTAAATTATGGCTAGTGGAAGCCATTAAATGATTCCCCAAGCTCTTTTCTTCAACATTTAATGTTCTTCAGCGTTTTACAAATGAATTGCCACTCATGGTCATGAGGGCAAGCTTCAAGACATGAGCGTCACATAATTTGACCATTGGAGTCTAAAACAACCATTGTGGCTTGCCATAATGCCCTTACGAGTAGCTCATAATCATGATTAGAGCTCATGAGTGGTGTAAACTCTTGAGCACTTATTGAAGCTTGATGGCCCTTCTTCAAGGGGCTGCTCGTGAGCCTCCTCACAATTTAAAGGGTGGTTCATGAACAACCACTTGTAGCTTGAAAAATTGATGTTTCTTTACTTTATTTGCATCCAATATGTTTGGGACTTTGCATGGGCTTTTATTCATCATAAAATCATGTTTAAATGCTCTCTAAAATTATATTTACAAACTCGTATACTTAAGAAAATAATATGATCTTGAAATTGAGAACCTACACACTTAAACAAGATAATTAGTAATTCAAATTGATTGTCAAAGTCAAAATCAAGGGGTTGATCATGCCAATGGTCAACAAATATCAATAAGATTAGATTACTTACTATAAGTAATAATTAATAAGTTATCAAATATAATAATAATAATAATAATATATTTTAATTAGATACCCTCCTACCTTTTTTAAAAAAATTAAATGATACACATTGAAATCATATAATGTTAATTTTTTTTATTTTCATATTTTTAGTTTAAATTGAAATATAATAGGCATTCCACATTTTTATTTGTTGTTTTTGTTGTTGTTGTTGTTGATGATGATGATGATGATGATCATGATCATGATGATGATGATGATAATAATAATAATAATAATAATAATAATAATAATAATAATAATAATAATAATAATAATAATAATATAATTTAAAATAAATTTATTATTATTATTATTTCTCATATTTAAAATTTAAATTATATTGTTATGGACATTTCACATTCTTATTTATTAATTGAATTATTTGAAATTATGCAATGTGAATTTTTTTATTTTTATATTTTAAATTTAATTTTTTTAATATAATAGATATTTATTATTTTTACTTGTCAATTGAATAACAATAACAACAATAATGATGATGACAATATTATTAATAATAATAAAATTAATAAAAATATTTTGTTAGTATATTTATTATTTTTCAAACACAACATATTAATTTTTGTCATAAATTACTATACATATGCTACTTAATATATACTTCTTAATAATATAATTAAAGTATACAAATAAGTTCACTTATTCATATTTATAAATTATTTATTAAATTAATATTCAATATTATACTCAATTTTCAATTTGATACGGTTTTCGATTTAATTTTTTTTAAATATTTTGTAACATGCTAAATTAGTCACAAAATTTTGTTCAATTTGATACAATTTTGATGTCTTTCATTCAGTATTTCGGTTCAATTCAATATTTTATATGTCCTGTGCTCAACCCTAATTATAAGTAATATTTCAATAAAAGTAAAAAAAAAAAAAGAAATTTATAAGTTAATTTTAAAATATTATAATATTTAAATATTTTATTAAATTGTAGTTTATTATATATAAAAACAACAAAGACAAACAAAAACTTCACCACGTTGAGATTCATCAAATTTCATCATTGTCAAATAGAAGTTAATAAGTTAAAATTTTAATTAAATTTTACAAAGTTAAAGGTGGTTATAATATAAAGGCAAAATCTATTTGAAGCCCTATACTTTGATATTTTTGTTCTATGAAGTCCCTATCTTATATATTTTATTTTATTAAGTCCTACAACATTTGTTTTTAACATATTAAGGACTTTTTAACATTAGGAACAAATAAAAATAAAAATTTTATGAAGTTTAAAAAATTAATAAAATAAAATGATACATTTATTAAATTTAAATAATAAAGTAAATTTTTTTAAATATTGTCCCCTTTCTAGTTTTTTAGAACATAAAAAAAATAAAATTTAAAAATAAAACTCTATTCTTTATGAAATTTACAAAATTTAAATTACTTTCTTTCTTTCAATCTTTCATCCTCCTTTTTTTTCTCCATAGCTATGCATACTAATACTATTATTAGCTTCTCCACCACTTTCACCGTAAATCTCTCTTAGAAAAAAAAATCTAAAAAATAAATCATACAAAGCTACAATTATCTCTTTTAAATGAGCTAGATATATTTACAAGTTATTGGAGTTTAGTTTATAGCCTTGCATCTGAGGCAGTCTTTTTTCATCCCAGGACTTTCAACAATTATTCTACCACTTTATATTATGATCTTGAGTTGATAAGCATTTCACACTATGTGTAAGTGGAGTGGAAGGTGCAATTACAAGTGCAGGAACTTTAACAAAGGATGAATGAAGATATAAGACTGTACAAGGAGCAAGTGCAATATGATGTTAAGGAGAATATGCAACTGCATATGTATCAGTTTATTAAGATGTTTATAGAGCCTCAATTCAGCTCCTAACTTCCAACCTTTACACCTTCATATCTAGATATAGATCTTGATCATATAGGCTCGATCATGTAAATTATATGGACTAGCTATTATGTATAGCTTTTTTTTTCATATTGTAATGAACTTATTTGTAGTTTTTTATTATTAACAATATGTTGAGTATATTCTTCTTACATTAGAATATGTACTTTATATAAATTATTTCATTTACAAATTTTTTATTTAATTTAATCGACATTGTGACTTAAAAATATTAAAAACCATATTAGCAATAAATTTTTCCATCACAAAAAAAAATAACATTGCCAATAAAATGATAACACCCCTTGTCCTCAGTATCTCACCAGAATACTCCATTCAATGGTGACAACATTAAAGAGGAGAATTTCCTAAAGAATAAACGAGCAAGAGGTTTATCTAAACATGCTATCAATACAAAATAAATATCACAACACAAAGATGTAATTAGATGACAATTGGAAAATTATAATACTTAACATTACTATTACTTCTAATTGTTATATACATAAGAGTTCTATTTTAAATTCTATATCATCATCCTATAAGAAGATAAATGAGTATGGATTATAATACAAATGTTGAAAAGTTATAAAAATATTGAATAGCATGATAACCCTCTCATAGGACCCCGATTAGAATTTAGATGTGCATACTAAAATCTGTACATTTCAAGTCTAAGCTCAATAGCAACACCTAACTCCAAGCAAAAAGCTTCAACATAAGCACTGAGGGTGTAACCCAGCCTCATCCAAAAAAGACAAAAAGAGACGTACCTAATCCTAACTCAAATCCAAATTAGGGTGTCCTTCACATTCTTAAAGGTCTGGTTGAATACTTAGATAGTGCAAACACTATCAAAGTACTCCTCTCTGATAACTAACATTCGAAAGGCAAGTTCTACATCTACATTATGACATAATATACATCTTTTATGGTTCTCAGTCGATGTCACCTTATAGGTTATCGTGGCCCACTTATGTTGGAATATAAAAGAAAAGTAAGTGTGAGTAATTTCATAAAGAATATACCTAGTGAGAGTTTAAGAAAACTAAGAATAGATCAAGCAATATAGAGCACTACAAAACAATCATTAGTCAATGAATAATAGAATAATAAGAATAATTAGAGTGTTCAATTAAAAATTTAAGTATCAAGTTCAGCATATTATAATATTATTCCATTATTATTGCTTTAGTCATATTGTAATGGTATTCTCAATATATGTTCCTTATAGCATTATCCATTTTATTGGCATATGAATTCAAATTTACTACCTCACATTATTGATTTCATGTATGTTCTTTCATCACATTCATTGATCTTTATGTTATACACTCTAAACATTTAAGCATTTATCATGTATTCAAATGTTTATAGTATATTATACATCTTAACTATGTTTTTATTATATCACTATCTATTTGTGTCTCATTATAAAGCACTATGGATCCATATAACACAATTACTATAATTCACTAACACAGTACACAGTAATTGTATCTCATAATACAATATCTCATAACTTCTATATGCACACATTTTGAACCACATAAATTCACCCCAAATGCATAATGAATCGATGCATTATCCCAAAGACAATTATCAATAGTTGACTAATATTATCTCAATAGTACTCATAATTATCTTACTTCATAAATATACTCTTATGTGTATACTCCTACTCAATTATGACATTTTATTATTTCTCACATTATAAATTTTTAAAATTATTTCTATTTTGGCCCAATATGAACAAATTATGTAATTTTAGTCTCTATATCAGAGATTTGAATGATTCTGTATTTATTGTTAACTTTTTTATTTATAGCATTCTCAAATGAGACTTTTGAAAATATGTAAATTAGGCTCAATTAACTAATATGGTATTATTTAGTTTATAGTGACCCTTTACATGATTAATGTTATGATCAATCTCAACTCAACCTTGGTTCTATTATCAGTCGATCAATTTTAGTTGCTAACTTATATATTTAAGTGTATTTACAAGATAAGTTCAAAGATGCAATTAATAGGCCTTGAATTAAAGTCCAAAAAGCTTATTTAAAATTTGAATTACCCCTCATGCTCCTATCACGATCATAAGAAAGCTCATGTAATAACTATTTCAGAGTTCTAACTGCTATATCTTTGACCCTCACGATCATGGCACCACCTCTTATAATCTTGAGCATAAAAAATCCTATAAAAAGTTAAAACAACATTAAATAAAGATGGAAGTTTATTAGGACAAAAATTAAAGCTCTAATAGTTAGTTTTGCATCCTCCACTATAAATGCAAACTCAAGACATCATTTGATGAGTTAGACTTTGAGGAGCAAAATTATTATGTAAAATTCATTAAGTTAAATTTGTTTCTTTTATAATTTTTCTTATGTATTCTTTACTTGTAAACCAACCCTTGTTGAATTTTTCTTATAAAATTTGGGTGAGTGTTAGAGATAGGATTCTTTCATCTACTCAGTCTTTTTAGTTGAAGAACTAGGTAGTGAGGTTCATTCTCACTAACTTTTTTTAAATTAAAATCATTATTTGTGATTAAAAATCCTAACTTGGGATAAGTTAAGTATAGACATAGGATTAGTTATAATCTGAACTCCTTAAATTATTTGTGATAACATCTCTTCATCTTGAGCTATTAAATCTTCTTTTATTTCCTTTAAATTCTTTCTTAAATTATTTTTTACAATCAAATTAGCCTTATTCATCCCCCTCTAGGACCTTTCAATTAGTATTAAAACTTGTGGTAGGTACTTAATTGCTAGAATTCAAAATCATGGGATTGAAGTTCTCTCTTTTCAAACTTATAGACCTTTTTTATGGGAATGACTGTTCGGATTTATGATGTAAACACGCAACAAAAAATAAAAATTTTAAACATAAAATCCTCAGAGGATCCATGTAATTCAATTAAATTGATTTAAAAGGGTTTCAAAATCTTACCACAAATGAAAATAAGCATGAGGGGGTACATGTCGGTGATACTTTATCTTGAGCTTTTTATGTCTTTTTGATTAATTAAGAAACCTATAATTTAGCCATATCCTCTATTGGTATCCACATTAATAGGATGACCAAAAGCAGTGTAGGTGTGCTAGCACCTTTTTCAAAGACCTTCATTTTCCATCTTTTTCTTTATTTATCTTTTCTCAAAAGAATTAAAAGAATTAAAAGAAGAAGTGTGAAAAACCTTAGTGAATATATATATATATATATAATGGCTATAATTGCAAGATGTTGGGGTGAGATTATCTTATGTTTTCATATTTAGAATAGTGGTATGAGCTTGGTATTGTATTTATATGAACAATACCTCTTTTCATTGTAAAGGATATATTGAATTTGAGTTATAAAGTATTGATTTTCTTTTGGTGAGAAATTTGCTTTAAAGTTCTTGCATAAATTTTATGACTTATCAAGCCTAGTAAGGTTTGTAGTGTCAAAATCTAAAATCTTTGTCTTCTTCTTCATCTTTCAAACTTGTTTTCACTTGTTTATGTTGAAGACTTCAAAGTCTATTAAAGTTTTTATCAATTTTCTAAGGGTGTTAATTCTTTCCTTTGTAAATTTATCATAGCACTTTAGCTATTGGGGAGCTTAAATGAAGGGTTAATTATCTTATTCTAACTTGGTAAGATCTAAAATAGTTTTTTTCTCATATCATTCTTGAACGACCCTATAACATAATTATGGAAGATGATAAATTATAATCATTAAGTTTATTATAGTATTGAAACTATTAGGGAGCTTGGGATATAAATCTATTGATTTCCATCAAGATGTCTCTCAAAAAGTCTTTAACCTTAAGTGTTTAGACAACTGCTAAGCCTTATGCAGCATGTCCTAATCAAATTATGCAAGCTAATTATCCATGTATTATACAAGAAAAATAATTAGCTCGAACTGACCTTTTGTATCATGCATCTTTCAACCTTTCACTATACCTAAAATAAATAAATAAAAAAGGATTTTTATGTCAATATATATGTATGCTATAAGGGAGATTATTAATTTTGAACTGTAAATGGATTACAGAAATCCATAAGTAAGATGGTCATCACATATTTTCAACAGCCTTTAAGCTAAACTGTATGAATAGTTTTCTCTTTAATATTTCACTAATGTAAGTTTAAGTCCACATAATATAAATTTGGACTATAATAAGCCACATATATATGGTCTTAAACATCTTTATGTTCCTTTCATAATCTTTAATAGTCCTATAAACCACCTTAATAATATAGTTTCAAGACAAATTAACTATAACTCAAACACTTTATAAGTTATCAACAAGATTTTAAACAATTCCACACTGAAATGTTTATTGATCTTCAATAAAAATATTGAAATACAATATGTTCACAGCCTTCAAAAATAAGCTCCCACTCATCTTTATATCCCATACTTATTGCATCTGATTTCTTAATGTATTTCACAATAGATAATAAATGCATTCATGATCATCTCTATAATTTATTGTATTAGTTAAATAACCAATATCATAATCACTCAAAGGAAACACTATAATACTTTATCTAATGAACATTGCAAATGAATTAATAATAATTATATCCTATAATAGCACAGTGTCAATTATCTATATGGACTCTTCATTCATAAACATTCACAGGTTTTTCCTATATCCACTTACCTTCAGATAAAGATATGTTACTTTTAATTCATTGACCTTTGACTATTTCATTTGAAGTAATTTACATTAACTACAACAAAAAAACATAACCACTTAATTCTTGAATTCATAACTTAATTCTTTAACTATAATGATCTTTGTAGCCTTTTGAATTATGTATTTCACTTTATGAAATACTTGACAATAAATATAGATTGCAACAACTTATAACAGGATCACAAAGACAGTTTATCTTGATACATTCCTAAATATAGAGGTAGTTCATTTTAAAATTAACTCTTATCCATAAATACAAATAGTGTCTCAATCATAAAGAATGTTTAAGAATTGGACTAAGAATATAGCCTTTAATCTTAATCCAAAATAATATGAGAAACTAACCCAAATTAACGTTCTCTTTTTTTACATCCTTAGAGTGTGATTCGATACTTTAGTCAAACTATTTTGTTCAACTCATTCAATATGGTAAATCAATTTACTATCTCATCAACTTTATGGAAGTATTCAACAAATGACCCTTATAGGTCCATAAACAAAAATACCTTATTATAATACATGCTTCCTTGGTTAAAATGCAATAAACTCAATAAGTTTTCCAACTATTTCTCAATTTAAACATAACAGCGACTTAAAAAGGTCTTTATTAATACTTTAATTGAGACAACACAAGTTATACTTAGAAAACTCTTATTGCATACTGTGAGCATATAAGATTATTTTCATTTAAATAATAAATTATTAATAATCATATTTATGAGTATATCTACATTAGCTAGTTTTTTTTTTCTTAAAAGAGTTATTACATGCTATAACTCTACTTCACATAAAGGTATATAGGAAGATTTCAATTATCATCCTTTTAACCTTTATTTTAGAGATATGACCCAATCCTTATCTCACAACGTGCAACATCTTTCTTAATTTAGGACTTTAGGTTATAGTATAATATGAAGTGTGAAGCTTTAATTAAAGTCATTTTTTTTATGCATTAGCTATATAACAAAGTATAATGACTAATGACTTATGAAATATGATAAAGTAAAACATTAATCTATCTTAAATTAAAAAACATAAGCCTACTTTGTTTAATACACATGAAAATTGACTTTCATCCAATGTTGATACAAACAACTTTAATAAACTTCCTAACACTTCATTATCATAGCCAACAATGAGCTTAGCTTTTTGTTATTTGATTTACTTTTACTTATGAATCCTTTTTAATGTAAAAATAACATTATATGGTATTTCACCATTAAGCCATTCAAATTTTGAATGACTTAATCCAAATGGATTCAAATAAATCAATAAACTAAAGAGTTATCTTTATTCTCACATGAACTAGTCAAATTTTATTTATAGAATGCTTAATCTTTAGATGATCTTCAAATTTATGATAGAAGGACATGATGAAAAAATAATCTCATTACTCACAAGATAAATTTAACCAAATTCTTATATCAATATAATGTTGAACAAAATGAAGGAGAATTAAATTTATAATTTCATACATTTTTCTTTATATTTTGTGGTTTAAGTATAATAAGCATATAAAAGTATTGCTTAATCTTTATGCTTAACATCCTCATAAAAAAAAATATGAAATCATTAACTTCTTTATGTTCTTTCATTAGATTGAATCAAATTACAATCAATTCAATCTCTAGTGGGAGATCACTGACACTTGTAAATAAATACAAGTGTCAAAAAGAACCAAATATTAGGGTTTAAGAATTCACTTTAATATGGATAAAACAATCAAAACCTTATAACACCTCAAAAATAACTATATGTGAATATAGCGAAATGTAAGTCCTGTATAATAGCATACTTGTAACTTTATTGGTTGATACTTTATATTTTCACCATGAGAAAATTCTTTTATTTTAGTGGCTATAAAAAGTCCACTAATGATAGTAAAAGCTATCAACCAAGCATATAACCACATGCACTTGCTTATTAGCATCAGTGCCAAGCAATCAACTTTTTAGTTTCATGAGCTATTATGATTTAACTAATGTCAATCAATGTCATAGCTCATGAATGTATTTTAATCCTCTTCCTTTCTTTAAAAAGAGCCATTATTTTCACAATATTAACTATATTATTATGATTAAAAGATGACTTTGAAATTAATAATGCAATTTTAATTTACTAAAAACATAGGACAATAATTGATGCCATTAGCCAGAAAGGCATTATATCCAAAAAATTGTATGCATCATTATACAAACACCTTTGGGCAGAAAGCATAACATGCAGTTAAAAATTATCCATATAAGGTCAATTCAAAAACATACTTAATCTTCGTAATTTAAACACCTTTGGGCAAAGTAAATTACTCATATTAATTTGTTTTCAACTTAATGCCTTATATATAAGATCTTTATAATTGACATATAATCAACACCTTTGGGTAGAATAATTATAATATCAAAATAAAGACATCTCTAAAACATGTAAGACTAACATTTCATAAGAAATTTAGAGAAAATGTCACTTTGGTGGCTACAATTTCACTAAATTTTCTAAGAAAATCTTACATCAAGATACTCTTTATATTGTCTTATCAATAATTTTCATATTACACTTTTATCCTTTAAGATGTGGGATTCCATCATTAATAAAATTGCATCCTTATTTATTGTGACATAATTCTTAATTATAAGATAAATACTATAATTTATATTTATCTTATACTATCACAATAAATTAATTGTATCATTAATTTAATTTATGAGAGACAATATAATCTCTCTAAGTGACAAGTATATGCATATTATTTTATTTAATAAGAAAATAATATACCTCCTTAATTGTCATCCAAAACAATTAATATCACTATAAATTTAATTTCATGATGAAATTAAATAAAATTTAAAAGTCTAAGGGTCTTTATGAAAATCAAATAATTAATAAAATATTTAGTTGATCATAAATTTATAACTTGAGTCAAGCTATAATTTGTCATTAAGTAAATGACCCAAAACATAAATTTTCAATGGTCAAAGTACTTTTATCTAGTTTTGGAGTTTGCACAGCAGCTTAAAACTGATGCTCTCCACGTGGCCCACTTTAAGTTTTGGCAATAAATGGGCATTATTTTTTTTTTAAAACACAAAGGAGTGTGTAACACACACTCACCTAAGAGGTTGATGGCACCGCCTTAATGGCACATGTACCACAAGCTCCAATGCCCATAAAACATTTTTTTATTGGAAAAACACTATTTTACTAGCCAAAAAACTTGAACTTTTGCCCATAATTGAATTTTGGACAATTTACACTTCAATATTTGTCCAAAATCAACATCCAAACCAATTTTCAACCCATAAATAGAAACTTATATATCAATTTCATTACAAACTCAACAATCCATGGATTAATTAAAGAAAATTCAAACCTTTCAAAACTTCTTTGTTCTAGCTAAAATAATAGAGAAATTTTTCTTTGACCTAATCACTTCAAGAAAATAAATTTTTAATGGTTTTAAGTCCATAAATTTTCTCTAATAACAAGTGTTAGAAATATGAGAAGAAATCAAGAGCTATACAATTTAGTAAACTCTCTGAACAAAACTTTACTTTTTTTCAAGCTCATAAATAATTAAAACACAAAACATGTATTAGAGAGTTGAAGTAAAGACAAACTTGTTTTGATGCCAATAAACAACCAAGACAAACCTTTCATCAAGAAATTCGGCACTAATATCTTCTCTTCCTTTTATCCATGGCTCTTCAAATGGTTTTTAGCTACTGTTCCTCTCTTAAAAATGCAGGAGAAGAAGATTGACAAAGGTAGTGATGGGAAAGAGACTTTAGCCATAAATTTATATAATAATTTAATGGGCCATAATTATTATAGGCCCATTGGACCCTAGGATCCACACTCATCAAATGAGCCTAAAATCCACTTTAAAAATATATAGTCTAGCCCAACATATAAACTTGTTTTAATTATGTTTAATCTTCAATTAATGAAGCCCATTATTTAAAACTTTAAACAAAAGCAAGCCATGATGATATGATGGTTGGGTTGATAACAGCCGACTATACGAATTTACTTTTTAACTTTCAAAACATTAAGTTATTGCATGTAAAACGATATGTGAATTAAGCTGCTTATTGCATTGCTAGGGCAGCTAATTCTATTGCATATTATTGATGCTTGAGTACTCATTCTCCAAGCTTTCTCTTTGATGTATTGAATTATGATGCCTATCAATGAAACCTTTTTTTTTTTTTTTTGTTAAAAAGGCAATTAGAGTTTTGAGTAAAGAGAAAACTTTCTTTATTATAAACGTGTGTATCTATATAAATAAAATTATAACCTTCAGATTAATACATAATTAATTATAGTCATTGATGCATATTACTATTATTGATATACAAAGATAATCAATGGCTATAATTAGATAAAATTTAATCTAATGGTTCTAATTCCATTTGTATAGATACAAACGTCTGTACCGTATGAAGAGCTAATATATATAATAGATGTTAAAATTATATTCAAGTAAAATTTTTAAATTTAATAAAAATTAAGAAATAAAGTATTTTGTTGTAATTAAATTGAGGGCCAAATTGTTTTCTCAATATGAAATTAAAGATTAAAATGTGTTTTGTCACAAAAGACTATCAAAAAAAAAAATTAGTGAAGAAATGAATATTTACAAAATTAAAATAAAAATATTGAAAATATTGAATTTCGAAATGAAAAGTTGTAAATATAATTATAGTCTAAATTTAGAAAAATAACTATAATTTACTCGACAGAAAAAAGATTAAAAAAAAAGTGTGATAAAACGAGGGGAGAATAGTTTTTTATGAACAACTTGGAGGAGTAAAAATTTTTTATGATTAATTATGGCATTAATAAAAATTGATCCTTGCTTAACTAAATAAATATTATAGCATTTTGATTTTTATCATTCAATTTTTTTTCATATTTACCTTTTATTAAACACTCAAATATTTTATAGATCTATTATACACATTAACATTTATTCAAATATTTATATTGGAATTATAAAAGTATGAAAATTTTCAATTAATATGATGGGGATATAGAAGTTTGTTTTACATAATTATGACTAGTCAAAATTAGATACTTATGTTTTAAAAATAATTTTATTATCACGTCAGATATTAGTTTACTATTCTTGAAAAATTCTGTTGGCACAAAAACTGAATAACTTTATAATTTTGTTTGTTATCTGTTTTAATTTTTAAAATTTGAAACGAAAAAAAATTGATTTGACCAATTACATACAATTTTAATATTAATATGCATTTTGGTTGAAATTAAAAAAAATCACATGTAACTTTTGAAATGACTTATATTTAATTAAGGTTGGTTTTTATTAAATTGTAAATTACGATAGAATTATAGAAAATAGCCAAATTATATATTTTTTTAATCAAATTTTAGTGATTTATAAACTAATCTATTATAATTCAATAGACCTTTTGAAAAAAAAAAAAATTGCAATCAAATAATGTAATGTGAGCTTTTGCTCGCTATTGACATTATATTGAAAAATTAGTTCAACAAAATTATACTAAAAAATATCCAAAGTTGAACAACAGCTTTTATATTAAAGTTAAAAAAAATTCCAAAATAAACCATTCATATTAAAGTTTTATATTTAATGAAATACAATACCAATTTAATTGAATATTTTTTTTTCAGATAATAGGAAGTAAACACTAATGTAAACACCCAATTTTGAAATGATTTGATTTTAAATGTGACAGAAGATCCAACAATAAAAATTAATTGTAAAATTAAATTTATTGGATCTTATTTATTAATTTTAAACTAAATTATAAATTTTTTTAGGATCTATTTTAAATTTTATTTTATTATTTTATATTTAAATAAATCTTTAAAAAATAATAATGAATTTTCAAAAATAAATTTTCAAAAGAAAATTTCATAACAAGAGAAAATTCAAAAATAAGAAAGATAAAAAATAAAAAATAACAATAAAAGGGCCAAAGTTTGGCCCATTCGACCAAATGAATTTGAAAAGAATGGAAAAGTGGCCGACGTGGCCATAAATGGCCATGATCCAAGGAATAAAAATGGCCATTATTTCTTTCATTCTTTCAAATTGTTTTCTATCATAATTATATAATTCCGATTGAAATTATATACTTTTTATCGAAATTACATAAGAGGAAATTTCAAAAATAGCCCATTTGACCAAACGTGTATCTTTTATAGTATCCATTGCGATTTTTCAATTTTGATTTTTACATTTTCTTTTTTGGTCTCGCAAACTCTTGGTTTTCATTTCTAGCCTTTATCGCCGATGGTGGTTCCCGCGTCTTCATTATTTGCTTCAAATCCCTCTAGATCCTTCAACTTCACCATCACTAGCCATCACTTTCTCCTCTTCTTCATTATTTACCTCACAAGCTCTATTGATTTTCAAGTAAACAACAACAAGAAGAAGTGAAAGCTTTTCTTTTGCTTTCATGGCTATGGTATTTTAAACCACTAGAGAGCCCCTCCTCCTCCGATAATAAGAGATCAGTTCTACGAAGGTAAGTTCTTCTATTTTTTGTGGAATTCTATATCTTCAATTTCGTTGCTTTTTTACCAGTTAACTAATTTAGGTTTCGTTGAATCATGTTTATGTGTATTTTGCTACTTGTCCATTTGATTCTGTTTAACTGATTGGTTGGCCTTTGATTTAGTCATGAAATATTATCAAAATTTATAATTAAAGAATGGAGTTTTAGATTGTTTGTCTTCTTTGCATGTCATGTGATTTTTTTTTTCATATTACAATTTATATGATACCATAAACATGGATTGCTCTTTTTGTTAATTTTGATTATTTATGGTCATTTGTAAAGCACCTTTTAATGTTAACTAAATCTACTTTTTGCATTTTCATAATAAGTTGTAAAAAGAAAGATGGTTCAGTATAATTTTAAAAGGATCACTGTAGTCCCAAGTGGGAAGGAGCTCGTTGATATTGTCCTTTCTTGGACTGAGAGGCAAACGCCAACTATTGTCCACAAGGGATATGCAATTTCTCATTTGCGTCAGTTTTACATTCATAAAGTCAACTATACCTAGCAAAATTTTCATGAGAAGCTTTCATTAATCATTAATGAGTTCCCTCACCTTGATAATATTCATCTGTTGTATGGTGACCTCCTTCATGTTCTTTACAATAAGGACCATTACAAGCTAAAATTAAGAATTTTTATTTTGGTTTAATAATGCTTTGTAAATGTTCTATTGCTAATTCTTTTATTAAAACTTGTTGTCCTTTTTTTTATATATTTAGAGCTAATAATTATCATTTGCTTATGAAGTTGAAGAAGTGTTAGTCATTTTGGAAAATTATGCTTTAGATGAATACAATGCCATAAACTTTAAATTATTCCTCTTCTATTTTAGTATGGCTAAGATTGAATAAACTTAATATATGCATGTAATGAAATTAGTGCATTAAGTGTGTGTATGTGAACAACACATCAATGATAAGGATGCTGGATGCCACTAAATATTATAAGCACTAATCAACTGAAGTATTTAAAAAAAAGCACATAAGGTCAAGGGAATAAGATTCTTCATCACCTTGACTTTCAATATTGAGTTTTTTTTAAACCTTCTTTTGTCTCGTTCTTTGGGATCTATATTTGATCTTCTGAAATGTTGTCTTGGTCTACTGTTCTAATTTTTTTCTTCTTTTTCTAGTACCAATTGCACATTCAATGACCATATTGAGGTGCTGAACAAGGACAAGGGTGACTTCTTGATGATAGATAAAATTCTTTTAGTCTGTGAGAGCATGGCTATAAAGATGCTTAGTAATGCTAATCTTTTTCTCATATCTATCGACATGCTAATTGTTGTCAATCTTGATGATGCTTGTGGTTTATACTTACGATTCAATAATAAAATTCTAAGCAATCAAATTCCTTGCTTAATTACTATTATTATTGAAGGTAAATGCACTTAACCATTGAATGTATCTATAAAGTGAACTATGAGGAAACTGTATTTGGCTTAATTCTTTTAAATAGGATTGTGAATTTTCTTAGTTGAGCACTTTTTAATATGCTTGTACTTGACTTTAGTAAAAGCTGTGGAGTTGATGATCATCAAGTTAAGCAAAATACACCAACAAAGAATGTCTTTAATGTTATTATATTAAACTATAATTGCATTTGTCAATTCTTTATAGTAATTTAAAATGCTTCAATAATCTTTAATTGCATTTGTTTAAATATTTATTTCAGTCCATTTCCTATTTATACTAGTTCATCAAACATCATTTGGTTTGCTATGGTATATTTTAATTGGATTGTATAGATTGATGATTAAATTAACCCTTGGTTTCTTAAGGTGAAACTCATAATAATTTCTAGAATTTGCATATATTGGGGTGTTCAATTTAATATGCATTCTAAGACTTCGAGGTCATATTTAAAAGTCAACAATGAATGTTTGTAATAGTAATTTGCATACTTTAAAACAAGTTTTTATTGTTTTCCATGTTTCTCAGCTTATTGCCTTTTGTTGTTTCTTGTTGTTTTTCGATTTTTACTTTTTGTTGGTTGTTTTTTAGTGTTGTTGCTTCTATTTTCAATGTTGTTGCTTTTTTATTTTTCAATGTTGTTGCTTTTTATTTTTCAGTATTGTTGCTTTTTTGCTTTTTAGTGTTATTGCTTTTTGTTTTTGTGTTTGTTGCTTTTTGTTTTTAAGTATTGTGCTTTTTGTTATTTTTGTTGCTTTTGTTGTTTTTCAATTTTTTTTTTTTTTTGTGGATATTACAAATAAGCCATAAAATTTTTTTTGTTAAATACGCCAAATAAGCTTTGTTTTAATTAATTTTTTTTGTTAAATATTTTTACTTTTAACTTATAATATCTTTAAAAGATGAGACAATAAGTTTGCATTCATATAAAAAAAAAGGATAAGAGAAATATGTTTTACATGATATATATTTACTCCATAAATGAATTTTATTTTCATTTATTGTATTAAAGATGTGCTACATATTTACTCCAACTCTCATTTTGGAATATGCATAAACATAGTTTGTCCATTTTATTGGCTAATTAATTGAACTGCATGGACTCAAGGCTCCAAAATGATGCAAGAATAATAAACTATATGAATTAACAGATGAATAAAACCAAAAGTTGATGGGCATATCAGAGATAATAAAACCAAAGTACTATAACTAATTGAGATGTATAATTGGAAAAGAAAAAAAAAACTCACTCCCTGTAATTCATGTGCCAAACTTCCATAAGCTGGCAAATGAACAAAACTTTTTAAGAAATTGAACCCCACTAACAACTTGGTTATTTATACGTTGGGCCTAGGTTTAGGAAACTAATATTTTAACATGAATAATTTTCAGATATATTATGAAGAATTTAAGGCAATGGGCAGTGGCACTTGCACTTGGAAATGAAGGAGAGACAATGTTGGAGAGCTAAAG
The DNA here is from genome assembly GCA_947683625.1 of Mallotus nudiflorus. Classification (NCBI taxonomy): domain Eukaryota; kingdom Viridiplantae; phylum Streptophyta; class Magnoliopsida; order Malpighiales; family Euphorbiaceae; genus Mallotus; species Mallotus nudiflorus. The sequence goes on along the minus strand of CANTUR010000049.1, from coordinate 5,471,200 downwards.
AGGACTCCTTGTTACGTGCATATGTTAAACAATATGCAACAACACTAAGAAAAATGTTAAGAAAAAAATAAAATTAAAAAAAATTTAAGAACAAAATAAAATGTTAAGAGTACATTAAAAATGGAAAAAATGTTGAGTATAAAAAAATATTGAGCAAAAAAAAATATTGATACAAAAAAGTACCTTAAAAATTGAAAAAAAAAAAGTTTAGCAAAAAAATGTTGAGAAAAAAATGAAGGAAGCAAAAAAATATATTGATAAAAAATCATTGAGAAAAAAAAACAATACCCTAAAAATAAGGGAGGAAAGGAAACTGGTACATATTCGAAAAAAAAAAGTTATAAAGTTTTTAAAAATATTTTTTGTTAATGTGGCTTTTGATATCATTTTTGGTTTTTTAGCTATTTATGAAAAAATCTCATCACATAATTCCGATCAGAATTATATAATTCGATCGAAAAATGTGTTTTTAATTTTTTTAATTTTTATTTATTTATTTGTTAATTTATCTTTATCTTCAATTGGTTGTTATTTTTGATAAATATGTTGATAAATATGGTTTTTGTTAGATAAATAATAAAATAATATTTTTATATGCATTTTTTTTATCTTGAATTAGGGTTACAGGACTAGTGTTTTATAAATATTAAGTTTCTTTTTCACAAAAAGAGGCTCTCTTTTTTTATTTTTTTTCTCAACCCTTTTCTGATTTTAGCCGTGAGCCAAAATGCAGTCTTTTTTATTCTTTATTTTTCACATATTTCTTTTAATTTTTTTGCCAAAAATCATATCAAAATAAAACCAAAAATCATAAAAAATAAAACCACATATTCTTCTTGAACAGTGACCATCCTTCTTAGGGAAATTAATATTGCATCTCATTCTCATCTTCATCTCCTTTTTTTTATTTTGATTTTTAATTTTAATTGTTAATTTTATTTGATTTTCTTTATTTATTATTTTAAATCATTCACTGACTATTTTTTATTGGTTCTTTGTTTTTATTTTCATGATGGATGGGGTGGCTTGAATACATTGTGGAATACTATCAATGGAGAAAATCCATAACCAAAGCCATGGAATCAAAACTAGTTCTTAGTTAAAGTAGTTTTTTTTAATATTTTTGTGTTTTTTTAATTTTTGTATTTTATTCTTATTTTTGGGGTTGTAATTAATTTTTTTATTTTCAATAAATCATTGTAATAGTCCCAATAGTGGGATAATGTAATCCTCTATGTGTGATGCGTGTTTTATTTTAATTAATTAGTTAGTAAAATTAAGGTTTTAATTGGGTAATTCAATTAAAACTAATATGACCTAGATTTTAGTTAGCGTTTCCTCTAAAATCAATTAGAATTAAGAAAACAATGGCAAATTATATCATGGACCCATGTCCATATTACAATATAGACCTGGGGTCCATCACGCGTGTGAAAGTGAAACACAACTTTTAAATCTTGGCGTTCTTTCAAGTTTCTCCATTCTCTTCTCTTTCATTCTTTGTCTTTTGAGCCTCACATCTCTCTATAAATATAGTAAAGAATTCAAATCTTTAACCATAAATTGTCTATCTCTCTCTGTCACCATGATAGTGTTTTACTGTAAGTAGTTGGTTTCAGTAATTTTAAAGTATTGCTACTAACATTTTAAAATTATTATTCTAAAAGTCTAAGAAAGTAATCAGAGTCTGAAAGAATGAAAGTAAGAAGAGCAAAACTATCAATATGAACCTAATGCTCAACAAGGCTCTGGAATGGAGGAGCCTAGTAAATTATAGAATAATCCAGTAAGGAAATGTCACCAATAATGGTACTTGTAGAAGCTTCATCCTAGCAATCTTTAGAGGTTGGATAGGATGCTCAAACTCCTTAGACTTAGTATCCATCCACATAGTCTCATCTGGAGTATTGTCTAGAATATCACCTGAAGCCTTAACAAGCAAAAAACCTACTCCCACAAAATGTAAAAGTAAGAGATAGTTAATAACATGAAGAATAACAACAGATAAGCATACGTCAGATGGGTCAATAGGAATCTGCTCTAAGAGATGCTCTTTAATGTACCTCTAACAGCCATGACAATGCTTAAGCAAAGATAGGTCATTGAATCCTTAGAAAGCCTTTGTCAACTCCTAATCAATTAGAGCAGAACTCTATAACATCAAGACCAGTATAGGGTGTGGAATGCGATGATGAGAAGGTCTAGCATGCCAGTGATACACGCGTTGGCCCTTAAAAAAGGAAAAATGCACTTTGAAACTTCTCTAATCATTAAATAAGACCTCTATTTCCTAAACCTTTTTTATAAAGATATCGAGAAGAGGAACAAGGCCCTTTGCCACAGCATCAATAAAAATGACAGAAAGACAAACTCAGCCCTAGGTCACAACCTTAATGGTAGAGTATTATGACCTTTGTGATAAAAGACATCATCACCATAATCAAAAGGGAAGAGTGAAAAGAATAACATTGCATTCTGGTAAAATTTCTTCACCTGCAAACAGACTAAACTAACTTATGATATTTTTCATAGGGAAAACAAAAGAGAGAGAGAATAAAGAAGGGGAAAGAAACTAACATAACAATGAGAACATGCACGATAGTAAATGCCTATCGCTCATCAGAATATCACCCCATATGATAAAAAATCTCACAAATGCTTAAGGGAAGTAATAGAACTCTATCTCTTTAAATTCTGTAATAATAAAATTCACAAATTGAAAATAAATTCATCCACTTCACAAGATCATATGCGAAAACTTATCTTATGAATTTTGACCTTAACAGCTTTCTTTTAGTAGCCTCGCAAAGTTTAGATGTTCAATTGACAACTATTTTGAGAGTTTATAAACTCTAATCAATCTGATGCTTACTTTGCACCCGAACAAGGGGAAGAATATATGAAAACCAAATTTATGGACTTGTAGCATAAATTGCTTAGATTTTAGAGTATCATTTCAATCTTTTGATTAATACTGTGCATTTAATATACTCTAATGCTCAAATGAGTAAAGTACAATATCCCTTAACTGTATCCATGTTGAGTAATAAAGGAAAGGTGGGGGAATAATAAAAGAATCATCAATATAAGAGCAAGCACTAAAAGGCATTTCTAATCTCCTCTAATGCTAAAAAATGAGTAAGAGTATTAATGTGAAGCCTCTGGTGTTAGGTTTTGTGATTCCATACACAGCAAAAAAAATAAAATTTTAATCATAAACCGAAACCCGGATCCAAGTAATTTGATTAATTGATTAAATATAGGGTTTTTAAAATATTACCACAAACACAGAAGGGGCAAGATTTCTAGAAGGAAGAGAGGAGCTTCACTCAAGTGACACCCTACCTCAAGCATTTAATTTAGCACTTCATATTGAAACATCTCCAAAAGAATCCATCCTCCATAAGTGTCCACATGAACAGCCCTTGATTTAAAAATGAATGTTTGTATGCTAGCACCTTCTCTTTATTTCTCACAAATTAAGAATCAAAAGAACTTTGTGTTTTTATTTTCTAAAAGAGAGAAAATGAATTTGACGGTAGAATTATGAGAGTGTGTTAGTGAAACCCTAGAGAATATAACATATTTATAGACCTCTAAATTAAGGTTTCATTTACCAAATAACCTTTTGGTAATTTCTCACTTATTATTATTCTGATTTTATTTAAAATTAAATAAAAAATAATTTTATATTTATTTAAGATAACATTTACCTTAAATAAATAAACAAGTAAATAAATAATTATTTTATTTATTTATTTCCATAAAGCTTATTTGGGCTTGTTAAACACATATTCATTTTGGATTTGTTCAAAACGTGTGACCCTGTAGGTTCACATGACGTTGGCAGTGAGCCTTAAATCTCTATTTAGGCCTACAAGCCATAAGTGGCCTTTAGAAAGACATTATGACTGCCTAAGTCATGTGAAGTCAATAATCCAACATAACCTAGTATATAGTGACTATTCTAGTCCCTTTCTCACATGATATCTTGATTGAATATAAAGCATAGATTATGTCATATTTATAGAATTCAATAATATTATTTCTTAATTCTAAGTAAACTAAGAATGATAACTCTTTATCAATTTACTTTAGCATGGTCATGCATTCTCCTAAGTCTATCTTATCAAGGGGCCCATAGATATCTTACTCAGATTAAATGAGGGACAAATTCCTTCTTAATCACTCACATAACTCATTTCATACCCAAAAACAACCTATTTTATCATCCTATTAAAGATAATGTAAGATTGTATCAAAGTACAAAATAGTTATGTAAAAATCCATGGTGATTCCAAGGTTAGAGGATTAAGAGAATATTACTATGATGGGAATTACTTATGACAATAATCTATGTAGTATTCTTACGATGGGTCAATCTAGCACTTTATTTCTCAAATAAGTACTTATGAGTTGACTTAATATCTCATATTCATTATTAGTAAAACAAAATCATTAATCAACACCATACTAGCTATAATACATTGTTATGACTAGGGATAATTTGAATAGAACTCATATTTAATCTAAGAGTTTTACTATCAAATCACATACTTGATGACCTTAGTAAGAATTGACAATTCAAGTAATTATCATAACATAAAATGATAATGAAAAATGCCTCTTTATTAAACAAAATGATAAAGTCAAAACATGGTCATACATGATTGACCTAGTGCATATCACTAATAATCTCCCACTTACATTGGGCCTAATCTATATTAAAACTAATACCCATGGACCTAGTATGACTCTCATGCTTAAGCTGTAGAAGAGGCTTAGTCAGTTGATCAACAACATTATCATTTGTAGGCACTATGCATATCTTCACATCTCCTTTCTCAATGATTTCTCGAATGAGATGATAATGCCTGAGTATGTGTTTGGATCTCTAATGTGATTTGGGCTCCTTAGCTTAAACTATAGCTCCATTATTATCACAATATAAGTTCATTGGATCTGATATACTAGGAATAACACCTAGTCCAGTTATGAACTTCTTTATCCAAACAGCCTCCTTAGCTACTTCTGAGGTAGTTATATACTTAGCTTCTGTTATAGAATCAGTAATGGTGTCTTGCTTGGAACTCCTCCAGCTCACTACACCTCCATTCAAAAAAAACACATAATCTAACTATGATAAAAAGTCATCTTTGTCAGTTGGAAGTTGGCATCCGTGTAACCATTTACAACTAGCTCATCTTCCTTACCACCATATAGTAAAAATTCATCCTTAGTTCTTCTTAAGTACTTAAGGATATTTTTAACAACTATCTAATGACTTTCACCTAAGTCTAACTGGTATCTACTCATTGCACTTAAGGCATATGAAACATCAGGTTGAGTACACAACATTGCATATATGATAGATCCAATAGCATAAGCATATGGAATCTTACTCATGCAATCTCACTCATCTTGTGTCATAGGACATTGAGTCTTACTGAGACTAATACCATGTGACATTGGCAAGAATCCTCCCTTAGAGTCTTGCATGCTAAACCTATTTAATACCTTATCAATATAAGTGCTCTGACTTAAGCCAATAAGCCTTTTAGATATATCTCTATGGATCTTTATGCCTAATATATAAGTGACTTCACCCCAGTCTTTCATTAAGACACAATTCCCTAGCCACGATTTAACATTTTATAAAATAGGGATATCATTTCCAATGAGTAGTATGTCATCAACATACAGTACTAAAAACACAATTGTACTCCCACTAACCTTCTTATAGACACAAGGTTCATCTTCATTTTTAAAGAGCCAAACTCTTTAATTGCTTCATCAAAATGAAGATTCTAACTCTGAGATGCTTGTTTCAGTCCATAAATGGACCTTTGAAACTTGAATACCTTTCCAAAATTCTTAGGATTGACAAAACCCTCTGGTTATATCATGGACACATCCTTAAGTAGGTTTCCATTATGAAATGTTTTTTTGATATCCATTTTCCATGTCTCATAATCATAGTATGTAGCTACAACAAGGAAAATTCGAATAGATTTCATAATAGCAATTGGTGAAAAGGCTTCATCATAGTCTATACCATGTGTTTGTTTGAAACCCTTTACAACCAGTCTTGCCTTAAAAGTATGCACATTGCCATCTATGTCTATTTTCTTTTTAAAAACCCATTTGCATCCAATAATTTTTAAGCCATCAGTTGGGTCAATCAAGGTCCAAACTTGATTATTATACATGGATTGCATTTTTGATTTCATGGCTTCTAGCTATTTCTTAAAGTCAAGACTATTCATGGCCTCTTGAAAGGATGTGGGCTCACTTTGATCCATAATCAACATATCACTATCATCAGTTATGAGAAATCCATATCTCATAGGGATTTAATGTGTCCTACTAGACCTCATTGGGCCTTCTGGTATTTATGCAGGTTTAACAGTTACTTGTTGATCTAGCTATGATTCCATACTTGGTATAATGCTATTTTATAGGTCTTAAACTTCTTCAAGTTGGATGTGCTCCTACTAGATCCTTTGGAAATAAATTCTCTTTTCAAAAATACACCATTTTGAGCAATAAACACTTTATTCTCAGAAGCATTATAGAAATAATATCCTTTAGTTTCTTTATGATATCCCAGAAAAAGGCATTTATTATATTTAGGTGCTAGTTTATCTGAGATTTAATGCTTCACATAAGCATCACATCCCCAAATCTTAAGAAAAAACAAACTGGGAGGTTTTTCAATCCACATATCATATGGTATCTTTTCAACTACCTTTGTTGGAACTCTATTCAAAATGAATGCAACAGTTTCTAAAGCATATCCCCAAAAAGAGATTGGAAGATTAGATTAACTCATTATTGATCGAACCATATCCAATAAAGTCTGATTTCTCCATTCGGACACACCATTCCATTATGGTGTACCTGGAAGAGTCAATTGTGAAATAATCTCACAATCTCTAAGATGATCTATAAATTCTTGGCTTAAATATTCACTACCTTAATCAGATCTTAGTGTTTTAATATTTTTACCAAGTTGGTTTTGTGCTTCATTCTTGAAAACTTTAAACTTTTCAAAAGATTCAGATTTATGTTTCATTAGATAGATACAGCCATATCTATTAAAATCTTTTATGAAAGAGATAAGTATTGGAAACCTCCTCTAGTAGTTAAGCTTAATGGTCCACATACATCTGAATGTATAAGGCCTAATAAATCATTAGCTCTCTCACCTTTTCTAGTAAAAGGCATTTTATTCTTTTTTTCTAGTAAACAAGATTCACATATTTCAAATGATTCATAATCAAATGAATTCAAAAGCCCATTTTGGTGAAGCGTTAAAATGCATTTCTCATTTATTGGCCTAAATGATAATGCCAGAGATAGGTTGTGTTTAAATCATTAGATTTAAACTTCTTTGTATCAATATTATAGATTGGCTTTTCATTAGTGTCTTCAACATTTAGAATATAAAGACCATTAGTGCGTGGAGCAAATCTATAGAAAATTTTATCATGATAAATATTGCATTTATTATTCCTATTAATAAATTGAAAACCATTCTTATCCAAACAAGAAATAGAAATAATATTCCTACACATAGTAAGGACATAATAATAATTTTCCAAATTTAAAACAAGTCCACTAGGTAAAGTTAACTCATGAGTCCCTAAAGCTAAAGCAATAACTCTTGCTCCATTGACAACTCGTAGGTCCACTTTGCCTCTAACCAATGACCTACTCCTTTTTAGACCCTACACATTAGTACAAATATGAGATCCTAATCCAATATCTAATACCCAAGAATCAGAAGTAGAAAAATTAATTTCTATAACATGAATACTTGAAGAGGTAGTCGAACTACCCTTATTCTAGTTCAGATCATTCATAAATAGCTTGCAATTTCTTTTCCAATGACCTAGATCATTGCAGAAAAAGCATATTCCCTCCTTTGGAGGCTTTGCTTGGGGTTCAGCTTTAAACTTTGGCTTGGGCTTCTGAAAGCCTTTGGGAGACTTACCCTTACCCTTTCCAACCTTTTTCATACCTTTTCCCTTATTGACCATTAGAACATCCTTGGTGGAATTCTTGATGTTCTTTTCGCAGTTTTAAGAATCCTATGCAACTCTGAAATATTTTTATCCATACTATACATATTGAAATTCATGATGAAACCATCATAAGCTTCAGGCCAAGATTAGAGAATGATATCAATAGCTAATTCTTATTCAATCTTAAGACCAAGGTTGTCTAAGTGTTCAAGATGACCCTTCGTCTTGAGAACATGAGGATTGATAAAGCCGCTAGCAATCAACTTGTAGGAGAGGAATGCCCTGATGGTATTAAACCTTTCAATTCTAGCTTTCTCTTGAAACATTTCCTTGAGATGGCCTATCACAATATAAGCCTCCATTTCCATCAGTTGGTTTTAAAGCTCAGACTCCATGCATCTAAGCACGAGATAAGTGACATTAACTGAATCATTGAGATGCTTACTATAAGCATTCTTTTGTGCTCTATGAGCATTCGCAGCCAGTTCCTCTAGGATGGGTTAATCAAGGATATATTCCTTTCTTTCTTGCATATGAACAATTCTTAGGTTTTTGTACCAGTTAAGAAAGTTAGTCCCATTTAGCTTATCATTCTCAAGGATTGATTGCAGTAACATGCTAAGTGTAGTGTTTGATGTCATTATCTACAATAAATATATATAGAGTACATTCAGTTTTATTATGAAAGAGGCATAAGAAAAATCCCACTAAATTTTCATAAATTATAAAACCCTAAAAATGATTTCAACAATTGAAACTTCTTAATGGGCCATGATCTATATTTCACCCTACTTCAAATAAGCTTTGGCTTATCACTTAAAGTGTGGCTATTTAGGTAGGTAACATTTTACCAATTACATCTCATGTAATTCTTGGATAATTATAAGATATCACATGTACTGGCATATCTTATCAAATGCCCTAGGTCCAAAACCATTTTGATAACCTAGTTAAATCTACCTAACTCAAACATATGGATATCACCATTATCCATCTTATCTTATTTAAATGGCTTTATACATAATGCTTTGGCATAACCTATATATAGTAATCCAAATCTTGATACGTGTTGATTAATGGGAGACATTTTAATGACTTAATATTAAATGAGGGTTTAGTTAATTTTTTTCTTATTTAGTTATTATTATATTTTATCACATACATGGCATCACATGCATAACATACTAATATAATAAGATACACGTGACATAGCATAGCCCATAACTAAGTTGATCTTCATAAACCAATATGAAGATCAAAGGTCAAACCTAGGTGATATTACAAATACAAATTGAGCCTTCAATTTGGATCTCCATCTTCTACCATGGACCTCATCCTTGAGCTCCTACCTTGGATCTCCATCATGGGCCTCCAACTTGAATTTGCATATTGGGTCTTGATTTACATTACATGTTATAATTAAAACTATTTTATTACTATCTAATAAAATAAAAAAATAATTATGATAAATAAAATGACTTGCATGGCATATATAAAAATTACAACCTAATAAAATGAAAATAATAAAATCCAATCACATTGGTTCAAGGGCCATGCTATGCACCATGCATTTAACAATAAACACATATTGCAAAATAATTCAATTTACAAATTAATTAAATTATTATATTAAAAAAATTGCATGACAAGTCCATTCGGGGTCAAAGGACAGCACCCCTTATGGGGTCCAAAGGGCAGTGCCCCGGGCGGTAGTCCCGCTAGCTGTTAACTGGGTGAGGGTCAAAGGGGCAATGCCCCTTTGCATGGGTTCGAGGGCAGCGTCCCCGAAGGTAAAAAAATTTACCTAATCTTTTTAAATAAGTTGTTGCCAAAACCCTAAAACATTAATGATTTCTGTAATCAAATTACAATCTAATTAATATATTTAAATTAAATCAAAATACATGTACATTTTATTAACCACCCACCATTAAGAACCCTAATTTACTGTAATCATATTACAGCATGATTAATCTGTTCAAAATAGACTTATTCTGCATGATCTATTTAATTCTAAAACAAATCGCCCTTTAACAAAAATCTGTATAATCATAATATTTCTATCTAATTTTAAATAGATAAAATATAGAAGTGATCATATTTTAAAAATAAAATTATTGTTTCATTAAATCATATTAATAATGCATAATATATATTCATTATTTCATTAAAAACATAATACATAAACCAGAAAATCAAAATTCTAATTGCTATTTAATCATATTAAACAATTATAAAAATTAATCAAATTAATATTTACTATTGTTTTCATATAGATTTAAAAGGACGCCATGAAACAAAACCCTATTTTGATAAACTTTTTGAAAACTCCTATTTCAAAAACCAATCAATCATACCAACGTATATCATATATATGTTGAGTCAAATTAATTGAATTACAAGTGGCTCTAATACCACTGTTGTGTTTCGTGATTCCATACGCAATGAAAAAATAAAATTTTAATCATAAACTTGAACCCGGATCCAAGTAATTCAATTAATTGATTAAATCTAGGGTTTTCAAAATCTTACCACAAATGCAAAAGGGGCAAGATTTCTATAAGGAAGAGAGAAGCTTCACTCTGGTGACACCCTACCTCGAGCTTTTAATTTGGCAGTTCAGATTGAGACATCTCTAAAAGCATCCATCCTCCATAAGTGTCCACACAAATAGCCCTTGATTTGAAAATGAATGTTTGTGTGCTAGCACCTTCTCTTTATTTCTCACAAATCAAAAATCAAAAGAACTTTGTGTTTTTGTTTTCTAAAAGAGTGAAAGCAAATTTGGTGGCAAAATAATGAGAGTGTGTTAGTGAAACCCTAAAGAATATAACATATTTATAGACCTCTAAATTAGCGTTTCACTTATCAAACAACCTTTTGTTAATTTCTCACTTATTCTTATTCTGATTTTATTTAAAATTAAATTAGAAATAATTTTCTATTTATTTAAGATAATCTTTACCTTAAATAAATATTTTAATTATTTATTTCCACATAGCTTATTTAAGCTTGTTAAACCTATATTCGTTTTGGGCTTGTTCAAAGTTTATGACCCTATAGGTTCACATGACATTGGCAATTGGCCTTAAATCTCTATTTAGGCCTACAAGCTATAAGTGGCCTCTAGGAAGACATTATGACTACCCAAGTCATGTGAAGTCAATAATCCAACATAACCTAGTATATAGTGAATATTATAGTCCTTTTGTCACATGATATCTTGATTGAATATAAGGCATAGATTATGTCATCCTTATAGAATTCAATCATATTATTTTTTAATTCCGCATAAGCTGAGAATGATAACTCTTTATCAATTTACTTTAGCATGGCAATGCATTCTCCTTAGTTTATTTTATCAAAGGGCCTATATATATCTTACTCAGATTAAATAAGGGATAAATTCCTTCTTAATCACTCACATAACTCATTTCATACCCAACAATAACCTATTTTATCATCTGGTTAAAGATAATGTAAGATTATGTCAAAATACAAAATAATTATGTAGAAATCCATGGTGATTTCAAGGTTAAAGGACTAAGCCAATATTATTATGATGAGAATTACTTATGATAATAATCTATGTAGTATTCTCATGATGGGTCAATCCAACACTTTATTTCTATAATAAGTACCTATGAGTTGACTTGATATCTCATATTGATGATTAGTAAAACATAATCATCAATCAACACCTTACTAGCCATAATACATTGTTATAACTAGGGATAATTTAAATAGAACTCATATTTAATCAAAGAGTTTTACTATCAAGTCACATACTTGATGACCTTAGTAAAAATTAACTATTCAAGTAAGTATTATAATACAAAATGATAATGAAAAATGCCTCTTTATTAAATAAAATGATAAAGTCAAAACATGGTCATACATGATTGACCTAGAGCATATCACTATAATATGGCAGTATACATGCTAAGTAATATGAGAAATGCAAGGCAATACTAAAAGAGGACCACATCAAAAATTGCTCTATGTACTCTAATGCTCTAAAAAGAGCATGAGTATCCTAAGGATCTTTCCAATAGTATCCACACTGAGTAATATGAGAAAGGTGAGGGAATACTTGGATAAGGAAGAAAAAGCACATCAATAACTCAAAGATTGTTTGATACTCAGAATTTGATTTGTTTATGCTAATTTCTATGAGTTTTGTTTAGCAAATTCTGTCAAAATTTAGGTGTGGAAGTCAACTCTTCACTTAGTAAAAAAATACACTCTCAGCATAAGATGGTTAATAATATATATAACTTTGTGAATTATAAATAAATGATAGTCATGAAAATCAAAATTAGTGAGATTCGTTGAATTTATGCTACGTTATGATAAAGTGATGAATTTTCTCATAAAAATCATATTGCATTTTCTACACAATCATTACACTGAAACTAACTTCAATAAGCCTTCAGGAATTGAAAATTCAAAGGAAGATACGCCTACTATGTGGGATCAGCACCAGTGCAACCAAGGTAAAATATAGTCAAAATTGTATCACTGCATCTCCATGCACCTGACTGCATGCATTGCATATGTTTGTTTGCATATCACTATCATGTGCATGTCTCATTTTTAGACATTTTAAGATCATCCTTGTATGATCCCTAACGTGCATTATGACCATTATTGCATAAATCCTGAAATTACACTCATAATGTATGTTCCTAGAATTGCATCATTATTTACTTAAAGCCCACAAGTGGCTATATGGTATTTCCCTTACTGAAGCTACATGGCACAAACATATAGCACATTCAGCATATTTTGCTTTACAATAACTTTACACAATATTTCTCGATTAAAGCTGCACAACAAACTATAACACACTACATATTTTGCTTAGCACCACATAATGGTCATACAACACATTTTTCCTAGCTCTTCATATTGGTCACACTACACATTTTTCCTAGCACCATATATTGATCATACAGCACATTTGGCCTAGCACCACAGATTGGTCACACTACACATTTTGCCTAGCACCACATATTCATCACACGATATATTTTGCCTAGCACCATATATTGGTCACACGGCACATTTTACCTAGCACTATATATTGGTCACACAAAACATTTTGCCTAACATTACACATTAGTCATAGAGCACATTTTGCTTGACATCATAGAACATCTTACTTAACACTGCACATAGGTTACATAGCACACCTCGCTAGACACTAGACAGTAGTTATAACACATACTTTTTATCCAATTTATTAGACACTACACAATAGTTATAGCACTTTCAAATCCAATTTGCTAAATGCTCTATAGGACTTATAGAATTTCAAAAATCTTTTACTAGACGCTCCATAGGACCTATAGTATTTCAAATTCACTTTGTTAGACATTATGGTAGTTATAACAAAAATCAAAAATATTTTGCTAAATGCTCCCTATGACCTATAGCATAATCATAACTAGTTAGACACTACACAGTAGTTATAGCACATTTTCAAATCAGTCACTAAACATTCCATAGGAAATATAGTGCAATTAGCTAGACACTGCACAATAGTTATAACATTACATCATTAAATAGTCCATAGGAAATATTATGAAATTCATGAGATCACAGTCACTAGACGTTCTACAGGAAATATAGTTTAATTAGTTAGACACTACAAAGTAGTTATAGCATCACATCGCTTAATATTCCACAGAAAATATAGTAAAATTCACCAAACATAATTCACTAAATGTTCCACAAGAAATATAGTGAAATTTGCTAAATGTTACATAGTAGCTATAGCATTTCACTTGATGTTGCCTTGCAACTAAAGCACTTATCATGAGTCTACAGTCAATTACAAACAAGAGCTTCACAGAGCATAAGTAAGTATCCTTACACTTTAATATGAAATTGTGTGCTTACTAGTTTTGCCCCAAATTTTCAAGCAAATTGCAACAAATTTTATACTTATTAGTTTTGCCGCAATTTGTCAAATAAACTGCAATAAAGTGGGACAATTGTATACACCCAAAATTTCGGATGATTTGAATTTAGATGTGACAGAAAACCCAATGATGAAAATTGACTGTGAAATTAATTTTATTAAATCTGATATATTGGTTTTGGACTAAATTGTAAATTTTTTTTGGACCTACTTTAAATTTTATTTTTTTTATTTTTTTAAATAAATCTTCAAAAAAATAATAATAAATTTTCAAAAAAAATTCAAAACAATAATAAAAAGAGAAAATTCGAAAAAAAGAAAGATAAATAATAATAATAATAATAATAATAATAATAATAATAATAATAATAATAAAAGGGCCAAAGTTTGGCCTATTCAGCCAAATTAATTTGAAAAGAAAGGAAAATTGGCCGAAGTGGCCAGCCAAGGAGTGGCCATGATTGGCCAAGGAATAAAAATGGTCATTATTTCTTTCTTTCTTTCTTTCAAGTTGTTTAAAATAATTTGAAAGAAAAAGAATTATATACTTTGAGTCAAAATTGTACAATTCTGATTGGAAAAATGCGCCTGCAATTTTTTTTATTTTTTATTTATTTGTTTATTAATTTATCTTTATCTTTGATTGGCTGTTATTTTTATAAATATGTTGATAAATATGATTTTTATTAGATAAATAATAAAATAATTTATTTTATTTATATTTTTTTTATCCTAAACCCACCGTAGGATTACAAGACTAGAGTTTTATAAATATTAAGTTTCTTTATTACAAAAGGAGGCTCCTGTTTTTTTAATTCTTTTTCTCAACCCTTTTCTAATTTTAGCCATGAGGAAAAAGCACGGTCCTTTTTATTCTTTATTTTTCACGTATTTCTTTTTGTTTTTTTGCCATAAAACATATCAAAATAAACTAAAAATCATTGAAAAAAAAAACCACATATTCTTCTTGAACAGTGATCATTCTTATGAGGGAAATAAAAACTACATTCCATTCTCATCCTTTATTTTGATTTTTAATTTCATTTGTTTATTTTATTTTATTTTATTTATTTATTTGAAATCATTCATTGACTTTTTTTTATTGGTTGTTTGTTTTTATTTTCATGATGGATTGGGTGATATGAATATACTGTGGAATACTAACAATGGAGAAAATCTATAATCAAAGCTGTGGAATCAAGACTAGTTCTAAGTTAAAGTAGCTTTTTTTTTTTTGTGTGTGTGTTTTTATTATTTCTGTTGTTATTTTGATTTTTCTATTTTTATTATTATTTTTGGGGTTGTAATTTTTTTTTTTTTTCAATAGATCATTGTAATAGCTCCAACAATGAGATAACGAAATCTTGTGTATGATATGCATGTTTTATTTTAATTAATTGGTTAGTAAAATTAGGGTTTTAATTGGATAATTCAATTAAAATTAATGTGGCTTATATTTTAATTAGGGTTTTCTCTAAAAGCAATTATAATTAGGAAAACAATAGATTAGACTTTTATTTATTTATTTATTTATTTTTATTGTTTGGGCTTTTTTATTTGTTTTATTATTATAGACCCATTAGGGTTTTTATTTAGAGTAAATTTCAGTGGCCGGTATAGTCAACGCATATATTTTCGTTGATAGCCATGTTTCTTTTTTTCTTTCAGTTCTAATTTCTTTCTTTTCACTTTTAGCCTAACTTTGGTTTTGTGTTTTCATTTCACAAAATCAGCGTTTGCGTCTTTTTTTTTCATTTTTTCATTAATTTTCTTTTTGCTTGCGTCTTTTTTTTTTCATTTTTTCTGTAATTTTATTTTACCTATTTATTAATTTTGATGTCATCTTTACTTTAAATTTATTGTATGTATTTATTTGATTTATATATTTTAAATAATTTAATTTTATATTTTAAATAACAATTTAAAAAAAAAACATTTTGAAACTTACTATTATGTATAATATAAAAATTAAGCTAATTAACCTAAAAATTATCCATAGTGTTCAATAATTTTTTTCATAATTATTTAGAAATTATAAATTAAACTAATTAAACTAAAAATTACCCATGCTATTCAATAATTATTTTTTCAATAAAAATAACACAAAATTTATGAAATATATCAAAGAAATCATTATTTTTATTATTGATAGTAATAAAAGTAAAAATTATATTTATGATCTTAATTTTATAATTAATGATGAAAAAACTGAAAAAACAACAAAAATCAACAACTACAATTTTTTGTTGCTTTTGTTTTTTCAATTGTAGTTTTCAATTGTTTTTGTTGTTTCTCTTTGTTTATATTTGTTATTTTTTTAAAAAAATAAAATAATAATAATAAAAAATTATGAGATATATAAAAAATCATTATTTTTATCATTAATACTAATAAAAGTAAAAATTTTATTTATAGCTTTAATTCTATAATTAATAATGAAAAAATAATTTAAACAATAATAAAAAAATCAACAAAAATAAACAACAATCAACAAAAATAAACAACAATAAACAAAAATAAAAAATAATCAACAACATAAATTTTGTTATTTTTGTTGTTTTGTTATTTTAGTTGTTGTTTTTTTTTTTTTTTGTTGTTGTTTTGGTTTGTTTTTTTTTTCCAACTTTTTTTTTTATGTTACAAATACATCATAAGGATTGTAAACATATTACATATTAATTGATGATCAATAAGTATCAAATAATTTTTAAAAAAAATTTTAAAACATTTTAATAAACAAATTAAAGTAAAAAATAAAATAAAATCCTTATCTTTAAGAATATAAAAGGAGAAAATTTTGTTTATTTATTGTTGTTACAACAATTGCAGATATTTATTGTTTGGTTTAACAACAATTAAAAATATTTAGTTCATAATTATTTATTTGAAAAAAAAAAAGTCTCAAGAGACAAAAATATTGAGAATAAAATGAAGACAATACTTTAAAAATAAAAAAAAAAACATTGAGCAAAAAAATTTGAGGACAAAAATGAAGATATTAGAAAAAAATGTTGAGAAAAAAATATATTACTATAAAAACAGAAAAAAAATGTTTAGAAAAAAATGTTGAGAAAAAAATGAAGAATAGTAGAACAAAAATGTTAGAAAAAAATGTTGAGCAAAAAAATATTGACAAAAAAAAATAGAAGATAGTAAAAAATTATTGAGTAAAAAAATAAAAAAAAATATAAATAAAAAAATTGATAAAAAAATAAATAAAATATTTGAAAAAAAAAACTATAAAGTAAAAAAAAGTTGAAAAAATCAGTAAAAAGGAAAAAAATATTGAAAAAAAAAAACAACCCTAAAAATAACAGTGGTAAGGGAAATATTCTATATTTGAAAGAAACAAATTTGAAAAAATAGTTTTGAAAATTTTGAAGATCAACTGTTTTTTTGAAAGATTTTTTTATTTTTTGTATATTATATAAAAACTGCTTTTATTTATTTGTTTTGTTTTGACCCATTTTTGTATTTAATTAATTTTAGAGTAGTAAATAATTAATAGGCCCATATTTGTTTTATTAGATCATTAATTTAATAGGTTATTAGTTTAATTAATTCTAGGTTTAATTTATTAAAATACATTTTTAGACCCATAATTAATTCGATTTTAGGTTAGAATGCATTTAAACCCACTTAGTTAATTTAGATATAGGTCCACCTTATATAAATTAAAATTAATTAGACATAACTCATTAATCTAAAACCCTTTTTCCATAACTTATAGATAGTTTAGAATTAAAAGATGTAAAATTAGGCCCACTAATTAAATCCTTTTATAATTTGTAGACTTTGGCCATTCTTTAGAATTAAAATAAATAAACTTAGGCTTATTTAAATTAAAATTAAATGAAAATTAGGCCCATTAGATTTAAGCTCATTTATAAATAAAATATGTAAATTTAACTCATTTAATTAAAATCAATATAGTCTAGACATAGTGACACTTCGCCTTGAATGACATAAGTTTTTTTCTACAACTAATTTATTTGACTATATACTATGGAATATTCTTAACTACTATCAAGTCAGTACATTTTTTTTCTTAATCTTAAATATAAAAAAAAAAAAAACCTAGCCTCTTTTTCTCTCAGCTTTATCTTCTTTCTTTTCTAAACACTCATCTTCCTTCAGTAAGAAAAGGTGATGTTTGGTCATTCTTGGCCTAATATCACCCCTCTACATTTCTTTTATCAATTTATTTCTTAAATAAATGGTTATTCCACATAAATTTAAGTTTTATTTTATTTTTCGTGATTTCGTTGTCTTGTTGCGGGATTTGGTTTTCGTCATCTTGTTGCAGCGTTTGATTTTTTGTCATTTTGTTGCGGCTTTTTATTAGTATGTGGGCAATTTAAATGGACAAAACATATTCGATCAGACAAAGACAAGAAATCATATTATAGTCATCAGTATATTACAGAACTAGAGCCATAGATATTCTAGTCACTATAATATTATTACATTTGTAGGCTCTAAGCCAATTTATTATGCTATTAACCTGTGTATTGTTTCATCCTCTATGGTTTTTAGCGAATTTGTATCTGTATTTCTATAGATGTATTGATAGTTTGAATCATTAAATAGAAAAAAGAATATATAGTTTGTGGTATAAATTTAGTGATGTTTTGGCATTGTCAAAGAACTAAAAATTATTGATATGAAATAACTGAAAAGTGACTACAAAAGAATAAGTAGAAAACACATTAAAATATTTATTTTAATGTAAATGTGCATTTATGCTGCTAATGTTTAACCTATTGAGTGGATATGTGCTTAATGTATTTTTTAGACCAAAAGAACATTGAATTAAGTTTTTTAAGAGATCTAAGCCCTTGATTTTTAACAACAATTTATATGTTTATTAGTACCATTTGGCATGGCCATGTTTTATAAAACAAAAAAGAAATAAATAAATAATAATGGGGATTCAATTAAGTGCAAAAAGTAGGTTACAAATCTTTCTTTGCACCTTAACAACATCAATTTAATCATAACAATGTTTCTTATTTTTAAGAAAAATGAAGTACATAGCGATAAGATTCTTCAAAATTATCAAATTAAGCTCTAATTAATAAAAATAAATCAAATAACTTGAGGAATCTATGTAGTTTTGCCCAATGAGGTTAAAAGCGCTTGCTTGGCTCGCCTAGACGCAGAAGTGAGGTGCAGATTCTTCTCCTCGCTTTTGATAATTTATTGGTCACTTCTTTTAAGAGGTGGCCATTTATGTGTATGTGTGTCTATATATATATAGGGCCCACATGTAAAAAAGGCCTTTTACTCTTTTATATTTTAACAAAAAATTAGGGCAACAAATATTAATTAATTAGAAGTTCCAAAGTCAGCAACAGTCAGATGTACTATTTTCTATGTCTTTTCTATCTCTACTTCTTTTATTTTTATTTTTTTTGTCTTTTGTGGGTCTCTTACTCTCTACTATCTGTCTTCATCATTCATTCATTCATTCTTCAAATAAAAGGTATGAAAATATCAACTCCCTTACTCTATTCTCTAGATTGCTCCTAATTGATTCTATAGACTTTAGCTTTTAAGTTTGACAATGATATCTAGTTTTAGGCTATTTGCTATAATTAGTACTTTTTTTAAGTTTTAATTGTCATTCGATTTATATTTGCTAAAATTATGTCTTCTTTTAGTATTATTATATTATTAATTAATTTTTATAAAAAATTTGTTATTTTGTGCCTTGCTTTATTCAAGTGAGCACTTTTTTGGCGTTTTACGCTTCAAGACGATATGGAAGCATATCGCCTTAAGTGTGTCTTTTTCTTTTAACTACACTAGTTTTGCTGCTACCAGTCTTGCCAATAATAATAGTAGTAACATAAGTCTCCACAAGATACATAATAGTTGTTATATATTTATACACATGTAATTTCTGCCTCTATTTCTCAATACTCACATATCCATACCTGCAAAAGAAAATGTATAATATTGATATCACAAACACATTTAAGAGCACAATAGCAAAGAAAAAGAGTAAACACTAGTATGCTATGCTATCCTAAAGGCAAAGTGGGAGACGAAAGATGATAAGAAAACAACGTTGCCTTTTTCGTCATCAAGGATGTAAGGCTTTTATATGATTACAAGCTTTTGTGGAGACCCCTGTGGATTTTACAAGGGAGTTAGATGACACCCCAATGTGTGATAACACCTTCATAACCTTTGCCCTTAATTACACCAATGATGTCAATCATTTTATCCTTCTAGAAAATAGCATCAGTGGGCACCTACTTTTCAAACAAGTTATAGGCAAAATCCACCTTTTGAGCAATAGTTCCACCATTTACTTGGATCTCCATTAAGTGAGCTTTCTTTTGTTTCAAATCCCTCATTTTCTTAACTTAAGTGTGAGTCATACACGAACAATAGATGCATATTTCTTAATTTTCTCAAGTTGTGCCTGGATAGTCTTCTTAACTTCATTTTATAAAAGCTTTCTTCTTGAACTTGCACCAATTCTTGTAAAATCTTTTTTTCACCTCTTTACTAAGATGTTGAGCCTAAATAATATTAAAGGAGCAAAGGTCGCATGGAGTCCGTTGAGTTTTTAGTACAATAGAGATAAGGGATATGAGATTGCCGCGGTAAAAGAATTTGGCAAGAAACATGCAAGTTGCCGTTACTTTGAGCTTTTAGCATTACTGGCAATGACAACATTAGTGATTCTTCCATGAATGAGTTCAATAAGCATATGAATCCATCGAGTTTTTGTTTAGATTAACCACAATTTAGTCCTCATGAAAGTTTAGGTGATAGTACTATAACAATGGGCTATCATCATTTTTGCTCATGAATTTACAGTGGGCTATCATCATTTTTGTTTAATTCGACGTTGTTCTAGAAGACTCGGACCTCTTGCTCCTTTTAACAAAGCATAGAGTTTTTTTTACAATACTACAGCATGTATCCTAGAAACTTAAGAATACGTCCTAGTTAAGCCTTGTTCTAGCAATAGTTGTCAATCATTTGGCACTTCTTTTATGTAGCAAGTATCAAACATGGCCATATCGTTTTTACGTCATGTATCAAACAACAACTCCTTTCTTTTTATAGAATATAGCCATGTCAAATGGAACTAACAGATATATAAAGTGTTGTTAAAATTATGGGTTTAGATCTCTTAATGTCATGACCCAAACTGAGGGCCATGACCAACGTTAGGGAATGGGAATTCTTTCGAATCTGGAACCTATAGCAAGCCTTAAAAGAAAAGCATACAATAAAATAAAATAAATAAAATATTTATTCAGCGGAAATTAAATCTCAAATAATAAAATAAATTCATTAACTTCCTTTAATAAAATAATATCACATCTCATATCATAAATAAAATTTCTTAATACAAGTCTTCAAAGAAACACTCTGAATTAAAAACTCATACATGCATAAATTCAAATACAACTCATGACAAAATCAAATACAACTACTACTGCAATGTCTAAAGTACAAAATAAAACTCAAGTAAGTGATTTATATAATAGGGCCAGAGCGGAAGAAATTCAGTGGATAGGTCTACTGCTGAGGTATGAAGAAGAGGACTCTCCTGTAAAAACATCAACTGAGGGGAGTCAGACCTCACTGAGTGAATTGTTATAATATATATACACGCATTACTAAATGTCAAATGCAATCAATTATATGTATATAATAAATATATATACAGGCATGTACACACAGATGCTAAAAATCACTTTATTTATAATACTGAAAAATATTAGTTTAAGAAGGATCAAATAGAACCCTAAATGATCGTAACCTTAAATAATAACAGACAACACTCTAGCCATACAGGCTCACTTGTTTCTAAATAAATTCACTAAATCCTTATTGACAGTAGACTGGCCCCGAGACACTAAGTCGACTGAGCTCCAACAGTCTGACTGTCAATGTGATTGGCCCCGAGATACTAGGTCAACCGAGCTCCAATAATCACACTCTCATTCACCTTACACAACAATAAAATCAATCAAGTCATGATCCACAAATAGGTTTGTAATTTAACCTATAATCTATCGTCTTACCGGTACGTACTCGATCCTAGTGCTGCCCACTATGAAGCACGTTCTATTGATACCCTTCATTAAAAATAACTCATTTCATTCATAAAATAATGATGCATGATATCATTATAAATAACATTATAAACCATATATATACTAGAAATATACCTAAAATAAACTAAGTATATTTCAAGTATATATACATAAAATCAATTCAAATAAATCATGAAACATATTAAATTAAACCAATAATATATTTAAAAGTAATCTAGATTTAATTAAAAAGAAAAACATGCATTTATTTCATAATATACTGAAAATATACCTAGAATATACTTAAGCATTTATTAAGCCATTTATGCTAAAATCATATAATTAAAACATATATTTCTAAAACATGCAACCTAAATGCACGCATATATAAAATAACAACTCATAGGTATACGCTCCTTGAGACGGGTCTGACGGGCCTGATCCGCTAGGCCTCGGTCTCGACGTAACTAAACAATAAAATAATAACACAAAAATCAGAATAAATCTAACTTAACTTCTAGAGACTCGATCTAGGATTACTAACATAAACAGAGAATAGGAATTAGACTCGATGTCACGTTTTATGAGAATTCTATCGAAAATTCGGCAGAACCTCCTCTGTAAAATAGACATCTCTCTACTTAAAAAGTAGAGTCAGTCCTGTAAAAAAATATACTTCAAACCAGAATTCTCACAACTCCTCGGTCGAGATCCCAAACTACAAATTCCCTCAACCGAGGTCCACAATTCACAACAAAATACAATAAAATATATGAAAATTCAATAAATTCCAAAAATACCCTTTAAGTACCAAAATATAGCAAGTTAAAAAGTAATTATTTTACCGATAATTACTTAAAAACCCTAATAATAATATAATATTATTAAAAATTGATATTTCTCGATAATTCCACAAATATTGATAAAAATTCATTTTATAAATCCAAATTACTTAATTAGTCCAAAAACCTATTAAAAATTACTAAAAATCCATTTATTTACAAAAAAAAGTATATTATATATAATTTGAAAATAATTTTCGAAAATTAGTATTAATTAGTTAAAATTAGTAAATAATTTGTAAAAATCATTTTTGTACCTCAAATAATTTTAAAACCAATTAAATTTAATATTCAACTAAAATTATCACTAAATTATCAAAATACCCCTAATATATAAAAATACACATAAAATACTAATAATATTCAAAAATTCAATAAAAATTATATAATTACAAAAAAATTATTTTCTTAACATATTAATCATTAAAATCAACAAATACACTTAATTAACCCATTATTTCAAATTAAATATATAATTAACCTATATTTTCAAAACTAACATAAACTAAAAATAATTAAAAAAATTAAAAAAATACACAAAAATTATAAATTAAATTCTAAAATTAATATTAACCACCAATAACACCAAAAATCACAATTTCATAATTTATTTAATTAATTTACGAAAATAATAAAATAATCAAAAATTCACAAAATAATCAAAATAATTCCCAAAAATTACATAAAAATTATGAGAAGTAGATTAAGCTAAGGGGAATAACATTTGTAAAGGAATTTCTCAAGAATCAAGCAAAATAATAAAAAAAAAATTAAAAACTCAAGAATGGCCAAAAATGAAATCAAGCTAGAAACCCTACCAAATCATGTTTTCAAGCTAAAAGAAGCTTGGAATCCTCCTCCTCAAAGTTCCAGGAGTTCAACGGTACTGGAATCATCCAATTTGGTGGTCGGACGGAGGAGAACGAAGGAGAAGAAGAATTTTGGGTTTTCTGGCTTCAAATGGACCAAACAGCGCTGAAGAAGAAGCTGATGGCGGTGGAGCTGGCTGACAGGCGGCGGAAGGCGAGGAGGCACACCGACGGGAGAAGAAACGGACGGCAGACATGAGGGAAGGGGGTGATCGGGAAAAATGATGGAGGGGGGAAAGGTTGTTGTGATTTGTGTGTGTGTGTGTATATATATATATATATAAAACATTATAATAAAATTTAATAAACTATATAGTATATTATTCATTATTTTATTCAACAAAATTCACACACCACACATTAAAATACACACACACATACATTAATATATTACACACTAATATTAACAATATACACATTTAAATAAATATTAACCCTATATATATATATATATATATATATATATATATATATATATAAACGCATAAAATACACTTAATAATGTCATTTAATAAGATAAAATGTCATTAAATAAAATATACTAAGTTAAATATTATTCAAAATGAGAAATATATATATTGCACAAATAAATTATCCAAATATTAGTCTTAAAATAAATATTTATATCAAAACCCTAATTAACATAAAATAATAATAATAAAACTTATCAATCGATAAATAATTGAATTTATCTTTAAAATTTATTAATACTGCATATTTTATTTTAAAATAAAATAATTTAAAAATTCAAATTATTACACTTAAAAAATTTAATTTTGTGTTCTTTTAGTCAAAAGAATATTAAGCGCTTGTTCACTCTATGGGGTAAATATTAGGAGCATAAATGCACCTTTACCCTTTATTTAATTACAAGAGAAAATAGATAAGCTATCATCAATACAACGTTGCTATAGGTTACACTCAAGAAAATAAACAATTTTTTAATGTTGAGAAAAATTAAAACGGAAAAATATTTTTCATTTTTCTCAATTTTTTGGAAAAATAATTTTGACCACTAATAAATATTAGATTCTTATAATTTTTAAAATGGATTAAGTTTTAAAACATTACTGACTTGATTATTCTAATATCTCGATGGTAAGATTAAAACATTTTTCCCTTTTTTTATTTCATATTTTTGAGATTTAATAATTATAAAATTTTTTATTATTTTAAAATTTAAGTCGAATAAATTTCATAATAAAAATATATTAATATATTTCTATTTTTTTAATTTAATATACTATTCGCACGCAATTACATGTAAAATTTTGATGGAAAACGTTATTTATCATAATCTGAAACTTTTTTTTTTTTTAACAAACTTGGTTTTTTGAAGAATTAGTGAGGGTTTTCTTAAAGTGCACCTAATATTTGAATCATTTACATATTAAATTGTAATAATTTTTAATTATTTTGAATATTAGTAGAGGATAATCCATATCAAATAATTTTTTTTGATAATAATATCAAATAAAATTTCATTAGAGGATAACCCATTTAAAATTTCATTATGCA
Source organism: Mallotus nudiflorus (assembly GCA_947683625.1). NCBI lineage: Eukaryota > Viridiplantae > Streptophyta > Magnoliopsida > Malpighiales > Euphorbiaceae > Mallotus > Mallotus nudiflorus. The sequence continues at coordinate 5,445,952 of CANTUR010000049.1, read as the reverse complement.
ATGATGAGAAAAATACAATAAACCTAGTAAAAATGTCAAAATTATTATTATTATTATTATTATTATTATTATTATTATTAGAATAAGTTATTTTAGGTGCAAAATATGGCTAAAACTAAAAAATATTTATCTAAAAATAGTTACCATAAAAAAATTTAAATACAAATTTAATAAGATCATTTAAAAATTGGCATTATGGTTAAATTTTACTAAATTTTGCAGAAAATAATCACTTTAATATTTAAAAAGTGTGAATCTAGCAAAAATTTGATGGAAGTAATTGTAATATTATAAAAATGAAAATTTTTTAATGACTAACTTAGTAAAAATTAAAATCGTTACATTCAATAATAATAAAAAAAATTAGCTACCATTCATCACTTCATTTAAATGATAAATATAGTATCTATAAATTGAATTAGTAACTTAGTAAAAAATAAATTGAATTATCCACCTTAAATTGAATTAATTCTAACCATGACAATGGTTACCTGTTAGGTGAGTTCTACACCCCTGCACCTCCCGTCAAAAAAAATTAGTGACTCCTAAGAAAACATTCGTGGGAAAAGGAATTGGAATATAACATAAAAAAATCAAAAATGAAAGTATTAAAATATTATTATAAAATTTATGTACTCGTGACTACAGCTATAAGTCAGAGATGGCTGAGATTTTTCCTGGAAAAAGACGAAACCTTTTTGAGGAAAAAAAAAATAAAGGACACAAAGGAGTTGACAAGTAGGGCAGAAAGGAATCCACTCATGTGCCGAGGCATGTGACACAGATATTATTATTACTTTTTTATTTTCTTAGGCTGCCTCCACTCATATTTCTGACATCTTTGAAAACTGTGTTCCGTCCACCACCGCTTTTCTAAATGCTCTGTGCAGTTGTTGAAAATATCACCAGGAACAGAGTTTTGGAAAGGGATAAAAAAAAAAAAAAACCCCTATATTATTACTTTTTAAATGAGATCCATGTAGTATACTAGATGTAATAAAAATTATTCTCAACGAGCTATTGAGAGTGATCAAGCTGAGAGAGTGACTAAGTGTAACTTCTCTATAAAAATATTATTGGATATAGAATTTAAATTTTATTATTATTAATTTATAAGAAAAAAATTATTTTATATTATATAATTTATCAATATTTAAATTATATAATTTTTTTATTAATAAAAAAATTTATCAATAAAAAAAATTAAAATATAAATACTCAAACCGATATTTTTTTAAGCAAATGAAATATATAGAAAAGAAACTAAAGAGATACAATAGAGCCTCGATAAATTAAGTAAAATAAATCTTGATGAACATTAAAAAGACCACTAGGGAAGAAAATAACAGACTCATTTTTAGTCATCCAATATGCAACTCTATTGCTACTTCTTTAGATATGGTGGAAACTAATACTTCAGAAGAAGGAGAAATGAACTGTTTAATATCAAGCACTAGAGCTTCAACATCTTAAGGAAAAGAATTAGTGGATGTGGAGTATAGGCTTATAGCAGTATGGCAATCATATTCGATTAAGAAGGGAAAAATAGAAAATTTTTAGCATATTTAACTGCCTCTTTGATTGTAAGGAGCTCAATTCACAGGGGAGAGATGCAGGAGAAGCAAGAGGAGCCATAAAGATAATGAATCCACTTGACTCTCATTGAATGAATCTTATGCTACATTTGAGAGAAAGCAACATTACAATTTATTTTCCATGATCCTTAGGGAGGAGGTTGCCATTTTGAGACTTCTTGGCAAGGATCAGAAGAGTTTGAGCAACACAAGGCTGAGTGTAGGGTTAGGATGCTTAGAGGGTGACCACCATTCATCAGCTTGAGCAGTAATGCAAATAGGGTCCTATTAGGAACCATTGAAAGTTCAATTGTCACGTGCTTTCTAGATATACTAGCATATAAAAGCTATTAGCTCTTTAAAATGAGAATTATTGGAACTGTCTAGCATGTAAAGTGTGTCCATCCACCAATTTTGAAAATTCTAAAAGCCTTGGTTGCTTGGATTGTATCCAAGAAGCCTCACATACCAAGTACGCTTTGAGTATTCACAAAGAAATATGAGGTTTTCTAAAGTTTTCGGCTCCTTTTGGCATCTATAATATATCGTACTAGAGGCATATCCTCTCTGAGATAATCCTTCTTTCGTAGCTATAGTGTCCCAAGCATATCTCGAGAGAAAAACTTTAATTTTTTAAGGATGTTCAGTTGCCAAATGGAATTCCATATGGAAGAAATGCTAGCATGGGACACCAAACTAGATGCAAGATGAAAGTGTTGATGTTGTTGATATTTTAAAACCTTGTATCCAGATTTGGCACTATAATTTCCTTTTCTATCAAAGTGTTATACCAGGGAATCATTTCCCAAATGAGGATAGGCAGGGATGTAATGTATAACACTGCATTCATTTGAAGAAAATAGCGAAAAGAGTAAAGAGTCATTCCATGTACATGTGGTTTGATCAAAGAGGTCCTTAATAAGGAAGATTTATGTATTCTCCGACATAGGGGATCTTATTCTAAAATTTGTTATGGTAGGAATCTAGGGGTCAGACCATATGCAGATATCATTTTCAAATTTCACATTCCAGCAAATTCCTTCATTGATAAGCGTCTTGGCTTTGATTAAATTACTCTATATCCAAAAGGCTTTCTTTCCTTGACTAGTGTGAAGAAAGGTAGTTAAGGGGTGATAGATCTTTCTCAATAAGCAGGCACAAGGAGTGTTAAGATTTTTTTCCAATTGCCAACCTAGTTTAGCAAGCATGACAATGTTGCACAATTCCAATTGCCTAAAGCCAAGACCCCCAATTTTCTTAATTTCCATTAGTGTATCCCATTTTATCCAATGCCAACTTCCTCTGGTTAATATCTTGAGACCACTAAAATTGTCTAATTAATTATTCAATATTTTTGGTGATGCTAGATGGGAGCATAAACACAGAAAAAATAAATGCTGGAAGAGCTTGGATGACTTATTTGATGAGAATTTCACACCCTGCTTGAGTTAAGAACTTACATCTCTAAGAATGAAGCTTGGCTTGCATTCTCTGAATTAGAAAGGAAAGAGTGACTTTTTTATTTAACCCCGATCAATAGGAATCCTAAGATATTTGATAGAGTAATTAGATTCCCTGATGAAGAGCAAAGTGCTAATATGCTCTTTAATTTCTAGTTTGACATTTTTGCTAAAATGAGCTTCGACTTGGTTAAATTCAATTCTTGTCCAGAAGATAAAGAATATTTGCAAAGGACGTCTTTAAACATTTGCACTTCTTCTGGGGAAGCTTCACTAAATAAAATTATATCATCAATAAATAAAGAATGGGTAATAGGGTGATAGTGGGGTAGTACTTAGTAATTTTAATGCCCTTGATGAGATGATTATCATAAGCATTATTAATAAGCCTAGATAAGTAATCAATAATTAAAATGAAGAGGTATGGTGATAGTGAGTCACCCTATCTAATGCTTTATTGCTAGTCGAAAGAGGTAGTTAGAGAACCATTAATGAGAATATTACAGCTAATTGATTAAACACACTCCACAATAAGATTTATACAATGGTGGTCAAATCTAAGTTGGTTAAGAGTTAATTAAAGAAATTCCTAACTAACTCTATCAAAAGCCTTAGCCATATCCAATTTAAGAGCAAAGAATCTTTTTTTTCCTTTGAATTTGGACTTAAGAGCATGAAGGATTTGGTGATTTATAATTATGTTTTCTTGTACACTCCCGTTACTAACAAAACCTTTTTATTATGAGGTAATGATCTAAGGAAGAAAATTTTATAATCTATTATCAAGGACTTTAGAGATTATCTTATATATGTAGTTGCAACAACTGATGGGATGGTATTCTCCAAAGGATTGAGGGTGCTTTATTTTTAGTATAAGGACAATGGTAGTATATTTTAATTGAGAAAGGAGTTTCCCTATTTGAAAGAAAGTTTTAACAAGATGAATAACTTCTATAGAGATGGTATCTCAGTGATTTCAGTGAAAATGCCTTGAAAGCCATCCAGTCGAGGGGGTTTAAGTTTACCCAAGCCAAAGGTAGTAGATTTAATTTCTTCATTAGTTAGGTCTCATAGAAGCTCTTTGTTCATCTCCTCTATTATAATTCTAAGAGTGATTTGGAAAAAAGTATCATCAATTTGGACGAGGTTCTTTTAAAAAGGTTTCAAAAGCATTGGATAGTCAAGAATTTGATGTTGCTTTCATCTGTTTTAAAATCTAATTACGTTGTCTTTACTGTATAACAGTAAGATGAAAGAATCCGGTATTGCAGTCTCCTTCTTGTAGCCACTGGATATAGGAACACTGCTTCCAATAAGTTTCTTCACAGAGCCACTGAGTTGCAATATTAAATTGAGTTGTACTAGCTTCCTTTTTCAATTGTTTAGTGAAAATGCCAACCATAGATTACTCAAATTATTCTTCAATAATGTTTGTTGGGGAAGTAATGCTGTAATTTTTATTTTTGACCCAATTGATAAGTTGAGATTTTAGATTTATGAGTTTTGCTTCAAAATGGGAGAGCCCTTATTGGGGTTCAATAAATTAAATCCATAATAGTTGTATAGTTTCTTTCCATCTAGTGCCATGTTCCTATTTTACTTCATAGATGAAATGCCTACACCTTTTTGTTTGATTGGAATCTATTGAAATGAGAAGAGGTCGATTATTTGAGCCAAGGAATAACCCATGAGTAACCCAAGTAAATTCATGCTAGATTCTCCATTCTGAGCTTGCAATTTCTTGATTTAAGTGAGCTTGAAGATTCTTTGGACCTGTCTGCTTTTTATTCCATATGTACTTTCCACTATTGAAGTTGGGATAAAAAAGAAAGGATTATGTCTAAGTTTTTCATTCTCAAAGATTCAGGCGTTAAAATTGTTTGTGAGAAGTAATAATTGAGAGATTTTTTATCTAGATTTCTGAGTGGATCCCAAATCTGTTGTCTATGCTCTTTCCTTAGACTACCGTACACTCTAATAAATTACCATTGAGTATTTTCATTGATCAAAATATCAATATAATTAGTTTTTTTGCTCTTGATTTGAATGTCCCAGATATTTCTCCACTATAAACAAAGGCCACCTTATTTCCTTTGAGGTTCAACGTATACATTATTTATGAAACCCAATTTATGCCTCAATAATTCTAGGTTTATATTCATCTGTTTAGTTTCTATTAAGAAGACCAAGTTTGGTTTATCTTGCTTGACCAGTCTTTTCAAAACTTTGACAGTAAATGGGTTACCCAATCCTTAAACATTCCTATGAGTAAAGATATAATGATATTAATAAAAACTACTCCCTGTTCTACACAATAGAGAGAGAAAACTAAAGACTTTTAGATTTCCTAATATCCTATACAAACTTGTTTGAGTAGCTAATTAAGTGACAAATAATATAAATAATTTGGTTATGATCATATAATACAACTTTTGATTAAATTTTTACTTTATAATTTGATTAAGGCTAAAGTGGTAATTTCCTCCCTATCAACTAGATGTGTAATTAAGTCTAAAATTAACATTTTAAGCTATTAATCTCACATAAATCCTAATTTTGTCTGTTAACCCCTAAATCATGCCTAAAATCCTTGCTTGTGATCCATACACTAAAAAGAAAAATAGTCATTAATTTAAAAAGAGGAAAAGATGAAGCCCCCTAAATTCTCTTTCAACTAAAATTTCTAATTTGTAAAATTCCCAAATTCCTATTTCTCAAATTTTCTAATATTTACATGTAATTCATCTTTTTATTACCATCCATTGTCTTTAGGTGGAAGATCTTCTCTTGGAGGCATCGTTAATAGCCAATACAATGGTCCTATGAAGTGTTGTTTCTATTAAGATATAGCTCCTTTATTTGTTTCATGGAGCAAGACAAATCTAAAGCATAAAATTTTTTCTTGCTTAAATATGATTAATAAGGTGGATGTAATTTAATTTTTATTATGTTTTGGTATTATTGGTTGGTGATGGTATAACTTCATGAATATAAATTTTCAAGTAAGGAAGTGCAAGTACTATGAGTGGTATGGTGCTTAGTTTCTAAGGAGGGCTACTGAAGTAGTAAATAATCTAAAAGTTGAGGTGCAAAAATACCAACAATAAAGCATTAATGTTGGTAAGGAAATGAGTTTTATTAGAAATAGGTGTGAAATTATATTGTTAGAATTAGAGGCAAAAATTCAAGCAATAAAAGAGGATGTTTATCAATTGAAAAATGTTGCATCTCCATCATCATTGTCATTTTGTAATAAGGACATGGCTTTAAAGATGTTGTACTTTTTTATTGTGTATGGGTTTTGTAATAGGGAAGTAGCTATTGATATTTGTAAACCCCATCTTGATTTTATGTTAATATTTTGGAAATTTGGTTATAAATATAGATGGAGTGGTTTTATTTAGGTTGGTTATGATAATATGGAATGAGATTTGAAGATTGAATATATTTTGGTTTGAAAGAAAAATAGTAAAAAAAGGTTGCTTACAATTAATGGATTTTAATTTAAGCTAATTGAATTGTTTGCTTTATATTAATTTAGCATTTATAGTGACTGAGCATTTTTTTAAAAGATAATTAAGTAAAAATGATTTTGCAACTGCTATTTATTGAACTTCTTATAGGGTAATACAAAAGAGCAACAAAAAAAATTGATAATCTACAAAACTACTTATAATATTATTATGGACACATAAGTTTTCCATATACATATGAAATGCATATCAATGAAGAACTTATTATGCATAAAACTTAAAAGCAACTATTTTATGCACAACTTGTATGCATATATACATATAACCAAAAACCCATGTAACTATGTCCAAAGTACAAAAAATCTTGAACATTACAATTATCCAAAAAAACCAATTATGTAGTAGCAAAGTCTACAATTTCCAAAAAATAAAAAAAAATGAATGAGTCATGTGTTATTAAGGTTTCTAAGGTTTATTGACATATGCCTTTAGAATCTTCTATCTTGTTTGAGTTGGTATTCCTACTTGTGATTCATTTATAACTTCTAAAGCAAACTGACTAAAGCTTTCTGAACCAGATTGACTGAGGCTTCCTCCATTTATATTCTTAGCTATTTTTATTTTCAATGATCCAACTCTTCTTTTAGTTGCTACTTATAACTTTTGTATCATTACTACCTTTGAGTCATCCTATCTCAATTATAATGTTTGAAATTTGTCATAAAAAAGATTTCCTTCATTTATTTGTGGTGGTTGCATTTGGCTAATAGTTTTTTAAGATTCTCAAACAATAAAATTACTTGGTTGGTTACGCATTTGCATAAAAAGAGCATGCTTTAAGAAAATTAAAATACTAAGTAAATAAACATATAGGAAATTTGACTAAAAAATAAGTAAAAAATAAGTAAGAAAGAAGTTTTACATCAAAGTTTGCAACTCTTCTTTTAATAGTTATGCTTGTTGGTAGCTATATTGCCTTCCCCTTGCTTTTTTCCTTCTTTATGGTTAATGTAGTTGTTAAGGAACCAACATCTGCTTTGGTTTTTGTTGACCAACAACTACATCTTCATTCCTATTGTTGCATCTATATTCTCTTTTATATGCTCTTTTTTTTCTTTTTGACTTTAACTAACTCATCATCTTTAGCATCAGAGTCAACATCAATATTAAAACAAACTCCTCATTGTCATCTTCACCATTTATGTCATAAATAGTCCTATAACTTTGGTTTTTCCAAACTAATTAACTTAATCAATAAATTGTTTGTCTTAGTCCTCAATTTACTTCTTGTTTTATCCAAAGTCACTTGCACATCAATATAATCCTCAACTCTATTCACATTCATGTTCTCATTAGTCATATTTCGTTCTCATTCAATTACTCTTTTGTCATCTAAATTCAGTGCTACATTCTCCTCTAACCCATCTTCATATGTGTTAGTATTATTCTTAATATTTGTTGTATCTCTCATATTCCCACCCATATTCTTAGCCTCAAGCATTAATTTATTACCTAGATTTATAGAATTCTTTAATAAAGGCACTTCAATGACATTAGGTACATCTAAATCATGCTCATAGTACATATCAATATTATTATTTGTATAAGCCATCAAAACTTCATATATCCCACTCTGCTTTTGTATTAACTTCAAATCTATTTCCATTTTTCCTAAATTTCAGTAGATATAGTTTCGGTATATGTCTATACCCTAACAAATCTAATGTTTTAACCATCTTAAAAAAGTGCAACTTATCAATGTCATAAACATTAAACTTCACTAGTTAAATAACTAAGACAGAAAAATTACTTTTTTATGTTTAGAGAAAGAAGGAAAAATGAGGAGAAAAGAAAATATATATTTATTTTCCACCTAAAATTGTATCTTCAAAATGGAGAGAAAGTATAACATAGGCTTGTCCATCTAGTTAATTATCTTGCATATGCAATATCATGTGAGTAATTAATTATATATCCTTCATCAAAACATATACATCATCTAAATATAAAGCCCGTCTAGCAGAAATTAATAAAAGGAAAGGATTTGCTTTCCAATGGGAGTTCTCTCTAGTTTCATACTAGTGGAGATTATAGTTTTTGGATTAAACTCAAAACTCATACTTTTATTTTAAACTCAGAATTCTAGTCTTCTTCTACTACTCTCCACAATCCCAGCTTTCTTCGTACAACTCCTCATCCTTAATGATGGATTCAACCTCTAATAAGGATCGAAGGCCAATAATAGAGATACCCAACACCTTTTTCACAACCATGAAACTTAAAGATACCCCAAAGAAAGTCACTCATAGGCAAAAAGAAACACTAGTTGGAAAGAAATTCATAACTAGGAAATACACAATAACAAATTCATCTTAAATCACTTCTTAAATTTGGTCTATTCCTTGCCCACCAATCATCAAAGAACTCCCTTTACAGAATGTCTTTCTTCTCAAATTTGCAATAGAAAAGGAAAATGAAGGAGTTAAAGAGGGAAGACTTTAGGCCATACAACATAATCTGATAGTGCTCAAAGACTAGGAGCTTAACAAATAGTGGATAAATTAGACTTTACAAAAGCAAATTTTTAAGTACACATCTATAGGTTGCCACTACAATAGATGATCGAAGATAACATAAAGGTTATAGCAAGCAAAATGTTTGTTGGATTAATGTCATCAGAAAATGCTCTTTGCATAGACAAAGATTGGGAACCAGTCTTAAGATTGAAGGTGGCTATGGATTAGGAAAAACCACTACTTAGAGGATTTATGAATCAAATGGGAGAAAAGAGCTAGTGGGTGCTCTTCCAATATGAATGCCTTCTATCAATGTTTTCATAGTGTGGTTGCTTTGACCACTATATTTTGCATGCCATAAAGTGACCACAAACAAAGAGCATAATATCTGAATACAAAACCATATGGAATATGGCCCCAAGGTCCATACCATTTCGGCCAAGAATCCAACATTGGGCGGCAACCCACTTTGGAACAATAATGCAGTTTACAATTTGACTCTAGTGCATAGACATTACTTAATGGTTAATAAAAAGAATCAACTTTTGATAGAAGGCTCAACAAGCTACACCTCCTACCACAGTGTCGATGGGACAACAACTCCAAAAGTTAGATAATCAGACATCCAAATTCCTTATTTTAATGCTCTAATAATTAATAGTGAGGAAAGTTCTATGCAAACCTTAGTAATCATCAAGGAAAAGAAGTCAGTATTAGTTAAAAGAGGAAAAGGGACAACAGGCGTGATAATGGGTAATGAAAAAGTTGTAGACGCAGTATAAGAAAAGACTCCTCTTGACAAAGTCCCTAATCTCTAAAAAGGTATTAATGGATAAGTTCATATGGTAGAGACCGATTAGCCAAAGGCAAAAAGGGCAAGACTTAAAGACACATTTGAGGTAAGCCTACTCACCAAGGACTAGTTTTTAAGTCCAAAGCAAAAAAAAGAGCCAAACCTAAAATAGTACCCCAAGAGATAACAAACAAAAAGGTTCAAGCTGAAAGAATTAGCTAGGTCAATCTCAAGAACAACCTAATCAAGCCAAGTGCAACCAAGCTTAGAGTCCGAGACCAACAAGTCTTACATTTTGGACCAAGCAGAACCTCATGAAAATATGGTAATAGCCAACCCCTCCCTTAACTAATTGCTTAAGGTTTTGAAAGTGGACAATTTTTTTTTCTGTACTTCACTTGTTGTTGATGTCCTCTTTACTAATTTAGTTAGGTTTCTTTTATTTTTGCTCTCTTTTCATCTATTTGGCCAAAGTCAATGGTGGAACTCTATTACAATAGGAGTTGAGTTCACTTTTGACTCTAGGTGGCTACTTGAAGCAGCCCCTAAGCCAAGAACTACTTAGAAGTAGTTTATTTTGTTCCTTGCCCTCTCAAGGCATTTACTTGTTCTCAGGTTTTCAATCTTTGTGAATGAATCCTTCTTTAACAAAAAATAAATAAATTATTATTATATAATAGGCAATGGGGCACTTATCCCCCCAACCCTCACAAATCTCTTTAGAATATTATACTGAAAAAATTGTTTGCCTCATGATTTCATAAAAAATTACTTTTTACCCCTAATTTTTTAAAATTTATCTTTATTGCCTCTAATTTATTTTAAATTACTTATTATCCCTAATTAAAATTATTTTTAATCTATAAAAATGTAAAATATATTTAATTTATATCTGTTATAGATTACTTAATTTTTATATAAATTAAATAAAGGTAATAAGTTTGATATATATATATATATATATAATTTTTATAATTATTATATTAATTTTTACGAAATGAAATAAATTATATAAATCATAATGTATTAATTTATTTAAACTCTATTTAAAATTATAATTTTACTATTAAAAATTTGCTCAACTTCAAAAATTAGAAATAATTAGCAATTGTCTTAAGGATAGTGTTTGATTGTACATATAGTCTTTGGGATGTACAACCAAGTGGTTAGCCCTTAGGGGCAACTCTATGCATGTGTATGACTAGCACTTTTATATATTTGGATTGGTCAACATGATCATACATCCAATGTATAAGCATTTAACATAATTTTTTAGCTATACATTTAATGAGCATATGGAATTTTTTTTTTTTTTTTGTATGAATGTTTTTCCAATAGTTGTAGCAAATGTATTAGTTAAAGATTATTTTGATTTAGGAAATGATAAAGTTTATTAAATCTTAGTTGATTTAATTAAGATTAATAATAAATTTTATTTTTATTTTTAAAAAACTAAATTCTTAAATTTTATATTTCTATTAATGAGATTATTTCTACTCATGTAAAATGTAAAATTAATTTATGAAATTATAAAATATTAATATATAATAAAATAATTATGAATTTATAAAATAAAAATGTATATATATCCACATAAATAATATATTTAAATTTTAGTTTCACTATAATAGCATTTTATTACATATTATAATGAATTAAATGGATATAAATATTGATTTCATCTTAGTAGTTAAGAATTAGTATAATATTTGTGGGATTATGGGTTTAAATCCCACCATCCCCACACATACATGCATATATATAACAATGGGCTCACAAGCCGACTCGATTTAAGTAATTTAAAATTTGAACTTGAAAGGCCGCCCTAAGGGGTGAATAGGACTAATTTAGATTAAAAATTAAAAAAATTAGGGGAATTAGAAAGTGTTTAAGATAGGGATTGAGAATGAACACAAATGATTTAGAGAGTTCAGTTTCTCAATGAACCTTTATCTCTACCTAACTTATTCCTAAGTTATGATGTAGAACTCCAAACCAATTTATTGATTAGATTGAATACAACAAGAGTTTTTTTAGGCTAAACTCAAATATAATTGAGTTTTCTTGGCTAACTCACAATCAATTTACAACCAAGTATTTTGCAAGGGACACTTAAACCTCTAATGCATAAAAACCTCATGACCCTTTAATCAAACCTAAGAATGGAGTAGATTAAGGTTTCCTAATTACTAACACACCCTAATAACTTTCAATAAATGATTTTTTTACAATTTGATTTAAGCATAATGAATATCAACACAAAATATAAACTCCCTAACATTTTAAATAAGGTTTGGTGATAAGTATTTATAATTGGGGATAGGAAACTAGTTGTTAGGAAGACATTCCATCATCCCCAAACTTCTCTTACTTCATTCATTATTCTTCAACTTTTCATAAGAAATTGGAAGCTCATGATCATGACAATACCCCTCATGATTATAACCTATGAGAAAAGTAGTCGTTGCAACCAGATGCTGACCATTTGAAAGTTAACAATTGGATTGTGACTACCATCACTATTGTGACCTTGATTATGAGGGTCATTATCTTCAACCTTGCCTTCAATCTTCATCTCCATCATGCCCGTGAGATCTTAATCACGATTGTGATCACACCTTTTATAATCATGACCATGATCATGAGGGTTACTAACTTCTTTAGTTCTTCTCATTTGCTCTTCCTTACAACCATGTTTATTGATAAATTTAAAAATTACTATGTTTTAAAAACTCAATGGGATAGGATTATGATTCTTTTAGATGCATTTTTTAGTTCTTTATAAGGTTTTTATGTAGTTTTAATGCTTTTGTTAGATTTTATAATTTTTGTTAATTTTAAGTAATTTAGGTTCATTTCGTATGGTTTTGACATTTAAGATGGTATGAAAATCACTAAATGAGCTATACAAAGGATGAATAAGGATGGGAATTGAAGATAGTGCATTTCAAGAAGAAACAATCAAGTTTTAAGGGCTAAAAAAATCATACATGGTTGTGTGCATTAAGGCACATGGTCATGCTTGATTGCTCCTCATTGAAAGAAGAAAGATTAAAATTAGGCATAGCCATAGGTACCCAACCGTGCAGCCATGCCTGATTTATAACACCAAGCCAGGAAGGTTATACAACCAGGGTGCATAGCCGTGTACTTGGGTGCATATAGCCATGTGTCAACAAATTTTATTTTTGAAATTCAAATTTCAAGCTACTATTTTATGGGATTCAAATTTCAAGCTGCTATTTTATAGGATTAAGTGATAATTTTAAACAACCAAGAGGGAGATAAAAAAGGATCTTGAGAGCAGTAGAGAACAATTAATCTTCAGCATTTTTCTTGAGAGAATAAACTAGATTTTAGTTTTTTTGTTATTGATGAAGAGGATTAGTGTTTTAAGATTAAGAACTCTAAAGCTTCTATTTCAGCTTTAAGCATCAGAAGAAAGGTTTTTCTTTCCTTACTCTATTGTTATTTAATTTCAATTTAACAATGATGTTTCGATTCTTATTTTTTTCTTCATCTCTTTTCTTAATCAATATGTGTAGCTAAATTTCTTTTAAGGTTCTTACTTTAACTCAATCATGTGATTAAATTGATTTAAACCTAAATTAAAAGACTAGTTCATTAGTTATTATTGTGCTTAAGGTCTTCATTAGATTGATCACCTAATGAATGAATCTAGAAAATAGGATTTGATTGAGAGATAGATTCTTTTTAGAAAGAATAAAAACCTAATAATTTTTTAATTAATTAAAAGACAATTATGCAATTAATATTGATTAAGAGCTGAGATTAAAATTGGTTATAAAAAGTATTTAATTAAGTGAGAACTAAATAATTAGGTGTTAATTGTAATTAATTAATTATAGGTTTATTCAAGAGAAAGATTCATAATTCTCAAGATGCTCTCAAGTGAACAAAGTCTTATTAGGTTTAGGAATTCATATGATTCTTAGAAAAATTGACTTAAAAGTAAGAATCCTAATCTTTAATCATATTGTGACTTTATTTTCCTTTTTGTTTTGGTAATTCAAACTTAAATTAAAATATTCTCCATTCGGTTGTGTAAACAAATAAACACTTAAGTAACATAATACTTAATTCTCAATCTCTATGGGAGTATCTTTATTTACTACTTGCATGATTACATACACTTGCGGATTTCGCACACCATTTATCCTTAATCATGAGTGTGACTTTACTCATGATCATGAGGGTCTTTGCATGAAATCCTTAAACTTATTAAATGCCTTATGATTGTGATCTCATGCTCATAATCATGAGCAAGCTTCTCATGGGCAATGATTAAGACCATGAGGGTCTCTATCCTAAACTTAACTTCTGCGATTTTGAAAAAGTTGGATCATGGGAATGCTTATGGTCATGACTCTATTCATGAGCATCCCTACCACTTACAAAACTTTTCACATTTAAATGAGCATTACTATGAACCTATTTATATACACTTAAATCGCACATATTAGTAACTAAAAATTGAATCTTTAAAGTCACAATATAGGTGATTGAACCTTGATCATGCAAATGGTCAACAAACTCAGCTTAACAAGCTACTCAAGTAGCTTAAACTCGAGCTCAACTCAAGCATTTTTAGAGCTAATTTTGAGTATCTTGCAAGTTGTCTTAACTCATTTACATTAAGGATGAGTACAAGCTAAAAGAATATGATGGATTGAAAGATCTCTAAAATGTACTAAATTTTGGAGATTTGGAAAATACTTTTTTTTAGCACTATATCAAATTTAAAAATCTTTATAATGCACCATCCTATGAAATGGTTTGATTGATATAATATGTTTTAAAATGGATATCTAGGAATTCAAAAACTTTTAACACTAAAATTCTATATTTTTATACAAGTAAAATCATTATTAATTTAAAAAATAACAAAACAAAAAAATTCTTTTACATATATAAATAAAATTACACAATAAAATTATATCTAGTACAAATATTAATTTGAAAAAAATATTTCAATTCTTTTTATTAAATTAAATTTAGTAGATATTTTATTATGTAAATTTCAATCAAATGATAATAATTAGCCATAACTAAATTCATATATGTTACATTTTTATTTTATACGTAAAAATCAATTTATTTTTATCATGTATTTTGTACATATACTATATTTTCAATATTCAATCCAGAGATTTGCAAACATCTAGAGTTATACAAATAGAGGTGTTCATGGTTTATTTGGTCAATTTAAAACTAAAATTTCTAACCAAACTAATAAAGTTGGTTTTTAAGTTCTTAAATTCTTAATCAAACCAAACATCATTAAAAATTATCCAATCAAATGGTATTTAAATTTTGTTTTGGATTATCAATTAGATCAATTTAAAAAAAATAAATGAATAAAATAAAAAATTAAATTACATCTCATCAATACTATTAAAAATACTACAAAATGAAAAATTCATATAATGTAATTATCATTTGTAACATAATAGAGTTGCTATCATGAGGAATAAAAAAAAAAGGAAAATGGAGAGAGTTTGTAGTGAAAAAAAAAACAAAACAAAACTAAAAAAAATATAAGAGATAAAATGATGGATTTGTGGTTGTAAACTATAAAACAAAAAAGACCTAAAAAATAATGAGTCGTTCAAGAGTTTGCATACAATTATGTGAAAAAGAGTATGCCATGTATCCCACTTAGGGTTATGTATGGGTCTTCGAACATCCGAACAGTCCAGAAAAATCAAATAAAAAATCTCTAAAATCGAAAATGTTTATTGACCAATTGACTTTACCAAAACTGAATTGTCCAGAAAATATTTAATGGACCAGGTATGGAGACCACAAGTTCTCCAAACTGATAATCGAATCAGTTTTGAATTGCACCAAACCAAAGAACCAAAACCGGAACCAATATATATATATATATATATATATATATATACACACACACACAGAGATAAATTTCATTTATAACACATAATTATTATAAACTTAATTATTAATTATAAATATAGATATGTGTACAATATATATCATCTATATGTGTACAATTTATTACTAATTGCTCATTTAATTTTAAAATAAAAATAATTACTACTAACCTAAAAAGATATATTAAATGTGCAATTAGTAATAAATTGTCTAATTGTCTATATATATTTGTGTGTGTAAAGGTGCAATAATATAATAAAATTTTAATATTATAAACAAAAATTTTTATAGTAAAATTGATGGCTATATTCAAATTATTTTAATATAAATATTAAAATACAATTCAAAAGTAAAATTTAATTAAAAAATTTAATATTATTAGTATACAATATTTAATATAAAGTAAAAAATATATACTTTCTTATTTTTAATTTATTAGTTATTATTTTAAAATATATAAATTAACAATAAACTATACAATTTCATAAGATAAATAAAAATAAAAATAACAATAATAAAAAACATATATACTAATTCAAATTAATTCCTCATTTACTACAATTTTCAGCTCTGAATTGTTTTGAATTTAATTTTCCATTTGCTCCATTTCTCAGCTCCGAAAATTTGGAGCAATTCGGAGTGGAGAATTTTAATATTCGATTTGATTTCAAAGAGCCATTTTTAAAATTCTCCAAAAGTTGGTTATGGTCCAAAGAATTGGTATTCTCCGACTTACTCCAACCCATGCATAGTCCTAATCCCACTATCCTACACGTACGAGAATATATATATATATATATATATATATAATTTATTTGGTTCAGTTTTATTATATTTTAATTTTTCTAAGTTAAAACTAAACAAAAAATTTGGTTTAAAAATTTTTCAAACTATAACCAGCCATTAAATTTTCTAAAATATAATTTCGGTTTAAATTTATCTAAAGCAATTTGATTTGGTCAATTTTTGTGCACCCTTATGTACCAAAATATTTATTTAACTTGATTTGATTCAATTTAAAATTAAAATTATTTGATTCAGAATTTTGGTATGAGTTGATATTTTTTTTATCCTGTAATCAAGTCTTAATTTAGATCCTAACTTTTTTTTTTTTAATAAGTTTATATCCTAACTTTGACTAATAGGCTATTGAAGAATAGAACTGTCTTTTAAAGGATTGATATAGTATCTTATATTGGTTTTAAAAGCTTATGTTTTATAAAACTCAAGTTTTCATAAAGTTCTAGTAGGATATGGTCATAGAGTTGGAAAATGGTTGGAAAATTTTTAACTCTTGAATAATTGTTGGAAAATAAATTTTTTCATCATGTTTGCTCTTTTTTTTTTTTCCTCCTATTCATATATTGATAAATTTAATACCTCTATATATTTGAGGTTAAAGCTCCTACATACCTTAATTTGTAAAATTATGATTTGGCAGGAGAGCCATCATGCACCCGGTAACCTATGACTTTGGATCATTATTTTATAGGAAAATTTCATTTTAATCTTTTAAATTATATTTAAAGTTTCAAAAAGGCAAAATTAATTATTATGGATAGAAGATTTAAACTTATTATAACTTTTTTAGATCAATTAAGTTCATAATTTAATAAAAAAATTATTATTTTATACATTTTTGTAAATAAATATTTTTATTTTAATATAAAAACTAAAATAAAACAAAATTAAATTACTTTAATATTTATAATTATAAAAAATGAAAATCAAAAGAATAACAACTTTATAAAATATTATAAAATCTACATTGTAAAATTTAAAAATTAAAAATTAAAAAATTAGTAAAAATTGTTTACAAAGTAAATTGTATTTTAATTTTTGAGCCAATATTAGTCAACTTTATACAGAGAAATAATGTACTTCTAAAATTTAAATTAAAATAATTGAAAATTAAAAATTTTATTTATAGTTTAAAAAAGCCAAATTATTATATAGATTAAAAATATTTGTACATTTTTACTTTTTGCGTTAATTAAGTCGGTAATTTAATAAAATAATAAAAATAATTATTTTTATATTTTTTCATTAATATATATAGTAGTGAACATGGTTAATTAAGGTTTAGAGAAAAATTCAAAAATTAAGAGAAAAACAAAAGTTGATTTAGGAAAGAATAAATATAAATAAGAACAATAATAAAAAAAAAAGATAAAAAATGACAAGATCAAACATAAAATACAAATGATTTAAGTGAGTTTGAATTCTCAATTAATCGTACAACTCCCACCTCACTTATCACTAAGCAAGGATTTTTTAACCACCCACTTCAATCTATTAATTTAGATTTGGTTACACAAAAGTATTTCAAGGCTTGACTCTCAAAGCTTTACACAAATGAGTTTTTCTTGGATCAAATCAAACCACAACAAAAAATGCAAGTGTTTTCAAGATTTAAACTTAAACCTTTTCACTAGAGTTTTCAAGGCTAACTCACAATATTTTATAATAAGTATTTTTTACAATGGCTCAACACTAACTCAAGATTTAGATAGGTCCTCACTGCACATTATTTTAACTCCAAGAATGAGTAACCTATCTATGTCACTTTCTAACTCTCTCAAGAGTTTGGCTACAAGAGTGAATACAAAAAAAATTAATTCAACAAGTTTTCTAAGCATTAACTTTTCTAACATACTTTCCAATCTCTTCTTTGATTTATTTTGAGGAGATATTTGTATATTGAAACTTAAATTCTAGCTATTGTAGTCCATCCCTACTTTCTCTTTCTTTATTTTAACTTTTTGCAAAAGAACTAACGCTCACAATCATCAAGGGAGGTGTCATGATTATGACATGCAGTTTTATAACTATTGGAGTTTTGAAATATTATCGTTACAATTGTTGTCAAATCATCTCTGTGACACTTATGATCTTGAGTAGACTATAAACCATGCTACCACTTTTTTCCACTTAGATTTCACTTGCTCAGGATCATGATTGGAATACTCATAATTATAAGGGTGATGCTCATAACCATAAGGATCACTACCACTTTTGATTACTTGAATTCGGCTCTCTTTTGACTTATGATGCTCCTCACGATTGTGATAAAGATCATAAGGAGTCTTTTGACTCCCAAATGGCTTTACTTTCACTTTAATTTTTTGTTCATTAATTATGACTTTGATTGTAACATAGGTGCACATTTAAACACACATATTAGTAGACTAAAATTGATTGTTAAAGTCAAAACCAAGGGTAATTAGAGTTTAATCATGCTAAGGTCAACAATATACTTTTTTGACTTTAACAATCAATTTTTAAATGATAATGAAAAATCAATAAGTGTATATGTGTGCATTTTCCCTCAATACTCCCCATTAATCATATACCAACGAGTTTTGAAATTTCTCCCCTTTAATATCTACTAAGGTGAGTTAAACATGTCAAATATAAATAAGAAAACATGTCAATTTTCTCCCTTTTTTGGAATTCTACTTATAATTCAAGTATAGTTATTATCATTCAAAATGCAAAATGTCTTTCCTCCTTTGTCAAAGTGAAAAAGGGAGGAAAAAAATGAAGAGAGATCATGTAAGTACATAGTATAGACATTGACCAAACATAATGGCATCTATTAAGAAAAGAGTGAAATGAATACCAATTGAAAAATAAATGAACTAAATGAGAAAGGAATGATACCAATTTATACCTAATGACAAGTCAAATAAAAAATTAATCATGAAAAGTGAAGCATATGCTAAATATATATTAAAGACTTGGCAATAACAATCATGTCTGTCAATATGTAGTCCAAGAAGTGTTTTAAAAGATAAGGCATACCAAATGAAAAAATGATGCCAAATGAAAAGAAATAAGAGAATTACATATTAAAATTATGCAATTTTTTGTAAATGGTCAAATTCTCTTTGGACATGATAATGTTTGCATGTTGAATTACAAATCATCTATATTGGTTTTACTAACTTATCATTAATTAGCATATATAGTCAACTTTAACCACTTATACACAACATTACATTAAACATCTTTTAGTACCCAAGCTTTAATTGGTCTTGGTCTATTTATCTTAAAAAGTCTTTAGGTAAGAGGTTGATGTAAAATTTTGTATAGTAACACACTATTAGTATGTCCTAATTTCATGCAATAGAAATATTTAACATTGGCAAATATACTTTGCTTACTAATACGTGATTACCCTTCCATAAGAGTGATAAATATAGACTTTTCTAGGCATAGAATATTTGGAATGAGAATGCAAACCACAAGCATGAATCTTGGAGACCGAGAGTGCGCATAAGACATATATTTTTAAATGTGCATGTGGTTGCATGCTTTGGAGTGTACCATTTTGTGTACATGAAAGCATGTTATGGTTAGGTTCTTAGCCCTTGCTTTGAAACCTTGAGTCTTAGAAACATTAGTCTTTAGAGGGTTTTCTATGGCACTTAGATTTATAAGACTTTAGGTCTTAGAATCTTGAGCTCTAGAGCTCTCACATGAAATAAGGAATGAGGCAGGATTAACTTTGATGAATTTGGAGGGACTTGATGATGTAATGGCTCCATTAGTATAACCAAGTCCAAATATTAAACCATGTGACCTTTGATTATAAAGGAGATGATCAAGGGTCTCTTTTTCTTTTTAAAATTTAGCCTTTTAGTTTTAAAATTTCTTTTGCAAGCAACTTATTTTCTTTTTGTAGTTCTTTTAAGATCAATTTTTAAAGATATAGAGGATTTCAAATCATGAGATAGTTTCTTATTTAAGAAAATAATATTTGAAAAATTCAAAATTCAAAACTTTTAAACAATTTTAAAAACTATTATTTATGGAACTTTTTCTTTGAAAGTAATTTTTGACATTTTAAAATTAATTTTTTTTATTAAGGAGCTCTCATAATCAAGTTTCTCATTATCATTAAGTTTATTATCACATAAATCATCACATAAATTATTATAAGAAAAGTAAGAAGTGGAGGGTATCTTATAGTTATCCTTTAATGCTATGAAACAAAGGTTGGTACCTTCTTATTGTTCCTTCTCCATTTTTTATTTGGAAGAATCATCCCAAGTAGATTTTAAGGCTTTTTCCTTTCTTTCTTTTCCTCTTTTGCTATTGTACTTAAGCCTTGGACATTCACTCCTAAGGTGATTAGGCTTCTTGCACTCATAACAAGAGACTTCCTTATTCTTCTTAGAGTCACTCCTCTTAGACTCTTTATGCTTGCTCAATTTTTTCTTCTTCAAGTACTCCATAAAGTATTTTGTGAATGATATAAGATCTTTATCATCTTCACTTGAATCTTCAAGGTCACTTTCATCATTTAAGTCTTATAATGCTTGGAGTCATAGGCTCTTCTTTTTTTCCTCTTTATTTTATTGTTCCTCGTCCCTTTACCTTAAAGTAAACTCATGAGTAAGAAGCTTACCAATGAGCACATCAGTTCAGAGCTTTGAGAGATCATGAGCTTCCTTAATAAAAGGTTGCTCTTGATTCTCAACCCTTCTTAGGTAGCACTTTTAAGATTTTAATGTTGATTACTTCTATAGAGTAGTGCTTACTCAACTTCATTTTTATGATGGACTATTGAGGCTTTATTTTAAAAAATTCATACTCATACACATAGATTTAGAATTTTTTTATATCTTATTTAGATATTGCCCTTATCTAAGGTCTCTTACATCTCATTGGTTAAAATATAATATTGAAGTTTGCCTTCTTTCTCTCTTGACATTAAAAAAAAAAAGAACTAATATAGCCCTTTTTTTCCTTATGGTTTTCCTCCCTTTCTTCTTGAGACCACTTTTTCCTTCAGAATTTGAATTCCTTCAACCATTTTCATAGGAGGGTTCTGCCTATCTAAGATCACATTCTATAATCTAAGGATCACTATCAAGGAAAAACTTAATTTGTATTTCCAAAAAGAGTAGTCACTCTCATCGATCTATAAGTTTGTAAAGAAAGAAATTCACTCCCCATGATCTTTTATCTTGCAATAAAATTCCTAGACTCATTACTTTAATACTAATTATTGAAGCCCTAAAAAGTGGGTGAATATGTTAATTAAGGTTTAAAGGAAATTTTAAAAATTAAGAGAAAAATAACTGTAATTTAGGAAAGAATAAATACGAACAAGAACAAGAATAAGAAATATAACAAAGACAAGATCAAGCATATGAACACAAATGATTTTAGGGAGTTCAAATTCTCAACCAATCATATGTCTTCCACCTAACTTATCCCCAAGTTTTTTAAACCATCAACTTCAATCTATTTATTTAGATTGATTACACAAGATTTTTTTTTTTCAAGACTCAATTCAAACCTTTACACAAATAAGTTTTTCTTGACTTAACTTAAACCACAATAAAAAAATTCAAGTGTTTTCAACTTGAATATAAAGAAAATAAAGAAATTTTGAGTTTATTTAGATTTGTTACACAATATTTTTTTTAAGATTCAACTTAAACCTTTATACAATGAAAACATATCTCAATCACTCCCTAAATATTTTAAGAGTTTGATTACAAGAGTTGAATACAAAGAAAATTTAATTCAAGAAGTTTTCAAAGCAATAAATTTTATTATTAATTTTTCTAACAAACTTTCTAACCTTTTCAATGTGTTTTGAGGAGGTATTTATAGTTAGAGACTCAAATTCTAACTATTGAAGTTCACTTAAAATGTATTCATTTTTTCCTTCATTTAATGTTTTCTTTAACTTTTTGTAGGAGCAATAATGCTTATACTCATAAGGGGAGGTGTCACAATTGTGACCTCCAATTTCATTATCATTAAAGCACTAAAATAGTTGTTATAAAGGTTACCAAATCAACCCTTAACTCTCACAATCATGAGCAACTTCTTCAAGACTGTGAGAGTTCTCCTCATGACAGTGAAGGGTGTTGCCACTTTTCTTCTCTTGAATTTCACTTGCTTGGGATCTTGATTAGGATGCTCATGATTGTGAGGTTGATGCTCATGACCATGAGGATCACTGTCACTTCAGATGACTTGAATTTGACTTTTCTTTAGCTTATGATGCTCCTTATCACAACTATGACCAAGATCATGAGGAGTATTTTGACTCCTAAATGGCTTTGTTTTCACTTCCATTTTTTATTCATTGATTATGGCTTTGATCCTAACATAAATACACACATAAACACATATATTAGTAAATAAAAATTGATTGTTAAAGTCAAAACCAAAGGTAATTGGAGATTGATCATGCAAAAATCAACATATTTTTTTAAGCCCATATTTAATTTTGGGCTAGGAGTATATTAAGCCCATTAATTTTAATTCTAAAAGCCCAAATTAAATGAAAATCCTAGTTTATAAAGAGCTACTTAATGACAGAGGTTGCGAAAAATTTTGTAGATAACGGTGACTATTCATAGACAACTTGGGGAAGTGGATCATGCATGAAGAGTTATGCAAATTTTTTTATCTAGTAACAAAAAACTTTTAAGTTGAAGAATTAATTTGAAGGAATAAATTATGTAATTATAAAAGGACACATAAATCATAGAGGGGCATTACCAATCATCATCAATAACCAATAACCATAAATTACTATCAAGACTCTGTTTACTTTTCTTTTTCATCAATGCAAAGTTTTATTTTCAATTCTCAACAAATTTCTATATATCAATTATCATTCTTGTTGAAATTTAAGTAAATTGAGGTAAAGGCACTTGAGAATCTATTTTCATTTGATAAAAATAAAAAAAATATTTTATGGTAATAATCCTCTGGCATGCTCAAAATTCAACCAAATCCGGTTTGCTAAAAATTGCACCAACAATTTTATTTAAAATAACTATAAATTTTGCTTTAAATTTTTTTTAAATATTTATGAAAAGTGCCTTCATTTTCTAAAATTTATTTGTTTACCATTCTGATAATTACTTTCATCTACCTTTCTACCCATTAATTATTTATTAATCATATATTTTGTTATTTATTTATGAAAAAAAATAATGTTCGTTTGAGCCCAAAATATAATTTTTTATTAGTCCATAATTAATTTTAAAAGTCCAGTTTATAGGCAGTCTTAAGGAAGAAGTAAATTAAAACTTTTTGAATTTTTCTTATAGAATTTATGTTAGTTGGGGGGAAGAAGAGACATGAAGTCTCTAGAATTTTCTATTGAGGAGTTGAGGAATTGAGGAAGAAGTAAGCTCTAAGTAGCAACTTGAAACTATAGATTAATAATTAGCTTGCATTAATTGAAGAAAACTGATGGAGAAATCTGTGTATAAAAGCAAGAAAGAGTGACAGATAAGATCTAAAATCAACCAATCATCATCAATATATCATTTTCAAACATATTTTGAATATTTCCATTTCTAGTATTTCATATTCGCTAACTTTCCAATTTAGGATTTATTACATTAAGTTTATAAATACTTTGTTGTTGTAAAGCTTTTTTTATATTTTTTTTGGACAATAAATAATAATATTCATCACTATGAAACGCTAACCATTACATTGTTAAGGAGCAAATCACTAAGTACCTTAGGATTACGCAAAATTAAACAATAAATATCACCATTATATATTAAAAATATATATTTTGATAACCAGTGTGCAACCTGTTTAGAGAATCTATTAATAAATTCTATTCTAACCTATGTATTGCTAATCTTTTCTTTGACAGCTTAAATATCTTCTATGACAACAGCTAGCTCCTAATTAACATGCTTTATTTTGCTTCCAATGGCTACTTCCACCTCTTTTGCATCTAATTATATGACTACATTATTCAAACTGTAGTTTTTAACAAATGTGATTACTTCTTTTATCATTAAAGCTTCTGTAACAATAGTTGATATGCATCTTATCTTTTTTGTTGTAACTTTAACTATGTCTCCTTTATGATCTAGCCAAATAAAAGCCACCTGAGCCTCCTTTAGGTTTGGATTGAACGCTGCATTACAATTCACTTTAAGTTGACCCCTATCTAGCCATTTCCATCTTTTGGAAATGTCTGAAGTTTTTTGTTTAGCTTGCTTTTGAGAATTAGCAAAATCCTTCCATTTTCCATTATTGTTGTATTTTGGACACCACTATTCTAGGATCACTAGCTATTTTTTGAAGATCTTTGCATTCCTGTTCTTATATATTTACTAATAAGTAAGAGCAGCCAATTTAAGCCTCTATTATCCCTTTTCGAGTTCTAAAAGATCCACTACCTCCTTCCATTATGATGTGAAAATTAGAAACCCACTTTTATGGGTGTATACAAAAAAAGAGTGTCAAACCAAACAAGTCTTGCCTTTGGGCATACAAATAAGGCATTAAGCCTCTATTATCCCTTTTTGAGTTCTAAAGATCCATTACCTCCTTCCACTATGATGTGAAAATTAGAAACCCACTTTTCTAGGTGTATACAAAAAAAGAGTGTCAAACCAAACAAGTCTTGCCTTTGGGCATACAAATAAGGCATGTTCAGTAGTCTCATATGCTGAATTACAAATCTAGTATCTAATGTCAATTTTGATTCTTCATTTTACCAAGTTCACCATGGTTGCCATGAGTCTTTAATACATCATTAAATGAATATCTTTATTTTAATTAGAAGTTCAAGAGTCCAAACTGATTGCTAAAACCTTTTAGTTGGAGTTTGAGATGTAATTGGGAGAGTTCCATTTAACTTACTATTTTTTTTTTGGATTTTAAGTAGTTATACCCAGACCTTACTATGTAATGCCCTTACCTCTTATAGTGCCATTTTATACGATCTTTTCATCCTTGTCCTATTAGTGGAACTTGCTCAATAGCCTTTATCTCTATTTTATTAAACAATTCTTTCTAAACTCCTAAATCCTACCTTTTTTGTTGTTAATTAATTAAGTCTTTAATTAATAAAAAAGGTGTGTCCATTGGAGCCTTAGATAGCACTCTAAACTGAGGAAGACTTAGAACCCACTTGTCCTCCCAGATATTGACTAGTTGGCTTGATAAAATATTCCACTTGCTGCCTTTTTTCATTAAATCCCTTCCTTATAAAATGCTCGACCAAATTGAAGAAGGCCTATAACCTCACTTTGCTTTAAGAAAACTCGATTGTGGAAAGTAGAAGCTCTTGAACAACCTTCCACAGAAAGAAGAAGGTTTCATGATGAGATTCTAGCTTTATTTGGCTAATAAGGTTGTGTTGAACAAAGCCTGGAGGATCACTTTTACAGACATTTTTCTTCTTACTTAAGACAGACTTTTAGCTTGCCATCCCTACACATTTTGTAACATTTTGTCACAGATGGTATTACACAGCTGAATTTTACATCTTCCTTACTCCGTTGGTATTCCCAAATACTTTGTTAAAGCCCTAGATTCCTTTTATGCTAAGGATCCTTGCAATTTATTATCTCACTAACCAAGGATCATTTCTATTAAATAATATTCCAAATTTGTTTAGATTCACCTTTTGTCCTAAAGCCTCACTGTATAAATGCATCAATGTTGAATCTTTCTAGCTTCTATAGCCTCAACTCTTCCAAATAAAATTGTGCCATCCATAAATTGTATATGGGTGATTGCTTAACTGCCTTATTTAATTTTATAGCCAACAATTCTTTAACTTCATGATTCTTCCATCTTCATCCAAGAAAATACATCATAAATCAAAATAAGCATATAAGGTAAGAAGGGATCCCTTTACCTTAACCTTCACTTTTTACTTATCTCCATTAACTAGAATGACATAACTCATTATTTTAATACATTCCATGTCCAAAGCAATCCACTTTTATCAAAGCCAAAACAAACTAGAACCAATTCCAAGAATTCCTAATTCACCCAGTCATATGCTTTTTCCATGTCTAACTTAATTGCCATATTAAAAATTTTATATCCTCTAAGCCCTTTAAGGCCATGGATAGTCTCATAAGTAATAATGATATTTTGTTGAATTGCCCTATTA
The DNA here is from genome assembly GCA_947683625.1 of Mallotus nudiflorus. Lineage (NCBI taxonomy): Eukaryota > Viridiplantae > Streptophyta > Magnoliopsida > Malpighiales > Euphorbiaceae > Mallotus > Mallotus nudiflorus. Next base: position 5,419,305 of record CANTUR010000049.1, on the reverse strand, counting down.
GGCATAAAGGCTATCTAATTAGGAGTAATCAAAATATTAATCCACCTCATCAATTTATTACTATAGTTTTAGATATCACTTTATATGAGAAATTATAACAGCTTATTGGTCTAAAATCCTTTAATTTTTTTGGACTCTTAACTTTAGGGACTAGAGAAATTAGAGTTTTATTCAACTTAGGATTCATTTTTCCTATTGAATAAAATTCTTTTACTAGGTTCACCACATCAGACTTAACAGTGTTCCATAAGTCCTGAAAAAATGCACTTGGAAACCCATTTGGGCTTGGAGCTTTTAATATGCCCATTTAAAATACTGCCTCTTTTCTTGTTGGGTTCTATGATGCAAAACGCAACAAAAATTAAAATTTAATTCATAAAAACACTAAACCCAAATCCATGTAATTCGAATAAATCAATTTGAAAAGGATTCCAAGAACCCACCTAGATGATCTTATGGCAAGATGGTTGGAAGGAAGAGAGGGGGTTCACTCTGGTGACACCCTACTTTAAGCTTTTCATATAGGTCTTATTGAATCAAGACGCTGCTAATAAAGCTATGCCCTCTACTAGTATCCATATGAACAAAGAATCTAAAGCAAAGATGGTGTACTAGCACCCTTTATAAGAAAACTCTTTATTTTATTTTCTCTCTATATGTTTTCTTTTCATAAAAGAAGTGGTAGAAGGATAAGAGTTTGAGAGACTTATGAAACCTTAGAGAAAGAGATATTTTATATAGATATCACATCTAGGGTTTGCTAAACCACTTACTTACCAAAACAGTTTTGGTAAGTCTAAGCTTCCTCTTTTATTTTTGTTCTATTTCTACAACTAGAATTATTTCTTAATTAATTAAGATAACTTTTACCTTAATTAAATACGAAAATAAATAAATATAAATATATACAAATCTATATTTATTTATTCTTTCAAAGAGATTATCATTAGGTTTATTAACCTAATACTACTTTGGACCTATTCTAAATGTGTGATCCTGTAGGTTCACACAACATTAGCAATGGGCCTAAAATTTGCATTTAGCCTACAAGTCATAATTGGTCTCTAGCAAGACATTATAACTACCTAAGTTGTATGAAGGTCGATAATCCGATACAACCTAATCCATAGCGTGTATTATAGTCCTTTTGTCACGCGATATCTTGATTGAACATAAGGCATGGAATATGTTATCCTTATATTATTCAATTATATTATTTCTCGATCTTAAGAAAACTGATATTAATAACTCTTTATTAACTCATTCCAGCATGGCTATGCATTTTCTCAGTCTTACTCATCGAGGGGCCCATAGATATCTTCTTATAATTAATGAGGGATAAATTTCATCTTAATCACTCACATCCCTCACATAACTTATTCTATATTGAATCATAACATGTTTTATCATCCAGTTAAAGATGACATAGGGATATGTCAAAATACAGAACTTATCATATAGGAAACCATGGTAATTTTAGGTTAGAGGACTCAAATAATACTATTATGGTGAGAATTACCTATGATAATTATCCATGGGGTGTTCTTATAATGGGTCAATCCAGTAGACCATTTCACCAAATATGTACTTATAAGTTTTACTTAATATCTTATATATATGATCAGAAAAATATAATCATTAATCAAACTCATACTAGTCTTTATTCATTATTGTTCCCATAATTATGAATAACTAGGGATATTTGGACTAGAATTCAAGTATCATCTAAGAGTTTTACTATCAAGTCATATACTTAATGACCTTAGGTAGAATTAACTAATTAAGGATAATATTAGAATTAGCTAGTAATAATAAAAATGCCTTTTTATTAATAAAATAGAAATATAACAACGTCAAAGTGTGGCCATTATATAATTGACCTAGGGTATAACACTAATATTTCTTTGATCTCTGCTAACACATGTTAGTTCATAGCCTTCGTTACCAATTGAGGGATGCACTGTATCATTGCTTGATCCATATGATTATGTTCCTCTTGGTACAACTTTTGGAAGAATTGTTGAACTTCTTTCTTTACTTTGTCTCAGAAGTTAACCATCCACCATTCTTATTCTTGATTCTCACTAATTAATTCCTTTGTCTTCTCTAAATTGTAGTGAGATGAAAGAACTTTGAATTTCTATCTCCAGCTTTCAACCAATCAACTCTATACCTTTATAACCAGTGAAGTTCTTCTTCACACCACAGGTCTTAAATTTCTTTTTTTAACCTCAGCTTTTCCTCTTTATCTTCCTTTGTAAATTCTCCTTCATAAAGTGCATTGATTTTTTCTTTTAGATGTTGGATTTTATTTTTTGGGTTCCTAAAAATGCCTTTGCACCATATTTATAACACTTTTGAGCAATTAAACAATTGTTGGATTAGCATGATTTGATCTTGAGTGTTTACTCTTTCCTATTCTTTCTTTATTATCTTTTTGCATTCATCTTCCTCATTCCACTTAACTTCGAAACTGAATCTTTGTCTTTTCTTTTTTATGTTCCATTTTAGTTGTACTATTAAAGTTCTATGATCTGAAGCCATAAAACTTTCATATATCACTTAAGCATTCTCAAAAATCATCCTCAAATCTAATGATGCCAACGCTTTATTAAATCTGGCCATTATTTTGGCATCTTCCATTTGCCAATTACGTCACAATAATCCATAAGGTTTAGCAATTGTATTGCTTGAGACCATTTGAAATAATTTCCTCTTTGTTTGTCCCCTGGATTTGAATACAAGTTGAAGTCCCAAGCTATAAGCTAAGGCAACTTGCTTGTTATTGCTAGGGATTTTACTTCCTCAAGCACTAGATCTCTTTTCCTCTTGTCTGGATCTCCATAAAAGCTAATAAAATGCCACTGATTTTCTTCATTTATGATTGCATCAATGAAATTTCTCGATTTTCTATAGATCTGCACGTCCCATTCTCTCCTCCACCATAATGCCAGTCCTCTAGCTCTTTTTATAAGTTCAATATACTCACTAAAATCAAACCCATTTGATTTTCTCAAGTTGTCCATCTTTTGTCTTACTTGTTTGGTTTCAATAAGAAAAACCATTTGAAAATTGTATTTTACAACCAAATCTTATAGAGCTTCGCTATTATCCAGTTGCCTATACCTTAACAGTTCCACAAAATGATGCTTATTATGCCTAGTAAACCTTGTTCTTTCTTGTACTGATCAGACATAATCCCACTGATAGTGTAGCAATTAACAACTCTCATAAAGAGAAACTAAAATTTCTCATAAAGAGAAACTTTTGCTTAATGAAGTATGAACTTTTTTTATCTTCAATCTACCAAAGTAATAGAAGTAATAATGGAAAGAAGACAACAAATGTGAAAATTTTAAAGTAAAAGAACTTAATGGAAACTTTGCCAGAAATGTGGGACCAAATGAAATTTTCTAGTGCATTATTATAAGAATTATAGAGAGTTTTTTTTCTTTAAAGAGAGTATAGAATTAAATACGAAGGGATTTAAAAGTTGTCAATTTTTCCAAGCTAAGGCGCTTATATTAAGTATAGGAATATATTAAGCTTATTGATATAAATACATGAAATTAGAAATGTATTTGACCCTCATATTTTAGAGCTTATTGAGATCATTATTATATATGATTTAATTTTTTTCTTAATTTCTCATTTCTCTAATGATGGAATTAAAGTTGTCAATAAACATCAAATAAAGAACCTTAGGCATCCTAGCCTTTGGTTTTCTCTCAAAAAAACCAGCTACTGTTCACTTTCTTTTCCATTGCTCCACCTACTGGTTTTGAATTATTTTTTGCTATTTTGGCCATAAAATCATTCGAACACCAACTTTTCTTTTGTTCTTTGTTTATAAATAAACTTGTTCATGAGTTATAAACTCAAGCTTTTCCCATTGTTTTAATATATATTTTGATGATAGCATAGTATAGTTTGATGATATTTTGTTGCTGGATCAAATTTAAAAATAAATTTTAAGAGGTCCAAAAGATTCCAAGAATGAAGCTCTCATTTCTCAAGCCCATGAGTTTCCAAAATTCTAAAAGCTATAATCTTGCTAAATGAAAACCGGATTCTCTTACGGAAAACAAGCAAATTCTTCCCTCTATGGGTTCTCTTCACACCAGGAATAATATTACCTTGCTAGAAAGTTCAGCTTTCTTCATTACCCTCATGGTTTTTACAGGGAGCCAGAATTCATTACTCTTACCCATAAAATACTTTATCTTTTATAGTTGTAATTCTGGTGGCTGCCACGTAGGTTAAAGTGTCATTGCTGTTTCTTTTATTGTTCGAAAAAAAAAATTGTCAATAGCTTTTTATGGTCTAATTTTTCTGAAGCTATTTTTGATAAGAAAGTTATGTGACCTACATATTCAAAAATTATATGATAGAAATTAGCTTTTTTTTTTTGCTTTCAAATTAGCAACGATAACAAATTTTACACTTAAAAGAATGCCCATGACTTTTACAGATATTATCATTTAACAGCCGATTTTGAAACTAATCTTTTGTTGCTGGTTAAAGCATCATGCAGGCCTCAACCAATTAGATTGATGGGACCACATGGGAAACAGCTTTTATTCACTTCTTTTAATAAAAATATAGCCAGTATTACAACTAATTAATTAATGGATTAACTTGTAGCTCCTTTTTTTTTTTGTTACAACGGAAAAAAACTTGTAGCTCCTCTTTGTTTTCTTATATATATAAACCCTTTCATTACCACTAAAGTTAAAACGGAGAGAAATAGCAAGCAAGTACTGCTTCTCCGCTGTTTTTCACCTATATTTTGTGGTGCTTAGTAATTACTAACTTATCCTAGTCTCCGCCATGGCGATAATGCTGAGATCTCTGCTCACCGTCATGCTTTCCACTCTCATTTTCTTCTACATTTCAGGTACCAACTTCTCTTCTCTTTCGCTTTTTGCTTTGTCACAGTAAGATCTAAAACTCCAGCTCTTGAACTTTGCTTATGGTTGTTTTTATTTTTGTCTTAAAAGTTTCCGAGTCCAAGCTCAAAAGCACCACTGTGTTTTCGTGATTTTAGTAAACATTGACATTTTCTTGTTAAACACAGAGGTCTCATCAACAACAATAACACTATACAACAAATGTGCACATCCAGTATGGCCAGGAATCCAACCAAGTGCAGGAAAGCCAATCCTAGCTCGCGGTGGTTTCAAGCTCCCACCCAAAAAGGCCTACTCACTCAAACTCCCGCCACTGTGGTCAGGTCGCTTCTGGGGTCGACATGGCTGCTCATTTGACAAATCTGGGCGTGGCCGCTGTGCTACAGGAGACTGTGGTGGTGCCCTTTTCTGCAATGGCATTGGTGGTACCCCACCAGCTACATTAGCAGAAATAACTCTAGGAAATGACCAAGATTTCTATGATGTTAGTCTGGTAGATGGGTACAATCTTGCAATCTCCATTACCCCATTTAGAGGATCAGGTAAATGTAGCTATGCAGGCTGTGTTAGTGACTTAAACATGATGTGCCCAGTGGGGCTACAGGTGAGATCCAAAGATAACAGAAGAGTAGTGGCTTGTAAGAGTGCTTGTTTTGCTTTCAATTCTCCAAGATACTGCTGCACAGGGAGCTTCGGCAACCCTCAGTCTTGCAAGCCAACAGCTTATTCGAGGATCTTCAAGACAGCCTGCCCTAAAGCCTACTCTTATGCGTATGATGACCCCACCAGCATTGCTACTTGCACTCGTGGTAGCTATTTGGTCACTTTCTGCCCTCATCACCGCTGATTATGGTCGGGATGTTTGTTTGTTGCTTAATTTGATATTGTTTGGGTTTTAATTAGTTGATTAATGGAGCTATTAATATATTTAATTACTTGGGTTTGGAGCATGTAGTCATATTTTAGTGGGACTGAACTGATGTTCTTCTTATATGGTGATAATTATTATATATAAAGATATAATAATATTTTATGTTAGTCTCATTAATGTGGTCTGATTATTGTTGTTGTTAGGCAAAATCCATTTTTAATCTCCTGAATTGCAGTGGTTTCTATTCAATTTTTATTTTTTTATTATATTATTATTTATGTAGTTATTAATATATAAATAAATAATAGTATAAAAATTTAATGTTTATATAAATAATAATAGAAAAATTCAATAGAAAAATTACTGTAATCGGGGAGCATAAAAATGATTTTTGCCTTATTATTATTGTTATTGTTTTCAGTATTCATCTCATGTTTTTACTGGCAAGTAGGATATTTTTACAGCATTGGAGTGGTAAAGCAATTTTACCTGCTCTGCCAACTTACTTTATCATGACTGGCATTGCATAAAAAATCTGTCTGCAACACAGTTTCTTTTTTCTTTTTTCTTTTTAACGTACAATGAAAATCATTTTGCCCATTGGATCTGGGCTCAGTGTCGTATTGAGCATTTTTTTTTTAATATTTAAAAATTACGTATTAAATGAAGTATTAAGTATCGGAGTGATAATTTTTTAAAAAAAGTATGTGATAGAATTTAAATTTTTTTGGGATTAAGAGGAGAATTATTTTTTATTATATAATTCATATGATTTATCTATTTAAAAAAAATACATTTTAAAATCTTCATCAATGTGATATTTTTTATGGTAAATAGAGGGTCAGACGATCTAAAAAGTGTATGGATTGCATTAATTCTGCCTTTTTAAACTAAAAATAACATGATTCAAAACTTTATATTTTAATATTTTTTAAAAAAATTATCATTTAATTATTTTCTAAAAAATTAAAATTTTTCTAGATCATACAAATTACCATTTATATATGATAAAAAAAATTGGCTTTATTTTAAGATTTTTATTAAAGTTTTATTCTGAGAATATTTTATAATACATTTTTTATTTAGTTTTCTAAATCAATTATTTCTTTTTAGTTAGTATCACTCATAAATTTTAATTAACAAATTATTTTTTAATCAATATATATATATATATATATATATATATATATATATATATATATATATATATATAATTTTGAGTTAAGAATTATATATGTATAATCATTGAATTTTTTATTTATTAGCAATATAAATAACTTTTATTTTAAAATATGTATTCTTATTCCATTTAAAACATTCTAATTCTATAATATCTAAAATATCATTCTTCTATTTTAATAAAAATTGTCTTCTAATCAACTTAAAATATCTCTTTTATTCAATTAAAAATATTTTTTTATTTAACATAAAAGGTAAAAAATTAGTAGTTTTTGAACCATTTTTAATTTTTATATGCATATTAAAAATATATATTCAGTCTCTATAAAAATTAAGTAAAATATTGTTGCGTTTAAATTTTAAATTCTTATTTTATAAATTATTTGATTGATTTATATTTTAAATTTATTACAATTCTTCAATTAATTATTTTAAAAATATAAATTATACACCGTTCACACAATAGGCGAATTAACAACTAAATTTTTTTCTTAATTACCCTTTTGTGACTCACATATTTACTATAATCTCTAACTAGAAAGTGTACATATTATATTTTGGAGGCATCATTACCGTAGAATTATATATATATATATATATATAGCAAATTTGTGTAGAGAATCTTTATCTGCACAGCACTAGCAATTTCATTAGATTACTACTTGAAAAAGGAAAATAAAGATTTCAACCTTCACATGGCTGGCTGCTGGCTGGTCATTATAGAAGTTGTCTTGTCTCAATTTCATTATGGAGGATACAACTTTACAAATTTTTTTATTGGCAAATCCCATAAAAACTCTTAAACGTATCCTATTTCTAGTTTTAGCCTCTCAAATTTTATTTTATTTATTTAGATACTTAAATTTTATGAATTTAAAAATTTAAATCATTATGTTAATTTTTTTACATAAATTATTTACTTTTAATCCTAAAGTACATAAATTTATATATATATATCTAAATAATTTTAATTTTTAAAAATAAATAAACAAGTTAATGTTAAAATAAAAAATTATAATAAAACTATTATTTTTTTACAATATTTTAAATTATATTAGTTTTATTTTCAATAAAACTTATATTTTCAAAATAAAATATTATTATGCAAAAAAACACCGTAATTAAAAGAGATTATGATAAAAAAATAATTATTTAAAATTTAAAATTTATATTTTTAATTCATTTTTTTATTTTTTTACAAAATTTTAATTAAATTATTATGATTAATTTTTATAATATAAATTTTATAAATAGTGAATATCAATGCGTGCATGTACATCACCAAAAACAATAATAGATTTTCCAAGCAATTCAAAATTTTTATAACCATTATCTTAATATTCATTTTTTTATCATGCTTTTTGTGTATAGAAAAAAATTATATTATAAAAATATATTAACAAAAATTTAAAATATTGTGAACAATAGTAGTATTGTTAAATTTTTTGTAATCTTAGCATTAACTTGTTTGTTTATTTTTAAAATTTAAAATTATTTAAATATGTATATAATAATTTAAAATATTAGAAATTTAAAATAATTTATTTTTTATCGGTAAAAAGATTTTAAAAGTGATATAAATGTTAAAAAGTAAAAAATTGTAAAAATGTTAAAAATATAAAATTTTAGGGACAAAAAAAAATTTGTGTTAAAAATTTTACAGAATAATTAAAACTTTAAATCTGTAAAATTTAAGAATTTAAATATTCAAAACGAAACTTGAAGGAACTAAAGCCTTAAGAGCCTTAAAATGCATTTTGCCTTTCTTATAAGATGGTCTTGGATCAAAATTGAGTGGAATAATAAAATAAAATTCAATTTAGAAATTATTGTTTGCTGTAATTATTTACTTTTAGAGAATGTTTAATACTTGATTATTGCACGTTGTGGTTTGCTCTTGCCTCTGTACCCGCCTTCACCGATCATCATTATTGTTGTTGCCTCTTGTTTTATTTAAATTTTACCTTGTCTCTTTTTCATTAATAAAAAATTAAAACGATATAAATATTAATACATTATATAATTATAGAAAAACGAATTTTATAAAAGAAACTGTTGTGAAATAAAGATTGAATTACTTATTTTGTTATAGAACTAAACTTGAATTTAGTAGTATTTAACTATAAGAAAAATATTTTATAGTAGAATGATTTTGAGAGAATTTAGAAAGAGTTTGGAGAGAATTTAGAGAACTATAATATTGAAAGAATTTGGAGAGTAATCTATCTTTTCTTCTTCTTAATCTTAACATTCTCATTAATGAATTTCAATCCCTTTATATAGAGATTTTCTTTTCACTATTTGAGAACTATTCTCTCACAAGCAATATATTGTTCATTCACAAGCAATATATTGTTCATTCACATTCATAATACTCCCCCTTGAATAACAATATTTTGCAACTGCCTCGTTAAAACCTTGCTAAATAAAACCCAGTGGGAAAAACTTTAGCTTAAGGAAAAAGAGTACAGTGCATGATATTCTCCCCCTCAAGTTGATATGTATAATCTTCCTTCACATAGTATGTAGATGTCGCATTCCAATATCGTGAACGTGCTTTCTAAAGATTGTAGTTGGAAGTGCCTTTGTGAAAAGATCAGCTGAATTCTGGCTAGACTGAATATACTTGATATCTATATGATTGTCTTTTATTAGCTCTTGAGTGTATGAAAAGTATCTTGGAGGTATATGTTTGGTTCTATCACTTTTGATATATCCTTCCTTTAATTGTGCAATGCATGCTGCATTATCTTCATATAAAATTGTTGGACTTTTATTGACTGGAAAACCACAAGATTCTTCAATATGATGTGTCATTGATCTAAGCCACACACACTCTCTACTTGCTTCATGTAGTGCAATAATTTCAGAATGATTTGAGGAAGTAGTGACAAGCGTTTGTTTCTGGGAACGCCAAGAAATTACAGTTCCATTATTTGTGAACACATAGCCTGTTTGAGATTTTGCTTTATGAGGATCAGATAAATGCCCTGCATCTGCATAACCAATCAATTCTTGTTTTGAATTGTTAGAATAAAATAAACCCAAATCAACATTTCCTCGAAGGTATCGAAGTATATGTTTGACCCCTTTCCAATGCCTTTTTGTTGGAGCTGAACTGAACCTCGCTAATAAATTAACTGCAAAAGAAATGTCAGATCTAGTACAATTAGCAAGATACATTAGAGCTCCAATGGCACTGAGATATGGAAATTCAGGACCAAGAATTTCTTCATTTTCTTCACAGGGTCGAAATGGATCAGTTTCAATATTGAGTGATCTAACGACCATTGGAGTACTTAAAGGATTTGCTTTATCCATATTAAAGCGTTTCAAGATCTTTTCTGTGTAATTTGATTGATGCACAAATATCCCATTGTGCATTTGCTCAATTTGTAAACCAAGGCAATACTTGGTTTTTCCAAGATCTTTCATTTCAAATTCTTCTTTTAAGTATACTGTTGCTTCATGGATCTCATTTTCTGTTCCAATGATATTCAAATCATCAACATATACAGCTATAATCACAAATCCGGATATTGTTTTCTTAATAAAAATGCATGGGCAAATAATATTACTCACATATCCTTTATTAATCAAATAATCGCTTAAACGATTATACCACATGCGCCCAGACTGTTTTAACCCATATAAAGATCTCTGGAGCTTGATCGAATACATTTCTTTGGGTTTTGTACTTAATGCTTCAGGCATTTTAAATCCTTCAGGGATTTTCATATAAATGTCATTATCAAGTGATCCATACAAATAAGCAGTCACAACATCCATAAGACGCATTTCTAATTTCTTAGAAACTACTAGGCTAATCAGATACCTGAACGTAATTGCATCCATAACAGGAGAATACGTTTCATCATAATCAATTCCTGGCCTTTGTGAAAAACCTTGAGCTATAAGTCTAGCTTTGTACCTTATTATTTCATTTTTCTCATTTCTCTTTCGTACAAAGACCCACTTGTATCCTACAGGTTTCACATTTTTAGGCATAGGAATAATTGGCCCAAAAACATTTTGTTTGTTTAGTGAGTCCAATTCAGCCTGCATAGCATCTTTCCATTTTATCCAATCATGCCTATTTTGACATTCCATGACTGATTTTGGTTCAGGATCATCTTTGTCATTTATGATTTCACATGCAACAGTATATGACAATGTTTCATGACTTTCTTTATTTTCTATTTCTTCAGGGATATTTTCCTCGCTATCAATATGATTATCTACTCCCTTTCTCTTTCGAGGATTTTTATCCTTAGAACCAATTGGTCTTCCACGCTTCTGGCGTGTTTTAGACTCATGAGTGTCTTTATTCTCAGATTTTATTTCTGGAATTTCAATACGAGCAGGAGCATTGGCTGCTGGTATATATGATTTAGTCACTCTTTTTGTATCAGTAAATGCATCTGGCAATTGATTTGCAATTGCTTGTAAGTGCACAATCTTTTGCACTTCTAATTCACATTGTTTTGTGTGAGGATCCAGATGCAATAATGATGGTTCATTCCATGAAATATCCCTTTTCACTTCTTTCTCCCCTTTTCCTAATGTTGGGAAAATAACCTCATTAAATTGGCAATCAGCAAAACGTGCTGTAAAAACATCACCAGTTAGAGGTTCAAGATATCTAATAATCGAGGGTGTTTCAAACCCAACATAAATTCCCAATCTTCGTTGAGGACCCATTTTTGTGCGCTGAGGTGGCGCAATGGGTACATATACTACACAACCAAAAATTTTGAGATGGGAAATATTTGGCTCTTGACCAAATGCCAATTGTAGTGGGGAGTATTTATGATATGCACTAGGTCTGATGCGAATTAATGAAGCAACATGTAGGATTGCATGACCCCAAACTGAAATGGGAAGCTTTGTTCTCATTATTAATGGTCTAACAATAAACTGAAGTCGTTTAATCAATGATTCAGCTAAATCATTTTGAGTATGTACATGGGCAACGGGATGCTCAACAATGATCCCAGTAGACATACAATAATCATTGAATGCTTGAGATGTAAATTCACCAGCATTATCAAGTCTTACCCTCTTGATTGTATAATCAGGGAATTGTGCTCGTAATTTAATAATTTCAGCAAGCAACCTTGCAAATGCAACATTACAAGTTGACAATAGACAAACATGTGACCATCTACTAGATGCATCAATTAATACCATAAAATATCTGAATGGTCCACATGGTGGGTGAATTGGCCCACATATATCACCTTGAATTCTTTCAAGAAACATAGGTGATTCATTTTGAATTTTAGATGGTGAAGGTCTCAAGATTAATTTTCCAAGAGAACAAGCTGTACATGGCATTTCATTTGATTAAGGAATTCTTTGCCCCTTCAAGGGATGCCCATGTGAATTCTCAATTATCCTTCGCATCATTACTGATCCAGGATGACCTAATCTGTCATGCCATAAATTTATTATTGAAGGATCATAAGATTTTTCTTTTACTGCCATATTTGATTCAATTACATGTATATGCATGTAATGCAATCCAGTAGGGAGTTTTGGCAGTCTTTCCAATACTTGCATTTTTCCTGATTCATAGGAAACTATATTTAAATATTTGTTACCATTTATAGTAATAGATTGGGTATCACACCCATTTCGATATATGTCATCAAAACTCAACAAATTTCTTGTTGATTTTGGTGAAAATAAAGCTTCATCAATTATAAACTTTGTTCCATTTGGTAACATAAATTTAGCTTTGCCAATTCCTTCAATCAGATCTATAGGACCTGATATTGTTTTTACAACTGCCTTTGTGGGCTTTATTTCAGAGAAATAATCTCTATTTTTCAAGATAGTATGTGTAGTACCACTATCTGGTATGCAGAGATCTCCAATATTATCTTTATGTTGAGTACAATCCATATTAAACTTCAAAATAGATAAACACAAAATTAATCATTTAAGGTAAAAACATAAAATAATTATAAAGTAGGACATTTTATTTAATTTAAAAATAACATACATAACAATAACATATTCTTCAGAATCAAATAAGTAATAACAATATACTTAAAATTATAGATGTCTCAATTTCCATTGTTAGTAAAATCATCAGTAAAATCAGAAACATCTAAATGAGTTGTATCATTAACATGAGTATGATGCTCATTGAAGTTTATTTCCTTTTCTTTACCTTTCAATGATGCCTTATAAAGTTGGCAAAGATGTGGTGGTGTTCGACAAATTCGTGACCAGTGTCCTTTACTACCACATCTGAAACACACAGTTTCAGACTTATATTGAGGCCTTTCTTGAACACCACTGATGACTGATTTTAACTTCTTTTGAGGTTGAGTCTGAGTTTGTTGTGGAGTATTATTATATTTATTTCCACGACCATGGCCAAAGAATTGACCTCTTCCACGTCCACGACCTCTACCTCTCCCACGTCCACGGCTATTGTAATTTTTATATCTGGAATAATTTGTAGCATTTGCTTCTGGAAATGCTATTGAGCCAGTGGGACGGGACTGATGATTTTTCATCAAGAGTTCATTATTTTTCTCAGCTGCCAGTAGGCATGAAATTAGTTCAGAATATTTTTGAAATCTCTGCATCCTGTATTGTTGTTGCAGTGTAACATTTGATGCATGAAATGCGGAGTAAGTTTTCTCCAGCATATCCTCATCTGTGACTGTCTGTCCACAGAATTTTAATTGTGATACTATTCTGAACATTGCAGAATTATAGTCACTCACTTTTTTGAAATCTTGAAAGCGTAAAGCTCTCCATTCATCAGTGACTACTGGTAGTATTACATCTCTTTGATGATCATATCTGTCTTTTAGATCCTTCCAAAGAACACTTGGATCTTTGACAGTCAAATATTCACATTTTAATCCTTCATCAAGATGACGACGGAGAAAAATTATAGACTTGGCCTTATCTTGCAATGAGGTGTTATTATTTTCTTTTATAGTATCAATTAACCCCATTGATTGAAGATGCATTTCTACATCTAGAATCCAAGACATATAATTTTTTCCCGTGATGTCAAGAGCAACGAACTCAAGCTTTGCTAGATTTGTCATTATGATAACTAATAAAAAAATATAACTCAATTAGAATTCATAAATTTGATGACTACTAAAAAAAATCAAACATGATCAGAATTTACTAATTAATTATATCATGAATGAATATTGCAAGAAATAATAGTGGTACAAAAAATGATACAATAATACTTAAAATTATATCAAATAGAAAATCATCTTCCATATTAATTATTCCTAAAACTATTATAATAGTCATGATCAAAATACAAATATAAATATACCAAATCATGTTTACAATGTAGAGTAAAGAGAGAAAGAGAAAATGTATGAATTTGTGTGAATGAATAACATTTATAGCTCATCTATTTATAATGAAAAATATAGCCGTTTATTACCGTTATATTACCGTTGGTAATAAAAATATAGCCGTTAGAATTTTTTTTTTTAATATAATATATTGAGAAATAAATTATATAAAGTAAAATCAATAAATAATGTTGATATGATTATTTATAGCAAGTGAGTTAACATAACGATATGTATAAATATGGGGCAAAACCGTCCATTAATATAAAATGGGGTATAGCCTTCCATTAACATAAATAATAAAAAATAAATGTGCATAAATATAAATTGGTAGGAGGCATAGCCATCCATAAGCTTAAAACCATTTCTAGCAATATTTGCATCAATGGTGTAGTTAGTAAAACAAAATAAAAATAACAATTAATATAAAGTTAGATTGAAGAAATAAATATAAATATATAAATTAGTAGGAGGCATAGTCATCCATGATAATATATAATCAACTAATATATTCATAAATATTAAATATTAAGAAATATGTACCTTATTGTTTTGATCGAGAGCTCCTCGTGCTGATAACGTGTTGTGAAATAAAGATTGAATTACTTATTTTGTTATAGAACTAAACTTGAATTTAGTAGTATTTAACTATAAGAAAAATATTTTATAGTAGAATGATTTTGAGAGAATTTAGAAAGAGTTTGGAGAGAATTTAGAGAACTATAATATTGAAAGAATTTGGAGAGTAATCTATCTTTTCTTCTTCTTAATCTTAACATTCTCATTAATGAATTTCAATCCCTTTATATAGAGATTTTCTTTTCACTATTTGAGAACTATTCTCTCACAAGCAATATATTGTTCATTCACAAGCAATATATTGTTCATTAACATTCATAATAGAAACCTTTTTTGTGGATATTACTAACAAAAGTGATGAACTTATATACTATTACACTGTTACAAAGAAGCTAATTTACAACTGTATAATCATCATGATTTTAAGTACAAGGCATCACTGATTTACATAAATTCTTCCTTTGATTGTGGAGAAGATTTCTCCTCTAATTGAGCTTATGATTCTAGAGAGGATTTCTCCTTTACACGCCCCCGTAAGATGGTGCTTCCATTAGAAACACTAATCTTGGATCGAAGAAACAATAGGCGTGCATGAGATAGGGGATTTGTTAAAGCATCAGCTAGTTGATTGCACGTGGAAATATGGGTGATGCGATGTTGCCCTTGTGCCACTTTTTCTTTTACAAAGTGATAATCCAAAGCAAGATACTTCATTTGGGAATGAAAGATAGGATTGGTACAAAAATAGGTGGCATCAATGTTGTCACAAAAAACCTATAGTGCATGAGGAATATTAATGCCAAGTTCATAAATAAGAGATTGTACCCATGTTAATTTGGATGTAGCAGTAGCAACTGCCCTATATTCTGCTTTTATGGATGAGCAGGCAACTGTTCTTTGCTTTTTAGAGCTCCAAGAAAGGAGTGTACTACCAAGATAAATTATATAGGCACTTGTAGAGGTACAATCATTTTTATTCCCAGTCTAACCAACATTTAAAAAGGCGGTAAGGGACAAAAATGATTGTTTTATGATGAGAAGACCATGGAAGAGAGTACCTTTGAGATATCGAAGAAGTTATTTAAGAACTAGCCAATTTTATTTAGTAGGTCTGTGTATGAATTAAGAGAGTATGTTGACAGAGAAAGCAATATTATGTCGTGTGATAGACAAATATTAAAGAGCCCCAATAACCTGTTAGAATAAAGAGGATTGGTATGATAGGAACCACCATACAATTGCAAAGAATAAGAGTTTGGAAGAGGAGTGTTGACTGCTTTAGCACCATCCATATTTTAGCATTGAAGTAACTCATGAATATACTTGTGCTGACAAAGAAATAAGCCAGCTGGTGTTGGAATGACTTTAACTCTAAGAAAATAGTGAAGCAAACCCAAGTCTTTGATTGAAAATTGATTAGAAAGACAAGAAATGAATTTAGTAAAAAAATGCTTTTTGATTGCTTGTGACAAGTAGGCCATCCACATATCCCAAGAACTAACCAAGAACACTGTCATGGTTGTAAATCAAAAGTGAGGCATCAACTTTGGAGTTTATAAATCCATTATGCAATAAGAACATCTTTAAAGTGTGGTACCAAGCTCGTGGTGTTTGCTTAAGGCCATAAAGAGCTTTTCTTAATCTGCAAACATAAGAAGGATTAGTTGTATCAATGAAACCAGGAGGTTATTTCATATATACCTCTTCCAAAAGAGTGCCATGAAGGAATGCATTATTGACATCTAGTTGGTAAAGACACTACCCACGAGATAAAGCAATAGTAAAAATAGTTCGAATTGGTTTCACCATAGGGCTAAAAATTTCAGTGAAATCAATTCCAGGGCGCTAATAAAAACCTTTGGCGGCTAAGTAGTCTTTGTATCATTCAAGTTTGCCATTAGGTTTTCTTTTAATACGAAAGACCCACTTATAACCAATGATGTTCTAGTTAGGAGTAGGAGGAATAAGTTCCCAAGTTCCATTGTAGATGAGAGCATTAAATTCATCAGACTTGGCGGACACTTGAGGGCTCATTAGTGGATGAAGGAGGATGTGTAATGGTGAGACTAAGCTGTTTAGGTTTGAAGATGTTGTTATGTGAGCACGTGATGGGTGCAGGAATAGGTTTTATGAGTAGTGTTGAGGAAGATGATTGAGCTTGTGAAAAGGAAGAGGCAGAGACATTACTACTCAAAAAGGCAGAAGAGGATGCATCATGAGTAAAGTCCACATTTTTAAGTTATTGAGCAATAGTTATTGGTGTATTGTGTTAAGTGATTAAGGTAGAAGAGAAAGGGAATGGTAAAACTAAGGTACTAGTGAGTGAAAGAGAAGGAGCAGACCAACTAAAGAGTGAGGGAGAAGTAGGTTGTGAAGAGCAAAAATTAATGGGAAGTGAAACTTATGAAAGATGACATGTCAAGAAACAAACACTCTTTGTGTGATGGGATTAAGGCATTGATAAGCACTTTGCATCAAAGAATATCCTACAAAGACATATGAGCGAGATTTGGCTTGTAGCTTGTTATTATTGTATGGTCGAAGCCAAGGATAATAAAAGTAGCTAAAGGTTCACAATATGTGGTAGTTGGGTTATTCATTAAATAGTTTAGAGAAAGGAGAGGACATGTTGAGAGTGGGTGTGGGCATGCGTTTTATAAGGTAGACAACAATTTAGAAGGCAAATGACCAATAAGGGAGGGGCATTGAAGCTTGATGAAGAAGGGTGAGTCCAGTTTCGACAACACGTCGATGGTGATGTTCATTAATACTATTATATTGTAGGGTGTGTGGAGGAGTGGTTAGATGTGTGATTCCATGAGATTCAAAAAATGACTTAAGTTTAAGGTATTCACCTCTACCATCAGAGTAAACAGATGTAATAGATTTATTAAAGTAATTTTTAGTGATAGTTTTGAATTTAGGAAAAATGGCAAACAAATCTGATTTATTTTTCATTGGATAAAACCAGATGTATTTAAGTGAAATGATCAATGAAAATAACAAAGTACTTATAACCTTGAATGGAAGAAGTGGGGGCAGGTCCCAAACATTAGTTTATATAATATCCAATGGACTATGACTCTTTAACGATGAACTATTAAAAAAGAGTTTATGACTTTTATGACAATGACAAGAGTTGCAAAGAAGTGACCTAAGAGACTTGGATAAGATAGATAAATTTAAACATTGCGCTAAAAAAGGAAGAATTTTGGTTAAAGGGTGTCCTAATTTGTTGTGCCATTCAAATATGGATGTGTGCACACTAGTACAAGTAATTGCTTTTGAACCAGGTGATGTTTGTGGCCACTCATAGATGCCATCCTTATTCTGGCCTCGAGTGAGTATCGCCCCCGTAGTGAGATCCTTCACAACAAAAAAGGATGGAAAGAATTCAATGGAGGTCTGATTAGTGTAAGCATCCAATTTTAGGATGCAATTATGCACAATTGCGACATAAGCCCCTATGATGAAATTTATTCAAAAATTAAACTTGGTTGTCGATTTTCTGGACTTTAGGGACTAAATTGCAACGTTGTTAGGATTTGATTGCAAAAAATAAAGTTTTTAGGGGTCTTTTGGTAATTAAAAGCTTAAAAAATTAAAGATTGGCATCATTAATGCTGATCGACATTACACAATGCCGATGAATGAAAAATCCTATTTTTTGTTTTTTTTTTCATCAACTTTTCTCTTTTTTTGATTGGTTAAAAATTTATTTTATTTATTTTTTAGCAGATAATATGGTCAAAACGTGTAAAAAAATTTTGAAAATTAAATAAATAGAGTCTATTTCCTTGAATTGAGGAAGGTCAACTTGCAAGTCTCTGCTTTTAAAAGGCAGAGATTGCAAGAGTGAAAAGGAGGACAACGGTAAAAAAAAAAACCCTAGAATTGTGAAAAAATCTAAAGATGCTATTGAGAAGAAAACTAGCATAACACTTCTTTTGTTTCTCAAAACCTTAGTTTCTTGAGACTATTCTTCAAAGGCTTTGAAAAGAACGATTTGTGTCTTTGAATGCAATCAGTCATTGACCAGAATTAAACAACGAGTTTAAAAATGGTGACAGTACCAATCTGAGGGGGCATCCAAGTGCATATGCACAACATATTATTTTCATTTTCTCCTGTCTTTTGATTCTCTTTTTAATTTAATTTCCTTTAATTGTTATTTTGTTATTTTACTCATTTGGCTAATGTGATTTCTATGATTTTTTTTGTGTTTTCCTTCTGGAATCCAATTGAGGATTGATGAGGTCACTGCCAGATATCCAAAAATTAAATAGAAAATCCATGGATTCTAAACTGTGATTAGATTTTAGGGTTTGATGTTTTTGTGTTTATTATTTTTTTCTGTGTTTTGTGTGTTAATTAATTTGGGTTTGTAATTAATTTTAATTTCCAGTACGTAGAATATTGTAATAACCCTAGTAGTGAGAATAGTAAAATTTTACTTTTCTGCTTTTAAAATGAATTAATAATTTAGGTTCAATTGGGTAAAAATCAATTAAAATCAATAATGAGTGTAGATTAATTTAGGGTTTCATGTAAATTGATTTAGGTTTTTTTTTAGAAAATCATTAAAATGTATGTTTGATATATTTTTTGTGTTTTATTTGTTTTGGGCTTTTTTTTTTATGTTTCTATCCTTTTGGGCCCCAAGCTCACGATAGGTTCAAACCCACTAAATAAAATAGGCTTAAAATGGTTTATGTTAATTAATTAAAATCAATTTAGGCCCATTAGGTTAATTTAGACTTAGGCTCATTTTTTTAACTAAAATTAATTTAGACTTAGCTTAACCCATTTAAGTTCATTTCCTTTAAAATAAATAGACTTAGGCCCACATTTCACTTACAATAAAATCAAGTTAGACTAGGCCCACTTATAAAATCCCATTTCTTTAAAACTTATAGGTTTAGGCCCCCCTTTAGATAATTAAAATCAATAGACTTCAACTTAGTAACTAATAATGTTGGTCCACCTTTAGTTCATTTTCATTTGTAAATAAAAATTGTAAATCTAATTAACTTTCAATAAAATTAACCTAGTTTAGACTTAGTGATGATGCTTTTGAATGCATTTTTTATGTGTGATTTTGTTGACTAGATGCCTTAGGGTTAGATGGATGTTCAAATAGGGTTAATTAAAATTACATGTAATTAAAGAATAAAGTAATAATTTATAAAGTAATTCTAAATGAACACGAAACTAAAAGAAGTTAGTATTTCGTTCCCAGAATCTCTCAGTTATGGTGCTAGCTTTCTTTTAGAGAATCAAGTACCACCATTCAATTTGTTCCAGTTATTACCCTAGGTGATGACTCCTCATCTCCATGTCATATCTTTGTGACAATAGTTAGTGTGTTTTCTAGGACCCTTAGCCTAAATAGTGTCATGGTTACTAAAATTTTAGATGCGCTCTAAACCCTACCATCTACGATTAATGTTACAAAATTTGGAAACTAAAATTAAATTTTTTTGCATAGAAGGAACATAGGGAACTTCATTAAGGTGAAAGGATTTGGAAGGTGAAGTTAAAGAGGCAGAACTTATGTGTGTAATTGACAAACCTTGTCTATCTCCTACTGCCATAGTATCAAGACCATCATAGTATTTGTGTAGAGATAAGTTGCTTAAATCTGTAGTGACATGCTGAGAAGCACCTGAGTCTACATGCCATCTCTTATCAGGGGCATGAGAGGTGGAAGCATAATTGGCAATTAATTTATGTGAAGGTAGATAAGACTGAAGTTTGGAGCAATGCAGAATGCCCTTGTCGGTCTCAAAATTGGCATTTTCCTTGGTATCCATGTCTACACCTTCAGTTTTGATATCCTTGATTTGAAAAATAGTGATTTTTTCTTCCTTTTTTTATTGGAGTTATAGGTGCTATAATCTCCGTCATAAGAGTTTCGACTAAAAGAGGGTGAAACTTTTGATTTGGATGCTGGAATTTGTAGTGAGTGAGATTTGCAATGATTGGTGTTGTATCATATTCCTCCTTATTCAAAAATTCTTCATATTCAATTAGTTTGTCATGAAGTTCTTCATAGCTAATAGGATTCTCACAAGCTAGTATGGTTGCTGCTACTTCTTTGAATTATGGACCAATGTTGTTCAAAACATGAATGACAATATCATCATCAGAGACTGGTATATCAATCAAGGAGAGTTCATTAGCTATGGATTTGATCAATTAAAAGAATTCAGGTACAGATTTGGAGCCACGTATAGTGGTGGCCATGCGCTTTTTGAGTGTCATGACTCTAGAGTGGGACTTGTTGGCATAAAGGTTGTTTAGTTTCTTCCATGCTTGGTACAAGGTTTTGCAAGAAGCTAGTAAGGAAATTATAGGTTCAAAGATTGATGCTATAATTCCATGAAGAAGGAGTTGGTCTTATTGAACCGACAATGTATGGGCTGGATTTGTGGTTGATTTTCCATCAATAGTGATGATTTTCGGTGGACTTAGGAAAGAGCCATCAACATAACCCATTAAATTATAGCCAATAAAAGAGCATTGAGTTTAGTTATGCATGATTGATAATTTGTTGGTGTCAACTTAAGGGGTAAAGAAGAGGTGTTAATGGAAAGTATAGTGTCTTGGCATGTGAGAGGTGGTTATATGAATTGGTGTGTGGCTAGTGCTGGATGATGTTGGTGAAGACATTGGAGGAATGGATCAGTTATCTCGTCATAGATCATGCTTTGATACTATCACGACCCAAACCCGAGGGCACGTGACCGGCACTAGGGAGTGGGAAGGCATAAGGCCCCCGAAACTTGTAGTAAGCCTTAAAGAAAAGAAAAATAAAACCTTACAATTTAAAAATTTATATTAAAATAGAACACATTATCAAACTGATTTTTATAAAATTAAAACATAATTGAATACATAAATAAAACATTCCTAGCGTCACATATCATAAATCAAACTTAAGTCATTATACATAAACGTGGTGCATATAAATAAAATACACAAATATACTTAAGTCATACAATTCATAGTACAATTACTACTGTAACTTTCTAGAATATTTCAACAGTACAGCTTACAATGACCTACATAAAATGGTCGGTGATGAAGAAACCCGACGTGGAGGCAGTCTAAGGTTAAACTCCTAAGCTCCTGAAAAAAAGTAAATTGAGGGGAATCAGACCTCACTGAGTAAGTCAATAAAAAGAGTTTTACGGTTTGAAAACCTTTTTGAAAACCAAATAGTTATAGTGAAAATAATTTATAATGTATAGATATAGCTTTTGAAAAATTTCGGTAAAACCTTAAACCTAAAGTTCTAAATGGCCAATCGGGCCCACTTATTCCAACTAGACTGCCGGTCCTTGAGAGCAGTGGCATCAACCGAGACACCAAGTTGCAGTCATCCACTTAATCCAAATATATGGCACTGGTGGTCCTTGAGAGCTAAGGCATCAACCGAGGCACCCATCCCAGTCCATTATTAACTTTCCAATCACTGGCGATCCTCAAGAGCAAAGGCTTCCACCGAGACACCCGTCCCAATTTATATCCACAAGTCATACATATCTCGGATCCATCTCTCAATCTTTACCATGTGCACACGGTCCTGGTGAAACCCATCAGGTAGCCCGTTCTACCAAAAGTTTTCAAAACTGATTTTAAATAAATAAAATACACTTAAACCTTAAATAGCATCATTAAAGTAAATAAATCATATAATAAATATTAAAAATTTGAGCGCACGCATCTTTAAATAAAACACATGCACATATCATTTTATCAACTTACAAGATGAATGAGAAGGCTGACGACCGCGCATTTGCCTTGATCTTACGGCTTCTGCTCCAATATGCTCTAGAAAAGAAATTAACAAATCGATTTAAAAACATGACCATGAAATTAAAAATCAAAAATCAATAAAAATAGTGAAATGCTAGGTTGACTCGAGGAAGACTGGACAAAACTTGATAGACAGGAAAAAGCCTAATTAACAGTAGAAATTATTATGAATATCATGTTTTATGAGAAAATCTACCGAAATTTTAGCAGAGTCTCTTTTGTAAAATGGACATCTCTTTACCAAAGGTAAAGCCAAACCTGTATAGAAAACGCACTTCTAATAACCGCATACATTCACACTCGAGTCAGGCTTCCAGAACTACATTTAGCCTCGATCAAAATCACAAACCAACAAGACATCACAAACAAAATTAAATTATTTATTTTTTTCCCAAAATGCACATCACATAAATGATTATCCATAGTCGGAAAAATCATCTCTCAATATAGGTTTAAAAAAAAAATTTCACAAACCAATATATATATATAGAAACAACACTCACATATGTAAATATCCATATAATAGAAAAATACACATAATACTCATAATCATACCTAATATATTATTAAAACCAACTAAAATTTATTGTTTAACTATATTTAACAAAAATTATGTTTCTACCCCTATAATATACAAACTCATATAATACCCTATTAATATTAAAAATTCCTTGAAAAATCATACAACATCTCAAAATCATTTTCCCTACATTAAACAACTTAATATAATCAGAAACATATAAATGACTTCTAATTTCTTCTAAAAATATAATTTAACCCAATGATTCACATTTGACATAAACTTAAAAGCAATTATAAAAATAGTATAAAAATCACAAAAACCATAATTTAAGTTCTAAAATTAATAATATTTAATAATAATATTAATTATCAAAATTTCATAATTTTTTTACAATAAATTTTGAAATAAATAAATAAATAAATAAAATATTAATTAAATACCCAAAATTCACCAAAATTTACAATTAACTCCATAAATTCTAGAATCTTAATTAAACATCAATACATTACAAATAATTAACATTAATTAACCTAATTACTACTTAACCTCAATTAACACCCACTTAGCCAACTAATTATCAAATAAAAAATCACATAAAATTCAAATAAAATTCTAAAAATTCACATAACTCACCAAATTTATCAAAAATCAACCTCCTAAAACACTAAACAACCTCAATTAATTAAAAAATCTACCAAAATAACCAACCAAATATCAAGTAATTGTAATACCCTATATTTTTATTTAAATAAAGGAA
The DNA here is from genome assembly GCA_947683625.1 of Mallotus nudiflorus. NCBI lineage: Eukaryota > Viridiplantae > Streptophyta > Magnoliopsida > Malpighiales > Euphorbiaceae > Mallotus > Mallotus nudiflorus. Next base: position 5,395,319 of record CANTUR010000049.1, on the reverse strand, counting down.
TTTTCAAATTGTGTTATTAATAATTACTTTTGAATTATATTATACAATTTTTAATATTATTTTTTTTATATTTAGGGTTATTAACTTATGAAATGATTATATATGTGAGTATTATTTATTTATTGTCTAAAATTTCATTGATTATTATTAATATTATTATTACTACTACTATTTTAAACTATATTAACTTTATGGCTATATATATATATATATATATATATATATATATATATATATATATATATATATATATATAAGTATAGATATATAGATGTATGGGACCAAAAACAAAAGCAACAAAACAAGAGAAAAAAAGAAAGAAATAAAGAAAGCAACTAAAAAACAAAACAGAGAAAGAAGCTTCCCGACCCTCCTTCAACCTCTGCCTCTCAGTCCCTCACCATCTTTCTGTTCTTCCTCACTGCGCCATTCATCCTTCTTCACCACCAGACACCATTGCCGTCGCGCCAAACTGCCAAGAAGGTGTTGATGCTGGCGTTCCTCATCTTCCTCCTTTGTCAGCTTCGATCTAAGTTGATTTAGCGCCACCCAAGCTTCCCCAACTTCCTTCATCCTCTTAGAAATTTTGGTAGAACGGGCTACCTGGTGGGCTTCACTAGGACTATGTGCACATGGTAAAGATTGAGAGATGGATCCGTAATATATATGATTGGTGAATGTTAAACTGGGACGGGTGCCTCGGTGGAAGCCTTTGCTCTCGGGGATTGCCAGTGATTGTAAGGTTATCAATGGACTGGGATGGGTGCCTCGGTCGATACCTTTGCTCTCGGGGACCGCCAGTGCCATATATTTAGATTAAGTGAATGACTACAACTTAGTGCCTCGGTTGATGCCTTTGCTCTCAAGGACCGGTAGTCTAGTTGGAATAAGTGGGCCCAGTTGGCTATTTAGATTTTTGGGTTTAGGGTTCTTCCAAAATTTTTTAAAAGCTATACTTATACACTATAAATTATTTTCACTATAAACATATAGTTTTCAAAACAGTTTTTAAACCGTACAACTTTTTTTATTTACTTACTCAGTAAGGTCTGATTCCTCTCTATTTATTCTTTTTCAAGAGCTTGGGAGTTCAACCTCAGACTACCTCCACATCGAGTTTCTTCTTCACCGGCTATTTTATGTAGGTCATTGTAAGATGTACTGTTGTATTATTCTAGGATGTTGCAGTAGTATATGTACTAAGAATTGTATGGTTTAAGTATATTTGTGTAATTTATTTATGTAAACCACGCTCATGTATAAATATTTAAGTTTGATTTGTAATATGGGATGTTGAAGCACACTTTTATTAAGCACTTGAATTGTTATTTCTAAAAAAAATCAGTTTGATAATGTGTTCCATTTTAAAATAAAGTTTTAAATTGTAAGGAGCTGTTTATCTTTTCTTTTAGGCTTACTACAGGTTTCAGGGGCCTTATACCTACCCATTCCCTAGTGTCGGTCACGTGCCCTCGGGTTCGGGTAGTGACAGTAATTTTTAATAAAAAAATTTCTGTATAAGTAAAATAATCCACCAAAATTTTCCTAAAAATCAAAACTAACATTATCATCAACCACAACTACAACAAGCCCTAGAATCCATCGAAGACATCAAGGATTTGAGAGGAAAAAAGAAAAAGAAATAAGGGCTGCTACTCACTAACCCACTAGACAGAACAGAGGAAGGAGAAGAAGACCTGCTGCCACCAGAAAAAATGGGAAAGATGGAGGCTGAGGGAGCAGCAAGACGTAGTAGAGAGGCAGCAACTGGCAGAAGGATGAAGCTGGCAGGGGACTATCGTGCTAAGGAGGAAGGCTTGCTATCTGACGAGGAAAGGAGAAGCACTGCAACGCAAGGAAGAAGAAAGGCAGCAGCAGCAGCAACCTGGGACCTTCAGTTCATGATGGAGATGGAGTCTCAAGTGGCGGAGGAAGCGACACAGGGAGAGGAGGGGTGGTGTGGATGGCTAGCAGGGGAAGGCAATAGTGAGGGTGAGGGATTTTTCGGCAAAGACTGAAAACAAGTATATATATATATGTGTGTGTGTGTGTATAGATTTAATCCTATTTGTATAGTTTAAGTATATTTGTGTAATTTATTTGTATAAACCACGCTTATGTATAAAGACTTAAGTTTGATTTATAATATGGGATGTTGAAGCAAACTTTTATTAAGCACTTGAATTGTTATTTCTAAGAAAAATCAGTTTGATAATGTGTTCTATTTTAAAATAAAGTTTTAAATTGTAAGGAGCTGTTTATCTTTTCTTTGAGGCTTACTACAGGTTTCAGGGGCCTTATGCCTACCCATTTCCTAGTGCCGATCACGTGCCATCGGGTTCGGGTCGTGACAAAGTTGGTATCAGAGCATAAGTTTGATTAATTGTCCATGTCTGTCTTTCTGTGCAACTACTGTAGCTTTAGGATTAATAATTGTCTTTGAGATATTCTTATTTCTCATTCTGCGTTGCGTTAAATATTCTTACCCCGTTTTGAATTCAATTTCCTTTGTCTTCTTTTCAAAATAAGGCGTGTGCGTACTAACCCCGATATTGATCCGACCCTTAGACTTGATGAGCAGTCTATGTATGATGAGGCTCCCCTTCTTGCTCTACATCATAGGGGCAGAGGTAGAGGTAGAGGTTGAGCCAGGGTAGCTACAACTAAGATTCCTGATCAGTAGCCAGTCGAGCCTGAAGCCCCAGTCATAGATCCCACAGCCTTTGCAGCTGGACTGGCAGGGATTAATTAGGGTCTTCCAGCACTGAATCAGGCGATGCCCCTTGTACAGTAGATGCTACAGCAGAGGAATTAGGGGATGTCAGATACTGAAGCAACTCTTCTTTATTCTCAGATCGGTAGAGTTTCTTTTGACGGTACGGGTGATGCCTTAGACTTCATTAATGTGATTGAGGCACGTACCAGGAAGGGACACACGGATTATCAGAGGATAATGATTGTGGAGTTGTCAGTTCAAGCGGTAACTCAGGACTGGTTTATGCAGTAGATTCAGCCATCGATACACGAGTTGACTTGGCTAGAGTTTAAGGACTGCTTTTTGAGATTCTTTTGTCCTCCAACCACTAGAGATTCCTACAGGTGGTAGTTACTCCACATCACTAAAGGGGACAGGTCAGTGGAGGACTATACCAGGGAGTTTAATAGGCTATCCCGACATGCAAAGGATATCAGGAGGGACCCTTACAGAGCAGTGAAGCTGTAGGTTACTGGATTGGGACCCGCTTTTATTGGTATGCGTACCGAGGATCGCACCTTAGAGAGTGTGATTGAGGAGGCCCGTTTGATTGAGAGGCGACATATCCGTCAGGGCACCATGATAGATCCTTATATAGTTGGTGGTAGTGGATATGGTGCAGCTCCTAGATATCATCAGCCAGCATTTCAAATCGATAGTTCGAGTCAGCAGGCTGCGGATAGTTCACAACAGAGTGGTAGGAGGTCCAGGACTCATCGAGTTGGCCGACATGGGTACGTCACGAACAAGAGGAGTGGTAGGGGTCCCAGATTCAGTACTGGAGTTAGTAGTAGTAGTAGTGGGCAGAGTTCCGGGCATAGTAGTTCTGGGTCTGGAACCAGTGCTTGCGCGAGTTATAGACCATTTCATCAGGGCCCGTGCCATATGTTATCGGGCGCTTGCTTCAGATGTGGGCAGATTGGTCATCTTGCCAGAGCTTGTCCTCACTCTGGATACTAGCCATAATACGTTCAGGGTTCGTCTTCATTAATGGCTCAGCCTTACTATTAGATGTCTCAGCAGTATCGAGCACCATTACAGCCACAACAGAGACCACCTCAGCCTATGAGTCAGCAGGGTCGAGGTTCAGTTGGTAGACCTAGTGGTCGTGGGTTTGTGCAGCCCTCGACATCTCAGTAGGCAGGTCGTGGCCAGGCTCGAGTATTCACCTTGAGACCACAAGATGCTCAGACTTCAAATGCAGTGGTAGCAAGTATTCTCTCAGTCTGTGCATGTGATGCTAGAGTATTTGTTTGACCCCAGTGCTTCGCATTCATTCATTTCTCCTGTGTTCGCTTCAAGAATCGAGTGGTAGCCTTCCAGGTTGTCCTTTCCCCTATCTGTGTTGACTCCTCTTAGTGACGAGTTGGAGACAGATGTTTTCTTTCCCTCGTGTCTGGTGATGGTTGATGGTAGGGAATTATTGGTAGACTTGGTGTTGCTTGATGTGTTGGAATTCGACATTATTTTGGGTATGGATTGGTTGTCGAGGTATTATGCCTTGGTGAATTATCGTGAGAAAGAAGTGGTGTTCAGAATTCCAAATGAAGAAGAATTTTTTTTCAAGGGTGAAAAGAGCTCCATGCCTCGTAATCTCATTTCTGCCATTACAACCTGAAAGATGCTTAGAAGGGGTTGTCAGGGGTACTTGGCAGTGGTAAGAGATGTTGAGAAAGAGAATGTGGCAATTGAGCAGGTGCCAGTGGTGTGTGAATTTCTGGATGTATATCTTGATAAGGGTTTCATCAGACCCAGTACATCTACTTGGGGTGCTTCGGTGTTGTTCGTGAAGAAGAAAGATGGTAGCCTTCGACTTTGTATTGATTATAGGCAGTTGAATAAGGTCACCATCAAGAACAAGTACCCACTTCCGAGGATCGATGACCTGTTTGATCAACTTTAAGGTGCTACATGCTTCTCTAAAATAGATCTGAGATCTGAGTAGCATCGGTTGAGGATCAGAAGAGGTAATGAGCCCAAGACAGCCTTTCGAACAAGATATGGCCATTATGAGTTCTTAGTAATGTCCTTTGGGTTGACTAATGCTTCAGCAACCTTTATGGACTTGATGGATCGGGTGTTTAAGCCATACTTGGACCAATATGTAATAGTTTTCATTAATGATATCTTGGTTTATTCCAAGAGCGAGGCTGAGCATGTTATGCATCTCAGAAGGGTGCTTCAGACTTTAACGAAGCACAAGTTGTATGCCAAATTTTTGAAGTGCGAGTTTTGGTTGCATCAAGTGGCATTTCTAGGCCGTGTGGTTTCTAAAGATGGCATACAAGTGGACCCTAAGAAGATAGAGGCTATTACAGAGTGGCCGAGGCCGACTATAATTAGAGAGGTATGGAGTTTCCTAGGTCTAGCAGGTTATTACAGAAGATTTATGAAGGATTTCTCTAAAATTGTCGCACCTTTGACAAGGTTGATCCAGAAGAGTGTTAAGTTTGTATGGACGGACAGATGCAAAGAGCACTTCCAGTTATTAAAGTATTTGTTGACATCAGCTCCAATTCTAACTTTGCCCTCTGGAAATGAAGGGTATACAGTGTATTGTAATGCTTCTAGAGTAGGATTGGGTTGTGTGTTAATGCAAAATGGCCAAGTGATTTCTTATGCTTCGAGGCAGTTGAAGAAGCACGAGCAAAACTATCCTACTCACGACCTGGAGATGGCAGTCGTGGTGTTTGCCTTGAAAATATAGAGACATTACTTGTATAGGGTGACGTGTGAGATATACACTGATCACAAGAGCTTGAAATATATTTTCCAGCAAAGGGACTTGAATCTGAGCAGAGAAAATGGATGGAACTCCTTAAGGATTATGATTGTTCCATTTTATACAATCCAGGCAAGGCGAATGTTATCGCGGATGCCTTAAGTAGAAAATCAGCGGGCATTCTTGCCCATATTAGCATAAAGAGGAGGCCCATTGTCAAAGAGTTGCATGGGTTGATTGATCAGGGATTGCAGATGAAAATTACCCGAAAGTGCCTTTTTGCTCAATTCAGTGTATGATCAGTATACTTGGATCGGGTTAAGGCAGCTCAGAGTAAAGACCCACAGTTGCAGAGAATTATGTATGAAGTGCAACAAAGGCAGTCACGGGACTTTGTGATTAACAGAGAAGGTGTGTTACGGTTAGGCACTAGGATTTGTGTGCCATATGTTGATGACTTGAGGAAGGAGATTATGGAAGAAGCACATTTTTCTGCATATAGTGTTCATCCAGGTTCTACCAAGATGTATCATAACTTGAAGGATACATATTGGTGGAATGGAATGAAGAGGGATATTGCAGAGTTTGTATCCAAGTGCCTGACTTGCCAGCAAGTAAAGCTTGAACATCAGAGACCCTCGGGGTTATTGCAACCTATGCCAATTCTTAAATGGAAATGGGATATGATAGCCATGGATTTCGTGACTGGGCTACCTCGGACTACTGGTGGTTATAATGCTATTTGGGTGATTGTTGACAGGTTAACTAAGTCAGCACACTTTCTGCCAATAAAGAAGACGTACTCTACTGATAGACTGACGAGACTTTATGTCAATAAGATTATTTGTCTACATGGAGTACCTGTGAGTATAGTGTCGGATAGAGGAGCCACCTTTACCTCAGTCTTTTGGCAAGAGTTACACAAGGCCTTAGGTACCAGATTGGATTTTAGCACAGCCTTCCACCCTCAAACAGATGGTCAGTTAGAGAGGACCATCCAGACGTTAGAAGATATGCTGAGGATGTGTGTAATTGATTTTGGAGGACAATGGGATTCATACTTGCCATTGATTGAGTTTGCTTATAATAACAGCTATCATGCTAGCATCAAGATGGCTCCATATGAGGCACTATATGGTAGGAAGTGTAGATCACCTTTGTGTTGGGAGATTGGTGAAAGGCAGTTAACGGGACCAGAGTTGGTGCAGATCACTTTAGAGAAAGTCCCCATTATACAGCAGCGATTGAAGACAACCTTCAGCAGACATAAGAGCTATACTGACCTAGGAGGAAGGATGTATCCTTCATGGTTGTAGACATGGTGTTCATGAAGGTGTCTCCAATGAAAGGAGTTATGAGATTTGGCAAGAAGGGTAAGCTAGCTCCTAGATACATTGGACCGTTTGATATTCGGTCTAGAGTGGGTGAAGTGGCGTATAGATTGGTGTTACCACCAGAACTGTCGAGAATCCATCCTATATTTCATGTATCCATGCTAAGAAAATACATCCCTAATCCGTCTCATGTGTTGCAACCTCAAGCCGTAGAGCTTAGCGACGATTTAACTTACGAGGAGTACCCAATGGCGATTGTAGATCGCCAAATCCAACAGCTGCGGACTAAAGAGATACCGATGGTGAAGGTGCTATGGAGTAACCATTCCACTGAGGATTGCACTTAGGAAACTGAAGCCGAGATGCGAGTTTCTTTCCTATATCTCTTTCCTTCCTAGCCTTGTAATTCTTCTTTTCTTTCTTTTCTTGAATTCGGGGATGAATTCATATAAGGAGGGGAGACTATAATACCCTATATTTTTATTTAAATAAAGGAATTTTCAAATAGTGTTATTAATAATTACTTTTGAATTATATTATATAATTTTTAATATTATTTTTTTTTATTTTTAGGGTTATTAACTTATGAAATGATTATATATGTGAGTATTATTTATTTATTGTCTAAAATTTCATTGTTTATTATTAATATTATTATTAATGTATGGGACCAAAACAAAAGCAACAAAACAAGAGAAAAAGAAAGAAAGAAAGAAAGAAAACAACTAAAAAATGAAACAGAGAAAGAAGCTTCCCGACCCTTCTTCAACCTCTCCATTTCCGTCCCTCACCATCTTTCCCTTCTTCCTCACTGCGCCATTCATCCTTCTTCACCACCAGACGCCATTGTCGTCGCGCCAAGCTGCCAGGAAGGTGCTGCTGTTGCTGTTCCTCATCTTCCTCTTATGTCAGCTTCGATCCAAGTTGATCTAGCGCCACCCAAGCTTCCCCAACTTCCTTCATCCTCTTAGGTGTTTGTCCAAGCCAGGAGCCGTCGCTGCAACTCACCTCCGGCGTCTAAATTGGAGGTTGAAGGTGAGTTACTCTGTGTTGTTTTTAGGTTTATTTTAGGTCATTTTCTGGTTATTGATCGAAATTGGATGTTGATTTTAGGTTGTTCTTAGGTAAATGTTGAATTATGCCACTTAATTGCTCCAATTCAAATTTTTAAGCATTTTTCTTAATTTTCCTTAATTTACAGAATTTTGTATGATTTTATTTAATTTTTATTTGAATTTATTGGATTTTTATTTGGTTTAATTAGTGAAATTAGAGTAATTATAGTTAATTGTTCTTGGTATATTAATTTTATTTAAGATTTTAGAAAATTTTTTGTGTTAATTGTGAATTTAGGATTTTAGGTATTTAATTAATATTTTTATTAATTTCAAAAATTATTATGAAAAATTATGAAATTTTAATAATTGTAGTTATTAGTGAATGTTAATAATTTTAGAACTCAAATTATAATTTTTGTGATTTTTATACTATTTTTATAAATATTTTTGAGTTTATGCCAAATGTGATTTTTAGATTAAATTATATTTTTTTAGAGGAAATTGTTGGCTGATTTTATGTTTTAATTATATTAGGAAGATTAATTTTGAGAAAATAATTTTAGGGATGATTAAATAATTTTAAGGAATTTTTTTTAGTACTAATAATACATTATGTAATTTATGTATTTAGGGGTAAAAATGTAATTTTACCCTAATTATAGTTAAATATATATTTTAGTTAGTTTTATTAATACTTAAGGGGTTTAGACAATTTTTATAAATTAATTGATATTTTTAATTAAGTAGTGTTAATTTTGAATATTAATTCCAAATATTATATATATATATATATATATATATATATATATATATATATATATATAATACATTATAATGGTTTTAATTTAGGCTTTAATTATATCTTGATAATGAAATGCAAATTTAGTTGTTTAATTTTTGAACAATTGAAATTTTATATATTTTTATTTATTTTTAGTATATGTGTATGTGAAATATGTATTTTGAGAAATAAATATTATTAATTCTTGATGTTTCGTTGAGTTGAGATCTCGGTCGGGGCTAAATGTAGTTTTGGGAGCTCGACTCGAGTGTGTATGTCTGTGGTTATTAGAAGTACATTTTCTATGCAGGTTTGGCTCTACCTTTGGTAGAGAGACGTCTGTTTTACAAAGGAGACTCTGCCAAAATTTCGGCAGATTTTCTCGTAAAATGTGATATTCATTGTGAATTTCTACTGTTAGTTAGGTTCTATCCTGTCTATTGAATCTTGTCTGGTTTTCCTCGAGTCAGCTTGGAATTTCATTGTTTTGATGATTGTTGATTTTGATTCCATAGTCATGTTTTAAAAGTCGATTTGTTATTTTTATTTTAGAGCATATCGAAGCAGAAGCCGTGAGACCGAGGCAGACGCGTGGTCATCAGCCTTCGCATTCATCTTGTAAGTCAATAGAACAATTCGTGCGTGTGTTTACTTAAAGAATGCATGCACTCATATTTTTATTATATTGATTATATGATTTAGTTAATTTAATGCTATTATTTAAGATTTAAATGCATTTTATTTATTTAAAATCGATTTTGAGAAATTTTGGTAGAACGGGCTACCTGGTGGGCTTCACTAAGACTATGTGCACATGGTAGAGATTGAGAGATGGATTCGTAATATATATGATTGGTGAATATTAAACTGGGACCGGTGCCTCGGTGGAAGCCTTTGCTCTCGGGGATTGCCAATGATTGTAAGGTTATCAATGGACTGGGATGGGTGCCTCGGTTGATGCCTTTGCTCTTGAGGGCCGCCAGTGCCATATATTTGGATTAAATGAATGACTATGACTTGGTGCCTAGGTTGATGCCTTTGCTCTCGAGGACCGGTAGTCTAGTTGGAATAAGTGGGCCCAGTTGGCCATTTAGATTTTTGGGTTTAGGGTTCTATCGAAATTTTTCAAAAGTTATACTTATACACTATAAATTATTTTCACTATAAACATATAGTTTTCAAAAAGGTTTTCAAACCGTATAGCTCTTTTTATTGACTTACTCAATGAGGTCTGATTCCCCTCAATTTATTCTTTTTCAGGAGCTTGGGAGTTCGACCTCAGACTACCTTCACGCCGGGCTTCTTCTTCACCGACTATTTTATATAGGTCATCGTCAGCTGTACTGTTATATTATTCTAGGATACTGCAGTAGTATATGTACTAAGAATTGTATGGTTTAAGTATATTTGTGTAATTTATTTGTATAAACCTTTGCTTAAATATAAAGATTTAAGTTTGATTTATAATACGGGACGTTGAAGCACACTTTTATTAAGCACTTGAATTGTTATTTCTAAGAAAAATTAGTTTGATAATGTGTTCCATTTTAAAATAAAGTTTTAAATTGTAAGGAGTTTTTTATTTTTTCTTTTAGGATTACTATAGGTTTCGGGGGCCTTATGCCTACCCATTCCCTAGTGTCGGTCACGTGCCCTCGGGTTCGAGTCGTGACAGTAATTTTTAACAAAAAAATTTCTACATAAGTAAAATAATCCACCAAAATTTCCCTAAAAATCCAAACTAACATTATCATCAACCACAACTACAATAAGCCCTAGGATCCATCGAAGACATCAAGGATTTGAGAGGAAAAAAAAAAGAAGAAATGAGGGCTGCTACTCACCAACCTGCTGGATAGCACAGAGGAAGGAGAAGAAGACCTGCTGCCACCAGAAAAAATTGGAAAGATGGAGGTTGAGGGAGTAGCAAGATGCAGCAATTGGCAGAGGGATGAAGCTGGCAGGGGACTGTCGTGCTAAGGAGGAAGGCTTGATGTCTAACGAGGAAAGGAGAAGCGTTGCAACCCAAGGAAGAAGAAAGGCAGCAGCAGCAGCAGCAACCTAGGAGCTTCAGTTCATGATGGAGATGGAGTCTCAGGTGGCGGAGGAAGCAGCATAGGGAGAGGAGGGGCAGTGTGGATGGCGAGCAGGGGAAGGCAATAGTGAGGGTGAGGGATTTTTCGGTGAAGGCTGAAACAGGTATATATATATATATATATATATACCTAACCAAGAATATTAATTATATCGAGTAATAAACCTTGACATATTGCTAACATAATTGTATCAATTAAATAGTTTAGATAAGTGACGTTTATATAAAATATAAAATTTAAATTTAATTATTAATAGCTCATATTCGGAAATTGCTTCATTTAAATAAAAAGTATGGGATATTACAGTCTTCCCTCCTTATATGAATTCGTCCCAGAATTAAAGAAAAGAAGAATTACAAGGCTTAAGAAGAAAAGAGATATGGGAAAGAAACTCACATTTCAGCTTCAGTTTCCCAAGTGCAATCTTCAACAGAGTGATTACTCCATAGCACCTTCACCATCGGTATCTCCTTAGTCCACAACTATCAGATTTGGCGATCTACAATCACCACTAGGTACTCCTCATAAGTTAGATCATCACTGAGTCTATAGCATAAGGTTGCAGCACATGAGATGGATCAGGAACGTATTTCCTTAGCATGGACACATGAAATATAGGATGGATTCTTGACAGTTCTGGTGGTAACACCAGCCTATATGCCACTTCGCCCACTCTAGACCGAATCTCAAACGATCCAATGTATCTAGGAGCTAGCCTACCCTTCTTGCCAAATCTCATAACTCCTTTCATTGGAGACACCTTCAGGAACACCATGTCTCCAACCATAAAGGATACATCCTTCCTCCTAGGGTCATCATAGGTCTTCTATCTGCTGAAGGCTATTTTCAATCTCTGCTGTATAATGAGGACCTTCTCTGAAGTCACTTGCACTAACTCTGGTCCCGTTAACTGCCTTTCACCAATCTCCCAACATAAAGGTGATCTACACTTCCTACCATATAGTGCCTCATACGGAGCCATCTCAATGCTAGCATGATAGCTATTATTGTAGGCAAACTCAATCAGTCGCAAGTGCGAATCCCACTGTCCTCCAAAGTCCATTACACACATCCTCAGCATATCTTCTAACATCTGGATGGTCCTCTCTGACTGACCATCTATCTAAGGCTGAAAGTCCGTACTAAAATCCAATATGGTACCCAAGGACTTATGTAACTCTTACCAAAAGACTGAGGTGAATGTGGCTCCTCTATCCGACACTATACTCACTGGTACTCCATGTAGACAAACAATCCTATTGACATAAAGTCTCGCCAGTCTATCAGTAGAGTACGTCTTCTTTATTAGTAGAAAGTGTGTTGACTTAGTTAGCTTATCAACAATCACCCAAATAGCGTCATAACCTCTAGTAGTCCGAGGTAGCCTAATCATAAAGTCCATAACTATGATGTCCCATTTCCATTCGGGAATTGGCATAGGCTGCAATAATCCTGAGGGTCTCTGATGCTCAAGCTTCACTTGTTGACAAGTCAGACATCTAGACACAAACTCTGCAATATCCCTCTTCATTCGATTCCACCAATATGTATCTTTCAAGTCATGATACATCTTGGTAGAACTTGGATGAATACTATAAGTAGAAAAATGTGCTTCTTCCATGATTTCCTTCCTCAAGTCGTTAACATCTGCCATAAAAATCGTAGTGCCCAACTGCAATACTCCTTCTCTATCAACCATAAAGTCCTTTGACTGCCCTTATTGCACTTCATAGATAATCCTCTGCAGTTGAGGGTCTCTACTCTGTGCTACCTTAACTCGATCCAAGTATACTGATCGTACCCTGAATTGAGCTAAAAGGCACTTTTGGGTAACTTTCATCTGCAACCCTTGATCAATCAACCCATCCAACTCTTTGACAATGGGCCTCCTTTCTGTGCTGATGTGGGCAAGACTGCCCGCTGACTTCCTACTCAAGGCATCAGCAACAACATTCACCTCACCCGAATGGTACAAAATGGAACAATCATAATCTTTAAGAAGTTCTATCCATCTTCTCTGCCTCAGATTCAAGTCTCTCTGTTGAAAGATATATTTCAAGCTCTTATGATCAATGTATATCTCACATGTTACCCTATACAAGTAATGCCTCCATATCTTTAGAGCAAACACAATGGTTGCCATCTCCAAGTCATGAGTAGGATAGTTTTGCTCGTGCTTCTTTAACTGCCTCAAAGCATAAGCAATCACTTGGCCATTTTGCATCAACAAACAACCCAATCCTACTCTGGAAGCATCATAATACACTATACCCTTCATTTCCAGAAGGCAAAGTCAGAATTGGAGCTAACGTCAACAAGTCCTTCAATAACTAGAAGTGCTCTTCACATCTGTTTGTCCACATAAACTTAGTACTATTCTGGGTCAACCTTGTCAAAGGTGCGACAATTTTAGAGAATTCCTTCACAAATCTCCTGTAATAGCCTACTAGACCTAGGAAACTTCGTACTTCTCTAACTGTAATCAGCCTCGACCACTCTGTAATAGCTTTTATCTTCTTAGGGTCCACTTGTATGCCATCCTTAGAAATCACGTGGCCTAAAAATGCCACTTGATTCAACCAGAAATCGCATTTTGAAAACTTGGCGTACAACCGGTGCTCCCTTAAAGTCTGAAGCACCCTTCTCAGATGCATAACATGCTCAGCTTCACTCTTGGAATAAACCAAGAAATCATCAATGAAGACTATTATAAACCGGTCCAAGTATGGCCTGAACACCCGATTCATCATGTCCATAAAGGCTGCTGGAACATTAGTCAACCCAAAGGACATTACTAAGAACTTATAATGGCCATATCTTGTCCGAAATGCTGTCTTGGGCTCATCACCTCTTCTGATCCTCAACTGGTGATACCCATATCTCAAGTCTATTTTAGAGAAGCATGTAACACCTTGAAGCTGATCAAATAGGTCATCGATCCTTGGAAGTGGATACTTGTTCTTAATGGTGACCTTGTTCAACTGCCTGTAATCAATATAGAGTCAAAGGCTGCCATCCTTCTTCTTCACAAACAACACCGGAGCACCCCAAGGCAATGTACTGGGTCTTATGAAACCCTTATCAAGTAACTCCTGTAACTGCTCCTTAACTCCTGTAATTCAGCTGGTGCCATTCTGTAGGGTGTCATAGAAATAGGATCTGTACCAGGTATGACATCGATATAGAACTCTATCTCTCTATCTGGTGGTAATCCTGGTAATTCTTTAGGAAAGACATTCAGAAATTCACACACAACTGCCACCTGTTCAATCGCCCCATTCTCTTTCTCAACATCCCTTATCACTGCCAAGTACCCCTGACAACCCCTTCTTAGCATCTTCTGGGCTGTAATGGCAGAAATAAGATTACGAGGCATGGAACTCTTTTCACTTTTAAAATAAAATTCTTCTTCATTTGGAATTCTGAATACCACTTCTTTCTGTTGATAATTCACAGAAGCATAATACCTCGACAACCAATCCATACCCAAAATGATGTCGAATTCCAACACATCAAGCAACACCAAGTCTGCCAATAATTCTTTACCATCAACCAACACCGGACACAAAGGAAAGAAAATATCTGTCTCCAACTCGTCATTAAGAATAGTCAACACAGATAGAGGAAAGGACAACCTGGAAGGCTGCCACTCGATTCTCAAAGCGAACACAGGGAAAATGAATGAATGCGAAGCACCAGGGTCAAACAATACTCTAGCATCACATGCACAGACTGAGAGAATACTTGCTACCACTGCATTAGAAGTCTGAGCGTCCTATAGTGTCAAAGTGAACACTCGAGCCTGGCCACGACCTGCCTGTTGAGATGTCAAAGGCTGCACAAACCCACAACCACTAGGCTTACCAATTGAACCTCGACCCTACTAGCCCACAAGCTATGGCGGTCTCTGCTGCGGTTGTACTGGTGCTCTATACTACTGGGGCATCGGATAGTAGGGTTAAGCCATTGATGAAGATGAACCCTGAGCGTACTATGGCTGATATCCTGAGTGAGGACAAGCTCTGGCAAGATGACCAACCTGCCCACATCTGAAGCAAGCGCCCGATAACAAATAACAAATGAAATCATCCACAACTCGCACATGCACTGGCCCCAAACCCAGAACTACTATGTCCGGAGCTCTGCCCACTACTATTGCTGCTGACTCTAGTACTGAATATGTGACCCCTACCACTTCTCCTGTTCATGGCATAACCATGGCGACCAACTTGGTGAGTCCTGGACCTCCTACCACCCTGCTGTGAACTACCCGCAGCCTGCTGACTCGAACTACCAATGTGAAATATTGGTTGCTGATACCCGGGAGCTACACCATATCCACTACCACCAACTATATAGGGATCTATCATGGTGCCTTAGCAGATATGTCGCCTCTCAATCAAACGGGCCTCCTCAATCACACTCTCTAGGGTACGGTCCTTGGTGTGCATACCAACAAAAGCGGGTCCCAAACCAGTAACAAATAGCTCCACTGCTCTATAAGGGTCCTTCCTGATATCCTCTGCATGTTGGGATAGCCTATTAAACTCCTTGGTGTAGTCCTCCACTGACCTATCCCCTCTAGTGATATAGAGCAACTGCCACCTGTAGGCATCTCTGGTGGCTGGAGGATAGAAAAATCTCAAGAAGCAGTCCTTAAACTCTGGCCAAGTCAACTTATGCATAGATGGCTGAATCAACTGCATGAACCAATCTTGAGCTGCCGCTTGAACTGACAACTCCACAATCATTATCTACTGATAATTCGTGTGTCCTATCCTGGTATGTGCCTTAATAGCATTAATGAAGTCTAAGGCATCACCCATACCGTCAAAAGAAACTCTACCGATCCGGGAGTAAGGAAATGCTGCCTCAGTATCTGTCATCCCCTGATTCCTCTACCATACCATCTGTTGTACAAGGGACATCGCCTGATTCAATGCTACAAGACCCTGATTAATCCCTGCCAGTCCAGCTGCAAAGGTTGTGGGGTCAATGGTTGGGGCTTCAGGCTCGACTGGCTGCTGATTAGGAATCTCAGCTGCAGCTACTTTAGCTCGACCTCTACCTCTACCTCTGCCCCTACAATGTGGAGTAGGAGGGGGAGCCTCATCGTACACAGACTGCTCATCAAATCTGAGAGTGGGATCGGCATCGGGGTCGATTCGCACATGCCTCATTCGGAAAAAGACAAGGAAAATTGAATTCAAAATAAGGTAAGAATATTTAACACAATGCAAAATTAGAAACAAGAACATCTCAAAGACAATTATCAACCCTATAACTGCAGTAGTTACATAGAAAGACAGACATAGATAATTAATCAAACTTATGCTCTGATACCAACTTTGTCACGACCCGAACCTGAGGGCACGTGACGGGCACTAGGGAGTGGGAAGGCATAAGGCCCCCGAAACCCGTAGTAAGCCTTAAGAAAAGAAAAATAAAACCTTACAATTTAAAACTTTATTTTAAAATAGAACACATTATCAAACTGATTTTTATAAAATTAAAACTGATTTTTATAAAAAAATAAATTGAAGGGAATCAGACCTCACTGAGTAAGTCAATAAAAAAAGCTATACGATTTTTTGAAAACCAAATAGTTATAGTAAAAATAATTTATAATGTATAGATATAGCTTTTGAAAAATCTCAGTAGAACCCTAAACCCAAAGTTCTAAATGGCCAAGCGGGCCCACTTATTCCAACTAGATTGTCGGTCCCCTAGAGCAGTGGCATCAACTGAGACACCAAGTCGCAGTCATCCACTTAATCTAAATATATGACACTGGCGGCCCATGAGAGCTAAGGCATCAACCGAGGCACCATCCCAATCCATTATTAACTTTCCAATAACTGGCGGTCCCCGAGAGCAAAGGCTTCCACCGAGGCACCCATCCCAGTTTATATCCACAAGTCATACATATCTAGGATCCATCTCTCAATCTTTACAATGTGCACACAGTCCTGGTGAAACCCACCAGGTAGCCCGTTCTATCAAAATTTCTCAAAACTGATTTTAAATAAATAAAACGCACTTAAACCTTAAATAACATCATTAAAGTAAATAAATCATATAATAAATATTAAAAATATAAGCGCACACATCTCTAAATAAAACACACACACAGATCATTTTATCAACTTACAAGATGAATGAGAAGGCTGACAATCGCGTGTCTGCCTCGATCTCACGGCTTCTGCTCCGATATGCTCTATAAAAGAAATTAACAAATCGATTTTAAAACATGACCATGAAATTAAAAATCAAAAATCAACAAAAACAGTGAAATGCTAGGCTGACTCGAGGAAGATTGGACAAGACTTGATAGACAGGAAAAAGCCTAATTAACAGTAGAAATTATTACGAATATCATGTTTTACGAGAAAATCTATCAAAATTTCGGCAGAGTCTCCTCTGTAAAACGGATATCTCTCTACCAAAGGTAGAGCCAAACCTGCATAGAAAACGCACTTCTAATAACCACAGACATTCACACTCGAGTCGGGCTTCCAGAACTACATTTAGCCTCGACCGAGATCACAATCCAACAAAACATCACAAACAAAATTAAATTATTTATTTTTTCCCAAAATGCACATCACATAAATGATTATCCATAGTCGGAAAAATCATCTCTCAATATAGGTTTAAAAATAAAATTTCACAAACCAATATATATATATATATATATATATAAACAACACTCACATATGTAAATATCCATATAATAGAAAAATACACATAATACTCATAATCATACCTAATATATTATTAAAACCAACTAAAATTTATTGTTTAACTATATTTAATAAAAATTACATTTCTACCCATAGAATATACAAACTCATATAATACCCTATTAATACTAAAAATTCCTTGAAAAATCGGACAACATCTCAAAATCATTTTCCCTACATTAAACAACTTAATATAATTAGAAACATATAAATGACTTCTAATTTCTCATAAAAATATAATTTAACCCAATGATTCACATTTGACATAAACTTAAAAGCAAATATAAAAATAGTATAAAAATCACAAAAACCATAATTTAAGTTCTAAAATTAATAATATTTAATAATAATATTAATTATCAAAATTTCATAATTTTTTACAATAAATTTTGAAATTAATAAATAAATAAATAAAATATTAATTAAATACCCAAAATTCACCAAAATTTATAATTAACTCCATAAATTATAAAATCTTAATTAAACATCAATACATTACAAATAATTAACATTAATTAACCTAATTACTACTTAACCTCAATTAACACCCACTTAGCCAACTAATCATCAAATAAAAATTCATGTAAAATTCAAATAAAATTCTGAAAATTCACATAACTCACCAAATTTATCCAAAATAAAAAATCAACCTCCTAAAACACAAAACAACCTCAATTAATTAAAAAATCTACCAAAATAACCAACCAAATATCAAGTAATTTTTAACAAAAGAATTTCTACATAAGTAAAATAATCCACCAAAATTTCCCTAAAAATTAAAACTAACATTATCATCAACCACAACTACAACAAGCCCTAGGATCCACCGAAGACATCAAGGATTTGAGAGGAAAAAAAAAAGAAGAAATAAGGGCTGCTACTCACCAACCCGCTGGACAGAACAGAGGAAGGAGAAGAAGACCTACTGCCACCGGAAAAAATGGGAAAGATGGAGGCTGAGGGAGCAGCAAAACGCAGCAAAGAGGCAGCAACTGGCAGAGGGATGATGCTGGCAGAGGACTGTCGTGCTAAGGAGGAAGGCCTGCTGTCTGACGAGGAAAGGAGAAGCGCTGCAACACAAGGAAGAAGAAAGGTAGCAGCAGCAGCAACCTGGGAGCTTCAGTTCACGGCGGAGATGGAGTCTCAGGTAGCAGAGGAAGCAGCACAGGGAGAGGAGGGTTGGTGTGGATGGCAAGCAGGGGAAGGAAATAGTGAGGGTGAGGGATTTTTCGATGAAGGCTGAAAACAGGTATATATATATATATATACATATATATACCTAACCAAGAATAGTAATTATCTCGAGTAATAAACCTTGACATATTGCTAACATAATTGTATTGATTAATATATATATATATATATACCTAACCAAGAATAATAATTATCTTGAGTAATAAACCTTGACATATTGCTAACATAATTGTATTGATTAAATAGTTTAGATAAGTGACATT
Source organism: Mallotus nudiflorus (assembly GCA_947683625.1). Classification (NCBI taxonomy): domain Eukaryota; kingdom Viridiplantae; phylum Streptophyta; class Magnoliopsida; order Malpighiales; family Euphorbiaceae; genus Mallotus; species Mallotus nudiflorus. The sequence goes on along the minus strand of CANTUR010000049.1, from coordinate 5,376,373 downwards.
TATATAAAATAAAAAATTTAAATTTAATTATTAATAGCTCAAATTCAGAAATTGTTTCATTTAAATGAAAGATATTGGATATTACAGATACCATATGGAAGAATAAATTTTATAAAAGAAACCTTTTTTTATGTAGATTACAAAGGCTAACAAAGTGATGAACTTATATACTATTACATTGTTACAAAGAAGCTAATTTACAGCTGTATAATCATCGTGATTTTAGGTACAAGGCATCACTGATTTGCATAGATTCTTTCTTTGATTGTGGAGAAAATTTCTCCTCTCATTAAGCTTGTGATTCTAGAGAGGATTTCTCCTTTACAATAATAACATTAAATTAAATTAAAAAACTTTATATATTAATATGATAATATTAAAATTTAACAGTTGGAATCTAACAGAAAAATAGTCTCATTTAAATCACCTATCAAAATTATAATAATATTAATTATTTGCAAATTTTTATCTATTTGCTATGGTGAGTGTTCGTATATATATAGAGAGAGTTAAATATAAGGTTAGAATAATTAGTATTGATTTTTTTAAATATAAATAATAATAAATAATTCCTTTACATTTTAACTTAAAAAACACTTTAATTAGTGTTGCTATTAAATTTCATATTTAGTTTTAATTTCTTAGTTTCAAGAAATAATTTTAATGAATTTAGTAAATAATATTTGTTGAATTATTAATTGTTGAGTAATTTAATTGGTAGAATTTGTAGTATAGTTCATTTTAATAGAATTTTTTGTTTGTTAATTAATATTTATTTCTTTTTGTAAATTTTGTTTCTTGTTGTTTTGTTGTTATTTTCACTTGTTTTTGTTGTAATCTTTTATTTTTTGTTGTTTTTTTTATTGTTTTTATTTGTTATTTTTGTTATTTTCAGTTGTTTTGGTTGTAACCTTTTTTTTCATTTGTAAACTTTTGTTGATTTGTTATTTCAATTATTGTTTTTAGTTTTTTTAATTTCTGTTGTTATTTTTGTTGTTTTCGTTTGTAAATTTTTATTGATTTGTTATTTCCATTTGTTAATTTTTATTGTTTCAGCTGTTGTTTTCATTTTTTTTTTATATTTGTTGATTTTTGTTGCTTTGTTGTCTTCAGTTTTTTTTATAATGAAAAAAATAAAAAGCGATCAAAACAACAATAAAAACTAAAAACATTAAAAAAACAACAAAATTATAAAAAATATCAAAAAAATTATTATTTTTATTATTAATACTAGTAAAAATAAAAAAATAGACAAACAACAAAAAAACATTAAAAATAACTAAAAAAATAACAAACAACAACCAAAAAACAGAAAAACAATTGTGAAATATATAAAAAAAAACTATTACTTTTATTATTAATACTTAGATAAGTAAAAATTTCATTGAAAAAAATAATTATTAAAAACTATGGATAATATTTAGTTTAATTAATTCAATTTTTTTATTCTAAATAATTTTAAATAATTATTCTATATAATGATAAATTTTAAAATTGAAAAACTGTGTATTATTTAAAATATAAAATTAAAATTATTAAACATATAAAAATTAAATATATACATATTATCAACTTCAATTAAAAATAAAAATAAATACATAAAAATGAGTAAAAAACTGAAAAAGCCAAAACTAGAAAAAAAAACAAAACAAAACAAAACTGAAAAAGCGGAAGACCAAATTTGAAAGAAACAAAATGAAAATGAACTGGTCTCATGTGAATAAATATTCTCTTCTCACATGACTCAAACAGCAATTTCAAATGTATTTTTCAATTTTTTTTATATATTAATATACATGATCACTGTTCATTTTTTCTTGCTCTATTTTTTTTTTTCTTATTCTACACATAAGTTTTCAAAAAAAAAAAAAAAATCATATAACATACTGTAAAACAAAAATATTGTATATGAAAATTCAAATAGATTTTTAAGACTAAATAGTCAGCTTTTATTAACTTAAAAACGCATATTATAATCTCTAGTAATTTAAAAATTCTGATCACAAAAAAATTAAATTTTGAATTTGACTAAAATTACTGTTGATAATCTTATAGAATTTGAAGAATATCCTTCATAGTTTTTTTTTTTTTTTGAAGAATTTGAATCTTAGATATGATAGAATTTCAGAACTTAATTTTTAATAATTTCAATAAAAAAAGACAATTTTATTTATAGACATTTATAAAAATGCTTCGAGTATTATAAATTCACAATATTTTTTCAAGATATGAAAGAAATAGAAAGTTTTTTTTTTTTTTAATTCATTGTACAAATCTTCCACTCAAGTTATCATCTTCTTCTTCTTTTTTGTTTTTGGAATTCAAATGATCCTCTTCATGTTTTCAGTTAGACTTAAACTTCATTGTTATATATATATATATATATATATATATATATATATATATATATATATATCAGTCTTTATTTGTAGTTATATAAAAATTTTAATAATTTAGTTATTTGCTAATAAAAATTAAATTGAATTAATTAAATATATTTTTTTATAATGACAATCTTAAAAAAAAAAGTTTCCTAAATAGGTTATCTATTGTTATATCTCTAATAAAAATTAAAGAGTTTTTTTTTTAAATAGACAAAAATCTAAAAATATTGTCAAAAGTCATGTTAACTAAAAATATTTTCAAAATTGACTTTTCCTTTTTCAAAACTAACTTCCCTAACTTTTTTTTTTCAAATATGGACCACTTTTCTTTTCTCCTTTATTTTTACGGTACTAATTTTTTCAATATTTTTTTCTCAACATTTTTTTTTGCTGTCTTTATCTTTTTTTTTTCTCGACATTTAGCATCCCTTTTTCTATTTAATTAATTTTCTTTTTTGATCTAATAGAAAAGGGCCATTTTTTTTAAATTATTTTTTGATCTAATAGAAAGTGCCAGTTTATTTTTCCTCAACATTTTGTTTACTGTCTTCATTTTTTTTTCAACGTTTTTATTTTGCTTAACATTTTTTTTTCAACTATCTTCATCTTTTTTTTTCTAAAAATTTTTCTTCTCATTTTTTTTTTTCTATTTTTAAGGTATTGTCTTCATTTCTTTCTCAATGTTTTTTTTTCTCAACATATTTTTCTTATTTTAAGGTACTCTCTTCATTTGTTTTTTTCTCAACATTTTCTTTTTTTTCCTCAACATTTTTTTCCTTCAAAACTTTTTTTTTCTTTCAAATGAATGATTATGAACTAAATATCTTTAATTTTTGTAAAAAAAAAGTAATAAATATCTTCAACTATTGTAACAAACAATTAAAAAAATTTCCCCTTTTATTTTCTTAAAGAATAAGGGTTTTATTTTTCTTTTTACTTTGATTTTTTTTATTAAAATATCTAACAAGTTTTTTTAGAAAAAATTATTTGATACTTATTAATCGTCAATATGTAACATGTTTACGATCCTTATGATGTATTTCTAACATAAAAAAATTGAAAAAAAAAAAAGCAACAGAAAAACAAAAAACAACACTAAAAAACAAAAATCAACAACATTGAAAAATAAAAAAACCAACAATTGAAAAAATAACAAAAAAAACTTGAAAAAACAATATTTCTCTTTGAAAACAATACTTGAAAATATTAAAAATAAAAATAAAAAGTAACAATTGAAAAGCACACAAAAAGCAACAATTGAAAAGTAAATCTTCCAAAAGCAGTATTCACTCATGTATCCTGGACAAAGTTCAATCCGAAGAGCAGCCAATCTTGGAGAAAGATGTTCAACAACCAAATCATGTTCTTGTTGTGTGTCAGACATGTCAAAATCTAGGAAAAATAAAAGAATTACACAAAAACATATAAAAGGGCTATCAATGACAATAAACTATGGATTCATTATTAACTCACAACACAACAACTTACCAGGAGGCTAACACCATAGTCTGGATGTAATTCAACAGCTGCAGAGACAAAATCATTCCCATATTTTGTTATAAAATGTTTATGAACACCCATCAATTATGGTAAATCACACATCTTGGAGAAGCAAAAGTTGTAATAAAGATTGCTTCCTTCAAATCAATGGGATAGTTTCTATAATTATAAAGAAGAGATTAGCAACAATGTCGTAATACCCTATATATTTATTTAAATAAAGAGATTTTAAATAGTGTTATTAATAATTACTTTTGCATTATATTATATTTATGTTAATACTATTATTTTAGGGTTATCAATATATGTGAGTGAATTCATCTTGTTTCTCTTTTGTTTCAATTCTAAAATTTTCCTCAAGTTGTCGTTTCTTATTCTTGAAATCTTAGAATCATAAAAGCTTAGTTTCTTGGTGGAGATAGTGGTGCTTTATATGAAATCTCTGCTCCTGCTGACCTTTTTGAATTTGTTGGTTAAACCCAATTCCTAGCTGATCAGATTAAGTGAAACGAGGTAGAAACCTTTTAAGTGATCAGTGAGTGGACATCTTCTTCGCCTTCTTGTTTGAATTTGGAACTCCTTTATACCAAATTTCATGGTGTTGCGAGCGAATCCACTATTATCTTTCTTCTTGATTATTTCTGACATGATTCTTACAACTATTCTCTCATTATCTATGAATTAAATTTCTATTGCTTAAAATTTTATGCATTGCAGATCTGTTGTTCATGCTTGGGTCTCCATTCCTGTATCTTCTTCAAGTTCTCATTAATTTTCTTAAAATTTTATTGGTTGTTGCTTCTTGATAGCTCATTTATAATTGTTTTGTTAACTTCAGTTTGCTATAACTTGGTTGTTGGTGATTTCTATCTAAGATTTATGCATTTAAAGAAGAGTATAAGGTTCTAGTATTTCAATTGAACCGTGAGTGAACTCCATCCCTTCATTCTGGAATCATTCTATAATTATTTTTGGGTTCTTGATGTTTGTTAGGACTTCGATTTTTGGTGTTGTCCTTCCTTGCAAAATTGAATGTCTTGTGAGCAATTTTATTTGCTGCTCCCTTGCTGGAATTTTGTACCCTTGTCGTTGCTTCTTTTTTTTTTAAAGTTTAAAGTTTTGTAAAAGATTTCATTTGCTTGAATTCAATGTCCTTAATACTACTCTATTTTTCATTGAATTTGAATCTTGGACAGCTTTGAAACACATTGGCCTTTAGGCTTTTTTCTTGAGGTTTGACCGTAGAATTCGTTTCGAAAATATGTCAATTTCTCTATTTAGACTGTCATGGCCCTTGTATTTTCATCAACATTAAAATGATGTTGTATGTGTTGAGTTTAATGCAAAACTGCAATAATGAGAAGTATGGAAATACAATTTAAACAATTAAATTAAAATGGTTTAAAACAGAGTAAGAAATAAAGGAAGAATGAGCACTTTCAACAAAAAAAAAAATCCACTTATTAAATTGAGCATAACATTTACCAATATATATATATATATATATATATATATATATATATATATATATATATATATATATATATATATATATATATATATATATATATATATATATATATATATATATATATATATGTATGTATATGTATATTAGGGGTTTATGTAAATTTTTGGCATTTAATGGGTAATTATGCTAATTTCAAAAATTATGGTTAAAAAATTATGAAATTTTAATAATTAAGGTTATTAGTGAATGTTATTAATTTTAGAACTCAAATTATAATTTTTTTTATTTTTATACTATTTTTATAAATATTTTTGAGTTATGCCAAATGAGATTTTAGGTTAAATTATATTTTTGGTAGAAAATTGTTGGTTGATTAAATGTTTTAATTATATTAGGAAGATTTATTTTGAGAAAATAAATGTTTGGCATGATTAAATAATTTTAAGGGGTTTAGACAATTTTTATAAATTAATTGGTATTTTTACCTAAGCAGTGTCAATTTTAAATATTAAATCCCAAATATTATATATATATATATATATATATATATATATATATATATATATATATATATATATATATATATATAAAATACATTATAATGGATTTAAATTAGCTTATAATTATATTTTGACGAAGGAATACAAATTTAGTTGTTAATTTTGAATAATTGAGATTTTATATATTTTTGTCTATTTTTAGTATATGTGTATGTGAAATATGTGTTTTGAGAAATAAATGTTATTAATTCTCGAGATTTTGTGAGTTGTGATCTCGGTCGGGGCTAAGTGTAGTTTGGAGCCCGACTCGAGTGTGAATGTTTATGGATATTAGAAGTGCATTTTTATGCAGGTCTGACTCTACCTTTGGTAGAGAGATGTTCATTTTATAGAGGAGACTCTGCCAAAATTTTGGTAGATTTTCTCGTAAAATGTGATATTCGTAAAATTTCTACCGTTAGTTAGGTTATCTTGTTTGTCGAGTCTTGTCCGATTTTTCTCGAGTCAGCCTGGAATTTCATTGTTTTGTTGATTGTTGATTTCGATTCCTTTGTCATGTTTTAAAAGTCAATTTGTTATTTTCTCCTAGAACGTTTCGGAGCAGAAGCTGTGAGACCGCGGCAGACGCGTGGTCGTCAGCCTTCACATTCATCTTGTAAGTTGATAGAATGATTTGTGCATGTGTTTTTAATTAAAAAATGTGTGCACTCCTATTTTAATATTGATTATATGGTTTATTTAATTTAATGTTGTTATTTAATATTTATACGCATTTTATTTATTTAAAATCGATTTTGAGAAATTTTGGTAGAACGAGCTACCTGGTGGGTTTCACTAGGACTATATGCACATGGTAGATATTGAGAGATGGATCCAAAATATATATGATTGGTGAATGTTAAACTGGGATGGGTGCCTCGGTAGAAGCCTTTGCTCTCGCAGACCGCCAATGATTATAAGGTTGATAATGGACTGGGATGGGTGCCTCGGTCGATGCCTTTGCTCTCGGGGACCGCCAGTGCCATATATTTAGATTAAGTGAATGACTATGACTTGGTGCCTCGGTTGATGCCTTTGCTCTCTAAGACCGGTAGTCTAGTTGGAATAAGTGGGCCCAGTTGGCCATTTAGATTTTCTTGGGTTTAGGGTTCTACCGAGATTTTTATTTCAAAGGTGAAAGGAGCTCCATGCCTCATAATCTGATTTCTGCCATTACAGCCCGGAAGATGCTTAAAAGGGGTTGTCAGGGTTACTTGGCAGTGGTAAGAGATGTTGATCAAGTGAATTGGGAGATTGAACAGGTGCCAGTGGTGTGTGAATTTTTGGATGTCTTTCCTGAAGAATTACCACCAGACAGAGAGATAGAGTTCTGTATCGATGTCATGCCTGGTACGGATCCTATTTCTATGCCACCTTACAGAATGGCACCAGCTGAACTGCAGGAGCTGAAAAAGCAATTGCAGGAGTTGCTTGATAAGGGTTTCATCAGACCTAGTACATTGCCTTGGGGTGCTCCGGTGTTGTTCATAAAGAAGAAAGATGGTAGCCTTCGACTTTGTATTGATTACAGGCAGTTGAATAAGGTCACCATCAAGAACAAGTACCCACTTCCGAGGATCGATGACCTATTTGATAAACTTCACGGTGCTACATGCTTCTCTAAAATAGATCTGAGATCTGGGTATCATCAGTTGAGGATCAGAAGAGGTGATGAGCCCAAGACAGCCTTTCGAACAAGATATGGCCATTATGAGTTCTTAGTAATGTCCTTTGGGTTGACTAATGCTCCAGCAGCCTTTATGGACTTGATGAATTGGGTGTTCAGGCCATTCTTGGACCAGTTTGTGATAGTTTTCATTAATGATATCTTGGTTTATTCCAAGAGCGAGGCTGAGCATGTTATGCATCTGAGAAGGGTGCTTCAAACCTTAAGGGAGCACAAGTTATATGCCAAATTTTTGAAGTGCAAGTTCTGGTTGCATCAAGTGGCATTCCTAGGCCACGTGGTTTCTCGAGATGGCATACAGGTGGACTCTAAGAAGATAGAGGCTATTACGGAGTGGCCGAGGCTGACTACAGTTAGGGAGGTATGGAGTTTCCTGGGTCTAGCAAGCTATTACAGAAGATTTATGAATGACTTCTCTAAAATTGTTGCACCTTTGACAAGGTTGACCCAGAAGAGTGCTAAGTTTGTATGGACAGACAAATGCGAAGAGCACTTTCAGTTATTGAAGGACTTGTTGACGTCAGCTCCAATTCTAACTTTGCCCTTTGGGAATGAAGGGTATATAGTGTACTGTGATGCTTCCAGAGTAGGATTGGATTGTGTGTTGATGCAAAATGGCCAAGTGATTGCTTATGCTTTAAGGCAGTTGAAGAAGCACGACCAGAACTATCCTACTCACAACTTGAAGATGGCAGCCGTGGTGTTTGCTCTGAAAATATGGAGGCATTACTTGTACGGGGTGACGTGTGAGATATACACTGATCACAAGAGCTTGAAATATATTTTCCAGCACAGGGACTTGAATCTGAGGCAGAAGAGATGGATAGAACTCCTTAAGGATTATGATTGTTCCATTTTATACCATCCAAGCAAGGTGAATGTTGTTGTGGATGCCTTGAGTAGAAAATCAGCAGGCAGCCTTGCCCATATTAGCACAGAGAGAAGGCCCATTATCAAGGAGTTGCATGGGTTGATTGATTAGGGGTTGCAGATGAGAGTTACCTAGAAGTGCCTTTTAGCTCAATTCAGTGTATGATCAGTATACTTGGATCGAGTTAAGGCAGCTCAGAGTAGAGACCCACAATTACAGAGGATTATGTATGAAGTGTAACAAGGGCAGTCACGGGACTTTGTGATTAACAGAGAAGGTGTATTGCAGTTGGGCACTAGGATTTGTGTGCCAGATGTTGATGACTTAAGAAAGGAGATTATGGAAGAAGCACATTTTTCTACATATAGTGTTCATCCAGGTTCTACCAAGATGTATCATAATCTAAAGGATATATATTGGTGGAATGGAATGAAGAAGGACATTGCAGAGTTTGTATCCAGGTGCCTGACTTGCCAGCAAGTAAAGCTTGAACATCAAAGACCCTCGGGACTGTTACAACCCATGCCAATTCCTGAATGGAAATGGGATATGATAGCCATGGATTTCGTGACTGGGCTACCTTGGACTACTGGAGGTTATGATGCTATTTGGGTGATTGTTGACAGGCTAACTAAGTCAGTACACTTTCTGCCTATAAAGAAGATGTACTCTACTAATAGACTGGCGAGACTTTATGTCAATAAGATTGTTTGTCTACATGGAGTACTTGTGAGCATAGTATCAGATAGAGGAGCCACCTTTACCTCAATCTTTTGGCAAGAATTACAGAAGGCCTTGGGTACCAGATTGGATTTCAGTATGGCCTTCCACCCTCAGACAGATGGTTAGTTAGAGAGGACCATCCAGACGTTAGAAGATATGTTGAGGATGTGTGTAATGGATTTTAGAGGATAATGGGATTCACACTTGCCATTGATTGAGTTTGCTTATAATAACAGCTATCATGCTAGCATTGAGATGGCTCCATATAAGGCACTATATGGTAGGAAGTGTAGATCACCATTGTGTTGGGAGATTGGTGAAAGGCAGTTAACGGGACCAGAGTTGGTGTAGATCATTTCAGAGAAAGTCCCCATTATACAGTAGTGATTGAAGACAGCTTTCAGCAGATAGAAGAGCTATGCTGACCCTAGGAGGAAGGATGTATCCTTTATGGTTGGAGACATGGTGTTCCTGAAGCTGTCTCCAATGAAAGGAGTTATGAGATTTGGCAAGAAGGGTAAGCTAGCTCCTAGATACATTGGACCATTTGAGATTTAGACTAGAGTGGGGGAAGTGGCGTATAGGTTGGTGTTACCACCAGAACTATCAAGAATCCATCCTGTATTTCATGTATCCATGCTGTGGAAATACGTCCCTGATCCGTCTCACGTGTTGCAACCTCAAGCCATAGAGCTTAGCGATGATTTGACTTACGAGGAGTACCCAGTGGCGATTGTAGATCGCCAAATCTGACATCTGCGAACTAAAGAGATACCGATGGTGAAGGTGCTATGGAGTAACCATTCCGCAGAGGATTGCACTTGGGAAACTGAAGCTGAGATGCGAGTTTCTTTCCCGTATCTCTTTCCCTCTTAGCCTTGTAATTCTTCTTTTCTTTCTTTTCTTGAATTCGAGGATGAATTCATATAAGGAGGGGAGACTGTAATACCCTATATATTTATTTAAATAAAGGGATTTTAAATTATTATTAATAATTACTTTTGCATTATATTATATTTATGTTAATACTATTATTTTAGGGTTATCAATATATGTGAGTGAATTCATCTTGTTTCTCTTTTGTTTCAATTCTAAAATTTTCCTCAAGTTGTCGTTTCTTATTCTTGAAATCTTAGAATCATAAAAGCTTAGTTTCTTGGTGGAGATAGTGGTGCTCTTTATGAAATCTCTGCTCCTGCTAACCTTGTTGAATTTCTTAGTTAAACCCAATTCCTAGCTGATCAGATTAAGTGAAACGAGGTAGAAACCTTTTAAGTGATCAGTGAGTGGACATCTTCTTCGCCTTCTTGCTTGAATTTGGAACTCCTTTATGCCAAATTTCATGGTGTTGTGAGTGAATCCACTGTTATCTTTCTTCCTTATTATTTCTGACATGATTCTTACAACTATTCTCTCATTTTCTGTGAATTAAATTTCTATTGCTTGAAATTTTATGCATTGCAGATCTGTTGTTCACGCTTGGGTCTCCATTCCTGTATCTTCTTCAAGTTCTCATTAATTTTCTTAAAATTTTATTGGTTGTTGCTTCTTGATAGCTCATTTATAATTTTTTTGTTAACTTCAGTTTGCTGTAACTTGGTTATTGGTGATTTCTATCTAAGATTTATGCATTTAAAGAAGAGTATAGAGTTCTAGTATTTCAATTGAACCGTGAGTGAACTCCATCCCTTCATTCTGGTATGATTCTATAATTATTTTTGGGTTCTTGATGTTTGTTAGGACTTCGATTTTTGGTGTTGTCCTTCCTTGCGAATTTGAATGTCTTGTGAACAATTTTATTTACTGTATTTTTATTGCTACTCCCTTGCTGGAATTTTGTACCCTTGTCGTTGCTTCTTTTTTTTTTAAGTTTAAAGTTTTGTAAAAGATTTTGTTTGCTTGAATTCAATGTCCTTAATACTGCTCTGTTTTTCGTTGAATTTAAATCTTGGACAGCTTTGAAACACATTGGCCTTTAGGCTGTTTTCTTGAGGTTTGACCGCAGAATTCATTTCAGAAATATGTCAATTTCTCTATTTAGACTGTCATGACCCTTGTATTTTCATCATCATTAAAATGATGTTGTATATGTTGAGTTTAATGCAAAACTGCAATAATGAGAAGTATGGAAATACAATTTAAACAATTAAATTAAAATGGTTTAAAACAGAGTAAGAAATAAAGGAAGAATGAGCACTTTCAACAAAAAAAAATCCACTTATTAAATTGAGCATAACATTTGCCAATATATAAAAACCAATATATATATATATATATATATATATATATATATATATATATATATATATATATATATATGTATGTATGTATGTATGTATGTATATTAGGGGTTTATGTAAATTTTAGGTATTTAATGGGTAATTATGCTAATTTCGAAAATTATGGTTAAAAGATTATAAAATTTTAATAATTGAGGTTATTAGTGAATGTTATTAATTTTAGAACTCAAATTATAATTTTTGTGATTTTTATACTATTTTTATAAATATTTTTGAGTTACGCCAAATATGATTTTAGGTTAAATTATATTTTTGGGAGAAAATTGTTGGTTGATTAAATGTTTTAATTATATTAGGAAGATTTATTTTGAGAAAATAAATTTTTGGCATGATTAAATAATTTTAAGGGGTTTAGACAATTATTATAAATTAATTGGTATTTTTACCTAAGCAGTGTCAATTTTAAATATTAAATCCCAAATATTATATATATATATATATATATATATATATATATATATATATATATATATATATATATATATAATACATTATAATGGATTTAAATTAGGTTATAATTATATTTTGACAAAGGAATACAAATTTAGTTGTTAATTTTGAATAATTGAGATTTTATATATTTTTGTTTGTTTTTAGTATATGTGTATGTGAAATATGTGTTTTGAGAAATAAATGTTATTAATTCTCGATATTTTATGAGTTGTGATCTCGATCGGGGCTAAGTGTAGTTTGAAGCCCGACTCGAGTGTGAATGTTTATGGATATTAGAAGTGCATTTTTATGCAGGTCTGACTCTACCTTTGGTAGAGAGATGTCCGTTTTACAGAGGAGACTCTGCCAAAATTTCGGTAGATTTTCTTGTAAAACGTGATATTCGTAAAATTTCTACCATTAGTTAGGTTATCATGTCTGTCGAGTCTTGTCCAGTTTTCCTCGAGTCAGCCTGGAATTTCATTGTTTTGTTGATTTTTGATTTTGATTCCTTAGTGATGTTTTAAAAGTCGATTTATTATTTTCTTTTAGATCATTTCGGAGCAGAAGCTGTGAGACCGGGACAGATGCGTGGTCGTCAGCCTTCACATTCATCTTGTAAGTCGATAGAATGATCTGTGCGTGTGTTTTTAATTAACAAATGTGTGCGCTCCTATTTTAATATTGATTATATGGTTTATTTAATATAATGTTGTTATTTAATATTTATACGCATTTTATTTATTTAAAATCGATTTTGAGAAATTTTGGTAGAACGGGCTACTTGGTGGGCTTCACCAGGACTATGTGCACATGGTAGAGATTGAGAGATGGATCCGAAATATATATGATTGGTGAATGTTAAACTGGGACGGGTGCCTCAGTGGAAGCCTTTGCTCTCGGGGACCGTCAGTGATTGTAAGGTTGATAATGGATTGGGATGGGTGCCTCGGTCGATGCCTTTGCTCTAGGGGACCGCCAGTGCCATATATTTAGATTAAGTGAATGACTATGACTTGGCGCCTCGGTTGATGCCTTTGCTCTCTAAGACTGGTAGTCTAGTTGGAATAAGTGGGCGAGTTGGCCATTTAGATTTTCTTGGGTTTAAGGTTCTACCGAGATTTTTCAAAAAGCTATATCTATACATTATAAATTATTTTCACTACAAATATATATAGTTTTCAAAAAGGTTTTCAAACCGTACAGCTCTTTTTATTGACTTACTCAGTAAGGTCTGATTCCCCTCAATTTATTTTTTTCAGGAGCTTGGGAGTTCGACCTCAGACTACCTCGACGCCGGGTTTCTTCTTCGCCGGCTATATTATGTAGGTCATTGTAAGCTGTACTGTGCGTTAATCTAGGTTGCTGCAGTAGTATATGTACCCAAGGATTGTATGATTTAAATATATTTGTGTAATTTATTTGTATAAACCACGCTTATGTATAAAGATCTAAATTTGATTTATAATATGAGACGTTGAAGCACATTTTAATTAAGCATTTGAATTTGTGTATTTTGAGAAAAATCAGTTTGATAATATGTCTCGTTATGAATTAAAGTTTAAAAATGGATGGTTTTATTTTTCTTTTCTTTTAGGCTTACTATGGGTTTCGGGGGCCTTATGCCTACCCATTCCCTAGTGCTGGTCACGTGCCCCTCGGGTTCAAGTCATGACAAATGCTATCATAAAAATAAAAATAAATCCAATAAAATAGTTTAGATCACATGAAATATCATAAAAATTAACAAAATAACCTATAAATTGAACGACTAAAAGCTTAATAGATAAGAGACAAGAAAAACACTAGAGACCCCTTTATGAGAATATATGGTTTCTCCCAAAACATTGGAGACCCCTTTAATTTAATTAAGAGAATGCCAAATTATTCAATATAAATTGAAAATTAACATACTTTTGTGATTCAATGATGGATAAACGTGCAACAATAAGTTCATAGTATACTTCAATAAGCTCATAAGCTACTAAATTCTTCTCTTCTCTAATCATATGCTCAACCTGCAAATCCCAAAAATTAAATCCTCATCATCTAGATTGGAGGATGGATGGTGAGAAGTCAACGAAGGATTATTAGATGAACGCGGTTTATGAGAGATATGAGGATCATGTGTCGGTGGTGGCTCTTAAGCTTGAATGCAACTAAAAAAGAACCATGGCTTCTTCTCTTTGCAAAGTGGCTCTTAAGCTTAAAAAAAGGCCAAAAATGAAAAGTTAGAAAACATGAAAAATAGCAAAACCATAAGATGAAAACACATAAGCTATTTTTGAAAGACAAAAAGAAGGCATGCCAAAAAAAAAAAAAAAAGGACCAAAATAAGCCCATTAGTGATATTATCTCAAAATTAAATACATTAAAATCTAATTCTAATTTATTTAAAAATATGTTTCCTAATTTAATTAGGTTAACTTGTATTCTATTTCTAATAAAAATTAATTTAATTAAAATGTTAGTTGTAATTTTTTAAAAAATATAATTTTTTTATTTTAATTAGATTTTCTTCTATTTTTTTTAACATAAATGAAATTAGATAATATAATTTTATAAGTCTTATTAAATGAAATTTGTTAAATAAATAAATAAAATTAAAATAAACAATATTTATAAAATAATTAACTATGAAAAATAATAACATAAAAATGTTGAAGGCATTTTGTATGATTCTTTAAATAGAAAATTTAGTAAGAATGTAATAAATTATTATATTATAACTCTGTTAAGTTTATAAAATTAGATTATTATATAGATAAAAATGTTAAAAAAGTTTTGTATAATTGTTCCTTTTTTTTTGGGCACTAGATCAAGTGGTTAGATCTCAACACCATAAGGTGAGGAGATAGAGGGGGTGGAGGGTTCGATCCCTGGTCTTCTCAACAAAATGTCTATTGCATTCAAAACCCGCAAGCGCATGGATTGTGAATTGCAGTATAAAGAATATCATTCCTTGAGGATTGTATATTAAATACTAATATTCTAACTCAATCTTAGCTAGTAAATCAAATAAAAGTGATTTAGCAACTAAAATATAAATCAAAGCAATTTAAACTAAATTAAAATAAAATGATTAAAACATAGAGCTTAAATTTAGTTTCATTATTCCAATCCGATTATGAACACCTTATATCTAAAAACATTTATTTCAGTTAAAGGTAATTATTCTAAAATACCTAAAAAATCTTTTGAGCTCAATTAAGCATGTTAAGATTAAAGTTTAACCTACTCTCGTGATTAAGAAGTTAATCAAAACTCATTAAGCTCCTTAACAATTATTTTATTCCCAAAGATCTTGCCTACTCTCATGATCGAATGGTCTAAGTCTTATGAGTTCTAAGTTGATAAATTCTCCTAACTCTCGTTAGTCAATTTACCCATAAACATATAAACAAGCTAGCCAAGAATGAAACCATAAATTAAGCATAACTCATAGAATTAACTTAAAATCAAATTAAATAATAATAACTTATGTTCAATCACATCTTGGAATAGCTACTTCTAACCTAAACCCTAAAAAGAGTATAGCCACTTATAATTGTCGCAAATAAAATAAACATAATTTAAAGAAATAAAGATGAAGAAGAAGAAAAAAAAACTCCTAGATCTTGTACGAATCTTCTTCAAACTTCATTAGAGTTCTTGTTTATTCCTCCAAAGTACGTGAGAATTAATGAAAAATACTTCTTAATGTCCCTTTTTCTAAGAAAAGCTTGATAAAAGATATATTTACTCTTGAATTCCCAAGCCTTATTCAAAAAGGAAAACTTTCTTCGTTCGACATGGCTTGGACACGATTGTGTCTCTGCTTATGCTTAGAACGCTTCTTTCCAGCACGACTTCAAATATGGTCGTGCTTCAATTCAAGCCTGATTTCCAAATTGCAGTATAGGTAGAAACACAATTGTGCTCTGCCCGTGCTAAGTCTTTGTAAATTTCCCAATTCATCAAACGAGTTGGCACATGCCTGTGTGTCACCCAGGTCACACGACACTCTATGTCTAAAAGTAAACACAACCTCAAGCATGGTTGTGTCTGAAGTCATTTTGATTAGCTCCTTCTTTTAGTGCATAACACGGGTACAAGCATGCCCATGTCATAGCCATGTCATGCAATCCTAGGCTATTTTGGAATTCTCTGCTAATTTCCTACAAAACAGGATACACTAATTATTACTTAAATAAAATTCCTAATTGAACTAAAATTGTGCTAAAACAACTGAACCTAAATAAAACTCTAAATTAAAATAATTCCTTATTAAACCTACATTCTACCCAAATTGAATTAATTAATTATTTAAAATTCATTAAAAATCAACTAAAATATGTGTAAAAATTACATATATCAATGTCTATACCTTTTGCCACTTGGGCTACTTATGGGGGATGTGTTGTATAATTGTTCAAATAGAAAAGTTCATTTAGATTGTAATAAATTATGATATTGTAGTATGACTCTATGAAATTTGAAAAATTAGATTGTTGTACATATAAAAACAATACTTTTATTATTCTAAAATATTATTAATTTCAAAATTCAGTGAAAAATTAAAATTTTATTAATTAAAAATTTTATTTAAAAATATAAAAAGTTTTAACATTAAGAATATTGAAAATGTATTATATAATTGTTCAAATAAAAAATTATTAAGGTTAAAATAAATTATGACTATTAAATTTATATAAAAATAATTATAATTAAATTTTTTATTTGTCCAATAACTAGTTATACCAATAATTTTAAAACACCTTGTGCACGAAGTAGTAGTGTTGGAGCTCTAAAGGGGAGTGAATAGGATTAATTAAGATTTGGCAAAATCCATTTTTAAGCCCCTAAACTATAGTGATTTTACTATTAATCTCCTATCTTTTTATTGCATTGCATTAAGCCCCTATGCTATTTATGTAGTTATTGAGTCCCAATTTGAAAAACTTTATAGATATGTTCTTCATACTATAGGGGCTCAATGCATTACATAGATAATAGTATAGGGGGCTTAGTGCATACATTAATAATAGTATAGGGGCTCAATGTAATGAAATAAAAGGATATGGGCTCAATAGAAAAAAATCACTATAGTTTAGGGACTTAAAAATGATTTTTGCTTTAAGATTTAGAGGAAAAATTAAAAATTAAGGCAAAAATAAAAAAGGGTTATTTATGAAGAATGAGTATGAACAACAACAAAAACAAGAAAGAGAAATTTGGCACAACCAATTGAAAGGAGTTCAAATCATAACCAATCCTATATTTTCACCTAACTTATTGTAATAACCCAAGATTTTATATATTTTTATACTGCATCAGGATATGCAGTATTAATAATTTTAATATATATTTGACTATTTAATTAATTTGTTAATAATTAAAGTTAATTTTTAATTATTTTAAGTTTCCTACGTAAAATTTTCCCGAGATTTACATTTTTGGAAAAATAAAACTTAAATAATTATTTATTTATTTATGTTAGCTCATTTTATTAAATTGCATGATTTCATGCAAGATTATATTTTTCATATTAATATATATACACTTACATGCATATATATATATATATATATATATATATATATATATATATATATATATATATATATCATTTTAGGGTTATTATTTAACTATATACATGTTATAATTTTCATTATTATTATTATTATTATATGTATTTATATGTATATGTATATGTATATGTATGTTTATTGAATTATACGTTGAGAAAATAATTTTTGAGTAATTATATAATTTTTAGTGAATTTTTGAATAATTATTGTATATTATGTGAATTTATATATATTAGGGGTATTTTAGTAATTTGGTAAAAATTTGGTTGAATATTAAGTTAAATTGGTTTTAATAATTATTTGGGGTATACAAATGATTTTTACAAATTATTTACTATTTTTAACTATTTAAAACTATTTTTCAAAATTTATTTTCAAATTATGTATAATATACTATTTTTGTAAATATATGAGTTTTTAATGATTTTTAATTTGTTTTTGGGCTAATTATGTAATTTGGATTTATAAAATGAATTTTGGTTAATATTTATGAATTTATCGAGAATTATCAATTTTTAATAATATTTTATTAATATTAGGGTTTTTATATAATTATTGGTAAAATAATTATTTTTAGTGTTTTAAATACCTAAATTGCTATATGCTAATATATAAAGGGTATTTATGGAATTTTCATGTATTCTGTGTATATCTCGTGAATTGTGAACCTCGGTCGGTAGAATCGTAGTTTGGGAATCCGACCAAGGGGTTGTGTGGCTATATATACTCGAAGTGTGTTTTCTTGAAGGACCGACTCTACTTTCTGAGTAAAGAGATGTCCATTTTACAGGGGAGGTTCTGTTGAATTTTTGGTAGAATTCTCATAAAATGTGACATTCGGTCAAATCCCTATTCCTAGTCTGTGTTTGGTATTTTAGATCGAG
Source organism: Mallotus nudiflorus (assembly GCA_947683625.1). NCBI lineage: Eukaryota > Viridiplantae > Streptophyta > Magnoliopsida > Malpighiales > Euphorbiaceae > Mallotus > Mallotus nudiflorus. The sequence goes on along the minus strand of CANTUR010000049.1, from coordinate 5,358,012 downwards.
TCTCTAGGAATTTTGTTAGATTTATTCTGATTTTGTGTTGTCATTTATTTATTTAGTTGTGCTGAGACGAGGCCTAGTGAACTAGGCCCGTCAGACCCGTCTCGTGGTGCGCATAACTGTGAGTTGTTATTTTATATATACGTGTATAGGATGCATGTTTTTAGAAATGTATATTTAAATTTTATGAATTATGCATAAATGATTTAATAAATGCTTAGGTATACTTTAGGTATATTTTAGTATATTTTTGGTATACTTTATATTATATGCATGTTTTATCCATGATTTATACTTAAATTGTTTTAGAATATATATAGTTTATTTTTGGTTTATTTTGTAATTAAACTGAATTTGTTTGACATATATATACTCAAAATATACTTGGTTTATTTTTGGTATATTTCTAGTATATATATGGTTTATATTGTCATTTTAATTAATGTCATGCATCATTTATTTTATGAATGTATGGGTTTATTTTAAATAAAGGATATCAATAGAATGTGCTACCTAGTGAGCAACACTAGGACCGAGTACATACCGATACGATGATAGAATTTAGGTTAAATTACTAACCTATTGGTGGATATTGATTGGATTTCTTTGATTGATGTGAGATGTGATTTGAGAGTGTGATTGTTGGAGCTTGATTGACCAAGTGTCTCGGGGCCAATCACACTGATAGTCAGACTGTTGGAGCTCGGTCGACTTAGTGTCTCGGGGCCAGTTTACTGTCCAAATGGAACAAGTGAATTTATTTGGAATAAGTGAGCTTGTATGGCTAGAGTGTTATCTAACACTATTTGAGGTTGCGATCATTTAGGGTTCTATTTGATCCTTCATAAACAGTTATTATTTTCAGTATTATATAAAATGATTTTTGCTGCATCCGTATGTATTTGCCTATATATAGACTTATTATATATACTATTGAATGTGTGCATTTGTCATTTAGCTATGCATGTATATATATTATAGCAATTCACTCAGTGAGGTCTGACTCCCCTCCATTGATTTATTTTTCAGGAGAGTCTTCATCATCAGACCTCAGTAACAGACCTTTACGTTGAATTTCTTCCGCCCCGGCCTTATTGTGTAAACTGTTTACCTGAGTTTTATTTTATATTCTAGAAACTGCAGTAGTTGTTTCAGTGAGTTGTATGTATTATATATGTATGAGGTTTAATTTTAAAAGTTTGAACCGAGAATTTGTATTAAAAGATTTTATATATATGAGATGGACTTGTGTTATTAAAAGTTGGTGGATTATTATTTTATTTATGAGATTTAATTCTGTTGCATAATTTTTTATTTATTTTATTATATGTTGCATTATTATATTTTATTTTTAAGGCTTGCTACGGGTTCCGGATTCGAAAGAATTCTCATTCCCTAGTGCCGGTCATTTCCTTAGCAGTCGATTGCTAGTGCTGCACCCATTCCTTTTCAGTTGACTCCAGCCCAGCATCAAAGTTCTACTCAGCTTGTTCCCCAGTAGGGTCATGGTAGAGGTACCAGAGGAGGTGCTAGAGGTGTTGGCCAAGCTTCTACCAGCCAGCAGGGAGGTCGAGGACAGGACAGAGTCTTTCATCTCACTCAGCAGGATGCTCAGGCATCTAATGCAGTCGTGGTAGGTATTATTTTTGTCTGTTACCTGGATGCATGGGTTTTGTTTAATCCGGGTGCTAGACATTCATTTGTTTCTCCTATTTTTGCTTCCAAGTCTTATTGGCAAGCTTTAAGGATGGCTTTTTCATTGTCTATCGCCACTCCTCTAAATGATTCTTTGGACACCGATGTTGTTCTTTCTGGTTATTCAGTTCTTGTTAGAGGTAGAGAATTATTTGCTAATTTGATTTTGTTGAATGTGATGGAGTTTGAAGTCATTCTAGGTCTGGATTAGTTATCTCAGCACTATGCCGTGGTGGATTGCTGGAGTAAAGAGGTGACTTTTAGAATTCCTGATGAAGAAGAATTTAAGTTTGTGGGTGATAGGAGTTCAGCACCTCAGAATCTCATTTCTGCTATTACGGTTAAGAAGTTGTTGAGGAAAGGTTATCAGGGATATTTGGCATTAGTCAGGGATATTTCAGTGGAGAAGTTGTCACTCACAAATGTTCTTGTTGCCTGTGAGTTCCCTGATGTTTTTCCTGAGGAGTTGCCAAGTTTACCACCTCAAAGAGAAATTGAATTTTGTGTAGATTTGGTTCCAGGCACTACCCCTATATCTATGCCACCCTACAGAATGGCTCCTGCAGAGTTGAAAGAGTTGAAGGAACAGTTGCAAGAGTTGTTAAATAAGGGTTTCATTAGACCTAGTGTTTCTCCTTGGGGTGTACCAGTCCTATTTGTGAAAAAGAAGGATGGTACCCTGAGACTGTGCATTGACTATAAAGAGTTGAACAAGGTGACAGTGAAGAACAAGTATCCTCTCTCGAGGATAAATGACTTGTTTGATCAGCTATAGGGTGCACAGTTCTTTTCTAAGATTGATATGAGGTCGGGTTATCATCAGTTGCGGATCAGTGAAGCCAATGTTCCTAAAACGACATTCCACACTCAATATGGTCATTATGAGTTTCTGGTGATATCTTTTGGCTTAACTAACACACCAGCAGCTTTTATGGACCTGATGAACAAGGTATTCATACCATATGTGGATCAATTTTTGGTAGTCCTCATCGATGATATACTGGTGTATTCGAGGAGTATGGAGGAGCATGTATATCACTTGAGGACTGTACTGCAGACATTGAGAGAACATTAACTTTATGCTAAATTCTCAAAGTGTGATTTTTGGATGGAGAGTGTTGCTTTTCTTTGACACGTGGTGTTAAAAGAAGGTATCCAGGTTGATCCACAGAAGATTAAGGTAGTGTTTGAGTGGCCTAGACTAACTTCAGTTACAGAGATTCAGAGTTTTCTGGGTTTAGTCGGGTACTATAGGAGGTTTGTATAGGATTTTTCCAGAATTACAGCTCCTATGACTCTCTTGACTTAGAAGAATGTAAAATTTGAGTGGTCTGAAGCTTGTGAGAACAGTTTTCAGTTACTGAAGGAGAAGTTGACCACAGCCCCAGTGTTAGCTTTACCTAATGGTATGGACAAGTTCACAGTGTATTGTGATGCCTCTAGAGTTAGCCTATGTTGTGTGTTGATGCAAAATGGTAGGGTGATAGCCTATGCTTTAGGCAGTTAAAGAAGCATGAGCAGAACTGTCCTACACATGACCTTGAGATGGCTGCAGTGATCTTTGCTCTCAAGATCTGGAGCATTATTTGTACGAGGTGACTTGTTAGATTTTTACTGATCACAAGAGCCTTAAGTATATTTTCTAGTAGAGAGATTTGAATCTGAGGCAGAGGAAATGGTTGGAACTATTGAAAGATTATGACTTTGAGATTTTATATCATCCAGGCAAGGCTAATGTGGTAGCAAATCCTTTGAGTAGAAATTCCTCAGGCAATCTCGCTCATATCAGTGTAGAGAGGAGACCATTGATCTAGGAGTTGCATCTGTTAGTGGATCAAGGTCTGGTGATGAAGATTAGTAGATCGGGTGGACTGCTAGCTCAATTTAAGGTGCGATCTATATTGAAAGATAAGATTAAGGCAGCTCAGAGCAAAGATCTTATTCTAAAAGAGCTTACAGAGAATGTTCGAGCAGGGAAGTTCACTGATTTCACACTCGATGATAATGGTATTTTGTGGATCAGTGGTAGATTGTGTGTTCCTGATTTGGATAATTTGAGAAAAGAGATCTTAGAGGAAGCATATTGTGTGCCTTCATGGAGTACCTGTGTCCATTGTGTCAAACAGAGGTTCAGTATTTACCTCTCATTTTTGGCACAAGTTGCAGGAAGCGATAGGCACTAAGTTGGATTTCAGTACTGCTTTTCATCCTCAGACAGATGGTCAATCTGAGAGGATGATCCAGACACTGGAAGATATGTTGAGGATGTGTGTTTTGGATTTGGGTGGTAGCTGGGATGATCATTTGCCACTCATCAAGTTTGCATTTAATAACAGCTACTATAGCAGTATTGGAATGGCACCGTACGAGGTGTTGTACAAAAGGAAGTGTAGATCCCCTCTGAGTTGGGATGAGATTAGTGAGAGAGCTTTGACTGGACCTGAAATGGTTCAGGATGCTGTAGAGAAAGTCACTGTGATCAAGCACAGATTAAAGACCGTAGTTAGCAGGAAAAAGAGTTATACAGATCCTAGGCGCAGAGATGTGGAATTTTAGGTTAGAGACTTTGTTTTCCTGAAGGTGTCTCCAATGAAGGGTGTAATGAGATTTGGAAGGAAGGGTAAGTTAGCACCGAGATATATCGGACCGTTCAAGATTTTGGAGAGAGTTGGCATTGTTGCATATCGGTTGGCTTTGCCTCCGAGTATGTCTCAAGTGCATCTGGTGTTTCATATCTTGATGCTGAGGAAGTATGTTTCAGACCCTTCACACGTGTTGCAGCCCGACAATGTGGAAGTGAATAAAGACCTGACATTCGTGGAAGAACCTGTGGCGATTGTTGACTATCAAGTTCGACAATTGCATTCGAAGCAGATTCCGATGGTCAAGGTTTTATGGCGCAACAATAGGGTAGAGGAGCATACATGGGAGACCGAAGCTGAGATGCGAGCTTCTTACCCATATCTCTTCCCTTCTTGACTTGTATTTCTTCTGTTTTTGGAATTTAGGGACGAATTCTTGTAAGGGGGGAAGATTGTAATAACCCGAGATTTTATATATTTTTATACTGTATAGGGATATGCAGTATTAATAATTTTAATATATATTTGACTATTTAATTAATTTGTTAATAATTAAAGTTAATTTTTAATTATTTTAAGTTTCCTACATAAAATTTTTCCGAGATTTACATTTTTGGGAAAATAAAACTTAAATAATTATTTATTTATTTATGTTAGTTCATTTTATTAAATTGCATGATTTCATGCAAGATTATATTTTTCATATTAATATATATATATATATATATATATATATATATATATATATATATATATAGCATTTTAAGGTTATTATTTAACTATATAAATGTTATAGTTTTCATTATTATTATTATTATATGTATGTATATGTATATGTATATGTGTATATATGTTTATTAATATGTGGTGAGGGTTTTTCTTTAAATATAATATTAGTATATTTTAATATTAATTGTTAAAGTTTATATATCTATATATATATATATATAAACTTTTGCAAAATTACCACATGTGCCATCGTCTTCAACCTCCCACACCCGACGCCCCTCCTCTCCATCCACTGTGAAAATCGTCGTTTCCCCTCTGTTCAATGTGCTTGCCAACGTGCCACCGCCTTCCCCAGCTGCTCCGCCACCTCCCACCATCTTCTCCTGCGTTGTTTAGCCATTTCTTGGCCGAAAACCCGAGAGACTCCATTGTTTCCGTTCTCCCTCATTCGGCCATCGTTCTTGATAATTTCGGTGTGGTTTTGCTCCTAGAACTCCATAGAAGCCGATTCTAAGCTTCTGGAAGCTTGAAAACTCGATTTGGTAAGGATTTAAGCTTAGTTTCAATTTCGGCCTCTTTTGCTTCTTGATTTTTTTGAACTTCAATCTTGATGATTCAAACTTAATTCCTTTACAAAAGTTGCTTCTAGTAGCTCAATCTTCATCCTGGAATTTTTATAGAATTTTTGGAATTTATTTTGATATTTGTGAATTTTTTATTATTTTATTAATATTTTCTAATTTTCATAAATTAATTAAATAATTTGTGAAATTGTGATTTATGGTGTTTATAGAGGTTGAAATTAATTTTAGAAATTAATTTATAATTTTTGTGATTTTTGTGTAATTATTATGATTTTATTTAGTTTAGGTGTAATTATTATGATTTTATTTAGTTTAAGTTAAATGAGTATTTTGTTAAAATTAATTGGCTAATTGAGTATAAGTATTGATTTTATTGAATTATATGTTGAGAAAATAATTTTTGAGTAATTATATAATTTTTAGTGAATTTTTGAATAATTATTGTATATTATGTGAATTTCTATATATTAGGGGTATTTTGATAATTTGGCAAAAATTTGGTTGAATATTAAGTTAAATTGGTTTTAATAATTATTTGGGGTATAAAAATGATTTTTACAAATTATTTACTATTTTTAACTAATTAAAACTATTTTTCAAAATTATTTTTCAAATTATGTATAATATACTATTTTTGTAAATAAATGAGTTTTTAATGATTTTTAATATGTTTTTGGGCTAATTATGTAATTTGGATTTATAAAATGAATTTTGGTTAATATTTTTGAATTTATCAAGAATTATTGATTTTTAATAATATTTTATTAATATTAGGATTTTTATGTAATTATCGGTAAAATAATTATTTTTAGTGTTTTAAACTCCTAAATTGTTATATGTTGATATATAAAGGGTATTTTCGATATTTTTGGAATTTTCATGTATTATGTGTATATCTCGTGAATTGTGAACCTCGGTCGGTAGAATCGTAGTTTAGGAGTTCGACCGAGGGGTCGTATGGCTGTATATACTTGAAGTGTGTTTTCTTACAGGACCAGCTCTACTTTCTGAGTAAAGAGATGTCCGTTTTACACGGGAGGTTTTGTCAATTTTCGGCAGAATTCTTGTAAAACATGACATTTGGTCAAATCCCTATTCCTAGTATGTTTCTGGTATTTTAGATCGAGTCTCTAAGAATTTCGTTAGATTTATTCTGATTTCATGTTTTCATTTATTTGTTTAGTTGCGTTGAGACCGAGGTCTAGTGGACCAGGCCCATCAGACCCGTCTTATGGAGCGCACAACTGTGAGTTGTTATTTTATATATACGTGTATAGGATGTATGTTTTTAGAAATGTATGTTTAAATTTTATGAATTATGCATAAATGATTTAATAAATGCTTAGGTATACTTTAGGTATATTTTAGTATGTTTTTGGTATGCTTTGAATTATATGCATGTTTTATCCATGATTTATACTTAAATTGTTTTAGTATATATATAGTTTATTTTTGGTTTATTTTGTAATTAAACTGAATTTGTTTGACATATATATACTCAAAATATACTTGGTTTATTTTTGGTATATTTCTAGTATATATATGGTTTATATTGTCATTTTAATTAATGTCATGCATCATTTATTTTATGAACGTATGGGTTTATTTTAAATGAAGGATATCAATAGAACGTTCTACCTAATGAGCAGCACTAGGACCGAGTACGTACCGGTACGATGATAGAATTTAGGTTAAATTACTAACCTATTGGTGGATATTGATTGGATTGCTTTGATTGATGTGAGATGTGATTTGACAGTGTGATTGCTGGAGCTCGGTTGACCAAGTGTCTCGGGGCCAATCACACTGACAGTTAAACTGCTGAAGCTCAGTCGACTTAGTGTCTCGGGGCCAGTATACTGCCCAAATGGAACAAGTGAATTTATTTGGAATAAGTGAGCCTATATGGCTAGAGTGTTGTCTAACAGTATTTGAGGTTGCAATCATTTAAGGTTCTATTTGATCCTTCATAAATGACTATTATTTTCAGTATTATATAAAATGATTTTTGCTGCATCCGTGTGTATTTGCCTGTATATATACTTATTATATATACTATTGAATGTGTGCATTTGTCATTTAGCTATGCATGTATATATATTATAACAATTCACTCAGAGAAGTCTGACTCCCCTCCGTTGATTTATTTTTTAGGAGAATCTTTGTCATCAGACCTCAGTAACAGACCTTTACGCTAGATTTCTTCCGCCCTAGCCTTATTGTGTAAACTGCTTACCTAAGTTTTATTTTGTATTCTAGACACTGTAGTAGTTGTTTCAGTAAGTTGTATGTATTATATATGTATGAGGTTTAATTTTAAAAGTTTAAACTGAGAATTTTTATTAAAAGATTTTATATATATGAGATGGACTTGTGTTCTTAAAAGTTGGTGGATTATTATTTTATTTATGAGATTTAATTCCGTTGCATAATGTTTTATTTATTTTATTATACGTTTCATTATTATATTTTATTTTTAAGGCTTGCTATAGGTTCTGGATTCAAAAGAATTCTCATTCCCTAGCACCAGTCATGGCCCCCTATTTTGGGTCATGACACTTATCTCTAAATTAGAATTTCCAAACTCACTCCAATCTTATTCCTAAGATTGTTATAAGTTCTTTTCAAAGCTCAACATTAAACTTTTACACAATGAGTTTTTTAGACTCACTCATAAACCTTTACAAGTGTTTTTCTTAAAGCTCACATTAAACCTATTGCCAAGTGTTTTCAAGATTTATACTTAAAATTTTACACAATGAATTTTCTAGGCTCACTCACAAACATTTACAAGCGTTTTTGTTAAGAATCATACCAAACCTATTCCTAAGTGCTTTTAAAGCTCACACTTAAACCTTCCTAATTGAGTTTTTAAGGCTAACTTAAAATCATTATAATAAGTTATTTTTTAAGTGATCAACAATAACTTAAAGAGAAAGAACCTCACTACCAACTTCTTCAACTCCAAAGAATGAGTAAATGAAATATTAACCTTAGCAAGTTATCAATTTTGATTTTGATATTAACAAACTTAATTGTGAGCAACTAATGTGTTTACTTCAAATGTGTATAAGTTTTGGAAGTCAAAATAATGATAAATTATCAAAGAAAAATCATTTTAGAAAGACATCACAAGCATTATCTCGATCAAACTCAAGATATGGACCAAATTGCACACTTTTAGAAAATTTAGAACCCATCCCGAGCCTCGAGCTTAGTTCTGCAGAAGAGCTAATTTTCCTTCACAATTGCATTCTGAGGCAATGAAGATCCTAATCCATGTCCCGGCTAGGACATTGCTTGGGAGCAGGCAGTCCCGACCATAACCTAATTCTGTAAAATTTAGATTTTCAGAAAGAAATAATCTCAAGCTAAGTCCCAACTGGGACCATGCCTAGGACCAAAGAAATTCAAACCTAAAATGGCTATTTTTGAGGCTTCCTGACCAGGACTGATGATATCCCGATTGAGAGTAAGACATTTATAGCTCAAAAGTCCAAATGACATTCATATGGTGTTTGAATTTATTGGGAATGAAATTATTGCTTCCAACAACTATAATTGGATTGCTCAAGTATAAATATAACCTCTAAAGATTATTTTCAAGCTAAAAAACTTAGTTATCATTTTTATACTCTCAAACATTTAATTAAGCTCTCAAAAATTCTCTTAAATCATTTTTATATTTGTATAATTCTTATGAGAGTTGGTGAGTGTTAGAATAGATATTCTCATTCTTTTATTTTCAAGGTTTAGAAAACGAGAAGTGAGATTTTATTCCAAAGAAATTGATTTAAGTGTTTAGCCATTAAAACACTTAGGATTTGGTTTTTGAGTGAGCCTTTGACAACTTAAGTTGTAAGGTTAAAAGAGTGATCCTTAAACTTTTATGTAATCTTAATCTTGTGAATAAGATTGTAGGGATTGAAAATCCTAACTTGGGGATAAGTTAGGTTAAGAAGTAGGATTGTTAAGAATTTGAACTCTTTAAATTATTGTGTTCATCATTCTTCTTTCTCAACATTCTTTTCAATTCTTGTTCATTCTTAAATTTTCTTTAAATTTCCATAAAATCCTCATTAATTTTATTCACCCCCCCCCCCCCCTTTCTTCTTCTAAGGAAATTTTATTTAGTATTAAAACTTGAATTCTTGAAATTTAATTTCTAGAATACAAGATCATGGGGAGTGAAATTTAAACATTTCTTCTCTAAAACCATTTTTTATGGAAGTGACTATCCACATTGGAAATTCAAAATAGAACTCGATCTTGATAGTGATTATATTAAATAATGGGATGTCATTCTAGATGGTTGGTGTTAGTGATATGCACTAGGTCAATCATGTATTACCATGTTTTAACTTTATCATTTTATTTAATAAAGAGGCATTTTTCATTATCATTTTGTGTTATTATAATTACTTAAATAGTCAATTCTTACTAAGGTCATCAAGTATATGACTTGATAGTAAAACCCTTAGATTAAATATGAGTTCTATTCAAATTATCGCTAGTCATAACAATATGTTATGGCTAGTATGATGTTGATTGATGATTATGTTTTACTAATCGTGAATATGAGATATTAAGCTAACTTATAGGTACTTATTTAGGAAATAATGTACTAGATTTACCCATCATGAGAATACTACATAGATAATTTTCATAAGTAATTCTTATAATAATAATGTTGATTTAGTCCTTTGACCTTGAAATCATCATGGATTTCTACATAACTATTATATATTTTGAAACAATCTAACATTGTCTTTAACAAGATGATTAAATAGATTGTTGTTAGATATAAAATGAGTTATGTGAGGAATGTGAGTGATTGAGAAGGAATTTTTCCCTCATTTAATCTGAGTAAGATATCTATGGGCCCCTTAATAAAATAAAATAAGGAAAATGCATGGCCATGCTAAAGTGAATTGATAAAGAGTTATCATTCTCAGTCCACTTATAGTCAAGAAATAATATGATTGAATTATATAAGGATGACAGAAACTATGCCTTATAGTCAATCAAGATATCATGTGACAAAGGGATTACAATATTTATTATAAATTAGGTTATGTCGGATTATTAACTTCACATGACTTGGGTAGTCATAATATCTTATTAGAGGCCACTTATGACTTGTAGGACTAAATAGAGAATTAAGGCCCATTACCAATGTCATGTGAACCTACAGGGTCACACACTTAGAATAAGCCCAAAAATGGATATGGATTTGAGAAGCCCAAATATGCTCTATGGAAATAAATAATAGTTTATTTATTTAAGGTAAAGGTTATATTAAATAAATGGGATATTATATCTGATATAATTTTAAATAAAATCAGAATAATAATAATTGAGAAATTACCAAAAGTTGTTTTGGTAAGTGAAACCCTAATTAGAGGTCTATAAATATGTTATATTCTCTAGGGTTTCACTAACTCAATTATTAGCCACCAAAATTCATTTTTCTCCTCTTAGAAAAACTAAAACACAGAGTGTTTTTTGTTCTTGATTTGTGAGAAATCAAGAGAAGTGCTAGCACATCAATTTGTCATTTTAATCAAGGGTTGTTCGTGTGGACGCTTGTGGATGGATTCTTTTAGAGATGTCTTGATTCAAACTATTAAAATCAAAAGCTCGAGGTAAAGTGTCACCAGAGTGAACCTCCTCTCTGCCACAGTCTTACTTCTTCTGCATTTGTGGTAAGATTTGAAAACCCTAGTTTTTAAAATCAATTAATTGAATTACTTAGATTCGGGTTAGGGTTTGTGGTTAAAAGTTTTAATTTCTACTGCATTTTTGAATCATGAAACCCAATAGTTAGGAACCTCTTAAAGCCAAAATTAATGATGTGAAAGTGGTTCTCAAAAGAAGTCAATGGAATCAAACTCAAAAAGATTATAACAAAAAAAACAAGAGAGTTATGATCACATTACTCTCTTTTATATCTAGAGAAGAAGGTGGCAAGATTCAACATTGCCAATCTGCAAAATAAGTATAGGAGACACTTTAAAATCATTATGAAGAAAACATTGAAGTGAGAAGTAAGAAGGTTCAACTCCACATATATGTAAAGGCCAGATATTTTAATTAATATAAAATTATTTTGAGACATGCAGTGTTAATAAAATTTTAAATTTTATTTATATATTATCATGAGTTGTGTATATTATTCATTAATTTTATTCTAAATATTTTATTTACGTAAAATAATTAATTTGTGAGTTTTATTATTTAAAGTTTTATTACTACTACATGTGTTTATGTGGTAGAGCTATATATATATATATATATATATATATATATATATATATATATATATATATATATATATAGTGGCCATGGTTCGGAACCAAACGGTTTCGGTTCAAAAATTTTTAGAACCGAACTTGAACTGTATACAGGACGATTTTGGTTCCGGTTCAAAACTAGCCGGTTTAGGTTTGGAACCAAACTAAACTAGATTTCGTTCTAAATTGTTTTTATAATTTTATAATTATATTTAAATAATTTAAAATATTGTACTAATTTTTTTAAAAAAATTTAAATTAAGTAAAAACACTAATAGAATTAAAAATTAAAGTGAATAAATTTTAAATAATAAACGAATTAAAATTAGCAATAAAAATAATAGAAAAAATTAAAGGGTTTGAATTTTTTTTTTTTACCAAAAATTAAGTTGTCTACGTATTCTTTTATGGTTTAGAGGAATCAAAGTCAACGTAGTTCTCTTACTTTTGAAAAAAATTTTGATACCCCTTTACCGTATTAATTTAATCGCTACCAATACCAGAAGTTGAAGTTCCTTCGGTTTTAGTGGTTGTCATCTCTACAAATTCATTACCGTCATCATCTCTTTTAATTTCTCAATCTCGTATAGCCACTCTTGTCCAATCATCAACACATGTTTGAACTTCAAGTGATTCGGGAGTCATGTTTGAGCGTGTTTCATCCAAAATATTCCCTCCCGCACTAAAAGCTTGTTCAATAGCAACTGTTGAGATAGGACATGCTAAAACTTGTTTAGTAATTTTGGCCAATATTGGGTACGTATTTTGATGTCGGCTTCACCATTCAAGAACTAGAAATTCTTTACCTATTTTTTTGTCACCAAACTTTAAAGAAGTGGTTAAATAAATGTCAACTTCAGGTGCTCCGATTGATCCTCGGGGTTTTTTTTGTCATTCAAGTAATATATGATCCCCCACACTAAGTTTGTCAATTTCAACACTTTGAACTTGACATGTAGGTTGAGAAGAAGATGAAACATTCAATTAATAATAAATGAGATGTTGGGTAATAAACTTCACGTAATTTGTATGTTGCATCATTAAAAACTTTTAAAAGATCTCAAATTTTTTAACAAACTTCCCAATTTTATGGAAATAAATTAACTTGTGAAACATTATCATCGATAAACCTACATAACAATTCTTTATATGAAAAAGACTCATTTAATAATTCATATGTTAAATTCCAATGAGTCGGAACATCTCTTGGAATTTTTTTTATTTTTTTCCATTTTCTCTACAAAATCTTGCCCACATTTTCATTACTTGTGGATGTGTCTACAAAAATGCAATTGCTTTTTTTATTGGTTGTAAATATACATTCAATGACTTTAAATCATCTTGTACACAAAAATTTAAAACATGGCCAACACATTTAATATGAAAAATTTTCCATCAATATTTGGTTGACAAATATTTTTGAGTTTAACTATAAATGCAGTATTTGCAGCCGCATTATCAAAACCTATAGAAAATATTTTTTTACCAAACTATATTTTTGTAAAATATTTTAAATAATTATAAAAATATTTTCGGCGGTATGCCGGTCATAAAAAACTTGAAATGCAATAATTCTTTTTTGTATTTGCCATTCATTGTCAATCCAATAGCAAGTTATTCCCATATATGAATGCTTTTGCCAATGATCACTTCATATATCATAACAAATTGATATGCATCCATCAAAATTTAAAAATATTTTATGCAATTTTTTTTCTTTTGAAAATAATTTATAAAGAGTACATTTTAAAGTATTTCTAGGTATATGTTTTGCACATGGATTTAATGCATTTTGACAATAATTAACAAATCCTACTTTCTCACCAAAATTAAAAGATAAATGTTCTATAGAAATCATTTTAGCTAATTCAACTTTATTATTTTCATACGAATATTTAAATAATTGAGGTGGAGTAGAAGAAGAACATGTGTACCTGGAAATTTGCGTTTGTTATTTTTTCACTCCAATTTTGTTTGGATACTTGGTATTTAAATGTCTTTGAAACGTTTCGTACCCCCCTCCAGCTTTGTATCAGTATTTTTTTGGGCAATAGTTACAACTTACTTCATACAAACCATTTTGTTATTGAGTTTTCTTGAAATGTACTTAAAAAATTTTGAATCCTCCTCGTCCTTGACCTCCACCTCTAATTTATGATAGTAAGGGCTGCATTTGCTCTTGTGATATATTGGTGTCAATTTCTTCCACTAAATTTTCTTCGGTGTCCACAAATTCTTCTTCTAAATGATCCATCATATTGTCTAAATTAACAATAAATGGTTGATTCTCAAATTCATTTCTTTTTCTTCTATTTGAAGCCATTTGATTTATGGATAAAATACAAAAATTTTCAAAAATAAATTGAAGAAATAATAATAATAATAATAAGAGAATATTGAGAATAAAAATTGAGAGAAAATTAATAAAAGAGTATGTATGTGAATAATTGTGTAAAAAATTGTGAGTGGAGGAAGATAGAAAAAAATTATCTTAAAATTACCATAAAATTACCATATTATCTTAAAAATATAAATGTTATTAGGGTTAATTTAGTCATTTTGTATTACTTATTTAAATATAATTTAGTTAAAAAAAGTCAACATTAATTAATTTTTTCAAAAAAAAAAAAAGGTTACCGTTTGCCACCTTATATATCAGTTAAAGTGTATACATATTAGTTAACGTTTTAAAGTTAAAGTTAAAGCTAACGTTTTAACTTTTAAGGTGGCAAATGTGAATATATATATATATACATTTTGAAACTGAACTAATTTTAAAACGGGCCACTTATTGACTTTTATATATTTAATTTTTTCAAAAAAAAAAAAAGTTACCGTTTGCCACCTTATATATCAGTTAAAGTGTATACATATTAGTTAACGTTTTAAAGTTAAAGTTAAAGCTAACGTTTTAACTTTTAAGGTGGCAAATGTGTATATATATATATATATATATATACATTTTGAAACTGAACTAATTTTAAAACGGGCCACTTATTGACTTATATATATATATTAACAAAATTATTTTATTCATATTTATGCTCTAATCTTGGTTATCTATAAAAATAAAATTAAATGATTGTGTCTTAAAAAAAATAAAATCTAACATATATATACATATATTTATTATCTTTTTTAAAATTCAGTTCGGAACCACCGGTTCATGGTTTAAAAAAATTTTGAACTGACCTCAAACCAAAAATAGTATGATTTTAGTTTCGATTCGATCCGGTTCAAGTTCAACCCTGTTCAAGACCGGTTTTGGTTCTTAACCGGCCCATGGCCACCCTTATGTGTTTAAGTTTATATATATATATATTGTAATGATCCTAGATTTTAAATTATTTTAATAATTATCAGGATATGTAGTGTTAATAAATTTTAAAACTATATTTTATTATTTTATTATTTTATGAATAATTATTATTATTATTTTACGTTTAATTATAATTTTCTATGTAAATGTATATCTTAAATTTTATTATTTTGGATGATATTATTTTAATAATGCTTAATTTAGTGCATTAATATTATAATATTATTATTTAATAAATTACATTATTTGATTGTATTTTATGTGTTAATATATATATATATATATGCACATAATTATTAGGGTTTAATATTAATATTATATGTGTATACTATTAATTGTGATGCGTAATATATACATATGTGTGTGTGTGTATATGTGTGAATATATAAGTGTGTGGTGTGTGAATTTAGTATAATATATTATAATATAAAGTTTATTAAAATATAATATATAGTATTGTGAAAATAATATACATACAAAAGCTTCCCCCTCCCCATTATTTTCTTCTCTCTCCCCGATCCTCACCATCACCGCTTGCCATCCTATTTTCCGATCGTCAAGGTGCCTCCTGCCTCTTCGCCGGACCACCCACCTTCTTCCTGCTAGCTCCGCCGCCTTCTTCTTCCTCTCTGGTCGTTGTTTTCAACTTTGACAGTAGTAGCGGTAGAGAATTTGTTTCTCATCGTTCTCCTCTGTCAGGCCACCAAATCGAGCGTTTCCAGTGCTGTTGGACTCCTAGAGCTTCTAGGTGGTTGATTCCAAGCTCCATTCAACTTGAAAATGCATTTTGGTGAGGTGTTTTGCTTGTTTTTAATTTCAGCCATTTTTGGATTTTTGATTTTTTTCGAGAATTTTTGCTTGATTCATATAAATTCCCTTTACAAAAGTTGTTCCTCTTAGCTCAATCTACATCCCTGAAATTTTGTGTGATTTTTGGGAATTATTTTGATTTCTGAGAATTTTTTAATATATTATTCTTATTTTATTGTTTTCGTAAATTAATTAAATAAATTATGAAATTTTGATTTTTAGTGTTATTGGTGGTTAATATTAATTTTAGAATTTATTTTATAGTTTTTTTTTGAATTTTGTGTAATTTTTATAATTATTTTTAGTTTATGTCAATTTTGAAAATATAGGTTATATATATTTTTTGTTAGAAATAATTGGTTAATTATATGTTTTTGTTGATATTATGGAGATATATGTTGAGAAAATAATTTTTGTGAATTTATATATTTTTTATTGATTTTTTGAGTATTATTAGTATTTTATGTGTATTTTTAAATATTAGGGGTAATTTGGTGGTAATTTTAGTTAAATATTAAGTTTAATTGGTTTTAATACTATTTGAGGTATAAAAATGATTTTTACAAATTATTTACTAATTTTAACTAATTAATATTAATTTTTGAAAATTATTTTCAAATAATATATAATATACTATTTTCTGCAAATAAATGGATTTTTAGTAAATTTTTAATATATGTTTGGACTAATTAAGTAATTTGGATTTATAAAATGAATTTTTATAAATATTGTAGAATTATTGAGAAAATGGATTTTTGATAATATTATATTATTAATTAGGATTTTTAAGTAATTATTAGGAAAATAATTATTTTTTAGTGTTTCAATATTTAATATGTTAAATTTTGATATTTGGAGGGCATTTATGGTATTTATTGAATTTTAATATATTTTATTGTAGTATTTGTATTTTGGTGAATTGTGGACCTCGGTTGAAAAATTTTAGTAATTCGAGATCTCAACCGGGGGTTGTGAAAAATTTTATACTCGAAGTGTATTTTCCTTGCAAGACTGACTCTATTTTTTAGTAGAAAGATGTCCATTTTACAAAGGAGGTTCTACCGAATTTTTGGTAGAATTCTCGTAAAATGTGACATCGGGTCTAATTCTGATTCTGTGTTTGTTCGTGTTTAGTAATTCTAGATCGAGTCTTTAGAAGTCTAAGTTAGATTTATTCTAATTTCGTGATCGCTTTTATTGTTTAGTTGCGCCGAGATCGAGGCCTAGCGAACCAGGCCCGTCGGACTAGTCTCGAGGAGTGCATCCCTGTGAGTTATTATTATATATATACATTATTTTAGGTTGCATGTTTTAGAATTATATGTTTTAAATGTAAAATTTTGCATAATTGATTTATTGAATGCTTAAGTATATTTTAGGTATTTTTTTGTATATTATTAGTATATTTTAAAATAAATGCATGTTTTCTTTTTTATTTATATTCAAATTATATTTAAGCATATTATTGGTTAATTTTGAGTATATTTCATAATTTAATTGAATTTATTTTACGTATATATACGTGAAATATACTTAGTTTATTTTAGGTATATTTCTAGTATATATATGGTTTACTTGATCCTTTTGAATGTCATTGTATATATCATTTATTCTCGAATGTATGTTTTATTTTAAAATGAAGGATATTAATAGAACGTGCTTCCTAGTGGGTAGCACTAGGACCGAATACGTACCGGTGCGATAGATTATAACTTGAACTACTAACTTATTTATGAAAATTATGACTTGATTGATTTGATTGATGTGAGATGTGATTGATGGTGTGATTGCTGGAACTTGGTTGACTAAGTGTCTCGGGGCCAATCACATTGACAGTCAGACTGCTGGACCTTGGTTGACTTAGTGTCTCGGGGCCAGTCTATTGTCTAGTTGGATTAAGTGAATTTACTTGGAATTAGCTGAGCCAGTATGGCTAGAGCGTTTCCTGTTGATATTGAGGTTGCGATAACTTAGGGTTCTATTTGATCCTTCATAAACTGATGTTTTTCAATATTAAGTATAAAGTGATTTTCAGCATCTGTGTGTACATGCCTGTATATATATTTATTAAATACTTATGAATGTTTGCATTTGTCATTTAGAAATGCATGTATATGTATTATAATAATTCACTCAATGAGGTCAGACTCCCCTCAGTTGATGTTTTTACAGGAGAGTCCTCTTTTTCAGACCTCAGCAGTAGACCTGTCCGCCGGATTTCTTTCGGCCCGGCTTTATTATGTAAATTACTTACTTAGTTATTTAATATTATATTCTAGAAAACTGTAGTAGTTATATTTGTAACAATAGTGAGTTTTAATTATTTTGTTGTTTGAGTTTTTAATTCAGATGTTTAATCTGAATATTGTATTAAATTATTTCATGATATGAAAGAGTTTATTTTATTATTTTAAATTGATATTTTTAATTATGGTATATTTATTTTAATTTTATTTATTGTATATTTTTATTATTTTAAGACTTGCTACGGGTTCCGAATTCGAAAGAATTCTCGTTCCCTAACGCCTGTCATGGCCCTGGTTTGGGTTGTGACATATATATATATATATATATATATATATATATATATATATATAATAAAAGTCAAAAATTGGGTCAATCATTCCTCTCTTCTTCTTATTTTTTTCTTCTCCTTTTCCCCTATTTTCTTCTTCATCCCGCAAGTCACTGTGCAACAACCCACAACCACACCGGACCACCACCCATCACCATCGTTGCCTTCTCTTCTTCCTCCAACCATTAACACCGCTTGGAGCTCGCCGAAAAACACAGCAAGCCGAGACTGCACTGTGGACTTCCATTGAAGCCGGTGAAGCTTTCGGCCATAAGATCTCGCCATTCTAGTCTTGTTTGAATCTCCTAGCACCGGTAAGTCTAGTTTCATGCTCTGTTTGAGCGTAAATTCAGTCATTTTTGAGTTATGTCCAATTTTTAGTTCATGTGTTTTAGGGTTTTGAATTTTTATTTAATGTTTGGGTTTGATTCATGAAATTTTGCTTTGAGAATGTTGTTGTAGGTATCTCAATCTTCTTAAAAATATTTTTTATATATTTTTTATAATGGGTATTTTTGAATATTTTAATATTAAAAAATGGATTTTTGATAATTATGTTATTTAATTATTTTGAATGGAAATTTTGGTTAATTAGTGTTATTAGTTTAAGTTAGTAATTTCAGTAGTGATAAAATAATTTTTGGTAAATTTGTATAATTTTTGGGAATATGTAAATATTGGATTTATAGGTTAAATGTGTATTTTTGTTCAAATTATAGTTAAATAATATTTTTTAAATGATTTTAGAATTTTATAGGGTATTAAAATAATTTTTATGAATTATTTATTATTTTTAACTAATTGATACTAATTTTTAAAAAATATATTCAAATAATTTATTATTTATTATTTTGGTGATTAAATGGGTTTTTAACTACTTTTATAATATATTTAAACTATTTGAGTAATTAAATGTGATTTTTACTATTTTATTGTTGAATTATTGAAAAATTAGATTTTTATTAATACTATATTATTATTTGAGATTTTTATTTAATTATTATGAAAATAATGATATTCAGTGTTTTAATGTTTAAATAAATTATATTGTGATTTATTATTGATTTTATGGATTTTTAATGATTTTTATATATTTTTATTTAATATTATTTTGTTGCGAATTGTGAATTTTGGTTGGAAATTTGTGTAGTTTAAGGTCCCAACCCGAGGTGTTGAGCTATTGTGATTTAAAAGTGTGTTTTCTTACAGGATTGACTCTACTTTTTAATAGAAAAATATCCATTTTACATAGGAAGTTCTGCCAATTTTTCAGTAGAATTCGCATAAATGTGATGTCGGGTCGATCCTAAATTTCTATGTTTTGACTGAGTTTTGAATTCTTAGATCGAGTCTTCCTTTAAAATTCTTAGAGTATAAGTTAGAATTAAATATAATATTTATTATTATTATTATTATTTATTTTTCTAGTTGCGCTAAAATCGAGATCTATTGAACTAGACCTGTCGAGTCTAGGGTGGTCATGGGCTAGTTCAAAACTAGAATCGACCCATTTTTTAACTAGCCCAGAATCGGATCGAATCGAAACTGAAGCCGTAATGTTTTCGATTCGAGGTCAGTTCAAAATTTTTTGAACTGTGAACCGGCAGTTCCAAACCGAAACTGTCGGTTCAACAGTTCCGAACCGAATTTAAAAAAAAAAAAATATATATATATATATATATAGAAGTCAATAAGTGGCCCGTTTTAAAATTAGTTCAGTTTCAAAATGTATATATATATATATATATATATATATATATATATATATATATATATATATATATATATATATATATATATATATATATATATATATACACATTTGCCACCTTAAAAGTTACAACGTTAGCTGTAACTTTAACTTTAACTTTAAAACGTTAACTAATATATATTCACTTTAATTGATATATAAGGTGGCAAACGGTAACCTTTTTTTTTTTTTTGAAAAAATTAGTTAACGTTAACTTTTTTTTTAACTAAATTATATATAAATAAATAATACAAAATAACTAAATTGACCTTAATAACATTTATATTTTTAGGATAATATGGCAATTTTATGGTAATTTTAAGATAATTTTTTTCTATAAATAACCTCCTCCACTCACAATTTTTTACACAATTATTCACATACATACTCTTTTACTAATTTTCTCTCAATTTTCATTCTCAATATTTTCTTCTTCTTATTCTTCTTCTTCTTCTTCTTCTTATTATTATTATTATTATTATTATTATTATTATTATTATTATTACTCCTCTCTAATTTTTATTACTGATACCCTGCATGTATATATTCCTATTTAATTTAAAAACTTTGTTTCCTATACAGGTTACGCAGAAAGATAAGACAGCTAAATCCATTTCAGAAAATGATCTTGCCTCAAGAAGACTCCTAAATGAAGAAGGAATACTCTCATATTTGATTTAAAATTCCTATCTCAAGAGGGATCCTACTCTTTTCAGGTCTAAGTATCATTATAAATAGGACCTCAGATCCCTCATTCTCATTCATTCTATTCTCTCATATTCTAATTGTTATTGCTTTCTCTCTCTAGATTCTCTCTCTATTTTCTGACTTAGGCATCTGAGTGTTTGTGGGGATCTTCCTCACCTCTCACTTTGCCCTTTGTTGATCACTTGCAGGATTCCAAGCTTAAGAGTTCCAAAAACAAGTTATCAAGTGGTGTCATCTATGGAAACTCTTAGGGAAAGCCATTTGTATATCTGCTAGGTTAAGACATGGACATCATAACTTCCAGCCCATCGCCAATCTCAACTCCTGCAACTCATATTAACCTCTCGACACCCATTCCTCCAATTAATTTATCAACAGCTCTCCTAATAGAAGTACTTCCAACAACTTTCTAGTATGCCAGACCTTCATCTGGAAATACGCACTTACCTCTTGGAAATACCTAAGGGTGGTCGGCTTTGGGCATCGACTTTCCATATTTTGCTCCATTACAACACCATCACTAACTAATACCTTCTGTACCTTTTCTAAGCCTAATAGATACATTAGTTGTAACTACGCCTAACCTGAACACTGTAACCCAAACACTCAACCTTACCCAAACCAACAAGGAAGTAATGATACAAAATATCCAAGCTCAGATAGCCCTAGTGCAAAAATAGTTAAACACTTTAGTTCAAAGAAACAATGCTAGGCTGGCTCATATAGACAACAACACAACACCTCTAGAGATACCTGAGGTGAATAAGGGGAAGAGTAAAGTTCTGGAAGGAGAATGTAGTTCAACAATTCTGTCTCTTGATGACTCGAAGTTAACTTAGAAGGTTAAAGAAGTTATACACAAAGCCTACACGAGACCAAGGAAGGAAGATGAATGTATTATAGAACATAGAATGCCATTCATAAAAAGGATAATATAGACAGAGATCCCAACCAAGTTTAGAATCCCATAACTATATCAATATGATAGGACCATAGATCCCGTCAACTACATATCCTTATTTAGAACAAGAATGTTGCTCCGGAACGTGAACGACAGAATCATGTGCAAGGTCTTCCTAAGCACACTCACAAAGAACGCCCAAAAATGGTTTCATTTGCTCTTATAGAACTCTATCACCTCCTTTGAGGATCTAGCAAAGAAGTTTCATACCAGGTTCATCACCAACATTCCCCCTACTAAAAACATTAACGACCTTCAGATGTGCCAACAAGAGGTCGATAAGTCCCTATGAAGCTACCTTGATCGATTCAATAAGGTAACCATGCAGATTAAAAACCTTGTAGACAAAGTTGCTATAAAAGCTTTACAAAATAGCACTAGACTTGAAAAGCTCAAAGATAAGATAATGACAAAGAAACCTGGCACTTTTATAGAAGTAATGGCTATGGTGGTAAAAATGATAAAGATGGATGAAGATAGAAAGATGCGAAGGGAAGAAGAAAAACCACCAACCAAAGATGAAAGATCAAGATCTAGACGAGCAAGCTTCCCAAAAATAAATTTCAGAAGCCTGGTAAAAAGATTTGACAAAGAAGCAGACAGATAAACACCTTTAAATACCTCTAGATCCAGAATTCTCATATAGGTAAGACAAAATGGCATAGGAATTACCACAACAAGAAGAATAAGCCTAAGCCGGAGAGCCATGTTGGATAAGGGACACTATTGCTAATATCACAGTGAATATGGGCATGACATAAAGGCCTACAGAGAACTGAAGAATACCATAGAAGACTGGTGTAGAATGGTAAACTCAACAATTTCACTGACACATCCAGAGGAATTAGGAATTCAAAGGCCCATGGGCAAGACAGGCTCAGAATGAGTTAGCCAGTGTCATTAGCATGATTATTAGAGGGGAAAACACTATAAAGAAACCTAAAAGGAGTCACGAAAAAGGGCTAGCCTTCAAGAAAAGAGAGATCATATTTAATTTAGAAGATGAATTACATGTTCGTCGTCCCTATTGTGACGCCCTAGTAATAAATGCAAGCATTAACAATTATCTAGTGAAGAGGTTATTAGTTGATAACGGAAGTGCCATCAACGCATTATCTTGGAATGCTCACAAAGCCATGGGAGGCTCCGTCACCAACCTGAAAGCCATCCAGAATCCCATTATAAGCTTCTGTGGAGGAACCATATAGCCAATGGGAATTGTAGAGTTAAATCTGGAATTTGGAAATTAGGATAATGAAGAGACAAAAGTCGTTAAAGCTCTGTTCAATGTGGTGGATCTCCCACTGGTATACAATGGAATCATAGGATGACTAGCACTTTATGAAGTAGATGTAGTCATAAGCATTCGACACCTAACTATGAAGATTCCAATTAAGGGCGAAACTCTCACTATCCATGAAGATCAGCACATGGCCATATAGTGTTAGCAGATGGCAATAAAGCCTCAAACAGAGGCCTTCCCCCTAAAAATATGGGAAATAGAGAAGCAAGGTACTGGACCACAACCAGTCGATGACATTGAAACATTATAAATTGCTGATAGGAAAGCGGTGAAGATCAACAATGAGCTCAACTATGACACCAAGCAAGGAATAAGGGAAGTCCTCATTAGGCACTCGAAAGACTTTGCTTCTCAGACATCCGAAATAACTAATGTAGATCCACAGGTTGCCTGTCATAGCTTGAACATCAAACCGAGGGTGAAGCCAGTGATCTAAAAGAAAAGAACCTTTGCATACAAAAGGCAGAAGATAATCACCAAAGAAATAAAGAAGTTGTTAGAAGCCGGGTTTATCAAAGAAGTTACTCACCCATAATAGGTAGCTAATGTGGTACTAGTCAAAAAATTGAACGAAAAAATATAGGATGTGTATGGACTATACTAACCTTAACTAGGCATGTCCTAAGGATAGCTACCCACTACCTATAATTAACTAGCTAGTAGACTCCACTACCGGCCATGGTCTATATAGTTTTGTTGATGCAGTACAAGGATATTACAAGAGACCAATGAAGAGGGAAGACCAAGAGAAGACATCCTTCATCACCCATGAAGGTCTTTACTGCTACAAGCCCTTCGGACTAAAGACTGTAGGAGCAACATATCAGAGAATGATGAACCATGTACTTCAGGACCAAATTGGGAAAAATGTGAAAGTATATATGGACAATATAATTATCAAGAGCAAGCATGCAGAGCAACACCCAACGGATCTGGATCAAGTCCTCCAATTGCTGAGCAAGTCTAAGATTAATATGAATCTAGAAAAATGCATCTTCAGAGTTAAAGTAGGTAAATTCTTAGGATTCATGATATCCTATAAAGGTATTAAGGTCAACCCGGAGAAATTGGAGGCCATTCTCAACATGAAAGCTCCGAAGACTATCTATGAGTTATAAAAGCTAAATGGCAGGATCACAACTTTGGGGTAGTTCATCTCCTGCTCAGCCAGATGATGCCTACCACTATTCCGAGCTTTAAAAAATTCCAAGAATTTATTTGGACTAAAGACTGCCAGACAACTTTCAAATATGTTAAAAAATTCCTATCCTCACCACCTCTACTCAGCAAGTTGGTCCTAGAGGAAACATTGTACTTATACCTCTCAGTGGGTCAAGAATGCATAGCTTTGGTACTAGTAAGGGAAGAAGAGAGCCAACAAACCCGGTGTACTACATTAGCAAGATACTCTGAGGATCTGAGGTTTGATACCCAATGCTGGATAAGTTCGCCATGGTTGTTGTCCATGCATTGCGAAAGCTTAAACATTACTTCCAAGCTCATCCCATCATTGTTAGATCTCGCTTCCCCTTGTGAAAAATCTTACAAGGACTTGAGACTTTGGGCAGATTGGTTCAATGGTTGATATTACTTGGAGAATTCGACATCGACTATGAGCCCTGTCATCAGGTGAAAGCTCAAGCATTAGCATATTTCATTTAATAAATGACGACAGAAGATCTCACCATCACTAAAGCACCAGAGTGGAAGCTCTATGTTGATGGAGCATCCTTCACTCAAGGATCTGGCGTTGGGGTTATCCTTAAGGGACCGCATAAAATTCAAATCCGGTATGCAGTTCGAATAAGGTACAATGCAACCAAAAATGTCACAGAATATGAGGCACTCATGGTAGCCAAAGTCAAAGCCGAACACCTCACAATACATTTAGACTCTCAACTAGTGATAAACCAGGTCAATAGGACATTCCAGATCAAGGATTTGAGCATCACTAGATATACAGGAAAAGTTATACAACTCTTGAAGAATATCGAACAAGATGGGGGACAATGGGAGATAGTCCAAATACCTAGACACGAAAACTCTAAGGCTGACCTCTTAGCCAAATCAGCAGTTAAAGATAATCTAGCATTTATGGGGATGGAACTCACCGAAGCACTGACAAAACCCAGCATCACATACCCAAATATCATGAAAATATGGGAAATCTCAGAATGGATGCAACTGATAGTCCAATACCTAGAAAATAGAACACTCAAAAGACAAACTGAAGGCTCGAAAGCTAAAGATGAAGGTAGCCCACTACTCTATCCATCACAAGGAGCTCTACAGGAAATCCCTCTCATACCCATGGTCCAAATGCGTATCCCCAGAGGAAAGGAATTATATATTCAGGGAAATCTATGAAGGAATTTGCAGAGCAAATGAATCCCATTACACACTAATCAAGAAAGCACTACTTCAAGGATACTACTGGCCCACCACGTCTAATGATGCCTGGAGATTAACTCAAGAATGTCATAAGTGCCAACAGTTTGCTTGTCTCAATCACAGGCCTTCCAACCCCTTACATCCGATCGGTAGTCCTTGGCCCTTCGCCATATGGGGAATGGACATCCTAGGTCCCTTCTCGATCTCCACTTCATAGAAAAAGTTCTTAATTATGGCTATAGACCATTTCACTAAGTGGGTAGAAGTGGAAGCAATTCTGACCATCACAGAAGCTTAGATTCAACACTTCTTCTAAAGAGAAATCATTTGCAGATTCAGCATACCTCACACCCTGATAACAGATAATGGAAAGTAGTTTGATAATGAGAAATTTTGAAGCTTCTGCTCAAACCTTGGAATAAAGCTTCATTTCACCTCGGTAGCTCACCTGCAGATGAATGAGCAAACAGAGGTCACTAACAGAACTATTATGCAAGGGTAAAAAAAGAGACTTGATGAGAGGAAGGGAAATTGGGTCAAAGAACTTAACAATGTAATTTGGGCCTACAGGACCACTCCCAGATCATCCATAAAGGAAACACCATTCAGGCTAACTTATGGCATGGACACAGTAATGCTAGTAGAAATCAGTTCACCAAGTTATAGGGTGAGTCGATACTTCAATCAAAACATCAACAGCATTGACACCCGGATATGTCTGGACCTACTAAAGGAAAGAAGAGAACAGGTGTCCGATATAGCTGAAGCACATAGATAAAAGATAGCGCAGTATCATCTCCTGCATAGTCACCTAAGATAGTTCAAGGTAGGAGACTGGGTACTCAAAAGAGCAAATATTAGTAGAGGCAACTCTGGCACTAGCAAACTTGGTCCCAATTAGGAAGGCCCCTATCAGGTTACAGAGCGCACATCTAAGGTAGCATACAAAATAAAAGACAAAGAAGGCAAGGAACTACAATTATTTTGGAACTCAGACTACCTTCAAAAATATTGCCAATAAATGTACTTGGAATGATATCAAATAAAGTATTTTTCATTCATTAAAGAAAAATCATATTACATAAGTCAATTAAGAAAAAACTCTGTCCTGCTAAGTGTACATCCAAAGGTTCAGACTCGAAGATGAGAGGAGGAACAACATTGACAACACTAATAGGCATTGGAAGCTTAGTAGAGGACCCTTCAACTGACTTAGAAATATTCCTTGCATAAAGGGAAGTGGCCTTTTGTCGAGCATCCTCTTCAGTACCAATCTTAGGCAAATCAGCCAATGTTATTCGATCCAGATTAGCCAAGTCCAACTTCAAATTCTGAGAGAGCATGACCCTCCTACATTCAGACCTATAGGCTTTAAGAAATCCTCCCACCATGTTCTAATAAGATCTCTTATCATTCTCTTGAGATTTCTCAACCTCAGCTAGCTTTTTCTCTAAATTTACAATCTGAGAGTCCTGCTCTTCGATCCTCTTGGTCAGTTGACCTTGCTTGTGCTCCAGTTAAGCCACCTTTTTTTGGCTTGCCTTGGCCACAGATTTTACCTCTACTTACTTGGTCTGGTAGAACTCTAGTGTTGCCTTTGTATTATCCAGTTTCTTTTTAAAATCAATTACTATTATTTCGACCTCTGTCTCCTTCAGACTATACTAGCTTTTGAGGTAGAAATATTGGTCCTTCGCCAGTGGCAAAGCCTGGGTCATCTATGAAAGGAAAAACTCATGTCATCACCTCAATATAAGAACACATCAAAACTTACAGATAAAAGGTATTCAACACTTACTTCTAGTGAATGCCCAATCATAGAACTGAACAGCTCCTCCGAACCCTCCTCAGTCAAGCGTTGCATATTTGTTGGCAGCCTCAGTGACTCAGCATATTGATCTCAGACCTGGGCGTTTAAGAGACTCGACGACTTCACTTTGTTCAAGATCTGTGCCCTCATGTCCAAACATCCAAAAAAACCTTGGACGTCGGCTGTATATTTCCTCATCTAGCTCTTTAGCATCTGAGCCTTGGTCGATCAACCGCCTCTTTCATCGACCTTCCTTGCCAAATCGTAAGGACTTGACCACAGCCTTCCCCTTTAAATTGTTGGCTGCTTCCTCGAGGACTGCAGGTACTTTAGGATTCGAAAAGGGGGAGGAGATCTGTACTTCTTTTGGCCTTACTGGTTCGTCAGCTATAAGTCAAATTCTATCCGTAAAAGAAAAAAGTCAACCATCTATAATTGAAAAGATAAAAAGAAAGTCAAAAAGATACCTTTCGACAATCAAAACATACCAGTAGACTGAACACGGCCCGGGCAGACTCTCCATAAGTATCTTCTTAATACATCTACAACTAACCGAGCCTCGGCTAAGCCATCGAGATAAAGCCTCAAGACCATCTTCGTATCATGGTCGGGTAGCTTCGGAGGCCATTTTACCCTATGACATTCATTAGACCATTCGCTGAACATCCAAGGAGTCCTTAGGTTGCTCGACAATAAAAAACTTATGCCTTCACTTCTTGTGAAGATCCAGAAGCTTCACAAATAAGGTATAGTTAGGGACAATCAATAAGGAGAACATCATTTCTCCTTTTTTCTTAGTCAGGCTATACAAATACCATAGGACATCTAAGTCCCGCTCCTTACCCTCCTCATGCCTTAACTGAATGAACCCGATCAAAATCCTATAACTATTAGGTTGAAGCTAACCAGGCGCTATGTTATACCTATTCAGAAATCTTTTTACAAAGGGATCCAATGAGAACTTCAAACCCCCTTCCAGTTAGTCAAAATATACTACTAGCCTACTGAGATCTAGTATAGGGGTATGGGCCCTAAACTTCCATTCTACAGTGAGCAGGGCGTAATCGGTGGGAATGTTAAACCATCTCTGGTACTGCCCTAATAACTCCTCATTTATCCTAGACGCAAATAGATTGGAGCTAACTTGTTTCCTCAGTGCCATAAGTCTATCTAAGAAATAAAACTAAAGAAGAATGCAAGAAGGACGAAAAAATCACTTGGTTACAAAATGGAGAAGTCGCTACAAGAAAAAGATTTATGGCAGTGGCAATGCGAATAAGATACCAGCAAAATAGAAAAGAATAAAAATGCATAAACTCGAAGAAGCAAAGATACTTATAAAGCAATAGAAGGCTTTAGAACAAACCATTAACTGCCCTCATAATTACTTCTTTTCTCCCCACATCATTAAGGGCAGTTTGGAAAATAAGCAAACCCATTAATCGAGTAGTCATCATTGTGGCAATAGAAGTGTCTCATCTTCTGACACACCAAATTTAAATTTTAAATTTTAATAATCGAGGCATTGAGGTAACATAGACATCCCCCCCCCCTGAGTGCAACATTACTAGTTGGTCTTCCACACTTGGCATAATAAGATCCATAGTCATGCACCAACAATTGAAGCTAGCATCCTCATGTCGCTTCTATAGTACTGGGGTTCCGAGCATCCATGCCTTATGCAATACGACTAGTAACTAAAGCTGGCTCCCTCAGGTCACTTCTATAGTACTAAGGATGGGCATCCGAGCCACACTTGCAAGACACCCAGACTATCCGGTACTCAGGTTGCGCTTGTAATGCACTGAGATTATATGACACTTAGGCCAAATTTCTAATGCATGAAGATTAAGTCCAGTGACTAATGCTGGCACCCTCAGGTTGCTTCTATGGTACTGAAGTTCTGAGCATGTAAACCTCATATCCTTGCACTGAGCATCTAAGCCTTGAGCATTAGTCCAATGACTGAAGTTGGCACCCTTAGGTCGCTTCTATAGTACTGAGGTTTGATAATTGGGTTATGCTTTTAATGCACCAAGCATC
Organism: Mallotus nudiflorus; assembly: GCA_947683625.1. Taxonomy (NCBI): domain Eukaryota; kingdom Viridiplantae; phylum Streptophyta; class Magnoliopsida; order Malpighiales; family Euphorbiaceae; genus Mallotus; species Mallotus nudiflorus. The sequence continues at coordinate 5,328,462 of CANTUR010000049.1, read as the reverse complement.
AAAACTCCAATGACGACTAGTTCCATCATGTTTTCTTCACACTGATGGGTTAATCCATTATATATTCTTTTTCGTAGCTTTTGTGCACTCCAAAGTCCAGCTGGCATGTCCGTGACATCCCCATACAATGCTTTCAAAACTTGATACCGAGCTTTATCTTTTCCTATGACTAAGGCTGACCACCTCAGTTCACCCTTCCATATCAAAAAAAGTGATTCAATCACACTTTCTCTCTATACAGAAGAATAAATGTTCTATCATATATAGACTCGGATACGTCGGACATAAATATCCGAATAGACCCGCGGGGGGACTCATGCTACCCCTTATGTACATATTGCTATTTAATTAAAGAACTTTGTTTTCTATACAGGTTGCGCGGAAAGGGAAGGAAGCTAAATCCATTTAAGGAAAGGATCTTACCTCAAGAAGACTCATAAACGAAGAAGGAATACTCTCCTATTTGGTGTAGGATTCCTATCTCAAGAGGGATCCTACTCTTTTTAGGTCTAAGTATCACTATAAATAGACCCCATATCCTTCATTCTCATTCATTCTATTCTCTCATATTCTAATTGTTCTTGGTTTTCCTCTCTAGATTCTATCTCTATTTTTTGACTTAGGCATTAGAGTATTTATAGGGATTCTCCCCATGTCTTACTTTGCCCTTTGTTGATCACTTACAGAATTTCAAGCTCAAGAGTTCCAAAAACAAGTTATCAATTATTTTCAATTTTTTTGAAAAATTTTGTATTTTCTCCATAAATCAAATGACTTCAAATAGAAGAAGAAGAAGTGAATTTAATAATCAACCATCTATTATTAATTTAGACAATATGATGGATCATTTAGAAGAAGAATTTATGGACATCGGAGAAAATTTAGTGGAAGAAATTAGCACCAATATATCACAAGAGCAAATGCAGCCCATACAATCACAAATTAGAGGTGGAGGTCGAGGAGGAGGAGGAGGATCCAAAAATTTTCAAGTACATTTCAAGAAAACTCAACAACAAAATAGTTTGTATGAAGTAAGTTGTAACTATTGCCCAAAAAAATTCCCATACCAAGCTAGAGGTGGGTATGGAATGTTTTAACGATATTTAAATACCAAGCATCCAAACCAAATTGGAGTGGAAAAATAATAAACACAAATTTCTAGGTACACATGTTCTTTTTCTACTCCATCTCAATTATTTAAATATTCATATGAAAATAATAAAGTTGAATTACCTAAAATGATTTCTATGGAACATTTATCTTTTAATTTTAGTGAGAAAGTAGGATTTGTTAATTATTATCAAAATGCATTAAATCCATATGCAAAATGTATACCTAAAAATACTTTAAAACGTACTCTGTATAAATTATTTTCAAACGAAAAAGAATTGCATAAAATATTTTTAAATTTTGATGGACGTGTATCAATTTGTTATGATATATGGAGTGATCATTGGCAAAAGTACTTATATATGGGAATAACTTGTCATTGGATCGACAATGAATGGCAAATACAAAAAAGAATTATTGCATTTTGAGTTTTTGATGATTGACATATCGCCGAAAATATTTTTATAATTATTCAAAATATTTTACAAGAATATAGTTTGGTAAAAAAAATATTGTCTATAGGTTTTGATAATGCGGCTGCAAATACTGCATCTATTGTTAAACTCAAAAATATTATCAACCAAATATTAGTGGAAATTTTTTTCATATTAGATGTATTTGCCATGTTTTAAATTTATGTGTACAAGATGGTTTAAGGTCATTGGATGTATATTTACAACCAATAAAAAACAAATTGCATTTTTGTGGACACATCCACAAGTAATGAAAATGTGGGCAAGATTTTGTAAAGAAAATGGAAAAAAATCAAAAAAAATTCCAATAGATGTTCCAACTCGTTGGAATTCAACATATGAATTATTAAATAAGTCATTTTCATATAAAGAATTATTATGTAGGTTTATCAATGATTATGTTTCATAAGTTAATTTATTTCCACAAAATTGGGAAGTTTGTCAAAAATTTTTAGATCTTTTAAAAGTTTTTAATGATGCAACATATACATTAAGTGGAATTTAATACCCAACAACTCATTTATTATTAATTGAGCGTTTCATCTTCTTCTTAACCTACATGTCAAGTTCAAAGTGTTTGAAATTGACAAACTTAATGTGGGGGATCGTATATTACTTAAACAGCAAAAAAAACCTGAGGATCAATCGGAGCACTTGAACTTAAAATTTATTTAACCACTTCTTTTGAGTTTGGTGACAGCAAAATAGGTAAAGAATTTCCAATTCTTGAATGGTGGAGCTGACATCAAAATACATACCCAATATTGGCCAAAATTGCTAAACAAGTTTTAGCATGTCTTGTCTCAGCAGTTGCTGTTGAACAAGCTTTTAGTGCAGGAGGGAATATTTTGGATGAAACACACTCAAACATGACTATTGAATCACTTGAAGTTCAAACATGTGTTGATGATTGGACAAGAGCTGCTATAAGGGATTAAGAAATTAAGAGAGATGATGAAGATGACGAATTTGTAGAGATGACAACCACTGAAACTGAGGGAACTTCAACTTCTGGTATTAGTAGTGACTAAATTAATACAATAAAGGGGTACCAAAATTTTTTTTCAAAGGTAAGAGAACTACGTTGGCTTTGATTCCTCTAAACCCCAAGAGAATACGCAGGCAACTTAATTTTTGGTAAGAAAATTAAGTTCAAGTCCTTTAATTTTTTTTATTATTTTTATTGCTAATTTTAATTCGTTTATTATTTAAAATTTATTCACTTTAATTTTTAATTGCATAAGTGTTTTTTACTTAATTTAATTTTTTTGAAAATTATTATAATATTTTAAATTACTTAAACAGAATTATAAAATTATAAAAAATTTTAGAACGAAATCTAGTTCAGTTCCGATTCCAAACCAAAATTCGGTTTCGAACCAAAATTGAAACCTGCTGGTTCCGAAGCAGAACTGAAACTATCTTGTATATGGCTCAAGTTCGGTTCCAAAAACTTTTGAATCCAAACCATCCTGTTTCGAACCGTGGCCACCCCTAGTTGAGTCAGTCTCGAGGAGCACAAACTTATGAGTTGTGATCTTATATATGCATTGTATGAAGAATGCATAAGTACGAGCATCTGTAATTTTATAATTTATTTCAAGAATGATTTTATTTTAGTAAATGTTTAATATATTTTTTATATATTTTTTGGTATATTTTGATATATATGCGACATATATGTTTATTATATTCTTAATATACACTTAGTATATTTTTAGTATGTTTGCTATTTTTGAGACATATGTGCTATTTATATTTTTAGTATATCTTTTGTATATATATAGCATATATATATTAATATATTTTGGTATATTTATGGTTATTTTGTTATATACGTGGCATGTAAACTTGAAATATTTTTAGTATATAACTGGTATATCTTCAGTATATGTTTGGTATATAAATGGCTTATTTTTTATAAAGAATGTTATTTTGTGTTTAATTATGCATTTATTTATTTATTTTCTATAAATATACAATTTTATTGAAGGATATCAATAGAACGTGCTACTAAGTGGGTATTAGGACTGTGTATGTACCAGTGCAATAGATTTTAGGGTTGAGTTTATGAAATCATTTGATGTGAAATTTAATTGATTGATTATTGAGGTTTAATGTGATTGAGTAGTGTGATTGCGAGAGCTTGGTTGACTTAGTGTCTCGAGGCTAATCACACTGACAACAAATATTTATGTTGTCTATTTTTTATCCATTATCTAAATTTCATTGCCTTTGTCTTTTTAGAATGAGGAGGAGAGTGCATGTCACTTCATCGGTCATTCAGGCCATAGATGATGAGTACTTTCAAGATGAGGTTTACCTCTTGAGCCACCAGTGAGGAGCAGAGGCCGAGGTAGGGGTAGACCTCAAGGAGCGACAGGTCGCCATAGACAGAGAGAGCTACAAGATAAGGAACCTATAGAGCCAAAGTACAAGGAAGTTGAGATACCTCAAGTTGCATCACAAATGCAGTCTGTTTATCAACAGGGTATGTCTGAACTTAAGGCAACATTATTTTATGCCAGAGTCGGCAAGATAGCCTTAATGGGACATTAGACCCATTAGATTTTCTACACACCATTAAGATGAGGACTCGGACTGCTCACATCGAGTATCAGCAGATCATGATAGTTGAGCTATTTGTAAAAGGACAAGCCCTGAATTGGTTTGTTTATGTGATATAGCCATTCATGATGACTATGACCTGGGCTCAGTTTTGAGAGAGGTTTATGAGGAGATTCTGTCTAGAGCTACTGCGAATGAGCTACAGACTCAGATTGACCAGCATCATCAGAGGTGATAGATCTATCAGGGACTACACTAGAGAGTTTCTCCGACTGGGTAGATATGTAGAGGATTTGATGGGAGACCAGCATTTTACTATCATAACTTATGTCACTGGTATGGGTTCTGCTTTTGCTAGGATGCCTGTTGTCGGCCTTACTCTAAACTCAGTGATAGAGTTGGCCAAGGAGATAGAGCTGAGACTATTCAGGCAAGGGGCTATGCCTAATTACTATTAGTTGGGTGTTCAGTCAGGAGGATTCCAGACTACTCCATATTCAACTTTTCATATTGGTTTTAGTAGTCAGCAGAGAGGCTCAGTACAATAGAGTCAGAGTCAGAGGCAGCAGTAGAGAGTACATAGGACTAGCAGACATGGCCATACTGGACCTTGTAGACCTATCAGATTTGGGTCAGGTGCTTCTAACAGTAGCAGTGGTCAAAGTTCTAGTTACAACAACCACTACTTGTCAAATGTATGGGAGAGTCCATCAGGGACCGTGATACATGGCTCTTAGAGCATGCTTTATATGTGAATAGATGAGACATTTTGCCAGAGCGTATCCATATTCTGGTTTTCAGCAGCAGCAATCTATTTCTAGTGGAACACCAGCACCTTTTCAGTTGCCTTTAACTTATTATCCGAGTACGACTCAGATTATTACTTAGCAGGGGTATGGCAGACGTACCATAGGAGGTGCCAGAGGTTTTGGCTAGGCTTCCACTAGTCAACAGGGAGGTCAAGGTCAGGCCAAAGTTTTCCACCTCACTCAGTAGGATGCTCAGGCATCTAATGCCATTATTACAGGTATTATTCTAGTCTGTTACTTGGATGCTTGGGTTTTGATTGATCCGAGTGCTACACACTCTTTCGTGTCCCCTATTTTTGATTTGAAGTCATGTTGGCAAGCTTCAAGGATGGCTTTTCCTTTGTCTTTTACCACTCCTCTAAGCGATTTATTGGATATCGATGTTGTTCTTTCTGGTTGTCTAGTGTTTATCAGAGGTAGAGAACTGCGAACAGAATTGGTATTGTTAGATGTGATGAAGTTTGGTGTGATTCTGGGTATGGATTAGTTGTCTTAACATTATGCCATTGTGGATTATCGGAGTAAAGAAGTGATTTTCAGAATTCTAGATAAAGAAGAGTTTAAGTTTATGGGTGATAAGAGTTCTGCACCTCATAATCTCATCTCCACTATCACGGCTAGGAAGATGCTGAGGAAGGGTTGTCAAGGATATTTGGCATTAGTCAGGGATACTTCTATGAAGAAGTTTTCACTTACTGATGTTCCTATTGCCTGTGAGTTTCCTGAAATTTTTCCTGAGGAGTTACCATGCTTACCACCTCATAGAGAGATTGAGTTCTGTATAGATGTGGTTCCAGGCACCACTCCTATTTCAATGTCGCCTTACAAAATGGCTCCTACAGAGTTGAAAGAGTTAAAGGAGCAATTGTAGGATTTGCTAAATAAGGGTTTCATCAGACCTAGTTTTTCTCCTTGGGGTGCACCAGTCCTATTTGTAAAGAAGAAAGATGGTACCCTGAGACTGTGCATTGATTACAGAGAGCTGAATAAGGTGATAATGAAGAACAAGTATCCTCTTCCTAAGATAGATGATCTGTTTGATCAGCTTCAGGGTGCACAATTCCTTTCTAAGATTGACTTAAGGTTTGGTTATCATTAATTACGGATCAGTGAAGCCGATGCTCATAAAATGGCATTCCGCACTCGATATGGCCACTATGAGTTTCTGGTGATGTCATTCAGGTTAACTAATGCACCATCTGATTTTATAGACTTGATGAATAGGGTATTCAGACCGTTTATAGATTAGTTTTTGGTAGTCTTCATTGATGATATACTGGTGCATTTAAAGAGTATGAAGGAGCACGTATATCACTTGAGGACTATACTGTAGACACTAAAAGAACATCAACTTTATGCTAAATTCTTGAAGTTTGATTTTTGTTTAGATAGTGTTGTGTTCCTTTGACACGTAATGTCTAAAGACGGTATTTAGGTTGATATATAGAAGATAGAGTTAGTGTTTGAGTGGCCCAGACCAATGACAATCATAGAGATTCAGAGTTTTCTAAGTTTGGCTGGGTATTATAGGAGATTTATGTAAAATCTCTCTAGAATTGCATCTCCTATGACTCTCTTAACTCAAAAGAATGTGAAGTTTGAGTGATCAAATGCTTGTGAGAATAGTTTCTAGTTGCTGAAGGAGAAGTTCATCATAGCTTCAGTTTTGGCTTTACCTAATGCAGTAGATAAATTTACTGTGTATTGTGATATAGAATGGTAGGGTGATAGCTTATACTTCGAGGCAGTTGAAGAAGCATGAATAGAATTATCCTACTTACAACCTAAAGATGGTTGTAGTGATCTTTGCTCTTAAGATTTGGAGACATTATTTATACGGGGTGACTTGTGAGATTTTTACTTATCATAAGAGCCTTAAATACATTTTCCAGCAGAGAGATCTAAATCTGCAGCAGAGGAGATGGTTAGAGCTCCTGAAGGACTATGATTATGAGATTCTTTATCATCCAGGCAAGGCCAATATGGTAGCAAATGCCTTGAGTAGGAAGTCCTTAGGTAGTCTTACTCGCATTAGTGTAGAGGGGAGACCGTTGATCCAAGAGTTGCATGAGTTGGTGGATCAAAGTCTAATGATGAAGATTAGCATATCAGGAGGACTATTAGCTCAGTTCAATTTTCGATAAGTGCTGAGAGATATGTTTAAAGCAGCTCAAGCCAGAGATCCTATTCTATTTAAGCTTGCAGAGAATGTTCGTGTAAGGAAGTTCATTAATTTCACACTTGATGATGATGGTGTTTTATGGATCAGAGGTAGATTGTGCATTCCTAATATGGATAATTTGAGAGAAGAGATTCTTAAGGAAGCACATTCTACAGCCTACAGCTTACATCCAAGTGTCATTAAGATGTACCATAGTATCAAAGACTTGTATTAGTGGGATGGACTGAAGAAAGATGTAGTTGATTTGTTCTAGGTGATTGATGTGTTAGTAAGTGAAAACTGAACATCAGAAGCCTTCTAGGAAGCTTCAACCTCTTCCTATTCTTAAGTGGAAGTAGGAGAGAATTTTGTGGTTGGGTTACCTCATTCTAAGGATGGATATGATTCCATCTGGGTGATTATGGACAAGTTAACAAATTTTACTCATTTCTTGCCTGTTAAAGCCATTTATTCTATAGCTAAATTGGCGAAGCTGTATGTTAAGTATATTGTGCACCTTCATGGAGTACCTATGTCCATTGTATCTGATGGAGGTTTAGTGTTTACCTCTCGATTTTGGCAGAAGCTACAGGAAGTAATGGGCATAAGGCTTTATTTCAGTACTACTTTTCACCCTCAGATAGATGGTCAGTCTAAGAGGACGATCCCAACACTTGAAGATATGTTGAGGAGGTGTGTATTGGATCTTGGTGGTAGTTGGGATGATCATTTGCCACTTGTAGAGTTTTCATATAATAATAGCTACCATAATAGTATTGGGATGGCACCGTATGATGCTTTGTATGGAAGAAAATGTAGATCCCCTCTGAGTTGGGTTGAGATTGGAGAGAGAGTGTTAACTGGACCTGAGATGGTTCAAGATGCCACTAAGAAGGTTACTGTGATCAAAAAGAGATTAGAGATCATTGTTAGCAGGTAGAAGAGCTATGCGGATCCAAGATGTAGAGATATGGAGTTTCAGGTTAGAGATTATGTGTTTCTAAAAGTGTCTCTGATGAAGGGTGTGATGAGATTTGGTAAGAAAGGGAAGTTAGCACTAAGATATATTGGATCGTTTGAGATTCTGAAGAGAGTGGGCATGGTTGTATATTAGTTGGCTTTGCCTCTGAATTTGTCTCAAGTGCATCCAGTATTCCATATCTCGATGCTGATGAGGTATATTTCGGACTCTTCACACGTGTTGTAGCCTGATAGTGTGGAAGTGAATGAAGATCTCACGTTTAAGGAGGAACCAATTGCAATAGTGGATTATCAAATTCTTCAGTTGCATTCAAAGAATATTCCAATGGTTAAGGTGTTGTGGCAAAGCAACAACGTGGAGGAGCATTCTTAGGAGACAGAAGTTAAGATGCGAGTTGTCTATCCTTACATCTTTCCTAGATAAATTCTTGGATCTGTTCTTTTATTTGAATTTGACGACGAATTCTTATAAGGAGGGAAGATTGTAAAGATCCAATATTTTAAATAATATAAAATTATTTTAAGATATGCAGTGTTAATAAAATTTTAAAGTTTATTTATATATTATCATGAGTTGTGTGTATTATTCATTATTTTTATTCTAAATATTTTATTTACGTGAAATAATTAATTTGTGAGTTTTATTATTTAAAGTATTCAAACTTTATTATTATTATTATTATTATTATTATTATTATTATTATTATTATTATTATTATTATTATTATTATTATTATTATTATTATTATTATTATTTTATTGTTGTTATTATATTTATTTGTGCATGTGCATGTGTGTGTATTGTATATGTATTTATGTGGTAAAGCTATATATATATATATATATATATATATATATATAATAAAAAGTCAAAAATGGGGTCAATCATTCCTCTCTTCTTCTCATTTCTTTTCTTCTCCTTTTCCCCTATTTTCTTCTTCATCCTGTCATTGTGCAGCAACTCGCAACCACGCCGGACCGCCACCACCCATCACCACTGTCGCCTTCTCTTCTTCCTCTAGGTGGCCATCGACGCCACCTAGAGCTCACCGGAAAACACAGCAAGTTGAGATTGTACTATGGACCTCTATTGAAGCTTATGAAGCTTCCAGCCATGAGAGCTCACCGTTCCAGTCTTGGTTGAACCTCCTAGAACTGGTGAGTCTAGTTCCAAGCTCTGTTTGAGCTTAAATTCAGTCATTTTTAAGTTATGTCCAATTTTTACTTTATGTGTTTTAGGGTTTTGAATTTTTATTTAATTTTTAGGTTTGATTCATGAAATTTTTCTTTGAGAATGTTGTTTTAGGTAGCTCAATCGTCTCAAAAATATTTTTTTTGAATTAATTTGAATAATTGGTATTTTTGAATATTTTAATATTCAAAAATGAATTTTTGATAATTATGTTTTTTAATTATTTTGAATGGAAATTTTGGTAAAATAGTGTTATTAATTTAAGTTAGTAATTTTAGCAGTGATAAAATAATTTTTGGTAATTTTGTATAATTTTTGGGAATATTTTTAATATTATGTAAATATTGGATTTGTAGGTTAAATGTGTATTTTTGTTGAAATTATAGTTAAATAATATGATTTAAATGATTTTAGAATTTTATAGGGTATTAAAATATTTTTTACGAATTATTTACTATTTTTTAACTAATTAATACTAATTTTCAAACAAATTATATTCAAATAATATATTATTTACTATTTTGGTGGTTAAATGGGTTTTTAACTACTTTTATAATATATTTAAACTATTTGAGTAATTAAATGTGAATTTTATTATTTTATTGTTGAATTATTGAAAATTTAGATTTTTATTAATATTATATTATTATTTGAGATTTTCATTTAATTATTGTGAAAATAATGATATTTAGTGTTTTGATGTTTAAATAAATTATATTGTGATTTATTATTAATTTTATGGATTTTTAATGACTTTAGTATATTTCTATTTAATATTATTTTGTTGCGAATTGTGAACCTCGGTTGGAAATTTGTATAGTTTAGGGTCCCAACCTAAGGTGTTGAGCTATTGTGATTTAGAAGTGTATTTTCTTGCAGGATCAACTCCACTTTTTAGTAGAGAAATGTCCATTTTATAGACGAGGTTTTGCCAATTTTTGGGTAGAATTCTCGTAAAACGTGACTCAGGTCGATCATGAGGTTTTGTGTTTTGACTGAGTTTTGAATTCTTAGATCGAGTCTTCCTTTAGAATTCTTAGAAGTATAAATTAGAATTAAATCTGATATTTTTTATTATTATTTATTTTTTAGCTGTATCGAGATCGAGACCTATCGGACTAGGCTCGTTGAGTTAGTCTCGAAGAGTGCAAACTTGTAAGTTATTATCTTATATATGCATAAGTACGAGCATCCGTAATTTTATAATGTATTTCAAGACTGATTTATTTCAATAAATGTTTAATATATTTGTGATATATATTTTGGTATATTTTGATATATATGCGACATATATGTTTAGTATATTCTTAATATACACTTGTTATATTTTTGGTATATTTGCTATTTATGAGACATATATGCTAGATATATTTTTAGTATATCTTTTGTATATAAATGAAATTTTTTTATAAAGAATATCATTTGTGTTTAATTATGCATTTATTTATTTATTTTCCATAAATATATGATTTTATTGAAGGATATCAATAGAATATGCTAGCTAGTGGGTTGCACTAGAATTATGTACGTACCGGTGCGATAGATTTTAGGGTTGAGTTTATGAAATCATTTGAGGTGAAATTTGATTGATTGATTATTGGGATTTGATGTTTTTTAGTAGTGTGATTGTAGGAGCTTGGTTGACCTAGTATGTCGGGGCCAGTTTACTGTCCAAAATGGAATAAGAGAATTACTTTGGAATTAAGTAAGCCTGTGTGCCTAGTGTGATATTTTTATTGAGGTTGCGAATATTTTAGGGTTCTATTTGATCATTTACTCAAATAAACATTTTTCTGCATTTATTATATATAAAAGTGGATTTTAGCATCTGTGTGAAATGCCTGTATATATTTATATATATACTGATGCTTGATTGCATATGACATTAGGAGGTGCGTATATATATATTATAATAATTCACTTAGTGAGGTCTGACCCCCTCTCAACCATTTTTTTAGGAGAATTTTCTTCATCAGACTATACCAGTAGTGCTTTATGTCGGTCTTCTTCCGCCCCAGCTATTTTATGTAAACTTCATATTTAAACTTTTATTATATTCTAAAAAACTTCAGTAGTAGTGTTATTGTACCTGTAGTGTGTTGTACTAGTTTGAGACTTTGTATTAAAATATTGTATAAATATTTTTATTTATGATATGACATTTATGTGTTTATTTTTATATCGATTTAAAGTTTTAATTCTGACGTATTTTATTTATTTATTGCATGTTGTGTTTTTATTTTTAAGACTTGCTATGGGTTTCGGATTCAAAAGAATTCCCATTCCCTAACGTCAGTCATAATTCCCCGGTTTGGGTCGTGACAATATATGAGTATGAACTCTTTAAGATGAAACCATAAGAAACAATTGTGAAAATGACAAACTGACTCAATGCTCTCCTTACTACCCTCAAGAAGCTTGGTAAACTTTTCACCAAGGAAGAAGTAAACAACAAGATTCTAAGAATCCTACCTAAGATGGATTAGGAATCTCGAGTTACTTCAATTGAGGAAGCTCAAGACCTTTCAACTCTCTCTATCGATGTGCTTATTGGAAAGCTTCTAACACATGAGCTTATAATTAAGCAAAGGGGAGAAGAACAAGAAGAAAAAGAGAAAAAGAATAGCATAGCACTAAAAGCTTCATAAAATGATAATGAAGATGAAAGCCTTGACGACTTTAGTGATGAAGATAGTGATGTTGTCATACTTATAAGAAGTTTCAAAAAATTGTTAAGAAAGAAAATTTTTTCAAGAACTAGAGACTTCAACAAGAAGCATAAAGGAGAAAGTAAGAAGAAAACCAAAGAAGTTAGTCGCTACAAATGCAAGAAACCAAAACATTTTAGAAGTGATTTCCCTAAACTAAAATTCAAGAACAAAAGAGTAAAGGATAAAAAGAAGGTCTTCAAAGCTACTTAGGATGATGACTCCTCCGAATCTGAAAAGGAAAAGGAATAACAAGAAGTGACCAATATTTGCTTCATGGCTCGTGAAGATGAAAAAAAGGTACCATTTACTTTTAACTCTTCTTGTGATGAGTATTGTGCTTATAATGAATATGGTGATAATGATGATGATGAGAACTCTATTATGAGCAAACTCTTGCTTAAGTGTAAAAGCTTACTTTCTAGAAAGAAACATTATAAGTATAAGTTAACTAGCTTAACCAAGGAATTTGAAATTTTGAAAATGAATTTTATAATCTTATTAAATCAAATGATAAATTTGTTAGTGATTTAAAATCTTCTAATTCCTTGGAAAAGCAACTAAAGAAAGCAAGTGATGAAAATCATAAGCTTTCTAATCAAATATTAGAATTGATTAATTCTATTTCCAAATTCCAAAAAGGAAAAGAGAGTTTAGATAATCTTCTTAACTCTCAAAAACTCCATGGTAACACATATGGAATTGGACATGTAAATGGAATGCTCTCTTCCTCATCGTCATCATATATAAACTTTGTTAAAACATCATATAATTCCACTCCTTCTACCTTTAAACCAATTGAGACTCAATCTTTCAAAGTTAATAAGTCTTATATGTCAAATATTAGAGTTAAAGTCTCATAAGACTCAATCCTATATGACACAAAGAGGTAAGTCTCATGCTAGAAAAACATAACCCAAACATACTTACATGTACAATAGACGCAACACTCATAAGCATGTTGCACAACACAATGCACCTAAACATGTTGTGCAAAACTATCAAAATACATATAGCCATTGTCAATGCATATCTCACACTATTACTCAAAATAATTTTAGGAGACACATACCACCACAACACAAAAGGCATGTTTCATACACTAGAAAAGTATATCATGCTAGGAGAAATAAATTTGAAAATGTTGTATATTTATATTGCATGATTAAAGGACATACCAATAATGTGCGCATCTATAGAAGGCTACACATGAATTTACTTCCTTTGGATTATCTTGAAACTAACCAACCTAAACCAAGAAAGGTTTAGGTTCAAAAGAACACTTAATTTATTTTACATAGGTGTGCTTGAAATCCATAAGACCAAAAAGCAAATTGTATCTTGATAGTAGATGCTCACAACACATTATAGGAGACAAGGAGCAATTCAACAAGCTTTATGTAAAAGATGGAGGACATGTCATATTTGAGGACAATGCCAAAGGAAAACTATTAGACATTGGAGAAATCAGTAATCCTCAATTCTTATCCATACGTCATGTATTGCTTGTTGATGGTCTTAAACATAACTTCCTTAGTATAAGTCAATTGTGTGACATGGGAAATAATATGACTTTCTATCCTGGAAATTGCTTTATTAGTAATCTTGAAAAAGATAAAGTAATTTTTAGTGGTGAAAGAATAGACAATGTTTATGTTATTGACTTGAATAAAATTGATAACAAAGACATAAAATGCTTAATATTTATTTCCCATAACACATGGATATAGCATAGAAGGCTAGGACATGCAAATTTTGAGCTTTTGAATGATCTTTGTAAACATAAACTTGTGATTAGTTTACCTAAGCTTGAATTCACCAAGGACAAACCTTGTGATGCCTGCCAAAAAGGAAAACAATCCAAGTCCTTATTTTAGCTCAAAAATGTAGTATCTACCTCTTAGTCACTTGAATTTATACATATGGATTTGTTTGGACCAACTAGAGTTACTAGTCTTAATGGTATATACTATATTTATGTCTTGGTTGATGATTACTCTATATACACTTAGGTGTGTTTCCTTGCTCATAAGAATGATACTTTTAAAGCTTTTAAGAATTTTGGAAAAAGAGTTAAAAAAAAAAGGTTTTGTATTTCTTTTATTAGAAGCAATTATGAAACCAAATTTGAAAATGAATTTTTCAAAACCTTTTATGATGAAAATGGTATTTCACATACATTTTATTCTCTTAGAACTCCTCAACAAAATGAGGTAGTTGAAAGGAAAAATAGAACTCTTATGGAAATGGCTAGAATAATTTTTTATGAGTACAATTTGCTTGTATACTTTTGGGTGGAAACCGTTAACACGTCTTGTTATATTTCAAATAGAGTTTTCAAAAAACCAATTGTAAATAAAACTTCTTATAAGCTATGGACCAATAGAAAATCAAAAATCTCATATCTAAAAGTATTTGGATGCAAGTGCTTCCATATTAAACACCAAGGATAATCTTGGGAATTTGACACTAAAGCTGATAAAGGAATTTTCCTAGGCTATTCCACTTCTAGTAAAGTATATAGAGTCATTAATAAAAGAACTTTAGTAGTTGAAGAGCCAATGCATGTTGTATTTAATGAATCAAACTCACTTGATCCTAGAAAGGATGTTTATAGTGTTGATGATCTTGTAAGAGATGAAGAGATTATGGATACTCAATAAGAGAATGCCAGTAAGCCTTTGGAATTTAAGGGTCCAAGCAAGGAGGACAAAGAGGAGATATCTCAACCTCCCTTGAAGGATGAACTTCCAAAGGATTAGCAATTCAAGAAAGCTCATCCTCAATACCTCATCATAGGTGACACTACAAAATGGGTAATTACTAGGTTACAAATTAAATCTATTGTAAATTTAGCCTTCATTTCTCAAATTGAACCCAAAAATGTTAATGCATTGAGTGATGAATTTTGGGTCCTTACTATGTAAGAAGAGTTAAATTAATTTAAGAGAAATAAGGTTTAGACCTTGGTTCTTAGACCAAAACATCATCCTATTATCGACACCAAATGAGTTTTTAGAAATAAGATGAATGAACAAGGTATCATAACTAGGAACAAAGCTAAGCTAGTAGCTAAAAGTTATAATAAGAAGGCATTGATTATGATGAAACCTTCACCCCGGTTGCAACGTTATAAGCTATTAGAATGCTACTTGCATTTTCTTCATTCATGAATTTTAAAGTTTATCAAACGGATGTTAAAAGTGCATTCTTAAATAGTTTTATTGAAGAGGAGGTGTATGTTGAATAACCTCTGGGTTTTGAAAATTTTGATTCTTAAATAGTTTCATGTGTTTAAATTGTCAAAAGCATTATATGGATTGAAACAAGCTCTAAGAGCTTAGTATAAAAGATTTAGTAATAATCTATTAGAGAAAGGTTTCTCTAAATGGAAAGTTGACAACTCTTTTCATAAAGAAATTCAAGCATGATTTATTAATCATTCAAACATATGTTGATTTTCGGTGCTACTAACCATTGCTTTTATGAGGAATTCTCTAAGCTAATGCAAGGAGAATTTTTTAAGATGGGATAACTTAAATTCTTTTTCTTCAAATCAAGCAATGTAAAGATGAGATTTTCATCAATCAAACCAAATATGCAAGAGACATTCTCAAGAAGTTTTACATGGATGGAGCTAAGACAAGTGAAACTCTAATGAGCACAACAACCAAACTCAAATAAGATGAGAATGGAAAACCTGTTAATGAAAAGTGATTTAGAGGTATGATCGAATCCCTTATTTATTTAACTGCTAGTAGACCTGATATTATGTTTGCTACTTGCTTCTGTGTTAGATTTCAATCTAGTCCTAGAAAGTCACATTTGAATTTAATTAAAAGAATTTTCAAATATCTTTGTGGAACAATGCATTTAGGACTTTAATATCCTAGAAGTTCATCATTTGACTTAATTAGTTATTTAGATGCATACTTTTCCAATAGCTTACTAGATAGAAAGAGCACTTCCAAAACTTGTCAATTTTTAAAACAATGTTTAGTTTTTTGGTTTAGCAAGAAATAAGTTTCAATTGTCTTATCCACTGCTAAAGCTAAATATATTGTAGCAAGTTTTTGTTGTTCATAAATTTTATAGTAAAAACAACAATTATTGAACTATGGTATAAAACTTAATCACATACCTATCAAATGTGACAATACAAGGGCTATCAACCTTAGTAAGAATCTCATTCAACATTCTAAAACTAAGCATATAGACATTAGACATCGTTTCTTACATGATCATGTTCAAATTACTGATATCTCACTTAAATTTATTAATACAAATAATCAGCTTGTAGATATATTCACTAAACCTCTCAATGAAGAGAGAATGAACTCCACTAAGCATGAACTTGGCATGAATTGATGGTTCTAGGTTATCTTGATTTTGAGCTTAAGTTGTTATATTGAAGATTGGATTCATGGTTTTTTTTTATTTTTATTAATGGTATATTATACTTGTTCACCAATTTATTTTTGGTATATATATTTTTTTGTGACTTTCATTTTCTTTTTTTTTGTGAAATCATGTGGTGTTTATCTAAATTACATTAATTGTCTCGATTATTGATTTTAATCTTCTTTATTTTTAAAATACATGTAGAATTAATTTCTTTTGATCTTTCTATTTTGTTTTAATTCTTCTTATTTTACAAAATTAATAATTAATTATTGAAATTCTTATTCATTTAATTAATTATTTTAATTTTAGTAAAATATATCCTTCTTTAAATGAGTTTATTTCAAATACTCATGTAATCTTTCTCAAAATCTTCATAATTCAAAGATTATGCTTAATTCTCAAGGACTTAATTGTAGAGGGTTTTTTTAACTTAATTGTAAAGATTTTGCAATCTTTTGTTGTCAGGGACTTAGTCCCGCCCGAGACCACACTCGTCCTGATCGACATCACTTTGTCGAATTCTATATTTTACACGGAACCAATCTCGAACAATATCCTGATCATGATATCACTCAGGACACTATATCCCAACTAAGAGCAGTGTATATCCCGACCGGGATATCGATCATGACAGGATTAGGATTTCAAAAATTTTCATCTCTTTGGCTCTCCAATCATAATTAGGAACGATTTTTTAGGTTCTTATTCATTTCAAATTCAAAATTTTGAACTCTCTCAAACCCTAATCTCTTGCCTATAAATACTATCCTTTTCTACTTCATTTTTCACTCAAATAATAATTCTTTTCAAATTTCTTCTCATATTCTCTCCTCTCTCACCATGGCTCCTAAAAAACTAAGCAAGGTTCCTTCCTCTTCTCAAGATCCTCCTTCAAAGATGACTACACCCAAGAGAACATACTCTCCATTCTTATATTCTTTGTAAGATTTCAATAAGAGATCATAATTCTAAAAGAGAGCTTTTATTCCTTAAAGATTCATGGATGAACCAACTCTTAAAGAAATTAGTTACTATAATGAAGTCAAAGATCTTCTTCTAAAAGGTGGGATACATGATTTTGCTCTCACACGTTTTCCCTCTTATCCTTCCCTCATTATCGAATTTCTTTCATCATACACTCTTCTTTCTATTAAGTATAATGATGCAAACCTTTACTTCTCCATGAGATTCAAGTTGGGAGGAAGAGTTTGATAATCTTTTTGGCTTTTCCCAAGAAGGCCATATTCAAGTTAAACCTCATTGGCTTGCTTCCTCCTTTTAGGATGAGATCAAGGCTCCTAATGATCCTCAATTCTCCGCTAGACATACTAAAGCCTCACACATCAAATCCAAAACACTTTCGTATGTACACCATTTTATTACCTATTTTGTTAATGGTAGAGCTCTTTCCAATGGAACTCTTTCTCTTTATGATCTTTTCATTATTTATTGCCTTTATAATGATAAAAGGATTGCTTTGGGGAGATTTTTACAATGGAGAATTTGGCTAATTAGTGATAGTAACACTGATGAAATTTGTATTGGTGGAATTATCATAAAGTTAGTTAAATTCTATAACATTTATCTTGATACTCTACCCTCTACCAAACCTATGCTCTTTGATGAAACTTTTATCAAGAAATCTAAGCAATTCACTATTATTAATGGCGTTTGGGTTTGAAAACATGATCTTGGAGTAGGTGAAAATATTGAGGCTATGTTTAAAGAATTAAAAGAGCAAGAAGGTCAAGAAATTGAGGAAGAAGAAGAAGAATTTCAAACTCATGATTCTCCTTCAAAGAAAAGGATAAGAAGTGAAGGTAAATCAACTCAAGATGCTCAAGCATAATGTGGTGATCCTCTTTGGGTATGTCAAATTTTTTAATGCATGACTTTGATGGAATCCAACTTCAATTCTCACTTTGATGAAGTTGAATCCAATTTCAATTTATGTTTTAACCAAGTGGATGTCAACATTACTTATTGTTGACCATTTGCATGATCAAACTCCTAATTTTGGACTTTGACAAACAATTTTTATACTAATAAATTCAATTAAGTGTGTAGGGAATTATATACCAAACATATACCAAGCATATACACTTTTGAATGAATAGTGACTTTTCGAGCTGATTGAACCTCTGAGATTGAAGAAGGATTTTGACATATTTAGAGCTCTTAAATGAGAAAATGAGCTTCTTAACATTTGAATTAGACATCTTGATCTTTCTTAATTGGGCTTATTTGTCAAAATCCAAGTTCATTTGTTTAGGCAAATTTTAAGTTGAAATTCATGTATACGTCTGCCATCTCAGACTGCACAGCTCTTAGTATTTTGGACATATCTTGAGTTAAAGAAGTACAATTAAGGTGATTAAAAATGATATGAAAATAAACGTCAAATATCTAAAACTTTAATGAAAAAAATATGTGCAAATTCAAACTTCTTCAGGAGCAGATCACGGCTTCAACTTGTGTATAGCTGTCTGACAGTATTCTGCATTTCAGATTGCATAACCCTAAGTAATTTGGACATATCCAGAGCTAAAGAAGTAAAATTTAGGTGATTTAAAATTATATGGAAAGAAAATTCAAATATCTACAGCTTTCATGAAAAAAGTATGGGCAAAATCAAATTTCTTCAGGAGCAAATCATGGCTTCAATTTAGGTATAGCTGTCTGACCATAGTCTGCATTATAGATTGCACAACCCTTAGTATTTTGGACATATCTTGATCTAAAAAAGTCTAATTTAGGTTATTAAAATTTATATGGAAATATAATTAAAATATCTACAGGTTTTATGAAGAAAGTGTGGGCAAATTCAAACGTCTTGAGGAGCCAATTACGATTTCAATCCATGAATAGTTGTCTGAAAGCATCAGTCTCAATAATTCAAAATATAGACATTGGACACATCATTTGCACCTCAAAAAGCTATATTTTTTAGTATAAATACCTCTAAAGCTGAATGGAAGTTAAGAAACTTGTTTATCATTCATTATTTCTTAAGCTTTCATTGAGCTATCAAATTCTCTTAAACAATTCTTTGTTTGTATAACTCTTGTGAGAGTTGGGTGTGTGTTAGAAATAGAATTTCTCTTTATCTTAAATCTTGGGTTAGATTAGAAGGAAAGTGAGATTTATTTCTAAAGGAATTGGTTTAAGTGTTATCCATTGAAACACTTGGGTTTTAGTTTTTTGAGTGAGCCTTGAAAGCTCATATTGTAAAGTTATAAGAGTGAACCATAAAACTCTTGTATAGTCTCAATCTTGTGAATAAAATTATGGGTGATTGAAAATCCTAACTTGGGGATAAGTTAGGTAGAGACATAGGATTGTTGTTGAATCCAAACTCCTTAAATCTTTATGTTCTTCATTCTTCCTTCTCAACTTCTATTTAATTCTTATAAAGAATTCTTTTAATTCCTCATTTTTATTTAATAGTCTTATTCACCCCCCCCCCCTCTAGGACTCTTTTCAATTGGTATCAGAGCTTGAATTCTAGGTACTTTATTGCTAGAATACAAGATCATGGGGTGTGAATCTCAAAACATCTCTTCTCTTAGACCATTCTTTGATGGTAGTGACTATCCACATTGGAAATTCAAAATGGAATTATATCTTGATTGTGATTCCATCAAACTTTGGGATATTGTCCTAAGAGGTTGGGAACCACCTACAACCATCATTGATGGTGTGATAACCACTCTTGCAAGAAGCCAATGGAGTGTTAATTAAAAGGAAGAAAATCACAAAAATAAAAAGGCTATGATTACTCTAGTCTCCTCCATGACAAGAGAAGAAGGAGGCAAGCTTCAACATTGCATTTTAGCTAAAGAAATGTGGGAGACCTTAGAGAATCACTATGAAGGCAACATTCAAGTAAGAAGAAAGAAGGTTCAACTTCATATGTATGATATAAACTCTTCAAAATGAAGCCTCAAGAATCAATCATGGAGATGACAAACTGTCTCAATGCTCTCCTCACAACCCTCAAGAAACTTGGAAAATATTTCTCCAAGAAAGAGGTAAACAACAAAATTCTAAGAATCCTACCTAAAAAGGATTAGGAATCTTGTGTTACCTCAATTGAGGAAGCTCAAGACCTCTCTGCTCTATCAACTGATGTGCTTATTGGTAAGCTCTTAACACATGAGCTCACCATCAAGCAAAGAGGTGAAGAACAAAAAGAGAAAGAAGAAAGGAAAAAGAGCATTACTCTAAAAGCTCTTCAAGAAGATAGTGAAGAGGAAAGCATCAAAGATTCTAGTGATGAAGATGGTGATATTGCCATGCTCACTAGGAACTTCAAGAAGTTCTTAAGAAAGAAAAATTTCTCAAGAACAAGGGACTTCAACAAGAAGTTCTAAGGAGATGGAAGGAAGAAAATAAAAGAGGTTACTTGCTATGAATGCAAGAAATCGGGCCATATTAGAAGTGAATGTCCTAAAATCAAATTCAAAAGCAAAGGAGCAAAAGATAAGAAGAAGGCATTCAAAGCTACTTGGGATGATTCCTCTGAATCCGAAGAGGAAGAGGAACAACAAGAAGTTGCCAATCTTTGCTTCATGGCCATTGAAAATGAAAATGAGGTACCATCCACTTCTTATTTTTCCTTTGATGATTATGATAAATATTGTGATGATGATGAGAGCTCTATTGTGAGCAAATTACTTGTTAAATGCAAAAGTTTTTTATCTAAGAAGAAACAATACAAACATGAGTTAGCTAGCTTAAGTAAGGATTTTGAATGTTTAAAAATTGATTTTGCTAAACTTTTTGCATCAAATGAAAAACTTGTTGGTGATGCTAAGTCTTCTAATTCTTTGAAAGACCAACTTAAGAAAGCAAATGATGAAAATCATAAGCTTTCTAAGGAAGTCTTAGAATTAAAGAATTCCATTGCTAAATTTAAGAGAGGAAAAGAAACTTTAGATAGTCTTCTTGACTCTCAAAAATTTCATGGAGATACCCATGGAATTGGATATAAAAATGGAATGTCTTCATCATCCTCATCACATATTACTTTTGTTAAAGCTTCACATGATTTTACTCCTTCAACCTTAAATGAGATTCAAGCTAAAAAATCTCATATGTTAAATGGCAAGGCAAAATCTCATAAGATTAACCCTTTATTAACACAAAAGGGTAAGTCTCAAACTAGAGTACCTCAACCTAAGCATGCTTATATGTACACTAACCATAATTATAATAGGCATGTTGCACAACACAATGCACATAAACATATTGCATAAACTTATCGAAATGCACATCACCATTGCCAATGTATGTCTCACTCAATATCATAAAATAATAAAAGATACACACAACACCAAAGGCATGTTGTACACACTATGAAAGCATTTCATTCTAGGAGAAATAAATTTAAAAATATTGTATGTTCATATTGCATGATTAAAGGACATACTAATAATATGTGCTTTTATAGAAAACTGCTTATGAATTTACTTCCTACGGATTATCTTAAAACTAACCAACCTAGACCAAGAAAGGTTTGGGTCTAAAAGAACACTTAAATTGTATTGTGTAGATGTGCTTGAAATCCATAAGAACAAAAAGCAAGTGGTATCTCGATAGTGGATGTTCAAGGCACATGACAGGAGACAAAGAGCAATTCAACAAACTTGATGCTAAGGATGGAGGACATGTTACTTTCGGAGATAATGCAAAAAGAAAAATCATTGGCATTGGAGGAATAGAATCCTCAATCCTTATCTATACATCATGTGTTGTTTGTTGTTGGTCTTAAACACAATCTGCTTAGTATAAGTCAATTATGTGACATGGGAAATAAAGTAACTTTTTATCCTAAAAATTGCTTTGTTAGTAGTCTTGATGAAAATAAAAGTATTTTTAGTGGTGAAAGAGTAGATAATGTTTATGTTATTGATTTGAATAAAATTGATAAAAAAGACATAAAATGCTTAGTGTCTATCTCCCATGACACATGGACATGGCATAAAAGATTAGGACATGCAAATTTTAAGCTTTTAAATGATCTTTGTAAACATGAACTTGTAATTGGTTTACCTAAGCTTGAATTCACTAAAGATAAACCTTGTGATGCTTGTCAAAAGGGAAAACAATCCAAGTCCTCATTTAAGCTAAAAAAACATAGTATCCACCTCTAGGCCATTTGAACTTATACATATGGATTTATTTGGACCAACTAGAGTTGCTAGTCTCGGTGGAATGCACTATGCTTATGTATTGGTTGATGACTACTCTAGATACACTTGGGTGTGTTTTCTTGCTCATAAGAATGATGCATTTAAAGCTTTTGAAAATTTTTCAAAAAGAGTTCAAAAAGAAAAAGGATATTGTATTTCATCCATTAGAAGTGATCATGGAATAGAATTTGAAAATGAATTTTTCAAAAACTATTATGATGAAAATGGTATTTCTCATAAATTTTCATCTCCTAGAACCCCTCAACAAAATGGCGTAGTTGAAAGGAAAAATAGAACTCTTGTGGAAATGGCTAGAACAATGCTTCATGAGTATAATTTGCCTTTATACTTTTGGGCAGAAGCCATTAACACATCTTGTTATATTTCAAACCGAGTTTTCAAAAGACCAATTTTAAATAAAACATCTTATGAGCTATGGAACAATAGAAAACCTAAAATCTCATATCTAAAAGTATTTAGATGCAAGTGCTTTATATTGAACACCAAGGATAATCTTGGAAAATTTGATTCCAAAGTCGATGAAGGAATTTTCCTAGGCTATTCCATCTCTAGCAAAGCATATAGGGTTTTTAATAAGAGAACTCTAGTAATTGAAGAGTTAATGCATGTGGTATTTGATCAATCAAACTCACTTGATCCTAGAAAGGATGTTTGTAGTGTTGATGATCTTGTAGGTAACAATGAGATTATAAAAACACAAGAAGAAAATGCTAGTAAACCTTTGGAACTTGAGTATCCAAGCAAGAAGGAAAATAAAGAAACATCTTAACCTACCTTGAAGGATGAACTTCCAAAGGATTGGCAATTTAAGAAAGCTCACCCTCAAGACCTCATTATAGGTGACACTACAAAAGGGGTAACTATTAGATCTCAATTAAAGTCTACTGTTAATTTAGCCTTCATTTCTTAAATTGAACCCAAAAATATTGATGATGCTTTGTGTGATGAATTTTGGGTCCTTGCTATGCAAGAAGAGTTAAATCAATTTGAGAGAAACAAGGTCTGGACCTTAGTTCCTAGACCTAAACATCATCCTATTATAGGCACCAAATGGGTGTTTAGAAATAAGATGAATGAACAAGGTGTCATAACTAGGAACAAAGATAAACTAGTAGCTAAAGGATATAATCAAGAGGAAGGCATTGATTATGATGAAACCTTTGCCCCCGTTGTAAGGTTAGAAGCTACTAGGATGCTACTTGCATTTGCATTATACATGGATTTTAAAATTTATCAAATGGATTTTAAAAATGCATTTTTAAATGGTTTTATTGAAGAGGAGGTATATGTTAAACAACCTCCGGGTTTTGAAAATTTTAACTCTCCAAATAATGTTTTTAAAATGTCAAAAGCATTATATGGATTGAAACAAGCTCCAAGAGCTTGGTATGAAAGATTGAGTAACTTTTTACTAGAGAAAGGTTTCTCTAAAGGAAATGTTGACACAACTCTTTTCATAAAGAAATCCAAGCATGATGTATTAATTGTTCAGATTTATGTTGATGATATAATTTTCGATGCTACTGACCATTGCTTATGTGAGGAATTTTCTAAGCTAATGCAAGGAGAATTTGTGATAAGTATGATGGGAGAACTCAAGTTCTTTCTTGGACTTCAAATCAAGCAATGTAAAGATGGGATTTTCATTAATCAAACCAAATATGTAAGAGACATTCTCAAGAAGTTTGGAATGGATGGAGCTAAATCAAGCAAAACTCCAATGAGCACCACAACCAAACTCAACAAGGATGATAATGGCAAACCGGTTGATGAAAAGCGATTTAGAGGTATGATCGGATCCTTTCTTTATTTAACCGCTAGTAGACTTGATATTATGTTTGTCACTTGCTTGTGTGCTAGATTTCAATCAAGTCCTAGAGAGTCTCATTTGAATGCTATTAAAAGAATTTTCAAATATCTTTATGGTACAATGCATTTAGGACTTTGGTGTCCTAGGAGTTCTTCATTTGACTTGATTAGTTATTCTGATGTTGACTTTGCCGGTAGCTTACTAGATAGAAAAAGCACTTCCAAAACTTGTCAAATTTTAGGAAATTGCTTAGTTTCTTGGTTTAGTAAGAAACAAGTTTCAGTTCCCTTGTCCACTGCTGAAGCAGAATATGTGGCGACTAGTTGTTGTTACACCCAAGATCTATGGCAAAAACAATAACTTTTGGACTATGGCATTGATATTAATCACATTCCAATTAAATGTGACAATACAAGTGCTATAAACCTTAGTAAAAATCCCATTCAACATTCTAGAACTAAGCATATTGACATTAGACATCATTTCTTGCGTGATCATGTGCAAAATGGTGATATTTTTCTTGATTTTGTTAATACTAATCATCAATTAGCAGACATCTTTACCAAACCTCTTTGTGAGGAAAGATTGAATTTTATTAAGCATGAACTTGGTATGATTGATGGCTCAAGCTTGTCCTAATCACTTGTTAAATTGATAAATTGATGTTTGGATTCTTATGTGATTTTAAAAAAAAAAATTATTTTCAGTGTCATGTATATATTTTGTTTTAAAAGTATTTGCTTTAGCAAATTTAGTTCATATACTTGATATATTGTATTTCCCATTTGCATGATCTTTGTATTAATTTTAATTGGATTTGTATGGATTCGTTCAATTTTTTTAACAAAAAAATCCCTCTTATTTTGCAAATTAATAATTAATTATTGAGCTAAATTCAATTAATTAATTATTTTAAATTAGCATAAATATTCCTCCTCCTCAATAAAATTTTTTTTGTATTTTTATGCTAGGTTTATTTTCAATATACTTTCTGTATCTAAGTTTTGAGCTGTTAAGTGTGTTTTATAACTATTTTTCATCAGTTTATGTTTGGTTTATTTTCTAAATATTTTTTGAATATAAACCATGAGCTGTTTGTTTATTTTATAATTATTTTATGACAGTTTATGCTCAATTTATTTTCTAGATTTTTTCTGGATATAAGACATGAGCTGGTAGTTTTATATCTTATTTACAATTGGTATTTTAATATCAATGTAACTCTTTTTTAATGCAATTTTATTTGGATTTTGACAAAGGGAAAAAATTTTGTGTTTTCTTAGAAATTGTTTTTATCTTTGATAATGCATGGATATTTTTAAGATTTGGTCTATCTTTGCACTTTGACAAAGGAGGAAAAATAATTGAGTTTGCATGCGTACTTATTTAATTTCTTGTAAGGAATTTTTTTTTCAAAGATGTATTTATGTAGGTGACATAACTATGTGATAGTGTGTCCTTAATATCAATTTTTTTAAAATCCATTAAAAATAGGGGGAGAAAATTATGTGAATTTATTTCACATAATTCTTTTTCTCATGCATAATAACAATGTAAGTATGGCTAATTTTGTCCTTGTGATAAAAAGCTTTGTTTTGCTTACTTTGTTTATATATGACATGAATTTTTTTTTTTGCATGACTATTAATTATGCTTATTCATGCAAAATTCATATTCATGTAAAAATTCTTCTTGGGAATGGTTTTTATCTCTTAAAATGACATGAATTTCATAAAGATTTTGAATATCTTTGCTTGCATTGTTTTGGTTCTTGATCTTTTATTCCCTCTAGTATTTTTGGCTCCCTTAGGTCTATTTCCCCTTATATCTCTCTCTTTTCTTTTTGTCTTTGACAAAGGGGGAGAAGAAGCTATGTGCTTAAGGGATAAATAATTGTGTTTAAGATATGCTAAGTACCACATGATTATATATGATTGATTGTCTAGCTAAACCTTCTATAATCATGTGATGTTTCAATATAGCATATATTCTATTTTGTGATGCATGCACTACCTCCATATATGTTTGAAATTATTTCCTTCATGTTGTCTAACATTTTTTTAATAATCATGTTATCATCATTTGTTATGTTAGGCCATATTTTTTATAACTTTTTTATGTTGTCTTTATTTTCAACAAAATTAATTTATATTTCTTATCATGTCCAAAAAGGAGGAGAAATAAAGAAATATATTTTTTTAAAGGAATAAATTTGTTAAACCCTTATACATGCTATGATAATTCATTTATTTATATGCTCTGAGACATAATAAATATTGAATTTATGCACATGTTAAGGGGGAGCAAAATATTTTCTCTTTTTGCATCTATTTAATTTGAAAGGGGGAGTTATTTTTATTTAATGTACTTATACATGTTATTTATTTTTTACACACACACACATATTATTTATCATCTTCTAAAATTGGTTGTCAAAGCCAAAAAGGGGGAGATTGTTGACCATTTGCATGATCAAACTCCTAATTTTGGACTTTAACAAACAATTTTTATACTAATAATTTCAATTAAGTGTGTAGGGAATTATATACCAAACATATACCAAGCATATACACTTTTTGATGAATAGTGACTTTTCAAGCTGATTGAACCTCTGAGATTGAAGAAGGCTTTTGACATTTTTAGAGCTCTTAAATGAGAAAATGAGCTCCTTAATATTTGAATTAGACATCTTGAGCTTTCTGAATTGGGCTTATTTGTCAAAATCCAAGTTCATTTGTTTAGGAAAATTTCAAGTTGAAATTCACGTATATGTCTGCCATCTCAGACTGCACAGCTCTTAGTATTTTGGACATATCTTGAGTTAAAGAAGTCAAATTAAGGTGATTAAAAATGATATGAAAATATAAGTCAAATATATACAACTTTCATGAAGAAAATATGTGCAAATTCAAACTTCTTCAGGATTAGATCACGGCTTCAATTTGTGTATAGCTGTCTGACAGTATTCTGCATTTCAGATTGCATAATCCTAAGTAATTTAGACATATCCTGAGCTAAAGAAGTCAAATTTAGGTGATTCAAAATGATATAGAAAGATAATTCAAATATATACAGCTTTCATGAAGAAAGTATGAGAAAAATCAAATTTCTTGAGGAGCAAATCATGACTTCAATTTGGGTATAGTTGTATGACCGTAGTCTGCATTACAAATTGCACAACCCTTAGTATTTTGGACATATCTTGATCTAAAGAAGTCCAATTTAGGTGATTCAAATTTATATGGAAAGATAATTCAAATATCTACAACTTTTTATGAAGAAAGTGTGGGCAAATTCAAACGTCTTGAGAAGCCAATTACGATTTCAATCCATGAATAGCTGTCTGATAGCATTAGTCTCAATAATTCAAAATATAGACATTGGACACATCATTTGCACCTCCAACAACTATATTTTTTAGTATAAATAACTCTAGAGCATAATGGAAGTTAAGAAACTTGTTTATCATTCATTATTTCTTAAGCTTTCATTGAGTTATCAAATTCTCTTAAACAATTCTTTGTTTGTATAACTCTTGTGAGAGTTGGGTGTGTGTTAGAAATAGAATTTCTCTTCATCTTAAATCTTGGGTTAGATTAGAAGGGAAATGATATTTATTTCTAAAGGAATTGGTTTAAGTGTTATCCATTGAAACACTTGGGTTTTGGTTTTTTGAGTGAGCCTTGAAAACTTATGTTGTAAGGTTATAAGAGTGAGCCATAAAACTCTTGTATAGTCTCAATCTTGTGAATAAAATTATGGGTGATTGAAAATCCTAACTTTGGGATAAGTTAGGTGGAGACGTAGGATTGTTATTGAATCCGAACTCCTTAAATCTTTGTGTTCTTCATTCTTTCTTCTCAACTTCTATTTAATTTTTGTAAAGAATTCTTTTAATTCCTCATTTTTATTTGATAGTCTCAACCCCCCCCCCCCCCTCTAGTACTTTTTTCACTTATCTTCAACATAACCATATTTATGAGCAATAAGGCTATACTTACATCTATCCATCCTTCGTACCTCCTCCTCCTCGTCTTTTATCTCCTCCTCAAGAATATATTTTATTTGTATCTTTCGTTTATCTTATTTTTAGTATTTGTTTAGTTTATTTTTCGTATATGAGCCACTAGTTGTTACTGTGTTTTTAGGCTCATTTTAAATTTGTCTATATTTAGTTTATTTAGAGTTTATTTTTAGTATTTAATCTTTGAGCTGTATGAGTTTTCTTTATTAATGAAACTTTATCTTTCAATATATCAATTTCTCTATTATTTATTCTTTTTTATTTTTGACAATAGGGGAGAAATAATTTGATTTTGCATGAGTATTTAGTTAATTTCTTTTAAGGAAAATTTTTAAATTTTCTAATTATTTACTTCCTTAAAATTCTTTTAAAAATGTGTTTATATTAGTGATATAACTACATGATAGTATATCCTTAATATCAAATTTTCTTTCAAAATTTTATTCTATTATTTGAAATAGGGTCAAAAAATTGTTTGTATTTATTTTACATAATTATGTTTATGCATGCATAGTAACATTGTAAGTGTGGCTAATTTTGTCATAATTTAATAATCATACTTTCATGATTTTATACTTGTGATAAAAGGTCTTGTTTTGCTTACTTTGTTTATGTATGACATAAATTTTATAAAGATTTGGTATATCGTTGTTTTCATTACTTTGGTTCTTGGTCTTTTTAATTCCTTTAGAATTTTTAGTTCCTTTAGGTTCATTTCCCTTTATATTTCTCTCTTTTCCTTTTGTCTTTAACAAAGAGGGAGAATATTATAAAAAAAATTGTTTGTCATATCCTAAGTGCTATAAGATCATTAGCTAGCAAAACTCTATATGATCATATGATAGTTAAATTTGTTAAGCTTCAACATAAGTGCTATATATGCTATTTTTATGATGCATTTTAATAACACTATATGCATATATGTTTGAAATTATTTCCTTTGTATTGCCTAACACTTGTTTAAATGATCATGGTATCATATTTTTAACCCGTGTTATGTTAGGCCTTATGCTTTTTTGTTTTTCATGATAAATTTTATGTTGTTTTTTATTTTTAACTAAAGAGAAATAAAATATTAAATTTATATTTCTTATCATGTCTATATTAATAGGGGGAGAAATAAAGAAATATATCTTATTTCTTTTGGTATCATTATTGTTGTCACAAATATTACCTGTCACATACTTCACTTTATATTATTTTTATCAAACTCAAAATAAGTTTGTCAAAAT
The DNA here is from genome assembly GCA_947683625.1 of Mallotus nudiflorus. NCBI lineage: Eukaryota > Viridiplantae > Streptophyta > Magnoliopsida > Malpighiales > Euphorbiaceae > Mallotus > Mallotus nudiflorus. The sequence goes on along the minus strand of CANTUR010000049.1, from coordinate 5,298,775 downwards.
TAAAAAAAGGGGAGATTGTTAACCTTAGCAAGTTATCAATCTTGATTTTGATCCTAAAAAACTTAATTTTGAGCAACTAATGTGTTTGTTTCAAGTGTGTATAAGTTAAGAACCATTTAGAAGTCAAAATAATGATAAATTATCAAAGAAAAATCATTTCAGGAAGACATCATAAGCACTATCTCAATCGGACTCAAGAAAAGGACCAAATTGCACACTTTTAGTTAATTTGGAACCCATCCCAAGCTTAGTCCCGACTGGGACCAAGTTCAGGACAAAAGAGCTTATTTTCCTTCTCTATTACATTCTGAGGTAGTAAAGATCCTAATCCATGTCCCGACCGAGACATTACTCAGGACCAGGCAGTTATGACTAGGACCAAGGCTCATGACCCAGACCTAATGCTGTAAAATTTGGATTTAGACAAAACTAATCCCGAGCTAAGTCCTAACTAGGACCAAAGAAATTTAAACCTAAAATGGCTACAAATAGCTACTTTTGAGGCATCCTGACCAGGACTGATGATATCCTAACTGGGAGCAAGACATTTGCAACTCAAAAGTCTAAATGACATTCATATGGTGTTTGAATTTATTGGGAATAAAATTATTGCTTCCAATAGTTATAATTTGATTCCTCAAGTATAAATATAACCTTTAAAGATTATTTTGAAACTTGCTTATCATTTCTATTCTCTCAAGCATTCAATTAAGCTCTAAAAAATTCTCTTAAATCATTATTTGTATTTGTATAACTCTTATGAGAGCTGGTGAGTATTAGAATAGATATTCTTATTCTTATATTTTTTGGGTTTAGAAAATGGGAAGTGAGATTCTATTCCAAAGAAATTGGTTTAAGTGGTTAGCCATTAAAACACTTGGGAATTGATTTTTGGGTGAGCCTTTGAAAACTCAAGTTGTAAGGTTAAAATAATGATCCTTAACCTCTTCTGTAATCTCAATCTTGTGAATGAGATTGTGGGGATTGAAAATCCTAACTTGGGATAAGTTAGGTGGAGATATAATATTATTAAGAATCTAAACTCCTTAAATTCTTGTGTTCATCATTCTTCCTTCTCAACTTCTTTTCAATTCTTGTTCATTCTTAAATTTGCTTTAAATTTCCATAAAATCCTTAATAACCTTATTCAACCCCCCCCCCCCCCCCCCCGCCCCTCTAAGGAAATTTCATGAAAGAACCCTTACTCATCAAACAATCATAAAAGGGTACACAAAAACTCAATAGGAGTTTGTTTACAAACAAAGAATATACAAAGAAAAATTATGAAAGGAGTAAATTTAATTTAATGATTTTACATAATAATTTTTTTCCACGAAATGCCTAACTCTTCAAATGATATTTTGAACTTATATTTATAGTGAAGATGTCAAAATATAGCTGTTGGAGTTTTGATTTTCATCCCAATAAACTTTCATCTTCATTTAATGTTTCTTTCATATTTTGTAGGAATTCTAATGCTTAAGATAGTGAGGAGTGGTGTCATGATCGTAACCTCCAATTTCATAGTCATTGGAGCTCTGAAATAGCTTTTACAAAAGTTGCCAATTTATGGTATTGACGCTCACAATTCTACACTCGATTGTGAGTGGCATTGTCACTTTTCTTCATTCAGATTTTACTAACTTGGGTTGTGATTGGGATACTCACGATTATGAGAGTCACTACCACTTCAGATGATATGAATTCAAGTCTTTTTTTACTTGTGATACTCCTTATGATCATGATGAGTCTTGTGACTCTCAAATGACTTTTTTTTATATTTAATTTTTTGATCATTGATTATAACTTTGACCCTAACTTAAATGTACATTTAAACATACATATTAGTGGATAAAAATTGATTGTTAAAGTTAAAATCATGAGTAATTAGGGATTGATTATGTAAAGATCAACAAGTAGCATTTATGTTATATAAATAAAATAATCATTTTTTTGCCTTTAAATATTCAATTAAAGTTTGATAACAGAATAACTAAAATTAAATTAATTATATTTTATCATCTACATATTAAAGTGGAAAAAATTGCATAGAATTATTTTTAAAGCAAAAAATATTAACGTTAAAAAATATTAAAAATTGATATGGTTGTTTAAATAAATAATCTAAATTTTAACAAATAATAAGTCCATTAAGTTTATAATATTGAATAGTAATGTAATTAAATAGTGGTTATATTATTTTTGGAAGTTTCTATTATATTTTAGTAAAAATTTAAAATTAAATTAATTAATATTTATCATCTAATCTTTAACCAAAATAATAGTTTTTTTTTAAATGGTGGGTAGAGTAAACAATAATATTAACATTAGAAAATGTTGAAAAATATAAAGTGTAATCACACACACATAAACGTGTGTGTGTATATATATAAATATACTCCCTCCATTCCTTTTTATTTATTATGTTGTAGAGTTTCACTTGGATTAATGAAGTGTTATTTAGACATAAATATAAGAAAATAGGACTAAATTGTCCCTATATTGATAAACTCAAAATTTATTTCACTTAAATCTCACATTTCTCTATGAAAATTACAATAATTCATCCACTTTTATATTATCGTAATAAATGTAAGTTTTTTATTTTTTTTTTTAAATTGTATTATTTGGCACCAAATAATCCATATTAGAACTATAAATTTTTCATTAATAAATATTGAAAAAAAAAAAAGTTACTCCCTAGAAGACTTATTTTTTAAGTATACCAAAATTACTTTGAAAATATTGAAAAACTAAACAAGTGTAATAAATATTACTAATAAAGTTAACTAAGGATAAAATAGGAAAATAAAAGGTAAGATTTTCTTGGATATACAAAAATGACAGATAAATGGAATTTTATTTTTTCAAAACATGAGACACACACACATATAGATATATATAAGATCCATTTGACACACACACATAGATATATATATATATATATATATATATATATAAGATCCATTTGACACACACACACATATATATATATAAGATCCATTTAAGTATTAGGAGCAGGACACACACACATAAATATATATGTGTTTCTTCTTATTGGATTTTAGATTCAGTAACTCCTTCTAAGATCCATTCTTAAAGAAGTATACATTTTATGGTTCTGGGAATCACAACATTAGCTTTAGTCATATCTGTTTGGCGAAGAAGAGTTTCTCCTTTTCGACTATAAAACGACTTTTTGTATAGAATGCAAACATCATAACCTTATAATGAACTTTAAAAACAAGTGCAACTGGTATGGATCCATCATCCATAACATAGTTATAGGTTTAAATATGTAAAACTAGAGACTTTAAAAGATTAGCATCATTAAGAGAAATAGTGAAATTGGGACAATAATCAAATGATATAGGACCTAAGCAAAGACTGGATTCTATAGTTCCTAGAAGAGAATCTTAGAAATTTTTTAATCTCATATCTTTAAGGGCAACAAGAATAGAAGTGTTCAAACCGTCTCTAGCTAAAGGATTTATACTGACATGAACAAGACCTATATGAATATATCTAAAACCTTTATCTTTATGTTTGTCTAAGGAAGTGGGAGAAAGTAACTTTATTTAATCTTAAGACTTAGAAAGCTGGATATCTCTTTAGATTTCTGCCCTAATATCAATAGAATTGTCAATCTTTGCATGATAGATTAAAGAAAAACTCAGTACCTTCAATTAATGAGCATACTAGAGTTATCCAATACATAAAGAAACAAATCATTGAAATTCCTTGTCTCCATCTTACTGACCTAAATCTTTTTAATGTTGTCGACACTAATGCTAGTGATATAAGTTATTGAGGTATCCTTAAACACATTTCATATGATAAAGAAGTAGTTGTTCAATATACTTCAGGTCACTGGAATGATACACAGAAAAACTACTCCATTATTAAAAAAGAAGTCCTTTCCATTATCATGTGCATTTCAAAGTTTCAAAAGTTTTTACTTCGCATTGATTGTAAATCTACTAAAGAAGTTTTGCAAAAAATGTTCAAAATATTGCATCAAAACATATTTTTACAAGATGATAAGCTATTTTAAGTATTTTTTATTTTGATATAAAATTTATTAAAGGAGATAAAAACTCTCTACCAAATTTTCTGACTAGAGAATTTTTACAAAACAGATAAAGATGGTACACACAAAATAGAAAGATAAAGAAAAAGTGGAAACTTCTTCTGTTCATCCCCCTCTTTCTGCTTAAAAGCTAAAAAAGTCATGCTTCGATATAGTTAACCAAGATAAATTTAATAACTCCCTACTTAACCACCTATAACTCTATTGATTATAAAAATGAAAAAGTTCATATTTCTTTTCCTCTTTTAATAAAACCAAGAACCAGATCATTGAACCTTATTAAAGCTCATTCTATCTATAAGAATGAAATAAATGCTTTAATTAAGGGAAAGGAAACAAACCTATATGATTTAAAGTAAAATGTTCAACTTTAAAAAATTGAACAACAGTTGAAGTCTGAAATGGTAAAATCAAAGATTTCTAATTTTCACGATATTGTGATAAAAGAAGTCTGTTCTAATTTACCAAATGCTTTTTGGAAAAGAAAATAGGATATAGTTTATCTGTTCTGAAATAGAGAGAGACACCCCAAGGCTTGTCATCAATTATAAACCTTTGAATAAAGCTTTAAAATGGATTAGATACCCTATTCCAAACAAAAAATATCTTCTTTAAAAACTCCATTCTACATCTGCATTTGTAATTTCTAAATTTGACATGAAATCAGGATTTTGGCAAATACAAATTCTTAAAGATGATCGCTATAAAACTGCTTTTACTTTCCCTTTTGGACAATATGAATGGAATGTTATGTCATTTGGTTTGAAAAATGCACCATCAGAATTTCAAAGAATAATGAATGACATATTCAATCGTTTTTCTGACTTTTGCATTATTTACATTGATGACGTGCTTATTTTCTCAAACTCCATTGAGCAACATTTCAAACATTTAAAGACTTTTCTCTATATAGTTAAATAGAATGGTCTTGTGGTCTCTACCAAAAAGATTACTCTTTTCCATATGAAAATTAGATTTTTAGGACATTATATCTAATGTGGCACTATAGTTCCTATTCAGGATGTTGTTTTGACTCTTATTTTAACCATAGCACTCCATTTTATAGGAGATTCCTCTCATCTTAAAGACAAAAATGTTGATCTGCTATCCAACCTGAGGTGTAAAAGCTTAGTGATTTCCAATGGTATAGGTCAACTTTTCTTACCTGAGTTATGCTCAGGGAAGATTCTAATCACCCATCTAGAAAGAAAATTTTCTTGCTAGTTTGCCTACCCTATTAGGAGAACATGTTAAGAATACCATTAAACAGTCCTTTGAATCTCATATCATTCCTTACAACCAGCTTACCTATGGTGAATTGATTAGTACTACTCAGCGTGAAGGTCTTAACATCTATCAGGCCTTAGAATTACAAAAGCATCTTAAGATAGAAATGAAAAAGACCAGATAGGAACTAGGATCTTTTTATAAACAGTTTGATTATAGTATCACCTAGAATCCTTCCTATAAGGGAGATTGTAGCAAGAAATCCTCAAAACCTTCATCTAGGAAATTTTCCTCTAAATATAGGAAATCCTCCAAGAGAAAGGATAGGGAAGAACCTTACTACAAAAAAATCCTATAGAAAGACCTCTAGGAAGCCCAAACCTGATAATGCTAAGAAAACCAATCTTAAAGATGTTACTTGCTTTAAGTGCGAAAAAATTGGCCATATATCTCTAAGTACTGTAAAGTGTCTAAAAAACTCCATGAGCTAGGACTAGAAGAGGCTACCCTTAATAGGCTTACAACTCTTCTTATAGATATGTCAAAGTCTGATTATAAAAGTTTCCTAACTCCTCAAATTGATAAACTTGCCACATCTTCTCCTTCTTCTGATTCCAATATAGATTCTGATATAGAGATAAAGCAACTCAATGTCCTTACTAAAGAACAGAACCTCATCCTTAATGTTATACTGCATATAAATGACCCTGATGTTCAGAAAAAATATCTTGAACAGCTTAGGCAATCTCTAGAAAAGGAACCTTATAAACAATAAAAAATGAAGTTTTCAAAAGAAATATATTATTAGAATTACTAGCCTCTATTTTTCCATCTATATGCATTTTGGAACTATTTGTGGAAGAAAGCTTTTATATGGTATGCTCTTGAAAATGATGTGGAACCATACCAATTTTTATGCAATTTAAATCAGCTCTAGTGTCAAAAAGAGTAATGGTATTCAATTGAAAATCTTTATCAAAAATAATGGTGATCTTTATAAGATATTTTCTTTAAGTAATTTGATTTAAAACACAGAGAAAATCATGGGGTACTTTATCAATATTAACTAAAGATCCTGATTCTAAGTCCTTAACATCATCACTATCACTAGACTCTTCAGCTAGTTTGGTGACAAGGAACTGGATTAACTCAAAATCTTTTTGTTATTTTTCTTTTAATTGCTTCATTTCAGAATTTATGGTTTTGATCTCCCCTTGAAGTTCTTATATATATATCGAGAGGGGGGGTTGAGTGATTATTACAGTAATTGTTTGCACAGTAAACATAATGTCCATAAGATACTTTATCCACTGAGTCCTTTGGTCACAAGTGGTCCCGATTGTAAGTTCTAGAGAGGCTGTAAATATGTTGGTTTAGCTAGTGAGTTAGTGTGTGTGTGTAACCCATTCTATTGTCATTACTTTTACCATGTATCAAATTCTTAGAAGAACCACTTCTTCCTCTTCCTCTAATTCCTCTTCTACCAAAGCTCAAAAGAATATAGTCAGTAGTGATGAAATCACTATTAAAGACTTTCATAAATGCATAGGTTATTTTAAACTTAAAGATTATAGTAAAGACCATGTCTATAAGACTCTTAGATTGAACCTCTTCAAGTCTAATTATATAATCAAGACTGAAGAAAAAGATATCCAGTTATCTAAAGCTCAAGATCTTATGAAGTTGTTCTCTTATGCCTCTCTAGAAAAACATAAAGCTAAAGGTTTTCTATATATCCATATAGGTCTTGTTCAAGTAGGTATAAAGTCCCCTAACAGAGAAGGTCTAAAAACCTCTATCTTAGTCACTCTAAGAGATATGAGGTTTAAGAACTTCCAAGATTCCCTCTTAGGAACTATAGAATCCAGTCTCTGTAAAGGTCCTATATCATTTTATTGTTATCCCAACTTTACTGTTTCTCTCAATCATGCAAATTTATTAAAGTCCCTAGTTTTATAGATCCAGACACATAATTATCATATGGATGACGAATCTATTCTGGTTGCATTTATTTTTAAAGTTCATTATAAAGCCATGATGTCTATTTTTGATTCAAAGAGTCAATTTCATAGTAAAACGGTGAAAATTTACTTTTTTAAACAGACATGACTAAAGCCAATGTGGTAATCCTAAAGCCTATCCAATGGAACCATATAACACTTCCTCAATAGTGGATTCTTAAAGGAGCCACTGAGCCAAAAGCTCATAAAAAAAAAAGAAACATTTGTTCCAAATATCCAAATAAAGCATGTAACCCAGTTCCAAGATGATAGAGTAAAACTCTACTTTTATAAAACATTTTCTAGCTCTAGATTCTTTAATACATCATCATCATAATCCCTTGATCCAGAAAGGATATCCCAAACACCCTCTATCATAAATCTTCCATATCATAAAAAACCTCAAAATAGCCAAAACCTAAATATTCCAAGAACCATATACCTGCTAAAAAATAACCAAGCAATTCTTCACCCAAACCTTCCTCCTATTATAAACCTATCATATACTGCTCCAACTAGATATGCAACCTTAAATCTACCTTCTTCTCTCAGAAATGTAAGCCATAGCATCACTATACTTAGACCAGTCTATACTGAGCATAGACAGGAAGCCAAATCTCCCTCTCCTCTTGCTTCTCCCACTACCTTAGCCATCACTAAAAATATGGCCCATGAATTAAATTTCTTAAATAAAGATTTCACTCCTGATAAAGTTCTTTTGTACAAAGATTTTTATGCATCTCATGATTTAGAAAAAAGAACTTGGTTTTTCAACCATTTTCCAAATGATAGAGAATTCATACAGAATCAATTCTATGATTTTGTGCAGCAAAATAATATTTCTTATCCTTTTAAAGTTTTGAATCCTATCACTATAAGAAAAAAGTAATGGTTTGAGAAGCAGCTAATGGTCAAAATATACATTTGAATATCCTCCTCTCAGGATGATCAAGATCCCTGTAGGAAATGAGACTGTTAATGCTAGTCCTTACAAAAAAACCTCAAGATAGTGATTCTCAATACCTGGAAAAAAATATAGTTTCTCATAATAACTTTACCAATGCCCATCTTAATAGCATAGGTAAACAGTTAACTAGATTTGAAAACCAATCTAAAAAGCCTATAAAACCCTTAGGCTCTATAGTAACTACTGAGAAAAAGTTAAAGCATCATGTGTTCAAGCCATACCAGATTTCTAATAATGCTCAGCAAGAAATTAGGAGCAATAAAACTAAGTTCTTGCATGCTGTTAGAGAACAGCTTAGTAGATTTAATCCTTCTAGTTCTTTTAGAGAACCCATAGTCCCTAACACTCCACAATCTATCAACTAGAGTGTTAATGTCCTTAATAAAGATATAAACTCCATCTTTAAAGATAATGCATTCCAGGAACGGTCTCCTAAAATTACTAAACTTCACTAGCCTAAACTTGAACCTAATGGTCAACCTAGTAGTCAACTTAGTGTTCTAATTCAACCTAAATATAGTGCCAACTCCATCTATGAATGGAATATAGATGGCATGTCTAAATATCAAATCCTCAAATCTCTCCAACAGATGACCATGGCATTTAATTCTTATAAAACCCAAACTAGAACCATTGATAAGTCTATTGTAGAGCTTATCAAAGCAGGATTCTCTGGTCAGCTGAAAGGATGGTATGATTATCACCTCACATGAGAACAGTAGCTAAATATCTCCCATCATATCCAAACTGATGATGAAGGTCTACCCATCTTAGACCATATAGGAAACCCCATTCAAGATGTAGTGCCTACCTTAATATTAACCATAGCACTACATTTTATAAGAGATTCCTCCCATCTGAAAGATAAAAATTGTAATAACCTGAGTTTTGAAATTATTTTATTTTAAAATAGGATATGCAGTGTTAATAATTTTAAAATAATAATAATTGATTATTTCATTATCTAATAAATTATTATCTTTATTATTTTACGTTTAATTAACATTTACTACGTAAATTCATGTCCTTAAGTTATTATTTCGGGAAATATTATTTTATTAATATTTAATTTGGTGCCTTAGCAATTTAAATATTAATATTTTAATAAATTACATTGTGTGAATGTAATTTCATGAGTTAATATATATATATATGCACATACATAATTAATTAGGGTATTATTAATTAAATGTGTGTATTGTTATTTTATTGTATAAAATATATATGTGTGTGTATATATATATATGTGTAAATTTTTGTAGAATATAATAATATATTATAATATACAGTTTATTAATTTTTTATTATAAAGTTATATATATATATATATATACACACACACACACACACACACACAAATATACAAAACCTCTCCTCCCTCACTCTCTTTCCCGATCGTCTTATTCCTGCCCCATCACCATTTGTTTCTTCCATTCATTGGCCGGCAGAGTGCCTACCCCACCTGCTCACGTCATCGCCACCATCAGCCTTCCATCTCCGGCACCGTTTGAAGCTTAGGAAGCCGGAAACCTGAAAATCATTCTCTCCTCTGTCTGACCACCAAATCAGACATTTTTGGTGGCGTTGGACTTGTAGAGCTTCAAAGAAGAAGATTCTGAACTCTTTTTGGCCGGAAAATGTATGGTGGCGAGGTTTTGAACTCATTTTCATTTTTGGCTATTCTAGGTTTTTTATTTTTTTCAATTATTTTGCTTGATTCATGAGAAGTACCTTAACAAATGTTGTTCCCCTTAGCTTAATCTTCATCCTAGAATTTTTGTGTAATTTTTGGAAATTATTTTATTTTTGTGAATTTTTTATTATTTTATTATTTTCATAAATTAATTAAATAAATTATGAAATTGTGATTTTTGGTGTTATTGGAGGTTAATATTAATTTTAGAATTTAATTTATAATTTTTTTGTATTTTTTTTAATTTTTATAATTATTTTAGTTTATGTCAATTTTAAAAATATTAGTTAAATATATAATTAATTATAAATAATTGGTTAATTAGGTGTATTTGTTGATTTTAATGAAAAATATGTTGAGAAAATAATTTTTGAGTATTTATATAATATTTATTGAATTTTTGAAAATTATTAGTTTTTACGGGTAAAATAATTACTTTTGGTGTTTTAATATTTAAATTTCTATATTTTGGTACTTAAAGGGCATTTTTGGTATTTATTGAATTTTAATATATTTTATTGTATTTTGTGGTCAATTATGGACCTCTGTCGAGGGAATTTGTAGTTTGGGGTCCTGACCGAGGAGTCGTGAGAATTCTGGTTTGAAGTGTATTTTTCTTGCAGGACTGGCTCTACTTTCTAAGTAGAGAGATGTCTGTTTTACAGAGAAGGTTCTACCAAATTTTCAATAGAATTCTCGTAAAATGTGACATCGAGTCTAATTTTTATTATGTCTGTGTTAGTAATCCTAGATCGAGTCTTTAAAAGCTAAGTTAGATTTATTCTGATTTTCATGTTATTATTTTATTATTAGTTGCGCCAAGACTGAGGCCTAGTGGACCAAGCCCGTCGGACCCATCTCGAGGAGCGCATATCTATGAGTTGTTATTTTATATATGCGTGCATTTAGGTTGCATGTTTTAGAGATGTATATGTTTTAATTGTATGATTTATGCATAAATGACTTAATAAATGCTTAAGTATATTTTCGGTATATTATGAAATAAATGCATGTTTTTCTTTTTAATTAAATCTAGATTACTTTCAAATATATTATTGGTTTAATTTAATATATTCCATGATTTATTTGGATTGATTTTACGTATATATACTTGAAATATACTTGGTCTATTTTAGTTATATTTCTAGTATATATATGGTTTATAATGTTATTTATAATGATATCATGCATCATTATTTTATGAATGAAATGAGTTATTTTTAATGAAGGATATCAATAGAAAGTGTTTCCTAGTGGGCAGCACTAGGACCAAGTATGTACTGGTACGATAATAGATTGTAGCCTAAATTACTAACCTATTTGTGGATCATGACTTGATTGATGTGATTGTTGTGTGAGGTGAACAAGAGTGTGATTGCTGGAGCTCAGTTGACCTAGTGTCTTGGGGCCAATCACACTAACAGTCAGACTGCTGGAGCTCGGTCAACTTAGTGTCTCAGGGCCAGTCTACTGTCAATAAGGATTAAGTGAATTTATTTGGAAACAAGTGAGCCTGTATGGCTAGAGTGATGTCTGTTGTTATTTGAGGTTGTGATCATTTAGGGTTCTATTTGATCCTTCTTAAACTATTATTTTTCAGTATTATAAATAAAATGATTTTCAGCATTTGTGTGTATAGCCTGTATATATATATTTGTTATTGATTGCATTTGACATTTAGTAATGCATGTATATATATTATAACAATTCACTCAGTGAGGTCTGACTCCCCTCCATTGATGTTTTTACAGGAGAGTCCACATCTTTAGACCTCAGCAGCAGACCTATCCGTCGAATTTCTTCCGCTCCGACTCTATTATGTAAATCACTTACTTGAGTTTTATTTGTACTCTAGACGTTTTAGTAGTTATTGTATTTGATTCTGTCAAGACTTGTATTTGTATTTATGCTTATATAAGATTTTAATTCAAAGTGTTACTCTGAAGTATTGTATTAAAATATTTTAATTATGATATATGATTTGTTATCATTTTATTAAAGAAAGTTGAGGTTATTATTTTATTATTTGAGATTTAATTTCTACTGCATAAATATTTTATTTCTTTTATTTTATTGCATGTTTTTCTTTTAAGGCTTGCTATGGGTTCCAAATTCGAAAGAATTCCCGTTCCCTAGCGTCGTTCATGGCCCCTTGTTTTGGGTCATGACAAAGTTGGTATCAGAGCAGAGTTTTATGCCAGGGCCTTGGTTGTGTGAGGCCCTAGTTTTCAGTGTTGTGTTTTCCTTTGAAACTACTGTAGTTAATTGGGTTCGAGTATGTCTTGATAAGTATTCCTTGATTTAGTTTTATGTGTTATCCTCCGTTATTCGTCTTGTCTGAATCCTTTTGTTTGTCTTTTCAGAATAAGGAGGCGAGCGCGTATTGCTCCATTGGTCGTTGAGGCTGAGGATGATGAGTCCTTCCAGGATGAGGTTTTACCTCCTGAGCCGCCAGTTAGGCGCAAAGGTCATGGCAGAGGTAGACCTCGAGGAGCGATAGGTCGTCATAGGCAGAGAGAGCTACAGGATGAGGAACCTGTAGAGCCTGAGTTCGAGGATGTTCCTATACCTCCGGTTACACCGCCTGTTCAGCCTGCCTATCAGCAGGGCATGTTTGACCCTGAGGCAGCTCTATTTTATGCTAGAGTCGATAGGATCACATTCGATGGGACTTCTGACTAGATTTTTTGCATACGATCAAGACGAGGACTCAGACTGCTCACACTGAGTACCAGCGGATCATGATTATCGAGTTTTCTATAGAGGGACTAGCCCTGGACTGGTTTATTAAGATGATCCAGCCATATATGATGATGATGACCTGGGCTCAGTTCAGAGAGTGATTCATGAGGAGATTCTGCCTAGAGCCACTTCGTATGAGTTACAGACTCCGGTTGACTAGCATTTCTTGAGGTGATAGATCTGTTGAGGACTACACTAGAGAGTTCCTTCGGCTTGGCAAATATGTAGAGGATCTGATGCGTGACCAGTATTTCGCAATCATTACTTACATCACTAGTTTGGGTTCAGCATTTATTAGTATACCTACAGCGGGCATTACTCTGGAGTCAGTGATAGAGTTGGCCAAGGAGATTAAGCTGAGGCTAGTCAGGCAAGGAGTTATGCCTGATTATTATCAGTTGGGTGTTCAGTTAAGTGGATTCTAGACTACTCTGTACTCGAGCTTTCAGATTGGATCGAGTAGTCAGTAAAGGGGTCCAACCCTGCAGATTCAAAGACAGCAGCAAAGGATACATCAGAGCAGTGGACATGGCCATGGAGGTCAGCGTAGACCGTTCAAACTTGGGTCAAGTGCTTTAAGTAGCAGCAATGGTCATAGTTCTAGGTCAGCTGCCATTGTTTGTTAGACGTACAGTAGAGTCCATCAGGGACCGTGTTACATGGCACCGCTGACGTGTTTCAGATGTGGGCAGATGGGACAATTTGCTAGATTGTGTCCCTATTCTGGATATCAACAGCCATAGATTCTGAAATTCCCTCAGCAATTGATTACTAGTGTTGCACCCTTTCCTTTGTAGTTGCCTCCAGCACAGCATCAGAGTTCTACCCAGATTGTTCCCCAGCAGGGTCATGGTAGAGGTACCTGAGGAGGTGTCAAAGGTGTTGGCCAGGCTTCTACCAGCCAGCCAGGAGGTCGAGGATAGGCTAGAGTCTTCCATCTCACTCAACAAGATGCTCAGGCGTCTAATGCAGTCGTGGCAGGTATTATTTCTGTCTGTTACCTGGATACATGGGTTCTGTTTGATCCGAGTGCCATGCATTCATTTGTTTCTCTTATTTTTGCTTTCAAGTCTTGTTGGCAAGCTTCGAGGATGGTTTTTCCTTTTTCTGTCACCATTCTTCTAAGTGATTCTTTGGACACCAATGTTGTTCTTTATGGTTATCCAGTTCTTGTCAGAGGTATAGAACTATCTGCTTATTTGATTATGTTGAATGTGATGGAATTTGATGTAATTCTGGGTATGGATTAGTTATTTCATCACTATGCCATAGTGGATTGTCGAAGTAAAGAGGTGACTTTCAAAATTCCTAGTGAAGAAGAATTTAAGTTTATGGGTGATAAGAGTTCAGCACCTCAAAATCTCATTTCTGCTATTACGGATAAGAAGTTGCTAAGAAAGGGTTGTCAAGGTTATTTCGCATTAATCAGGGATACTTCAGTTGAGAAGTTGTCACTCACAGAGGTTCCTATTGCCTATGAGTTTCCTGATGTTTTTCCTGAGGAGTTGCCAGGTTTACCACCTCACAGAGAGATTGAGTTCTATATAGATGTGGTTCTAGGCACTACCACTATTTCTATGCCACCCTACATAATGGCTCCTGCAGAGTTGAAAGAGTTGAAGGAGCAGTTGCAAGATAAAGGTTTTATTAGGCCCAGTGTTTCTCCTTGAGGTACACCAGTCCTATTTGTGAGGAAGTAGGATGGTACCCTGAGATTGTGCATTCACTACAGAGAGCTTAACAAGATGACAGTGAAGAATAAGTATCCTCTCCCAAGGATAGATGATGTGTTTGATCAGCTACAGGGTGCACAGTTCTTTTCTAAGATTGATTTGAGGTCGGGTTATCATCAGTTGCGGATCAATGAAGCCGATATTCCTAAAATGGCATTTTGCACTCGATATGGCCATTATGAGTTTCTGGTGATGTCTTTTGGTTTCACTAACGCACTAGCAGCTTTTATGGATCTAATGAATAGGGTATTCAGATCATATGTGGATCAGCTTATGGTAGTCTTCATTGATGATATACTGGTATATTCGAGGAGTATGGAGAAACATGTATATCACTTGAGGACTGTACTACAGACACTGAGAGAACATTAGCTTTATGCTAAATTCTCGAAGTGTGATATTTGGATGGAGAGTGTTGCATTTCTTGGACATGTGGTGTCTAAAAAGGGTATCCAGGTTGATCCACAGAAGATTGAGGCAGTGTCTGAGTGGCCTAGACTGACTTCAGTTATCAAGATTCAGAGTTTTCTGGGTTTAGCCGGGTATTATAGGAGATTTGTACAAGATTTTTCCAGAATTACAGCTCCTATGACTCGCTTGACTCAGAAGAATGTGAGATTTGAGTGGTCAGAAGCTTGTGAGAATAGTTTTCAATTGTTAAAGGAGAAGTTAACCACAGCTCCAGTTTTAGCTTTGCCTAATGAAGTAGACAAGTTCATAATGTATTATGATACCTCTAGAGTTGGCCTAGGTTGTGTGTTGATGCAGAATGGTAGGGTAATAGCTTATGCTTTGAGGCAGTTGAAGAGGCATGAATACAATTATCCTACCCACGACCTAGAGATGGCTGTAGTGATCTTTGTTCTCAAGATCTGGAGACATTATCTGTACAGGGTGACTTATGAGATTTTTACTAATCACAAGAGCCTTAAGTAAATTTTCTAGCAGAGAGATATGAATCTGAGGCAAAGGAGATGGTTAGAACTATTGGAAGATTATGACTGTGAGATTTTATATCATCCAGACAAATGATGATCTTCTTTCTAATCTTAAATGCAAGAAACTAACTGACTTCCAATGGTATAAATCAACCTTCCTCACTAGGGTTATGCTTATGGAAGATTCTAACAAATCTACTTGGAAAGAAAAATTCCTTGTAAGTTTACCAACCCTTTTAGGAGAAAGAGTTAGGAATACCCTAAGATAGTCCTCTAAAACTCATATAATCCCATATGACCAACTTACTTATGGTGAGTTAATTAACACTACCCAAAGGAAAGGTTTTAAAATCTGTCAAGATTTGAAGCTCCAAAAGCACTTAAAATGGGAGTTGAGAAAGACTAAACAAGAACTAGGATCCTTCTGCAAACAGTTTAACTATAGTCTCACCCAGAATCCCTCTTGCAAAGGAGATTGCAGTAAGAAATCTTTGAAATCTTCATCTAGGAAATTTTCTAAGAAATATAGAAAATTCTCCAAAAGAAAGGATCCTAAAGAAACTTACTACAAGAAAACCTCTATGAAGAATAAAGTTGATAAAGCCAAAAAAACCAGTATGAAAGATGTTACTTGCTACAAATGTGGCAAAAAGGGACACATCTCTAAAAACTACAAGGTCTCCAAGAATCTTTAAGAATTAAATTTAGAAGAATAAACCTTGAACAAGCTAGTAGCCCTTCTTATAGAAATTTTGAGTCTGAAACCAATTCTGACGAATTCTTGGAAATAGGTCATCCTCAAATAGATAATATAGCAATTACTTCCTCCTCTTCTTCTGACACAGACTCTAGCATTGAAGGTAAGAAACTCAATATGCTTACTAAAGAACAAACTTTGATCCTAGATATTATTCAACATATAGACAATCCTGATATCTAGAAGAAATATCTTGAACAACTTAGGCAATCTTTAGAAAATGAACCCGAACCTAAAGATACTAAGTTGCCTTCCACTAGTACAGGTATTTTTTACCTTACTACCATTCTGAATAGAAAGAATCCCAGTAAGAAACCTTTAAGTGATATCCTAACTCCATTGATTTCACAAATGATAAAGTCCATATATCATTTCCAATTTTGGAAAAACCAAAAACTAGGTTTCTCAACCTTATTAATGCTTTAATACAAGTAAAAGAAACTGACTTGCATGATTTAAAACAAAATGTTTATTTTCAAAAAACTACTAAAGTTTGATTTGGAAAAATCAAAGATTTTTAATTTTCAAAATATAGTCGAAAAGGAAGTCTATTCTAATTTTCCAAATGCCTTTTAGAAAATAAAACAATATATAGTTAACTTGCCTTATAAGCTAGGATTTAATGAGAAAAATATTCCTACCAAAGCTAGACCAATTCAAATGAATGCTGAACTAGAACAGCATTGTAAGGAAGAAATCCAAGATCTTGAATCCAAAGGATTAATCTTAAAATCTAGGTCTCCTTGGAGTTGTGCAGGTTTCTATGTCAATAAAGCTTTTGAAATAGAAAAAGGTACTCCTAGGCTTGTGATCAATTAGAAACCTTTGAATAAAGCTTTAAAATGGATTAGGTATCCTATTCCAAACAAAAAAGAGCTTTCATAAAAGCTTCATTCCAAATTTGTATTTTAAAAATTTGACATGAAATCAGGATTTTGGCAAATACAAATTGATAAAGAGCACTAATATAAAACAACCTTCACTGTCCTATTTAGACAATATGAATGGAATGTCATACCCTTTGGATTGAAAATTGCACCCTCAAAATTCCAGAGAATAATGAATGATATATTTTGTTCTGATTTGCCAAATGCCTTTTGGAAAAAAAATAACATATAGTTGACTTGCCTTATGAGCCAGGATTTGATGAGAAAAATATTCCTACCAAAGCTAGACCAATTCAAATGAATGCTGAACTAGAACAACATTGTAAGGAAGAAATCCAGGATCTTGAATCCAAAGGATTAATCCCAAAATCTAGGTTTCCTTAGAGTTATGCGGCTTTCTATGTCAATAAAGCTTATGAAATAGAAAAAGGTACTCTTAGGCTTGTGATCAATTAGAAACCTTTTAATAAAGCTTTAAAATGGATTAGGTATCCTATTCCAAACAAAAAAGACCTTTTAAAAAAGCTTCATTCTGCATTTGTATTTTCAAAGTTTATCATGAAATCAGGGTTTTGGCAAATACAAATTGATAAAGAGCACTGATATAAAACAACCTTCACTGTCCCATTTGAATAATATGAATGGAATGTCATGCCCTTTGGATTGAAAATTGCACCCTCAAAATTCCAGAGAATAATGAATGATGTATTCAATCCCTATTCTCAATTTTGCATTGTTTATATTGATGATATACTTATCTTTTCAAATTCTATTAAACAACACTTCAAGCATCTAAATACTTTTCTTCATATAGTTAAAGTCAATGGCCTTGTTGCCTTTGCTAAGAAAATATCCCTTTTTCCATACCAGAGTCAGATTCTTAGGCTACTATATCTGTTGTGGTACTATTGTTCCCATCGAGAGATTCTTAGAATTTGGAAACAAGTTCTCTGATAAAATTGTGATAAAGTCTAGTTACAAAGGTTTTTAGGAAGCCTAAATTATGTCTTAGACTTCTATCCTAATATCAATAGGATTTCTAAACCACTGCATGACAGATTAAAGAAGAATCTAGTCCCTTGGACTAATGAATATACTAAGTTATCAAACAAATAAAGTCTCACATCTTTGAAATCCCTTACCTCCATTTAGCTTATCTAAAACTCCCTAAGATTGTAGAAACATATGCTAGTGAGTTGGGCTATGGTGGTATTCTGAAACAAGTTTCTAATGGAAAGAAAGTTGTAATTCACTATACTTCGAGTCACTGGAATGATACATAAGGGAACTACTCCACTATCAAAAAAGAAGTTCTTTCAATTGTTACATGCATATCAAAATTTCAACCAGATTTGTTAAATCAAAAGTTTTTACTTCGCATTGATTGCAAATCTACTAAAGAAGTTTTACAAAAGGATGTTTAAAATATTTCATCAAAACAGATTTTTACAAAATGGCAAGGTATTTTGAATATCTTTTGTTTTTAAATAGATTTTATTAAAGGAGATACAAATTCTCTATTGGAATTTCTGACTAGAGAATTCTTACAAAACATATAAAGATGGTTTGAAAAAAGAAAGAGAAAGATAAAGATAAAGTTGAAACTCCTATTCCCCATCCTCTTTCTGCTATTAGGCTAATAAAGTCATGGTTCGATACAGTAAACCAAGAAGAATCTAATATAGTTGACACAAATAAAACAATTCAACTCCAGTAATGGATTGGATCAATTTCAAAAACCCATGAACTTCTTAAATCAATCCAGAGTACTTTATAGCCTCCAGCTATCGAGCATCCTAACATTGATGGCAGCAAAGGTATTTTAGGTAACGCTCCTCAATTGATTTTGAAAATCGAGAAAGGAGAACCTTCCTCCTTTAAAACCTTTTCTCAAAATGATTTAACTCATGTGACTACAAAAAATAGTTCACATATTATTTTATCTCAATCAAAACTTCCACCTGTTGATTTTTTTATAAGGAATTCTATCCATAATATTTTAACTATCTGTAGACGGCAGGGTTTAGCGCACGTCCAAGATTTTAGCAACCACGACACTATTTAGGCTCAGGGCCTTAGAGAACACACTAACCACTGTCATAAAGACATGGTGTGGAGATGAGGAGTTACCACCCAGGGTAATAACTAGGACAAATAAAAAAGGTGGTACTCGATTCTCTAAAAGAAAGCTAGCACCACAACCAGGAGATTCTGAATACAGAATACTAACTTCTCTTAGTCTCATGTTCTTTTAGAATAATTTTATAAATGATTATTTCATCCTCTAATTATATGCAATTTTATTAAACCCTAATTAACATCCATCTACCCAAAAAGGCAATAAGTCAATAAAATTACAAGTAAAAATGCATCAAAAAGGCAATGTCCCTATGTCTAAACTATGTTAATTTTATTTTATAAGTTAGCTAAATCTACATATTATTTACAAATGAGAAATGGATTATAGGTGGGCCTATATTTTTATTAATTAGTGAGCCTAGATCTATTTATTTAATTTGTCTAAGGAATGGGCCTAAGTTTATTCAATTTTAAAGGAAAATCAAATTAATGGGTTTAAGTCCAACTTGGTTTTATTTTAAGTGAAATGTTGGCCTAGGTCTATTTATTTTCAAAGAAATGCAATTAAGTGGGCTAAGCTAAGTCTAGACAAGTTTAATTAACTAAGTGGGCCTAAAATCTAATTAACCTAATGGGCCTAAAGTGATTTTAATTATTTAAAAACCAATCAAAACACTAAAAAATTGATAAAAATATGCAAAAAAATCAACTTTTATGAGTCAAAATTATGCAATGACGATCGGCATTGTATGATGTCGATCGGCATTAAATGCCAACTCTTTTTTTTTAACTTTTAATTACTAAAAGACCCCTGAAAATTGACTTATTTGCAATCAACCCCTAAAAAATTTTGCAATTTAGTCCTTAAAGTCCTGAAAATCGACAACCCAGTTCAATTTTTGAATGAATTTCATCATAGGGGCTTACGTCGTAATTATGTACAATTGCATCCCAAAATTGGGTGCTTACAGTTGCCCCCCTTTGTCACTGTTTGCTTGACAAATTACGACAAAGCAATAGAAGCACACAATTTCAAAAGAAAGAAATTAAGACACTCGATTGTATCCTAAGTGATGGATTGATGCTCAAATTGTTGAGCAAGGTGTAGTGTTTGATAAGTCGCACTATATTTCCTATGGAACGTCTAGTAGACTTTGTGCAAATGAGTTTCGCTATATTCCTTGTGGCACGTTTAGCGATGATATGTTGAAAACTTGCTATAGTTCTTGTGGAACGTCTAGCAATGATGAATTTTGTTATATTCCATGTGGGACGTCTAACGATGCACACTATATTCCCTGTGGGATGTCTAGTGTAGATGAATTAAATTTTTGCTATAGTTCCTGTGGAACATCTAGCACTGATGAATTTCGTTATATTCCCTGTGGGATGTCTAATGATGCACACTATATTCCCTATGGGATGTCTAATGTAGTTGAATTGAATTTCGTTATATTCCCTATGGGACATCTAATGATGCACACTATATTCCCTATGGGACGTCTACTGTAGTTGAATTGAATTTTGTTATATTCCCTGTGGGACGTTTAACGAGGCACACTATGTTCCCTGTGGGACGTCTAGTGTAGTTGAATTGAATTTTGTTATATTCCCTGTGGGATGTCTAATGATGCATACTATATTCCCTGTGGGATGTCTAGTGTAGTTGAATTGAATTTTGTTATATTCCTTGTGGGGCGTCTAACGATGCACACTATATTCCCTATGGGACGTCTAGTGTAATTGAATTAAATTTTGTTATATTCCCTGTAGGACATCTAACGATGCACACTATATTCCCTGTGGGACGTCTAGTGTAGTTGAATTGAATTTCATTATATTCCCTATAGGATGTCTAACGATGCACACTATATTCCCCATGGGACGTCTAGTGTAATTGAATTGAATTTTGTTATATTCCTTGTGGGACATCTAACGATGCACACTATATTCCCTATGGGACTTCTAGTGTAATTGAATTGAATACTTGATATAGTTCCTGTGGAACGTCTAGCAATGATGAATTTCAAAGTTTATGTCATAACTGTTATGCAATACATAACATAATGAAGGTTATGACTACTGTGCAGCACATAACATAATCATTTGAAATTTATATCATAGCTACTGTACAACATATGAATCCTTTAAATGAAATCATGCATGTAAAATGCAAAAAATGAGTTCTGTAATCTTGTTCTGTATTCTGTACTTAACAAAAAATTCAAGATCATAGATTGATTATGCAGACTTAATAATTTAATGAATTATTAATTTGATGAATGTCATGATTCAATTAGGAATGTATTCCTAATCTGAATGCAATAATGGACCAAATTGCAAGAAAGAAAAGATGGATAAAAAGTAAGTAAATTGGAAGGATTAAAATGGATATTCTCCATTTTATATATTCTTTCCCTTTTTTCAATCACTTCACTTCTCTTCCTATTCTTTTCTTCTTCTTTCTTTTTTTTTCAATTGATCTTGATTTTTCTTTTATTGATTGCTTCACCATTTGTTGTCCGATTTGCAATCCATCTGATCCTATGGCCTCCTCGTCATGCAGACAACATGAAGGAGTTGAGACTTCAAAATTTCAGAGGATTCTGCCTCTTTGTTTTCCTCAGAATAATTTGGAACTTCGAGAAGACTCAACTATCTTTCCTTTGACTCATTTACATACCCACAAGTGCAGAGATGTGGGTAATGAGGTAACTTTTCTTGCTTTTGTTTATTTCTGAAAAAATATTACCTATATAATCAGTAATTAGAGTTAGTTTCTGAGTAGAAATTGACATTGACATGTATATTAGTCAGAAATTAGTATGAAAATGCATGAAAAATTGAAATTAATTCTGAAAATATGAAATTTGACTCCTGGGTTATCAGACTGGAGGATCAGATGTCTGGAATTTAGAATTCCAGATTTCTGATCAGCCGAGTTAATGTAGATTGGCATAGTAGATTGCTAGTTGGCAATCTACATTGCCGATCAAAAAAAAAAAATTTTTTAAAGAGCAATTAATTAACTAATCAAATCCTTCAATTTAATTTCTTTGATTAATAAATTAATCTTTCAATTAATTAATTAATATTTTCTTTTTTGAAATTGAAATAGCATTCGATGCAGTTCACGGGCTATTTCAATCTAGCTCGGGAATTGTTTAATGGACTGCCGGAGCAGGTGACACGTCTGATTTGGGCTTTCATATTTAGGCATTTCATTGTTGCACTTTCGACTGTTCGAGGCTAGTCTGACCATTATTCTTTATTTGCTTTGATCGAGTGATGGATGGATACTACCCATACTTTTTATACTTGTGTGGGTGAGTTGACCGTTTTACTTATGAGTTTCTCTTCTATCACCAGGATTGCCTTTGGAGGATTCCCAATTCTATTTGACATCGGCTATTGTAGTCTTCCAGAGCATGCACGGAGTCAGTACGTGCGAGATTTGATCGGGTTCACTCCAGTATGGAAGAATCGGAAGAACATTCTTCTTTCATCATTAGTTGAGGGATTCATACGCCTTCCTATTTCTACTCCTCATCATATCATTCATAAGGTGAGGTGTTTCTTTTTAATATTATTAGGCACAACCCTCTTTTATGAGACCGGTCATGAGGTCAGTATCGCTCTGTTGGGTCCTTTTCATGACTTGGATCGAGTTGCCACATTAGATTAGGGATCTGTTGCACTCACTTATATTTATTACAGATTGGATACTGTATGTAGAGGTGTTGTCATTATGTGTGGCTTTTATCATGTCTTGCATGTATGTTCTCCTTCATTTGATCTCTATAGTTTTTCTCTTCTTTACCTTTTCTGATATGTTCTCTTTTTTTAGATCTGGAGCATAGAGATCGGGCTGATTCGAGGCTTTAATGTTATCAGTTCTGATAGGACCTTTCCTCTGATGATGAGATGGGCTTCTTCTCGCCTTGCTAGCAATAGGAATACTTTGCAGACGTACCGTGATCAGTTGAACACTGTCGAGTGGCACCTGGTAAGGAAAAAGAAAATAAAATCATTAGTATGTTATAATTTAATAAAGATTGGATTATTTTTACATAAATTGCAGATAAACTCTAATTGGTTGGAGGGTGTTGAGGACATCCAGCGATATGATTTCATGGCAGCTGCAACTTGCTTGGAGCCTATGAGGATCTTGCTCTTTAGTTATGGCTGTCTGATGCGGTATTTAGGGGAGCAAGTGTATTACTGGTCTTCTAGCCCTTCTTAACGTCGCATTCCATCTGATGTCCCTTCCTCTATGCTCCGCAGCTCGCATCTTACAAGTTTAGAGCTGAGGGATGCACTACAAGGATATGCTGCCTCAAATTTCCTTGAGTGTTCTTGACATTATCAGCAGTTTATCCGTGAGAGTCTCTTAGAGCATATTCCTATTGGTGATGATGAGGTAATTTCTTGTTATTTCAGCTTCTATTTCTAGAACCTATGAATCACTCCTTCTCTTTATAGTTTGAGGAGGTTTGCTCTCTGTTGATGCATATGAGCAGACTGAGGTTGCTCAGGAGACTGAGGTTGTTCCCAATATTGACAGCCCTAAGCCCAGACCTAGTCCTGGTCATCATGCTCAGCACGTTAGGTCTAGTCTCGATGGGGCCTTTATCGGTGCTATGTTTGGTGATGTCTCTCTTCCGGACAAGTCTATGTTCTACTGCGCTCCCGCTGTTTAGGCTCCAGTTGAGTAGCACATGCAGTTTGGTGATGCCCAGCTTCCTAGCTTTTATCCACCAGATGCTTCTGTTTGCTTTATTTCTTGTATGGATCTGTACACTTGACATTGATATTAATAAAATTTTACAAAACAGATTCCCTGGACACAAGCAAAGTATCTATACAGACTTGCCTTGTCTCAGAGATTATTTATGATGCAGGTTACAGACAGTTGGCGGATAAGCGCCCTCACTGAGACAATGCAAATGTACGCATGTTATGCAAGTAATGCATATGATACGGTTTTTTTTGTGTATGCAGAGCTATTCCAGCGGTCTAAAGCGGGAGAATGAGATGCTTCATTGGCAACTTACAGACTTGGGCTTTGATCTGTATAGTGCTGGGACTTCTTCTGCTAGATCTCCAGACACTCATCATCATGATGACCCTACCATAGGATGGAGCCCATGGCCTGATACCAGAGCACGAGATGAATGATTTAGAGCTTCTGTATTCTTGACTTTCTAGGTGTCTGTATCTAACTACTCTTTATTGTACTGCTATTTTTATTCATGTACTGTCTCGAACACTATTAAATAGAACTGAGACAGTGTTTGCACCTTAATGGATTTTTTTTTTTTTTTGCCTAAGCTGCCCTTTTGGGTTTTCAACTTAGCGAGCTTGCCCTAACTTTTGCCTAAGTCGCCCTTTCGAGTTTTCAACTTAGCGAGCCCCCCCCCCCCCTTTTTCTTAAAAAAATAACTAAAAAAAAGATAGTTAATGAACATTATCTTTTTTAATTAATTATCCATTTATCTTAATCCTTTTCCAAGACAGATAATATTGGACAGATAAATAATTAAAAGAATGGATTATCTTCCCAATTATCTATTTATCCCAATCCTTCTCAAATTCTATCACCTTCTTTAGAATCCTTTTCCCACATGAACTCATCTTCTTTCCCTATATAAGACCATACAAGGGGAATTCTCCTTCATTCTCTATACCCTCATCATGACTCAAGCATCTCTTCAAACAATGAAGAAATTTCTTAAAAGTCTCAGTGGTGATGACTGGAATAAGCTTCAACCTTTCCACATCAGCACCTGACTATCGATAACACTCTCCTACATG
Organism: Mallotus nudiflorus; assembly: GCA_947683625.1. NCBI lineage: Eukaryota > Viridiplantae > Streptophyta > Magnoliopsida > Malpighiales > Euphorbiaceae > Mallotus > Mallotus nudiflorus. Next base: position 5,273,848 of record CANTUR010000049.1, on the reverse strand, counting down.
TTGCTTCTACCTTCTGGGATGTCAAGGACCATGTATTTAGGTTTAATGGGAAAGAGTTTTGTCCAATGATTAAAGAGTTTGTTGTTATTCTGGGATGCACATTAGACTCGACTACTATAATAGCCCTACTTGATTTGGTGATGCAATTTCCTGGCAGATTGGTTACGTTCTTTGATTTGCCCCCAGCTGATATTTACATGTATACACATAACCCTGGGACCATCAATCTTTCTTCTCTGATCATCGTTTGTGGGACCCGGGATAAGAACACTGCTTCTTGGACTAGAACAGTTGCTTTCTGTTTATGTGCTCAACTTTTGCTAGTTTCTCACCATGGTGGTGCCAATACATGCATTGTCAGTATTTTGGAACAGGTAGAGTTTGGAGCTAATCCTATGCCAGTTATCCTTGCTAAGACCATCATTAGGCTCGACAGTTTCAAGACTCATAACCGTTTCTCAAGCAGTTTACTTCTTCTTCAGGTGTGCAACCAAAACCTTTATTTTTATTTTTATTTTTTTGCCCTAATTTTTTCCTAAGCCGCCCTTTCAGGTTTTCAACTTAGCGGGCTTTTATTTTATTATTCTTATACCATTTTTTTCTTAAAGATTTGGTTACAGGAAAAGCTAAGCTTGCTTAATGTACCCCTCAATCCTTTGACTTATCAACCTCATCAGCTACAATCTCGTCCTCTGAAAATGAAAGACAAACATTCTAGGGACCAATGGGTTGACTGGTTGAAGAAGATTTCAGATGTTGAGATCACATGGGTCTACCCTTGGTAGAGATTGAAGTTCATGACTATTAAGCTATATAATCACTGTGTTCCTATCCCAGGGCTGCACTTCTCAACCTTTTTTACCCCTTTACACCTTTATCGTCAATATGGTCGCCCTCAGTTCATTGTTACTGTTTTGACCGACTTTGAAGGCTTTCCTTTGAGACAAGATTCTCTGGATAAGATTAGGAGCTTATGGCCTTGTAGAGCCCTAGAACGGAACATACACTTGGATGTTGATGTTACTACTGACGATAATTACAAAACTTGGGTTGTTATCCAAAAGACATAACCACCAGGTTTTGCTAGGTATAAGAGAACTCAAACTTTGTATGATGAGTCACAAAAGAAGAAATAAAGACATTACTAAATAGAATGATCTCATAGAGCTAGTTTTAGATTTTCTTATATTTTGTTATCCCTTCAAGTACTTATGCTTTATAATAAAGAAGGATATCCAAAGTTTAACAAAACTTCAATTTCAATTTCATTCATTAATTAGGGCCGAAATGAGTACATTTAATACATCACATGACATAACTCCTATTATCAACTAGTCCTTATGGATTTTCTAACTGAATATTTTTCGCACACATCTTATTTCCTTAATTTTTGCCTGACTAGCCCTTTATGGGTTTTCTAATCAGCGGGACCATTATTTTTTATTTATTTCCCTAACTTTTGCCTGTCAGGCCTTTGCGGGTTTTTTGAACAGCGGGAATGTCCTAACTTTTGCCTGACTAGCCTTTTTAGGTTTTCTAGCCAACGAACCTTATTTTCTTTATTCTACTTTTATTAATTTTTTTTATAGGTAGTACTTCTTGAGGCAATCCAAATTGATAGGTTCTATAAACTCATTCCCTTCAAGATCTAATATCTTAACAACTCCTTTAGGTAAGACCGATTTGACTAAGTACGGTCCTTCCCAATTCGGTCTAAATTTACCTCTCGGATCGAACACCACAACTCTAGATTGTTTCAGCACCATATCTCCAGCTTTAATCTTCCCAAGCTTAACCTTCTTGTTAAACGCCCTTGTTATCCTTCTCTGATATATCTGAGTGTGGAATAAAGCATATATCCTTTTCTCATCTAAAGATACTATATGATCATATCTTTTCTGCGCCCATTCATTCTCAGTTATTTTAGCTTCCATGACTACTCTCAAGGACTTAATCTCAATTTCTATGGGCAAAATTGCTTCATAACCATATACCAATGAGAACGGTGTTTGGCCTGTGGCGGTTCGAGCCATAGTCCCATATCCCCATAAGGCAAAAGGAAGATATTCAGACCAATCCTTGTAGGTTTTAACCATCTTAGAAAGGATTTTCTTGGCATTTTAATTAGCTGCTTCCACTGCTCCATTAGCTTGAGGGAGATAAGGTGAAAATTTATGGTGCTCAATCCCATACTTTTGTAACAACTCTACTATTTCTACTTGAAATTGAACCCCGTTATCTATTACAATATGATGTAGAACCCCATATCTACAAATTAGGTTCTTCTCGATGAACCGTGCCATCTGTTTTGCTTTCACAGTGTTGAAAGATTTTGCCTCTACCCATCTCGAAAAGTAATCAATTGCCACCACTATGTATTTATGCCCATTTGATGCTATCGGTCTTATTTCTCCTATGATATCAATTCCCCATGCTGCAAAAGGCCAAGGGGATGATAAACTATTCAGCACTGTTGGAGGCATGTGACTAAGATTCTCGTGGATCTGACACGTATGGCATTTTCTTATTGTCCTAATACAATCCTTTTCCATAGTCATCCAGTAATACCCTTGTCTGAGTATCTTCTTAGCTAGAATTATCCCGTTCATATGAGAACTGCAAGCCCCTGCATGAATCTCTTGCATCACCTCTTCAGCTTCATCCTTTTTAAGACACCTGAGCTGCATCCCATTTGGCATTCTTTTGTATAATACCCCATCATGACTTGCATAGTTACGTGCAAGAACACAAAGAGCATATCTCTCTTTTGAGGTCACTTCATCTGGATAAATTCTCTTTTCAATGAACCTCTGGACATCATAAAACCAAGGCTTTTCTTCAAGCCCTATTTGAACATTCATAATTTGCTCACCCCATAACACGGTGCTCTAAACTTCATGATCACTAAAGGTTTCATAGCCAACCCAGTTGCACTATCCCACATTGAGAAGAGTGTTGCCAGTGCATCCGCCATATTATTATCGTCTCTGGATAGATGGATAAAGAGGCATTTAGTGAAACTCTTCATTAAGGCTTTCAAATAGTAGATATAAGGCTTCAGCTTTTCCTCTTTTACCTCCCATTCTTCATTAGCTTGATTGATGACTAACATTGAATCTCCATAAACCAACAAATCTTTCGCTCCAGCTGCCATAGCTGCCTCAATTCCATAGATACATGCTTCATACTTAGCCATGTTGTTTGTGACCTTGAAATCCAGTTTCTTTGTCATTGGTATGGTTTCTCCTTCCAGTGTAATAAGAATCACTCTCAATCTAGCTCCTTTGTTGTTTACAGCTCCATCGAAGTAAAGTTTCCACTCCCGGTGCTCTACAACTGCTAAGTTCTCATCTAGAAACTCCAAATTCCACTGTTCTTCACCTTTGATCGCATTCTGAGCTAAGAATTCTACTACTGCTCTTCCTTTGATTACCTTTGTAGTAATGTACTCTATATCAAATTCAGTTAAGAATACCAACCATCAAGACATTTTTCCAATTAAAGCCGATGCTTGAAATAGATACCTTAGAGGGTCTATCTTTGAAACAGCCTGAACCCTGTACGATTGAAAATCATGCCTCAATTTTCTCGTACCCCAAATCATGATCAGACATGTCTTTTCTACTAAATCATATTTTTCCTCGTACAGCAGAAACTTCTTGCTCAAGTAGTACACTACATGCTCTATTTCATCTGACTCTTTTTGTGCTAACATTGCCCCCATTGGATCCTCTTCTAAAGCCAAGTATAAAACCAATGGCTTACCCTGTCTAGGTGGTTTCAAAACAGGTGGATTAACAAGATACTCCTTGATCTTATTGAAAGCTTTCTGATAATCATCATTCCACTTAACTGGCTGATCTTTCCTTAAGAGCTTAAAGATAGGTTCACAAATGTTAGTGAGTTTTGTGATAAACCTACTAATATACTACAACCTGCCAAGGAATCCTCTTACTTCTTTCTCCATCTTTGGTGTCGGCATTTCCTGGATGGCTTTCACTTTATCTGAATCCACTTCAATTCCTCGACTGCTCACTATATGCCCTAACAACTTCCTTGAAGTAACCCCAAAAATGCACTTCTTCGAGTTGAGTCTCAGGTTGTACTTCCTAATTTAGGCTAAGAACTTGTCTAAGGCTTCAAAGTGTCCTTCTCTTGTCTCTTATTTAACCATCATGTCATCCACATACACTTCAACCTCCTTATGCATCATATCATGGAAAAGTGCAGTAACAGCTCTTTGATAAGTTGCACCTGCATTCTTCAGTCCAAAAGGCATCACCTTGTAACAATAAGTCCCCCATTCTGTGATGAAAGTTGTCTTAATCTTATCCATGACTGTCATCATGATCTAGTTGTACCAGAAAAATTCATCCATAAAAGAATACATTGCACTTACTGTAGCGCAATCCACTATTACATCAATGTGAGGTAACGGGAAGTCATCCTTTAGACATGCTTTGTTCAGATCCCTAAAATCTACACATATTCGTACTTTGCCATCTTTCTTAGGAACAGGTACTATGTTTGCTAGCCATTGAGGGTAGTTTACGACTTCTATGAAGTTAGCCTATATTTGCTTAGCAATTTCCTCCCTTATCTTTTCTATCCATTCTGGTCTTAATCTGTGCAATTTCTATTTAACCGGCTTAGTTTCTAGATGAGTTGGAATGTGATCCTCTACTATTTCCCTATCCAAACCTGGCATGTCTTCATAAGTCAAAATGAATACTACATTTCTTTTTGTTAATATTTTCTCAAAATTTTTTCTCTTCAGGAGTTACATCATGTGATATAGAAATGTTCTTTGGATTATCATTTGTGCCCATGTTAAATGAATCAAATTGAATTGAATTAATGTCAAACATGCATGACCAATCAAAATTATAATGCACATAACTATCAGGATGCACATCACACAAGTAAGCAAAACCATTTCTTTCAATTACTTACTTCATGACTTCCTCTTTGTTGCTGGCCACTAGGATTTCCACAATCTGCTCCTTGAAGATCTCAAACCCAGGGACATCCTTTCCAGCCACATTAACAGATTCTTTGGTGCCCAGATAATACTTGCCTTTCCCTGGCTTGATGAAGTTCTCACTTAATGGTCCAATCCTTCCCAAGGGCTTATTTCTTTTTGCTTTCTTCTTGTTCTTTGCTCTTCTACTAGTCGATCCTGCTTCAGTATATCCCAAACCCTTCATAAAGTCCTGGGTTTTAATGTTCGGGGGCTTAGGACTTCCTTTTTCATTCTTCCCAAGCCCCTATCCGAGTCGATAATTCATGTTTTCCATCATTTTTGCAACCCTACGATCCATCTCATCAAATATTCCAGCAACTTGGAAACCAGGCGGAACACATACTTGCTTCTGTTTATGAAGTATGGTTGCCACAGCTACATTGGTTCCTATTTCTATTGTCATGACATCTCCTTCATAAGGGAATTTTATTTTCTGATGCACAGTTGAAGGTACTCCTCCTAAGGCATGAAACCACAGCCTTCCCAACAACAGGGCATAGGTATTGGGGATGTCCAGTACAGTAAATTCAACAGTTGACTCTACAGGCCCTGTTTTAACCAAAGCCCGAAATATTCCCTTCACATTCCTGGTATTGTCATCGTAAGCTTTGATTATGAGGTTTGAAGTTGTCAGGTCATCTACTTTCAGACCCAGATTAGGCAGGATCTTTAGCGGGCATACATTTATAGCTAAACCATCATCCACCATTGCAAAGTTGGTTCTCTTCCCTTTTACTTCAGCTGGGATAAATAATGCCTTGTTATGGTTTCTTCCATAAAGGCAAGTCATCATCTGAGAATGTTACCAGCCCATGTTTCTTTTCTGTCACCTTTACCACCATGGCTTCTGGAGTAGCAGTTGTTTCAATGCTCACATTCGATAAAGCTTTGACAAGAGCCCTTCTATGGTTGCCTGAATGCATCAGTAATTCCCACATGCTCACTCACGCTTTAGCCTTCTTGAGTTATTCTAGGATCAGATCCTCTTTCTATCCTTCCTCTACTTCTGCATCTTCTATTTCTTCCCTTTCTACAACCTTTTAATTTTGCTTTTCTGCCGCCCGGTAATTTCTTCCGCTTCTAGTAACATGATTCACATTCGGAGTATCACTCCATACATCGACTCCAGTGGATTTTTCTTCATCATAATCATACCAGATGTCCATGGCCCCAACAATCCGCTCTCTTTTCTCGTTTTTCCAAACTTCCACTGTGCATGTTTCTTTTCCTTTCAACTCCCTCAACTTGTCCATATGTTCGCTTAATAGCTCTTCAACCCCTTCTTGGGACAATTCTGGAGTTAAGAATTCATCTTCTTCAAACTCATCACCCCATCCTGTTGGCATAATCTCTTCCATGGGTATATCAGTAGAAGCAGGTTTAGAATATAATACTCTGTAATCGAACTTGCCCGAAGGTTGTCCCAACAGATCTTTAACTCCTCTTAGCGACTGCTCGGGAATTTCAGGCTCTTCTTTTACTGGCTTATCATTAAACTCATCTCCCCATCCTGAGGCCTTAATTGATTCAACAGGGATATCAGCAAAGGGTGGTTTCGAGTAGAAAACTCTGTAATTAAACTTGCTTGAGGGCTAGCCCAGTAAATCTTCTACTCCTCTCTGTGGTTGTCCGAAAGGTTCTCCATTGGGTATAAGGTTGAGGTCCTTGAAGGAGCTTAGCACTTCTTTGCTAACCCTTGAGTTGATCATCATGGTGGCTGGTGGTGGAACATTTCGGTAGTCTGGAAAAGGGTTGTTTTTGGTGTTTAGGTTGAAATTGGATTTCTCAGGGTCAGTAATTTTTTCGGGGTCTATCAAGATTTGGATTTCATGTTTTAGGCGGATGCAGGTATCTGTGGAATGACCAGCTACTTAATGAAACTTGTAGTAACTGTTCGGATCATAACCAGGGAGATTTGGATTCGGGGGTTTGGAAAAGGTTAAGGGTCGAAGTAGGCCTTTTTGGATTAGCCTCTCTAGGACTTTGGAGAGTGGTTAGTTAAAGTTGGAGAACCTCCTAGGTTGTTGAACTGCACACACCTCTACAGCTCGGCTAGTACTTCCTTATTGTATGCCCCTAGTTGGGTAGTTTCGAGTTTTTGTGCCTCTAATAGTTTTCTTTTTCTCACTCTCAATTTTCTCAGCTTGTAACCCATCATTATACAAATCAACAAAGGTTTTGGGATTCATCATCTGTAGCCTCTCGACCAAATTAGGTGACACATTACGAACTATCATTCTAACTTGATCCTTCTCAACAAGCTTATTTTTCATCATCCCTGTCTTATTCATGAAACAAGTTAAGAAATAAAAAAAAAGACTCATTTGATTTCTGTTTAGTTAACTCCAAATCCCTAATTGACACTTCTAATCGAGTGTTATAATCATATTGCTTCAAGAATGCAGTACATAGTTCCTTCCAGTCATTTCTAATAGGCTTTTCTAACCCATGGTACCAATTCACAACCATTCCTTCCGGGGACAGCACAAACAACCTAATGACTACTGCTAGAGGTGCTTTTGTAGTGCTCATGGTTGTTGTGTATTGACTCAGATGAATTCTAGGGTCTCCTCTCCCATTAAATTTCTGTAGTTAAGGCATTTTGAATTTTTCAGACAGCTTGTCACCCTCCATTTGCAATATATCATCAAAGTCAAAAGAATATCCTATTCCTTGTCCTCTAATAAGCTCTTCCATCTTGGACATTTTCTGAGTCAGTGCTTGCATCTGCTTGGACTTAAGGTCTTGAACCAATTCAAGCAATTCCCTCTTCACCTTCTCTACCATGTAGTTTTTAATGTCTTCCATTCTCACATCAATAGCAGACACATTTCTAGGAGTAGGTTGCCCCCCAGCATTGTTAGCAGTAGGTGGAGGAGCTACAGCAACAGGTGGAGCTCCTACAGCAGGTGGCTGTTCAACAGTAGCAGCAAGTGGTTATTCAATAACAGCAGCAGGTGGTTGTCCAACAACAAGTTGCACTAGTCCGGCCAAAGCCTATCTCAGTTCATCTTGCATCATAGCTCTCATGTCATCCATCAAAGCTCCCTTAATGTCCTCCAAGGTCCACACCTTTGGTTGTTGTTCCATTTCAGTCTGTTCAGTCTGAGTTAATTCAGCTTCTAGGAATAGTGGATTGATTGGACTCCCCTCTAGTCTCTCCATTTTGTGAACAATACTTTGATCTATGGACTCCGAACTTAAATCAACTCTAGTCAATCTCCCACCTCTTCATCCCCAAACACGAGAAGACCCAGATGAATCTATGACGGCTGCAAAACAAAGTATTAGTATGATGCATAGACTGTATGTATGCATGTATGCATGATGCATGTGTTTATACAACAAATAGCTAGCAAGCACTTAGCAAGTAGCAAGTATCAAGAAGCAATCAACAAGCAATCATGTAAGCATAAACCTTCCAACCTTATTCCTCCCACACACGTGTTCGATGGCGAGTTTCCTTTCTTAGGATTTTTGGTCCTGACCTTCATATCAATAGAGGATATTAAGAGCTGACGTGCATGTCAAATCTCTCTTAAAAGAAAAAGAGCACAGAAACAACATTTCTAAATATAAAGATCTAGCCTAATCCTTATTAGCCTGAATGAGCTTCAAAGGTATAGGCCTGGACTTTTATAAATAGAAATACCTCATGGCAATTCAAACAAATAAGCATTTTGGATGAGGATAAGGTCCAATGAAAAGTTAAGGTTCCAAGATGCTCTCCATTATGGACTTTGAGTTACAGGCTAAGGTCAGAGGGGCCCAACATCCTTTACCAACTCGAGAGAAGATTACCCCCTTAAGGACTTGGGTTCCAGACTCTGGTCAGATGAGCTCAATAGTCTCTCTTGAACCAAGTTAAGGCTAAGAGTGATGATTAACCAATCTATAACTCCAAAAAGTTAGTGGAATCATGGAATCATAAACCAACGCTATCGGTTTAGTAAGGACATGCAGAATGAATGCAATAATGAAATAATAATCGATAAAACAATTCTAAAGAACACAAGTAGAATCCACATCTCTTATCCCCAGTGAAGTCACCATTGTAGACAGTGGGGTTTAGCGTGCGTCTAAAATTTTAGCAACCACGACACTGTTTAGGCTCAGGACCTTAAAGAACACACTAACCACTATCACAAAGACATGACATGAAGATGAAGAGTCGTCACCCAAGGTAATAACTGGAACAAATCAAAAAGGTGGTACTCAATTCTCTAAAGGAAAGCTAACACTACAACCAAGAGATTCTGGATACGGAATACTAACTTCTCTTAGTCTCATATTCTTTTAGAATAATTTTATAAATGATTATTTCATCATTTAATTATATGCAATCTTATTAAACCCTAATTAACATCCATCTACCTAAAAAGACAATAAATCAATAAAATTATAAGTAAAAATGCATCAAAAAGGCAATTCCCTAGGTCTAAACTATGTTAATTTTATTTTATAAATTAGCTAAATCTACATATTATTTACAAATGAGAAATGAATTATAAGTTGGCCTACATTTTTATTAATTAGTGACTCTAGATCTATTTATTTCAATTTGTCTAAGGAATAGGTATAAGTCTATTCAATTTTAAAGAAAAATCAAATTAGTGAATTTAAGTCTAAATTGATTTTATTTTAAGTGAAATGTTGGCTTAGGTGTATTTATTTTAAAAGAAATACAATTAAGTGGGCTGAGATAAGTCTAGACAAGTTTTAATTAACTAAGTGGGCCTAAAATCTAATTAACCTAATGGATCTAAAGTGATTTTAATTATTTAAAAACCTAAATTATTTTTTAAGTCTATTTATTAAGTGGGTTAGACCTAATCGTGGGTTTAGGATCTAAAAGGATAAAAACATAAAAAAAAACAAGGGCAACACAAATAAAACATAAAAAATGGATCAAATAAACATTATAGTGATTTTCTAAAAAACCCTAAATTAATTACATGCAAATCCTAATTTAAGTTACTGTCACCATTGATTTTAATTGATTTTTAACCCAATTGAACCTAATTACTAATTAATTTTAAAGTACAGAAAATTAAATTTTCACTATTCCCACTACTGGGGCTATTACAAACTACATACAAAATTAAAATTAAATGATTATACACCCAGAAATTAAAATAACTACACAGAACACCAAAAATGGAAAAATAAAAAAAAAACCCTTAAATCCTACTGGAAAACAACACAGGTTCTTCCATGGACCTTCTGCTCAATTTAAATATAGACAATATCCTCCTCAATCCACATCCACATATCAAAACAAAAAAAAAAATAATCAGATTAGTAGTGAAATCAAATAATCAAAACAATAACTAAAAATAAAAGAAAAATCATAAACTGAAAATAATAGAAAAGAGTAAAAAATGAAATAGAAAATAACATTGAAGATTTAAATGCTGTGCAAATGCCCTTTTTAAGCCCCTCAGATTGGATTATCACCATTGAAATTAAAATATTGTTGATTCTGGACTATTACTTTCAAAAACTTCAGTATCCAAAATTAGGGTTTTTTTACACTCACAGTCTCTGTTTTTTTCTCGTTGTCTTTGTGTGCCTCTCAAAAAAATCCCCCCCCCCCCCCAAAAAAGTCCTCCTGCACACATCCAGCTCCACTTTTTAAAGCAAAGTCTACGTGTACTGGCTTCCTCCAAAGGAGGAACAAATTCATCTCTTAAAAAACAACCTGATAATAATTTTGATTTTTAAAGTATTTTGAACACGTTGAAATTTTCGTCAGATAATAATAAAGATAAAATTAAATTTTCAACCAATTAAAACGCTGAAAATCGATAAAAATACGAGAAAAAATCAACTTTTACGAGTCAAAATTGTGCAATATTAGTCAGCATTGTGCAATGTCAATTGGCATAGTATAATGTCGATCGGTATTGCCGATTGGCATTACACTAATGCCGATCGGCATTAAATGCCAACTTTTTTTTTTAACTTTTAATTACCAAAAGACCCTTGAAAATTTGACTTTTTTGTAATCAAACCCTAAAAAACGTTGCAATGTAGTCCTTAAAGTCCAAAAAATCGACAACCAAGTTCAATTTTTGAATGAATTTCATCATAGGGGTTTACGTCGCAATTGTGCACAATTGCATCCCGAAATTGAGTGCTTGCACTATCGAAGATGGTTTTTACCATAAAGATCATTTAATCACAATGCAAAATCATTTTCCGAAAGATTGATTTTTTAAACCTTAGGATCTTTCAAAACTCCAAGAGTATTATCAAACGATTTTGGAATCCATTGGTTATGCTAAGTTCAAACACTTTTATCATAAAGGCTACATCAAACCTTCTTATTCTACTTGCAAAATCCTCCAACCCTCTAACTGGGGACGAGCTTTTTAAACCAAAAGTCTTCCCTCTCAATTTCAATACTAAATTAGACTTTCCAGTTCATTCTGATATTAGGACTATGAATAAACATGATTTAATACCTTCGTAATCCAAAATTCTTACAATACCCACACATGGTTATTTTTCCTTAGTGATCATGCTAATATCACCAAATTATTTGCATAGTTCACTATATGGTGGAATAATTATGGATCAATACCTAATATCCTCCCCTTTGATATCCATCAAGGTTTAAACATTTTCTCCTCTCACTACAAACCTTCCCCGCCAGAGAAAAAATTCACCCTTTTATATCTTTATTACTCAAAATTTTATGTACCTTGAGTCTCACAGTGGCATTTTGAATATTCAAAGAAGATTTAAAGAAGATTTAAAGTAAAATGGTGGAACTCATATAAAATTCCACAAAAGATTTTTAAAGATACAATCACTAAATGGTTAAAGAAGCATGGCTTCCTTGAATATTCACGTGCTCAATCTCAAGCACAATCCAGTTTCCTTGCCCAAAAGTCCCATGTCAGTGCTCTCCTTGCAGCAGCTAAGACTGAAGAAGAATATTTCAAAGTCATACAACAGTTGTTTCGCTCAAAGCAATCCTCTTCTAAAACATTTTAGGATTCAGAACTCTTCATTGACTTAGATAATGACAACAAAGATGACTGTTTTAAAATTTTTCCCTCTATAAAGCCCATAGGCTAACAAGCCTTATATTCTCTTGTAAATATTTTCCTGCATTCTTCTTTTAGCCCAATCCTTCATCTTCTCAGACAACAATCAAAAAAATTTGACTACTTTTTCAAATATTTCGCTCTACCAACTGCCTTTGTCCCACTTGTCTCTATCCTGCCACAAGGTTGGGGCCCCTCTTTCCATTTCCAAGATTGTGTAGGACTATCTCCGCATAAAAGAAAAGATGCTGACAGGTGAAGAGAAGTTGGCAGACAACATACTATTCCTCATCCACTAAAGCTTCAAGAATAATTATACTTGCCACTACTTGTTTTGGCGCTTTGCTCTCCTACTCCCTCATGATTCTAGCTCCATTATTGAAGACCTTACATATAAAGATGTCTCATTTTCCTTCTGAAGGCATTCAAAAATTTTCAAATATAAAATATAGCTCTTGATATAGTTTTCTCTTTCTCTATAAGAAATATAATTCTATAAAACATATTTCAATAACAAATTATAATTTTTTTTCTGCTTTCCTTTGCTATTTTGGATAAAGAACTCTTGTAGTTACCCTACACTTGGATTAATAAAGTCTCTTCGTAAGTTTATCTTTCATATCTCATGTATTTTATGTTTTTAAATTTTAATTTATTTTCTAAAAGATTTATTTATTTTCTATTTGCATTACTAAGTAGTATAACGTATACTTTATACTTGCCTAAGAAATTAGAATCCTGCAGACCAGAAATTCTATGAAATTCTTGCTGCATCTTGGTCTGGTAACCTTTGTGTTTAGTCTGTAACTAGAGTGTGAGACTGGCACAGTAATTCATATTCATATCTGCATTCATAATCGTAAACAGTACACCCTTTGATCTTTGGCACTACTGGTATCAAAGTAGGGGGTGTTGAGTGATTGTTACAGTAATTGTTTGCACAGTAAACATAATGTCCATAGGATAGTTTATCCACCGCGTCCTTTAATCACAAGTCATCCTAATTGTAAGTCCCGAAAGGCTGTAAATTCGTTGGTTTAGAGAGTGAGTTTGTAGGTGTGTAGCCCATTATGTTGTCATTACTTTTACCATGTATCCAGTTTTTGGAAGAACCACTTCTTCCTCTTCCTTAGCTTCCTCTTTTGCCAAAAGCTTAAAAGAATATAGTCAATAATGATGAAATCACTATTGAAGATTTTGATAAATGCATAGATGATTTTAAACTTAAAGACTATAGTAAAGACCATGTCTATAAGACTACTAGATTGAACCTCTTCAAGTCTTATTATGTGATCAAGACTAAAGAAAGAGATATCCAGTTATCTAGGTTTCATAGTAAAAAAGGTAAAACTTTGCTTCTTCAAGCTTACATGACTAAAGGCAATGTGGAACTAGATAACCTTTCCTTTAAGAGTAGGTATATGAAGGAGCCACTGAGCCAAAAGCTCAAAAAGAAAAAGAAACATTTTTTTCAAATATCCAAATAGAGCATGTAACCTAGTTCTCCAAGATAGTAGAGTAAAACTCTGCTTTAATACAACATTTTCTTTCTCCAGATTCTCTGATACATCATTATCATAATCCCTTGATCTAGGAATGATATCCCAAATACCCTTTGTTACAAACCTTCCGTATCATAAAGAACCTCAAAACAGTCAAAACCTAAATATACCAAAACCATATACCTGCCAAAAAATGACCAAGCAGATCTTCACCCAAACCTTCCTCCTATTATAAACCTATTATATATTGCTCCAACTAGATATTGAACCTCAGATATACCATCTTCTTCTCTAAAAAATGTAGACTATAGCACCACTGTACCTAGATCAACCTATACTGAGCCTCGACAATAAGCCAAATCTTCCTCTCCTCCTGTTTCTCTAATATAAACCCTAAAAAGGATACAAAGTGCAAGCATAGAGCCAAATAATGAAGAATTCAAGTTATTTAGCTTAATTTCATATTTTGAAATTAATTAGCTTGATATGAACAAATTTTGAGTTATTTTTCTATTTTAGAGTCAATAAAGAAGATTCAAGAAGATGTGAAAAGATTCAAGAATATTTCGAGTCAAAATCAATGGTCAACGTCCTACATGACATATGACTTGGCATGCTTAGTTGTCATGAGTTGTCATTTTGCTTAGTTGTTATGAGTTGTCGATTTTGACTTTTCAAAGATGAGTTGTCATAAGTTATCATTAGTGATTCTATTTTTAAAGAAAACTTCCTCAATCAAGGATTTTTCTATATAGATTTCCTTCAACGATTGGGTTGTTTACATGTCTATATAAGGGTTAACCCTATGTAAAACGAATTTGAAGTGATTGAAATATTAAAAAGTGAGGTTTTTCCTTAAACTTTATTATTTTGAAACTTTGCAAGTTTGCTTGAATTGTTTATGCACAAACTTCTGGGTTTCAAAAGAATAAAGTTTAAGGAAAAACCTCACTTTTAATATTTCAATCACTCTCCAATTCGTTTTGCACAGTTTAAGCCTTTATAGAGGCTTGTAAATAACCTAATCCTTGAAGGAAAATGTTTTCTTCCTTATTTTCAAATATACCTATAAAGGAAAATTCTTAAATAAAAAAGTTTCCTTCAAAATAGGACAACTAATGACAACTCATCTTTGGAAAGTCAAAATTGACAACTCATCTTTGCAAAATCAAAATTTACAACTCATGACAACTAAGCAAAATAACAGCTCATGACAATTAAGCATTAAAGCATGTCATGTCACATGCCATGTAGAATTTTAACCATTGACCTTAACTTGTTGACTATTTGACTTTGACTTTGATTTTTTGACTTATTGATTTTAACTTGAACTATTTTTTAATATTCTCACATCTTTTTGAATCTTTCTTATTGACTCTAAAATACAAAAATAACTCAAAATTCGTCCATATCAAGCTAATTAATTTCAAAATATGAACTAACTTGCTCGGATTCGCACTTTGCATCCCTTTTAAGGTTCATATTATTCTCCCACTACCTCAGCCATCACTGAAAATATGACTCATTAATTAAATGTCTTAAATAAAGATTTCACTCCTGATAAAGTTGTTTTACACAAAGATTTTTATGCATCTCATAATTTAAAAAAAGAACTTGATTTTTCAACCATTTTCTAAATGATAGAGAAGTCATACATAATCAAATCTATGATTTTGTGCAGCAAAATAAAGTCAACATATTGTTTTTTGAATAGTTTGAAATCTATGTTTTAGAAAATAATATTTCTTATCCTTTTAAAGTTTTGAATCTTGTCATTATAAGAAAAAAGGTAACAATTTAGGAAGCAGCTAATGGTCAGAATATAGAATCTAAACATCCTCCTCTCAGAATGATCAAGATCCTTGTAGGAAATGAGATTGTTGATTCTAGTGCTTACAAAAAACCTCAGGAGTGATTCTCAAAACTTGAAAAATATAGTTTCTCAAAACAACTTCACTAATGTCCATCTCAATAGCATAAGTAAACAACTGACTAGATTAGAAAACCAATCTTAAAAGCTTGTAAAACCCCTAAGATCTATAGTGATTGCTAAGAAAAAGCATCCTATGATTAAGCCACACCAGATTTCTAACAATCCTCAGCAAGAAATTAGGAACAATAAAATTGAATTCTTACATGCTATTAGAGAACAGTTCAGTAGATTTGTTCCTTCTAGTTCTTTTAGAAAACCCATAGTCCCTGACACTCAGCAATCTATCAACCAGAGTGTTAGTGTCCTTGATAAAGATATAAACTCCACCTCTGAAGATAATGCATTCCAGGAACAGTTTCCTGAAATTGCTAAACTTCACTGGCTTAAACTTGAACATGATGGTTAACCTAGTAGTCAACCTAGTGTTCTAGTTCAACCTAAATATAGTGTCAACTCCATATATGAATGGTATATAGATGGCATGTCTAAATATCAAATCCTCAATTTTCTTCATCAAATGACTATGGCATTTAATTCTTATAAAGCCCAACCTGTAACCACTGATAAGTTTATTGCAACGCTTATCATAGCAGGATTCTCTAGTCAACTGAAAGGATGGTGGGATTATCATCTCACAAGAGAACAACAGCTACATATCTTCCATCTTATCCAAACTGATGATGAAGGTCTACCCATCTTAGACTATATAGGAAACCCCGTTCAAGATGCAATGTCTCCCTTGATATTGACCATAGCACTACATTTTGTAGGAGATTTCTCCCATTTGAAAGATAAAAATGTTGATCTTCTTTCTATTCTTAGATGCAAGAAACTAAATGACTTCCAATGGTATAGATCAACCTTCCTCACTAGGGTTATGCTTATGGAAGATTCTAACCAATCTTTTTGGAAAGAAAAATTCCTTGCAGGTTTACTAACCTTTTAGAAGAAAGAGTTAAGAATACCCTCAAATAGCCCTTTGGAACTCATATCATCCCATATGACCAACTTACTTATGGTGAGTTGATTAGCACTACCCAAAGGGAAGGTCTTAAAATCTATCAAGATTTGAAGCTCCAAAAGCATTTAAAATGGGAGTTGAGAAAGACCAAACAAGAACTAAGACCCTTCTGCAAACAGTTTGACTATAGTCTCACCCAAAATCCCTCTTGCAAAGGAGATTGCAGTAAGTGAGAAAGACCAAACAAGAATTAGGATCCTTCTGCAAATAGTTTGACTATAGTCTCTCCCAGAATCCCTCTTGCAAAAGAGATTACAGTAAGAAATTTTTGAATGCCTTCAAAAGGAAGATGAGACATCTTTATATATAGGGTCTTCAATAATGAAGCTGGAATCACAAGGGAGCAAGAGAGCAAAACTCCAAAATAAGTAGTGGTAGGTACAATTATTCTTAAAGCTTTAGTGGATGAGGAATAGTATATTGCCTACCAACTTCTCTTTATATGTCAGCATCTTTTCTTTTATGCAGAGATATTCCTACGTGATATTGGAAATGGAAAATGGGATCCCAACCTTGTGGAAGGATAGAGGCAAGTGGGACAGAGTCAGTTGGGTGGAGAAGAATATTTGACAAAGTAGTCAAATTTTCCTGATGGCTGTCTAAAAAGATGTCAAACATTATTATCTGAAGGATGACCCAAGTCAATAAAGGGTTCTGAATCTTCAAATGTTTCAGAAGAGGATTGCTTTGAGCGAAGCAGTTGTTGCATGACTTTGAAATATTCTTCTTCAGTCTTGGCTGCTGCAATAAGAGCACTGGCAAAGGACTTTTGGGTAAGGAAACCGAATTGTGCTTAAGATTGAGCACATGAATATCAAAGGAAACCATGCTTCTTTAGCCATTCAGTAACTGCATCTTTAGAAATCTTTTGTGAAATTTTATATGAGTTCCACCATTTTACTTTAAATCTTCTTGCTTCTATGAAAAGGTTTCACGGGATTCAGCCAATTGTCTTGATCCTGGGATATCATTGAGAAATAGGAATCCGTGAAGAACAACAATATCTTCATTTATATAAAAGTCAAAATACCACTGTGAGATCCAAGGTAAAAAGAATTTTGAGCAATAAAGACATAAAAGGGTGAACTTTTTCTCTAACAGAGAAGGCTTATAGTGAGAGGAGAAAAGGTTAAAACCTTGATGGATATCAAAGAAGAGGATATCAGGTATTGATCCATAATTATTCCACCGTCTAGTGAACCATGCAGGGAATTTGGTGATATCAATATGACCACTAAGGAAAAATAACCATGTGAAGGTATTGTAAGAATTTTGGATTAAGAAGGTATTAAACCATGCTTGTTCATAATCCAAATATGAGAATGAACGGCAAAAGTCTAATTTAGTATTAGGTAGGATAAGAAGGTTTGGTGCAGCCTTTATGATAAAAGCGTTTGAACTCAGCAGAATCAATGGATTCCAAAATCGTTTGATAACACTCTTGGGGTTCTGAAAGATCCCAAGGTTTAAAAAACCAATCTTTTAGAAAATGATTTTGCACTGTAATAAAATGATCTTTATGGTAAAAACATCTTCGACGGTTAAAATATTCTAGATAGAATTTTTTATCAAAAAATCAGAAGATTGAAGTTTTGATTGAAATAAAACAATCTGTGAACTATTTTGGGTAGTCACATGAGTTAAATCATTTATCCTTTCTCGATTTTGGAAATCAATTAAGGAGCTTTATTTAGAATACCTTTGTTGCTGTCAATGTTAGGATGCTCGATAGTTGGAGACTGTAAGGTATTATAGATTGCTTTAAGAAGTTCAGGAGTTTTTGAGATTGATTTAATCCATTGCTAGATTTGAATAGCTTTATATGTGTCAACTATATCATATTCTTCTTGGTTTACTATATCGAACCATGACTTTATTGGCTTAGCAGCAAAAAAAGGAGGGGGAATAGGAGTTTCAATTTTATTTTTATCTTCATCTTTTTCTTTCTTTTTTTGAACCATTTGTATCTGTTTTGTAAAAATTCTCTAGAATTTATATCTCCTCTAATAAACTCTACATCAAAATCAAAAATACTCAAAATAGCTTGCTATCTTGCAAAAATCTATTTTGATGCAATATTTTGAAGATCCTTTTATAAAACTTCTTTTGCAGATTTGTAATTAATGCAAGTAAAAACTTTTGATTTAACAAATCTAATTAAAATTTTGATGTGCATGTAATAATGGAAAGAACTTATTTTTTGATAGTGGAGTAGTTCCCTTGTGTATCATTCTAGTGACCCGAAATATACTGAACTACAACTTCCTTTCCATCAGAAACTTGTTTCAGAATACTACCGTAGCCTAACTCATTTGCATCTATTTCTACAATCTTAGGGAGTTTTAGATCAGCTAAATAAAGGCAAGGGATTTCAAGGATGTAAGACTTTATTTGTTTGACAACTTTAATATGTTCATCAGTCTAAGGGACTAGATTCTTCTTTAATCTATCATGCAGTGGTTTAGCAATCCTATTGATATTAGGACAAAAGTCTAAGACATAATTTAGGCTTCCTAAAAAACTTTGCAATTGGACTTCATCAATTCTTTTCCCCGTATTAAAGCATTAATCTCATTTTTATAAATGGAATGAGCTTTAACAAGGTTGAGAGATCTAGTTTTTGATTTTTCCAAAAATGAAAAAGATATATGGACTTTATCATCTGTGAAATCAATAGAGTTATAAGTGATTAAATAAGGAGTTATCAAATTAATAAATGGTGTCCCTAAAATTACAGTATAACTTATATCAGAAACCAAAAGAAAAGAGGTCTTTATAAGAAATCCATTGTTTAGAACACTGGCTTCTATTTTACCATCTATGT
This sequence comes from Mallotus nudiflorus, assembly GCA_947683625.1. Classification (NCBI taxonomy): domain Eukaryota; kingdom Viridiplantae; phylum Streptophyta; class Magnoliopsida; order Malpighiales; family Euphorbiaceae; genus Mallotus; species Mallotus nudiflorus. Next base: position 5,254,490 of record CANTUR010000049.1, on the reverse strand, counting down.
GCATGTTTGAACTATTTGCAGAGGAAAGCTTTTCTTTAGTTCATTCCTAGAAACGATTTGGAACCATATTAGTTTTTATGCAACTTAAATCAGTTCCTATGTCAAAAAGTGTTATAGTATCAAGTTGAAAATCTTTATCAAAGATAATAGAGATTTTTATAATATATTTTCTTGAAGAAATTTGGTTAAGAGCACAGAGAAAATTTCCTAGGACTTTATCAAGATTAACTAAAGATTGGGGTTCTAAATCCTTAGTCTCATCACTATCACTAGACTCTTCAGCTAGCTTTGTGACAAGAAATTAGATTAACTCATAATCTTTATGTTGTTATATTTCAATTGTTTTATCTTAGTCTTAATGGTCTTTATTTCTCCCTAAAGTTCCTGGATATCACCTAAAAGTTTCTTACTAGGATTCTTTCTATTCAGAATGGTAGTAAAGGCATATATACATGTATTAGTGGAAGGTAACTTAGTAGCTTTAGGTTCAAGTTCCTTTTTTAAAGATTGTCTAAGTTGTTAAAGATATTTCTTCTGGATATCAGGATTGTCTATATGTTGAATAACATCTAGGATCAAAGTTTGTTCTTTAGTAAGCATATTAAGTTGTTTACCTTCAATGCTAGAGTCTGTGTCAAAAGAAGAGGAGGAAGTAATCGTTATATCATCTATTTAAGGATGACTTGGTTCCAAGAATTCGTCAGAATTAGTTTCAGACTCTGAAGTTTCTATAAGAAGGGTTGCCTTGTTTAAGGTTTCTTCTTTTAAATCTAACTCTCAAAGTTTCTTAGAGACCCTACAGTATTTAAAGATGTGTCCCTTTCTGCCACATTTGTAGCAGGTAATATCTTTCATATTGGTTTTTTTTGCTTTATCAACTTTATTCTTCCTATAGGTTTTCTTGTAGTAAGTTTCTTCAATTTCCTTTCTCTTGGAGGACTTTCTATATTTTTTAGAAAATTTCCTAAATGAAAGTTTCAAAAATTTCTCACTGCAATCTCCTTTGCAAGAGAGATTCTAGGTGAGACTATAGTCAAATTGTTTGCAGACTATAGTTCTTGTTTAATCTTTCTCAACTCTCATTTTAAGTGCTTTTGGAGCTACAAATCTAAACAAAATTAAAGACCTTCCCTTCGGGTAGTGTTAATCAACTCACCACAAGTAAGCTGGTCATATGGGATGATGAGTTCCAGAGGATTGTCTGAGGGTATTCCTAACTCTTTCTCTTAAAAGGGTTGGTAAACCTGCAAGTTCGAAAAAGATTGGTTAGAATCTTCCCTAAGGATAACCCTAGTGAGGAAGGTTGATCTATACCATTGAAAGTCAATTAGTTTCTTGCATCTAAGATTAGAAAGCGTAAAACACACCTCGGTAAAAAGGAGATTTTAGGAGTCAATTTTTTAAAACTCTATTTAAAAATTATCACCAAATAGTTTTGACATCACATGAACATCAAATTTAAAAGAACATGTGCCAACACAATAAAAATGGACTCTCAGCCATCTCTAGTTTGAGAAGATTTTTCATTTTCAACACTTCATTAAAATATACATGTTGCTTCATTAAAAAGATATTAATGCACAGGCACAACAGTATTAATCATGCTCATAAAATAAAAATGTACCTTTTTTATGCAATCTGATAAGCCTATCCAGGGAGTTGCTATTTACAGGATCAGTTTTCAAAGTATCCTCGAAATAGGTTGAAAGTACAACACTGTTGTTGGGATCAACACACTCCAAAAGGTGAGCCCTCAGTCTGTAAAAAAGAACTTTGTAAGAGCTCTTGCCAAAGGAACAAACAAGAGTGACGCATATGACAGAGGACTAGAGCTTCACCAAGAGTGACTATACATAACCTTGTGACAATTTGGAACAGGGTGATATTTTTACCAAAATAGATCCCTTGATTTAGAATTGTCAACAACATAACAAACACAAGAAAGAAAAGCAAAGTGCCAAAGTTTGATTCATTTTCTAATCAACCAAGTAACATGCTACCACAGAATCTTACTCCCACTAACATTAAGAATCCAAACTAGGAAAATTCAAAATCAATAGTAAATACAATAGAAAGCAAACTACCTTTTAGTATTCACTAAATAATACTAAATCTTAATTCCTAATTAGAAAATTTAGGAGAATATTGAATTCCACAATTAAATAAAATCAAAATAATTCCTGTGTTGGGTTCATTGCATGATTCCTTTAAAGTTTAATAGGCCACATACAAATGTTGTTCCAAATTTCCAAATAAACAACCCAATGAATATTTGTAACTGTAAACATGAACATAGGATGGATAATTGAACCTGAATAATTACAGCTTTGAAATACAATGCAGCAACTAATGAATATAACACAAATAGGCACAAAAATTGACATAATATTTTTCATAATGCACATTCTGAGAGAGAGAGGTTATACTAGTTTTCAGCCACAGACCAACAATATTGTCTTAATAAAGGAACATCATTTTTTCCAATGCTATTAAAGAAAAAGTTTGAGGGATCTAGAAAGAGAAATTAGCCCATATTCAAAGCCAATGCAAATAATATTAGTGTGCGACCAATTGGTGATCTTGAACAGGATTTGAAGTCCAGCATGAAATGATGTGGATGAGATCAGGCTTCATCCATTTTTGAAAGCATGATGCAAGTAGGTCCTTCAAATGATACATAACAAAACAACGTTTTCTGCCCCAAAGGTATAGCTCCAAATGTAAATCTGACAAAAGGTGCAAAAATTATCATTATAATGGCATCTACATACATCTAACTTATCCAACACCACCAAGTGCTGAAAACTCCCCCCACAAATTAGCATTGCCTAACTCCATAAACTCCACAAGACAGTTTACTCCCTTTGATGATGCTACCATGCTCCCATCAATTGTAATTCTTTCCCTTACAGCATCAACATAATAATAAAATAATATATCATTCCCAGCAGAACTTCAGGCATTGTTCTCCAAGTCAATTAAATAAATTACATTTGTCAAAGAAATTTAATTGATCTTCCTCACAAAGAACACATATTTTCCATTTTCACCCATATTTAGCAACACAACAGTTGATATCTTAAGAAAGTTAATGCAGTACCTGGTAGGAAGTACTGCATTTGAATGGCTGCATCAAGGGCCTCACTATACTTGCATCCAATCAACAATAACTGGAATAAGATACAAACAGTTGATTTCATACAGAGATACTCTAACCAGAAATAATAAAATTAACCAGAGGTTATATAATGAATGCCATACACAAATTAATAATTGCAATTGCTGCAAACAAATAAAAGCTTTCAGTGCAAAATTGGAAGCTTCTTTAAAACTTTATACAAAAAGAAATCACAATAGCTTGTGTCTACAAATAAATCACTTTTCCAACTCAAGTGTAGAGAGCAGCAGGCAAAAGCACCTTTGCAAGGTCCGAAATAGCACAAGGCAAACATATCAAGTGTAAATGGAATGCCAAAAATAAAGAAGAGGTAAAATGCACATTTTGTGAAGTGTTGACACTTGAAACAATTTTCAGGTTCCTCTGGTGGGGGATTTGGAACTAGCATTGGAGATTAGTAGAGGAAGAGATCAAAACAGGAATCAAGTTGAAATTTGCATATATACTATTGGTACTGCTTGCCAAATGATATCCATCACATAGTCAAGCTGATTAAACCAAAAGATGGAAGTCTTCAGCCAAGCATCGGTTTGTGCATCCTCATCTAAAATGATTATCTTTCAGTTATCAAAAGCCTAGCCAAGTTAATTCAGTGAAAACAACCAAAAGCAGGCTTCTCACAAGGGACAAAAGTAATGGGTCAGGTCAACAACCTTTCTCCTTCAATTATAAGTAAAAAGGTACTAGAATGATGCCCAGTATTGTGGACCTCGAGGATGGAATTCATATCACTCTGAAAACAAAAGTAATTAAAGAAAAATAGAAAGTGAACAGAAAGCAGTTATGTCCTTGTTTTTAAGCAACCCAAAAAAAAAAAAAAAAAAACAGCATTCACAATCTTATATATCAAGTTGCAATTACAAAGAATGTCTAATCCACCACCAAAACAGTGATTGGAAAAGTGACAACAGCTTGCAAGCTCCTGATTTTTTCAAGATTAAACTCACATGCTGCTTTCAAAGTTTATTGATATCCAGTTAGATAAATCCTTCCATAGAAGGCAGTCCTGATCTCAGTTGTAAACATAGAAAGCACTTGAACTTGCAACTTTCTCACTCAAACTGCAAACTAAAAGATTCAGTTCCCTTGGACAGATAACAGAGTGTAATCAAATGCTGAAATCAGGATTATTCACCAACGGCAGGAATTTTGCAAAAATTCAAACAGACTGCCAATATTTGATAAAATATCTGTAGAAGCATGTCCTAAGTTACATTGGCCCTACCTGCATCAAAGGAATCAGGGCCGCCAGTACTGGGGTTGTTGAGTAAATAGCTGCTTGTAAGCACCTCACTGCATGGTTATATTCATCATGTTGGATCACCCATTCCGATTCCCAATTTTCAGTCTGCAAAGGCAGCAACCATGAGTCCCAGTTCTCTTTGGCAATAATAGAGCAATCAAAATAAGTTAATATAAATGGAAAAATAAACCACCCCTCCAAAATAAGTTTCCAAAAGTAATTAAAGAAAAATAATATAGCAATCAAAATAACATCCCAAACAGATCTAACTGAATATGTATTAAAAAAAGGCCCCTCCAATGCAAAATTATTGATTCAAGATAAGCTGCAAATTCTTAAATCCTAAGGATGCATGGATTCCATGCAATGCCACTCTATAATCAACAATCAAAATAAGCAATCATATCAAGGGCTTCAATCTCCACATTGGTGAATTTACTTAATATAGTAATAACAAAGAATGTTTTGGATGGGGTAGAAGGACACTGATGAAAGAACTGAGAATAAATGAACCTTCACATCCACTTTTGGTAAAAGATTCCACAAAAAAAGGAGTCAAAAGAATTGAAACTTCACTGGCCAATCAAGGGCAATATCACTCCCATCACCAACACATTTACCTTTAATTCTGGCTCCACTACCCCACTTGGCTAATGGCATTTCATCATTGGACATTTAGCTGTAGCAACTACTAACATTAATTTAACCACTCGAACACTACAGGGTATAATTCTGTCTCCCTTTCCCACCTTTCTCGCAACAGTTCTCAACCAGCAATGGTTCATTTTGATTAAAACTATACTAGATGTGTCATTGACCCAAGTGCAAAGACTACTTGGTGATCAAACTGGAAACACAACCATACACAGCTCATGCATGCACAATTCATAAGAAAACCAGTAACTATACGGCTCTATTTTTCACTGGTCAAGCAAGCAAAATAAACAACATTGGGTAAACTGTCATACAATTATTTTAAGAAAAATAGGAGGAATCAACAGGCATTCCAATCTGATTAACACACACACATGCACACACATACATATACATGCATATAGAAAGAGACGGACACAGAAAGTGATTAAGAATCTGAAGGGACTAAGAACTCACTAAGAGCAGACAAATCAGGGACAAAATGCATATGGCCACCATTGTTATCGACAGATACCTCATTTTCAGCAGACTTCACACAGAAACCTTGAGGCTGGAAATCTTGTGGGAGATTTCTCTGCAGGTTAACATCAACCTCCACAGGTACTACTTGTTTGTGAAGGTCCTAGCAAGAATTTTTTTACCATTCATGACAGAAGTCTCTGAACCACATTCAAAGGAAGATTCATATTCATCACTTAAGAGTGCAATATGCGTTTCTGATCCCCCACCTTCATATCTGAATCTTGTAGCTGACATGTCTAGTTGAGAAGGAGAAACTGACATGCCTGTATATGTGGGACTATGAATTTGGTCAGAATACTTCCATTGCATGCCTTCTAGGATGCTAGAATAACAAAGTTGAGAGAATATCAAGCCAGTGATCATATTGAACATTGGCTGACCCTCAAATTCAGGTTCTTCATCAGGCTGAAAAAAACAAATTGACATTCAGATCTAGACATTTGCAGAAAACCAAAGACCACATTATAGTGCTATTGATAAATGCTGATTACAAAGAGAGAAAAAATATACTAATATTATAAGCACACAAACAAGAAATAATATGCACATCAATTTTTTACACTCTTACCCTAAACAAAGTATATGATTAAATCTGTAATTGATGCATACAAATACATATTTAATTAAATAAACCATGCATTTCGTGCATACCAACCATATCCAAAGCATAATCCTTGAAAATTGAAAGAACACAAGTAATGCTGTAAAATAGAAATGCAGCACGTATACCAAGAAAGCCCAGCCAGAAGGCTGAAAGATTATCCAACCAATTGTGCCTTACTTTTACCTTTGCCTCTCCCATCCCCTGCCTCAACTCATTAGGTTCCTAATGGTATACATATAGAAATCATATCAACAGCTGCTAGCCTCTTTACTACAAAAACAGGAATTAAGCACCGAAAAAAGGCTACTGCCTCATTAGATGTCTATTATGTGTATAAGTAGTATCATTATACAAATACAGGACAATATGTTTCCTGTACCCAAGATTGGTATGGCACATATCTTAGAAAGAACTCCGGTAGATATGTGATAATACCTAATACATGTATTTAGTTTTTTTAGCATGCTTCTGCAAAAAGGAAGCTACCTCTCATTTTTCAAAAAAAATAAATATTACTAAAACAAACATACAATTAAGCGCATAGATATATCACAACTAAAGATAGCTGGCAACAATGAAATTATAAGAGCAATTTTTCTCTAGCAGTCTAGAATTCATCAGATATGATAAAAATGAAGTGATATGAAAGCCTCTCCAAGAATCACCCCCCAAATTCCCAACTTTCAACTTACTAATAAGTGCAATAAAAAGACAAGATAGCACAATTTTTTTCACAGTACAAAATCTTGGAACAGCAATATTTGAAGAAGTAATTTGAAAATTTAACATATCATATAAACCAGCCATGTAGACTTCAAGCAATTGAAAGAGAATGATAACTAATTTCCTACAGCTTACAAATTCCAAAACTTTACCAACCTTCTTCTTTCTAGGCAATATTTGACATTACATATCCTTTCAAGTAACAACATATCCTTTTATCCTAACAGAAATATTAATGTTTCAATGGGGGTAGAGTTTCCATTATATTTTGTCTTTCCATATTTAATTAAATCATCAGACAAAAAGAAAATTAAACCTTCTAGCATTCTGGCATTCACCCTCAACATTGCCCTGCATAAATCGAAAAAGTATTGACTCTAAACGAACAACAAAATTTTCCTGCTCGACAATCAAGGTCCTAGATCAACACAAAGTGGAAATGGAAAACATTTGGCATCTAATGGAGAAAATGATTGATGATAAAATATGATTGATGATAAAATAAACAACATCATGAACATCAAACAAACATCATGATAGTGTAGTGTACCTCCTTCAAAGATCCATTTCCCTTTCGTTTACTGGATAAGTTGATTCCAATCCTTGTCATCCATGTATCAAAAATGCCATTGGTAGACATCAAATTCAAATCATCGGTTTCTAGATGCTTAATAAACTCCAATGAAACCTAGAATCATTGGCAAAAATATATGGGTTACATCATACATGCAAAACATATCAATAAAGAAGTTTTATCAAATAGAATAAAATGAACTACAACATGCAATAAATTTTACAGTTCCAACTTCCAAGAAATTTCATATGATAACCAAGTGCACTATCCCAATGAAGTTATGATAACAAATACAAAATGTATGAAACTAATCAAGCTTCTATTTTCACAAGACAGCTAGAGAACTACATAAGAAGTATTATGCTACACAATTGACATACAAAACTTTATCCCACTTTCAAGTCCTATATATTTTCTTGGCAATTGCAAAGATAAATAACAGAATAAAGAAAATTTTAAGCTGCAGATACAAGGTTAATGTCAAAATTAAGAATAACTGATTTAACACATTACACATGCAAGATTGGTTGTCATCCATTTTCTTTCCTATTTAAATAAAACCGGGCTAATGTAGATCTTTGCTGGTAAACATTTCTCAACTCCTCTAGAATTCTAGTGAATAGCATGCTCAAGCAAATGCCAAAAAATAAGCTCAACAATTTAAAACATACACAAAAAAAAAAAAAAATGAATGTTATACCAAATACTTGAAGTGATTCATGACGGGATGATTGTGTTTATATGTCCCTTTCAATAAAACACAGAGTACACCACTTGCCTCTGTCCAATTATGTTGCCTGACCAATTTTTGCAAAAGGCGACAAAATCTAGCACGATTTTGTGGTTGCAGTTTATTAGAGCCTAGTCTAAGAATGTAAGTGGTCTGGATATTAAGAACATGATTCCCTTATAAAATTTTTCTAATGTTGCTGTATGTTCACATTCATCTTCAGCTATTGCATTGAAATTCCATTTGCGTTTCTTTGATTCTTCAGTACTAGTGCCATCTAATCTAATTCTGCAATTTTCAGACATCCCTACGGCGCCCAAATACAAATAATCTGCACCAAATCACATCAAATCAAAACCAAATAACTTGTGAGAAAAAAAAATAGATTCAGATTGAGGGTTTGATAACGTGTGCACTTACCTAATTTCAATTAACTATAAGAGAACTAGCTTCTGTTGTAATTAAAGCTTTGCATTTCAATCTGATACAAGAGAAAACACAAGCTAAAATCCAAACACAGTAGTGTGCCAATTAACCCCAATCAAACTATTCGAACCGAAATATGCCCTCCAACAAGCCCAAATTCACTTACAAGAATAAAGAATCTAAGAATAAATAATCTTTAAGTTTTGTGTACCGAATAAAAAGAACAAATATAAAAAGAACAAAAATTGGAACTTTACATGAAATAAGAAAAAAATTGAAGCATTCTAATGAGTATCATAAGTAAAGGATAGGGTTGGCAATTTGTGTTAACAGGTCATGTCAAGACATGAATATATTAAACAGATATGGCCAACCTAAACACAACCCATTTAATTAATTGTGTCAAAGTTAGGAAGAACCCATAATAAAGCCCCTAAATTTTGACACTTTATTCTATTGAACCCCCCAACTTTTATTGTATTTTATTAAGCCCCCAATCTTTCATTTTCCTATAAATTAAGGACAAATTAGACTGAAGTAATAAAATTGTGTAACAATTCAAGTTCGTTGTTGCTATATATGCCATTATGAAAGGTTTAGAGATACATTTTATGAAGAATGAAAGAAAAAAAGGTGAGGGCAAAGGGTAAGAAAAAATATCCATGGAGGTTATCTGCTTCAATTGATAAATCTAATGACACATTCACTGTTAAAACTTACCACCGACATCACAATTGTGGAGAGTAAACAAAATTTATTTCATAATTTTGTTACTTCAATCTAATTTTTCCTGAATTTATATGAAATAAAAGATTGAGAACTTAATAAAACACAATAAAAGTTGTGGGGCTCAATAGAATAAAGTGTCAAAGTTCAGAGGCTTCATAATGGGTTAATCCTCAAAGTAATAAACCCAAACACAGTTCACTTAAGTAATAGGTTGCACAACACAACCCGTGTAACCCGTTTAACATATACATGTCTAAATGTGTTCAGACACGTTACAAACACGATAATGACACGTTTAACACATTTTAATACGTTTAACACATTTAAACAAAATTATAAAATATAATAAAAATCAATTAAATTAAACACACAAATAATATCATATTATAAAAATTTAAATTTTAAATCTTAAATAGTAATATTAGGTTCAATCATCCATCCAAATTCTAAATATCATTATAAAACTTCATACAAAATATTAAATTGTCCAAAAACATATAAAATATATAACAATGCTAATTCCAATTTCCTTCAAGCTCTTGGTTCATCCACTTGCACATATAATTTGTAAATCAGAGAGGTAGTAGTGTTATAATTCAGAAAAAAAAAAAAAAAAAAAAAAAAAAAAAAAAAACAAATTTCAAATATAATTCAAAGCACATCTTAAATATAATGAAGAGAAAAAAGAAGAATGAAAAAAACAATTAAATTGACTGGTGCATAATACAATAAACATGATTATAATAGAAGTGGAATAATTGCAGTTGACAAGAATGGTGAAGGTGATTCTTTAACAGTTCAAGGTACTATTAATATGGTGCCAAAAAATAACACAAGAAGAATGAAAAACAGGATTCTTGTTTCCGATTCCGAATTTAAATTGAGTAGAGTATCCTATTGCCCAAATGGTCTCCAGTTCCATTCAACTATAATTCTTAAGAAAAACTTTATATTGCATAAACTAATTCACATTCTGGTATAAATGGAGTGGAAATGGATAAATGATGCTCATGCACAAAAAGAACATGAACATTAGGCCAATCAATCATTAAAGATATGAAACGAGTCAAATCCTTATGCTCCCTGAGAGTCCCAATTAAATAACATGCTAAATTCCCAAGCTTGACAAGATGACATAACTAACCGGTGAACCATTCAAAAATCAACATCCAAAGTTACAATTCCAACTTTTATCACAATCACCACATGGTTTAAACTCATTACAAACCAAAAAGAAATCAAAAGAATTGAGCTACTAACTAAACTTCTAATTAAGGATTACACAAAATAAAATTCCGCGATCCTATCTATAACTATAAGCATCAATTAGCTGAAAACACAATGTGTATACGATGCATGCATAAAATTGGGAAAAAAATTAAAAGAATAAAAAGAATAGTAGCCGAAAATGAAACTTACTTAAGAGCTAGTTTTCTATAAGCAGTTTTAATCTCTTGATCAGTAGAATCTCAATTCTAAGCGATATTGATGAGGAGGAGGAGGAGGAGAAAGGGAGAACGAAGCCAAAATTGAGGAGAGGCAAGGGCGGAAAAATACAGAGAACGGCGATGTTGAGAAGAAGCGAGGGCGGAACGCAAGCAAAAAGGAAGGCAGCGTTCTTTTTACTCTTATTTCATGAAAAAAGTGACTTGAACCGAAGAGAACAACCGATGCCATTATTCATAATTCCCACCACATTCAAATTATCAGACTCAAAAATAAGAGAACTCGTAGGAATTCAATTTAAAAGTTCAAAATCACTTCGTTTTTAGTAGTGTTATTTACGTTTGTTCAGGTTGATTTATTATTTAGTACTGGAAAAATTATAAATTTGGTATTTTAACTTTTGTGATTTTTTTAATTTGAGTTTTTGAATTTTTTTTTTTATAATTAAATGTCTGAATTTTTAAAAAGTATATCAATATAGTATTTTTAACATATTTAATATTAATAGAGTACTAATTCAGATTAAACATAATCCATTTTTATCATAATTAGTGGTTATGTCTTGTGTCATGTGTATTGCATTATTTAAAGAATAAAATTAATCTTATTAAAAATTATAAATTGATAAAAATAATTTCAATATTAACTTAATCCCATAAATATGGAGGGTGACTAAATAAAAGTAATTTTATTCTTTAAATAATATAACACATGTAGCAAATGATATGACTGTGATAAAAGTGAATTTTATTTGATCTGACTAAGGAACCAATCAATATTAAATTGGTCAAAAACACTATATTTATATATTTTTCTAAAGTTCAGATACTTGATTAAAAAAAAAATTTAGACACTCAAATAAAAAAATCACAAAAATTGAGAAACCAAATTTGTAATTTTTCCTTTAGTATTAAGGTTAATATTAAAACAATGTAGTTTTATTATAAAATTATATAATTTTTTATTGTAACTAATATTTTTATTGTAATTAAAACAATGTAGTTTTAATATTTCGTTTTCCATAAAGTTGAACATAATATTGCTTTATCTATTATTTTCCTTTTATCTATAGGTAAATGACCAAAATAGTGTCATGTATATCTTTGAGTATTCTCTTTAGAAGTGTTTGTCTTTTGATCATGATTAATATTATGCATAATATTTATGGCATATAGATGCTTCTTGATGCATGCAATAATGCAGTTTGAAGTTTGAATTGATATGAGTTTCAAAGAAGACCTATATTCAACAGCATTTACATTTTGATTATCACATAAAAGATGGAACAATTATCAGGAAGCACTAAAGAGAAATCTCTAGGCAGCACACAATTTTTTGTATTGTTTTTGGCTAAATTATTTTTAAGGCCCCTAAAATTTTACATACAATTCTGCTAAGTCTTATATATTGTTTTACTTTGTTAACCACTTTTTTTTTTAATCTATTGTATTGAACCCTTTTTACATATATTATTAGTTATTTTAACTTTGAAAAAATAAAAAAAAATTAATGCAACATAATTCAATTTAGGTGATTCGATTTATGTACAAAATAAGAATATGAGAATTTTTTGGAATATTAAAAAAAAATATGAGGTTAATAATAGTAAAGAATTGTATGAGAAATCAATATAATATACTTGTAGTAGCAGTGACTTATTTGTTGATAATAAAGTTTAGAAGATTATCAAAGATTTTAAGATTTTGCGGTGATTATGATCTTTACCAATTACTTTGTTAGATCAAAATTAATAGGAAAATTGATTTTTCTCCGGAAAATTTTTTAATTTATTTTAATTTGCTTTTTTAATTTTATTTGTGTCAATCCTATCTAATTTTATTTGAAGGTTCTAATTAAATTTTTAAAAATTACTTTTAGATCCTATAAAATAAATTTAATAATTTTTATTTTTTAAAACAAAATTTTAAAAATATTCTCAAGTTTTAGTCTTATCACTTTTAAAATAATTCAAAAATTACTTTTAACTTTTTATATATCAATAAAAAATAATAGAAAACAAAATTTATAATCTCTAAATTAGTTTATTATATAGACTAATATTAATAAGAATAATTACTTTTAACTATCGCCTACAAATCTTTTCAAAAAAAAACTATCATTATGAATAATAATAAATTTTTAATTTTTTAGGAAATAAAATATTTTTTATAATCTTAACTAATATTTTTAGTATCTCAAAATTCTTTTTTTTCTTCATTTCATACTTTTTTATTTAACCACTATTAAAAAAATTTAAAATTTTTTGGGCAAAAAAAATTTTTAAATAATACGGTAAAAACTTAAAAATTAAATTTTAATATAGTTAGAACTTAAAGATTTTTTTAGTAAAAAAAGTTTTTAAAATTATACAAAAAATTAGAAATTAATTTTTAAATTTATATGGAGAGTGCCAAAATTAGAATTTGAAATCATGTTCTATATTTTTTTTCTTATAAGAAAAAAAGGATAAAAAATTTAATAAGTGCTAAAATTATTTTTTAAGAAATTAAAAATAATTTTTAAAATATAGTTACATCTTTCAAAGTAGATCTACATCCAGTTCTACACGAATTACAAAATCTAAAGCACAATCAATCTTATTACTCAACTTTGGAATCATGTCATTAAAATACAATTTAACTTTGTTATTATATCATTTTTCCGATCATTATTCTTTATTTTATTTTTATTTTTTTATCAACTGCATATTTAATGATTATATGTACCTACTTATGATTAATTATATTCAGTAGTTACACTAAGATTTTATATATATATATCATTCATTTTAATTTTTTAATTTTAAAATTTAACTTAAATAATTAATAAATTTTTATTTTTATTTTAGATTCTTTATTTAATTATTATTTCTATTAATAATAAGTAACCAAATAAAAACATTATAATAATTTTTTAAGTTTATAATATTATAAACTGTTTAATTAATTTATAATTTATTAAAATTATTTAATTATTTATTTTTAAATATATATATATATTATCGATAGTCCGCGCAACATATGGGTAGACAACTAGTTAATATTAAATACTGAAACTGTATAATTTTATGAAAATTATATTGATACAAATCTAACTATTTATATTAAAATTAATTACTTTTGATAATATTAAATCATTAATAATAACTTACACCAAATTTATGTAACTTTTTTAGTATTAACATTAATTGTTACTAAATTATATAACTTCAGTATTTTATTATATTTATTTGTTTTATATTTAATTTAATGTTGTTATATATCAAAATTCTATTATATATAATATTATCAAGACTATATATATGTCTAAACTATATATTATTAATACAATATGCAATTGACAATACTGATTTATACTAAAGTTAAAGCTACATAATTTTATTATGGATATACAATGCAATTGACAATACTAACAATAGTATAAATGTTTATAAATAATAATAATTCACCAAAACTATATATGAATCTATATTGACACGATTGACAATACTATCTTATTCTAAAAATATATAATTTTATTATATGTAATAATAATATTATTTAACGCTAAAGATATATAACTCTATTATATGTAATAATATCAAAATTATATATATGTCAAGCCTATATACTACTAATACGATATGCAATTGACAATACTATCTTACACTAAAGTTTAAAAATACGTAATTTTATCATGGATACTCAATGCGATTAGTAATACCAACAATAGCATAAATGTTTATAGAGAATGATAATTCACCAAAACTATATATTAATTTACATCAACATAATTCACGATCCTATCTTATACCTAAAATATATAATTCTATTATATGTAATAATAATATTATCTAATACTACAGAAATGTAATTCTATTATATATAACAATATCAAGACTATATATTGTTGATATAATTAACATTACTAGTTTGCACTAAAAAAATATATAATTATATTATAGATGCATAAATTTTTATTTTATATATAAGTTTGATGTTGATTTTTTTTTAAAAAAGTAATGGAATGATTCTTGTCTTGTACTATTGCTACCACTAATCATTTCAGTTCTAGGGTTGTTACTTGTGAGTTGTTTCTTGTGGGCAAAAGTGAGTGAACTCGCTTCGTGGTTTTTAATTATTATTATTATTGTTGTTATTACTAATATTATTATATTATGTGATTTTGTGAATTTAGTTAACTGAATTAGTAGTATTTTGAGTTCCGCTGGTTGGAATTTTCTTGGATTCTAGTTTTTTTAATTTTTTTTACCCCTTTACAATTATTTGATCAAAAATTTGTAGTTTTTGATTTTTGTTGTTTTTTTTATTGTTAATAATAAAATTAGGTTATAAATAAAATTTTTACTTGTATTAGTATTAATAATAAAAATAATAATTTTTTTGATATATTTTATAATTTTTTTGTTATTATTCTTTTAACAAAAATCAACAAACTAAAATAACAAAAACAACTGAAACAACAAAACTATATAATTTTTATTAAAAAATAAAAAGAACAAAAAAAATTATAATAAAAGTACAAAAAATGAAGTTGTTGCAATGCATGTAGAAGAACAATTGGCAAAGGGAATGCCAAAAATGAAAAAGAAAAAAAATAGAACCTAAAAGTGAAAACACAAAAGACCAAAATTGAAAAGAACAATTGAGCGAAAACAAAACTGAAAAAGCGAAGGTCAAATGGCTCATGCAATAATATTTTCTCAACTTGTTAATATATGTTTAAACGGATTAGGCATATTCAATCCTTTTAAATATGATTTTATTTATATTTTAAATGGGTTAACCTTTTTATAACCTAAACATATTTATACTAAATCCAAATTTATTTAATTTTATATCCATAAACGCCTAATTTTAGGATAGTTGAGTGTAGATATAATAGTGAATCTGACGATGAAAATTGATTGTAAAATTATATTTATTGAATCTGATTTATTGATTTTGGACTAAATTGTAAATTCATTTTTTAGGACTTACTTTAAATTTTATTTATTTCAATTATTTTTTTCATAATTTTTTAAAAAATGTAAAATAATAAAAATAAATTTTCAAAAATAAATTTTTAGAAGAAAAAAAGGTGGCAGCGCCAACTTCTACCCAAGAGGAATTCAATTTATAAAATAAATTACAAAGTGTTTTTAATGGCCAAAAGTTGCCATAAATGGCCACATGAATGGTGTAATACCCTATATATTACTTAAATAAAAGGGATATTTTTTTTTTATCAAATCATATATTAGTAAGTTTATAATATATATATATATTACTTAAATAAAAGGGGTATTTTTTTTTTATCAAATCATATATTAGTAAGTTTATAATATAGTATATATATATATATATATATATATATATATATATATATATATGAGTCTCACCGGTGCAAGGGAAGGAGATTGGCACCGGAATGGAGGGAAATGGTGGCCGGACGAAGCTTGGGCGATTTTTGGAGCAACTCTAGGGTTTTGTAAATTTTTTTAGCTCGATCTAGATTGATTCATGCAAACTCCCTTTACAAATGTAATTCCTAGTAGCTCAATCTACCTCTAGGAATTTTTGTATAATTTTTGGAATTTATTTTGATTTTTGGTAAATTTTTGAATATTTTAATATTATTTTAGGAATTTTTGGGAATTAATTATAAAAATAATAAATAATAATAATATTTGGTATTTTGGTGTTATTATGAGTTGATATTAATTTTAGGGTAAAGAAAATAAATTTTTTTGAATATTATACAATTTTTAGGAATTTTTATACTTTATGTCAAAATTTAATTATTAGGCTAATTATATTTTTTAGAAGAAATTAAAAAGCCATTAATATGTTTTAATTATATTAAGAATTTAACATTGAGAAAATAAGTTTTGGATAATTAAATAATTTTAAGGAAATTTTTTTTAGTATATATATATATAGCACATTATGTAATTTATATATTCTAGGGGTAAAAATATAATTTTACACTAAGTATGATATATATATATATTTTTTAATTAGTTTTATTACTATCTAAAAGGGTTTAGACAATTTTATAAATTAATTGATATAATTTCCTAGTAGTGTAAAATTTTAAATGTCAAATTCCCAATATATATATATATATATATATATATTCATATAATACATTACCAAGGTTTTAATTTGGATAATAATTATATTTATATTGTTGGTGATGGAATACAAATTGAATTGTTTAATTTTGAATAATTAAGATTTTATATATGTTATTTATTTTTAGTATGTGTGTATGTAAAATATATATATATATATATATATATATATATATATATATATATATATATATATATGTATGTATGTATTTTGAGAAATAAATATTATTAATTTTTGATATTTGTTTGAGCTGTGATCTCGGTCGGGGCAAATTGTAGCTTTGAAAGCCCGACTCGAGTGTGGGTGGTTGTGGCTATTAGAAGTGCATTTTTCTATGCAGGTATGGCTCTACCTTCGATAGAGAGATGTCCGTTTTACAGAGGAGACTCTGCCGAAATTTTGATAGATTTTCTCGTAAAACGTGATATTCGTAAAATTTCTACCGTTAGTTAGGTTAAATCCTGTCTGTTGAGTCTCGTCCGATTTTCCTCGAGTCAGTCTAGAATTTTATTATTTTGTTGATTTCTGATTTCGATTTCTTAGTCATGTTTTAAAAGTCGATTCATTATTTTTCTTTTAGAGCATATCAGAGTAGAAGCTGTGAGACCGAGGCAGACGCGTGGTCGTCAGCCTTCACATTCATCCTGTAAGTTAATAGAATGATCTGTGCGTGTGTTTATTTAAAGAATGCATGCGCTCGTATTTTTATTATATTGATTATATGATTTATTTAATTTAATGCTGTTATTTAAGATTTAAACGTATTTTATTTATTTAAAATCGATTTTGAGAAAATTTTGGTAGAACGGGCTACCTGTGTAATACCCTATATATTTATTTAAATAAAGGGATTTTAAATAGTGTTACTAATGAGTACTTTTACATTATATTATATTTATGTTAATATTAATTTTAGGGATATTAATTTATGTGAGTATTATTTGTTTATTTTCTAGAATTTCATTGTCTATTATTATCATTATTACTATTATTGCTATTTAAAATGATATTAAATTTTGAGGCTATGCATGTGTGCCTATAGATAAATATACATATATGTATGCATATTGGTAGGTTGTATACTAAATATATACATGTATATGTCTATACATATATAAACATATATATGTATGTGTACATCTATATGTCATACATATATATCTTTATAAGCAATAGTATAAAGTATATTATATATATATATATATATATATATACATACACTCATCAACACATCAAAAACACCCACACCAACTCCCTCATTTCAGTCCGTCCCCTCATCCTCACCTAGCTTTCTCTGCTGCTGCAGAATTCTTTTTCTTCTTCTTCTTCTTCTCTTCCTCACGCAGCAGCTGTTCCTCTCTTCCTCGCGCAGCAGTTTCTTCTTCTCTTCGTGCGGCAGCAGCCCTGCGTCTTGTCTGTGCAGCTTCGTTGCTCGGTGATGCCATCTCCTGGAAGTGTCCATCAGCCCTTCGCCTCCATGTGAGCAGCCTCATCCTCCCATCTTCACTGACAGCAGCAAGCTCTTCCCCTGCTCTGTTTCCGCTGCTTGAAGGTGAGAGATGCTCACCTGTTTTCTTTCTTTTCTCCCTTTAATTTTCTGTTTGATCTTAGCAATTCTAGGATGATTAGTGTTGGTTAGCATGTAATTGAGTTTTTGGTAGTTAAACTAAATTTACAGAAATTTAGTTAATGTTCATTTGGTTATTTAGATGGTTATTTAGCTATAATTAGCAATTAGGGAGATTATTATGGGTTATTTTGAGCAAATTAATTTATTGAGATTTTAGGTAATTATTCTGATTTTTTTTTTAGTGAATTTTAGAACTCAAATCATAATTTTTGAGATTTTTATACTATTTTTATAACTATAGTTAAGTTTATGCCAAATTTGATTTTTAGGGTAAATAATATTTTTGGGAGGAATTTGTTGGTTAATTAAATGTTTTAATTACATTAAGAAAATGTATTTTGAGAAAATGAATTTTTGACATGATTAAATAGTTTTTAGGAATTTTTTTTAGTAGTAAAAGCTCATTATGTATTTTAGGGGGGTAAAAATATAATTTTACACTAAATATGATAAATATATATATATTTTGATTAGTTTTATTAATAATTAAAGGGTTTAGATAATTTTTAGAAATTAATTGACATGATTTCCTAAGTAATGTAAATTTTGAATAATGGAGATTTTGTATAATTTTTATCTATTCTAATATGTATGAATGTGATATGTATTTAAGAAACACATATTATTAATTTGTGATATTTTATTTGAGTTGTGATCTCGGTCGGGGCAAATTATATTTTGGGAGCCCGACTCAAGTGTGGATGATTTTGAAAGTAGAAGTGCATTTTCTATGCAGGTCTGGCTCTACCTTTGGTAGAGAGATGTCCGTTTTACAGAGGAGACTCTGCCGAAATTTCGGTAGATTTTCTCGTAAAACGTGATATCCGTAGAAAAATGTCTACCGTTAATTAGGTTAAAACCTGTCTGTCGAGTCAGTTTGGAATTTCATTGCTTTGTTGATTTTTGGGTTCGGTTTCCATAGTCATATTTTAAAGGTCGATTATTATTTTCCTTTAGATCATTTCGGAGCAGAAGCCGTGAGGCCGAGGAAGACGCGTGGTCGTCAGCCTTCGCATTCATCCTGTAAGTCGATAAAATGATCTGTGCGTGTGTTTATTTAAAGAATGCATGCGCTCGTATTTTTATTATATTGATTATATGATTTATTCAATTTAATGCTATCATTTACGATTTAAATGCAAATTATTTATTTAAAATCGATTTGAGAAATTTTGGTAGAACGAGCTACCTGGTGGGCTTCACCAGGACTATGTGCACATGGTAGAGATTGAGAGATGGATCCGTGATATATATGATTGATGAATGTTAAACTGGGACGGGTGCCTCGGTGGAAGCCATTGCTCTCGGGGACCGCCAGTGATTGTAAGGTTATTAATGGACTGGGATGGGTGCCTCGGTCGATGTCTTTGCTCTCGGGGACCGCCAGTGCCATATATTAGGATTAAGTGAATGACTACGGCTTGGTGCCTCGGTTGATGCCCTTGCTCTCGGGGATCGGTAGTCTAGTTGGAATAAGTGGGCCCAGTTGGCCGTTTAGACTTGGGTTTAGGGTTCTACCGAGATTTTCCAAAAGCTATACTTATATATTATAAATTATTTTCACTATAAATATATATAGTTTTCAAAAAGGTTTTCAAACCGTACAACTCTTTTATTGACTTACTCAGTGAGGTCTGATTCCCCTCAATTTATTTTTTTCAGGAGCTTGGGAGTTCGACCTCAGACTACCTCTACGCCGGATTTCTTCTTCACCGGCTATTTTATGTAGGTCATTATAAGTTGTACTGTGTACTAATCTAGGTTGCTGCAGTAGTATATATATTAAAGATTTGTATGATTTAAACATAATTATGTAATTTATTTGTGTAAACCACGCTTGCGTATAAGATTCAATCTGATTTATAATATGAGATGTTGAAATACATTATTATTTAAGCAGTTGAATTTGTGTATTCTGAGAAAAATCAGTTTGATAATGTGTTTTGTTTTAAAGTAAAGTTTAATATGTGAATGGTTTTATTTTCTTTTTCCTTCAGGCTTACTACGGGTTTCGGGGGCCTTATGCTTACCCATTCCCTAGTGCCGGTCACGTGCCCTTGGGTTCGGGTCGTGACAACCTGGTGGACTTGATCAGGACTATGTGCACATGGTAGAGATTGAGAGATGGATCCGTAATATATATATGATTGGTGAATGTTAAACTGGGACGGGTGCCTAGGTGGAAGCCTTTGCTCTCGGGGACCGCCAGTGATTGTAAAGCTATTAATGGACTGGGATGGGTGCCTCGGTTGATGCCTTAGCTCTCGGGGACCACCAGTGCCATATATTGGGATTAAGTGAATGACTATGGCTTGGTGCCTCGGTTGATGCCTTTGCTCTTGAGGACCGGTAGTCTAGTTGGAATAAGTGGGCCCGGTTGGCCATTTAGATTTTTGGTTTAGGGTTTTACCGAGATTTTTCAAAAGTTATACTTATATATTATAAATTATTTTCACTATAACATAGTTTTAAAAGGCTTTCAAACCGTACAGTTCTTTTATTGACTTACTCAGTGAGGTCTGATTCCCCTCAATTTATTTTTTTCAGGAGCTTGGGAGTTCGACCTCAGTCTACCTCCACGCCGGGTTTCTTCTTCACCGGCTATTTTATGTAGGTCATTGTAAGCTATACTGTGTGTTAATCTAGATTGCTGCAGTAGTATATGTACTAAGGATTTGTATGGTTTAAATATGATTGTGTAATTTTATTTGTGTAAACTACGCTTATGTATAAGATTTGAATTCAATTTATAATATGAGATGTTGAAACATATTTTTATTAAGTAGTTTGATAATATGCTCTGTTGTTAATTAAAGTCTAAAATATGAATGGTTTTATTTTCTTTTCCTTTAGGCTTACTATGAGTTTCGGGGGCCTTATGCCTACCCATTCCCTAGTGCCGATCACGTGCCCTCGGGTTCGGGTCGTGACATAAAGAGTTTCCATCGTAATATAAATTTTCGATTGAAAATTTACATTTCCGATAAGAAATAAAGTGGTCTATAATTTTATATATATATATTTTTATTTAATTTAATTTATATAATTATCCTGATTTTTACTGATTGTTATTTTTGTTTTATTTGATAAATGTGTTTGTTTTATTTGATAAATAGATTTTTTTATATATTATTTTATTTTAATCCTGTAATCAATTTAGGGTTACAAAATGTTTTGTTTATAAATACATTATTTTCTTTCACTAAGAGGCTTTTAAGGTTTTATTATATTTTTCTCTGTCTTCCTTATCTTTAGTTGTGAGCCAAAAAATGCAATCCTCTCTCTTATTTTCAAGTTATTTTCTTTTGATTTCTTGCCATAAATCATATCAAAATAGAAACTGAAATCACAAACAAAATAAAAGTCACAAACTTTCTATTAACAGTGATTATTCTTTTCTTTTGAGAGAAATTAATTATGCATCCATTAAATTATCTATTCTCCACTTCTTTCTCTTTTTATTTTGTTTGGTTATTTTATTTTATTTTATTGTGATTTTATTTAATGTTAATTTTAATTTTGTTCGTTTGCTGAGCCTTATTTATTTATTTTTGAATTTTTTATTATTCATTTGTATTGGAAGAATCAATTTCAAATCGGTACTTCACTGTTTCATTCACTTTTTACTTGTTTTTTATTGTTTCTTATGGACAAACTTTTGTTTTCCCTTGTTTTGTTACTTTTGTTTTATAACTTATTTATTTCTTCGTTTAACTTTTTTACTTTATTTTTTAATTTCAATTTTCATTCATTTATTTTACTAGTATTTATATCCATTATTTATTGTTTTTTGTCTTGTTTATTTTTCTCTATTTATCTTATTTCATTATTTTTATTTTATCTTGATTTAATTTAATTCTAATTTCAATTTTAACTTTGTTTAGTTACTAATCTTTACTTATTTTGTTTTTTTATGTTTATGATGGTGGGATGACTTTCTGTGACAATAAACACGTGATTAAATCAAGGAAAACCCATAAAAATCCATGAAATACTATGGATTAAATTTTTTATTTTAATTTCACATAGATTTTAGATTTTAGGTTTTCTGAATGTTTTATTTATTTATTTTTTATTTCTATGTTTTATTGTTTCATAGTATTTTCATTGTGTAAAGCCAAAAAAGAATTGTTTGATTTGGTTCAGGAACTTGAGTTCAAGCAGATGCAAACACTGACTTAAAAAATGTCCAAGATGGATGAGTTTATGAGAGTGTAAGGCATGAGATATTCATTTGACTTCGATGATGTGCTAGATAAGTTCAAAATGCTTCAGCTATACAAATTTAATGGCACTGGGGACTTGAGAACACGTCTTTACTAGTATTCAATTGCCCTGAACACTATCAAAGCTCTTTTAATAATGATCACTAGACTATTTATACTATTTTTAGAAGGCATAACAGTGAACTGGTATTAAGGGCTGGAAAGTCCTACTCAAACTAACTAGAGAGAGTTGTCTAAAGCTAAAAGTGAAAAAAAATAGAACCTAAAAGTGAAAACACAAAAGACCAAAATTTAAAAGAACAATTGAGCCAAAACAAAACTGAAAAAGCGAAGGTCAAATGGCTCATGCATATAATATTTTCTGAACGTGTTAATACATATTTAAATGGATTAGGCATATTTAATCATTTTAAACATGATTTTATTTATATTTTAAATGGGTTGATCTTTTTATAACCTAAACATATTTATACTAAATTTAAATTTATTTAATTTCGTATTTGTAAGTACCTTATTTCAGGATAGTTGAGTGTAGATATAACAGTGAATCTGATGATGAAAATTGACTGTAAAATTATATTTATTGAATCTGATTTATTGATTTTGGACTAAATTGTAAATTCATTTTTTAGGACTTACTTTAAATTTTATTTATTTCAATTATTTTTTAATAATTTTTTAAAAAATATAAAATAATAAAAATAAATTTTTAAAAATAAATTTTTAGAAGAAAAAAAGGTGGCAGAGCCAACTTCGGTCCAAGAGGAATTCAATTTGTAAAATGAATTATAGAGTGTTTTTAATGGCCAAAAGTGGCCATAAATAGCCACATGAATGGCCATTATTGGCCAACAATTAAAAACAAAGAAGTAAAGAGTTTTCATCGTAATATAGATTTTCAATTGAAAATTTATATTTCCGATAAGAGATAAAGTGGTCTATAATTTTTTTATATTGTTTGTTTTTATTTAATTTAATTTATATAATTATTCTGATTTTTATTGATTGTTATTTTTATTTTATTTGATAAATGTGTTTGTTTTATTTGAAAAAGAGATTTTTTAAAATATTATTTTATTTTAATCCTATAATCAATTTAGGATTACAAAATGTTTTGTTTATAAATACGTCATTTTCTTTCTCAGAGAGGCTTTTAAGGTTTTATTATATTTTTCTCTGTCTTTCTTATTCTTAGTTGTGAGCAAAAAATGCAATCATTTCTCTTATTTTCAAGTTATTTTTTTTTGGTTCCTTACCATAAATCATATCAAAATAGAAACTGAAATCACAAACAAAATAAAAGTCATAAACTTTCTATCAACGGTGATTATCTTTTGAGAGAAATTAATTATGCATCCATTAAATTATCTATTCTTCACTTCTTTATCTTTTTATTTTGTTTGGTTATTTTATTTTATTTTATTATGATTTTATTTAATGTTAATTTTAATTTTGTTCGTTTGCTGAGCCTTATTTATTTATTTTTGAATTCTTTATTATTCCTTTGTATTGGAAGAATCAATTTCAAATCGGTACTTCACTGTTTCATTCACTTTTTACTTGTTTTTTTATTGTTTCTTATGGACAAACTTTTGTTTTCACTTGTTTTGTTACTTTTGTTTTATAACTTGTTTATTTCTTCGTTTAACTTTTTTACTTTATTTTTTAGTTTCAATTTTCATTCATTTATTTTACTAGTATTTATATTCATTATTTATTGTTTCTTGTCTTGTTTATTTTTCTCTATTTATCTTATTTCATTATTTTTATTTTATCTTGATTTAATTTAATTCTAATTTCAATTTTAACTTTGTTTAGTTACTAATCTTTACTTATTTTGTTTTTTTATGTTTATGATTGTGGGATGACTTTCTGTGACAATGAACACGTGATTAAATCAAGGAAAACCCATAAAAATCCATGAAATACTATGGATTAAATTTTTTATTTTAATTTCACATAGATTTTAGATTTTAGGTTTTCTGAATGTTTTATTTATTTATTTTTTATTTCTATGTTTTATTGTTTCATAGTATTTTCATTGTGTATTTAATTTAGTTTTGGTTTTGTAATTATTTTTATACATAGGTTGTAATAGTCCCAGTAGTGGAATAATAGTGAAGCAATTTACTTTTCTGCACATTAAAATTGGATAGTAAATTAAGTTCACTTGGTAAAAGCTCTAATTAAAATTAACGGGATAGTAGATTAATTTAGATTGCATGTAAACTAAATTAGGGTTAGAATCACTGGATGTATGTTTATTATTTTATTTGTTTTGTTCATTTGTTATTTGGGCTTTTTTATTTTTTGTATCGTTTTAGGCCTTAAGCCCACATTAAGCTCTAACTCATTGATTAATAGGCTTTTAAAATTAATTTTTAAATTAACTTTAAAATTAATTTAGGCCCATTAGGTTAATTTAGACATAGGCTCACCTTTAGTTTAATTAAAATTAACCTAGATTTAGTTTAGCTCACTTAAAGTATTTTTTTCATAATTTGCAGACTTTAGGGCTGTTTCATTTAATAAAATCAATTAGATTTAAGCCCATTAGTTTAAAGCCTTTCATAAATTGTAGAATTAGACTCACTTTTTTTGGGAATTAAAATCAATAGATTTAGGCTCATTTAAATAAAAATTAAATAGGAATTAGGTCCATTAGCTTTTAGACTTGCTTGTAAATAAAATATATAGAATTAGCTAACGTTAAATAAAATCAATGTTGACTAGACTAATTTAGGGGTGTTGTGCTATATGGACGCATTTTTATGTACCTTTTCATAACTAGTTATCTTAAAGTTAGATGGATATTAAATAGGGTTTAAATGAATTTGTATGTAAACAGGGAATAATGAAATAACTAATAAAGTAATTCTAAATGAACACATGACTGAAAGAAGTTAGTATTTCATATCCAGAATCTTCTGGTTGTGGTGCTAACTTTCTTTTAGATAATCGAGTTACCACCATTTATTAGTTGTCCTAGTTATTATCTTGGGTGGTGACTTCATCATCTCTATGCTATGTCTGTGTGATATAGTAGTGTATTCTTTAGAACTTTGAACTCAAACAGTGTCGCAGTTACTAAAATCTTGGATGCATGCTAAACCTTACCATTTACAATGGTGACTCCACTGGGGATAAGAGATACTAATTCTATTTGTGTTCTTTAGAATCATTTTATTAATTATTATTTTATTCTTGCATTCATTTTTCATGCCCCTATTAACGGATGACGTTGGTTTATGGTTCAATGATTCCATTAGCTTAATGGGATTATAGATTAGCTAACCATCACTCTTAGCCTTAACTCACTTCAAAAGAGATTACCGAGATCATATGACCAGAGTCTGTAATCTAAATCTCAAAGGGGGTAGTCTTCTCTCAAGTTTATAAAGGATGTTGGGCCCCTCTAACCTTGGCTTGTAACTCAAATCTTAAAGAATGGCATCTTGTTAAGAGGACCTTAACTTTTCCACCAGACTCAGCTCATGTAGTAGCCTAGTTACTTCCCCTAGGAATTACCTAAATTGCTTGTGTTTATTGCCATGATGTATTTCTATCTATAAAGGCCCAAGCCCTTACTTTTGAGGCCCATTTAGGTTAATAAAGATTGGGCTAAACTTTTATACCTAGAAATGTTGTTTCTATACTTTACTACTTTGAGAAATATGACTTGCTCATCGGTTCTTAATATCCCTTGTTGACATTAAGGCCAAGACTAAAGGAAAGAGACTCACCACTGAATTTGTGTGTGGAAGAACTAAGGTTAGAACGATGTATGTTATACACTTGACCTATTACTTGACTTGACCTGCTACTTGTTACTTGTTGCATAGCATATGCATCATGCATACATGCATCACATATAGTTCATGCATCATACTAACACTTTTATTTCCAGCCATCATAGATTCATTCAGGTCTTTCTATATTTGGAAAAGGAGAGGTAGCAAACTTAAGAGAACCACTTTTAGTCCGATTTCAATAGGTGAAAAGATCCTTCATGGATTGGAAAAGAGTCTTATAAATCCACTCAACTTAGAAGCACTACCAATACTAATTAGCCACTTAGTTGAAGAAATAGAACAACAACAAAGAGAAAATTTATCTATGAATGACTTGAGGACCATGATTTAAGATGAACTGAGACAAGCTTTAGCTGGGTTAGCACCACCTCTTATAATTGCACCACCTCTTACAGTTGCACCTATACATGTTGCTGCCATACCACCTATTACTGTTATCCCACCTATCATGGATGATCCACCTATTAATAATGATAATGCTAAGGAACCATAAATGAATGCTAGGAATGTACCTGCTATGGAAATAAAATTTAAGGATATTGATAACTACACTATAAAGAAAGCCAAAAAAGAATTGTTTAAGTTGGTTCAGGAACTTGAGTTCAAGCAGATGCAAGCACTAACTTAGAAAATATCCAATATGGATGAGTTTATGAGAGTGTAAGGCATGGGCTATTCATTTAACTTTGATGATGTGCTAGATAAGTTTAGAATGCTTCAGCTATAGAAATTTTATGGCACTAGGGACCTGAGAACACGTTTTTACCAGTATTCAATTGCCCTTAACACTATCAAAGATCTTTTAGCAATGATCACTAGACTATTTATACTATCTTTAGAAGGCATAACAGTGAACTGGTATCAAGGGCTGGAAAGTCTTACTCAAACTAACTAGAGAGAGTTGTCTAAAGCTTTCTTAAAGCAATATGACCACAATACCAAGCGAAAGGTGTCTATCAGGGACTTAGAATTTTTAAATTTCTTGAAAAGGTTCATGAAGAAGGTAAATTTAATAAAGAATAAGCTATCTGAGAAAGATCATGTGAGGATAATTGTTTGGGATGTATTACCAAATATGGTTGAAATGTTACAGAGGATGAATCCTAAGATGTTTATAGACTTAAATGATGGATTACAAGCTATTGAGAATAAGAAAAAGGAAAACATAAGAAGTGTAATAAAAAGGAATTACCAAACTGAGGGCACACACCAAGGAAGCACTAGTCGGGTTGTCAAAGTGCATGTTGTTCAAACACTAAGGAGATTTTCTAAATTTAACCAACCTTTGTCCAAAGTCCTACACTACCTAATGCAAAAAGGCTTTCTTCAACCATTAACCTTTTCCAAACCACCAAACCCAAATGTCCTTGGCTATGACCCAAACAATTACTGTAAATTCTACTAAGTAGTTAGACATTCCATAGACACCTGTATTCTCCTAAAAAATGAAATTCAAGACCTCATAAATGCTAAAAGAATCATTGACCTAGAAAACCCAAGCATAAAAAATAACCCTAAACTACCAAAATATACCTTTCTCAACCACCATGATGATCAACTCAAGAGTTAGTGAGGACAAAGTACTAAGTTCCTTTAAGGGCCTAGACCTTAAAGCTAATGAGAAATCTCTTAATGCCCCTAAAGATGTTGAAAGAGTAGAACATTTGTTAGGACAACCCTCAGGCAAGTTTGACTACAAAGTGTTTTACATTAAACCACATTTTAATATACCCTTCAAGTTGGTTATTGCTACAGGGTAGGGTGACGAGTTTGATGATGAGAAGCTATTGTACAAAAAAGAAATATGCATAGTTGGAAAGAAATTAAAACCACTAATAAAGAGTTTTGTCAAAAAGGCACATGGGAAGTCTTACTTTAATGCAGAGGAACCTGTCAATATACTTGGTGTGGATGTTCCTAGGAATGAGATCTTCAAGGAACAGATCGTTGAGAACTTGGTGCAAGATAACAAGGATAAGGAAATGCAAGAATAGCTGTTATGTCAGCCACTTGAAGGACAACCACTATGAGACTCAACATCCTTATCATCTAGAATAGGAAACAAGTTTTCTTATTGTCTTTTTTGAATAAAATTTTAGTTTCTTTAGAATTTGTTTTATTTTAATGATCGATGGTATGAATTCTGATCATACTTATGTCACGACCCGAACCCGAGGGCACGTGACCGACACTAGAGAATGGATAGGCATAAGGCCCTCGAAACCCGTAGTAAGCCTTAAAGAAAAGAAAAATAAAACCTTCCTTCATAACAGAACACATTATCAAACTGATTTTTTCTAAAGATAAACATAATTGAGTGCATAATAAAATATTCTCCATCGTCACATATCATAAATCGATCTTAAATCATTATACATAAGCGTGGTTCATTGAAATAAAATACATAAGTATACTTAAGTCATAAAATTTTATAGTACAATTACTACTGCAGTTTTCTAGAGTTACTACTATAGTACAACTTACAATGACCTACATAATATAGCCGATGATGAAGAAATCCGGCGTAGAGGCAGTCTGAGGTCGAACTCCCAAGCTCCTGAAAAAAATAAATTGAGGGGAATCAGACCTCACTGAGTAAGTCAATAAAAAGAGCTATACGGTTTAAAAACCTTTTGAAAACCTTATAGTGAAAATAATTTTATAGTGTGTGTATATATATATATATATCTTTTGAAAAATCTCGTTAGAACCCTAATCCCAGATTTTTAACTGGCCAACTGGGTCCACTTATTCCAATTGGACTGTCGGTCCCCGGGAGCAAGGGCATCAATCGAGGCACCAGGCCACAGTCATCCACTTAATCCAAATATATGGCACTGGCAGTCCCCAAGAGCTAAGGCATCAACCGAGGCACCCATCCCACTCCATTATTAACTTTCCAATCATTGACGGTCCCCGAGAGTAAAGGCTTCCACTAAGGCACCTGTCCCAGTTTATGTCCACAAGTCATATATACATCGGACCCACCTCTCAATCTCTACCATGTGCACACGGTCCTGGTGAAACCCACCAGGTAGCCCGTTCTACCAAAATTTCTTAAAACTAATTTTAAATAAATAAAATGCGCTTAAACCTTAAATAACAACATTAAATTAAATAAATCATATAATAAATATTAAAAATATGAGTGCACGCATCTTTAAATAAAATACACACACAGATCATTTTATCAACTTACAAGATGAACGAGAAGGCTGACGACTGCACGTCTGCCTCGATCCAATAGCTTCCACTCCGATATTCTCTAGAAAAGAAATTAACATAACTTTTTTAAAACACTTCTATGTAATAAAAATAAAAAATCATCAGAAATAATAAAATTCTAGACTGACTCGAGAAAGACCGGATAAGATTCGATAGACAAGAAAAAAGTCTAATTAACGGTAGAAATTTACTACAGATATCACGTTTTATGAGAAAATTTGTTGAAATTTTGACAGAGTCTCCTCTGTAAAACAGATATCTCTCTACCATAGGTAGAGCCATTCCTGCATAGAAAATGCACTTCTAATATTCACAGACATTCACACTCGAGTCGGGCTTTCAGAACTACACTTTGCCCCGACCGAGATCACAACTCAACCAAAACATCACAAAATTAAATCATTTATTTAAAAAAAAAATGCATATTCATATAAGTAGCTATAGCTTATAAAATCATCTATCATTAAAGCTTAAGAACAAAATCTCACAAACATATATATATATATATAATATTTGGAAATGATATTCAAAATTAACTTTACTTAATTAAAAACACCTATAAATTTATACAAATCCTCTAAACCTCTTAAATATTAATAAAACCAATTAAAATATATAGTTAACTATAATAAGCATAAAGTTACATATTTACCCATATAATAATAAAAAAAATACACATAATATTTAAAATAATACCTAATATATTATTAAAATTTTATTTTCAAGAACTAGTGTTATTAGTCTAAATAGTAAATAATTTGTAAGAATCCTTTTAAATTCCTTAAATATTATTAAAACCAACCACAATTTATTATTTAACTATAATTAACACAAAATTACGTTTCCACCCCTATAATGCCAAAACTTATATAATATACTATTATTATTAAAAAAATTCCCTAAAAATTTATACAAATGCCTAAAAATTATTTTCTCAATATATATATATTATTAATATTAATTAAAATACATATTTAAACCACTATTCCAACAAAAATCCAATTCTAACCTAATTATTTAATTTTCACATAAACTCTAAAAATTCATAGAAATTATATAATATCCCTAAAAATTATTTTCTTTATTCTAAAATTAATATTAACTCATTATAACACCAAAAATACTGAATTATAATTTTGATAATTAATTTATGAAAATTAATAAAATAATAATAAAATATTCAAAAATTCACAAAAATCAAAATAATTTCCAAAAATCATACAAAATTCATAGAGGTAGATTGAGCTACTAGGAATTATATTTGTAAAGGGAGTTTGCATGAATCATGCTAGATCAAGCTAAAAAAAATTTGAAACCCTAGAACTCAAAAACTAAAAATCAACAAAAACTCAACCAAACTAAGATCAAAGCTTAAACTAAGCTTGGAATTGGTCTCACCAGTGCAAAAGGAGGAGAATTTCACCGAAATGGCATGAAATGGTGGCAGGATGGAGCTTGATTGGTTTTAATGGCAACTCTCGGCTTCCTCCGTTTCCTGCGTTACCGACGACTCTGCTGGCGATCAGAGGTGAGGGAGAAGGAGGAGAAGACGGTGGTTGACAGCCGAAGTAGAGGGAGGCGCAGTGAGGGTGGTGGTCGGAGATGTCGCGCGATGAGAGAGAGATGAGGGTGATGATGCTGCGTTTGGTTTTTATGTATGTATATATATATATATATATATATATATATATATATATATATATATATATATATATACACATGCACATACTATTATAATAAACATATATTTATTATAAACCCTAATAACATATATACTACATATATTAGGCTTGAAAATAATAAGGCTAATATAGAATAACTTATACTTATAAAATAGTTAAATAATATATAGTACTATAGAAAATATAATTTATTAAAATAATAATAACATAACCCTAACATGATAATATCGTTAGATAATTAACAATTATATAATATAATTTAAAATTATTTACTAATAATACAAATTCAATAATTACTTTATTTAAATTAAAAAAATATAGGGTATTACAACTTACTTATGTAATGTGCATCATGATGGTACTGTGTCTTATGATATTAATTGCATCTGCTAGATTGACATAAATTTAATCCAATTATATTCATCCAACGTGGGCATAAATGAAAATTTAAAGAACATTCATATATCACATAATGTAATTTCTGAAGATAGGAAATTTTAAAAAAAGAATGATAAAAAAAGAAAAGCGAGAAGAGATGAGAAGAAAAGAAGAAATCATAAAAGGCCAGTTAGGTAAAAATAAGAGAAAAAATAATTAGTGAGAAAATCTAAAAAGCCTAGTCAGTCATGTGATGTAATGAACGTTCTGATTTTTGCCCTAATGAATAAGTAAAATTAAATATGAATTTTTATGTTCAAATATCGTATATTCATCTTTATCATATTGCATAAGTATTTGAATGAAAAGACAAAACATAATGAAAGATAAAATTAGAGCTATGAGATCACTATTTACCACCCCTTAGTGATTTTATTTGTAACTTTAATGTCCTCTTATACATAAACAATTTAGGTGGCTTAGTAACTTGCATTGCAACTTCTTGTAACTATCATCAATTATGGCATCAACATCAAGCTTTATGTTCTGCTCAAGAATCCTTTGAAGCTATAGGTCTTTCATATTGTCTGAAAAATCCTGCCTTAAGGGACAACCCTTGAGATCAGTAGTAACAGTGATGATAAACTAGAGATGACCATATTGATGGTAGATATATGATGGAGAAAAGAAAGTTGAAGCACATAACCAGAATAAAGTGATTACCCAAGTTAATGATTACATACTTCAATTTACAATATGAGCAAGTCTAGTTGATTTCAGTATCAAGAACTCCCTTCAATCAGTTCACTCACTCTTGTGCATCTTCAAAACACGAGACTGTAACTAATAGGGTTAGTAAAATAAAGGGTCAATAGGAGCAGTGAATAAATAAAAAAAAGACGTAAAATAAAGGGTCAATAGGAGCATTGAATAAATAAAAAAAAAGACTGTTAGAACAACATTAATGAATCTAGTCATGATAAGAGGCATCAATTTAACTCTATTCTCCAGGATCCTAATGTCATCATCTCTATCAGAAACTGGGAGGTAAAATGTAGCTTTGGGGTAGTTTAGGGCAAAATAGTAAATTTGCATTCAAAGATTGAAGATGGAACACTTAAGTATAAGAAATAGTGAAAGAATTCTGGGGCTAGAAAGAAGTAAACAGCAAGAGCAATAGTAAAAAAAATTCATCAATTAATCATAAGCTCAAGTGTCAAGCCATGAACTCCACCTTTCAGTTTGGCCATTTGTTCAATGAGTTGTATCAGAAGTTCTAACATCAGAATTACTAACATCAAAGCATACAGTGTTCTAATTTGCAAGCAGGTGATAAAAGCGCCTCATTTTCACACTCTAAGATTGACAATATAGCTTTGTTCCAAATAAAAGACCTATTAGGATTATGCATATCATACATAGCATGCATACAGTTAGATACATCTTTTGTGAAATACTTGCTTTACATAATAAAAATCTTTAGGCCTATATAAGATTGTACAAAGACTCTGAAACTAACATTCAAAATTAGTGTTGTAAAAGTGTAGGAAAGTAGTTAGAGCATTCACATGTGAAGCATATGAATAAGTGAAGATAAGAGGAGTGATGTTGTCAATATGAACTTGATGCTTCATGGGCTTATCCAATAAGGTAATAACACCGATAATACTTGCAAAGGCTTCATCTGTCAAGACCCAAACTGAAAGGTACATGTCCAATACTAAGTAATGAGAATACATAAAGTACTTGAAACCCATAGTAAGCCTTAAAATTTTTTCGTGAAATAAAAAAAACAATACACTTAACTATAAACTAATAATAAATGCATCATACTAAATACATATAATAATATTCTTAAAATACAACAACATTTCAAGTCATAATACAAATAAAAAAAGTTCATAGATAACTATTGCGGTGTCTAAAATTTAATTATACGATACATATATCAATCTAACATACATAGCGCAGTCGATGAAGAGCGAACCTGGCATAGATAAGGAACACTAAGAAGCTAACTATGAGGTATTGACAAAATAAGTTGAGGAAAATTAGATTTCACTGAGTGAATTAATTATATAAAATGCATGCTGATTTATAAAACCATTTGTTAAAAATATATGGACCTAAAAATATAATTAATTAATTAAACCTAATTAATTATTAAATGATATGGGCTAAAATAAACAAATCAAAATCTAAAATGGGCTTAAGGCTCAAAACACACAAAACTAATAAATAAGTTCTAAAACAAATAAAAAAACAATTAAATAAGATCAAATAAATAATTAAATTAATCTTTACTAAAATCCTAATTTTTATTAACATTTAACCTAAATTAATCCACTTTCCCCATTGATTTTAAATGATTATCAAATTGAAACCTAATTTTACTAACCAATTTAATTAAAATCAATATGCAACCACACATATAATTTTATTACTCCCACTATTGGGGCTATTACATTAATTCATAAAATAATTAATAAAAAATAAAAATAAAAAATAAAACCCTAGAAACTAAGTCTCTACGGGGCTTTATCCATGGTCTTCTATGGATTTCTAATAAAATTTATCTCCCTCATATGATCACCATGTGTTTTTCTCCACAATCCCCATAAAAAAAATAATTAATTAATAAATTATGATAAAATAAATAGAATAACAAATAAACAAATAAATAAAAGAAAAATAGAAGAATATGGTATGCTTATGGATGATTAAGGTGCTCCTCAAATTTGTGATTCACCGTTCTTGATAAGTCTTTGAATCTTTTCTTCAAAAACTCCTTCACGAGTTTTGAATTAGTTGATGAATCAAAAGTAATTTTTTGATCAAGAAAAATAAAATCATAATTTTCTTTCTCTCCTCTCCTTCTTTTCTATGCCCCTCTCTTCGTCTCCTCCTTTTTTTTTTCTCTTCTACTTAGCTCCCCTTTTATAGTGGAATTAGGAAGTCTAACCCTAATCCTAATGTGATTCTTATTCTTAAAGTGTATTTAGGAATTTTGAACTAAATAGGATTAAATTAATTAGGAAGTTTAAACCAATTTAGGACTGAATTAATTAGGAAATTTAAACCACCTAAAATTAGAATAATTAGAAATAGGAAAACGGAAGAGTTCAATTCCGATCGGGATTGTGCAATTCCGATCGGAATTGTACAATCTCGATCAGAATTATTGTAATTCTGATCATAATTACATAATTCCAATTGGAATTATATAATTCCGGTCGGAATTATGGAATTTCGACAGGCAAATTTTTTTTTTTAACATTTAATTATAAAAAGGCCCCCAAAAAAATTTAAATTTTGCAATTAGGTCCTAAAAAGAACTTTATGATTTAGTCCCTGAAAACATTAAATTCTTTCTTTAAAAGCCCTTATAATTTTTTAAAGATTAAGCATCAAAGACATTTTCATCATTGGAATCCTTTGTTGTATCCATAACATGTCATCCCGAAATTGGGTGTCTACAGTTGCCCTACTTTGTCGCTATGTGCTTGACAAATTATGACAAAGTAGAATAGCACCCAATTTCTAAATTAAAAGTTAGGATACTTACCTATACTTTGTGAGGCTTCTACTGGTGAATTTGTTATACTCGGACGTACAAAATTTTAAATGACATATCATACTTGGTCATACTCATTTATATAATCAATTTAGGATACATTGCACTTGGTCGTACAATGCCGACTACACTCGGTCGTATAGTATGTTTTTGATAAGAAACATCATACTCAGTCGTATGATGCCGATTATACTCGATCGTATAATCGATTTAGGAATACATTGCACTTGATTGTATAATGCTGACTACACTTGGTCGTATGGTCTGTTTTTGATAAGAAACATCACACTCGGTCGTATGATGTCAATTGTACTCGATCGTATAATCGATTGGTGAATACATTGTACTCGATCATACAATACCAACTACACTCAGTCGAATAGTCTATTTTTGCTAAGAAACATCATACTTGGTCGTATGATGCTGATTATACTCGGTCGTATAATCAATTGGTGAATACATTGCACTTGGTTGTACAATGCCAACTACACTCGATCGTATAGTCTGTTTTTTATAAGAAGCATCACACTCGGTCGTATGATGCTAATTATACTCGATCGTATAATCGATTGAGGAATAAATTGCACTCGGTCGTACAATGCCGACTATACTCAGTCGTATAGTCTATTTTTGATAAGAACATCACACTCAGTCGTATGATGCTGATTATACTCGATCATATAATCGATTAAGGAATACATTGCACTTGATCGTACAATGCCGACTACACTCAGTCGTATAGTCTGTTTTTGATAAGAAACATCACACTCGGTCGTATGATGCTGATTATACTCAGTCATATAATTGATTGATGATGATTGATGAATACATTGCACTCGGTCGTACAATACTGACTACACTTGGTCGTAGAGTCTGTTTTGATAAAAAAACATCACACTCAGTCATATGATGTTGATTATACTCGGTAGTATAATCGATTGATGAATACATTGCACTTGATTGTACAATGTCGACTACACTCGATCGTATAGTCTGTTTTGATAAGAAACATCATACTCGGTCGTATGATGCTGATTATACTCGGTCGTATAATCAATTGATGAATACATTGCACTCGGTTGTACAATGCCGACTACACTCATTTGTATAGTCTATTTTTGATAAGAAACATCACACTCGGTCATATGATGCTGATTATACTCGATCGTGTAATCGATTGATGAAGACATTGCACTCGGTCGTACAACGCCGACTACACTTGGTCGTATAGTCTTTTTTTTTTTTTAAGAAACATCACACTCGGTCGTATGATGCTGATTATACTTGGTCGTATAATTGATTGACGAATACATTGACAGTTTTAACCATCTCCTAAATTGCTAAACTATAAAGCTTTTCAATTTAGGACTAAATTGCTAAACTATAAAGCTTTTCAATTTAGGACTAAATTGCAAAGAATCCAATGGACCTACATGTAAATGAAAGTTGAAGGACCAAATAGGATATTTTCCCTTTATATATTTCATTCCTTCTTTTCCCAATCCATACTCTTTTTTCCTATTCTTCTTCTCGTTTTCCTTTCATTTTCTCTTGATTTTCAAATTTTCTCCTTTCAATTAAACTTTCATCCGACATTCGATTTTGGATCCATATGATCCTATGGCCCACCCATAATGTAGACTACACGGGAGCAATTCTAGGCAGTCAGATCCCATCACTTTACATCCATATTTTCCCTAAAATGATTTAGGACTTCATGAAGATGAGGAGATATTTCCATTGACCCACTTGCACCTCCACAGATGTTCTCAAACTAGAAATGAGGTAAATTTCTTATCCTTGTTTTTAATCCTGCAACAAACATATTTATTTTAGTATATAAGATTAATATTTATATGCATGCAATTTAAAATTAATATAAAGCATGAAAAATTGACAAGTTAAAATAAAAGTTTGTTAAATTTTACTGGAATTTTTATCAAAAGTCTGAATTTTTGGATTAAAATCCCAAATTTTTGATCGAAATTCTTCAATTTTTGATTGGAAATCAAGAAATCTGATCGGGTTTCTAGATTTTCGATCGAAAATCTAGACTTCTAATTTATTTATTTATTTTATTATTATTATTATTTTTTAAAAGAAAGAGAAAAAAAGATTAGAAATTTAAGAAAGAAAATGATCCTGTTGTTTCTGCATTTTTTAGAAACCCCTGAAATTCTCGGTCTGTTTTTACTTAGCGCGAGAGTTATTCCATGACTTGTCTGGAGATGTAGTACAACATGTCTAGGCATATGGCTTTCGATGTTTTGTTGCTGCTTTACCGACTACCCGGGGTAGGTCAGATCATTATTCCTTTTTTACATTTATCGAGAGATGGATGGACACTACTCACACCTTCCACACACGAGAGGGCGAGCTGATTATTTCCCCGATGAGCTTTTCTGCCATTACCGGGATTGCATTCGGGGGTTCCCCAGTTTCTTTTGATATCCATTACTGCACTCTTTCGGAGGATGCTAGGAGTTGTTACGTCCGTGACCTACTCGGATTCTTTCCAGCATAGAAGAATAGGAAGAACGTGCTTCTTTCTTCCCTTGTGCAGGGTTTTAGGAGACTACTTACGACTGCACCTTGCCAAATTCTCCAGAAGGCGAGATGTTGTTTATTGATTCTTCTCGGTACTACCTTCTTTTGTGAGACTAGTCATGAGGTTCGCATTGCTCTTCTTAGCCCTCTTTAGGATCTTTCTAGGGTCTCTACTTTGGATTAGGGGTCTGTAACACTTGCTTATCTTTACTATAGATTAGATACTGTGTGTAGAGGTGCTGTAATGATGTGTGGCTTCTGGCATGTTTTGTATGTATGCTCCTTATTCCTTTTTAACTTTTCACTTACTTCCACCTTCCCCTTTTCATTTCCTTCATCTTCCCTTTTTCAGATTTGGGGTATTGAGACTAGAGTGATTCAAGGTTTCAGTGCTATCAGCTCTGACATGAGTCTTCCCTTAATGCAGAGATGGGGTTCTTCTCATCTTGCTAGCAGTAAACATGATTTGTAAACTTATTGGGATAAGTTAAACTCCTTAGAGTAAGACCTGGGAATAAAATTTTAACCTTTAGTATTTCATCAATTGTAGAAGTCTAACAAATTTACATGAAAATGAATGAGTTTGCAGGTTAGATCAGATTGGTTGGCTGGTGCTGAGGACATTCAGCGATATGAGTTTATGATTGCAGCTATGAGACTTGAGACTATGAGAGTTCTGCTTCCTGGTTATGGCTGCCAGATGTGGTATCTTAGTGAGCGTGTTTATCATTGGCATATGGGACCTTCTAGGAGACGTGTCCCTTCTTCTATTCCTCTTTCAATGTTACAAAGTAGCAGCATGACTGGCCCGGAGCTTAGAGCTACTCTTGAGGGATATGACGCTTCGACGATGCTTGAGCGTTCTTGTCATTATCAGGAGTATATTCAAGAGAACCTCTTAGAGTAGGTTCCTATAGATCCATCTGAGGTATGCTTTTTCTTACTACTTTACTCCAATTCTCTCATCATTATTGGCATTTGATTCTCTGTATAGTTTAAAGGGGTCCCTAATATTGCTTTGGAGGAGATTGAGGATGGTACTGAGGAGACTGAGTAGGAGGTCAAGCCTATTCCTTCTAGTGAGACTACTCATGGTGAGGCTCCCTTGAGTATTATTCTAGGTGATGTGCCTCCATTTGATAGGTTGATGTATTATTGGGCTCCCATGGTACAGACTCTTGTTGAGTGACACATGTATTTTGATACAACTCAGATTCCTAGCTTTTCACCTCCTGGTGCTTCTAATGTAAGTTCAATTTGTTTCCTAGCCATTCCTGCACAAACCTACACTTGTTGTTGAGTTAGTAAAATTTATTTTACAAGTCCCTAGGACATAGGCAGAGTATTTGTATGGAATTGCCTCTTCCCAGAGATTATTTACTATGCAGATTACAGACACTTTGAGGTTAGTATTTACAACACATATGCAAATGTATGCATGCTATGCATGATATACATGGTTCTAACTATTTTCTGATGCAATAGAATTATGCTGGGGATCTGGACCGTGAGAATGAGAGGCTCCAACGACAGCTTGCAAGTCTTGGTTTCCATGGACATGATGCTGGGACTTCTATGCCCCCAGATCGGGGTGACGATCCGTCTAGAGAATGGAGCCCTTGGCCGGACACTGGAGCTCAGGAGGATTGACTTTAGTGTGACTATTAGGAGTTATATTAGTGTGACTGTACTTTGAGATATTTCAAGACCATCTTCTTTTATGCACCATAAACCTTTATTTTGGACCAAACTGTACTTTCCCCACTTTTTTTTTTCAACCGATGTTCTAGATTTCTGATCAGAAGTTTAGAATTTTGATTGAAAATCTAGAATTTCGATCAGAATTATAGATTCCTGATTAGAATTAAGGATTTTCGATTGGAAATCTCGATTACGCTCCGGTCCTTTTCCTTTTCCGACACGAATTCAGTTCAACAGTAATCCTAATCCTTTTTGTATTGGATTTGCAGCCTATATAAGAACCAAAAACCATAAGACCCATATACTACCTTCATTCTATTTTTTTCCTTTATCATGACACAAGCCACGCTTATTTTAGTGAGGAAACTTCTCAAAACCTTTAATGGAGATGATTGGAATCAACTTCTGCCCTTTCATGTCAAACCATTAAAGTCTTTTCAACATCTGAAGATAGATAATAATTTCTTACATGCTACTGCCCTTTCTGGGATGCCAAGGATCATATATTTAGATTTAACGGGCAAGAGCTGTGTCCCCTAATAGAGGAGTTTGCTGCTATTATGGGATGTTCACTAAGTTCAATTGCTACCATTGCCCTCCCAGACCTTGAAATAGAGTTCCCCAACAAATTAATAGCATTCTTTGATATGCCCCCAGATATTATCTACATACACGTACATAATGCTGAAACCATCAGTCTTCCTTTTCTGATTTCCTCTTGTGAAACTAGAGACAAAGCCAGTACTGCTTGGATTAAAGCTATTGCATTCTGCCTATATGCTCAGTTTCTGCTAGTATCTTTTCATAGAGATGCTGATGTAAAAATTATTAGCATCTTAGAATAGGTAAAAACTGGAGCTAATCCGGTGCCTATTATACTTGCTAAAACTATCATTGGGTTAGATGATTTTAAGGTTCAAAACCGACTCTCAGGCAGTCTGCTTCTCCTTCAGGTATGTAACCTTTTTTTTATATAGATTTGGTTACAAGAGAAATTGAGTCTACTTGATGCCCCTCTGAATGCTTTGACTTATCAACCTCATCATCTACAATCCCGTCCTTTGAATATAAAGAATAAGCATACTAGAGATTAATGGGTTGATTGGATGAAAGACATTGCTGATACTGAGATTACTTGGATCTGTCCTTAGTGGAGATTAAAATTTATGACCATCAACTTATATGACAACTGTGTCCCTATTCCCGAATTATACTCTTTGACCTTTCTTTCTCCTTTACGCTTCTACCGTCAGTATGGGCGCCCTCAATTCATCATTGTTGTTATGACTGACTTTCAAGGTTTCCTCCTAAGGCAAGAATTCTTAGACAAAGTGAAGAACTTGTGGCCTCGTAGAGCTTTGGAACGCTATTTGTGCCTAGATGCTGACATGACTACTGATGACAACTACAAGACTTGGGTTACTATGCAATCTACAAAATCACTAAAACTTATCAAGCACAAGAGGACTCAAATATTATTAGATGAGTCAAGAAAGAAACAAAAACATAACTAGTGGTCTCATAAGTCTGGTTTCTTATGTTTTATTTTTTCTTTAAGTCTTGTAATAAAGATAGAATATGCAATATTTAACAAAAATGTCTTTTCAATTTATTTCATTATCCAAGGCAAAAATGAGTACATTTATTACATCACATGACACAACTCCTGTTATCAGCTAGTCCTTTCAGATTTTCTAACTGAACTTTTTTCCTCTCATTTTCATTTCCCTATCTTTTGCCTGATCAGCCCTTTACTGGTTTTCTGAATAGCAGGAATGTCTTAACTTTTGCCTAACCAACCTTTTCAGGTTTTCTAGTTAACGGATTTTTTTTTTCAAAGGTAGTATTTCTTGAGGCGATCCAGGTTAACTGGCTCAGTGAACTCATTCCCTTTTAGATCTAATACCTTTGCGGCTCCTTTGGGCAGAATTGTTTTGACTAAATACGGCCCTTCCTAATTCGATTTGAATTTTCCTCTCGGGTCAAACACCATTGCCCTTGTGTGCTTTAATACCATATCCCCTGCTTTTATCTTTCCTGGCTTAACCTTTTTATTGAACGCTCTCGTTATTCTTCTCTAATAAATTTGAGTGTGGAATAAAGCATCCATCCTTTTCTCATCTAGTGATACAAGGTAATCAAACCTCTTTTGCATCCATTCACTCTCAGGGATCTTTGCTTCTATAACCACCCTCAAGGATTTAATTTCTGTCTCTATGGGTAAAACTGCTTCATAACCATATACCAACGAGAATGGAGTTTGTCCCGTAGCCGTACGTGTTATAGTTCTATATCCTTACAAAGCAAAAGGAAGGTGTTCAGACCAATCCTTATGTGTCTTCACCATTTTAGAGAGAATCTTCTTTATATTCTTATTAGCTGCTTCTACTGCTCCATTAGCCTGAGGTCGATAAGGTGAGGACTTATGATGCTCAATCTTGTATCTTTGTAGCAACTCAGTGGTTTCTGCCTAAAACTGAACTCCATTGTCTGTCATAATATGATGTGGGACCCCATACCTACAGATGAGGTTCTTCTCAATGAACTTTGCCATCTGTCTAGCTTTTAAGGTGCCAAAGGACTCTACTTCTACCTGTCTTGAAAAGTAATCAATTGCGAACACTATATATTTTTGCCCATTTGAAGCAATTGGTTTTACTTCCCTTATTATATCTATTCCCCAGGCTGCAAAGGGCCATGGAGATGTTAAACTGTTTAGAACTATAGAGGGAAAGTGATTGAGGTTCCCATGTATTTGACATGGATGACATTCTCTTACTATTTGGATGCAGTCCTTTTCCATGTTGCCCCAATAGTATCCCTGCCGAGTAATCTTCTTTGCCAAAATTATCCCAATCATATGTGATCCACAAACTCCTGTATGAATTTCTCTCATTACCTACTTTGCTTCATCCTTCTTGAGACATCTCAGCTGTATTCCATTTGGCATCCTTCTGTATAATATCCCATCATGACTTGCATAATGACGTACAAGAACACAAATAGCATATCTATCTTTAAAAGTTACTTCATTTGGGTATCTTCTTTCCTCGATAAATCTCTAGATGTCATAAAACCATGGCTTTTCCTCTAGCCCTATCTGAATATTCATGACATGTCCTTTGCCATAACATGGAACTTGTGTTTTCATTATCACCAAAGGTTTCATCATCGATCCCGTCGGTTTATCCCACATTAAAGAAAGTGTTGCCAAAGCATCCACCATCTCATTCTCATCTCTTGGTAGATGCATAAAAAGACATTTGGTGAAATTCTTTATTATTTTTCTCAAATAATGGATGTAAGGTTTTATTCTTTCTTCCTTTACTTCCCACTCTTTATTAGCTTGGCTAATGACCAACATGGAATCTCCGTAAACCAATAGGTCTTTTGCTTCGATTGCTAATGCTGCTTCCGTACCATAAATACATGCCTCGTATTTAGCCATATTGTTGGTAACCCTGAAGTCTAATTTCTGGGCCATTGGGATGGTTTCTCCTTCTGATGTGACAAGAATTACTCCTAACCCTGCTCCTCCATTATTCACTACTCCATCGAAATAAAGTTTCCATTCTTGGTGTTCTATTACTGCTAGGTTCTCATCTGGAAACTCTAGATTCCACTGCTCATTTCCTTCGACTGCATTCTAGGCTAGAAACTCTGCTATAGCTCTGCCTTTAATGACCTTTATAATGACATATTCTATATCAAACTCCATTAAAGTACCAACCATCTAGACATCTTTCCAGTCAAAGCCAGTGTTTGGAACAAGTATTTTAAAGAATCTATCCTTGCAATGGCTTGTACTTTATAGGACTGGAAATAATGCCTTAATTTCTTTGTAGCCCAGATCATTATCAAACATGTCTTCTCTATAAGATTGTACTTTTCCTCATATGGCAGGAACTTTTTACTGAGGTAGTATATAGCGTACTCCACCCCTTCGGGCCCTTCTTGTGTTAGCATTGCTCCCATCGCCTTTTCTTCTAAAGCCAAATAGAAAGATTAAAGGCTTACCTTCTTTTGGTGAACTTAATACAGGCGGGTTAGTAAGGTATTCCTTAATTTTATCAAAGGCTTTCTAGCATTCTTCATTCCACTCCACAGGCGTATTCTTCCTCAAGAGCTTAAAAATCAGATCACAG
The DNA here is from genome assembly GCA_947683625.1 of Mallotus nudiflorus. Taxonomy (NCBI): domain Eukaryota; kingdom Viridiplantae; phylum Streptophyta; class Magnoliopsida; order Malpighiales; family Euphorbiaceae; genus Mallotus; species Mallotus nudiflorus. The sequence continues at coordinate 5,210,625 of CANTUR010000049.1, read as the reverse complement.
ACCATAGTAAGTCTTGCAATGAACCTACTGATGTACTGCAGTTTTCCGATGAACCCTCGTACTTCCTTCTCTGTTCTTGGCACTGGCATCTCCTGAATGGCTTTGATCTTGTCTAGATTGACTTTTATTCCTCTATTGCTGATTATGTGCCCCAATAGCTTTCCTGAAGTTACCCCAAAGATGCATTTCTTCGGATTAAGCCTTAGGTTATATTTTTCTATTCTTCTTAAGAACTTATCCAAAGCCTCAAAGTGTCCCTCTCTTATTTCAGACTTAACCATCATATCATCAACATAAACTTCCACTTCCTTGTGTGTCATTTCATGAAATAAGGCAGTGGCCGCTCTTTGATAAGTTGCTCCTGTGTTCTTTAAGTCAAAGGGTATCACCTTGTAGCAATATATTCCCCATTCCGTGATGAAAGTAGTTTTGATTTTATCCATAACGACCATCATTATTAGATTATAACTTGAGAACCCATCCATAAATAAGTACATTGCACTAGAGGCTGCACTATCCATAATCACATCAATATGAGGTAAAGGAAAATCATCCTTTAGACATGCCTTATTCAGGTCCTTGAAGTCTACACACATTTAAACTTTTCCATCTTTCTTAGGAACTGGTACTACATTCGCCAACCATTAAGGGTACTCCGCAACTTCTAGAAAACCAGCAACTTCTTCCCTTATATTTTCTATCCACTCGGGCCTTAACCTATAAAGTTTCTGCTTAACAGGTTTAGCTTCAGGATATGTTGGAATGTGATGCTCCGTAATTCCTCTATCTAACCCTGGCATATCCTCATAGGACCAAGCAAATACTACCTTTCTTTTTATTAATATTCTCTCAAATTTTTCCCTCTCTTCAGGAGTTAAGTCATGTGATATAGAAATGTGTTTTGGTTGTTCATTTGTGCCCATGTTTAATGAATCTAATTGAATAGAATTAATGTCAAACATGCATGAATGATTATTATTAAAATCCATAAGACCATTAAAATTAACATCACACAAGTAAGCTAAACTAGAATTTATATCATTGACCATAAAGTTTTCATCCTCAAATAAACCGGATGTTATTACATCAGTTTCTTCATAAAAAAAATTAGTAAAACTATTATTAATGATACTAGCTAATTCCTATGATGGTTCTTTGTTGGGTGGCAGACAAAGCAGTTCTTCGATGTCTTCGGTTTTCATCTTTTCAGTAATTATCTTCATCACCTTGTCCTTATTGTCTTGCACCAGCTTTTCAATTATCTGTTCTTTAAAAATTTCAAATTCGGGAACATCCACACCAGCTACTTGGACAGGCTCCTTTTCACCTTGGTAAAACTTCTCCTTTCCTTGCTTGATAAAGTTACCTTTCAGGGGTCCCACACTCCCTAGGCCGTTTTCATTGAAAAACCTTCTTCTTGTCCCTTTGCTACTAAACTCAACTCCAATATAGCCCAATCCTCTTGTGTCATTCTGGGTTTTGAAATTTGGCAGTTTTGGGATTCCTTGTTCATTTTTCCCTAGTCCTTGCCCTGGTCGATAATTCATCTTCTTAATCATTTTCATAACCCTTGGATCCATTGCGACTCTCTCTGAAAGCATGGCCACCTGATAACCTGGGGGAGTGATTACCTATTTCTGACTATCAATAACTGCAGACACCATTTTTCCTATACTAGCATCTAGAGTCACCACTTCCCCATCAAGTAGGAATTTCACCTTTTGATGCACAATCGAAGGCACTCCTCCCAAGACATGATACCAAGGTCTACCCAGAAGAAGGGCATAGGTGACAGGAATATCTAGAACAGTGAATTCAACCATTGCCTCTATAGGTCCAGTCTTCACAGAAGCCATAAAGGTTCTTTCTACACTCCTTGTGTCGTCATCATAAGCCTTTATTATGAGGTCCGATTTTGCCAAATCCTCCACCTTCATGCCTAAACTGGGTAGGATCTATAGTGGACAAACATTAATTGTAGACCCATCATCCACCATCACATAATTAGTCCTCTTCCCTCTTACTTCAGTTGGGATGAAAAGTGCTTTATTATGGTTCCTTCCTTCCATAAGTAAATCCTCATCCGAGAAAGTAATGACCCTGTGCTTTTTCTTAGTAACCTTGGCTACCATTGTTTCAGGAGTTACTGTAGTTTCAATGTTCATCTTAGTCAAGGCCTTAACCAGGGCTCTTCTGTGGCTGCTCGAATGCATCAAAAGCTCCTAAATACTTACGTTGGCCTTTGCTTTCTTGAGTTGTTCGAGAATCAAGTCATCACCCTGTTCATTCGAGTCTTCTCCTTCAACAGCTTCCTCCCTCTCTATGGCTTTCTCTACTGGCTTATAACCCTTCCTGCTTCTAGTAACATGGCTGACTTCGGGATTATCTACCCATACATCATACCCTTTAATGCCTTCCTCATCCGAACTATACTAATTATCAATCATTCCTATAGTCCGATCTTTCCTCCCTTCTTTCCATACCTCGACCATGCATTTTTCCTTCTTGACCAGCGACTTTTTATCATTGAACTCCTGACCCCACCCTGTAGGCTTGATTGTATCAATAGATATGTCAAAAGAAGGTGGTTTGGAGTAAAACACCTTATAATCAAACTTGCTTGAGGGCTGACCCAGTAAATCTTCTACCTCTTTTACACCTTTAGGAGCATTAGGAGATTTCTTAGTAGTTTTAAGGCTTAGATCCTTAAAAGATTTTAACACTTCTTCTTTGTTCACTCCTGAGTTGATAATCATGGTGGTTGGGGGTGGTACGTTTCGATAATTTGGGAAAGGATTATTTTGGGTGTTTGGGTTTGGGTTTGATTTTTCAGGGTCTATGATTTTTTTGGAGTCTATGAGGTTTGGGATTTCATGTTTAAGACATATGCAAGAGTCAGTAGAGTGACCTACGAATTGATGAAATTTACAATAACTATTTTGATCAAAACCAGGTAGGTTTGGGTTTGGTGGTCTAAAAGGGGTTAATATTCTAAGGAGGCCTTTTTGAATGAGACGATCTAGGACTTTGGATAAGGGTTGGTTAAAATTTGAGAATCTCCTAGGTTGTTGGATGGCATGAACTCCTATGACTCGACTGGTATTTCTTTGCTGCGTGCCCCCAGTTGGGTAATTTCTCACTCCAGTGTTCCTAGTGGCCTTCTTTTTCTCATTTTTGATTTCTTCAGCTTGTAACCCATTATCATAAAGGTCCACGAACTTCTTGGGGTTCATCATTTGCAACCTCTCCACTAGGTTAGGTGACATGTTTTGGACTATCATTCTAACCTGGTCCTTCTCTGCCAATTTATTCTTCATTATTCCTGCCTTATTCATGAACCTAGTTAGAAAATCTGAAAATGAGTCATTGGGCTTTCGCTTGGTTAGTTCCAGATCTCTTATAAACACCTCAAGCCTAGTATTGTAGTCGTATTGCTTCAGAAAAGCAGTGCACAACTCCCTCCAATCTACTCAGATAGACTTCTCTAACCCATGATACCAATTAATAGCCATACCTTCCAAAGATAGCATAAACAACTTAGTAACCATGACTAAAGGAGCCTTAGTGGTACTCATAGTAGTTGTGTATTGACTAAGATGAATCCTTGGGTCCCTAGTACCATCAAACTTCTGTAACTGTGGCATTTTGAATTTGTTAAGTAACGTGTCTTCCTCAAACTGCATCATATCATCAAATTCAAAAGGGTATCCTAGGCCTTGTCCCCTCATTAACTCTTCCATCTTAGACATCTTCTGAGTTAATGCCTTCATCTCTCTGGATTCCAACTCTTGAACTTGCTCAAGTGATTCCTTTTTTACTTTTTCAATTATGTAACTCTTAACATCCTTGAGTTTCATGTGATTATTAATAGGTAGTGGACCTATGACAGGTGGGTTGGCTGTGACGGGTGGTGCAGCAGCAGCAGGTGGTGGCATCAGTCCCGCCAGAGCTTGTCTTAACTCATCTTGCATCATCGCTCTCATATCATCCATCGGTGCTCCTTTGATATCTTCTAGGGTCCAGTTTCCTCCCTCTTGTTGTTCCATTCTTTCAATTCATTCAGGTTGCGTAGCTAGATTAATGGGGCTCTTTTCCAATATACTAAGGATCTCTATCTCGATCAATTGGGGGCTTGAATTAGTTCTCACCAGTCTGCCACCTTTTCGACTCCAAGCACAGGAAGACCCGAACAAATCTATGATGGCTACAAGACAAATGGTTAGTATGATGCATGAGATGCATGTATGCATGTATACATGATGCACGTGCTATGCAACAAGTAGCAAGTAACAAGTTAGGTATACATACATCCTTCCAACCTTATTCCTCTCGCACATGTATTTAATGGTGAGTCTCTTTTCCTAGGATTTTTGGTCTTGGTCTTAATATCAACAGGGGATATCAGGGACCGACGCGCATTCTAAATATTTTAAAGCAAAATAGAAGCATAGAAACAACATTTCCAGGTGTAAAAGATTAGCCCAATCTTTATTAACCTAAACGGGTTTCAAAAGTATGGGCTTGGGCCTTTACAAATAGAAATACCTCATGGCAACATCCACAAGCAATTTAGGTAGATCCTAGGGGAAATAACTAAGCCATTATATGTGGTTATGGTTTGGTAACAAGGTCAAGGTTCCTTTAGTAAGATGCTCTCCTTTATGGACTTTGAGTTACAGGCCAAGGTCAGAGGGGCCCAACGTCCTTTGCAAACTCAAGATAAGACTACCCCCCTTGAGGACTTGGGTTACAGGCTCTGGTCAGATGAGCCCGGTAATCTCTCTTGGATCAAGTTAAGGCTAAGAGTGATGGTTAGCCGATCTACAACCCTATGAAGCTAGTGGAATCACGGAGTCATAAACCAATGCCATCTGTTTAATAGGGACATGCAGAATGAATGCAAGAATAAAATAATAATTAATAAAATAATTTTAAAGAACACAAGTAGAATCAATATCTCTTATCCCTAGTGGAGTCACCACTGTAGATAGTGGAGTTTAGCGCGCATCCAAGATTTTAGCAATCGCGTCACTTTTTTAGCTCAAGGCTCTAAAGAACACACTAACCATTATCACAAAGACATGGCGTGGAGATGAGGAGTCACCACCCAGGGTAATAACTGAGACATATCGAAAAGGTGGTACTCGATTCCTTAAAAGAAAGCTAGCACCACAACCAGGAGATTCTGAATATGGAATACCAACTTTTTTCAGTCTTGTGTTCATTTAGAATTACTTTATGAATTACTATCTTATCCTCTATTTACATGCAATTTCATATAAACCCAAAAATATAAACTCCAAGGCAAACTAGTCATAAAATATACAAGTAAATAATGCATTCAATAAATCATATAATCCCTAAGTTAGTCTAATGTACATGGATTTTAAATAAATGAACTAAAGTCTACATGTTTTAAATTATAAGTGAACATAAAGACTTAATTCCTTTTTATTTTAATTAAATGAATCTAAGTCTACTAATTTTAATTCTAAAAATGGGCCTAATTCTATATGTTATGAAGGTATTTAAATTAATGAGCTTAATTCTACATGTTTTAATTAAATAATGATCTTAAATCTACAAATTATGAAAAATGCTTAAATTAAGTGAGCTAAGTCTAAATTAATTAAATTAAATTAAGTGGGCCTATGTCTAATTACCTAAATGCGCCTAAAGGTATTTTTAACCTAAAATCTAATTAATTATGGACTTAAAAATATATTTTAATTAATTAAACCTAATTAATTATTAAATGATATGGGCTAAAATAAACAAATCAAAATCTAAAATGGGCTTAAGGCCTAAAACACACAAAACTAATAAATAAGCTAAAAAACAAATAAAAAACATAAAAAAACAATTAAATAAGTTCAAATAAATAACTAAATTAATCCTTACTAAAATCCTAATTTTTATTAACATGCAACCTAAATTAATCTACTTTCCCCATTGATTTTAAACGATTACCAAATTGAAACCTAATTTACTAACCAATTTAATTAAAATAAATATGCAACCACTCACATAATTTTATTACTCTCACTATTGGGGCTATTGCATTAATTCATAAAATAATTAATAAAAAAATAAAACCCTAGAAACTAAGTCTCTACGGGGCTTTATCCATGGTCTTCTATGGATTTCCAATAAAATTCATCTCCCTCATATGATCACCATGTGTTTTCCTCCACAATCACCATAAAAAAATAAAATAATAATTAATGAATAAATTATGATAAAATAAATAGAATAACAAATAAACAAATAAATAAAAGAAAAATAAAAGAATATGGTATGCTTATGGATGACTAGGGTGCTCCTCAGATTTGTGATTCACTGTTCTTGATAAGTCTTCGAATCTTTTCTTCAAAAAATCCTTCACGAGTTTTGAATTAATTGATGAATCAAAAGTAATTTTTTGATTAAGAAAAATAAAATCACAATTTTCTTTCTCTCCTCTCCTTCTTTTCTATGCCCCTCTCTTCTTCTCCTCCTTTTTTTTCTCTTATACTTAGCTCCCCTTTTATAGTGGAACTAGGAAGCCTAACTCTAATCCTAATGTGATTCTCATTCCTAAAGTGTATTTAGGAATTTTGAACCAAATAGGATTAAATTAATTAGGAAGTTTAAACCAATTTAAGATTGAATTGATTAGGAAATTTAAACCACCTAAAATTGGAATAATTAGAAATAAGAAAACGATAGAGTTCAATTCTGACTGAGATTGTGCAATTCTGATCGAAATTATACAATTCCAATTGTAATTATTGTAATTTCGATTCGAATTACATAATTCCGATCGGAATTATGGAATTCTGATGTGCAAAAATTTTTTTTAACATTTAATTACAAAAAGGCCCCCGAAAAAATTTAAATTTTACAATTAGATCCTAAAAAGAACTTTGCGATTTAGTCCCTAAAAATATTAAATTCTTCCTTTAAAAGCCCTTATAATTTTTTAAAGATTAAGCATCAAAGACATTTTCATCATTGGAGTCATTTGCTGCATCTATAATATGTCATCCCGAAATTGGGTGTCTACACCCATGAACTGTAAAAGCAAAAGACAATTAATAATATGAGAAGTAATGAAAGACAGTGTGCCTCATATGTGTCAATGAGAATTTACTCTGAGAGATGCTCTTGATTGTACCTTGGATAGCCACAAGAACGCTCAAGCAAAGATAAAGCATTGGATCCCAAGAGAGCCTCTCTTAACTCCTGACCAATCAAAATAAATTTTTAAAACATCGAGACTAGCAAAAGGTGTAGAAAGTGACGATGAAAAAGTCTAACATGTCAGTGATACACGTGTTGGCCTTTAAAAGGGAAGAAAGCACTTAAAACTTACGATAAATGCACTATGAAATCCTTAAACCATAAAAAAAAGATCTCTAACTCTAAACCTTTTACAAGGGATGTTGGGAAAAGGAATGAGACCTTTTGTCATGGCATCAACAGGAATGACACATAAAGACAAGCTTAGTCCCAGGCTGAAACACCAATGGTAGAGTATCATGAACTCTGTTATCACAGACATCATTATCACAATCAAAAGGAAAAATGAAAAATGAAGAAGGAGAAGAGAACTAGTATGATAATAAGAATGAGTAAGATTGCAAATGCTAATCGTTCATCAAAGTATCACTTTGCGTGGAAAACACCCTAAAAAATAATAAAGGGAAGCAACATAACTCTATTTCTTTATAATCTCAATAAGAAAATCCATAAATTGAGAGTAAATTCATTAACTTCATGAGATCATATGCAAAAATTTAGCTCATAAACTATGATTTTAGTGGCTTTCTTTTATTAGCCTCATAAAATTTAGATGATCAATTGACAACTCTGTATTGAGATTTTCCAAAATTCTAATCAATTTAATGTTTGCTTTATACCCAAACGAGGGGAAGAATAAGCAAAAACAAATTTTTGGATCGAAAGTATAAATTACTTGAATTTCAAAGTATTTTTTAGTCTTTTAAATAATAAATGTGCATATAATCTACTCCAATACTCAAAAATAAATATGAGTACAAAATTCCTTGACGGTATCCACACTGAGTAATATGAGAAAGGTGGGGGAATACTAAGAGGAGAATTAAAATAAAAGCAAGCATAATGTACTCCAACGCTAAAAAATGAGTAAGAGTATCAACATGAACCTCCGACGGTATCTACACTGAGTAATACAAGAAAGACAAGGGAATACTAAAAGAAGACCACGTCAAAAGTTGCTCTATTTACTCTAATGCTCTATAAGAGTATGAGTATTTGAAGGATCTTTTCAATGGTATCCATGTTGAGTAATATCAGAAAGGCGGGGGAATACCTGGGTAAGGAAGGAAAGCACAAAAATAACTCAAAGACTATTTTGATACTTAGAATTCGACTTATTTATGCTCAATTTTCATAAGTTTTGTTTAGCAAATTCTCCCTAAAATTAGGTATGGAAGTAAGCTATTCACTTAGTAAAAAATATGCTCTTAGCGTAAAATGGTTAATGATACCTTTGACCTCTACGAATGGCAAATAAATGATAGTCATGAAAATCAAAATTAGTGAGATTCGTTGAGTGCACACTATCTCGTGATAAAGTGATGAATTTTCTCATAAATTTTCAAAAATATAATGTACTTTTTTGTACAATTATCATGATGAAATTAAACTTCAACAAGTCTTTAAAAATAGAAAATCTAGAAGAAGATAAACCCAACATGTAGAATTAACATTAGCGCTATTAAGTCAATCAAAATTAGCTATAACAAAGGCAATTGATCAAAGCAATCAACATAAAAATTTAAAGAAATCAGCATAAATTCCAATTAGTTAGCACAAAAAATTCAAGCACTTAGGTCAACACAGCAAAATTCAAATAGCAAGGGCAAGCAAAGAAGGGGTTTGCAGTTAACTAGAAGCAATTATGGATTGCAACATCATCAGTGGGTAATGAAAGGGTTGCAGCTAAATCATTAGTTATGGACTATAGCATTATAAAGGCGAGTAATGAAAAGGTTGCAGCTAATCATGAGTAGTTATGAATTGTAACATTATAAAGGTAAGCAATGAAAGGGTTGTAGCTAATCGCGAGCAGTTATGGACTATAGCATCAAAGGTGGGTAATAGAAGGGTTGTAACTGAGTGAAAGCCAGCAAGTAATGGATGGATTGTAACTGATCACTTCAAAACACAATTCGCTAAGCAACATACAATATTTATAGCACACTTTCAAATTATAATTCGCTAGACACTACATAGTACTTATAGAACTTTTCTTCAATCACTTTTTGCTAGACATTCCACAAGAATTATACAACATTTCAATTTTCTTTTTTTGCTAGACACTCTATAAGACCTATAGCATGATTAGCTAGACATTACATAGTAGTTATAGCATATTTTTGCTAAATGTCCCACAGGGAATATAGTGAAATCACAGTCACTAGACATCCCATAGGGAATATAGTGAAAATCACATCACTAAACGTCCTATAGGGAATATAGTAAAAATCACAATTACCTGCTAGACTTTTCATAGGGAATATAGTGAAAATCACATCACTAAATATCCCACAGGGAATATAGTGAAAATCATAATTACCTATTAGACATCACACATGGAATATAACAGAAACATATCAGTCGTTAAACGGGGAATATAGTAAAATACAATGAACACAGTGTCAACTGCTATTCACTGAACATAGTGATAGCATCACAACTATATGTTCCATAGGAACTATAACATGTTTTCAAAATACGTTGAACACAGTGTCAACTATTATTCATTAAACACAATGATAGCATCACTACTATATGTTCTATCGGAACTATAGTCTGTTTTCAAAATACACTGAACACAGTGTCAATTACTATTCACTAAACACAATGATAAGATCACCGCTATATGTTCTACTAGAACTATAGTCTATTTTCAAAATGCACTGAACATAGTGTCAATCACTATTCACTGAACACAATGATAGTATCATAACTAGAAATTGCATATGAATTCTAGTGTTCCTTAAATCGCATTTAACACTGCATAGTATCATCCATAGTCATGGCACATAAGTAAGCATCCTAACTCTTTGCTTTGAAATTGTGCGCTTATTCAATTTGTTGCAATTTGTCAAGCAAACAATGACAAAGGGGGTAACTATAAACACCCAATTTTAAGATAATTGACTGTAGATGTGATAGAGGACCTAATGATAAAAATTGACTGTGAAAATAGATTTATTGGATCTGATTTATTAGTTTTGGAATAAATTGTAAATTCCTTTTTTTTAGGACTTATTTTAAATTTTGTTTATTTCATTTATCTTTTTAAATAATTTTGCAAAAAATATAAAATAATAAAAATAAATTTTTAGAAGAAAAAAAAGAAAAAAAGATGGAATGGGCCAACTTCGGTCCAAGAGGAATTCAATTTGTAAAATGAATTAAAGAGTGTTTTTTATGGCCAGCAATTAAAAAAAAGTAAAGAGTTTCCATTGGAAATGTAGATTTCCGATCAGAAGTATAGATTTCCATTCGAAAATCCACACTTCCAATCGGAAATAAGGTGGTTTGCAATTTTTTTTTTATATTTTGTTTTAATTTAATTTAATTTATATATTTATCCTGATTTTTATTAGTTGTTATTTTTGTTTTATTTGATAAATGAGTTTGTTCTATTTGATAAATAGATTTTTTATATACATTATTTTATTTTTATAGGGAGGCTCATAGGGTTTTATCATATTTTTCTCTACCTTTTTTATTCTTAGATGTGAGCCAAAAAATGCAATCCTCTCTCTCTTATTTTTATATTATTTTCTTTTGGTTATTTGCCATAAATCATATCAAAATAAAAACTAAAATCACAACCAAAACAAAAATCACAAATTTTTTATCAGCAGTGATCATACTTCCGAGGAAAATTAATTTTGCATCATTAAATCATTTATTCTCTACTCCTTTCTCTTTTTATTTTTTTATTTTATTTGATTGTGATTTTATTTAATGTTAATTTTAATTTTGTTTGTTTTCTTATCCTTATTTATTTAATTTTTGAATTCTTTATTTTTCATTTGTATTGGAAGAATCAATTTCAAATCGGTACTTTACTGTTTCATTCACTTTTTGCTTTATTTTTTTTTGTTTCTTCTAGACCAACTTTTGTTTTTAGTTGTTTTGTTACTTTTGTTTTATCATTTTTATTTATTTATTTGTTTAACTTTTTTACTTTTTTTTAGTTTCACTTTTCATTCATTTATTTTACTAGTGTTTATGTCCCTTGTTTATCCTTTTTTTTTTGTCTTTTTTATTCTTTCATTTTTTATTTTATTACTCTCTACTTATCTTATTTGATTATTTTTATTTTATCTTGATTTAATTTAATGTTAATTTCTATTTTAATTTTGTTTAGTTACTAATCTTTATTTATTTATTGTAATGTTTATGATGGTGGGATGAATTTCTATGATGATGAACACGTGATTGAATCAAGGAAAACCCATGAAGATCCCTGAAATGCTATGGATTAAATTTTGTATTTTAATTTCACATAGATTTTAGATTTTAGGTTTCTGAGTGTTTTATTTATTTATTATTATTTTATTTCTATGTTTTATTGTTTCATAGTATTTTCATTGTGTATTTAATTTAGCTTTGATTTTGTAATTATTTTTATACTAGGTTATAATAGCCCCAGTAGTGGGATAATAGTAAAGCCATTTACTTCTCTACACATTAAAATTGGAGAGTACATTAGGTTCACTTAGTAAAAACTCTAATTAAAATTAATGGGGCAATAGATTAATTAAGGTTGCTTGTAAATTAAATTAGAGTTAGAATCATTGGATGTATGTTTATTGTTTTATTTGTTATTTGGGCTTCTTTTTTATTTTTTTATTGTTTTGGGCCCCAAGTCCATGTTAGTCTCTAAGTCATTAATTAATAAGCTTTTAAAAATGGTTTTTAAATTAACTTTAAAATTAATTTAGGCTCATTAGGTTAATTTAGACATAGGCCCACCTTTAGTTTAACTAAAATTAACCTAGATTTAGCTTAGCTCACTTAAAGCATTTTTTTCATAATTTGTAGACTTTAGGGCCATTTAATTTAAATACAATCAATTAGACCTAAGCCCATTGGTTTAAAGTCTTTCATAAATTGTAGAATTAGACTCACTTTTTTTGGAATTAAAATCAATAGATTTAGGCTCATTTAAATTAAAATAAATATGAATTAGGCCCATTAGCTTTTAGACTCACTTGTAAATAATATATGTAGAATTAACTAATTTTAAATAAAATCAATGTAGACAAGACTAAATTAGAGGTGTTGCGTTATATGGATGTATTTTTATGTACTCTTTTATGACTAGTTGCCTTAGAGTTAGATGGATGCTAAATAAGGTTTAAATGAACTTTTATGTAAATAGGGAATAACTTAATAACTAATAAAGTAATCTTAAATGAATACAAGATTGAAATAAGTTGGTATTCCGTATCGAGAATCTCCTAATTGTGGTGTTAACTTTCTTTTAGAGAATCGAGTTACCACCACTTATCAGTTGTCCTGGTTATTACCCTGGGTGGCGACTCCATCATCTCCATGCTATGTCTTTGTGATATAATAATGTGTTCTCTAGAGCTCTGAGCTCAAAGAGTATTGCGATTGCTAAAATCTTAAACGCGCGCTAAACCCCATTGTCTATAGTGTCATGACATGTCATTTAAACAGTTCATGCCATAAATTATCAACCCTAGTAAATGAGGGATTTTATTTATATGACAATATGAATTTAAAATATTTAAAAAAAATAAAACAAAAGAAGATGATCTAGGTGGAATTAAAATTGGTCAAATACATATAGCTTCAATTCACATACAAGGTTAAAAGGATAACTAGCTATAAGGATGTATAATTCCCTAATTGGGAAAAAAATAACAATATATCAGTTGAAATGGTTTGGACAAAAGCTCAAATTGGACAAAAACTGTTGACTCATGCCAACTATCTTTGTTTTACCATATTAATACTATTAAGGGTGATAATGGTGGTAGGGTTATGTGTTATTGATGAAGATAAGTTTAAGAAATTTGATTAGGAACTAGTGCATAGCTACAAGGATACATAATTCCCTAATTGGGAAAAAAATAATAACAATCTATCAATTAAAATGTTTTGGGCAAAAGTTATTGACTCAGGGCTAACTATCCTTGTTTTACCATATGAATATTGCTAAGGGTGATCATGGTAGTGGGGTTGTGTGTTATTGATGAAAATAGGTTTAAGAAATTTGATAAGGAACTAGTGCGTGACTATTTAGTAATTGTTCAAACTACTACTAATATAAAAATATCATAGCTTCAAATTTTGTCTATATGTCATTGCCACATACAAGGTTAGAAAGACAACCAGCTACTGAGATGTATAATTGCCTAATTGAGAAAGGAAGAAAATAATAATAACCTAGCAGTTAAAATGATTTTGACAAAAGCTTAAGTTGTTGACTCAGGGCCAACTATCCTTTTTTTACCTTATGGATACTATTGATAGTGGTGATGGACGTGGATGGTGTTGGTGGAATGGCATTAATGATAGCTATGGGGTTGTGTGCTATTAATGAAGATAAGTTTAAGAAATTTGATAAGGAACTAGTACGCGACCATTTATTAATTATTTAAACTACTACTACTAATAATAATGATGATAATGATGATGATGATGATGATGATGATGATGATGATGATAATAATAATAAAATAATAATAATAATAATAATAATAATAATAATAATAATAATAATAATAATAATAATAAAATAATAATAATAATAATAATAATAAAAATAAAATAATAATAATAATAATAATAATATTATTATTATTATTATAATAATAATAATAATAATAATAATAATAATAATAATAATAATAATAATAATAATAATAATAATAATAATAATAATAATAATAAAAAATTGTAAAAATGGTGCATAGATATCAAATAAAAATAATATAGCTTCAAATCTTGTTCTTACGTCATTGTCACATACAAGGTTAGAAAGACAATTAGCTACTAGGATGCATAATTGCCTAATTGGGAAGGAAAAATACAACCTAATAGCCGAAATTTTTTGGACAAAAGCTCAAGTTGGACAAAAACTATTGACTCAAGGCTAACTATTCATATTTTACCTTATGAATATTGCTAATGGTAGTGATGATAGTGGGTGGTATTGGTGGAATGGTGTTGATAATGGCAATGGGTTTGTGAGCTATTAATGAAGATAAGCTAATGTAAATCTTCGCTAGTAAACATTTCTCAACACCTTTAGGATTCTAGTGAATAACATGCTTCACTCAAGGACTCATTATCAAATTACTGAAATGAAGTTAGCTCCTTCACTACCTTTGCAGTCTTGGATGGTGGAAAATATTTTTGCCATAACTGCTCTAGCCAAATCATCCTAATTAGTAAAAGAACTTGCAGGTTGAGATTTCAACCATGCTCTCGCCTTGTCCTTCAGAGTAAAAGTGAAAAACCTCAGTCAAAGTGCATCATTTGACATACTATTATATTTGAGTGTATAAAAAATTTCTAAAAAATTTGTTATATAGTCATTCAGGTTCTCATTCAACATGCCATAAAATTGGATAGCTAATTATATTATTTGCAACAAGGTCAGTTTGATCTCAAAATTATTTGCTTCAGTGTTTGGCCTTGTGATGCTTTATTGTGTACCTCCTAACCCCATCACATATGTGTCTAACAAAACCCTTGTATTATCATTAGTTCCACCTTCATTAGCCATTGTGTTTGACTTTTCTCAAGAATCTCTATAATTTTCTTTCTCAAACCTAGTAAGCTCTAGTATGTATGAAAGTGGTTCCTTCATAGATCTTAGGATATTACACATACATTAAAAATCAACTCTACAAAACAAAAAAAAAAACAAGAATTAAAATAAAAATGTATAAAAAACTTGGTGCCTTAATCCAATAAAAATCAAATCAATTATGATGTTAGATCAAAATCCCCAAAAATAGTGCTAAAAAACTTATTATTGAACTGCACGTTCACAGTATCAACAAGTAGGATAAAAAATATCACCCCACAAAGATTTTGATCCAATCACCTATTTACCAACCTCATATTCTTTAATGCTAAAAATGAATGCGTGAAAAATTAACCTAAGTTATGAATTTAAGAAATCTACTTCAAAGATAGAGAAATAATTTAATACAATTAATAAACATATTATATTTATGCAAGTTTTAGTAGGAATTAAATGACCTTACAATCATTAAGCTACCCAAATTTACTACTCAATAAGCCATGCATCTCATGAATTTCCTAAAGAATTAATCAATCTTTCTCAAGCATCAATTAATTTAAATTCATAATTATGAATCAAGGTAATAAACCCAATTCTCATTGTAATCTAAATACCTAACATGAAAATCATGAATTTTAAAGCACAACTCAAAAGGGAATTTAATCAACTCAATTTACCTCTAATTTTAAGTTAAGTTAAACTAGTGTTTATTGGTCTATTAGAATTACCATCTCTCAATGCATAATTCCAATTAAAATCATATTATTCGTGATCAAGCAATAACAAGCATTAAGAATAATAAATACAATATGCAACGACTAATGAGTATATTAAATTGAAAGCCTAGATCATGTTTGGATTATTAATCGCTAACAAAAAAAAAATCATCCTAACATATTGTTATTAATCCTTAAAAATTCACCAGAAAAATCCATAATGAAAAGTATAAGAAAGAGAAGAAAAAGAAGAAAATAGTTATAATTAATATGGACTCTTGAATCTTCAATTTTCACTTTTCAAACTTCACTTTCTTATGGTTTTTTTTATCTTCTAAGGTTCTTTTATGTGTTTTTCAATGGTTTTCTCCTCTTAAATTCTCCTTTAAAAATCCCCTAAAATTCTTCTCAAATAGCTCCCTAAAAATAACTTTCCGTTTAAACGCAGTTTCGAGGCGCATAGCCATGCGTGGCTTAGCACACAACCATGCATGATTGATTTTTCTATAGTTTACTATTTTTTAAATGAGGCATGGCTGTGTCACTTCAGGCACACAACCGTGCATAGTTCTTGCTAACTTCACTTTAACATATAATCTTGTCAAATAGTTCATGTTTTCCCTCTAATTTTTAACCCAATTTATACATTGATAGAGATAGACTTAGGGCCTAATCCTTTATGTACATTATAGCCATAGAAGTGAGCTTTCCAACACATCTTAAATCATTTTAATTGGACTTCTGTAGCTCAAGATATTATTGAAATACTAAGAGCTATGCATCCTAGAACGAAAGTTTTATATGTTGACTTTAACCCAAGATTTAAAAAGCCAAACAAACTCAAATTTTGACAAGTAAACTTAATTTGGAAAGTATGTCTACTTTAATGTCTATAAGACCTCTTTCTTAATTTAAAACTCCAAGGATGTCAAGATTTTCACTGAATCGTAAAGGTTGAATTAGCCAAAACCCTCAAATTGTACTTCAAACTCCTATCTACTCCTAATTCAAAAAAATAACAAATCAGGTCATATATTCATAAAATAAATCTTTAAATTAAACATAAATGAACTAAAAATATATAATATTTGAGTCTTATCAACGTCATTGTCACATACAAAATTAGGAAGACAACTAGCTACTAGGATGTATAATTTCCTAATTGGGAAGGTAAAAAAACACAGCCTATTGGCTGAAATTTTTTGGACAAAAGTATGGGTGTAAATGAGTCGAGCCGCTCATGATCAACCCAGTGTTCGGCTCGATAAAACCTCATTCGAGCTTGTATACTAAAGCTCATTTAATAAATGAGTCAAGCTCAAGCTATACACAACTCAGCTCACGAACAAGCTTAAATAGAAGCTTGTGAGCCAGCTTGTAATTTTAATATTTAGTAATTTAATTTTAGATATATAATATATAAATTTGTATTGTAAAAAATTTTTTAAAAAATATATTATTAGATAAAATCATAATTTTTATTAAATATATTTTAATTTATTTAATAAATAATTTATTTTTAATTTTTGAATGTATAATTTTAATATATAGTTTGTATTTTTTAAAATTTTCTAGGCTTATTTAAACTCGCAAACAACTCATGACTCATTTATAAACGAACTAAGCTTGAGTTAGCCAAAGCTCGACTCGATTACACCCCTAAGCGAAAGCTCAAGTTAGTCAAAAGCTATTGACTTAGGGCCAACTATCCTTGTTTTATTTTATGATTGTTGCTAATTGTAATATCCCGAATTTTTAAATATTTTTATACTGCATCGGGATATGCATTGTTAATAATTTTTGTATATATATTTATGATATTTTATGAGTTTGTTGTTTGTTTAAAGCTAATTTTAATTATTTTATATTATTTTAAGTACTTTACGTAAAATTTTTTCGAAAATTGTATTTTCGGGGAAATTGACACGTAAATAATTTAATACTATTTATTTTGACTAGTTTTATGAATTTGCATGAACTCATATATAATTTTAAAGTGCTAAAATAAAATGTATATATGTGTATTTATTTAAATTAATTAGAGCTTAATTAATTTTCTTAATTTTATTATTTAATTTTTGTATTAATTAATTTTAAGTGTATAAATTATTAAATATTTTAAAATATTTGTGTGGTGAGTATTATTTGTGTGTGGGAATATATATATTACTATAATATAGTGTAGACATATATATATATATATATATATATACACAAATTTTAATCCAAAAAAAAAAATAAAAGTTGCCTTATTTACGATTTTGCCCCTCCTGCATCTTCCCAATGTCATTTCCACCATTTCCAGCCACTTTCAAGCTGGTTTTCTTGTTGTTACTATGCCCCTCAGCCTTCCTCCTCCACCTCCAGCCATTTCCACCATCTGAAACACTCTTTTTCGGCGAGTTTTGGCCGGATTTTCATCAAGGAGTCAAAAATTAACTTAGCTCCGACCAAGCACTTTCCGGCTACCAAATTTGATGTCGTCGGTCTCTATCTTCTCCTTGAGCTCTGGTGAGTGTGATTCCAAGCTTTGTTTAACTTGATTTGGTCTAGAATTACTTAGGTTTCAATTTCTTTAAATCAGCCATTTTGGGTTTCAAATTTTTTTTAGCTTCAATTTGATTGATTCATGAAAACTTCCTTCACAAACTTTGTTCCTAGAAGCTTAATCTACATTCTGTAATTTTTTTAGAATTTTTGGAATTTATTTTAATTTTTGTGAATTTTTATGTATTTATTTGGAATTTATTAAGTTTATGTAATTTTGAAAAATAGGGTTAATTATGTGTTTAATTGAAATAAATTGCTAAATTTAGTATATTTATTGATATTATTGAATTATATGTTGAGAAATTAATTTTTGAGTAATTATATAATTTTTGGTGAATTTTTGAACATTTATAGTGAATATATATATGTAGGGGTATTTTGGTAATTTTATACTAAATTGGTTAAAAATATAATTAAATTGGTTTTAATAGTTATTTAGGGCATAAAAATGATTTTTGCAAATTTTTAGTATTTTTAACTAATTAAAACTATTTTTCGTAAATTATTTTCAAATTATATATAATATACTATTTTTCTAAATAAATGGGTTTTTATTGATTTTTAGTATGTTTTAGGGTTAATTATGTAATTTGAATTTATAAAATGTATTTTTATTATATAAGGGCATTTTCAGTATTTTATAAATATTCTATGAATTGTGAACCTCGATCGGTGAATTGTAGTTTGGAGTCCGATCGAGGGATTTTGTTTGTAATCCTGTGTTTATTCCGAAGTGTATTTCTTTGCAGGACCGGCTCTACTCTTTGAGTAGAGAGATGTCCATTTTACAAGGGAGGTTCTGCCGGATTTTCGGTAGAATTCTCATAAAACGTGATATCTGGTCAAATTCCTATTCTAAATCTGTGTCTAAAATTCTAGATCGAGTTTTTAGAATTTTCATTAAATTTATTTTGATTTCATGTTGTCATTTGTTTGTCTAGTTGCGCCGAGACCGAGGCCTAACGGATCAGGCCCGTCGAGTTTGTCTCGTGGAGCGCTAACATGTGAGTTATTATACTGTATATATATGCACTGCATATAGGGTGCATTATTTAGAATTTTTCATTTTCATTGTATGTTTTAAAAAATGATTTAAATTATAATATCTTTGGTATATCTAGAGTTGCATTCTTATATATATGCATATTAAATAATTATGCATGTTAGTTTGATATATGCACATTAAACAATTAGGTTTAGGTTTAATACATTTGAGTAATATACACATGTTTTAAAATGTACACTTAGACATAATTATTTTATTAAATGATTAGTATACTTTAGGTATAGTTTCAGTAGATTTTAGGTTCATTCTTAAATAATTGCATGTTAAATTATAAACCTACACTTAAATTATTTTTAAGTTTATTTTTGGTATATTTTTGATTTATTTCCAAATAAATAAATGTTTTATTATTAAATTAAACCTAATAGATTAGTGGTATATTTAGGGTTTATTTTTGATATATGCATGCTAGATAATTAGGTTTATTTTTAGTATATTTGTGAATATATGTTAAACACAAACACGTATTTAAATGAATATTTATACATAAATGGTTTATTAAATGATTTGAGTACTTAGGATATATCTTTTGCATATTTAAGTATATTTTTAAGATAATGCATGTTATATTATTGTTACTCATTTAAATTGTTTTTAACTATATTAATAATTTATCTTTAGTTTATTTCATATTTTATTTGACATATATATATATATACCTGAAATATACTGGGTATATTTTTGGTATATATATATATGGTTGGTTTTACTATTATGAATATTGTTCTACATTAATTATTTTTTGAATGAATGATTTATTCGAAGTGAAGGATATCAATAGAATGTGCTTCTTAGTGGGCAGCACTAGGACCGTGTACGTACCGGTACGATAGATAAGGATTGAGTGAGAGTTAAAATTGGGTGATTATAATTGATTTGACTAAGATTAATGGTATGTTAGATAGTGTGATTGCGGGGCCAATCACACTAACAGTCGGACTGTTGGAGCTCGGTTGACTTAGTGTCTCGGGGCCAGTCTACTGTCCATAAGTGAATTGAATGATCTATTGGGTTGATTGAGATGTGAGGTGATAGATAGTGTGATTGTTGGATCTCGGTTGACCAAGTGTCTCGGGGCCAATCACATTGACAGTCAGACTGCTGGAGCTCAGTCGACTTAGTGTCTCGGGGCTAGTCTGTTGTCCAGATTGGAATAAGTGTTCTATTTGGAATCAAATGAGCCTGTATGGCTAGAGTGATGATGGGATTGTTTGAGGTTGTTATTATTTAGGGTTCTATGGATCCTTCATAAATTAAAATAAATATTTTCTACATTTAGTATATTTATAAAAGTAGAGTTTGACATTCGTGTGAATTGTGTGTATATACATCCATATATAATAATGCCTGATTGTTATGGTTTAGTTTGCATGTATATATAGTATAATAATTCACTCAGTGAGGTCTGACCCCCCCTCAATTATTTTTTTCAGGAGATTCCATATCGTCAGACCTTAGTTGTAGAGTTCCTCGCCGGTGTTCTTCAGTCTCGGCTATTTTATGCAAATGTATATTCTGAACTTTGAATTGTATTCTAGAAACTGCAGTAGTAGTGTTATTATATTGGAAGTGTATTATTTTGTTTGGATATTATATACTCTGAGAATTTGTATTTGAACATTGTACGAATATGTATTCATTTATAAAAGGATTTGGAGTATTTATTTTATATATTGATTCTGAAAAATTTTAATTTGGTCGTACTTTTATATAATTATTTCATGATTTTATTTTTTAAGGCTTGCTACGGGTTTCGAATTCGAAAGAATTCCCATTCCCTAGCACCGGTCATGACTCCTAGTTTGGGTCGTGACACTAATGGTAGTGATGGTGGAGGATGGTATTGGTGGATTAGTGTTGATGATGGCAGTGGGGTTATTTGTTGTTGATGAAGATAGGTTTAAGAAATTTGATAAAAAAACTAGTGCATGGCTATTTAGTAATTTTGTAAACTACTGCTAGTAATAATAATAATAATAATAATAATAATAATAATAATAATAATAATAATAATAATAATAAATTACAAATTTGGTACTCACATATTATATAAAAATACTATAGCTTTAAATTTTCTCCATATGTCATTGACACATACAAAGTTAAAAAGACAAACAACTACTGGATGTATGATTGCCTAATTGGGAAGGAAAAAAATAATAATAACCTAGTAATTAAATTTTTTTAGACAAAATTTATTGACTTAAGGCCAACTATCCTTATTTTACCTTATGAATGCTACTGATGGCAGTGGTTGGTGTTGGTGGAATGGCATTGATGATGGTGGTGGGGTTGTGTGCCATAGATGAGATAGGTTTAAGAATTTTGGTAAGGAACTAGTACATGGCTAAGAAAAATAAATTTGGTACTTACATATTACATAAAAATACCATAGCTTCAAATCTTGTCTATACACTCATTGTCACATATAAGGTTAGATAGACAAGCAACTATTGGGATGTATAATTGCCTAATTGGGTAGTAAAAACCAACAACAACCTAATGACTGAAATTGTTTAGACAAATGCTCAAGTTGGACAAAAGTTGTTGACTCAGGACTAACTATCCTTGTTTTACTTTATGAATATTGTTAATAATGGTAATGGCATTCGATGGTGTTAGTGGATTGGCATTGATGATGGCAGTGGGGTTGTGTGCTATTGATAAATATAGGCTAATGTAGATCTTTGTTAGTAAACATTTCTCAATACCTCTAGAATTATGGTGAGTAAAATACTAAAGCAAATGCAAATAAATAAGCTCAACAATTTAAAACACACACTCATACAAAAAAAAGAATGTCATACCAAATACTTGAAGCAATTTATGGTAGGATGATTATCTTTACATGTCCTTTTCAATAAAATACAGAGTACAGTACTTGCCTTTGTCCAATTATGTCGCCTGACCAATTTTCATAAAAGGTAAGATAATCTAGCCTGATTTCGTAGTCATAGTTTGTTAGAGCCTAGTCCAAGAAGGTAAAATGGTCTAGATGTTAAAAATAATAACCTAGCAACTAGAATTTGGACAAAAGTTGTTGACTCAAGGCCAATTATCCTTATTTTACCTTATGAATACTACAGATGATGGTGATGGCGAAGGGTGGTGTTAGTGGAATGGCATTGATGATAGCAGTGGGGTTATGTGTTATTAATGAAATTTGATAAAGAACTAGTGCGTAACTATTTAGTAGTTGTTTAAACTACTACTACTACTAATAATAATAATAAGGAAAAATTGCATATTTGGTACTAACATATTACATAAAGATACCATAGCTTTTAAAGTTTTCAATATGTCATTTTCACACACAAGATTAGAAAGATAACTAGCTATTGGGATGTATAATTGCCTAATTGGGAAGGAAAAAAAACAACGTAGTGGTTAAAATGTTTTGGACAAAAGCTCAAAATGGACAACAACTATTGACTTAAGGCCAACTATCCTTGTTTCACCTTATGAATACTACTGATGATGGTGATGGCAAATGGTGGTGGTGGTGGAATGGCATTAATGATGGCGGTGGGGTTATGTGTTATTGATGAAGATAGGCTATTGTAGATCTTCACTGGTAAACATTTCTCAACACCTCTAGAATTCTAGTGAATAACATGCTCAAGCAAATACTAAAAAAATAAGCTCAATAATTTAAAACACATACACACAAAACAAAAACAAAAAGCATGAATGTCATATCAAATACTTGAAGCGATTCATGGCAAGATGATTGTTTATACATTTTCCTTTCAATAAAATATAAAGTAAACCACTTGCCTCTGTCCAATTATGTTGCCTTACTGATTTCTGTAAAAGGCGACATAATCTAGCACGTTTTTGTGGTAGCAGTTTATTAAAGCCTAGTCCAAGAACATACGATAGCTTGACTTTTAATAACATGATTCTCTTATAAAATTTTCCTAATGTTGTTGTATTATGACTTTCATCTTTAACTAATTCATTGAAATTCCATTTGCGTTTCTTTGATTTGATTCTTCAGTACTAGTGCTAACTAATCTTATTGTAGGATTTTTAGCTATCCCTACAGCGCCCAAATGCAAATAATCTGCATTGAATCACATCAAATAAAAAATAAATAGAAAATATACTTTCAATTAAATTAAAATTATATTTTAATTAATTTAATTTTATTAGAGATAAAATAAAAGTTAACCTCTTTAGAATAGGAAATACTTTCAATTAAATTATAATTATATTTTAATCAATTTAATTTAATTTTTTTAAAGATATAATAGAAGTTAAACTAATTAAAATAGAAAATATACTCTCAATTAAATTAAAATTATATTTTAATTAATTTAATTTTATTAGAGATAACATAGAAGTTAGCCTAATTAGAATAAGAAAAATACTTTCATTTAAATTAAAATTATATTTAAATTAATTTAATTTAATTTTTATTAGAAAATGACTAAGTTATCTAAATTTTATATAATAATAAGTGAAGATTTTTTTTAATTTTATCTGTTCCCTTTATATATATATATATATATAATTTTAAATTTGTAACAATAAAATATTGTTTTTACTCGTGGATTCTATTAGAGAAAAAACATTAATAAAAAGAAAAAAGATAAGAAATATGCAGAAAGATATATCATCCTTAAAATTTATTTATAGTGTACAATCATCCATTATAATTAAACAGGCCCTTTTCAGTGCAAAATAAAGCAGTCATTAATCCATACAAAATTTAGAATATTAAAGCTTAAATATGCTTCATATTCAAATGTTTTTTTCTTCTCACATTATCCAACAACAATTTCAAATAATAATTTTCATTTTTTTATGGATTTTTATATTAATACACGTGATCACGTCTGTGCAAATTATATCATGTACCCTTGTCCATATTTCAGGGGTCCATCACATGTGTGAAAACTAACACATTTTTTTTGCTAACACTTTTTAATTTTGTTTAGCGCAATCTTTCTCTCTTACTTTCCTCTTCTCTATACCGTCCTTCCCTCTCTTGCAACTCTACCCCTCCTTTATCCACCTTCATCGACACTGCATCGTGCCATTTCCACCATTAATTCTATCGTTGCTATTTGTTCTTCCTCCGCCTCCCTTGTTGCCCACCAATCATGGCCTTGCTCTGAGCCTCTCAATCTGCCTCTACCTACCACCACTGGTGGTGACTTCACCGACCTCCATCAGTTGCATCCTCCCATCTACCACCAGAGAAGGTGCCATTGTTGTTGATGTGTCTTCATCTTCTTCTTCTGCTATGGTTTTATATATTATTGATTTTGATGATGGTTTTACTTTTGGTGTTGTTGTTAGTATGAAAAGATTAGGCATTGATAGATTTCTAGGTTTTTGTACAGATTGGGTATTAACGGATTTCTAAGTTTTGTTTTTTTTTCATTCGGAATTGTATAGTCAAGTTGATTTGAATAACATTTTTGGCTTTTGCATGCCCATTATTGTCTCTATAAATGGACAGTGGTGATGAATTGAGTTAGAGATGGTGTAATGAATTTTATTTTTTTTAATATTATGGGTTTTGACTTTATAGATGAACATGATTAAATTTGGGGTTGGGGTCTTTTTTATTTTTTCATAAATTTGGGGTTGTTGTCAAAAGATTAGAGGGACGGTGACATCCATGAATCTGTAGGTGAAGATCAATTAACATACAGTAGGCTCATTGATCTTCATTTACAAGTTTATTGATTTTTCAATGAACATACAAGTGAAAATTAATGAATCTTCGCAAGAAAAAAAAGATGTTTGATGGAATTTGTTTTAAAATAAAGTCCACAAGAAATGGGAGTTCATTACTTCAAAAATGGGAATGATCTATTCCAATAAATTTGGGATTTTTTCACAAATAACTTAAAAAGTGAAAATATTTCCCAAAAAGTGAAAATACTTACAAAATTATTGTTAACCACAAAACTTTTTAAAATTACGGAATGTGAGATTTCTTTTTCAGTTTTATGATCTTTTTTTTTCTTCTTCTTTTTCAGTTTTATGATCTTTTTTTTTTCTTCTTTTTCTTCTTCTTTTCATCTATTCTTTTTGGTTTTTTTAATTTTTTTCCTAGTTTATTTTCAGTTTTTTGAACTTATTTTTATTGTGATTTTTATTTATTTATTGTGATTATTTTTTTGGTTGTTTTTTATTTTTTTTTAATTTTTTGATTCATTTTTAGTTTTTTGAGTTTGTTTTGTTGTAATTTTCTGCTTGTTTTCATGGTTGTTTCGGAAAAAAACTGTACAAAAGAAAATATTAAGAAAAAAGTAAATAAAATAAAAAAAAGGTCAACATTGAATTACAAACAACCAGAAAAATAACCTAAAAACAACAAAATAATAATAAAAAAAAACAACTAAAAAAACAACCATTGAACAATCAAAATAATGGTTGTTTTGGGCTATTTTTTTATTTTTTTAAATTTTTTTAACTTGTTTTGTAGTAATTTTATGGTTATTTTTCTGGTTGTTTTAATCAACAAAAACATATAAAAACAACCACTAGAGTAACAAAAAAACACTATACAAATGAAAACAAAAAAAAAAAAGAAAAAACCACAAACAAAAAAAACCTAAAAAACAGCCAGAAATATGATAAATAAATAAATAAAATAAGCAAGAAAGAAAAAATAAATAGAAAATAAAAATAAAAAATAAGGGAATAAATAATATCAAATAAAATAATTATGAAATATTAATAGTAATAATAATAATAACAAGAAGAAAAATAAGAACAAAGAATGAATAATAGTATCAAAATAAAATAAATATGAAATAATAATAATAATAATAATAATAATAATAATAATAATAATAAGAGGAAGAATAAGAACAAAATTAAGGAAAAAGAAGAAAAAAATAAGGGTGACCATAAAAATGGAAAAAAAAAAAAAAAAGATAAAGATAAAAAGCGTATGGTTAAGCGTGAAATCTAAAAACTCATGAAAAGTAAGTATAAAAAAAGTGGTCAAACGTTAGTGATTTTTGTAATTTTCACAATAAATTTTGACTCCCTTATAATTAAGTTAAACTAACGATGATTAAATATTTAAATATTATTATATATTATTAAATTTTTTTATTTTAATAAATTAATAAAAATAATTATTAAAATGTTTGAACAAAAAATATTTATTAAAAAATAAATAATATTTTAATAATAAATAATTTTAATTTTAATATATAAAAAATAACTATAATTTTGATTGTTTGTATAAAAAATAATTATAAAAATATTTTAAGTGATAAATTACGTTGATTATGATTCCAATTCCATAATAAATTAAATATTTTTTTTTATTTTCATTCATTTTCTCATTTTTTCCGATTCTGACTCCGAAATATGAGTTAAATGCCTCCTTATAGAATGTGAAGAATTTCATTGATAATTTTGAAAGATTTGAATCTTAAATATGATAGAATTTCTGAAATTAATTTATAATAATTTCAATAAATGGACAATTTTTATTTATAGACATTTATAAAAATGCTTTGAGTATTATAAATTTATAATTTTTTTCAAGATATAAAAGAAAAAAAAATCCTTTTTTTTTTTAATTCATTGTACACATATTTTATTCAAGTTATTGGGAAAATTTTATAGTATCATGATGATACCATGTCACTAAAATTTATTATCTATGATAGTAGGTAAAATTATAATAGTGTTAGAAATTTTTTTAAATCAATTTATCTTTGAGTAAGAAATAATTATAAAATATTTTATTTTTATCCAAAATAATGTTGTATAATTTTTTAACAATTTAACATTTATAATTTTTTAATAATTTAATATTTATACTTAAATTTTCTTTTTATGCCTAATAAATATTATCCTTATTATTATAGGTTTACATCATAATTAGGAATAATAACAATAGTGACTTATAAAATATATATTAGCATATAAGTTTACATCATAATTAAGAATATAAGTTTACAAGGAAAGCAAC
The DNA here is from genome assembly GCA_947683625.1 of Mallotus nudiflorus. Taxonomy (NCBI): domain Eukaryota; kingdom Viridiplantae; phylum Streptophyta; class Magnoliopsida; order Malpighiales; family Euphorbiaceae; genus Mallotus; species Mallotus nudiflorus. The sequence continues at coordinate 5,183,503 of CANTUR010000049.1, read as the reverse complement.
ATGAAAATAATAATTAAGTGGGATAGATTTGAGAAAAAGACACATATCCACCATATTTTATATAATTAAATTTTACATATCTCTGATAAGTATTGAATTATTATATTAACCATAATTTAATAAAATAAAACGGTATTTTTAAATTAATTTTAGTTTTTAAAACTTTTATAAGCACTATTCATAGAATATTTTCTTCAAATATATATGAAAAGAAAAAAATTCTTCAAATTTGCATAACTTTAGCATAAGAGACCAATAAAATCTAATGGTTTAGCTAATGTACATAATTAAAAAATTTTAAATTTACAGTTTTATAATATTTTATACCATTCAAATAAATAATAATACATAATTTGGTTAATTGAGGAAATGATAAAATCGTCAATTAATAAAAGATATCCAACCCTTTATATAGCAGTATTTTTAAATATAACTTTTAAATTTCAAAATAAATAGTATGCATGAAAAATTTAAATTGTTTTCATATTGAACTTAAATTGCCTTAAAAGATAAACTATTTATCTTATATTCATTATTGTTTATATGTTACGAAACTTAACTCATACATTATGTAAGTATGATCAAGTAAAGTTTTTAATAAATTTATATTTTTATATAATTATTAATTATTAAATTATTTAATAATATGCAAATTTTTATTTTATTATTTTTTATAAAATAATTATGTACTTTACTTTATGAATTTTTATCTTCAAATAAAATAAAAAATTATGATATTATTTATTATATTATTATTTTGATTATTAATAAATTGAATGCAAGTAGGTTTAAATAATTATATTTCACCGTTTATGTATATATATATATATATATATATATATATATATATATACGCGTCTTAAAGATTCAAATAATTTACTGACATAAATCATAACTAAACATGAGAATATGGACAAACATATATATATATATATATCTTAACGAAATTATCGTACGTAAAAGTACATTTAATTTCATTGATCTTATATCGAATTGGTTAGATTACTTTAGAAAATAAATTAATTATGCAACATTTATTTTAAATTATATATTTTATGCATAATTAAATGATATTTCATTTAAGCACAATTGAATAAATTTTTAATAAAATAATTTTTATACCAAGAGCAATTAACAAATTTTTTTAATAAAATAAAATTTATATTTTATTACTTTTTATATTTACTAAATAAAATAATTATACACTTCATTTTTTGAATTTTAATGTTTAATTAAAATAGAAAAGAAAAATATAATTATATTATTTATTTTATTATTGTTTTAATTATTAATAAAACAAATGCAAGTAGGTTTTAGATAGTTACTTTTCTCTATTTATTGAAGTGAAAAAAAAAAAAAGCAATCCATCGGATATACTTGGGTGTTAACATAGGGTTTCATTAAGTTTTAATTATAGTTTTTTTCAACAAGTTTATCATTTAATTGAGATTAATTATTTAAAAGATAAAATATTTTTTAAAAGTAATGTATATTCATTATTGTTTTAAAAAACTTATTTAATAGGTAACTGGTTATTTATATATATATATAATTAAAGGGTTCATAATTAAAAAGTAAAATTCAACTATTTATATTGCTATGATACCATGACACAATAAAATGATTTTAAGTTGTCATTTTCATGTTTTAAATTAAACTTAAACTCGAGTGTTTTTAGTGAATCTCTGTACATACAGAGAGAGTGAAGGGAGGAAAAAAAAAATATTATTATCAGTCTTTCCTTATATAAAAAGTTAAATTTTATTTGAGTAATTACAAATAGACACTATGAACTAAATAAATTAATTTTTTAAGAGACTAGTTTTAATATTTTTCAGATATTATTTTAAAAAATATTAAAATTTATTATTAGAGATACAATTGTATACAAAATAATTTGTTAATTTCTTTTAAATGGATATTAACATTAAAACATATGAAAGAAAATCGAATATATAATTGTTTAATTGGAAATTTTATTAAAATTGTAATAAAATGTAACTATACTAATGTTGTAATATTGAATTACTATTAGATAAACATTATTTTTATTATTTAAAATTTTTTTATTGAAATTTGATAAAAAAAAAAGAAAATTTAATTTATTAAAATTTATTTACATAATAATTAACTATAATTATAATTTAAGGTGAAAAATGAATATGGTTTTTAAAATAGAAAATTTACAAAAATTAAAATATTAAATTAAAAATAATATCTTTTTATATGAACACAATAAAAAAATATATGTTTTGATACTTTATATTTTTTATTTTTAAATTATATTATAGAATAATTAGTAATTATGTAAAAACATTTAATATTTAAATTTATTTAAAAAAAATTTAGTACAATGATAATAATTTATTAATTTTTACATTTGTGGGTCTTAAAGAAATTATATATATATATATATATATATATATATATATATATATATATATATATATATATATATATATATATATATATATATATATATATTATTTTGTATATATTTAATGTCATTATAATTTTAATATACTAAATAAAGTTGGAATAAAAAAATTTTAGTTATTTGTCCTAGTAACTCAGAATTAATTAATTAATTATTTAACTAAAATTGAGAGTATGAGTTTGATAGCCTCCACATCCGGTTGTTAAAAAAAAAATTAATTATTTCATTAAAAAAAATTAATTATTTAACTATAAGATTGTTAATTTATTGTATATTTATCGACGGAAGCTCTTCTGAAAATCTTCAGCGGGCAGAAGCATGCACTTAGCAAGGCGGCTTACCATTCTCAGCAGAATACCAGCGCTCCTCAAACCCATTTCTATATCTTTTGCATTGCACTCCACTCACCACCAACCGGACCATTCACCACTACAACAAGATCATCAACAACTTGACCAACCCATCTCCATTACCAACAGATCTTACTGGACCAAACAAATCCACCATCTCTGTACCCAAAAACGAAAAGTCGATGAAGCGCTTGCCCTTCTCGACCATCTCCGTCTCAGTGGCTACATTCCTGATTCCCTCAATCTCAACAGCATAATTCATGCTCTTTGTGATGCCAACCGCTTCCAAGAAGCCCACCATCGTTTTCTCCTCTTCATTGCCTCTAATTGTATTCCTGATGAGCGTACTTGTAATGTACTCATTGCTCGCTTACTTGATTCTCAATGCGCACCTGCCACATTGCGTGTCTTGTGCCGTTTGTTTGTTGTTAAGCCAGAGTTTGTGCCTTCTCTGATTAATTACAATCGTTTGATTTATCAGTATTGCCATATTTCTTCTCAGCCGAATGTAGCGCATAGGCTGTTGTTTGATATGATTGGTAGAGGGCATTCCCCAAATATTGTTACTTTTACTAGTTTGATAAGTGGTTATTGTCAAGTAGGTGAAGTAGGTAATGCATATAAGATGTTTGATGAGATGCGTGAATATAATGTAGTACCCAATTCTCTCTCTTATAGCATGTTGGTTAGTGGGGTTTTGAGGAATAAGGATGTTGAACATGGGAGGAAAATGATGTGCAAGCTTTGGGAGATAATGAAAGATGATGAAGAGGATCAGTCTATGAATAGTGCTGCTTTTGCTAATCTGATAGATTCTTTATGTAGAGAAGGTTTTTTCAGTGATGTTTTTAAAATTGCTGAAGATATGCCACAAGGGAAGAGTGTTAATGAGGACTTTGCTTATGGTCATATGATTGATTCACTTTGTAGATCTGGAAAGAACCATGGTGCTTCAAGAATTGTTTATATAATGAGAAAAAAAGGGTTCACTCCAAGTTTAGTTTCGTATAACTTTATTATACACGGACTTTGCAAAGAGAGAGGTTGTATGAGGGCTTATCAGTTGTTTGAGGAAGGGATTGAGTTTGGTTATTTGCCATCTGAGTATACTTATAAGGTTCTAGTGGAAACTCTTTGCCGAGAAATGGATCTCTACAAGGCAAGCAGAGTTCTACAGTCAATGTTGAATAAGGAAGGAGTGGATAGAACTAGAATTTACAATATATATTTGAGATCAGTTTGTTTTACAAATAGTGCCACCGAGCTTTTAAATGTGCTTGTTTCTATGCTTCAATCTGAGTGCCAGCCTGATGTGATCACTCTCAATACTGTTATTAATGGACTTTGCAAGATGGGGAGGATTGAAGAAGCTTTGACGGTACTAAACGATATGATGATAGGAAAGTTTTGTTTGCCTGATGTTGTGACCTTCACTACTATTATAACTGGTTTATTAAATGTCGGGAGAAGTCAAGAAGCTCTCAATATATTGCATAAAGTAATGCCTGAAAGAGGTATAACACCTGGTGTTGTGACATATAATGCAGTTATTCATGGTTTGTTTAAACTTCATTTAGCAGAGGAAGCAATGGTGGTTTTTAGTAGAATGTTAGCTGCTGGAATGGCTGCTGACAGTGAAACTTACACTATAATTATTGATGGATTATGTGACTCCGGCCTAATTGAGAAGGCTAAAAAATTATGGAATGATGTCATTTGGCCCTCGAAAGTTCATGATGATTTTGTTTATGCTTCAATTATCAAAGGGCTCTGTCACTCGAATAAGTTGAATGAAGCTTGCCATTTTCTGTATGAACTGGTAGATTCTGGGGTTAACCCAAATATCATTAGCTACAACATTGTGATTGACAGTGCTTGCAAGTTAGGTATGAAGAGAGAAGCTTACCAAATTATAAGAGAAATGCGAAAAAATGGTCTGGCACCTGATGCTGTAACTTGGCGGATTCTTGACAAATTACATGGCAGTGCTAAGAAGGATTTGGTATGAAGATTCAATTTGGCAATCCTCAGGAGGCTTATGAGAGATTTAAGGCATAGAAAATTCTGCAAAGGAGCAATTTCAAAGGAAGGATCTGTTTTGGAATTATATGCAGGACATATTGTCTTCCTCATGCTCAAATCATATAATAGGAATGGCAAACAGACACATGCGAATTAAAGGGTATGGTTAAGAGCTGGTCAAGTGCAGAAGTGATTGTGCAAGGTAAAAGTTTTTCTTCAGCAGGCAAATAGAGGTATTGCAGATTTTTTTTTTTTTTTTTTTTAAAAAAAAATCTAAGAAGAAGATTGGATATAAATAAAGCATACCTTATATATATATATACTAGTAAACAATCACATGTTTCACATATGAACAAAAAATTTATTAGACTTGTGATATATAGTAATAAATAATTAAACATATTATTATTATTATTATTATTATTAAATAAAAATTTTAAAATAATAACTATATTATTTATTTATATAACAATTTGATATTCATTTAATATAGTTATAATTCATTATAATTTTTATAAATCTTTTATTTAAATAATTATATGATATTCTTTCAATATTTGTTATAATTAATTTTTCTCTTGTCTAGAACTAATTTCATATAAAAAATATTAATGGTCATAATTAATCATAAGATAATAAAAAATCATTAGTTATTTTTTAATAAAAAATTTAAAAATAATAAAATTTATATTTTCTTTATATAACAATTTAAATATTACATACCCATTAAATTTATAACTTATTACAATTTTAATACATTTTTTATTTGAGGTATGACACTTTGTTTCTTCAATATTTTAATATTAATACTTTTATTTACTCAAAAATTAATTTAATATAATGTTTAAGTTCAACTAATAATTAAATGATAAATATTAATTAATTTAATTAACTCTTTTTTGTTAAATTTTATAAAAATATCTAAAATGATAATTATACTATTTTTCTGACAAAAAATATACTTTCAAAAAAATTATATATTCTATTTTTTATTCATTACTTTTTAATTTATAAAAATATGTACTTTTAAAACAAATTATATACTTTTTCTATTTTTATAAAATTTATTAATTTTGATTTTAATTATTTACTTATTAAATTTAATATAATAAGACTCATAAAATTATGTTATCTAATTTGATTTATATTAGATTAAAAGTAGACTTAATTAAAATAGAAAATATATATATTTTTAACTAAATTATGACTAAAATTTTAATTAATTTAATTTTGTTAGAGATAAAATAGAAATTAACATAATTAAAATAGGAAATATAGTTTCAATTAAATTTGAATTATTTGTTAATTAATTTCATTTTTATTAAAGATAAAAATGAAATTAACCTAATTAGAATAAGAAATATACTTTCAATTAAATTAGAACTAGTTGTGTGTTTTACATTTATTTTTTAAAATTTCATTTATTAATATATTTTATTTATTATCTAATATTTTGTGGTAGATTATAATGAAGAATCTTAGATTGAATAAAAAGAATAAGTAAAATAGAAATTGCGAGATATAGTGTATTTTGTATAATATTATAATTTTTTAGGATTGTAAATATTTAAATAAATCTAATGGACAAAAAATAGAAATTTACATTATTTTGAACTAATTGATTCAATCCTCGACAATTGAATGATGCCATCTGAAAATAACAAATATATAACAAAAAACAATAAATGAAATGAAATTCCTAGAAAACATTATACTATGAAGATTAAAGAAAAAAAAAAAGCTAACCTAATCATTGGAAATAAATATGAGAATTATCAATTAACAATTAGACTTAGGTCAAGATTTCTTCCGACCTTTATTGTATAAATGTCCAAGTACAACATGAGCTATACTCTTAGTTTTCCCCCTTTGAGCATCAATCATACCTTCCTAAACTTTCATCAGCTTCACAGAAGATAAGCGCCAAGAAGAAAGAGATTCCTCAACGTATTCAACAATTCCATTATCTCTACTGTTGCTTTGAATAGAGTTTGTCCCTAGCAGTCTACAAAGAAATACCTCCTTGATAGGGTGTGTCAGAATTGAACCTAATAACCAAATTTGAATTTCAACTCAGTCTACTATCATAGTGTTTGGAAAGTCTAAAAATACAAAAAAAAAATTATTAAAATCATTGAAAAAAACCATGTTATTTGTTAGGTGTTAAAATTAGTTAAAATATCTATAAATTTTAAAAGTAAAAACTCACCCTCACCCTCATATGGCTTAATGTAACAGAACATATGATAATACAATACATGCTTTAATGTAACACAACTGGAAACAAAAGAATCATTGCAGCTTATTCCATGGCCACATTGAGCAGGATATTTGAAAATTACCATATTCCAACTGTAGTCTCTTCTACCCTTAACAATGAAAATCAAGTAAAATCAAGAGACAATTGTTGTTTGTACATCAATATTTTCTTGTGGAGTTTGAAAAATGAATATTTTCATTAGTTCCTTAATCCACACTTATGCTTTTGAAAAAATTGATTAACATAAAACAGAAAATATAACTACAGCCCACAGGCCTAAAGCTACTACCTTAAGATCATCATAGCACTGAGATGGAGGGTTAGCAGCTGCAAGTACTAATATTCTAGAATTGAGAACAATTTGTTATTCTAAATGGCAATTCTGAGCCACATAATTGTAAACTCTTATAATTCCAGCTATGAAATAGCGGAAAGATGGGGACTTGTAATGTTCTTTGCATGAAAATGTAATTCCATTCCAAAGAATGTAACAAACTAAACAATATTCAGCTTGAAATCCTGAAGTTTAACTAATAAAAGGTAGCCATGCCAAGATTAATTGTAAATTTAAATTTCATGGTTCTGAACTGATACAATATAATTGAAAGATTCATTTTGTAGGCAGACGATGCAAAAATTAACTAAGCAACCAAAAGCTGTAACACTACTTACTTTGTAGTGTACTTTGATTGTATTTCCCCTATGAGCTTGGATTTCACAAGATTTGAGCCCATGCTGGAGGAATGCTAAAGAAAAATTACGAAAAAAAAAAAACATAAACAGTAAAAACATGGTAAAGTATCACAAATGAAGCTGAAAACTAAACTCTAACTCAAAACTAATAGCCAGAGAAGGCCACAAAAGTGCCAAAATATATACTAAAATTCCAGCTAAACCCATTTAGCTAATATACACACAATATGAATTAAGTAGGCTAATCTTCCACTAATTTTTATTAATAACAATGATTAAACTCAAAATCACATCATTATAAACCCAACAGCAACAGCAGATGATTAGTAATTTTTTTTTAAAAAAAAGCCCAAATTTACTTGTTTTGCCCATTTGCAACTCGATTACTCCATCTGATTTATTTCCTAAAATAGAGAAATAAAATAAATAAATAAGAGCAGCAGTAGACTGCTTTGGTAATGGAGTTGTGTAAGAATTTAATTATTAATAGCAGCAATAGGGTTATCTATTTCTGTAGCTTTGCTGTAGGGCTAGTTAAAAGCAAGCTATAGGATAACGAAAGGGAGGGAAAACTCACCTGAGGAATTAAGTATGCATATACCATCCATTTGGTAATGTTGAAAGTTGGATAAGAGATTGAAGTATATATATTCAATATTCAAACAACAAAAATGGTGCTTTTTTAACCAAAAAAAAAAAAAAATTACAATGACTCACCAAAAAGCATCATTCTAAGGTATGCCACTACCGATATTTTGAATTAGCTTGTAACACAAAAATGCTCAATAAGGTTACCATGATATGCGCGTAAAATAATTGATTCTTAATTACATACAAATTTTACATGGAATTTGAAGTTACATGCCAACTTTGGGTGTTGGAAGTTGAATTAATGAGGCAAAATGAAAGATAAAAACAATGAAAAATAAGGTACAAACCGAAGTTATCAATGGCAATGAAAATAGTTTTATTGGTATTGTAATCCTACGTGAGAATTGTGGAGATTTTTAGTTTAAAGTTTTTACTACCATCATTCATCATTAATATTGACTAGAATTTATTATTTTCATATTATATAATGAAAATACAACCTAATAGACCATTAACACAATGGCAAGAGTCTAGTTATATGCTAAAAACCTATTCTTAATTATTATTTTCTAATATTTTTTTTCCTTAAGCTTCTATGTTTCACGTTTCATTATTATTTTTCAGCTGCACCGGCGTATTTTTTCTTTTCCTATTTTTGTGGGCCTAATCGCTTGCTAAGTCTGTGACTGCCATCGCGATTCAGAGGCTTATCGGCTTTTGCATTGTTCCCAACTCCTCTGTTTGCTTGAGCGGGATTAGTGGGTGAGTGAACTGGGTTCCTCTTCTTCTTCTTCTCCGTGTTGTTCAAAGTAAAAATAATAATAACATCATGAAGAATATTGATATATTCCTATGTTTTCCATGTTTGTCTGTCTCATCATGGTATTAAAATATTTGTAAGCAGCATAAGACTTACTTTTGTTACCGCTGTCCAGCTTTTGGATGATACTTATATTCAACTTCTGACTTTTTTTTCCATTACTTGACACAGCTCAATTCATGAAGAAGAGCACTAAGCCAAAGAGGCCCTCTATCAAATCCCTTTTTGGTAGGTTAACTTTTCATTATTTTAGCCTGGTAGCTACCTATTGAATAGGCGATGTTCTTATGCAAATTTTTGTAATGAGTTGAGGACTAATGCCCTGTTGGATGATAATATTGGAATTTGTTGGCTGATTTACCATTTACTTTACTTGCTGATTTTGCTAATAAAGCCATTTGGCTAATTTAGCAAGTTGGGATTAAGATGTGATCTGCAAATGCAAAACCGTCGTTATGGGATTTCATGGGCCTGGCAATTCTTCTAAGAATTGTATCAATTTATTTATGTTTGAGAATTTTACTGCAACTGACTTCTAAAAAAGAACAATTTACTAAAAAAAGGAATTTATAGTGCACTATATAGCTTTCACCAGTCCAGGCATGATCTTTGTTTTCTTAAATGTGATTTGAATGCTGCAGAAGATGAGTCAGCTCAGCATGACTATCTTGTTGTGTAATTTTTAATATTATTGTCCCTTTTATTTTGAATTTATGTTGTAGGTTTGATTATAGGATTAACTACTGCAACTGAATCTCCTTTTGGTCCATATCTGTAAGAACCCGGATCAAAACATCAATAAATCAGGTATCTTTCATATGCTTTTCTCATTATTTCAGCTGACTTTGCATTGTGTCTTGCTTCCCATTATTTGTAGCCAATACTTATTAAATTTACATAAAGAATTTACAAAAGGTTGGAAATGGTACCAAGTCTTTCAATTTTATGTGAAAAAGTCATGCCCAACAATTATAGTTTCTGCAACTTTTAACATTATTTTTTGCAATTTATAATTGCTCATTTATTAAAAGTCATAATATTTCTCTAAATAAAATATAGAAATTATTAAAGTTTATAATATTTTTCCAAAAAAATAAAAAATAAAATCCTTATTTTTAACAACCCTAACAAAAAAAAAAAAAAAAACACATAAAAAATAAATTAAATTAAAAAACTAACTCATGTTTAATTAAAATTACATTTTCTATTTTAACTAGGCTAATTAATATTTGAAATGGTATGTACTTCCTTTCAAAAATAAATGTAGATTCCTATTTATTATTTAATATTATTTTTAGATAAAATACTATTATGAATATCTCAATACTAACCTAATAATATTCAAATTCATCCTTAAAACCTTACATGTAAAATTATTAAATTTTCTAATTTTTTATTAAAAAATTAATAAAAAATCCTTACTTTAACAACAATATTCATCTTCATATTTATTCTATTCTATCCAAAAGACACAATTTTTTATTTTATCTGAAAGACTCCAATTGTATTCTATTTAAAACATTCATCCTCAATACTATAAAAAATTTTGTATTCTATTTCATTGAATAAAAAAACACCTCTTTTCTCCTATTTAGCGTAAACAAAGAAAAAACCAATAACTTTTAAACTCTTTTTCTAAAAAAAAAAAAAATTTCTCTCTCATATTTCATTAAATTTTCTGTTTGGTAGTTGTTTATTTTGCTTTGCATGAGGTATTATAACTTGATGATGGGATTGGATATATATATATATATATCCAAAACCCATTCTTCATATTAAAAAAAGTCTATCAATTCCATAACCATAAGTTAATTGCTTGAGAAGAAACCATCTCTTTCATTTTCAAGACCAAGCAACCCAATAGCCTTTACCACTTTTAGTCAATTTCCCGTAAGTCAGATTCTTATCAGCATCTTTCTTTCCAGATTTTTTTCTTTATTGCTTTATATTATATACAACTGATTGCCATTTCTTTTAATGCATTTAAAATTTTCAATTTCAAAGTGAAATCCTTGTATTTTCTATTTTTGGGAATTCAGTTTCCATACTTGAAATCTAATTAGGGTCTTAAACATATTTAAAAAACCTATTCTTAATTATTATTATTATTTTCTTAAATACTTTTTTTCCTCTTCTTTTTGTCCTAATCAACTTCTTTTTTTTTATATGATAATAAAAAATATTATATTTTACAAAAAAATTTTCAACTCTAATTTTCTCAGTTCAGTTTTTTGTATATATATATATATATATGTAGATATATAATATACCTATAGCTCACACTTGTTACTATGTAATTTTATTACTTTATGATACAGTTTCAATGATAAAATTTAATTTTGAATATTGTTCACCACTTATTTTATTGCTATTTCATTCTTACTTTCTTAACAAATCAAATAAAAAAAAAAAATGACAAATGTCGTCTTACCATTATGAGCTCTAAGGAAAATTTCTCGCAAAATGGTAGGTTTTAGCATACAAGATCTCCAAAATTTCCAACTAATGTAAGCAATATTGTAATGAAATTTTATATTGTAGCAAAAACTTCAAGATTTTTCTGAGATCTAAATCTTGAATTTCCTTATAAATTTATAGCACAGATAACACGAGAACAATATTAGATGATAATAGCATGCCAAAAAAAAAAAAAAAACAATGATGCTCCATTTATTATAGGGATATATCAATATTTTTTTACAGGTCAAATTATCAGAGTAAAAGCTCTTAAATGATCACATGTAAGCGTAAATCGATATGCAATTTTTGTGTATACAATAATTGAACATACGTTTTGCAATAAGAAGGAACACAACTCCTGTTAGAAATTGTTGAAGATACAAATTATAAAATAAAATTTGGCAATATCACAAAGTATTGAGAACTATGGTGGTAGTATATATATTGTCAAATTTGTATTATCTGAAGATACATATAATATCAAAATATATCTACTACCAACGCAAAAATAAAAAACATAAAAAATTTATATTTAAAAAATAATTAAATACGGCCCACGCAATGCGTGGGTTCACAACTAGTCTATATATATATATATTAAACGCTGAGCCCTAAAGTTATTAAGTCAAAAATTTGACAAGTGTCTATTTTTATGTTTGGATATTTACTTGAAAAACTAATGTGTCAATCTATAAAAATCCTAATTTTTTATTAAAAATAAAGTATTTTTAATAGTTATTTAGTATTATTTTTTAACTAAAACACTATTATACATATTTCAATACTACTCAAATTCTAAAATTATTTATATATTACATCTTTTTCTACCTTAAATCACTCAAAATATTTTTTCTAAACCATTAAAAAAAATTACAGTAATTACTTAATATTATTTTTTAACTAAAACACTATTTTATACATACTTCAATACTAATATAATAATTCTAAAAACAAATCTTATTATAACTAAAAAATTATGGCACCAAAAATTAAAGAAAATAAAATTAATGTGATTTATTTCATTTTTAATTTATTTAGTTATTATTCCATTCAAACTATTTATATAATCATTTTATTTCACAGTCCGCGTTTTGTGTGGAATCATGATTAGTATATAGTAAATGTTGAGCTTTAAAGTTATTAATCCAAAATTTAACAAGTATCTACCTTAATATATGAGTATTCACCACTAAAAGTTAATGTGTATTGTAAGTTGGATTATGTCATCTGAGAGTGAATTATTGCAAATTGTTGTGTTGCAAGTTCATTTATATGTATATATTATGTCATATGAGAGTGAATGATTGCAGATTGCTGTGTTGCGAGTTATGTATATATATATATTTTTATTTATTATAGGTAGTGTGGTACTAGTGAAGAGGAGAATATGAGTAACTTGAAGAAGAAAATAGCTGAACTATTTGCGGTTTCGCTTCAGAAAACATTTCCAACTTACCTTGATGTTGAGCCCCTGATTGCTTCCTGCACATCACCAAAATTTGGACATTATCAATGGTATTAAGATTAGCTTCTTATCTATATCAATATTTTTATCATGATGTGCTGTTTTGTTCTAATGATGTCTTTTCCAATTATAATTTTCTTTTTTTTTTAAAAAAAAATTCATTTCAATAATACTGATTTTAATCTTGAATGTCTTCTCCAATATTGATAAATTTAGTTACCTTAGTATTAGTATTGTTTGTTGTAGTAATAATGCCATAGGTCTTTTCGCCAATTTGAGGGGAACAAATAGTGAATATCAGGATCCCAAAGCTATTGGAGAGGTATATACTGGACATTAATGTTTACCCTTGATTTTTTTATTTAATTTTTTATGGCATTGTAATTTTATTTTTTTTGGAGTTTTGGCAGGCCATTATAAGAAATCTTCCTGTCTCTGAAATGATAGAGTCATCCTCTGTGCCAAATTCTGGGCACATGAATGTTTTTTTGTTGAGAGAATGGATGACTGAGGTGCTTCCCTTATTTCCTGAATCTCTAGTAATAAATTTGCATTTTTTTTAATTATTATAGACATTTTAAATGCCATATTGCTGGAATATTTGCATTATTATGATGTTGTGGCTGCAGAGCATTCAAAAGATGCTTCTTGATGGCATTGAATCTTGGGCACCAAAGCTTTCGATTTAAAGGGCTGTGGTTGATTTTTCATCACCCAACATTGCAAAAGAATTGCATGTTGGCCATTTAAGATCTACCACTATTGGTGACACGCTTGCACGCATGCTTGAGTTTTCAAATATAGAAGTTCTCCGGCGGAATCATGTTGGTGACTGGGGGACACAGGTAACCCTTGTTGCCAAAATTGTAGTGAATGTAAATCTATAGCACTAAATTTTGGGTTTTTAGAAGTTATTTGTAGGATTCTGAAACACCCTAGTGCTTAGCTTCTCATGCAATGGTTTCTTATGCACCATAACTATATTAAATATAATTCATTCTAGAGCTGCACTCACGTACTTACAAATCATGACTGTTTTGGATGCTGTTTTCTAGTATTTTACAAGAAGTGGATTACCTTGTAGTGTTATAGGTGTCGTTCTACATCATTGTATCTATCACACTTAGATTGGATGGCTTGGTGTGATTTGCTCTTCTGAAATTTTATTTAAAATATATGCCCTTGATCAGTTATCTCTGGTTGTCTACCTACATCTGATGGTTAAAATGTTTTGTAATGTATGCCAATTTGATTCCATTGTTGATCAACAGCACTAACATAAGAATTTATTGTCCATTGTGCAGTTTGGTATGTTGATTGAATTTCTCTTTGAAAGGTTTCCAAACTTTGGAGATGCTAATGAATGTGCCATTGGCGATCTACAAGTGAGTCAAGACTATTTAATAATTTTGAAAAGTTCAAGATGGATTCTGTTATATTATTGCCTTTTTAAAATATGTTGGCCACATATTTCTTCATGCATTAAAATTTCAACTTTGGGGTTCATTTTCATGGGACAGCTATTGGGTTGATTCTAACATTACTTTTGTTTACTAGGGATTCTATAAGCCATCAAAACAGAGGTTTGACCTTGATCCTGAATTCAAGAAGAGAGCACAAAAGCTGTAGTTCTCATCCAGGTATTCAAGGGATATTAGAACTGATGTTGTTTGTCTAACTTGTAAATGTGTATTAGATTAGATCATGTTAAACCTCTTTGATCCCAAGTACAGGCAGGCGTGGACACATGTATGTGATATCAGGAGGAGGGAGTTTGACAGTCTTTCAATGCCTTGGGGTTCAGCTAGAGGAAAAGGTAAATATTTAGCATTTTGTATTCATGGATTTAAAAGCTTGTTATGCTGTCATGTGTAGCTTTCTGTTGGAAAGCTTGTCATGGTTTGAGTCTCATCTTAATGAAAAAATTAGTAAATTGAGGTTTTCCTCACGTATTCTAAACTGTCTATGAAGATTTATCTGATTCTTATCACCTAGTTAAGTCAAGGTCAACAATTTAGTAGGAAATTTAAGTTCGCAGTCCACCTTATATGGTTGTAATGAAATATCTGACGATCAGCTAAATGCTTAGTGAAAAGAACACAACTAGATAAACTGCAGGTTCTTATCCTTTTTTTTTTATGAGGCTCTTTAATGAACCTTGCTGTCACAACAGGGTGAAATTATCCTTCTTGTGCTGTCGGCACTATCTACGGCGTATCTTATATTCAAGAATAAACTTGTTTCTCTATTGTATTGTAGTTCACTTATTTGAGCATATCACAATTTTTTGAAATTTAAATCTGTACTGTGCATACATTAACATATATTATCCTACATCGGGAATCTGTAGACATGCATTTTTTCTGATTGAAGATATTGGGCCTGTAATGGAATTAAAACTTCTTTCTTTTCTTTTCTTTTTATTTTAGTAAGTTGCTTGAAATGAGAATGGCTATTTATCAGGTAAAGCCACTTCAAGCTTTTGTGTCTTACCAGTATTTTGCATAATTATGCAACATAATTGTTGAGACAAAACTAAGAAGCAAGCTTTTAATAACCCACATGCATGTTTATATGCCATTCCTTGTTTACATGGAGAAAGCTTTTATAATTCATCCATTCCTTGGGTTATAGAAGAACTAACCAAGCAAGGACTAGTTGAAGAAAATGAAGGTGCTCATGTCATCTTTCTTGAAGGTTCTAAGATACCTCTTATTGTTGTGAAGAGAGATAGTGGATACAATTATGCTTCTACTGATCTGGCTGCTCTCTGGTTAGTTGGTTGTTTGTTGATCTTTTACTTTAGACTATGTTGATGGCCTATCCGTTTCTATAAACATTTGCTAAATTTGTATTTCTCATACATTGTGGTTAGAAGATTCTTTTTGTTGTTTATATCTCCCTATTATATGTTTTTTAGCAACCTAATTCTGATTCTGTGGATGGTGTGTGATAATGATTTATGAGAATTAGAAACATTTGCATTTTGATGAAAGGTTGTGTGTGGGGAATGATTTATGGGTTGCTGAGTATATAAGAACATTTTGGAGAAAGGTTTCACAAAAAAAAAAAAAAAAAAAAAAAAAGAACAATATGGAAGACTGGTATTGGTTGGGTTTAATGCATATGGAAGTGAAGATGTACAGAAGAGTGATGTTCTTTTTGTGTTGATTTGTGTCATTTTTATTAAAGGTTTTTTGCTAGTTGACATTATATTAATTATAGGTGACATGCTTTAATTTTTTATTTTAATTTTTGCATCAAACTATTATTACTCTTGCGTCTGAACTTGTTGAGTTTCATGTGATAACATCTGTATATGCACACTTGGAGATCAGATCCACAAGCAAAAGAAAAAGCCAGAGGGTAAGGTGGTTGTAAAGTTTGTTCTGATTGCAAATGTTGCTTGCTCCAGGCATCGCCTTAATGAGGAGAAAGCTGACTGGATTATTTATGTTACTGATGCTAGCCAGAAAAGCCATTTTGATATGGTTTTCAAGGTATGTATTAGCTTCTACTTCTATCCACCTATCGTCCACATAATATGTGGTCAAGTTTCTTTTTCTGCTGTTCTGTAACCACTTTTTGATGGCAAACTGCACCCCTGGTCATCGGTTTCTGTTGGCATTTTCTTTTCTCTCATGAATCTCTTTCTAATATTTTGTTCATATTTTGGCTGCCAAACGTGCAGGTTGGATCCCATCTGATAATTTGTACCCTAAAGCTACTCATGTTAGCTTTGGCCTTCTTCATGGGAATATGGAAAGCGTTTTAGAACTCGTTCCACTGAAGTGGTTTGGTTGGTTGATTTCCTTGATGAAGCCAAGACTCGTAGTAAAATGCGACTGATTGAGCGTGGTATAATAGCTTGAATGATTTATGCATTAGTTGTTATTGATGTGTATTTAGTGTTTTCTTAAAGATCTTTTGTAGGTACCTTCTATATCTTTTCCTGCTGATGGTTTCACTTTAATATGAATATTTCCTTTATTCCTGGAAGAGATAAGGCTGAAGAATGGACTGAAGATGAACTAGAACAAGCAGCCGAGGCCCTTGCTTATGGTGCTGTTAAGTAAGCATTATATTCATTCTGGAGTTTTCCCTTTTCCTTAGTTTAGCCTTGGTTTCTTTTTCATTTGATGCATGCAGTACAAATGGTTTTGCTAATCTGTCGCCATCTGCCTGTGGGGCTTTGGGAACTTTGGAGATTATGAGATTTGAATGTTTGGGGAAATGGAATAGAGTTTAGTACTTATGGTTGAGGCAATAGAATAGAGTTTAATATTTTATGGGTGAGCCTGGTCAAGGAATGATGAAGTCTGGTGGCAGAAAATGCAGATTTAAGTGAGAACTAGATGCGAGAGGTTTCTGCAAGCAAGACATTTTAAAGGATGTTTTGAGGGCTGAAAAAAAACGAAGAAATTCTTGGCATACCAGCCCTCAAACAAATACGTATTTGTTTACACTCAGACAAAGAGCAAGATAACAAAGGTGGAGGAACTGATTTAAGCTCAGCAGGGACTGAAATTTAGGACCAATGTAACTCAAAAGAATTTCAACTTGATCATGCTGCATTCTTATGCAACCGACCAGAGACGAGAACTCTGCTTGACGGAAAGAATGTGGTACAGTCTGGAGTTACTGACAGTTGTCTAAATATTTAAGGATCTGTGCAGCCTTGCTTATTTTTGAGCATCAAGCAACTATCTGTGAAAAGGAAGCTGCCGGCAACATTAGCTCTCTTTATAAAATTTTTCAAGAAACCTTGTGGGTCTACTTCTAATTTTACTTGTTCTGGCAGGTACGTGGACTTAAAGGACAACAGAATGACGAATCACATATTCAATATTGGTCAGATGCTTAATGATAAGGTAAACATGCATTTGATGATGCTAATACTATTAAGATTTCCGACATTTCTCCCCCCTTGCATGTGTATATCACCCTTTGATCATGCTATTATGTCCTTTTGGTCTTTCTATTCTGTTGCTTACTCTGTTATTGTTTTTCACTGCTACAAGGAATGCATATACTTGTAACCAGGGCAACACTGCTGTTTACTTGCTGTATGCACATGCTCGTATCTGTTCTATCATCAGGAAATCGGGTGAAGACATAGATGAATTGAAAAATGTAAGTTCTCGTATAATTTGGCTATGGCGGAAGCCATATATTATGTCCTTCCACGTTTTTGTTCATTTAATATATGTTTCATGCGACTAAACTGCCATTGATGAGTATATTGTGCATGCTGAAACTTTTGATGGGAGGCTACACCATTAACAACATTTTTTGTTTGATTAAATATGGTGCTGGTAATGATCATAAGACTTTTTTCAATGGTTATGCTGCTTACCATTTTAAATGCCCTGTACCCAGAAATTATCTTTTCGTGTTGATGACCAACTTCATGTGGGATAACACAATTAGGATCTGTTGCATCTTGATATATGTTTCAAATAGAATGTGTCTAGAGTCTTGGACATTACTTTGCACGTGTTCTTTTACATAATTTAGCCTACACAATTGCATTGATTGGTTCAGTTGAAAATATGTATAGAACTGAACTAAATTGAAAATAACTGAACCGGGATCAAAACCAAATTGAACTGGGGTCAAAACTTGTTAAACAATAACTGAACTAAACTGAACTGAGATCAAAATCTTGAACTGAACAGGTTCAGTTTGGTCAGTATATTCAGTTTGACTTTTTTCTTTCTTTTTTTTTTTTTTTTTGCAATTTAAAACGCATTGGATTTATGTAATTTTGCCCTATTTTAATAATATTTACGAAACTATTATTTTTAATTTTTATATTTATTTTGCTTATTGATTTTTTAGAAAATCAATTGAACCGATTTTCTAAAATGAATATAAATAATTTTGGTTTGAATTTTTTTGGTATTAAATAATTTTATTAAGAGTTTTAAATATTTAAAAACTGGTATTGTTGACTGATCAAACCGAACCATAAACACCCATATAATTTAAAATATTTAGAAATTTGGATCGGTTCGATTTAATTATATTTTTTACGATAAAAATTGAACTAAACTGATAATATTTCGGTTCTTTCAAGTAAAATCCGAACTAAATTTTTTGACAACGTAAACTGAACCAACTGGTTCAGTTCAATAATTCAGTTTTCGGTTATTTTTGCTCACCTCTATACACAATCTTGCATGCTTTAATGTTTTCCTTAGTATTGTATTATCAAAGTAGATGGCTGCAATCTCAAACATGAAACTTGCGCCAATGGAGGAGCTGCCAAGGCAATTCTATAACAAGACCAGGGGCATACACATATCAACTACTGAAGCTCGATGTTATATTTTGCATCTTATGTCTTTTTTTTTTTTGGGGGGTGATACAAACAGGCAAGTTAGTGTTAAAACATGAGGATGAATTTACCCTGGGGCTTCATTTGCTGCAATTTGCCGAGGTAAGACATGTTCTGAGGAACCAATTCTGCAGTTGACTTATTATTTTTTCAGCTCTATTTTTTCCACAATTGTTATTTTTTTTAGCTTGATTGTTTTTACACTATGCAAATGATGCATTCAATTTTTTAGATTGTTGAAGAGGCCTGCATCAACTTGTTGCCGAGTGCATTATGCGAATACCTCTACAAGCTATCTGAATACTTCCCTAAATTTTACTCTAATTGCCAAGTATTCTTCAGGAGTACTATTAATGGAACATTGATTGCAAAAGCATCTGAAACTTGGGTTTCTTTAAGTTTTGCTATAGTCTAAAGCTTTGAAGTGACTAAATTGTTGCACATGTTTAATCGAATATCTCAATATAGATTTAAATTTGGCATTTTGGGAATGGAACAGGTTGTTGGATCAGATATTAGTTATATCTAACCGTTACGTGTAAAACTTTGAATGTAAATAAAAATTTTGTGGTTTTTTCAGAAATGCCCCAAAAACTTACATTATGAACTAAAATACCTCAACTTTTTTTTTTATTACTCGCGTGTCACATTGACGATAAAATATTACTCATTTGCACCTGCGTGTCCTTCTTCTGTGCGTGTCCTCATCATCTCAACAACTACCAATGCCATACCATCACCAACATCAACAACTGTGGCACCACCATCACATTGTCAGCTCTCCTCTCCGTTGAGCTCATTGTCTTCTTCAAATGGCCTATGTGGCTTCCAAATTATTCGAAGTCTCCCCCAATCGAGCCCTTTGGCTATTTCTCAGGATTTGAATTGGGTTCATTTCTTCGTTCTTTTTAATTTGAATTTTGATGTTGTTGTTTCTTTTGAGATTTTTGGTTTTTGTTTCTGAACATATTCGATTGTTTGAAAGTTTGTTCGTTTTTGGAATACAGAGAAGTAAGGTTTTAGATTTGTGTTTTTGTTGGCTCGAAAAAAGCATTGGAAATTTCTGTATTTCTGACTGTTTTACTTCTATGCCTCTTTCTTTTCTCTTGCTTAATTTGGTAGGCTTCTTCTTCTTCTTTTTTTTTTTGAGCCAAGAGTTCAGTTCTTCTGTTATGTAATTGTAGAGGTTCTTTTTTTTTTTTTTTTTTTTTTTTTAATGTTTGTTTTTTTCCCTATGAGCAGCTATTGTTGATTTCTAGCCATGGATAATGATGGAATTCCTATGCATTTGGGTGCTTCAATTGCTTTTGATTAAGGATATGCCTTGATTTATGATTGTCCTTTGGCCTTAGCTAGCTCTTGGGGCTAGTGATTCTATCATAATTCATTATCCAGTCAGTAGATTCAAGATTATCAATAGTGAGCTTGAATAGATTGGAGAAAGCAAGAATTGGCATAAATATAAACAAACTACTTTGTGATACAACTACACTATCATTAATAAAATAAAAAAATATCAGAAACTAAAAAAATTTAAAACAATATCAAATTAAAACAAAAAAGACTTAATAATATCAAAAAACTTTAAAATGTATTCATTTCTTTAAATGTTTATATTACAATAATTACTACTCAAAGAAAATGTTTAACTTTAAGTTATAATATACTTTTGTATACTTTTAATTTATTGTTAGTTTCCTATACAATAACAAAAGGTTCGTGCTCCCTTTTATTTGAATAGGATTGACAAAATTATTTTTAGCATCCTACAAATACAAAATTAAATTAGAAATTAAAAAGTAACAAAAAATAATTTATAAAAAACTAATAACAATATAATACCCTTCTAGTAAAATAAATAAAACGTTAAAGATAATCATTTCTTTTTATAGGATTATATAATTTTATATTTATGTTGGTTTATTGAAATTCAAAAAAATTAACATTTAAAAAATAATGGTAAATTTATTAAAAAAGAAAGAAAATAAAAAATGAGGAACAAAAAATAAAAATAAAAAAGAGATGGTATTTTAGCATAATATGTCAGAAAAAATATGAAATAAAATCCCCAAAAAATATATATTGGCTAATGCTCTACTAATATAAAAAGATGAAAAAAAATAATAAGAAAATAAATATTTTTAAACAAGAAGAAAATGAAAAAAAAAGAGAAATTAAAAATAATAAAGAGAAATTAAAAATAAAAAAAAGGAAGGAGGAAAGAGTAATAATAATAATAATAATAATAATAATAATAATAATTAGGAAATAAGAGAAATAAAAATAAAAAAAGGGAAGGAGGAAAGACTAAATATGAAAAAGAAAAAAATAAGGAAAAAGTAAAAAATAAAATTTAAAAAAAAGTAAAAAAGGAATAAAGTAGAAAAAAAATAAAGAGAATAAAAATAAAAATAAAAGAAAAATAAAGTAGAAGGAAGAAGAGTGCATATCTTTTTTGGTTTCCACCATTATTTTAATAATAAAATTTTAAAAAAGTAAAAAAGGAATAAAGAAGAAAAAAATAAAAATAAAAATAAAAAATAAAAGAAAAATAAAGTAGAAGGAAGAATGGTGCATATCTGTAAATAAAATGGGTACCAGTGTAAATAAAAGATTTTTTTTAAATAAAAAATAAAAACTTAAAATATTTTTTATTAATAAAATTAAAAATGTGCCTATTTGTGTAAATTTCCTAAAAATATTTCTTAAAATGAGCCTTTTCTTTCGGACAACAATAGATAGTAACCTTAAGAAAAGAAAGTCCTTTTAGAAATAAGCCTATTGGTACCAAAAATTACAATCTTTTTTATTTTTTGTATATTTATATTAAACTTCAAAATTTGGTAAAATTAGTCCAATTTAATATATTAATTGTAATTTTGCATGATTTAATGTATTATTTGATTTGTGTAGGAGGGTTGTGCTTCATTGCATTCTTAATGAAGTTTTCCAGACTTCAATTATATATATATAATTTGTAATTTTAAAACTATTGTAATTTGATCATCAATTAATAAACAAAATACATATATGGTGTTATAGATGAAGCTTTGTCAAATCAAATATTTTAGAGACAGAATGGTGTCTGGCATCTCTTTCCAAGTTTTACCATTGTAATTTGCTCCCTAAACTTGCATCCAATGGACCAAAATCAAAGAATTTAATTTTGCGATTGATTTTTCTTGAATTTGTTAAAATTTAACCGATGGAATGGAAATGCGAAATAGAATGAAAAATTAAAAAAGGTGTTTAGTTTTATTAGAGAATAAAAATAAAAATAAAATATCATTTAATTAAAATTTTTTTTATAAAAAAAAATTTATAATTATTTTTTATTTATGAAAAATAACATTATAATTATTTTATATATTAAAATTAATATTATAATGATGTATTATAACATAATTTAAAAATATTTATTTATAAAAATATTATCATAATTTTAAAAAAATTTATAAAAATTGTTTACTTTTGATAAATATTTTTCATTTAAATATTTAATGTATATTTTTATTAATTTTATACATTTTTTATAAAATTTTTTAAAAATATTAATATTTAAATATTTAATTAATTTAACTTAATTTTTAAAAAATTTAAAAATTATTTTTTAAAAATAAAAAAGAATAAAAATTTTTATTAATGAAGAATTATATTTTTATTTTTATGTTAATTTCAACTAATTAAATACTAAAAATTAAAATCGATTCTAATTCCCACTCTTATTTACCGAACAAAATGTCTCGAAATCCTAGCAGGCGCAGTTCTCAAGTTAGCTTTTGATTCTTGAACTTTTCAAAGGCAATTTCATCTTCATGGATTACTATTCTTTTTTTTTAATTATTATTATATGTGTATATTTTTATAATTTCAAGGTACTGATTTTAAAAAAATAAATAAATAAATAAAATAAAATAGAGGCACAGTATAAAAAAAGAAGCTGCATGAGTAGATGTGTTAAAAATGTACCCGCAATTTCTTATCCGTCCCTTTGTGCTGTGAAGAGCGTGTCAAGATACGCGTCAAAGGCGTGTCGGTCTGCGTAATTTTCATTGAGGACGGCTACACTGCTCGAGCCGATGCTGCCCTATTATTAATTGCCATGCTATTCTGGAAGCTGCATTTTAGTATTATTTACTTATTATTAATTTGTTATAATAATCAAATACTGGATGAATTCTACTACTAATCAATATTGGCGACAAACACAATTTTCTCCTTTTTTTTTTTTGTCATATTATAACCCATTTGATGATTTATTTAAATCCAAATTTTTATTTTTTTCTTTGAATACAAATATTTATTACGGGTAATAATATTGCTGTTGGCAACAAATATAAAAAATTCCCTCCTAATTAACACCCCCTATTTCATGAGGTAAGAAAACACTTAAATAATTTTTTTTGTTTATTTTACCTATAATATTATTATTATTTTTATAATAATAAGATTAATGGGATATGAATAGAAAATCGAACTCATAATTTTATTTTATAATATTCATTTATGAGAACCATTGAGCTATAAAGAAAGAATCGGAACCGAAATATCATAAACAGCCACATCTATGACAATTGTTTTTCTTAGACTCCTCATCTTATCACATGTATAAAGAATTGAATAAAATCGTCATATGCGCCTCAAAATTCTACATGGCATAGATTTATTTTGTTTTGAAATAGAGTTTAAATATAATTTATTTAAGCATAAATGTTTATATTTAATGTGTGAATAAAAGTTACAACATTTATTTTGAATTAAATGAATATTATATTTGAAGTAAATATAAATTTTAACTTAATATTTTATTTTTTAAAAAATGTTTTATATATTTGAAATTAAAATATGAAAGAGAAAAGTAACATATGAAAATTGAAGATTTTTTTTTATATAATAAAGCAATTTATGAATGTAACTAATTTTATAAAGTTAATAATTTTTTGAATTTATATAGAACACTTAAATTTTTAATTTTATAAATAAATTTAAGAAATGTTTACAATAAATAAGTATGAAAAGAAAGAATGATGAAATATCCAAAAAAGCTAATTATGCAAGAATAATATTTATGGCAGTTTTGTGATCACTATATATTTAACCAAAAGAAAGTTCAAACAATCACATGGTGAGCTATTTGTCGATTTTTACAAGAAAAGTCTCTTAGCAAATTACATAATGTTTAGAGAATAAATAAAGTAGAAATAACATTACGAGTTAGAGAAAGAAGAAATAAAATTATAGCACTACAATAATTAAATTAGAAAAAAATTATTCTATTTTTTAAAAGTACAAGTGGACTGTGTACTTTCATTAGAGTGAATGAAAATTTAATTGAATAAATTAGAAAAATCCAATTAAATTTTGTGATATATATATATATATATATATATTTCATGTGATATAAACTTTAATTGAATGTATAAATATTTATAGTTTATAAATAATTTTTTTATTTTTTAATGTTAACTAAAATTTATTTTTTTAATGCATATATATATATATTTTAAACTTCGATAGATTATATAAATATTTATAGTTTATAAATAATTTTTTTATTCTTATTGATAATTAAAATTTATTTTTCTAAATTTTTTAATAATTAATTAAAATAATAAAATTTAAAATTCACTAAATCAATCCGTGGTTTAATAATTTAATAAATTTTTATTTTATTTTTCAATAATGTAATTATGACAAAAAATTATGACAAAAAAGACTATAGAAAGGTAAAATTTCGCGGTCGTGGCGTCTACTTTATCCTATTTTAAAATAGATAATTACTAATTGTTGAGGTACTGTTTTCAGGTGGATTCACGGTCCCAAACGGCTTGTAAGTCCCACCTAAATTAGTAATTTATCTAAATTATTTATATTTTATATTTTTAAATAATTAAGTAAAATAAAATATTATTGTATAATTTTTATATAGCATGAGTTCACCAATAGAACAAAAATGATTTTTAAAAATTTATATAATTACATTAAATTAAATTATTTATTGATAGATTTTTATAGTTTTAATAAAAAAAATTTTGAAAAATTTTAGAATATGTTTAACTTTCTTAATAAAAAAGAAGTACTCTAATCTCTTCAATCTTTTAATGATTAAAAAACATTACAACAATTATAAACAATTTACATAAAAACATAAAATACACCAATCAAAATTTTAAATTAAACTTATTATTTATTCTGATTTCACATCAATTTCAAACTTGATTTGATTTTACTCCATGAAACAAATCAACTTCATATATTCTTTTTTATAAACAAATAATTTTTTAAAATATTTATCATTTTAAAAAAATGAAAAATAATTTTAAAATTGTTCAAGGTATAATTTTTTAAAGTATAAAATACATGACGCGTATAGAGGTAATAAAAATAACCGAAAGTTGAAAAACTGACCGAATTGATTAGTTTACTTTGTTTCGGTTTGATTCAGCATATAAATTTATTTATTTTGGTTTTAGTTTTTAAAAATTAAAATAGGTTTAGCTAGGATCAATTTTTTGTTAAAAATATGATTAAATTGAACTGAGATGAATTTTCAAAATAATATTAATTTATATAAA
Source organism: Mallotus nudiflorus (assembly GCA_947683625.1). Classification (NCBI taxonomy): domain Eukaryota; kingdom Viridiplantae; phylum Streptophyta; class Magnoliopsida; order Malpighiales; family Euphorbiaceae; genus Mallotus; species Mallotus nudiflorus. The sequence continues at coordinate 5,157,490 of CANTUR010000049.1, read as the reverse complement.
TATTTAAGAATCTATTTTATCGGTATAATACTAATATTTCAAATTATATCAGCAATTTCAGTTTTTAAATACTTAAATTTAAGACTAAAAAAAATCAAACTGAAGTTATCTAAATTCGGTTTTGGTTTATTTTCTAAAAAAATAATAAATTAATTAAATATAAAAATAAACAATAATAAATTTCATAAGTAATATAAGATTAATAAAAAATTATAAAAAGTTCAATAAATTTAAAATTCTCAAAAGTTCAAAAAGGTAAAACTCATTAAACCGAATCAAATTGAATAAAAAATATAAAATTTAATTGAATTTGATTTTAAATTTAATTGATTTGATTTTTTTTTAATATTTAATATATATATATATTAAATACTGAATTTTAAAATTATTAGGCTAAAAATTTAATAAATGTCTATTTTCATATTTGAATATTTACTTTAAAGTAAATATATCAAATTATTCAAATTTTAATTTTTTTATTTCTTAATTTTTTATTAAAAATAAAATATTTACCATAGTTATTTAGTGTTATTTTTTAATTAAAACACTATTAAATATATTTTAATATTACTTGAATTAGAAAATTATTTATACATTAATATTTTTTTACCTTAAATCGTTTAAAATATTTTTTAAACTATTAAAAAATTAAAAAATTACAATAATAACTTGATATTATTTTTAATTAAAATACTGTACATATTTTAATATTAATATAATAATTCTAAATTTTTTTTTATTATAACTAATTATGGTAACAATAATTACAAAAATAAAATTAATGTAATATATTTTTATTTTTTATTTATTTAATTATTATTTAATTTTAATTATTTACATAACCATTTTACTTTATACTCCCCACATTGCGCAAATTCACTGTTAGTTAATTTTATATAATTTTCAACTTCCCCTCGGCTTGGGTAGGCAATAGCCAGTTAGCAACAGTGACTTTTTTTATCTGTCCATCTGGTAGTTATTATTATAAAAAGAAACGCTGAATTCTTTTCTTTTTTTTTGACCAAAGAGACGCTGAATTGTAAGCGTGTGTATATTAGTGGACCCACAGAATCGGAAAAAAAAAAAAAAATTTAAGAGTATTTATAGTCCTTCAAAATCTCCACCTCTTTAGCCTAAACACACACAAATATTTCATTTCCTCCACATAATTTCTCACCCTGACAGAATAAAGCTTCCCCCTTTATTGAATTATAATGGAAAAAACCAGTTCTTCATCTTCTCCTAACAGCCATCAAATGGCTCCAACTCTCTTCTTTCAGAACCAGGACGAGCTCCAGAAGGTCTTCAACCAATTCGACTCAAACAAGGATGGCAGGATCTCCGTAACTGAACTGGGTGATGTTCTAAAAACAATGGGTTCCACTTACACAGCAGCTGAGCTTCGACGTGTTATGGACGATGTTGATACTGACAAAGATGGGTTTATTAATGTTGATGAGTTCTCTCAGCTTTGCAAATCTTCCGCTGATTCTGCCACCGCTAACTCTGAGCTCAAAGATGCGTTCGATCTGTATGATCAGAACAAGGATGGATTGATTTCTTCCAGAGAATTACATCTGGTTTTGAATCGTTTGGGTATGCAGTGTTCTGTCGATGATTGTGTGAAAATGATCAAAAGTGTTGATTCTGATGGAGATGGGAGTGTTAATTTTCAAGAGTTTCAGAAGATGATGGATGCTAATGCCAAGAATGCTAACGCTCCTGATGCTGCCAAATGAAGACTTCTTCCAGGGACAGCTTTTCCTTTTCTTTTTGGTTTTTGTTCCGTAATTTTCATGAATTCTGATTTGGATTTTGCTGGATCTGAAATCTGTGATTGTATTGTAGTGATTAATAGAAATGGGTCTTCAAGAATGATCTTCTTTTGTCGGGGTTTTGTTAGTGAATTTTGAAATAGCTGCTAATTTCTGATTATTGGAGATGCAATTTGTTTTTTATATCTTTTTCTTTTAAGTTCTTTGCTTATTATGAATTATTTTTTAGAAAATTCTGTTTTATAACAACGAATTTGACATTTTTTTTTTTACTTTATTGGAAGGTTACTTAAGACTAAGAGGGCAATTATAAAAAAACTATGGATGAATTATTATTATTTGATCATAATAATTGTTTTATTCTTATTATTTATAAAATTATTTATAATATTGAATTATTAGATGCTAATTAACATAAACCAAAATTTATTCTTCCTTTCTTTTTTTGAAAAAATATTTTTGAATTTTTCAAATTTTATTGGCTTTTTTCATATTTTAAAATTAATAATATAGGTCTGAAAATTATTTTAAATATTATAATAAAATGTCACTCTTGATTAAACTTTTCATTGATTATTGAAAAATATGATTTTTATTATTATTAAATATGAATATATATATTTTTCTCATCTAATACTTTCCGTATTTAGTAGTAGCAAGATTCTGACTATTTCAGCATATTTTAATAAATTAAAATAATAATAAAAAAAAAAATCTCAGATGGCCGACAAACAAATGAATTCATCCTGAAATATTTTGTCCCTTCCTCATGCAGTGGTGATATTTTTTTAATTTTAGTGAAAGAACAAATTTAAATTATATATATATATATATATATATATATATATATTCGCAATTTAGTATTTACATATTTTTTGTGAATTTAAATAAAATTTAAAATTTTTTAAAAAATATAAATTAAATATTAAAATAAATTATTTTTTAAATAAATCATAATATATTTAATAAAATTATTATTTTATTCTAATAATATATTTTTAAATATTTTTTACAATAAAAATTTATAGAGAAAAATGTTAAATTGGACCTTCAACTTTGGGTCAAATCTTTATTTGACTATTATTTTTTTTTTTGTCTAAAATAGATCTTAATGTTTCAAAACCAGTTCAAATATGATTCTCTGTTGATATTAGTAAAAAAAAAAAAATATCATGCGGCAAAGGACTCCATTGAGTGATGTTGCGTGGCATGTGGATCCACCATCACTTACTGAGTCATGTTAACAATTCTAAAATGAAACTTTCAAAAAATTGGATTAAATAATATTGTTTTTTTTATTAGCTCCAAAATGGCAAACAGTTTGTTCTTAATTTTTACGAAAATACCTTAATTACTTAATGTTAAAAATTTGTTGCAGCTGTCCAATAGTTTCTCTTTGCAACTTAATAAGATATTTCATGGTCATTTAGTGTAAACTTTCATTTTTTAAATTTAAGTTTACTCTAAAATACAGTAATTTTGCATAAGTATTCATGTGTGTTTATCAAGTTTTAATTTTTTTTCTTGCAATTCTACCTTGGGGTAGAATTGTGTGTTAATCTAATTGGTTTTCCATTATGCTTCAATTTTTTCTTCTATAATGGAAATGCTATATTTGGATATTTGGAATGTTAGAATTGTTGTTTTTAGTCTTCTTCTAATTCCTGTGACATCAAACAATTGTTTTGGTTTAGTTTCATGGTGGTTGCTACATTATTTGAGCAAATGGAGTGAAGCAAGTGATCCTCTATTTGGAAGGGATGTAAGCAGGGGAAGGAGAAGGGACAAAAGGGTAAGGTGGTTCTGGAAGATATTTGGAAAGAGAGAGAAAAGAGGATGTGTTGGCTAATGTGATTCAGCATAAGTGACAATCCCACATGCTGCATAAGACCATGTAACGGAGTCTTTTTCCACATGTTTTTTTTTAATTAATGTTAATAGAGGGTCATATTTGGGCCGATTTTGAAACATTAAGGTCCATTCGGGATTAAAAAAAATAGTGGCCAAACCATGTTTTAACCCAAAGTTAAGGGTCCAATTTGACCCTTTCTCTAAATTATATACTTAAAATTAAATTATTGAATATCAAAATTATGAGATATCTAAGAAGCTTATATTTGAATTGGCTCATGAGCTTCATAAGTCGAGTTTTATATAATTTAAACTCGACTCATTTATTAAATGAGTTTCAATTTACGAGTTCTAACAAGATTTTATCTAGTCGAACAGTGAGTTGCTTGCCAGCAATTTGACTCTTTTACAACTATAAGGAGAGAGTAAGTGGAAAGGAAAAAAATAATATTGGATGTCATTAACAGTGACATGATATTTATGAATATTAAAAAATAAAATTTTTCTGGATAATGTTTATTATCAAGACCTTTTATATTATTGCCCTTGTTTTGATTTTTTAATTACATTATAAATAATTTTTAATAAACAAAAATTATTCACAAGTTAGTTGTGTTTAAATCATAGCACAAACTAGTTCATCCAGTGTATTTTAAATTTTAGATTTCATCAATTTAATTAATTGTTAAAATAATTAAAATTTTTAAAAAAATTTTAAAAAACAAATTTTAATTAATATTGGGGGGCAATAACAATTTTTTTTTATAAGCTACAAGTATTTAAATCACTGCACAACGGATTTACCCAGTGCATTTTAAATTTTAGATTCTATCAATTTTATTAATTATTGAAAAAAATTAAAATTTTTTAAAAAGAAAATTTAATTATTATTTGAGGTAATATTGTAATTATCTTCAAAAATGTTTTGATTTTTACCGGCTTATTGTATAATTTTTTTTATTAAAATTATATATATATATATATATATATATATATATATATAGAAAGAGAGAGAGGGGGCATGTAAATGAAAGAGAAGAATATATAAGAAATCACACTTTCTATGAATAGTAATATTCATATCTCTATTAGCTATATAAATCATTATCGGAAGAGGAAATAGAATAATTGTATTGCGAATGGTAGTAAAATAAAGCATGAGGGGAAAGTGATCGTGGATGAATGTAGCAAATTGGAACGTAAAAGGAATGGTCATGAGAGATGACTCCATGATCTGAATCCAATAATGTCACATTTTGAGTGGTATGGGATTTTTTTGGCTTTGTGATAATGACTCGGTCAAGACACAACTGCTCATTTAATTTCATTAAAAAAAAATTTAATTTAAAATAAAATTTATTTATAAATAAAATTTATTTATAAATAAAATTTTACCATGATAATATGATTTATTTTATTAAATTCATTTCAAATAAATTTTATCTTTTATTATATTATATACAGTACAAATTTTAGGGATAAGTATAATTTTGATCCCTATAATTTTATCGTTTGGCAAAATCAATTTTGTAGTTTTTTTTTTTAACTTTTATGTATCATGTATTTCACATTTATTTACACTTTAATGTCTTTCTAATTACTATCATCATTATTTATGATAAAAAATTAATATAATATTAAATTTCAATGATAAATTTATTCTATATATGATTTGCAATCAATTTAACAAATTGGTTATTTTTAAAATATTGTAAATTTATTTTAAAATTGTTTCTTTTTATTCATAATTAAATAAAAATACGTTTAAATTTATTTTTTTGTGAGTTTATTGTAGTTAGTTGAATAATATATTACTTATTATATATGTAGACACCCGATTCGGTCGGCTAGTGTTAGGGGACGAATTATGGATGTTCGGTTTGATCGGCCCATTGTTCAACCCAATGATGAGAATGTGAAACTTGAACACAAGAACAAAACCTGAATCTCCAATTGGAAATGAACTTGAAAGCCTAAAAACCTCAAAAGCCTAAGATTTAGCCCAATTGTCCAAAAACAACACAGGCCTGGGCCAAAGAGGCGTTGCCTCAGTGCAATGAGGCGATCGCCTCTTTTGTAGCTGCTGCAGAGGCGATCACCTAATCGTAGAGGTGTCGCCTTTGTGGCAGACCACTTGCAGCTACAGCCATGGCAGCCAAGTGGTGTGGACCCCACACCCCCAGACCTGATTTTGCGTGAGGAAGAGATTTTTTAGGAGGAAGAAAAAGGTTATAGGGGTTCATGATGAGTTAGAAAGTCTAGAGGCATGGGCAAGATAAGGGTATAAAAAGAAAAAAGGAGGGGGGATGATTATTATTATTATTATTATTATTATTATTTGGTTGGAAAGGGAGGGAGAGTTTAAAGAAAAAAAAGGGGGGGCTTTAGGCTCTGAAAAGAAAGAAAGAAAAGAGAAATGTTCTTGAGAGAGGGGGAGAATCCAAGCCAAAGCAAGTTCACATTTCTTAGGAGAGAAAGGAGAAAAGCTTGTGTCAAAGTGAAACTCATACCCAAGTGGAGATCACACTCAAAAGCACATCTTTGAGGGTCCATCACTTTGGTAAAATTTTGCATCCAAATATTTTTTTATAACTTCATCATTTTGGTGTTTAGTTTGCATGTGACTAAGTTGTTAGTATACTTTAGGTATATTTTAGGTTTTTTTTGTTTGTTACGCTACCTCATTGATATGATCCCTTAAACTATTACATGTAGTTGTAATTTGGCACCTGTTGGATGCATGTGTGCATGTATTGCTTGCTTAGGGTAGAAGTTTGATTGTCTTGAGAGTTGAGTTAGCCTGTTGATCAGGTGATGCCTCTTTATAGAGGCATTGCCCTCTTGTCAATGAGGAGATCACCTCTGTGAAGAGGCGATCGCCACATTGACAGGCCTCCAAGTAACTTAGCCTCTTCTTTTATATGTTTTTGCACGATTCTACTATTTTGATGTATTGAGGAAGCTTGTTGAGGCGTCGCCTCTTGCCAATGAGGCGATTGCCATATTGACAGGTTTTCAAGCAACATGATCCCTTTTTTAGAAACTTGTATGATCTTAACCTTGCATGTTTTTTTTTTATTACTTATAGTTAATACGTTGCATGATGATAGTTTGACCATTCAAGCCTTTTTAGTTCTTATTATAATTTATTTTGAGAACATTATTTGTAAAATATTATTACTAATATGTTGTATTTTAAGGGAAACTAACCATATGATCATTGCAGGAATTACTTGATGATCTACATTATTGAGTAGTCAATTTAAATAGCTAACCCCTTAGAGTATCTTGCTTGTGTAAATAGTTTATTATTGGCTTATTTTCGGTATATATACAGTTTATTTTCCATATATTTCTTTTTATTTTATTCAAGGCGTTGTAATCCTTAATCCCTTCCCCTTTTTTCTTTGAATGAATGGTTGTAAATATTGATTATCTATTTTATTTATTATAAATAACGGGACTACGTACACGAAAAAGGATTAATGAGCAAACTTGGGCTTAATTATAAAACCTGGGAAATAGATGAAGGCAAGTACAATTTTGAATGTAAATAAGGAAATAATTAAATAATTAAAGGTAATAAAACACAAAACACAAACAAAGGCCAACTGCAAGGTTGGGTGAGCATTCAAACGCTCATACCCAGTTTTCAAACCCAATCTTTAATGATGGCTTATGGGAACCTTCATGGAATCCAATTATTATACAGTATGTCCTGATTTTTATCCAGTGGCAACTCTATCTCCGAATAGGCCCAAGACCTATATTGTATTTTCAAGTGAGCCTTGAGCCTACATGGTGCCTGGTCGCCAAATACTTGAGTGCGCGGTCAGTCCTGCCGCCTATAGTGGCGACTCCACTAGGGATGGAGAAACTGATTCCAGTGTTTTGCGTTTTATCATATTTAATTATTTTCTTATTTCTTCTTGAATTTATGCATTCACTACACATTTTGCACACAATGAGCACTTTAGTCTTAAATAAACTCGATAATAGTTAGTACTTCACTACCTATGTTTCACTCAAACCTAGTGGTGGAATATTTGATTATTGTCACTCATGACACGTACTAATCCACATTGTTTGACCCTTGAGTGGGGAGACGTATATGGATGTCTATCGTTGTGGGAACTGAAGCCTTTTTACCCAAGACTCAAGCCCATGTAATAACTTAGCAACTATCTTTAGCAATTTTCCCCACATGCATGTGTGTTATGCCATATAATGGACCCTTAAAATAAATCTTGAGCCCATCAATAAGCAATCCAAGGTAAAATGGGCCCTCATGTCCAATAAAAGCCCATTATAAACAAACTAAGTAAATAAGGGCCTCTCATACCTATTCATGACCCATTTTAAGTGGGCCTTAACAAGTGAGTTTATGGTGCTAAGGACCTTGGCTCATAGGAAACGGACTTGGGCTTTATTTAAAGGACCCGTTACTTGTCTGAAACATTTTATGAGTTATCTTCCATACGTTGGTTTTGTTATCCCCTGTTGATAATTAAAACCCAGGCCAAAAATCCTAGGGTAAGATACTTGCTATTGAATATGCGTGTGGGAGAAATAAGGGTGGAAGTTTGCACGTTTAAGCTTCGCATTTTGGTTTTGTGTATCTTCTTTTTTGTTTATTTCTTAAGTTTTCTTAAAATAAAATGGACTTGCATATTATGCATACACATCATGCATCATTTTAACATGTGATTTTATAGCACTATAGATCCTTCGAGCTCATCAAAGTGGTTCCAAATTAGTTCAGGTCATTTGATAAGAAATTCAAAGGTGGAAATGGCAGGTGGTTTTGATCCAGAGGCATTTAAAGAATAGTTAAAAGATGAAGTGATTGTAAAAACCCAGTCTATGATGAGGGAGATGATGAAGGAAATTACTAAGCTCATTAGGGAGATTCAGCCGGTACAACCGTCCAATATGCCACCAATCAATTCGATAGATCTTGATGAGGAGATCCCAATTAAAAGAAGGGAAGAAGATGATGTAACGGTGTTGGCCAACCCATCAAACTGGAGAAATATGAACCCAACCAAAGATATGGGGTAAACTGAGTGGACCAAGAGCATGATCAAGGCTATGAACCAAATGTAGATGATGATGAAGGAGAAGGGCATTATTGCCCCCCTAGATTATGCCAATCTGAATCTAGAAAGGGAAGATGAATCGCTACCCTGTAAATTCAAATTCCATGATATGAAGAAATACTATGGCGTCGAGGATCCCTATTTGCATTTGAAGTAGTAAGTGACTTATATAAAAGCCACTAAGTTGACTGAGAGCCAGATCATTAAGCAGTTCCCTATGTCATTGGAGGGAGCACCAATCCGCTGGTACTACACTTTAGAACCATATGTTCAATTGGATTAGAAGGAATTATATATTGCTTTTATAAAGCAATATGGCCTTAATGTTCAGTTGAAGGTGTCACTGAGAGATCTGCAGAACACCAAGCAGAATTTTAATGAGTCCTTTGTTGATTACCTGACTCACTAGAGGGGAAAGTTGTCTTTAATGAGGCATAGGCCTGCTAAGTCAGATAATTAGTCCTGGCAATAGAGGGGCGTGTCCTAGCATTGTCTAGAAAGTTGAGAGATTTAGGGATCAGAAACTTTGAAGAATTGTGCAGATTTGGGGTCTAAAAAGATTCAGATTTGGCTCAAGAGAAGAAATTCTTCGGAGGAAGGTCTAGGGGCAAGAAAGGAGCTGGTTTGAGCAGTAATGTTCAGATCAATGCTATTTGACCACTAATCAACAGTGTATAGGTTAATGCAGTTAGACAACCTTAGAGATTTTTGAATTTGGGATGCCCTCTATCTAAGGTCCTCGATAAGCTTATTAAGAAAAACTTACTGCGGCCTTTACCTTCACAACAACCTTTACCCGGTGCCAACCCAAAGCTTTTTTATAAGTTTTACCAGACCATCGGACATGACACTGATAGTTGTGCCCGATTAAAGCATGAAATCCAAACCTGATTGACTCATGCAAGATTACTGACTTAGAAACTAAAAAGCCAAATACATAAACTAACCCTTTACCTAACTACCAAACTATGCCACCACTAAATGTGCCCATTTTGATGATCAACATTGGTCTAACAGAGGAGCAAGTCCTAAACTCCTTCATGGATGTCGCTCATAACTCCTTAAAAACTGAACCTGAGAACCCAAAACCAAATAAACAACCCACAAAATTGTATGTGCACATCTTAGACATATGGAGTTCCGATGATAAAAGTGAGGGGCAGGTTGACTTGTCTTGTGGGACAACGAAAAAAGTAGATCAGGCTAGTTTATAGGGAAGGTTGAAGAAAAGATGGAAGAACCAAGATTGCCAAGTTCGAGCCTAAAAGGATAGAAAGTTCAAAAAAAGGGAAAGAAGTAAAGCAAAGTGAGGAGACTGTTGCCAGTGTCTGGGAGTTACTTATGCATTCTAGGGATCATAGGGAGGCCCTGGTTCTAGCACTGGATAAGAAAAAGATCTCCATTAGCTGTACCTTAGAATAAATGGTCATATCAATAATGGAAATCCCTCAAGGGATGATAACATTTTCTAATGATGACTTGCCTCTAGAGGGGAGGGACCACTACAAGGCTTTGTTTATCAAGGCTGAGGTGAAGGGAAAAATGACTTGTTGCATGATGGTTGGTAATGGTTCCACCATCAATGTGTGTCCATTGAAGATTCTACCAAAGTTAGGGTTGACGGTGGCTGACTTAAAGCCTTATGAAGTAGTTATTAAAGCCTATGATACACTAAAAGGTCTGTGGAAGGAACATTCAGGGCGTTGGTCAAAATAGGACCTATAGAATTTTGGGTTAACTTGCACGTGATTGATATCCTAATGACATTTGCCATTTTGTTGGGAAGGCCATGGTTTCACCCCTTGGGTAGTGTCCCATCCACTGTTCACCAGAAAATTAAGTTCCCTTATGAAGGAAGGGTTGTCACCATCTCTGCTAAAACTAAAGTTGCTATGGTTGCATTGAGGTTAACCCCCAAAGAGATCTCTATAAGCCCCAGTTTTGAGGTTCGTGTAATTTACAAGGATGAGATAGATGAAAAGGTTTTGAAGTTACGCAACACAAGGTTTATGCCCGACATGGGGTTGGGAAAAGATCAGAGCGGACCTTCAGAATTTATGGAAAATAAGATACCTCTTTTGAAGCACAGGCTAGGATTCAATGGGGTTGGTGATACTGAGGGAGAGATAGATATTTGGGCTAGTTTAAAGAAAAAGAAGGGGAAACCGTGGCTGAAAAGAAAACTCTATAGGAGATCTTTATAAAGGAAGGCACCGGGTACCCATACAATGGAACTCAAAAACCTTTCCTGATGGTTGGGGAAGTTATTTCAAGGTTTAAAATCTTTGTCGAATTTATGAACATAGCCAAGGGTGTTGTTGTCGAAGAATTCCCTACTAAGGAGTGGTGCTGGCTGAAGAAGAATTTAAAGGGAATGAAGCTACCTCAGAGTTAAAAGGCATTGATGATCAAAGAAAAGAACTTGATTTTGAAGTCTACATCCTTAACTCTATTATAGATGTCTTTATGATGACTATAATGTTTCTTTTGTTTCTCTATTTGAAACTAATGATCTTTTCTTTTTGAAAGTGAATGCAATGAAGTCTGAATTTGCTTATTTATGTGATGTGTTTCCTAATGGTTATTATGTTTATGATGATCATTTCATGCATATGTTTGACATTCATTCCATGCAAATTGAATCATTTAATTTAGGCACAAATGATAATCCTAAAAATATATTGCTTGGTTCTAGTTTAACTCATGATGAGAGAGAAAAAATGAAAGAAATCTTAATAAAGAGATAAAGTATTTTCTTGGAGTTATGAAGACATGCCTAGAATCGATAGGGGAATCTCAGAACACAGGATCCCCACATATCCTCACATAGTATCAATAAAGCAAAAGCAAAGGAGGTTAAGGCTGGAATGGGCTCTCCTGGTCAAAGAAGAAGTCAAGAAATGGTTAAAGGCAAAGTTTCTGGAAGTGGCAGAGGACACCCAATGGTTCGCAAACATAGTTTCGGTTCCAAAGAAAGATGGGAGGGTTAGAGTATGTGTGGACTACCGAGATTTAAATAAGGCCTTCCCCAAAGATGACTTTCTGCTACCACACATCGATATGCTAATTGATAACATGACTTTCAATGCATGGTACTCTTTCATGGATGGATTTTCAGGGTACAATCAGATCATGATGGAGGTAATGGATAAGTTAAAGACATCCTTCACTACCGAATGGGGTGTATACTATTATCGAGTGATGCCTTTTGGATTAAAGAATGCAGGGGCCACTTATTAGAGGATGGTGACTGCTTTGCTACACGACATGATCCACAAGGAGGTAGAAGTATACGTGGATAATATGATGGTAAAATCTGCAACCAGGGAAAGACATTTTGAGGCTCTAGATAAGTTTATGGCAAGGGAGGAAAGGTACAATCTCAAACTGAATTTAAAGAAGTGTGTTTTTAGGGTTACATCTAGGAAACTATTGGGACACATTGTCAGTCAGAAAGGAATAGAGGTGGATCCAGATAAGATTAAGGCAATAAAGGATATGCCCATGCTAAGGAATAAAAAAGAGGTCTGAGGGTTCCTGGGGTGCTTGCAGTATATCAGCAGATTTATAGCTAAATTGGTGACCATCTGCAATCCTATCTTTAAGCTCCTAAAGAAAGATCAACTCGTGATATGAGATGAAAGGTGTTAACAAGCCTTTAAGGCTATTAAGTATTATCTAATGAATCCTCCTATTTTGCAACTGCCAAGGCCGGGTAAAGCCTTAATCCTATATCTAGCAATTGAAAAAAATGTAATAGGGGCGATGTTGGCACAGGAAGGCGAAGAGAAGATAGAGCACACTGTGTGTTACTTGAATAAGAAGCTTTTACCATATGAAACTAGTTATAGCCTTGTGGAGAAGACATGCCTAATAGTGATTTGGACAACGAAAAACTTCGACACTACTTTCATTCTTATAAAGTGTAGACAGTTTCCAAACATGATCCCCTAAGGTATCTCCAACAGACCCTATCTTTTACAGGAAAGTTGGCTAGGTGGCTTGTTTTACTTATAGAATTCGACATAGAATATACAGCCAAAAAAATGGTGAAGGGGAGAGAGGTAGCAGACTTCCTGGCACAGAGCCCAGTAGATGATGACTAAGAATGGAAGTTGGAGTTTCCTGACGAACACCTGGGGGTAATAGATGTACAAGGTTGGGAAATGTACTTTGATAGAGCTGTTAACAACAAAGGGCCAAAATAGGTATAATTTTGGTCACGCTAGAGGGAGAGATGATCCCGATGCCAAAAAGACTCAAGTTTAAGGCAACCAATAACCAAGCATAATACAAGGCCTGTATTTTTGGTCTAGAGGCATTACACAGTGTAGGAGCAGAGAATGTTACAGTGTACGGGTACTCCATGTTAGTCATAAAACATGCTACTAAAAAGTGGGAGATAAAAGAGGATAGATTGCATCCATACTGGGAATATTTGGCTACTATCTTATGCTCATTTACTCAGTGTAAGTTTGTTCACTTGCTGAGAGAAGGAAACTAGATAGCCGATGCCTTAGCCACACTGGCCTTTATATGGGAAAATGGGAAATAGCTAGAGGTGAGGCCCTTAATTCTAACAAAATCTCGAGGCCCTTATTACAAGGAGGTGAGGGTGACACCAGTCAATGCTGTTGAGAAGCCTTGGTTTTATGACTTACAAAGACATATAAAGACTAGGCAATTTCTGGATGGAACTGATAGGAAAGAGAGGATATCCTTACAAATGTTATCTTGAAAGTTCATAAGTCACAATGGGATGCTATACAAAAGAATGCCAATTGTGGTACACCTCGGATGTATTGATAAGGATGAATCTTGAAAGCTTATGGAAGCAATTCATGAAGGAGTATCCGGGCCACATATGAATGGGACAGTCTTGGCAAAGAAAATAGCTCGTCAGGGTTACTTTTGGCTCACTATAGAAGCATATTGCATTATATTTGTGAAGAAATGTCACAACTGCCAAACTTATAGTGACGTTAGCCACTTACCATTTATAGAACTTCAAGGAATGACTTCTCCTTGGTCATTTGCTATATGGGGATTGACATCATATGAGATGTAAGGCTAAAAGCATCTAATGGTCATTGGTATATTATTGTGGCTATTGATTACTTCTCTAAGTGGGTTGAGGCCGAATCTTATGCTATTATGGGTTCGAAGAAAATGTTGAGGTTCATCGAGAAGAACATAATCTGCAGATATGGTTTGCCACACCACATTATTATAAATAATGGGGTTCAATTTTGAGCAGAAATGGCTACACTGCTGAAAGACTACAACATTGAGCACCACAGATCATCTCCGTATAGGTCATAGGCAAATAGGGTGGTGGAAGTAGCCAATAAGAATGTGAAAAAGATCCTAGCCAAGATGTTAGAGAATTACCAAGACTGGGTGGAATACTTACAGTTCGCATTATAAGAGTACTGAACCACTACTAAAACCTTGATAGGGGTCACTCTATACTCCTTGATTTATAGATGTGAGGCCATTTTACCGATAGAGGTTGAGATAAGGTCATTACGAGTGCTGCTAGAGTCTAAGCTCCTCGAGTATCAGTGGGTGGAGAGTCAATTAGCTCAGTTGACATTGCTGGATGAAAAGAGGATGAAAGCTATGTATCATTCTCAACTATATAAAAAAAGAATAGCCCGAGCCTATAATAAAAAGATTAGGCCAAGAAAGATCCAAGAAGGGGATTTAGTGTTGAAACTTACAAAGTCAATCATGACTGACCCTCGAGGGAAATTCAAGCCAAATTAGGAAGGACCATATCTGGTAAAGAAGTTATTTTTGAAAAGTGCCGCCATTCTATTTGATATGAAGGGAAATGAGTTCAAGGAGCCCGTCAACCTAGATAAACTTAAGAAATAATTCTTGTAAAAATTGTCGCTAGGGAGAAAACCTCGAAAAGAGGCTGTCTAGGCAAAAATTAGAGACAAAAAAAAGTCTTGCTAGATTGAAAACCTTAAAAGAGGCGGTCTAGGCAAAAGTTAAGGATGTGTAAAAGGAGAGAGAGAGAGAGAGAGATGCAAAATGGTTAGTTAGAAAACTTACAAGGGCAAGCTAACTAACAACATGAGATGTATCAGAAGTGAAATGTATAAATGTATTGTGCTTAAATTGAATGAAATAGATTACTTCAATTACTATTAAGCATTGCATAAAGTTTTTATTACAAGCTGTCTAACTAACAAAAAGGGAAACTACATCTAACAAAAAGGAAAATGATGACTTAATTTCATGAGCTAATTTTGTTTTCTTTTCTTTTATTGGTCACTTCGAAAGCTCAATGCTTGTAACTCTTTTGTTCTCTTGTTTCTAATAAATTCATCTCTTTCTGTCTGTTGCAAGTAGACCCATACTTTGTAATGATCATCAGTAGTCTAATCTCCTTTGTAGTCCAAGTTTCTCTCAATGGTTCTTCAAGGCCAAGTTGCCACCAGGTGTTCTAGGAAGTTTTGAGAAAGGGGTTCTAGTTCAAACTCATGAACTAATTCTATGATCAGTTATTTATGATCGTATTGACGACAGAGGCGGGTTGGATTGTAAAAGGTGGCAAAATGAAGACCAGCAATTAGAATGCAATATGTATAGGACTGGATAGTCATATGCTGCAATCTCCACCAAGGGCACATCCAGTGGATCAGAGTCTCAGGAAATGTTGATAGCCAGTTGTGAACATTTGCTGGAATGGGGTGTAGCTTCCTTGTTCAGTAATGTTTGGCCTTATAATGCCTAATGTCTTGAGGGGTTCAAGTAGACTAAATTTTTCATAGAGCCACATCTACAAATTGATAATGATTAGGTACAAATGATAGGACAGTTGAAAGTCAGGAATTGACACGGGAGAGCTTACCTCTAACAGAAAGGGATTTCCAGAGAATCATCGTGATTTTATGAATTTTTCTAGTCCAATAATAGTTTTTGCTAGAATGAGAGAGAAGGGATTAAACTCTTATTCCACCTAATCAAGAATGGAAAGGACCTTCAAATCATAGTGTCTAGAGGAAGAAACCAGTAGAAACTAGGTGTACAAACAGAGAGCTATCATGCGGGGCCAGTAAGTTTCTTCTTTGTCCATACCCATGGTGATCTCAAAGAAGGATTCTAATATGATTTCTAAACTGAGAATGCAGTGAGAAGAGGATTGTAGTGGAAGGTTGAACACATGTGCCATTTGGTATTGAATGGAGTAAGGGTTTGGGTTCTCAAGGTCAGGAATTGTAAGTTGGCAAGTGGAATATGCATGATGACCAAGAATTGCTTTGAATTCCTCCAATAGGGACACATTTCCACTATATTGAACCAAAAAATGTGCTTCTAGGGATCCTAGAATTGAACCATGGTATGAAGGAAGGGAAAATTGATCCTCTTAGTATGTAGTGATTTGAAGACCTAAAAGTGAAACAGCTCTAACCTAGCCCAAGACCTATTATATAAACTTTTCAAGATTGGTTGTAGTGGTTTGAGACTTTGTTTAGTCATGGTTCAAGCTTTCAAGGGTGCTTAGAGAGAGAAATTAGAGGTTAGGGACGAAGGTGTCTTAAGAGCAAGGCTGGGCAAGGGTTTTAAGCTTTTAAAGGGGTAGGACTGCTTGATGATGAGGTGATTTCCTCATCAAAGAGGCATCGCCTCAGTGCCAAAAGGCGATCACCTCTTCATCAGAAAGCCATGAGGCGATCACCTTTTTAGCAATATCAATTATTAAGCTTCATCGAACTGTACAATCTCAGTAAGTGTAAATCAGAGTGTAGCAGGGTAGACGCACACACATGCAATCATTAAAATCAATTTGCATGTAAAAGAATAAATTTAATTAAGATAAAAGTTGAATTTTATAAATAATTTATCCAAAAAAAAGAATAGAAAATTGTATGTGTTCATTGTCCAAGTTGAATAAATCAATCAAAAGGGGGAAATAACAATTTGTAGGCCCTAGTACATCAAGCGTTCGATCTGGCACCCTCAAGGTCATCCTTTCCTCCAGTGCCACTGCCACTCCCATCCTCATCATCTTCATCCTCATCGATCTGGAACACATCAATTTAGCACTCAAGAGTGGCGATCCTTGCCCTGCTAGCCTCATCACGGTCCTACTCAAACAAATCACAGGTTAGTGAATCATGCAAGCATGTATACATATAGGGAATAGAAAGATTCTTACCCTCCATTGTTGGGTGACCTCCAGCATATTGTCTCTCTGAGCTTCTATCATGCAATACATGTATAGGCCTTGCTCTAGAGAAATTTGCATTGTTAAATGAATGTTAGAACTAACAGATGGGCTGAGAATGATAGTGAAAGTAGGTTAGGAGTGAACTTGCATGAGTGGCACCACCAAGGGTGCATGCAGGTGTCAGATCTTCATCCAGAGTAAAAAACTAATGAGACAACTCTCTTGGAGGGACCTAGCATCGAGCTAAGGGGTCAGGGATATGAATGAAGCTACCGAGAGTGAACTAAGAACTGGGGGAGGTAAGCGGCCTTGCCTGCTCGACAGTTGCCGAAGTCTCCTCCCTACCTTAATCCAATGATGCCTCAAGGGCTCTCTCTCTCACACTCGAGATCTAGCTTGAGGCATAGGCCTAGCGGGTGCAGCCTAAAGGCAAGAAAAGGAAAGCATGTAAGAACACAACTAGTTCTTGAAGTAGGAAAAAGGGGACAGGGATATGCGTGGGAGGTAGAAGTAGCATGGAAGGGGATTATTAGCAGAAGGTAAGCTTGAATGAACTCCATATATGGGATCTTCACAGGGACTGTGTGATCCATAGCTGGTGAGCCTATGACAGCCTGAGCAAGGTCCTCTCCCTCTAACTCTTGTGCCTAAAGCATGCTATCAGGAGGAGACCTGGGAACCCGTCTCGCTCTAGCGCCTCCCCTCTAGTTCATAACCTATTCACTTAGATACTAGGCCCAATATCCAGGGCCACAAGGGAATACCCTCTTCCAGGATAGGAGCCTGGAATGGGTCATATCAATATTCCAGTTATCCGTAGGCCCCTATAAGTCATTCCGGATCTGCGAAAGGTGGAAACATCAGCAGGTAAGTAGATTAAATTTGTATAAATTGCTAATGGAAGAGGTTGTGTTTTATAGGTATTGCATCCTGTGTCAGGGAGTTCAGGTGCTACTTATGGATATGCACCTGGGCGAGATGCCTCTTTAGGACATGACTGGCACCCCATCTGTTGATAGTTGGGAAGTGATCTGCCACTCGCTGTACACTTATAAGCAGCTCTAGCTTCAAAGCCTAGACCTATCAAGAAAGTTGATTAGTTAGTGTAAATAAGTGAAGAATAGAACAAGTCAAGAGAGGGAAGGGTTATGACTTACCAGGATGACATGCCAAAAGCTGCAAAATCTTTTGGCCCCTCAGACCACCTCGTCCATGCTGCAATACAAATATGCAAGAGCATAACTACCCCAGTCAAATATGGATACGCGATCAAGATCTCAGAGAGTTGGTAGGAAAATCAGATCAATTGAGTTGGTGGTGTCAGTAAAGAAGGTGGTCCCGAGCAAGTAGAGCAAGAAACCCTCACTACCTGATCAAACTCGCCAGGAGTGACCATAGCTGTAGCCCACTCTTAAGTATAGAAGTTCCTAATCGAGTCAAGCTTAAGGGTATGAGTCCCCTTCATATCAGGAGTCATGCCTAAAAACCACTCGATATATGCAACCTTTTCCAGAGATAGCTGGTGTAAGCTCGCACCGAGGGGGACGAGGTCTCTAGCATAGGTGATCCCTATAATAGCACTAAATGACACCAGATCCAAAGTGAGCTCACCAAATAGGATGTGGAAGGTGTGGGTCGTGTCAAACCACCTCTCTATCAGTGCATGTAGTGGCTGGTAGTCTGTACATTCTTGCTCAGAAGGAAGTGAGAGTATAAAGTCCTTAAATCTAGTCTCCTAAATCTGATCCCTTTGATCACTAGTCAGCTCACTATAAAGGACTCAGGCCTCGTGGAAATTCCTAGCACCCTTAAATGTCTGTGCATCATGCTACAAGAGGAAAAAATAGGGAAGTTGAATTTATGCATTTCATTATCACAGAAAAATTCAAAATGAATGAGTGTATAACTAACATGGATTGCCCTATTGATGAAATGTATCATCTCATTAATAAGGCGATCACCTCATTGATAATACGATCACCTCATCGAAGAGGCGATCTCTTTTATGGGATGCAGACAATAATGATTTTTGATTTTTAACATCAAAATTGCAAAATTCATATTTGTTTAACCTAATCATGCTCTAGAATGATAAATATACAAGAATAATCACTAACCTGATGCAATTTGCAGGAAAAATAAAAAATTCGAGTACTAACCTTTCTGGATGTAGACGAATAGATGTGGGACCCTAGATTTGCCAAGAGAGGAATCAAGCCTCCCCATGTCAATCCAAGGCTTTGAGAAGTGCTAGCAGAGGGTAGGATGTGATCCTACTCAGGAACAGGAGGTGTCCTCTCATTTTCCATTATTTAGAAAAGGGAGGGAGAGTTCAAAAAAAAAAAGAAAGGGGAAAATGAAAAAAAGTGGAAAAGAGGGGAAGGGGATAAAATTTATCTTTTATAGCAGGTGGAAGTTTAGGGTTTTGAAAAAAAAGGGGTCATTATTTATGTGTGCTTGAAAATTGAAGTTCAGGAATGAAAGTCATCTAAGTGAAGTTTTAGTAAGAACTAGGCCAGGAAATCTTGAGATTCGCACTTTTTAATTCAACAAAAATCTAGCCAGGGAAGCCCGAGCTTCACATTTTCAGTTGATCAATGTGTGGGCCAAGAAAATCCAAGTGTTAAGCTGCAGTAAGATAGGGCTGTTTAGGTTTAAATCCCTAAAGCTCAAAGATAGGGTTGTTTGAGTTTGAATCCCCAAAGCTCAAAGACAAGGATGTCCAGGTTTGAATCCCCGAAGCTTAAAGACAGGGTTGTTTGGGTGTGAATCCCTGAAGCTCAAAGACATGGCTATTTAGGTTTAAATCCTTGAAGCTTAAAGACTGAGATGACTATTCGGGTAGCATCCCTGAAGTCAAAAGCAAATGACAACTGGACCAGGAAAACCTGGAAGCCTGTATCCTCGAAGAAGCAATATCGGACCAGGAAAATTTAAGAATCACATCCTTAATAGTAATTGTGCTAGGAAAACTCGAGAACCAAAGTCAGTACAATGATGATTGGATTAGGAAAACTTGAGAATCAAGTTTTGATGTAGTGACGATCGAGTTAGGAAAACTCAAAAATCACGCCCCCAGTGGGTTGATTAGGTGACAATTGGATCAAGAAAATCTAAGAATCATGTCCCCAGTGGAATTGTAATTGGGCCAGGAAAACCTGAGTTTAATTGTCTTCGAATAACTTATCAAATATTAATGAGTGGTTGATCGGGCCAGGAAAACCCAAGGATCACGGTCATGTTTCAAAATTGAAGAACTCATTTCTCGAGTGAAACTCGAGAGCCAGGTATGTTACTCATCTTATTTATTTATTTGTTGTTGTGCATGTGATTTTTCAAAAAATGGTCATTGCATGCATTTGATTTTTTTAAAAAATCAAGGGGCAAACTATAGACACCCAATTTGGTTAGCCCATGTTAGGGGACGAATTAGGGATGTTTGGCCTGTTGTTAAGCCTAATGATGAGCATGTGAAACTTGGACATAAGAATAAAACCTGAATCTCTTAGAAATGGACTTAAAAGCCTAAAAGCCTCAAAAGCCTAAGACTTAGCCCAATTGTCCAAAAACAACACAGGCCAGGGACAAAGAGGCATCACCTCAATGCAATGAGGCAATTGCCTCTTTGGCAGCTACTATAGAGGCAATTGCCTCATCGTAGAGGCTCCACTTCTATGGTAGACCACTTGCAACTGCAACCATGGTGGCCAAGTGGTGTGGGCCCCACACCCCTAGACTTAATTTTGTATGAGGAAGAGATTATTGGGAGGAAGAAACAGGCTATAAGGGTTCATGATGAGCTAGAAAGCCTAAGGGCATGGGCAAGGTAAGGGTATAAAAAGAAAAAAAGAGAAAAGGAGGGGGGATGATTATTATTATTATTATTATTTTTCTGAAAAGGGAGGGAGAGTTTAAAGAAAAAAAGTGGGGGCTCTAGGCTCTAAAAAAAAGAAAAGAGAAATGTTCTTGAGAGAGGGAGAGAATCCAAGCCAAACCAAGTTCACATTCCTTAGGAGAGAAAGGAGAAAAGCTTGTGTGAAAGTGAAACTCATACCCAAGTGGAGATCACACTTAAAAGCACATCTCTGAGGGTCCATCACTTTGGTAAAATTTTGTATTTAAATATATTTTTTTATAACTTCTTCATTTTTGTGTTTAGTTTGCATGTGACTAAGTTGTTAGTATACTTTAGGTATATTTTATGATTGTTTCGTTTATTACGCTACCTCATTGATATGATCCCTTAAACTATTGCATATAGTTGTAATTTGGCACCTGTTGGATGCATATGTGCATGTATTGCTTGCTTAGGGTAGAAGTTTGATTATCTACAGAGTCAAGCTAAACTGTTGATCAGGTGATACCTCTTCATAGAAGCATCACCCCCTGTCAATGACAGGCCTCCAGGCAACTTGGCCTCTCCTTTTATATGTTTCTACACGATTCTACTATTTTAATATATTGAGGAAGTCTGTTGATCAGGCGACGCCTCACCACAGAGGTGTCACCTCTTGCCAATAAGGAAATCATCTCATCATAGAGGCAATTGCCACATTGACGGGTTTTCAAGCAATATGATCCATTTTTTTAGAAACTTGCATGATCTTAACCTTGCATGTCTTTTTATTACTTGTAGTTAAAACATTACATGATGATAGTTTGACCATTCACGCCTTTTTAGTTCTTATTATAACTTCTTTCGAGAACACTATTTATAAAATATTGTTACTAATATGTTGTATTTTAAAGGAAACTAACCATATGATTATTGCAGAAATTACTTGATGATCTACGTCATTGAGTAGTCAATTTAAATAGTTAACCCCTTAGAGTATCTTGCTTGTGTAAATAGTTTATTATTGGTATATTTACAGTTTATTTTCCATATATTTCTTTTTCTTTTATTCAAAAGCGTTGTAACCTTAATCCCTTCCCCCATTTGGTTTAAATGAATGGTTGTAAATATTGATTATCTATTTTATTTATTGTAAATAACGGGACTACGTACACGAAAAAGGATTAATGTGCAATCTTGGGCTTAATTGTAAAACCTAGGAAATAGATGAAGGCAAGTGCAATTTTGAATGTAAATAAGGAAATAATTAAATAATTAAAGGTAATAAAACATAAAACATAAATGGAGGGCAACTGCAAGGTTGGGTGAGCATTCAAACGCTCATACCCAGTTTCTAAACTCGATCTCTGATGACGGCTTCTAGGAACCTCTGTGGAATCTAGTTGTTGTACAGTGTGTCCCAGTTTTTATTCGGGTGTTGACTCCATCTCCAAATAGGCCCAAGACCTATATTGTATTTTCAAGTGGGCCTCAAGCCCATATAGTGCCGTGGTTGCCAAACACTTTATTGAAGTATATAATATGATTTTACTATTGAAAATGCATA
This sequence comes from Mallotus nudiflorus, assembly GCA_947683625.1. Taxonomy (NCBI): domain Eukaryota; kingdom Viridiplantae; phylum Streptophyta; class Magnoliopsida; order Malpighiales; family Euphorbiaceae; genus Mallotus; species Mallotus nudiflorus. Next base: position 5,135,178 of record CANTUR010000049.1, on the reverse strand, counting down.
TCATTTTTACATTAAAGCATATATTTTAAACAATATTTGTTAGAATGGTACCATAATGTAAAAAAAATATAAAACACATGGTAATTAAAAGTCAAACAAAAACCATAGAACTGGTTTTCCTAAAATGTAAAACTACAGAGATCAAAATTGTACTTATCTTTAAATTTTAAATTCAAAATTATATATTACTTCACTAAAGATATCCTTTAAATAATATTGTTTTTATAGAAGAAGAAGGTGAAGTAGATTGGTATTAAATCAAGTATGAATGACTTCTAGACTTTTGTTTCCATTATAGATGCTTAGGTCACACTATAAAAACTTGTAAGATAAGGGAAGGGGAGGATATGTTCAATTTGGATCAAGACCAACCAAAGTTTAGGGTGGGAATAAGGTGTTATCCACCTATAAACATCAAAACTTACTATTATACTTCAAGTTCTTTGATCTCATGACCTTTAGAGGCCAATGCAAGCACTGGTAAAGGGAAAGAAATTCAAGCTTTTCTAGTTTGGGTTACATTGTATGAAGAAGATGAATAGGAAGAGGGTAACCTTCTAGTATTGGAGTTGGTGTATAGGAGAAAAGGGAAACCGTTTGCTTCTTGAAGAAGGATCAACTGCTTAGGCTACATATAGAGTTCAACATTGCTCCTTTCATAAGCAACATTTATTGGAGGAGCCTTTGCTAAGAAAGAATAATGAGTTGGCATTAAATGCAACTAATAGTAGTTGTAGTCTTTAGATTGTTGAAAGCCAAAATGTCTCAAATACACAATAGCTACAAATTATCCTAGTCTTTAGTAATATAGTGGATTCAGTATCGGGCTTAGGTTGTGGTAATATGAGGGAGCCTTCAAGGTTTATATTAGATTTGGGCTTAGCTCTTTCTCAAATAGTGGAGTCAAGGTCTTAAAATGTGTAAGTGGGCTAATCATTTGAGATCCATATGACTAGGCTATCCAAGGCAACAAGGCCTTGTAGATCCTTTAACATGATTAAATGTGGCTTGTTTTGAGCATTTTCTAATTGATTGGCAGAAGCATAAATCGTTACTAGAGACTTACCATCAAAGAAGTGATGATTTAGTTAAAAGAACAAAAAGAGAAGAGATTAACCCTTTAGATAATTTGGTAATCCTGAAATGCAGAGAAGCTAGGGGATAAGGGATGAATTTTCATATAGTAGATGAAGGCCAATTGGTATAATTTAATATGGACATTCCACTAAATACATACTACACAGATCCAGTTTTAGTTTTAACTTTCAAATTTACTCTTACGAAAGAGCATTTGGGCATAGGTAATTAAAGTCCTTAGAATAGAAAGAAAATTAAGGTGAAAAAAGTTGCCAAAAAGATAGAGATCAAGGCTTAAAATCAAATTTAACTACATCAGATGATAAAAAAATTTTCAAATCTTCTCAGGGCACCAGTGATTCGCCTAAAGCCACTGAAGGGCCATAATTTGGAAGATGGATAGATGAATACCATAAAAATTTATAACTATAGGATAGATAATGCATAAAGCTTAATTTACACAATAAGTACGTATGCAAAAATATATTGTGATTTTTTATTGCTAAGTGTTTGATTTAAAAAATTGCATTTAAAATTTTTTATGTATGTTGTCTTACAAAATCCACTAACAAATAAACCAAAAACAAAATCAAAGCTACATTTGTTATTATTGTTGGTTAGGTTGTTGTTGTAGTTATTTGTACTACATGGCCATTTTTTTTGGCATGTTACAACATTATATGCATTTTCCTTACCTATAATTGTAAATATAGCGACAAAGTGACAAATTTATATAAATATATGTAGCTACAAATGTATTATGCCTTAGTAATATTGTTCCATTTTGAAATAAAAATGCACATAGTTACTGAACCTTTGCCAAAATTCCTAAAAACAACTTTATTTTATTTTTCCCATATTATTATTATGATGATGATGATGGTGTAAAGTAACATAGCTAATAGCAACAATGTCTGTGTTAACTACATTGATTTGGGCAAGACTTGACAGTTCGAGTTGTAAATTAGCTCAGCTCAATTCCTCGTCCATATTTTTTTGATAGAAATAAGAAATCATGAGGAGTATATGCTTTTTATGTTGAATTGCAAGGGAGATAAAAAGGATTGGCACTGTGGTGGAAACGTCCAAATCATGTTTATATTCTGGTTCATTCTAATAATTATGTGCATTGCTGTTTTGATAATATGGTCATGGGTTCTATTTTTATTACTTTCTTTTATGGTCCTCCTTTAGGGATGCTTTCTGGTCATTTGTTAAAACTTTATCTCCTTTTAGTTCTTCTCCTTAGGTTTGCTTAGGAGTGTTATTTATAATTTTGACAAAATAAGAGGTTTGGAGGTTGATCAATCTTAGAATTTGGGTTTTAGGGATTTTGTTAATAGTAGTGGTCTTATTGAAGTTATTTTTAAAGGACATAGGTTTACTTGGTCCAATAGACAAAGTGGGGATTGATTTATTACTCAATGCCTAAAAAAAGCTTATACAAATTTTTTGTGGTTGTCTTTTTCCTAAATGCTATTTTGATCCATGAAAAGATGATAGGTTCATATCATAAACCTATAGTCCTATGTTTATATAATAATATATGTAAGAGGCACTTTTATTTTGATTTGAATCTAATTGGCTCCTATTTAATAATTGTCAAAATATGGTCAAAATGGGTTAGGGCAAAGAGGTTTTAGGGTCTGATATGTTTTGGGTTCAGTGTAAGCTTGGAAGTTGTAAAGGTGCTCTTAAACAATGGAGTAAAGTCAATTGATAATTCAGTTGTGAAAATTAAAGCTATTTAAGCTTAGATTGATAGTCTTTAAATGAATGGGTGAGTCTAAGATGATCAAGATTTATTAAAATTTTTAGATAAATAACTTCTTAGTTGTTATAATGAAGAGGAGTCCTTTTGGTTTTAAAGGTCTAAGGTATCTTGGATTAAAGATAGGGATAGAAATTTAAAGTTCTTTCATGCCTCTTATATTCAAAGGTGGCAAACTAATAAAATTATAAGACTTAAAAATGGAGATGGTAGATGACGAATGGATTAGACTAGTATCAAGGATGAAATTTTGCTTTTTATAAAAGGCTTTTTTCGGCTTAAAAAATTCATCACATTAATATTGTGAATTGTGTTCCTCATATGGTTTCTAATTTAATAAATGAAATGTTAATTGCCCTTATTTTGGATGAGGAAATTGAAACTGCCATTTTTGATATGGGAGCTTATAAAGCTTTAGGACTTGATAGTTTCGCTGAAGTTTTTAATAAAAAATTTTGGCATATAATAAGCCCTTTTGTTTGTTGGGTAGTTAAGAGATTTTCAATAATGGTTTTTTGCTGAAGGATTGGAATAAGACTTTTATTGTCTTGATTCTAAAAATGTTGAATCTAATAACTATTAAACATTTTAGGCCCATCAACTAGTGTAATTTTATTTATAAAATTATAATTAGAAGACTTAAACCTAACTTGGCTAATTGGGTTCATGAATGTCAAGTTGCTTTTATTCCTAGTAGAAAAATTCGTGATAATGTTCTTCTTGCTCATGAGGTCTTTCATACTTTAAACAATTTAGTGAATAAGAGTAATCATCACTTTGTACTTAAACTTGATATGTGTCAAGCATATGATCAAGTGGAATTGGTGTTTTTAGAGTAATTATTGGTTAAAATGGTAATTATGCAACGTGTTAGTATTGTTTTTTATTTTGTTTTAATATATGGTAACCTTTCTCAATCTTTTAAACTAATTAGAGGATTAAGATAGGGAGATCTGTTATCCCTATACTTTTTTATCTTGGTGTCTAATGCCTTGTCCTTGGGTTTGTTTCAAGCTTAGATGAATAATCTTATAAGTGGTTTTAAGTTTAATAAGAGATCCTCTCTTTTAAATCATCTTTCATTTACGGATGATATTTTGATTTATAGAAAAGCATATGGGGTATAAATGCTAAATATTAGAACTATTTTGGATAAGTATTATAATGCTACTAGTCAAAGAATAAATTTTCACAAGTCCAGCATTTGCTTTAGTTGGAAGACACCTATTAGTTTGAGAATGCAACTATGTGATGTTATAGGTATTAATCAATTGTGAGATGCTGATAAGTACCTAGGCTTATATGAGGGTCATTTTTTAAAACCTTGATAGCTAATGATGAAAAAGATAAAATGTCTCATTAGACAATCAATTTGATGAAGAGAATTAACATTCAAACCATTTTAAAACCAACCAAACCACTAAAACCTTACCCGATCACCAGTTACACCATTTTTTAACCTAAACAAACCCTAATCACACCTTAACCAAACCATTTTGGTATTGAGAAAGAGGTTTGAAAAGGATAATAAGAGAGAAGTTCATCAAAGTCATGTCTTCTGAACTAATAAGTACAGTCCTAAGTAAGGGCTATTTACAGTCTGTATATTGTAGTTTTCAGTTTGATTCCCTAAAGCTAGGGTTTAACCTTTGGAAGCCTTGATCGAGACTTTTTAGTGGTCAAACAAAGCTTTCATAGTTAAATTATAGTATAAAACTATCTTTTAAAATTTTAGTGTGTTAGTGGTTTTCATTTGACAAAAAGTCAAATTTTGACTTTCAACCGTCAATCCGAGCCCTACCACTATCTACCTCACTCATCCTTATCCAAAAAGGGACACTTGTAAAAAAAGGTGCTTTCCAAATTTAGAATATTCCAAATTTAGAATATACTAGGATATGTGTCAACCTTGTAGAGGGAGGGGATATACTATTACATAATAACCTTAAATATTCTCACATATTTACACTAAATTCCACTAACCTTTAGGGGTGAGCATCGGTCAATTCAGTTAAAGAATAGGTAAAATTGACTAAAATTGATGCTATTAAATTTATGACCGAACTGAACTGATTTTTAAGGAAAATTAAAATAAACTGAACTAACTTCAGTTCGATTCGGTTAAGTCAGTTATGGGCTTTACTAGGCTATTTCAAATTTAGGCTTGAATTATGAGCCATGTTAAATGTAAATTACCAAAAAAGTATTCAATTTTAGGCATGAATTATAGGCCATGGCTAACTGTGTATCACAAATGTTCACATTCACAAATTTATAAGTTGTAAATTCATAAGGCACTTGTGCAAAGCATAATAATAAGCTTAAAATCTAACATCAGACATATGTGCAGAAGAATTTCCACAAAATATAGTTCATACACATAATTATAAATACAAAATAAAACAAACACAAATTAACAACTAGAGCTTTACTAAAATTTTAGAAATACAATACCAAAGAGAAATAAAACTAACATCCTATTACATAACTTTCCAATAATGTTTACACTTTGTCCTTATAAAAGTACTCTGAAAACTCGATAAATCAAAGAGAAAAAAATTAGTAACAATTTGGAAGTGTGTTCTTTTCTAGCAAACAACACACAACAACCTAATAACAATGGAAATAAGAAGCAAAAATAGCAAAAAAATTACCAACAAATTAAAAGTAGAAATAGCAACACCAAAAGACACCAAAGAGCATAATAAAAGAGCAAAAGGCAACATAATCAAGTCAAATTAGCTAAATAATATTACAGCATATAAAGAAACTTGAAGCTAAAATTAAAGAGAATAATAAATCAACATTAGGAAAATAAACAAAATTACAATTGAGAGCAATATTATAACAACTGAATACTAAAATCATTAGCTTGAACTTAGGTTTTTGATAGTGCCGATGCAATTCTAACATTTAGCAAACTTAAGAATTAAATATAGGAAGAAATATTAGCACAAAATAAATCAAAATGTTAGAAAAATATTAAAAGATGAATGAAGTGCATGCCAAAAACATTCGGCAAAATCCTTAATTATATATTAAAGATGCCATGTTCTATCCAAAAATATATTATTTGATTAGCCCATGATAGGGGGCAAACTATGAATGTTCAATTTTCTTGGCCTGTAACAGAGCCCAGTAACGAGAAATGTGGGAGTTGAATGTAAGAAAGAAACCTTAAATCTGCTAAAAAATGAGCTAAGGTCAAAAACCCATAAATCTAAGCCCAAAACCCTTAGCAAACAAGCCCAAGCCACCCCGACTCACTAGGCCAAGTGCAAGGCAGGTTAAAGAGGCAATGCCCCTGTGAAGAGGAGATCTCCTATGTGGTAACAAGTGAAGAGGTGATCACCTTATCATAGAGGCGTTGCCTCTGCACTTTGCCACTTACCTCTGCATTAAATGCTAAGGTGACAATAGTAGCTAAGGGCAGGCCCACCTCGACTTGAGCTCAACCTCTGGTTTAAAAAAGTAATTTTTGGGGAAAAGAAAAAGGCTAGAAAATGCAATGATAGAGGAGAGTAGTAGGGCCATAAGCTTGAGGTGTGAATAAAAAAGGAGAAAAAAGAGAGAGGGAAAGGAAGACTCTTGGCAATTGGAAATATTTAGTAAAAAAAGAGTTTTAGAGGGAGAGTGCTTTGGGAAGAGGGAAAAAAACATTTTTGAGAAAAAAAGGTTTAGAGATTGATTTTTCTTAAGGAGTAAAAGGGAAGAACCTTGCATTCAAAGGAAGATCAACATCTTTAATCATTTCCAAGGGCCAACTACATTTGAAAAGCTCATTCTTCAGTAATCATTTTAATTCTCTCCAAGCTCAATTGATAGATTTGCATGATTCATTTTTACGTATTTATATAACTTCTAGCTTATTTTTTTACTAGTTTTTACATTAATTCCCTTATGTTTATTATTCATAATATGCCTTGCTTTTAATATGATTCACTGAGCTTTAAGTGTAGTTGCATATCTAGTTTGTTAGCAATAGTAGATTTTTACTTGAAGTGGAAGTTTGCTAATTTGAGAGTTGCTTAAGCCTGTTGATTAGGCGATTACCTCTTAAAGAGGCATCGTATCATTTTTATGATGTGATCGCCTCTTCACAGAGGTGATCGACACTTTGATAGGCCCTCATAGGTTTATTATTTAGCTCAGCTCCTTACAAAACCATGTCACCTTATTGTCATAAGGTGATCATCTCTTCATATGGCGATCACCACTCTAATAGGATCTCATATGACATGGTCTTATTTTTTGTAAATTGTGTAGGGTTTCCATGCATGTATAGGCCTTACCATACTCAAGTCCATTTTGTATGATTATCCTACAATGTTGTTCAATTAAAGTTTAACATTTACCTTTTATAGCTTTATCTCTTTATTTTACTAAATTGATTCATGAGTCAATTTTTATGGATTTTATGTAAGATCTTCATGTATTTTAGGTAACTAACTTTTTGTTTGTTGTAGGGATTCATCTGTGATTTTTAATCATTAAGTATTTATCCTGTTAATTAGTTCTTGAGAGGTTTTACTTAATTCAAGTAGTTTATTTCCCATTTATTATACTTTTATTTAGCACAAGATGTTGTAATCCTTAATCCTTTCCCCACTTGATTTGGAATATGGTTGCAAATTATAATTTTTGCTTTATTCATGGTGAATGTTAGGACCGGTAGCATGAATTAAATTAATGTGCAAACCTGGGCCTAATTGTAAAATGCAATAATTGTTTAAAGGAAACTACAATTTTCTTGGTAATAAAGAAATCATTAAATAATTAAGGGTAATAAATTACAAAACATAAAAGGAGGCCAACCATAAGGATAAGTGGGCATTCAAATGCCCATACCTAGTTTTTGAACCTGTTCTTTGACGACTGCTTTTGGGAACCTCCGTGGGATCTAATTGCCATATAAGTGTGTCATGACTTTCATCTGGGTAGCGACTTCATCTTTAAGTAAGCTTTAAGACCTATTTCATATTTTCTAGTGGGCCTCGAGCCCGTATAGTGCCGTAGTCACTAAACACTTTAGCACGCGCTAAACCCCACCACCTATAGCGGCGACTCCACTAGGGATAGAGAAACTGATTCTAAGTGTTTTGTAATTTGTCATCTTTAATTATTCTTTTATTTTGTTTGCATTTCTACTGTATTCACTACACTTTTTGCACATAATGAGCACTTCAGTCCCATATTAACTTGATAAGAGTCAGTATTTTGCTACCTACATTTCACTCAAACCTGGTGGTGGAATATTTAATTATTGTCACTCATGACACGTACTTATCCATGTAGTATGGACCCTTGGCTAGGGAGATGTATATGGATGTATATCATTGTAAGAGCCAAAGCTTACTACCCGAGACTCCCTAGCAATTTCCTATAGGAATTTTCTAATTGCATGTGTTTTATGCCCTTTAATGGACCTTTAAAATAAAATTTAAGCCCATTACAAATGGACCTTGTCAAGATGGGCCTTTACACCTATTATTAGCCTATTTTAAAATAATTATTGTCAAAATAAGCCTATCATGCCAAGTTTGGCCCATTGAAATGGATCTTGACAAGGTAAAGCTTTAATGTCATTCTCGGCTCGTTAAAGGCAGACTTTGGATTTATTTAGAGGATCTGTTACTTGTTTGCTCCATTCTAAGAGTTATCTTGCATACATCATTTTTATTATCCCCTATTAATAATTAAAACCCATGTCAAAAATCCTAGGACAAGATACTCACCATTGAACATAAGTGTGGGAGAAATAAGGGCAAAGGCCATTATTTTTTAAAGCTTTGCATTTTATATTTGTGTTATGTATATATTAAGTGTGCTCATTTATTTTCTTATTTTCTTTGAATAATAAAATGGACTTGCATATCATGCATACATGTCATGCGTAATTCTGACGTGTGGTCTTGCAATAGTATAGATCCTTTAAGCTTATCCAAGTAGGTTCGGTCCAGTTCTAGTCATTTAGTCAGAAATTTAGAAATAGAAATGGCATGAGATTTTGATCCTAATGCTTTTAAAGTATAGTTGAAAGAGTAAATATTCACTTAAACTTGGTCTATGATGAGGGAGATGATAGGAGAGATAATAAGCTAATAAAAGAGAACCAGCTTACACAATCAGCCAACCCAATTGACCTTGATGTTGAGATTCTAGTACGAGAAAGGGAAGGAGATGATATGACAGTATTGGCTGATCAACCAAATTGAAGGAATATGAACCCTGTTAAGAATGTGGAGCAGTTGGACTAGGCTAAAAGCATAACTAAAGCCATGACCCAAATGGAAATGATGATAAAGGAGAAGGGCATGGATGCTATACTAGATTATACTGACCTGAATCTGGATGGAGAGGATGATCTGTTACCTCAAAAATTCAAATTCCCTAATATGAAAAGTATTCCAGAATTGAGGACCCTTACTTACATTTAAAGTAGTACGTGACTTACATAAAAGCCACCGAATTGACTAAAGCTCAAATAGTTTAACAATTCCCCTTGTCATTGGAGGGCACACTAACCCATTGGTACTATGCTTTGGAACCACACGTCCAGTTCAATTGGAAAGAACTCTGTGCTACATTTATAAAGCAGTATGATCTCAATGTTTAGTTAGAGGTATCTTTGAGGGATTTGTAGAATACTAAGCAAAGGTTTAATGAGTCTTTCATTGATTATTTTACTCATGGAAGGGCAAAGGTGTCTCAAATGAGGCATAGGCCTGCTAAGTTAGACCAAGTGATGCTGGCAATAGAAGGGTGCATTCCAACACTATCTAAGAAACTGAGGGATTTGGCAATCTAAAAATTTAAGGAACTCTACATGTTTGGGTTTAGAAGGAGTCAGTTTTGGCCTAAGAAAAGAGATTATTTGGAGGGAGATATAGGGGTAAAGATAGGGCCAGTTCAAGTAGTAATATGCAGATCAATACCATCAGGAAACCAAGTAGCAGTTTATAGATTAACATTGTTAAGTAACCCCAAAGATTCTCCAATTTGGTGCAGTCTCTATCCAAAGTGCTCGAGAAGTTGATCGAGAAAAACCTATTACGACCCTTACCTTCACAACAACCCTTACCAAGTGCCAACCCAAAGCTTTTACATAAATTCTACTAGACCATTGGGCATGACACTGATAGTTATGCTCGATTGAAAGATGAAATCCAAGACTTAATGAATGTAGGTAAAATCACTAACCCCGAGACACAAAAATCCAAACACCCAAAACAACCCTCTGCCCAATTATCGAAACATGCCACCGCCTAACCTACCCATTTTAATTATCAATACTGGCCTAACAAAAGAGCAAGTCTTGAACTCTTTTGTTGGCACCATTGCTAATCCACTAAAGCCTAAACCCAAATAAAAAAAAACAATTTATAGAGCTTACTATGCACGTCTTGGACATTTAGAGCTCTGATGACGAGGATGAGGGGCAAGTTGAATTGTGGGATGATGAGGGAAATAGAATGGGTTAGTCTATAATGAAGGTTAAGGATAAAAGAAAAGAATCCAAAACTAATGAGCCTAATCAAAAGAGATAGAGATTTTGGAGAAAAGGAAATAAGTAATGAAAGATCAAGAAACCGTGGCCAGTCTGTAGGAGTTGATCATGCATTCTAGAGACCACTAGGAAGCACTAGTTCTGGCACTATATAAGAAAAAATCTCCATAAGCTACACTCTCAAGTAGATGGTTAATTCCTTGAAAAAATCCCCCTAAGGCACCATAATGTTGTCTGATGAGAATTTACCTTTGGAAGGGAGGGATCACCACAAAGTCTTATTCATCAAGGCTAAATGAAGGGAAATATGACTTGTTATGTCATGGTAGATAATGTTTATACCATTAATGTGTGTCCATTAAAGATTCTATCAAAGTTAGGGTTGACTATGGTAGATTTAAAACCTTTTGAGGTAGTCATTAAGGCCTATGATGATATAAAGAGGTTTGTCAAGGGGACGTTTAAAGCATTGGTCAGGACAGGACCTATTGAGACTTAGGTCAACTTAGACATGATTGATATTCCTTTGAACTTTTCTATTCTATTAGGAAGGCCATGGTTTCATCATTTGGATGGCGTGCCCTTTACTGTCCATTAGAAAATCAAGTTTCCATATAAGGGCAAAGTTGTCATCATCTCTGCCAAGACTGAAGTTGTTGTGGCTGCCCTAAAGCTAGCTCCTAAGGAAATATCTATAAGCCTGAGCTTTGAGGTATGTGTAATTTATGAAGATGAGATGGGCGAGAAAATTTTAAATATAATGGGCAACATGAGATTCTTGCCTAGTATGGGATTGGGAAAGAACCAAAGTAGACCCTCAAGATTTATTAAGCATAAAGTACCCATTCTGAAGCACAGAGTAGGATTTGAGGGGACTAATAGCTCTAAAGAAGAAATTGACATATGGGATTAGCCAGAGAAAGAAGAGGAAGAAATAATGGTTGAAAGAAAGGCTTTGTGGAAAACTTTAATGAGAGACGGCACTGAGTATCCGTAAAATGGGACTCCAGAACCCCTTTTGATGGCCAGGGAAGTTATTCTGGGGTTTGAAATCTTTACTAAGTTTTTGAATGGAATAAAGGAAGCTACTATTAAAGAAGTCCCTATGGAAGAGCTAGTACCAGCAGAGGAAGAATCTGAGGAGAACACAGTCGCTCTAGAGATGAAGGATGCCAATGACTAGAACAAGGAGTAGGATTTCAAAGCCTACATCCTCAACCCTATCATGGATGTATTTTATGATGATTATGATGTTTCTCTTGCTACTTTGTTTGAAATTGATAATTTATTCTTTTCAAAAGTGAATGTAATGTAGATTAAGTTTGCTTATTTATGTGATGTGTTTCTTAATGGTTATTCTGTTTGTGATGATTATTTCATGCATATGTTTGAAATTAATTCCATGCAAACTAAATCATTTAACTTAGGCACAAATGACAATCCTAAAGATATATTGCTTGCTTCTGATCTAACTCATGGTGAGATAGAAAAAAATGAAAGAAATATTAATGAAAAGATAGAACATATTTGCTTGGGGCTATGAAGACATGCCTGGAATTGATAGGGTGATCTACGAATATAGAATCCCTATATATCCTCATTTATCACTAGTGAAATAGAAGAAGAGGAGGTTGAGGCCAGAATAGACTCTCTTAATTAAGCAGGAAGTTGAAAAGTAGCTAAAGGCAAAGATCCTAGAGGTGGTAAAGGACACTTAATGGTTAGCAAACATAGTTCCAGTACCCAAAAAGGATGGGTGTAAGTACTAACCCCTCCATCTATAATGGGAGGGTCAAATTTTGTGTAGACTATAGAGATCCGAATAGGGTTTGCTCGAAGGATGATTTCCCACTACCACACATCAACACCTTGGTCGATAGCATAGCTTCCAGTGCAATGTACTCTTTCATGGACAACTTCTTAGGATACAACCAGATCATGATGATAGTAATAGACAATTTGAAGACATCGTTCATCACCAGGTATCTATTATTATCAGGTAATGCCATTTGGATTAAATGCAGGAGCTACTTATTAAAGGATGGTGACTGGTTTGTTGCATGATATGATCAATAAAGAGAGAGAAGTGTATGTAGAAAATATGATGGTGAAGTTTATAACCAGAGAAGGGTAGCACACTGAGGCTCTAGCTAAGTTCCTAGTAAGGGTAGAAAAGTACAACTTCAGACTGAATTCGAAGAAGTTTGTTTTTAGGGTAACATCTGGTAAACTACTAAGACACATTGTCAATCAGAAAGGAATAGAAGTAGACTCAGACAAGGTTAAGGTGATTAGAGAAATGCCCATACCAAAGAATAAAAAAGAAGTCAAAGGGTTTATAGGGCGTTTGCAGTATATTAGTAGGTTTTTAGCTAAGTTGACTATTGTTTGTAAGCCAATCTTCAAACTTCTAAAGAAAAATTAGCCTGCAATATAGAATGACGAATGTTAAAAAAATTTTGAAGCCATTAAGAGTTATTTGATTAATCCTCTAGTCCTATAGCCACTAAAGCTGGGTAAGCCTTTAATCTTATATCTAGCAATTAAGGAAGATGTAATAGGGGCAATACTAGCTCAAGAAAATGAAGAGAAAGTCAAACACATAGTGTATTACTTAGGTAAGAAGCTTTTACCATATGAAGCTAATTACAATCTTGTAAAAAAAACATGTCTAGCTATAATTTGGGTGACAAAAAAGCTCCAACATTACTTTCAGTCCTACAAGGTACAGGTAGTTTTTAGACATGATCCTCTTAGATACCTTCAACAAACTCCCTCACTCATAGGAAAGCTAACCAGATGGTTAGTGTTGCTCATCGAATCTAACATAGATTATATGGCAAAGAAAGTAGCAAAAGGAAGGGCAATAGTAGACTTTTTAGCTCAGAATCCAGTGATTGATGAGCAGGAATGGGAGCTAGAATTTCCTGATGAACACTTGGGGGCAATAGTACTTTGATAAAGCCATCAACAATAAAAGGATCAGTTTTGGTATAATCATGATCACGCTGGAAGGGGAAATGATCTCGATGGCCAAAAGGCTTGAATTCAAGGTGATAAACAATCAAGCAGAGTATGAGGCTTGCATCTTCAGTTTGGAAGCACTGCGTAGTGTCAGGGCAGAGGATGTTTTTATGTAAAGAGATTCAATGTTGGTGGTAAAATAGGTTTCTAATAAGTGGCAAGTAAAGGAGGATAGGCTTCATCTGTATTGGGATTATTTAGCTATTATTTCATTATCTTTTACTCAGTGCAAATTTATTCATCTACTGAGAGAAGAAAACCAGATAGTTGATGCTTTAGCTAATATAACTTCTATATAGGAAAGTGTTAAATAAATAGAGGTTAGTCCTCTAATATTAAAGAAATACCGAAACCTTTGCTAAGAAGAAATAAGGGTAATGCAAGTGGATACCACTGAGAAGCCTTAGTTTTATAACTTGTAGAAATACTTAGAAATGGATAGTACCCTAAAGATGCCAACAAGAAAGAAAGGACGTCCCTACGAATGCTATCTCAACAATTCATTAGCCATAATGGAATATTGTATAAAAGAATGTTTACGGGTGTCTACTTGGATGTGTCAATAAGAAGGAAGCTTAAAAACTTATAAAAGTGATTCATGAAGGAGTGTGAGGGCCATATATGAATAGGATAGTCCTAGTAAATAAAATAGCCCATTAAAGTTATTTATGGATCACCATGGAAATAGATTATGTTAAGTTTGCAAAGTGTTGACCATTTGCATGATCAAACTCCTAATTTTGGACTTTGACAAACAATTTTTATACTAATAATTTCAATTAAGTGTGTAGGGAATTATATACCAAACATATACCAAGCATATACACTTTTGGATGTATAATGACTTTTCGGGCTGATTGAACCTCTGAGATTGAAGAAGGCTTTTGACATATTTAGAGCTCTTAAATGAGAAAATGGGCTTCTTAACATTTGAAGCAGACATCTTAAGCTTTCTGAATTGGGCTTTTTTGAGAAAATCCAAGTTCATTTGGTTATGCAAATTTTGAGTTGAAATTCACGTGTACGTCTACCATCTCAGACTGCACATCTCTTAGTATTTTGGACATATCTTGAGTTACAGAAGTCCAATTGAGGTGATTCAAAATGGTATGAAAATATAAGTCAAATATCTACAACTTTCATGAAGAAAATATAGGCAAATTCGAATCTATTCAGGCGCAGATCACGGCTTCAACTTGTATATAGCTGTCTGACAGTATTCTGCATTTCAGATTGCATAATCCTCAGTAATTTGGACATATCCCGAGCTACAGAAGTCAAATTTAGGTGATTCAAAATTTAATGGAAATCTAATTCAAATATCTACAGCTTTCATGAAGAAAGTATGAGCAAATTCAAATTTCTTCAGGATCAAATCACGGCTTCAATTTGGGTATAGCTGTCTGACCGTAGTCTGCATTACAGATTGCACAATCCTTAGTATTTTGGACATATCTTAAGTTACAGAAGTCCAATTTAGGTGATTCAAATTGATATGAAAAGATAATTGAAATATCTATAGCTTTTATGAAGAAAGTATGGGCAAATTCAAATGTCCTGAGGAGCCAATTACGGTTTCAATCCATGAATAGCTGTCTGACAGTATCAGTCTCAATAATTCAAAATATACACGTTGGACACATCATTTGCACCTCCAACAGCTATAATTTTTAGTATAAATACCTCTAGAGCTGAATGGAAGTGAAGTAACTTGTTTTATCATTTTATTATCTCTTAAGCTTTCATTGAGCTCTCAAATTCTCTTAAATAATTCTTTGTTTGTATAACTCTTGTGAGAGTTGGGTGTGTGTTAGAAATAGAATTTCTCTTCATCTTAAATCTTGGGTTAGATTAGAAGGGAAGTGAGATTTATTTCTAAAGGAATTGGTTTAAGTGTTATCCATTGAAACACTTGGGTTTTGGTTTTTTGAGTGAGCCTTGAAAACTCATGTTGTGAGGTTATAAGAGTGAGCCATAAAACCCTTATATAATCTTAATCCTGTGAATAAGATTGTGGGTGATTGAAAATCCTAACTTGGGGATAAGTTAGGTGGAGACGTAGGATTGTTGTTGAATCCGAACTCCTTAAATCTTTATGTTCTTCATTCTTCCTTCTCTACTTCTATTTAATTCTTGCAAAGAATTCATTTAATTTCTCATTTTTATTTCATAGTCCTATTCACCCCCCCTCTAGGACTCTTTTCACAAAGAAATGCCACAACTGCCAAACTTTTGGGGATGTGAACCATTTGCCATATGTAGAGCTCTAGGGAATGGCTTCTCCTTGGCCATTTGCAATTTAGGGAATGGATATCATAAGAGAAATAAGGCTAAGGGCATTAAACAGTCATCAATATATTATTGTGGCAATAGACTATTTCTCCAAATGGGTCGAGGCTGAGTCTTATACTACAGTCAGCTTGAAGCAAATGTTGAAGTTTATTAAGAAAAATATAATATGCAAATATGCACTGCCATATCAACTTATTACTAATAATGGTGTTTAATTCTAGGTGGAGATGGCTACATTGTTAAGAGACTACAAAATTGAACATCATAGATTATCTCCGTATAGGCCGCGGGCAAATAGGGCTTTGGAAGTTATAAATAAGAATGTAAAGAAGATCTTGGCTAAGATGATGGAGAATTATTAAGATTAGTTAGATTACTTGCAATTTGCATTATAGGGATACTAAATTACTGCTAGAACTTAAACTGGGGGCCACTTCGTATTCTTTAGTGTATGGGTGCCAAGCTGTATTGCCAATAAAGGTCGAGGTTTAGTCACTAAGGGTTCTCTTAGAATCTAAGATCCCTGAGTAACAATAAGTGGAAATTTGATTAGTGCAGCAACATTATTGGATGAAAAGAGGATGAGGGCTATCTATTATATTCAACTATATCATAAGAGAATAGCCCATGCTTATAATAAGAAGATCAAGCTAGGAAATATTAAAGAGGGAGACTTAGTGATGAAACTTATGAAATTGATTATAACTGATCCACGAGGGAAATTCAAGACGAATTAAGAAGGCTTGTTTATGGTGAAAAAGTTATTATCCAAGGGTGTTGTTGTCTTGTCTAACATTGAAGGGAACAAATTTTGAGAGCTCATCAACCTCGGCAAGCTCAAGAAGTACTTTCTATAAAAGTCTCACTAAGGAGAAAACCTCCAAAAGAGGTTGTTTAGGAAAAATTTAGAGACGAAAATGAAAAAATAAAAAGTCATGTTAGATTGAAAACCTCAAAAGAGGCAGTTAAAGCAAAAGTTAAGCATAATTCAAAAGGAAAGAGAGAGAGTAAAATGTATATGAAAATTGTGCTTAAATTAAATGAAATAGATTGCTTGAATATTATTAAACATTGTATTAAGTATCTATTAAAAATTTTTTAACTGAACTCTATCTAACAAAAAGAGAAATGATGACTCAATTCATAAACTAATTTTTTCTTCTCTTTTGTTGAGCATCTTGAGCATTCGATATCTGTAACTCTCTTATTCTTTTATTTCTAAAAAATTCATCTCTTTTTGCCTATTGTAATTGAATCCATGCCTTGTAATGATCATCGATGGTTGGATCTCTGTTGTAGTCTATGTTCCTCTAAATGATTCTACGAGGCCAGGTAGCCACTAAGTTATCCAAGAAGTTTTAAGAGAGGGGTCTTAGCTCGAACTCATGCACTAACTCCACTATTAGTTTCTTTTGTTTATATTAGTGCTAGAGATGAGCAGGATTATAGAAAGTGGAAAAATAAAGGCTAGCAATTAGAACACAGTAGTGTAAGACCGAACGATCACATGTTGTAACCTCCACTATGGGCAAATCCACCGAATTAAAGGATCAGGGAATGTTGATAGCCAGCTTTGAATATTCTCTAGCATTTGATGCAACTTTCTATTTTTGTAATGATTGGCTTTATAATGTGCTATGTCTCAAGGAGGTTCAAGTAGCCTCAGTTTCTCATGGAACCACATATATAGGAGTGATGGGTAAGTAAATATGCTAACAAAACAGAAAATGAAAGTTAGAGAATTAGAAGCTTACCTCTAACAAGAATGGACTTCTGGTTTTTGTGAAGTTATCCAGTCCTATAATGGTTTTTGCTAGAATAAAGGGGAACAGATTGAGTCCCACTTCCACTTGCTCTAGGATGTGTAAGAGTTTTAAGTCATAGTTTCCAAAAAGCAAGACTAGCAAGAATTAGGCGTACAAATAAAGGGCTATCATTCGAGGACTTCTCTTCTGTATATGTTTGAGATAGTTGTAAAGAAGGGTTCTTATGCAACCTTTGAGCCAAGAATGCAGTAAGATGAAGACTGGGGTGGAAGATTGAACAACCGGGCCATATAATATTAAATAGATTGCGAGTCTAGAATTCATAGCATAGGGATTGTGAGTTGGCATGAAGAATCCATTTGACAACATATAAGGGCTTCAAACTTTTATGGTAGGGGCATAGCTCAACTGTATTAAACCAAAAAAATGTGTTTTTAGGGATTCCGTAACTGAGCTACTATATGAAGAAATGGGAAGTTGATTCTGTTAGCATGTAGTGATTTGAAGACTGGCAAGAGAAATAGGCTCCAATTTGGTGATGAGGCAGTCGCCTCATCGAAAATTCACCATCTTGGTGCTTAGAGGTGATTGCCTCATCGAAAAGGTGTCATCTCAGTACGTAGAGGTGATCGCCTCTTCATCAGAAGCCCATAAGGCAATCACCTCTTTAGTAGAAATCCATCACCTCTCTAATGACAGTCAATAAGCTTTTGATGGATTATAACAATCTCAGCCTTGCAAATTGAAAAGTAATAGTAAAAAGGGGACATTTGTGTAACTGTCAATGCTAAAATTGTATGTAAAAATTAAAATTCATTGAGATAAAAGTTAAATTCTATAAGCATCTAGATAATAAAAGATAAAATGTGCAAATGTCAAAAGTAAACAAATAAATAAAAACAACAATCAAAAGGGGATAGTTCATGGATCCTAGTCTATCAAGAATCTGACTCGATGCCCTTAGGGTCATCCCCTTCTCTGGTACCACCATCCTCATCGTCGTCGCTGATCTAAAGAAATTTAATCTATTACTTGAGGGTGGAAATCCTCACCTAGCTAGCCTTATTATGATCTTGTTTAAATAAATCACAGGTTAGTAAATCATACTAGCATGCATACATGTAGGTATAAGAAAGATTATTACCCTCCACTATTGGGTAATGTCCAGTATATAGTCCCTCTGAGCCTTGACATCCAATACATGTAGAGGCATTAATTTAAAGAAATCTACATCATTGAAAGAGTGTCAAAACTAACAAATGTGTCAGGAGTGATCTTAGAGGCAGGTTAAAACAATGCTCACGTGGGTAGTGCCTATAGGAATACATATAGGCTCAAGATCCTCATCTATAGTCAGGAATTGGTAGGATAACTCTTCAGGATGAACCCAACAATGAGCCAAAGAATCAAGAGTGTGGGCAAAGCTACCAACAATAAATTAGGAGCTGGAGGTGGCGGGCCTCATCTCTTCGACTATGTCTAAAGTCCCTATTCTACTCAAATCAAGGTGACATCTCTAAGGCACTCTCTCCTTCACTTGAGGTTTAGTAGGAGGAGTGGGTCTAGTTGTTATAGCCTAAAAATAAAAAGTGGACTATGTTGGGGCATGGTGATTTTGAATAAAAAGGAAGTATCAAACAATTACTTAAGAAGTGGAGGCAATAGCTAAGGGAACTATCATCAAGAAATGAGTCCGAACAAACTCCATGTATCAACTTTTAATTTGAACGGTATGGTCCATAACTAGCTCTCCCATAACAGCCTGATCCAGCTCAGTGACCTCTAGCTCATGAGTCCACATTATGCTCCTTGGAGGAGATTTGGGCACGCGCATCAAGCCAGCTCCCTAGTTTTAGTTTAGGATCCACTCACTAAGGTACCAGACTCGATAGCCTAGCCCATGAAGAAGGACACTTCACTAAGCTAATGGTCTGGAATGAGTCATCTCCACATTCCATCTATCCTCAGGGCCCTATAAATCATTCTAGATATGTAATGAAAGCACCAATAAGTAAGTGAATCAAATTTACAATGTTACTAACATAAGTGTGATTATTATAGGTACCACATCCTGTGTCAAGGAATTCAAGTGTTGTTGGTGGATATGTATTCGGGCTAGATGCCTCCTCAAGACACGGCTACTGCCCCACCTACTAATGGCAAGAAAATCATCCCTTTCTTGCATCACACTGATGAGCAACTCTAGCTCTAAGGCCTAAACTTGTAAAAGAAAGAGAGATAACATATGTTAATAAATAGATATTAAAATAAATTGAGGAAAGCCAGAGGTATATTTTACTAAAACGACATGCTAAAATCCATATAACCTCTTAGCCCCATGGACCACCTCATCCATGCTTTGGTATAAATAGGCCAGAGAATAACTACCCTAATCGAATGAAGACACCTAATCCAAGTCCCGGAGAGGTAGTAGGAACATCATATGCATCGAGCTGGTGATGTTAGCAAAGAAGGTGGTGCTGAGAAGATAAACTAGAAAAACACGCACCACCTGATCAATCTCGCATGGGGTGACCATTGTTGTAGCTCTATCCCAAGTGTAAAGGCTTTGAATTGAGCTTGAGAGTATAAGTCCCCTTTATTTCTGGAATCATACCTAGAAGGCACTCGATGTATGCAGCCTTCTTTAGGTTCAAGTGGTGCAGGTTCGCATCAAGAGGGACAAGATCTCTAATACACGCGATCCTAGTGATAATAACAATAGAGATGGGGTTTAGAGTAAGCTCCCCGAAGAGGAGGTGAAAAGTGTGCGTTGTGTCGAACCACCTCTCCATCAGTGCATGAAGCAACTGGTAGTCCATCTGGCCCTACTCTGAAGGAAGCGAGAGGATGAAATCTTCAAATCTAGTGTCTTAGATTCAATCTTTTTGATCCTTTATCATATCATTATTGAAGACTTAGGCCCCATGGAAGTTTCTGGTGCCCTTGAACATCTTTATATGATACTGCAAAAGAAAAAAGGAGAATCAGGGAAGTTAAATAAATATCACTCAACTTTCTTTTTTTTAAAAAATAAAATGATTAAGTAATCATAGGACATGCTCGTTCTCCCTGTTATAGAGGTGCAAAACCTCATGATCGCCTTATCATAGAGGTGATTGCCCTTGTGCATGAGCAAATGCCTATGTGAATGAGGCGATGCCCCTATATACTGGCATAAAGGCGATCACACCTTTTCATGAAGTGATCATCCCTTGTGTAGATGGCAAGGTTTAGCGTGTGCCCAAGATTTTAACAACCGTGACACTATTTAGGCTTAGGGCCTTGGAGAACACACTTACTATGCCACAAAGTCATAGCGTGGAGATGATGAGTTGCCACCGAGGGTAATAACTAGGATAATTTGGTTGGTGGTACTTGATTCTCTAAAAGAAAGTTAGCACCATAACCAGGAAATTCTGGGAATGGAATACTAACTTCTCTTAGAATTGTGTTCATTTAGAATTACTGTATAAATCATTAGTTCATTCTCTAATTACATGCAATTTTATTAAACCCTATTTGAACATCCATCTAACCCTAAGGCATCTAGTTAATAAAATCACACATAAAAAATGCATTTAAGCGCATTGTCCCTGTAGATGGTAGGGTTTAGCATGCGTCCAAGATTTTAGCAACCACGACACTGTTTAGGCTCAGGGCCTTAGAGAACACACTAACCATTGTCACAAAGACATGGCGTGGAGATGAGGAGTCACCACCCAGGGTAATAACTGGGACAAATAAAAAAGGTGGTACTCGATTCCCTAAAAGAAATCTAGCACCATAACCAAGAGATTCTGGATATGGAATACTAACTTCTCTTAGTCTCGTGTTCATTTAGAATAATTTTATAAATGATTATTTCATCCTCTAATTACATGTAATTTTATTAAACCCTATTTGACATCCATCTAACCCTAGGCATCTATTCAATAAAATTACATATAAAAAATGTACTCAAGATCGCGTTGTCCCTAAGTCTAAACTATGTTAATTTTATTAAAAAGTTAGCTATATTTACATTTTATTTACAAGTGAGAAAGAGACTAAAGGTGGGCCTACATTTTTTATTAATTAGTGAGCCTATATCTATTTATTTTAGTTTGTCTAAGCAATGGGCTTAAGTTTATTCAATTTTAAAGAAAAGTTAAATTAGTGGGCCTAAGTCTAATTTGGTTTTATTTAAAGTGAAATGTGGGCCTAGGTCTATTTATTTTAAAAGAAATGAATTTAAGTGGGCTGAGCTAAGTCTAAACAAGTTTTAATTAACTAAGTGGGCCTAAAATCTAATTAACCTAATGGGCCTAAATTAATTTTAATTATTTAAAGTCCTAAATCATTTTTAAGCCTATTTATAGTGAGTTGGACCTCAGTGTGGGCCTGGGGCCCAAAATAATATAAAAAAGCCCAAAAACATAAAAAAAACATAGTAAAATCAAATAAAAACACATTCACATATAATTTCTAAAAAAACCTAATTTAATTACATACATACCCTAATTAACTAAAGCCACCATTAATTTTATAAAAGATTACCCAGTGAACCTAGTTTTACTAATTAATTTTAAAGTGCAGAAAATTAAATCTTTCACTATTCCCACAACCGGGGTTATTACAAACTACGTAAAAAATTAAAATTAAACAATTATACACCTATGAATTAAAATAACTACATAGAACACATAAATGCAAAATAAAAATTAAAACCCTAATATCTACTGGAAAACAGTATAGGTTATTCCATGGATCTTTTATTCATTTAAACACAGGTAGTATCCTCCTCAATCCACATTTGCACATCAAAATAAAAACACAGAAATAATCATATTAGTAGTGAAATTGAATAATTAAAATAATAAAAAAATAAAAATCACAAAGAAAATAATAAAAAAGAACACTGATAATTTTAGATGCTGTGCAAATGCCCTTTTTAGCCTTTCAGATTGGATTATCACCATTGAAATTGAATTTTTGTTGATTCTAGACTAGAAAGGGTGTTCTCAATAGCGTTTGGATTTTAGAGTTTTTTTTTTTACGCATTCATTTTTTATCAGTCTCTGCGTGTGTGAGTTTCTCTCCATCTCTTTGTGAGTCTCCCAAAAAAATCTCCCCCTCGCACGCATGCAGACTCTACCTATGCACTAACTTCCTCCTTTAGAGGAACAGACTCATCTCTTCAAAATAGACCAATAAGAATTTGTTTTTTGAAAGTTATTTACATGTTTTGAATGCGTCAAAATCTTTTTCAGATAAAAAATAATAATAAAATTCAATTTTTAACCAATCAAAACATTAAAAAAATTGATAAAAAATAAGAAAAATACGCGAAAAATAAAAAAAAAAGGGACTTTCATGCATCGGCATTGTGTAATACCAATCAGCATTGTTTAATGCCAACCAGCATTGCACAATGCTGAACTTTTTTTAAAATTTTAATTACCAAAAGACCCCTGAAAATTGAGTTATTTGTAATCAAATCCTAAAAACTGTTGCAATTTAGTCCCTAAAGTTCAGAAAATTGACAACCAAGTTCAATTTTTGAATGAATTTAATCATAGGGGCTTACATCACAATTGTGCACAATTTCATCCCTATGTCTAAACTAGGTTAATTTTAATGAAGGTTAGCTAGATTTATGCTTTTATTTACAAATGAAATGGACTAAAGGTGGGCCTACATTTTAATTAGTGAGCTTAAGTTTACTTGTTTCAATTATCTACAAATGGGCCTAAATCTACAAGTTTTTAAAGAAATTGGATTTTATAAATGGGCCTAAGTCTATTTATTTTATTTAAAATGGGAAGTGGTCCTAAGTCTATTTATTTTAAAAGGAAATGAAATTAAATGGGTTAAGCTAAGTCTAAGTTGATTTTATTAATTAAAAAGGTGGTCCAAAGTCTATTTAACCTAAAACGGGCCTAAATTGATTTTTAGTTAAATTAAACTTTAGACTAATTTTAAGGCTATTAATTGAGTGGTTAGACCTAACATGGGCTTGGGGCCCAAAAGGATAAAAACCCAAAAATGCAACTAATCAAATAATAGCATGTCAAAGCAGATTAAACACACATCCACATATAATTTCCTAAAACCCTAATTGAATTCCATGCAAACCCTAATTTACTATTGCCATCATTGATTTTAAAGTTTAACCCAGTGATCTTGATTACTAATCCATTTTAAATGCATAAAAGTAAAATTTTACTATTCCTATTATTTGGGTTATTACAATGTTCTATGTACTAGAAATTAAAACTAAGTACAAACCCAAATGAATTAACACAACAAAACACAAAAAATAATGATCACAGGAAAGGTAAAACCTAGGCCTAATCATAGTTTAAAACCCATAGCATTTCATAGATCTTCCATTCAATTTTTGGATATCAGGTAGCATCCTCCTCAACCCCCATTGGATCTTAAAAAAAACACAAAAACAAACAAATTACTCTAGTGAAATTAAATAGCCAAAAAAAATAATAAAACAATAATAAAAAAATCAAAAAAGAAAGAGAAGAATAAAAAAGGAATATTGTGCAAATGATAGTAGATGGCCCTTCATAATAGATTTTCACCATATATGGAATTGACTCAGATTGTGTTTTGGATCTTGAGACTGAATCATGTAAAAAATGTAATACAAACTCTTCATTCTTTTTGAAAATTTAAGGAAGAAAACCAAGTTTTATGTTATATGGTTTTTTTGTAGAGTCTATGATTTTTTTAGGGTTTTCTTTTTTTGCATAGTCAGGGCCTCCCAAAATTTTTCTTCTCTCGGCTTGTTAAAGCCAAAAATAATTTCTAGCCCCTGTGAACATGTAGAGAGGTTGTGTGATCCTGGGAGCTAGAGAACAACTACTCTTCATTTTCAAAAATCAAAACCCTAAGATAAAGAAAGTGATAAGGGTTAAAACAAAATCAGAGATTCATGCACGTGTATGTGCAGAACTAATAGAAATTTGACAACATGCCCAAAATTAGATTTTTTATGAAAAAAATATTGAAAGAATAAAGGAAAATACGGGAAAATATAGGTCGGCATTACATAATGTCAATCGACATTATGCTTGTATTTGTCAAAATTTCGTTAAAACCCCCAAAATTCACTTTTTTATAATTTAGACCTTAAAACATTTTAACTCTTGTAATTAAATCCTAAAAAAGCTGCAATTTATTCCTTTAAATTGTGAAACTTGACACTAGAGATAAATTCTCAATTAATTTTCATCATAAGTGTTTCGTCTCATGCATGTATAATTGCATTCCAAAATTGGGTGCTTATAGTTACCCTCCTTTATCACTGTTTGCTTAACAAATTGCGGCACAACAACAATAGCATACAATTTTGATAAAAAGAATTAGGACACTTAATTGCATTCTAATTAACTAATCAATTCTTAAATTATTATGCAATTTTAAAAAAGATGTAATGTTTGAAAAGTCTCACTATATTTCCTGTGGAATGTATAGTGAACTTTATACAAATGAGTTTCATTACATTTCCTATGAAACATTTAGAGATGATGAATTGAAAATCTGTTATAGTTCCTGTGGAATGTCTAGCGATAATACCATAATTGTTTTATAGTGTCTAGTGAACTATACTATATTCCTTGTAGGATGTTTAGTGACAATAAATTTCATTATATTCCTTGTGGGATGTCTAGTGAGAATGAGTTTCATTATATTTCCTGTGGGATGTCTAACGATGCACACTACATTCCTTGTGGGACATCTAGTGAGAATGAGTTTCATTATATTCCCTATGGGACGTCTAACAAAATATATGTATTGATTCTCGCTATATTCCTTGTGGGAAGTTTAGTGATTTATAAAAAACATGTTATAGTTCCTGTGGAATGTCTAGTAATCTATGATTTAAAATTTTTCTATATTCCTTGTGGGACATTTAGCAATTTGTGATTTAAAAAATGTGCTATAGTTCTTGTGGAATATCTAGCAGCGATAAATTTAAAGACTTATGTGTCAACTGCTATACAGTACATAACATAGTGACAGTTATGACTATTGTACAACATAATGATTTGAATTTTATGTCATAGCTACTGTGTAGCATATGAGTTTAAAATCCTTTAATTCAAATGATGCATGTAAAATACAAAAAATGAAATCTATAATTTCATTTTGTATTCTTTACTTGACAGAGAACTTAGAATTACAGACTGGTTATGCATATTAACAATTCTATGAATTATTAATTTGATAGATGTCATAATTTAATTAGGAATGAATTCCTAATCAAAATGTAATTATAAACTAACTTACAACAAGAGAACTTGGATCCTTGCGCAAACAAAAGTAAATATTTTCCACTTTATATATTCCTTCCTTTTTGCATGTCTCAATTCATTTTCTCTTCTTCTTCATTCATTTTCCCTTTATTTTCTCTCTTTGTATTGATTCTTCTTTCTTTGATTTTTTAATCATCTAAAGTTTGATTCATGATCTGTCAAATCCTATGGCCTCTTCACAACACTAACAATGTAGAAGAGCAAAAATTTCTAAAGGTTAGCAGATTCTGCCTCCTTGTTTTCCTCAGAATGATCTTGGACTTCGAGAGGGCTTATCCATCTTTCCTTTGACTTATTTACACACCCACAAGTGTAGAGATATGGGTAATGAGGTAACATTTCGCCTTCTCAGTTTATTTCTGCAAAATATTACTTATATAGTTAGTAATCAGAATCAATTTTAGGGTAGAGACTATCATGCATGTTGATTGGATTAAATGAGAAAATTAGCTAAAAATGTACGATAGAATTAAAATTAAGCTTGAAAAATATGAAATTAAGCTCTTAGGTAGTCTGTTTGTTTGATCGGATGTCTGAAATTCTAGATTTTTGATCGACAAAGGAGAAGGCTGAATGCAGATCGACAATCTACATTGCCAATATGAAATTTTTAATTTTTTTAAAAAACTAATTACCATTTTTCATCATTTTATTAACAAGATTAACTAATTAATTAATAATCAATTAGTCATCATTTCTTGTTAACATGATTAATTAATTACTTAATTAATTAACCATCATTGTTTACTAATTAAGTCCTTTAAACTTAACTAGTGTCCTATAAAATTCACGGGATGTTTTAATCTAGCATGGGAATTATTTCATGGATTGTCAGAGCATGTGACACATCTGATTTGGGCCTCTGGGTTCAGGCGATTCATTGTTGCACTTCCAACTGCTTGAGGCCAGTCTGACCGTTATTCTTTATTCGCTTTGATCGAGCAGTAGATGGATACTACCCACACTTTTCATACTTGTGTGGTTGAGTTGACCATTTCTCCTATGAGCTTCTTTGCTATTACTAGGATTTCTTTCGGAGGGTCCTTGATTCCCTTTGAAGTGAGCTATTGCAATCTTTCTAAAGATGCATAGAGTCAGTATGTGCGTGATCTAATAGGGTTCGTTCTAATGTGGAAGATTTGGAAGAATTTTCAGCTTTCATCCTTAGGTCAGGGGTTTAGATGTCTGTCCACTACTACTTCCTGTCAGATTACCCAAAAGGTGAGGTGTCTCCTTCTGATACTATTAGGTATGACCCTCTTTTTTGAGACCAGTTATGAGGTCAGTATTGCTTTGCTTGGTCCACTTCATGACTTAGATCGGGTTGCCACACTTGGATGGGGATCTGCTGCACTCACTTACCTTTACTACAGACTAGACACTATCTATAGAGGTGCTGTCATGATGTGTGGATTTTAGCATGTCTTACATGTATGTTCTCCTTTTCTTTAATCTTTATTGTCTTGCTTTCCTTTGCCTTTTACTAATATACTCTCTTCCTTTTAGATATGGAGTTTAGAGATCAGGTTGATTTGAGGCTTCAGTGCTATTAGCTCTGATAGGAGCTTTCCTTTGATAATGAGATAGGGTTTTTCTTGCCTTGCTAGCAATAGGAAAATTTGCAGATATATCATGATTAACTGAACAACATTGAATGACACCTAGTAAGAAAAATAAAATTACTAGTATCTTGTAATTTAATGTGATTTAAACTTAATTAACCTAAATTGCAGATAAACTATGATTGGCTAGAGGGTGTTGATGACATCTAGCGATATGATTTCATGGATGCTATAGTATGCCTTAAGCCCATAAGGCATCTGCTCCCTAGATATGGTTGTTTAATATGGTATTTATGGGAGCAAGAGTATCACTAGTCTTTTGGGCCTTCTTGACACCACATTCCATATGACGTCCCTTTCTCTATGCTCCACAGCTTGCATCTGATAGGTTTAAAGCTAAGAGATGCACTACAGGGATACGCTACCTCAGATTTTCTTGAGCATTCTTAACATTATTAGCAATTCATTCGTGAGAGCCTCTTGGAGAAAATTTCTATCGAGGATGTTGAGGTAATTTCTTGTTGTCTCAACTACTTCCTTTAGAACCTATGAATCACTCTTTCTTTTTTCAGTTTAAGGAGGTTCACTCTCTTGCTATCGAGTTGATGGAATAGGAGACCAATATTACTCTAGAGACTGAGGTTATTCTTGATATTGAGACTTTTAAGCCTAGACCTAGCCCTGTACATCATACTCAGGATGTTGGGACTAGTCACGATGGTGCTTTTATGGGTGTTACCCTTAGTGATATCTCTCTCCTGGATAGGTCCATGTTCTATTGGGCTCCTACTGTTCAGACTCCAATTGAGTAACATATGCACTTTATTGATGTTTAGCTTCCTATCTTTTCTTCAGTAAATGCTTCTTATGTGAGTCTTTCTGACTTATTCCCTACATGATCTATACACTTGACACTAATTTTAGTAAATTTACAAAATAGGTTCCTCGGACATAAGTAGAGTACTTGTATGGACTCACCTTATCTCAGAGGTTATTCACTATGCAGGTCACAAACAGTTAGAGGGTAAGTATATACATTGGAAGTACAAATGTATGCATGAAATGCATATGACATGTTATTTCTTATATGTATAGAGCTACTCTAGTGATATGGAACTTATGATTGAGATGCTTCGCTGACAGCTTGCAGACTTAGGCATTGATCCTCATAGTGCTAGGACTTTATCTGTCAGACCTCCAAACACCTTTCATCGGGATGATCCTACCAGAGGATGGAGCTCATGGCCAGATTCTGGAGCCCAGGATGATTGATCTAGGCTATTTTTGTTTCTAACTTCTATTTGTATTATACTATTTCTGTTGTACTGTTGTGTTCTGAATGTTGTACTGTTTGTATGCACTATGTTGAACTGATCTCAGACTTGGATACATGGACTTAAGTAGAGTAAAGGTTTTTTTTACCTTAACTTTTGCCTAAGCTGCCCTCTCAGGTTTTTGATTTAATAGGCTTGCCCTAACTTTTGACTAAGCTACCCTTTTGGGTTTTCAACTTAGCGAGCTTTCCTTTTATTTTATTTATTTTGTGTTTTCTAGATCTGATTATAGGAGAAGCTGAGCTTGCTTACTGCTCCTGCCAAAAACTCATTGGGTGATTTCTGCAAGTGTACGGTTCATCACAAGTAATATATTATGAGTGAATATCATTCCTATAGGGAGATGAGAAATTCTAGCACTAAGTGTGATCTTGCCTCCTACAAGCTAATAGAATGAATGACTTTAAATTGGAAAATTAAATAAACAGAATACTAATATAAACATATTTAGGATTTAAAAATTAGAGCTTGGATTCATTCACCAATCACTTGCTTTTGTTAATTCAATTAATAAATCTTAGTCAAGGGTAGGTTGTTCATAAATTCCTAAGGCTTCTTTCAAAGTCACTCAGGCATACCTAAAGCAAACACAGCCTATTCTCATGGTCTAACAAATTACTCAGGTTTATTAAGTTCCTTAATAGTTTATTAATCCCCTAAGGTCTTGTCTACTTTTGTGATCAAGGATCCTTAGAATCACAAGTTTTATAAGTTAATAAATCATGCAACTTTCATTGTCATAAATTTATCCACAAGCATGCATTCAATCAGGCCTAAATTAAACACAAGATTAATGAAGCAAAACTTAAGAAGTTGAACGATGATAATTAATTGCAATAAAATAATATCCAAATAAATAGTAATCCTGGCTATATGAATCCAAACTTTAAAGGAGTTTAGTTATACATAATGTAAATTATTAAAGACAGGAATAAATGAATGTAAGACAAAGAGTTTGGAGAATATAGTCTTTGTTTCTTCAATCTTCTATTTTATTCTGTCTCTCTATTTTGCTCTTCTGCCTCTGTTCATCCTTCCTACTGTCCTCTTTCTACCTCTGTTCCTCCTCCCCTTTGCTGCCCCTTTTTATCCTGGGTTTATGATGTCTTATATCCTCAAAATTAGGGTTACGTGTGATTCATGCCTCCAAGTTGAAATTCCTTAAATGTATAAGCATAGCTGGACTTGCACGACCATGCACATTTGTATGAAGTTCTTTGCATGGCCATGTTGATGAGTGCATGGGCGTGTCCTTGCATTTAGAAATTATGCCACGGTCGTGTGAGTCAAGGCACGGCCGTGCCTTTGTTGCCCTTCAATGTGGCATGGTCGTGTTGAAGAGTGCACAACTATGCTACTTTTAGCCTTTGATTTGGCATGGCCATGCTCTTTTCCTTTTATAAAACGGCAAGGTCGTACCTTGGCTTACATGGTTGTGCTCCTTTTCTCTTGTAGAAAGGCACAGTTGTGCTTTAGCTTACACAGCGGTGCTCTTTCCTTCCCAAATGTTAGCATGACCGTGTTTTGCATCACATGGCCGTGCATAATCAATGCACACCCGTGTTCCTTTCTCTGACTTTTTTGAATCTTTGACTTTTGTTAAGGCATTTAATTTATACATACAAAACAAAAACTCAGTGAGAAGAATACAAAAAATTAGACAAAAAATATAAAACTCCTAATTTATTTAATTAATGCATGATTATATCTATATTACATTTAAACGTCCTAATATTATCTAAATACTAAATTTATTAATTATTATTCAGAAAATGGAAAATTATGCAACTAAATGAAATGTTATTAAATTAAAAAAAATAAAGAGTGTAAATTTTAATAGTAAAATGCAATTATCAGAACTCTTTATCCCATCAGTCTCATCAATTGCAATCTCACCCATTAAAGGTAGATGATAGAAATACTATAGACCAATGGGTGAACTGGTTGTAGGGCATTATAGACATTGAGATTACATGGATCTACCCTTGGTGGAAGCTAAAGTTTATAACCCTTGACTTATATGATCATTGTGTTCCCATCCTAGGGTTGTGTTTCTCGGCTTTCTTTTTCTCGTTCCTGCCTTTGTTGTCAGTATGGCCGCCCACAATTCATAGTTACTATTCTAACTGACTTTGGAGGCTTCCCCCTCAGACATGATTTTTTTTGGATATGGTCAAGAACTTATGGCCTCACAGGACTCTTGAGTGAAACATACACTTGGATGCTGATAGAGCTACTTATGATAATTGCAAGACCTGGGTTATGGTACAAGCTACAGAGCCACTAGGATTCTCTAGATACAAGAGGACTTAAGCTTTGCATGATGAGTCATAAAAGAAGAAATAAAAACAGCACTAGGAAATGGTCTCATAGAACTAATTTTAAGCTTTCATGTTCTATTTTCCTTTCTAGTACTTATGCATTATAAATAAGATAGGACATGCAATGTTAAAGCAAAAATTCAATTTTAAAAGGATTCATTAATTAGGGCCAAAATGAGAACATTTATTACATCACTTGATATAACTCATGTTATTAACTAGTCCTTTTGGATTTTCTAGCTGAATATTTTTCTCTCTCATTTATTTACCCTAATTTTTGCCTGACTAGCCCTTTGCGGGTTTTCTAGCCAACAGGACCATTTCTTTTATTTTTATTCCCTAATTTTTGCCTACCAGCCCTTTACGGGTTTTCTGAACAGTGGGAATGTCCTAACGTTTGCTTGACTAGCCTTTTCAGGTTTTTTAGTCAATGAACTTTATTTTCTTTATATTACTTTTATTTATTTTTACAGGTAGTATTTCTTAAGGAGATGCAAATTAATAGGTTCCATGAATTCATTCCCTTATAGAATTGACATCTTCACAGCTCCTTTAGGCAGAACCAATTTGACTAAATAAGGTCCTTCCCAGTTCAGTCTAAATTTTACTCTCAGATTAAATACCACTGCTCTGGATTGTTTTAACACCATCTCCCCAGTTTTATCTTTATAGGCTTAACCTTCTTATTGAATGATCTCGATATCCTCTTCTGATATATTTGAGTATGGAACAAAGCATCCATCCTTTTCTCATCCATAGATACTAGGTGATCATATCTCTTTTGTGCCCATTCACTTTTAAGAGTTTTACCTTTCATACTTTAAAGAATTTGATCTTTGTTTCTATTGGCAAGACTACTTCACAAATATACACTAAAGAGAATAGAGTTTGGCCTATGGCAGTTCTAGCTGTAGTCCTATATCCCCATAAAGCAAACGAGAGAAACTTAGACCAATCTTTGTAAGTCTTAACCATTTTAGAGAGAATCTTCTTAAAATTTTTGTTAGCTGCTTCTACCGCTCCATTGGCTTGAGGATGATAAGGTAAAGACTTATGATGTTCAATCCCATACTTTTGTAATAATTATGCTATTTTTGCCTGAAATTGGACACCATTATCCATCACAACATGATGTGGAACCCCATACCTATAAATGAGGCTTTTTTCAATAAACTAGGCCATCTATTTTGCTTTCATGGCATTAAAGAATTCAGCCTTTACCCATCTGGAAAAGTAATCTATTGCTACAACTATGTGCTTATGCCCATTTGATGTTGTCGGCCTTATTTCTCCTACAATATCAATCCCCCAAGCTGCAAAGGGCCAAGGTGACGATAAACTATTTAGCACCGTAGGAGGTAGATGGTTAAGATTTCCATGAATTTGGCACTGATGACACTATTTCACTTTTTTGATACAATCCTTTTCCATACTCATCCAATAATATCCTTGTCTGAGTACTTTCTTTGCTAAGATCATCCCGTTCATATGAGAACCACAAGCTCCTGCATGAATTTCTTTCATTACCTCTTTAGTTTCATTTTTCTTAAGACATCTGAGCTGCATTCCATTTGGCATTCTTTTATATAATACTTCATCATGACTTGTATAGTTATGTGCAAGAACACGAAGAGAATATCTCTCTTTTGAGGTTGCTTCATCATGATACTTTCTTTCTTCGATAAACCTTTGAATATCATTAAACTATGGCTTCTCTTCATGCCCTATCCATAATATGGAGCTCTTGATTTCATGATTAACAAAGGCTTCATAGTTAATCCTGTAACACTATCCCACATCAAAGAGAGTGTTGCCAATGCATCTGCCATGTGATTTCCATCTCTTGATGGATGGATGAAGAGACGCTTGGTGAAATTCTTTGTTAAAGCTTTCAAATAGCAGACGTAAAGTTTTAGCTTTTCCTCTTTCACTTCCCATTCCTCATTAGCCTAGCTAGTAACCAATATAGAATCCCTATAAAATAGTAACTCTTTTGCTCTAGTTATTAGAACTGCTTTAATTTTATAGATACACGCCTCATACTCAGCCATATTGTTTGTTATCTTAAAATCTAATTTCTTATCCATCAATATGTTCTCTCCTTCTGGCGTAACCAGAATTACTCCTAATCTGGCTCCTTTATTGTTTACAGCCCTATCGAAGTAGAGCTTCCACTCCCAATGCTCTATGACTATTAGGTTCTCATCTGAAAAGTCTAAGTTCCACTGTTCATCACCTTTGACTGCATTCTGAGCTAGGAATTCTACCACTACCCTTCCCTTGATGACTTTTATGGTGATGTATTCTATATCAAACTTGGTTAGAAGTAGACATTCTTCTAATCAAAGCAGTCACCTAAAATAAGTACTTTAAGGGATCTATGTTTGAAATAGCTTGAACCCTATAGGATTAAAAATAATGCCTTAATTTTCTTATCACCCAGATTATGATCAAACATGTCTTCTCAACCAAGTCATACTTTTCCTCATATGGTAGGAGCTTTTTGATGAGATAATACATTGTATGCTCTATCCCTTCTGGTCCTTCTTGTACTAGCATTGCCCCAATTGCACTGTCTTCTAAGGCTAGGTATAGGATTAACAGCTTACCTTATCTTAGTGGCTTCAATACAGGTGATTGGTGAGATATTTTTTAATCGTGTCAAAGGCATTCTAATAATCATCACTCCACTTCACTGGCTGGTCTTTCCTCAAGAGTTTGAAAATAGGGTCATAAATATTAGTAATCTTTGCAATAAACCTATTAATTTATTATAACCTACCAATAAACCCTCTCACTTCTTTCTCTATTTTTGGTGTCGGTATTTCCTGAATAGCTTTCACTTTATCTGGATCTATTTCAATTCCTCTGCTTCTAACTATATGCCCTAGCAGTTTTCCTAAAGTAACCCTAAAAATGCATTTCTTTGGGTTGAGCCTTAGATTGTACCTCTCAATTTAGGCCAATAACTTATTTAGAGCTTCAAAATGTCCCTCTCTTATTCCTAAATTGACCATCATATCGTCCACACACACCTTGACCTCCTTGTGCATCATGTCATGGAAAAGAGTAATGGTAGCCCTTTGATATATTACATCTTCATTCTTCAACCCAAAAGGCATAATCTTATAGCAATATGTCCCCCATTCTGTGATTAAAGTTGTCTTAATCTTATCCATAACTGCCATCATTATTTGATTATACCTTGAGAACCCATCCACAAAGGAATACATTGCACTAGATGCTACACTATCCACTATGACATCGATGTGAGGTAAAGGGAATTCATCCTTCCCTGAAATCTATACACATATGTACCTTACCATCTTTCTTGGGTACCGGTACTACATTTGCAAACCGTTGAGGATAATCTACTACTTCTAGAAAGTTAGTCTAGATTTGTTTAACAATTTACTCTCTTATGTTTTCAATCCATTATGGTCTCAGCCTGCGCAATTTTTGTTTAACTGGTTTTATTTTCATATAAGTTAGAATATGATGCTCTACAATGTCCCTATTTAAACCTGGCATATCCTCATAAGCCTAAGCAAATACTACCTTTCTTTTTGTTAATATCCTCTCAAAACTTTTTCTGTCCTCAGGAGTTACCTCATGTGATATAGAAATGTTCTTAGGATTATCATTTGTGCCCATGTTAAATAAATCAAATTAAATTGAATTAATGTTGAACATGCATGAATGATCAAAATTATAATGCATAGAACTATTAGGATGCACATCACACAAGTAAGCAAAACCATCATTCGTATAATTGACCATGAAAAAATAGAGTCTTCATCCTTAAGCAGACCGAACATTATTACAACAGTTTCATCATAAAAAACATCAATAAAGTTATCACTAATGACAATAGCTAAATCCTAGGGTGGCTCCTTTTTAGGTGGCAGACACAGCAGCTCTTCGACAGCAGCATTGCTCATCCTCTCAGCTACCAGCTTCATTACTTCCTCTTTGTTGTCTTTCACCAAGTTCTCCATAATCTGCTCCTTGAAGATCAGGAACATCTCCTTTAGCAACATTGACTATTTCCTTAACTCCCAAATTGTATTTACCTTCCATTGGCCTGACAAAATTCTCACTCAATGGCCTAATTTTCTTTGAGAGCTTCCTTTGTTTAGCATTAAACCTCTTCCTTACTCTTCTGCTTATCATCTTTTTTTCTTTAATATAACCTAAACCAGTTGTTGCCTTGGCTTTTAAACTCTGAGAGACTAGGACTCCCTCGCTCATTCTTCCCCAGCCCTTGTCCAGGTTGGCAATTTATACTCTTTATCATTTTTGCTACTCTCAGGTCTATTTCAGTTCCATCAAATATCCCAAAAATCTAGAAACCAGGGGATGCACACATTTGCTTCTATTTGTCTAATATGGCTACCACAACAACATTAGCCCCAGCTTTTATAGCCATAACCTCTCCCCTATGAGGGAATTTTATCTTTTGATGTACAGTTGAGGGCACCCCTCCCAAAGCATGGAACCATGGCCTTCCCAACAACAAGGTATAAGTGATGAGTATATCCAATATAGAGAATTCAACAATAGACTCTATAGGTCCTATTTTAAGCAGAGCTTGGAATGTCCCCTCTACATTTCTGGTGCTATCATCATAAGCTCAGATTATAAGATTTGAACTTGTCAAGTCATCGATCTTTAATCCTAAGTTAGGTAGGATCTTCAAGGGACACAAGTTGATAGCAGAACCATCATCCATAATGATAAAATTGGTTCTTTTTACCCTCACCTCAATTGGGATAAATAGTGCTTTATTATGGTTTCTTCCTTCCAAAGGCAAGTCATCATCTGAGAATGTTATAAGCCTGTGTTTCTTTTCTATAACCTTTGCTACCATAACCTCAAGTGTGGCCATTGTTTTAATATTCATGTTTGACAGAGCTTTGACAAGAGCTCTTCTATGGCTACCTGAATGCATTAGTAGTTCTTAAATGCTCACATTTGTCATAGCTTTCTTCAACTATTCCAAAATTAGGTCTTCTTTCTATTCTTCATTTACTTAAGTATCTTCCATTTCTTCTCTTTTTGTGACTCTCTCGATTTTCTTTTTAACTTCTTTATAATTCTTTCCACTCCTAGTGACATGATTCACCTTAAGATCATCACTCCACACATCAAGACCACTTGGATTTTCTTTATCAGAGTTATACCAGATGTTAACAACTCCAATAATTTGATCTCTTTTCCCATCTTTCCATACTTCCACTGTGCATGTTTCTTTGTCCTTTAATTTTTCCATATTGAGCTTATCTAAGTGTTGATTCAATAGATCTTCAACTCCCTCTCAAGATTTTTTCAGAGCTAAAGGTCTTTTATCACCTCTAAACTTGTCATCTCATCTTGTAGGCACAATCTCTTTGATTGGTATATCAACTGAAGCGGGATTAGAGTAGAATACTCTATAATCAAACTTACTTAAAGGTTATCCCAATAAATCCCCTCTCTATGGTTGTTCAAGAGTTTTAGGTTCTTTCTCTTCCTTCATTGGCTCATCATTAAATTCATCACCCCAACATGAGGACTTAATTAATTCAATGGGAATATCAGTAGAGGGTGGTTTGGAATAGAACACTTTGTAATTAAATTTTCCTGAGGGCTGTCCTAGTAAATCCTCTACTCCTCTAAAGGTATCAAGAGATTCTCCATTGGCTATAGGGTTTAGACTTTCAAAGGAGTTTAGCACTTCTTCTTCACTAACTCCCGAGTTAATCATCATGGTAGCCAGTGGTGGGACATTTCATTAGTCTGGGAAAGGGTTAGTTCTGATGTTTGGGTTGGAATTGGACTTTTTAGGGTTTGTGATTTTTTAAGGTTTTGGATTTCATGTTTTAGGCGGATACAGTTGTATGTGGAATGGCCAGTAACTTAGTGGAATTTGTAGTAACGGTTAGGGTCATAGCCGGGGAAATTTAGGTTCGGTGGTTTGGAAAAGGTTAAGGGTCGAAGCATGCCTTTTTAGATTTGCCTTTTTAGGACTTTGAAGAGAGGTTGGTTGAAGTTGGAGAATCTTCAGGGTTGTTAACCTGCACGGACCTCTACAACTAGGCTGGTACTTCCCTGTTGTGTGCCCCCAGTTGGGTAATTTTGGGTTCCTGTGCTTCTAGCATTTCTATTTTTCTCACTCTCAATCTTTTCTGCTTGTAGACCATCATTATACAGGTCTATGAATGTTTTGGGGTTCATCATCTATAATCTCTCAACCAGATTAAGTGATACATTATGGACTATCATCCTAACCTGATCCTTCTCAACTAACTTATTCTTTATCAGTCCTACCTTGTTCATGAACCTGGTAAGGAAATCAGAGAAGGATTCATTGGGTTTTTGCTTTGTCAGTTATAGATTCTTATAGACACTTTTAGTCTTGTGTTGTAATTACATTGTTTTAAAAAAGCAATGCATAATTGTTTCCAGTTAGCCTAGATAGATTTTTCTAGTCCATGATACCAGTTTATAGTCATCCCCTCTAAAGATAGTACAAACAACCTAGTGACTATAGCTAACAATGACTTAGTAGTACTCATGGTCATTGTATGTTGGCTCAAATGAATCCTAGGGTCTCCAGTTCCATTAAACTTTTACAGCTGAGGCATCTTGAATTTTTCAAGGAGCTTATCACCCTCCATTGGTAGCATGTCATTGACATTAAATGAGTACCTCATTCCTCATCCTCTATTCAACTTTTCATCTTGGACATTTTTTGAGTTAGGGCTTGCATCTATTTGGACTCATGATCATGGACCAATTCAAGTGACTCCCTCTTCACCTTTTCCACCATTATTTCTTGATATCTTTAAGTCTCACATCAGTAACAGGTACATATCTAGCAATAGGTTGCCCCCTAGCATTATTAGCAGCAGGTGGAGTGCTTATAGTAGGTGATTGTTTAATAGTAACAACAGGTGGTGGTATAACAGCAGGTTGCACTAGTCCAGCCAAAGCTTGCCTCAGTTCGTCTTGCATCATGGCTCTCATGTCATCCACCAAAGCTCCCTTAATGTTTTCTAAAGTCCACACCTTTGGTTGTTGCACCATTTCTATCTATTCAATCTGACTTGGTTCAGCTTCTAGGTAAAGCAAGTTGATAAGAATCTTCTCTAGTTCTTAAAGGTTCTCTTAAGCTATCAAATTATGACTTAGGTCTATTCTGACTAATTTGTCACCTTACCATCCTTAGATTAGAGAAGACCCAGATGAATCTATGATGGCTATAAAATAAAGTATCAGTATGATGCGTGGAATGCATGCATGTATCAGAAAAAGTGTACAATATTTATAGCCTTCCAACCTTATTCCTCCCACATAGGTGTTCAATGGTGAGTCTCTTTTCCTAGGATATTTAGTCTTGGCCTTTATATTAATAGGGGACATTAAGAGCCGACGCGCATGCTAAATCTCTCTTAAAATAAAAGCACAAAAATAATATTTCTAAATATAAAGGACTAGCCCAATCCTTATTAGCCTAAATGGGCCTCAAAGTTATGGGCTTGGGCTTTTATAAATAGAAATACCTCATGGCAATTCAAACAAACAAGAAATTTTGGGTAAAAAAATCCTAGGGGAAGTAACTAAGCCATTATATGTGGTTAAGGTCAGGTGAAAAGTTAAGGTTCCTTTAGCAATATGGCCTCCATTATGGACGTTGAGTTATAGGCCAAGGTTAGAGGGGCCTAGCATCCTTTACTAACTTAAGAGAAGATTACCCCCTATAAGGACTTGGGTTATAGACTTTGGTCAAATGAGCCTAGTAATTTCTCTTGAACAAAATTAAGGCTAAGAGTGATGGTTAGCTAATTTATAACTCCATGAAGCTAGTGGAATCATGGAATCATAAACCAATGCCATTGGTTTATAGGGACATGCAGAATGAATACAAGAATGAAATAATAATCAATAAAATAATTTTAAAGAACACAAGCAGAATCATTATCTCTTATCCCCAATGGAGTCACAACTGTAGACGGCAAGGCTTAGTGCCTGCCTAAGATTTTAGCAACCGTGGCACTATTTAGGCTTAGGGCTTTAGAGAACACACTTACTATGCCATTAAGTCATAGCGTGGAGATAAAGAGTTACCACTTAGGGTATTAACTGGGATAATTTGGTTGGTGGTATTTGATTCTCTAAAAGAAAGTTAGCACCACAACCAGGAGATTCTGGGAACAGAATACTAACTTCTCTTAGTCTTATGTTCATTTAGAATTACTTTATAAATTATTACTTCATTCTCTAATTACATGTAATTTTATTAAACCCTATTTAAACATCCATCTAACCTTAAGGCATCTAGTCATAAAATCACACATAAAAAATGCATTTAAGTGCATCGTTCCTAAGTCTAAACTAGGTTAATTTTAATGAAAGTTAGCTGGATTTATGCTTTTATTTACAAATGAAATGGACTAAAGGTGGGCATACTTTTTATTTAGTGAGCTTAAGTCTACTTGTTTCAATTATCTATAAATGGGCCTAAATCTACAAGTTTTTAAAGAAATTGGATTTTATAAGTAGGCCTAAGTCTATTTATTTTATTTAAAATAGGAAGTGGGCCTAAGTTTATTTAATTTAGAAGGAAATAAAATTAAATGGGCTGAGCTAAGTCTAGGTTGATTTTATTAATTAAAAAGGTGGTCTTAAATCTATTTAACCTAAAATGGGCCTAAATTGATTTTGAGTTAAATTAAACTTTAGACTAATTTTAAGGCTATTAATTGAGTGGGTTAGATCTAATGTGGGCTTAAGGCCCAAAAGGATAAAAATCCAAAAATGCAACTAATCAAATAATAACATGCCAAAGCAAATCAAACATACATCCACACGTGATTTCCTAAAACCCTAATTCATTTCCACGGAAACCCTAATTTACTATTGCCATAATTGATTTTAAAGTTTTACCCAGTGATCCTAATTACTAATCCATTTTAAATGCATAAAAGTAAAATTTTACCATTCCTACTACTAGGGTTATTACAATATTCTATGCACTAGAAATTAAAATTAAGTACAAACTCAAATGAATTAACACAGCAAAACACAGAAAATAATGATCATAGGAAAGGTAAAACCTAGATATAATCACAACTTAAAACCCATGGCATTCCATAGATCTTCCGTTCAATTTTTGGATATCAGGTAGTACCCTCTATAACTCCCATCGAATCTTATAAAAACACAGAAGAAAATAACTTATGTTAGTGAAATTAAATAGCCAAAATAATAATAAAATAATAATTAAAAAAATCACAAAAGAAAGAGAAGAATAAAAATGAATATTGTGCAAATGATATTAGATGGCCCTTCAGAATGGATTTTCATCGTATATGGAATTGACTCAGTGTGTGTTTTGGGTCTTAGGACTGAATTACATAAAAAAACATAATACAAACTCTTCATTCTTTTTTGAAAATGTAAGGAAGAAAAACCAGGTTTTGTGTTTTGTGGTTTTTTTGCAGAGTCTATGATTTTTTTAGGGTTTTCTTTTTTTGTGTAGTCAGGGGCATCCCAAAATTTTTCTTCTGTTGGATTTTTAAAGCCAAAAACAACTTCTAACCCCTGTGATCGCACAGAGAGGTTGCGTGATCCTGGGAGCTAGAGAACAGCTGCTCTTTCAAAAATTAAAACCCCAAGATAAATTAAGTGATAAGGGTTAAAAAAATCAGATATTCATGCATGTGATTGTGCAGAACCAATAAAAATTTCACAACAAGCCCAAAATTAGATTTTTTTATAAAAAATATTGAAACAGTGAAGGAAAATATGGGTCAGCATTGTGTAATGCTAATTGGCATTGCATAACGTCGATCGGCATTATG
Source organism: Mallotus nudiflorus (assembly GCA_947683625.1). Classification (NCBI taxonomy): domain Eukaryota; kingdom Viridiplantae; phylum Streptophyta; class Magnoliopsida; order Malpighiales; family Euphorbiaceae; genus Mallotus; species Mallotus nudiflorus. Next base: position 5,094,364 of record CANTUR010000049.1, on the reverse strand, counting down.
TAATGTTGATTGGCATTGCATAATGCTTATCAGCATTATGTAATACTGATTGGCATTATATAATGTCGATCGACGTTATGCAATGCCAATTGGCATTACATAATGCCGATTGGCATTATGCTTGTATTTGTCAAAATTTCATTAAAACCCCTAAAATTCACTTTTCTATAATTTTAACCTTAAAACATTTTAACTCTTGTAATTAAATCCTAAAAAGGCTGCAATTTAGCCCATTAAATTGCAAAACTTAACACTAGAGATCAATTCTTAATTAATTTTCACCATAAGGGCTTTTATCTCATACATGCATGATTGCATTGGGTGCTTACACCATGGAAGAGGCGACCACTTTAACAAAGAGGCGATCATTTTTGTGTAGCAAAGAATAACAAAGATTTTTTTTTATTTTTTTCAATAAATCCATAAAATGCATGTTCAATCAATCCAGTTTTCAATCATAAATGATAAATAAACATAAATATGATCTAACCCGTTGTGATTTGTAGGAAAAAGGAGAAGATTAGAATACTAACCTCTTCAAATGCATAATAACAAAATATGACTCCTTAAATCTGCCAAAAGAGGAATGGTATCTCCCTTTAACAATCTAAAGTTGCATGGGGCATTTGCAGAAAGGGGGATCTGATCCTATTTAGGCATTGGCAGTGTCCTCTCATCATCCATTTCTAAAAAGGTATGTACGCAGGAAAAAAAAAGGAGGAGTGGAGGAAAGGAAAAGAGTGAAGGAAAAGAAAAGAGAGAGGAAGAAAGAAAAAAGAAAAGAAAAGAAAAAAAGTATGTTTTTATAGTAAAGAAGAGGGTTTGAGTTAGCTCTTTTAGAAAAAGAAAATAATAAGAAGGAAAGAAAAAGGGAGAATGAAAGGGTTAATCTCAAGAAAGAAATAAAGGACAATTCGAAAAAGGAAGATGCGATTTAAAAAAAACTTTCCCAAGAGCATACAGAGAATCAAGGTTAGGGGACAAAAGTTCCCTAATTAATTTTCTAAGTTGAGCAACGTAATGGGCTAGGAAAACCTAAGGATCATGTTTCTTAAGAAAGGGTTGTTCGGGTTGTATCCCTAAAGCTGGTGATCAAGGAAGGGTTATTCAGGTTGTATCATCGAAGCTCGTGATCAAAGAAGGGTTGTTCGGGTTGTATCCTTGAATCTCATGATCAAGGAAGGATTATTCAAGTTGTATCCCCAAAGTTGGTGATCAAGGAAGGGTTATTCGGGATGTATCCCTAAAGCTAGTAATTAAGAAAGGGCTATTCAAGTTGTATCCTTGAAGCTCATGATTCAAAAAAAGACTATTCATATTGTATCCCTAAATTTTATGCTTCAGTTGAGTAATGATTAGGCCAGAAAAACCTGAGAATCTTCATTTCAATTGGGTGACGATCGAGCCAGGAAAACCCGAGAGTCGACATTTCAGTTAAGTGACGATTGAGCCAGAAAACTTGAGAGTCGTTGTTAAGTAACAATCGAGCTAAGAAAACTTGAAGTCTTTATTAAGTGATGTATCAAGATAGGAAAACTTGAGAGTCTTTATTTCATTCGAGTGACGATCGGGCCAGGAAAACCCGAGAGTCAACATTTTAGTTGAGTGATGATCGAGCCAGGAAAACTCGAGAATCTTTGTTAAGTGATGTATCATCCAGGAAAATTCAAGAGTCATTATTTTAATTGAGTGACGATCAAGCTTAGAAAACTCGAGTCTTTATTGAGTGATGTATTGGGCTAGGAAAACCCAAGAGTCTTCATTTCAGTCAATGACCTTCAGGCCAGGAAAACCTATGAATCACATGTTGGTTAAGTGGTGTATCAGGCCAAGAAAAGATGAGGATCATCATTTTTAAATAATTTACCAAATATTAATGAGTGGTTGATCAGGCCAGGAAAACCCGAGGATCACGATCACATTTTATGATTGAAGAATTCATCTCTCGAGTGAAACTAGGGAGTTAAGTATGTTGTTTATCATTTTCTTATGTTGGTTTTTTAAAAAATTTTCAATGCATGCATTTGGTTTTTCAAAAAATTAAGGAGCAAACTATAGACTCCTAGTCCAATTAGCCCATAATAGGGGGCAAAATGTGAATGCTCAATTTGATTGGCCCATAATAGAGCCTAATGACAAGAAATGTAAAACTTAAATGCAAGAAAAAAACCTTAGATCTTCTTGAAAATGAGCCCGAGGGCCAAAAACCCATAAATCCAAGCACAAAACCCTTACCAAACAAGCCAAAGCTACCCCAACCCACTAAGCCCAGTGCAAGCCAGGCTAGAGAGGCAATCACCTCATTATAGCAGTTCCGCCTCTGCACTTTGCCACTTGCCTCTGTATTAAAATGTAGAAGTGACAATGGTGGCTAAGGGCTGGCCCACCTCGATTAGAGCTCAGCCTCTAGTCAGAAAAAATAATTTTTGGGGAAAAGAAAAAGGCTAGAAAATGCAATGATGGAGGAGAGTAATAAGGGCATGGGCTAGAGGTATGAATAAAAGGAGAAAAAAGAGAGAGGGAAAGGAAGACTCTTGGTAATAGGAAACACTTAGCAAAAATAAAAAAGAGTTTCAGAGGGAGAGAACTTTAGGGAGAGAAAAAAATGTTCTTGAGAGAAAAAGGTTTAGAGGTTGATTTTTCTTAAAGAGAGAAAAGGAAGAAGCTTGCATTCAAGGGAAGATCAACATCCTTAATTATTTCTAAGGGCTAACTATATTTGGAAAGCTCATTCTTTAGTAATCATCTTAATTCTCTCCAAGCTTAATTCATAGATTTGCATGATTCATTTTTACTTATTTATATAACTTTTAACTTATTTGTTTACTAGTTTTTACATTAATTCCCTTGTGTTTATTTTTTATAATATGCCTTGCTTTTAACATGATTCACTGAGTTGTAGATGTAGTTGTATATCTAGTTTGTTAGCAATAATAGATTTTTACTTAAAGTGGAAGTTTGCTAATTTGAGAGTTACTTAAGCCTGTTGATTAGGCGATCGCCTCTCAAAGAGGTGTTGTCTCATTATTATAAGGCGATCACCTTTTCACACTTTGGCAGGCCCTTATGGGTTTATTATTCAGCTCAGCCCCTTTCAAAATCATGTCACCTCATCGTCATAAGGCGATCGTCTCTTCACAGAGGTGATCACCACTTTAATAAGGTCTCATATAACCTTGTCTCAATTTTTGTAAATTGTGTAAGGTTTCCATGCATGTATAGGCCTTACCATACTCAAGTCCATTTTGTATGATTATCCCACAACATTGTTCAATTAAAGTTTAACATTTGCCTTTTGTGGCTTTATCTTTTTATTTTACTAAATTGATTCATAAGTCAATTTTTGTGGATTTTTATGTAAGATCTTCATGCATTTTGGGGAAATAATATTTTGTCTATTGTAGGGATTCATTAATGATTTTTAATCATCTAGTATTTATCCTGTTAATTAGTTCTTAAGAGGTTTTACTTAATTCAAGCAGTTTATTTTCAATTTATTTTTGGTTTATTTCCCATTTATTATACTTTTATTTTGCACAAGATGTCATAATCCTTAATCCCTTCCCCATTTGATTTGGAATGTATAGTTGTAAATTATTTCCTATTTCCTAGTGGGCCTTGAGCCCGCACAGTGCTGTGGTCGCTAAATACTTGGGCGTGCACTAAACCCAACTGCCTATAGTTAGATTGATACTATGTTATTCGTGTTTCATCTATGAAACATAAACCAAAATATACCACAAATATACTGGAATAAACATAAAATATTTTAAGTTTCATGTTGTTCAAATTTGTGCATTCCAATGATGATGAACAAACTGGTAACATAACAATCATGAGACTATTTATATATAAAACACATAGAGCTTCCATTCTGGGTTTTTGGAAGGACCAGGATCTTTTGTTATCATCTCTTAAACAAAGTCTGCCAGAGATTGAGCTTTTATCAACTGCTGAGGCTCATAATTGATATCAAATTCACTAATAATATTAACCATTGAACTAACCTACCTGACATTTAAGGCCTTTCCTCAAGGGGAAGTTGGATCTTACAATAATAGAATGAGCCTAGAAATAGTGCCTGAGTTTTTGGCATGTATGGACGACGACCTTGGCTAATTTATATAGTGTAGGATACCAAATATCTTATCCTCAGAGTACTTTGCTAATGTAGTATACTGGGCTTTGTTCACTTCCTTCCTCTTTCACTAGTACCAAGGTTATTACCTCTTAGTTGATGGAAAGGTATAAGTACAATGTTTCCCTAAGGACTGGTCTGCTGAGCAAAGGCAACAAGGATATGAATTTTTTGATATCTTTAAAGGCTGCCTGGAAATCTTCAGTCCATATAAATTTCTTAGAATTCTTCAAAGCTCATAATAGTAGGAAACACTGCCTGGCCAAACAAGAGATAAAATTCCCTAAAGTTGTGAAATTGCCATTTAGTTTTTATAGCTCATTAATTGTTATTGGAGCTTTCATATTAAGAACGGCCTCTATCATTTTTGAGTTGACTTTGGTTCCTCTATATGATATCATGAGTCTTAGGAACTTGCCTGCTTTTATCCTGAAGATGGATTTCTTTAGGTTTAGTTTGATCTAGGACTGGCTTAGTAATTAGAGGATTTGGTCAAGGTCAATGAGGTGTTTTTGTGCATGCTTACTCTTAATAATGATGTTGTCCACATATACTTCCACATTCTGATATGACTTTGGAGTACATGATTCATCTTCCTTTGATAGGTTGCTTTAGCATTCTTTAGCCCGAAGGGCATTACTGTGTAGCAGTAAAGACCTTCGTGGGTGATGAAGAATGTTTTTTTCTTGATCTTCTTTCTTTTTTGGTATCTGGTGATACCCTGTGCTATGTCCACAAAGCTATACAAATTATGGCCAGTTGGCCTACCATTGGTAGTAGATTGTTATCTTTGGGGCAAGCCCTATTGAGGTCAGTGTAATCTACACACATTATGTACTTGCTATTGGACTTCTTTACTAACACCATGTTGGCTACCCATTCCGGGTGGGTAACTTCTTTAATAAATCGGCCTCTAGTAGCTTTCTTATTTCCTTGGAGATTATTTTCTATCTCTTATACGTGAAGGTCCTCTTCTTCTAAACAATTGACTTTACTCCGAGTTTAATGTTCAGACTATACTAGGAAATTTAGGGGTCTACTCCAAAAATTTTAGATGCTCAAGAGGCAAAGTTGCTTGAGTGTTTATTGAGGACTTCGCTTATTCCTTGCTTAGTATTACTGTCAGGCTCATTGCTAATCCTTGCTATTTTCCTATCAGCAATCTGTAGTGTTTGAACCTTATCGATTGGTTCAGGGATGGCTCCCTATTTCTCCCCTTCCTGGGATTCTAAGGGAAATGCCTCCATCTAAGGTTTAACTACCATACGGTAGCATTCTCTGGCCACGTGTTGATCCCCATGAATTATTAGGATTTTGCCTCTGATGGGAATCTTAATGGTTAGATGTCGGATACTTATGACCGCATCGATTTTATAAAGTACCAGACGCCCAATGATGTTGTTGTATACTAGTGGGAGATCTACCATATTGAACTGAGCTTTAATGACTTTTGTTTCTTTAGTATCTCGATCTTCTAATTCTAGCGTCAACTCTACCACTTCCATTGGCTAAGTAGTTCCTCTGCATAAGCTTGTGATGGGGTTCTAGATAGCCTTTAGGTTTATGACAGAGCCTCTCATTACCTTGTAGGCATTCCAAAATAATGCATTAATAGCGCTCCCATCAGTGATGAGTAATCTCTTCACCAGATAATTATTAATGTAGGCACTCACCACTAGCGCATCATTGTGCAGGTGCCAAACATGATTCCCGTCTTCTATACCAAACATGATAATCTGTCTTTTCTCAAAGGCAGACCCTTCTTCTCTGTAGATTCTTTTGGGCTTCTTTTCTATGACTTCCCCTCCGATAATCATGTTAATAACACCAGCTGGTTCATTCTAGGCTTTCTTTGGTTCTGGTCTGTCTTGGTCTTGTCCATCCTGATTTCTAGTATCTCTGGATATGTCAATGAAGTTGCCAAGTTTTCCATTTTGCACCAATCTTTCTATGGCATTTTTTAGTTCATAATAGGCCTTATTTTCATGCATGTAATCCTAGTGATATTGACAGTAGTACCTTCTATCATACATGGCTCTCCTATTCAGGCTAATTCTTCTAGCTGGAGTAATGCTCGTGCCATTCTGCCTGATGCACATAAGGATCCTGAATCTAGAGGCATTTAATAGCATGTATCTTTCAACTTCCCTTTCTATCAAATTTTTAAAGTTTTTTCATGGAAAGCTCAGCCTCATGGATCTCAATCTTTCTTCTATCTTGGTGGGTGTTTTCTCATCACCCTTTCTCATGCTTCTATCTTCATCCATCTTTATCATTTTGACTGCCATTGCCATTAGCTCCATAACAGTTTCAGGTTCCTTTTTCATTATCTTATCTTTCAATTTTTTAAGCTTAGTGCCATTTTTAGAGCTTTAATGGCCACCTCGTCAACCAAATTTTTAATTTGCATAGCTACCTTGTTGAATCAATCCAGATAGCTCCATAGTGATTCATTAACCTCCTACCGGCACATCTGAAGATTGTTGATGTTTTTGGCTGGGGGGACATTAGTGATGAACTGGGTCTAGAATTTTTTCACTAAATCTTTGAAAGAGCTAATATAATTCTCAAGAAGCCACTGAAACCACTTTTGAGCATTCTTGGTGAGCATACTTGGGAAGACTCTACATATAATTTCATCGTTCATGTTTTATAGTAACATTCTTATTCTGAATAAGGATATGTGGTTGATTTGATCTTCGGTTCTATTATATTAATCTAGCTGTGACATTTTGAATTTGGTTAGGATTTCTGTTCGGATTATCCTACTTATAAAGGGCATCCTCCCTTCCATGACGCATTCATCTTCTTTCCTTGACCTTATACGAGCATTATGTATGGCCTCTTTAAACTTTTGAGTTAATTTTAAATCATCAAGAGCCAAGATTGTTGAGCTGGATTCTTCTTCTAGGGCTTTGCACTTTCCTTTGTCACCTTTGTGTACTTTCGGAGGGGTGGTATTATTTTCTGTATGAGTTGATTTGTTATTGCCACTTTGGATCAGGGCATTTAATTGTTGTTGCATCAGGGTCATTTGAGTTTGAATATTTTGTATCATCACTTTTGTGCTCATCGAAGAGGGGTTTGGCATGCAGGAAGGGGTTGGGCTATGGTGTTTTAAGTGTGGCGTGGTTATGGTAAGGGTTTCTTATAGACTCAAAAAAGGTATATATGGTATGGGTCAATGATGGTGTTGAGAAGCATAATGAGGGAGATTGGTGCTAAGAGCTAGCCATTATTGGGTGTTTCTATGTGGAGAATCCACATCATTAGTTGGAATTTGAGATAAGGATTTGGCATGTAGGAAGGGGGCTGGTGGTATTAAAGTTAGGGTAGGTGATGACAAACTAATTAGGGGACTAGGGGCGGACCGATTGGCGTGCATGTCAGGAGTCAAAATCAATGGTGGACTAAAAGTTATAACGGTAGAGTCTTGATTAGGAGATGCATAAATGTCTTTCTATTCAAGGATTTCCCATAGACAATGCCACTTAATAACTCGATTCTAGAACCCTTGAGCTGGAATCTTGCAAGTGATCAATAAAGGGCAAGGTAAGAGGTGTGGATGATCCCCATAAACCCTCTGATGCCTAAGTCAAAATATATAAACAAAGTTTAGAGAGAGAAAGAGAACAATGAGAATATGGGAGAATAGAATGAATGCGAATGAGGGATATGGGATCTTATTTATAAGCATAGTGATGCTCAAACCTGAGAAGAATAGGATTCCTATTAGATAAAAGTCTTATGCTTACTATGAGAGTTTTTTTCTTGTTTGGGAGTCTCTTGATCAGGAATCTTTTCCTATTTATCTTGGATGTTCTTCCTTTATAAGTAACCTTGTATAGGAAAACAAAGACCTTAATTAAATAAAGTTATCTATATATATATATATATATATATATATGATGCTCAAACCTGAGAAGAATAGGATTCCTATTAGATAAAAGTCCTATGCTTACTATGAAAGTGTTTTTTCCTATTTGGGAGTCTCCTGGTCAGGAATCTTTTCCTATTTATCTTGGATGTTCTTCCTTTACAAGTAACCTTGTATAGGAAAATAAAGACCTTAATTAAATATATATATTAAAAAAAGAAGAGCCATGGGGAGATGGACACGTGGCAAGTGTCCATTTTAAAAGGAAAAAAAGGGGTCCTACAATGTGAAGAGAGAAGCGGTGGGAGTTTAAGTACTTTAGGTGGCAATTTTCATTTTGGTCCATGTATTTTTTATTTTCCTCTATTTAACACCCAAATGAAATATGATCGACCTCAAATTAAAACTATAGACACTTCTCATTCTCCTCTTTATTCCAGTAGTGTTCATTTTGCAAGAAGTGGCTTAGAATAGTGCAGAATTTGCATTTTTTAGTCAGCCTTTTACCTACATTTTGCACTATTTTAGTAGGTTTCAAGCAACAAGGTTGGTTCTATTGTGTTCATCTCGACGTCAGAAGTCTATAGGCACTTACCACACATCTTATCTACACCCGTATATATATATATATGTGTGTGTGTGTATGTGTGTGTGTGTGTGTGTGTGTGTGTTAGAAAAAAGAAGAGCCATAGGGAGATGGGCATGTGGCAAGTGTCCACTTTAAAAGGAAAAAAGGGGTCCTACAGCATAAAGAGAGACGTGGTGAAAGTTTGAGTATTTTAGGTGGCCAATTTCATTTTGGCCCCTATACTTTTTCTTATCCTTCATTTAATACTCAAACGAATTATGATCGATCTCAAATTAAAATTATAGACACTTCTCGTTCTCCTTTTTATTCCAGTAGTGTTCATTTTGCAAAAAGTAGCTTAGAATAGTGCAAAATTTGCATTTTTCAGTCAGCCTCCTACCTCCATTTCACACTATTTCGATAGGTTTCAAGTGACAAGGTTGGTTCCATTATGATCGTCTTGACATTAGAAGTCTATAGGCACTGACCTCTTATTTGATCTACACCTGTAGAATATTTTATGAATATTTTTACGTAATTTCATTTTGTTACTCATTTCCTTAATTCAATACTGATTTTAGGATGTTTAAAGCTTTAAGTGTGTTCCATTAATTATTAACATTTTGGTTTAATTTTTTTGGTAGGATATTTTACTTTCTGATGAGAATTCAATGGGTCCACCTGAATTTTGAGTGAGTGAACAGTACCGACTCGAAAATGATTATGAGCTATTTTTAATAAATAGTATAAATTGTGATGATCAATTTTCATATACAAAGTTTATTTTAATTCTTTATGGAGTTTGAGAAATAAATCCAGGAAAGGTTGCGATGGAAATTAGTTAATTTCAATTTAAGTTAGTTAAATCGTCAGAGATAATTCTTAAGCCTCAAATTAATCATTTAGGATGTTCTTAAGTTAATTTTCATTATTCCATCTTTTTTATAAATTTTTAGAATTTTTGGGATATATATATATATATATTATTTACAAAGTATACCGGAGCAGAGACATTGGGTAATAGGCAAACAAAGACACATCAGTTTGCTTGCTTCACTTGTAAGTTAATATTTGGAAATGTGTGTTACGTTTATGCATAAGATCCTAGATTAGTTAATTATAATTAAAAAGGAAATTTAGTTCAAGAAATTGTATTTTAGCATTTGAAATGCCCATTTTAATGATTTAGATAATTTAAGTATGCTATTTAAGTTATGATTATTATTGATGCTTTATTGCTATTCTTTGTTATTATGATTTCAAATTATAAGATATTGTGGGGAATAAAATAAAAGTATTTCATTCCCAATTATTATAGTTCCTTGCAACTTTACTCTTTAGCATACATAAAAAGAAATTTACTTAAAGAATTTATATTTTTAATAATTGAAATATCCATATTGTTGATTTGATATTTTAAAGATACTAATTTTACTTTGATTATTATTATCAATGCTATCTTGTATAATTATTGTTAATAAGATTATTAATGTTAATGATGTTGTAGATAATAAAAATCAAAGTATTTTATTTCCAATATTAATATTCCTTGGAATTTATTATGCCTTTATGGATAAAAAGAATTTGGAAAAGACTAGTAGAATGAGTTATTTAAGGGGTGTCATCAAGACCGTGTGCATACATGTAATGATTCTTAAGTTGGGCCCTTATTAAGAAATCTAATTGTGAAGCTTGGCTAATGCTTAGCTCTTAGGCGTATAGTATTTAAAAGGCTCAATTAATGCATAACTCTCAGGTGTAATTTAGTTGAACATTTACTGGGACCGATGGCTTAGTTGATACTTAACTCTCGGGAACTGTTAGTAACTACAGGATTAAGAAACTGACTGTGACTGGTAGCTCAGTTAAAGCTTAGCTCGTAGGAATCTACAATTATTGGATAAGTAAGAGAGCTGAATGACTTTTACATTTGTGGTTTAAGATTCTATTACTAATTCCCATCTAAATTATTTATTAATATTATTTTATTATTTTATCTTCTTATTATATTATTATAACTTGAATTTTTATTAATTATTAATTTAAGTGAGGGATTATTTAATGTTAATTATTATTTAATTATTTATGAGATTATAATATTTGGAGTAGTTTTATTAAATTTAGATTAATTGGTAAGTGTATAAATATATTTTGGGAAGAGTTATTATTATTATTATTATTATTATTATTATTATTATTATTATTATTATGTAGTTAAAAAAAGTACAAAAACCAATTTTTTTTTCTTTTTCTCTTTCCTTCTTTCTTTCTTTCTTTTCTTTCCCTCTTCTCCTCTTCTTCTTCCTACACACCCAACAACGTCACCTACCACTAGCACACTGCCACCTCCACCTGTCAGTGCCATTGCCAATAGCTGTTCCTCCTCTTCTTAACAACACCACCACTCCTTCTCCTTCTTTTCCTTCCTAGTTTTCCATCGTTGCCGGATTACTCAAGGACTTGCTGACAATGACTCTAGCCACTCCAACTGCCACCGCCAGTCTTGATCAGAAGCTCTTCCTCCGAGCTTCATTTCCCCTCACTCAATTTGTTCGAGTAACTCCAGTAACAAACTCAATTTTGTGAAATTATTTTTAGGTTAATTTTGATTATTTTGTGAAATTGAGCTTGAATTTGATTTATTATATATTGTTACTTTGAGATTATATGTAATTAAGGTTGAGATCTAGCCAATAGTGATTTTTAATTATTTTTATGATTTTTCAATTTTTTTGATTTTGGGGTTACTGTTCAAGTAATTGTTTCGGCCTTAAAATTTTATATTTTTATTAAATTCTATTAATTATGTAGAGTAAACTTTGTTAAGAAAGTTTTATGAAATTATGTATAGAATTTTAATTATGAAATTTTAAAGATTATGTATAAATATGTATTTTTGAGAAAATATTAGAAATTGGTGAATTATTTGATTTTAATTGAAATTGTTGTTAATTATGCTGTTTAGACTAATTTTTTATACATAAAATATAGAAATAATTTTTATAATTATTTTCCAAATATTAATTATTTAGTAGTTGTTTTGAGAAATAAATTTATATATTATTTTTTAGCCTAAATGAGCATTTTATAATTTTTATGATAATAATAGGTGATTTTAATAATTATTTAGAATTTATGCTAATTTAATTGTAAAATGAAAATTTTATGCGATTAATAGATTTTATTAGCAAAATATTATCTAACAACTAAAATTTTATTATTTAATTGGAAAATGAATTTCTTTAATGTTTTTTATGATATATTTTAATGATTTGAGAAATTATATTATTTTATTATGTATTTGTGATATTGGTTCTCAGTTAGACGTGAATTGTAATTCGGAGGTTCAACCTGAGATGTTGAGCTTTAGGAATATTTGAAGTGTATTTTTGTGCAGGGATGACTCTACTTTTAGTAGAGAAATGTTCGTTTTATAAAGGAGACTTTACCGAATTTTCAGTAAATTTCTTGTAAAATGTGATATCGGGTCTATGTTTGGTTTTCAATCTCTTATCAGAGGCATGTCTTAGATCGATTATTTTCGTAGAAATCTAGAATGTATAAGATTAGGATTTTATCCTAATTATTTTATTATTATTTTTCTATAGCTACGCCGGGACTGAAACCTACAGGATCAGACCAGTTGAGTCATTTTAGAGGAGCACACTCCACCTATGAGTTATTATTATATGTATGCATTGTATGTAGAAATATTATTGGCATCTACAATTTTTGATAAATATGAATTTTATTATGCTATGTTTGCATATATATAAAAGTGAATATTTATTTGTATAAAATTGGATGTTGTTCATATTTAATATATGATTTTATTATTTTATTTATGAAATATTATTTTCGGTCCTCTACCTAAATCTTTTTGCATTTATTTGTTTGTTATGAAATGTAATTTTGAGCATCTGTATGAAATGTATGTATAAAATAAATAAATATTATTATACTAATGTTTGAACGTCTATGTCCTTAGGTTGCATGCATATATATAATAATGATTCAATTAGTGAAGTCTAATCTCCCTCAATTATTTTTTAGGATCCTTCTCATTAGACATCTTATAGTTGTTCCCTTCGTCAGACCCTTTTCTCTCTGGCTGATCTATGTAAACTTTAAATTATTATTTCCTTATATTGCTAGACACTGCAGCAGTATTACATACTTGTTGTATTCTATGGTTGTTATTAATGGTGGTTATTATGTATTTTGAATATTGTAAAATATTTTTATTAAGATGTTATTTATGGAGATTCTTTTTCATTATTAAAAGTTTTAATTTTGAGCATATTTATGATTATATTTTATTAAAATTTTATTTTAAGGCTTACTACGGGTTCTAGATTCTCATAAATTCTCATTTCCTAGCACTGGTTATGACTCCCAGGTTTGAGTCGTGACATATATATTTGTTTAAGTAATTGGTATTTGGAAGTTATATTTTTAAGAAAGTTAGCAAATGAATATTTGGTGTGTGTGTGTGTGTGTATATATATATATATATATATATATATATATATATATATACCCATATTTTAAAAGATTTATATTTGGAAATATATAGAGTATTTGATAAATTAATGATTTCCTTTAAATACAATTTTATGATAAATATTTGTAATAAATGTTTTAATAAAAGAAGGTTTTTAAATTAATATACATTTCTTTATATTAGCTTACTTAGTAAGTTATGGCTCCCTTCAATTATTTTTCTAGGAATCTGAGGGTCTTTAGTTAGTTCACCTTTTCTACATCGGACTCGTTCTTCACCAACAGTATTATGTAGGTCCTTGTAATGTCATTAATATTTGTGGAATGATTTGTTGCTAATCTAGAAACTGCAATAATATTTGAGGAATTGTTGTTATGTGTTTGCATTGGTAATTGTATTGCATTATAATGTATATTTTTATATACTTCAGTTGAGATGTTGGTGATTTGATGACATTGGAGTTATGGTGGTTGAGTATATATGTTATTAGGAGTTATTTGCTCTTTTTCAAGTTTTGATTTTGTCCCGGTAATGGAGAAATTCTGTCGGATTTTCCTTAGAATTTTAAAGTTAGTTTTATTTCTGTAATAAATTTCTCAGGCTTACTATAAGTTTCAGAAGCTTATTGTTTTCTAATTTCCTAGTGCCTATTACTTGCCCTTGGGGGTTTAGGTCATGACACCTACCATTAACAAAAGAACAAAATAAGGTTTTTTACTTAAATAAACCAAAAATAAAAAAAATTCAAAAATGTTGTTGACTTCAAAAACTATTTTTTCTAACTTTTTTCTTTTAAATATAACTCACTTCCCTTGCCACCCTTATTTTTAGGGTTGTCTTTTTTTTCCATTATTTTTTTATTGATTTTTTTCAACTCTTTTTTTTACTTTATACTATTTTCATTTATTTTTTCTCAATATTTTTTTACTGTCTTCATATTTTTTTCTTAATGTTTTTTGCTCAATTTTTTTTAACATTTTTTTTATTTTTATAGTACAAAATTTATCTCTTTTTCTCAACATTTTTTCTAATGTCTTCATCTTTTTTTCTCAACTTTTTTTTGCTCAACATTTTTTTTATTTTAAGGTATTGTCTTCATTTGATTCTCAACGTTTTCTTTTTTTTCAATATTTTTTTCTCTTAAAACCTTTTTTTTTTTCAAATGAATAATTATAAACTAAACATTTTCAATTATTGTTAAACCAAAAATAAATATCTTTAACTATTATAACAACAATAAATAAAAAAATTTCTCCTTTTATATTCTTAATGAATAAGGATTTTATTTTTTTACTTTAATTTGTTTATAAAAATGTCTAACAACTTCTTTTTAAAAAAAATTATTTGATAATTATTGATCATTAATATGTAACAAGTTTACAAATTTTATGATGTATTTGTAACATCAACAAAAAAAAGCCAAAAAAAATCAACAAATCGGAAAAAAAAAACTAAAAACAAAAATTGAAACGACAAAACAACAAAATTCTATGTTGTTGGTTTTTGTTGATTTTTTTATTATATTTAAATAATTATTTCATTATTAATGACAAAATAAAGGCTATATATAAAATTTTTACGTTTATTAGTAATTTTTATTGTTTGTTTATTTTTAACAAAAATCAACAAATTTAAATAAAGAGAAACAACAAAAACAATTAAAAGTTACAACTGAAATAACAAAATCAACAAAAGTAACAAAAAATTACAGTTGTTGGCTTTTGTTTATTTTTGTTGATTTCTGTTGCTATTTGTTGTTTTTCCAGTTTTTTCATAATTAATAATAAAATTAAGACCATAAATATAATTTTTACTTTTATGAGTATTAATAATAAAATAATAATTTATTTGATATATTTCATATTTTTTTGTTATTTTTATTGAAAAATAATTATTAAATACTATGAGTAATTTTTTACTTTAATTAGTTTAATTTATACATTCTAAATAATTATGAAAAAAAATAATTATTGAAGACTATGAGTAATTTTTAGTTTAATTAGCTTAATTTTTATATTCTAAATAATAGTAAGTTTCAAAATTAAAAAAATTAATTTTTAAATATAAAATTAAATTATTTAAAATATACAAATCAAATAAATACGTATAATAAACTTAAATTAAAGATGATTTCAATAATAATAAATAGATTAAAAAATTTTAAAAAAAGAGAGAAAAAGATGAAAAAACACTGAAGTTGTTGGCCAGCTTTCAAAAATGTCCCAAAACATGGATATAAATGAAATCAAAGGAAACAAAACTTAAAAAAAAAAAAAAAAAGTGGGCCCTCCACTAACAAAATTAAGGGCGTCAACAAAATAACCTAGATTAAACTAGGCCAGGCTAGAAGTGGTGGAACTTGCTTTATTGGTAGCCCTTTTAGACATGTTCACATTTTGGTAGGATCGGGCCAAAGTCTTCATTATGGATTTATGAACCTTCTGGTCTAGTAGTCCTAAGCTTGTACTTGATTGGGCTATCAGCATTATCTCTTTAGCGTTTGGCCCATCATTCATTTTCAAAACTGCACTCGAAGCTTTTGGATTGTCATCAATGAGTTGTATGTCACGAACCTCCATCAGAATTTACTCTAGAGATTGAACTAGCAGCAGTGGAAGAGCAATCTTCTCCGATGAATATGAAGCATTCAAGGAGAGTTGTCCTACTGTAGTTGACAGAATAGCAAAGGTTAGAACTTTAGCGATTTCCAGAGGAGCTTCCTTTGATATGAATGTCAAACAATTCCTTATGCTGTGATTGAAGAAACCATAGAATTGGTAGAAAATTGGGAAGCCAATCATTGAGAAACAACTTGACGAAAGTGTTGGACTTTATACCACTAACCGTAGCTTGCAGCATTGCAGTGAAGATCCATAGCAAATCTATCCATTCATGATGCAGATCAGATACCTAGATGATGTTGAATGACTAGAAGTTGGTGTTGACGAAGGATTTGAAGTTGCTATAAACTTGGTATTTCTCAACGTCACCTGATGCAACAAGAGCTGTAGGAATACTTTGGTTTTCAGCATGGCTAAGGTGGAAAGAGGGCTAACGAAAAGCTATTAGAGAGAGCTATCAAGAACATTATTGGTTGAGCTATTAAGTTAGTATTGATTGTTGTAGAAAATGCACTTTTCATAATTTAATGAAATAATAAAATATAATTATTTTAAATTAAGGATAATTAAGTCATTTAAACTACAAATGAACTCAAAATGGAGTACAATTATCAATGGAATGATTGCAAAAATCTCTATCCCTACATTTATATTTAAATTGTCAACTTGACATATTATTTTTATTTAGAGGTCTCGCTCTTCACAAAATTAGGAGTAAATGGTAAATTTATTTGATTTACATTTGAATTATAATGGTGATTCATTAGGAAAAAGGGTGAATTTCCTTTGGACTTTTCAACAAATACCACATCTGCTCTTTTGTTAAATTTCGGACCAATTTAGTCACTAAAATATCCAATAAAAGTCAAATTAACCCTCACAATTACACTTGACCTCATTTTTTAACAGGTGAACGAAAGAACCCCTAGATATTTACTAAAACCTTCCTAATGTATTACTTATTTAACAAATTAGTCCTTATTATAGTGAAAACTTTTAAAAATTAAAAATTAATTATATAAGTATATAAATTTAATTATGCATATATATATATATATATATATATATATATATATATATATATATATATTAAAACATTCATCCATACATTTTATTTAATTTTTAAATTATAATAACATTCAAATTTTTTTCATATACATATAAATTATAAGCTATTAAAACTTTTTATTTAAAAGTAATGAAATAATAATAATAAACTAAGATTAATTTAAAATTAAACTATTTCTATCATAATTAATTATAAGAATAAATTTATTAAGTGATTAAGATATATATATATATATATATAAATTTGAGTACTAAGTATAACTTAAAAAAATTAATATAGATATAAAAATCAATATATTTTACAACTATAAAAAGATTATTGGTAAATTAGTATAAAAATTAAAATTTTAAATATAATATAAAAATTTTAATTTTTTTTACTCAAATAATAATTAATTTGTTACATAAGCAAAGGAAAAATTACACAAATATCTGTAGTCAAAGCAAAAAGTTTCAAAATTACAATGGCTTTTTGTTTTTTATTTTTTAAAAACTAATCGTAGCGTGATTTCGTTTTTAAGCTATTTTCTTTTTTTTTCTCTCTCTTTTTTCTATTTGTGATTTATCCCAAATCCATTACAATCTTAATCTTTCTTCCACACTCACCACAAAACTATAATAAAATTTACAAAATTAACTTCATTAATAATGGATTTTAGCAGCAAAAGTAACCTCATTACTATCTTAATCTTTCTTCCACACTCACCACAAAACTATAATAAAATTTACAAAATTAACTTCATTAATAATGAATTTTAGCAGCAAAAAAAAAAAAAAAAACTCAAACAATTGTGATCGGTGTTTTTTTCTTTTTTTTTTTTAATTTTATTTTTAAATTTTTATTTCGGGCGATATGAGTATTTATAGATTTTTGTCAATCTTCTTCTTCTTTTTCTAATTGGTTTTTGGTGCCATATGTGTTGATTGACTTTTGTCAATCTTTTTCTTCTTTTTCTGATTGGTTTTTGGATATTATGTTTCTGGTGCTATAGGTGTTGATAATTTTTTGTCAATGTAGACTTTTTTTTTTATTTGATGAGTGGTTATCTTTTTTTTTTTTTTTTGTTATTGGCACTTAGGTAATTTTTACATTTTTTTTTATTTTGTTTTTGGATCTATGTTCCTAGTGTTATGGATATTGTTAGATTATTTTTGTTGTTTTGGTTGTTGTTAGTTGTAGGGAAAAACACGGGTTGTGAATATCTAAAATTTAAAATCTTCAGAACCATATCAATTTTTAGAGATTTCAAAAATAAAATCTCTAATGCTAGTACTAAATTTAAAAATCTTCAAATTAGTATCATCCCATTTTCCGAGATGGTTCGGCATGAAAATTCGGTTATTTTAGAACGAATAGGTATTTTATGGTTCAAAAAGGGAATTTGAAAATTTATGTTATATGCAAATTTATATTATTAATTGAATTTATATTTATTACCAACAAATAAATAGTAAAAGTTTGTTAAGATTAATTAGATTACTTAATAATAATAAAAATAAATAAATTATTAAATATAACAATAAAAATATACTTTAATTAATAAAAATGACATTTTTCTTGTTGTGATTTGTAATATCATTTACTTACTTTAATCAAAGTGATATAGTTTGGGGCAAAATTACATTTTTTAGTTATTATAATATATGTCTATGTATTAATATGCAATAAAAATAATAATTATAATAATATTAGGTAGCTCATTAATTTTAATAATATCAATAAAATTAGATTACCTACTATAATTAATAATTAATAATTTATCAATAATAATAATAATAATAATAATTGAATTAATAAATTATACAATTTGAAATCATATAATATTAACTTTTTTATTGTCATATTTTTAGTTTAAATTGAAATATAATGGACATTCCATATTTTTTACTTGTTGTTGATAATAATAACAAATTTCTTATTTCTCATAATTTAAGTTTAAATTATATTGTAATGGACATTTCACATTCTTACTTATTGATTGAATTATTTGAAACCATGCAATGTGAATTTTTTTATTTTCATATTTTTAGTAATTTATTTTTTATATTTTAAACACAAAGTATATTAAATTTTATCATATATTATTATACATATGCTACTTAATATATACTACTTAATAATACAATAAAAAATATATAATAAGTTCATTAATATTATTCACATTTATATATTATTTATTAAATTAATATTTATTATTATATTAAGTTTTCAATTCGGTATAGTTTCAGTGTGGTTCAGTATGGTTCTCGGTTCAGTTTTTTGTAAATATGCAGTACTATACCAAATTAATCACAAATTTTGGTTTAGTTTAGTTCGTGGTTAAAATTATTTAGCTTGGTACCATTTTAATGTCTTTTGATTTGGTATTTTGGTTTGGTTTGACATTTTTTCCGTACTGTGCTCAGCCATACTTAGTTGTATGTTTTATGGGTTTATGGTTTGATTGTTGCATGGGTGATTTTTGGTTGTTTTGAGGTTTATGTTCTGTGGATTTACGGTCTAGTTATTGCACATTTGGTTTGAGTTGTTTCGGTTTTTTTTTTTTAGGTATTTGTTCTATAGTTTATGGTCTGTTTGGTGAATGAGTTCTTTTTGGTGGTTTTGAGGTTTATATTATATGGATATATAGTTTGGTTGTTGCATGGATGTTTTTTTTTTATTGTTTTGAGGTTTGGTTGCTGCATGGGTTGTTTTTTGTTGTTTTAAATTGTTTTTTTTATTTTTTTTATTTTGAGGTTTGGTTGCCGCATGAGTTGTTTTTTTGTTGCTTTAAGTTATCTTGAGGTTTTTGTTCTATGGTTTTACAATCTACTTGCTGCATAGGTTGTTTTTGTTTGTTTTGAGTTGTTTCGTTCATTTGTTGTTTTTTTATTGTTCAAAACAACCACCGTATTTTTTTAAATAATTATTGTCAAATATTGTGTTTTTGCAAGAGAAAAAGTTAAACCATATTAATTTTTTTTCTATTTTTATGAAAAAAAATCTTATAAGTAAAATATTAGGGAGGTATTTGTAAATGTTTAGGGAGTCTTTTATTCACCTGTCAAATAAATAAGGGGAAAAACGTAATTGTTAAAGCTAATATGACCTTTATTAAATAATTTAGTGATTAAATTGATTTAAAAAGTAACAAAAGGGCAAATCGGATATTCATGTTAAAGTTTAGTGAAACAACATATATATATATATATATATATTAACATAGCAGGTCTTGTGAACCAACATGCTAATCAAGTAAAGCTCCAAAAAGCAGGCAAGTGAGAGTAAAGCCTCACCTATTTTCGGTGCAATTAAGCCCGTGACACATGTCCACTACCCTAACTTATTCTCAGGGTACTTATTACTGCCATTTTGTATTAACTTAGGTTCTTAAACAATGTTGGCCACCATCTTCTCCACATGTCATTTTGTTTCTTTGTGAACAATTTCAAAATAATCAAAATGTTAAAATAAATTATACTTTTATTATTCATTAGAAGTTTAATAGATTGTATGTTTTAGGAACAAAATAATCGGTAAAAATTTTAAAGTGTATAGATAAATTTATCAAATTCATTGCAAGAAAATAAATAAATAAATTTAAAGCATCCTAAAAGCTATACTAAATTTTGTCATGAATGCCTCCATTTTTTTTATATCATTATAAAAATAAAATATTTTTTTATTCTAATACATATATTCACACATTTATGGGGGAGAAAAATTCTTAATAAAAAATTACTTGATATATGATTCATTCAAATTCTATATAAAATATATAAAAGTTAAAGGACGTATATTTTACCGCAAAGGACAAATTTTGCTACGTGACATTTTTGTTCGTAGTCATTTTTTTATTTTTTATATTTAATTTAATTTTTTATTTTTTTTAACGTTATAACATATCAATGAGCTTAAATATTTTTTTATTATCAACTTAGAATGTTTATGACAAATAATCTATGAGTACTACCTTTTAATTCTTTTACAATATCATCTCAAAATTTTTTGAAAATTAAAAATAGCCCGTGATCATGTATTTACATAATCGCATGTTAAGTTTGGTAAATAAAAACTATTTATGTTTATTTTTAATGAATATTTATAATTTTATTAATAAATTTAAAAATATTTCAAAATTGAACTAATTTTAATTTTAAAAAATTATATGATTTAATATAATTAACAACTTGGCAAGGTGATTAAAAATAAAAGACACCCAAAAGATGGTAGAAGAGGGATCACTATGTTCTCTCTAAAACTAAATACAGTAGTTGTGCATCTAACTAATGTACCAAGAAAAGTTATAAGTTAAATATATATTAATTTTTTTTTTCAATAAATGGAAAGTTAATTACCTAATTTTGGTAATTGGTTGGGGGGATTAAACTCATCACCAACTCATAGTCCAATCCACAGACTCAAACTTCCAACAAAAAAAAAAAAATCTGAAATGATTAACCATTATAACTAAACATAATGAATTTAAGCAACCAATATAATTTTATATCTTAAAAAAACTAATCCACGATAGGATTACAACTTTGTCATAATAAGTAAAGAACAGACCAATTGTAAAATGATAATGTGTGCCAAATGGTTTAATTATTATTTTTAGGTGACAAGTGTAGCTTCATAAATGAGCATTCATTATCATTTCTGAAAGTAATTAAAATCCAAATTAATCTAAAAGGATTATTGTTTGGCAACATCATAAGAGCAGAAATCATGTCTTTATCTATGGCCTCACATGTTGAACACTCATAACCCACCAAAGCTAATTAATCCCAAGAGGATTATAATTATGATTAACTCACACTTCACTTCTCATGAAACATTTACATATATACATATATAACATGAAAAAGACTTGTTTGGAATTTATATATGTGAAAACATGACTTTACAATATATGCCTTCTTCTTGTTCTTGTGTTCTTGAATTTTTCAACTTTCTTTAGGGCCCTTTTTCTTTCTTGTTCTTTGGAGCCCTTTTTTTTTTTTTTTTTTCCTGTTGCTTTCTTGTTTTTTGGAGCCTTTTTTCAGTTTCTTGATTTCTTGAGATATATAGATATTGAAGGGAGAAAGCTGGAGAGTTGTGTATGGTGGTGGTGATGGGTGATTCTTATGATGAAGAGTGTGATTACCTGTTTAAAGCAGTTCTAATTGGAGACTCAGCTGTTGGGAAATCAAATCTTTTATCAAGATTTTCTAGAGATGATTTTAGATTAGATTCAAAGCCAACTATTGGAGTTGAGTTTGCTTATAGAAATATAAGAGTTTCTGATAAGCTCATCAAAGCTCAAATTTGGGACACTGCTGGCCAGGAAAGGTATGATTTTTTCTCTATCAACTAATCATATCTCTCTCACATGTATGTTTGTGTGTTTGCAAATTCAAAGTGATGATGATATATCACTTTGAATTTGCCAAGGTTGTGTGATATATAGGCCAAATATATTTCAGATGAACATTTGAAGAACTAGTTTGCTTATCGTAGGTATGTTTAAATTTAACTTTTTTTTTAACGAGTTTAAACAATTCCCAGAGACACCCCATGCATGATTCCAAATTATGTCATATTTACTTCTTGTTTTTGGTCTTGAGAGGGGAGAGGGTGGAGGCATCCAACCTTCCATAGTTGTGCTTCCATATGAATATTTCATTTATTTTCTTATTTATTATGTAGCTTTCCTTTCCTATGTAACATGTAGCTTTGATATGTAGAGTAATAAAATTCAACTTGTAATCACCGATTAATGGCTGCCTAACTTTCATTAGCATTTTCATATTAGATCATGAGGGATCCCATAGGGCATCAAGCTTCTGAACATGGAAAACCATGCCAAAGTAGGAGGTAGTGATAACTTAAGGAAACTTAATTATATAAAATACATAATTAATTTAGAGATAAAGACATAAAGTACCTTATTTTTACTTAAAAGTTTGTAACTGTTTTCGTAACATTTAGAGTATTTGGTTTCATATTTTAAAATTTTAATATCATATCAATTAATATCGTCATTATTTTATAATAAAATTTTAATATAATAATTCTTTTAATAATAAAAATATTTTACATATAATTTACTTTCAATATAACTCTTTAGATACTTTTAAAAATATTATAAAAGTATTTTTAAAATTATTTTTTATTCATAATAAAATAAAAATACATCTTTTTATTTATTGATTATAAATTTATTTTAATTAGTTGAATACTATACTATTTAGTAAATAATTTTACTATTAAGAATTCATATTATTTTAATATTATATCATATATTTTTAACCGTATTACTAAATATATTATTAAAATATAAATAAAATCAAACCACAAATTCTTTAATGTTGTGAAAAATACCACAACTCTTTAAATGCAAAAAAGTCTATTTTCCCATTAATTGAATATTCAATAGTTTTTTAAATATTAAATATTATAATACTTGGAATACGTATAATTACTAATTTATTATCAATTATATAAAAAATACATAATCTTCATCATGTTGGACAATCTAAATATAGAATAATTAATACATGACTTTTCAACTTTTATAATTCGACACAGCCATAAAAAATTTGAACACAAATTTCATGATGTGGCAATTGAAATTATTTGAATTGGTCCACAAAGGTGCTATGTCAAAATTCAATGTTTTAATCAATTGCAAAAGAAATACACGATTTTTTAAAAAAATAAAATTTCAACTTAATTATTTTATAAATTGATACGTGATTTTTTAATTGATAAATATAAAATGAATATTTAAGTAATGAAAGTTTAAACTTAAATTTTTAATTACTTAAGTAATTTATAAATAAAATATTAATTTTAATGTTAGTTCTATATTTTAACCAAAATAGATTAATTTTTCCTTATTTAGTTTCATATAATAATTAGATTTTCATATATATTCTTTCTAAATTAAGGAATTTAAACCAAAATACAAGAATTTTTTTTAAGATATCAAGGTAAATCTAAAAAATTATTGTCTCTTAAAAAAATAAATTTTTAGCTAAAAAGTTTATTATTTTAAATAGTAAAAATTTATACATACCAAGAATAACAAAATTGGTCAAAAAGTTTATCTCCTAAAACTACAAATTGATTATTCTGAGATGTAAATTTCTTAAAATTGTAAATTATAAATCTCTGTTAATTAGTTTAAATGTTTAAATATTTTGATTTTATAAGAATATCATTCAAATATTTTTAATTAATGATGAAAATATTAAAAAATCTAATTGAATAAATTAAAATATGAAATAAATAAACACATAAATATCAAATTTAAGTAGCCATGGATGCCTTTACTGCTAAGATGATTTGCGGGCATCAAAAAGAAAAAGAGAAACACTGTAGAAAAAGCTTCCTTGATTAATGCAAGTGGTAATGAAAAGTACAACCATAGCCAGAAAGGGCGGTTCATGATAAGAATGTTGCTAAAATGAACCAGCTGTCAGCTACACATGAGAGACCCCAGTTCCCTGCTTTCCTCCATACCTAAATTCTTCTCTTTTTTCATGGGTTTGGTCTGTTAGCAGCATGCTTCCCCCACTGCCACTGCATTTTCTTTGAATATTCATTTTATTTTATGAATAATAGATATTGAGAGAATATACACTATCTTCGGATCATTTAACTCGATTTGAAATACTTGAAACCTATATAACTATCGTTTATAGTATATAATTATACAAAATAAACTCAATACGAACTTATACTAAAAGGCTAAAGGTGTAAATTGGACTTCACATTTTACTCTAATTTTACATTGGACTCTTTCATTTTTTTTTAGTTAAATTGAAGTTTTTACTTGGTAAATTTTGACTATATTAAATTTCTGGTGAGTACAATTAAGTTATATATATAGGACAATTAAATCCTATAGATTAATAAAAAATTAATTTTAATGGTTTTTAATTAATAAACTTTTTAAAAATATATAATTATAAAGTTTTTAAATCTATAAAATAATTTTTTAATTTTTTGTAAATTTTAAAAATTTTACAATCAAGTGATATAAATTTTAAAAAATGACCAAATTTATTTATTAGTATAAATAGTAAATTGATAATTGACTTAAAATTTAATTTTATCAGTTGAATAAAAAAATTATTTATAAATTATTGTATAGGTTTATTAATTATTTTGAAGGTTTAAAAATTTAAATTAATAAATGAAATTTAAAATTTTTTTATTCAACTGTTAAAATCAAACTTTGGATCAACTATTAATTTTCTGTTTATATTAATGAATAAAATTGGTCATTTTTTAAAAATATATATCACTTAATTTTAAAGTTTATAAAATTCAAGAAAAAATTTTAAAATATATTTTATAGGCTTAAAAACTTTAAAGAATTTATAATTAAGTTATATATATATATATATATATATATATATATATATATGGTTAGCCGTTAAAATTAAATTTTTTTATTAATTTAGAGAACTTAATTATAAAATTCAAGAAAAAATTTTAAAATTTATTTTATAGGCTTAAAAACTTTAAAGAATTTATAATTAAGTTCTATATATATATATATATATGGATTTTTTTATTAATTTAGAGAACTTAATTGTACTAAAAAAATTATAAGACTTGATTGTATTCACCAAAGGTCAAATATGATTTAATTTTATAAAAAAAAAAAAAAAGATCGAATGTGAAATTAAAACAAAATGTAAGATTCCAATATAAGGTGGCCTCTCTATATTGTTTTCCTTATTTATTTTGCTTCTATTGAATTTCTTTCTTAAAAGAATTAAAAATAACTGTATTGCAGGTTCAGAGCTATAACAAGTTCATATTATAGGGGAGCATTAGGAGCATTACTAGTATATGACATAACTAGAAGAGCAACATTTGATAATGTGAAGAAATGGCTAAATGAGCTGAGAGAATTTGGGAATTCTGATATGGTTGTTGTTCTTGTTGGGAACAAATGTGATTTGAGTGATTCCAGAGAAGTTGGTGAGGAAGAAGGCAAAAATGTGGCGCAGATGGAAGGTTTATGCTTCATCGAAACGTCGGCTTTAGCCAACTTGAATGTTGAAGAAGCATTTTTAGAAATGATCACTAAAATCTATGAAATTACAAGCCAGAAAAATTTAGAGGCTAAATCGAATGAAACTAATGCTAATGCTGTTGCTGCTGCTGCTAAGGTGGGTCTTCCTGTTGGTAAAGAAGTGCTCATTATTGATGAAGTAACTGCTACTAAACAATCAAGTTGTTGTTCATACTAAATCACTTTTAGACTATATATTTAATTATATTATATTTTATGTATGATGTATAGGCAACATGCACGATATGAGGTAAAAAGTTTTGGAATGTTTTTTCCCTTTTTTTTTTTTTTTTTTAAAGTATGCTTTAGTTAGTTTATTTTTCTGCTAATTCTTTGTCCCTATTAACTTGGACTATACACAGCAAAAAAATTGGTTGTTTATATATATATATATACAAAAATTTTCTTCATAAAAATACAGATATATGCATATGAAAATTTATACAATACAAAAACTGAAATTATAATAACACTAGAGGTCTCAATAATATATATATATATATATATATATATATATATATATATATATATATATATATATTTCTTTTTTTTTTTTGAAAAGCGGACTAAACTCTCTGACTAATCCGATTCGATATGATAAGATTATAGATGCTTCATTATGGTATTTATAGGGAAGCCTCTTGGTAGTAGAGGCTCTGACTAATCCGGTTGTCATCTGTAAAGTTCAGAGTCACTACTCTGATTTCAAAACACAATTTTTTATAGGGAAGCAAAACAAAATTCTAAGACGAGACTGGGGGCAAGAAGAAAACACATACACAATAGTGTGCGCACAAACCTGTGTACGATCCCACATTTATATTTTCATTTCTTCCGATATTTTGAATAATATAGAGACTGCATATTTTGTCAAGAAGAATCAATCATGTCTGCATATTCTTTTTATCAATTTCCATAAACACCTTCAGAAAAATAGTCTGCAGATCATCATTTCATTTTTGACAGGAAAATAACACCTCTAGAAAACATAGATCACAACCGAAACAGACATGCATGCTTCCACTCAAGACTACAACATTGTGCGCAAGTCCTCTTGAAGAAACAAACATCCATCTATCGCCCTTACACCTCAAATTACTAAACTAGAAATTGCAAATGAATTTTAACAAGTTAAACTTGTATCATAAAAGAAATTGAACAATAAAAAAGAACTTTAAGTGCATTATTCTGCTTTACAAGATCAGCATGCCCAATACAATTAAAACACAACTATAGCTTAAATCTGAATGACCCAAGTGAACATAGACCAATTCAAATGTTATAACTGGGAAAAAAAAAGTACAGAAGCAAGCAAAAAGCAGTAGACATCAATCAATCAGGTAAAAATGCGTCCTGCAGAGTTTGCCAGTCATATAAACCATTCTTCATATGGATGCAAGACTAAATCACAAAACGATGCAACAGCATTTCCCAACTGGATTAAAGAAAGAACAGTTTTGGTTGTTTCTCCAGCAAATCCATAAATGACATTGTCAAAGAGTTTTAGGTAATGATGGCAATAACCAAATACTCTGTTCCTACTCGTGTTTCCTTTTAAAACTAAGAGGGCCAACCACTGACTATACAAATCTCATCAGAATACAAAGATACATAACAAAGTTTAAATCGTGCAGACAATAATAGCAACAATCTTATCAAACCAGAGGACCATCTTCCTATAAACCATAAGGATTCCTTCCAATGAACACAACAATTTTAAACAGCTCTGCCTGCCACTACAATGTTCAACAAGCACATAAATTTGCAATCAGCAAGGCTCACAAAAGGATTTCCTCCCTCTAAAAGTGATGTACACTTCACAGAATATCAATACCTTGGCAAATTACAAAACATTGTGCAGTTACAGAGCTAACTCCATTTTAAATTACTTTCACAGCATCATAAAAGGGAGTACATTAAATTGTAAATTCTGCTAAACTTGCAAACCGCTATCTATCATTTAGCTAATCAGTTGGAAAACCATAAACCTCTCCTCAAATATCACCTCTTCATCCACATGTAACAATCAAAATCAGTCAATAAGTCATCCAATGTGTAATCATATGGTCTAGAATTCCACAGAAATATATATATTTACATCCTGAAAAGGTTATTTTATTTCCAAATCAAAAGTATCACAACGAGTTCAAATGAAAATCTTTAAACTAGATAAATCTAGAAGGGAACTATTCCAGTTCAAGATAAGGAACTGATTTGGTTACCAAGAAGCTTTCTTTATACCATTCAGCAAACCTTGCGATGCCAATTCCCTAAAAACAATACGGGACATACGAAAGGTGTTATAAACAGCACGAGCACGACCAGTGAAGATGCACCTGTTCCTCAATCTTGTAAAGGAGCTGTTTCTTGGCAACTTGGACAACTTATGTTGAAATTTCTCACGCATTTCAGCAGGCAGCTGAGGATCTCTAACAATGGCTTTGAAAAGATTTCGCTTCAATTCAAATTTCTCTGTCAGCTGCCTTCTCTGGTTGTCTTTGATGCATCGATTCTCCTCATACCACATGTTATACATCTTCATCCTCTGCAACCTGCACAACAACAATCACAGCAAATTTGTATATATATTAAAAAAAAAATCATTCTTCTTATGATACCCAAATGCCATTAGAAGCTAAAACACAAACCCTTTCGTGAAATAGATTGATCAGAAGGTATGAATTGGATATTGCAATTCTTGAGAGGAGGATTCAGAGAGGACAAAGCATAGGGGAAGCCACTGCTTTGCATTAGAAAGTGAGCTCGTTTAATGTCTCTAGGTTATACTAGGTGCCTTAAGACCCAATACGACGCAGCGTT
Source organism: Mallotus nudiflorus (assembly GCA_947683625.1). Classification (NCBI taxonomy): domain Eukaryota; kingdom Viridiplantae; phylum Streptophyta; class Magnoliopsida; order Malpighiales; family Euphorbiaceae; genus Mallotus; species Mallotus nudiflorus. The sequence continues at coordinate 5,065,715 of CANTUR010000049.1, read as the reverse complement.
GGATAATAAACGACGCTGCTTACATAACAATTCCATAGTTTATTATTACTATTATTATTTTTAAATTCTACATAAAACAAAGACACAATACACACCCCTGCAAAATCATAACAATTTTATAAAACACATGCTAATCTATAAAGCTCATAAACACAAACTCCATAATTGATGCGGAATTCCAAAAAATATTAAGGAGAAAACATACTCCCTTATTAATTTATTATAAATTTATATTTTTGAGAAATCGGATTTATTAAATTTTTTATATGTTTGTGGGTTAAATACATTGGTAGCCACCCAATTATTTATTTGTTTCATTTTATATATTAAATTTGTATTTGTATTTTTTGTATCTAAATTTTATTTTAAATATCAACCACCAGTCACCTAATAGTAAAGTGCTGATATGATCACTAGTTAAAAAATATTTATTGAATATTATTATTTTCCATATTAACTTCCACTTCATTTTCAACCATAAATACACATATAGTTATCAAACTTTAATTTTATTTCAATTTAGATACTCAATTTCAATTTATATTTTTCAATACCAAAATATTTTATTTAAATTAAAATTATAACTTAATCCATCCTATTTCTATCAAGTAAATTATTTTTATCATATTAATATTTAACTTCTTAATATTTTAATATAGATACAATTTAAATATATATTAATTAAATTTGAACTCTATGCTATTTAAATTATATACAAATAATCTATTTAAATTAAAATTACAACTTAATTAAGCCTAATTCTATATGTAAATTATTCTTATCCTATTAATATTTAACTTCTTAATATTTTTAATATACATACAATTTAAATATATTTATTTCTTGAAAATTATAATATCTATATAATTTTTTAAAAATTTAATTTTTAATATCTAGTTAAATGAATAAAATTAATAATTTTTTTTATATAATATTAATAATATTATTATCATATTGATATTTAACTTTCTAAAATTTTTAATGTATTTTCTTTAATATGTTTTACTCTTTAAATAAATAAAGTTTAGAAATATATATTTTAAAATATTTTTAATTTTTATTAATTTAATTAAGAAATTAATTTTTAAAAAATTTATATATATTAATATTATAAAATTTTGATATCAAAAAGTTCAATATTATAAAATTTTAATATTATATTGTATGTATACTAAAAATATCAAAAAGTTAAATATTTATATGATGAGAATAATCCATTTATAAAATTAGACTTAATTAAGTTATAATTTTAATTTAAATAAAAATATTTACATGTAATTTAATTTAAATATATCTAAATTGTATGTATATTAAAATATTAAAAGTTAAATATTAATATGATGACAATAATTTATTTACTAGAATTAAGATTTATTAAGTTATGATTTCAATTTAAATAAAATATTTGATATTAAAAGAAAATACAATTTGAAGTTGAGTATTCGAATTGAAACAAAATTAAAGTTCAATGAACATATGTGCATTTAAGTTCAAAGATGACGTGGAAGATGATAAGAAAATATTCTTCAACCGGTGACCATGGTAGTACTTTGTCATCATGTGATTGGTGATTAATACTTAAATTGAAATTTGGATAAAAAAAATATAAATTAAAATTTAATATTCAAAATGAAATAAATTAAAAGTTGGCTTTTTACAAGTTTATGGACACTAAAAATACAAATATTAATTTCACCTTGACAATTTCATACTTGTCATTTTAAGCAATCTTAAAATTGTGAATATTTTTAATATCAAAAAATAAAAAATTATAAAAATTTAAATTTTAACTTCAATCTTACTAAAGTTTATCGATTCATGATCTCTATAACAAAATCTCAAAGTTAATAAATCATAAACACTATAAATATTGTCATCCAGAAAATCATAGTTACAAGCTAAAGAAATAACTTTTATGTTGTTATTTCTTCAATAATTTAAAATAAGAGTTAAGATGATATTATCTATTTTACGTTTTTATAGTTGTAACTAGGCATTAACCCATGTTTTGCACAGAAGAGAACATACTTTGAATTTTCTCATAAAATAAATAAATAAATAGATAAGTTGAAAATAATAATAATTAAAAATTAGATAACTTCTTACAGTAAAAAATAATAATTTAGTGATATTAGTTACATTTTTAAATAAAAAAAAATATTGCACACATATTAAATTGTTTTTAATAATATAATAGTAAAAAATTCAATGACTATTATGGATTTTTAATTATCAAATAATAACTTGTTTCAATGCTGAAATCATTCATATTTTTATATTTTTTACATTTCATATATATATATATATATATATATATATATATATATATATATATAACCATCATATAATATCACAGTTTTATTTTTTTAAGTATGTGTTTTATTTTTTGACAATTTAGATCTTATGTTTATCATCGTTTGATAATTTTCAGTATATGAGGTTAAAACCGTTAAATGAGTTTGATGATATTAGTTTCATATACTGAAAATCGTCAAACGCCGATAAACACATGACTCAAAATTGTTAAAAAAGTGAAACACATACTTAAAATTACTAAACCTTGAAACCATATGGTAATTTTTTATACTTTCTTTTTAATTGTTTTTAGTTATGTCATACATCTTTTAATAGTATTAACTTTATATATTGAAAATTATCAAATTACGATAAACATATAACCTAAATTATCAAAAAATAAAATATATACAGGTAAAAGTTGGTATGATGTGATTTGATAGGTAAATGAAAAAAGTTCATTACAATATTTTCAATAATAATTATTTATCTGCGATGTTAATAGAGAACATGATATTTTGAAATAAAAATGCAATCTTTTGGAAAAAAAATAACAATAATTTAAAATTAAATCGTGATATTTAAAAATTAAATTGTGACATTCTAAAATTAAATAGAAATATTTTAAAATTAAATTATAATATTTTTGAAAATAGTGATGATATTTAGAACTACTAAAGTAAGCACGTTAAAGTTATCAAGTGATGTGACGTAATTTGATTGGTTGATGAAAGCATTAATCACAATATCTTTAATAATAATTATTTATTATGATATTTGTAGGAACACAATATTTTGAAATAAAAATGCAATATTTTGAAGAAGGTCAAGATATTTTAAAATTAAATTGTGATATTTTAAAATTAAATAAAAACATGTTAGAATTAAATTGCAATATTTTAAAAATGGTGATGATATTTAGAAATAGAGTTGACAAAATGAACTTTTATCATGATATTTTAAATATTTTTAAAATAAAAATGTGATATTTTGAAAGAGGCAGCGATATTTTATATTTTTAACAGTTGATGTGGCTTGATTTAATTGGTCGATATAAAGATCTTCTCATCTCCTAAGGGCACATTGCCTTGTAAAAAAAAAAAAAAAACCATAATGTTCAGTATTTATTGAATTCAATGCCAAGAATAATTATTCATAGCAATACTCCTCTACTTAGTTTATAAAAAAATTAAGAGTGTGTTTATTTATATAAAATTATTTTATGTTTTCATTTTTTAATTTTTAAAAAAATAAAAAATTTTTATTTTCATAGAAAATTTATAAAACATGTTTATTAGGTTAGAAATTAAAAATTATTTTTCATTTTTTGAAAATAGAAAATGTGTTTTCAAAGTAGAGAGATAATGATATGAATCAAAGTATAGATATAATTTAGGGTTTGAAAAAATATAATTTATTTTGTCTTTTAATATTAAAATAAAATAATAAATAATGAATAAAAAAAAGAAAAGACGTTGATAACTAGTTTATGGAACTCTTGAGTTTGACGTCCTGCAATACACGAACAAAAGCTAAAGTAAGAGGTGGAGAGAATCTTCAAAAACACTCTGATGCCTAAGTTAGAGGACAAGAGTAGGGGAATATAAAATAACTATAATATGAGAGAATGAGATGTCCTTTTGTGAGGGGTATGAGTTTCTATTTATAGTAATACTTTAACTTGAGAAGAGTCGGATTCTTTATAAGATGGGAGTCCTAATCCTAGTACGAGAGTGTTCCCTCTTTGCTTAGGATTCCTCTTTGGGGTAGAGTCCTTTCCTGGATGGATTCTGCTACCTTCATAGTCCGAGTGTCCCTGTTTAGGAAATAAAGACCTTTTAGTTAGGCAAGAATCTATATGGGCGGTATCAAGAGTCCCCCCCCCCCCCTCAGGTATACTCGGATATTTATGTTCGTTGTGCTTGAGTAAAGTAGGGTGCTGATGCTTTCATATAGGAGTATTGTATAGTGATATAGAAGGGTGAGCTGAGATGGCCAGCCTCAGTCACAATAAGAGAGTAGAGCTCGATGCCGCGTCTTGTAACCATCTCGTTAAATGGAATCAGTGGAGCTTTAACATCTGTCAAGTCTGTCAGATTGGAAGCAATAGATTAACCCGTCCGTGCAGAATTAACGTGACGAAACCAGTCATTATTGGATTTTTGGTGCTCGGTGCAAGGACGCGAGGCTTACGAGCTCGAAACCTCAATACTACATAAGTGACCTGAGGGTGTGAGCTTCAGTCACTAGACTTAGATGCTTGAGGCTTAAATGCTCGGTACAGGGACACGAGGCTTACATGCTCAGAATCTCAGTACTACATAAGCGATATGAGGGTGCCAACTTCAGTCACTAGACTTAGATGCTCGATGTAAGGATGCGAGGCTTATATGCTCAGAACCTCAGTACTACAGAAGCGACCTAAGGGTGCCAGCTTCAATCATTAGACTTAAATGCTCGGTGTACGGATGCAAGGCTTACATGCTTGGAACCTCAGTACTACAGAAGTGACCTGAGGGTGCCAGCTTCAGTCATTGGACTTAGATGCTCGAGGCTTAGATGCTCGGATACCTGGAATGGGCTAAATGCATAGCTTGGTTCCTTTTCGAATAGCTGATGAAGGAGCCCAGTCAAGATGTGGGCGGGCCGACGTATGGCGGTGTCACTTCAACTCCTAGGGATTCAAAATTTGAATCGCGTGAGTTACGTGTCATTTCGTATATTGGTAAATGGAGCGTTTCTACTGTCGTTGTAGTGACCCTTTGTTCGATGGGCTTATTTTCCCAAAAGGCCCTTAATGACCTAGGGAGTAGCGAAGTAATGATGAGGGTAGTTAATGGCATGTTTCCAGGTCCTTCCACTTCTTTATAAGTACTGCTGTGCTTGTTAACTGGTGCATTTTGCTCTTTTATTTTCGTCTTTATCACAGTTGTGTTGCCACTGCTATGTTTCTTTCTCTTCGTCGTGATTCTCTCCTCTTGTAACCAAGTATTTTTTTATCTTTTCTTCTTCTTTTTCTTGATTCTATTGTCTATTGTGCATTTTCCTTCTTAGAAGTCACCATGGCACCGAGGGGACATGTTAGTTCTAACCTTTTTATTTTGATCGTAGATGACGATTTACTGGGGTGGTACCGAAGGCAGTTTTGTATTCCCGTTGATTATACCCTTCACACCATAAATAGGAAGTTTAGGGCTCACACCCCCATGTTAAGGCTTTATAAATTAGTGGTGTATTTTGACCAACTAGAGGGGGGTTTAAAATTTTTATTAGATCCCTTCGTGAAGAGATTTTTGAATAGGCATAACATAGCGCTCGGTCAGCTTCATTCGAATAGCTATAGGATTCTGACCGGGTTCATCCAACTGATGCATGAAAAGGGGAAGGAACCCGATTTAGATGTTTTTTGATACTTTTATAGTCTATCTAGGAAGAAGGAAGAGCTTATGTTTTCCCTGTCGGCTGTGCCTAACCACACCCTTTTCGTAAAGCTTCTGGATCCCCATAAGAAGTGGAGACACCATTTTTTTATCGTTAAGCATTCATCAGATTTCATGGATATCCGGTAGATGTGGTTTGATGAATGACATAGGGTAAAGCATCCTGTAAGACTCTCCAACCATGATGCGGAGATGGTTTTACGGCTGCATCTCGATGGGCTTGCCGAAGCTCGATTGACGGAGGATGTGTCTAGGAGATACCTATGGAGAGTCTGTCCAAGTTGTGTTTATTTCCCTAGTACGTTTGTGATACTTGAAGTTATATTTTTGACTTGATCTATTTTTCCAACTATAGATGGCTGAATTTTTTGATTTTGTGGGCTGGATTTCCTTAGTTAACGAGCTAACTACTCTAGAGGAAGTGTAAATATCTCCCTCTCTGGAACTCGAAGCCCTCATGGCACCTGAAGAGGCAATTGCCAATCCTAAAGGCAAAATGGTAGTCAAGTCATCCCGCTCTGAAATGGTGGGTTAGAGGAAGAGGCGGTTAATCGAGCAGCATTTGAACATGGAGGGGCTCGACGATGAGATATATGTCCAATACCTAAGGCTATTCGGGTGTTCGGATATAAGGAGCTGGATACTGAACGAGATGAAGCCTTTGAGTGTCTCTAATAGCCAAGTAAGGGATCAATATACCAAATCGTTGAGGCTGCCTGCGGTTATGCAGCGCTAGTCCGAAGAAGGCCCGGAGGGGTTACTCGACTGAATGATTGACCAGTCATTATAAGTAAGTTCTTTCTATTATAGATGTTGTTACTATCATGTGGGCTTGCTGTTGACTTTAACCTTTCTTGTTGACAGATGACTCAGGCTTTACTGCTCGTGAAGGACCAATACTTTTACCTGAAGAGCTAGTATAGCTTGAAAGAGACAGAGGTGGGAACTATAGTCATCGATTTTAAGAAGAAGTTGGGTGGCGTAAAGGCAGCACTGGAACTCTACCAGACAAGGTATGTGGAGGCGAAGTCCAAGGCTAAGGCGGGTCAGAAGAAAATTGTTAATCTGGAACATAGCCAAGGCTAGCTAACGAGGAGGATTGAAGAACAGGATCTTTAAATTGTCATGCTAGAAAAGAAGTTGTCTGAGGTTAAGAAATCCCGGGAGAGTGACAAGAGGTCATACTAGAGTATGGTGGGGGGATTTCTTAAGGCCTAGAGGGCTGAGTGTAGGAGGGTTTTGCTCTTTTAGGACTCGGGGACTGGACTTGGGGGTATTAGATAAGATAACACCAGCGAATCTTACCAAGATCACCGCTGAAGAGGATGCACATAAAAAAGCTAGTGCTCCTCGCGTTAGGGATAATGTGGAGTTTGCTACTGTTGTTGAGCCTGTGACGCATTCAGATGCTACTGATGCGATGTTCCCTTCTGTTTCTGGGCCTGGGGGTCCGAAGGGAGGTGTAGTAGAATAGGTGTACCCTTTTTTTTAATGGATCTCATGTAAAGACAATGTTATTAATAAAGGGACACTTTATTGAATCTTGTGTTGAATACAACTTATTGATAATATTTTTTGAGAGAATATGAGTTCTAAAACTGTGGTAGTTCTTTGCCTCCTCTTTCTTTTAGCTTGTATGCTCCCTTAGTTATGTGTTTCAAGATTTGGTATAGACCTTACTAGTTTGGACCTAACTTGCTAGTTCCTGAGTTGCCTTTGTAAATATCTGCCCTTCTGAGTACCCAGTCTCCTAATTTGAACTGTCTCAGATGATGCCGTTGATGATGATACTGTGTCACCTTTTATTGATGTACTTTAGCTGTGGCGGCTGCTTGTTCTCTCCTTTCCTCTAGTAGGTCTAGACATATATGGGCATTAATGTTGTTGATGGTGTGATTGAGATTCTGGCTTACTCTATAACTTGGTGAATCAATTTTCATTGGTATTACTGCAACTATGCCATAGGTTAGTCTGAATGGTGTCTCTTTGGTGGATGATCTAGGCATGGTTCTATAGGTCCATATTATGTTGTTGAGCTCTTTGACCCAATTTCCCTTTTTCTTGTTGAGTCTTTTCTTTAATCCTTGCATGAGAATTATATTGGTGACTTCTGTTTGTCCATTTGTCTGCGGGTGGGCTACCGAGGTGAAGTGAAACTTTATTCCGAGGTCTGTGCAAAAATCTCTTAACTTTTTATTATCGAATTGTTTGCTGTTGTCCGTAATTAAAGTGTGGGGGATGCCGAACCTGTAAATGATCTCCTTTAAGAAGAAGTGTTGTATCCAAGCTTCTGTGATGGTTGGGACTGCCTCTACTTCTACCCATTTAGTGAAATGGTCGATAGCCACAATCAAGAACCTTTTTTATGAAGTGGAAGGTGGGAAAGGACCTAGGATGTCAATTCCCCACATGGCGAATGCCCACGGGCTGCCAATTGGATGCAGGGGCAGGAAGGCATATGGTTGAGTCGAGCGTAGTGTTGGCACTTGTGATTTGCTTGAGTTAACTTCTGGGCATCATTAGACATGGTAGGCCAATAATATCCTTAGAGTAGTGCTTTGTGAGTTAGTGCATAATGGGATTCAAGTGCTTCGCAAATCCCTTCATGGATCTCTCGGAGTATGTAATTTTCCTCCTCTGGGGAGACGCACTTAGAACATGGGTGTGAAAAGGATTTTCTATAAAGCTCCGCTTGATGGATGGAATAGTAGGCTGCTTTGGTTTTTAACTTTCGAGCCTACAGCTTGTCTTCAGGGAGGGATCCGTGTTCCAGGTATTGGATTATTGAGCACATCCATTCTGAGACTACCTGTATCTCCAAGACTTCGGGATCGTTTGTGCTAGGATTGGTCAATGCTTTGGTGAAAGCCATATCCCAGAATGCTTGATTGTCTTCAGTTGCCGACTTGGCCAGGAGGTTAGCCTTAGAGTTTTCTGCCCTGGGAATCTGAATGATCTCCTACTGGCCCCTTTTTTGTTCAATCTGCATTAAGAGCTGCTTGACTTTGTCCATGTACTTGGCAATGCTAATCTTCTTGACTTGGAACATTCCATTGACCTGGTTAACAACCAGCTGGGAGTCTGAATGTATAATGAGGTGTTCAGCTCTAACTTTGGTAGCTATTTTCAGGCATATGATGAGTGCTTCATAGTCGGCAGCATTATTGGTTGCGTTATACTTGATTCGGATTGCATATCGGATATAAACCTTGTGCGGTCCCCTAAGAATTATTCCAGTGCCAGATCCGTGAGCGGAAGATGCTCCATCAACATAGAGTTTCCATTTCGATGCTCTAGACAAGGTAAGGTCTTTCAGAGCCACTTATTGCACAAAATCTGCTAATGCCTAGGCTTTCTTTTATTGGCAGGATTTGTAATCAATGTCGAATTCACCAAGTAACACCGACCACTATACTAGCCTACCCGAGATCTTGGGTATTTACAAGATTTTCCTCAAAGGGAAATAGGATCGGATGATGATATGGTAGGCTTGGAAGTAATGTCGGAGCTTTTGAGATGTGTGGACCATAGCCATAGCTAGCTTGTCCAGCATGGGATATCGAACTTTAGATCCTCGGAGCATTTTACTGATGTAATAAACTAGGCTTTACTGCCTCCCTTCTTCTCTTACCAGTAAGAAGGCGATGCATTCTTGGCCTACCGAGAGGTATAAGTATAGTGTTTCATCTGGGACAGGTTGGCTGAGCAGGGGTGGTGAGGAAAAGAATCTCTTAATGTCTTTGAATGCTGCTTGATAATCTACGAACCACTCAAACTTTTTGGAATTTTTGAGAGCTCGAAATAATGGTAGACATTGTTTGGCCGAGCATGAAATGAAACACCCTAATGTAGTGATTTTGCCATTTAACTTTTGTACTTCATGGATATTTTTCAGTTCTTCCATGTTGAGTATGGCTTCCATCTTTTTTGGATTGCCTTCAATGCCCCTGTGGGATATCTTGAATCCCAAGAATTTACCTGCTCTAACTCCAAAGATGCATTTTTCTGGATTTAGCTTGATCCTAGATTTACTTAATAGCCGGAGAACTTGGTCTATATTCACTGGGTGCTATTTCAGATACTTGCTGTTGATGATGATGTCGTTTATGTATACTTCTACGTTTGTGCCATTGTAGTATAGGAGGACCTGGTTCATCATTCTTTGATATATGGCTCTAGCGTTCTTGAGTCTGAAGGGCATCACCTTATAGCAATACAAACCTTCATGGGTAATGAAGGATGTCTTCTCCTTATCCTCTTCCTTCATCGGGATTTGGTGGTAACCTTATGCCGCATTGACGAAACTGTATAATCTGTGACCAGTGGTGGAGTCAACGAGCTGGTCAATCATGGGCAATGGGTAGCTATCTTTGGGACATGCTTGGATGAGGTTAGTGTAGTCTACACACATCCTATATTTCCCATTTGCTTTTTTGACAAGTACCACATTGGCTATCCATTCCAGGTAAGTAACTTCTTTGATGAACCCGGCTACTAATAGCTTCGTTGTTTCTTTAGCAATTTTTCTTTGTATTTCATAGGCAAATGTTCTTTTTTTTTTGGGCCACTAGTTTGGCTCTCGGTCTGATGTTTAGATAGTGACAAGTAACTTGCGGGTCCACGCCAATGATTTTAGAGGCTTGTGAAGCAAAATCTTCCGAATGTTTGGCAAAGACCTCCCTTATTCCTTCTCTAATGCTCTGACTGAGTTCATTGCTGATCTTCACGGTCTTTCCATCCATGATTTGTAAGGTCTCCATGTCTTCTACTAGTTGTGGATCGGCGCCTTGCTTCTCAATTTCCCATGCTTCTAGAGGAAAAGCCTCTGCTTGAGGCTTCATGGCCATTTGGTAACATTGTCTAGCCATATGCTAATCTCCCTGAATGGTAAGGGTTCCATTCTTGACTGGAACTTTCATAGTTAAGCGCTGGATACTGGTGATTGCATTTGCTTCATAGAGTGCCGGCAGTCCTATAATCCCATTATACGCCAGTGGTATATCCACCATGTTGAATACTGCTAGGATAACTTTTGTTTCTTTATTGTCTTAATTTCCAAATTCTAGGCTCAGTTTGATAATTCCCATTAGTTGTATAGTTCCTCCACATAAACTTATGATGGGGTTCTGGATGGCCTTCAGGTTGGTGACAGAGCCTCCCATTGCCTTATACGCATTCCAGGATAATACGTTGATAGCACTTCCATTGTCCACCAATAACCTTTTTACAAAATACTTGTCTATGCATGTAGTTATTACTAGGGAATCACAATGGGGGTAGCGAATATTCGAGTCATCTTCCAAATTGAATACAATATCGCTTCTCTTGGATATTGGCTTTTCTCCTCTTCTCCATTATAATCTTTTCTCAGTTTTTTCTCCCCCAATGATCATGTTGATTATGCCAATCGGCTCCCTCTGGGTTTTCTTTGCTTTCGGCTTGTCATGCTCCTGGTTTTTGGAGTTTCCACTTCTTCTCGATGCATCTATGAAATTATTGAGCTTTCCCCTCTGCACCAGTCTCTCTATGGCATTCTTCAACTCTCTGCAACCCTCCATGTTGTGCCCGTATTCCCAGTGATACTGGCAGTATTGTCCCCTGTCTTGGGTAGATCTCCAACTTGGGCTTATTCTCTTAGCTAGGGAGATTCCAACTCCATTCTGCCTAATCCACATAAGGATTTTAGATCGAGAGGTGCTCAGGGGTATGTATCTGTTCGTTTCCCTATCAAATCTTTCTGCTGGATTTCTAAAATTTATTTTTGGGAAGCCTGCTCGTCTGTGTTTGGGTCGTTCATCCTTGATCGGTGGCTTCTCTTCCTCCCGTCGCATCCTTCTATCCTCGTCCATTTTTATCATCCTGATTGCCATTGCCATTGCCTCTGTGAAGGTACTCGGTTCTTTGGTCATTATTTTATCTTTAAGCTTGCCGAGTTTGGTGCCATTTTTCAAAGCTTATATGGCAACTTCATCTACAAGATGCTCAAATTACATGGCTATTTTATTAAAACGATCAAGATATTTCATAAATATTCGTTAACTTCTTACCGGCACATATGAAGATCATTGATGTTTTTGGCTGGGGGAATATTGGTGACAAATCTGATATGAAATTATTCCACCAGATCCTCAAAAGAAGTGACAGAATTCTCTGGGAGTCAATGAAACCACTTTTGAGCATTCTTTGTGAGTGTGCTTGGAAAAACTCTATACATGATTCCATTATTTACATTCTGGAGCAGCATTGTCATGACCTGAACCTGAGGGCACGTGATTGGCACTAGGGAATGGGAAGGCATAAGGCCCCCGAAATCCGTAGTAAGCCTTAAAGAAAAGATAAACAGCTCCTTTCAATTTAAAAATTTATTTTAAAATAGAACACATTATCAAATTGATTTTTCTCAAAAATAAACAAATTCAAGTGCTAAATAAAAAGTGCTTTAACATCACATATTATAAATCAAACTTAAATCTTTATACATAAGCATGGTTCGTACAAATAACTACACAATATACTTAAAACATACAACTCTTAGTATATATACTATTGCAGCAACCTAGATTAACACACAGTACAACTTATAATGATCTACATAAAATAGCCAGTGAAGAAGAAGCCCGGCGTAGAGGTAGTCTGAGGTCGAACTCCTAAGCTCTTGAAAAAAATAAAAATAAATTAAGGGGAATCAGACCTCACTGAGTAAGTCAATAAAAGAGCTGTACGGTTTGAAAACCTTTTTGAAAACTATATATATTTATAGTGAAAAATAATTTATAATGTATAGGTATAGCTTTTGAAAAATCTCGGTAGAACCCTAAATCCACAAATCTACATAGCCAACTGGGCTCACTTATTCCAACTAGACTACCGATCCCTAAGAGCAAAGGTATCAACCGAGGCACTAAGTCATAGTTATTCACTTAATCCCAATATATGGCACTAGCGGTCCCCGAGAGCAAAGGCATCGATCGAGGCACCCATCCCAATCCATTATTAACCTTACAATCATTGGCGGTCCCTTAGAGCAAAGGCTTCCATCGAGGCACCTGTCCCAGTTTAACATTCACCAATCCCATATATATTACGGATCCATCTCTCAATCTCTACCATGTGCACATAGTCCTGGTGAAGCCCACCAGGTAGCCCGTTCTACCAAAATTTCTCAAAATCGATTTTGAATAAAATGCATTTAAATAATAAATAATAGCATTAAATTAAATAAATCATGTAATCAATATGATAAAATACCAGCACATGCATTCTTTAAATGAACACACGCATAGATTGTTTTATTGACTTACAAGATGAATGTGAAGGCTGACGATCACGCATCTGCCTCAGTCTCACGGCTTCTGCTCCGATATGCTCTAAAAGAAAAAAAATAAATCAATTTTTAAAACATGACTATGGAATCAAAATCAACAATCAACAAAACAATGAAATTCCAGGCTGACTCGAGGAAAACTGGACAAGACTCGATAGTCAGGATAACCTAACTAACGGTAGAAATTCACAATGAATATCACGTTTTACAAGAAAATCTACCAAAATTTCGGCAGAGTCTCCTCTGTAAAACGGACATCTCTCTACCAAAGGTAGAGCCAAACCTGCATAAAAATGCACTTCTAATAACCACAAATATACTCACTCGAGTCGGGCTCCCAAAACTACACTTAGCCCCGACCGAGATCACAACTCAATAAAATATCAAGAATTAATAACATTTATTCCTCAAAATACATATTTCACACACACATATACTAAAAATAAATAAAATTATATAAAATCTCAATTATTCAAAAATTAAACAACTAAATTTGTATTTCATTATCAAGATATAATTAAAGCCTAAATTAAAGCCATTATATTCAACTTTATTACCAAAATAATGTATTATAAATATATCTATAACATTTGGAATTAATATTTAAATTAACACTGCTTAAGTAAAAATACCAATTAATTTATAAAAATTCTCTAAACCTCTTAAATATTAATAAAACTAACTAAAATATATGTTTAACTATAATTAGCGTAAAATTACATTTTTACCCCCTAAAATATATAAATTACATAATGTATTATTAATACTAAAAATAATTCCTTAGAATTATTTAATCACCCCAAAAATTTATTTTCTCAAAATTAATCTTCCTAATATAATTAAAACATAAAATCAACCAATAATTTCTTCTAAAAATATAATTTAACCTAAAAAATCACATTTGACATAAACTAAAAAAAATATTTATAAAAATAGTATAAAAATCTCAAAAATTATAATTTGAGTTCTAAAATTAATAACATTCAATAATAACTTCAATTATTAAAATTTCATAATTTTTCACAATAATTTCCGAAAATTAACATAAATACCAATTAAATACCTAAAATTTATATAAACCTCTAATTAACACCAAAATTCTAAAACCTTAAATAAAATTAATATACCAAGAACCATTAACTATGATTACTCTAATTTTTACTAATTAAACCAAATAAATATTCAATAGATCCAAATAAAAATTAAATAAAATTATGCAAAAATTCTGTAAATTAAGGAAAATTAAGAAAAATGCTTAAAAATCCAAATTGAAGCAATTTATTGGCATAATCTAACATATACTCAAGAATAACCTAAAATCAACATCTATATTTGATCAACAATCAGAAAACAACCTGACAGTAACCTAAAAACAACACTGAGCAACTCACCTTCAACCTCAAATTTCGGCGCCGGAGGTGAGTTGTAGCGGCGGCTCTTGGCTTGGACGGACACCTAAGAGGATGAGGGAAGTTGGGGAAGCTTGGGTGGCGCTGGATCAGCTTGGGTTCGAGCTGACAGAGGAAGGAAATGGGAGGCAGCGACAACAGCACCTCCTGAAGCTCCTTCCTACGGCGGCAATGGCGTCTCTGGTAGTGGCAGTGAGAACGACACAGTGAGGAAGAAAGGAGAGATGGTGAGGGACGGAGAGGGAGAGGCTGTAGGGGCTGGGGTCGGGGAAGCTTCTTCCTTGTTTTAATTTTTTTTTTCTGTTTTCTTTTGGTTTTCTTTTGTTACTTTTGTCTTCGGTTTTGGTCCTTTTTCTTCACATATACATATATATATGTATACACTTATATCATATATATATATATATATATATATATATATATATATATATATATATATATATATATATATATATTATATTATATTATATTATATTATATTATATTATATTATAAACTATTAATATATATTAATATATAATTATGCATGTATGTGTGTATAGGTAAATATTGGTATATATACATATACTAAATACACATATATATATACACAAGTTATTTTAATATACACACATCTAAAATAATATTTAACCCTAAATATACATATAAGTATGAATATATATATATATATATATATATATATAGCCTTAAAGTTAATATAGTTTAAAATAGCAATAATAATAATAATGATAATAATAGACAATGAAATTCTAGACAATAAATAAATAATACTCACATATATTAATAACCCTAAAATAATATTAACATAAATATAATATAATGCAAAAGTAATTATTAATAACACTATTTGAAAACTCCTTTATTTAAATAAAAAATATAGGGTATTACAAGCATCTTTGTTCGAAATGCCGATATGTGGCTGATGGGATCTCTCATCCCGTCATACTGATCAAGCAGTGGGATTTTGAACTTAGTAGGGATCTTTATCTAAATTATTCTTCTGACAAATGGAGTTTTTCTATCCATAATGCATTCTTCTTTCTTTCTTGGTTTTATCTAGGCTTTGCATATTGCCTCTTTAATCTTCTGAGCTATCTTCAAATCATTAAGAGCTAAAATTGTTGAACTACACTCCTGTTCTGGTGCTTTACCCTTTCCTATGCTCATCCCCGAGGCCTACCGAGATGTTGTGTTATCATCGTTTTGAGCTGATTCAGGATGCCCACTCTACATTATAGCGTTTAGCTATTGTTGCATCAAAGCTATTTGCGCTTGGATATTTTTTATCATGACTTCCTTGCTAGGTTGGTCGAGGTTGAGTGTTTGGTTTACGATGTTTAAATTTAGTGTAGTTATTGCTGGTGTGTCTGTTAAACTCAGAAAAGGTATGGAAGATATTGAACGATAGTGTTGTAGAGGAGCGTAATATGGGAGGTCTATACGCAAGGCTAGGTATCTCGAGGTGTTGTCAGGGAGTTGATGTGTGTGTCCGGATTAAGCTCCGGTATACGGAAAGGTGGCTGGAAGCGCTATTATTGGGAGAGGGTTTGAGAGGTCAATCGAAGGGATAGGTGCGTAAGGGTTGGTGCCAGTTTCTAGAATCAAGGCCGGTGGTGGGCTAGAAGTCATTTTGAGGATGTCTTTAGCTTAACAGGTAAACGAATGACTTTTCCCAAGAGTTCCCACAGACGGTGCCACTTGATAATTGGTTTCTAGAACTCTTGAGCTTGGTGTCCTGCAATACACGAACAAAAGGTAAGGTAAGAGGTAGGGAGAGTCCCCACAAACACTCCGATGCCTAAGTTAGAGGACAGAAGTAGGGGAATATGGAATAACTAGAATATGAGAGAATGAGATGTCCCTCTATGAGGGGTTTGCGGTCCTATTTATAGTAATACTTTAACCTGAGGGGAGTCAGATTCCTTGTGAGATGGGAGTCCTAATCCTAGTAGGAGAGTGTTCCCTCTTTGCTTAGGATTCCTCTTTGGGGTAAAGTCCTTTCCTGGACGGATTTTACTACCTTCATAGTCCGAGTGTCCCCGTTTAGGAAATAAAGACCTTTTAGTTAGGTAGGAATATATATGGGCGGTAAAAAAAACATGTTTTTACTTTATATGTTTAATGAGGAAAATTTTTGAAAACAACAAAAACTTATTTTACACTTTTCTTTTAAAATTATGAGAAAATTTTCAAAAGAGGTTTTTATGAAAACACCCAAAGTAAACATAAAGTTCTATTTTCAATTTGAAAAATTTTTCTAGAAAATTGGAGTAGTTTTTATAAGTAAACATACTCTAATTGTTTTCTTTTGCAAAAAAGGGGGCTTGGTCAACTGTCAATATTTTTTTTAAACCATATGATTAAATTAAAAGCCAAGAGGCTAGGGGAAAGGACAATGTCCAAGCTAAGGATACATATATCTAATTATTTAGGAGTAAATATTGACTAATCCAAATACACCATAACTAAGAAGAGTCAGACATGAAATTTCTTCTTCCCATTTTCAGTTTCTTTTTTCCTTCCATCAAAGCCTTTGGAGGACACTAATGTCATGAACTTGGGCTTGAATGCAAGCCAAGTAGTATGGCACTTATTTTATATTGCGTGTCAAGTAGAACTAAGTAAGTCTTTTGTGTTGGATTTGAACTAAAAACGGGTGAGCAAAATAGGCAGCAAAAGGTTTAGGATGAAGTTAGGATCAAGTAGTAAGCACTTGAGTGAGTAAAGTGGTAAGATATATTAATTTTCTCATCAGGCTTTACAAATGAGAGAGGTGGCTTTTATATAGGTTTTCGACCTCCTTAACATATGACTACAATTATTTCGTTTAGATATTTCTATACAAAATATTTATGTATATGGCTTCCCTAATAAGCTACTATATACAAAAGCAAGCGAACATTCTAAAGTTAGGCTAAATTTTAAGTATGGGCAATAAGCATGGGAAGCTTTTAGAAGGGCAGCTTTCTTTGCTCCTTTGTAGGAAGTTTCCAGATGGGTCTTTAGGCAAGATTGGCAGCAATTAGCCTTGGGCATTCTTTGTAGCTCTCTAGAGCCTTCCCTTTAGTTCTTAGGCTCCTCACTTGGCTTAGGCAGCAAGCAACCCACATTTGGTTGCCTTTGGCCCAATTATTTGCAACACCTTTTAGGCCTTGGGGGCTGTCAATAATTTTTGGGCCATAATATTAAGCTCCCAATCAAGGATTCATAGGACGAAGCCTATATTGGGCCAGAGAAGGTTGAGTGAAATGCTTATAGTAACCATTAAAATAGACTTTATACAGTTGAAATCTCCCAATCTAATGCTCTATTAGATAGATCCAACCATTAAAAAAAACTATAGCTTTAAACTATATCTAAAGATCTAGTAGAGAACTCCACAAAGATTAAGAAAAAATATACTATGATTAAATATTAGAACTCTAATCCATGTTATTTAAGTGTAAAACAAGCTAAAAAGAATGAAATGAGAAGGATAAGGGGTGATTTTAGCCCAAAACCACTCTAAAAACTACTTATAAAAATCATCAAATTGAGAGAAAGAATAAGGAAAGAGAAAGATGAGAGAGAATGTAACTCAACTGTCCAACTATTCATGATTCTTACATTTTTTACATTATTATCAATTAACTTCGAGAGGACTCAGTAAAAATAGACAAAAAAAAAATAATAAAAAGAAATTAAAAAAAAGGGCTATAAAGAAGTAGCCTACATAGAGCTTGAGCTCGCGATATTAGTCTTTGATGAATATCTTTTACATTTGATATATCTCAAAAAGTTGTTGTCATATTTAGAAATTTAAAAAAAAAAGTAAATAATAACAAAAAAGAGAGCAAGAAGACAAAAAGCGGTATTGTGAAAAGAAGTGTATCTTAAAGAAAAAATAGAACAAGGTCCCACATATTAATACGAAACTAACATCAAAGACTATGAATGGGTCTTACCTATAGGCCCACTCATCTTCACTTTTACATTTGTAGCATTGACGGTACTTGATTTGAATAATTGCTGCACAAAGGAGTTGAAGCTGAAGGTATTATAGAGCAACATGAGCTATAAAGACTAACAACTTCTCTTCCAAATCTTCAGGCTGACATCCTTTACTTTGAAAAAGTAATTCATGAGAGAATGAAGACAACAACAAACAAGAGATCCAGCAAAACAAAATATCACTTAATATCATAAAATATCACTATTAATATTATCAAAATATAACACAAACTAGAGATTTAACTTATATAAAGATTATTTATGAACAAGAGAGAAAAGAAGTGGTATTTGAATGATTTTATGGCCAGAATGGCCAAAAATCATTCAAAACTAGATATTGTATCCATATGAAGAAGATGAACAGCAACACAAGGTTGAGAGAAAAATGAGTGGATGATGTATTTCATTGGCCTAAATTCTTCCATTTCATTCTAAAAGTAAGAGGAAAGTCTTATTTTTATAATGTATAAATTGAATTTAAAGAGTTCAATTGTAGAGTTATATATATATATATATATATATAATTTGAATAATATTTAATTTTTTTTAATGGAAAATATTGCAAGGCAATAATATTCTTTTAAGAGATTTAGCATAGAGAAAAAATTTTTAGGTATGTAATTTTAAGAAAATATATAAAAGTTATGCTATTATTTTATATTTAGTATAATGTTATAATATATTATTTTATACGTTGTTTATGTTATTTAAAATAAATTAAAATTTATTACATGCTATGTATAAAATATTAATTAATACACAAAGAAAGTAATTTAGTCAAATGAAAAATTAAAAATAATAGTTAAGATGTACATAATTTTATTTATACTATAGTTTATAATGTAAAAAAAATAAAGAAAATTGTTGTTAATATATTCTTAATTTTATTTTGTGTTATATACAATTTATATTGTTAAGAAGAAATTAAAATTTTATTAAATAGGATGTGTGTTTTTATTTATTTAAAAACAATTAGTGTGCATATAAATAAATTTACTATGCTACTTAATTTTTAAGTAACTTTTTTACGATGACATGTAAATAATTTTAGTTATATTATCTTATATTTTAATAATTTAATAAATATTTTGAAATAAATGAAATGTTTTATTCTAAAGTGAGGACAAAAATAATTTTCTAAGTTATTAGAATGAATTTTCTAATAACTCGTGAGTTTTGACATTGTACATAGTATTTTCAATTTCAAGTTCTGGGAGAAGATCTAAGGTGCGTATTTTTTATCTAAATTTTTATTTTTTAATATATTTATTGCATAAAATTTTGATGATATTTTATTTTATAGTAGAAGAAAGGATTAATTAGATTTACATGATATTTAATGTCACGATCTAAATTTGAAGGTAAGTGATCAACATTAGAGAATGAGAAATGCAAAAATGCATCCGAAATCCATAGTAAACCTTAAAAATTTTTTGCGAATTAAAAACAATTAACATAACAATAATATTAAAATAAATTCATCAATATCAAATGCAGAAGACAATATTCCAAATACATTAGTATTACAATTTTTAAACAATCCACAATACAAATGATACAAGTTTATACTCAACTATTGCGGTATCTAGAGTACAATTATACAATACAAAAATCAATTAAACATACATAAAGTAGCTAGTGCAAAAGAAACCACGCGCAAACAATACTATTGGCAGACTAATTGTGAGGTCTTGAAAAATAAGTTGAGGGAAATCAGACTTCATTGAGTGAATTAATTTTATGAAATGTATGCTGATTTGAAAACATTTATGAAATCCTTTTTTAAAGATAAAATAAAATAAAATCAATATAGATATAACTATTAAAATCCTTTACTTTTCTCAAATATTCTTAAGATATAAAATACTTTTCAAAATCACAATTCACTTTATTAAAAAATTTTAACACGAAATCAAATACATATCAGTTTAGGTGGAAAATTTGGTAGAACCCCTAAACTATCAAATTCTAATAGTGTCACAACCCAAACTGGGAGCCATGACCGACGCTAGGGAATGAAAATTCTTTCGAATTTGGAACCCGAGCAAGCCTTAAAAGAAAAGCATGCAATAATATAAAATAAATATGCACCATAATTAAAATTATAAACCAATGTAATAAAAATAATCTCTTTCATATCATAACATAAATATATTAATAAAATATTCAGAGAAAGGCCTCTGAATTAAAACCACATACATTAAATATAAATACAACTCACTATTGATACAAAATATGAATACTGCAGTTTTCTAGAGTACAACATAAAAATTAAGTAGATAATTTACATAAAAGAGCCTGAGCGGAAGAAATCCTGTGGATGGATCTACTGCTGAGGTTTGAGGAAGAAGACTTTCTTGTAAAAATACCAACTGACGGGAGTCAGACCTCACTGAGTGAATTATTATAATATATATACATGCAATTCCTAATATCAAATACAATCAAACATTCATATATAATAATATATATACAAGCGATTCACACAGATGCTGAAAATCACTTATATAATAATACGAAAAAATCATAGTTTTATGAAGGATCAAATAGAACCCTATTTAATTACAACCTCGATCAACAATAACATCACTCTAGCCATATAGACTCACTTAATTCCGAATCAATTCACTTAATCCATATGGACAGTAGACTGACCTCGAGATACTAAGTCAACCAAGCTCTAGCAGTTTTACTATCAATGTGATTGGCCCCGAGACACTTGGTCAACCGAGCTCCAGTAATCACACAATCAATCATATCACATCTCAATCAAATCAATCGTATCATTCTCAATCAAATCATAATACAACAAATGATTCTCACTCAACCCTAAATTTATTGTACCGGTACGTACACGGTCCTAGTGCTGCCCACTAGGTAGCACATTCTATCGATATCCTTCATTTAAAATAAAACCTATATTCAGGAAAATAAATTAAGTAAAATGACATTCATAATAGCAAAATAAACCATATATATACCAGAAATATACTTAAAATAAACTAAGTATATTTCGAGTATATATATATCAAATAAATTCAAAATAAATAATAAAAGATACTGAATGTAAACCAACAATATACTAAAAACATGTTAAGTTTAAATCAATAATAAAACACACATTTATTTAGAAATATATAAAAAATATACGAAAAGTATATCTAAAATACACCTAAAGTATACTAAAAATTTTAATAAAAAAATTTATGAATAAATACAATTAAAACATGTATATGTGCTAAAACATGCAACCTAACTGCAATTTATATATAAAATAACAACTCACAGGTTTGCACTTCTTGAGACTGGTCCGACGGGCCCGGTCCACTAGGCCTCAGTCTCGGCGCAACTAAGCAAATAAAATAATTACAGAAATTAGAATAAATCTAACTTAAGCTTCTAAAGAAACTCGATCTAGAATTACAGAACACAAAATTTAGAATTGACCCGATATTACATTTTACGAGAATTCTACAGAAAATTTGGCAGAACCTCTTCTGTAAAATGGATGTCTCTCTACTAAAAAGTAGAGCCAGTCTTGTAAGAAAAACACACTTCAAAAATCAGAATTCACACAACCCTCAATTGGTATCCTGAACTACACAATCTCCCCAACTAAGGTCCACAATTCACCAAAATTCGAGATGATATAATAAATATACTAAAAATAAATAAATGCCATAAATATCCTCAAAATATCAAAATATAGCATATTTAATATTAAAACACCAAAAATAATTATTTTCTCAATAATTACGTAAAAATTCCAGAATAGTAATATAATATTATTAAAAATCCAATTTCTCAATAATTCAATATAAATTATTAAAAATTCACTTAATATATTCAAATAACTAAAATAGTCTAAATAATATTAAAAATTACTAAAAACCCATTTAATTATCAATTTAGTAACTAATATATTATTTGAAAACAATTTTCAAAAATTAGTGTTAATTAGCTAAAAATAGTAAATAATTTGTAAAAATAATTTTAATACCTTAAATAATTATAAAACCAACTAACACATAATATTTAACTATAATCTTAATAAAATTACGTGTTTAACCCTATAATACAAAAATACACATAATATATTAATATTACTCAAAAATTCTATAAAAATTATATAAAATCACAAAAATTATAATCTCAACACTAAAATTAATAATAACCCATAAAAACACTAAATCAAAAAATTTTAAAATTAAATAAATTAATTTACGAAAATTAATTAAATAATAATAAAATATTCAAAAATTCACAAAAATTAAAATAAATTCCAAAAATTCAAACAAAAATATAGACATGTAGATTAAGCTACCAAGATCATCTTTTGTGAAGGGAGTTTGTGTGAATCACCAAGATCAAGGTTAAAAAAATTGAAAACCCTAAAGCTCAAAAACTAAAATTCAAGAAAACTCAAGAAATGGACATTTTGAGCTTAAACTGAAGCTAGATTAGTACTCACTAGTGTTTGGAGAGTTGATAGACACCAGAAGCTTAAGAAATGGTGCCCGAAAAAGGGAGAACGACCGGAAGGAGGAGTTTCGGTCACTTTCGGGTTTTGCGAGCCACTGATGTTAGAGAAGAAGGAGAAGGGCGGTAGAGTTGGCAAAGGAAGCAATGGTGGCTACTGGACACCGGAGAGGCACTCTGCTAGTGAGAAATCAGGACTTGCGAGGGAGGAAAGATGATGAACAATATGTTTTTGATGTTCTGCATTTTTTGTTTGAATGTTTGTTGGTTTGTATATTTATGTATATATGTCTATTTTAATAATAAAACTATATAATATAATTTAATAAAACTTTATATTATAATATTATATAATATAACATTAAATCTACACCACACAAAATAAAAAAATCTTATACACACACACACATATACATATATAACACAAATAATCAAACATATACATTAACATAATAAACACAAACCCTAATTAATATATAAATATAATACATAAAATAATAATACAAATAATAAAATAATTTAATAACAAAATAAATAGTGAAATTTGATAAAAAATTAATAGAAATAATAATGTTAAAATAACCATGCAAATTAAACGACCAAAATAATATATTTATGTAGAAAATCCAATTAAATATAAAATAATAGTAATTAATCACAAAATAGTAAAATAATTAAATTTAACTTTTAAATTTTATTAACACTATATATCTCGTAATAAAATAAAATAATTTAAAAATATGGGTCATAATAAATAGCCTTTTGGCTCACTTAGTCCAAATGACTGCCGTCCCGAGAGCAAGCGCAATCGAGTTACAGCCGCAGTCTAATCACTTAACCCTATATTGATGTCTCGAGAGCAAGTTCAACCGAGTTACATCCCAATTTCGGCTCGAGAACACAAGTTTCCACCGAGCTCAATCACAACATTGCCCCAAAGCATAAGTCTCCACTGAGCTAATTCACAGACACAAATACACAATACATGATCATACCCGTGCGCACGTGATCTTAGTGATACCCACTAGGTAGCGCATTCTACCATTTTCTCCAAATAATTTGAATCATAATTAAATAAATAATTAAAGCGAGATAAAATAAATTCCATAAAACATGCTCTCGAATACAAATCATGATTATAAATAGAGTAATCATGCATATGACAATATAAATCATGCATGTGACAATATAAATGAATTCATAAATAAATTCTTATAATCAATTCATTATCATTTTAATCATACAAAAATAAAATTTAAAATTCCATAATAAACATTCCATAAAATCAACTCACAGGTCGAGCGTGCTGGGCGATGTGTCCTCTACTGCCTAAATGTTACAGTTTTGGTCTCAGAGTCCTCTAAACTAAATAATATTTATTTAAAATATGCTTTTTCAATAAAATAAATAAATTCGTAAAAATTCTCAAAATTTATTAAAAACATGGAAGGATGAGATTGACTTGATCTAAGAAAAAATGCTATACAAACTTGGAATTTAACAGGTACCGATGTTATATTTTACAAGAAATCTATCAAAAATTTAGCAGAGTCTCATTTGTAAAACAGACATCTCTCTACCGAAGTAGAGCCGTTCTTGCACGAAAATAACACTTCTGACAATCTCACAACTCAACAACTCAAGTTGGGCCCCATACTGCACTTTATACCCAATCGAGATCCATAATTCACAATATATAAAATAATATAAGTTATCTCAAATCATTAATAATTCATAAAAACTTAGTTAACTAATGCAAATTAATTTTTAAACCTCTTTTAATAAAATCACCATTAACTATACACGAACTATTTAAAGAATCAAAATATATCATAAAAATCATAAAATAACTCATTTAAAGCTTAAAAACAATAAATAAATTTGTTATTTGCATATTTTCCAAAAATTACTACTAATTAACTAAAATTTAGAATTTAATTATAAAAATTATTTTTATACTTTTATTATTAAAAAATCTATCTAAAACAGAATAAATACTAATAAATTTAATTAAACTTAAATAATTACTAATTTCTAACAAATTTTCTAAAATACATATTTATACATAAACTTTAAAAATTCATATCTTAAATTCTAAAACTAATCTCACAAAACTTCCTTCACAAAGATTACTCCACATAATATAGAGAATTTAATAAAAATATGTTCACATTCCGGGTTTGAAACAGTACCGTGAACAATAACTGAGACTCAGAATACTGACTCAGAATTCAACTTCCTAAAAAATTTTCAAACCATACATCAAATGAAAGCTCTCAACCTTAATTTAAATAATCTAAACTCAATTTGACATGAATCAACCAAATACAAGCTTAATTTCACAAATTAAAATAAAAAACCTAGAATAGAATTTCTTAAAATTGAGGGATTTACCGGAGTTGAAACTCGAAATTAAGGAATGTTTTGAGACCAGTAGTGAGCCTTGAAGTGGCCGTAGGTGGCATCAGTGACTCCCAACACTATTTGGCAAGAATGGAACCAAGGGAGAGAGAGAGAGAGAGAGAGAGAGAAAGAGAAAGAAGAGGGAAGGTGACGACAGGAAGAGGAGGAGGAGCTAATGGCTGGCGCGGTGACAACGAGGTTGAGGTGGTGGTGGTTGACACCCGTAGTGATGGTGGTGGGTGGTGGCAGCGTGAAGGAGAAGGAGAAGAGGAAGGACGGGAAAAGAAAAAAAGAAAAGAGGGAGAGAAGGAAAAGAATAAAAAATGTGTTGCCCTTTTTTTTTTTTTTCAAAAAGCACAAAAGGGACAAATAATTATTTTAAAATAATAATATCTTCCTTTTAATTATTCATACACACTTATATATATATATATATATATATGCTTTTTAACAATTAATTAAAAGAATAATTTTACTAAAATTACACAAATATTATCAATCTTATAATAATTAACACTAATTAATTAAAATAATAATTAAACTTAATAATTCACATTTAATATCAATAATTCAATTCGGGTCTTTATAATCTCCCCCCTTATAAAAATTCATCCTCGAATTTAAAAAAAAAAAACATAAAAAGTTTTACTAATGAAAAAGGTAAGGGTATGCTATAGACATCACTGCCTAGATCTCCCAAGTACAGTCTTCCACTGTATGACTACTCCACAACACTTTAACTGTAGGGATCTCTTTGGTGTGGAGCTGACAAACTTGTCAATCCATTATCGCCACTAGATACTCCTTATAAGTCAAATCCTCATTGAACTCTACTGTTTAAGGTTGAAGGATGTGCGAAGGATCAAAGATGTATTTTCACAACATCGACACGTGTAACACTGGATGAATACACAACAACTTTGGTGGTAGCACGAATCTGTAAGCCACATCTCCTACCCTTGAATGGATTTCGAAGGGTTCGATATACCTTGGAGGTAATTTACCTTTTTTACCAAACCTAATAACTCCTTTCATTAGAGACACCTTAAGGAACACCATATCTCCAGTAGAAAATGACACATCCTTCCTTTTAGGATCATCATAGCTTTTCTATAAGCTAAAAGTTATTCTTAGTCTCTGATGGATGAGAGGAATCTTCTTTGAAGTCTCCTGCACTAATTCTGGACCCATCAATTGTCTCTTTCCAACTTCCCAACACAAGGGTGATATACACTTCCTTTCATACAACACTTCATATGGAGCCATCTCAATACTTGCATGATAGTTGTTATTGAATGCAAATTCAATCAATGGAAGGTGCAAATCCCATTGACCACCAAAATCCATCACACACATTCGAACATATCCTCCAAAGTTTGAATGGTCCTTTTAGACTGACCATTCATTTAAGGATGAAAAGCTGTGTTGAAATCCAGTCTTGTACCCAAAGCCTTATGAAATTATTGCTAAAAGACTATAGTAAAGGTTGGTCCTCTATCTGACACTATACTTTCTGGCACCCCATGTAGAATGGATGTAGCTGACACGTCATCAAGTTCTATTAAAGTTAATGCCTTAGGACTAACGGGGAAATTTTTTAAAAGTTCATAAACTCAATTGATACACTAAATCTTATAGGACTTCATTGAAAAATCACTATAACTTTTAGGACTAAATAAGTCATTATCCTTTATGTAAACCTATTTATAAAGTTTTTTTTACACGTATAACTTTACATACTATAAATCTAGAAACTCATCCATTTGAAAAACTATTTGTAACATTTGTACCCTCTGAAGATGTTGGTGCTATCAGAGGTGCTTTAGGATATATATACAATAGTGATAAAAAATTGAAGTTTAATGAAGGAATTAAGGAGAAATGGTGAATGGGACTAAATTGTAATAATTAAAAATATAGGGACAATCGAGCAAACTTTATAAGAGCTTAACGATTAATTTGAAACAATGCAAGGCTTGTAAGGGAAGTTGGAATAATAAAAGGGGTAAGGATAAAAAATAATAATAATAATAATAAAAAGGATTGAGCTAGTGGTGAAGGGAAGAGGGGAAGAGGGAGATGATGACAAGTTAGCTTAATTATTTCAATTTAATGATAATTAATAATAATAGAAAAAGAAAGGGAAAAAATTATAAATATGTAAACTTAAATACAACAACAATTATGTTGCATCCCTCAACTCAATATTAAAAAAAAAAGTGAGAGGGGGAGGAAGAGAGCAAGATGAAGCAATCTAAAGCAAGAAATTCAAAGATCCTCAATTTGCATGCAATGGAAAAGAGACTTTAGCTTGATTTAGAGACCCGTTTAAGGCACTATCAGGTTGCTGAAAGGATGTAGTCAAAGCAAAAAAAGGCTAGTTCCTACTAAGGAACTTATGAGCTTGTAAGGGAAAGATTGATTAAGGAGTTAGTGAGGGAATCAAAGGAAGTTTTCTTTAGCTCTTTTATTTTTTTCTTGTAAAATGGAAACTATATTGCACCTATATTTCATTGCTTTCTTGAAGTTATCCAAACTATATTATGCTAAAATAAGTTTTTGATGATAAGCTTGAGAATTTGATTTTTGCATGCTGATTGAAAGAAAATCTTGAAACTTAACTTGTCCAATGTATACAGACGAATGACTTTATATAGAGTCATTTAGTTGCGATTGTATCCTAAGACTGATAAATATAAAGTTCTTCTTTTAAAGTAACTATTATAGATGCCTTAACTCCCATGTAATTATAGCACACACTCATCCACACAAATATAATGAGGTGAGTTATGAAAAATAACAATAATAATAATAGATGAAGAACTTAAGCTCAAGGGGAGTAAAAGATCATCATTGATAAGTCCCTTAGTGTGATGCTATAAAAGTATTAAATTTGAAACATAATGAACCTATAAAAAAACATAGGATTTAACAAAGCTTAAAGGTTCAAGAGATGATTTAAAGTGAGCCTAAAGGTGAAACAAATGTGTTTAATTTAAACAAGTTATGAACAATATTGTGAACCTTCCAAAGTTGTCTTTGCCTAATTTAGTCAGTCGATCGCCACTTCTGAGGGCCTAATGTTTTTCTATTATTGAGACATAGTAGTAGTAGTACTAATAATAATTTGATAATAATAATAATAATAATAATAATAATAATAATAATAATAATAATAATAATAATAATAATAATAATAATAATAATAATAAAATGAAGAATATAAATATTTTTAAGAGCATGTGCGCACATAATATAAAAAGGTTGTATTAAGACCGTGCACCTAGATTTTGCGAGACGTTAAACTCAATCTAGGACATAACAACTCGCATAACTTAAGGAGATTATTCATACTTTAAGTATGTTGTGTTTATAAATTAACAGAAATTGAGATATTATTGGCCAATTATGGTGATTACTGTCTTATGGACTGCGCTTAAGATTTAATATATTATTGTGGTGAATCCAAGTGGTATTATTTCTATGCATACAAATGTGATGAATCTTTGATGTGCCAATGATACCTGCCACATTGATAACAACCAATGAATTTATGAATGTGTGCACATATGTTTCCATGGTTTAGTAATTGAGATTAATACTTTGAAATACTTAACGATATATTTTATTAAAACAATTTTAAATGCATAAAACATAAATTTCTGAAGTTTGTAGTAATATTTTACTATATTAATGGTGTGTGAAATCCACAAGCTTATAGAATCATGCAAGTAATAAATAAAGATCATCCCATAGAGATTGAAAATTGAATATTGTATTACTCAAGGTGTTTTTTTGTCTAGACACCAAAAAATGGTTTTTGAATCAAAAGCAAAATAAACAATTAAAAGCTAATATAGGAATTCATAACCCAAGAAAATGCTAGGGTTCTTAAACTCAATTCAACCTTTAAAAATATGTAAATAAACCCCAAGTCATTTTAAGCATAGTTCATTATGTGATCTTAAAAATCACAAATCTTCTTCTCAAATAAACCTATGATTAATTAATTCTAACTAGAACATGATTTTATAGCTCTCACTAATCAAGTGTTCACCATAGTCAATTTTAGGCGAAACTCTTTAACATTATTAACTATTTAAATGTTTCTCAACTAAGTCGATATCTAATAGGTTATTACTTGTTTTCCCAATGAAACCTATCTCCCAATTAAGTCTTATTGTCTAGATTCAATCAAAGGGTGATCAATTTTATGAAGACATTAAGAAAGTAGCAACCAATGAATTATTTTTATTAACTTAGGTCTAAACTTAGTGATTACACAGTTGAATTGATCTAGGAATGCTAACTAGAAAATCTAGCCACACATGTTAAGTAAAAGAGAAGAGAATGAATGAAAAGAGAACATTTCCATTATTACTAAATTAAAATTGAAAATAATAAAGTAAAATAGAATAAGAAACCCCCTGGATTAGAAGCTTCCTATTCTTGATCTTCAAACATCCACTAAACTAAAACAAAATGAAGAACTAGTGATTTCTAGTTTTGATTCTTGAAAATGAAACTAACAAAAATTAAACTAAAGTAAAGATTTTTTTCAGGTGGCTTTATACCTTTGAAAGCCAATCCTATCTCCTATTTGAATCCCCAACAGAAGATAATTAAATCTCCAAAGATCAGCTCTGCTTAAAATTCAAAATTCAAAATTTTGTTGCAGGCACATGTGTAAACGGTAGGGTTTAGTGCACGTCCAAGATTTTAGCAACCATGACACTGTTTAAGCTCAAGGCTTTAGAGAACACATTATTATATCATAAAGACATAGTGTGGAGAAGATGAGTCGCCACCCAGGGTAATAATTAGGACAAATCGAAAGCGACGGTACTCGATTCTCTAAAAGAAAGCTAGCACCACAACTAAGAGATTCTGGATACAGAATACTAACTTCTTTCATTTTCGTGCTCATTTAGAATTATTTTATGAATTACTATCTTATCCTTTATTTACATGCAATTTCATATAAACCCTTATTTAAACAATTAACCCCAAACAAACTAGTCATGGAAAAAACATGTAAATAATGCATTTATTTAAGTTCATAATCCCTAAGTTAGTCTAATCTACATTGATTTTAATTAAATAGGCTAAATCTACATATTTTAATTTACAAGTGACCTTAAAGACTAATGGGCCTATTTCCTATTTTAATTAATTAAGTGAACCTAAGTCTATTTAATTTTAATTCTAAAAATGGGTCTAAATCTACAAATTATGAAGTATTTAAATTAGTAAGCCTAATTCTACATATTTTAATTCTAAAGTGATCTTAAATATACAAGTTATGGAAAAAGCTTTAATTTAATGGGCTAAGTCTATTAAATTAATTAAATTAAACTAAAGTGGGCCTATATCTAATTAACTAAATGAGTCTAAGTTATCTTTAACCTAAAATTTAATTAATTATGGGCCTAAAATCAATTTTCATTAAACCTAATCCTAATTAAATTACTAAACCTATTAAAGAAAAGGTGAATCTAATTATTAAACCTAAAAAACCTAAAATCATGAGATTAAAGCAAACACAATGAAAACATAATATAAAAATCATAAAAATTAACAAATCAAATATAAAAATAAAATAATTAAACAAACAATTAATTAAGATGCATAAATCAAAAGAATAAAAAACATGAAAATAATAAACTAAACTATAAAATAAATAAAACTACATTAATTATGCATTCAATGATATCTAACCTTAATTAAATTATATGCAACTTAAATTTATTACAACCACCATTAATTTTAATTAAAGCTTTACCAGATAAACCTAATTAATTAATTAATTAATTAATAAAATAAAGCACACAACCATACACACAGGATTCCACTATTCCCACTATTGGGGCAATTACAATGATCTACTAAAAATAAAAATAAAAATAAAAATTAATACAAAAAAAAACCAAATGAATAAAAACACAAAATAAAATAAACAACAAAAAGCAAATAAATAAAAAAAAAACCTAGAAACTATATTCAAATATAAAATTCAATTCATGGCATTCCATGGATCTTCATAGGTTTTATTCTCTACAGTGAATTCATCATGTAACTCCATCCATAATCACAAGCACAAACATAGAAAACAAAATAAACAATGATTAATAATTAAACAAATAAAAATAACAATTAAATGAAATCAAAATAATCAAACAAAATAAACAAAAGAGGGTAAAAGAAGAGATGATTGGATGGATGCAGTACTGGTTTGCTCCTTAGACTAATATAAATTACCATTATTTTTTAGAATAGATCTTCAATGCTCGATTTTCTTTCCCAAAAGGTCTACTGCTTCTTCTTTAAAAGAACAGTACACCAAAAAGAATTTTTTTTTAGAGTTGAAAGTTGTGTAAAAGGAAAAGAAGAAGAAGAAGTCCCCTCCCCTAGGAGAGTTGAGCTGGGTTTATATAAAAAACTCTAGCTAAAATCACATTTATCACTGTGACTTATCCCATTCAAAGAGACAAAAATTTAGTTTAATAAGGACTTTTAACTTCCTAAAAAATTCAAATAAATCCTAGAAAAATGATTAATCACATCATTTGACCAATTAAAAATCAAAAAACAATTTTTTATTTACTGAAAAAACCAAAAACACAGATGAAATATAATTGAAATAGCGTAATCCTGATCAGGATTATATAATTTTGATTGGAATAATGTAACTCTAATCGGAATTACATAATTCCCATTTTCCATAATTATGATTTTTTTTTACTTTTAATTACAAAAAACCAATGAAAGAATTTAATTTTCAATTAGGTCTTTAAAGAAAGCATTACAATTATGTCCTTAAAAAGCTAGAATTAAGCCATGAAATTCAAAAATCAATATCCACAGATCTATTTATAACAAATTTTCATCATTGCAGTCCTCTATCGCATCCACACTCAACTATATCAAAATTGGGTGCTTATAGTTGCCCCCTTTTGTCACTGTTTGCTTGACAAATTACGGCAAAGCAAATAAGCAAACAGTTTTTAAAGAAAAGCGTTAGGATACTTACATGTGTGCCGTGACTATGCATGACACTATGCAATGTTGAATGCGATTTAAGGAACATTAGAATTCTTGTGGAATTTGTAGCTGTGATGCCACCACTACGTTCAATGAATGGTGACTAACACTGTGTTCAATGCGTTTTGAAAACATGCTATAGTTCTGGTAGAACATATAGCGGTGATGCTATCACTGTATTCAGTGAATAGCAATTGACACTGTGTTTAGTGCATTTTGAAAATAGGTTATAGTTCCTAGAGAACATATAGCGGTGATGATATCACTATGTTTAGTGAATTGCAGTTGACACTGTGTTTAGTGCATTTTGAAAACATGGTATAGTTTTAGTGGAACATAAAGTGGTGATGTTATTACTATGTTCAGTGAGTAGCAGTTGACATTGTGTTCAATGTATTTTAAAAACATGCTATAGTTTCGGTGGAACATATAGTGGTGGTACTATTATTGTGTTCAAAGCATTTTGGTATATTCCTTATGGAACGTTTAGTAGGTGACACTACATTCCCCATGAGATGTTTAGCAATCATGATTTTCACTATATTCCTGTGGGACATCTAGTGATAGTGATTTTTGCTATATTCCCTGTAGAATGTTTACGGATTGTGATTTTTATTATATTCTCTATGGGACATCTAGTGATCGTGATTTTTGCTATATTCCCTATGAGACATTTAGTGATTATGATTTTCACTATATTCCCTGCGGGACGTCTAGTGATTGTGATTTTCACTATATTTCCTGTGGGACGTCTAATGATTGTGATTTTCATTATATTCCCTATAGAACTTCTAGTGATTGTGATTTTCACTATATTCCATATGGGACATCTAATGATCGTGATTTTTATTAAATTTCCTATAGGACATCCAGTGGTTGTGATTTTCACTATATTCCTTATAGGACGCCTAGTGATCGTGATTTTTATTATATTCCCTATGGGATGTCTAGTGATAGTGATTTTCACTATATTCCTTATGGGACGTCTAGTGATAGTGATTTTCACTATATTCCATATAGGACATCTAGTGATCATGATTTTCACTATATTCCTTGTGGGACATCTAATGATCATGATTTTCACTATATTCCCTGTAGGACGTCTAGCGATCGTGATTTCACTATATTCCCTATGGGACGTCTATTGTCATGATTTTCACTATTTTCCCTGTGGGACGTATATTGTCGTGATTTTCACTATATTCCCTGTGGGACATCAATGATTGTGATTTTCACTATATTTCTAGCGGGACGTCTAGTAAAAATATGCTATAACTACTATGTAGTGTCCAGCGAATTGTACTATAGTTCCTTTGGAACGTTTAGTAACTGTGACTGAAAGTTTCGTTATATTTCCTATGGAACGTTTAGTGAAAATTTACTATAACTACTATGCAGTGTATAGCTGAAGAAAACTATGCTGTAGGTCTTATGGAGAGTCTATAGGTCCTGTGGAGTATTTAGCAAAAGGATTTAAAATGTGCTATAATTCCTATGGAATGTCTAGTAAAAAGATTTAAAATGTATTATAACTACTGTGTAGTGTGTAGCAAATTGGATTAAAAGTATGCTATAACTACTATGGAGTGTCAAGCTAATCATGATTTGATACTATGCTATGACTACTGTGTAGTGTCTAGTAAGTTATGTTTGTTTAGAATTTTGTTATAACTACTGTGTAATATATAATAAAATGAATATTAAAACTATGTTATAGCTATTGTATAGCATATAACAAGGTGAATTTGAAAATTGTGTTATAGCTACTGTGTATGTAATATCCCGTGTTTTTTTAAAAATATTTTTACACTGTACCGGGATATGCAGTGTCAATTATATGATATTTTTACGAGTTAATATGTATTTAAAACCTATTTTTAATACTGTGTTTTATCTATAGTACTTTACGTAAAATTTTCCCGGGACTTGCATTTTCGGGGAAATTTTCACGTAAATATTTTAATATTAATTATTTTAAATATATTTTCGGACTTGCATGGACTCATACGTATTTTTAAAATACTAAATAAAGCCTACGTGTGTGTATATTTATTTAATTAGGGTTTAGTATTATCCTAATATTTTATTAATTATTTATTTGTTTTATTGTTATTTAATTAATTTTATTTAGTATAAATTATTAAAATATTAAATTTTATGTGTGTGGTGTATATTTAATGTGTGTGATTTAATATTATTTTATTATATAGTGTAAAGTATATATATATACATATATACATTAAAATTTGTCAAAATTACAAAGATTGGAAAATTACCATTCTGCCCCCGATCATCCCTTTCTTCCCCGATCAATTCCCTTCGCCGTTCCGGTCGCTGCCGTGCCGTTTCTTCACCGTGGGTGTGCCGTCCGGTGTGCCACCACCTTCCTCAGCCTTCCTCGCCGCCTGTGGTAGCCGTTTCCAGCGTCTGGAAGTCGATTTTGGCCGGAGAAGCCGAAACTTTGGCCACCGTCGATCACGCCGATTCCGGCCACCATTTTCGACACCGCCAGTCTCTTTATTCTCCTTGAGCTCCGGTGAGTGTGATTCTAGCTTTGGTTTGAGCTTAATTGGTCTAGAATTGCTTAGGTTTCAATTTTTCCAATTCGGTCACATTAGGGTTTTTGATTTTTTGAGCTTCGAATTGATTGATTCATGAAAAATCCCTTCACAAATGTTGATCCTAGTAGCTTAATCTACATGTTTGAATTTTTGTAGAATTTTTGGAGATTTTTTGGATTTTTTGGGTATTTTTGAATATTTTAATATTATTTTCTAATTTTTGGAAATTAATTATTTAAATTATGAAATTGGAGTTTATGGTTAAATTGGGTGTTGAAATGAATTATAGGAATTTATTTGGAATTTTTATGAATTTCTAAGTATTTATTTTTAATTATTGAAGTTTATGTGATTTTGAGAAATTAGGGTTAAATGTGTTTTTATTTGAAATTAATTGGATAATTGAGTTTAATTATTGATATTATTGATAAATATGTTGAGAAAATTAATTTTGGATAATTGTATGATTTTTGGTGAATTTTTGAAGTAATTTAAGTATATTTATATATATAGGGGTATTTTGGTAATTTTACCCTAAATTGGCTAAAAATGTAATTTAATTGGTTTTAATAGTTATTTAAGGTATAAAAATGATTTCTACAAATTATTTGGTATTTTTAACTAATTAAAACTATTTTTCGTAAATTATTTTCAATTATATATATAATATACGGTTTTTCTAATAAAATGAGTTTTTATCGGTTTTTATAGTGTTGAAAGGTTAATTATGTAATTTCTACCTATAAAATGTATTTCTAGGTTGTAAGGATATTTTTGGTATTTCTGGAATTATTCTGTGTTTGTGGACCCCGGTCGGTGGATTGTAGTCTGGAGTCCGACCGAGGGGTTGTGGTGTTTATTTTCGAAGTGTATTTCTTTGCAGGGTCGGCTCTACTCTTTTGAGTAGAGAGATGTCCATTTTATAGGGGAGGTTCTGCCGGATTTTCGATAGAATTCTCGTAAAACGTGATATCCAGTCGAACCCTAATTTCTGATTCTGTGTTTAATACTCTAGATCGAATTCTAGGATTTCTGTTAGGGTTATTCTGATGTCGGTTACTTATTTCTTGTTTAGTTGTGCCGAGACCGAGGGCTAGTGGACCAACCCTGTCGGACCCGTCTCGTGGAACGCACTAGGTGAGTTACTATACTATATATATATGCTTAGGATGCATGATTTAGAAATATATGTTTTACTTTGATTAAAATGCATAAATAATGTGATTTGTATTTAAGTATATTTTTGGTTTATTTTTGGTATATAATAAATTATATACACGTTTTATTAATAAAATATATTTAAAATGTTTTTAAATATATTTTTAATTTAATTTATGATTTGATTGGATTTATTTGACATATATATATACTTGAAATATACCTGGTTTACGTTTGGTATATTTCCGGTATATATATGGTTTATATTGTTATTTCATTTAAATTCATGCATCATTGATTTTTGTGAATGAATGATTTATTTATTAATGAAGGATATCGATAGAACGTGCTACCTAGTGGGCAGCACTAGGACCGAGTACGTACCGGTACGCCTATAGTATTTAGGCTATAATACTAACTTATTTGTGGATATTGATTTGATGTGATTATTGATATGTGTGAGATGTGATTTGGGGTGTGATTGCTGGAGCTCGGTTGACCAAGTGTCTCGGGGCCAATCACACTGGCAGTCAGACTGCTGGAGCTCGGTTGACTTAGTGTCTCGGGGCCAGTCTACTGTCCAAATGGATTAAGTGGTTATATCTTGGAATAAGTGAGCCTGTATGGCTAGAGTGTTGTCTAACACTATTTCCGAGGTTGCGATATTCTAGGGTTCTATGTGATCCTTCATAAATCATGATTTTAAATAAAAGTATATAAAAATGATTTTACTGCATCTGTGTGAAATTTCCTATATATATACATATTAGATATGTATTATTGATTGTATGCATTATCATTTAGTGTGTATGTATATATATTATAGTAATTCACTCAGTGAGGTCTGACTCCCCTCCGTTGACTATTTTTCAGGAGAGTCAACTTCTTCAGACCTCAGTAGCAGGTCGATACGCCGGATTTCTTCCGCCCCGGCTTCTTTGTGTAAATTATCTACTTGAGTCTTATTTATTTTATCTAGACACTGCAGTAGTTGTGAATTAAAGTATTGGATTTCATGTATCTTATTTTTTAAAGAGATGTATTATATTGAAACTGGATTTGTACTAAAAGATTATATATCTATGAGATGAGATTTGATTTAAATCCAGTTGATGTGAATAATATTATGATATTATGATTTTTTTTATTTCCACTGCATAATATATGATTATTGTTATTATTGCATGATTTATTTTATTTTTAGGCTTGCTACGGGTTCCGGATTCGAAAGAATTCCTATTCCCTAGCGCCGGTCATGGCCCCTGTTTTGGGTCGTGACAAAGTTGGTATCAGAGCGGAGTTCTGTGTCAGGGCTTAGTTGTGTGAGTTGTGGCCCTAGTTTTTGAGTTGTGTTTTCTGTTGAACTACTGCAGTGTATTAGGTTCGAGTATGTCTTGATAAGTATTCCTTGCTTTAGTTTTCAGCGTTATTCCTCCGTTGTCTATTTTGTCTGAATCTTTCCGTTTGTCTTTTCAGTATGAGGAGGCGAGCGCGTGTCGCTCCACCGGTCGTTGAGGCCGAGGATGATGAGTCTTTTCAGGATGAGGTTTTACCTCCTGAGCCGCCAGTTAGATGTAGAGGTCGTGGCAGAGGTAGACCTCGAGGAGCGGCAGGTCACCGTAGGCAGAGAGAGTTACAGGACGAGGAGCCTATTGAGCCTGAATTTGATGTTCCTGTTCCTCCAGTTGTTCAGCTTGCCTATCAGCAGGGTATGTCTGACCTTGAGGCAGCTCTGTTCTATGCCCAAGTCGGTAGGATTGCTTTTGATGGTACTTCTGATCCTTTAGATTTTCTGCATGTGATTGAGACTAGGACTCAGACTGCTCATACTGAGTACCAGCGGATCATGATTGTTGAGTTGTCTGTTGAAGGACCAGTTGTAGATTGGTTCATTCAGATGATCCAACCCTTTATGATGACGATGATCTGGGCTCAGTTTCGAGAGCGATTCATGAGGAGATTCTGTCCAGAGCCCCTTCGTTTGAGCTATCGTCTCCGGTTGACTAGTATTTCTCGTGGAGATCGATCTGTAGAGGAGTATACCTGAGAGTT
Source organism: Mallotus nudiflorus (assembly GCA_947683625.1). Taxonomy (NCBI): domain Eukaryota; kingdom Viridiplantae; phylum Streptophyta; class Magnoliopsida; order Malpighiales; family Euphorbiaceae; genus Mallotus; species Mallotus nudiflorus. The sequence continues at coordinate 5,027,563 of CANTUR010000049.1, read as the reverse complement.
TCTTCGTCTGGGTAGATATGCTGAGGATCTGATGCGAGATCAGTATTTCGCGGTTACTACGTATGTTACTGGTTTGGGTTCAACTTTTGCTGGTATGCCTACAGCAGGTCTTACTCTGGAGTCTGTGATTGAGCTAGCTAAGGAGATTGAGCTGAGGCTAGTTAGGCAGGGAGCGATGCCTGATTATTACCAGCTAGGAGTTCAGTCTAGTGGATTGCAGGCTACTCCATATTCGAGTTTTCATGTTGGATCGAGTAGTCAACAGCGAGGTCCGATTCAGCAGAGTCAGAGACAGCAGCAGCGAGTGCATCGGAGCAGTAGACATGGCCGTGGAGGTCAGCGTAGATCGTTTAGATTTGGATCAGGTGCTTCGAGCAGCAGCAGTGGTCGTAGTTCTGGATCAGCTGCCAGCGTTTGCCAGACTTGTGGTAGAGTCCATCAGGGACCGTGTTATCTGACACCACTGACATGCTTCAGATGCGGGCAGACAGGACATTTTGCCAGATCGTGTCCTTATTCTGGGTATCAGCAGCACCAGATTCCATGATTCCCAGAGCAGTCGATTGCTAGTGCAGCACCCGTGCCATTTCAGTTGCCACCAGCCCAGCATCAGAGTTCTACTCAGTTTGTTCCACAGCAGAGTCGTGGTAGAGGTACTAGAGGAGGTGCCAGAGGTGTTGGCCAGGCTTCTACCAGTCAGCAGGGAGGTCGAGGTCAGGCCAGGGTCTTCCATCTGACTCAGCAGAATGCTCAGGCATCTAATGCAGTTGTGGCAGGTATTGTTTCTGTTTGTTACCTGGATGCATGGGTTTTGTTTGATCCGGGTGCCACGCATTCATTCATTTCTCCTATTTTTGCTTCTAAATCTTGTTGGCAAGCTTCGAGGATGGCTTTTCCTTTGTCTGTTGCCACTCCTCTGAGCGATTCCTTGGACACCGATATTGTTCTTTCTGGTTGTCCAGTTCTCGTGGGAGATAGAGAATTACCCACTGATTTGATTTTGTTGGATGTGATGGAGTTTGATGTTATTTTGGGAATGGATTGGTTATCTCAGCACTTCGCCGTGGTAGATTACAGGAATAAGGAGGTGACTTTTAGAATTCCTGGTGAAGAAGATTTTAAGTTTGTTGGTGATAGGAGTTCAGCACCTCAGAATCTTATTTCTGTTATTACGGCTAGGAAGTTGTTGAGGAAAGGATGTCAGGGATATTTGGCATTGGTCAGGGATACGTCAGTGGAGAAGTTGTCACTCACAGATGTTCCTATTGCTTGTGAGTTTCCTGATGTTTTTCCTGAGGAGTTGCCAGGTTTACCACCTCACAAAGAGATTGAGTTCTGTATAGATGTGGTTCCAGGTACTACTCCTATATCTATGCCACCCTATCGTATGGCTCCTGCAGAGTTGAAAGAGTTGAAGGAGCAGTTGCAAGAGTTGTTGGATAAAGGTTTCATTAGACCTAGTGTTTCTCCTTGGGGTGCACCAGTCTTGTTTGTGAAGAAGAAGGATGGTACCCTGAGACTGTGCATTGACTACAGAGAGTTGAATAAGGTGACAGTGAAGAACAAGTATCCTCTCCTGAGGATAGATGATTTGTTTGATCAGCTACAGGGTGCCCAGTTCTTTTCTAAGGTTGACTTGAGGTCGGGTTATCATCAGCTGCGGATTAGTGAAGCTGATATTTCTAAGACAGCTTTCTGCACTCGATATGGTCATTATGAGTTTCTGGTGATGTCTTTTGGTTTGACTAATGCACCAGCAGCTTTTATGGATCTGATGAATAGGGAATTCAGACCGTATGTGGATCAGTTTGTAGTAGTCTTCATTGATGATATACTGGTATATTCAAGGAGTATGGAAGAGCATGTATATCATTTGAGGATTGTACTACAGACATTGAGAGATCATCAGCTTTATGCTAAATTCTTGAAGTGTGATTTCTGGATGGAGAGTGTTTCTTTTCTTGGACATGTAGTGTCTAAAGAAGGTATTCAGGTTGATCCATAGAAGATTGAGGCAGTGTCTGAATGGCCTAGACCTACTTCTGTTACAGAGATTCGGAGTTTTCTGGGTTTAGCCGGGTATTATAGGCAGTTTGTGCAGGATTTTTCTAGGATAGCAGCCCCTATGACTCGCTTGACTCAGAAGAATGTTAGATTCGAGTGGTCAGAAGCTTGTGAGAATAGTTTTCAGTTGTTGAAGGAGAAGTTGACCACAACGCCAGTATTAGCTTTGCCTAATAGTGTGGATAAGTTCACAGTTTACTGTGATGCCTCTAGAATTGGTCTTGGTTGTGTGTTGATGCAGAATGGAAGGGTGATAGCCTATGCTTCAAGGCGGTTGAAGAAGCATGAGCAGAACTATCCTACACATGATCTTGAGATGGCTGCAGTGATCTTTGCTTTAAAGATCTGGAGACATTATCTGTACGGGGTGACTTGTGAGATATTTACTGATCACAAGAGCCTTAAGTACATTTTTCAGCAACGAGATCTGAATTTGAGGCAGAGAAGATGGTTGGAACTGTTAAAGGATTATGATTATGAGATTCTATATCATCCGGGTAAAGCTAATGTGGTAGCAGATGCCTTGAGTAGGAAGTCCTCAGGTAGTCTTGCTCACATCGGTGTTGAGAGGAGACCATTGATCCAGGAATTGCATCTGATGGTGGATCAAGGTCTGATGATGAAGATTAGTAGATTAGGTGGACTGCTAGCTCAGTTTAAAGTACGATCTGTACTGAGGGATAGGATTAAAGCAGCTCAGAGCCGAGATCCCATTCTGGAAGAGCTTGCAGAGAATGTTCGAGCAGGGAAGTTCACTGATTTCACACTTGATGATGATGGTGTGTTGTGGATCAGTGGTAGATTGTGTGTTCCTGATGTGGATGATTTGAGAGAAGAGATCCTAGAGGAAGCACATTCTACAGCTTACAGCGTTCATCCAGGTGTCACTAAGATGTACCACAGTATCAGAGATTTATACTGGTGGGATGGATTGAAGAAAGATGTTGCTGATTATGTTGCTAAGTGCTTGACGTGTCAGCAAGTGAAAGCCGAACATCAGAAGCCTTCTGGGAAGCTTCAGCCTCTTCCTATTCCCGAGTGGAAGTGGGAAAGGATAGCTATGGATTTTGTGGTCGGTTTACCTCGTTCGAAGGATGGATACGACTCCATCTGGGTGATTGTAGACAGATTGACGAAGTCTGCACATTTCTTGCCTGTGAAAGCCATATATTCAGTTGCTAGATTGGTGAAGTTGTATGTGAAGCATATTGTGTGCCTTCATGGAGTACCTGTGTCCATTGTGTCAGATAGAGGTTCGGTGTTTACTTCTCATTTTTGGCAGAAGTTGCAGGAAGCGATGGGCACTAGGATGGATTTCAGTACTGCTTTTTATCCTCAGACAGATGGCCAATCTGAGAGGATGATCCAGACACTGGAAGATATGTTGAGGATGTGTGTCCTGGATTTGGGAGGTAGCTGGGATGATCATTTGTCGCTTGTTGAGTTTGCATATAATAACAGCTACCATAGCAGTATTGGCATGGCACCGTATGAGGCTTTGTATGGAAGGAAGTGTAGATCCCCTCTGAGTTGGGATGAGATTGGTGAGAGAGCTTTGACTGGACCTAAGATGGTTCAGGATGCTGCAGAGAAAGTTGCCTTGATTAAGCGAAGATTAGAGACAGCAGTTAACAGACAGAAGAGTTATGCGTATCCTAGGCGCAGAGATGTGGAGTTTCAGGTTGGAGATTTTGTTTTTCTGAAAGTATCTCCGATAAAGGGTGTGATGAGATTTGGCAGGAAGGGTAAGTTAGCATCGAGATACATTGGACCGTTTGAGATTCTGGAGAGAGTTGGCACTGTTGCATATCGGTTGGATTTGCCTCCGAGTATGTCACAAGTGCATCCAGTATTTCATATCTCGATGTTGAGGAAGTATATCTCAGATCCTTCACACGTGTTGCAGCCCGACAGTGTAGAAGTGAGTGAAGATTTGATGTTTGTGGAAGAACCTGTGGCGATCGTTGATTATCAAGTTCGACAGTTAAGATCGAAGCAGATTCCGATGGTCAAGGTTCTATGGCGTAGCGACAGAGTTGAGGAGCATACGTGGGAGACTGAAGCTGAGATGCGAGCTTCTTACCCGTATCTCTTTCCTTCTTGATCTTGTTTTCTGGAATTCGGGGACGAATTCTTGTAAGGGGGGAAGACTGTAATATCCTGTGTTTTTTTAAAAATATTTTTACACTGTACCGGGATATGCAGTGTCAATAATTTCTATATATTATATAATATTTTTACGAGTTAATATGTATTTAAAACCTATTTTTAATACTGTGTTTTATCTACAATACTTTACGTAAAATTTTCCCGGGACTTGCATTTTCGGGGAAATTTTCACGTAAATATTTTAATATTAATTATTTTAAATATATTTTCGGACTTGCATGGACTCATACGTATTTTTAAAATACTAAATAAAGCCTACGTGTGTATATTTATTTAATTAGGGTTTAGTATTACCTTAATATTTTATTAATTATTTATTTGTTTTATTGTTATTTAATTAATTTTATTTAGTATAAATTATTAAAATATTAAATTTTATGTGTGTGGTGTATATTTAATGTGTGTGATTTAATATTATTTTATTATATAGTGTAAAGTATATATATATACATATATACATTAAAATTTGTCAAAATTACAAAGATTGGAAAATTACCATTCTGCCCTCGATCATCCCTTTCTTCCCCGATCACTTCCCTTCGCCGTTTCGATCGCTGCCGTGCCATTTCTTCACCGTGGGTGTGCCATCCGGTGTGCCACCACCTTCCTCAGCCTTCCTCGCCGCCTGTGGTAGCCGTTTCCAGCGTCTGGAAGTCGATTTTGGCCGGAGAAGCCGAAACTTTGGCCACCGTCGATCACACAGATTCCGGCCACCATTTTTGACACCGCCAGTCTCTTTCTTCTCCTTGAGCTCCGGTGAGTGTGATTCTAGCTTTGGTTTGAGCTTAATTGGTCTAGAATTGCTTAGGTTTCGATTTTTCCAATTCGGTCACATTAGGGTTTTTGATTTTTTGAGCTTCGAATTGATTGTTTCATGAAAACTCCCTTCACAAATGTTGATCCTAGTAGCTTAATCTACATGTTTGAATTTTTTTAGAATTTTTGGAGATTGTTTGGATTTTTTGGGTATTTTTGAATATTTTAATATTATTTTCTAATTTTTGGAAATTAATTATTTAAATTATGAAATTGGAGTTTATGGTTAAATTGGGTGTTGAAATGAATTATAGGAATTTATTTGGAATTTTTATGAATTTCTAAGTATTTATTTTTAATTATTGAAGTTTATGTGATTTTGAGAAATTAGGGTTAAATGTGTTTTTATTTGAAATTAATTGGATAATTGAGTTTAATTATTGATATTATTGATAAATATGTTGAGAAAATTAATTTTGGATAATTGTATAATTTTTGGTGAATTTTTGAAGTAGTTTAAGTATATTTATATATATAGGGGTATTTTGGTAATTTTACCCTAAATTGGCTAAAAATGTAATTTAATTGGTTTTAATAGTTATTTAAGGTATAAAAATAATTTCTACAAATTATTTGGTATTTTTAACTAATTAAAACTATTTTTCGTAAATTATTTTCAATTATATATATAATATACGGTTTTTCTAATAAAATGAGTGTTTATCGGTTTTTATAGTGTTGAAAGGTTAATTATGTAATTTCTACCTATAAAATGTATTTCTAGGTTGTAAGGATATTTTTGGTATTTCTGGAATTATTCTGTGTTTGTGGACCCCGGTCGGTGGATTGTAGTCTGGAGTCCGACCGAGGGGTTGTGAATGAGTTGTGGTGTTTATTTTCGAAGTGTATTTCTTTGCAGGGTCGGCTCTACTCTTTTGAGTAGAGAGATGTCCGTTTTACAGGGGAGGTTCTGTCGGATTTTCGATAGAATTCTCGTAAAACGTGATATCCAGTCGAACCCTAATTTCTGATTTTGTGTTTAATACTCTAGATCGAATTCTAGGATTTCTGTTAGGGTTATTCTGATGTCGGTTACTTATTTCTTGTTTAGTTGCGCCGAGATCGAGGGCTAGTGGACCAACCCTGTCGGACCCGTCTCGTGGAACGCACTAGGTGAGTTACTATACTATATATATATGCTTAGGATGCATGATTTAGAAATATATGTTTTACTTTGATTAAAATGCATAAATAATGTAATTTGTATTTAAGTATATTTTTGGTTTATTTTTGGTATATAATAAATTATATACATGTTTTATTAATAAAATATATTTAAAATGTTTTTAAATATATTTTTAATTTAATTTATGATTGGATTGGATTTATTTGACATATATATATACTCGAAATATACCTGGTATACGTTTGGTATATTTCCGGTATATATATGGTTTATATTGTTATTTCATTTAAATTCATACATCATTGATTTTTGTGAATGAATGATTTATTTATTAATGAAGGATATCGATAGAACGTGCTACCTAGTGGGCAGCACTAGGACCGAGTACGTACCGGTACGCCTATAGTATTTAGGCTATAATACTAACTTATTTGTGGATATTGATTTGATGTGATTATTGATATGTGTGAGATGTGATTTGGGGTGTGATTGCTGGAGCTCGGTTGACCAAGTGTCTCGGGGCCAATCACACTGGCAGTCAGACTGCTGGAGCTCGGTTGACTTAGTGTCTCGGGGCCAGTCTACTGTCCAAATGGATTAAGTGGTTATATCTTGGAATAAGTGAGCCTGTATGGCTAGAGTGTTGTCTAACACTATTTCCGAGGTTGCGATATTCTAGGGTTCTATGTGATCCTTCATAAATCATGATTTTAAATAAAAGTATATAAAAATGATTTTACTGCATCTGTGTGAAATTGCTTGTATATATACATATTAGATATGTATTATTGACTATATGTATTATTGACTGTATGCATTATCATTTAGTGTGTATGTATATATATTATAGTAATTCACTCAGTGAGGTCTGACTCCCCTCCGTTGACTATTTTTCAGGAGAGTCAACTTCTTCAGACCTCAGTAGCAGGTCGATACGCCGGATTTCTTCCGCCCCGGCTTCTTTGTGTAAATTATCTACTTGAGTCTTATTTATTTTATCTAGACACTGCAGTAGTTGTGAATTAAAGTATTGGATTTCATGTATCTTATTTTTTAAAGAGATGTATTATATTGAAACTGGATTTGTACTAAAAGATTATATATCTATGAGATGAGATTTGATTTGAATCCAGTTGATGTGAATAATATTATGATATTATGATTTTTTTTATTTCCGCTGCATAATATATGATTATTGTTATTATTGCATGATTTATTTTATTTTTAGGCTTGCTATGGGTTTCGGATTCGAAAGAATTCCCGTTCCCTAGCGCCGGTCATGGCCCCTGTTTTGGGTCGTGACAGTGTAGCATATAACAAGGTGAATCGAAAAATTATGTTATAGCTACTGTGTAGCATATAACTGAGATGAAGTGCAGTGTATGCAAAATGTAGACATCACATTGGAACTATATTCAAATAATAAATAAATAAATAAATAAATAAATAAATAACCTAGAAACTATATTCAAATACAAAATTCAATCCATGACATTCTATGGATGTTCATAGGTTTTGTTCTCTATAGTGAATTCATTATGTAACTCCATCCATAATCACAAACATAAACACAAAAAAAAATAATGATTTATAATTAAACAAAATAAAAATAAAATTTAAATTTAAATGAAACCAAAATAATCAAACAAAATAAATAGAAAAGGGTAGAAGAAGAGATGATTAGATGTATGCAGTATTGATTTTCTCCTCAGAGTGACATATATAATCATTGTTTTTTAGAATAGATCTTTAATGTTTTATTTTCTCTTCCCAAAAGGTCTACTGCTTCTTCTCTAAATAAACAGTATGCTAAAAATAATTTTTTTAGAGTTAAAAGCTGCGTTAAAAGAAAAGAAGAAGAAGAAGTCCCCTGCCCCAGGAGAGTTGAGCTGGGTTTATATAGAAAACCCTAGCTAAAGTCACGTATATCATTGTGACTTCTCCCATTCAAAGAGACAAAATTTTGGTTTGATAAGGACTTTTCACTTTATAAAAAATTTAGATAAATCTTGGAAAATGGATTTATCACATCATTTGACCAATTAAAAATCAGAAAACAATTTTTTATTTAATGAAAAAACCAAAGACACAGACGGAACATGATTGGAATAGTATAATCCCAATTAGGATTATATAATTTTGATGTTTTCGTTTTACTTTTAATTATAAAAAACCCCTAAAAGAATTTAAACTTTTCAATTAGGTCCTTAAAAAACATTACAATTAAGTCCTTAAAAAGCTATAATTAATCCTTGAAATTAAAAAATCAATATCCACTGATCTATTTATAATAAATTTTCATCATTGGAGACCTTTGTTGCATCCATACTCAACTATCCTGAAATTGGCTGCTTACAGTTGCCCCTTTTTGTCGTGTTTGCTTGGGAAATTATGGCTAAGCAAATAAGTGCACAATTTTAAAGCAAAGAGTTAGGATACTTGCTTGTGTGCTGTGACTATGCATGATAATATGTAGTGTTGAATGCGATTTAAGGAACACTAGAATTCCTATGGAATTTCTAGCTATAATGCCATCACTGTGTTCAGTGAATAGCGACTGACATTATGTTAAATGCATTTTGAAAACATGCTATAGTTTCGGTGGAACATATAACGATGATGTTATCACTATATTTAGTGAATAGCAATTGACATTGCATTCAGTGTATTTTGAAAACAGGCTATAGTTCATATGGAACATATAGCGGTGATGTTATCACTGTGTTCAGTGAATAGTAATTGACACTGCATTCAGTGTATTTTGAAAACATGTTATAGTTCCAATGGAACATATAGTGGTGATGCTATTATTGTGTTCAATGAATAACAGTTGACACTGTGTTTGGTGCATTTTGAAACTTGCTATAGTTTCGGTGGAACATATAGCAGTGATGCTATTACTGTGTTCATAGCATTTTGCTATATTCCCTATGGGACATTTAGCAGGTGACACTACATTCCCCATTGGATGTTTAGTGATTGTGATTTTCATTACATTTCTTGTGGGACATCCAGTAATCAAGATTTTTTCCATATTCCCTATGGGACGTTTAGTGATTGTGATTTTCACTATATTCCCTGTGGAATGTCTAGTGATCGTGATTTTCACTATATTCCCTGTGGGACGTCTAGTGATTGTGATTTTCACTATATTCCCTGTGGGATGTCTAGTGATTATGATTTTCATTATATTTCCTGCGGAACGTTTAGTGATCATGATTTTCACTATATTCCTCGTGGGATGTCTAATGATCGTGATTTTCACTATATTCCTTATGGGAGGTCTAATGATTATGATTTTCACTATATTTCCTATGGGACATCTAATGATTATGATTTTCACTATATTCCTTATGGGATGTCCAGTGATTGTGATTTTCATTATATTTCCCGTGGGACGTCTAGTGATCATGATTTTCACTATATTCCCTGTGGGACATCTAGTGATTGTGATTTTCACTATATTCCCTATGGGATGTCTATTATCGTGATTTTTACTATATTCCCTGTGGGACGTCTAGTGATCATGATTTTCACTATATTCCCTATGGGACGTCTACTATTGTGATTTTCACTATATTTCCTGTGGGATGTCTAGTAAAAATATGTTATAACTGTTGTGTAGTGTCTAGCGAATTATACTATAGTTCCTATGGAATGTCTAATAACTATGAATGAAAGTTTTGCTATATTTCTTATGGAACGTTTAGTAAAAATATGCTATAACTACTGTGTAGTGTATAGTTGAAGACAAATATATTATAGGTCTTGTGGAGCATCTAGCATATTGTGATAATGGTGTTATAGGTCCTGTGGAGTGTCTAGCAAAAAGATTTGAAATGTGCTATGACTATTGTGTAGTGTTTAGTAAATTAGATAAAAAGTGTGCTATAATTATTATGGAGTGTCTAGCAAAAAGATTTGAAATGTGCTATAACTATTGTGTAGTGTTTAGCAAATTAGATCAAAAGTGTGCTATAATTATTATGGAGTGTCTAGCTAATCATGATTTGATAATGTGCTATAACTACTATGTAGCTTCTAGCAAGTTGTGATTGTTTAGAATTTTTGTTATAACTACTGTGTAGCATATAACAAAGTGAATCTGAAAACTATGTTATAGCTATTGTATAGCATATACCAAGATGAATCTGAAAATTGTGTTATAGCTACTGTGTAGCATATAACAAGGTGAATCTGAAAATTGTGTTAAAGCTACTGTGTAGCATATAACTGAGATGAAGTGCAGTGTATGCAAAATGCAGACATCACATTAGAATTATATTCAAATAATAATAATAATAAATAAATAAATAAATAACCTAGAAACTATATTCAAATACAAAATTCAATCCATGACATTCCATGGATCTTCATAGGTTTTGTTCTCTACAGTGAATTCATTATGTAACTTCATCCATAATCACAAACATAAACACAGAAAATAAAATAAACAATGATTAGTAATTAAACAAAATAAAAATTAAATTAAAAATTAAATAAAACCAAAATAATCAAACAGAATAAACAAAACAGGGTAGAAGAATAGAGGATTGGATGGATGTAGTATTGATTCACTCCTTAGAGTGGTATAAATCACCATTTTTTTTAGAATAGATCTTCAACGCTTGATTACGAGGTCTACAGCTTCTTCTCTAAAAGAACAGTATGCCAAAAAGAACTTTTTTTAAAGTTAAAAGTTATGTAAAAAGAAAAGAAGAAGAAGTCCCCTCCCCTAGGAGAGTTGAGCTTGGTTTATATAGAAAACCCTAGCTAAAGTCACATATATCACTGTGACTTCTCTCATTTAAAGAGACAAAATTTTGGTTTATTAAAGACTTTTAAATTACTAAAAAATTTAGATGAATCCTAGAAAAGGGATTTATCACATCATTTGATCAATTAAAAATCAGAAAATAATTTTTTATTTACTGAAAAAAACCAAAAATACAGAAGGAACATGATCAAAACAACATAATCATAATCAAAATTATATAATTCTGATTAAAATTATGTAATTCTAATCTTTTTCTTACTTTTAATTACAAAAAGATTTTCAATTAGGTCCTTAAAGAAAACATTATAATTAAGTCGTTAAAAAGCTACAATTAAGCCCTGAAATTCAAAAATCAATATCCACATATCTATTTATAACAAATTTTCATCATTGGAGTCCTCTGTCACATCCACACTCAACTATCCTGAAATTGGGTGCTTACAACATGGTTATGCAAAATTTATGCACAGCTGTACGTCATTTCTCTTCAGGCATGGCCATGCATTTTTAACGCACAACTGTGTGTCTTTATTTTGAACTTGCACGACTATGTAGAATTTCCACATGGCTGCACAATATTACTTCACTTTAGAACTTGGCTTTTCTTTAAAAGTTTGACTTGCTTTGACTTCCACACCATATACTTGCCTTAATCATCACTTTGGAAGGTTTTCCATTGCATCCTAGGGATCCAAAAGTACATTAAATTACTTAAAATTAAAACAAACTTAATAAACTTAAGCAAAAATAATAAAGATAAATAAAAACCTTGCAATGAACTAAAAATGCAACTAAAATGATCATAATAATCTCATTTAGGGTGCTCAAAAAATGAAGCTTTTCACACTCATCAAATTCCCTCAGACTTAAGTCTTTGCTTGTCCTCACGCAAAACATGAAACACATCCTATTTATATGAAGAATAAAATTCATCAACTGGTTTTAACTTGACTAATCATTCTAATCTTCCTTTAATATAGAGTTTAAAAACTATAAATTAAAATAATAGCTTGAGGTCAAAGATTGAGCAAGTAACGTGTGAAGGGAAAACTCTTTAATTGAATTCATGAAGAAGAATAATTAACATCAAAGAAAAAGAAAAATAAGTAGAAATATTTTCAACATTTAGTAAGCCTAAAAAATCAACACACATAAAGCAACTAAATAGCAATTCTACTTATTTATTTATCGAAGGCTTTCCCAATCTCAATGTCCCCCACCTTTCCTGTACCACTTAGTGTGGATACCTCTAAAAAGGGTCTTTATGATACTTTTACTCTACACTTAGAGCATTGGAGTAGAAGGAGCATATAAATTTGAGAAAATTAAGATCTTATCTCCTTTTTATTTTCAACAAGTGCATTTTATGCTTCATTTTTTTTTAATTATAAGCACCAATATATGTATGGACTAGACTAGCTTAAGAGATGACTTGTATTTCTACTTGCAAACATTTTTCTCCAACATCAAGAATTAAATTCAATCATTTAATGAAAGAGTTAGCATTAAATTCATTAAAAATTAAAAATCCTTAGCCATAAATTATTTTTCTAATTTATAAGTCGAAATAAAACATTAAAGGAAGATTATTACACCTATTCAAGAAAACCATATTTGATAAAATAAACTCTATATGTGAATAAGTGTAAAAACTCAAGTGGAATGCATGAACAAAATAAAAATATGCATAACCTAAATAATCTTTTAAAAATGTAAATAAAAACCAAATAAACTACTTAAGTTCTTCAATTTGTGTTTGCAACTTTTTCGCTTTTGCTTCACATCTCATTTTGAAGCCTTCCAGCTCCATTAACAAGTCCATAATCATGTTCCTAATTCTATTATCAAAAATATCCATTAGATCTTTGGTTTTTCATCATGATCTCCTTTCTTTATTCCTCATTATTTTCCCCTTTTCTTGACTAAGCCTCACTAACATCCTCATATTAATATGTTACAACTCTTGGTGAAAGAACATCATCATGCTTCATTGTGGTTTGGCGAAGAAAATAACATATCCAAGAAGTGATATCCTTTAACTCCGTCCACTCAGTGATAATCTCAGTCTTATTGAGGTATTCTTCATCAAAGAATTCAGGTTCCAAAGGTTCAAGCTCATGCCTTGTAACTTCAAATGATGCAAAGTACATGGCTAAACCCGTGACTATATGTCCCAATATCACTGCTTTTTTTGCCTTCACTACACACCACATAGAATGGAAAACAAAATATGTGCTACACACTTTTGTTTAGTATGCATACACCACAGTATGAATAGCTTATAAGAAGAAACTCTCGTACTGTCCTTTTTTCCAAAAATGGTGTGTGACATGAACTTGTGCATTAACAAACATGAGTGACTCTGAATTAACCCACTAGTCATTACTTGTCTTTCAAAAAATTTATCCCCACTAATGATTTCATACCAAAAATTACTCACATTAAATTTGATGGAGATTGACAAATACCTCCATCAGAAAAGCCAAAAAAATCAGACATAAGCTCATAATAAAATTGGTACTCCTTCTTAAAGAATCTATAAGAAAAGACTCATAGATTTTCATCTATAATCTTTAATTTAATGTAAAACTCAATTGTTACCTTAAAGAATACATTATATTTGATTGATTTTAATTATAACCACCCCATTCTTTCACATAAATTATTAATGTATTCCTTTATTCCTAAATCAATCAACAAATTATCATCAAAGTACTTAGGCATGCTACACTTTCTTTTAACCAAAGAACATAACCTCTTACCTTCTTTTTTAGAGTAAATAGGAAACAATTCATTATAGTAATTCTTAAGGTCACGTAGCTTACCTATTCTCTTGATAGACTTCTTTCCTTTAGCACTAGTTTGTTGGTTCTTAGTTTTGGCCATACTTAAAAGAAAACAAGTTAAATTGTAAAAGAATGAAAAAAAAATGAATGTGTAATGTTAAAGCTAAAAAAATGAGCTTTAAAAAGAAGAAATAATAGTTCAAATAAACTTGAAAAGTGAAATCCTAACTGAAAAATATTATTTACAGAGATAAAATTTAATTTGAAACTTAAATAATATTAAACTCTTATCCTAAAATAAAATACAAAACCTAAAAAATAAATATAATTTAAAAATAATTTAAATCTTAGAAATAATTAAAAAATTTTAATTCTCCCCCCTCACTTATGCTCAACAATGTCCTCATTATTGTTAGAAATCAAAATTTTGAAGTTAAAAAAGTAATAATAACATTGTAGCTCAACACATGGCTATGCATCAAAGATGCCTGACTGATTTTTAATAATTCAGAATTTACAGTGGTGCACAGCTATGCGTAAAAAATGCATGGTTGTGCCCTTGCTACTCCAAATGCATTATTTGGACATTTAACTTTAAAAATTGAAGGGGCAAAGTCTTATTTTACTAAATAAAACTGAAATTGCATTAAAATAAAACTCTGAACATAACTTTTAAAGGAAAACTATAACATTACTCATAAAAATGGAAACAAGACAAACAAACAAACAACACATAAACAATAAACATCAAAAGAAATCCTAAACAAGCTAATCTAAATTGTCATTTTCTACATCATATTTAGTCTCTTCTTCATCACCTTCTTCATTATCTTCATCATCTTTATCTTCTAAAGCCTCCGGATCATCAAGTGAAAAAGGTAATGGAGTAAAATTTTAAATTTAAAAAAATGCAAGGAGGTTAAAATTTATCATTTTTATAGTATAATTCATTTCAAATGTGGCAAGGCTCATCCAATCAACTTCTTTAGCCAATCCGTCCACATTTGAGTGAATCACTCCTATTTGAAGCTCCAAATCATATATCCTTTATATAATACTCTTTAAGCTTGCCTTTTGAGCTGCTTCAAGCTCCTCCACAACTGGTTGTTGTTATGCTAGCCTTACCAAGATTTGGTTGCCATTAGCATCTCGTGCCACTAACCCCATTACTTCTATCATTTGTAAATTAAGGAGGTCATTACCTTACACTTTAAATGGCATGTTGTCTATATCAAATCCCATATATTTGGCTATAGTGGTGATTAGACCTTCTATCTTGATAGCTTTGAAAGTTTTGGTTGCCACATCCTTGAACTTCATCGTAAGTGCATGGCAAATATTGATCTTTCTATCATGCACCATGCAATAAAGGATAGTGAGTTCATTAGATGACACCACATAATCAACTTCCTTCCTTATAAACAATGAGTGTGACATTAATCGATAAAGGTACCTGAATGCGGGTGATTGAATTTTTGATTCCTTTATCACTCTAGCTTCATAAGAAGCACCACGATCACTTGTTATAGCCCTCCAAAACTCTTCCCTATCAAACTCTGTTTGAGCTTCTTCTCCTTTTGGAAAATGGAATGCATCATTCATCTTAAACACCCCAAGTGTAAATTTTTCATTACCCAACTGGAAAGAGATTTTCATTCTCCTTTCATTAAAAGAGTATGAAGAAAGGAACTCATAAATAGACCTAAAAATGAAGTGTTTTGTATAGTAACAAAATCATTCCACCTAACCCTATTTATAAAGACTAGAACCTTTTCAAGAAATCCTACCTCTCTTAATGTAGAAATGCTCATATATCAATTTGGCATAATCTTCCTATGCCTAAGCTCCTCAAATTTCTTCCTTTGAGTTTCATTTACAAATTGCAAAAAGTTGGGATAAGCTTTAATTCTTATCTCCTCCATTGCTACTCTAGGGTTGTTGGAGCTTCCTCCAACTCTTATTCTTTTAGAAAGAGGATATGATCTTTAAGACCTCTTGGATGACATCTTGATGAGAAAAATGAATTTAGGTTCTAAGGAAGAGTAATTTATACTTAAAAAAAAATTGGTGATAAGAGATTAAGAATTTTGGGGTATTTAAAGATGCATGAGGTGAAGAGAAGTGATAAGGATGATTAATTAGGATTAAATGGCTCTGAAATTTTAAAATTAGTGCATAAATGGAAGTGGAAGTGGTTAGAAGTTAAAAAGTTAGCATTAAGTAGAGAATAAAGTGATTGTGAGCGGCCTATTTTTTTTTTATTATTGTGGATTCTGTGTTTCCAAGGGACATGGTAATTTTACCGAGAAGGGACAAATGATCGGTCTCGAGAGGAACGAGATGCTTTTTTTAATTTTATGGAGTCACCACTTGATTTTTAGAAAATCGGGAAAAGAAAGGGACAACATCGGGTCACTCAATGAGTATTGCCCCTAGCAGAGTTTTTTAGGTTCAGAGGATCATATCTTCTCATTATACGATATTCAATGTATAACTACCATACACCCTAGTTTCGATAATGATAGCTTATATAACACTCACATAATACATCAAATATTGGAAGATAATAAAGTTGAAATATCATTATTACATTGCTTTTCTAATAAAATACATACAAAAAAGAAAAAGATTATGGAAAAGTAAATCTAGCTTAGATATAATGAACCTGTAAGGTTAGCACAACTATGCACAAAGGTTGCTCGATCACATGAATAATGAGATAAGTAATGGACACTTAATCACTTGAAAGAGTAAGCAAAATGTGTATAATCATGCATGTTTGTAGTGATTATTTATGCTATGATGATGTATGATAATGATATAAGGAGTGTATGATGACATCATTAGATCAGGAATATGATGACTCTAGTACAGAATATGAACTTTTAACATTACAACATGATTTTACATTTTGAAACTAGAGAATGCAAAATAATGACATAAGATGAGCACAAATAAAGTCTAAATTATTCACATAGAATGCAAATTGCCAATCTTATCACACAAGCACAATAATATTCATAAATGCTGGCGATAATAAAATAAAATGCAGTTTGATAAAATAAATATGCTAAAATGATTGTATGGTCCTCAGATTTGACTGAGCATGTGTGGGTTTTAAAGCTTTAACTTTGAGGGATTATCAAGCTTTCGTCAAGAGGTTCAAAATGACGTGTAGAATGATGCTAGTTTATATACCTTTGAAGCATGTTATGACAAAGATCAGGCTAGGTTTGGTGGAAGGGAAACCTAATAACCTAAGAAAAATGTAGTGGGAGAGCTAAAATTGTCTAGAAGTGGGTCTCCAATGCTTTCGAGCGGAAAAATTTTTGAGTGTGTATGTGTGTTTCCTCTTGCTTCCCCCCTCAAAATAGGGTGTGAATACACCTATTTATAGTGCAAAATATGAGGAAGAAGGGGGTATAGGTGTGGTCACATGTGCGTCCCTAGGACAGAGTGAGTGGCCATGCATATGGTTATGTGCACTTTTGTGTGTTACACACTTAATTTGGGGCTTTTCTGGGCTATTTTGAGGTTGGTTCCTAGGGTTTTTGGGCCTTTCAGATGCATTTCCAAAGTTTTTTTTTGTTTAATTCAGCTTGAATTTTAGTGCGTGACACCTAGAGGTGTATACGCGTATTTCTAAGTGATGGGCTAATTCTCAGGTTATTTTGGACTATTCTAGGACTACTTTTTGGGGTTTTAGAGCATTCCAGATACATTCTTAAAGTCTATTTTGTATGATTCAGCTTTAATTTTAGCGCATGACACCTAGGGTTGTTCGTGGCTAAACGCACACTTCTAGGCATTGAATGCTAATCCTTAGCTTGTTTTAGACTATTTCAGGACCACTTCTGGAGGTTTTGGAGTCTTTTGGACATGTTCACAAAGTTCATTTTTTTAAAATTAATTTTTATTTTTTCATAAAGTTAGGTCCCGGTTTGATGAAATGAACTTTGGCTCAATAAGCTACGTGTTCTGAAAGAAGATTCTTGGAATAAGCCTTTTATTCTTTTGATAATTTGTATTTCATAAGATTGAAGAGTAATTTAATGACTCGGTGATCAATTTCACACACCAGTGGGATCAGTTTGGGTTTTGGGGTTGCACACTTCAGAGGTGTTACGAATAAGCAGACTCTAGTCTTTTCAAAGTTTTATTTCATCATTGGATCGTTTTAGAGATAGTTAAATTTGAGGTATGATAGTTTTCCCCTGCTTTATGTGTGTTGCATAAAAATTCTTGAAGAGGTTCAGTGCATATGGAATGAATGTCAAATATGCTAATGTTTTGATCAATGCACACTACCATCAGGAAAGACATTAAACAAGTAAGTAAAATATGATTTAATCAGATTAACTTTAGAGTTTATTACATTATTAGTTTCAAACAAAGAAAAGTTATAGAGATCATCAATAGCAATGTCTTTAAATAGGATGTCATAAATGCTTAACTCGAGGATGGTAGAAGCTTGAGCATACTTAACAGTCTTACTCTCAGATTATAGCTCTAGATTTTTCATTAGCTCATTGATATCAATCTCAGTGACCATATCTAGTAGGTGCTTTCCCCTGAGGGTGTCATTGGAGATCTTAAACCCTGGCTTCTCGATCCCGTTGTTTACCCATCTCTTATCTTATCCTCAGTAGACTTGGGTTGAGCTATCAGCCATAAAACAAATTGACTTCTTAGCCCAGTGTCTTTTTCAGGATTGTATCTTGGACCGCATCTATTAGTCTATCCTCAAAAGTCAGGGAGTTCTATGACCTTAATGTTCCTTCCTCTTAATCTTGTTCCAGGCATATATTATATCTTTTTCATATATTATATCTTTATCATCATGGTAGCAACTTTGGGATTGACATGACTGTCTTTAATTAAAAAAACCTAAAATCCTAGTGGAACCACATTTAGATAGGCAATAATGTTGTTTGTTTTAGCAGGAATTATAACCTTCCCATTCAGAGGGAACTTAATCTTTTGATGTATAGTGGAGGGTATGCCCCTTAGTGGGTTGAACCAAGGTAGTAGGGCAAAAGTTGGAGGGATGTCCAGGATGGTAAATTCTATAACTAATTTAATATCACCCACCGTAACTATTGCTTTAAAAGTCCTAATGATTGTCTTTTTTAAATCATCATAGGCTCATATAACCACATTGGATTCTTCCAAGTTTTTAGTATTCATCCCAAACTTGTGTAGCAACCTCAGGGGGCAAACATTAATAGCAGATTCATCATCCACCATAACGCACAGAGTCTTTTTAGACTTGAAAATTTCTTGTATGAAGAGAAGGTGGTTGTACACCCTTTCCTCGAGAGGTAAATCTTCATCTAAAAAGGTGACTGCATTTGAGGGAGCTTTTATTAGAGAGGCTATCATCTCATAGGGTGAGGCGTTAGTGGTGATCTTTGCCTCATAAAGTGCCCTGACTAGGGCATCCTTTTGCTTCTTGGAGGCCATAAGTAGGTCTTAGATACTAGCTTGTGCTTGAGTCTTCTTAAGCTATTTAAGGAAAGTGTCTTCCTCTTTGACTGGAGCTTGATCACTTGTTACTTCTTTTCCTTTAAGGGATCTTTCTTTTTCTTAACAGGTTAATATACTCATCTACTGCGAGTCACATGGTTGATTGCTAGTGATGGCTTCTTAGTTGCTTGCTTATGTACTTTTGTACTAATATTCTAGTCCTAAATAATAATTTCAGAATCATCAAAGTTGTACTATATATCGATCCCCATGACTTGTAGGTTTTGAGGTTAAATAGTACTGCCCACCCCATTTTTTTTTATCAAATTCTTCTCCCCATCCTGAGGGTACTATGTTTTCTAAGTGAGTGTGAGTAGTAGGGGGTGTTGTGTACTTGACTTTATAGTTAAACTTCTTAGATGTTTGGCCTAGTAAATCCCATACTTCATGACTATTGCCTATATTTGCTTCTTATGAGTAAAGGCAATCAATTGCTTCACTGTTCATAAGAAGAGCTATATCCCTAGCTCTTTTTTGCATCATCAAGTGGGAGAGAATTTCTGGGGCATCAAAATGTATTCAAATATAGAAGGACATTGTTCATCTTCATTAAAGTCATGAGGTTCAAGAATGAGGCTCAAGAGTTTGCCTTTTAAGAACTTATCTTAGGATTCTTGGATGGCTTGGATTGATTGTTTGATAAGGTCTTCTATTAGATTAGAAGAAATCATGCTGATGGTTGGTGTAAGCATGTTTCAATAGTTTGGGAGAGGATTGGTCTTGATGTTGGGTCATTTTTTTGGGTTGTCAATCTTTCTAGAGTTAATGAGGTCTTGGATTGCATTCTTGAGGGTTCTATATGCATCAGTGGTGTGATCGAGCATTTGGTGAAAGTGGCAGAATAGGTTTTGGTCAATATAAGGGGGAAATGGGTTTGGAAGAGGTTTGGGCTCTTGAGGCTGTAAGAGGTTCTTTTGTTAAAGTCTTTGGAATATTTTGGATAGTGGGAGGTTAAAGCTTAAGAATTTTCTCAATGGTCTACTGGCATTAACAGATGGTGGATTATGAGTGTTGGGTTGGATTAGGTTTATTTCTATAGTTTAAATAAAGGTGTTTTGGATGTTTGATTTGGGTATTATGGTAAAAGGTGTTTCTAGCTTTCTGAGGTTCTTAATCTTTAATTCTGATTCCAGTTTGATGGAGAGCTTTGAACTTAGGATAATGAGGGAAGATCATCTATTTTCTGAAATGTGGTAATGCTCCTTTGATTATTAGCTCATGTATTCATCTTTAGGAGGACAGTTTCTCATTTTGACTGCCTTTCTTCGCCATCTTATGACATAATCGAAGAAAGCTTCACTGGATTTCTATCTTATGGTCTTAAGATCTCTATAAGTAATGTCTAGCTGAGTGTTGTATTCATACTACTTAATGAACTTCTAAGTTAACAATAGCCAATCACTTTTAAGTTTGTCCTTAAGGTCAAAGAACCATGCTCTTGGTCCTTCCTCTAGTGAAGTGAAGAAGAATCGAATAATATGGGATTCTGTAAGCTTTACAGCAACCATGAAGGTAGCATATTGCCTTAGATAGACCCTTGGGTCCCCTAGTCCGTTGAACTTGGCAAACTTTAGTAGTTTAAAATCAACTAGGAGTGGTTCATCTTTGAATAAGGCTAGGTCAGTGAAGCTTTTGGAGCCATGAGTTCCTGTGTCTTTAAAGGAAAATTCTAAATGAGCCATTCAGTTAGTCAACAGTTTAACCTCCTTTGCCGATTTAGGCTTAGTTATGTCAGTAATTTTTACAGCTTTTAGTGCATTTCTAAGATTTTGGTAGTAGTTATTGTCATAATCAGCTTGAACGGGAATTCCCTTTGCTTTATCTACCCTGGGGTGAACATATGTAGAAGCTTCATTCATTGGTGTATTATTCCTGTCTTGAGCATTTCTGGCTTTGATTTGGGCTTGGAGGATTTTGGCTATAGTACCATCAATGAGAAATCTTTGGATCCCCTCTTTTAGTTGATATTTGAATTGTTGATAAGAGGTATCTTTTTGGTCACTCATGTTTGAACATTGTATTCCTGTACATTTATCAAGGTTAGATAAATTAATGATGCATGATGTGTGTTTGCAAAAGAAAAGGGTGAGCATGTATGCATGGAGTGGATGCAAAACCCTATGATGAAAGATGATCATTGTTGCAAGAAATAATGGTTAGTACATGCTATCTATATGTGTGTAATGTATGCATGATTGATCTTAGAAAGCTAGTTAGTATTTCCTATATATTGAACAAACCAATAACAAGCAAGCTCTCGCTTCTAACCTTATTTCTCCATGAGGTTGTTTAGTTTCTTTTCGAGGTGGGTTTTGAACCTATAGTCATTGGGGGACTATGGTTCCACTCTCATAATTAGGTTGTTTCAATTTATATGTATAAGAACCAAAAGGTAAATTGAGGAATGATACCAAAATGTACTTCATGTAATCATATAATGTTAATGTGGGCGTTAATTTTTGGGCTTCAAATGATGCCCAAAGCCTGCATGTGCCTATATATATAGGGCCAAGGTCAATCAAAGGGAGCCTGAGTTCTTACCCCTATATCGATATTCGATAAGTTTACTAGGAGTTATGAAAGTATTATTTTATAGTTCACAGTTTGATTTGATTGATATAAAGGTCCACAATCTAGTTGAATTCCTAACCTGTTCATTTAATCTAATAAGAATAAATAGACAGCGTCTTATAGGTTTCGTCATCGAGGGATGTCATTCTTTGTTAGTTTGCATAGAATATTCAAGCTGAGGTACATGATTCTTATCATCCCTCATGCTTTGAGCTTGCACAAAGTAGATGAAAATCATATGGATCTAAGCATAAAAATTCTATAAAAACTAACATTATGACATCATTCAGTGATAGACACTAGGAGAGTCATGTCATTTATGAATATCAGGTCAAATAGACAAAGTTAGGACAAAGATAGCATGCACAACTTGGTGGAATCCTAGTGAATGTTATTACTGGCTTATCTATATGAGCTGAGTCAGGGTGAAAGGCTAAGGGTTCCTTTAGCAAGAATGCCCCCATATGACTAAGGTTATGGACTTTGGTTGGTGAGTCTATCATTCTTTTGATAACTCAATCACCCCCCTTTAGAACTTGGATTACAGACTCTGGTTAAATGGGTCCGACGAATGCACGAGTAAAGACTAAAGGTGATAATACCTATCTTCATTGCCCCATAACTTGAGTGGAATTATGGTGGCAATGTCATTTAGTATTATTAAGGTTTTAGGGACTAGTGGTGCATATATGATGTGTAGTGCAAATACAATGGTGAGGGGCTTTATACAATTGGGTATTGCATAATGAGAAATAGTCATTTTGAGTTGTTATCTCTTACTTAGAAAGTCCTCAGTGGAGTCACCACTATAAGTGACTCATTTTTTTATGGATGCTGTGTGGCAATTTTATCAAGTACCAACAAACGATTAGTCTCGGGAGGAATAAGACACTTTTTTCTTTATTTTATGGAGTTGCCACCTGATTTTTAAAAAATTGGAAAAAGAAAGGGACAACATCAGGTCACTCAACGAGTATTGCCCTCAGTAGAGTTTTTCGAGTTCGGGGGATCACATATACTTTTATGACTATTTCTTATTATACGATATTCAATGTATAGCTACTGTAACACCCTAGTTTTGGTAATGATAGTTTGTATTGCATTCACATAATACATCAAATAATGGAATATAATAAAGCTAAAATATCATTATTACATCACTTTCCTAATAAAATACATATAAAGGAGAAAAAGATTATGAAAAAGTAAATCTAGCTTAGATATAATGAACCTACAGGGTTATCACAACTATGCACATAGCTTGTTTGATCACATGAATAACAGGATAGGCAATGGGCACTCAATCACTTAAAAGAGTAAGCAAAATGTGCATAATCATGCATGTTTGAGTGATTATTTATGTTATGATGATGTATGATGACAATATAAGGGGTGCATGATGACATCATTGGATCGGGAACATAATGACTCTAGTTTGGAATATGAACTTTTCACATCATTGATATTTACAACATGAATTCACATTTTGAAACTGGAGGATGTAAAATGATGACATGAGGTGAGCAAAAATAGAGTCTAAATTATTCACATAGCATGCAAATTGCCAGTCTCATCACACAAGCACAATAATATTCATAAATATTGGTGAAAATAAAATAAAATGCAGTTAAATTAAATAAACGTGCTAAAATGATTGTATGGTCCTCAGATTCGACTGAGCTTGTGTGGGTTTTGAAGCTTTAGCTTTGAGGGATTATTAAGCTTTCACCAAGAGGTTCAAAATGACATGTAGAATGATGCTAGTTTGTATACCTTTAAAGTGTGCTATGTCAAGGATGAAGCTAGGTTTAGTGGAGGGGAGACCTAATAACCAAAGAAAAACACAGTGGGAGAGCTAAAATTGTCTGGAAGCAGGTCTCCAGCACCTTTGAGCAGATAAATTTTTAAGTGTGTGTGTGTTTCCTCTTGCTTACCCCCTTCAAAATAGGGTGTGGAGACACCTATTTATAGTAAAAAATGTAAGGAAGAGGGGGGGGGGTATAGGCATGGTCACGCACATCCCTAGGATAGAGCTCGTGGCCATGCATGTGTGCGCACAGTTACGCGCACTTTCGCACATTACACACTCAATTTAAGGCTTTTTTGAGCTATTCTAAGGTTGGTTCTTAAGGTTTTTGGGTCTTCTGAACATGTGTTTAAAGTCCATTTTGAATTTAGCCTTAATTTTAGTGCATGACACCTAAGGGTGTATAAGTGCACTTCTAAGAGACGCGCAATAATTCTCGTGTTTTTTTGGACTATTTTGGGGACCACTTTCAGGGGTTTTGGAGCCTTTTGGATGCATTCCCAAAATCTATTTTTTCTAATTCGAGTTCAATTTTAGCACGTGATACCTAGGAGTGTTTGTGGCTATACACGTACTTCTAGGCAATATGCGCTAACCCTCTGCTTGTTTTGGACTATGTCAAGATCACTTTCAGAGGTTTTAGAGTCTTTCAAATGCATTCTTAAAGTCTATTTTTTCAAAATTGATTTTTATTTTTTCACGAAGTTGGGTCCTGGTCTAATGAAATGAACACCAGGTCAATAAGCTACATTTTCCAAGAGGATATTCTTAGAATAAGCCTTTTATTGTTCTAATAATTCATGTTTCATAAGATCAGAGTGCAACTTAATGGCATAGTGATCGATTTCGCACACTGATAGGATCAGTTAGGGTTTTAGGGTTGCACACTTTAGAGGTATTATGAACAAACAGACTCTAGTCTTTTTGAATATTTATTTCATCATGGACCTTTTTAGGGATAGTCAAATTTGAGGTATGACAGTGATGCTAAAAATTAAGTAGACCTCGATGCATGGCTGTGCGTGAAAAATGCAAGCCCATGTATCAGATTTTTAGGGGTTTTTGCTTATGAACAGGTATGGCTGTGCATAAAATATGATTGGCCATGCCTGATAAGGTTTAAAATTTTGTATTTGGCATGGCTGTGCATGAGAAATGCATGGCCATGCCTAAGTTATAAAAACTTAGCATTTTCTTACCCCCTACAGGTCAAATGGTTGCATAAGTAGGGTGCACAACCTTATGTATACACAATTAGCATAAAATTTAAATTGATACACAACATAGCACAAATCCACATAAACTACATCAATTAATCACATATTTACATAAACTTATACGTACAAACCACTCCAAGATGCTCCTCTTCATCCTTAATTCCTAAAAAATAAAAGTAACAAAAATTAAAAATAGCTTAAGAAAGAAATAAATTAAAAAAATAAAAATAAATAATTCTTCGTTTAACTCCCAAGCAGCGCTTGTTTAAGGTCCTTTAGCTAGACCATTGCTTCATAATGTACTTGTATCAATTAAGTAAGCAACCTGGTTAAAATTAACCATTTTGCTCCTAAAGTACATCTTCAATATTTGATTATTGACTTTAAGCTTCTCTCATTGAGTGTTAATCATCTCCATAGCTCTATGAGGAAACATTTATAACATAACGAAAGGTCCAGATCATCCAATCTTCAATTTTCTAAGAAACAACCTCAGTCTAGAGTTGAAAAGCAACACCTGGCCTCCTTCTTTAAAAGGGTTTTTCTTTATATTAGAATCATGCCACCTTTTTGTTCTTTATGGTATATTATAGAATTTTTATATAAAGATTTTTTTATTTCCTCTAATTCACTCAATTTTAATATCCTTCTTTCAACTGCTCTTTTGAAGTCGAAATTCAATGCCTTAACCGCCTAATAGGCTCTATGCTTTGACTCCACCTGATAGACATACTTTACCATAAACCAACCTAAATGGAGAAATTCCAATAGGTGTTTTATAAGCTACTTTGTATGCCCATAAAGCATCATCAATCTTTCGAGCCCATTCTTTCTTAGGTGTTTTGCTCACGATTCTTTCTAAAATTTTCTTTAATTCTCAATTACTTACCTTCGCTTGAACACTTCTTTAAGGGTGATAAGGTTTTAATACTTTATGTTTCACCCCATGTTGAGTCAAAAGTGTTTCCATATTCTTATTACAAAAATGCATCTCCATCACTAATAATGACTCGAGGTATTCGAAATCGAGAAAAGAGTTTCTTAAAAAACTGACAAACAATTCTTGCATCATTGACCGAGCAAGCTTGAGTTTCTACCCATTTTGACATATAGTCCACACAAGTAAGTATGTACTTATTACCTTCAGACATTGAAAATGGCCTTATAAAGTCTATACCCTAAACATTAAATATATTAACCTCTAAAATACCATATTGAAGCATTTCATCCTTTTTTAAAATGTTGCCACTTTTTTTACATGCATTATAACTAAGAACACAGGTTTGAGCATCTTGAAAAAGTGTAGGCTAGTAAAATCCTACCTTGACAGTTGTCCTTTGTGGTCCAAAATGTCCACCACTTGCCATCCCATGGCAATGTTGCAAAATTGAAATAGTTTCCTTATCTGTTATGCACCTTTTAGCCGTGACATCATTGCACAACTTCCATAAGAAAGGATCCTCCTATAAGTAAAATTTGAATCACGAATTAGCTTCTTCTTTTATTAAGTGAAATGTTTTGGCAATTTCCCATATGAGGCCAAATTCGTAATGTCTACAAACCAAGGAGTTTCCATGACCTCTATAGCTAAGAGCATCTCATCTAAAAATATTTCCTTGATAGGTTCTTCATCATCACTTCCTCACTCCAATTCCAATTTTGACAAGTGGTCTACTATAACATTCTTTAATCCTTTTTTATCTCTAATTTCAATGTCAAATTCTTATAGCAAAAAAACCCAACTTATAAGCCTTAGTTTAGAATCCTTCTTGTTCATCAAGTACTTTAATATTGCATGATCCATGTACACCACCACATTGGAACCCAAGAGATATGACCTGAACTTGTCAAATGTGAAAATGATTGCTAACATCTCCTTCTCTATAGTGGCATAATTGAGTTGTGCATCTATTAATATCTTGTTTGCATAATGGATCACATGTAACTTGTTCTCCTTCCTTTAGCTAAACACAGTTCCTATTGCATGATCACTTGCATCACATATTATCTGAAATGGTAGGTTCCAATTTGGTGCCACCAATATAGGAGTTGATATCAAAGCCACTTTTAACATGTCAAAAGATAATTTCCACTTATTAGTTAAAATAAAAGGTGAATCTTTCTCAAGAAATTTACAAATGGGTTTAGAAATTTTAGAAAAACCCTTAATGAAATGCTAATAGAAGCCTGCATGGGAAACTTCTGACTCCCTTGACATTTATAGGATACTATAGCTTCTTAATAGTCTTTACCTTTACTTTGTCCACTTTAATGCCTTGAGTTGAGATATTGTGATCAAGAAAAATTCCTTCATCCACCATGAAATGGAACTTTTCCTAGTTTAGCACCAAGTTTGTCTCTTCACAATGAGCTATAACCTTTTCTACGTTTTCTAAAAAATGTTTAAAAGAATTCCCATAGACTGAGAAATTGTCCATGAAAACCTCTATGATTTCTTCCACATAGGTTTGTAAAAATTGCCATCATGCACCTTTGGAATGTTATAAGAGCATTACACAACCCAAATGGCATCCTTCTATAAGAAAATGTGTCATAAGGACATGTAAAAGTTGTTTTCTCTTAATGTTCTAGAGCTATAATGATCTGGTTATATCCTGAGTATCCATCCAAAAAATAATAGAAAGCATGTCTTGTAATTCTTTCCAACATTTAGTCGATGAATGGCAATGGAAAGTGGTCTTTTTTTATGGCTAAATTTAGCTTCCTGTAATTAATACACACTCTCTCTATCCATTTACCACTCTTGTAGGGATCAATTCTCCTTCCTCATTTTCCATAATGATGATTCTACCTTTCTTTGGTACATATTGAATTGGGCTCACCCATGAACTATCTAAGATTGGATAAATAATTCCAGCATCCAATTGCTTGAATACCTCCTTTTTCACTACCTATTGCATGTTTGGATTAAGCCTTCTTTATCTCTCAATGGTTGGCTTATGATTATCCTCCATCAAGATTTTGTACATGCAATATGAAGGACTTATTCCTCTTATATTTTCACCAACAAATCCTTTTACTCTTGGTTTAGTTTAGAGGATATGATCATAGGTAATTGTAAGCACCCAATTTTAGGATGTAATTATGCACGTGTGCGATGAAAGCCCCTATCATGAAAATCTAATTGAGAATTGATCTCTAGTGTTGATTTTCATGATTTAAAGGACTAAATTGCAATGTTTTGTGGTTTTAATTACAAATTTGGTTTTTTAGGGATTTGATTATAGAAATTAGAAACTTTTGAGGACCTTTTTTATAATTTAATTGAAAAAAGTCAGTCAGCATTTAATGCTGACTAGCATTGTGTAATGCCAATTGGCATTATATAATTTCAATCAGCATTACGTAATGCCGATTGGCATTAGGCAATGCCAGTCAGCATTATAGGGTGAAATTCAGCATTCTGGCTAAAAAGTGATTTTTATGCAATTTTTTACGTTGATTTTGTCATTTTTCATTTTTTTCATTGGTCCAGGACACCACATGTTTGCTATGAATATTTAATTTTTCAAAATCCTATCACTTATCATCTAATTATCCTAATTTTGAAAATTCAAAAAATAAAATGTAGATTAAGAGACTCCTAATCTCGCTCCTAACTATCATGCAACTTCTTTGCATGATCACAAGAGCTAAGGTGGTCTGGCTTTAAAAGCTAGAAGGATGGGCTGAAGAGAAAAAATAAGGTGGAGAGAGTCTATGAAAAAAATAGCTACTAGAAAACCCTAAAGAAGAAGAGTTGCAAAAAAAAAAAAAAACTAGAAAAAAAGCCTAATTAGCTATTGCGAAAAAAAACCTTTTGAAAAAGTACGTTCCTTGCTTTAAAGTCCAGAGAATCAATAAAAACTACAGATTCAATCTTAAAACAGTGAAAATCCTAATCTAAGGGGCCATCATATTACATTGCACAACATTTTTTTCTTTTTTTTGTTTTTTTTCATTTATTTTTAATTATTGATTGAATACTTATTGATTAACTTTTTTGGTTTTATTTTGTTTTTGATCCTTACTCTGTGGTACTGTAGAGGTGAGGTTGGAGATATGTGATTTTGGGCAATAACCATTGGAATGCTATGGATTAAGACCTATAAAACCCCCGTAGGATTTAGGATTTATGATTTTTGCATTCTTTTAATTCGATTTTGCTTTGGGTTGTAATTAATTTGAGTTTAATTTCTATACAATAGTGTGTAATAGCCCCAATAATGGGAAATAATTGAATTTTATATTCTTTGGACTAAAATTGATTAGTAATTTAGGTTCAATTAGGTAAAATTCAATTAAAATTAATTATGGCAGTAGATTAATTTAGGGTTGCATGTAAATTGATTTAGTTTTTTTTAGAATATCATATAAATCATGTGTTTAATATGACTTTGTTATGATTTTTTTTTTGGGTTTTGTTTTTGGATCTTTTAGTACTTTGGGCCTTAAGCCTACGTTAGGTCCAAACCCACTAAATAAAAAATAGGCTTAAAAATGGTTTAGGTTAATTAATTAAAATCAATTTAGGCCCATTAGATTAATTTAGACTTAGGCCCATTTTTAGGTTAACTAAATTAATTTAGACTTTAGCTCAGCCCATTAATTCCATTTCTTTAAAAAAAAATAAACTTAGGACCATTTTTTCATTTAAGTTAAAATCAGGTTAGAATTAGGCGCACTAATTAATTCATTTCTTTAAAATTTGTAGACTATAGGCCCATTTCTTTAGTTAAATTAAATAGACTTAAGTTTACTAAAATTAATTAAAAATGTAGGTCTTTCTGTAGTCCAATTCACTTGTGAATAAAAATATGTAGAATTAGCTAACTTTAATTAACCTAGTTTAGACTTAGGGACGCTGCCTTTTGTATGCATTTTTTTTTCATGTAATTTTATGACCTATTGCCTTTTTGGGTTAGATGAATGTTTAATTAGGGTTTAAATAAAATTGCATGTAATTAGAGAATAAAATAGTAATTCATAAAATAAATGTAAATGAACACAAGACTGAAAGAAGTTAGTATTCCATTCCTAGAATCTCCTGGTTATGGTGCTAGCTTTCTTTTAGAGAATCAAGTACCACCTTTTGATTTGTCCCAGTGATTACCCTGGGTGGCAACTCCTCATCTCCATGCCATGTCTTTGTGACAATGGTTAGTGTGTTCTTTAGGGCCTTGAGCCCAAACAGTGTCGCGGTTGCTAAAATCTTGGATGTGCTCTAAACCCCACCGACTATAGTGGTGACTCCACTAGGGATAAGAGATACTGATTCTACTTATGTTCTTTAGAATTATTTTATTCTTTGCATTCATTATGCATGTCCCTATTAAACTGATGGTGTTGGTTTATGATTCCATTATTCCACTAGCTTTATGGAGTTGTAAATTAGCTAACCATCACTCTTAGCCTTAACTCGGTTCAAGAGAGATTACCAAGGTCATCTGACTAGAGTTTGTAACCGAAGTCCTAAAGGGGGGTAGTCTTCTCTTGAGTTTGCAAAGTATGCCGAGCTCCTCTGACCTTGGTTTGTAACTCAAGTATTAAAGGAGGGCATCTTGCTAAGGGAACCTTGACTTTTTCACCAAACTCGAACCACATATAATGGCTTAGTTACTTCCCCTAGGATCTACCCAAATTGCTTGTATGCTTTTTTTCCATGAGGTATTTCTATCTATAAAAGCCTAGGCCCATACTTTTGAAGCCCCTTGGGGTAATGAAGATTAGGCTAGACCTTTATACTTAAAAATATTATTTCTATGCTTATTACCATGTGATATTTCTATCTATAAAAGCCCAGGCCCATACTTTTGATGCCCTTTGGGGTAATGAAGATTGGGCTAGACCTTTATACCTAGAAATGCTATTTCTATGCTTTACTACTTTAAGAGAGATCTGGCATGCACGTCGGTCCCTGATATCCCCCATTAATATTAAGACCAAGATAAAAAAATCCTAGGATAAGAGACTCGCCATTGAACACGTGTGTGGGATTAATAAGGTTAAAAGGATGTATGTTGTACACTTTATTGATTCTTATTACTTCCTACTTATTGCATAGCCTGTGCATAATGCTTACATGTATCTCATTCATTATACTAACACCCTGTTTTGCAGCCATCATAGATACATCAGGGTCTTCTCGTATTTGGGGTCGATGAGGTGGCAGAATAAAAAGAATGAGTCAGAGTCCTAAAGCCTTAGCAAAGGAAATCCTGAACAGACTAGATAGACTGGAAAGAAGCCCTATCAACCCACTTTACTTGGAAGCTGAACCAACGTAACCTAAATCTAAACAAATGGAACAACAACAAGGGAATTGGACCTTAGAAGACATTAAGGTAGCTCTGATGGATGACATAAGGGCTATAATGGAAGATGAACTGAGATAGGTTTTATTTGGATTGATGCAACCTGCTACTGCTGTCATACTACCACTTGTAATTAATCAACCACCTACTGCTGTAGCTATCCCACTTGCTACAGATGCTCCACCTGTTACCAATAATGCTAGGGGAAACTTGTTGCTAGAAACCCACTTTGTTATGGAGCAACCAACACACCAAGTTCAAAGAATTCAACATGATGAAGATGAGCATGGTTAAGAAGGCAAGGATCAAGTTCAAGAGGTTTTGAGTCCAATCAGCATGCCTCAAAGACCTATAACAAGGTCTCAATCTAAGAAGATTCAAGAAGCCTTAATCCATCATCTACAAGGCTTTGTGAACTTAGCCAGTGAAAGTTTACAAGGACACTAAAGCTTTGTGCCAAGTGCAGCTCAAGTTCAATACAACTTAATTCAAGTCCAAGTTATTAATAGGTTTAATTATGTTAAATAAGGGATGGACAAATTTGTTCTTTTAAAAGCCCATTAGTTTTAGTTAGTTTAATTATTCTTAAAATAGGAAGTATGTCAAAATTCCTATTTGAGGTCTGATTAGATTAATTTCCTTTTTTTGTGATTAGGGTTATTAGTTTTCCTTACTCACTAAGGAAAACCTTGTAAAGGCTATATATATATGCCTTGGATGAATTTTATTATTTAGAATTGAAGTTTTATAACCTAAAGGCTGTTTTGCTTTTATCTTTGTGTTCTTGTGTAGAATACATGCTTTAAGGAACATTCAAGTAGATTGATCATCTTCTTGTGGAGTGTTTCAAAATTGGAATTTAGAAACGAGTTTTCTTTATTCTAATTCTTTGATCATCTAAGTAATATGATTTCTAACCATTCTTAGGGGTTGTTGCTGAATTGACTATTGGGGTTTTCAAGTTAATGCTTCGGGGGTTCGAATACATAAAGGGGTTCTCAAGCTTATTCTTAGAGGTTCCGTATCATTTGGGATTAGAGCTTTGGCTCTAGATCAGGTTTTATCTTTTATAATTTTTATTCTTAATCCTGATTTCTTATGTTTTTCTTATTCTTTTAAAATCGTTCTTATTTTTTTTTCTTCATTCTTGTGTTTTGTTCTTTATTCTTATTTGTTAGTCTTGATCTTTTTTTTTCCTTTAGGTCAGTCAATTGTTTTGCATTCTGAAATTTAGATTTGTGTTCATAGTTGAAAGTTTTTTTTTTAAAAAAATTCGTGCAAAAAAAAGAGAAGAAATTTGAAAAAAAAAGAAGCAAAAAAAAAATTCGTGAAAAAAAGAGAAAGTTATTAAAAAAGGAAGAATTGAGATTCTTGATTGATTTATATCCTAATCAGGTCTGATTTACATTTTCTTCCATTCCTTGCTCATTAAGGAATATTGTTTGAGTGATTAATATCCTCATTAGGTCTGATTTAGGTTTCCTAATCCTATTTGGTTTATAATTGACATATCTAACTAGATCTTGTCATATCTTGTATTACTTGTCTATTAAGGATTTTGCATATCTTTACAATACTTGCTCATTAAGGAATATTACTTATTGAGGCAGATTTGACTTTTCTCCTTAAAATAACTTCTAAATTCATTTTCTTTTCTATTCTAGAAGATCTTTGTATTTCTTTCACATGTATTTTGCATCTTTTTGAGTTTTCCTATTTTATTGCTTCTGAATTGCTGTTTTTTTTAACCGAATTGCCTCAAACTTGTTTGAAAATTTCACTTTTGAAAGTTCTACTTGAATATTGCTTTAATCTAATTGATTTTTTCTAAAAGTGTGATTCACCTAAGAACATAAAAGAATTAGCTTAAGTGGTGAGAGGAAGACGAGTGAAACATCAAATTGAGTTAAACACGAGTGACCACCCCCATCATTTGAGTGCAAACACGTGAGGGAGTGCTTATGAGGATTTAAATTATTATTTTTTTTATTTCTAACATTCTTTTACAGCAATGTCAAACCAAGGTGAAAATAAAGGTGAGGGTAAAGTTGATGAAACTTTGCTACGTGAGGCTCAACAAAGGCAATTTGCACGTATGAATACAAATTTTGAGATTATAATGGAGAGATTAAACCGCATGGATACAAGGCTAGGAGCGGTTGAAAGGGCAACAACACCAAACCGTAATGAGGAAATAGAAGGCAATGTTGACAATGAGGATGAAGATGAGGCCTATACAGAAGTAGTACCAAGAGGTGGAGGTAGACAAGGCCGAGGTAGAGGAAGAGGAAAGTTACAATCGGTTCCATACAATGGAAGAAATCGAGGCAATAAAGATGATGTAGATCGAAATTTGGGAAGCATCAAACATAAGATACCTAACTTTCAAGGTAAATCAGATCCAGAGTCCTATTTACAATGGGAGAAGCAATTGGAGCTTATATTTGATTGCCATCAATTTAGCGAGGAAAAGAAGGTAAAATTGGCGGTTACTCAATTTTCTGATTATGCTATTGCTTGGTGGGACCATTTGGTGATTAATAGGCGAAGGAATTTGGAGTACCCCTTGATAATTGGCTTGAGCTCAAGGTTGTAATGAGGAAGAGATTTGTGCCAAAACACTATCATAGGGAACTTGTACAAAAACTTCAAGTTCTTAAACAAGGTAGTAAGAGTATGGATGATTACCATAAAGAGCTGAAGATGCTCATGACTAGGGCTGATATAGATGAAGATGTGGAGATCACTATGGCATGCTTCTTGGCTGGTCTAAACAAAGACATATATGACCGAGTAGATTTACACAAATATGAAGATTTAGAAGAGATGGTGCACATGGCTGTTAAGATAGAAAGGCAACTCCAAGGAAGAGGGGCGACAAGGTACAATTCCAAATCCTATTCTAGTTCTAATTTTAATTGGAATAAGGATGGAAAGAGTAATTATAGGGGTGGGAATAAGGTTGCTCATGAGGTTGCTAAAGGGAAGGCAGATTCGGTCTCTAAGGACAAAATCAAAACCGATTAGCCTAAAGGGAGAAATAGGGACATTAAGTGTTGGAAGTGTCAAGGAGTAGGTCATGTGAGCAAAGATTGCCCTAATAAGAGAACTATGACCATAAGGAATGGGGAAATTGTGACTGATGAAGAAGAGGGCAATAATGAAAGTGATGAGGACGAGATGCCTGAATTGGAAAGTTGTAGTAATGGGAGTATAGAGGAGCCAATCAAAGGTGACATGCTGGTTACAAGGCGTGCTCTTAGTACTCAAATAAAGGAACATTTCATTGAAGAGCAACGAGACAACTTATTCCATACAAGGTGTCATGTGTAAGGCAAGGCATGTCTTATGATTGTTGATGGAGGGAGTTGCACCAATGCAGTGAGCTCATTCTTAATTAGTAGATTGGGGCTGTCTACTATACCACACCCATGGCCATACAAACTTCAATGGCTTAATGATTGTGGAGAGGTCAAGGTAAATAGACAATCTATTATTTCCTTTTCAATTGGTAAATATCATGATGAGCAATTGTGTGATGTAGTTCCTATGCATACTGGAGATATTTTTCTTGGTAGACCATGGCAATTTGATAGAAAGACCAAGCATGATGGGAACCTCAATTGGTATCACTTTACCAAGGATGGGCGCAAGATCATATTAACATCGCTTTCTTCAAAGGAGGTGTATGAAGACCAATGTAAAATGGAAAGAATGAGAGTAGAGGCTGAAAAGAAAGAAAAAGAGAGTAAGAAAAATTCTTTAGAGAGTGAAAAGAAAGAGGGAAAAACAAAAGAAGAGATTCGGCCTAGAGAGAAAAAAGAAAAGAATTTGAGTTTAATAGCTAGGACAGGTGAGGTTAGACAGGCCTTGTATGCTAATCGGCCTATATTTTTACTTTTGTACAAAGGGGCTTATTTGGAAACTAATGAACTTAACCCATCTTTGGCTAGTGTGTTGGTTGATCTTTTGCAGGAATTTGAAGATGTGTTTCCCAAAGAGATGCCTAGTGGATTACCCCCAATTAGAGGCATAGAACATCAAATTGACTTCATTCCTGGGGCAGCCATACCCAATCGACCAGCATATAGAGCAAATCCAAGAGAAACAAAGGAGATCCAATCACAAGTGGAGGAGTTGCTAGCTAAAGGGTATGTGAGGGAAAGTCTTAGTCCTTGTTCGGTTCCTGTCATTCTTGTGCCAAAGAAAGATGGAACATGGAGGATGTGTGTGGATTGCAGAGCCATCAATAAAATCATTGTAAAGTATCGTCATCCTATTCCTAGATTAGATGATATGCTTGATGAGTTATATGGTTCTTGTTTGTTCACTAAAATAGACTTGAAATCTAGTTATTATCAAATTCGAATGAATGTTGGTGATGAATGGAAAACAGCTTTTAAGACTAAGTATGGGTTGTATGAGTGGCTTGTTATGCCCTTTGGTCTTACTAATGCACCTAGCACATTCATGCGATTGATGAACCATGTGTTGCGAAATGACTTAGGTAAATTTGTTGTTGTTTACTTTAATGATATTCTAATTTACTCTAAGTGTTCAAATGATCATGTTATGCATGTGCGAATTGTACTAGAAACACTTAGGCAAGAAAAGTTGTATGCAAACCTTAAAAAGTGTAGTTTTTACATGAATAAGGTTAATTTTCTTGGTTTTTTTGTATCTAGTCAAGGCATAGAGGTTGATGAAGAGAAGGTTAGGGCTATCAAAGAGTGGCCAAAACCTAAAAATGCTAGTGAGGTGAGAAGTTTTCATAGGCTTGCTAGTTTCTATAGGAGATTCATTAAAGATTTCAACACTATAGTTGCACCTTTGAATGAATTAGTTAAGGAAAATGTTGGATTTGTTTGGGGTGATGCACAAGAACATGCATTTAATGAACTTAAGGCAAAATTGTGTAATGCACCTTTCCTTGTTTTACCTAACTTTGATAAAACTTTTGAGATTGAATGTGATGCTAGTGGCATAGGGATTGGAGCTGTTTTGATGTAGGATCAAAGACCACTAATGTATTTTAGTGAAAAGTTAAGTGGGGCAACCTTGAAATATCCAACTTATGACAAGGTATTATATACATTGGTTCGAGCTTTGCAAACATGGCAACATTATTTATGGCCTAGGGAGTTTGTGATACACACTGACCATGAAAGTTTAAAGCATTTGAAGGGTCAAGATAAGCTGAACCGTAGGCATGCCAAATGGGTGGAGTTCATAGAAACATTTCCATATGTGATTAAGTACAAGCAAGGTAAAGAGAATGTGGTTGCTGATGCATTATCTAGAAGGTACACTTTACTTAACTCTCTTACTGCTAAATTATTAGGTTTTGAGTTTATAAAGGAGTTGTATCCACATGATGATGATTTTGGTGATATATATGCATCTTGTGACAATGGGGTTGTTTCAGATGATTTTTACTTGTTTGATGGTTTCTTGTTTAAAAGACATAGATTGTGCATTCCTAAGTGTTCTATAAAGGAATTACTAATTAAGGAGGCATATGGAGGAGGCTTAATGGGGCATTTTGGGGTAAATAAGACCTATGATATGCTATTAGAATATTTCTTTTGGCCCGGTATGAAACATGATGTGTATAAAGTTTGTGATCATTGCATTACATGTAGAGAGGCTAAGTCTAGGTTGAAACCGCATGGGTTATACACACCATTACCTATTCCTAGTGAACCTTGGATTGATTTGTCTATGGATTTTGTGGTTGGATTGCCTAGAACTAGGAAAGGTCATGATAATATCTTTGTTGTGGTTGATAGATTTAGTAAAATGTCTCATTTTATACCATGTCATAAAACTGATGATGCTAAGTTGATTTTTGATTTGTTTTTCAAAGAAGTTGTGCATTTACATGGCATACCTAGGAGCATTGTTAGTGATAGGGATGTTAAGTTTTTGAGTCATTTTTGGCGTGTGTTATGGGGAAAGTTAGGAACTAAGCTATTGTTTACAACTACTTGTCACCCTCAAACCAATGGGCAAACTGAAGTAGTTAATAGGACTTTGATTACTTTGCTTAGGGCAATCATAGAAAAGAACATTAGGATGTGGGGGGATTGTTTACCATTTGTGGAGTTTGCTTACAATAGGGTTGTTCATAGCACTACTAATTGCTCTCCATTTGAGATTGTTTATGGATTTAATCCACTTACTCCTATTGATTTATTGCCACTGCCACCTAACAATTTTGTGAGTGTTGATGCTAATTCTAAGGCTGATTTGGTGAAGAAGTTACATAAGCAAGTTAAGGAGAGGATTGAGAAGCAAAATGCTAACGTAGCTTCACGTGTGAACAAGGGAAGGAAGCCAATGATTTTTCAGCCTGGAGATTGGGTTTGGGTGCATTTTCATAAAGAAAGGTTTCCACTTCAAAGGAAGTCTAAGATAAACCTAAGAGGAGATGGTCCTTTTCAAATACTTGAAAGGATTAATGACAATGCATACAAAGTGGACCTACCTGGTGAGTATAATGTTAGTGCTTCATTCAATGTGGCTGATTTGAGTCCTTTTGATATAGGTGATGCTTTAGATTCGAGGACGAATCCTTTTGAAGAGAGGGGAAATGTTATGGAGCATCCAACACACCAAGTTCAAAGAATTAAACATGATGAAGATGAGCATGGTGAAGAAGGCAAGGATCAAGTTCAAGAGGTTTTGAGTCCAATCAGTATGCCTCAAAGACCTATAACAAGGTCTCAATCTAAGAAGATTCAAGAAGCCTTAATCCATCATCTACAAGGCTTTGTGAACTTAGCCAGTGAAAGTTTACAAGGACACTAAAGCTTTGTGCCAAGTGCAGCTCAAGTTCAATACAACTTAATTCAAGTCCAAGTTATTAATAGGTTTAATTATGTTAAATAAGGGCTGGACGAATTTGTTATTTTAAAAGCCCATTAGTTTTAGTTAGTTTAATTATTCTTAAGCTAGGAAGTATGTCAAAATTCCTATTTAAGGTCTGATTAGATTAATTTCCTTTTTTTGTGATTAGGGTTATTAGTTTTCCTTACTCACTAAGGAAAACCTTGTAAAGGCTATATATATATATGCCTTGGATGAATTTTATTATTCAAAATTGAAGTTTTATAACTTAAAGGCTTTTTTGCTTTTATCTTTGTGTTCTTGTGTAGAATACATGTTTTAAGGAACATTCAAGTAGATTGATCATCTTCTTGTGGAGTGTTTCAAAATTGGAATTTAGAAACGAGTTTTCTTTATTCTAATTCTTTGATCATCTAAGTAATATGATTTCTAACCATTCGTAGGGGTTGTTGCTGAATTGACTATTGGGGTTTTCAAGTTAATGCTTCGGGGGTTCGAATACATAAAGGGGTTCTTAAGCTTATTCTTGGAGGTTCCGTATCACACTTGCTATTGATGTGAAGCTTGAGGATGTTGACAATTACATGATAGAAAAGGCAAAGAGAGAATCACTTGAACTGGTACAAGACCATGAGTCCAAGCACATGCAAGCGCTGACCCAAAAAATGTCCAAGATGGACAAGCTACTTAGAGGACAAGGTATGGGATATTCATTTGACTTTGATGATATGCTATTAACAGAGGGTAATAAGCTACCTAAGAAGTTCAAAATGCCTTAACTGCAAAAGTTTGATGGAACTGGAGATCCTATGATTCATCTCAGTTAGTACACAATAACTATAAGCACTAATAAGGCCCCATTAAAAGTGATCACTAGGTTATTTGTACTGTCTTTAGAGGGAATGGCTGTAAACTGGTATCGTGGGTTGGAAAAGTTTGTTAGGGCTGATTGGAAAGACTGTGTACTACTTTTTTGAAACAATATGATTATAATACTATATTGGAAGTGTCTATCAGGGATTTAGAATTGACCAAGTAGAATCCTAATGAATCATTTTCAAATTTTCTAATGAGATTCATGAACAAGGCAGGATTAATAAAAAATAAGCTGGCTAAGAAGGATCAGGTTAGGATGATAGTTTGGAATGTGTTACCTAATTTGGTAAAGAGGTTGCAGATGATGATCCTTAAAACTTTCATAGACCTGTATAATGATGGTTTACAAGCCTAAGAGATTGAGAGTGAGAAGAAGAAAAGTTTTAGATGTACAAGAACCCAAAATTATCCAACTGGGGGCACACAACAATGGAGCACTAGCCAGATTGTGGAAGTGCATGTTATTTAACAACCAAGGAGATTCTCCAATTTTAACCAACCAATTTTAAAAGTCCTAGAGCGCCTAATACAAAAGGGCTTACTTCAACCTTTACCTAATCCAAACCCAAACACCCTAGGCTATAACCTAAACAAGCACTGCCAATT
This sequence comes from Mallotus nudiflorus, assembly GCA_947683625.1. Classification (NCBI taxonomy): domain Eukaryota; kingdom Viridiplantae; phylum Streptophyta; class Magnoliopsida; order Malpighiales; family Euphorbiaceae; genus Mallotus; species Mallotus nudiflorus. Next base: position 4,988,059 of record CANTUR010000049.1, on the reverse strand, counting down.
CCATCAAAACCTCTAATACTCCAAGGATAACTACATCTACCTCAAACATGAAATACAAAACCTTATAGACTCTGGAAAAATCACAGACCCTAAAAACCTAAGTACCAAAAATAATCCTTTCCCAACTACCAAAATGTACCACCTCTACCTACCATAATGATTAACTCAGGAGTTAGTGAGGAAGAAATGCTAAGCTCCTTTAAGGAGCTAGACCTTAAAACCAATGAGAAATCTCCTAATGCCCCTAAAGATGTGGAAAAAGCATAAGACTTATTGGGTTAACCTTCAGGCAAGCTTGACTATAAGGTGTTTTATACTAAATCATCTTCTTTTAACATACCTTTTGAGTCAATTGTGCCTACAGGATGGGGTGATGAGTGTGATAATGAGAAGCTACTACACAAGAAAGAAAAATGCACATTTGAGGTACAAGAAGATGAAGTTATAGAGAGAGTTGGCAAAAAGATGCATGAATAGTTGTTATGTTAATCGCCTTAAGGATAACCACTATGAGATTCAACATCCCTAACATCTAAAATAGGAAATAAAATTTCTTATTGTCTTCTTTGAATAAAATTTTAGTTTTTATTTTTTTTAGTGATCGATGATATAAATGTTGATCGTGCTTACTTATGTAATGTACATCCTAATGGTACTATGCATTATGATATTGATTGCATCAACATGTTTAACATAAATTCAATTCAATTAGATTCATTCAGCATGGGCACAAATGCAAATTCAAAGAACATACATATATCACACGATGTAACATCTGAAGATAGGAAATTTAAGGAAAAAATAAAAAGAATGAAAAGAGAAAAAAAAGAAAAAAAAAAGAGAATAATAAGGTAAAAATTAGATAGACAAAATTCATGACTGGCTGATAACAGGAGTTGTATCATATGATGTAATGAATCTTCTCATTTTTCCTTAATGAATGATTAAAATTGAATTTTAAATTTTTATTCAAATATCACATATTCGTCTTGATCATATTGCATAAGTATCTAAATGGACAGACAATACATAATGAAAGCTAAATCAAAGCTATGAGATCACTATTTTAGTTATGTTTTCTATTTTGCCACCCCTTTTGTAATTTTCCTTATAAGCCTAGTGTCCCCTTATACCTTGAGAATTCAGGTGGCCCAGTAACTTGCGTTACAACCCATACCTTGTAACTGTCATTAATTATTGCATCAGTATCAAGCCTTATATTCAGCTCAAGAATTCTTTAAAGTGCAAGTCCAGTTGATTTCATCATCAAGAACTTGCTTCAATCAGTTCACCTACTCCTCTGCATCTTTGATACATGAGACTGCAACTGATAGGGTTAATAAGATAAAGGGTCAACAATAGTAGTGACCAAATCGAGTCTCTTGCACACATGAAGAAAAAGACTTCTAGAATGAATTCAAAATGAAGCCGGGGGAAAAATGTAACTCTAGGGTAGCTTGGGGGCAAAACAATAAATACAACACCAGAACTTCAAAGTTAGTGAAAAAGATCTCAAAGTAGAAAGGAGTAAATTATAAGCATAAAAATACATCATTTATTATACAGCAAAAGCAGTAATAAAAAGAAGCGTTCAATAATGCATCGGTCAATCATAAGCTCCAGTGTAAAGCCATGAACCCCACTCATTAGCCTAGTCATAAGTCCTATGAGCTTTATCAAAAGCTCTGACATCAGAAGTACCAAAAATGAAGCATCCAGTGCTTAAACATATAAGTTGTTGATAAGGCACCTCATTCTCACACTCTAAGCTACGAACAAAGCTTTGTTCCAAACAAAAAACCTATTAGGATCATGCATGCCATACATAACATGCATACATTTGTTATAAAATACTTGCTTTGCATAATAAAGTCTTTAAGCCTAGGCAAGATTGTGCAAACACTTTGCTATTAACATTCAAGATTAGTGTTGTAAAAGCGCAGAAAGGTAGTTAGAATGTTCACATGTGAAGCATCTGAAGGAAAAAGGATAACACTATTCAGGTGAACCTGATGCTTAATAGGACTTTAGATCATATGAGCCTAATTAATTATAGGCCCATGTAGTAAGGGAATATCATCGACTGTGATATTTACGAAAGTGTTATCCTGGCGACCTCAAAAGGCTAGATAGGATGTTTAGGCTCCTTAAACTCAGTATCCATCTCCATAGTCTCATTGGGAGCATCATCTGGAATATCTCTCCACAATAGTTAAACCAATATAGGGTATGGAATATAGTGATAAGAAGGTCCAATATGTCAGCAATACATTCGTTGGCCTTGTAAAAGGGAAGAACGCACTCAAAACTTAAAATGAATGCACTTTAGAAAATTATTTGATAATGAAATAAGATCTCTAACTCTTGAACCTTTTTTGTAAGAGATGTCAAGAAGAGGAATGAAGCCCTCTACCATAGTATTAACAGAATGGTAGAAAGGCAAATTCATCCCTAGGCCATGACTTCAATGATAGAGTATCATGACCTTGTGACCAGAGACATTATCATTATAATCAAAAGGGAAGAATGCATAAGAATAACATTGCACTTTGACTAAATCTCTTCAGCTACAAATAGACCATACTAACTTATGGTATTTTATGCAGGAAAAAAACAAAAGAATGAAGAAGGGAAAAGGAATCGATACATCAATAAGAATGGGCAAGATAATAAATGCTAAACCCTCACTAAGATAATAAAGGGAAGTAACATAACTCTATTTTGTAATAAAGTACCATCTCAATCATAAAATTCAAAAATTGAAAGTAAATTCATCCACTTCATGAGATCATATGCGAAAAGCCTATCTCATGACCTTTGATTATAATGGCTCTTTTTTATTAGCCTCGCGGAATTCAGATGATTAGTTAATGGCTTTGTGTTCAGAGTTTATAAACTGTAATCAATCTAATGCTTGCTTCACACCCAAATGAGGGGAAGAATACATAAAGACAAAATCTATGGACTTGCAATATAAATTTCTTAAATTTCAAAGTATCATTTTAGTCTTTTGAATAATAAATGTACATATAATATACTCTAATGCTTAGAAATGAGTATGAGTACAAATCCCTCAACGATATCTACACTGAGTAATATGAGAAAGGTGGGGGAACATTAAGAGGAGAATTAAAATAATAGCAAGCATAATTTACTCTATGCTAAAAAATGAGCAAGAGTATCAACATGAACCTCTAGTGGTATCCACATTGAGTAATACAAGAAAGGTGGGGGAATACTAAAAGAGGACCCATGTAAAGAAAACCCACTCTATTTACTCTAATGCTCTATAAGAGTATGAGTATCAAAGGACCTTTCTAACGGTATCCATGCTGAGTAATATGAGAAAAGCGAGAGAATACTCGGATAAAGAGGAAAAGTACAAAAATAATTCAAAGACTATTTTGATATTTAGAATTCAATATTTTTATACTCAATTTCCATAAGTTTTATTTAGCAAATTCTCCCTAAAATTAGGTGTGGAAGTAAGTTCTTCACTTGGTAAAAGATATGCTCTCAATATAAAATGGTTAACAATGCCTCTGAACTTTGCAAATGGCAAATAAATGACAGTCATGAAAATAAAAAATAGTGAGGTTCATTGAATGCACACTATCTTATGATAAAGTGATGAATTTTCTCATAAATTTTCAACATTATAATGTACTTTTATACAGTCATCATGATTGAAACTAACTTTAACAAGCCCACAGGAATTGTAAATCTAGAAGGAAGTGTACTCAATTTGTAGAGTTGGTTAACACAGCAAAATTGAAATTAGTCAATAGAGGAATTCTAATCAGTTAACATAGCAAAATTCAAAGTTAGTCAGTAAAAATGCTAATCAGTCAGCATAAAGAATTCGAAGCATTCAACTCAAACAACCAAAGATAAAAATCATGAGTAGTTATGGACTGTAGCATCAAAGGCAAGCAATGAAAGGATTGTAGTCAATTTGTAAATAATTATGGGTTGCAACATCATCAGGAGTAGTTATAGATCATAGCATCATTAAAGGTGAGCAATGAAAGGATTGCAGTCAATTTCCAAACAATTATAGGTTGCAGCATCATCAGTAAGAAGTTATGGACTACAACATTATCAAAGGCAAGCAATGAAAGGATTGCAGTTAATTTGCTAGCAATTATGGGTTGCAGCATCATCAGTGAGTAGTTATGGACTGTAGCATTATCAAAGGCGAGCAATCATCAAAAGCAAGTAATGAAAGGGTTGTAGCTAATTGTGATCAGTTTTGGATTGCAGCATCATCAGTGAGCAACGAAAGGGTTACAGCTAATCATGAGCAGTTATGGACTACATCATCATTGGTGAGCAATGAAAGGGTTGTAGCTAATCGCGAGCAGTTATAGATTGCAGCATCATCAATGAGCAACGAAAGGGTTGCAACTAATCGTGAGTAATTATGGATTGCAGCATAATCGCATAAAAGAAATCAACATTACACGACTGAGTGTAGTGCATTTCAATTCAGACTCTATGATTGGGTATAGCTGACATTGTAAAACCGAGTACAATGTACTTCTTTCATTAAAATCATTCTAGCATGAATTTTCAAATCTTTTGATCTACTAAACACTACACAGTAGTTATGGTATCATTGCTAGACATTCCACAAGAGCTATAGCATGTTCTCAAATCATGAATTGCTAAACGTCCCACATGGAGTATAGCAAGAATCATTACATATATTTTGTTAAACATCTCACAGGGAATATAACGAAATCCATTATCACTAGACATCCCAAAGCGAATATAGTGCAGCCCACCAGACACTACATAGTAGTTATAATATTATTGCTAGACGTTCCATAAGAACTATAGCATGTTTTCAAATCATGAGTTGCTAGACATCCGAAAGGGAATATAGCGAAACTCATTTGCATATATCTCATTAGACGTTCTACAGGAAATATAGTGAAGTATGCTAAACCTAGCATCTTACTTAAAAATTGCTTAGCAATTTAAACATCAACATGTTAATTAAGATACAATGAAGTACCTTAATTCTTTCTTTTGAAATTGTGTGCTACTATTGCTTTACTGTAATTTTTCAAGGACACCAAGTGTCTGCTGATGAGTCTTTAATTGAACCTAAAAATCACTGATTTTGTCATTTTTCATTTTTTTTCATTAGTCCAGGGCACCACGTGTCTGCTATGAGTCTTTAATTTTTCAAAATCCTATCACTTATCATCTCATTATCTTAATTTTGAAAATTCAAAAAATAAATGCAAACTGAGAGACTCCTAATCTTGCTCCCAACTATCACGCAACTTCCTTGCGTGATCACAAGAGCAGAGGTGGTTGGGTCTAGCTTTAAAAGCTAGAAGGATGGGCTAGAGAGAAAAAAAGCGGAGAGAGTCTGTGAAAAAAATAGCTATGAGAAAATCCTAGAGAAGAAGAGCTACAAAAAAACAAAAAAAAAAGCCTAATTAGCTACTGTGAAAAAAACCTTTTGAAAAAGTACGTTCGTTGCTTTAAAGTCATGAGAATTAAGAAAAAATACAGAGTCAATCTCAAAACAGTGACAATCCTAATCTGAGGGGCCATCAAATTACACTGCACAACATTCTTTCCTTCTCTCTATTTTTTAATTTATTTTTAATTTGATTTTTTTATTTTTAATTATTGATTGAATACTTATTGATTAGCTTTTTTGATTTTATTTTGTTTTTGATCCTTGCTTTATGGTACTCTAGAGGCGAGGTTGGAGATATGTGATTTTGGGTAGTAACCATTGGAAGAATCCATGGAATGCCATGGATTAAGATATATAAAACCCCTATAGGACTTAGGATTTATGATTTTTGCATTCTTTTAATTCTATTATGCTTTAGGTTGTAATTAATTTGATTTTAATTTTTGTACAATAGTGTGTAATAGCCCCAATAGTGGGAAATGGTGGAATTTGATATTCTCTGCACTAAAATTGATTAGTAATTTAGGTTCAATTAGGTAAAATTCAATTAAAATTAATGATGGTAGTAGATTAATTTAGGGTTGCATGTAAATTGATTTAGGTCTTTTTTAGAATATCACATAAATCATGTGTTTAATCTAACTTTGTTATGATTTTTGTTTGGGTTTTGTTTTTAGATCTTTTAGTACTTTGGGCCCCAAACCCACTAAATAAAAAATAGACTTAAAAATGGTTTAGGTTAATTAATTAAAATCAATTTAGGCCCATTAGATTAATTTAAACTTAGGCCCATTTTTAGGTTAACTAAATTAATTTAGACTTTAGCTCAGTCCATTAATTCCATTTCTTTTAAAACAAATAGACTTAGGACCATTTTTCATTTAAATTAAAATCAGGTTAGAATTAGGCTCACTAATTAATTCCTTTCTTTAAAATTTGTAGACTATAGACCCATTTCTTTAGTTAAATTAAATAGATTTAAGTTTACTAAAATTAATTAAAAATGTAGGTCTTTCTTTAGTCCAATTCACTTGTGAATAAAAATATGTAGAATTAGCTAAATTTAATTAACCTAGTTTAGACTTAGAAAACGCTACCTTTCGTATGCATTTTTTTCATGTAATTTTATGACTTATTGCCTTTTTAGGTTAGATAGATGTTTAATTAGGGTTTAAATAAAATTGCATGTAATTAGAGAATAAAATAGTAATTCATAAAATAAATGTAAATGAACACAAGACTAAAAGAAGTTAGTATTTCGTTCCCAGAATCTCCTGGTTGTGGTGCTAGCTTTCTTTTAGAGAATCGAGTACCACTTTTCGATTTGTCCCAGTTATTACCCTGGGTGGCAACTCCTCATCTTCAAGCCATGTCTTTGTGATAATGGTTAATGTGTTCTCTAGGGCCCTGAGCCCAAACAGTGTCATGGTTGTTAAAATCTTGGACATGCTCTAACCCCGCAGTCTACAGTAATGTTTGGTTCTTTACTAAAAAAGTATATCTCAAATATTGGGGTAAAGGCTTCAAGTCTAACTTTGATGATTTTATGGTTGAAGGGAGTGTAGGTTCAGTGTTTGGTAATTGGAAGTGGGGTAAACAGGTTTAGTGTTTAAGATGTACTTCATTTTAGGAAGCTTCTACAATTATACACTTCTCAAAATTTTTAATTTCCACAAATGTTGCCAACCTCCCTCATTGGACTTCACTCACACATTCATCAATGACATAAACTCTTATGAAAAATTCATTATCAGGGGGATATTTCATACCTTGGTAGATGTCAAACTTACAACTTTCATCCTTCACTCTCAAAGTGAGTGTCCCATCATAAACATCAATTATAGCTTTTGCAGTATATAGAAAAGGCATACCAAGTGTCACGACCCAAAACAGGGGCCATGACCGGCGCTAGGGAACGGGAATTCTTTCGAATCCAGAACCCGTAGCAAGCCTAAAAATAAAATAAATATGCAATAATAACCATAAAAATATAATATGCAGCGGAAAATAAAAATCATAAATATTACAATATCATCCGTATCAACTGGATTCAATTCAAAACTCATCACATCACATATATAATCTCATAAATGTATAATCTTTATACAAATCCAGTTTTACTATAATACATCTCTTTAAAACAAATACTTTATTTCACAACTACTGCAGTGTCTAGATAAAATAAATAAGACTCAAGTATACAATTTACATAAAGAAGTCGGGGCGGAAGAAATCCGGCGTATCGACCTGCTACTGAGGTCTGAGGAAGTTGACTCTCCTGAAAAATAGTCAACGGAGGGGAGTCAGACCTCACTGAGTGAATTACTATAATACATATACATACACTCTACGTGATAATGCATACAGTCAACAGTATATGAGTAATATGTATATATACAGGCAAGTTCATACAGATGCAGAAAAATCATTTTATATATTTTGTCTGAAAATCAACTTTTATGAAGGATCACATAGAACCCTAGAATATCGCAACCTCAGAAAAATAGTGTTAAACAACACTCTAGCCATACAGGCTCACTGATTCCAATTATATCCACTTAATCCATATGGACAGTAGACTGGCCCCGAGACACTAAGTCAACCGAGCTCCAGCAGTCTGACTACTAGTGTGATTGGCCCCGAGACACTTGGTCAACCGAGCTCCAGCAATCACACCCACAAACCACATCTCACATATATCAATAATCACAATCAAATCAATATCCACAAATAGTCAGTAATAAAGCCTAAATACTATAGGCGTACCGGTACGTACTCGGTCCTAGTGCTGCCCACTAGGTAGCACGTTCTATTGATATCCTTCATTCTTAAATATAAAACATTCATTCACAAAAATAAATGATGCATGGATATAAATGAAATAGCAATATAAACCATATATATACCGAAAATATACCAAACATAAACCTGGTATATTTTGAGTATATATATGTCAAATAAATCCAATCAAATCATGAATTAAACTAAAAATATATTTAAAAACATTTTAAATATATTTTATTAATAAAACATGTATATAATTTATTATATACCAAAAATATACTTGAATATAAATCATGTTATTTATGCATATTTAGTCAAAATAAAACATGCATTTTCTAAATCATGCATCCTAAGCATATATATATAATATAGTAACTCACCTAATGCGCTCCACGAGACAGGTCCGACGGGCCTGGTCCACTAACCCTCGGTCTCGGCGCAACTAAACAAGAAATAATTAATCGACATCAGAATAACCCTAACAGAAATCCTAGAATTAAATCTAGAGTATTCAACACAGAATCGGAAATTAGGGTTCGACTGGATATCACATTTTACGAGAATTCTACCGGAAATCCGGCAGAACCTCCCCTGTAAAACGGACATCTCTCTACTCAAAAGAGTAGAGCCGACCCTGCAAAGAAAATACACTTCAAAAATAAACACCACAATCAATCACAACCCCTCGGTCGGACTCCAGACTACAATCTGTCGACCGGGGTCCACAAACACAGAATATATATTCAAATATACCAAAAATATCCTTAAATCATAAAAATACATTTCATACGTAGAAATTACATAATAAATCTTGAAACACTGTAAAAATCGATTAAAACTCATTTTATTAGAAAAACCGTATATTATATATATAATTGAAAATAATTCCCGGAAAATAGTTTTAATTAGTTAAAAATACTAAATATTTTGTAGAAATCGTTTTTATACTTTAAATAAATATTAAAACCAATTAAATTACATTTTTAGACAATTTAGGGTAAAATTACCAAAATACCCCTATATATACATATATACCTAAATTACTTCAAAAATTCACCAAAAATCATACAATTATCCAAAATTAATTTTCTCAACATATTTATCAATAATATCAATAATTAAACTCAATTAACCAATTAAATTCAATTTAAAACACAATTAACTTAATTTTACAAAATCACATAAACTTCAATAATTAAAAATAAATACTTAGAAATTCATAAAAATTCCAAATAAATTTCTATAATTCATTTCAACACCTAATTCAACCATAAACTCCAATTTCATAATTTAAATAATTAATTTCCGAAAATTAGAAAATAATATTAAAATATTCAAAAATACCCAAAAATCAAAACAACCTCCAAAAATTCTGTAAAAATTCATACATGAAGATTAAGCTACCAGGAACAACATTTGTGAAGGAATTTTCCATGAATCATCCAAATCGAAGCTCAAAAAAATCGAAAACCCAAAGAGGCCGAAATTTTCAAATCGAAACCTAAGCAATTCTAGACCATTTTAGCTCAAACCAAAGCTAGAATAACACTCACCGGAGCTCAAGGAGAAGATAGAGACCGGCGGTGTCAAAAACGGTGGCCGGAGGAGGGAGAAACGGCGGTGAGGAAATGGTGGTCGGCGTCGGGCGGAAGAGAAAGAAGAAGAAGAAGAAAAAGAAAAAGAAAGAAAAGGAAAGAAAAAGAAAAAGAAAAAGAAAGAAAAAGGAAAAGAAAAAAAAGAAAAAAAATAAAATAAATTAAAATAATTAAATATTAATAAATAATTAATAATAAAATAATAAATTTTAATAATTTAATAATAAATAAAATAATCAAATAATAATAAATAAATAATAAAATATTAGGGTAATAATAAACCCTAATTAAATAAATATACACACACAGGCTTTATTTAATAATTTAAAAATATGTATGAGTTCATGCAAACCCGTAAATACATTTAAAATAATTAATAATACATTGTTTACGTGGAAATTTCCCCGAAAATGAAAGTCCCGGGAAAATTTTACGTAAAATACTGAAAATAATAGACAGTAATTAAAATAGGTTTAAAATACATATCAACTCATAAAAATATCGTATAATGCATAAAAATTATTGACACTGTATATCCCGGTACAGTGTAAAAATATTTTAAAAAAACACGGGATATTACAGTCTTCCCCCCTTACAAGAATTCGTCCCCGAATTCTAAAAACAAGATTACAGAATCAGGAAGGAAAGAGATACGGGTAAGAAGCTCGCATCTCAGCTTCAGTCTCCCACGTATGCTCTTCAACTCTGCCGCTACGCCACAAAACCTTGACCATCGGAATCTGCTTCAATCGCAACTGTCGAACTTGAAAATCTACGATCGCCACAGGTTCTTCCACAAACGTCAAATCTTCACTCACTTCCACACTGTCGGGTTGCAACACGTGTGAAGGATCTGAGATATACTTCCTCAACATCGAGATATGAAATACTGGATGCACCTGTGACATACTCGGAGGCAAATCCAACCGATATGCAACAGTGCCAATTCTCTCCAGAATCTCAAACGGTCCAATATATCTCGGTGCTAACTTACCCTTCCTGCCAAATCTCATCACACCCTTCATCGGAGATACTTTCAGAAAAACGAAATCTCCAACCTGAAACTCCACATCTCTACGCCTAGGATCCGCATAACTCTTCTGTCTGCTTACTGCGGTCTCTAACCTGCGCTTGATCACGATGACTTTCTCTGCAGCATCCTGAACCATCTCTGGTCCAGTCAAAACTCTCTCACCAATCTCATCCCAACACAACGGGGATCTACACTTCCTTCCATACAACGCCTCATATGGTGCCATGCCAATACTGCTATGGTAGCTGTTATTATATGCAAACTCAACAAGTGACAAATGATCATCCCAGCTACCTCCTAAATCCAAGACACACATCCTCAACATATCTTCTAGTGTCTGGATCATCCTCTCAGACTGACCATCTGTCTGAGGATGAAAAGCAGTACTGAAATCCAACCTAGTGCCCATCGCTTCTTGCAACTTCTGCCAAAAACGAGAAGTAAACACTGAACCTCTGTCTGACACAATGGACACAGGTACTCCATGAAGGCACACAATATGCTTCACGTACAACTTCGCCAATCTAGCAACTGAATATGTGGCTTTCACAGGCAAGAAATGTGCAGACTTCGTCAATCTGTCTACAATCACCCAGATGGAATCGTATCCATCCTTCGAACGAGGTAAACCGACCATAAAATCCATAGCTATCCTTTCCCATTTCCACTCGGGAATAGGAAGAGGCTGAAGCTTCCCAGAAGGCTTCTGATGTTCGGCTTTCACTTGCTGACACGTCAAGCACTTAGCAACATAATCGGCAACATCCTTCTTCAATCCATCCCACCAGTATAGATCTCTGATACTGTGGTACATCTTAGTAACACCTGGATGAACGCTGTAGGCTGTAGAATGTGCTTCCTCTAAAATCTCTTCTCTCAAGTCATCCACATCAGGAACACACAATCTACCACTGATCCACAACACACCATCATCATCGAGTGTGAAATCAGTGAACTTCCCTGCTCTGACATTCTCTGCAAGCTCTTCCAGAATAGGATCTCGGCTATGAGCTGCTTTAATCCTATCCCTTAGTACAGATCGTACTTTAAACTGAGCTAACAGTCCACCTGATCTACTAATCTTCATCATCAGACCTTGATCCACCAACAAATGCAATTCCTGGATCAATGGTCTCCTCTCAACACCGATGTGAGCAAGACTACCTGAAGACTTCCTACTCAAGGCATCTGCTACCACATTAGCTTTACCCGGATGGTAAAGAATCTCGCAATTATAATCCTTCAACAGTTCCAACCATCTTCTCTGCCTCAAATTCAAATCTCGCTGCTAGAAAATGTACTTAAGGCTCTTATGATAAGTAAATATCTCACAAGTCACCCCGTACAGATAATGTCTCCAAATCTTCAAAGCAAAGATCACTGCAGCCATCTCTAGATCATGTGTAGGATAGTTCTGCTCATGCTTCTTCAACTGCCTCAAAGCATAGGCTATCACCCTTCCATTCTGCATCAACACACAACCAAGACCAATTCTAGAGGCATCACAGTAAACTGTGAACTTATCCACACTATTAGGCAAAGCTAATACTGGCGCTGTGGTCAACTTCTCCTTCAACAACTGAAAACTATTCTCACAAGCTTCTGACCACTCGAATCTAACGTTCTTCTGAGTCAAGCGAGTCATAGGGGCTGCTATCTTGGAAAAATCCTGCACAAACCGCCTATAATACCCGGCTAAACCCAGAAAACTCCGAATCTCAGTAACTGAAGTAGGTCTAGGCCACTCAGATACTGCTTCAATCTTCTGTGGATCAACCTGAATACCTTCTTTAGACACTACGTGTCCAAGAAAAGAAACACTCTCCATCCAGAAATCACACTTCGAGAATTTAGCATAAAGCTGATGATCTCTCAGTGTCTGTAGTACAATCCTCAAGTGATATACATGCTCTTCCATACTCCTCGAATATACTAGTATATCATCAATGAAGACTACCACAAACTGATCCACATACGGTCGGAATACTCTGTTCATCAGGTCCATAAAAGCTGCTGGTGCATTAGTCAAACCAAAAGACATCACCAGAAACTTATAATGACCATATCGAGTGCGGAATGCTGTCTTAGGAATATCAGCTTCACTGATCCGCAACTGATGATAACCCAACCTCAAGTCAACCTTAGAAAAGAACTGTGCACCCTGGAGCTGATCAAACAAATCATCTATCCTCGGGAGAGGATACTTGTTCTTCACTGTCACCTTATTAAGCTCTCTGTAGTCAATGCACAGTCTCAGGGTACCATCCTTCTTCTTCACAAACAAGACTGGTGCACCCCAAGGAGAAACACTAGGTCTAATGAAACCCTTATCCAACAACTCTTGCAACTGCTCCTTCAACTCTCTCAACTCTGCAGGAGCCATACGATAGGGTGGCATAGATATAGGAGTAATACCTGGAACCACATCGATACAGAACTCAATCTCTCTATGAGGTGGTAAACCTGGCAACTCCTCGGGAAAAACATCAGGAAACTCACAAGCAATAGGAACATCTGTGAGTGACAACTTCTCCACTGACGTATCCCTAACCAATGCCAAAAACCCCTGACAACCTTTCCTCAACAACCTCCTAGCTGAAATAACAGAAATAAGATTCTGAGGTGCTGAACTCCTGTCACCAACAAACTTAAATTCTACTTCACCAGGAATTCTGAAAATTAACTCCTTATTCCTGCAATCAACCATGGCATAATGCTGAGACAACCAATCCATTCCCAAAATAACATCAAACTCCATCACATCCAACAAAATCAAATCGGCGGATAATTCTCTATCTCCCACGAGAACTGGACAACCAGAAAGAACAATATCGGCGTCCAAAGAATCACTCAGAGGAGTGGCAACAGACAAGGGAAAAGCCATCCTCGAAGCTTGCCAACAAGATTTAGAAGCAAAAATGGGAGAAACAAATGAATGTGTGGCACCCGGATCAAACAAAACCAAAGCATCCAGGTAACAAACAGAAAGAATACCTGCCACGACTGCATTAGATGCCTGAGCATCCTGCTGAGTCAGATGAAAAACTCTGGCCTGGCCTCGACCTCCCTGTTGACTGGTAGAAGCCTGGCCAACACCTCGGGTACCTCCTCTCGTACCTCTACCACGACTCTGCTGTGGAACAAACTGAGTAGAACTCTGATGCTGAGCTGGTGGTAACTGAAATGGCACGGGTGCTGCACTAGCAATCGACTGCTGTGGGAATCTCGGAATCTGCTGCTGCTGATATCCGGGGTAAGGACACGATCTGGCAAAATGTCCTGTCTGCCCGCATCTGAAACATGTCAACGGTGTCAGATAACACGGTCCCTGATGGACTCTACCACAAGTCTGACAAACACTGGTCGCTGATCCAGAACTACGACCACTGCTGCTGCTCGAAGCACCTGACCCAAATCTGAATGATCTACGCTGACCTCCACGACCATGTCTACTGCTCCGATGCGCTCGCTGCTGCTGTCTCTGACTCTGTTGAGTCGAACCTCGATGCTGACTACTCGAACCAACATGAAAACTCGAATATGGAGTAGCCTGCGATCCACTCGACTGAACTCCCAACTGGTAATAATCAGGCATCGCTCCCTGCCTAACTAACCTCAGCTCAATCTCCTTAGCTAGCTCAATCACCGACTCGAGAGTAAGACCTGCTGTAGGCATACCAGCAAAAGCTGAACCCAAACCAGTAACATACGTAGTAACAGCGAAATACTGATCTCGCATCAGATCCTCAGCATATCTACCCAGACGAAGGAACTCTCGGGTATACTCCTCTACTGATCGATCTCCACGAGAAATACTAGTCAAACGGAGACGATAGCTCAAACGAAGAGGCTCTGGACAAAATCTCCTCATGAATCGCTCTCGAAACTGAGCCCATGTCATCGTCATCATATAAGGCTGGATCATCTGAATGAACCAATCCAAGGCTGGTCCCTCAACAGATAACTCAACGATCATGATCCTCTGGTACTCGGTATGAGCAGTCCGAGTCCTAGTCTCAATCGCATGCAGAAAATCTAAAGGATCAGAAGTCCCATCAAAAGCAATCCTGCCAACTCTGGCATAGAACAAAGCTGCCTCAGGGTCAGACATACCCTGCTGATAGGCAGGCTGAACAGGCTGAACAACTGGAGGAACAGGAACATCAAACTCAGGCTCAACAGGCTCCTCGTCCTATAACTCTCTCTGCCTACGGCGACCTGCCGCTCCTCGAGGTCTACCTCTGCCACGACCTCTACGTCTAACTGGCGGCTCAGGAGGTAAAACCTCGTCCTGAAAAGACTCATCATCCTCGGCCTCAATGACCGGTGGAGTGACACGCGCTCGCCTCCTCATTCTGAAAAGACAAACGGAAAGATTCAGATAAAACAGACAACGGAGGAATAACGCTGAAAACTACAGCAAGGAATACTCATCAAGACATACTCGAACCTAATACACTGCAGTAGTCCAACAGAAAACACAACTTTAAAACTAGGGCCACAACTCACAAAACTAAGCCCTGACACAGAACTCCATTCAGATACGAACTTCGCTCTGATACCAACTTTTTCACGACCCAAAACAGGGGCCATGACCGGCGCTAGGGAACGGGAATTCTTTCGAATCCGGAACCCGTAGCAAGCCTAAAAATAAAATAAATATGCAATAATAACCATAAAAATATAATATGCAGCGGAAAATAAAAATCATAAATATTACAATATCATCCGTATCAACTGGATTCAATTCAAAACTCATCACATCACATATATAATCTCATAAATGTATAATCTTTATACAAATCCAGTTTTACTATAATACATCTCTTTAAAACAAATACTTTATTTCACAACTACTGCAGTGTCTAGATAAAATAAATAAGACTCAAGTATACAATTTACATAAAGAAGCCGGGGCGGAAGAAATCCGGCGTATCGACCTGCTACTGAGGTCTGAGGAAGTTGACTCTCCTGAAAAATAGTCAACGGAGGGGAGTCAGACCTCACTGAGTGAATTACTATAATACATATACATACACTCTACGTGATAATGCATACAGTCAACAGTATATGAGTAATATGTATATATACAGGCAAGTTCATACAGATGCAGAAAAATCATTTTATATATTTTGTCTGAAAATCAACTTTTATGAAGGATCACATAGAACCCTAGAATATCGCAACCTCAGAAAAATAGTGTTAAACAACACTCTAGCCATACAGGCTCACTGATTCCAATTATATCCACTTAATCCATATGGACAGTAGACTGGCCCCGAGACACTAAGTCAACCGAGCTCCAGCAGTCTGACTGCCAGTGTGATTGGCCCCGAGACACTTGGTCAACCGAGCTCCAACAATCACACCCACAAACCACATCTCACATATATCAATAATCACAATCAAATCAATATCCACAAATAGTCAGTAATAAAGCCTAAATACTATAGGCGTACCGGTACGTACTCGGTCCTAGTGCTGCCCACTAGGTAGCACGTTCTATTGATATCCTTCATTCTTAAATATAAAACATTCATTCACAAAAATAAATGATGCATGGATATAAATGAAATAGCAATATAAACCATATATATACCGAAAATATACCAAACATAAACCTGGTATATTTTGAGTATATATATGTCAAATAAATCCAATCAAATCATGAATTAAACTAAAAATATATTTAAAAACATTTTAAATATATTTTATTAATAAAACATGTATATAATTTATTATATACCAAAAATATACCAAAAATATACTTGAATATAAATCATGTTATTTATGCATATTTAGTCAAAATAAAACATGCATTTTCTAAATCATGCATCCTAAGCATATATATATAATATAGTAACTCACCTAATGCGCTCCACGAGACAGGTCCGACGGGCCTGGTCCACTAACCCTCGGTCTCGGCGCAACTAAACAAGAAATAATTAATCGACATCAGAATAACCCTAACAGAAATCCTAGAATTAAATCTAGAGTATTCAACACAGAATCGGAAATTAGGGTTCGACTGGATATCACGTTTTATGAGAATTCTACCGGAAATCCGGCAGAACCTCCCCTGTAAAACGGACATCTCTCTACTCAAAAGAGTAGAGCCGACCCTGCAAAGAAAATACACTTCAAAAATAAACACCACAATCAATCACAACCCCTCGGTCGGACTCCAGACTACAATCTGTCGACCGGGGTCCATAAACACAGAATATATATTCAAATATACCAAAAATATCCTTAAATCATAAAAATACATTTCATACGTAGAAATTACATAATAAATCTTGAAACACTGTAAAAATCGATTAAAACTCATTTTATTAGAAAAATCGTATATTATATATATAATTGAAAATAATTCCCGGAAAATAGTTTTAATTAGTTAAAAATACTAAATATTTTGTAGAAATCGTTTTTATACTTTAAATAAATATTAAAACCAATTAAATTACATTTTTAGACAATTTAGGGTAAAATTACCAAAATACCCCTATATATATATATATACCTAAATTACTTCAAAAATTCACCAAAAATCATACAATTATCCAAAATTAATTTTCTCAACATATTTATCAATAATATCAATAATTAAACTCAATTAACCAATTAAATTCAATTTAAAACACAATTAACTTAATTTTACAAAATCACATAAACTTCAATAATTAAAAATAAATACTTAGAAATTCATAAAAATTCCAAATAAATTTCTATAATTCATTTCAACACCTAATTCAACCATAAACTCCAATTTCATAATTTAAATAATTAATTTCCGAAAATTAGAAAATAATATTAAAATATTCAAAAATACCCAAAAATCCAAAAAACCTCCAAAAATTCTGTAAAAATTCATACATGAAGATTAAGCTACCAGGAACAACATTTGTGAAGGAATTTTCCATGAATCATCCAAATCGAAGCTCAAAAAAATCGAAAACCCAAAGAGGCCGAAATTTTCAAATCGAAACCTAAGCAATTCTAGACCATTTTAGCTCAAACCAAAGCTAGAATAACACTCACCGGAGCTCAAGGAGAAGATAGAGACCGGCGGTGTCGAAAACGGTGGCCGGAGGAGGGAGAAACGGCGGTGAGGAAATGGTGGTCGGCGTCGGGCGGAAGAGAAAGAAGAAGAAGAAGAAAAAGAAAAAGAAAGAAAAGGAAAGAAAAAGAAAAAGAAAAAGAAAGAAAAAGGAAAAGAAAAAAAAAGAAAAAAAATAAAATAAATTAAAATAATTAAATATTAATAAATAATTAATAATAAAATAATAAATTTTAATAATTTAATAATAAATAAAATAATCAAATAATAATAAATAAATAATAAAATATTAGGGTAATAATAAACCCTAATTAAATAAATATACACACACAGGCTTTATTTAATAATTTAAAAATATGTATGAGTTCATGCAAACCCGTAAATACATTTAAAATAATTAATAATACATTGTTTACGTGGAAATTTCCCCGAAAATGAAAGTCCCGGGAAAATTTTACGTAAAATACTGAAAATAATAGACAATAATTAAAATAGGTTTAAAATACATATCAACTCATAAAAATATCGTATAATGCATAAAAATTATTGACACTGTATATCCCGGTACAGTGTAAAAATATTTTAAAAAAACACGGGATATTACACCAAGTATCAAGGGGACATCTTCATCCTCTTTGAAATCGAGGGCTACGAAGTCAACTAGGAAAATGAATTTATCTGCCCTTACTAATACATCTTCCACTATGCCTTCTAGGAAAATCAATTATATATGAAGATAAAAAATACCTTGGGGAAAATTCTTGATTCCTTTTTTAGCAAGTGTTTATCCAAAAGATTGTTCCTTTTCTTAAAAAGTAAATATCTGTACAATAGTAAAAAAATAATGGACATAAAATATAAATGTAATTATCAATATATAACGAAAAAGTTATTTCAAATGCAATAATAAATGTTACTTGTAAAAGTGCTTGGATTTGCGCTTGTTCATTTGGTTCAATCCTTTTAATAATATTTCAAACTCCTTGCATCACTTTAGTATTAGATGGAATGTCATACTTATCTCTGTATTGATATTGTGGGTTGAAATAATAACCTATAATAAGTACATCATTTTACATGTTAATACCTTGCAAATAAATTAATAATGTATTCATTAACAATTATAAATAACATACATACAACTTGCAAATTATAATGCAATTGGAAATTCCATCTTCTATCAATAATTGACCAATAATGCTTGTGATATTGACAATTTTCTTTAATGGCTATCTTGCTTCTATCCATTGCAATATACAAAAATCCCATTTTTGGTTTATCATCCCCATCAACTAGCCTTAATGTCGTTAGAAGAGGCTCTTGAACTTTAAGCAATTCATATGCATTTTGCCAAAAATGTCTTCCTTCACTTGTTATTACTAATATAGTATCCCTAACTTTAACGGCTAGTGGATATGTCATTCTTCCATATCTAGAATTCACCTATATAGGTGAGTTAAACATATTCCTTAAATTATTGTGTTGATGGACAATACTCTCCCATGCAAAAAAATTGGTAGCAATTCTAATAATGCTAAGGTGAAGTAGCTCTTTACCATATGTATATTTTTTCATATAATTTGTCACCTAATTATAATTATAAATAAATTAGGTGATTTTCTTCCCTTTTGCAATACAGTGACATTCTTGACTTCTCTTCCCAATATCTTCTAAAATGAGATCAATGCAATGAGCACTACAAGCTGTCCAACAAAGATTTTAATACTTGTTCATGATCATTTTTTCTGTTCACTTAATTGCAGCATCATTATCTATAATAATTTGTACAACCTTTTCAACTTTAACTTCTTTAACAACCTTTAACATCAACAAAAAGTAATAATTTCCATCTTTCTTCTTAACATCAGATGCATTCACTGACTTATGAAAAATCATGCCACGATTTGAGTAAACAAGAAAATTAATAATGGACATTTTTATTGAGCTGGTCCATGGATCACTTAGTATAGACACACCTATTTCCTTCCAAATCCCTGTAAAAGATGCAATATATTATTTCATTAATTGATATTCCCTTAGCAACCATACCTCTGTAAGCTCATAAGTTATTGGAGGTGGAATGTTCAGTCCAATTTCTGAAGCAACTTTAAGTAAAGGTCATGTTTAAGGTGATTCAACTACTATAAATGGTAATCAATTATGAACCATAAATCATCCAAAGGCATTCATAAAATTTTCTTAAACCAATGAGATTTTAATTTGGTATGCTTCTTTGTTTCCCTTTCGATCTTTGAATCCACTTCAACAGCTTGCAATCTTTCAGCTAGTGTTGATAATTGGGGAGGAGCAAATTTAGAAGATTATGGATTATTGCCTCTTAGAGTTTGTGTATCCTAAGTGTTTCTGACACTGAAAGAGAGACCCATCATTCACTTTATTTGTTGAGTACTACTGGATCCACTTGCATCATAGTGAACACATGTAGTCCTTTTATATAAATCAATTTCAATTTGTTGAAGGCTTTGTTGCCTAGCATATTGCATAATTTCATCTTCCTCCTCTTCATCATCGCTACTATTATATTTTCCACTTACATGCATTTGTACAATTTCTTTCTTAAGTTGCTATTTAGCAGCATTTTTTTTGTTTTTGCTTGGTTTGCCATTCTAAAATAAGTTTTTTCATATCATCTCTCATAAGACATGGCACTTTTGGACATGCTACAACATCACCTTCAATTCTTGCTAAATGTTGCTTAAATATTGTTATTCCACTGGTAACCACACGTCCACAAAAATTACAAGTCATTTTAGATCTATTATTATTAATAGGCCTAAAAAATTTCCATCCAATATCATCACTGGTTTTGCCATCTTTTCTTTTCTTTCCCATTAATAAATCTACATACAAAAAAAAAATTCAGCATCAAGTCAATCTAAAAATTATATAACATATGTACTTACAATACACACACACACACACAAATGTAATAATATACAGAAATTTAATATATCTACACAAATTTAATTATATAACTAAACAAACATAATTATAAAACTAAACATGTTATTTACAAATATAAATACACATTGTGTGTGTGTGTATAAATATATACATACCTCATAACACCTTTGATCACGTCTTTATGATATTAAGAATTTAATTTTTCTTCTGTTGGATGTAAATTTATTTCTTAAAAGTTTGGCTTAAACTTAAAGAATCAAACCATTTATAGATGTATTTTTCATAGTTTTGGCCTATCCAATGCTCTACAAATTGGAATGAAACATTATCACGGAGCAAAGATTCTCTACAACTTTGTTCAATTATTTGCTTTTTCCTATCTCTACAACTTTGCTCAATTATTTGCTTTTTCCCAGTGGTTTTTTATTGTATAGTCAGTGACTATTTGGAGTAAATAATTGTCTACTTTGTATACTTTTGATAGTGACTATTTGCTTTTTAATGGTATGGTCTGTGACAATTTGCTTTGTATACTATTAGTCATAAATGCAATGATTCAAAAAAAAAAATACATTCACTCAGTTGAAAACTCTCATATATAGTTTGGAGTGTAACAATAATTTATCTACAATTTTATCTCCTTGAAGTTTGTATTTTTAGAAAAGAATCTATGTAATTATTCCTTTTCCAATAATTTATCTATTGTAATTATTTATACAATATAAAATTAATTTTTCACAAATAAATAAAATTTTTTATAACAAGTTACATTAAATGTAACTACAAATAATTTAATAAATAACTACAATTAAAAATATTATTGTATTTATTTAACATAGTCCTTAACAAATAACTACAAAGTTAAATTTTTTTTACTCCCTTGAAAAAAATAATTTTATTGTAGCAAATAATTACAAAGTAATTATATTAAAACCAAATAAAAAATAATTAAACAAGGCTGGGTTGGGCTTCTTCTTCTTCTTCTTCTTGGGCTAGGCCCTGTAGCATCTTCTTCTTCTTCTTAGTCCAGGTAGCCTTTTCTTCTTCTTCTTTTTTATGAGCTGCTTCTTCTTCTTCATGAGCAAGACTCATGTCGTTGGTGCTTCTTCACCAATTCAATAAATAACAGTCATTACGACAGATTCAGCGAATGTCATGACCAGCTCACCCATGAAATCTACCAAGCCAAATTTAGCTAAATCGATATAGTGAAATCTCGTATCGCCACCTCTAGTTTTCAATACAAAATGGTTGATACACATAGTATCAACCATTTTTTAATACCCTGTATGGGGTAGCCTTCTTATGGGTAAAGAAGTTTTGAAGGAGGGTTGTAGACGAAACATTTCAATAGGTAACTAGATAAGCATTTGGCATGATAAATGGGTTCTGGGTCTATAAAACTTTAGAATAGCCTCTGAAGCCTCTCATAGAAACCATTATTTTCTTGTTTGAGACTTAATTGACCAAACTCAACACAGGTGGAACAGAAATATATTGAGTCAACTTTTCAGTCAAGAAAATATATAAGCCATTGAATAAATCCTAATTTCAAAAGGTAGAGGCAATGTCAAACTTGTCTTGCACTTTGATAAGAAAGGGATCTACACTGTCAAATCTGGGTATAACTACCTAAAAAGCAAGAATAATAGAATTAAAGGGGCAAAAACTTCAATACACTTTTCTACACCTGACAAGAAGGTATGGAAATTGATTTAGGCAATGCATATTCCAGAGAAGGTCAAATTGTTTATATGGAGGTGTGTCAACAAATTCGTAGCAACTAAAAGTAACATCAGCTTCCATAGATGTAGCACAGAGGCAATATATCCAATATGTAATTCCAGTGAAGAAACCTTGGAGCATTTAAGGTTTCTATGTCTACAAGCATAACATGTTTGGTTTGGCTTAAACTTTAACTATAAACCTTTAGAACGAGGTTTTCATACATTTGGAAATTAGTGGAAAGAGACCATAGAAATGTTCAAGAACGATCATAAGGATAGAATACTAGAACTAACTATAAGCATCTGTTAGCAACTGTGGAAAAATAGAAATAAAAAGGTGTTCAAAGTAGAACAAAGAGACTCAAAAGATATAATTAAAAAAGCTCAATCACAGTGGTCAGAATAAAATTTAAGTAGTGATCCAGTAAGTTTGCCACAAAGAAGAACACTAGATCCTGATATCAGGTAAAGGATGTAAAAGAAGAGGAGTTAAAAGTCAATTACGATGTTGCTTTTGATTACAGTAGAAAGGAGGTACAAATAGCTTTTGTCTATAGAAACCATAGAGGAAGCACATTACAAGCAAAAGCTAAGAAGATAACATATGTGTCTCCATTGGTGGCGAAAGCTCTAGCCATTAGAGATTCCATCAAATTAGTGAAAAGTAGAGGGTTGAGGAACCTAACAATTGAATCTGACTCTAAAGAAGTTATTCAAGCAATAGATTCCACACTGGATGAAGTCCACTAGGAGATTAGGGTGATAATTAAAGATATTCAGTAAACTAAAAGAGAAGCCAAAGAAGCTGAATTCTTATTAGTTCATATTGGTAGAACTGTAAACCTTGCAACATATTGGCTGTCAAGGAATGAATTTTTGTTGTAAAATGGAGATGATTGGAGTAATTTCCCTAAAAAACTTACTGCCATAATACAAAATGATGTAGTGTATTCAACCATTCAAAGTTAATGGAATTCAATTGTTTTAATGACAAAAAAATTTCTTATAAATGTTAAGCACATAAGATATTTATACTAGCTAAAACCTTGCACAGAATCTGGCATGCATGTATCAAGATTTTGTCATTGCCTATATCACTAAACATGTGAGTGTTTAGAATATTTATGACGTGTGTGGGTACATACACAAAAGAATTAGTCATATCTTAGATACAATATGACTTGTATGGATATATATTAAAAAGATTGATAAAGAAAGATTAAACAGTTTCTATATATGGGTTTGGAAACTATTGGTGATTTAGCTCTCAATGAAATTCTTTCACTAATGGGACCAAAAGAAATAGCCATAGTAGCATGTGTTAGCAAACGTCTTAAAGCTTCAGCTTCTGAGGAATCTTTATGGTCTAAGTTTTTTTTTTAAGATCTTGGTCTTTCTTCTCCTATTAATCCTCATGGTAACCCTCTTCCTTCCTTTAAGGTATTTCAATTTCTAAAATACATGCCCTTTTCTTTTTTTTAGGGTCTTTCCACTTGAGGTGAGGGGATATTTATTGTTTTTAATTTAATTTTTTTTCTAGATTTATTATGCATTAGAATTTTTAATTTGAATAAATTTTAATAAGCTAAAAATGTTTACAGAATCTCTATAAATTTAGGATTGTCCTATTTTCAACTTAGAACCCAAAATTGCCTTTAATATCACTTTACTCATTTTACTTGTTTTGTTTTTATTTTTTTTAGTGTAAATAATTATAAAATTGTGTCTTTGAAACCATAAGTTAACATGATGGTCAAGAATTGTCTATGAGTTCTTCCAAAGAATCCATTTTTATTGAAATACCTCGTTATATATGCACTTGTTACCTGGTATGTTGGGGATCCTAAATAGAACATATATTAAAAATAAAGGTTTTATGTTGATGGTTATAAGCTTTAATTTGCACTAATGTCATTCTAAAATGAGAGAAAACTAATGCTAAATTATATTTTTCTATTTTAATTCAAAGTCCTTTAAGAGGAGATAAGAGTAGGTGATTTATTAGCTCATGGTGATATCCACAGAGGCAAACTACCCATAATCAATTATGCATATGCAATGGAGGCACAAAATACCCTTTAAAAACAACATTCAATATACAATTCTACACTATAGCTAGTTAAGAATCTAAAATTCATATAACACGACATTAAAATATAATATTTAAAGTGAAAAAAATAGCCTGGGTTAGTAAAGAATAATGACTGTAAATTAGGATCTCAATAATTTCAAATAGACTATTAAAAGTTGCCAAGGAACAATAAACTATGCTACCACAAGAAATAAATTGTAACTATTGGAGTTTGGTTTGATAAGACCAGTAAATAAAACACATTCTAACAAAGTATGTTAGAATTATATAATTTCATATTTAGTTAACCTTAACCATCACCAACATCATGAACTAATAGGGAAATAATTATGAGGTAAGCAAAGAAATGAGATCCCAAACTTAATTGAACCTATAGTCTAAAGTTAGTATCCTTCAAGAGGAGATAAAATAGGTGATTTTTTTAGCTCATGGTGATATTTGTAGAGGAAAACTACCCACAATTGATTAATTAAGAATCAACCTTTTCTTATGATAAAAAAAATCATGAAATGCAAATATAATTGCATTAAAAAAAACTTGCCACTATGCATAAAAATTCTGGCTACCCTTTGTAATTGAACTAACAAATAATTGAAAGAAAAAACTCATCATTGATGTTGCCAACAGTCTCAGGCATCAGAGTAGTGCACTGCGATAAAGAGGTGGGTTGTGATAGTTATGAGAGCAATGATGTAATTTATCTTATTATAATATAGGCTTATTTCCTCTATTAATGGGTGTCAAAATTAAGAAATTGGAAACACAATGGTAGAAAAATAGGGATGCAAAAAGGAAAAAAATTTTGAAATTTATCCTTCTATTAGCAATAGTATAATTTGTTTTAGTAAATTTAAAACACCAAGCATAGAATTATGTGTACGAAGCTCATAATTAGAGTAGCACAAGTTCAAGAATATGAGGGCGCACGATTAGGGCGAGAAGAGAAGAAAGGAAGATAAGGTACCAATGATAATTAGGGCAAGAAGAAGCCATTGTATACATAGAAAAAAAATATATAGTTCTATGGGAAAAAGTATGGTTATATAGAAAAATATTATAAATTCTAATAATTTAACACATAAATATTTAAAGTGAATGCTTATTATATGGGTATATTCTAAGTCCTAGGGTTAAAATAAGGAATTTACTATGGGTATATATATTATTGTGATCCATGATTTCCTTGCAGGAATACCCACTATTCTTGTGGAAAAAATACACCCTATCATTGCCAACTAGTATACTCATTCAAGATTTATGGCATTTTATGGGACAACTTTCCTTTTATACGAAAGTTCAAGGAATTGGAAATAAGCCCATTAACTTTTTATCAACATGGGCTTCTCACTGACTTATTGGTCATTAATGCTTCAAACATTATTGAAATTCCTGAAATTTTGGAAACTCCACCACTTGAAGCAATTGGATTTGGAGTAGTACACATAAAAATAATTGTTGTTACATCAGAAGACATTAATGGATCCATAGAGCCTTGTTACTCTATGATGCTTATCCATCCCCATGGACATCCAAGGTACTTAGAAATTCCCAAAAGACACACTCATCATGACTGTTCTTGGACTCTTCTTAAAAATTCATGGGAAAAAGCACTCATACACTGAAAGGCTCGAGTTTGCGCTAATAACATTTTCTTTAATAATGGCCATCCTAATATTGATGACTATGATTTTTGCGATGGTAACCATTATGAAAAAGTTTTTATCACTAAAGGGATATTAGACTCCGGCTTCATAAGTTTCTTTATCAAAGGAACTCATGAATTCATGACACTTGTCAGACTCTACAAATCCCTTTTCAAAAAGTAGCAAAGCCAGACAGAAAAGACATCATCATTTGAAAAAGATGCCAAAGAAAAAACTCATCACCTAGTGGAAGACAAGTGGTGGATCCCTGCACTAATGACAATATGGGCCAACCCATATGAAGACTTTTTGTGTTAATGCTTATCCACAAAACATCTATAGACTTGAATTTTACTTTCCTGTTTTGCCTCTCCACTAAGGGGTATCTATTATAATCTATCCTTTTCCTCCACCTATATAAAAAGGCTTCATTTCTTAGTTTTAGATATATCGAATAGATAGAAGTCTCTGATAGCCCTCTTCTTACAAGAGCAGAGTAGCTTATAGAAAAAAATACATCTCTCACCCTTTTTGGGATCTTGAGAAAAATCACTTTTCTATAAGTTTGGCATAAATATTGTAGATAGTAAGCATTTTACTTATGCACTATAACTAAACCTCTTTAGGGTTCAACCTCAGAGAAAAGATAAATAAAAGAAAGTATTCTTCTGTCCAAGTACTCTTTCTTGAACTTCTTTTTGCATGACTCCATTTATGATATGATGATTTGCATAAAAGATTTAAATAGTTTATAATCAAAATAATAATTCTTTAGGACTATATTTTTAGAAATTTAAAAACCAGTAGTAGTCCCTAGTATTATCCTTTGGAGGAAAGAAAGGCTATGAGGAAAGGCTGCAAAAAGTACTCAAGTAGAAAAGGATTATTAACGGTTAGGACTTCTAGGAAGTTTCACTGGTTGTTAGAATATTAAGCATATAGATTAAGTTTTATTATTTTGGTTTAATTATTTAAATCTTTAATCTTTCAAAATATCAATTTATTTAGGGTGATGCATCTATAAAGTTTATTACAGAACACTTGGATTTATTGAATACTTGGATTTATTTATTTGAGTATCTTGTGGTTGAACCTTTTATTATTATTTTATGATTTCTACAGTACTTGTTTATGATAAAATTATTTATGATCACTACAGTACTTTTTAATGACTACTATTGAAAAACTATTAGAAAACTTTTGTTTATTAAACCTTCAAGACATATAAAGTTTAACTGAATTTAGACAACAAACTTTGCACTATATAGATGTAGAAGATAGAAATCATACTCAAAATCATGATTTAGATTGTGACTGTGATGAGGTAACTAGAAGACTGTTTTTATTCCAGGCCTTAGCAGACTTACTAGATGTCTTAATTAGACATTTTCCCAATGTTCCATATTTACAATTTAAAGAAGAATCTACTAAGACTACTAGTGAACCTAATCCACCAAAATTTGAATCAGACTCATTATGAGTATTAGAAAAACATTACAAAATATAGATTGGCAAATCAATTAAGAGACTATTAGACACTAAAATTTAGAAGAACGGTATCTAAGATTCATCACTAGACGTAATACACTTTATTTTAGTGGTTGTAATACATCTGGACTTAATCATCACATCACAATAACAAAGTGGGACATAGAACACACTATGGAAAGAATAAAATACTTAAAAGACTGTGAAGTAATATGTACACTTTAACCTAACATCAGGCCCCACATAAAAATTTTTTGACACTAGTAATCTTTTCAAAAATAAAATTTTGATAAAGAATCCTTCAACCCCATATGGTATCAGAGCAAGAATAAATTAAACTATACTATTCAAATTATAAAAACTTTGAATTCTTGGACTTGTCTATTTATAGTAAAGAAAAGACAATAATAGCCTTAGATAAAATAAAACATACTTATTTTTATAGACATACAAAAGAAGTTGAACATTGTTTACATTCTTCTGACCTACACTTAAATATTATTACAGACTTAATAATATCATTAGGAAATTCTATAAATACTAATTTAGATAAAATTAGTGAGACTATAGAATCACTTAATAATAACTTTATTAAGACTAAAGATAATTTGGTAGATTTTAAAAATCAAATCAATTATCTTAAAAATACTTAAGATATTTTTAATAAAAGACTTGACTTATTAAAGGTTGAAAATTTACCTAGTAAAAAGGACATTAATACTTTATCCCAACTTATAATAAAAAATAAACCTAAGGACATTGAAATATCGACAAAACAAATAATTAAAAAATTAAAACAACAAATTGATTCTAATAAGATACACTTTAAGGAACAAATACTCATATTAAAAGACATGATTAATGACCTTACAAAGACTATCTTAGGATATTAATGGACGATTATAAAAATACTTAGTATGAAAGTGCTATAACATACACACAGATTTATAATGACTCTCCAGCCCAATTTGATATTGGATATACTTAAAACTCTAAAGTACAAGCACTTCTAGACAAAATAATTATAGCCCAAAATAATACTATTATCTTACACTTAGCCTAATTACATAAAAGACTAGATAAAATAAAACTTAGACAAATACAAATAAGCTCCAAATTAATTGAAAGCCCATTGGACATTAAGACTGAACTTGACATTATATCTTTTAGACTTGGCAACTTAAAACTTGAAACAGACAAAGGAAAAAATATAGTTTTAGATAAAAAAAAACAGACTAAAAAATTTTTGGTTGTTGGAAAACCCAAGACACAATGAGCACTTCAACCCAAACTAAAACTAGGCCCTTCATAGGAAGGTCCAGAACTATTAGAGAATAAAACCTAGACAATAGGACATCATGGTTATTCCGAAGATAAAACTCAACACAAACCCTGGAATAAACTATTGACTTAGAAAATGATACAAGTATCTTTTTTGATAGATAACTTAGAACTTTGAACCCTAAGACTATTTATCAACAGGGTTATATAGACATATTGATGATAAGGACCTCTCTTATTATTGTAAGATAAAATGTTAGGGTAGCATGCCCAGATGGATAAGAAGTTATTATCCCTTTGATATCTCATGAGGGAAGTAACCAACTTAGGACTCATAGGAGACTTAACTATATCCATCTTGGACTTGTAGTTATAGGCATAAGAACCTTAGCTCGAGCAGGAATAGGGACTAAGGTACTTGTAATGCTATATGACACTAGACATTTAAACTTTGACAAAGCCATTATAAGAATAATGGAAGCAGACATGAATAATAATGGTAGTATAAATTATATTACCCTAGACTTTAATATGACAATAAATGATTTTAAAAATACATTAAAATCAAGATACTCACCAAAGGATATCAAGATTTTATAGGTGACAATATCCTTCTAGAAATACATTTCATAGGAAAGGCCATGCACAACATAATAACTTCCTATAAACTAGATTTAAAAGGACTTGTATACATCATTTCAACTTCAGGAACTAGAATGATTTTACCCAGACAAATAAATTCTAAAACTCTAGTAGGATTAGAATGGAATTTAGGACATCTAAGACCTGTAAATGAAACTTTAACACCTACTAGTGCTGAATATTATCAGCATATAGACAACTCTTATAATGTTAGGTTTATAGACTATGAAAAAGGTAAATCTATCATTGAAGATGAAAATAGTGATGATGAATCAATATCAAACATAAACTTAATGATAAGAACTAAACTTAATAAAAATTCACCAATACTTGTTAAAGGAAACATATGGGGTGAATTTGCATTAAGAAAAAAGACATAAATTAAAATGTACTTATCCAGAATTATAGACTTTGAACATGAAATAGATGAATTCTGGCTAAACAAAGACTATAATATTAGAAAGGTAAAATACTTGACATTAATAAATTTAGGTATAAAACCAGATAGTGACATACATAATACAGACATAACTAATGACAATTCAGACTATATTGACAAATTTCAAGAATCTTTTAATAAGATTGACGAAATTATCAAATACAAAGAAACAACAGACTTAGACATAGATTCATTAAGCATACAAACTAAAGATAGCAACAAAATACTAATGAATCCACCAAAAGCTAGTGAACAATCTAATATACCATCAAATACACAAATTAAGAGAAATCCAATATCTAGGGCTACACCCATATAGTTTAGTACAAAATACTCTTATACTGCAACTTACGAAATAGGTATTCCACCTAGGAGAAAAGCAGAAATACAACTTGACAGAATACTTCCTAAAAGATATAATGTAGGACAAAGAGGAATTCTTGATAAAGACTATTACTTTGGAACATAAATACTTTTAAACATTGCTAAAGCAAACCCCTAGGAATGGGCTACTTATATAGGACAATGGTCTACATTAGTTCTAAGACATTACATTCAGCATGACTATGACATAACTTCTGGTGAAGCCATGATTAGTAAAGGTGAGACATTCCTAGGAGAAAGTGTTAGAGGTGCTTGGGAAACCTACAAAAGGGAAAACCTTGAAGAACTCCAACATATTATTTCCTTAGGACCAAACATTCTAAACTTTATAAGACTAATACATAGAATGATAACAGGATAAAAGACTACTACAGGTTCTAAAATAAGATAAGAACAAGCACTTAGAGACTTAGAACAACTTCAACTTAATTCATGGGAATATGTAAAAGATTTTTCTTGTGATTATATGCACTTAGCTTCAATCTTAGGAAATTACTTTTCTTAGGAATTAGGAAATAAATTATTTCCTAAGCTTCCAGGAGAATTAGGCTTATAAATACATAATAAGTGGAAAGAAAAACTTAGAGACATTCCACTAGACATAATTACAATATGGGACAATATAGGACACAGAATACAACATATAATACAAATACTTAAAGACAAATGTAAAGCTATAGCTGTGCAAAAACAACTTAAAACACATAATACTGGATACTGTAAAAACATATATACTCCTCAAGTTTATGAATCTATATGTACCAAGACTAAAAAGCATAATAAACATAAAACTCCTAAAACATAAAAAAAAAGACTAAAAAAAATCCTATAAGATAAGAAAATCTGATGAAAGAGAACTTTATCTTAAGAAGGATAGACATGTAAGAAGGCAAAAGACTGATAAAACTTATCAAAACAAACTTACTTGATTTGCTTATAATAAAGAAGGACATTTTGCTAAAGAATGCCCTTACAAGCATAATACCTACATGAGAAGTGCAGAGATTATAAAACAGACTAACATGAATTTAATTCATGTTGATGAAGACATGTTTGACACATCTTCTATTTATTCAATTATATTAGAAGATATATATGAAGAAATAGAAAAGACTCCTAAAGACTATTCTTTTATAAATCAATTTATAAAAGAAACAGATAAAATACAAGACTATGACACTGATACTACTTCAAGTGAAACTGAAGATGAAAATATAAATTTTATGTTTTCATACAACATGAATACTGATATAGACTGCATACATGATTGACACTTTAATAAATATCTATTTTCGTATTCACTTTAAACGCTATATATATTAAATGCTAAGTTTTAAAGTCATTAAGTGAAAATTTTGACAAGTTTCTATTTTTATACTTGAGTATTTAGTCTAAAAGCTAATGTATCAAATTAATAAAAATCCTAATTTTTATTAAAATTAAAATATGTATTATTATTATTATTATTATTATTATTTAACCAAAACACTATTATACATCTTCTAATACTACTCAAATTCTAAAAGTTTTTATGTGATAAGTATTTTTCTTAATTTCAAATTACTCAATCATTTTTCCTAAAACATTAGAAATTCTATTTTTAAAAAATTTCTATAACTAAATCACCATTATACATTCTCCAATAATTTAATAGTTCTTAAAATAAATCCTATTATATTTAATAGTTTTTTTATATTATATATATTCCAACACTACTAAATTCTAAAAGTTTTTAGGGATAAGTATAAATAAGTATTTTGTAGTTCAAGCATTTTAGAATTGAGACCCTATGATTTCTTTTGAGATATTTTAGCACCTTGTGATTTCAAATTAATAGTACATGAATGACAAAATTTATTACAACTCATGATTTCTCTCACTTCTAGCATCCAAAAAATATGATTTTAATTTTATTTAAATTCTCTTAATTTTAACATGAATTTATTATTTTTTAAAAAAAATAGAAAATTATTTTTATTTTTTATTTTATTTATGTTATTATTGCTACTTAAAACTATTATGAGTAAACTTATTTTTCCATCCTCTATCAAATTGTATTAAAATTTTGCTTTTTGGATGTTTGAGAAGAGATAAATCATAAATTGTAATAAAACTTGTCTATTAAGTGATATAAATATGACACTACAATGTATTAAAGTATCACAAAAAAAAAAAACCATAAACGCTTAATGCTAAAATGCTTAAATCACAATATACTTATTTATATTTATCTTAAATTTTATTTAATATGTTGTTTTAATCGCAAATCATTCCATTATTTTCAAATACTGTTGTTACAATAGTAGTATTATCAAATATATTTGATATTAAAATATAATAAATATAATTTATCAAATCTATTTTGTTACAGTATTGTAAGATAATAATTTTAAAGTAATTATATTATTATATTAAATAAATTTTCGCTCATGCACATCTCTCAATTCATCTCCTTAAAAAAAGGCTGCTGCTGCTCCTCTATTTACCTTCTACCAACCACAACCACTACCACTACCACTACCACTACCACCACCACCGCCGACTTCTCTCTATCATTTCACTTAACCTCACTTCTAAAGCACTCGTCTTTTGTTTCTCTAACCCATCTTTTCTTTGCCAAAATCAAGAAGAAAAAACCAAGAAATTAATAAACACAATGTTTAATATTAATTTATTGAACCGTATTGATATTGCTATATGGGTAGCAATGATTTTTGATAAATAGTGGGCACCAAAGATTTCAATATAATAATTTATAAATATATTATATAATAATTTATAAAAAAATATAATATGTAATTAATAAAAATTTATAAATATATTTATAAATGATTATAATATTATAATATACTTATAAATATAATGTATCTATAAATATATATTTTCAAATACTGGTACAATATATTATAACAGTATCAAATAATTCTCCATTTTGTTACATTATCTAGTGTTGTCAATTATATTTATCATATAATTAAGAGTAACAACAGGATAATTTATTTCATAAATTATTTTAGAATCTATTTTAAATATCCAATTAAATAATTTATTCTCTATTAAAATTAAATTAATTTATGTATAAATTATTTTAAAATTTATCTCTAAAAATATCCAATAAAATAAAAAATTGATTTTATATATAACTAGTCGTATATCTACGGATTGCTCGAACTACTTATTAATAAATTATTTATTCATATTTTAATATATTTTATTAATGAAAAATTTAAATAATAGGATATATATGTGTAGGCGATGGGATTTAGCACACATCCAAATATTTGGCAACCATGATACTGTGTGGGCCCGAGGTTTACTAGAAAATAAAAAATAGGTCATGAAGCTTAATTGAAGATGAAGTTGTCATCCAGATAAAAGTTGGGACACATTGAACAATAATTAGACCCCACAAAGATTTCCAGTAGCCGTCATCAGAGATTGGGTTCGGAAATTGAGTATGAGCTTTTGTGTTTTATTACCTTTAATTATTTCCTTATTTACATTCAACATTGCACTTGCCTCCATCCACTTTCCAAGTTTGACAGTTAAATTCAAGTTTGCACATTAATCCAATTTCATGCTTTTAAGTCCCAACATTCAATAAAAATAAAACAAGTAATGATTTACAATCATACATTCCAAATGAATGGGGGAAATGATTAAGGATTACAATCCATTTTATCATACAAAATGGAATAAAATAAATAGAAAATAAACCGAAAGTAAAAATAATAATAATAACACAAATATTTAATTAAGCAAGATAATAAAATAATTGTGTTAAAAGAAGAAAAATATAGAAATATGAGAACATGTATAAAAAAAATTATATGAGGATAAATATATAAGACTCAAAATTATCATAGATCTGATAATTAAAATAAAAAAATTAAAATGACAAACATACACACTTAAATATATTCCAAAATAAAAGGAATAATCCCTTGTGATAAATTAAAGAAAATAAAATAAATAACCAATTATTTATTTAAAATGAAATAAAGTAATACAGTGACGCCTCTTCAAAGATGCGTCACCTCTAGCCATGTGGTTTCGCTTATTAGCAAAGAGGTGTTTGCCTTTTATAGAAATGAGCTCAATGGTTTATATATATATATATATATATATATATATATATATATATATATAAACCATGCAATCAAAATTCATGTAAAAAGTTGATTAATATACTAAATTTTAACCAACAAAACATACAAAAATACTCTCGTCATTCTACTAATGAAATGGTTGAAAAATGAACAAATTCATAACATAAAAATCTAATTATATGAATAGTGATTTTGGTAATAGTAAAAAAACATGAAAATTTTGAGTAACATGAAATGGAACTAAAAACATGAAAATTTGAAATGGAACTAAAAACATGAAAATTTTGAGTAACACACCATATGAGAGCAAACAAAATTAATGGACATGTTTTTGTCGCTCTTCTGATGAAATGGCTAAAAGGAAAAAAAATTTTGTGCCCAAAATTTTTTCTTATGAATATTGGTATTGGTAATAGAAAAATGGAGATAAGGGGGCCCTATTAGAGTGGCGATCACCTCTATTATGAGATGATCGCCTCATTGCAGAGACGATCGCCTAACCAATAAACGCAGACGACTCTCACAAGTGGTAAATTTAGTTTCCAAATAAGCAATAACCATTGTAAATGAACAAGACTTATAATGAAACAAAAAAATTTCTCAAAATGGTTGACCATCAAAGATAGGTTTGGAATTTGAATGTTGCTTAAATGCAAGGTTTCTACCTTCTTCTTCTCAAGGATCGACCTTCAAGCTTAATCCCTCCTTTCTTTCCAAAGACCTTCCCTTTTTTCTATAACATCTTTTTTCCTTATTTCAGAGCTCTCCCTTTTTTTTCTTTCCCTGAAACTCTAAGATTTTTTCCCAGCTCTCTCCTTAAACCTCTAAGATTTTTTTCCAACTCTCTCATGTGAATCCCCCTTTGAACTTTTTTCTCTTTTCATTTTATATTTCCTTGACTTAATCACTACCCCTACTCTCTTCATCATTACTATCACCTTTTTAGCCCATAAAATTTTCCCAAAAACTAACTATTCCTGCTGTAATTGTAGAGCAAGAATAGGTGAGGGCCCACTAACTTTTTATCCTTGATGAATGTCATTTAATGCAACCCAATTGCCAAAGAGGTGATCACCTCTTTAGCTTTTAGGTCTG
The DNA here is from genome assembly GCA_947683625.1 of Mallotus nudiflorus. Taxonomy (NCBI): domain Eukaryota; kingdom Viridiplantae; phylum Streptophyta; class Magnoliopsida; order Malpighiales; family Euphorbiaceae; genus Mallotus; species Mallotus nudiflorus. The sequence goes on along the minus strand of CANTUR010000049.1, from coordinate 4,952,322 downwards.
GGCCTTTTGGACTAAAGAGTTTGGGCTTGGAGTTATGTTTGCATAGGTTTAGGTTTTTGGGCTTAGGCTTTTAGGTCCATTCTCAAGAATATTTTAGGCTTCTCTTGCATTCAAGATTCATGTTTTCTCATCATCGAGCTTTATTACGAGCTGATCAAACCGAGCATCAACAGTTCACCTCCTATCACAAGACGATTGAACCGAGTGTCTAAATTTTGCCCTTTGATTTTTTAAAAAACCAAATGCATACAATAACAATTTTTTTAAAAATCATATGCACAACACAAGAAAATGATAAACAACTGAAATGAAGACTTTGAGGTTTTCCTGGCTCGATCGTCATTTAACCGAAATGAAGACTCTCAGGCCTTCCTGGCCTGATCGTCACTTAACTGAAATAAAGACTATTGAGTTTTCCTAGCCTAATTATCATTCAACCGAAATGAAGACTATAGGGTTTCTTGGCCCGATTGTCACTCAACTGAAATGAAGACTCTAAAGTTTTCCTGGCTTAATCACCACTCAACTAAAATGAGGACTCTTGGGTTTTCCTAGCCCTATCATCATTCCATTGAAATGAAAACTCTCGAGTTTTTCTAGTCCGATCGTCACTCAACTGAAATGAGGACTCTTAGGTTTTCCTGGCCCGATTGTTATTCAATTGAGATGAAGACTCTATGGTTTTCCTAACCTCATTGTCACTTAACTTAAATGAAGACTCTCAAGTTTTTCTGGCCCAATTATAATTCAACTGAAAAACAAACTTTAGGGATACAACCCAAACAACCATTTCTTGATCGTAAGCTTATAGGATACAACCTGAATAGCCCTCTCTTAATCATAAGCTTCAGGGATACAACCTGAATAGCTCTCTCTTTGATCACAAGCTTTGGGGATACAACCTGAACAATCCTCTTTTTTATCATGAGCTTTGAGGATACAACCCTCTCTTTGAGACATAACCCTTGGTTTTCCTAGCCCAAGAGGTAGTCTCTTATCATAAGAGAGAAACTCACATTTTCATCCTTAGGTTTTCTTAGCCCGAGAGGCAATCCCTCAATTATGACACTTCGATCAAAGAAAATCCATAACTTGCCCCTGGCTACAAGCCGATTAAATTGAATCCTATGGTTTGCCCCCTGCTACGGGTCGATCGAACTGGGAAATAAATGCTGACAAACACTGACACTTTAATAAGCAAACAAGATAAAAGAAAAGAATAATAATGGAAGCCATATAGCCATGTAGCCATTAAGCAAGAACACATGAGAAAAGCCATATAACTACGTAGGTGTCAGGTGGATGGAATCATAAAAGAAGCCATATAGCTACGTAGGTGTCAGGTGGATGGAATCATAAAAGAAGCCATATAGCCACGCAGGTGTCAGGTGAGAACACACAAAGGAAAGTCATATAGTGAAAGAGTCCTAGAGGGGGGGGGCTGAATAGGATTATTGAATAAAAATAGGAAATTAAAGGAATTCTTTGCAAGAATTGAGTAAGAGTTGAGAAGGAAGAATGAAGAACATAAATATTTAAGGAGTTCGGATTCAATACTAATCCTACGTCTCCACCTAACTTATCCCCAAGTTAGGATTTTTTAATCACCCACAATCTTAGTCACAAGATTGAGAATACACAAGAGTTTTATGGCTCACTTTTACAACCTTACAACTTGAGTTTTCAAGTCTCACTCAATAATTAAATTACAAGTTTTTTCAAGGCTCACACTAAAACCAATTTCCTAAGTGTTTTAATGGTTAAACACTTAAACCAATTCCTTTAGAATAGAATCTTACTTCCCATTTTCTAAACCCAAAAAATACAAGAAGAGGAATGCCTATTCTAATCACTCACCAACTCTCACAAGAGTTATACATAAAGAATTGTTTAAAGGAAAGTTTAAGAGCTCAACTGAATGTTTAAGAAAATGATCAATGATAAACAAGTTTTCTTAACCTTTTAATTGAATTATAAGTTGTGTTTATATAGAAAAACACTTAAAAATGTAGTTATTGGATGTACCAATCTTGTCTCCAACATTTATAATTGATTTTGAATCAATTCTTGGACTTTTGGCAGCTCAAAGGATGTTCACGGGCGGCTCACGAGTGAACAGTGCTCGTGAGGAGCAAAAATATATCCATTGCATTTAAATTTTCCCGTTGGATGCTGTCAGTGGTCTACCCATAAGTAGGGTCATGGGCACTCAGCTAGTGAGGGGTACTGCCATATTTTGGCAAAAACGTGCTCTAAAGGCTCTATTGAAGGACAAATTATGACCACTTCTAAAGATGCTCATGAACGGGACTAAAGAAGATCGATTCAGCAAAAAAGTTCCTCATAAAGATAATTTTCTTATATTTCCATAAAACTTTGAATCACCTCAATTGGACATCTGTAGCTCAAGATATTGCTGAAATACCAAGAGCTGTGCAAACTGAAATGCAAGCTGCATATGCTGACTTCAACTGAAGATTTGAATACCCAAATGAACTTGGATTTTTATAAGCAAGATCAATTTGGAAAGCTTAAGTTGTCTAATTAAAAAGTGAAGAAGCTCATTTTCTCATTTAAGAGCTATAAATATGTTAAAGGTCTTCTTCAATCTTAGAGGTTCAATCAGCCCAAAAAGTCACTATTCATTCAAAAGTGTATATGCTTGGTATATGTTTGGTATATAATTCCATACACACTTAATTAAAATTATTAGTATAAAAATTATTTTTCAAAGTCCAAAATTATGAGTTTGATCATGCAAATGGTCAACATATAGGCTTGGGGTCATCAGGTAAGGACAAACGAAAAGTGCCATATAGCCTCTGAGGCATATGATAGGATAAGAGCAAACAAAACATGCATAAAATAAGATTAAATAAAAGTTTCCATATAGCCTCTAAGGCATCAAGCGAAAATAATAAAATAAAATGATTTAGCCTCATAAGCATTTAGGCAAAATCAAATAAAGCAAGTAAATCAAAACAAGTTGTATAGCTTCACAAGGTGTTAGGTGAAACCAAAAAAGAAAACTACATCACAAGCACTTGAGTTAGCTTATTCTATTACACATTTAGAAAAAGAGTCCAAAATTGATGTATGCATGGCTGTGATCTTTGGAATCTCTCAAAAGTTATTTTGACAACACATGCTCGTGTGGTGTATGCAATGGTTTTGGAAACATGCATTATTCTAATGCGACTAAGCATGAAGTTTGAAAATGATTTTTGTAAAATAATTCCATGTATGCATGAATAATCAAGAAACTAGTTAATAGCTAAATGCCTTTCCTATTTAGAATTAATCTTTAAGAATTGGTCCTCATCATATCATAGAATTTGGATTTAAGTCTATTGAGACTAGCTTATGCAAATGGAGCATAATTTAAGACCCCTTCACAATCAAATTGGGATTATAATAACAACACATGCCCCCAACTTAGTTGCTTCCTTATAATGCTTTGTTGTCGTATAACGGTTACGCTTGAACTTTAGTGTGGAAGAGAGTTTATTTGGAAACTCCATTACTTATGAGGCTCAACTCATCTCAAAAATTGCCCTCTAGTCAAGGACTTGATGGACTCTCTCTCCTTCGCACCACCCAGTAGAATCCTATGATATTTTAAACTAATTTTCTTGGAATGAAAATGTAATCAATTTTATTTTATATTCCCTTTTTTGCCTAGGTTGCTCCTTTTCTAGAAGTTTTTAAACCTAACTGGGTCTTTCATTTTTTCTTTTTTTTTTTTTATTTTCCCTCTTTTACCTAAGTCACTCCATTTCTAGGATTTTTCAACTTAGCTAGGTGGTTGCAAATTCTTGGTGATGGTTAATCACTATCACACTCATTGTTCATATTATCACTTTAGATGCTAGCTGCTCTTACTACTGATCATCAGATGTTGATGTCACTCATGTTGTCAATTGCTGTGAAATTGATGAGTCCATGTTTGACACTTCATGTGCTAACAACATGTTAATCATGACTATCTTCACATAATTACTCCTCTGTTATAATCAGGCATGCCATGTTATGCTTGTTATTGATAAGCTATTTGCAAGTTTTCTAACCAACTATTTTTCAGCTCACAATTAGTGGGAATTTTATTTGAGAATTGAGACTTTCCAAGGATTGCTCAAAATTGACTTTTCAAATGTTAGTGGCACAAACAAAGATTTCCTTTTTTCTTTCCCCACACTTTCCTTCCTTTTCTTTTATGTTTTTCTTTTTTTCTTTTTTTCTTTTTCTTTAATGAATATGTGGAATTCATTTTAGGAAAAATGGAAGTTGAATGTGTTTGAAGGAAAGTTTGAAAGTTAATTCTAACATTTTAGCCCTCTTATTTTATGGGTTTTTTCTTTTTTTTTTCAAATATCTCTCTCATTCAAACATAAGATTGCATGCACAATTATAACAAATTAATACTCATGCAAATTAGACAATCAAACATTCATTAGCACACAAGAAAATATTATAAAAAAATGTTGTTCGAAACCATTACAACCAACAATAACTATCCTTGAGTATCCAAGTCCAAGTCAACCTCAACTTGTACTCTAAAATGACACAATTCTTTAAAGTCCTTTATATCCATGTCCATTAACTTATTGGCTAAAGGTGGGATATATGCTTCTATGGCTATTACCAACTGATTAGACTTTACAAGTCTGTGCTTCATTTGGTCCAACTTTCTACTCTACTTATTTAAGAAGCTCACGGAGGACTTGTTAGGTCTTTGCACTATATTCTGTAGCTCATGAAGAAAAACTTCAAATTGAGAATTTAGCCTATACTATTTGATGAAGACTAAACATAAATCCTTCTAGTCTTGTTGGACCTATACATCTAGATTATAGTACCAATTGATAGCAGCTCCTTCCAAGGATAATGGAAATTCCTTAACAATTTGAGCTTTTGACAACCCAGTGGCCTTCATGTAAGTGACATACTACTTCAGGTGCAAGTAAGGATCATCAATCCTAGAGTATTTCTTTATATTCAGGAATTTGTATTTCAGGGCCAATGATTGTTTAAAATCCAAATGCAAGTCAATATCATTAAAGTTCAAACTAAGCTCGTGGTTCTTTAGTGTAGTCTATAGTTGATTCATCTATTTTGTTAAGTTTTTCATCCATTCGGTCTCAACTAAATTTTCTAGTACTTTTCCTTTCAATTGCTCACCCATAATAGTTATAGTTTCAAAATCATCTTCATTAGAGAGCATCTTTCCTCTAATCTCAGCAACCATGTCCCTAACCATTTATTGCATCTTATCCCTGATCTCTTTTAGGAGTTTTTTCTTGAAAACTTCAACATCAAAATTAAAGGGTCATGCCATTCTACTCCTTTGTTAAATGGTCTTAATTGTCTAATTGGATCTTTGATACTGATGGGCTTAATCCCTTTGTTTTGCTTCCAAACAAAAATAGGCTTATGGTTAAGAAAAATGCATTTTTGAAAGTTGCAATGAATGTCATGTATACATGAAATGAAAGATTTTTTTTTAAAATTAAAATGAATGTCATTTATGCATGAAATGCAAGAATTTTTTTTACGTGAACAAAAATAAACAAATAAATAAATAAGCATGACTACTTCCACCCTTATTTCTCCCACACAAGTGTTCAATGGTGAGTTTCTCAGCCTAGGATTTTTAGCTTGGGTTTTAATTATTAGCAGGGGGTAACAAAATAGATGCATGCAAGATAACTCTCAAAATGAACAAACAAGTAGTAGGCCTTTGCATAAAAACAAGGTCCATTATAACGAGTCATAGAGGCATAAAAGACCTACTTTGATATAGTCCATTTATAATAGGGCAAGATTTTATGCCAAGGTCCACCATACAACATCAAACACATGCATTTTGGAATATCCTAAAGGAAGTTGCTAGGTCACTATATGAGTTGAATCTCGAGTGAAAAAGGCTTTAGCTCCCACAACGATATACCTCCATTACGTCTCCCCACTCAAGGGTCCATGCAACATGAATAAGTACGTGTTATGAGTGATAATAATCAAATACTCCACCATTAGGTTTGAGTGAAACACAAGCAACAAAGCAATGACTATTATTGGGTTATTTAAGGATCGAGTGCTTATTGTGTGAAAATGTGTAGTTAATGCAAAAAATGTAAAAGAAATAAGAAAATAATTAAAAATGATAAAACACAAAATACTAGAATCAGTTTCTCTATCCCTAATGGGATCGCCATTATAAGCGGTGGGGTTTAGCGCAGGCCTAAGTATTTGGCCACCACGGCACTGTGTGGGCCCAAGACCCACTAAAAAATATGAAATAAGTCATAAAGCCTAATAAGAGATGGAGTCGCTACTCGAATAAAAGTCATGATACACTGTACAACAATTTCATGTTTGCACATTAATCCAATTTCATGCTTTTAAGTCCCAATATTCAACAAAAATAAAACAAGTAATGATTTACAACAATACATTCCAAATGAAGGGAGGAAATGATTAAGGATTAAAATACCTTTTATCATACAAAATGGAATGGAATAAACAGAAAATAAATTGAAAGTAAATAAAAGTAAAAATAATAATATGCACACTTAATTATGTAAGATAATAAAATAATTGTGTAGAAAGACTAAAAATATGGAAATATGAAAACACGTATAAAATAACAAATTATATGAGGATAAATATATAAGACTCAAAATTATCATAGATCTGATAATTAAAATAAAAAATAATAAAAATAAAAGAAATAAATAATAAAATAATAATAATAAATTTAAAATGATAAACATACACACTTAAATATATTTCAAAATAAAAGGAATAAGCCCTTGTGATAAATTAAAGAAAATAAAATAAATAACCAATTATATGTTAAAAAAATAAACTAAAATAAAATAATACGGCGACGCTTCTAGCCATGGGGTGTCGCCTATTTACAAAGAGGCGTTTGCTTTTATAGAAATGGGCTCAATGGCTTAAATGAAATAGTAAAAAAATAATAATAAAATATGTAAAAACCATGCAAATACAACCAAAATTCATGAAAAAATTTGACTAATATACTAAATTTTAACCAACAAAACGTACAAAAATACTCATGTCATTCTACTAAGAAGTGGCTGAAAAATGAATAAATTTCAAGTACAAAAATCTAATGATTTGAATAGTGATTTTAGTAATACCAAAAAAAATGTAGAAATATGAAATGGAACTAAAATCACATAAAATTTTAAGTAACACACCAAACGGGAGCAAACAAAATAAATGGACATATTTGTGTCGATCTTCTAATGAAATGGCCGAAAGGAAAAAAATTTTTAGCACAAAATTTTTTTGTATGAATAGTGATATTGGTAATAACAAAATGGAGACAAAGATCACCTCTGTCATGAGATGATCGCCTCATCGCAAAGAGGTGGCGCCTCTTCGTAAAGACGATTGTCTGACCAACAAACATAGATGACTCCCACAGGTGGTAAACTTAGTTTTCAAATAAGCAATAACCAGTGTAAATGAACAAGAACTTTTCTCGAAATGGTTGGCCCTCATAGATAGGTATGGACTTTAGTGGTCATTTAAACATAACGTTTCTACCTTCTTCTTCTTAAGGATTGGCCTTTAAGCTTAATCTCTTCTTTCTTCCCAAAGACCTTCCCCTTTTTCTAGAACGTCTTTTTTTCTTGTTTTAGAGCTCTCCCTTTTTCTTTCTCTCTTTAAACCTCTACGATTTTTTCCTAACTCTCTCCTTAAACCTCTAAGATTTTTTTCTAGCTCTCTCCTACAAACCCCTCTCTGAACTTTTTTCTCTTTTCATTTTATATTTCCCTGCCTTAATCACTACCCTACTCTCTTCATCATTACCATCACTTTTTTAGCCTACCAATTTTTTCCAAAAACCAATTATTCCTGCTGTAATTGCAAAGCAAAAAAAGGTGAGGCCCCCCCAACTTGCTATCCTTGATGAACCTCATTTAATGCAGCAGCAAGTGGCCTAGTGAAAAGTCGATTGCCTTTCTAAAGAGGCGCACCTCTTCACCCAACTGCCAAAGAGGTGATCACCTCTTTGGCTTTTAGGTCTGGGCCTTTGGGGCAAAGAGTTTGGGCTTGGAGTTGTATTTGCATGGATTTAGGTTTTTGCGTAGGCTCTTGGGTCCACTCTCAAGAAGCTTTCAAGCTTCTCTTATATTTAAAATTTGTGTTTTCTCATCATTGGGCTTTATTATGGGCCGATCAAATCGAGCAATCGAATTGGGTGTCTACAATATGAATAATAAAATTTACATATAGAGTTTATATAGATTAAAAAACAGTATAATAAAATTTTTTAGTATAAATAAATAGCATGGAGGTTTACTTGAGGTTTAATGATATTACACATAAAGTTTTAGGAGTGAATGCCAAAATATAAGATTAGATATAAATTTAATTTTTGTTACTATAATGTTTTAGTTATACTAAGATTAGTTTTCAAACTTATTATATTATATTAGACTATATATAGTAGTGTTTTAGTTGAAAAATAATGCTAAATATTTATTATATTATTATACTTTACTTTTTTAAAAAATAAAATTTCTAATGGTTTGAAAAAAAAAATTGAGTGATTTAAGGTAGAAAAATATGTAGTATATAAATATCATTAGAATTTGAGTAGTATTGAGATATGTATAACAATGTTTTAACTACAAAATAATACTAAATAAATATGGTAAATATTTTATTTTTAATAAAAAAATTAGGATTTTTAATAATTTGACATATTAGTTTTTAGAATGAATACTTAAATATGAAAATAGAAACTTGTTAAATTTTTGGCTTAATGACTTTAAGACTCAGTTCATTTATACTAATAAATAAAAAATATATATATATATATATATATATATATATATATGTCACCAATTCTTGAATTTTTACTAGATTATACGTGATTCTAATGGTATAAATAAAAAAGATATAAAATGATTTTTTTATTTTCTTTTTCCTATATGTATTTGTAAATTTAAACTTGAAAACCCCAACTAATTAAGTTATTTTTATTGTTGTTAATTTTTAGGTGCAAAACTATTATTGCTATGTGTTTGTGTCCTTTAAATGTTCTTAACGACTTGTCAAAACTCAATAATAGAAATATAGAGATATGTTTTTAATTCTCGAATGAACTCTTGAAGGTTATATAGAGCTTTTAATTCATTTTTGACTTTTGCATTGTGTGTATCTATGTAAATAGACATACGTTGGTTTAAAAATATGAATAAAATATTGCATAAAAATATTTTAATTTCTAAAAAATAAATTGATAGATGCAATTAGAAAAGAAATCAAATTGTAGCTGGCAGGGTTTAGCGCGCGTCTAATTGTCTAGCAACCACAACACTGTATGGGCTCGAGGCCCACTAGTAAATACGAAATAGGTCAGAAAGCCTAGTCAGAGATGGAGTCGCCACCTAGATGAAAGCCGGTACACACTGTATAGTAACTGGATTCTATGGAGGTTCCTAGAAGTTGTCATCAGAGATTGAATTCGGAAACTAGGTATGGGCTTTTGGAATGCCCACCCAACCTTACAGTTGGCCTCCACTTGTGTTTCATAATTTATCACCTTTAATTATTCAACTATTTCTTTGTTAATATGAAAATTATAATTGCCTTCAAACAATTGGTCAAGTTTTATAGTTAAGTACAAGTTTGCATATTAATCCAATTTACAATCATACATTTCAAATGAATGGGGAAGAGATTAAGGATTACAGTGTTTTGTACAAGGAATAGGTAAAATAAATAGAAAATAAACTAAAATTAAATTGCTTGGATTAAATAAGACCTCTTAAAAACTAATTAACGAGATAAATACTTAATGATGATAAACCCCTATAAAGAAAAAATGTCAGTTCCTAAGACACATAAAGATCCTATATAGAAGTTAGCTTATGAATCAGTTTAATAAAAATAAAAAAAATAAAAGAAACTAATACAGAGACTTTAATCGAACAACATAGTAGGACAATAATACGAGATAGACTTAAGAATACTAAAGCACGGGTGTTCTCACGAATCATGCATGATTTAAAAAAAACCAAGATAAGGTCACATAAGACCTTATTAAAGTGACAGTCACCTTTGCCATAAGGTGATTGCCTTATGGCAAAGAGGTGGTGCCTTTTTGCAGAGGCGATCTCCTAACCAGTAGACATAGACAACTCCCAAAAGCAGTAATCTTTGTTTTCAAGTAAGGATCAACTAGTATAGATAAGTTAGACTCATAAATACACCTAAAAGTCATTAAATCATGCTAAGGACATGGCATATCACAAGTAATAAACACAAGAAGCAAGTAACTAAGCAAGTACGTAAGGTGTTCAATAACACTTGTTGAAAGGAAGTAAGAATAATTACTAAAACAAGTACTTTTCTCAAAATGGTTGGCCCTTAGAGATAAGTATGGATTCTAATCTTCACTTGAATGCAAGGTTCCCCCCTTCCCTTTCTCAATATAATGAACCTATAAGCTTTCTTTTTCCCTTTTTTTCAAGGTTGTTTTCTTCCTTCTCTCTAGGACTCCTTCCCTCTTCTTTTTTTTTATTCTGATCGCTAATCCCCTTACTTTTTATCTTTTCTTTTTCTCTCCTCTCCACTCTTTTAATCTCATCCTAGCCCATACCCCTACCACCACTCATCATTACTCTTCCCCCTTTTCTATCCCATGTCTAGCCCTATATTGTTGCCATGGTCAGTAGGGGTGGCCCACTACATTGGTTGTGTAGATCAGTAGGGTGGCCCACCATATTTTCTATACAAGTCACCTCTGTATTTAATGCAGAGGCAGGTAGTTGGTAAAGATGTGACACCTCTACGATGAAGCGATCGCCTCATCGCCTACTGGTATAGAGGCAATCACCTCTCTACCTTAGCCATGCATTGGGCCAAATAGGCTGAGGTGTGCTGAAGTTGTTTTTGAATGGGCTTGGGTTGAGATTTTGGATCTTAAGCTTTAGGTCCATTCTCAAGAAGGTTTGGGCTTCTTTTTTGCATTCAAGCCTTGCATTTCTCATCATCAGACTCTGTGACAGGCCAATCAAATTGAACATCCATAATTCACCCCTATCTTAGGCCGATTGAACTGGGTGTCAATAGTTTTCCCTTTGATTTTTTGAAAAACCAAATGCATGCAATGTCAATTTTTTAAAAAATATCACACACAACATAAGAAAATAATAAACAGCATACCTGGCTCCCGAGTTTCATTCAAGAGACAAATTCTTCAATCTTTGAAATGTGAATGTGATCCTTAGGTTTTCCTAGCCTGATCAGTCACTAATTAATATTTAGAAAATTATTTGAAAATGATGATGCTCAGGTTTTCCTAGCCCGATACACCATTTAACCAGCATGTGATTCATGGGTTTTCTTGACCCAATTCACCACTAAATGGAAACTCAGACTCTCAAATTTTTGTAGCCCAATTATCACTCAACTAAAATGTGATTCTCTGGTTTTCTTGACCTGATTGTCACTCAACTAAAACATGATTCTTGAGTTTCCTGGCCTGATATGCCCATTAATTGAAGTATAGACTTCAGGGATATAACTCGAACAGTCCTTTCTTGATCACTAACTTTGGAGATACAACCCAAATAACCCTTTTTTTATGACGAGCTTTGGGGATACACCCTAACAACTCTTTCTTGATCACAAGCTTTGGGGAAATAAACTGAACAACCCTTTCTTAATCATGAGCTTCAGGGATACAACTCAAACAACCCTTTCTTCATTATGAGTCCCGAACAACCCTTTCTTGATCATGGGCTTCGAGGATATAACCTGGACAACCCTTTATTTTGAAATATAATCCTAGCCCATTATATTACTTAATCAAAAATATTTATTTATTTATTTATTTTCATGCTTTCCTTTTTCGGATTCTCCTTTCCTAAGATTAACTGCTTCACTCTCCTTTTTTTTTTCTTTTCTTATTTGTCTTCAAAGAAAAACCTAACTTAAACCCTCTTTTACTATAAAATCTCATTTTTCTCTTTTCTTTTTCTTTTTCTTCCTCCTCTCTTTTTCGTGTCCTTCTCTTCTCTTCTCCTTTACTTTTTTCTTCTTTTTTTCTCCTTTACATTACCTATATAATAAGGTTAATATAATAAAAATTAAACCTTTAAAAGAATATATTGTTTTCATTATACTTTTTTATGAATTAAGAGTATAAACTGAAAATGATTATTATGAATACATTTCATTTTATGAGGATAAACAACACAAATTGAGAGATAGAATGTGAATAATTATAAAGATATGTGAAAAAGAATATAAAATGTCAAACATATATATATATATAATCTAAGAGAATAACAAAAATTAAGTATTAAACTTATTAATAATTTGTAACACGAAAGATCACATAAAATATAAACGCATTAAAATTTTTTAGCATGCCACAGGATATTTTAATTAGAATAAATTTAAACTTCAATACCTAAAAAAATATGAAATTTTTTTAATTGTTTATAAAGAAAAAGAGAACTTTTGACTTTTAAATTTTCATATCATTAGTAAACTTTTACAAAAGAATAAAAAATATATATATATAAAATTATAGTCAGAAACAAAAATGTTATGTGACTATAATATAAGTATATATGTTATATAAATATTTTATATGAATAAAATAGAATTAATTAATTAAATTAGTGGTTTAGATAAAAATATAATAAAATAATTATTTATTAAAATAAAAATTTATAATTTATAATTTTTCATAACATCTAATTTAATTTTATAATAATAAAATAAAAATAAAAAAGGAAAAATTACAGTTTTTATATTTTAAATAGACGCGGAAGATAAAAAAAGATTAACATGAGAAATTTAATTTTAGTGAAAAAAGAAAAAAGAAAAAAGAAAAATTTTTAGTTTTTGATTGTGAAAAGATTAATTAGAAAAAAAAATAATTGAAAAAATGAGAAGAAATTTTTTTTAAACGTTTATTTTAACTAAAATAAAAAAGTGTAATATGGAGGATTGGAGATGCACTGACTGTGGATATTTACATGAATAGGTTTCCGGAAAGGACAAATCCGATTATTACTTCGGTTGTTCATTCTCGGCTTGACGGTTATAAAGTGGCTTCTCTTATTGACCCTGATAGTTATGATTGGAATCGAGATGTTGTTAACTCTTGTTTTAATACTCGGGACAGAAAGCTTACTCTTAGTCTACCTCGGCCGGTGTATACAATTCAAGACTATTTTTTGGGGATTGGAAAGACTTGGTTCATATACTGTCAAGAGCGCCTATCGTGAAGCTAGAAGCCAGAATGCTTTGATGAGTTCGCAAGGAGATCATGAGTTTTGGAAGCTACTCTGGAATTTAAGAGTGTTTCCTAAGGTAAAGATGTCTCTGTGGCGGCTGGGTCTAGGTGTCTTCCTACCAGAGAAAGATTGCATCAGAAGCAGGTTGATGTTCCTGGTCATTGTCCGTTCTGTCAGACAGAGCTGGAGACTACTAACCATTTGTTTTTCTCTTGCCCTTTTACTGATGATTGTTAGTTGTGTAGCAGCATTCAGAAGTTGCGAAATGTGAGTGATGATTTTCTTGACAATGTTTCCTTGTTAATTAGCAGCAACGCACATGTGGATACAGAGCTTTTCGTGTTGTATTTGTGGAGTTTATGGTTCATCCGTAATAAGGTTGTATGGAACAAAGTTCACTTTGTTGTCAACCAAGTGGTCAGTATCGCTTGTAACATGTGGACTCAGTGGAAAGCAGTTAGAAGTCCTACTAAGTCAAAGGCTTCTCAGATTAGTAATTGTTGGCAGCCTCCCCTGGTGTTAGAAAAATATTTGATGAACAACAACAAATTAATACAAGTATTCATAACAATAAATAAATAAAAGATAAAAAAATTTATTTATAATTAAGCTTGAAACATGATCGATGATCGCTTTCTTAAAAGCGGAATTTGCCCCCACTCCTCGTATTTTGCTATAAGGATTTGTACAAATTGCTTTAATGGATATGACAAGCCTTTTAAATTTCTGCACTTAGTAAATAATAAAGAAATTCTTATTGAGAATAAAGAATTTCTTGATTTGATCTTTCTTTTATTACTTTTCAAAAATTGTTTTTGTTTCATTACTTTTTTATATCTATTTTCTATGTAAATTTCTATGTCTATATCTTTGTAATAATTAAAAAGAAACATATGTATATACTATAAGGTTAGTTACAATATAAAAGGACACATCCTTTCAAAACAATACATCTATTAAATATAAAATTTTTAATTTAAAAAATAATTAATTTATTTAAAAAAAATAAAAAAATTTCCAACAATCCCCCCACTTATCTAAAATAAATTAAAAAAAAAATACCAACAAAGGAAAGATCAACTATGTTTACACATAAAATAATATATCTTTCGATTTAAATATTATCTTAGTATAGTAGCACAAGATGAAATCGAAATTTCATGTAGTATTTTAGTTTTGAACATGCTATTTCTTGTGAAATCATCAATGTTACTATACACATAAACATTATATTTTTTATTTCACTTGTATACCCGCTTAGCACTTTTTATAGCCATGTGCTATCTAAATTCATAAGCTTTTATGAGAGTAACTTATAAACTCTCAATTAAAGCGGTACCACTTCAAAGTTTACATAGGTGAAGTTCCTCCAGTGTTTTGTCATATTAGAAACACTTGTTCTAAAAATTGAACTTCATTAAGAGTTTTAAACCCATGCCTCAAACATGTGACAACAAGTACTTTTCTTAAGTTTAACTTAAGTGCTTAACCATCCAATTATCAATAACTTATTTTTGCCCTTTGAACCCCAAGAATTATTGATTAAATAATGTTAGGTAAGGTTACCATCATTGGTGGATTTAACTAAGTGTGAGAGGTTTAGTAAAAGAATCAGCCAAATTCTTATTTGATTTCACAAATGTGAGAAAAATTATTGCATCTTTGATTAATTTTCTAACACAGTCATGTCTATGAATTTATATGTCTAGAATTCTCCTTACATAGTAATACACATTTATATTACTATAATCTTGGACTTAAATAACATCTATCATTCTTGACAGACTATATGTTCATATTCAGTAATTACTCACTTCTCTTCATTTATTCAAGTGACTTAATTTATTGAGAACTTTCTCAATATATAACTCCCACAATTTTTCAATTTAACTTGTCCAAAATCTTGAAAAAATATAAAAAATTAGAAACCTTCTTTTTTATTAATCACAATTTAAAATATAGTCAAATATTCATTATTTGACTCAATTATAATTATTATAAGAATTGTTATTCTTATAATCATTCTTGATTCTTTCTTGAATCAATCTTTAATAAATCAAATACAATCTCAAATTGTATTACTCAAACACATCGTTTAATACTTTAATATATTAATAATACAAAAATAAACTTACACTATTCAAGTTATCAATTTTTTAGTTGCAATAACTCATGCATGCTTCAACAACGATAAGCATAAAAAATATGGATAATAGACTCAATATTCTTAATATCAAATAATGATGCAATGTCTCCAAAATATGCTTCACAATCATCATTTTAAACATTTGTATTTCTAGATTTTCTTTTATGTCCATAACTACCAAAACTTAATATATTTAAAACATGCCATTTTTTTTAACATTTTCAAAAAGCATAAAAATTATCATGAATATGAGATTGCTCTCAACATATATTTATCTCACATATGTCTCAACATATATTTATTAGACATATAATACATGCAAACATTAATATCAACGAAAAATAACAATAACAATAAAGAAATATACTATTATTGTTATTATTTTCATATACTTATTATTCAATTTATTTCTAGGAATCACATGTATATATATACTAATATAAAAAAATAATAAAAAATATAAGATCTCACGAGTTTCCAGCTTAATCCAAAATCCACAAGAAGTAGAAAAATTCATACCTATTAGTGTTGTTTGTATTTTCTTTCTTGCAAAAAAGAAAAATTAAACACAAAATTTCTTTAAATTGTTATAAACATTTTGATGATAAAAACTAGAACAACAATAAATTAATATAAGTATTTATAACATTAAATAAAAATAAAAGATAAGAAAATTTTTCAATAATTAGACCTGAAACATGATTGAGGATCGCTTTCCTAAAAGCAAAATTTACCTCCACTCCTTGAGTTTTGCTATAAGGATTTGTGCAAATTATTTTAGTGGATATGACAATTCTTTCAAATTTCTACACTTAGCAAATAGTGGAGAAATTCTTATTGAGAATAAATAATTTTTTGATTTGATCTTTCTTTTGTTGCTCTTCAAAAATTGATTTTATTTCTTTACTTTTTTTATATCTATTTTCTATGTCTATATATTTGACATAATTAAAAAGAAATATATATATATATATACACACTATAACGTTAGTTATAATATGAAAGGACAAATCCTTTCAAAACAATATATTTATTAAATATAAAATTTTTAATTTAAAAAATAATTAATTTATTTTAAACAAATAAAAATTTCCAACATCTGGTTGGTTAAAATGCAATGTGGACGCGGCTACGTTCAGTGATTATAATAATTCTGGTGCAGGTTGTGTGCTGCGAAATGATTCTGGTTTATTTATCGCTGCAATGGCTACTGTTTTTGCAGGGTCTAGTAATCTTTGTTTAGCTGAAGTGATGGGTTTGCGGGAAGCATTGAGTAGGTTGAAGAAGGGTTCTAGAGGTCGGGTCTTGGTTGAAGCAGATGCCTTGGATGTTGCTAAAGCCGTAAACTCATCCTGTTACAATAATGATTCAGTGTTTGGTATGATTATCAAAGATTGTAAAGCTCTACTTACAGAGCTAAACCTTGATTTTGTTATTCATGTTCCTTGGTCTGCGAATCAGCCTGCTCACATGTTAGCAAGAGCTACTGATTCTTTGACAGGCTTTTGTGAGTGGGTATCTAGTCCACCTGACTTCGTGTTATCTGTTTTAAGCTCTGAAGCTTGAATAAATTATCCTTATTTTCTCAAAATAATAATAATACTAATAAAGTGTATTTAATGTATGCTTAAAATATAGAGTGTCATATGTCAACACATGATAAAAATTTTCTCTATATGATTCTATTATTTATTTATTATTTTTATTATATTATGTATATCATATTATATAAATAATTTAAAAAAATTAATTTTTTTTTGTGGTAGATAAATTAATTGACATATTTTTTATTTACATTTTTTAAAATAATTTAACTTTTTATACTTATTTAAATTATAAAACTAACAAATATTTTTATTTTTATATTTTATAATTTAAAATTTATTACATTCATTTAATTTCAATACTCTATGAATTCTCATAATTTTTTAAATTAAAGATAGTATCTCAATATATTATTAATATCTTTTATGGGTAATGTTTACTAGCGACAAAAAAACAATCATATCGCACGGGAGGCCAATTTTCTATAGTGGCTTCCATCAATTGATAGCCCTTATATTGGGGGCCAAAAAGTAACTGTAAATTTTTATTTTATTTTATTTTATGAGTTTATATATACTGTTTATGTCACAAGTTATGAGATATATATATATATGCTTTGCTTCGATTTCATTTTCTCTCACCATAATTGCAGGGGTTCCTACCACCGTTCAGTGTCTCTACTTCAATCTTGAGTCATTAATTGCCCTGCTCTTTTCTCCTCCACTACCACTGCTGTCATGATCCAAATTGGGAGTCATGATCGGTACTAAGGAATAGAAATTCTTTTGAATCCGAAATTCATAGTAAACCTTAGAAAATAAAATCATTCAATAAATAAATAAAAAGTACAATATAATTAAAATTTTCCGAATCAATATACAAAATAAATATTCTAAATCCTTTCATAAATGAATATATATTCGTATAGTGTTCAAATACAATTCTCAGAGTATTTAATATTAAAATAAAAATAATACTCTTATGATACAACAACATTACTACTACAGTTTCTAGAATACAATTCAGAGTTCAAAATATACATTTGCATAAAACAGTCGGGACGGAAGAACACCGGTGAGGAACTCTACTACTAAGGTCTGACGATATAGGATCTCCTGAAAAAAAAATAATCGAGGGGGGGTCAGAACTCACTGAGTGAATTATTATACTATATATACATGCAATCTAAATCATATCCAAACATGCATTCATATATATATATATATATATATATTTTCACGCATTTCACACATATATCAACTCTGCTTTTATAAATATACTAGATGCAGAAAACATTTATTTTAATTCATGAAGGATCAATTAGAACCCTAATAATCGCAACCTCAATCAACTATATCGTCACTCTAGTCGTACAGGCTCACTTAATTCCAAATAAAACACTTATTCTAATTTGGACAGTAAACTGGCCCCGAGACACTAAGTCAACCGAGCTTCCGCAGTCTAACTGTCAATGTGATTGGCCCCGAGACACTTGGTCAACCGAGCTCCAACAATCACACTATCTATCACCTCATATCTCAATCAAATCAATAGATCATTTATTCCATTATGGATAGTAGACTGACCCCGAGACACTAAGTCAACCGAGCTCCAATAGTCTGTCAGTGTGATTGGCCCCAAGATACTAAGTCAACCGAGCTCCCGCAATCACACTATCAATCATACCATCAATCTTAATCAAATCAATCAAATTAATATCAATCAATTATAATCACCACAATTAATTCTCACTGAACCCTGATATATCGCACTGGTATGTACACGGTCTTAGTGCTGTCCATTAGGTAGCACGTTCTATTAATATCCTTCATTTACATTAATTCATTCATAATAGTAAAATAAACCATATATATACCAGAAATATACTTAAAATAAACCAAGTATATTTCGGATATATATATATCAAATAAAACATGAAATATACTAAAGATAAACCATTGATGTAATTTAAAACAATTTAAGTGTATTTTAATAATATAACATGCATTTCCTTAAAAAAATTATACCTAAATATACTGAAGATATACCCTAAGTACACAAATCATTTAATAAAACAATTAAGCATAATAATTCATTAAAAACATGAATATGTACTAAAACATGGATTTATTAAGGAATATACCAAAAATATACTTAGAAACAATTTAAGTATAAATCAATAATATAACATGCATTTATTTAGGAATATACCTAAAATATACTAAAAATATACCTAAAGTATACTAATCATTTAATAAAATAATTATAAATAAATATACATTTAAAACATGTATATATACTAAAATGTACTAAACATAAACCTAATTATTTAACATATATATATAAACCCTAAATATACCAAAAATATTATAATTTAAATCACTTTTAAAAATATATAATGAAAATGAAAAACCATAAGTGATGCATCCTATATGCAATGCATATATATACAATATAATAACTCACTGGTGTACACTCCTCGGGACAGACTCGGCAGGTCTGGTTCGTTAGGCCTCAGTCTCGGCGCAACTACAAAAAGATAAAATAATAATAATCATTAGAATAAACTTCTAACTCTATACTTCTAGGATTACTATAGACAAATTCAATCAGGAATTCAGAATTAGACTAAGACCGGTTGTCACGTTTTACGAGAAATTTATCAAAATTTTGGCAGAATCTCCTATGTAAAACGGACATCTCCCTACAAAAGTAGGGTCGATCCTGCACAGAAAACACACTTTGAATACAAAATTCTCCTAATTCCTCGGTTGAGATCCTAAACTATTGAAATTCCCTAACCGAGGTCTACAGTTCAACACAAGTTCAATAATACAATAAAATATATTAAAACCGATAAATACCATAAGTACCCTCAAAATATCAAAATATAATATATTTAATATTAAAACGCCAAAAATAATTATTTTCTCAATAATTACTTAAAAACCCTAAATAATAATATAATATTATTAAAAATCCAATTTTCCAATAATTACATAATTAATAATAAAAATTCATTTTATAAATCCAAATAATTTAATTAACCCAATAATATAACAACAAGTTATAAAAACCCATTATTTTATCAAAATAATATATAATATATTATTTGAAAATAATTTTTTTGAAAATTAGTTTTTAATTAGTTAAAAATAGTAAATAATTTGTAAAAATCATTTTAGTACCTTAAATAATTATAAAACCAACTAAAGCCTAATATTTAACTATAATCTTAACAAAATTATGTATTTATCCTTATAATTCAAAAATACACATAATATACTAATATTACTCCAAAATTCTATAAAAATTATATAAATGCATAAAAATTATTTTCTCAACATATATATTACTGCTATTAACTAAAACACATTATTAAACAATAATTTCAACAAAAACCCAACTATAAGCTAATTATCCAATATTGACATAATATAAAAATATTTATAAAAATTACATAAAAATCAAAAAAATTATAATCTCAACACTATGATTAATAATAACCCATAAAAACACTAAATCAACAAATTTTATAATTAAATAAATTAATTTACGAAAATTAATAAAATAATAATAAAATATTCAAAAATTCACAAAAAATAAAATAAATTCCAAAAATCATACAAAAATTTATAGACGTAGATTAAGTTTCCAGAAACAACTTTTGTGAAAAGAGTTTGCAAGATTCATCAAGATCAAGCTTAAAAAAAATTCAAAAATCCTAAAGCTCTATAAACTAAAAATCAACAAAACTCAAGAAATAGGTGATGAAAGCTTAACTAAGCTTAGATTCATGCTCACCGAAGTCTAGAGAGTCGATAGAGACCGGAAGCTCGAGAAACGGTGATCGGAAGTGATGGAGGCACAGTGAATGTTGGTGACAGGGACGCAGAAGGGAAAGCTTTTGCATATATATATATTTTTTTGCGGTGTTTTGGTTTTGTTGAATGTGTTTATGTATGTGCATGTGTTTATGGGTATGTTTGTGTGTTTGTGTGTATATGTGCACGTGAATGTATGTTTATATATGTGTATGTGTATTGTTTTGTTTGTTTATGTATATACTTTAATAATAAACTATATAATATAACATAATAATAATACTTTATAATAAATTAATCTCAACCACTCATTATAATCTATATATATATATATATATATAGGTACACACACATGCATAATAATATACACAATATAAAATCAACAACAATTAAAATTAATACTATTAATAAAATAATTGGATAATAATAAAAATATTCATAATAATATTAAACAATAAAATAATACTAATAAAAATATTAATGAAAATAATAACCATGATAATAATAACACACAACACATTTGAAAATAACAATAATATAAACAATATTTTAATAATGCAATAATGTAAATCAACAAAAATAAAATAATGTTAGTACTTAAAAATAATATTAAAATAACCATGCACTAAATTAACATTATTAAAATAATAGTATTCGAAAATAATAAATATACATAATGAAATTTAAACGTTCAAAATATAATAAGTTCCAAAATAAAATATTTACGTAGAAAATTCAATTAAATATAAAATAATAATAATTAATCACAAAATAGTAAAATAATTAAATTAAACTTTTTTGTTAAAAATTATTAATACTGTATATCTCATTATTTAATAAAATAATTTAAAAATCATGGTTATCACAGTCTCCCCTCCTTATAAGAATTCATCCTCGAATTCCAAGAAAAGAATAGACAAGAATCAAGGAGGAAAGAGATACGGGTAAGAAGCTCGTATCTCAACTTCAGTCTCCCAAGTTAAGCTCTTTCACGTTGTTGCTTCGCCACAGCATCTTCACTATTGAAAACTGGTTCGAACATACTATTGAGCTTGATAATCTACAATCGCCACTGATTCCTTTTTGAATTTCAGATCTTTGTTCACTTCTACATTGTCCGGCTGCAACACGTAGGAAGGGTCCAAAATACACTTTCTCAGCATCGAGACATGGAACACTGGATGCACTTAGAATAAATTCATAGGCAAAGCCAACTGATGTGCAACCATACCAAGTCTCATCACACCATTCAGAGTTACAATCTTCGATCTGAAACTCTATATCTCTGTGTCTTTGATCCGCATAGCTCTTCTGCCTACTAGCTGTGGTCTCTAATATTTTTCTGATCATAACAACTTTCTTCGCTGCATTCTAGACAATCTCAGGTCTAAATAAGACTTTCCTTCATACAAGCCTCATGTGGTGTTATTCTAATACTGCCATGGTAGCTTTTATATAAGCAAACTCCACAAGTAGCAAATAATCAATGCAGATACCTCCCAGATCTAAAACACACATCTCAACAAATCTTCCAATGTCTAGATCGTCTTCTCAGACTAACTATTTGTATGAGGATGAAAAGCAGTACTGAAATCTAACCTGGTGCCCATCGCTTCCTGCAACTTCTACCAAAATCGAGAGGCAAATATTGTACCTTTACCATATACAATGGACACAAGTATTCTACACAGGCACACAACGTGCTTCATGTATAGCTTAGCCAACTTAGCTACTAAATAAGTGACTTTCACAGGCAAGAAATGTGCAGACTTGGTCAACCTGTCCATAATCACCCAGATGGAATCGTATCCATCCTTGGAACGAGGTAAACTAACCACAAAATCCATAGTAACCCTTTCCCTCTTCCATTCTAGAATAGGAAGAGGCTGAAGCTTCCCAGAAGGCTTTTGATGTTCAGCTTTCACCTGCTGGCAAATTAAACACTTAGAAATATAATTAGTCACATCCTTCTTCAATCCAACCCACTAGTACTGATCCTGAATACTGTGGTACATCTTGGTAACTTCTAAATGTACACTGGAAGCTCATTCCGCAGCTTATATAGAATCCCTTTTCTCAAATTCTCAACATCAACCTTATTTAATTAACTTGTGCATCTCTTACCCGAAGATCATTCTATGATGAAATGCCATGATGACATGCTATGATGAATGTTATGATGAAATGTTGGAATGAAATGTCATGATGAAATGCTATAATGAGATGCTATGATGATATGATGAAATACTGTAATGATGTCAGATCTTATCCTTTAAAGCTCATGCAACCCTTGGATCAATGATCTTCTTCAGTAATTGGAAACTATTCTAACAAACATCTACCCACACAAACTTCACATTCTTCTGAGTTAGGCGGTCATAGGAGTTGCAATTCTAGAGAATTCTACTTAGATCTCCTATAATACCCAGCTAAACCCAATAAAATTACAAATCTCCATGGCTGTAGTCAGTCTGGGCCACTTAAATACTGCTTTGATCTTTTATGGATCAACTTGAATACTATCTTTAGATGCCATATGTCCAAGAAACAACACTCTCCAACCAGGGATCGCACTTCATGAATTCAGCATAAAGCAGACAATCTCTTAGTGTTTGTATTACAGTCCTCAAGTGATATACGTGCCCTTTCATTCACTTTGAATACGCTAGTATATCATCAATGAAGACTACTATAAACTGATCCACAACTAATGATAACCCGACTTCAAATCAATCTTAGAAAAGAACTGTGCACCTTAAAGTTGATCAAATAGATTATTTATCCTCGAAAGAGGATACTGGTTCAGTTCTATGTAATTAATGCACAGTCTGGGAGTACCATTCTTCTTCTTCACCAATAGGACTAGTGTACCCTAAGGAAAGACACGAGGTCTGACAAAACCCTTGTCTAATAGATCTTGTAATTGCTTCTACAGCTCTGTAAAAGCCATTTTGTACAACTGCGTCAGAATAGGAGCTACATTAGGAACCATATTGATACAGAATTCAATTTATATGAGGTGGTAAACCTGGCAACTCATCAGGAAAAACATCAGGAAACTCACAGGTAATTGGAACATCTATGAGAGATAACTTTTCCACTGAAGTATCCCTGACTAGAGCCAAGTATTCCTGATAACCCTTCCTCAGCATCTTCCTAGTAGTGATAGTGGAGATAAGATTATGAGGTGCAAAACTCTTATCACTAACAAACTTAAACTCTTCTTCATCAGGAATTCTGAAAATTACCTCTTTTCTCCGATAATCAACCACTGCATAGTGCTAAAACAACCCTTTCACATTTTATCAAGATCAAATACACCCAAAAAATTGAATTCACTAATAACCCTCAAAATTCCAGTTCTCAGTTCGGATACCAATGTATGCCGAACTTAATCATACGTCATAAAATTCTACTAGTCTCCTCTTATAATGTATCATGTCTTCAGTATGACATAACAAATTGAAGAGTTTACAGATATTCTTCTCAACCGACTGCTCTTCTCATACTCTGTGCAATAACAGCCACATGTAATTATCCTTCCTTGAAAATAGATGGAAGTATCTTAGAAATCACTCTTTTAACTCAAATTATGTATTGCAGTCAGAACTGGCAGCTTCACCCTTAAAAGTACAAAAGTGTTTCGTCTTCATTAAACATCTTCCAATTCCTTCATTAAAGCATATACAAAGCAATTATTATGCTTGGTTAAGTGCTATTAAGTTCACATTAACCTTGGCTATCCTAGCCACAAATGATGTTTGTTCGAGTTTAAAAAAGGATGCTTGTACCTCTTACAATGACTACCTCGACCTTTGAGTTACAGTTGCCTCTGACCTACTCCTATACTAGATAGGTGTAGTAGGGCTGAAACTATAACCACAACTTGAACTTGAAAAGACTGATTATCAATATTGTCTCTGCAGAAGAAACAATTCGCATTCACCACACTGAAAAGATATGGAAAATCAACAGGATTCAGAATATAGAATATACGCAGAATTGACATATCCTGAGTTCATTACTGAAAAAGAAATTACATCTACTGTACGATCAAAGGTATCGACATTGCACCCTGCGGAACTTCTGTTGCATAAGTAACATCATCGCAATGCTAAGCCACAAGCTCCTCATTCTGTTGTTCCCGCTTATTATGGTGATCATCTAGCCTTCTAAGTCCATCTCTACCCCTACGCCTAACAGGGGGTAGAATCTCATGCTCAAAAGATTAACTATCATTGATCTTATCAACCGATAGAGCGACTCACGCTCGTGGCATTTAGAAAAGAACAAAAATAAAATAAATAATTCAACCAATCACAAACATCAATTGACACCCTAACGGTTACATGGAATTCCTAATGCAAGGAAAACTTCTCAAAGACATTATCAAACCTAATTTAACTGCAGTAGTTCCAAAGAAAACACAACTCGACAACCTAGGTCCACATCTCTAAACCTAGTCTCTGATACCACCTTTATCATGACCCAAACTAGGAGTCATGACCGGCGCTAGGGAATGGGAATTCTTTTGAATCCGGAACCTATAGCAAGACTTAGAAAATAAAATCATGCAATAAATAAATAAAAAGTATGATAGAATTAAAATTTTCCGAATCAATATACAAAATAAATATTCCAAATCCTTTCATAAATGAATATATATTCGTACAGTGTTCAAATACAATTCTCAGAGTATTTAATATCAAAATAAAAATAATACTCTTATGATACAATAAGACTACAACTGCAGTTTCTAGAATACAATTCAGAGTTCAAAATATACATTTACATAAAATAGCTGGGACGGAAGAACATCAGCAAAGAACTCTACTACTAAGGTCTGACGATATAGGATCTCCTGAAAAAAAATAATTGAGGGGGGTCAAACCTCACTAAGTTAATTATTATACTATATATACATGCAATCTAAATCATATCCAAACATGCATTTATATATATATATGTATATTCACGCATGTCACACATATGCTAACTCTGCTTTTATAAATATACTAAATGCAGAAAACATTTATTTTAATTCATGAAGGATCAATTAGAACCCTAATAATTGCAACCTCAATCAACCACATCGTCACTCTAATCGTACAGGCTCACTTAATTCCAAATAGAACACTTATTCCAATTTGGACAGTAGACTGGCCCCGAGACACTAAGTCAACCGAGCTTCCACAGTCTAACTGTCAATGTGATTGGTCCCGAGACACTTGGTCAACCGAGCTCCCACAGTCACGCTGTTAATCATACCATCAATCTTAATCAAATCAATCAAATTAATATTAATCAATTATAATCACCATAATTAATTCTCACTCAACCTTGATATATCC
The DNA here is from genome assembly GCA_947683625.1 of Mallotus nudiflorus. Lineage (NCBI taxonomy): Eukaryota > Viridiplantae > Streptophyta > Magnoliopsida > Malpighiales > Euphorbiaceae > Mallotus > Mallotus nudiflorus. Next base: position 4,926,161 of record CANTUR010000049.1, on the reverse strand, counting down.
CATCGATACGTACACGATCTTAGTGCTGCCCACTAGGTAGCACATTCTATTGATATCCTTCATTTACATTAAATCATTCATAATAGTAAAATAAACCATATATATACCAGAAATATACCTAAAATAAACCAAGTATATTTCGGGTATATATATGTTAAATAAAACATGAAATATACTAAAGATAAACCATCGATGTAATTTAAAACAATTTAAGTGTATTTCAATAATATAACATGCATTTCCTTAAAAAAAAGTATACCTAAATATACTGAAGATATACCCTAAGTACACAAATCATTTAATAAAACAATTAAGCATAATTATTCATTAAAAACATGAATATGTACTAAAACATGCATTTATTAAGGAATATACCAAAAATATACTTAGAAACAATTTAAGTATAAATCAATAATATGACATGCATTTATTTAAGAATATACCTAAAATATACTGAAAATATACCTAAAGTATACTAATCATTTAATAAAATAATTATGAATAAATATACATTTAAAACATGTATATATACTAAAATGTACTAAACATAAACCTAATTATTTAACATATATATATATATATATATATATATATATATATATATATATATATATATATATATATAAACCCTAGATATACCAAAAATATTATAATTTAAATCACTTTTAAAAATATATAATGAAAATGAAAAACCCTAAGTAATGCATCTTATATGCAATGCATATATATACAGTATAATAACTCACTGGTGTGCGCTCCTCGGGAAAGACTTGGTGGGCCTAGTTCGTTAGGCCTTGGTCTCAACGCAGCTAGAAAAAAATAAAATAATAATAATCATCGGAATAAACTTCTAACTCTATACTTCTAGGATTACTATAGACAGATTCAATCAAGAATTCAAAATTAGACTCAGACCGGTTCTCACATTTTATGAAAAATTTACAGAAATTTTGACAGAATCTCCTATGTAAAACGGATATCTCCCTACAAAAATAGGGCCGATCCTGCACAGAAAACACACTTCGAATACAAAATTCTCCCAATTCCTCGGTTGGGATCCCGAACTATTGAAGTTCCCCAACTAAGGTCCACAGTTCAACACAAATTCAATAACACAATAAAATATATTAAAATCGATAAATACCATCAATACCCTCAAAATATCAAAATACAATATATTTAACATTAAAACGCCAAAAATAATTATTTTCTCAATAATTACTTCAAAACCCTAAATAATAATATAATATTATTAAAAATCCATTTTTCCAATAATTACACAATTAATAATAAAAAGTCATTTTATAAATCCAAATAATTTAATTAACCCAATAATATAACAACAAGTTATAAAAACCCATTATTTTATCAAAATAATATATAATATATTATTTGAAAATAATTTTTTTGAAAATTAGTTTTTAATTAGTTAAAAATAGTAAATAATTTGTAAAAATCATTTTAGTACCTTAAATAATTATAAAACCAACTAAAGCCTAATATTTAACTATAATCTTAATAAAATTACATATTTACCCTTATAATTCAAAAATACACATAATATAATAATATTACTCCAAAATTCTATAAAAATTATATAAATGCTTAAAAATTATTTTCTCAACATATATATTACTATTATTAACTAAAACACATTATTAAACAATAATTTCAATAAAAACCCAACTATAAGCTAATTATCCAATATTGACATAATATAAAAATATTCATAAAAATTACATAAAAATCACATAAATTATAATCTCAACACTATAATTAACAATAACCCATAAAAACACTAAATCAACAAATTTTATAATTAAATAAATTAATTTACGAAAATTAATAAAATAATAATAAAATATTCACAAATTCACAAAAAATAAAATAAATTCCAAAAATCATACAAAAATTTATAGACGTAGATTAAGCTTCTAGGAACAACTTTTGTGAAAAGAGTTTGCAAGATTCATCAAGATAAAGCTTAAAAAAATTCAAGAACCCTAAAGCTCCATAAACTAAAAATCAACAAAACTTAAGAAATAAGTGATGAAAGCTTAAACTAAGCTTAGATTCATACTTACCGAAGTCTAAAGAGTCGATAGAGACCGGAAGCTCGAGAAACGGTGGCCGGAAGTGATGGAGGCACAATGAATGTTGGTGATAAGGACGCAGAAGGGAAAGCTTCTGCATATATATATTTTGCTATGTTTTGGTTTTGTTGAATGTGTTTATGTGTGTGCATGTGTTTATGGGTATGTTTGTGTGTTTGTATGTATATGTGCACGTGAATGTGTGTTTATATATGTGTATGTGTATTGTTTTGTTTGTTTATGTATATAGTTTAATAATAAACTATATAATATAATATAATAATAATATTTTATAATAAATTAATCTCAACCAATCATTATAATCTATATATATATATAGGTACACACACATGTCACACACTTGTATAATAATATACACAATATAAAATCAACAACAATTAAAATTAATACTATTAATAAAATAATTGGATAATAATAAAAATATTCATAATAATATTAAACAATAAAATAATACTAATGAAAATATTAATGAAAATGATAACCATGATAATAATAACACACAACACATTTGAAAATAATAATAATATAAACAATATTTTAATAATGCAATAATGTAAATCAATAAAAATAAAATAATGTTAGTACTTAAAAATAATATTAAAATAACCATGCACTAAATTAACATTATTAAAATAATAGTATTCGAAAATAATAAATATACATAGTGAAATTTAAACGTTCAAAATAATAAGTTCCAAAATAATATATTTACGTAGAAAATTCAATTAAATATAAAATAATAATAATTAATCACAAAATAGTAAAATAATTAAATTAAACTTTTTTGTTAAAAATTATTAACACTGCATATTTCATTATTTAATAAAATAATTTAAAAACCAGGGTTATCACAGCTGCAGTTGCAGCCGCACCCGTGATGATTATCATTGTGTTTAAGCCAAACAGAAATTGGTCGATTACGCCCCAAACGTTGAGGACTTCAATTTGAACCACCTAGTCTCCATCAGAATGTGAAAAGATGACTCCCTTACCACTGATTCCTCTTCTGCGGGAAAGAATCAATTGGCTTCTCTGTCTCCTTCTGCTTATGTTGATATTGGTGTCTCCGATGCCAAATTTGCCCATTTTTCTTGCTCCACTTCTTTTAAGGGTCCCACTAGGTCAGCATAAGGACTCCAATTTTGTTATCAGAATGATTTCTAATGGTAATCATATTGTTATTCATATTGAGGAAGTAAATATATATTTTTTTGTATATATTAGGAAGTAAATATTTGTATACAATTAGGAATAAAGTTTTTGTTTTATTTAGGATGTTATTCTATTCCTAGTTAGGATGTAATTAGGATTCCTATATGTATATATAAGGGTTGTAACCTTTCTTTGAAATACATGAAAAAATATTTTTCTTAAATTTTCTTTCTTTTTCTCTAAATTTTGTTCTACATGGTATCAAACATACTTATTGAAATTGATTTTTTTTAATCCTTGAAATTGTATTTGTTTTTTTTTTCTCTTCAAAATTCTTTGAATCCCTTTGAATTCTCAAAATCATGACCACCGAAAACACATCCATCGTATCCCATGGAACACCTAATTTTATTCAAACCCTTCAAGATAATTCTCCTTTTCTTACAGGAATTATTCTTGATGATATGAACTATACTCTATGGTCACAGCTCATGGAGATACGAATTGAAGCCAGAAATAAATCTAGCTTTCTTAATGGCACTACGCTAAAGCCACCAGTAGGAGATAAAGCTTTGGAAACTTGGCTTATTGATAATAATCGAGTCAAAAGTTGGCTGATTGATTCCATGAGTTTGACATTAATGTAGAGATTCATCCGTCTTCCAACAGCAAAGGAGATATGGGATGTTATCTTACAAACCTTCTATGATGGATATGATGAAACTCAGTTGTTCAAATTAAACCAAAAATCATTCACAATACGTCAGAATGGTAAGCCATTACCTGCATATTATAATGAATTGGTTGGAATATTTTAGGAAATTGATGCCCAGATGTGTGCACAAGGGGAGGATGTTAATAGAGTAATATCACTCAACAAACATATTACCTAGCTTCTGACATATATTTTCCTAACTGGACTTGATTCAAAATTTAATAATGCTCGGAGTGAAATACTCAGAAAGGATCCACCTCTTAATCTCGAGTCTAGTTATGCATATATGCAGAGGGATCACAACCAACGCCATGTGATGAAAAAGCATAAGATACTGCCGGACAATGCTATACTTGTAGCAGCTTAGACTCGTTCCTAGTTCAAATGGAAAATACCAATTAAGTCTATCACATACACTTGTACTCATTGTGGCAAAGTTGGACACTCCAAGGAATAATGCTATGAAATTGTGGGATAACTGGAATGATGGGATTTCAATAGAAAGCCTTGTAAGAAGCTCAAAAAGGCTGCAATTGTTACCTCTAGTGGTACTAAAACAAGTGGTGATCTTGATGCAACATCAGGTATGATAAATCTTAGTCAAAATAATATATGGATTATTGATACAAGTGCTACTGATCATATGACAAACTCCACTCTCCATCTTACATCCATCTATCCATCAATCCAATAAAATATTTTGACTGTTAATGGAGGTATAGCACCAATCACTCATGAAGGATCAATATCTAACTCCGACTCTCTTAATCTAGTTATTGTTCTTATTATTCTATCTCTTTCTTGCAATCTACTATCTATTGGTGAAATCACTGAAACCTTGAATTGCATTGTTAAATTTTAGCCTAATTATTATGTATTTCAGGACATTGTAACACACTAAATTATTGGCTCTAGTGTTAAACGTGGAAAGTTATACTATCTTGAGTTGCATGATAATTCAAGTCAGAAGTCAAGTCAAGTCAATAGGGTTGGTGGAAGTTGCTCAAACAAAGACTAAGTAATCTTGTGGCATCGTTCTCTTAGTAATCTTTCTTTTCATTATCTTAAACAAATAAAAACTGAAATTATTTTGGAATACCATAGACTAGGAATTTAAATGTGATATTTGTGAATTGGCAAAAAGCCACTGAATCTCTTATGTACCGAGTTATAATAAAAATTCAATTCCATTTTTCACTAATCATTATGATGTATGGGGAGATTCCTACTCTATTTGATGGTCAATATTTTGTAACATTTATTGTTGAATATACCATGATGACCTAGGTATCACTACTTTTAAATAAGGGAGATGTGTGTTCCACATTCTAAGATCTGTACAAAATGGTAGCTACACAATACTAGAGTAAAATACAAGTCTTGTAGTATGACAATGGTAGAGAGTATTTTAACTCAAATCTAAATGATTTATGATGCAAGCAGGGAATTTGCCACCAAACATCCTATGCCGGAACTCCCTAACAGAATGGTATAGCCGAAGGGAAGAATCGACAGTTATTGGAAGTCATTTGAGCATCATTATTTGACATGAATATTCCTCAAGAATACTGGGGAGAGGTTGTTCGAACCGCTGCATATCTTATAAATCGAATGCCATCAAGAGTACTTGATTTCAAAACACCTTTTCAAAAAGTTCAGGAACTTGTCATACCTCCACCTCTCAACAATCTAGAGCCCCGAGTCTTTGGATGCTCGACATATGTTCATCAAACACTTAAAAACTTAGATCCTCAAGCTATCCGATGTATCTTTATTAGCTATACAAATATACAAAAAGGATATCGGTGTTATGATCCAAATGCAAAGAAGATGTATGTAACTCAAGATGACGCTCCTTTCTTTTCTCTCACTTTGAGTGCTCTCTTCAGGGGAGAAAAATCCAAACCTCTTTGAAATTGAAGATAGCATTCTGAGTGTTCTGAATGTTTCAAATTCGAGTATCTTGGATATACCGAGTCTCCCGAGTGTTCCGAGCATCTCACAGACATCTGATGTTCCAAGTCCGAAGATCTTACCTGGACAGATAATTGAAGATAATCAAAGTAATTAAGATAGTATATCTTCCTAACCCACACCAGAAGCTAAAGAAACTCTGAATGCAAATGTGCATAAAAAGGTAAACTCGTCTCCTTTAGTAACTCCTAATACCTAGCCTTGTTATCCTTCTAGAATCAATAGAGGGGTTCTGAAAAAATAATATGATCCAGACCATCATACCAAAACTAAATATCTTATCAACAACTTCATATCAACCAACCATTTTTCTAACTCACATGCATTTACTATAAATTAATTATCTACTGTATTTATTCCGAGTAATGTGCATGAGGCTTTAGATGATCCGAATTGGAAGAAAGCCATGAATGATGGAATGGAGGCATTGTAGAAGAATCACACATGGGATCTTGTTCCTCTCCCTAAAGGAAAAAAAACAGTGGGGTGTAGGTGGATATTCACTATCAAACTTAATTCAAATGGAAGCATAAATCGGTATAAAGCTTGGTTGGTAGCAAAGGGATATACTCAGAAGTATGGAATTGATTATGAAGATACATTTGCCCCAGTAGCAAAAATGAACAAGAACCGAGTTCATATTTCTTTAGCTGCCAACTTGGGCTGGCCACTACAATAATTTGATATGAAGAATGCATTTTTTTAATGAAACCATAGATGAAGAAGTATTTATGGATCCACCACCTGAAACTAGATGTACTGACCAAGTATGCAAACTAAAAAAGGAATTGTATGGACTTAAGCAATCGCCTCAAGCATGGTTTGGACAACTCTCAACTTTTATGAGAAAGCTCGGATATAAGCAAAGTGATACTGATCATATACTATTCATCAAACATAAATTAGGTCAAGTCACGCTCTGATTGTATACATTGATGATATAGTGGTTACTGGGAATGATCTGAGTGAGACAACAATCTTGCAAAAGCAGTTAGCATACAAGTTTGAACTTAAGGATTTGGGTAACTTGAAGTATTTTTTAGGAATTGAAGTCACAATATCAGCTCAAAGGATTTCCCTTTCCCAATAAAAGTATGTAATGGACCTTCTGATAGAGACGGACATGCTTGATTATAAGCCAGCCGAGACTTCAATTGAAGTTAACCATGGACTTTCAGTCATAAGAGATCAAATCCCAACCGATAAATATCAATATCAAAGGTTGGTGGGAAGGTTGATTTACTTATCTCATACTCGGTCAGATATTGCTTATATAGTAAGTGTTGTAAGTCAAATCATGCATTCTCCGAGTAAAGAACATATGGATGTAGTATACCTAATATTAAGATATCTAAAGTCTTCTTCAGGCAAAGGTTTATTCTTTAGGAGAAATGAGGGTTATGAAATTACAGACTATACTAATGTTGATTGGGCTGCAGATCAGACTTCAAAAATCAATATCTAGGTACTTTACATTTATTGGAAAGAATTTAGTCATTTGGAGAAGTAAGAAACCAAAAGTCGTAGCAAGGTCAAATGTTGAAACCGAGTTTAGAGGAATGACTCATGGAGTATGTGAGTTGCTCTGGATAAGACGAATTGTTCAATATCTCGAACTAAAATATCCGAAGCCTATATTGTTACATTATAATAATAAGGCAACCATAGTAATTGCAAATAATCTGATTCAACATGATTGAACTAAAGACGTAGAGCTTGACAAATATTTCATAAAAGATCATCTGAACCAAAGAACAATTGATTTTCCATTTGTTTCTTCTCAAACTCAACTAGGTGACATTCTCATAAAAGCTGTATCCAAAATCGCTCCACAACTCACTTGATAAGTTGAGAATAATTGACATACATTCACCAACTTGAGGGGGAGTATTGAGGAAGTAAATATTTTTTTTTTGTATATATTGGAAAGTAAATATTTATATACAATTAGAAATAAAATTTTTATTTTATTTAGAATGTTATTCTATTGATAGTTAGAATGTGATTATAATTCTTATGTGTATATATAAAGATTATAACCCTTTTTTGAAATATATGAAAAAATATTTCGCTTAAATTTTATTTCTTTTTCTCTAAATTTTATTTTACAATTCGGACGATAAAGTGAAATCAATTCATGAGCGGATAAAGTTAATCACTGGAATTCCAGTTATGGAACAGAGGTTAATTTATATAGGGAACCAACTTCGGTGGGAGCAGTCCCTTGCTGAGTGTTCAATTCAAAATGATGCCGGTCTTCATTTACTTGGAAGGATGAGAAGTACGAAGCATCCCCAGACTTGCCGGCTATTTGATGATATGGTTCATTTATCTCTGGGCTTTGTATAGCTCGACTTCCTTGTTATCCTTATGCATCAAAACACATCAAAGGTCTGATGAATGAATTCTTTAGTTTAACACCAAAAGATGATAACGTCTCGGCAATTGGTCATCTTCAGATTTTTATGTTGTCTTCTGCCCCAGCTGCTTTGGTTATGCTTTACGTTTCCAATATTGAAGGTAACAAGGAACGTGCTGAAAGTTCAATTAAACATTTTTTGATTTCATGTAGGAGTTCGCTGCCTAAGTCTCTGAATACTCAATGTGTCCCTATAGTACTAGAGTTTTCTAAGTTGCTTAGAAATGTTGCTTATAATGACCCTCTGTATCTTTCTTTCCGGAGTACTCTTGTGTCATTGTTGGAGAGTATGGGGGTTTCTCGAGGCTTGTCGAAGTATGGTTGTGGTGGGGAGGATGTAAAGGGATTGATTGTGATACAGGATATTTTCCCATTTGTTAGTGAATTAGCTGATAGATTGTCCGCAGAATTGGAGTTGACTGTGAAGTCGGAAACCAGTGAGGGGCCACTGGCAAGTGATGTTCGAGACTTTACAGCTTTTTTGCTTCCTTTTCTATTAGAGAGCAAGTTGGTTTTCAGGGTCCTATGCCTTTGGACAAGAGTGGCCTTTGTCATCCATTATATGCAGAAGAGATTGAGAATCTTTGTAAGATTTTTGAAAATTTATTGAATAAGATGGAGTGCTGTCTTACTAAAATGAAGGATTTCTTGCCTCTGAGAGCAAATGGAGAAGGTGAGTCTGCTTTCACGAGATGGTCTCAGTATCTTTCAATTTTGAAGGAATTGAATAACATTGCCAAACATTATAAAAGTGCTGAAGAACGTTTTTGGTCAGTTTTAAGGCATACTAAGGCTTCCCTATGCGTGTTAATTATTAAAGATGTGACTGATTTTGAGTCCAGAAGGCATTTGGCCATGATGATGTTCCCTGAGGTGAAAGAAGATCATGAGCTGCATGCGATGCTCATTGACCAGTAACAGTTGTTGGCAGAGTCATTTGAGTAAACTTCAAGAGCGTTTGGTAAGTGATTTACTCTTAGTTCAATTCTATATCAAGTGAAATTATGAAGTTCTCCTCTATGTTCGAATCTGAAATCCCTTTTAGAGTTGGTTATTCCTTGTACATTAAAAGCTTTTGACACATATAGAAGCTGAATTTCTTTTGAGGATTGTGCATGTGGGTAAACAAGCTCAAACAATATGGTTATGATGTTGTTTATCAGTTTAAAGAGTGTTCTTATAACTGCAATTGAGGATGATTGTTAAATTATGGAGTGGATATGGTTGAGTTTTGGCATGATATCGCAAACAGAGTAGTAGTTGAGGAACCAGACCCGGATGCCTATGTGCAAGATCTGGTTGCATGATCGATCAAGTGACGCCTCAGTTTGCTGAGGCGATGCCTTGGTACTGAGGAGGCACCTCAGTACTAAGGCAAGATCTGGTTGCATGATCGATCAAGTGACGCCTCAGTTTGCTGAGGCGATGCCTTAGTACTGAGGAGGCACCTCAGTGGCTATGCATGTACCGTAGTGCCATTTCGGAAGCTTTTTCGGACTAAAAACGAGCTCGTATACCATGCCACACTACCTTATATCAACTAAATTGAGTAGAAATTAGTTAATAAATTTAGATACTCCTTTTTTTATTGATACTTAAATTTCTTTATAGGAGTCGTTCAGCTACAGCATAGACCAGGTCCATCTAGCTAAATTCTTATGTTTACAGTTTCAGGTGAGTAATCAAATATATATATATATATATATGGTTGACGTCGATGCTTTCTTAGCTGGTCTTTTAGTTCCAAGGAATGACCTTTCCTTCTTTAAGAGTACCTATGGAGATACCAGCACTTTCCTCAATTTGTTTGAGTATGTACATACTATTGGCATGCTCAGTGGTCCAAATAGACGAAAGGAGAAGTGACCCCAAGATTCAATGGGGTGTTATGATGATAGAGGTGATGGACGAATTTGACCAAATGACCTGTCCTTGAAGGGCGCCTGAATCCAGTGTCTTGGATCAAACAAAAGGTTGACCCGCCTTTTATTCAATGTCTTAAGGTCCAAGATCACCTATTCAAATATCTTTAACTTAAGAAATATATGGAGATACAGCCTTAGATAGACCAAGATGATATTAAGTTGTAAATTTCTTGAAGTTTATTTGAGATAAATATTTGGGCTTTTACTGAATTTCATTCGATTGTGTTCATTTTGTCGAATTTTGAACTAATATGTATTTTCTAATTTATTTTAAGTTATCTAAGGGTATTGTTTACGAGTAGTGCTAAACGGATAGAATATAGCTATATATTTTTTTGCTAGAAAGGGCATTAATGTCATGTTAGGCGGAGTATGAAAGATATTAATGGAAAATTATAGAAGTGCAATGTCCATGAAGTCCTCCATTACAAATTTTGAATTTTTTAATAATTTCCTCTTTTTTGTTTGAACTAATATGGAATCACAAAGCTACTACCACTTACAAGCCATCTGCCACTTGTTCTCATAAACTGAAGATGCACAAAGCTTGCTTTGCGCTTCATAGAAGTTCTCATAAATTGTTTTCATAAATAATTAAAAGGATTGTTGCATTGTGGAAAAAGCTCAACTCAAATTACCCTTTACCTTCCTCTTATTATCAGTCAATTGCAGCGGGTTTAGCATGGACTTCGGGCCAACACCCACAGGAAGGATCTTGCAGAGGTAGCACTGGCTCATTAACTAACTTTGGCAACTGATTCATTTTCTTCCTTTGTGTAGTCCTCGTGAGCATAAATATCAACCTTCCAAGCTCACATATAGCCAGCAATCGAAACACCAGTACAAAATGGCTGGATTTATTTGTTTATGTCTGGAGAAATCAAGTGACTAGGAATCAATTGAGTCACTACATGACCGATACACTGAAAAGAGCAATTTGTTTACAATGATTGGTTAATTTCAGGGTTTCTTTTCTTCTTCTATTCAGTTTAAAATTACCCCATATGCATCTTGTATTATTATATCACAAGCTGTGCTGTTAATGCACCAAATGTGGGAAATGTACTGCTACAAGGACATTGAGAAATAGAATGTTAAGAAGCTATTTAGATGGCACCACAAAAATAAATTACAATTCTGGGAATCAAGCTCGACTCCAACATTAACTAGAGTAACTCAAATTCAAGTTCGACCTGACAATAATTGAATCGATTCTGAGTTTTTTCTAAGTCTATTTCGAGTAACTTGCAAGCTGATTTGACTATATATATATATATATATATATATATATATATATATATATATATATATATATATATATATATATATATATATATATATATATATATATATATATATATATATATATATATATTATTTACATCATCAATTTTAAATAATATTAATAAAATTAAATTACTTAATAACAATAATAATTAATAAATATAATAATATGACCTTTTTTAATATAATTACTTTAATTAAAATAACGTAATTTTAAGCAAAATTACATCGTTTTAATTATCTATAATTAGGGGTGTACAAAAGTTAAAATTGGACCAAATAACTAAAACGAATCGAATTCAATTTGATATGAGTTTTTGAATTTTTAAAAAATTCGATTAAAATTGAGAGAATTGCCTGAAAATAAAATAAAAATAATATACATATATATAATGGTAAGCATGTTGCTAAGTATAAAATATATCCTTGGACCGAATCCTAGACGGTACACCTTTTTTCTTTTTATTTTAATAATAAAATTTTATTATAATTTGGTTAATCAATAATCACCGTCTAATTTCTAATATCTTATATTTATAGTTTCAACTTCGGTTTTTATTTTGGATGAAAATTCATTTTGATTGAATGACCGTTTAGTGAATGCTCACCCTATCTATAATATAATATATATCTATTTATAATGTCTATATATTAATATACAATAAAATTATTAATTATAATATTATTTAGCTCATTAATTTTAAATAATATCAATAAGATTAAATTACAACATAAAATAATGATTAATAAGTTATTAACTATAGTAATAATATATTTTAATTAATACAATTTAAAATAATAGAATATTTATAATATTAATAAAAAATTATAATATATATATATATATTTTTCATAGTTTTAGTTTGTCAAGCAAACATCTCGTTTGTGCCAATAAGAAGATTTATGAGCTTAAGAAGTCCTTGGGTAAATTATCCAAGCTAATTGATCTTTTTGAGAAGCAAGGGAAACCCACCAAGCTGATAGGAAGGTTTTCCAAGCGCCAAGCTAAGCCCTACTCTCAGTTTATTGCCATGAATGCGAGTGCAATAACTCATAATATATTTATATAAATATAAGTAAAAGTTACAAAAAAAATTCTTGAATTTTTATAACAATAGCATTTATCACCATAAACTAAAAAGTATTTAAAGTCCATAAACTTTTAAAAGTATTTAAAAAATGATATATTTGAATCATTTTTAAAAGTCCATAAACTTTTAAAAATGATTCAAATATATCATTTTTTAGCTTTTACTTAACAAATGTTAATTTTTAACTTTTGGGGCTATTAAAAGTAAAAAAAAAAAAAATCTTAATATTTAATTTTGGCACAATTAAAACCTAAATATTTTTAAATTTAAAATATTTATTTATTTTTTATTCATTAAAATTTTATTTCAAAACTCTACTTTAGAGGGTAAATTCTTAAAAATTATTTATTATTAAACATATGTCGGTTATAAATTTACACTCTAACATTGAGCAAAATTATTTAAAGTGTATAAAATATTATTAAAAATTATTGATTTAAATTATTCTACATTGTATATTTTTATTCTTAAAAGATAATAATTTTTAAGAATATTTTTATTTTAAATAATATAAATATTTATATTTATAAAAATTATTATGAAATAGACTGTTTTTATGAATAAAAATATTTTTATTCATGAGTACGCTTGCATGAATAAAAATATTTTACGATTGTGAGATGGTATGCCTTCATGAATAAAAATATTTTTATTCTTAAAAATAAAAATATTTTTAAATAATAGTTATTTTCTAAGAATAAACATATATAGTTTAAAATAAATCTCACAAGTCATGCATTATGCCATATTCTACATTTTCATAAATATGATATGTAATGCATGTGACATGCACATGTTTGAATGAGAGACATAAAATTAATAATGGGTGAAGATAGGGATGTTACATTTCTCCCCCTCTTATAATAAATTTCGTCCTCAAAATTTAATACATATGACCAAGTTGAGATATTCTCATTTCATGTTTTCTTCAGTCTCCTATGTGGTTTCTTCTTTTGGTTTTTACATAACACTTTAACCAAGGGAATTTCTCAACACTGTAACTGTTTTATCTTATAACCAATGATCTTTACCGATTCTTCAACATAACTCAAATCATCGACAATTTCTACTTCTTCATTTTTAAGTATATGTGTGGTATCAGATCCATATCTTCTAAGCATACTCACATGAAACACATCATGGATCTGGATCATTTATGGTGCATAAGCTCGAAGTATATCTTCAAGTGTCTGAATTGGTCTTTCCGATTTCCCATTTGTTTGCGGATGAAAAACAATGTTGAAATTCAATTTAGTACCCAAAGCCTTATGCAAACTCATCCAAAAGCGAGATGTAAACCATGGATCCCTATCTGACATAATAAATATTAGCACCTTATGTAACCTAAGAAATTCATTCACATACTCTTTGGCCAAGTATTCAAGTGAACTACCCCACTGAATAAGTAAAAAGTGCATTGACTTAGTCAATCGATTAATGATCACCCATATAACATCTTTCTTTCTTGGTGTTCTTGCAATCTAATCTATCGCTATTCTTTCCCATTTCCATTTTGGTATTATCAGTGGTTTTAACTTCCCAACTAGTGCTTGGTGCTTTGCTTTAACTTGTTGACATGTCAAATATTTTGAAACATACTTAGTCACATCTCTCTTCATTTTAGGCCACCAATAATATGGTTATAAGGTGTTAGACATTTTAGTATTCATGGATGCATAGAATATGGAGCATCATGTGCCTCCTCTAAAATTCTCAACATAGGTTGTCAATATCTGGGACATAAATATATGACACCATTATTAAAGCATCATCTTGAATGTTAAACTTTTTGTTCTCTCCTTGTCTTGCTTTCTCAATCTTTTCTTGTAATTATGGATTCTTATTTTGTACTGCTTTAATTCTATCCTGTAATATTAGTCTAACTTGTAAAGTAGTAACTAGTACTCCATTTTTCTAATAAATTTAGTTTCAAATTCATAGCTTGTAGCTGAATTAAATAAGCCACATTGCTTCTTGATTTCCTACTCAGAGCATCAGCTACTACATTTGTCTTTCCTGGATGATACTCAATTGTACAGTTATAATCCTTCAACAATTCTAATTGCCGCCTTTGTCTCATGTTCAACTCTTTTTGGCTCAATAAGTACTTTAGACTTTTATTATCAATAAATATCTAAAATGTTTCTCCATACAAGTAATGTCTCTATATTTTCAAAGCAAACATAACAACAACAAGCTCTAAGTCATGTATTAGATAAGATAATTCATAAGGTTTCAACTGTCTAGATGCATATGCAATTACCTTACCATGTTGTATTAGCATACATCCCAAACCCTAATAGGAAGCATCATTATAAACTATAAATCCTCATATGCCTATTGGAATAGTTAATATTGGAGCAGTTGTCAACCTATTTTTCAATTCATTAAAACTATTTTGACATGGTTCAGGCCACTGAAATGCTACATTTTTCTGAAGTAACTTAGTCAAAAGGCTGGTTATCAATAAAAATCCCTCAACAAATTGTCAATAGTATCTAGCTAACCTAAAAAACTTTAAACTTCTGCAACATTCTTTGGAGTTTCCCATTTCACTACTACTACTTTCTTTGGATCCACTTATATGCCCCGTTTAGAAACCACATTCCCAAAAAAACCACATGATCTAACTAAAACTCACATTTACTTAATTTAGTATATAACTGCTTTTCCTTTAAGGTTTGCAGCACAATTCTCAAATGTTGTTCATGCTTTTTTTTTGTTTCTTGAATATACTAATATTCCATTAATGAACATAATTACAAACTTATCCAGATAAGGTTAAAATACCTCATTCATAAGATCCATGAATCTAGTTGGTGCATTAGTTAAACTGAAAGGAATCATTAAAAATTCATAATGTCCATACCTAATTCAAAATGTAGTCTTTAATATATCTGGTGCTGAAACTTTAAGATGATAATAGCCTGATTTCAAATCAATCTTGGAGAATATTTGAGCTCCCTGCAGTTGGTCAAACAAATGATTTATTCTACGCAAAGGATATTTATTCTTCACAATGACTCAATTTAGTTGTAATATACAACCTCATTGTTCCATCTTTCTTTTTAACAAATAACACTAGAGCACCTAAGGTGAAACATTAGTCCTAATAAATCTCTTATCAAGCAATTCCTATAACTAAACTTTCAATTCTTTCAATTCAATTGGAGCTATTCTATAAGGTGAAATGGATATTGGTGTTATTCCAGGAAGTAACTTTATCGTGAACTCCACTTCTCTTTCAGGTGGTAGCCTTAGTGATTCTTCTAGGAATACATATGGAAATTCCTTTACCACTAGAATACTCTCAAATGAATTATTAGCAATGCTGGTATCTACCATATGCGTTAAATAAGCTTAACAACCGCCCTTAACCATTTTAAAAGCTTTTACAGCATAAATTAAACACATAGGTACAACTTTTCTTTCCCTTAAAAACATAACCCTTAATTGATTTGGAGATTCTACGATAACCTCTTTAGTAAAATAGTTCACTATTGCATGATGCTTAGTCAACCAATCTATCCCCAATATCATATCAAATTCATGGACTGATAATAATATCATATTAGCTTCCAACTCAGTTTTATCAATACAAATCAGACAATCATAATATATATTATTCACTACCATTATTTATCCTAAAGGGGTACCCATATTTAAATAAAAACCTAAAGGCTCATGCTTTTTACATAATCAAGATGCCATGCCTAATGATATGAATGAATGCGTGGAACCATGATCAATTAATGCATAAGCTTCTAGACCATGGATAAGAATTTTACTGATGACAACTTCTAGAGCATTAATAGCTTTTTATCTAGTCATGGAAAACATTATGGCTTATGTCTGAGGTCTAAAACTCTAACCTTTTGATCTACTCATACCTCTACCAGCTATAGTTGTCCTACCTCTACCTCTTGCATTGCTAGATGTTTCTCCAACTCCACTTATTTTTGAAGCTTCAATTGTGGGTTCTGATATAGCTCTGCCTCTGCTACCCCTATTACTCTAGTCTTTTTAAGACAATCTCTGAGCATATGATCAAGGGATCCACAAAAGAAGCACCCGCTAGTTAGCTTTATACATTCTCCACTATGTTGTCTCACATAATGTACACATTCAATTCTTTGTGCCATAATGTGACATTGACCTCTTTTAGTAAAAGATGGAGTTCCAAATCCCCTCCTTCTATAATTAAAATTTCTACCCCTTACACTAGGTTGTGGTGGTATATATCCTCCACGTCTACCTTATTTCTTATTGGAACTTTCTACAATCTCACTTGATCCCCTTTTTCTTCACAGTTTTAACCTTCTTTTACTAACCTCTCAGCTCTGATTATAGTGCCCTTAGCTTAGAATAACTCTCGAGGTCTGTAGGAGTGATTCTAACTCTAAGCTCATATCTCAATCCTTTCTCAAACATTCAACATTTGTCTTTATCAATAACTATAAACAAAGATGCCTAATGAGATAACTGATTGAATTTCACCTTATATATAGCTACAGTCATTGTCCCTTGCTATAGATTCAAGAATTCCCTTCTTTTATCATCTTTATACACTTATGGCATGTAATTATTATTGAACTCATGAAGAAAATCATCCCATGTAAGAACTGGAGGCTAAACATCACTACTAGGTACTATTTCCCACCACTCATATGTATCCCCTTGTAATAATGAACTGCATAGTCAAAATTTTCTTGTAGTGTGCATTTTATTAAATTCAAAACTCTTTGTGTCCTTTTTAGCTATTTTTCTACTACTGAGGGATCTGTAGCATCATAGAAATCAACTGCATCCTATTTTCTCAATTTATCATATCTCCTCTCCTTACACTCATATAGTCCCTGTACTTCTTGTTCACATTGCTCAAGATGTATCTGTTCATAAGGTGCATGATGTGCATGAGAATATGCAAGAGATCTAACCTTATCAGTAGGTTGATCTTATGGTGGTTGATATGATGCTTCCATGGAATGCAAATCAGTTGTCTCCTCTCTCCTTACGGATACCCTATAGACATCTAAGAATATATTATATAATGTATATAAATGCAAATATTCTATTATGCTCATATGCTTATCCCTCATAGAACCTATCCTTGCTATAATACCAAACTCTAATGTAACACCCTATACACTTACTATTATTATTGTGAGTGACCATTTTTTCCTCACTTCAAGATAAGTGAAGGGATGACCTAGATTTTGTATTTCTGAAGGACATGATAACTTTACTGAATATGGATAAATTATTGGTCTTGAGAGGAACAAAATGCTTTTTTGATTTTATGGAATCGCCACCTAATTTTTAGAAAATTGGAAAAAGAAAGGGGCAACATTGGGTCACTTAATAAGTATTGCCCCTAATAGAGATTTCTGGGTTTGGGGGATTACATCTACTTTTTTACTATTTATCATTATACGATATTCAATGTATAGCTACCGCAACACCCTAATTTCGGTAATGATATTTTATATAGAATTCATACAATACATCAGATGATGGAAGATAATAAAGCTCAAATATCATTATTATATTGCTTTCCTAATAAAATACATATAAAAGATAAAAAAAGATAAAAAGATTACGGAAAAGTAAATCTAGCTTAAACATAATAAACCTACAAAGTTAGCATAACTATGCACAAAGCTTTCTTGATCACATGAATAATGAGATAAGCAATGGACACTTAATTGAAAAGAGTCCTAGAGGTGAGGGGTGAATAGTACTATCAAATAAAAAAGAAAAATTAAAATAATTCTCTACAAGAATTGAATGGAATTTGGGAAGGAAGAATGCAAAACATAAAGATTTAAGGAGTTCTGATTCAACAACAATCCTACGTCTCCACCTCACTTATCCCCAAGTTAGGATTTTCAATCACCCATAATCTTATTCATAAGATTGAGATTACATAAGAGTTTTATGGCTCACTCTTACAACCTTACAACATGAGTTTTTAAGGCTCACTCAAAAAACCAAATCCCAAGTGTTTCAATAGACAACACTTAAATCAATTCCTTTAGATATATATCTTATTTCCCTTCTAATCTATCCCAAGATTTAAGATGAAGAGAAATTATATTTCTAACACACAACCAACTCTCATAAGAGTTATACAAACAAAAAATTATTTAAGAGAATTTGAGAGCTTAATTGAAACCTTAAGAAAGAAAGAATGATAACAAGTTTCTTAACTTCCATTCAACTTTAGAGTTATTTATATAGACAAAAACTTAAAAATATAACTGTTGGAGCTGCAAATAATGTGTTCAACATCTATATTTTGAATTATTGAAGGTGATGCTGTCAAACAGCTATGCATGGATTGAAGTCGTAATTGGCTACTAAAGATTTTTTATTTTGATCACACTTTCTTTATAAAAGTTATAGATATTTGACTTAGATTTTCATATCATTTTTAATCACCTCAATTGGACTTCTATAGCTCATGATATATCCAAAATACTAATAGTTATGTAATATAAAATGCAGACTACTGTCAAAAAGCTATGCACCAGTTGAACCCGTGATTTTATATTGAAGACATTTGAATTTGCCTAAAAATTCTTAATTAAAGTTGTATATATTTGACTTTATTTTCATATCATTTTAAATCACAATTGGACATCTTTAGCTCAAGATATGTCCAAAATACTAAGAGCTGTGTAATCTAACATAGACTACTATCAGGCAATTATGTACAAGTTGAACCCATGATTTTATATTGAAGAAGTTTGAATTTTCTCAAACTTTCTTCACTAAAATTTTATATATTTAACTTATATTTCTATATCAATTTGAATCATCTCAATTGGACATCTTTAGCTCAAGATATGTCCAAAATAGTAAGAGCTGTGCAATCTAAAATGTAGACTACTATCAGACAACTATGCACAAGCTGAAGCCGTGATTTTATATTGGAGATGTTTTAATTTACCCAAAATTTCTTTAGAAAAGTTTTAGCTTTCTATATTATTTTGAATCATATTAATTGGGCTTCTTTAGCTTAAGATATGTCTAAAATACTAAGAGCTGTGCAATTTGAAATGACAGTTGTATACGTTGATTTTGACTTAATATTTGCATACCAAAATGAACTCTGATTTTCATAAAAAACCAAATTAAGAAAGCTTAAGATGTCTATATAAAATGTGAAGAAGATAAATTTCTCATTATAAAGCTCTAAGGATGTCAAAAGCCTCCTTGAATCTCAGAGGTCGAATCAACCCAAGATAATCATACTTCAGTTTAACTTCCAATGGAATCCTAACTTATACACACTTAAAAAAACAAATTAAATGCTCAAAATTAAGTTTTTTAATATCAAAATTAATATTGATTGTATCTAAGGTAAAAAATCTCCCCCTTTTTGATTTTGATAGACTTATTTTAAGTTTGATAAAAAAAATAATACAAAGTAAAGTGTGTGATAATATTTGTGATAATAATGATATCAAATGAAATAAAATATATTTCTTTATTTCTCCCCCTATGAATATGGACATGATAAGAAATATAAATTTATAGATTATTCCAGTCGACAAAAAAATAAAAACAACATAAAATATAGCAAGAGGGCTAAAAACATGACATTCTTATGAAAAATGTATTAAACACAAAATATGATAACATTATCATTTAAATAAATGTTAGGCAATGTGAGGAAATAATTTCAAACATATATGCATATAGTGCCACTAAAAAGCATCACAAAAATAGTACTTATAATAATAATGTTGATGCTAGACGTGCTTAATTATCATATGATCATATAAAGCGTAGCTAGCTAATCAATCATGTAGCACTTAGCATATAAAAAATAAACACAAATTATTCATAACATATTTTGCTCTCTTTGTACAAAAGCAAAAGGAAAAGAGAGAGATATAAGGAAAAATGAACCTAAAGGGACCAAAATTCCTATAGGAACAAAGTAAAGATGCGCCAAATCTTTGTAAAAATATTCATGTCTTATCAAAGATAAAAACAATTCCTTAAAAGATAATATTATACACATGTATAGTAATAATATTCATTAAAATTCCTATAGTAACAAAGCAAAGATACAACAAATCTTTGTAAAAATATTCATGCCTTAACAAAGGTAAAAAAAATTCCTAAGAAGATAATATTATACACATGTATAGTAACAAATAACAAACTCAAATATATTTCTCCCTTTTTGTCAAACATAAAAAGAAAAGAGAGAGATATAAAGAGAAAATAAAAACAAAGATACACAAAATCTTTATAAAATCTATGTCATACATAAACAAAGTAAGCAAAATAAGGCCTTTTGTCACATATGATCTATGAAAAAATTAGCCATAATGTTAACATGCATGCAAAAATTTAAACAAAATTTCTCCCCCTATATCAAACAAAAATATAATATGTCACTAATATAAGAGTTTTAAAATTAAAAACAAACTAAGTACACATGTTAAAAAAATTAACTAGGTGCACAGTAAACTCAAATTATTTCTCCTCCTTTGACAAAATGCAAAAGGAAATTTAAAAAGATAAACCAAATATAAGCTAACAACTAAAAAAATTTTAAGATAAAAATCAAAATCTTTATTAATCAAAGTAATAAAAAAGCATAACATGATTTCACATGAAAAAGTTCAACCATCAATTAAACATAAAATTAATATAAACTAGAACCATCAATCATGCCCAATTCATACTTAATGAAATTTAATCTATCTTCATTGAGAGGTTTGGTGAAGATATCTATAAGTTGATTATTTGTATCAATAAATTCAAGTGAGATATCACCAATTTGAACATGATCACACAAGAAATGATGTCTAATGTCTATATGCTTAGTTCTAGAATGATGAATGAGATTTTTGCTAAGGTTGATAGCACTTATATTGTCACATTTGATTTGAATGTGATAAAGTTTTACACCATAGTCTAACAACTATTTTTTTTCCATAAAACTTATGAACAACAAAGACTTGTGGTAATATATTCAGCTTCAGCAGTGATAAGGCAACCAAAACTTATTTCTTACTAAACCAAGAAACTAAACATTGTCTTAAAACTTGACAAGTTCTAGAAGTGCTTTTTCTATTTAGTAAACTACCAGTAAAATCCATATCAGAATAACTAATCAAGTCAAAGGATGAACTCCTAGGATACCAAAGTCCTAAATGCATTGTACCACAAAGATATTTGAAAATTCTTTTGATAGCATTCAAATGAGACTCACCAGGACTTGATTGGAATCTAACACACAAGCAAGTAGCAAACATAATATCGGGTCTACTAGCAGTTAAATAAAGAAGAGATCCGATCATAACTTTAAATCACTTTTCATCAACTAGTTTTCCATTCTTATATTTGTTAAGTTTGGTTGTGGTGCTCATTGGAGTTTTACTTATCTTAGCTCTATCCATGCCAAACTTCTTAAGAATGTCTCTTGCATACTTGGTTTGATTGATGAAAATCCCATTTTTGCATTACTTGATTTGTAGTCCAAGAAAGAATTTGAGTTCACCCATCATACTCATCTCGAATTCTCCTTGCATTAAATTAGAGAATTCTTTACACAAGCAATGGTTAGTAGCATTGAATATAATGTCATTAACATATATTTGAACAATTAATAAATCATGCTTGGATTTCTTTATGAAAAGAGTCGTATCAACTTTTCCTTTAGAGAAACCTTTCTCTAATAAGAAGTTGCTTAATCTTTCATACCAAGCTTTAGGAGCTTGTTTCAATCCATATAATGTTTTGGAAAGTTTGAATACATGATTTGGAAAATCAAAGCTTTCAAAACCTAGAGGTTGTTCAACATACACCTCTTCTTCAATAAAACCATTTAAAAATGAACTTTTAACATCCATTTGATAAATTTTGAAATCCATGAATGATGCAAATGCAAGTAGCATCTTAATAACTTTTAACCTTGCAACGGGGGAAAAGGTTTTATCATAATCAATGCCTTCCTCTTGATTATAACCTTTAGCTACTAGTTTAGCTTTGTTCCTAGTTATGATACCTTGTTTATTCATCTTATTTCTAAACACCCATTTGGTGCCTATAATAGGATGATGTTTAGGTCTAGGAACTAAGGTCCAAACCTTTTTTCTCTCAAATTGATTTAACTCTTCTTGCATAACAAGCACCTAAAATTCATCACACAAAGCATCATTAATATTTTTGGGTTCGATTTGAGAAATGAAGGCTAAATTAATAATAGAATTTAATTGAGATCTAGTAGTTACCCCTTTTGTAGTGTCACCTATAATGAGGTCTTAAGGGTGAGCTTTCTTGAATTGATAATCCTTTGGAAGTTCATACTTCAAAGTAGGTTGAGATATCTCTTCATTTTCCTCTTTGCTTGGATCTTTAAGTTCCAAAGGCTTACTAGCATTTTCTTCTTGTGTTTCCACAATCTCATTGTCACCTACAAGATCATCAACACTACAAACATCCTTTCTAGGATCAAATGAGTTTAATTCATCAAATACCACATGCATTGACTCTTTAACTACTAGAATTCTCTTATTAAAGACCCTATATGTTTTACTAGAAATAGAATAGCCTAGAAAAATTTCTTTATCGGTTTTAGAATCAAATTTTTCAAGATTGTCCTTGGTGTTTAATATAAAGCACTTGCATCCAAATACTCTTAGATATGAGATTTTAGGTTTTCTATTGTTCCATAGCTCATAAGATGTTTTATTTAAAATTGATCTTCTGAAAACTTGGTTTGAAATATAACAAGATGTGTTAACGGCTTCTGCCCAAAATTATAGAGGCAAATTATACTTATGAAGCATTATTCTAGCCATTTCCATAAGAGTTCTATTTTTCCTTTCAACTACCCCATTTTGTTGAGGAGTTCTAAAAGATGAAAATGTATGAGAAATACTATTTTTTTTACAATAATTTTTAAAAAATTCATTTTTAAATTCGGTTCCATGATCACTTCTAATAGAAGAAATATAAAAGACCTTTTCTTTTTTAACTCTTTTTGCAAACTTTTCAAAAGCTTTAAATACGTCTTTTTTATGAGCAAGGAAACATACCCATGTAAATCTAAAGTAATCATTAACCAATACATATGTATAGTGCATTCCACCAAGACTAGCAACTCTAGTTAGTCCAAATAATTCCATATGTATAAGTTCAAGTGGCCTAGAGGTGGACACTGCATTTTTTAGCTTAAATGAGGACTTGAATTGTTTTCCCTTTTGGCAAGCATCACAAGGTTTATCCTTAGTTAATTCAAGCTTAGGTAAACCAATCACAAGTTCATGTTACAAAGATCATTTAATAGCTCAAAATTTGCATGTCCTAACCTTTTGTGCCATGTCCATGTGTCATGGGAGATAGACACTAAGCATTTTATGTCTTTATTATCAATTTTATTCAAATCAATGACATAAACATTATCAACTCTTTCACCACTAAAAATAATTTTGTTTTCATCAAGACTACTAACAAAGCAATTTTTAGGATAGAAAGTTACTTTATTTCCCATATCACATAATTGACTTATACTAAGGAAATTATATTTAAGACCATCAATAAACAACACATGATGTATGGATAAGGATTGAGGATTACCTATTTCTCCAATGCCAATATTTTTTCCTTTTGCATTATCTCCAAAAGTAACGTGTCCTCAATCCTTAGCATCAAGTTTCTTAAATTGCTTTTTATCTCTGGTCATGTGCATTGAACATCCACTATCTAGATACCACTTGCTTTTTGTTCTTGTGAATTTCAAGCACATATACATAAAATAATTTAAGTGTTCTTTTGGACCTAAACCTTTCTTGGTCTAGGTTGGTTAGTTTCAAGATAATCCGTAAAAAGTAAATTCATATATAGTCTTTTATAGAAGCACACATTGTTAGTATGTCCTTTGATCATGCAATAAGAACATACAATATTTTTGAATTTATTCCTCTTAGGATGAAATGCTTTCCTAGTGTGTGCAACATGCCTTTAGTATTATGTGTATCTCTTATTGTTTTATGTCATTAAGTGAGACATGCATTGACAATAGTGATGTGTATTTTGATAATTTTGTGCAACATGTTTATGTGCATTGTATTGTGTAGCATGCCTATTATAATTATGTCTAATGTACATATAAGCATGCTTTGGTTTAGGTGCTCTAGTTTGAGCCTTACCTCTTTGTGTTAATGAAGGATGAATCTTATGAGACTTTCCTTTGCTATTTAATATATGAGATCTTTTAGCTTTGAAAGCTTGAGTTTTATTTGACTTAGAGGTTGAAGGTGTGGAATCATGTAAAGCTTTTACAAAATTAATATGTGATGAATATGATGAAGACATTTCATTCTTATATCCAATTCCATAGGTATCTCCATGGAATTTTTAAGATTCAAGAAGACTATTTAAAGTTTTTTTTCCTCTCTTAAATTTAGCAATGGAATTATTTAATTCTAAGACCTCCTTAGAAAGATTATGATTTCATCATTTGCTTTATTAAGTTGATCTTCTAAAGAAATATAAAATTTTGCATCACTAACAAGTTTTTTATTTGATTCAACAAGTTTAGCAAAATTAATATTTAAATTTTCTAATTCTCTATTTAATCTACCTAACTCATGCTTATAATGTTTCTTCTTAGATAATAAAATTTTGCATTTAACAAGTAATTTGCTCACAATAGAGCTCTCATCATCATAATCACAATAATTATCACAATTATCAAAGGAAGAATAAGAAGTAGATTGTACCTTATTTTCATTTTCAAGGGCCATGAAGCAAAGATTGGCCACTTCTTATTATTCCCTTTCCTATTAGGATTCGGAGGAATCATCCTAAGTAGCTTTGAATGCCTTTAGTTTTCTTACATTCCTTTTGTCTCAGTTTCTTGCATTCATAGTAAGTAACCTTTTTAATTTTCTTCCCATCTCCTTCAAACTTCTTGTTGAAGTCACTTGTTCTTGAGAAGTTTTTCTTTCTCAAAAAATTCTTGAAGTTCTTAGTGAGCATGATAATTTCACCATCTTCATCACTGGAATCTTTGATGCTTTCCTCTTCACTATCTTCTTGAAGAGCTTTTAGAGCAATGCTTTTTTCTTTTTTCTTTTCTCTTCTTATTCTTTACCTCTTTGCTTGATAATGAGCTCATGCATTAAGAGCTTACCAATGAGCACATTGGTTGATAGAGTGGAGAGGTCTTAAGCTTCCTCAATTTAAGTAACACAAGATTCCTAATCCTTCTTAAGTAGGATTCTTAGAATCTTATTGTTTACCTCTTCCTTAGAGAAATGTTTTCCAAGTTTCTTGAGGGTTATGAGGAGAGCATTGAGATGGTTTGTCATCTCCATGATTGATTCATGAGACTTCATTTTGAAGAGTTCATATTCATACATATGAAGTTGAACCTTCTTACTTCTTACTTGAATGTTGCCTTTGTAGTGGTTTTCTAAGGTATCCCACATTTCTTTGGCTAACATACAATGTTAAAGCTTGCCTCCTTCTTCTCTTGTCATTGAAGAGACTAGAGTAATCATAGATTTTTTTATTTTTTTTATTTTCTTCCTTTTGATTAATACTCCATTGGCTTCTTACAAGAGTAGTTACTATACTATAAATGATAGTTGTAGGTGGTTCCCAACCTTTTAAGAAAATGTCCCAAAATTTGATGGAATCACAATCAAGATATAATTCCATTTTGAATTTCCAATGTGGATAGTCATTAATGTCAAAGAATGGTCTAAGAGAAGAGATGTTTTGTGATTCACTCCCCATTATCTTATATTCAAGCAATGAAGTACCTAGAATTCAATTTTTGATACCAATTGAAAATGTTTATAGGTCATACCTAACCTATATCACCTTTTAATAGTACCTATCAGACTAGCCGGCCATAATCTCCACCGATGAACCAACACCAATAAGCGGAGAGCCCTGGTTTGGTGACATAGATCATAAGTGAGAATTCTCATTAGTGCTTTGCCCTAATTAACGGTAAGGGAAAACTAGCTCTGATACCAATTAAAAAGAGTCCTATTAGGGGAGGTGAATAGGACTATCAAATAAAAATGAGAAATTAAAAGAATTCTCTACAAGAATTGAATGGAAGTTGAGAAGGAAAAATGAAGAACACAAAGATTTAAGGAGTTTGGATTCAACAACAATCCTATGTCTCCACTTAAATTATTCCCAAGTTAGGATTTTTAATCACCCATAATCTTATTCACAAGATTGAGATTACATAAGAGTTTTGTGGCTTACTCTTACAACCTTACAATATGAGTTTTCAAGGCTCACTCAAAAAACCAAATCCCAAGTGTTTCAATTGACAACACTTAAACCAATTCCTTTAAAAATAAATCTCACTTCCCTTCTAATCTATCCCAAGATTTAAGATGAAGAGCAATTCTATTTCTAACACACAACCAACTCTCACAAGAGTTATACAAATAAAGAATTATTTACGAGAATTTGAGAGCTTCATGGAAACCTTAAGAAAGAATGAATAATAACAAGTTTTTTAACTTCCATTCAACTTTATAGGTGTTTATATAGACAAACACTTAAAAATATAGTTGTTGGAGCTACAAATAATGTGTCTAACATCTATATTTTGAATTCAATATTTATAATTTTGAATTGTTAAAGGCGATGCTGTCAAATAACTATGCATAGATTGAAACTGTAATTAGCTACTGAAGATGTTCAATTTTGCTCACACTTTCTTCATAAAAGTTATAGATATTTGACTTATATTTCCATATATTTTTTAATCACCTTAATTGGAATTTTATAGCTTAATATATGTTCAATATACTAAGATCTATATAATGTAAAATGTAGACTACTATCAGATATTTGTGCACAAGTTTAACCCGTGATTTTATATTGAAGAAATTTGAATTTACTAAAAATTTCTTCATTAAAGTTTTATATATTTGACTTATCTTTCTATATCATTTTATATCACCTTAATTGGACATCTTTAGCTCAAGATAAGTCCAAAATACTAAGAGTTGTGCAATCTAAAATACATACTACAATCAGATTGCTATGCACAAGTTAAACCCATGATTTTATATTGAAGAAATTTGAATTTTCCCAAAATTTATTCACTAAAGTTGTAGATATTTAACTTATATTTCTATATCAATTTGAATCAGCTCAATTGGACATATGTAGTGCAACACATGTTCAAAATACGAAGAGTTATGCAATCTAAAATGTAGACTGCTATTAGACAGCTATACACAAGTTGAAGCCATGATTTTATATTAGAGACATTTGAATTTTCCTAAAATTTCTTCATAAAATTTGTATCTATTTGACTTATCTTTTCACATAATTTTGAATCGCCTTAATTGGGCTTTTTTAGCTCAAGATATGTCCAAAATACTAAGAGCTATGCAATTTAAACTAACAGTTGCATATGTTGATTTTGACTTAATATTTGTGTACCCAAATGAACTCAGATTTTGACAAGCAAGCCCAATTCATAAAGCTCAAGATGTCTATTTAAAATGTGAAGAATATAACTTTCTCATTATAAAGCTCTAAGGATATCAAAAGCCTCCTTGAATCTCAGAGGTCAAATCAACACAATGAAAATACATGTAAACAATGCATTCATCACAATCCCCAGGTTAGTCTAATCTACATTGATTTTAATTAAATGATCTAAATCTACATGTTTTAATTTATAAGTGAACCTAAAGACTAATGAGCCTAAGTCTTATTTAATTTTAATTAAGTGAACTTAAGTCTATTTATTTTAATTCTAAAAATGGGCCTAAATCTACAACTTATGAAGTATTTAAATTAATGGGCCTAATTCTACATGTTTTAATTCTAAAGTGATCTTAAATCTATAAATTATGGAAAAAGCTTAAATTAAATGGGTTAAGTCTAAATTAACTAAATTAAGTGGGTCTATGTCTAAATTAACCTAAATAGGTCTAAATTGATTTTAAAATTAATTAAACCTAAAAATCCAATTAAAAGTCTATTTATTAAATGGATTAGAACCTAACGTGGGCTTGGGGCCCAAAACACACAAAAATCAACAAACAAGCTCAAAAACATTAAAAAAAATAAAACAATTAAATAAAAAAGATCAAACATGAAATTAAATTATTTCTTCTAAAAAACCTAATTTTAATTATTGTGTAATCTAAATTAATCTACTACCTCCATTGATTTTAATTAGGGTTTACCAAATTGCACCTAATGTACTAATTAATTTTTTAAGAACAGGAAAAAGCTAGACTTTTCATTATTCTCACTATCGGAGTTATTACAAAATCTACCAAAAACAATAAAGAAAATAAAATCAAAATTACGACCTTTGAGAAAATAAATTAAACAAATTCAAAACCTAAAAAACAATAAAATAAACTACATAGAGCAAGATAAAAATTAAATCGAGATCTTTGACTTTTGACTTTTATTCATGGATTCTCCATGAGTTTCCTTGGTTCAATCATGTATTTATCACTAGAAACATGAAACACAAAGAATCAAAAAAAGAAAATAATATTATAATTAATGAACAAAGAAAAAAATAATGAAAATTAAAAAAAAACACAGAAATAAAATAAAAAATAATAAAAAGAAAATAATGATATAAAAGAAAAGAACTAATAAAAATAAAGCAGTAGAAGATGAGAAATGTTGTGATCAAAGTAGTTATGATCTCTTCCTTCCCAAAAACAAACAGGATAAGAATTTTAATTTTAAAAAAGAAGAAGATTATATGCATAAGAGACGCATACTAGACCGAACCCTACTCAAATTAATTTATTTATTAAAATAAATTAAATTTGGACCAATCACAATGAAAAAAAAAAATTTTTACTAAAATTTTTTAGCGCCTCGGCATTGCAAAATGTCAACCGACATTGTGTGATGTCGATTGGCATTGTGTAATGCCAATTGGCATTACATAATGTCGATCAACATTGTGTAATGTCAATCGACATTACACATATTTTAAAATATGCCCCTGTAAAATTCAATTTTTTTACAATTAAATAAAAAAATATTGCAATTTAGTCCTTAAAATCGTGAAACTTAACACTAGAGGTCCATTTTTTACTAAATTTTCATCATAGAGGCTTTTGTCACATTCATGCACAAATGCATCATGAAATTGAGTGCTTATAAATATGTCTTTCTCTTTTTTTTCCTTTTAGTTGGATTAAGTCCTTTATTATGACTAAAGTTCTTGTAGATGCTTTCTCGATCGTGTTTGGTGATAATGAATCTTGGAGTTTTGCAGCTTGAAGTCCTAAGAAGCCATATATGAACATATGAAGAGCATGCATTTCAACTTTATTTATAAAGTATATTCAAGGGATTTTGTGCATTAGTCATGGTTAGCTGAGTGCTTTTATTATTGCATTCTTGCGATTGATTCATTGATGCCAAGAGTCATATGTATTAGAGCATTTGAATTATTTTAACTAAATGGCCTCGAGTTAATACTGATCTTAGCAATTTAAAAACATGATCCACAACTCGTGGCCAAGACTGATTGTATTACCAAGTGAAGAGTGAGCTTCCCAAGTGAGCTTCTAAAGAGTGTAGTGAGATGAAACTTTATAAAGAATGTATATGAATATAATAAATTTCAATTATCAAAAGGCTTTTGAGTAGGAAAATGATAGCTAACCATACATTACTTATTTTTTTTACAGGAATTTCCTTTCTTTAGTATCCCCTGCCTTTCTTGTATTACTCAGCATGGATACTGCCAAAAGGTCCTTTAGGATACTTGTACTCCACTCTTTGGAGCATTGGAGTGTAAAAAAATTTTGATTGCTTTAATTTTCCTGCATGTATTTTCTTTTTATGTTCCCCCCTTTTAGTATTCCCCGCCTCTCTTGCATTACTCAATGTGAATACCGCAAAAGAGTCTCTTTGGATACTCTTACTCATTTTCGAGCATTAGAGTAGATAAGTATGGTCTTGAGATCACAAGCCTATTTAAAAGATGTCTTAGTCCATCGATGTCCTTTATAATTTTTTCCTTATGAGTTTTTCATCTATCCAGGTTGTATGCAAGCATTAAGTTAATTAAAATTCAAAAGAGCCTAACTTAGAGCTATAGATCATTCTTAAAAAAATTTTGAAATAGGCATTGAAGGAAGACTACGATAATCAAAATCAGCTTACTCGACTTAGATATATGCAATTCATGGTATAGATGAAGTATGCATAAGCACAAGAAAAGAGCTATTATTATTATTTTTAGTGTATAAGTGCAAATGCAGATGCATGTATTAAAGAGAGAAGGAAGAGGGCACTCCCCGTGTAGAGGCGGTGACAAAGGTGGCATTTATTTTTTTTATTTTTCTTGCTATTGGCACTATTGTTACTGCATGTTTTATGCTTTAAAACTATTGCCCTTGCCATATCCTTGCAACTGTGGTTATAACTGTGGTTGTAACTGTAGCTTTTATTATGGGTGTAGCACTTATTGTATTGTATAACTCTTATTATATTTCTTTACGAGCGACTTTTACCTTTACATGCTTGGACTGGCTTTGATTTGCATATTTGGATTAACTTATAAAGAAAGTAAAATAATTCTAATTAGTATTGGTTATGTCTTCAGGATAATGATTCCAAGCCAGGGCACATTCTGACTTCCCCTTTACTGTGTTGTTTTTATCAAATTGAAGCTCCGTTATTGGGTTTTGTGATTACATACGTAGTGGAAAAATTAAATTTAATAACAAACCTAAACCAGGATCCAAGTAATTTGATTAATTGATTAAATCTAGGGTTTTCATTTTCTTACCATAAATGCAGAAGGGGTAAGATTTCTGGAAGGAATAAAGGAGGTTCAATCCGGTAACACCCTACCTCGAGCTTTTAATTTGGTAGTTCA
The DNA here is from genome assembly GCA_947683625.1 of Mallotus nudiflorus. Lineage (NCBI taxonomy): Eukaryota > Viridiplantae > Streptophyta > Magnoliopsida > Malpighiales > Euphorbiaceae > Mallotus > Mallotus nudiflorus. The sequence goes on along the minus strand of CANTUR010000049.1, from coordinate 4,894,601 downwards.
AATTGAGACGTCTCTAAAAGAATCCATCCTCCATAAGTGTCTCCACGAACAACCCTTGATTTGGAAATGAATGTTTGTGTGTGCTAGCACCTTCTCTTGATTTCTCACAAATCAAGAATTAAAAGAACTATGTGTTTTTGTTTTCTAAAAGGAGAGAAAATGAATTTGGTGGTAGAATAATGAGAGTGTATAAAACCCTAGAGAATATAACATATTTATAGACATTTAAATTAAGGTTTCATTTACCAAACAACCTTTTGTAATTTCTCACTTATTCTTATTCTGATTTTATTTAAAATTAAATAAAAAATAATATTCCATTTATTTAAGATAACGTTTACCTTAAATAAATAAATAAATATTTTATTTATTTCCACAGAGCTTATTTGGGCTTATTAAACCCATATTTGTTTTGGGCTTATTCAAAGTGTATGACCCTGTAGGTTCACATGACGTTGTAATGGGCCTTAAATCTCTATTTAGGCCTACAAGTCATAAGTGGCCTATAGCAAGACATTATGACTACCCAAGTCATGTGAAGTCAATAATCTGACATAACCTAATATACAATGAATATTTTAGTCCCTTTGTCACATGATATCTTGATTGAATATAAGGCATAGATTATGTCATCCTTATAGAATTCAATCATATAATTTCTTGATTCCAAGTAGACTAAGAATTATAACTCTTTATCAATTTATTTTAGCGTGGCCATGCATTTTTCTCTGTCTATCTTATCAAGGGGCCCATAGATATCTTACTTATATTAAGTAAGGGACAAATTCCTTCTCAATGACTCACATTCCTCACATAACTCATTTTATAGCCAACAACAACCTATTTTATCATCCGATTAAAGATAATATAAGATTGTGTCAAAATACAAAATAGTTATGTACCATGGTGATTTTAAGGTTAGAGAACTGAGCCAATATTACTGTGATGAGAATTACTTATGACAATTATCTATGTGGTATTCTCATGATGGGTCAATCCAACACTTTATTTCTTAAATAAGTACCTATGAGTTGACTTAATATCTCATATTCATGATTAATAAAACATAATCATCAATCAACACCATACTAGCCATAATACATTATTATTACTAGGGATAATTTGAATAGAACTCATATTTAATCTAAGGGTTTTACTATCAAGTCACATACTTGATGACCTTAGTAAGAATTGACTAGTCAAGTAATTATCATAACATAAAATGATAATGAAAAATGCCTCTTTATTAAATAAAATGATAAAGTCAAAACATGGTCATACATGATTGACCTAATGCATATCACTAACAATCTCCCACTTGCACTAGGCATAATCTATGTTAAAACTAATACCAATGGACCTAGTATGACTCTCATGCTTAGGTTGTGGAATAGGCTTAGTCAGTAAATTAGTAATATTATCATTTGTAGGTACTCTGTATATATTTACATCTCATCACTCAAAAATTTCTCGAATGAGATGATAATGATTGAATATGTGTTTGGATCTCTGATGTGATGTGGGCTCTTTAGCTTGAGCTATAGCTCCATTTTTGTCAGAATATAAGTTCACTAGATCTAATATACTAGGAATAACACCTAGTACAGTTATAAACTTCTTGATCTAAATAGCCTTCTTAGCTACTTCTAAGGCAATTATATACTCAGCTTTTGTTGTAGAATCTATAATGGTTTCTTGCTTGGAACTCAGTTTGGAAGCTGGCATCTGTGTATCCATTTACAACTAGCTCATCTTCCTTACCACCATATAGTAAAAATGCATCCTTAGTTCTTCTTAAGTACTTAAGGATATTTTTAACTGCTATCCAGTGACTTTCACATGGGTATGACTGGTATCTGCTCATTATGCTTAAGGCATATAAAACATCAGGTCAAGTACACAACATTGCATACATGATAGATCCAATAGCAGAAGCATATGGAATCTTATTCATGTGGTCTCTCTCATCTTGTGTCATAGGACACTAAGTCTTGTTGAGACTAATGCCATGTGACATTGGCAAGAATCCTCTCTTAGAGTCTTGCATGCTAAATTTGTTCAATATCTTATCAATGTAAGTGTTATGACTTAGGCCAATAAACCTTTTAGATCTATCTCTATAGATATTGATGCCTAATATATAAGCGGCTTCACTAAAGTCTTTCATTAAGAAACAATTCCTTAGCCATTATTTAACATTTTGTAAAATAGGGATATCATTTCCAATGAGTATTATGTCATCAACATACAACACTAAAATCATAATTGTGCTCCCACTAACCTTCTTGTAGACACAATGTTCATCTTCATTCTTAATAAAGCCAAACTCTTTGGCTGCTTCATTAAAATGAAGATTCCAACTCTAAGATACTTGTTTTAGTCCATAAATGGATCTTTAAAGCTTGCATACCTTTCCAGAATTCTCAAGATTGACAAAACCCTTTAGTTGTGTCATGTACACATCCTCAGGTAGGTTTCCATTAAGAAATGTTGTTTTGACATCCATTTTCCATATCTCATAATCATAGTGTGCAGTTACAGCAAGGAGAATTTGAATAGATTTCAGCATAGCAATTGGTGAAAAGGTTTTGTCATAGTCTATACCATGTGTTTATTTGAAACCATTTGTAACCAATCTTGCCTTAAAGGTATGCACATTGCCATCCATGTATGTTTTATTTTTAAAAACTCATTTGCATCCAATAGTTTTCAAGCCATTAATGGGTTAATCAAGGTTTAAACTTGATTATCATACATGGATTGCATTTCTAATTTCATGGCTTCTAGCCATTTATCAAAGTTAGGACTATTTATAGCCTCTTGATAGGATGTGGACTCACTTTGATCCATAATCAACACATCATTATCATCAATTATGAGAAATCCATATCTCATAGGGATTCGACGTGTCCTACCATACCTCTTTGGGCCTTCTGGTACTTGTGTAGGTTCAACAATTACTTATTGATCTAGTTGGGGTTCCATACTTGGTACAATGCTATTTTATGGGTCTTGAATTTCTTCAAGTTAGACTGTGCTCCCACTAGATCCTTTGGAAATAAATTTGCTTTCCAAAAATACACCATTTTAAGTAATAAACACTTTGTTCTTAAAAGCATTGTAGAAATAATATCCTTCAGTTTCTTTAGGATATCCCATAAAAAGGCATTTATCATATTTGGGTGTTAGTTTATTTGAGATTTGACACTTCACATAAGCATCACATCCCCAAATCTTAAGAAAAGACAAACTAAGAGGTTTTCTAGTCCACATCTCATATGGTGTCTTTTCAACTGCCTTTGTTGGAACTCTATTTAAAATGAATGTAGTAATTTTTAAAGCATATCCCCAAAAAGAGATTACAAGATAAGATTGACTTAATATCCAATAAAGTCCAATTTCTCTATTCGGACACACCATTCCATTATGGTGTACTTAGAGGAGTTAATTGTGAAATAATCCCAAAATCTCTAAGATGATCTACAAATTCTTAGCTTAAATATTCACCACCTTAATCGGATTCTTAGTGTTTTAATATTTTTACCAAGTTGGTTTTGTACTTCATCCTTGAAAACTTTGAACTTTTCAAAAGATTCATATTTATGTTTCATTAGATAAACATAGCCATATCTACTAAAATCATCTATGAAAGAGATGAAGTACTGGAAACCTCCTTTAGCAATTGAGCTTAATGTTCCACATACATCTAAATGTATAAGGCCTAATAAATCATTAGCTCTCTTACCTTTTGCAGTAAAAGGTGTTTTAGTCATTTTTCCTAGTAAACAAGATTCACATGTTTCAAATGATTCATAATCAAATGAATTCAAAAGCTAATTTTAATGAAGCTTTGAAATGCATTTCTCATTTATATGGCCCAAACGACAATGCTAAAGATAGGTAGTGTTTAAATCATTAAATTTAAACTTCTTTATATCAATGTTATAGATTGACTTTTCATTAGTGTCTTCAACATTTATAACATAAAGACCATTAATGTGTGGAGCAAATCCATAGAAAATGTTATCATGATAAATATTGCATTTATTATTCCTAATAATAAATTCAAAACCATTCTTGTCCAAACAAGAAACATAAATAATATTCCTACATATAGTAGGCACATCATAACAATTTTTCAAATTTAAAACAAGTCCACTAGGCAAAGTTAACTCATAAGTCCCTACGGCTAAAGTAGTAACTCTTGCTCCATTGCCAACTTGTAGGTCCACTTTGCCTCTAGCCAATGATCCACTCCTTTTAAGACCCTGCACATTAGTACAAATGTGAGATCGTGATCCAATATTTAATACCCAAGAATAAGAAGTAGACAAATTAATTTCTATAACATGAATACCTGAAGTAGTCGCACTACCCTTATTCTTGTTCAGATCATTCATATATAGCTTGCAATTTCTTTTCCAATGACCTGACTCATTGCAGAAAAAGCGTATTCCCTCCTTTGGTAGCTTTGCTTAGGGTTCAGCTTTAAACTTGGGCTTGGGATTTGGTTTCGGCTTCTAAAAGCCTTTGGGACCCTTGCCCTTACCCTTTCCAACCTTTTTCATACCCTTTCCCTTATTGACCATTAGAATATCCTTAGTGGAATTCTTGATGTTCTTTTCAGTAGTTTTAAGCATCCCATGCAACTCTGAAATAGTTTTGTCCATACTATACATATTCAAATTCATGATGAAACCATCATAAGCTTTAGGCAAAGATTGGAGAATGATATCAATAGCCAATTCTTGTTCAATCTTGAGACCAAGCTTGTCCAAGTGTTCAAGATGACCTTTCCTCTTGAGAATATGAGGACTGACAGAGTCGCTAGCAATCAACTTGTAGGAGAGCAATGCCCTAATGGTATTTAACCTTTCGATTCTAGCTTTCTCTTAAAACATTTCCATAAGATGGCCTATCATAGTATAAGCCTCCATTTCCATCAATTACTTTTGAAGCTCGGACTCTATGCATCCAAGCATGAGACAAGTGACATCAGCTGAATCATTAAGATGCTTACTATAAGCGTCCTTTTGTGCTCTAAGAGCATTAGTAGCTGGTTCCTTTGGGATGGGTTGATTAAGGATATATTCCTTTCTTTCTTGCCTAAGAACAATTCTTAGGTTTTTGTACCAGTCAAGAAAGTTAGTCCCATTTAGCTTATCCTTCTCAAGGATCGATCACAATGACATGGTAGGTGTAATGTTTGATGTCATTATCTATATATATATATATATATATATATATATATATATATATATATATATATATATATATATATATATATATATATATATATATATATAGTACATTTAGTTTTATTATGAAAGAGGCATAAGAAAACTCCCACTAAATTTTCATAAACTATAAAACCCTCAAAATAATTTCAAAAATTGAAATTTCTTAGTGGGCCAAGATCCATATTTCACCCTACTTCAAGTAAGCTTTGGTTTATCACTTAAAGTGTGGCTATTTAGGTAGGTAACACTTTACCAATTACATTTCTTGTAATTCTTGGATGATTATAGGATATCACATGTACTGGTATATCCTATCAAATGCCCTAAGTCCAAAATCATTTTGATAACCTAGTTAAGTCTAACTAACTCAAACATACAGATATCACCATTATCCATCTTACCTTATTTAGATGGCTTTATAGATAATGCTTTGGCATAACCTATATATGGCAATCCAAATCTTGATAAGTGTTGATTAATAGGAGGCATTTTAATGACTTAATATTAAATGAGGGTCTAGTTAATTTTTATCTTATTTAGTTATTATTATATTGCATCACAAACATGGCATAACATGTATAACATACTAACATTATAAGATAAATGTGACATAGCATGGCCCATAACTAAGTTGATCTTTATAAGCCAATATGAAGATCAAAGGTCAAACCTAGGTGATAGTACTAATACAAATTTAGCCTTTAAATTGGATCTTTATCTTCTACCATGGACCTCCTCCTTGGGCTCCCACCTTAGATCTCCATCATGGGCCTCAAACTTGAATTTGCATCTTGGGTCTTGATTTTACATTACATGTTGTAATTAAAACTATTCTATTACTATCTAATAAAATAAAATAAAATAATTACAATAAATAAAATAACCTACAGGCTGTATTTAAAAATTACAACCCAATAAAATAAAATCTAATTACATTGGTTTAAGGGCCATGCTATGCACCATGAATTTAACAATAAACACATATTCTAAAATAATTCAATTTACAAATTAATTAAATTATTATATTCAAAAACAAAATGCATGACGAGTCCATTTGGGGTCAAGGGGCAACAACCTTTGCGGGGTCCTAGGGGTAGAGCCCCTGAAGGTAAACGATTTACCTTAACTCTTTGAATGAGTTATTGCCAAAACCTTAAAATGGAAATAATTTTCGTAATTAAATTACTATCTGATTGATCTATTCAAAACAGATCATTTTTTTATGTTTAACATTTAAATAGCCACCACCATTAACCCTAATTTATTCGTAAATCATATTACAAAATAATTAATATGTTCCAAACAAATTTATTCTATATAATTTGTTTAACACTTAAATATACTACCCTTGATAAAAATCTGTATAATCAAAATATTCATGTTTCAACATTAAATAAAAATCAAATTTGTAGTTTAAATAGAATACTTATTTTGATTTCTTAAAACAGTGTACATAACACAGAAAATCATAATTTTGTTCACTATTTAATCATATTAAATGATTATAAACATTAATCAAATTAATGTTTATTGTTGTTCTCATACATATTGTAATTAATTATCACAAAATCAAAACTGTTTCGATAAAATTTTGAAAACTCCTTTTCAAAAATGAATCACTCAAAGAGATATATATCACATATAAACAGAATCAAATTAATTGAATTACAAGTGGCTCTACTACCACTGTTGGGTTTTGTGATTCCATACACAGTGAAAAATTAAATTTTAATAACAAACCTAAACTAGGATCCAAGTAATTCAATTAATTGATTAAATCTAGGGTTTTCATTTTTTTTACCACAAATGCAGAAGGGGCAAGATTTCTTGAAGGAAGAGAGGAGGTCCACTCCGGTGACACCCTACCTTTAGCTTTTAATTTAGTAGTTTGGATTGAGACGTCTCTAAAAGAATTTGTCCTCCATAAGTGTCCATATGAACATCCCTTGATTTGAAAATGAATGCATGTGTGTGCTAGCACCTTCTCTTGATTTCTCATAAATCAAGAATCAAAAGAACTCTGTGTTTTTGTTTTCTAAAAGGAGAGAAAACAAATTTGGTGGCAGAATAATGAGAGTGTATCAAACCCTAGAGAATATAACATATTTATAGACATTTAAATTAAGGTTTCACTTACCAAACAACCTTTTAGTAATTTCTCACTTATTCTTATTATGATTTTATTTAAAATTAAATCAAAAATAATATTCTATTTATTTAAGATAACCTTTACCTTAAATAAATAAATAAATATTTTATTTATTTATTTCCACGGAGCTTATTTGGGTTTGTTAAACCCATATTCAATTTGGGCTTTTTCAAAGTTTGTGACCTTGTAGGTTCACATGATGTTGGCAGTGGGCCTTAAATCTCTATTTGGGCCTACAAGTCATAAGTGGCCTCTAGCAAGACTTTATGACTACCCAAGTCATGTGAAGTCAATAATCTGACATAACCTAATATATAGTGAATATTCTAGTCTGTTTGTCACATGATATCTTGGTTGAATATAAGGCATAGATTATGTCATCCTTATATAATTCAATCATATAATTTCTTAATTCCAAATAGACTGAGAATGATAACTCTTTATCAATTTACTTTAGCATGGCCATGCATTTTCCTTAGTCTATCTTATTAAGGGGCCCATAGATATCTTACTCATATTAAATGAGGGACAAATTCCTTCTCAATCATTCATATTCCTCACATAACTCATTTTATACCCAACAACAACCTTTTTTATCATCCAATTAAAGATAATGTAAGATTATGTCAAAATACAAAATATTTATGTAAAAATCCATGGTGATTTCAAGGTCAGAGGACTAAGCCAATATTACAGTGATGAGAATTACTTATGACAATTATCTATGTGGTATTCTCATGATGGGTCAATCCAGCACTTTATTTCTCAAATAAGTACCTATGATTTAACTTAATATCTCATATTCATGATTAGTAAAACATAGTCATTAGTCAACACCATAAAATATTAAGTATTAAATAAATTTATAATCAAATGCAGGGTTTTAGAAGGTAGGCAGGATTTATGAGGTAAGTGCCTTATCACTTCCTTAGGATTCACGTGAACCAAAAAAGACAATGTTTGGCTTTGAGGGTGGTTACAGTGCAGTTGAATAATTGGGCAGTGATTTATTTTTGGTATAGGGTGTGTCTCAGTATTTGGGTAAAAGGTTGGTTTTGACATTAAGTAGTTTATAAGGATCTTTAATTTTCTAAAGTCAATGAGGTATTGGATTGTATTTTTGAGAGTTCTGTAGGTGTTAGTGGTATGGCCAAGCATTTGATGGAAGTGACAGTAAAGGTGTGGGTCGATTTGAGGGGGTAGCAGTTTTGGTAGCGATTTTGGTTCTTAAGGCCATAAGAGGTCCTTTTGTTAAAGCTTTTGGAATATCTTAGAGAGAGGTTGGTTGAACTCTGCATATTTTTTATGGGTTGAATGGAAGTTAAATGTAGGCAATTCTTGGAATTCTAGATGTAATGGATCATATCCCATTTTTGGACTTTTGGTTTCATCTAGATGAGAACCAAAGGGTGGCTTAGAATGATCTCACAAGAGCTCATTCATGACCATGAAAAGTTAGTTGAAGCCTCTAATCATGGTATTAATGTTTTCCTTCACTAGAACCTCAAGCTGAGCGATCTTACAAGCTTATTCTTGGATCTTCATTACTGATTCAAAATCGTTGATGCTTGCTGTCCCAAATGAGGATTCTTCTTAGTAAAACTCATAGTCATCTTCAGTATCTTTATGTATGCTCAAGACCTTCTTTCTATTGTTCATCTTAGAATTAGAAGTGCTTGGTGCCCCCTCATTATTAAGAGCACCATTTAAGAGGATTATCTCTTCTTAAGAGCTTGGGGGTTGATTGAGGATGTACTTAATTTTAGCCTAAAGAATGGCCTTGATCTTAGCTTGAAGGATGTCGGTTAAGCCATAATCAGCTACAAGTTTCTTCTTATGCTCTTTAAGTTGGTCATTGAGGCTTTGATTCCCCAGTTGCTTAACCATTTTGAATTATAACTGTTGCTGACTCTCCTTTTAGGGTCGCTTTTGAGGTTTCAAGGTTATAGAAATAATGGGATTAGGGCGATTATTATGAAATACATGTATGCATAATTACTATTGTTATAAGATGTATGATTTGGTATGATTTTTATGAAATGCATGTATATAATGTTAAAAGGATGCAAGATTAATCTAAAGGATGAAGATGTAATGGATATGTGTTATGCTATATTCTACATGAAATTTATTAATGTATGGGACCTTATTAGAAGTGCATATGATGCACTTGCTCTGTGTACATGAGAAGGAAACATGACAAAAGAAAAAGGGTTAGTAAAACAAGATGAGGTAAAGTAACGAAACATTGATGCTCATCATGTTATAGGCTAAAAAGTGATTATTGTGTGTGCATAATATGCCTTTGTAAAGGAACATGGTGAGAATATATGTGTGATATGTTTCTGCAAAGATGCAGGATGGCTTTAAAAAGGATTTCAAGAAAATCGATCAGTATTTCTTGTACATTTATTGATGTTAGATAAATAAATGATGAGTGATGCATGGTATCCGTCTGTAAAAGAAAATGGTGAACATGTATGCATGGGGTGCATTTAAAATCCTATTATAAAGAATGTTTATTATTGCAAGAAATAATGGTTAGTACGTGCTATCTACATGTATGTTATGTATGCATGATAAAAAATTTTAAAGATCAGTTAATCTTTCCTGCACAATAAGTGAGCTCTCACTTCTAACCTTATTTCTCCATGAAGTAATTCAGTTTCTTCCCTACGTGGGTTTTAAACCTATAGTCATTAGGGGACTATGGTTCTACTCTCAGAACTAGGATGTTTCGATTTATGTTGATTAGAAACAAAAGGTAACCTGAGGAACGATACCAAAATGTACTTGAGGTAATCATATGATATCAATGTTGGGGTTAATTGTTAGGCTTTAAATGATGTCCAAAGCCTATATGTGCTCGTATGCATAGGGCTAAGGTCAATGAAAAGGTGTCTGATACGAACATGGTTAACTTGTACCAAACATGTACTCAATCTTGATAACCTTGCCAAGGTTCATTCATAAATCAAGCAAAAAAGAAACTTTAATTCCCAACAAGACCCTTAAATAACCTGTACTTAAGAACCTTAACTATAAAGAATTAAAGGTTATTTAATGTAAGCCTAAGATTAACAAAGTCAATTTTAAGTCTAAATTAAACTAGGTTTGAATATACCAAGCCTTTACTTGATAAATTCATAAAATTTCTTTTAAAAACAAAAGAGAAGTTCATAAAATTTCTTTTAAAAACAAAAGAGAAGTACTTTAACCTCATAATAATTGAAATTCAATTGATAAAACTTGTTCAAATTCGTACTACATTGATATGGCCTTTATATAGGCATGTAAACATCCTAATCCTTAAAGAAATAGGTTTTCTTACTTATTCCTAAAGATACCTATAAAGAAAAATCCTTTACTAAATAGGATCCCTTTAAAAATATGACAACTAATGACAACTAAGCTTTGAAAACTCAAATTGACAACTCATGACAACTAAGCATTGAAAAGTCATATTGACAACTCATGATAACTAAACAAATAACTAATGACAACTAAGCTTTAAAGCATGCCATGTCACATGTCAAGTTGGATGTTGGCCATTGACTTTGACTTAGAATATCCTTGAATCTTCTCACATCTTGTAGAATCTTCTTAAATCTTCCTTATTGACTCCAAAATAGAAAATGACTTAAAATTTTGTCTAAGCTTTGTACTTGACTATATTGATATGTAGACTTCAGAAATTAACCCTTTTGAGGATCGTATCAATGTCCTAGTTCTTGCCCCCTATAACGATATTCAATATGTTTACAGGGAGTCATGAAAGTATCATTCAATAGTTTATAGTTTGATTCTATTGACATAAAGGTCCATAATCTAGTTGAATTCCTAACATGTTCATTTGATCTTATAAGAATAAATGGACAACGTCTGATAGGTTCCATCATCGAGGGATGTCATTATTTCTTAGTTTGTATAGACTATGCAAGCTGAGGTACATAATTATTATCATTCCTCATGCTTTGAGCTCACACGAAGTAGATGAGAATCATATGGATTTGAGCATAAAAATTCCATGAAAACTAACATTATGATGTCATTCAATGATAGACATTAGGAGAGTCATGTCATTTATGAATATCAGGTCAAACAGACAGCTTTAAGATAAAGATAGCATGCACAACTTAGTGGAATCCTAGTGGAAGTTTATTGGGTTTCGTGATTCAAAAACACAGCAGAAATTAAAACTTTTAATCACAAACCCTAACCCGGATCTAAGTAATTTGATTAATTGATTTAAAACTATGGTTTTCAAATCTTACCACAAATGCAGAAGAGGTAAGATTTATGGAAGGCAGAGAGGAGGTTCACTCTGGTGACACCTTACCTTGAGCTTTTGATTTTGGTAGTTCGGATCAAGATGTCTCCAAAAGAATTTGTCCTCCACAAGCATCCACACGAATAGCCCTTGATTAAAATGAAAACTTTGTGTGCTAGCACTTCTCTTAATTTCTCATAAATCAAGAACAAAAAACACTCTGTGTTTTATTTTTTTCTAAGAGGAGAAAAATGAATTTTTAGTGGCTAATGATTGAGTTAGTGAAACCCTAGAGAATATAACATATTTATAGACATTTAAATTAAGGTTTCACTTACCAAATAACCTTTTGGTAATTTCTCACTTATTCTTACTATAATTTTATTTAAAATTAAATCAAAAATAATATTCTATTTATTTAAGATAACCTTTACCTTAAATAAATAAAATATTTATTTATTTCTACAAAGCATATTTGGGCTTCTTAAACCCATATCCGTTTTTGGGCCTGTTCTAAGTGTGTGACCCTATAGGTTCATATGACGTTGGCAGTGGGCCTTAAATCTTTATTTAGGCCTACAAGTCATAAGTGGCCTCTAGTAAGACATTATGACTACCCAAGTCATGTGAAGTCAATAATCCGATATAACCTAATTTATAATAAAAATTGTAATCCCTTTCTCACATGATATCTTGATTGAATATAAGGCATAATTTTTGTCATCCTTATATAATTCAATCATATTATTTCTTGACTCTAAGTAGACTGAGAATGATAACTCTTTATCAATTCACTTTAGCATGGCCATGTATTTTCCTCAGTCTATCTTGTCAAGGGGCCCATAGATATCTTACTCATATTAAATTAGGGAAAAATTCCTTCTCAATCACTCACATTCCTCACATAACTCATTTCATATCCAATAATAATCTGTTTAATCATCCTGTTAAAGACAATGTTAGATTGTGTCAAAATATATAATAGTTATGTAGAAATCCATGATGATTTCAAGGTCAAAGGACTAAATCAATATCATTATAATGAGAATTACTTATGACAATTATTTATGTAGTATTCTCATGATGGGTCAATCTAATACATTATTTCCCAAATAAGTACCTATAAGTTGACTTAATATCTCATATTCATGATCAGTAAAACATAATCATCATTCAACATCATACTAGCCATAACATATTGTTATAACTAGGGATAATTTGAATAGAACTCATATTTATTCTAAGGGTTTTACTATCAAGTCATATACTTGATGACCTTAGTAAGAATTGACTATTTAAGGAATTATCATAACACAAAATGATAATGAAAAATGCCTCTTTATTAAATAAAATGATAAAGTCAAAACATGGTCATACATTATTGACCTAGTGCATATCACAAACAAAGTTACTATTGGTTTATCTACATAAGTTGAGTCCGGGTTAAAGGCTAAGGGTTCCTTTAGCAAGAATGCCCCTATATGACTAGGGTTACAGACTTTGGTCAATGAGTCTAGCATTCTTTTGATAACTTGGTCATCCACTTTAGGACTTAGGTTACAGACTCTGGTCAGATGAGCTCGGAAAATGCACCAGTAAAGACTAAAGGTGATAATACCTATCTTTGTTCTCCCCGTGACTCGAGTGGAATCATAAAGGCAATGTCATTCAGTATTATCGAGGGTTTAGGGACAATTGGTTCATATGTTATGTGTAGTGCAAATTTAGTGGTGAGGGGCTCTATATAATTGAGTATTGCATAATGAGAAATATTTATTTTTGAGTTAATCTCTCTTACTTAGAAGTCCCCAGTGGAGTCACTACTGTGAGCGACCATTTTTTACTCACTTTGGGATAAGTAAAGGGATGACTTGAATTTTTTATTTTTGAGGAACATGGCAACTTTATCGAATAAGGACAAATGATTAGTCTTGGGAGGAATGAGATGCTTTTTGATCTTATAAAGTTGCGACCTAATTTTTAGAAAATCGGGAAAATAAAGGGGTATCAGGTCACTCAAAAAGTATTGCCCCCAGTAAAGATTTTTGGGTTTGGGTGATCATATCTACTTTTCAGCTATTTCTTATTATATGATATTCAATGTATAGCTATCACAACACCCTAGTTTCAATAATTATAGTTTATCTAGCATTCACACAACACATTAGATGATGGAAGATAATACAACTGAAATATCATTATTACATCACCTTCCTAATGAAATACATATACAAGAAAAAAAAAGATTACGGAAAAGTAAATCTAGCTTAGATATAATAAACCTACAAGGTTAGCACAACTATACACGTAGCTTGCTCGATCACATTAATAATGGGACAAGCAATGGACACTCAATCATTTGAAAGAGTAAGCAAAATGTACATAATCATGCATGTTTGCAGTGATTATTATGTTATAACGATATATGATGACGATGTAAAGGATGCATGATGACATCATTGGATTGGGAACATGATGACTCTAGTCTGGAATATGAACTTTTCACATTATTGATATGCATGGTGTGATTTCATGTTTTGAAACTAAAAGATGCAGAATGATGATATGAGATTAGTAACATAAAGCATAAATTATTCATATAGCTTGCAAATTACCAATCTTATCACGTAAGCACAATAAATTTAACAAATGTTGGTGATAATATAGTAAAATATAGTGCGATAAAATAAACAAGCTAAAATGATTATGTGGTCCTCATATTCAATTGAGCTTGTATGAGTTTTAAAGCTTTAGCTTCGAGGGATTATTAAGCTTTCCTTGTCAAAAGGTTCAAAATGACATGTAGACTTATGCTAGTTTATATACCTTTAAAGCATGCTTTAACAAAGATGAGGCTAGGTTTGGTGGAAAGGAGATCTAATAACCTAAGAAAAATGCAATGGGATATCTAAAATTATATGGAAGTGGGTTTCCAACATCTTTGAATGGATAGATTTTTTAATATGTGTGTGTTTTTCTCTTGCTCCCCCTCAAAATGAGGATTGGATACCCCTATTTATCGTGCAAAATATGAGGTTTGGGGGGGTAGTTGCATGGTCGCATGCATGTCCCTAGGATAGAGTGCATGGTCACGCACACGTCACGCACACCTTTGCATGACCCATGTGCAATTTGAGGCTCTTTTAGGCTATTTTAAGGTTACTTTCTAAGGTTTTTGAGCTTTTCAGATGTGTTTCTACAGTTCGTTTTGTCTAATTCGGCCTTGATTTTAGTGTGTGACACCTATGGGTATTTGTGGCAACACGCACACTTCTAAGCTACATGTGTTATTCCTCAGGTTATTTTGGACTATTCAAGGACCACATCTGGGGGCTTTAAAGCCTTTTGGATGTGTTTTTGAAGTTCATTTTATCAAAAACAATTTCTATTTTTTTCACAAAGTTGGGTCTTAGCCTGGTGAAATGAATACTAGCTCAATAAGCTATACATTTCTAGAGGCTATTGCTCAAAATAAGCCTCTTATTGTTTCAATAATTCATATTTTATAAGGTCAGAGCACAACTTAATGGCTCGGTGATTGATTTTGCACACCAATGGAATCTGTTACATTTCTAGGGTTGCACACTTCAGAGGTGTTACAAACAAGCAGACTCTAGTCACTTTCAAGATTCATTTCATCATTGCACCTTTTTAGGGACAATCAAATTTGACGTATGAAAATTACACATCATGATATCTCATATTATTATTACTAAGTATCATTTGTTCACATATAGTTACTATACATGTATATATGTATATACATACATACATACAAACATTTACATTAACTAGTAACCATATGTATGTTACAAGGAGAGAGAAAGAGTGAGAATTCGACCAACAACTGATGCTTCATGCTTTACTTACCATGCTTCATACTTCAAAATGGCCTAAAACTAAACTTCTCAATCTGAAAAATAATTGCGATTTGATGAGTCGCAACTCAATGAATATAAACATTAATTAAATTCTAAAGGCTTCTTTAACAAACAGCTTAAACATTTCACAAAACAAATACAAGATTCAAATATTGCATATGCATATGCTTTGGTTCCTTTTATTTGTTGTGACCTTGCAAGAAAATGCTGCACTCGGGTTCAAATGAAACAAGTGATAAGTGACAATTGATTTTGCTAGCCAGCATATAACAAGTGAATCAAATGATATTCTTTAATCATTAACATTGACCAAGTGATTTGCAAGTATTAATCAAGATGGTTACAACATCCTTTTATATCCATATGCAAATGTTCAAATGTAAACGTATAACAAGTAATTATTGTAATCGTAAACTTATCATTTGTCATATATTTCAACAATATTTTAAGAGCCTAGAATAAAACATGTATTTTTAATTAAAATTAAGAATTGTGCCTCATATGAACTTTTATGTTTTTTATGCAATGATTAGCATGTTTTATACAACTAATGTTATAACGCTATTGCACAAGAAAGCAAATAACTATTTATATATAATTCCAAATGATCTAATTATTTTTATTAATAAAACTATACACTTAAGAATATGAAGAATATGAAATATCAAAAATTCATATTAAGTTAGGTACTATATAATTTATGGTGAATTTTTAAAGTCTGCCCTGAAACTTGTACATAACTTGACCTTACTAAACCTGAGAGTGAATTACTTTCACCTCACAAATCAAAATTACTTAATTTTTTTGCCTAAAAAACTAGACATAAATGTTACAAACTTATCCAAAAATTAGAATAATATAAGCTCTGCACAATTAATGGTGAATTTTGGAATTTAGACTTATGTTCTATATAAAAACAATTTGAGCAGGTCTCATTCAATTTAGAATTTCTCAAATTATACAAGTCCAATTGCAAAACCCTTTTTCAAAACTTCTTTAACACATAAGGGAACAACTTTCTGTTTTTATACTTTATCTAATTCAATCTCTGAGGTCTTCATAACTAGGCAAAACTGGACTGCCTGCAGATATAATAAGCAGAGTCAGCCCCAGTCTAAAGATGATTTCTCATTATATAAATATTATCTCACCAAAATATTGTAAAGGCTTTTAGCTAAACATATAAAGGAACAAAACATTTGCTTATCACTTTGTCTAAATCACTCTTTAACATCCTTAAAATAACTAATCAACATCAGGTAGCCTACTGAAAATACTACTCGATCCAGTCCAAAATAAACTTCCATAGAATTTCATATACTTGTTATTTCACAACATCCTTTTAAAGACATGAATATGAGACATAAAACCATAAATTTCATGTTTTTCACTTCCCTTAATTCTGAAAGGAAATGGTTAGACAACATTAAAGTGTGGTGAGCACAAGCCTTATATAGGGTAAAATTTCAAAAATTTTACTTTCATAACCCTTCATCACATGAATATTTCCATTCCCATAGATCCATTTTGCATTTTACATATAGCTAAATAACACATCAATATGTAAAAGCAACAACCTAGGAAATTCTAAGTTTCAGAAAACTTACCAACTCCTAAGTTTAATGTAGACCACAAGTATTCTATAAGCTTTGGATTCTTTGGTTCAACTCTTGAATCAAATACTTAGCCTCCTAAGTGTTAGGCCTTTAGCTTGAAACACCAAAGCTTCACCAATCACCTTCTTGCTCTGATTTAGTTAGTAGCAAGTGCCCTCTCAAATGCCCTCATAAATCTTGCACTAATTAAATTTCTTAGCAAGAACACTAGGGTTTTTGTTGCATATGTGTTTCTCTCTTTTGTGTCTTTACCCAAAAAAATTTTCTAAAAAAACTTTGGAAATATATCTTAGGTTATGTATATATAAGTAGATAAAGTAAAACCTTATCACATAGTGAATAAATAACTTATAATGATAAGTATACAACTTGTATACTTATCTAGAGCACTAAGAATTATCTAGAGAATTAATACATCTCATGTATATGTCTACATACATTCTTTACACTTAATCATGTAACTTAATCTGTATATTTGCCATAGTCAAATTTATACACACAAGAGATAATATGTGCCTAACATGACAAGCCCAATAAGTCAAGCTTAATATTTATCATGCCCATAGTCAACATTATACACATAAAGGATAAGGCATGCCTAACATGACAAACTTTGACCAAGTCATATTCATATGGATTTGGGCTTGGTAATTGGGCAACACTTGGCCCAAGCCTAATCCATATAATAAATGGGCTTGGATTAGGTCCATAGGGTTGCTCAATATCTTAGATTAATCTTAGGTCCAAAACCCTTTTAGGCCTAGGCCCAAACAACTTGGGCTATTAATCCTAATCTAATTAGAAATAACATATATTATTAATTTAATACCTTAATTAATATCTCATATTAATTAAGTATAAATTAATAATTAAACCCTTTACTTGAATTATATTTCATAACATGATAGAATCATTACTTAAAGCATAAATCCAATTCAATTAATCTTAATGAATTGATTAAACTCTTTAATTAATAATTAGATTATTGTTAAGGTGATTTGGTGAAACTCTTTTAGGTGTGACTTACTAGGTTCATGTCTAATTGGCAATGAGAAGATAATATCAACACTTGACATTATTTGAAACTCCTTTTAATATTGATAAATTTATTTAACATTACGCCAATGGATAAATATTCAATTAAATAAATACTATAAATAATAGAATATTATTTTATTGTCATTTAGGAGAATTTACAATGTCAAATATGTGATTAGCCTCTAGGGCATACCAACTATGCTAACAAATTCTTCTTTTATGGCCATGAAAATTAAAGTGCAATATTCAACTATAAACTAAAATTCTCAGCATAAATAACTATTTTCATTATCAAAATCAATTAATCTATTTCCCTCTT
Source organism: Mallotus nudiflorus (assembly GCA_947683625.1). Taxonomy (NCBI): domain Eukaryota; kingdom Viridiplantae; phylum Streptophyta; class Magnoliopsida; order Malpighiales; family Euphorbiaceae; genus Mallotus; species Mallotus nudiflorus. The sequence continues at coordinate 4,876,088 of CANTUR010000049.1, read as the reverse complement.
AATTCTTTCTAATTACATTTTCCATGAAGGAAGAATTATTTAAGAAAATAATATAAAATCACTTACCTTTGCCAAAATTAGAAAATCCTAGAATTCTCCCCTTTTCCTTCCTTCTTCTTCTTCACTTTCCCTTTTTTTTAATTCTCTTCACTTTTCTTTTTTATTCTCTCCTTGTTCCAACCATTTTTTTTAATTTTTGTAAAAGTTATTCCTTTTTAGCCCCTATACTTACTTTTTTATTACTTCTAATTATTTAATTATTTTCTTAACTAAATCCTTATATTTAATCTTCACTATTTCTATCCTTATCTTTATTTCTAGAAAAAATAAATCACACAAGTCATGCATTATGCCATATTCTACATTTTTATAAATATGATATATAATGCATGTGAAATGCACATGTTTGAATGAAAGACTTTTATGATGCATATATTCATATAAAATTAATAATGGTTGAAGATAGGGATGTTACATCATATGCCCTTGGGGTTCAGGTCATGACAACAAGCATCTTTCAAGGCAGCAAAACTATAACGTAGACTTCTTTGATTTGAACATAATTGCCATTTTCAAGCTCTTTGCAGTGATAAAGCATAAGCATATTGAAATAAAAACTGTAGTTTCCTACATTTATTCTTTTAATATGATTTTTTAGACTCCTTTAGAGTAAACTTCAAATTAAGTAGTTGTAGTCACTTTGACTTTAAATGTTCCATAAGTAGAGATAATTTAAGGTACTGTGGCTAAATTTACTATTTGTTATTACAAGCAACTAGAGCTAACGCCACATTTCTATTTAAATACAACCATATTTAAAAGTGTGGTAAAATTAGTTATACATACATAAGCAAGTGTAGATAAATATGTGGTTAAATGTTGTATGGGTATAAAGTTACCCACACTTTAATGATGGAAGATTTTCGTGACCTTTATTTCTCCACACGTTTATTATTTAATAAACATATGTACTACTATTTAAAAAGTGGTTAAATAATAAATGTCTACACTTTTTTTAAATGCGGTTAATTTTTAATTTATTTAAAATTTTAACAATACTTAAATAAAAAGTGGTGTATTAAGTGTGGTTATAGGTCAATTCTTTTGTAGTGTGTAGTGATATTTGGAGTGACCATTGGTAAAATCATTCATACATGGACATTACATGTTATTATATTTATAATGATTCGTTATTACAAAAACTTTTATTACATTTAGAGTTTTTTATGATTAAAAATATTTTAAAAGAATATGGATTAGTAAAAAAAATTTCAGTTTCTTTTTATAATATGGTTGTAAATACAACATCAATTAATGATCTCTATAGGCAAATTTTCTTCATATTAGATATGTAAGTCATATTTTGAATTTATGTATTCAAGATGATTTAAAATCTTTAGATGTGCTTCTATATCCTTTTTAAAAAACAATTTCACTTTTGGTAAGAAAATTAAGTTTTAGCCTTTTAATTTTTGTTCATTTTATTTTTCTTATTTAATTGTTAATTCAAACTCTTTAATTTTTTTATTTCAAACCAATATATAAACAATAAAGTAATTTAACATAATAAATTTTCTTTTATTTTTAATTCAAACTCTTTGAATTCTTATTTCCAATGAATTTTTTAATTTTTGTAGACATAATACATACATGGCCCTTTATACATATCACTTTTTATCAATTTGACACTTGAACTTATAGTTTCATCATTTTGACACTTGAACTTCATTGAAATACAATTTTGAAACCCATGTTAGCACATGTGGCATGGAATACCAAATCAGCATATGTCACATCTTAAGGGTTCAACTGATAAAAAAACTATAAGTAGAGGTGTCAAACTGACAAAAAGTGACAAGTACATGGGGTAGTAGATGTATTACGTCATCATATTAGTGAAATCTAATGCATATTAGTCAAGTTAGGTGTCAAAATGGCAAAACTATAAGTTCATATGTCAAACTAAAAAAAAATTAACAAGTACAGGGGGTCATGTATGTATTATGCCATTTTTTAACTTCAAAGTAGTTTATTTACCATTTAAAGTAATTTAATTTTCTAATATGAATATTATTATTTTTAATTTAAAAGTAAATTATTTATTTTTATAAAATAAAAATATTATTAAAAAAATTCAATCGACCGAACTATGAACTAGAAACGAAACTGGTCAGTTCAAAACTAGTCTAGAACTAGGGGTTAGATTGGTTCTAGTTCGATTTCACTTTGAATCGTTGATTCATGAACTGGAATTAATGGTTCCAGTCTCATGGCCATCCCTAATGGAATCTAATTGTTGTAAAGTGTATCCTAAATTTCACTTGGGTGGCGACTTTCCATCTCCAATCTAAGTTTCACAACCCATAATTATATTATCAAGTTTGCCTCAAGTCTATTTAAAATATGACACATCAGCATTTTAATCTGGAAAACTTATAAATAGCAATTTATAATTTTTTTACCAGTTCAAACACTTGATTTAAAATATAAATAGTTCAAATACCAAAATAGTAAAAAATAAAAAGTTCAAACACTATTTATACACTAATCCTTTTTTTTTATTTCAATGTTTATATTCTTTATTAGTGCATCTGTTATCCACACATTAATAGAATGTGTTTTAGAGATGATAAGGATTTAAAATAAAAGTTGAAAAGTTATATAGGTTAAAACAAAAATTAAAGAGTCATAAACCAAGAGGATAGAGTGTAAAGGTGAAAGTAGGGGTGTGCATCGATTGGTTTGATTCACTTTGATGAAATTAAAAATGGGAAAAGGTACATTTTTTCTCTTAATGTTTATAACAAGGAGTAGATTGGCCCTCAAAGTTTTCTTAGCTCATTCAGGCACAATTTTAACATTTTTGGCTTATGTAAACATGTATTTAATGTTTTTTGCAATTTAGACCCCTTCTCATGAAACGGACGTATGATCCGTTAATGTTGCAATGACTGGGCAAAAAATGGACCCCATTAAAATATAGGCACAACCTTCATTGTATTATTTTTTTCTCCTCTTTTGATTCAGACATTTTATCAAACAGTTTGTATACATATTAATGATCATAAGAAATTCATACAGAGACTTCATTATCAATAACAAGAAATTTTTACTCTTACACAACTACAAAATTCAATTGAGTTGATGAAATATCATCTCTTTCTTTATATTTTTAATAATAATGAAATATTTTTTTAGAGAGAAAAAAATGAGAGATATGAATGGCAACTCATATTTTATTTGTTTAAGCAACAAAATCAAAACTATTTACTAAGTTTTTTAAAATTATGCTCTTATAACCGAAAGGTCATTTTGCCCTTCTCTATGATGCTTGAATCAAACAAAAATTTAATATTAAACTAAAAAAATAGATATGACTCTTATAAGATCATTATAATAATCACCACTGTCACTTGACATTATTAACCATGTATAGTAACTTTTTAGTAATGATCATTGAGCATTAATATGGAATGCCTATAGTAAGCTCAAGTGGCACACCTAGACATGCTTTTCACATAAAAATCCCCTACATTATCCAATATCTTTATTAGGGATATGACGGTATTGATGAAATAAACTGAAGAAGGGGCCATTTCATTCTCTAACACCATCACTAACTCTAACATCCTCTTTCATTCTCTCTAAAGGAGCCATTCACTCAGTCATCAAAATTTACAACTTTACTTGATATTGATCATGATCCTGCCTCAAGATGAAGGCCTAGATTTAAACCAATATCAATTGTATCAAATGTCTTCTCACCCATCACAAGATAACAATCTTATATAAAACATCCTACATTTTCACCAATTGAACAAACCTAATAAAAAACCTTTTTAATAGCTCAAAAATTGAATAAAGTAAAAGAAAAATTCTCACTTTCTTAACAATTAAACAAACTTGCATCAAGAATGCCCAATTTGCTTCTCAATATATCAAAAAATGCTAAAAAATCACTAAGTCACAAAAATCTCAACATTTTCACAAAATTGAAAAAGCCTAACTTGGATAACATAATTTATCACAAATTATAGAAACACAATAAAAGAATATCTCAAATTTAATCATAAATTTGGTAAAAACTAAAAACACTGTAATGAATAGACCTTAGGTTCAAGTCCTTAAGATTGAAATTTGAAAATTAAGAGCTATAAAGTAAAAGAATCTTATATAAACAATGTTAATACAATGACCAATAGCTCAAACTTTGCAATTAAATAGAGAACTTAGAGTTAAAAAAAAAAGAAAAAAAAAAGTTAAATAAGGGCCTATGATGAAATATTAAAAGAGAAGCCTTCACCGGAGAGGATGGAGTGAGCGCAGGAAAGGACAACAAATGGATTAGATGGAGGAAAGAGAGAGGTTAGTGGCATTTTAGCAAAAGGAGGCAAGAGAAAGGTTGAAGAGAAAGTTGTGAGATTTTTTTTTAATGGAAGTACAATGGAGAATTCAATATTAGCATGGTGGCATTCCTTAGGCTTGGTTATGTATGAGATTTATGGGATTTGTTAGAATGGTGGGAAATAAAAGAAAATATATTATTAGCGTAGATGTTGGTTAAGGGTGTAAAAACTCTCTCTTTTGGCTCTTTTGGCCCTTTTGGCCAACATACACTTTCATGGTCCCACCCATTACCATATCTTAAAGAAACATAATAGTAGTAATTTCAAAAGCTACTCTCATTAAGTAAGGGCCTCAAAATCCCGTTAATTTTAATTATTATACATAATTGAACCCAAAAAATGTTTCAGGGCTAATCCGCTCCTTGGCATAAATAATAAGGGCAAAAATGGACCTTTTCCCATTAAAAATTAATTGATTTTTAGAAGGGCATATGCTAAACTAAATCAAACTGAAGTTTATTCAAAAATTGAAGGTTCAAATTTCTGAATTAAAATGGAATGATTGGTTCAAATTTTCAAAATGGGCTTGTACAAAAAAATTAAATCCACACTATAAAATATGAAGTACTAAATTAATTTCAAGCAAAGCCCATACCTGTACAAGTTGACATGATTTTTAAGGCCATTTTTTTCAAGGCCTGCATTAATACGTACAAGGCAAAAAATGAAACAAAATTATGCAAAAACTATGACTAAATGTTTAAGTCGCCTAAATACTTAATACAAAAAAAAATTAATGGCCCATAAATACACTAAAAAATAATATTGTAGAGCTTCATCAAAATGAATAATGGCCTGTACAAAAAAAAAAGAGATAGCAGACTTCTAACTACAAAAAAAAAAGTGATATTCTTGTACATTGAAACAAAAAATGTAAATGAAATAGAAAATTAGAAAATAAGCAAATAGACAATGAAAGAAAAGAAAGAGCTCAGATTGCTGCAATTTCACATCTTGTTTAGAATACAGTAATAGTAGCAGCATCATCAAAAGACATAATTACCACCAAGCTTAACTAATGTAAGTACTCTAAATAACTCAAATAATACAAGAGTGGAAGCTAAGAAAATAGAGGCTCAAAAAGTTAATTTCTACATCATTTATGGAAAGGAAAAAAACATTTATGATAACTATGAAAAAAAATAGCAAAGCTACCAAAAAAATATAACCAAGCATTCCTAAATAAGTAAGAAAAGATAGGGTGGAAGCTTCATAATTATCTTTTTAAGTACATTACAATAGTATATTCATAGTCAGATGTGCACAAGAATAAACTTAAAGCAAAGAAAGGTAGTGCACACACAACATAACCAACAAGCAAACACATCATGTTGTCATTTGTTGAGCATATAAATGAATAATGATTAGCTTAATTACTGAGAATATAGTTAGCATGATGCATAAGCAGTGGTATATGTTACTGTGTATATAACTGTTACTATCCAAAAAATTAGATTATCTAACTTGCATTTTATGTTAAAAGGCTAATGCCCACTTGTGGTAGATTTTAAAATACTAAAAAAATTAGAAGAGAGGGAAGGATGTGGAATTAAATGAGAATAAAAAAAGGATACAAAAACTGAAGCAAATACCTTTTTATATATTCTCAAGTTTATCCAACATTTTTTTTTCTATTGATAGCTATTTGTTTGGCAATCTGATCCAATTATGAGTGTGTATGAGTGGCTCAACAATTTTAGAAGTCAAGGAACACCTAAAAGCATAAAGTATATGACCACTTATGCTAAAGGCAGATTTAAAAGCTACTATAGAGATTAGCACAATAAGGACATCACGAGCCATATTAAAGAGGATTTGAAATCTTTTATAATCAAACTTTCACTACTTTAAAATATCAAAACTCTTATTTTCTTTTAACATAGACTCATTGAGATAAATATTTAGCTCACTTCCTTTACTTCCACCTACTATCCTCTCTATTTTTTGCTTATTAAATTTTCCCTTTAATATAGACATGGATTTCCTTTAACCAAGCAACTTAAGAATAGATGCAACTTGGGATGTATCATTGAGAGAACTAAAAGCATCAAAGGTAATAAGAGAACCATATAATGTAACATAATCATCATATAGCAACTGAAGTTAGATATGATTATGGTGAAAAAAATCAAGTCAAGCATATCACCATATATTTACTTTAAAGAAAACTCTATATACTTAAGCTTATCGCATGGGTATTTGAGATAAAAATCAGTATTTTAAGGGTCTTCCTTATACTTATGAAATTTATATATCATATTCAGACTTATGGATTGTACAGATAAATCAGATGAATTTTGGCAATCATTTAGCATGCAATGCAAGTCAAATATTTCATAAAAGAAAGAATTTTAAGTAACATATCAAGAACCACTTATTCTCAATGTCATATCATAGAAAATTTGTAACATTTCAATGAGCTTTTGAACACACAATCAATTAAGAAAATCAGGGGTGTTATCACCAAAGTCTAATATGAATGCAATGTCTCATTCGTCATACTTTTCAAAGCCCATTTATATAAGCAAGCATTTTTCAACATAATATAGGTTGAGTTCCACCTTGTGGGCACATTAAGTGATAAGGAATGCTTACACTCATTCCCTACCAAGTTAGAAATTTCTTAGAATTTTCTTAAACATGCAAGTTAGCTTTTAATGTATTATTGCCATGAATGCGAGTGTAATTATTACACCTTGTCTCATATAGCTCGAGATGGACATTTAAAACCAATGATTAACAATTTACTTAGTGTAATAAAATTATATTATAAATAAATTATGTTTGCAAAAAGGTTGAAATATATTTCTTAGAAAGTTGGTTTTGCTTATGTAGTATATTTAGAAGGTAATAATTTTACAATTAGATGTATTTAAGAATAGTGAATTATGTATAAGAAAACTAAGTAATATGGAGAAATAATCTTTTAAACTAAATCAATATTACATATTTGAGTACTAGAAACTGAAGAAAATATCATTAAAATAATATAAAATCTTATTACAAATAGTTACTTTACATATAACTTAGCCACCATTATTTAAATTTTGGACATATTCATTTACAATATTTATACAAACAAGATTAAGGAATAAATGTAAAAGGCTTCTCTAACGAGGATGTTGGCCAACCTTACTCTAAAACTTCTATACACACTCTTTTAGCTCACTCTACCCGCTAACAAGCCCTGTTATCTAAAAAAGTTTTAAAAATAAAGTAAAATGAGTATAAAAATACTCAATGAATAGAGGTTACAAGCAGAAATCCATTTAACTTAATTAAACATAATAAACACTTCAAATTAGAATACTAGAGTATTTATAATCAAATTATAATTCACTTGAAATATTAAAGTCATTCTTCCATTCAAACTTATACAAAGCTTAGCCAAGCTAAACACATGCCTTTGTAAAAATTAATACAACCTTTCATACGTATTAACCATTCCTATAACAAGCATCACAACCCAACCATAACATACAGGCCATCACAAACTCACACTTTAGGCGCACTTGAAGGCTAACCCTTCAACCACATTAGCACGAAACGACCTTCTCCCTTCACCATCCTGCAATCAAATGCCTTGTTATTTATTTCATAATAACAACTAAAATAATCTCGAATGTGCATATATCACCTCAACACATTTACACAACTTATATAGGGTGGTAATACATAAATTAAATACAATTTGCATCAAATAAATAGTCAAAGCATTTCTATAACATTTATTTTTCAATAAAGTATTCAAAATATAAACATCTTTCATCATAGTTCAAAGTAAGAAACAAGTTGATCTTAATTCATTAGGTGATTAAAATAATCTCAAATCAGGTAAAAATGCAAAATATTCATTTTAACCCTTAATGAAATGATTAAACCTTCTTTAAACTCTTAAGCTTCCAATTATGCATTCTAGGATGGCTATTGTTTTAATTAAGTCCATATCATCCTAAACTCTTTAATTCTCACTCTTTACTTCATTTTTATTTCTAATCCCTTTTATTCTTATAATTTCTTTTTTGTTTAAGTGTCATTAAAATTCAAAAAAATTTCGCTCTTAGATGAGTACAAGTCATGGCTCTATTCAATATACTAGCCTAACCATGTATACTAGCTTATACTTAAATTCAATCAATATATTATATGTAAATGCAATGCAATATGAATGCAAATGTACATATAGTTAGGGTACGGGTGTGACAGTAATGACCCATAATTTATTTATATAAATATAGGCAAAAGGTACAAAAACTCTTGAACTTTTATGACAAGAACGTTCAACACCATAAACTATAAAAAATATAATGAAACCCATAAACTTTTAAAAATGTTTCAAATAGGCCCATTTTTAATTTTTACTTAACAGATGTTATCTTTTAACTTTTGGAACTATAAAAAGTACAACAAAGCCCTTAATATTTAATTTTGGTACAATTAAAACCTAAAAATTTTAAAATTTAAACTTTTTATTTATTTTTTATTCATTAACATTTTATTTTAAAAATTTATTTTAAAGGGTAAAATTATTTTTAAAAATTAATCTATTCTTAAAAATTATTTATTTTAAAACATATGTCACTTATTTTCTTAAAATTAAATTTACACCCTAAAATTGACAAAAATTATTAAAAAGTGTATAAAATATCATTATAAATTATTGATTTAAATTATTCTCTATTGTATATTTTTATTCTCAAAAAATAATAATTTTTAAGAATATTTTTATTTACGAAAATTACTATGAAATAGACTGCTTTAATGAGTAAAAATATTTTTATTCATGAAGGCATACCATTTCAAAATCATTTTCATGAATAAAAATATTTTTATTCATAGAAGCATACTATTTCACAATAATTTTTATGAAGAAAAAATATTTTTGTTCTTAAAAATAAAAAATATTCTTAAATAATAATTATTTGAAATTTTTTCAATTTTAGTGTAAATTTATTTTTAAGAATTTAAGTGACATATTCTTAAAAATAAATAATTTTTAAGAATAAATTAATTTTTAAAAAAAATTTACACTTTAAAATAAATTATTAAAATAAAATGTTAATTAACAAAATTTTCAAATTTAAAAATATTTAAGGTTTAATTATAATAAAATCAAAGATTAAGGGCTTTTTTTATACCATTTATAGCCCCAAAAGTTAAAAGTTAACAGTTGTTAAGTAAAAGTTAAAAAGGGTCTATTTAAAACCATTTTAAAAGTTTATGGGCTTTGATATACTTCTTTTAGTTCATGATGCTAAATACTCTTGTCGTAAAAGTTCAAGGGTTTTTTTGTACCTTTTTCCATAAATACATATATTAATGCTATTATTAGGTTGTTGTTGAGTTGTTGAATTGTTGTTGGCTTGTTGTTTTTTTCTTATATTGTTGTCAAGTTATTATTGTTGTTGTTGTTGAGTGCTAGTTATTGTGCTGTGGTGAAGTAGTAGTGATGGAAAGAAAATATTTTGAGAGTGTATTTATATGTTTTACAAGTTTTGGTTTTGCTCTGGTATAAAGAAAATTCTACTGAATTTTCTATAAAATTATAAAGTAAATAAACTTTTGTGTGAAAATTCATAAAGGCTTATTACAGGTTTCAAAAACTTCACACTTTTCCATTCCTTAGTGTCGGTCACATACCCCTAGGGTTTAGGTCGTGACATCGAGCATCTTGAACTTGTATTTCTACATCTTGTAGTTCTTTTATTCTTTTTACTTTAACTAGTGGTCAAGTTCAATATGAATAAATGAAAATTAAAATGGATGATCGTGTTTTGATACAAAGACATAAAAGACCTCGAGGATTATCTAGTTCATCTCCCAAATTTTACATTTATTTAACAACTACTTCTGAGTTTGGTGATAACAAAACAGGTAAAGATTTTCTTATCCTTAAATGGTAGAGTTGGCACTAAGATGCATTTTTTACATAAATTCCTAAACAAATTTTCCTAGTCTGGTTTCATTGGCTGTCATTAAAAAAGCATTTAATATAGGATTAAGTATTTTAAATGAGACTCGATATTCAATGACTTTCAAATCATTGGAGGCACAAACATACATTGATGCTTGGACTAGAGCAGTATTAAGGACATGAGAAATTGAAAGATAAAAAATGACAATTTATTCAACTTCACAATCAAAAAAGAAATGGAAACTTCAACTTCAAGTGTAGGAGGTGATTAAATTTAAAAGGTAAAGAGATAAATAATTTTCAAAAAAATGTAAAAGAACTATGTAAACTTTGATTTCTCTAAACTACAAGAGGATATATAGGCAACTTAATTTTTGGTAGGAAAATTAAGTTTCTGACTTTAATTTTATTCATTTTATTTATCTAATTTGATTATTAATTCAAACTCTTTGAATTATTTTACTTCAAGTGAATTTTTTATTTTTTTTAACTTCAAAGTAAATTTATTTACCATTTAAAGTAATATATATAATTAAAAAATTCAATCGACCGAACTATAAATCGGAACTAAAACTGGCCAATTTTGGACCAGGGTTAGATTGGTTTTGGTGCGGCTTCCCTTAATGTGAAACCGTGAACCACTAGTTCATGAACTAGAACTAGCGGTTCCAGTCTTGTGGCCTTTCCTAATGGAATCTAATTGTCATAAAGTGTATCTCGAATTTCATATGGGTGGTGACTTCCATCTCCAATCTAAGTTGCATAGCCCAAGACTGCATTGTCTAGTGGGCCTTGAGTTTGTTTAAAATATGACACATCAGCATTTTATCCTGCAAAACTTATACACACCAATTTATAAATTTTTTACTGGTTCAAACACTTTATTTAAAAAATAAATAGTTCAAATACCAAAATAGCAAAAGATAAAATATTCAAACACTATTTATACACTTTTCCTTTTTTTTTTAAATTTCAATGCTTACATACTTTGTTAGTGCAATGTTATCCACACATCAATAGAATGTGTTTTAGAGATGATAATGATTTCAAATAAAATTTGAAAAGTTATATAGGTTAAAATGAAAGTTTAAGAGTTATAAACCAAGAGGATGGATTTTAAGGGTGAAAGTAGGGTGTGCATTGGTCAATTGGATTCAGTTTAATGGAAGTAAAAATAGGAAAAGGTACATTTTTGCTCTCAATGTTTATAGCGAGGAGCGGATTGGTCCTCAATGATTTTCTTAGCTCATTTAGGCACAAATTCAACATTGTTGGCTTATTTAAACATGTATTTAATGTTTTTGCAATTTAGACCCCTTGTCATGAAACAGACATTTGATCTATTAATGTTGCAATGACATGGCAAGAAATGGACCCCATTAAAATATAGGTACAACCTTCATTATATTATTTTTTTTCTCTCTTCTCTTTAGATTTAGACATTTTATCCAACAATTGGTATGCATATTAACGATTATAAGAAATTCATGCAAATTTTTCATTGTTAATAATGAGAAATTTGTACTCTTACGCAACTACAAAATTCAATTAAGTTGATGAAATATCATCTCTTTCTTTAGATTTTTAATGTAATGAAATATTTATTTAGAGAAGAAAATGAGAGATACTAATGGCAACTCATATTTTACTTGTTTAAGCAACAAAATAAAAAGTATTTACCAAATTGTTTAAACCAAATGTCATTTTGCCTTTCTCTATAATGCTTGAATTGAACAAAAACTTAATATTGAACAAAAAAAAGATAGATGCAACTATTATAAAATCATTATAATCATCGCCACCATCACTTGACATTATTAGGCATGTACTGTAACTTTTTGGTAATGATCATTAGGAATCGACATGGAATGCCTATAACTAGCTCTAGTGACACACCCAAATATACTTTCACATAAAGATCCCCTACTTTGTCCAATATCTTTAATAGGTATATGAGGATATTGAAGAAATAAACTAAAGAAGGGGCTATTTCATTCTCTAACACCATCATTAATACTAATAGCCTATTTTATTCTCTCTAAAGGGGTCATTCACTTAATCATCAAAATTTAATACTTCCTTCAATATTGATCATGATCCTACCTCAGGATAAAATCCTATATTTAAATTGACATTCATTGTATTGAATGTCTTCTACCCATTATAAGAAAACAATCTTAGATTAAAAAAAAATCCTTCATTTTCACCAATTGAACAAACACAATTCAAAACCTTTTCTATAGCTCAAAAATTGAACAAAGCAAGAGAAAAAATTCTCACTTTCTTAACAATTAAAGAAACTTGTATCAAGAACCCCCAATTTACTTCTTAATCCCCAATTTACTTCATAATATATCAAAAAATAGGGAAAAAAAAAGCACAAAGTCACAAAATCTCAACATTTTCAGAAAATTAAAAAAGCCCAACTTAGATATTAGAATTTATATCAAATTATAAAAACCCAATAAAAAAATCCCCAAATTTCATCATAAATTTGGTAAAAACTAAAAACACTGTAATGAATAAACCCTAGGTTTAAATACTCAAGATTGAAATTTTAAAATTAAAAGCTGTAAAGTGAAAGAATCCCATATAGAAAATGCTAATACAATTACCAATATCTCAAACTATACAATTCAATAGAGAAGTTAGAGTTCAACAAAAGAAAAAGAAAGTTAAATACAGGCCTGTGATAAAATGAGAAGCCTTCACTAAAGAGGATGGAGTGCGCAAGGGAAAAGATAATAAATGGACTAGATGGAAGAAAGAGAGAGGTTAGTGGCATCTTAGCAAATGGAGGCAAGAGAAAGGTCAAAGAGGATTAAGTTCGAAGAGAAAGTTATGAGGTTTTTTTTGAATGGAAGTTCAGTGGAGGATTCAATATCAGCATGGTGATGTTCGTTAGAATTTTTTGTGTACGATATTTGTAGGATTTATTAGAATGGTGGGAAATCAGATTAAAGATATTACTAGGGTAAATGTTGGTTAAGGGTGTAAAAACTCTCTTTTAGCAAACATACATTTTCATGGTGCCACCCACTACCACATCATTGAGACACATAATGATAGTAATTTCAAAAGCTACTCTCATTAAGTAAGGGGTGTAAAATCCTGTTAATTTTAATGTTTGTGCATAATTAAGCCCGAAAAATGTCTAAGGGCTAATATGCACCTCGACATAATCATTAAGGGCAAAAATGTACCTTTTGTTGAGATTTTCCTGTATCATAGATGTTCCTATTTTAGACGTTCCTTGTTTAGCTTTATTTCCTATATTTCTTGCTTCTTATTTGCTTCCTATTCTTTAGGCGCAAGCTTAGTTTTTTTCCTATATTGGATGTACAGATGCTTATATATATATCACACATTATAATCAATAAAGATTATCTTTTTCCCATTAATATTTTCTCATGGTATCAAAGCTTGGTTCAAAAAAATTGAACTAGAATCCATCTTATCAATAACATCAATGGGAGATCAAGAAGGAAGTTCAGAAAAGTCACAAAGTTCAACGAATTATGATGATTATCAATGGGAGAAATTATAATGCAGAATTATGATGATTCACCATATATTCTTCACCCTTTAGATTATCCAGGACTTGTGTTTGTCACCACACCTTTCACAGGAGAAAATTTTGCTTCATGGAAAAACTCCATGGAAATAGCCTTATATGCAAAAAGCAAGGGTGGATTCATTGACGAAAGTCTACAACTGCCGAACTCAGACTCACTAGATTTTGGGCGATGGAAAAGGAATGATGCTATAGTTAAAGCTTGGCTAAGAAATTCTCTAGCTAAAGACATACAAGAAAGTGTTTTGTATGCAGACACAGCACAAGAGATATGGAATGAACTTTACGAGAGATATGGGCAAAGTAATGAACCTCGTCTTTATAAAATAAAAAAGGAGTTCTCTAACCTTAGTCACGAAGATGGACAACCCTTAACCCAATACTATACCAAATTCAAAACCTTGTGGCAGGAATTACAAATTTGTGATCCTTTGCCCCATTGCAAGTGTGAAGCAGCAAAGGGATTTCAAGAACACCGAGAAAGGGGAAAAGCTCATCAGTTCTTACTAGGTTTGAACAATAGTTTTGATAGGCTAAGGTCTCATGTGTTATCAATAGAGCCAATACCACAACTCAATAAAATTTTCTCTTTGGCACTGCAAGAAGAACAATAATTTCTCATGCAAAAGAACACAGATCAGCCATCAACTATAGAAGGTGCAGCATTGGCAACAAAGCTAAACGGTGATGAAACGAACTACTCAAATAGAGGCCAAACTCAGTAAATCGGTCTAAAAAAAATGTGTACATTATGGTAAAAATGGACATCTTAAAGAAGAATGTTTTGAGATCATAGGGTATCCTCCCAATTGGAAAACTAATCAACAAAACCGTGGAAGCAATGGAAAAGGTGCCTTGACGTAGCGACAAGGCTACAACAATATAGCCACAATAGGATCCCAATCATCAAGTCCTGGTAAATAGCAATGGCACAATTCAGAACCAGGAAATCATGAACTTAATGCCGCATAACATCAAGTTCAACAAACTCTGGGACTAACAGCAGATCAATGCTCCAAATTGCTATCTTTTCTCACATCCTTTGCCAATCAGAACAATGGTAATGAAGGTTTAGCAAACTTTACAGGTAAAAGTTCCATGACTAATGATCCTTGGATTATTGATAGTGGTGCCTCCAATCATATGATTGGAGATAAGAGGCAATTTGACCACTATGTGCATGTTTTGACACACCCAAATGTAAAAATACCAGATGATTCTTCCCTTTTAGTCACTCATGTTGGTGATGTATGCATAACACCAAACATTGAGTTAAAGAAAGTCCTCTGCATACCTGGTTTTAAATATAACCTCCTCTCAATTTCTAAGATAACCAATGACCTAAATTGCTTGGCTACATTCTTTCCTAATTTTTGTTTCTTTCAGGACCTACATACGAGGATGCTGATTGTAGTGGGTAAGCTAAAAGATGTCGTTTATCAAATGGAAGGAAGATATGGAATGGCAAGTCAAAGTGTTCTTGAAACGGATTATACTTTATAGCACATACGACTAGGACATTATCCCTTTAGCAAATTTAAATTTATTTTTAAGAGATTCACCTCTAGTGATTTTCATGAAGTTTGTGATGCATGTCATAAAGCAAAAAAAACTCATTTACCTTTTTCTATCAGCAATAAAAAAAGCATCAATTGTTTTTACCTCATTCATGTGGATGTTTGGTGTCCTTATTCAATTCCTTCATTAAGTGGTGCTAATTTTTTCTTGACCATAGTGGATGATTGTTCTAGATGTACTTGGGTTTATCTTATGAAAAATAAATCACAAACCTATGATTACCTAACCATGTTTTACCATCTTGTGTAAAACTAATTTCATTCCAGGATCAAGGTGATAAGAAGTGATAATGGGGGAGAGTTTGTTTCAAACAGAATGAGAGATTTCCTTACTAATTATGGGATAGAACACCAAACTGCATATGCCTATACACCACAACAAAATGGGAGAGTGGAACAAAAGCACCATCATATACTTGAGGTAGCACGTTCTTTACGTTTCCATGCACATTTGCCATTAAAATTTTAGGCAGAATGTGTTCTTACTGCAGTTTATCTCATAAATTTAATGCCCATACCCATCCTTGCCAATAAAAGTCCCTATGAAGTTTTGTCTCATAAGAAACCTGATAATGAGCACTTGAGAGTTTTTGGCTCTTTATGTTATGTCCATGATAAACCAAAAGATAAATTTTCACCCAGAGCACATCGTTGTATCTTCTTAGGATATCCACATGGAAAAAGGGGATATAAGGTTTATAAACTTGAAAAATAGAAATTGCTTGTGTCCAGAGATGTGATATTCCATGAAAAGATTTTTCCTTTCCAAACTAACACAAACCTGAATACACCCGTTCCATCACCGTTGGTTAACCAACCACCTGATCTCATTTACTAGTCGGCATATTCTTCAGATCCTGCTGCCTTAGACCAAATCGAGCCTATTTAGATTGATAATTATCCAAATGATGAAGCAAGCAAAGAAACTACCACAATGATCTCACCAGTCAGACCTCTATCTGTTAACCAAAACACGCCTGAAATTCATCATTACAGTCCCCAAACCAATAATCCCACACAACCTGAACCAATCAGCAATAATGACAATAGCTCTTCTCCCTTTCAACGACTAGTCAGGTCTCGATGTGTGTCCACAAAGATTTTTGGTTTCAACTATGAGCTATTACCATCCTTAATGCCATCACAAGTCTCCCCTCCATCAGCGAACTCAGGTATGTCCTATCCTCTTTCAAATTGTCTCTCTTATTTTTATTTTACTAATAGCCACAAAGCTTTCTTGGCATCCATTTCTTCACTAGATGAACCTAAATTTTTCCATCAAGCTATTAAAGACCCTAGATGGCAACATGCGATGCAGCAAGAAATTCATGCATTAAGGAGAATCATATATGCACTTTGGAACCTTTACCGCCAGGTAAATATGCCATTGACTCTAAATGGGTCTATAAAATTAAATATCAATATGATGGTATTGTTGAGCGCTTTAAAGCGTGTTTGGTTGCTAAGGGATTCACGCAAATTGAAGGGTTAGACTACCATGATACATTTGTGCTGAGTGCCAAGATTACAACCTTGCGATGTTTGCTTTCAGTTGCTACCATACGTCACTGGGAATTGCACCAACTAGACGTAAATAATGCCTTCCTTTATGGAGACTTGTATGAGGAGGTATATATGAAAGTCCCATAAGGTTTTGCTAAACTAGGTGATAATCGTGTTTGCAGGTTAAGAAAATCCCTTTACAGACTTAAACAAGCATCACGAAATTGGTTCCAAACACTTTCTAAGTCCCTTCAAAGGTTTGGTTTTCAACAAAGTGTAGCAGATAACTCCTTGTTTACATTGGTACGAGATAATCATTTTATAGCTTTGCTGGTTTACGTTGATGATGTTGTTATAACAGGAAATGATATGCATATTATAAGTCAAGTAAAGGACTATTTGAACTCGGCTTTTCACATCAAAGATCTTGGGACCCTCAAATATTTCCTCGGCATTGAAGTAGCATGCAACAAAGAAGGGATAACTCTTAGCCAATAAAAATATGCACTAGATCTTCTTGAAGAGGTGGGCATATTAGATGCTAAACCAGTAAGCTTCCCTATGGAATCACGACACAATCTTGCTACAAATGTTGGAGATCCAGTATCAGATGTGGGACAATATCGCCGGCACATTGGTAGACTGTTGTATTTGACCATTACACGCCCTGACATCACTTACCCTATACAGGTTCTAAGCCAATTCATGCAAGACCCTCGAGTGCCTCATTTGAATACAGCATTTCGCATTCTTTGTTACTTAAAGTTTGCGCTAGGCCAAGGCATTTTTATTTCTTTTTTAAACTCATTACATTTGACAGCTTATTGTGATTTGGATTGGGCAAGTTATCCTACAACTAGATGATCGACCACTGGCTACATAGTCTTCCTTGGACAGAGTCCCATATCTTAGAAATCAAAGAAGCAAATTACAGTTTCCCGCTCTTCAGCTGAAGCAGAATATCGGGCAATGGCAAATGCCACAAGTGTGTTATTGTGGTTACGCTCCTTGTTTCTGGAACTCAAAGTCACATTATCCTTGCCTATGTCTCTCATATGTGACAACTAAGCTGCTCTCCATATTGTTGCCAATCCGATTTTCCATGAATGAACAAAGCACATCGAGATTGATTGCCACTTCATACGTGATCGTTTGATTAGTAATGAGATATGAACTTCTCATGTTCATTCAAGTGATCAAGTTGGAGATCTTTTCACATAGACATTGGGATTCAAACCGTTCCACCACTTGTTAAGCAAGTTGGGCATCTGTAATCTTCATGCTCCAACTTGAGGGGGAGTGTTGAGATTTTCCTGTATCATAGATGTTCCTATTTTAGACGTTCCTTGTTTAGCTTTATTTTCTATATTTCTTGCTTCCTATTTGCTTCCTATTCTTTAGGCGCAAGCATAGTTTTTTTCCTATATTGGATGTACAAATGCTTGTATATATAGCACACATTATAATCAATAAAGATTATCTTTTTCCCATTAATATTTTCTCACCTTTTTCCATTAAAAATTGATCAAATTTTAAAAGTGCATATTCTAAACCGAACCAAACCAAAGTTTATTTAAAAACTAAAGGTTCGAATTTATAAATTAAAACGAAATTAACGGTTCAAAATTTTAGAATGGGCCCAAACAAAAAAAATAAATCCACATTGTAAAATATTAAGTACTAAATACATTTTGGGCTAAGGCCATAGCTTTGCAAGTTGGCATTGGTTTTAAGGCCGTTTCTTTCAAAGCCTGCATTGATATGTACAACGTGAAAAATGAAAAACAATTAAGCAAAAACTAAGACTAAGTGTTTAAGCACCTAAATACTTAATACAAAAAAAAATTAATGGCCCATAAATACATTAAAAAATAAGAGAAAACCATCAATTCTATCATGTACTTTGAGCCAATTATCAATTGAATCATACTTTGAAAATTCTTTCAATTGCTTCTTCAACTTTATAAATTGTATCAATTTTATCCAATTTTATTTGAAGGGTCTAATTATATTTTTAAAGTTACTTTTAGAACCCTATAAAATAAATTTGACACTTATTAAATTTTTTATCCTTTTTTCCTATAAGAAAAAAATATAAAAAATATTTTTAAATTCTAATTTTGTCACTATTGACATAAATTTAAAAAGTAATTTCTAAATTTGTTCCATAAATTTTTAATTTTTCACTAAAAATTCTTAAATTTTAACTATTTAAAATATTTCTTCTCAACTTTCAACCATATTATTTTGAAATTTTCCTAATAGAGGTCAAATAAAAAAAAGTATTAGATAAAAAAAAAGAGAATTTTGAGATGCTAAAAATATTATTCAAGAATACGAAAAAATATTTAATTTTTCTGAAAAATGTGAAAAAATTAAAAAAAAATTACAATTTTATTATTTATTTATATTAATAGTAAAAGTGCTTACTTCATTGATTTTTATTTTTATTAATATTAGTCTATACATTGAATTGATTCACAAGTTATCACTTTTTTCTTATTATTTTAAATTGATTTATAAAAAAGTTAAAATTTTATGTAAAAAAATTTAAAATTTAATTTTTACATTTATTTCAAAAATAGTAAAATTAAAAATTGAAAATATTTTAAAATTTTATTTTATTAAAAAAGAAGAAAAAATTGAGTAAGTGTCACATTTATTTTATAGGGATCTAATAGTAATTTTTAAAAATACAATTAGATCCTTCAAATAAATTTGGATAGAATTGAAATAATTTATAAAGTTCAAGGAGCAAATTGAAATCACTTTCAAAGTATGATTTAATTGATAATTGGTTTAAAGTTGAGGATAGAACATATCATTTTCCCAAAAAATAATTTTGTAGAGCTTTATCAAAATGAATAATGGCATGTACCTGAAAAAAAAAAAAAAGATAGCATATTTCTGACTACAAAAAAAAAAGTGATACTCCTGAATATTAAAACATAAAATATAAAGAAATAAAAATCAGAAAATAAGCAAATAGACAATGAAAGAAAAGAAAGAGGCTTAGATTGTTGCATTTTCATGTCTTGTTTAGAATACAACAATAGCAGTAGCAACAACAATAACATCAGAAGACATAATTGCCATGAAGCTTAATTAATGCAAGTACTCCAAATAACTCGAACAATACAAGAGTGGAAGCACCATCATAGCCAAAAGCAGAGATTAAGATAAAAGAGGCTCACAAAGTTAATTTCTAAGTCATTTTTGGAATGCCAAAACATTTTTCTGATAACTATGAAAAAAAAAAAGTAAAGCTACCAAAGAAATATAACAAAGCATCCCTAAATAAGTAAGAAAAGATAGGTTGAAAACTTCATCATTGTCTCTTTAAGTACATTGTAGCACTATATTCATGGTCACATATGCACAAGAATAAAATTAGAGCAAAGAAAGGCAGAGCACACACAACATATCCAACAAGGAAACACATCATAATGTCATTTATTGAGTAGACAAATGAATAATGATTACTTTAATTATCGAGAATATAGTCAACATAATGCACATGTAGTGGTAGATGTTGCTCTTTGTGCAACCACCAACTATCACTATCCTAAAAATTAGATTATCTAACGTGCATTTTATGTTAAAAAACCAATGCCCACTTGTGGCAAATTTAAAAATGCTATAAAAATTAGAAGAGAGAAAAGGATATGAAATTAAATGAGCATTTAAGAAAAAGGATACAAAAATTGAAGTAGATACCTTTTTGACAAAACCCACATTGAGGCCCTTAAACTTGTTGACTTTTTAGCTTTAGGCCCCTCAAGTTTTATTTTGTATATTTAGATCCTCGAACTTCATGGGTTTTAAGTTTTAAACACTCATGTTAATTTTTAACATAAATTTTTTTTTTGGTCCCTGAAGTTTTATATTTTTAACATTCATACTATTTTTTACCTTTTAACACTTATATCACTTTTAAAATTTTTCACCAATAAAAAATAAATTTACTTATTTTAATTTATAATATTTTAAATTAAAAACATAAATTTATATATATTTTTTTAAATGATTTCAAATTTAAAAAATATAATGTTAAAATAAAAAAAAAACATAATAAAACTAATTATAAATTATACTACTTTTATCTTCAATAAAACTTATATTTCAAAATAAAATATTATGATGAAAAAAAACTCCATAATTAAAATGGATTATGTTAAAAACTATTTTATAATTCTTTAAAATTTAAATATTATATTTTTAATACATTTTTAAGTTGTTTCTACAAATATTTAATTAAATTATTGTGAATAATTTTTTATAACATAAATTTTATAAATAGTGGATATCAATACATATCTGTGCATCACCAAAAGCGGTGATAAATTTTCCAAACAACTCAAACTTTTTAAAACCATTATCTTAACCTTCATTTTTTTTATCATGTTTTTTTAGTACATGAAAAAATTTATATTATAAAAATTCAACAATTGTATTAATATAAATTTTTTTAATCTTAGCATTAACTTGTTTGTTTATTTTTAAAATTTAAAATTATTTAAATATGTATATAATAATTTAAAATATTAGAAATTAAAATAAGTAAATTTATTTTTTACCGGTGAAAAAAATTTAATTGTGATATAAGTGTTAAAAAGTAAAACATGGTATGAATGTTAGAAATATAAAACTTCAGGGACTAGAAGGAAATAATTTGTGTTAAAAATTTGAAATAAGGGTTTAAAACTTCAAATCCATGAAGTTCGATGGCCTAAATATACAAAAAGAAACTTGAGGGGTCTAAAGCTAAAAAGCTTATAAGTTTAGGGGGTCTCAAGATGCATTTTGCCTACCTTTTTCCATATTCTTAAGTTTATCCAGTGTTTCTTCTACTGATAGTTGTTTGTTTGGCAATCTCAACCAATTATGAGTGCATATAAGTGCCTTAATGATTATAGAAGTCAACGAACTCCTAAAAGCATTAAGCATACGACTACTTGTGCTAAAGGCATATTCAAAAGCTACTATGGAGATAGGCACAATAAGGACATCATGAGCCATCTTAAAAGGGATTTGAAATCTTTTAGAATTAAACTTCAACTACTTTAAAATATATATACTCTCATTTTCTTTTAACATGAACTCATTGAGATAAATATCCATCTCACTTCCTTTACTTCCACCTACTCCGCTCTCCATTTTTTGCTTTTTGAATTTTACCTTTAACATAGACATGGATTTCCTATGACCAAGCTTTTTAAGAACAAATGCAGCTTGGGATGTATCTTTTGAGAACTAGAAGCATCAGAGGTAGTAAAATAACCATTTAATGCAATATAATCATTATACAATAATTGAAGGTTAAATCTGATGGTGGTGAACAAATTCACATTAAGTACATCACCATATATTTGCTTTAAAGAAAACAATATATACTCAAGTTTATCTCTTAGGTCAAGAATATTTGAGATAAAAATGAGTGTTCTTAGGGTCTCCCTAATACTTATCAAATTTGGATCTCATATTCAGACCTATGGATTGCATAAATGAATTTCGCCACTCACTTAGCATGCAATGCAACTCGGATATTTCATAAAAGAAAGAATTTAAAGTAACATATTGAGAACCACTTATTCTCAATGTCATATCACAGAAAATTTGTAACATTTCATCGAGCTTTTGAACACATAATCAGTTAAGAAAACCAAGGATGTTATCACATAAGTCTAATTTGAATGTAGTGTCTTGTTCCTCATACTTCTCAAAGGCCCTTCTATATAAGCAAGTAGTTTTCAACATAATATAGGTGGAGTTCCACCTTGTGGGCACATTAAGTGATAAGAAATGCTTAGACTCAATCCCTACCAAGTTAGAAATTTCTTAGAATTTTCTTAAACGTGCATGTTAGCTCCTAATGTATTGTCACCATGAATGCGAGTGTAATAACTCATAATTTATTTATACAAATATAGGAAAAAGGTACAAAAAACCCTTGAACTTTTATTTCAAGAGCATTTAGCACCATAAATTTTAAAAAAAAGTACATCAAAACTGATAAACTTTTAAAAATGGTTCAAATAGCCCCTTTTTTTTCTTTTATTTAACAAAGGTTAACTTTTAACTTTTAACTTTTAGGACTATAAAAGGTACCCAAAAAAAACCCTTAGTATTTAATTTTGGTACAATTAAACCCTAAATATTTTTAAATTTAAAACATTTATTATTTTTTATTCATTAACTGTAAAGACCTAAATTTTTAATTATTAATTTTAAATGTAGATTATTAAGTTAAAGTATTATTTTATTTAATTAGTGTTAAATGTAATGTTAATGAAATTTTATTAATTTTTAAGAGTATAATTTATGTGTGTGTGTGTGTGTGTGTGTGTGTGTGTATATAATAAAAGTTGTACTTTGTACCTTATACTTTAATTTAAAAAAAAAAAGACATAAATTTTTTTTCTTTTTTCCTTCTTTCCCTCCCTCCCTTTTCTTTTCTTCTCTTTTCTTCTTCCCTTCTTCCCCCTCCTGCACTAGCTGCTGCCATCACCGCCCCTAGGCCACCAATCACCGCCGGTTGTCCTCAACATCTTCGAAAGATGCCTGCAACTAGCCACCATCATCCGACCACTTTCTCTATTCCTTCCCTTCGTGATTTTTGGCAAGCCGAGACAAAAGGAGTTTGCTAGCGCCGCCTCCTGCCACCTTAAGGCTCGTCGTTGGTCTCAAAAGTATCCTCATCCTCTAGGCTTCACAAGCCCTCCGTAAATTTCGAATTCCAACTCCAGTAAGCCCCTCAATTTGGAGTAATTTTATTTCAGGATATTTTTATTTATTTTGTTAAATTAAGCTTTAATTCAATTTTATTAGATATAGTTACTTTAAGATGAAATGATCTAGAGGTTGTGATCTTACTTGTTGTGATTTTTTAAAAAATTTTTAAATTTTTCAGGCTCTGAGTACTGTTCACGTCACTATTCTAGATAGTCCTAGGTTGGGAAAATTTTATATTTTTAATACATTCTATATATTATGCAAATTAAACTTTTAGAAGAAAGTTTTGTGAAATTAAGATATGAATTTTTAAAGTTTATGTATTAATATGTATTTTTGGAAAATTATTAGGAATGGGTGAATTGTTTAATTTTAATTAAATTTATTGTTAATTATTCTATTTTAGAAAGATTTTTAAATAATAAAAGTATAAAAATTATTTTTATAATTAATTTTCAATTATTAGTTAATTAGTAGTAATTTTGGGAAATTAAACGAATAATAAATTTATTTATTATCTTTTGAGCTTAAATGAGCATTTTATTATTTTTATGATATAACTGAGTGATTTTGATAATTATTTACAATTTATGCTAATTTAATTTTAAAATGGAATTTTGTTCCATTAACGGATTTTATTAGTAAAATATTTTTTATAAACTAGAATTTTACTATTTATTTGGAAAATAACTTCTTAACTTTTTTTATGATATATTTAGGTGATTTGAGAAAAATTAAATTATTTTTACTTATATTGTGAATTATGATTCTTGATTGGGCATAAGTGTAGTGTAGGGTCCAACTCGGGTTGTTGAGTTGTGAGACTGTTAGAAGTGTTATTTTTATGTAGGAATAGCTCTACCTAGGTAGAGAGATGTTTGTTTTACAAAGGAGACTCTATCAAATTTTTTATAGATTTCTCATAAAACATGACATCAGCATGTGTTAATTCTAAGTTTGTATAGCATCGTGTCTTAGATCGAGTCAACCTCATCATCTCATGATTTTATTAAATTCTGAGAATTTTATGAATTTATTTATATAAGCATACTTTAAATAAATATTATTTATTTTAGAGAACTCCAGGACAAGAGCTGTAGTGTTTGGGCAGCAAAGGACGTGTCACCCAGCACGCCCAACCTATGAGTTGATTTTATAATATGTGTTTTGTGATGATTTTTTATTATATTTGTATATGATTTAAATATTAAGGAAATGATTATATGAATTATTTATGAATTTATTTGTATTGATATATGCACGATTATTTCTTTATTTATCATGAATAGTAATTGAAGAATGCTTTATGGAATTAGTTTTATTCCGCTTTATTTGTGTAATTTATTTTATTTTATTTATTATGATTTAAATGATTTGGAAATAATGGTAGAACGTGCTACATGGTGGTGTTACCAGGACTATGTGCGCACCAATAATGATTAATTTAATGTCCATTGGTTGATTTGTGAGCCCTGGTTGAGCTTTGCTCTCTAGGCAAGATTTATGGAAATGTGAGCCCTAGTTGAGCTTTGCTCTCTGGCAGATGTGTGGTTATTGTTGAGCCCTGATTTAGCTTGTTCTCTAGGCAAAGGTATGATACTGGTTGGACCCTGGTCGAGCATACTCTTTGGGCGCCAATGATCATTTGGAATAAGAGACTGACAATGGCTAGACCCTAGTCAAGCTTGCTCTCTGGGACCAATAGTCAATTGGAAAAAGTGAGCGAAGTGACTATTAGAATTTAATGGTTTAGGTGTTCTACCAGATTTTCTGCTAAAATAATAAATTTATATGATTTTGTAATAGAGTTTTATATTAAAGTAAATGATTTTTAATATTTCTATTTCTATTTCTATTTATTTTATTTTTATTTTCAAAAAGGGTTTTAACAAATGTTTTCAAACCAATATGCATTTTATAAAATTGATTCACTTAGTGAGGTATGATTCCCCTTAATTTATTTTTTTAGGACCTCACAGTCAGTCTAGCACTGGTCGTCATCTGCATCGAGTTTCTTCTTCATCGACTACATTATGTATATTGATTTGAACATTATGTAATCGAATTCTAGCTACTGCAATAGTTGATTATGAAACAATATTATTAATATTATGAATTTGTGTTATGTTGAAATATTGTTGTATGACTTATGTATTTGATATTAATGATTTATTCAAGGTACTATTGTTATTTTATTTGTGAAAAAATTTACCAAGGCTTACAACAGGTTTTGGTTGCATTTTTGCATTTTCTATTCCCTAGTGTCGGTTATGTACCTTTAGGTTCAGGTGGTGATAAAGTTGGTATCAGAGCTACTAGTTTATTTATTTGATCTTTAGCTCATTGGAAGATGTATTTTCTTGAACTACTACAGTAAATATGTGTTATATGTCAATTATCATCACTGTTGTTTCTAGAATTCCACGTATTTGTCAGTTCTTTATTACGTTTTGAATTTTATTAGTTTTGTCTTTTTTTGAATAAGACATAAAGCACAGAATGCTCCTACTGTAGATGCAACTTATAATGAGGGCGAGTAGTCCGTTCAGGATAAAGCTCCTCCTACCCAACATCGTAGAGGAAGGGGTAGACCTAAAGCTGCTATAACTAATAGGTAAGCGTAACAACAGCAAGTTGAGCCAGAAGTGCCAAAAGTGGATCCTACAACTTTTATAACTGGTATGACAAGGATTAACCAAGGCTAAGTAGCACTTAATCAAGTTATGCCTTTAGTACAACAGATGTTATAACAGAGAAATCAAGGGATGTCAGATGCATATGCGACTTTGTTATATTTAAGAGTTGGAAAAGTCTCTTTCAATAGGACGGGTGATGCCTTGGACTTCATAAACACCATCGAGGCTAGAACTAGGACAGGATTATTAGAGGATCATGATAGTGGAGTTGTCAGTATAGGCTATGGCACAGGACTGGTTCATACAGACTATTTACCTATATATAACTACTATGACTTAGCTAGAAATTAAGGAGTAATTTTTTAGGTATTTTTTCCCAACTTCCATAAGAGATAATTATAGATGGTAGTTACTGCATATAGTTAAGCTGACAAATTAGTTAAGGAATACACCCGTGAGGTTTTTAAGTTATCACATCATGCAGGATGAGTGGAAAGCTATGGACTTATTTATAACTAGGTTAGGCCCATCTTATATTGGTAATCAGACTGAAGACAAAAACTTGAAGAGTGTCATAAAGGAGGCCAGACAGCTTGAGAGGCAACACATCAGGCATGGGACTATTCCTTACCCCTACTTAAGCTGTAGCAGTGGATCAGTGGTAGCTTAAGGGATTTAGCAACCTATGTTTCAGATGGGTAGTTTTGGCTTTCATATTGCTAGTTCCTCCTAGCAGTATAAAGGTTAGAAGGGACATAGATCTGGGAGACATAATTTCAAGTAGAGCAAACCTTTGAGATTTAGATTTGAAGACATAAGTGGTAGTTACAATCAGAGTTTTAGGTACGGTAACACAGGCTCAAGGCTCGATACATGTCCTACTTATGGCCATGTACATTATGGGACATGCCACCTATTATTAGCAACGCGTTTTAGATGTGAGCAAATAGGACATCTTACTAGGGCTTGTCCTAACACTGATTATCAGCCATCATTTCCACAGGGATCTTCATCTTCAGTTGCTCAGTTATTTTAGGAGGTGCATCAACCTTATCAAGCACCTATGTATCCTCAACAAAGATTGACTCATTTTATAGGCTAGCAGTGCTAAAGTGCAGAGAGTAGGCCATAAGGGATACCAAGTGGTAAAGCATTTACATAGTCATCCACTTCTCAACATGTAGGCCATGGTCAGGCTAGGGTATTCACTTTGACTCTTCTGGATGCTCAAGTATCTAATACGATTGTGGCAGGTACTCTTTCAGTTTGTTTTCTGAATGCTAGAGTTTTATTTAATCCTAATGCATCGGATTCTTTTATTTCTCCTATGTTTGCTTTAAGAATAGGATGGCAACCATCCAAGTTATTAATTCTATTATCTGTAGTGACTCTACTTAGTGACGAGTTGGAGACAGATATAGTCTTTCCATCTTGTCTAGTATTGGTGGAAGGTAGAGAGTTACTGGTAGACTTAGTTTTATTGGATGTGATCAATTTTAACATGATATTAGGAATGGATTGGTTAGCTCAACATTACGCCAGTCTAGATTTTCAAAAGAAATAAGTGATTTTCAGAATCCTTAATGATAAGGAGTTTCATTTCAGAGGCGATAAGAGTTCGATGCTTTAAAATATCATCTCTATAATTACAATTAGAAAGATGCTTATAAGAGAGTGTCAAGGTTATTTAGATTAGTTAGAGATACGAGGGTGGATAAGGGGATAATTGAGAATGTGCCAATGGTGTGTGAGCTTCCTAATGTTTTTCCTAAATAATTACCAGGATTGCCATTGGATAAAGAGATAGAATTTTGTATTGATGTTGCACCAGACACATATCTTATCTCGATGCCGCCTTATAGAATGGCACCGACAAAATTGAAGGAGCTTAAGGAAAAGTTATAAGAGTTGCTCCATAAAGGTTTCATTAAACCCAGTTCATCTCCTTGGGGTGCTCCAATGTTATTTGCGAAGAAAAAAGATGGTAGCCTTCAATTATGTATCAATTATAGATAATTGAATAAAGTCACCATTAAGAATAAATATCCTCTCCCAAGGATTTATGATTTGTTTAATTAGCTTCAAACAGCTCAATGTTTTTCTAAGATTAATTTGAGATCTGGGTATCATTAGTTGAGAATTAAAAGTGGGGATGTACCCAAGATAGCATTTTGGAGGAGATATGGCCACTATGAATTTTTGGTGATGTCCTTTGGGTTGACTAATGCCCTAGTAGACTTTATGGACTTGATGAATTGGGTGTTTAGACCAAGAGTGATAGTGTTTATTAATGATATTTTAGTGCATTCCAAGAGTGAAGCCGAGCATGTCATGCATTTGAGGATGGTGCTTTAGACTTTAAGAGAGCATCAATTGTATGCCAATTTCTTTAAATGTGAATTTTGGTTGGATTAAGTGGCATTCTTAGGCCATGTGGTGTAAAAAGATGACATAGAAATGGATCCAAAGAAGATAAAAGCTATTACAAAATGGCTGAGACCTACGATAGTGATAGAAGTAAGGAGTTTTTTAGGTTTAGCTGGCTACTATATGAGATTTATGAAAGAATTCTCCAAGATAATTGCACCTTTATTAAGGTTAACCCAAAAGAATGTAAAGTTTATATGGATGGACAAGTGTGAGGAGAATTTTCAAATGCTTAAGGATGGGTTGACTTTAACTTCGGTGTTGGCTCTACCTTTAGGGAATAAAGGGTATATGGTGTATTGTGATGCTTTCTGGGTAGGATTGGGGTGTGTATTGATGCAAAATGGTAGGGTAGTTGCTTATGCTTCACATCAGTTAAAAAAGCACAAATAAAACTATCCTACTAATGATTTAGAAATGGCAATGGTAGTGTTTGCCTTGAAGATTTGGAGGCATTACTTGTGCAGTGTGACTTGTGAAATCTATGTTGATTATAAAAGTTTGAAGTATATCTTTTAGTAAAGAGATTTAAATTTAAGGCAGAGGGGATGGATGAAACTCTTAAAAGATTATGATTACTCCATTCCTTACCATCCAAGTAAGGCTAATGTGGTAACCAATGCTTTAAGTAGGAAGTTAGTGGGAAGTCTTACTTACATTAGCCCAGAATATTGCACGAGCTAATTGATTAAGGGTTGCAATTGAAGGTAACCAAACAATTATCTTTTAGCTTAATTCAGGGTACGTTCTGTGTACATGGACAGAGTTAAAGTAGCGTAAAGAAGGGACCTACAATTGCAGAAGATAAGGTTAGAGGTACAGCAAAGTTAGTCTCTAGATTTTATAATCGACAATGAGGCCATTTTATGCTTAGGTACTAGGTTGTGTATGCCAAATGTAGATGATTTGAGAAGGGAGATCATGGATAAAGCTCATTTTTTCACTTATAATGTTCACCCAGGTTCTACCAAGATGTATTATGATTTGAAAGATACATATTAGGGGAATGGAATAAAGAGAAATGTTGTAGAATGTGTATCCAAGTGTCTCATTTGTCAACAGGTGAAATTAGAACATCAGAGACCCTCAGATTACTACAACAATTACCCATCCCAGAGTGGAAGTGGGACATGATTGTGATGGACTTTGTTTCTGGATTGCCTCACACATCAAATGGATATGATGCCATATAGGTGATAATCAATAGGTTGACCAAGTCAGCTTACTTCTTGCCAATTAAGAAGACTTATACTACACATATGCTAGCTAGACTGCACATCAATCCAATTATTTATCTTTATGAAGTGCCAAAAAGTATAGTGTCGAACAAAGGGCCAACTTTTACTTCAGTCTTTTGGCAAGAATTGCATAAGACTTTGGGTACAACACTGGACTTCACTATAACTTTTCATCCTCAAACTGATAGCCAGTCAGAAAGGACCATTTAGACTTTAGAGGATATGCTTTGAATGTGTGTGATGGATTTTGGTGGTTAATTGTATTTGCACCTTCCATTAATTGAATTTGCATATAACAACAGTTATCATGCAAGTATTAAGATGGCTCCATATGAAGCATTATATGGAAGGAAGTGTGGATCACCCTTATATTGGGAAGTTGGCGAGAGATAGTTGATAGGCCCAAAATTGGTGCAAGTAACTGTAGAGAAGATTCCTATCATTCAACAGAGATTAAGGACAACTTTTAGCCAATAAAAGAGCTATGTTGATCCTAAGAGGAAAGATGTATCATTTTCTGTTGGAGATATGGTGTTCCTTAGGTGTCTCCAATAAAGGGAGTAATGAGGTTTGGTAAAAAAGGTAAGTTAGCTCTAAGATATATTAGACTCTTCAAAATTCATTCAAGGGTAGGAGATGTGGCTTACAGATTGGTGTTACCGCTAGAGTTGTCACATATTCATCAAGTATTTCACATCTCTATATTAAAGAAATACATCTCTGATCCTTCACATGTTCTTCAACCTTAGACAGTGGAGCTCATCGAAGATTTGACTTATGAGAAGTACCATGTGGTGATAGTGGATCTACAGGTTTGTCAGCTCTGTACTAAAGAAATCCCTATGGTTAAAGTGTTATAAAGCAATCATGTGGTGGAGGATTATACTTAGGAGACAGAGGCAGAGATGCAGGTGGCATACCCATACCCATACCTGATTCCCCTCAATTTATTTTTTTAGGACCTCACAGTTCGCCTAGCACTGTTCATTATCTGTGTCAGGTTTCTTCTTCTCTAACTACATTATGTATGTCGATTGATTTGAACATTATGTAATCGAATTCTCGATACCACAGTAGTTGATTATGAAACGTGTATTATTGATATTATGGATTTGTGTTGTGTTGAAATATTGTTCTATGACTTATGTATTTGATATTAATGATTTATTCATGGTATTATTGTTATTTTATTTGCGAAAAAATTTATCAAGGCTTACTGACTGGTTTCGGTTGCATTTTTGCATTTTCCATTTCCTAGTGTCAGTCACGTACCTCTGGCTTTGGGTCGTGACATTAACATTTTAACAATTTTTAAGAATATTTTATTTTTAATAATAACAATATTTTTATTTATGCAAATTATTATGAAATAGACTGCTTTTATGAATAAAAATATTTTTATTCATGAAGGCATACCATTTCACAATCATTTTCATGGATAAAAATATTTTTATTCATAAAAGCATACTATTTCATGGAGGCATATCGTTTCACATTCATTTTCATGAATAAAAATATATGTATTCATAAATGCATACTATTTCACAATAATGATCATGAATAAAAATATTTTTATTCTTAAAAATAAAAATATTCTTAAATAACAATTATTTTTTAAGAATAAACATATATAGTTTAATAATTTAATGATATTTCTTTCACTTTTCAATAAATTTTGTCAATTTTAATATAAATTTATTTTTAAGAATGTAAGTGACATATGCTTCAAAATAAATAATTTTTAAGAATAAATTAATTTATAAAAAATAATTTTACACTCTAAAATAAATTTTTAAATTATAATCTTAATTAATAAATATTTTCAATTTAAAAATATTTAAGGTTTAATTATACTAAAATTAAAGATTAATGGCTTTTTTTGTACCTTTTATAGCCCTAAAGGTTAAAAGTTCACATATGTTAAGTAAAAGTTAGAGAAATGGGTCTATTTGCTACTGCTATTGTTGTTGTTGCTGAGTTGTTGTTGGTTTGTTGTTTTGTTGTTAGGTTGTTGCCGAGTTGTTGTTGGGTGTTAGTTATTGTGTTGTGGTGAAGTTGTAGTGATGGAAAGAACATATTTTGAGAGTGTATTTATATTTTTTATCTATTTTGGTTTTGCTCAGGTATAGAGTAAATTCTACCGAATTTTTTGTAAAATTTTTTAAGTTAATAAACTTTTATGTAAAAATTCATAAAGGCTTATTACAGGTTTTGAAAATTTCACGTTTTCCCATTACCTAGTCAATCATATGCCCTTTGGGTTCAATTCGTAATATCGAGCAACTTTCAAGGTAATAAAACTAGGATGTAGACTTCTTTAAATTAAACATAATTGCCATTTTCAAGCTCTTTGTAGTGATAAAGCAGAAGTATATTGATTAAATAAAAACTATAGTTTCCAATGTTCCTTCTTTTGTATGATTTTTTTAGCCCCTTTAGAGCAAACTTAAAATTAAGTAGTTATAGTCACTTTGACTTCAAATGTTCCATAAGTAGAGGTGATTTAAGGTGTTGGGGCTGAATTTACTATTTGTCATTCCAAGCAACTAGAGTTATTGCCACATGTGTATTTAAATATAGCCATATTTAAAAGTGCAGTAAAATTAGTTCTCCACACATAAACAAATGTCGATAAATATGTGGTTAAATATTGTGTGGGTATAAATTTACCCACACTTTAATAAAGTGATGAGAGATTTTTTATGACCTTTATTTCTCCACACGTTTACTCTTTAATAAACGTATGTACCACTATTTAAAAAGTGGTTAAATAATAAATTTGTCCACACTTTTTGAAATGTGGTTAAGTCTTAACTTATTTAAAATTTTAACCATACTTAAATAAAAAGTGGTGTATTAAGTGTGACTATAGGTCAATTCTTTTATAGTGTGTAGTGATATTTGGAGTGACCATTGGTAAAATCATTCATACATGGACATCACATCTTATTAGATTTATAATGATTGGTTGTTATAAAAATTGTTATTGCATTTAGAATTTTTAATGATTGGCATATCATCAATAATATGTTTAGAATGATTAAAAATATTTTAACGAATATGGATTAGTAAAAAAAAATCAATTTTTTTTTATAATACAGTTGCAAATACAACATCAATTAGTGATCTTCAAACTCTTTGTTAGCCTAATATTGGAAGTAAATTTTTTTCACATTAGATGTGCATATCATATTTTGAATTTATGTATTCAAGATGGTTTAAAATCTTTGGATGTGCTTCTATCTCCTATTTAAAAAATAATTTCATTTTTATGAAAACATCCATAAGTTATGAAATCATAAAAAAATTTTATAAAGAAAATGGTGAAAGACCAAAAAAATTTTCAAAATATGTTCTAACTCATTGGAATTCAACTTATGAATTATTAAATGAATCATATGTATATAGAGATTTATTGTGCACATCTATCTCCAATAATGTATCACAAATTAATTTATATCCATAAAATTGGAAAGTTTGCACAAAACTTTTAGATATTTTAAAAGTTTTTAATGATGCAACATATGTTTTAAGTGACGTTTATTATCCTACATCTCATTTTATTATTAATTGAATTCATGAATATTGTTAATGCATTACATGAAAATGAACATGATATTGTTTTAAGAGAATCAACTTTAATAATGAAATTAAAATGGTTAAATTATTTTAAATTTATTCTATTAATTAATCTTGTGGCATATGTTTTTATCCTAGATGTAAAAGAAGATGGATTAAATGATTTTTTAAATGTGAATTATGGATGTTTAAATCTTATAGATAATAATGAAATTGATATTGATTTAAAAATTAATAATGTTAGGAGAATAGTATTAGAATTATTTAAATAATATAATATAAGTATTTCCACTTCTAGTTCTACATCTTGTTGTTCTTTTATTCTTTCTACTTTCACTAGTAGTCAAGCTCAAATGAATAAATGAAAATTAGCATGGGTGATCATGTTTTGAAACAAAGACATAAAAGACATTGAGGATTATCTGGTTCATCTCCCAAATTTGATATTTATTTAACAACTACTTTTGAGTTTGGTGATCACAAAACATGTAAAGATTTTCTCATCTTTAAATGGTAGAGTTGACAAGAAAATACATTTTTGGTCTTTACACAAATTGCTAAACAAATTTTTCTAGTATGGTTTCAATGGTTGTCGTTAAATAAGCATTTAGTGCAGGATTAAGAATTTTAAATGAGACACAATCTTCAATGGCTTCTAAATCATTAGAGGCACAAACATACATTGATGACTAGACTAGAGCAGCATTAAGGACATGAGAAATTGAAAGAGAAAAAAATAACAATTTATTCAACTTCACAATCAAAAGAGAAATGGTTTTAACTTCAAGTGTAGCAAATGATTAAATTTAAAAGGCAAAGAGATAAATAATTTAAAAAAAAAAATATAAAAGAACTATGTAAATTTTGATTTCTCTAAACTATAAGAGGATATATAGGCAACTTAATATTTTTGTAATTTAATTTATAAGAGGATAAATTTAAGTTCCAGCCTTTTAATTTTTAACTCATTTTACTTTTCTAATTTAATTATTAATTCAAACTCTTTAATTTTTTATTGCAAACCAACATATAAATAGTAAAATAATTTAACATATTAAATTTAATTTAATTTTTAATTCAAAATCTTTGAATTTTTGTATTTCAAGTGAATTTTTTAATTTTTTTTTTAACTTCAAAGTAATTTATTTACCATTTAAAGTAATTTAATTTAATTTTGTAATATCAATATTATTATTTTTAGTTTAAAAGTAAATTATTTATTTTTATATATAAAATATTTTTAAAAAACTCATCGATTGAACTGTTAATTAGAATCGAAACTGGCCGGTTCAAAACTAGCTTCAAACTGGGGTTAGACTGGTTTCAATTCTGTTTCACCTAATATGAAACCGTGAACCGCCGGTTCATGAAATGGAACTTGTAGTTCTAGTCTTATGGCCTTCCCTAATGGAATCTAATTGTTGTAAAATCTATCCAAAATTTTACATGGGTTGCAACTTCCATTTCTAATCTAAGTTGCACAACCCATTATTGCATTGTCTAGTGGGCCTCGAGCCTGTTTAAAATATGACACATCAGCATTTTAACCTGTAAAAATTATAAAAACCAATTTATAAATTTTTTATTAGTTCAGACACTTGATTTAAAAAATAAATAGTTCAAATACAAAAATAGCAAAAAATAAAAAGTTCAAACACTATTTATACACTTATCCCTTCTTCTTTTTTTATTTCAATGGTTATATTCTTTGTTAGCACATGTGTTATCCACACATCAAATTGAATGTGTTTTAGAGATGATAAGGATTTAAAATAAAAGTAGAAAAGTTATATAGGTTAAAACAAAAATTGAAGAGTTATAGACCAAGAGGATGGAATTTAAGGGTGAAAGTAGGTGTGTGTGCATTGGTTGGTTCGATTCAGTTTGATGGAATTAAAAATGGGAAATGTTAAATTTTTGCTCTTAATATTTATAGCAAGGATCATATTGGTCCTCAAAGATTTTCTTAGCTCATTTAGGCACAAATTTAACATTGTTGACTCATTTAAACATGTATCTAATGTTTTTTTGCAATTTAGACCTCTTGTCATGAAACGAATGTTTGATCTGTTAGTGTTGCAATGATAAGGCAAGAATTAGACCCCATTAAAATATAGGTACAACCTTCATTATATTATTTTTCTTTTCTCTCTTCTCTTTGGATTTAGACATTTTATCAAACAGTTGGTATGCATATTAACAATCATAAAAAATTCATGCAGAAATTTCACTGTCAACAATCAGAAATTTGTACACTTACACAACTAAAAAATTTAATTGAGTTAATGAAATATCATCTCTTTCTTTAGATTTTTAATAATAATGAAATATTTATTTGGAGAAGAAAGTGAGAGATATTAATGGAAACTCATATTTTATTTGCTTAAGCAACAAAATAAAAACTATTTATAAAATTTTTTAAAATCATTCTCCTATGAACCAAAGGTCATTTTGCCTTTCTCTATGATGCTTGAATCGAACAAAAACTTAATATTGAACAAAAAAAAAAAGATAGATACAAATCTTAGAAGATTATTGTAATCATCACTACCATCACTTGACATTGTTGAGCATGTACTACAACTTTTTGGCAATGATCATTAGGCATTGACCTAGAATGCCTATTGTTAGCTCTAGTGGAACACCCAGACATGCTTTTAACATAAAGATCCCCTACTTTTTCCAATATCTTTAATGGAGATATGATGGTATTGAAGTAATAAACTAAAGGACCCATTTCATTTTATAACTCCATCACTAACTCTAATAACCTCTTTCATTCTCTCTAAAGGGTCCATTCACCCAATCATCAAAACTTACTACTTCAGTCGCTATTGATTATGATCCTGCCTCTGGATGAAGACCTAAATTCAAATCAAGATTCATTGTATTGAATGTCTTCTCACCTATTACAAGATAACAATCTCAAATTTAAAAAAATCCTATATTTTCACCAATTGAACAAACACAATTCAAAACCTTTTCTATAGCTTAAAAACTTAACAAAGTAAGAGAAAAAATTCTCACTTTCTCAATAATTAAATAAACCTGCCTTAAGAACCCTTAATTTACTTCCCAATATATCAAAAAATGGGAAAAAAAGCACCAAGTGATAAAAATATCAACATTTTCACAAAATTGAAAAAGTCCAACTTAGATAACATAATTTAATGCAAATTATAAAAACCTAACAAAAGAAAATCCCAAATTTCATCATAAATTTGTTAAAAACTAAAACATGGCACTAAATAAACCCTAGGTTTAGGTCCTCAAGATTAAAATTCAAAAATTAAGAGTTATAAAGTAAAAGAATCCCATGTAGAAAACACTAATACAATTATTAACAACTCAAACTATGTAATTAAATAGAGAGTTAAAAAAAGGAAAAAAAAAGTTAAACAAGGGCCTGTTATGAAATGTTAATAAAAATGCCTTCGCAGGAGAGGATGAAGGGAGTAAGGGAAAGGACAGCAAATGGACTCAATGAAGGAAAAAGAGAGGTTAGTGACATCTCAGCAAATGGAGGCAAGAGAAAGATCAGAGAGGATTAAGGTCAGAGCGAAAGTTATGAGGTTGTTTTTTAATGGAAGTTCAGTGGAGGATTCAAAATCAGCAAGGCAACATTCCTTAGACTTGGTTATGTATGACATTCGTGGGATTTGGTAAAGAGGTGGGAAATAAGAGGGAAGATATTATTAGGGTAGATGTTGGCTAAGGGTGTAAAAACTCTCTTTTGGCCAACATACACCTTTATAGTCCTACCTATTACCAAATCCAAGAGTCACATAATGGTAGTAATTTCAAAAGCTGATCTCATTAAGTAATGGGCTCAAAATCCTTTTTTTTTTTTATGCATAATTAAGCCTGAGAAATGTTTTAGGACTAATCCGCTCCCCAGCATAAACATTAAGGGCAAAAATGTACCTTTTCCCATTAAAAATTTATCAATTTTTAGAAGGGCATATGCTAAACCAAACCGAACTGAACTAAGATTTAGTTAAAAATCAAAGGTTCAAATTTTTAAATTAAAATTGAATTATCAATTTGAAATTTTAGAATTGGCCTATATGAAAAAATTAAATTCACACTATAAAATAATAAGTACTAAATAAATTTTAGGTTAAGCCCACAGCTTTACAAGTTGACATTGTATTTAAGGCCATTTTGTTCAAGGCCTGTATTAATATGTACAAGGCAAAAAATGAAACCAAATTATGCAAAAACTAAGACTAAGTGTTTAAGTCATATAAATACTTAATACAAAAAAATTAATGGCCCATAAAAACACTAAAAAATAATATTGTAAAGCTTCATCAAAGTGTATAATGGCATGTACCAAAAAAATGAGATAGCAGACTCTTAACTGCAAAAAAAAAAATGATATTCCTGCACATTGAAACATAAAACATAAAAAAATAAAAAAAAATTCAGAAAATAAGAAAATAGACAATGAAAGAAAAAAGAGAGGCCCAATTATTGCATTTTCATGTCCTATTTAGAATGCATAAATAGCAATAGCATCAGAAGACATAAGTGCCACCAAGTACTCCAAACAATTGAAACAACACAAAAGTGGAAGCATCATTGTAGCCAAAAGTAAAAACTAAGAAAAAATAGGTTCCCAAAGTTAACTTCTAAGCCATTTTTGGAATGCAAAAATATTTTTGATAACTATGAAAAAAAAGTAAAGCTACCAAAGAAATATAAATAAGCATCCCTAAATAAGTCAGAAAAGATAGGGTGGAAGCTTCATCATTGTCTCTTTAAGTACATTGCAACAACGTATTCATGGTCACATATGCATAAAAATAAAAATATAGCAACGAAAGGTACTGCACACACAATATAGCCAATGACCAAACACATCATGTTGTCATTTATTGAGTAGACAAATGAATAATGATTAGCTTAATTACTAAGAATATAGTTAGCATGATGCACATGCAATGGTAGATGTTGCTCTATCTGCAACCACTAATTATCATTATCTAAAAAATTAGATTATCTAACTTGTATTTTATATTAAAAGGACAATGCCCACTTATGGAAAATTTAAAAATACTAAAAAAATTAGATGAGAGGAAAGGATATGGAATTAAATAAGAATAAAATTTTAAAAAAAGAGTAAAAAATTGATGCAGGTACCTTTTTCTATTTTGTCAAGTTTATCCGGTGTTTCTCGTACTGACAACTGCTTGTTTAGTAATCTTAGCCAATTTTGAGTGCATATGAGTGCCAAATAATCATAGAAGT
Organism: Mallotus nudiflorus; assembly: GCA_947683625.1. Taxonomy (NCBI): domain Eukaryota; kingdom Viridiplantae; phylum Streptophyta; class Magnoliopsida; order Malpighiales; family Euphorbiaceae; genus Mallotus; species Mallotus nudiflorus. The sequence goes on along the minus strand of CANTUR010000049.1, from coordinate 4,837,249 downwards.
CAAGGAACTCCTAAAAGCATCAAGCATATAACCACTTGTACAAAAGGTAGATTTAAAAGCTACTGTGGAGATTAGCGTAATATGGACATCAAGAGCCATCTTAAAGAGGATTTGAAATCTCTTAGAATTAAACTTCCAATACTTTAAAATATCAAAACTCTCATTTTATTTTAATATAGACTCATTGAGATAACTATCTAGCTCACTTGCTTTACTTTCATCCACGTCACTCTCTATTTTTTGCTTTTTAAATTTTGCCTTTAATATAGACATGGATTTCCTACAACTAAGCAACTTAAGAATATATGCAGCTTGGGATGTATCAGTTTGAGAACTAGAAGAATCAGAGGTAGTAGAAGAACCATATAATGCAACATAATCGTCATATAGCAATTGAAGGTCAGATTTATTTTTGTGGTGAATAAATTTAGGTCAAGCACATCACTATATATTTTGCTTTAAAGAAAACTCCATATTCTCAAGCTTATCATTAGGATCAAGAATATTTGAGATAAAAATAAGTGTTTTGAGGGTGCAATTGCCCCAAGGGAGGTGATTAGGGCTTTTAAGAATTTAAAAGAAAATTAAGAAGATTAAATAAGGATTATGGAATAAAAAAGAAAAAACACAACTAATTAAGGAGCTTGGTTTATCAACAAACATATGTCTCCACCTAACTCTCCCAAGTATGGATTTTTGAATCACCACAATCTATTCACTTAGATTGATTTTTACAACCTTAAGTTTTAGGCTCAACTCTATCCTTACAATTAAGGGTTTAGGATCACTCTTTAACCTAATTCCCAAGTGTTTTCAATAGATAAACACTTTAACCTTTCATATAAAAATGATTTTTTAATCTCTAGAAGATAAAAGGAGAAGAATTCCTATTCTAATACACAACCAAATCTCATAAAAGTTTAATCAAATACAAAGAAAGTAGATAAAAGAGTTAATGCTCAATGAATGCTAAGGAGAGAAATTTAATGCTCAAAGTGTGCAACTTCTAAATGAAACTCTAGAGCATGTTTATATAGCTTGAGCATAAAAAAATATGATTGTTAGAGCCATTAAATACTTCTCTAAGCTCTCTTCTTTAACATTTAATGAAATTTAGCTTTTTGCATATAAACTACCACTTATGGTATTGAGGGCAGTTTCCAACTCATGAGCATTAAAGTTTATGACTGTTAGAGCTTGAATTAGCTGGTGGAGGCTAGTACAGTGCCCTCACAAGTGACTCATGATCATGAGTGGTGTAGACTCTTGTGCACTGAGGAGAGCTTATAGGCATCCTGACATGAGGCTACTATTAAGCCTTCTTACGACTCAGAGAGTGGATCATGAATAGCCACCTGTAGCCTTAATCGGTTATGTTATTATAAAGTGTGGTGAGCATTAACCTTAAATAGGGTAAAATTTCAAAAGTTTTACTTGCATAACCCTTCATCACATGAAGAATTCCATTCCTATGGATCCATTTTACATTTTACATATAACTAAATAACACATCAACATATAAAAGTAATAACATAGGAATTCTAAGTTTAAGAAAACTTACCAACTCCTAAGTTTGACATAGACGGCAATAGTTATTTATAAGCTTTAATATAGTTAGGTTCAATTATTAAATCAAATGCTCTAGCCTCCCAAATGTTAGGCCTCTAGTTTAAAACACCAAAGCTCCACCAAATCACCTTATTTCCTTGATTTGATTAGTTGCAAGTCTCCTCTTAATTGACCCTCATAAATCTTGCACTAACTTAATCTTTCGCAAGAATACTTTTGGGTTTGTGTTTGCTAAATGTTGTTTCTATTTTTTGTGTCTCTAACCATTCTTTATAAATTTCTTAGGCCATATATATAGAGAAAGCAACAAATTCATGACATCATCCATGACATCATAAGCACACCTTTTGACATCATCCATGACATCATAAACACACCTCTTGACATCATCCATAACATCATAGGCACACCTCTTAACATCATCAATGACATCACAAGCATGCAACTGAACGTAGTACATATACAATTTATATAAGTAACTCACTAGTGTACAAAGAAGAATGTAGAAAATACATCTTATATATAATGTCTATATTCATCCTCTCACATTTATCAATGTAATAAATACATGTAACCTAATATTTTCTTTTGCCGAAGTCATCATTTTGCACATTAAAGATAATGTGCCTAATATGCTAATTTTGACTAAATCATTTTATATGGACTTGGGTTTGGTAATTGGGCCAACATTTGGCCCAAGCCCAATGCATTATACAAATGGGCCTAGATTAGGTTCATGAGCTTTCTAATTATTTTGGATTAATCTTTGGTCCAAAACTCTTTATGCCTAGGCCCAAACTCTTAGACCATTAATCCAAGCCTAAATAAAAACAACATATATATTATTAATTTGATACTTTAATTAATATCTCACATTAATTAAGCATAAATTGATAATTAAACCCTTACTTGAATTAGAATTCATGATATGCTAGACTCATTACATAAAGCATAAAACCAATTTTATTAATCTTAATTAATTAATCAAACTCTTTAACCAATAATTAGATTAATGTTAATGGCAATTTATTGAAACTTTTTTAGGTATGACTTAATAGGTTCATGTCTAATTGGCAATAAGAAGATTATATCAACACTTGATATAATTTGAAACACCTTTTAAGTATAAATGTAAAAATCTCAATTATACACATTTAGTTCTCATAAGTTATGAGTGACCCCTAACATTAATATCACAACTACCCAATTAAAAATGAATGCATGTATTGATTCACATGAACCCTTTAGTCATAATTACCATGCACTTCAATCCCTTTATTATAAGATCTCGACATAGCTTAGAGTCATGGTTTAGTCAAACTCTAATAGCTAAATCACATAACCTCATCTTAAGTTGTAATTCTTGATAAAACATAACAAATACTAGAATTCAATCCCTTTATTATAAGATCCTGACATAGCTTAGAGTCATGGTTTAGTCAAACTCTAATAGCTAAATCACATAACCTCATCTTAAGTTGTAATTCTTGATAAAACATAACAAATACTAGAATCACTTTTCTAGCACTAAAACTCTTTCAAACTATGTTATGTTTGTCCTGGCCAGGAACTTATTCATCAAAACAAACTTAGATAGCACATGATATTATCCTGATTCACTCCAGGCAATGAATCCCATCTTGGTCAAACACTCATCCCCACATTTAACCGACTAAAGCCACCACACGCCATATACCCATATGTGATTAACACAAGTATATAAGTGGTAACAAACCCTAACCACTTAAATATGGATGATCGTGTTGCTTTAGGTCAAAGGACTATATGCACCATTATGACATAGATTATGATTGTTGACTATAAGTGAATATCCACGTAATCACAAATCTAACGTCATGTTTGATCCACCCATCATATGAGTATCCACATGTCTATTCTGATATCTCATATCAAGTAGCATGAAACTCACTACCTCCCACTATTAGCATCATATACTAATCGAGGAAAATAGACAAAGGTGATAGTCAAATTAATATTACCCAAATATTAATTTATTGACTATAAACAATTTTACAGCATATTTACTAAATAAATTTGCCACTCATACTATCAACTCTTGATAATAAATTTATTTAGCATTATGCTAATGGATAAATACTCAAATAAATAAACACTTTATTTAAATGAATATTTTATTGCCATTTGGGATAATTTACAATGTCAAAATATGTGATTGGCCTCTAGGGCATATCACCTATGCTGACAAAAAATTAATGCTTGGAGGCTCTTTTTGCACCCATTAGTCTTGAATACTTGTATAGACTTTTGTTCCTCATAAATTTTCATTTAAGTACTTTTTAAAATTAACTTTTCATATCGTTAAACTTGAACAAATAATTTGATTTGTGTGTGAGAACCTACATACTTAAACAAGGTAATTAGTACTTTAAATTGCTTGTCAAAGTCAAAATCAAATGGTTGATCATACAAATGGTCAATAATCTCCCCCTCTTTGGTTTTGACAATTTGATTTAAAAAATAAGTGTGTGTGTTATTGTAAGAGCTCCCCTTTTCAATTTTAATTAATGCAATATGTGAAAAATTTGCTCCCCCTTAACATATGTATAATTTCAAAAGATAATATGCATATTAAAGAGTATGAATTGCATGTTTGTTGCCTTGTAATCATTTATTTGTAAAGATAAGGTAATAAACATAAAAGAGAAACTTCATATAATACTAAAAAAAGAAAAATTTCATTAAACATAATGATGATAAAAACAAACACAACACATAATACCCATTACAATCTTCTCCCCTTTTATCAAAGAGCAAAAAGGGAAGAGCAACAAAGATAAGAACCAAACATAAACTAAGAATAAACTAAAACAAGCTAAAAGTCTAAATATAAACCAAAAATAAATAACAAATTAAGCATCATTACCATTTTAAGGGTCTTGAGAAGAGGAAGGAGGAGGAGGCCATGAGCATTGGAAATTATGATAAGTAGAGAGGTGATGGATATCATATTCCATATAATCCATGCGATGCTCAAAATGATCAAGTCTAGTGTCCACTTGATCAAATCTATAATTGAAGTTAGATTCAACAATGTAGAGGCGATAAAAAAGACTCCCACCTAAATAAGTTCATCTTTAACACCTTGAGACGAAGGTCCTCTTGCTTTTTTCCTTTGAGAAGGAACTTGTGTTTTAGAGGGTACTTGCTCTTGAGTGGTTTCTTCTCTAATTTGGTCAATGTCTTCTAAGTCTTGAGAAAGGCCTTCATCAATGTCTTCCCCAACCTTCTTAACTTGATAAGAATTCTTCAAAAGATTTTCATTAAAAAAGGAGGAATAGAGGGAAAATTGTTCAAATTCATCCCAAAGTAGTTTGCAATTTTGGTAATAATTCCACTAATACAAAGACTTCCACTCACACTATTATTAGCCAACCATAAACACCATTAAAGCCACCTCCCTAACTTAACTTCAATATTTTCAGTAAGGCAACAAATTAAGAATAAGTCATCAAAAGAAATTGCCTCATTGCTAAGGCCCTTTGCATGAAAAGAATAGGTTATGAATCTATGAACATACCAAAGGGCTTTAGAGAAGAAAAAAGAGGATTTAGTGTGTCTTGCCACAAAAGCACTAACAGTAGGCTTAGCATGTCTAATCCAAAAATTATAAGGGGACCAAAGAGAGTTGGGAGAGGAAAGACCACCTTATTTAAATCCAAATATATCATTAAATTATTGAGTGGTTAAAAACCTATCTCCACCACCCAACCTAAACCTCAAGCTATCCAAAGGGTTATTATCATCAATGAATTGAACCCTAAGGCAAAAGGTTGAGAGAAATTCAAATAAAAAGAAAGGATAGGTAGGAAGGGATTCAAGAGCAAAATTATGCATGCCCACCCTTTCAAGCATTGCTTGACTTCTTCATAGCATCACATCTTCTTTAGAGTTGCTTGAGACATGTATCTTTAATAAAATTATACATACATACCTTTTCAAGCATTTGCTTGAGACATGTATCTTGCTAAATTGTGCCATCCTTTGCCTCACTTAAGTAGAAGAGTAGGAGATGGGAGGGGTTTTCTTTTATTGGTCTTTAGTAGCCCTCCTTATTGAGGAAGAGGGAATTTCTTATGGGGTTTTCTTCTTGGGAGCCATGGAGGAGTGAAAATAGGAAGGAAATAAAAAAAAATAACAATGAAGGGGAACTTATGAAAGAAAATAAAAAAGATAGCCAAAAGAAAAAACTAAGAAATTTGGATATGAATTGGAACAAAGGATGTAAGGGGCTTTAAATGGGGAAGAATAAGGTTAAAAAAATTAAATTTTGGTCAAAACATCAAGCAAAATTGTAGGTGACCATTTTAGAATTGAATTAAAGGATTGGGAATTACAAATGCATTGAAAGTGCAACTCCTTATTTGTCAGATCGTGAGCCGCACATGAGGGGCATTGGCCACTGACAAGACGCGACATCACAAGCTAGTAGCCTTTGCAATGACTTGTGATGAAAATGCATAGAGCCCCCTAAAATTTTAAAGTTTTTACAATTATACCCCCCAAAACTAGACAATTTAATCCCTATAAGCTCAATTAATACTAAAAAGAATGATATATAGAGCAAATTAAGTCCAAACAACAATAAATCAATAAAATAACATAATTGAGCATACAAATAGGAAACTTTATAAATAGGATATATTTGCTAATTACAAAATAATTAATTGAATTAATTTTATTAATCACTAAATAGCTAATGATGAAATATCATATAAATATGTAAAAATTAATGTAAGACAAAAATAAAGGAAAACTTTTCTAACTTTAAATAATTGATTAATTGAATTAATTTCAATTATTAATTATTAAATAGTAAGTGATCAAAGAAAATCACACATACTGCAAATAAAGTTTTTCATAGGCAACCAAAAAGAGTCACAAACATAATAAAATTCAAAACAACATATTAAGAGCAATTAGCCAATAAAAATTAAAGAGAGATCAAATATGATATAATGAAAGCTAAATAACATGATTGCATAAGAGTTTGTAAGATTAAGAAAGCTCAACCACCATTCAAACACATAAATAAAATAAGCTAGCACCATCTACTATACAAAGCTTATGCTTAATAAAATTCATTTTATCCTCATGAGTGGCTTGGTAAAGATGTTCACTAATTGGTGATTTATATCAACAAATTCAAGATGAATGTCACCATTTTGCACATTATCACATAAAAAATGATGTCTAATGTCTATATGCTTGGTTATAGAGTATTGAATGAGGTTCTTACTAAGGTTTATAGTACTTGTATTATCACATTTAATTGGAATGTGATCAATATAAATGCCATAGTCCATTAGTTATTGTTTTTACCATAGGACTTATGAGCAACAATAACTTGCCGCTACATATTCAGCTTCGGCGATAGATAAGGCAACTGAACTTGCTTTTTACCAAATCAAGAGACTAAATAATTTCCTAAAAATTACAAGTTTCAAAAGTGCTCTTCTTATCTAATAAGCTATTGGCAAAGTCGACATCTAAATAGCTAACTAACTCAAAAGTTGAATTCCTAGGATACCAAAGCCCTAAATACATAATTCCACTAAAATATTTGAAGATTCTCTTAATGGCATTTAAATTACTAGATTGGAACCCAGCACACAAGCATACATCAAACATAATATCTGGTCTACTTGTAGTTAAATATTAAAGGGATCTAATTATACCTCTATATCACTTTTCATCAATCGATTGCCATTCTCATCCTTATCAAGTTTAGTAATGGTGCTTATAGGAGTCTTGCTTGACTTAGCTCCATCCATGCTAAACTAATTAAGAATGTCTCTTGTCTACTTGTTTTGGTTGATGAAGATCTCATCCATGCATTACTTGATTTGTAGTCTAAGGAAGAACTTGAGCTTACCTATCATACTCATCCCAAACTCCCCTTGTATTAACTTAGAAAATTCCTTATACAAGCAATGATTAGTAGCATTAAAAATAATATCATCAACATATATTTGCATAATAAGTAAATCATGCTTGGATTTCTTTATAAGTAGAGTTGTGTCAACTTTTCCTTTTAAAGGACCCTTTCTCTAATAAAAAGTTACTCACCCTTTCATACCAAGCTCTAGTAGCTTAATTTAATCCATAAAAAGCTTTTGAAAGCTTAAACATATGATTAGGAAAATCAAATCTTTCAAAACCTGGAGGTTATTCAATATAAACCACCTCTTCAATGAAACCATTCAAAAATGCACTCTTAACATCCATTTAAAAGAGTTTAAAGTCCATGTAAGATGTAAATGCAAATAGCATTCTAATAGCTTTTAACCTTGCAATAGGGGTAAAGGTTTCATCATAATCAATGTCTTCCTCTTGATTATAACATTTAACTACTAGTCTAGCTTTATTCTTAATTATAATACCTTGCTCATTCATATTAATTCTACACACCCATTTGGTGCCTATAATAAAAAGATGCTTAGGCCTACAAACCAAAGTCCAAACCTTATTTCTCTCAAATTGATTTAACTCTTCTTATATAGCAAGGACCTAAAATTCATCACTTAAAGCATTATTAATATTTTTTGGCTTAATTTAAGAAATTAAGGCTAAATTAATAATAGATTTAATTTAAGATATAATAGTTACCCCCTTTATAGTCTCACCAATGATGAGGTCTTTAGGATGAACCTTTTTGAAATGTCATTCCTTTGGGAGTTCATCCTTCAAGGTAGGTTGAGACATCTCCTCATTATCTTCCTTTGTAGGACCTTCAAGCACCAAAGGTTTGCTAGCATTTTCTTCTTGAATGTTCATATCCATAAGCTCATTTTCAACATCATCAATACTACAAAAATCCTTTCTAAGATTAAGTGGGTTAGACTCATCAAATATAATATGCATAGACTTTTTAACTACTAGAGTTCTCTTATTAAAGACTCTATATGCCTTGCCAAAGGTGGAATAGCCTAGGAAAATTCTTTCATCGACTTTAGAATCAAATTTTCTAAGGTTTTCCTTAGTGTTTAATATGAAGCAATTGCATCCAAAACACTATAGGATATAAGATTTTGGGTTTTCTATTATTCCAAAACTCATAAAAAGTTTTATTTAAAATTAGTCTTTTAAAGACTCTATGAAGCAATGTCTGAGTGGCCTAGACTGACCACAATTACTGAGATTCAGAGTTTCTTGGGTTTGGCTGGGTCCTATAAGAGATTTATGCAGGATTTCTCGAGAATTGCAATATTTATGACCTGCCTAACTCATAAGAATGTGAAGTTTATATGGTCAGATGCATGTGAGGACCCTTTCCAATTGTTGAAGGAGAAGTTGACTACAACTCTAGTATTGACTTTGCCTAATGGAGTAGATAAGTTCACTATGTATTATAATGCTTCCAGAGTTTGTTAGGTTGTGTGTTGATATAGAATAGAAGGGTAGTGGCTTATGCTTTCAGGCAATTAAAGAAACACTAGCAAAATTATTCTACTCATTACTTAGAGATGGCTATAGTGATCTTTGCTCTCAAGATTTAGAGACATTATTTATATAGGGTGACTTGTGAGATTTTCACTAATCATAAGAGCATGAAGTACATTTTTTAACAAAAATATCTGAACTTGAGGCAAAGAAGATGGTTGGAACTTCTGAAGGATTATGACTGTGATATCCTATACCATCTAGGAAAGGCTAATGTGCTAGCAGATGCCTTGAGTAGGAAGTCTTCAGGTAGTCTTGCTCACATCAGTGTGGAGAGAAGACCATTGATCCAAAAGATGCATAAGTTGGTAGACCAAAGGTTGACAATAAAGATAACCAAGTTAAAAGGATTTTTAGCTCAGTTCAGAGTTAAATCAGTATTAAGGGATAAGATCAAAATAACTCAAAGCTGAGATCCTAATTTGGTTGAGCTTGTGGAGAAAGTTCATAAAGGAAAGTTCACTGATTTTAGTATCGATGATGAAGGTGTGTTATGGATCAATGGGAGATTGTGTGTTCCTAATGTGGATAATTTGAGAGAGGAGATATTGGAATAAGCTCATTTTGTAACTAAATGTGTACATCCTGGTTCTACTAAGATGGACCATAATATTAAAGATCTTTACTAATGGGATGGAATGAAAAAGGATGTAACTGAATTTGTTTCTAAGTGTTTGACCTATCAATAAGTGAAAGTAGAATATCAGAAGCCTTCTAAGAAGCTTTAAACTCTTTCAATTCCTAAGTGGAAATAAGAGAGTGTCACTATGGATTTTGTGACAGGATTACCTCATTCTAAGGATGGATATAATTCCATCTAGGTGATAGTGGAAATATTGACCAAGTCAACTCATTTTCTGCTAGTTAAAGCTACTTTTTCAGTGGCTAAGTTGGCTAGGTTGTACATTAAGAATATTATGTGTCTTTATGGAGTGCCTATTTCCATTATTTCTGATAAAGGTTCGATGTTTACCTCTTAATTTTAGCAGAAGTTGCAAGAAGCATTGGGTACTAAGATTGATTTCAGTATTGCTTTTTATCCTCAGATAGATAGTCAATCTGAGAGAATGATCCAAACACTTGAAGATATGTTAAGGATGTGTGTGATGGATCTTGGAGGCAATTGGGATGATCATCTGCGATTGGTAGAGTTTGCTTATAATAATAACTACTATAGCGGTATTAAGATGACATGGTATAAAGCCATGTATGGAAGGACATGTAGATCTCCTCTATGTTGGAATGAAGTCAGGGAAAGAGAATTAACAGGACTAGAGATTATTTAGGATGCATCCAAGAAACTCGGTTTGATAAAAAAAAAGAGATTGAAAATAACAGTTAGCAAACATAAGAGTTATGTAGATTTAAAGCTCAAGGATATGGATTTTCAAGTTGGAGACTATGTATTTTTGAAGGTGTTACTTATGAAGGGTGTTATGAGATTTGGCAAGAAGGGAATGTTGGCACTGAGATATATAGGACCTTTTGAGATTCTGGAGAGAGTTGGGATAATTGCATATCGGTTAGCTTTGCCTTCAAATTTGTCCCAGGTGCATTCAGTGTTCCATATGTCGATACTTATGAAGTATATTTCAGAACCTTCGCACGTTTTGCAACCTCAGAGTATGGAAGTGAATGAAGATCTGACATAAAAGGAAGAACCTGTGGCCATTATTGATTATCAAGTGCGCCAGTTGCGTTTAAAATAAATTTCGATGGTTGAAGTCTTGTGAAGGAGCAACAACATGGAGGAGCACACGTGGGAGACCGAGACTGAGATGCGGGTGGCTTACCCTTACCTTTTTCCTCGATGAATTCTTATATTCAGTTCTTTTTATTTAAAATTCGAGGATGAATTTTAGTAAGGGGGGAAGACTGTTATAACTTGAATTTTTATAAATTATAAAATTAAATTTTTGGGATTTGCAGTGTTAATAATTATTTCATTAAATTATGATATTTGATTATTAGTGCAATTAAATTTGAATTTTGATGTTGAATATTATTTTAATATTATTAGTTATATAAACTATTGATTAATTGTTAGTGTATAATTAATTTGGGGATATTTAGATTTTTAAAATATTAGAATATTAATTTTTAATTTAAATGTTATTATTATTTTATATTATATAAAAAAATATATAAAAACATTTTTTTTCTTCTCCCTTTTTCCTTCCCTCCTTCTTTTCTTCTTTTTCTTTTCTCTTCTTTTCCCCACGCCCGACAACACCACCACCCGTCGCCACCACCTGCTCAGCCACTTTGCCACCACCGATCACCATTTAACACCATCGCCAACAACCAGTAGCAGCCCCACCACCTCCTTCCCCTCCTCTTTCCCTTCCTCCTCTCCCTCTTTCCTCATGTTACCGGATCTTCTTCCCCTTACCGGAGAAGTTTCTGATGACGACGAGAGCTAATGCTGGTCTCAAATGGAAGCTCATCCTCTGGGCTTCTTAAGCCCTCAATCAATTTTGGTTTTCAACTCCAGTAAGTCTCTCAATTTTGTGAATTTGTGTTTAGGTTAATTTTCTGAATTTTGTGAAATTAAGTTTAAATTCGGTTGATTTATGTTAAATTGATTTTAGATTATTGTTGTAGAGTTTATGAGCTTTCCAAATATGTGTTTAGATTTAATTTTGGATATGCAATTTTATTTTCGAAATGGCACTATTTTGGGCTCGGAGTTACTGTTCTGAGCTCGAGAAGGTTATATTTTTAATAAATTTATTGATTATTTTGAGCAAGTTTTGTGAAGGAAGTTTATTGAAATTATGTGTAGAATTTTTATTATGAATTTTAAAATGTTTATGTGAAAAATGAATTTTTAAAAAAATTAGTATAAATTAGTAATTTTTATATTTTAGTTGAAATTATTATTAATTAATATGTTTTTGATAGAATTTGAGTAATAAATAACATTAAAATAATTTTTATAATTTATTTCCTATTTTTAGCTAATTATTAGAAATTTTTGAAAAAATATATGAATAATAATTTTATTTATTATTTTTAAAATTAAATGAGTTTTATTAAATATTTTAGTAATTTAAATAATTATTTGTAATTAATGCTATTTAATTTCGAATATTGGAAGAATATATTTTAATAATGGAATTTAATTATAAAGAAGGATTTTATTATTTATTTTGGAAATAAATATCTTTTATACTTTCATTATATAAATAAATTGATTTGTTATATTTAAATGAATTTTTATGATTTTTGGTGAATAATTGGGATTTATATTATTTATTTATTAGTGGATTGTGTTGGTTCTCAATTGGGCAATAATTGTAGTTCGAGGACCCAACCTGAGAAGTTGAACTTTGTGGATATTTTAAAGTGTATTTGCATGCAAGATCAACTCTACTTTTGTAGAGGGATGTCTGTTTTACAAATGAGACTTTACTGAATTTTCAGTAGACTTCTCGTAAAATATGACATCAGATCGGTCTTAAGTTTTGAGTTTTAGTTGAGTCGTGTCCTAGATCGAGTTGTTTTTTAGAAATTCTAAATGTATAAAATTAAAAATTTAATTCTAATATCATTATTTTTATTTTTTTCCTTAGTTGCACTGTTACCTAGGCCTATCATATCGAGCCAACCGAACCAAAATAGAGGAGCGCACTCGAACTATGAGTTGTTATTATATGTATGCATTGCATGTAGAAATATTTTGACATCCACACTTTTTAATAAATATGAATTTCATTATGTTATGTTTGCATATATATATATATATATATATATATATATATATTAGATTGAATATTATTTGTATAAAATTGGATGTTGTTCATATTTAATATATGATTTTATTATTTTATTTATAAAATATTATTTTTGAGGATAGTTGTAGAATGTGTCACCTAGTGAGTTATACTAAGGCTATTGCGCAGTAGTACATTAGATGCTAGACCAAAAATTTATTGATTTGAGATATGATTAATTGATTATTGAGATTTGTGGTGAGAGAGTGGTATGATTGCGAGAGCTCGGTTGACCTAATGTTTTAGGGTCAATCATGTCAGCAGTGAGACTATGAGAACTTGGTTAACTTAATATTTCGAGGTCAATCTACTGTCAAAAAAATTTAGAAGAAAAATATTTTTGGAATTAAGTGAACTTGTTGGCTAGTGGAATACAGTGATCGATGTTGCGGGATATTTTAGAGTTATGCTTCGATCCTCCACCTAAATGTAATTGTATTTATTTGTTTATCGAAAGTGTGATCTCAAGCATATGTATGAAATGCATATATAAATTAATATAAATATAAATATATAAATATTATTATACTAATGCTTGAATGTCTATATGTTTAGGTTGCATGCATATATATAATAATGATTTATTCAGTAAAGTTTGACCCCCTTAAATATTTTTTCAGGATTCTTCCAATCAAACCTCCCATAATAGTTCTCTTCACCAGACTCTTTCCTCTTCGGCTGATCTATATAAATTTTAAATTACCCTTTTCTTATATTACTAGACACTGCAAAAGTATTTCATTCTATAGTAGTTGTATTTTAAATATTGTAAAATATTTTATTATAATATATATATGGAGATTTCCATTTAATTTAAAAAGTTTTAATTCTAAATAATATTTATATTTATATTTTATTGAGTTTTTATTTTAAGGTTTGTTACGGATTCTTGCGGATTTCCATTTCCTAACGTTAGTTAGTCATAACTTCTAGGTTTAGATCGTGATAAGGTTAACTATAAAATAATGTATGGTAAACTATAAATATTTAATTCAAAATTTAAACTATAACTATATTTTTTTAAAACTTATAGCCGGTTAATTTAATATAGCATGTTTTTTTTTTTCAAATTATTTTTTTAAAGATAGCGATGGTATTGTAGAAAAATCATATATATATATATATATAATTGAAAATTCGGCCCGCAATAACCAAATTCCAAATTTTCTCTTTTTATTAGTTTTTAACCGAACTACCACCCTTAAATTTTGAAAACTGAACCGAAGCAAAAATTCGGTTCAATGTGGCGGTCGGAAATTGCACACAAAGTATGCATTTAGCCTCTATATATGTTCGACAGCAAATCCAACAAAGATAAAACCTGTGACATTTTCTTCGCCAATGACAAATAGTAATCTCCCACTCAGACAAAAACACTCATCAATTTCTCACACGCCTGTCACATTAACATTCGCAATCCACCTTCTTCATCCCCTCCCTCACTACCCATTCTCTGCAAGAATTCGATCTCTTGCGAGTTTCTGCTAAAATGCACCGTATGCGTATCAGTTAATATAATTATAGATCTTCAATTAAAACTCAAAAATGGCGAATTGGATCTCTTCAAAACTCAAAGTCGCCGAAACCTTCTTTGAACAAGTAAGTTTCATCTCCAATTTTAACTTTTTTTGCTTTTCGAACTTCAATTTGTCTGTTTTTTAGTTCAATTTTATGTTGAGGTAATTGAAATTGAATTGTTGATTATAATGGTGATGGTGATGGACGGTTCAGATCGATCAGCAAGCGGCAGAGTCACTGAAGAAGAATGAAAGGTCATCTGTATCTGAGGATCAAAAATTCGATGTCCCTACAAAAGCAGATAAGACTGTGCCTTTGAAGGATCAGCTGAAAAAGAAATCAACTTCACATACAAATATTAATAATAATAACAATGTTGAATATCTTGGAAAATTGAATACTGATCCAACTCTTAACAGTGTTAGTGATAATAATGGTATTATGATTAGTTCTAGTGGTGGTGGTAGTAGTAATAATAATAGCATTGGTGTGGACAAGGATATTGCAAATGTACCAAAACCTAAGTCTGCTCTTACTGATAGTGATTGGACTGAGTTACTTAGTAGTCCTAGTCAAGTTACACCTTCATCTTCATTGAATCGTAGTAATGGGTCATCCATGATTCGTGGGTTTAGGAAGGATTTAAGAAAGCAGCGGGGTTCCGGTTCCGGTTCTGGTTCTGGTTCTGGTTCTGGGATGAATTTAAAGACCAATGTAAAGAATGGTGGAGATGTTATTAAGTCTAACAAGAGAATGGATACTGCATTGGTAAATAAGTTGAATGGGAAACCAAGTGATGGGAATGAGTCTAGCTCTTCTGCCAGGTCTTCTACTGTTGAATTGGTGACTGATGGTAAGATTTTGGAAAAGATAGATATGAACAATGAGGATGTTGGTGTCAATCTAGTGAAAGAACAGAGTGAAAAAGGAATTGAAAAAAGTAAAAGAGAAAAAGATCTTTTGCAAATGGGAAATAAGAGTAACTCCTTAGAAATGTCATCAGTGTCAAAGAAAGTTGATAGGGTTGCTGATGTAAAGAAGGAAGTTGGCAATGTTTACAATAGACTGAGAAATACTGTGAAGAAGAAGCGTCAGTCTGTTGCTGCATCAAGAAATTCTGTCTCTGATAATTTGAAGGAAGACTCTTCAACAAGTGATGGGAAGTCTAATACAGACAGTGATTCAGGTTCAACATCTGACTCTGATAGTGAAAGAGAGAGGGAGATGAGGGAGAAGATTTTGGCTGAGAAAGCGGCAGCTAAAGCTGTGGAAGTGATCAAAGAGAGGGAGAATATGGTTGCCAGATTAGAAGGAGAGAAACAGAGCTTGGAGAAAATACTTGAAGAACAAGCAAAACAGCAAGCACAGGAGGTAACATCTTCTTTCATTTTTTTTTTCTCTTTAATTTTTGTTTTTCTGTTTCTTGTTCCTTTAATTGAGACCATATTTCACTCTAAATAGGAAAAGTAAACATAGTGAATTGTTTTTTCTTTAGTTATGCTGATGACTATGAGCCAAAAACAATCTGCAATCCTAGAAACAAAAAACCAATATGGTATATTTCATGCATTTAATGACATGTAACTGCAAATGCAGTTGTAGTTTATAAAGTAGATCCTAAATTGGACAAAAATAAGAATACCTTGCGTTTACCAAGAAAAGAGATAGCCTGTCTGTTATATATGTTTTTTTCTTTTTATTTGTGCTTGGCAAACTGTATGAAGTGTTTACTTTGCCATTTCCTAGTCTTCTAAAACAATAATCCTTGTTCAGACGAATACATGTTTTGGAGAGGAGGCAAGCCTGCCTGAGCAGGAAACAATATCTTAGTAACATCAAATGGAAAAATGAATATTATTTCATTTTAGAAAATAATAATTTTAGAAACTCTATTCTTTATAAGAGCATTTCACTGGATAAAATACAAATTGTGGTCATTGGTTATTTTAAATTGTTTTATTTAGTTTTTGTAATCATCTATAAAAGTGTTAGGTCAAAATTCTTTTTCTTCCTCATTGAACATGTTCATGAAGTATTTCATTTAAATCAGCAGTGCTATACGGCACAACTCATCCTTTTACATTGCTGCCCGTAAAAATCACAGAATTTGGGTATGAGCAGGTTTCTTACGTGGGATTGCAAAATGGGTGATGATGTGTTAAGCCTAGTTCAATCATTTGATTACATTTGCATGTTTTGGTTCAAGTGGCAGTTTAATGTTCTCATGCACTTACAAAGGTGTTATGGACTCTTTTCTGTACTGTTCTATTTCACTACTGGTTTTCTATAAATTTAAGCATTTAAGTCACTGGTCTTCAATTCTAGTTGAGTTGTTAGCACGAGGGAGGGAGGGAAGGAGAGGGATTTCTACAAGGGAAGTTATTGTGAAATTGAAATGTAGGACTGTAAGTTGGATTAACTGAGCACTGCCTGATGACTTTGGAAGGGTAGGCTGTGTAGTTGAACATTTACAGCTGGTTCTGTTCTGGCCTTGAGTCACATGCTAGAGTGAACAAAATTAAGAACCATTCACTGTTACCTAGAAAATGGATAAACTTTTACTTTTCTGCTATGTTTGTTGTCAGTGGTTTATTGGAGAAACTATTAGGCCATTTATATGTTAATCTGATTTAACAGAAACATATTTGATATTTACATTTCATGCAATATCACAACAAACAATAATTTTTATTATGTGGAAATATTGATATATCTTGTGCTTTTTAAAATTTTAATTTTTTTTACTTGTTGATGTAGTTCTTATTTCTATTAAAGCTTTTGTGGAACCCTAGTGGAGAAAGATATGGTGGGAGATTGTTCAACTTAATTCTTACCTAGATCTACACTATTGGAAAATCAACCCAAGCCTCTAAGAACAAAAAATATCAAGCCAGTTATTCTGCTCCCTTAATACATCGCATCTGTCTCTATACAAAACCAAAGGTCTTTTTTTTTTTTTTTTTTTGGTTGAAATTATGTTAGGCAGGCTGAATTATAGGTCAGGTTGATTTGGGTTGTGCTTTCATGGGAGTTTTCAGCATTACCCTACTGCCTGACTTGACCTTATGTGTAAGGTGCAGTTCTCATATCTTTGAAAATAAACACACTTTAAACAGCTATCAACTTTAATTTTCTCATATACTCACCATCATAGGTGACGTTCAAAAAAAAAAGGATCATTGTGGATAGTTTACTAATACTTGCATCTTGAAGCACCACTCATGCTTTCTAGTTTTAATTTTTCAAACACAGACTTATTTAATTTTAGCTTTTATCATTTTTTTTTTCTTTGAAGCCTTAATCTGCAGTTGATCTTACTTTTCCCCTACCAGGCTTCAGAGCTGCAGGCAACCATGATGGAAACAATGGAAGCAGTTGAGTTGGAAAAGCAGAAACATAACAATACTAGAATGGAAGCCCTTCCTCGCTTGGCTAAACTGGAGGTATAATATACATTTCATACTGTTTCCTTAATTTATATGGACTGCTATTCTTTCTTTATCATTCAAAGTCCATTTTATTAAATGAATATATTTGCTTCTGAATATAAACTTAATTTCAGATTGCAAATGCTGATCTTGCAAGGTCCCTTGCCATTGCACAGAAGAATCTCGAAATGGAGGTATGATGAATCTGATTCATTTTGGATTGCAAATTTATACCAATTTTATTGCTTTTGCAACTCTTGTACCACCTCCATTTGTTGCAGACACATGCCCAAACATTATATTAGCAATGAAATTGTTCTTTTCTTTTTTATGTGAATCAAAGGTCTTATGGATTAATGTAATTCTGTAGTAATCTCATAGGAATGGATTTTCTGATTGATGGTATATTTAGCTGCAAAGCCATTGTGATGTGCTGATGAAATATTCCTAGTCTTGCCAAGCCACTAAGGTGCTATTTTGTGGAAGGGAAGCAGTCCTGTCCCCCTTCACTTTGGCTTTCTAGTTTTTGATTTACACTTGATTTTGTGTGTTTACATGCATGCATCAGTTAATACGAGTATGTATGTAGTGTATACGTAGTGCATATGTGCTACATACGTACATGCATATGTATGTACATGCATATGTAGTACATACATACATATATATGTACAGACATATATATATAGTCTTTGTGTGTGTGTGCACACGATATTTTATTTGTGCATTTCTTGTGGACCAGAATAATCGGGTTGCAGCACTTCGACGACAATTTGAGTTGAAAGAAGTCACTCATGAAGGTTTGCTATCCTGATTTTGGTTCAGTTATTTGAATTAATGGCTTTTTTTTTTTTTTTAATATAATTTGTTTTAAAACTATGTTAGTCTGTTATAAGAGATGATAGGTGAGGCTTTATAAAAGAAATTGCATATGGTCTATTTATGTTGAGCTGGTTATTTCTGCATATGTTGCACATGAATTCGCTGATTTATTAGTGTGGATATCATACTATTGAAAGAGTACAAGTACAAGAATATGACTTTAAATGACTTATTTTTATTGAGATTGTCTAAACTAGGTGTCCAAAAAACCTTGAAAACAAGAAAATTATGACTCCTGCAGTCCTGCATCAAATGAATTCCACTGTAGAATACATGAATAGATATATCTTTAAGAAAATTTTAAATAAGAACAAAAATAGAAATAAAGCAGATGATGAAAAAACATGAAATTATCTTTTCCAGAATGAATAACCAAAAGAGCTCAGATTGCTTGATGAATGGAAAATTGTAATTTATGCATAGTAATATCCTATTAAGATTGTACCCTTTAGCAATCAAATGATTTTGTTTAGCCAGATAAATCAGTGTCAGTCCTCATGCCACAAAGGCATTGTTGATTTCCCTCAAAACTCATCCTTATTTGTCTGTGTGCTCTGGTAAACGAGACATGCCCACTCTTGGTTACTTGGTCCAAATTTATGCGAGTTAATATATGTGTATATGAGTTTAATATATGTAATAATATGCTTAGGTTTTCATATTAAAATTATGATCTAGGACTTTTATGTATAAATTGGATTTTGTTGAGGTTAAATATTATGATTATTGATTAGTCCTGTTTGTTGATGTTATGATGTAGTTCTGTACTTCTCTGTTTATTTATACGTTCTCCCTTCCTAAGATGCTTTTTCTATAGTATAGTCCTCTCGTGGTATAATTTTTTTTAAAGCCTCTGTTATTTGTTATTTTTATTTAACTATTTTTCATTTTTGGGATACTCAATTGGGAATGAAGACAATTTCTCACCTTATAAACCTTTCTACCATATTAAAATTTAAATAATTGTTTCTACTATAAGCCACAAATTTGTGAGGGGAAGCCTTGTCACAACGACTGAAGTTGCTCATCTGGTGACTTGTTTGAGATGTGGAAAGAGCCTTGCGCCCTGCACAAAGTGGGGGAAGGCTATATCTGTTAGTGGTTTATGTTTATTTTACTGGCAATATAGAGATACAATTCAAAAAAAAGCCTGTGAACAAATAGATTTTTTCCAAACTAAACACCTCCTAAAGAACTTTCACCTATGCTTTGCCTTCTTTTATTTCTTTTTACCCCTTTTCTATGATAGGAACTAGGAACCTTGAATAAAATCTAATTAGAAGCTTGAGAATTCAGAATGTATATGCAATAGACCAATGACCCTGGTAGTTAGCCATATATGATAGTCATGCCATAATTTCCTAACATTCATGGGTCAGTTTGCAACTTCCATAAAAAGTTTCATGCAACTGAATATCAACTTAAAGGCCTAAGGTTGATTTGATGTTACGATTGTATTTATCATTCTTATACAGCTTGTGAATTGAGTCATTGAAACTTGGTTTCTTCTTGTAGAACTCAGGAGGAAGATCTTCAAGGTTCATCAAACTGGAACATACCTAAACCAGGTGAGTTATGTTTTACGTTTGATAATCTTGATGCACATACTGTGGTGTGAATAGCAGTGCAGCCCTTATAGTGGGTTTTTGCTCTGCTAAAGCTCTTCCAAGCAAATAGTTTTTTCTTAGCCATTTCCTGATGAATTTGATTTGAATATTTGTAGGCTGCAGCTTCTAAAGGAGTTGAATTTGAACGAGAGATACTTGAAGCAGAGCACTCTCATTTAACTGATAAAATTGCTACATTGGAAGATAAGGTCAGCTTTGAAGTTTCCACATGTGTTGTAATTCTGTAAACATTAACTTGCTGTAAGATATTTGTGAGGTCCACCTATATATATATGTGATGCTTCCTTGGACGCTTTAAGATTTACGCATTTGAGTATTAGTTTCCAGAATCATATGGGTTGGTTTGTACTAGTATTTAAAAGTATATAGTTTGAATTTTGAACTTTGAACTCAAAAAGTTTGCGTAAGTTTGACTTTGTGCATGAGTCAAGGAAAGCAGATAATAATAGATATCGTATTTTTCAGTGTCATAGACAGTTGAAGCCTCTATAAGAAAGATAAAGAACATAAAATAATTTGGTGAGGAACTGGTCTTGATGTTGACTGATGCACTCAGTGCAGTTCTTATCAATGAGGAGCACTCCACCTTTTATCTTTTTGGTCAATATTTTCAACATAAATTTACTAGATATGTCTACCAAGAGTTAGGTTTAGAGGTAGGACTATTTTCAACTGTAAATTAATTGCAATAAAAAAATAAAAATAAAATCTGTTGATGTAAAGGCAAATTTTAAAATAAAATAACCTTTAAGATACAATTGGATTAAATATTTGGTTGATTATTGCTGAGGCCTACTAATGAATGAAAAATTTTACTCTGTCTATTTAAGCGTCCTTGAATATTTGACCTCATAATAAAAAAGGAAAAATAAAAGAAAAAGAGCAGAATTTAAACAGCTAATGCTTTATTGCACTTCAGCATTTTTTAGATTTATAAAAGGGTGACTTTACCCTATCCAAGAGTTTTAGCTGATACAAAGACAAAATGGCATGCTTTGGATGAATTTGAGAACTCTGTGCCTGGCTTAATAGTATACCAGTGGGAGAAGAGCCAAAAGTGAAAGGGATTATATTGCATCATATCTTTTGGAGATATTGAGATATGATGATCATGATTAGTTTTTTGGATTTGTACCCTCATTTCATTTATGGACTCAGCTGGATAACTGTGATAGTTAACCAAATACGGAGCTAATTAAAAAAAAAAAAAAAAGTTTAAGCAGCCTCCTGAAGGCTGATTATATAGCTAAGTTAGTCATGCTGAACATATACTTGAATTATTTTCTTATTACATTTAGGTAAAACCAGTGGATGTGTTTTTTATTTGTGTTACTCATCTAGGTTTACTTGATCTGTTTTTAGGCAAAGAAACTGGAAGAAAATATTGAAATGATAAGGAAGGATATAGAGGATCCGACAGAAGTTGAAACTGAGCTTAAGCGGAGGCTTGCTCAGTTGACTGACCATTTGATTCAGAAACAAGCCCAGGTGTGTGTTAAAACATCTTACCCAATCATGCTACCTTCAGTAATATAAGGATGCTTTATTTCATGTTTTCTTATGTTATGCAACCGTATATTAAACTGGGATGTCTTACATCTTGCATCTATGTTTCATACGGAGTGGACCATGTAAAAAATGTCAAGTGTTCATGTGAGTGCTTGAGGAAACAATTGGTGTTTCCTTA
The DNA here is from genome assembly GCA_947683625.1 of Mallotus nudiflorus. NCBI lineage: Eukaryota > Viridiplantae > Streptophyta > Magnoliopsida > Malpighiales > Euphorbiaceae > Mallotus > Mallotus nudiflorus. Next base: position 4,815,279 of record CANTUR010000049.1, on the reverse strand, counting down.
GCTCTAGGCCATCTCCAAGCCATAACTCCAAAACGGAGTAAATTTCACATCAAAACGACACCCTTACAAGGGAAAAAATTAACTATAGACTTCAAAGACGGGGAAGATGTCTTTACACCCTTGAGCCTAGAATTTTCAGCTTTCAAACTATTTTTCTTCTTTTTAATTTTTAGCTAATGCATTGTTCCATTGCCAAACTCGTGCCTAGAAATTTTCAAATTCAATTATTTTCACTGCCTCCACTTGTATGGAGTGTGTAAATCATTGACCTATTATTTTATTTTTAAAAATATATATATGATATTTAATCAGCAGTCATGGCAATGTGTTAGGATTCAGTCAACTCCTACACATTGAGGGTTGAAATCCTAGTGGGGTGGTGGGATGAGGAGATTTTTAAGTTGTGAGCGACCCCGTAACAAATTTTTTATATTGTTTCTGTCTTCCATTTCTCTATTCCTGGTTTCCTTTTGCAGAAACTTGAGTGGAATTTGTGTTGTCTATATGATTCTACTTTTGTTAATGGGAGTATCTTTTTATATTATTTTAGCTCTTTTTAGAGTTTCAGTCATTGATTTACCTTCTATAGTGCTATGCTTTTATATTATTCTGTCTTCTTCTATGCTAAAACTTGAATGCAAGATTCCTATGCACGCATTAACATTTTCTAAGACATCTATATCATTGTTTATAATCTTATATTATGCCTACATGATATAAATGCAAATTTTAACTATATTTAATTATGTTCATGTGTGATATTATTTCAAGTATTTATTTTAATGTTTGTTGTGTTTATATTAGATATGTATTATATTTAATTAATTTTAAAGAACATGACTATGATTCTTTTCTGGATCACAATTCACAAAATGTAGATTTTGATTCTTAATTTGGCAACTATGGATGGATGGGGTACTTACCTTGTATTGTTCAAGGTCCAATGTGCCTCTCAAGCGATAGAGGAAAAGAATACTCCTTTTTCATGGGGAAAATGGATTTGAATTGGCCTTGAAACAATTCAGAAGGGAGCAAAAATTTGTTTACTGCTTATATTTGGACTTCCAAATTACCAACTGCTATGGGTGAGGAGAGTTGTATGAGACAGGAGTGCAATTCCTTCATCTTCTTATAAATAACATTATTATTTGGGTTCTGTATTTTTTTAATGTTATTTTTATTTATGTGTATCAATAGGCCTGGCCACGGGCCGGTTTGAACCTGAAACCAGATGGGAGCTGGCCTGGTCAAACCCGGGACCGGATCTGGCCTCAATCCAGCCAAGAACTGGGGGGGTAGTTCAGGGCCAGTTCCTCTCTGATGGAACTGGAAAACTTTTTAAAAAAAATCATAACAGTTGGCCAAGCTGGAACCATGAACCAGAACCTGTCAAACCGAACCGTGAACTGGGGTTGGGCAGGGGGTCCAGTTCCACCCTTTGTGGAACCATGAACCAGAACCAGTCAGACTGAACCGCAAACTGGTCAGGCAGGGGGCCAGTTCTGGTCTAGTTCCACCCTTTGTGGAACCATGAACTGTGGTTCTGAATCCAAACCGGCCGGTTCACAAACTGTGGCCACGCCTATGTATCAAGGCCTTGAGAGTTGAATATTTAGTTATTCTTCCTTTTAATACAACTACCAAGCTGACTTATAATAGCTAAAACAATCATATGTTGGGGAAAGTGTGTGTCATTTGGTCATGAATCAAGAACATTACATTTTGGACAGAGTTGGTAATAGAAATATTTCAGTAATGAATGTGAAGGCAACATTACAAAATGCCTTTAAATTTCAATTATATTAATAGCAAAAATTAGCAGTAACCATGCACTTTGCAGTTTGTCATTTCAAGTCATGATATCCATTTTCAAGAAATTTTGGCAATGCTTTTTGCAATAATAAAATTTTTGCCTCTGCGTATTGGTTCAGGTTGAGGTGTTGTCCTCAGAGAAGGCAACTCTTTTGTTGAGAATTGAGGTTCATTTCTTTATCCTAGAATCAATTGTCAATGACTGAAATTTGGAAAATAAAAAGGACTACTAATGGAATATTGTAATGGGATCTATATGCTGTGCATTGAATCAACAGGCCATTTCAAGGTTGCTTGACGAAAATGAGTCAAATCCAAGGGATCTGGAATCAGGAACACAGGAGATGCCTAAGTCAAAGTTTAGGCCTTTATTTGAAGACAAAATTCGTTCAGGAAAGAAACACTTGGGGTCATTGCTTCAGCAATTGGATGCAATTTTCATGGCAGGTGCAGTGTTTGTGAGGAGAAATCCAGCAGCAAAACTGTGGTCATTGGTTTATCTTGTATGCCTCCACTTTTGGGTCATTTACATATGTTTATCGCATCCACGAGTGTCAAATGAGGGCAGATCTGGTGCTGTTATTTCATTGGAAAACTTCAACCAGACTGCAGGTATATAGTTTGTGCTTATGGCTTTTGATTTTTTATTTTCATTCTTTTGCCCCCAATTCCTTTTTTGCCTCAGCTTTTTCGAGATGGGCTGTATCACTGTGGGGTGTAACGTGCAGTGTTACCCCCAACACCTAATAAAACACTGGATTAGTATAGGGTTGTAATTATCTACATGTAACAGAGAAAAAGTAATACGATTGACGCAAATTTTTTTTATTGTTGTAAAAGAACAATGTTATTAGTGCTACTAGATGCTAACGGATGTCCTGGAAGTTATCAAGAGACTCCCTAGAGCGTATTACTGGGAAAGCTCCTGGTCCTGAATATATTACTGAAGTAGCTTTGATTTGAATGGTCAGGTCAGAAATAGATCACAACTATTGCAGATCCTTGATGCTCGGTGGAGAAGTATAATAATTTCTTAATGGTTTAAACAAATTTCTTACAAATTATAAAAATATAATTTTTTATTTTGCACACATATTTATATATAAGAAAATTATATATTTATAAAATGCTATGAAAATTATTAAAAAAAATTGATTAAATCATTAAGAAATCATTGATAAAATATTTTAGATATTATCATTTATAATTAAATATCTTAATTTATTATTTTTGTTATTGTAGATGGGTGCTGATTTGTCTTAAAAAATTACAAGTCAGAAAATGAAACTACAAAAACATTGCTTTATAGATTTTTAAAAAAATAATATGACCCAGATATCTTTTGTCACGCTGTTATTTTTAATAGCGTTATTTTTTTGTTTTTTGAACAACTAAGAGAGGTACAGTATCTATCACATGAACAACTAGACCACAAAGGGAGGATGTCATTTTTAACAGCGTTATATTGTTTTCCCATTTACTAATGAAAACTAATGACGTGAAACAAAGGTATCAACTTGTTATAGAACAAATCACAAGTTAGGAATTGATAAAAAAAATAAATAAATAAATAATAATACTTTTTGTACTTTTCCCTTTTATTTATAATATAGACATTACTACTATCCCGTAACAATAAATACATATAATAATATTCAACACCATATTAGTCTTTTATTAGATTTAGAATCAAGTCCAACTGCTGAAACTTGATCATAATAATTTATTAATTATTCAAAATAATCATTGGAGGTAATATTGCCCATGATAATATGGTGCAAAATAATAATAGACAAGTCTCTCACATTTAAACTTACTAACAGCTTTGTGAAAATGTGGAAAATATATATATATATACATGTGGTGATGTCCATGTGATATAATATGTACATGTAGTGAATTATAATTGGATGAAAAAACATGCAGCAAATTGAAGTGAGTCACAAATCCTGTTGGATGCACTTTGTGCTTGATGGGGCCACTGAATTGTAGCATCTGATGACTCTTGAATTGTTGTTATTAGACTTGATATTAAGTAAAAACCAATAATAGGGTATCTTGATGGAGGAAAAAATTACAACAGAGACATGAAATTGAGTTGCAAAAATTACTTTAAAAAAAAAAAAGAGGCAAAAAAAAGGCCGCAAGCAGTCATTTACATTAATCGCTTGAAGGGAACAGACTATAAACCAGAGCACCAGCATATAAAAGAATGAGGTTCTAACCCATCTTCAATCTGTTGCTGCCGTCTCCCGTGCTTGTTCTACACCTTGCACAAGTGTGAGTGCCTCAGAAACAATGCAAATCAGAACACAAATGTGAAATTACGTTTAGAAGCACATTCAAAAATCTAAACCGCCTTATTGTATTAGATTCTGTTGGGGTGGTGAGAGCCAAAAAACAAGAAATAAAGAACAATAAATTGGTCTTAAACTCTCTCACATTTTTCACTAACAGAGCTGCTCTTTGTATAGCAGCAATGTTACATGTTTAAGTAAAAATCATGCTTAAAACTGATACTTACACCGACTAGTAAGGTGTATTACCTGATTTTGCTGGTGTAAACAATCTACAACCATACCTACTAGCACATCACTAACTAAACTAGTTAAACAAACAAAAACTCAACTATGAAAGCTAAGTCTCATTAGCTTCAACAGCTTTATCATGTTTCTTGTACATATGAAATTTCCAAAAGGGAATGGGTGGTGTCCGGATAGCTACATAACTTCTCACTTTCCTAAAATTCAATATACCTTTAATTTCAAATTTCAATGTAGAGTGTGTAACTCAAGAACTATGTTGCAAAGACAGCACCGCTACAACAGCATGTCAGTTGTTCTGCTGGTAATTGCCAGCTTTAAATAGTTTACAAGATTTGTGTAGGCACTTAAGCAGATGACACTTGGCAATATGGGTCAGTGCTGCATAATTGCCATCTTTCTTCTTTTACTCAAAATAAAAAAATTTTGCATCTGACCTTCATGATTTCTTATTAAGCACAGGAATTGTGTTAGTCAGAGATGCAAATAAGATCAAGTTAATGAATTAAACATAAAAAGCATGTGCATTCAAAATCTCCAGCCAAAAAAGAAAGCAAAGGAAAGGAAAAGATGACATTTGCATGCCATGGACATGTATTTAAAAGAAAAAGAGTTCTCCCACCAGCAAAAGACAAATGGTGCAGATTTGAACTCCATATTTCTATTAAATTTCATTTTCAGATATAAAAGCTCTGTTAAAATCTGGTTCATTCCTCCATGGTTACATATGTAGAAAATACTATCCTTTTTCTAAACCAAGACTGCTGGCATGATGGTTTAGAGTTTCATGATATTTCTTCAAGTATGGGTTCAAGGTTGAATATAAAAATCTCCAGAATCTTATTCCCAAGTATTACAGGAAAAAAATCCAAAACCAAAAAGTGTGGCCACGATTTGTTTTAAATAAAAAAAGGTTCCTCCTCTGATTTCAGCATAGGTTTCACTTCTTCCTTGTATGAATTAGCAATGATGGTGTATGATTGGATTGGATTCAGAATCTCCACAAGCACCACACCTCTAATCATGGAGTTTAAATTATATTTGGTTGAAAAGGTTTGTAGCAATTCATGTTGGAAGAAAGATGCTTTGAGGATTTCTAAATTATGAAGGACATAAGATTTACACTCTTAAGTCAACCAAAGGAAAAAAAATGAAAAATGTTTTAAAAGATAGGATGGTCAGTTTAAAGATATTTAGAGAAAAGCTAACCAAGCGTGAAGAGAAAATATCTGCACCCAGGGTAAAAGAAGCACACCAAAACAACAGGCACCAGGAACAAACAAATGGGTAAGCAAGTTTTGCTGCCTACAATTTTATGCACTCCATTCCAAATGTGTTCCGTGAGAAGTTTACATGTAAAATAAGCACATTAAACATCATATATAAGAAATGCTAATGGGTCAATTTACACAGTAAGGAAACATAGGTTGAAAAACTGTATAGTAGTCTCACCATGTTGTCCCCTCCTGTGGAATATTACGACTATATAAAGGAAATTCAAAGAGGAAAGTTGTTTTGAACCATGAGGGCAATGTACCATACACTGAAGAAGGCAGTGGAATAAGAGGGCTGAAAGAGAATATGCAAGTTCATTTAGTTTGTCTGCCAAAAGTTCATATGTAACAAAATAACAAGCAGAGTAAAAGAAACTTTACCTAGTTGTCATCTTATACATCTTGTATGCAGCCACATTGCCATATTTCTTGTCAGCAGATTCCTGTTCTCATTCATTTTTTTTACACATTAGGCATTGGGAGACAGTGGTGAAGTTTTAACACTAACATCTAAAGAAATTGAAGCAGACCTCAAGCAATGGTATGCCACTGACAAAAAGAAGCAATAGTGTGAGAAAGACTGGCCCAAGGATAACAAGCCACTCAGCACCTTCCAGTACAGGAGCAGATGCCACAAAAATTCCCCACCAGAGGAATATCTGTACAGAAACTTCATATAAGTTCATCTTGATAGAGTGAAATGACAAGAGATCAAATTTAGCTTACAATGCAATACAGATATCTCAGCAAAACTCCAATATTCAAAACGAAAACTTCAGTGTACTTCCTCATCAAATCAGAAACATATATCACCTCATTTGCATTATAAGTATAAAGCAAAAGATGTTCAAGTAAAGCTCCTGTTCATCTAGATCAAGCATATAGCTTACAATATCCTGGTACCAATTATGTTAAAAGAAAAGAGCACCAATAACCTTTAAATATGGTTGTTGATTTTAATCACCAAATTCAGGTGCTTAGCGATATACTGAAGCAAAAGATGGTGCACCTATCATTGATCACACAGTCATGCCTCATAATGCATAAGGTATGCATTAGAATTGACATAGTTTAATCATTAAAGGTAGCCATGCACTACTTTGAAATTGCTGTTCTGAGCAGTAGCATTTGATCAGAATCTACAACAATGATTAAACAAACAAAAGTGGCACTGCTTCTAAAATAGCATCATTGAAATAAAGTCATAGGGCAAACCTCGCCAAAATAGTTTGGATGACGAGTGTATTTCCACAGTCCAACATTGCACCATTTCCCTCTGTTTTCAGGAGAGTTCTTGAACATCAGTTTTTGCTGATCAGCTGCAGCCTCAATTGAGAATCCCACAGACCACATAATCCATCCAATTATATCCCGAGCCTCGATAGATGGATTTCTGTCACTTGCATTAACCACCGTTACAGGTAAACTCACAGTCCACACCCAGACAGCCTGCAGAGAAGAAATGAGGTCTGTTATAACTGATAAATTATATTTCCAATGTCTAATTATACCCAACTTGAGCATCAAAGAATGATTACAGTTTATCTTAAGATAAAATGGACAACGATAAAAACCTGAAATATCCAGAAAATTGCTAATCTTCCCAAATTGCCACGCATTTCATCAAAGCGTCTATCCTCCCCCCACTGCAAGATCCTGCTTAGAGGATTGCATAATTAAATCATAAATAAAATCCATTAAAGGTAGCATTTAAGACTTTTCTGGAATCCATGCATAAATCCATAATCCACATATAGCATTCAAATGCACATTTAATCAAATGCCCAATATATATGCTCACAATAATACTGCTGATGAACCAACAGAGTTCACAATATATATATATTAGAGCTTATATGGGGCTGCATTATGGAGACTAAGGTACAATTAGAAAGTATTCTTTTTCACCCATCAGAAATAGTTATTTACAACCGCTTTATCAAACAGTTTTCGATGGATCTTTCATAGGCAGTAACAACTCCTAATAATACTTTTCCTAACTTTATAAATATCACATCTAGAGTCTGGACAGTAGGTCCATAGCATATCCACTGCAAAAAGTACCTCAGATTCCTAAACTGCTCTTTTTTTTTTTTTTTTTGGAAAAATAAACTGCTCTATTAATACACTGAACAAGATTAAACATTGCTCGAGAAAGGTCAAACAACAAACAGACAGTAGAGAAAGTAATAATTAACATGAATTGGTCGGGATGCCAAAAATATGTTGATCTCAAAGACTCATAAAAGTGCTAAGCCAAAAAAAAAAAAATACAAATTAATCTTCCAGAAATTGGACATATTTTATCAACTCATAAAACTGTCAGAAATTCTAATATCTGGAACCCATCATCGGAAGTGCATATCAAGTATAGAAGAGTGCATATGAAATGCCATGTTGTCAATACCTCATTAATAGAAACATTGCCAGGCGAAGACCCCATACAATTACAAGTATACTCAAGACTATCTGGAGAAAAAGAAAAAGAAAAAAGAGCAGCAGAATTATTATTGAGCAAAACAAAGTTCTATAAGAATTCGATTACAACAAACTGAATTCCCCATATTCGTCATAGTGGTAATAGGGAACCAAAAAGTACTAACTTAGAAATAAAATCCTACACAAATTGCAACAGACAACATAAGCTTATGAGGTAAATAGGAACTTACAACAGTGCCGCACACTCCACAGTATTAAGTGTTTCTAAGATGGAGAGAGTTAAAGTAGAATGTGTGTCACTTCTTCCATTAAAAATACATAGAATAAGGGAAAACGTTAAAAGATCAAATCAACCAATTTTTTTTTTTTTTTTTTGAGCTAAATAAAATAACATAAAAGAAACCAAAGCTTTACAGGAAGCTTGTGGAGAGCCATGGAAAAGATGACTATGGATGTCATCAAACTTACTCTTACTTCAAACAAAAATAAAAATCACCCTATTGGATAGAGGTAAACTCCACTAACTACTTCATTTTTTTTATTTTTTATTTTTTTTAAATCATCACTGTTTAATGCTAAAGTCACTTAGTTCATAAAGCAAAACAATATTAGTAGAATTGAACCGTAGAAGGAAATTACGATTTTAGTTACATCAATCCACCATAAACTAAAACGAAAAGCTGAAAAAAAAAAAAAGATGGGTACATATTATTTACCTGCCTGAAATGCCATGTCCCTTTCACAACCAGAGTCAAGATGGCAAGTATAACAAAATTGGTGCTTCCTGCAATGACAAAAATCAAAAAGAATCAATCTGTTACGCATAAACATTATGATCCCCCACTATCAAGAATCAAATTCCTGCCAATTATAAAAGCAAAACAGGAAAATTTATCGTATATTTCATTGCCGAGTTTTTGACTTGTTCAAGATGCCATTTTAACATTGTAAAAGAAATCAGTGTCTGAGAAACCCATCAACAGAAATCCCAAGAAAAGTAGAAAATCGAAAGAAAAAAAGTAAAGGGTGTTGAAAGAAAAGAGATTGATGATACCCGCAAAGTCAGTGACTTTATCAATCTTGAGAAGGGCAGTGATAATAAAGAATAGCAGCTGATATCCCACCTACACAACAACAGCCAACAAACAAAGGAACATAAAGAAGAATCTTTAAAACTTACTTAAAAAAGGAAAAAAAAGAAGAGAAGGGACTATTAGAGTTACAGTGACGATGGCAGTAAGAGCCAGAAAATGGGAGTCGATAACGGTTCCCATGTTTGGATAGGATAGGCACTCTCTTCACTTCTGTTCTGATGTATTGTTTATACGTAAATTCTTGTCTATTGTAAATGTAATGTAAAAATAAGTGTTTTATTTTTATTAATTAAATATGGAATTTAAATAAGAATTTTATAAAAATTTATTTATAATTTTAAGTTTTTAATTTTATTAATTTATTTTTTTATCACTAGTACAAGTTTTTTAATTTTCTATGAGTATTCCACTTTGATATTTAATATTTTTGTCACTTGACTACTTATAAGAAATTATAAAAATATTATATTAGAAAGTTAAATAAAATATTTTATTAAAATTTTTAAATTTATTTAAATAAATACATTTTATTAATAAAAATTTATTTATAAATAAATTTTATTTTTATTTAAAATAAAATAAAACTTTGGAAGAAATTGAAACAAATTCTTACCAATTCATTCAAGAAACAATTTTTTCAAAAAGAAATTCTTAAATTTATATGAAAACAAATAATTTTTAATTTTAATTCTTTAATCAATTAATTTAAATAATAAAAAGATTGAATGTTTAAAAAAATTGAAATTTAAACTTTTATATAAAAAATATTATAAATTAACTACCTTTAAATTTTAAAATATTAAAATTAATAGAAGTTAATATGATTACAGTTGATGAAAAAAATATGGTACAACATATATGGGTGTGCATCAATGAAGTTCGAACGAATTGAAAATTAATTTTTTTAAGAATTAAAAATTGAACTAAAACTGAAAATTTAAATAGGTAGGCAGTTTGATTTTTGAAAAACTGATTAAATAATAATAAGAAGAAGAAGGTATAATATATGGTAACTTTATTTTTTATAAAATAAAATTTACTTTATTAATAACTATAATTAGATTATTTAATACATTTTAATCCAACAATGATAAAATAAATAAAAATAAATATCATTTTAGAATAATCATAATAAAAGAAATTAAATTATAAAAGTTGATGGTAGTTTGGTGGTATTGTCTCTGCTTAAAATCGAACCAACCATGTCAAAAGAATAAGATGATGATAATAATAATAATAATAATAATTCAGTTTTGGATGGAATTTTATTTTGTCCAAAAATGAGTAAAAATAAAAATAAAAATCAAACTAACTTTGCTGATTCGATTCAATTTTTCGATTCCCACTTAATGGGTTTTGGTGGGAATTTGTCATCCATGTGTATATGTTGTGGCTGGGACATGAACAGCGTTGGAATCCAGTTGCTTGTGTGGAAGCATTACTGACCAATCAAAAATTTCTGTTTACATCAGTAATTTTATCAACCTAATTATTCATATTTAGCAAAATAAATAAAACTACTTTTTTATATTAGTTAACCCTATATCAGTTAGTCGGTTAATTTTTTTTAACCATGAACCTTTTTTTATATATATTTTTATACAAATACTAGCTAAAAAATAAATAAATAAAAAGTAATTAATTTATTTACAAAATTTATATAAACTAGTCAATAGTCTGCATACCGCATGAATTATCATAAAAATAATTGTAATACATATAGTATTTTGGTTGTTATAAAAAATGAATATAAATAAAAAATGTTATGAATCTGAAGTTTCCACATCGCTCGTACACGGGATTGTATGCGTGCTTATAAGTAGGGTCTGAAGCCTTTACTTGTAGACGCGTTTTAAAATCGTGAAGTCTTGAAGTACCAAAGTGGACAATATCTACAAGCTGTTTATAATAAAAAAAATTAATATCACATAATATAAAATAAAAAAAATTATTGATAAAGTTGTAGTTGTTATTGATAGTTCCAAAAGCATTTAGTACATCATGTATTAATTAAAGATCAATTTCACCATAATATATCCAAAAAAACAATTTATGAAAGTCCGATGCTCAATGCATGAAAATTGTATAAAAAACTACATAATGTTGTATATTAATTCAACTAACATAAAATAATTTCTATAAGTTTAATATATCATATATTAAAAAGATTTTTCCATAAATGTTTTGTCATTTAACCTGCAGTTTGTACTAAGCAAATCATCATTAATGATTTATAATAGTTAGCTTTTTAAAATGCATTGGATAGTGTATGTTGCAAAATTCCAAGTGGCAATCCTTTATTTTGGAACTTTATAGAATATGAAACTGAAAAATAAAGAAAAAAAATTGTTATAGGCCAATAAAATATTGTGAAACTAATTCAGTTATTTAATTTATTTACGTCCAATGGTTTGGCCAAAGTGTTGTTTGTCTCAAATCATGAATGAATTATATAATCAGTTTGGTATGGTTTCGATTCTTACTTTCAAATTTTTACAAATTTCGATTAAAATCAAAATTCATCGAATATATATATATATACATATAAAAGCATATTGATTTCAAAAATTACAACATTTTCAACATATTGCAATAATATACCTAATTTTAAAAGTTGACAAAACTAATCCAATTTACTTGCAATTACAACACAATTGCAATTTGATCAAAATTAATTACTGAACAGTACACGTGGAAGCTAAGATAGATTAACTCACCTCCAATTTAAGTGGGATCCGTTGCCATGACATCTAACCCTAGTAAAAGTTCAAAACGGTGTGTTTTAATTACGTCCCTCCACTTACATTGTTCCAGTGACTTGGGTTCTGATTTTTCATCGTATTTCCTAATTTTCTAGGTGGTGGTAGAGGTGGACGTCATGGATACAATGTCGTTCTGGCATTCTACGACTTCTGTCGCGAGAGACTTCTTGGGCTTTCTTCCCCGAGTTTGATAAAATGAAAATGGGATTTGAGAATTGTTTTTTGTTGGTTGATGCTAAGTGGAGGTGTGTAATTAAAACACATAATTTTGAATTTTTATTAGGATTAGATGAGGTGACAGCGGATTCTATTTAGTTGGAGGTGAGGTAGTCTACCTTAACTTTCACGTGTATTGTTTAGTAATCAATTTTGACTAAATTGCAATTGTGTTGTAAATGCAAATAAATTGCTAAATTAGGTTAGTTTTGTCAACTTTTAAAGTTAGTTATATAATTGCAATAAGTAAAAAATGTTGTGATTTTTGGCACCATTTGTGTTTGTGTATGTAACTCAATGATATATGTGCTAGTTTTGGTATGTTTTTTTTTTTTTTGGACAAGAGGTGGAGGGGGAGAGGAATTTGAATCTCTTACCTCAATAAGGAGTCGATCCCGTGATTGGAACTGAGTCAGTTCAAGATGGATAGTTCAACTTGTTTTTTAGAACTTGAATTCATAACTTTTGAAGATTATAGATACCACCCTTACAACTTGAAACTTACAACTTGAATCAAGTGGTAAGTGATATGTTTGCAGCATTGTAATTATGTATTTTCATTTTTTTTTTTTTTAACCATGAACCCTTTTTTATATATATTTTTATACAAATACTAGCTAAAAAAATAAATGAATAAAAAGCAATTAATTTATTTATAAAATTGATATAAATTAGTCAATAATCCGCACACAACGCGAATTATCATAAAAATAATTATAATACATATAGTATTTAGTTATTATAAAAAATAAATAAATTAATATCACATAATATAAAATAAATAAAATATTAATATAGTTGCAGTTGTTATTGATAGTTGCAAAAACATTTAGTACATCATGTATTAATTAAAGATAAATTTCACCATAATATATCCATAAAAACAATTTATGAAAGTCCGATGCTCAATGCATGAAAATTGTATAAAAAACTACATAATGTTGTATATTAATTCAACTAACATAAAATAATTTCTATAAATTTAATATATCATATATTAAAAAGATTTTTCCATAAATGTTCTGTCATTTAACCTGCAGTTTGTATTAAGCAAATCATCATTAATGATTTATAATAGTTAGCTTTTTTAAATCCTTTGGATAGTGCATGTTGCAAAATTCTAAGTGGCAATCCTTTAGTTTGGAACTTTATAGAATATGAAACTGAAAAATAAAGAAAAAAATTGTTATATGCCAATAATGCAATATATATAAAATATTGTGAAACTAATTCAGTTATTTAATTTATTTACGTCCAAGGGTTTGCCCAAAGTGTTGTTTGTCTCAAATCATGTATGAATTCCTATAATTTCCTCTCAAAGTGTTCTTGTCGGTTTGGTTTGGTTTGATTACGATTCTTACTTTCATATTTTTAAAAATTTCGGTTAAAATCCAAATCGACCGAATATATATATATATATATATATATTGATTTCAAAAATCACAATATTTTCAACATATTGTAATTATATACCTAATTTTAAAAATTGACAAAACTAATCCAATTTGATAATTTATTTGCAATTACAGCACAATTGCAATTTAATCAAATTTAATTACTGAACAGTACATGTGAAAGTTAAGATAGACTAACTCATCTCCAACTTAAGGGGGATCCGTTGCCACCACATCTAACCCTAGTAAAAGTTCAAAACAATGTGTTTTAATTAGGTCCCTCCACTTACATCGTTCCAGTGACTTGGGTTTTGATTTTTCATTGTATTTTCCTATTTTTTTAGGTGGTGGTAGAGGTGGACGTCATGGATACGATGTCGTTCTAGCATTCTACGACTTCTGTCGTGAGATACGTTTTCAATCCAGTGTTTATTTATTTTTATTTTTTTGTTGTCCAAGGTTTGATAAAATGAAAATGGGATTTGAGAATTGTTAAAATAGCTTTTTAAAATGCATTGGATAGTGTATGTTGCAAAATTCCAAGTGGCAATCCTTTATTTTGGAACTTTATAGAATATGAAACTGAAAAATAAAGAAAAAAAAATTGTTATAGGCCAATAAAATATTGTGAAACTAATTCAGTTATTTAATTTATTTACGTCCAATGGTTTGGCCAAAGTGTTGTTTGTCTCAAATCATGAATGAATTATATAATCAGTTTGGTATGGTTTCGATTCTTATTTTCAAATTTTTACAAATTTCGATTAAAATCAAAATTCACCGAATATATATATATATATATATATATATATATATATATATATATATATATATATATATATATATATATATAAAAGGATATTGATTCCAAAAATTACAATATTTTCAACATATTGCAATAATATACCTAATTTTAAAAGTTGACAAAACTAATCCAATTTACTTGCAATTACAACACAATTGCAATTTGATCAAAATTAATTACTGAACAGTACACGTGGAAGCTAAAATAGATTAACTCACCTCCAATTTAAGTGGGACCCGTTGCCATGACATCTAACCCTAGTAAAAGTTCAAAACGGTGTGTTTTAATTACGTCCCTCCACTTACATTGTTCCAGTGACTTGGGTTCTGATTTTTCATCGTATTTCCTAATTTTCTAGGTGGTGGTAGAGGTGGACGTCATGGATACAATGTCGTTCTGGCATTCTACGACTTCTGTCGCGAGAGACTTCTTGGGCTTTCTTCCCCGTTTTCTATGTTTGTTGTCCAATGTTTATTTATTTTATTTTTTTGGTTGTCCAGTGTTTGATAAAATGAAAATGGGATTTGAGAATTGTTTTTTGTTGGTTGATGCTAAGTGGAGGTGTGTAATTAAAACACATAATTTTGAATTTTTATTAGGGTTAGATGAGGTGGCAGCGGATTCTATTTAGTTGGAGGTGAGGTAGTCTACCTTAACTTTCACGTGTACTGTTTAATAATCAATTTTGACTAAATTGCAATTGTGTTGTAAACGCAAATAAATTGTTAAATTAGGTTAGTTTTGTCAACTTTTAAAGTTAGTTATATAATTGCAATAAGTAAAAAATGTTGTGATTTTTGGCACCATTTGTGTTTGTGTATGTAACTCAATGATATATGTGCTAGTTTTGGTATGTTTTTATTTGGACAAGAGGTGGAGGGGGGAGAGAAATTTGAACCTCTTACCTCAACAAGGAGCCGATCCCGTGATTGGAACTGAGTCAGTTCAAGATGGATAGTTTAACTTGTTTTTTAGAATTTGAATCCATAACTTTTGAAGATTATAGATACCACCCTTACAACTTGAATCAAGTGGTAGGTGATATGTTTGTAGCATTGTAATTATGTATTTTCATTTTTTTTTTTTTTTTTTTTATGAATGTTCATAAGTTTAGTTAAAGAAAAAATTTCTTTGTTGTTGTGAAATCGATCCCTAGCCATTTAAGTAAATTAAGAGACACATTGTCAACAATCCACTACAGGAACGCATGCTATTTATTTTGACATAATAATTATATGATAATTTCAACTAAGCAAAACCGACTGCACCTCCTCCTTTACACTTTGGTTCGGTCTTAAATGGATTAGCACTAAGAATGAGTATAAAATCTGAAAATCCTACCCATTCATCTAATCCTAGAAAAATTATTTTTTACTAAAATTTAAGAGCAAATTATATTTGAAAAGGAATTAAGAACAAATTATATTTTTCTCTCTAAAATTTAAGTTACAATCTCATCCCTTTTTTAAAAAAATTGAATATTTACATATTTTGGTTTTAATTCTATTAATATTTTAGTTTTTTCATTCAATTTTTCTTTAGTATATTAATAAATAAGATATTTTACTCCCTCTATTTAAAAAATGTTAACACTTTGATCCTCTTATTTTAATAAGATGAAATAATTTTATTTATTTTTAATTACTTATATTTGAAATCACAATTTTGACTAAAATTTCAACCATTACGCTTATATTTTATTAACATTTCAAAAAAATTAAATTATAATATTAAGAAATTCATTAATTTTTATCACTTTTACGATCTTTTAGAGTTAATATGCTATATAATTCTTTACTTTTAGATAAATAATAATCTCAAATGGAGAACAAATTAATGACATTAATTAAAAAAAATGAAGATAAAATAATTATTTTGGAGCAGAATTTGAAAAAGAATTTAGTGTGAATTATATTTTTCTCTCTAAAATTTAACTTAATTTACACACTCCTCACTCTTATTTGAAAAATGAATATTTACACATTTCAATTTTAATTCGATCAATATTTTAGTCTTTCCATTGAATTCTTTATTAGTATCTTAATAAATAAGACATTTTACTTTGTCTATTTTATAAAAGTTAACAATTTGATTCTTTTATTTTAATAAGATAAAATAATTGTATTTATTTTTAATTATTTTAAATTTGAAATCACAATTTTGACTAAAATTTTAACAATTACGCATGCATTTTATTAACAATTCAATAAGAAAATTAAATTTTAATTTTAATAAAATCATTAATTTTTATCAATTTTATTTTATACTTATTATTTTTTGTGTTTGATTATATTAATTTTATGTTCTTTTAGAGTTGATATGTCATAAAATACATTACGTTTAGATAAATAATAATCTTAAATGAAACAAAAATTAATGAAATTAATTAAGAATGAATATAAAATAAATTGATGGAAATTTGTATATTTATCAAAATTATAACTTGTTATTTGAATTAATGCCTTTATAAAAATATATGGCAATGCTTAAACTTTAATTAGTATCAAAATTTTAAAATTAAAATAATAAAAAAAAAGTTAAAGGAATAAATTACTTTATTTTATAAAGAGTTAGGTATTAATTTTTTTTTATATTCATAAAATAGAGAGAGAGTTAAATCTACTTTAATATAAAAGATTAGGCTCTTTCTACAATGCAACTATTTGTAAAAAATTACTTATAACATTGTAAAAAAATTATGTTTTTAACTTCAAACGTTTTTTTTTCTTCTACCCATTTGCGATTTCAGTCTCTTTTATGGTGCTTTAGATATAAATTTTTTTCATTTTCCTAGATTTAACAATTGCTCCTTTTGCGGTTGTCTTAAATTTTCATTGTTATTCGATTCAAGAATCATTTTAATTGGTTACCCACTTGTGGTCTTGTAATATATACAGCTTTATGATGACCCTGCATCGAATTATGCCATCTCTATGGCTTTCCATGCCACTCAGGAGCTCTATCGATTCATACCTATTCCCTCATCAATCATTGGTAGCTCGATTCCTCTATAATGGCACTAACTAAGAAGGTGATACACTTGTAAATGTTTTCCTTTTTGGTTTTTTTTCTCCACCACATCCAAACACACTATAATCGTTTGATCACTATCAACTGTAGCACATGCAATAGATCTCTTTTTCTTGGTTTCTTCTATCTTTTCAATCTTCTCAATCTCTATAGTGTATGTGCTTTCATCGGTCTTTTCGATCTCTTCCTCCACCATGTTGATGCTTTCATCGACATTAATTTCTTCATCATCAATAATATCATCAAGGTCTTGGTCCTAGTCATGGTCCATGCATTTCTTCTTCTTATTCTTCCTCAAGAGATTTATTTGATTAATAAAAAAATAGGTTCAAAAAATTATTTCAAGGGATATTTTCTTGGAATGAAATGAGATTTGTGTTTAAATAATTTTTTTTTTTTTTGTATTTGTTCTAGATTGATTGCATTTGGTGATTGCTTAATTCGATCATTTTGTCCTAGATTACTTACTTTCAGTTCCTCGAACAGGAGCCTCTATCATTGTGGAAAACTACAAGAAGCAAAAAACGTATTTAAGAATTATGAAAGATTGTTTACTAAATCCAAGGGAGGACATTTATGAGGCACTAATTGCTGGCTACATTAAGAAGAGTGATAAGAAAAAGGCTCATCACTTTTACAATGAGATGATTTATAAAGGATTAAAGCCTTGTTGCTTGTATGATTTTGGTGCCACTTGATAATTCATTTTTAGGAATCTTCGAATCCAATCAATCAAGAAGAATAGGGTGAGCGGTGGGGGAGATCGCCACAAAAACTTTGATACTTAAGTTAAAGAGGGTTGTAAGGAAAGATATTGTATGTCAAAGAGATGAAGTGTGTTATGAATGTGAGAGAATATGTTAGAATGAGTATAATGAATGACAATGAGGATTAAAAGGAGTATATATAAGGAAAACTTTTACCGAAATCTGTCTTGATTTGGACTTCCTACTAATGAGGAACCTTGTCCTTATAGGACTCATATTGCTATTTAGTTAAGGGTTGAGTATCATTTTCTCTTTAAACATCCTTTGCTTGGAGAGCAATGATTCTTATTAGAATATGATTATGAATATGGGGTATTAGATATGACTTAGAAAAAAATGAATGGCTTTAATCACAATATAAGAAGAAAAATTTATAGATTCTCATATATAATAGAAACACTTTTTTTTTGCTGGAATGAATATAACTTAAAGAAGTAAGAGCATTAATGCTTTCTTTGATGCTTTTATGGATTCAATAACAACATTGGAAAAATTTGTAAAACAATATAATAAAGTAGTAGATGGTTGTTTTAAAAAGCAAAGGAGAGAAGATTTTTATTTAAGAAATAAGTCACAAATTATGAAGATTGGGTCCAAAATAGAACACCATCCAGTATTAGTTTACACAAGAAATTTTTTTAATATATCGTAATAGTAGCTAGTGAAAAGAAATCATTTTAAAAAATAAAAAATTGAAAAGAGTGGCTCTTATTACCGATGTCAAGTGATGAATTCTTTTGATTCTCATGATAGTTTTATTGTTTCTTTAGGTTTAGATTCAAAAGTTAGTAATTGTTAATGTTAACTTTTTAAGTTTATGGCCATCTTATACAGACATTTATTACTATTTTTCAACTTAAAAATATTGAGAGATTTTAGATAAATACATATTGAAGAGGTGGACCAAAGAAGCAAATATGAGCATTGAACATGTTTGTGATAAAGGATAAGTTCAAAAGGTTGAAAATAATGGGACAAAATCTTTATGGATTATACATGTGTGTCGCTACATGAATCGGTTATGTCATTTTGTTAAAAATTCAAAAGAGATTTACAAGTTTATTTTGAATCATTTAAAACAAATGGTTAAAAAAGAATCAGCAATGGAAGGACAAATACTCACCAATGAAAAGAGCAATAATTTGAATTTACCTATTAATTGCAGCTAACATGAGTTGAGAGATATTCAACTTATTAATCCTCTTATCTCTTTGGAAATTAATGATTTTAATACCTTAAAAACTAAAGGCAAAAAGAGAGGAGCAAAGCCTCATAGTGGAAGATTTAAGAGCAGTCTTGAATTGTCATTGTAGACAGTGGGGTTTAGTGTGCATCCAATATTTTAGCAATCGCGACACTGTTTAGTCTCAGGGCCTTAGGGAACACACTACTATGTCACAAAGTCATAGCGTAGAAAAGAGGAGTCGCCACCCAAGGTAATAATTGGGATAATTTGATTAGTGGTATTCGATTCTCTAAAAGAAAGTTAGTACCGCAATCAGGAGATTCTGGAAATGGAATACTAATTTCTTTTAGTCTCGTGTTCATTTAGAATAATTTTATAAATGATTATTTCGTCCTCTAATTACATGTAATTTTATTTAAACCCTATTTGACATTCATCTAACCCTAGACATCTAGTCAATAAAATTACACATAAAAAATGCACTCAAGATTGTGTTGTCCCTAAGTCTACACTATGTTAATTTTAAAAAGTTAGCTAGATTTACATTTTATTTACAAGTGAGAAAGGGACTGAAGGTGGGCTTACATTTTTTATTAATTAGTGAGCCTATATTTATTTATTTTAGTTTATCTAAGGAATGGGCTTGAGTCTATTCAATTTTAAAGAAAAGTTAAATTAATGGGCCTAAGTCTAACTTGATTTTATTTTAAGTGAAATGTGGGTCTAGGTCTATTTATTTTAAAAGAAATGAAATTAAGTGGGTTGAGCTAAGTCTAAACAAGTTTTAATTAACTAAGTGGACCTAAAATCTAATTAACCTAATAGGCCTAAATTGATTTTAATTATTTAAAGCCCTAAATCATTTTTAAGTCTATTTAAAGTGAGTTGGACCTAAGAGTGGGCATGGGGCCCAAAATAATATAAAAACCCAAAAATACAACCTAAAACAAATAAAACATAAAAAATGATCAAACAAACATTTTAGTGATTTTGTAGAAACCCTAAAT
The DNA here is from genome assembly GCA_947683625.1 of Mallotus nudiflorus. Taxonomy (NCBI): domain Eukaryota; kingdom Viridiplantae; phylum Streptophyta; class Magnoliopsida; order Malpighiales; family Euphorbiaceae; genus Mallotus; species Mallotus nudiflorus. The sequence goes on along the minus strand of CANTUR010000049.1, from coordinate 4,794,950 downwards.
CAATTATTACATGCAAACCCTAAATTAAGCTACTATCACCATTGATCTTAATTTATTTTTACTTAGTTGAACCTAATTACTAATTAATTTTAAACGCAGAAAATTAAATCTTTCACTATTACCACTACTAGGGCTATTACAAACTACGTAAAAAAATTAAAATTAAATAATTATACACCCATGAATTAAAATAACTATACAAGATACCAAAATGCAAAATAAAGATATAAATCCTAAGTTCTACTAGAAAACAACACAGGTTCTTCCATGGCATTCCATGGACCTTTTGTTCGTCTAAACACAGGCAGTATCCTCCTCAATCCACATTCACACATCAAAATAAAAACACATAAATAATTAGATTAGTAGTGAAATTGAATAATCAAAATAATAACAAAATAAAATAAAATCACAAAAAGAAAAAAAAAGAAAAAAAAATGAATGTTGTGCATATGTTTTGAGATAGCCCCTCAGATTGAGATTGTCACCGTTGTTTTTAACTCATTGTTTGATTCTGGACAGAGGCTCAATTGCATTCCAAACATATAATGTTATTTTCAAAGCTTTAAAGAATAATGTCAAGAAATTAGAGTTTTAGATAGGACAGAAGAAATCAAGATTTTCTTGCACAGTAGGATTTTATCGCGCAGTTCTTTGGATGTTTTCTTTTTTTTTTTCTTATTTTTCTTTTTTTCTCTCGCTGTGTTTTTTTTAGCCTCTTTGTTCATCCGTCTCCCCTCTTGCACACATGCAAACTCTGTTTTTAAATGCAGAGTCTGCTTGTGTACTAACTTCCTCCTTTGGAGGAACAGAATATATCTGATAGTGTTTTTTTTTAATTTCAAAATTTTCTTACGCATTTTGAACACGTAAAAAACTTATCAAATAATAATAATGACAAAATTTAATTTTTAACCAATCAAAACACTAAAAAAAATCGATAAAAAAAAAATGAGACTTTTTAACGTATCGGCATTGTGTAATGCTGATCAACATTACACAATGCCAGTCGGCATTTTAAATGCCGATCCCTAAAATTTTTTTAACTTTTAATTACCAAAAGACCACTAAAAAATTAACTTCTTTATAATCAAATCCTAAAAAATATTATAATTTAATCACTAAAGTCCAGAAAATCGACAACCGAGTTCAATTTTTGAATAAATTTCATCATAGGGGCTTATGTCATAATTGTGCACAATTACATCCTGAAATTGGGTGCTTACAGTTGCCCCCCTTTGTTGTTGTTTACTTGACAAATTGTGGCAAAATAATAAAAATACACAATTTTGAAGAAAGGAATTAGGACACTTAATTGTATCCTAAATGATAGATTAATGCCTAAATTATTAAGCAAGGTGTAATGTTTGACAAGTCTCACTATATTTCTTGCTGAACGTCTAGTGGACTTTGTGCAAATGAGTTTCGCTATATTCCCTATGTGACGTTTAGCAATGATAAATTGAAAACTTGCTATAGTTCATGTGGAATGTCTAGCAATGATGAATTTTATTATATTCCCTGTGGGACGTTTAACGATGCACACTATATTTCTTATGGGACGTCTACTGATGATAAATTGAAAACTTGCTATAGTTCCTGTGAAACATCTAGCATTGATGAATTTTGTTATATTCCCTGTGGGACATCTAATGATGTACATTATATTCCTTGTGGGACGTCTAGTAATGATAAATTAAAAATCTTCTATAGTTCCTGTGGAATGTCTAGCACTAATGAATTTTGTTATATTCCCTATGGGACGTCTAACGATGTATACTACATTCCCTATGGGACGTCTAGTGATGATAAATTAAAAATCTGTTATAGTTCTTGTGGAACGTCTAGCACTTATGAATTTCATTATATTCCCTGTGGGACGTCTAATGATGTACATTATATTCTCTGTGGGACGTCTAATGATGATAAATTGAAAACTTGTTATAGTTCCTGTAGAACGTCTAGCACTAATGAATTTTGTTATGTTCCCTGTGGGATGTCTAATGATGTACATTATATTCCCTATGGGACGTCTAGTGATGATAAATTGAAAACTTGCTATAGTTCCTATGGAACGTCTAGCACTGATGAATTTCGTTATATTCCCTATGGGACGTCTAAAGATATACACTATATTCCCTATGGGACGTTTGATTTGGGCCTCCGGATTTACGTATTTCATTACCGCACTTCTAACTATTCAAGGCTAGTCTGACCGTTACTCTTTATTTGCTTTAATTGAGCGATGGATGGATACTACCCACACTTTTCATACTCGTGTGGGTGAGCTAACCGTTTCACCTATGAGTTTCTCTGTTATCACCAAGATTACCTTTGGAGGATCCCCAGTTTCATTTCATGTCAACTATTCTAGTCTTCCAGATCATGCATAGAGTCAGTACGTACCAGATTTGATCAGGTTCGCTCCAGCGTGGAAGAATCAAAAGTTCTTCTTTTATCCTTAGTTTAGGGATTCAGATGCCTTCCTACTTCTACTCCTTGTCAGATTGTCCATAAGGTGAGGTGTTTCCTTTTGATATTATTAGGCACGACCCTCTTTTTTGAGACCGGTCATGAGGTCAGTATTGCTCTATTTGGTCCTCTTTGTGGCTTGGATCGAGTTGCCACACTAGATTGGGGATCTACTGTACTCTCTTATATTTACTATAGACTAGACATTGTCTGTAGAGGTGTTATCACGATGTGTGGCTTTTGGCACGTCTTGCATGTATGTTCTCCTTCCTTTGATCTTTATAGTCTTATTTTTCTTTGCCTTTTTCTTATATGTTCTCTTTCTTCTAGATCTGAAGTATAGAGATCGGGCTAATTTGAGGCTTTAACACTATCAGTTCTGATAGGACCTTTCCTCTGATGATGAGATAGGGTTCTTCCCTCCTTGCTAGTAATAGAAATACTTTGCGGACTTATCATGATCAGCTGAACACTGTCGAGTGGCACCTAGTAAGAAAAAATAAAATCATTAGTATGTTACAGTTTAATAGAGATTAGACTTAATTTACATAAATTATAGATAAACCCTGATTGGTTGGAGGGTGCTAAGGACATCCAGCAACATGATTTCATGGCAGCTACATTTCGCCTTTAGCCTATGAGGATCTTTCTCTCTGGTTATGGCTATTTGATGTGGTATTTAAGGGAGCGAGTGTATCACTGGTCTTCTGGCCCTTCTCGATGTCATATTCCATCTAATGTCCCTTCCTCTATGCTCTACAGTTTGCATCTTATAGGTTCAGAGCTGAGGGATGCACTACAGGGATATGCTGCCTCAGATTTTCTTGAGTGTTCTTGACATTATCAGCAGTTTATCCATGAGAGCCTCTTGGAGCATGTTCCCATTGACGATGATGAGGTAATTCTTCGTTATTTTAGCTTCTACTTCTAGAACCTATGAATCATTCCTTCTCTTTACAGTTTGAGGAGGTTTGCTATTCTATTGATGCGGATGAGGAGACTGAGATTGCTCCTGAGATTGAGGTTATTCCTGATATTGAGAGTCCTGAGCCCAGACCTAGTCCTGTTCATCATACTCAGCATGTTGGGACTAGTCAAGATGGTGCTTTTATAATTATTATCCTTGGTGATATCTCACTTCCAGATAGGTCCATGTTCTACTGGGCTCCTACTGTTCAGGCTCCTACTGTTCAGACTCCAGTCGAGCAGCGGATGCATTTTAGTGATGCTCAACTTTCTATCTTTTCTCCCACAAATGCCTCTCATATGAGTTTTTCTGACTTATTTCCTGCGTAATCTATGCACTCGACACTAATGTTAATAAATTTACAAAATAAGTCCCTCAGACACAGGCGAAATATTTACATAGACTCGCCTTATCTCGGAGGTTATTCACTATACAGGTTACAAATAGTTGGAGGGTAAGTATATGTATAATAAAGATGCAAATGTATGCATGATATGCATGAAATGCACATGATGTGTTTTCTATGTGTATAGAGTTACTCGAGCAGTCTGGATCACGAGATTAAGATGCTTCGCCAATAGCTTGTAGGTTTGGGCATTGATCCTTACAATGCTAGGACTTCCTCTATCAAATCTCCGGACGTCTTTCACTATGATGACACTACCAAAGGATGGAGCCCATGGCCAAATTTTAGAGCTCAAGATGATTGATTTAGGCTATTGAATTTTTCTATCATACTACTGTGTTTTGAATTCTGTATTGTTTGTATACACTTTGTTGAACTAGTCTGTGTCTTAATTTAACCTTAAATTAGAATTTAATTAAATGGATAAAGATTTTAGATAATAAAGATAATTATATAATTAGGATAATGATAATTAGATAATTATGCTATTTATCCTCTATCTCTATCCATTTATCCTTATCATTTATCATCCATTATCTCTATCCAGTAGAGGAAGCCCAATTCCATCCAAATTCAACTTCTCTTTTTATAAAAGGCTCATAAAAGAACCAGTTTCACTATCCCTTTCTCTCCATTCTCATCATGACTCAAGCTTCTCTCTAATTGATGAAGAAATTTCTCAAGAGCTTTAATGGTGATTACTAGAATAGGCTTTGACCTTTTCATCTCATGCCTTAAGATCTTTTCAACATCTGAAGATAAATGAAAATTTCTTACATGCTACTGTAATGTTCTGGAGCTTAAAAGATCATTTCTTCAGGTTTAATGGCCAGGAGTTGTGTCCTGTGATTGAGGAGTTTGCTGTTATCCTGGGGTGCTCATTGGACTCTACTATTGCTATTGCCCTGCCTGATCTAGGTGTGCAATTCCCTGATAGGCTTGTTGTTTTCTTCGATATGCCCCCAGGTAGTATTCATCTTTTTTCCCATAACTTTGAGACTATTAATCTATCTTCTTTAATTACTACATGTAAGACTAAAGGCAAGAACAATGCTACTTGGATTAGAATGGTCGCTTTATGCTTTTACGCTCAATTCCTCTTGGTCTCTTCACACAAAGATGCTGATACCAGAATTATAAGTATTCTGGAGCAAGTGGAAGCTGGGTCTAACCCTATGCCAATGATTTTTGCTGAGACCATTATTGGGTTGGACAACTTCCAAACCCATTATCGTTTTTCGGGTAGTTTACTTCTCCTTCAGGTGTGTAACCAAATTTTTTTTTTGCCTTAATTTTTGCCTAAGCTGTCCTTTCGGATTTTCAACTTAGCAAGTTTGGCCTTACTTTTGCCTAAGTCACCCTTTTGGGTTTTTAACTTAGCAGACTTCCCATAACTTTTGCCTAAGTCGTCATTTTAGGTTTTCAACTTAGCGGGCTTTCATTTTATTTTTTTGTATTTTTCATATCTAGTTATAAGAGAGGTTGAGCTTGCTTGTTATTCCTGCTAATTCTTCATCTTATTAACTCCATCAACTGCAATCTCATCCATTGAAGGTAAAGGACAGACACACTATGGACCAATGGGTGAATTGGTTACAAGGCATTATAAATCTTGAGATTACATGGACTTGGCCTTGGTGGAAACTGAAGTTTGTGACCCTCAATTTGTATGATCACTGTGTTCCAATCCCAAGGCTGCACTTCTTGACTTTCTTTTCTCCGTCCCGACTTTATCGTCAGTATGGACGTCCACAATTCATAGTCACTATTTTGACTGACTTTGAAGGCTTTCCTCTCAAACAGGATTTCTTTGATAGGATCAAAAGTTTATGGCCTCGTAGGATTCTTGAGCGAAATATACACTCAGATGCTGATAAAGCTATTAATGACAATTACAGGACTTGGGTTGTGGTACAAGCTACTGAACCACTAGGATTTTCTAGGTACAAGAGGACTCAGGCTTTACATGAAGAGTCATAAAAGAAGAAGCAAAGACATCATTAGGAATTGGTCTTATATTGCTGATTTTAAGCTTTCATGTTTTTTTTTCCTTTCTAGTACTTATGCATTTTGAATAAAATAGAACATGCAATGCTAGAACTAAAATTCAATTTCAATATCATTCATTAATGAGGGCCAAAATGAGTACATTTATTACATCACATGATATAACTCTTATTATCAACTAGTTCTTTTGAATTTTCTAGCTGAACATTTTTCTCTCACTAATTTATTTGCCCTAATTTTTGCATGACTAGCCCTTTGTGGATTTTCTAGCCAGCAGGACCATCTCTTTTATTTTTATTCCCTAATTTTTGCTTGCCAGTCCTTTATAGGTTTTCTGAGCAGCAAGAATGTCCTAACTTTTGCCTGACAAGCTTTTTCAAGTTTTCTAATCAGTAGACTTTATTTTCTTTATACTACTTTTATTTTATTTTTACAGGTAGTATTTCTTGAGGCGATTTAGGTTAACAAGCTCCATGAATTCATTTCCTTCTAGATCTAATATCTTTGTAGGTCCTTTAGGCAAAATTGATTTGACTAAATATGGTCCTTCCCAGTTTGGTCTGAACTTCCCTCTTGGATCAAATACCACTGCTTTGGACTGTTTTAACACCATGCCCTGACTTTTATTTTTCCAAGCTTCACCTTTTTATTGAATGATCTTGCTATCCTCCTCTGGTATATTTGAGTATGAAACAAAGCATTCATCCTCTTCTTGTCCAGAGATACAAGATGATCATACCTCTTCTTTGCCCATTCACTCTCAGGAGTTTTAGGTTCCATGACTACTCTCAATAATTTAATCTCTATTTCTATAAGTAAAATAGCTTCATAACCATATACTAAGGAGAACAGAGTTTGCCATGTGGCTATTCTAGTTGTAGTTCTGTATCCCCATAAAGAAAAAGGAAGAAACTCATACCAATCTTTATAGATCTTAAACATTTTAGAGAGAATTTTCTTGACATTTTTATTAGCTACTTCTACTGTTCCATTAGCTTGAGGGCAATATGGTAAAGACTTATGATGTTTAATCCTATACTTCTGTAATAATTCTAATGTTTTTGCTTAAAACTGGATGCCATTATCTGTCACAATGTGGTGTGGAACCCCATGTCTATAAATAAGGCTCTTCTCAATAAATTGCGCCATCTATTTTGCTTTCATAGCATTGAAGGACTCAGCCTCTACCCATCTGGAAAAGTAGTCTATTGCTACAATTATGTACTTATGCCCATTTGATGTTGTTTGCCTTATTTCTCCTATGATGCCAATTCCCCAGGCTGCAAAGGGCCAAGGTGACGATAAACTATTAAATACTATAGGAGGAAGATGGTTAAGATTTCCATAGGCCTGACACTGATGGCACTGTTTCACCATTCTGATACAATCCTTTTCCATGCTTATCCAGTAATACCCTTGTCTGAGTATCTTCTTAGCTAGAATCATCCTATTCATATAAGAACCGTAAGCCCCTACATGAATCTCTTGCATCACCTCTTCAGCTTTATCCTTTTTGAGGCACCTAAGCTGTGTCCCATTCAGTATTCTTTTGTATAATACCCCATCATGACTCACATAGTTACGTGCGAGAACACAAAGGGCATATTTCTCTTTTGAAGTCACTTTATCTGGATACTTTCCTTCTTCTATAAACCTCTGAAGATTATAAAACCACGATTTCTCTTCAGGCCCTATTCGAACACTCATAATCTATTTACCCCTATAACATGGAGCTCTTAATCTCATGATTATTAAAGGCTTCATAGTTAACCTTGTTACACTATCCCACATCAAAGAGAGTGTTGCCAATGCATCTGCCATTTAATTGTCATCTCTTAACAAATGGATGAAGAGACATTTATTAAAAGTTTTCACTAAAGCTTTCAAATAGTAGAGGTAGGGCTTCAACTTTTCCTCTTTTTGCCTGGCTAATCACTAGCATAAAATCCCTATAAACTAACAGTTCCTTTATCCTAGTTGCTAGAGCTGCTTCAACTTCATAGGTACATGCTTCATACTCAGCCATATTATTAGTCACCTTGAAATCTAATTTCTTGTCCATTAGTATGGTCTATCTTTATGGCGTAACAAAAATTACTCCTAACCTAACTCCTCTATTATTTATAGCTCCATTAAAGTAGAGTTTCCACTCATGAGGTTCTACCACTGCCAAATTCTTATCTAGAAACTCTAAATTCCACTGTTCATCACCCTTGACTACATTTTGAGCAAAGAATTGTGCTACTGCCCTTCCCTTGATGACCTTCATGGTGATGTACTCTACATCAAACTTAGTTAGAAGTACTAGCCATCGAGACATCCTTCCAGTCAAAATAAGCGCCTGAAATAAATACCTTAGAGGATCGATATTTAAGATTGCTTGGACCTTATAGGACTGAAAATAATGCCTCAATTTCCTCATCACCTAGATCATGATTAGACACGTCTTTTCTACCAAGTCGTACTTTTCTTCATATAACAGTAACTTTTTACTGAGATAATAGAGCGCATGCTCTATCCTTTCTAGTCCTTCTTGTGTTAACATTGCCCCCATTACATTTTCTTTTAGGGCTAAATACAAGATCAATGGCTTACCTTGCCTCGGTGGTTTCAATACAGGCGGATTGGTAAGATACTCTTTAATTGTTTCAAATGCCTTTTGATAATCATCATTCCACTCCACAGGCTGACTTTTCCTTAGGAGTTTGAAGATAGGGTCATAAATATTAGTAAGCTTTGCAATGAACCTACTAATATATTATAACCTACCAAGGAAACCTCTAACTTCTTTCTCTGTCTTCGATGCCGGTATTTCCTAAATAGCTTTCACTTTATCTAGATCTACTTTAATTCCTGTGTTGCTAACTATGTGCCTTAGAAACTTTCCTGAAGTAACTCTAAAAATGCATTACTTTGGATTGAGCCTCAGATTATACCTCTCAATTCGAGCTAAGAATTTTTCCCAAGCTTCGAAATGTCCTTGACCATCATGTCATCCACATACACCTCAACCTCCTGTGCATCATGTCATGGAAAAGAGCGGTAGTTGCCCTTTGATAAGTTGCACATGCATTTTTTAATCCAAAAGGCATTACTTTATAACAGTATGTCCCCCATTCTGTAATGAAAGTTGTCTTGATCTTGTCCATGACTACCATCATTATTTGATTATAACTAGAGAACCCATCCATAAAGGAGTACATCGCACTTGACACCGCACTGTCCACTATTACATCGATATGAGGTAAAGGGAAGTCATCCTTAAGGCATGCTTTGTTTAAATCCCTGAAGTCAACACATATACACACTTTACCATCTTTCTTGGATACCGGGACTATATTTGCTAACCATTGAGGATAATCAACTACTTCTAAAAAATTAGCCTGAATTTGTTTAGCAATTTCCTCTCTTATCTTTTCAGTCCACTCCAATTTTAGCCTGCGTAGTTTCTGCTTAACAAGTTTAATTTTTGGATAAGTGGGAACGTAATGCTCTGTAATTTCCTTATTTAACCCTAGCATATCCTCATAAGTCCAAGCAAATAATACCTTTATTTTTATTAATATTCTCTCAAAATTTTTCCTCTCTTTAGGAGTTACCTCATATGATATATAAATGTTCTTTGGATTATCATTTGTGCCCATGTTAAATGAATCAAATTGAATTGAATTAATGTCAAACATGCATGAATGATCTAAATTATAATGCACAGAACTATCAGGATGCACATCAGACAAGTAAGCAAAACCAACATTCATATTATTGACCATGGAAAAAATAGAATTTTCATCCACAAACAGACCGGATGTTATTACATTAGTTTCATCATAAAAGACATCAACAAAACTATCACTAATGACAGTAGCTAAATCCTAAGGTAGCTCATCTTCAAGTGGCAGACATAGCAGCTCTTTAACAGCAGCACTACCCATCCTCTCAATTGCTAGTTTCATCACTTCCTCTTGGTTGTCCTTCACCAGATTCTCCAAAATCTGCTTTTTGAAGATCTCAAACCCAGGGACATCTACTCCAGCAACACTGACTGATTCCTTGGCTCCCAAATAGTATTTGCCTTCCCCTGGCTTAATGAAGATTTGACTTAAAGGACCAACTTTTGCATAAAGCTTCCTCTTTTCTGCATTGAATCTCTTCCTTGCCCTTCTACCTTTTGGCTTTGCTTCCCCTGTAAAACCCAATCTTGTTGTGTTATCTTGATTTTTAAATCCTGGAAGTTCTGGACTTCCTTGTTCATTCTTCCTAAGTCCTTGTCCAAGCCGGTAATTCATGCTGTCCATCATTTTTGCTACTCTTGGATCCATTTCAGTCCCATTAAATATCCCAGTAATCTGGAAACTAGGGGGTGCATAAACTTGTTTCTGTTTATCCAATATGGATGCCACAGCAGCATTGGTCCCAGCTTCTATAGTCACAACTTCTCCTTCATAAAGGAATTTTATCTTTTGATGCACAGTTGAGGGTACCCCTCCTAATGCATGGAACCATGGCCGTCCCAACAATAAGGCATAAGTGACTGGAATGTCTAGCATGGTAAACTCAATGGTTGATTCCACAAGTCCTATTTTAACCAAAGCTTGGAATGTCCCCTCCACATTCCCAGTGCTATCATCATAAGCTCTGATTATGAGGTTTGAATCTGTTAAGTCTTAAGCTTTCAAACCTAAGTTAGGCAGGATTTTCAAAGGACATACATTAATAATAGAACCATCATCGACCATAGCAAAATTGGTTCTCTTTCCCCTCACCTCAGTTGGGATAAACAATGCCTTATTATGGTTTCTTCCTTCTAAAGGCAAGTCATCATCTGAGAACATTATTAGACCGTATTTCTTTTCTGTAACCTTTACTACTATAGCCTCTGAAGTAGTGGCTGTTTCAATATTCATGTTCGATAGAGCTTTGACAAGAGCCCTTCTATGGCTGCCTGAATGTATCAGTAATTCCTAAATGCTAACATTTGCCTTAGCCTTCTTCAATTATTCCAAAATTAGATCCTCTTTCTGTTCTTCTTCAATCTCTGCGTCTTCTGTTTCTTCTCTTTCTGTTACTCTTTATGTTTTCTTTTCTGTTGCTTTATAATTCTTCCTACTTCTAGTGACATGATTCACTTTAGGATTATCACTTTAGACATCAAAATCGCCTGGGCTTTCCTTATCAGAGTCATACCATACGTTAATAACTCCAATGATTCGGTCTCTTTTCCCATCTTTCCATACTTCCATTGTGCACATTTCCTTCCCTTTTAGATCTTCCATATTGAGCTTGCCTAAGTATTGATTTAGCAAATCTTCAACTCCTTCTTGAGACTATTTAAGAGCTAAAGGTTTATCCTTAAATTCATCACCCCACCTTGTAGGCATAATCGATTCAATGGGCATGTCAGCGGAAGTAGGCTTAGAATAGAATACTCTGTAATCAAACCTGCTTGAAGGTTGTCCCAATAGATCTTCAACTCCTCTTGGCGGCTGCTCGGGAATTTTAGGCTCTTTTTTTACCAGTTTATCATCAAACTCATATCCCCAACTTGAGGGCTTAATTAATTCAATAGGGATATCAGCAGAGGGTGGTTTCAAGTAGAATACTCTATAATCAAACTTGCTTGAGGGCTGGCTCAGTAAATCTTCCACTCCTCTCTATGGCCATTTGAAAGGTTCTCTATTGGGTATAGGGTTGAGGTCCTCAAAGGAGCTTAAAACTTCTTCTTCGCTAACCCCTGAGTTGATCATTATAGTGGCTGGTGGTGGAACATTTTAGTAGTATGGGAAAGGGTTGTTTCTGGTGTTTGGGTTAGAGTTGGATTTTTCAGGGTTAGTGATTTTTTGGAGTCTATCAGGTTTTGGATCTCATGTTTTAGGCGGATGCAATTGTCTATAGGATGACCAGCAGCTTGGTGGAATTTACAGTAATTGTTAGGGTCAAAACTAGGGACATTTGGGTTTGGTGGCTTAGAAAAGGTTAAGGGTCAGAGTAGGCTTTTTTGAATGAGTCTCTCTAGGACTTTGGAGAGTGGTTGGTTGAAGTTGGAGAACCTTCGGGGTTGCTGAACTGTGCGTACCTCCATAGTTCGGCTAGTACTTCCCTGTTGTATGCCCCCAGTTGAGTAATTTCGAGTTGCTGAGCCTTTAGAATTCTTCTTTTTCTCACTCTCTGTCTCTTCAGCTTGTAGACCATCATCATATAGATCTATGAAGGTCTTTAGGTTTATCATTTGCAGTCTTTCGACCAAATTAGGTGATACATTATGAACAATCATCCTAACTTGATCCTTTTCAGTCTTACTTTATTCATGAATCTGGTGAGTAAGTCAGAAAAGGATTCATTGGGTTTTTGCTTAGTCAACTCCAAATCCCTAATAGACGCTTCCAATCGAGTGTTATAATCATATTGTTTCAAGAATGCAGTATATAGTTCTTTCCAGTCAGCCCTAACAGACTTTTATAACCTGTGGTACTAGTTTACAACCATTCCCTCCAGTGACAATACAAATAGCCTAGCAACTACTACTAATGGTGCTTTAGTAGTGCTCATGGTTATTGTGTATTAGCTTAAATGAATTCTAGGGTCTACTCTCCCATCAAATTTCTACAGTTGAGACATTTTGAATTTTTCCTATTTGAGGAATGAGGCTTGTACTCAACAGGTGGCACTTCCTCTCGAATGTCATACTATAATCACCCTTAAAAGAACTTTCTTTAAAGTTAAAGGTGTTTTTACTGATGTACCATGTTTTAATATCTATGGGACCTATAAATACTCAATGATACACTATATTACCATAGATACCATAGATCCTTCACCATGGAAAGAGTTTCAGAGACACACGTTTTAGAAAAATGGTATTATCCCAAAAGAGATATGACCAAAGATATTTGATGATGCCCCATGGGAAATGTTTCCCTCTGATTATGGGAAACAGATGTTGGCGGATAAAGAATATTGGGAAAAGACACAAAGGACTACATCCATCTCATCTCGCATGAAAATTGATAATCCTTATCAAGCTAGCTCATCAACAGAGCATCCTTATTAAGATAGCTCATCAGTAGAACATCCTTATCAAGCCAGCTCATCTGCAGAACAGATATGGTTAAACTCTTTCAAATCAAATAATTCAGAGGACCCCCGTATGCCACTAGCAGGACACTCATAGGATCTTGATAAAGACAGCCTCTTTTATATTGAAGATAGTGCTAAAGATAATAATCTATTTCCAAGTCACTAGCCAATTTGTCATAAGTGGTTGTAATTTAAAGTTGTTTAATCTTTACTTTTATTAGTGGATGTCTATCCACATTTGTCTGTTTGTGTTGAGGGCTTCTTGTATCCTAACTCCTTCTCTATATAAGGAGCCTTCTATCTCAGTTGTGAGGTAGAACCCCTCTTGTAAAATTTTCAGAAGCTAAATAAACAATGGCCTTCTAAAATCTTTCTTCTTCTCTAATAGTCAGATTATGAATTATAATCATTCCACCTATCTAAATTAAGTAGTATGCTCTATACTTGCCTCTATGGAGGATCTGGTACATCAGAAACTTAATTAAATGATCCAGTTACCAACTCTATTAAGACTATAATTTATAGTTATATAGATTATAAAAAGGGGACAAGCTGTCTGACCAAAAATTGGTTGTGTGATGTTGTAAGTACGTCTTTGGCTAGTCCATGATATAATTTGTATAGCTATGAAATATAGTTTTAATGGATCTCTAGAAAATTGGTATTAGTGCAATTTTCCAGAGCTCCATTAAAGCTCCAATTGATTGTATTCTTTAATTGCCAATTTAAGATCAGAAGGAGTCATTCCTGGATGAATTGCCTTTATTGGGTTAACATCTTCATTTTGTTTAAAATGTAATGAGATAAAAAAACTCCTCATTTTTCCACAGAAGTGATGAACATTTCTGAAGAAACTTTGTAAGAGATTGAGCACTACATTCTTTTAACAAAAACTCATGGATATTATGAAGGTTTGGTTGGGAAATGGTTTGGCCAACAAAAAGGATGGATGGGATATTGGTGTATGGTTGAAAGTATTTCTTGAACTTAAGTCTATTGGGAAGAATTCTCAAGTCTTTCATCTTCCAATAGATATTAAAGCCGATGACAATGTCTTTTCCAAGTAAAGAAGATCCAAGAACATGTGTCCAGGTGTAACAGTTTGGAAAGAATTGAATCTTTATTGGGTGTCTGGTTTTAAGGCCAGTTTTAAGTAATTCTCCATTAGCTGTAGAGAAATATTCAAAATGATGTTTCCAACATTCTTTAGGCAAGGTTTTTGGGTTGAGAATGGTTGTTTTAGCTCCAGTGTCGATCAAGGCTACAAGTTTTATGAGTTTGGAATAATTGGTTGGGTAATTTTGAACAAAAAATAAAGGTATTGGATGTTTTTCATGAGTTAGGGCTATCATGTCTCTATTATCATCATCGATTAAGAACTGGTCATTCTAAGACTCTATTTCAGAGTTGGAAATTTTTGAGTCTGTCTCTTGGCCTATAGCAAAAACGCATTCTGGTGAAGCTTCTTCTTCTTTTGAAAAGAGAGACTTAAGATTAGCATCATCCAGGTCTACTTTAGTGATCTGCTAAATTTGTTGAATCATTTGCTTAGTCTTTTTTATTTTTAAAGGGCAATTTTTTGCAAAATGACCCTTTTTCCCATAGATTTAGTATCTGTTAGTTTTCTTTTTGCCATGGAACTTTTTCTTCTTGTAATACTTCCACTTTTTGAACTTAGATATTTTCCTTTTCTTCTTCAGTTTGAAGAAGTGTTTCTTCTTCTTTGGAGAACAAACACAAACATCATCTTTACATTTGATATGCAAATCAGGCCTTTCATATAAAAGTTTTCCTAAAGGATTCTTCTTATTGCCGAGATACAGTTTAATCAACTTCCTTTGGTCACATAACTGAGTATGAGCTTGAATCATGATTTGATATAATGTCCCATTAGCACATCTCCAACTTTATAATTTGATTGTTAAAGAATTGAAAACATTCAAGAGGCAAGGATTTCAGGAATAGAAGCCAAAAAAGCTTTTTTTAAATCAGGATTAGTAGTACCTCCTAACAGGTAAAATCTAGTAGACATATTTTGAAAATGTCTCTCTTGATCTTTTCTCTGTAGTGAACATCATTTCATCTGGTAATACTCCTTTCATGCAACTTCAAGATCATCATCCTATTTTCCTAAGAACTCATAATGTAAGAGTCCTAGAAAGTCTTTTGGTGAAGTTGCATCCATCAACTGGGTCCTAGCATAAACATTCAGAGAAGCATACCAGTTTGCCAGCTTTCCCACCATTTTTGCAAGAAATGTTTTAATAATAACTCTAATTTCTGCTCCAGGAATAAGCATTTGTCTGGCTATCCATGCTCTAAACTCTAAAAATCTATATCTATATTGTGAAGGAGGAACATCATCCAAAGTAAAGTAATTTCTAGTGTTTTTCTGGAAATTTATCTGCTGATCTGGCTGTGGTGTTATGGTCTATCCAAATTCTTCTTCTGGATCATCAACTTCTTCAACCTGAGGTCCTCTAGAAGATGTAGCATCATTAGCCATCAATTGGTAAGGTATTTCATAATCTGAATCAGAATCACTTTCTAAAGATTCAGAAGATGAACTTTCCTTAGAAACAGATCCAATTGAAAAGCTGGGCATGACATTTTCAATACACTTTTCCAAAAAGGAAGAGATGGGATTCATCATCATTTGAGGGTGTTTTGACTCTTCTGAGGATGAGGTTGGTAAGGCATTTTTGGGTAATGACTCAGAGGGTGTTTTGACTCTTCTGAGGATGAGGTTGGTAAGGCATTTTTGGGTAATGACTCAGAGGGTGTTTTTTTAGGTTTCTCAATTTGAGAGAAATGAACTATTTTTCCTTTTTTGCTGTTGTTTCATCAGAGGACTGTGTTTGAGAGGGGGTTTTTTATGAGGATTTAAATCCTTAAAAATTTAGAGGAATATTCAAGGGAGCTGTTAGTACAGAGAATAAAGGTTGAGTGGAAGAGACTGTGTATGGCGAACTAGGAATTGAATAAGGGCTGTATAAAAGACCCAAAGGATCTGGAGAGAAAGATTTTGAAGAAGTTTGTGAAGACAACTCTTCTTTCTTCTTTTTAAGATATTTTTCAAGTTGGTCAACCTGAGCTTTTAAGTTCAAAATTTTTGTTTCCTTCATTTGAATGCTATTCAATGTGCCTTTGTTGCTGATAATTCGCATAAGTTCCCGGTGCTTCATCTCTATTTGCCTTTGTAATTCTACATGAACTACTTCCATTCATTTCTCAAAGGCCTGAAAATTTTTATCTACCAAATTTATATGTTCAACAACTCCATTAATCTTTTCTTCAATAAGCTTCAGTTTTTTATTTTGAGCACAAACATTCTGAGTCTGCCAGTTGACTACTACTTTGACAGGAGTTGTTTGTTTAGGTCTGCCATCTGCATCAACAATGTTTGATTCCAGGATAAAAGGTTGCATGGTAATTTGGTTCTTTGTTTCTTTGGTTAAAGGAGGAAAATCTGTGGGTTGAAACATATAGATTTGGGGTAAAGGCTTTGAATTTTGAATTTCAACTGAGTTTTCTTTTTTTTTTATCCATTTTAAAGCCTGTTTGTAACATGGGAGAGTAGTTGACTTAGGTTTCGGTTGGGAATGAGGTGTTTGAGGTTTGCAAGGTTTAGGAGGAATATTTTGAATAGCTGGTAGTTTGTACCAAGTAGGGGGAGAATATGATACAAGATAATTTTATTTTCCTGAAGGTTGTCCCAAAGTGCAGATGCTTGAATCTCCATCTTCATATCTCCTTTTGAATTCCTTTTCACTATATTTTCCTAGAGATTTCTTATTTTTCTTTTTCTTCTCATCATCATCAAAGTAGGATTCAGCATAACAATCATCACAATCACAATAATCAAAATAACAGTGACCATCATGTTTAAAAGCATAAACTGGTCTCCTAGAATTATCAAAAGAGGCTACAGGAGTGTTTTCTTTTGGATCCCAAGGTTTGATCATGAACTGGGTATTAAAAACTGTAGGAGTCTTTTATTTTTGCCTAAAGATCATATCAATTGATCCATCAGGTCTTTTGATATGCACTGGGTCTGTTCCCTGGATTGGCTCTACTGTCTCATGCAACTTTTTATAATTGGTGATCCATTTTTTTGGGAACAATTTTAACAAATCGTTCCTAGAGAGTTGTTTAGGAGTGTGGATACACGTGGAAGTATCATGAGAGTCTACTTTTATGAACAAAGCATCATATTGGACACAGGGTAGTGATAGGTTAATTGTATGGTTTTGGAGATGGTAGACAATTTGGTAGTGAAGGGTGGCTACTTTAGCTGTGGAAATTTGTTCAGCACCCAAGATCTGGAGTTGGACTTTTAAAGCTGTCAAAGCATGAGGATCAGAAAGGGCAAGATTATAATTTGGGAAAAATGTACAGAATACCGAGCCAACATTTAAGGATGTCTCTACAGTCCCAATTACAGCATGTTGATACTGCTTATATCTAGAATCCAAAAGAGTGATCCTAGAGAAAACAGGTTGTCGTGCTTTGCCATGGTAGGAGAGTCCTAAACTTATAGCTTCAAAGTGGATGTGAGTGTATCCCTAGTTAAGCCAAGTTCTCAGAAATTCTGAAGGAATTTCTAAAGTCACAAACTATTCTGTCTGAGATGCTGGTATGCGATGTTAATCAAAGCTGGAGGCTTGAACATATTCTTTTATAGAAGAAGTGGGTCAGTTTATAAGAGCTTTGAAGGATTGTTTCTAGTTTATTTTGGATTTTGAAAAGGCATTATAAGGGTTCAATAGGGGAAACTTTGATTCTTCAATCTTTTGGTCTTCAGGAAGGTAGGCAAACTCATATAAGTAATCGATCTTTTTCTGGGTGGTTTGGTTGATAGGGGGTGATAGGGTAACAACAACAGACTTAGTTGGCACATACTTATAATCACATATTACAGAGGGAGTAGAAGAGGGTATAGAAGAGCTTTCTGGTTCAGTCATGTTTAAGAATTTCTTCTCCTTTAATCTTCATAGAGGAATTTGAACTTCCTTAAGACTAATACTTTAAGAGCCTATTAGCCCAGGTAATACCGCTGCTACCTTAATGAACTGAGGCATATGGATGATCAAATCAATGGCTAACTGATTCAACATGGATGATTAAGTCAACCACACATGAACTGTAACCCCACTCGTTGTTATATCAAAAGACAAACTTTACAGTAACTTGTTAATGTTAGGATGCCCAATAAATGCTAATTCATACTAAATCAGTTGAATGCACATACTGAAGGTGCATTGTTGTCCATTGCTTAACTGGACAAATCCTTAGCTATTTGGGAAACAATGTCATGCTTCATGTCTTGTATGATAGCTATTTGGGAACCAAGGCATGCTTTTTGCTTTGTACTTGGTAAAAGTCTGATACCTTAATGTTGATGCTTTTGGAAGTAGTTGATTGACACAAAGTCGTTAGAATAATTAATTTGATTATGGATTTGAATAATAGAATTTGATTCTCTGCCTTAGCAGTTTAAGGTTGAATGATAGAATCAAATTACTTTTAATTAGACAAAATAAAATTAAACTTTAGTGAGTAGTCTTGTTAAAGAAAGGTGATTTAATTGGGAAATTAATTATTAATGGAAGAAATAATATCGTAAGAAGTGAATATTTTAGGAATAGGAATCACTTTTTGCATAAATATTAAATTTAATATGGTAACATTTATTAAAAGTAATTAGATATTTGAACCATTAAATGTAATATAATTAATGGTTGATATTTTGTATAAAATATATTAATTTTCCACATGTATAAGTGAATTCTCTCTCTATATATATAAGTTTTAAATATAAAACTAAAGTTAACTATTACCAACATATGTAATAATTATAAACATATATGTGATTTTATAAATATATATGTGTTAAATTTAAAGTAGATTTTACCACAAGTGCAATTATTATAATTCACTTATAATACACATAAGAAAAAAATAATTTACCAAATAAATTTGGGATTTTTTCATAAATAGACTAAAAATAAAAAATATTATTAAAAATTACGTTGACCAAAAAATATTTACAAAACTAACTTTTCTTTTTCATAAACTAACTAGCCTAATTTTTTTTTTAAATATGAATCACTTTCTTTTCTTCCCTCATTTTTAGGGTACTGTATTTTTTCAATATTTTTTTTACTCAACATTTTTTTACTGTCTTCATATATTTTTTTCTCAATATTTTTTTTGCTCAATATTTTTTTTACTATCTTCATCTTATTTTTTGCTCAAGATTTAACGTCCCTTTTTCTATTTAATTAATTTTCTTTTTTTATCTAATAAAAAAGGCTAGTTTTTTTTTTTTTTTTTTTTTTTTTATTGAACAAAGAAAGGCACAATTTTTTTCCTCAACATTTTTTACTGTCTTTATTTTTTTCTCAACATTTTTTTAATGTCTCCATTTTTTTCTCAACGTTTTTTTGTTCAACTTTTTTTTTTTCTATTTTTAAGGTATTGTCTTCATTTTTTTTCAATGTTTTTTTTTTTTCTAATTTTAAGGTATTGTCTTCGTATGTTTTTTGTCAATGTTTTCTTTATTTTTTCTCAACATTTTTTTTCTCTTCAGGCCTTTTTTTTTTTTTCAAATGAAGGTTATAAACTAAATATCTTCAATTATTATAAAAATAAGCAATAAATATCTTCAACTGTAATAACAACAAACAATAAATAAACCCAAAAAAAAGTAACAAAAATAAAACAAAAAGCTACAATGCTAAAAAAACAACAAAAAAGTAATGATAGAAAAAATAAAAAAAACAACTGAAAAAACAACAAACAACAAAAAATAACAATCAAAAAAACAAGGTTTCTCATTAAAAACAATACTAAAAAAAACAAAAAGTAACAACCAAAAAGCAACAAAAAGAAAAAATCGAAAAACAACAATAGATAAAACAACAAACAACAAAAATAACAACTGAAAGAGAATAAACAACAACAATAAACACATATAATAAAAAACAACACAACTAGAAAAATACCATTAGTTCATTTTTTTTTTGAAATAGGTTTGTATTATCTATAAATTTCTTATTTTCTTTATCACGGTTGAAAAGTTCAGAGACTGGATTAACATTGAGAGAAGACAAAGAAGAGAAGTAACAAGGACAAATAGATTTCCTTGACGATGATGATGATGACGACTGTAACCAGAGCTTTGAAGATACAAATGGAAAGGGAAAGAAACCTAAAGGACGACGACAAGGAGTGGCTCTTAAGCTAAAATGAAAAGGGTTGAAAAAAATAAAAACACAAAAAACATCGAAATCATAAGATAAAATATGGAAGTCATTTTTTAAAGATAAAAAAAGGTATCCTAAAAAAGAAAAGAAGGGACCAAAATAGGTTCATTAGTAGTATTATCTCAATAAATTTATGCGTATTAGATTTATTAAATTTTGATTATTTTTTTCGATGTATTTTATTTTTAAATTAAGTTTAAAAATGAGTGCAGCTATTATAATTCATGTGCAATATATATAAATAAAATAATTTATTAAAAATTTTTAATTTATTATTTGATGAGAATTGTATAATTAATTAGCTATTTAGTCATTAAAATTTTAATTTTAAATGTAATTTAATTTAAATGATATTTTATATTTTAATTAGATTAATTTTTTCACAAAATATAAAAATAATAAAAAATATTTTTGAAAATTTTATTTAATTTTAAGAAAAAATTAAACTGAATTAAATCAATTAAGTTTTTATTATCTAATGACTAGCCATTATCATAGTTTAAAAGAAACAGTGAATAAATACAATTTTTCAATAAAATCTGAAAATGTTGTATTTTTCTTTAAAAGACATATATATAAGAGAGTTTTGCATGTACTTCAATAAATCAGTTAAAATTAGTACTTTAATTGCTTCTAAGTATAAAATGAAGGAAAGTGGGTGAATTGGGGAAAAAAAATCCATAATTCAAGATTCGATTTTGAATTCGGATGGCCTAAAAAAAATAGTATGTTGAAGTAAAGAAAGAAAGAAAGAGAGAAAGAAAATATTACTGTGATAATCCATTTTTAAAAGTATTTTAAAATATAAAATTTAATTTATATCATTATTAATTTAAAAAAAATCTATTAATTAAAATTTTATACAAATACTGCCTATTAAAATTTAAATTATATAATCCTCTGCGTTAAAAAAAAAAAAAAACAAGAAAAGCAACGAGTTGATGGAAACTTCAAAGAAAATAAAGAGTCCTTTCATCCCTTATTTACATCCAACAAGTGTTTTTCCTTTGAACAATATTCATTTGCTGTCTTTGTTAAACTCCTTCATTGACTGTAGTGTTTCTCTTATCTCACAATTCACCAAAATCTGTACAGATTGTACAGCAGGTATGCGATTATAGTTTAATTTCTCCAAGTTTAACTTTCCAGTATATTATTTCTGTTATTTTACGCTGTGTTTGTTGATGTTGATCATTTTTTTAGATGACATTCAATGATACAAATATTTTTATTAGAATAAATACTACCCATGCCATGATCAACTGGGTATGAACTGATTCATGATATAAAAATTGCTGAACTCAGTTAATTAATACACAAATTCATGCAACATGCTTATAAGCTTGTTAAATAGGAAATTAAGTTACTCTTCTTATAAATACTTGTTTTTTCTAAAGAAAAGAAAGGGATTCCTGATTAATTTTTGGCTTCATCTTTCCAATGATCTGCAACCATCATGGAAGAAGAAGAACAAGAAGAAGAGGCTGACTTTGAAGTAGTAGGTATAAATCCAAAGTCAATGGGTCATATATATAGCACCCGTCTTGGATATGTGTGAATTGGATTTGGGTTGGGTCAAACTGGATCGGATCCTATTATCCAAATACAGAAACGGAACCCCGGCCACGGGTAAGGAGGAACCAATTAAATTTTATTATAATTAAGTGTATCTTTTGCCATTTGGAATATTTAGGGAGACTTTTTTTTTAAAATTTATTCGATTTTCCTCGGCTTCTTAAAAAATAAATTTATTTAAGAAAAAAATTTGTGTAACATTGATTTCCATAATGATAAACTTGTAATAATATTTATAATTCGTCGGTTTTTTTTTTTTTTTGTTGGATATTTAATCTATTGCCCTTGAAGGATCATGTGGGTTTCACAAATACATATGGATGTTTTTTGTTTAAACATATAATATAGTTGTAAGTTGTAACCATTTTCATGTAATGTAGACTTTCTCTAGGATTTTGATCATGAAGAGAGCTTGGAATATGATCTCTTCCGGTAAGTGTCTTGATACCTAACCTTATTGCTTATTTCCAATTATTTTTAATTGCATTTGATTTTTCCCTCCCAATTTTGTCTAACTATAAAAAGTTTTGATTTTATTGTTACCATAACTTTGGTGTATGAAGGAATTTGTTAAATAATGCCCTTAATTTGTTAAATAATTGATTGTTTAACTTTTAGTTAAAAGAAAGTCATGGATGTCCCTGAGATTACAGCAAGGTAATATATGCATACACATTTTTCTTTTCTTTTTTTCTTTATTATATTTTGAAATGTACAAAACACATGGATGAGTGACATGATATATCATTTACAAACCACGATAATTATGTGAAAGCGTGATAATTCATATAACTCATATGCACATTCACCACTATCATTATTCCTTTTACGATATGATGTATTTGGTATAAATGAATTTTACAAAATTTTATTAAATTTGTTTGCAAATGTGAGTGAGTATATTTGGTTCAAATGAAAAGTTTATAAATTCATTTTCAATTTTAATATTTTAATTTTGTAGAATTATTTATTACTAAACTAAATTCTTAAAAAATATATTAGAATTTTTAAATGAATTCATTTCAAATTATTTATTTAAATTAAATATATTTCATTAATAAGAATTCATTAACAAATGAACTATATTTAAAATTTATTTGGAAATGAAATAAATTGTTCAGTAGAATTGAACCAAATAAGGGTTAAGAGGCTATTGAGATTTATGCCCTCTAAGCATCAATGCTGCACAAAATAATATTATAATTATGTCATGCTATAATTGTTACAGGGACAGGGATGGCTGCTAAATTATTGGAAATAACAGAAAAAGCTGAATCATTACACATTTTGAGCGACAAGGAAAAGTTGGAAACCCTGAGAAGAAAGTTGCAAGAACTGGAATGCATAAAACAGGACATGAGGGAAGAACTAGAAACAGTGGAGCGGCGGACCAATAAGAGGCCAAGACATGAACTTCAGAATTGGTTTATTAACGTAACAAGGGTGAAAGTTGAAGTCCAGAACATAGAACAAGAAATGGAACGAGGCGGGTTGAGGAGCAAATTATTGGGAAAGCTTGTAGAAAAAGTAACTGAAGAAGTGATAGAGCTTATTATTCAGAGTTGTAGATTGCGAGCAGGGCTTATAATCGAAGCACAATATAATAGTGGAGTTGTGTTGTTGGCTCCAGAATTAGTGGGTCAGGAATTCGAAGAGAATAAGCATAAGATATGGGAGTGTTTAATGGAGGATGAAGGCTTAACTATTGGTGTTTTCGGAATGGGAGGGGTGGGTAAAACCACCCTGGTTGCACATATCCATAATGAGCTTCTTGGAGTAAAGGAGAATGTTTATTGGATCACTGTATCACAAGACTTCAGTATTGGCAAATTGCAGAATCTCATTGCCAAAGCTATTGATTTTGATGCTTCCACTGAGGTTGATGAGAAGAAAATAGCTGCAATGCTTTCCAAGGCGTTGAGTAAGAAACAGAAGTTTATTCTGTTTCTAGATGATTTATGGGAGCACTTTTCTCTAGAGGATGTGGGCATACCTATCTCCAAAGAAAATGGGTGCAAATTAATCCTTACTACTCGTTCATTAGACATTTGTAACAGGATGGACTGCCAAAAGACCATCAAAGTGAAACCTCTTTCTGAAGGGGAAGCTTGGGATTTGTTTCAGGGGAAATTGGGAAAACAACTTCCTGCGCAGGTTAGGGAGATTGCAAAATGTATTGCAAGGGAATGTGATGGTTTGCCACTTGGTATTATAACTATGGCGGGCTGCATGAAGGGAGTTGATGATATAAGTGAATGGAGAAACACTTTGAGGGAGTTGGAAGAATCAAAAGTTCCTGAAGGTGACATGGAAACCAAGGTGTTCAGGATATTGAAACTTAGCTATGATCGCTTGGGTACTCTAGCGTTGAAGAAATGCTTCTTATGCTGTGCATTATACCCAGAAGATTGCAGCATTAGAAGAATGGAGTTGATAGACCATTTGATTGCTGAAGGGGTAATAGTGGAAAGAAGCCGACAAGCAGAATTCGACAAGGGCAACACCATGCTCAATAAACTTGAAAAAGTTTGCTTGTTGGAGGGTGGTTTTGACAATCGGGATTACAAATGTGTGAAGATGCACGACTTGGTTAGGGATATGGCTATCCAATTGATGAAAGCTCATACACTAGTCTCTGCTGAGTCAGGAGTACTAGATTGCAAGAGTTGGACATCAGATCTTGCAAGAATTTCATCAATGTATAATCGCACAATAGAAATTCCTTCCAACCATTCACCAACATGTCCTAAACTTTCAGTCCTATTGCTGCAAGGCACTTGTTTAAGATGGTTTCCGAATCCCTTCTTTGAGAAATTGCATGGGCTAATGATTCTTGATCTTTCTTATTCAGACATTGAAGTATTGCCTGCTTCAATCTCAGGTCTATCTATTCTCACTACGTTATCGCTCAGACGTTGTAAAAGGCTAAGGCGTGTGCCAACATTAGCAAATCTCAAGGCATTGACGAAATTGGATCTCAGTTTTACTGAAGTTGAAGAAGTGCCCCAAGGCATCGAATTTCTTATCAATCTCAAGTACCTGGGTTTCTTTAGAACAAAGCTAAAGAAGATACCACCTGGTGTATTACCAAAACTTTCCTGTCTGCAAGTCCTCCTACTTGACCCAAGACTCATAGTTAAAGGAGACGAAGTGACATCGTTAAGGAAGCTGGAGGCTTTGTGCTGCCGTATACGGGACTTGAAAGAGTTCAACACATACTTCCAATCTTCGACAGAGGGTCATGGGCTTTCATTGAGAGATAGAGGCTTTGGGAGCCATCTGCTAAAAGATTATTTTCTTTTGATAGAAAGGAAATCTCACCATACAGAAGATGGTTACTTCGGAGATAAAGTTTTTGATGTTGAGGAAGAACTAGAATTCGTGCTTGGTAAAAGAGTAATTCTGGGTACTTATAGAATAAGCAGCGGAGGACGTGCAGAGTTCAAATTCATTGAAGTTCAATCTTACTACACAGGATGGTTATGCTTGGAAACTGAAAATGATTCCACACCGGAGGAGCTGCACATTTTGAATTGTGTTGGGATTGAATGTTTGTTTTCATTTAGCTCATCATCTTTACTTGAGAACCTTGAGAAGATACAGATCATGGATTCCATGGACCTCCGTGTACTCTTTAGTGCTGCTCCACCAGGTGCAACAGTACCTAATGGAACCTTTTGCCTTCTCAAAACATTTTATATGTGGAGATGTCCAAGTATGAAGAAGCTATTCCCTTCTGGGTTGCTGTCAAATCTTCAAAATCTGGAATTGATTTCTGTTGGTGACTGTAAAAACTTGGAGGAGCTGATCGCAATCAAAGAAGCAGAAGAAGAAAGCAGTAACAGTAGCATATTCACTCTCCCAAAACTTAACTGTTTTATCTTGTCGCAATTGCCAGAGCTAAAGAGCATTTGCCCTAGTAACAGAAAGATGAGTTGCAATTCTCTCCAAGTGATTCGGATGGACAATTGTCCAAAGCTAAAGCGAATACCAATGTCTCTTCTCTCGCTGGATAATGACCAAAGAGCTCCTCTCCCTTCACTTCAAGGAATCATGGTACGCCCAAAAAAATGGTGGCAGATGGTTGAGTTGGATCATCCTGACGCTAAGAGCATCCTCTCAGTTCTTGTTTCCTATGAGTATGTCTGCATCTGCCTGTCTTCAGTTTTTTGTTCTATTATTGTAATAAGTTTTAACATTTTTTCCTGGAACACATTCAAAAATTACAGATTACCTTTTTTCCCCCCTTCTGTTCTTATTACAGGATACCATTTTAAATGGATTCTCTTTGACATTCATAATTTGGTGTAAAGAAAGGATTTTACTTGATATACTCTAGCCATCGCAAGGCTTCTTGAAGTGGAATACAGATGGCTCGTCTCTAGGCAAGCCGAGACCAACTGGTGTTGGTGATGTATCGCATGACACAAGTGCATTGTCAAGTGCCTGTTCTCCGCGTCGCTTATAGGAATCTGTGATTCAAATGAAGCAGAAGTGGCTGCAACTTTGAAGAGTGTGGCAAAAAATTTGACATTTGCACGAGACTCTAGAACTAATGGCTCTTGGAAGCACCAATTCCTCTACAGCAAAATTGACAATGCGCAACTCATCCTTTTCATCACATTCTTTGACAAGGTGATAGTTTAGCAGTTGACCTTTGTGAATCTGAGTCGATAGCTTGGCCCTAATGTTAGCCCTCATTGTTGAAGTGTGCTATAATGTGTAACAAAGACTAGATCCTCAAAACATTAGCTGAAATTCAGTTTTTAGAATCAAGGGACTGACTACTCTATAATTATTGTGCAATCTCACAAAGGAAAAATTGTAATTCATTCTAAAAATTTGAATACGATAATATAAATTGGTAAAGGAGAATGATAAGTTTTTTTTTGGGAAAGAGACAAAGGGGATAGGGGATTTGAACCTTTCATCACAATAGAGAGTTAATTTTTAACTATAATTAAATCAGCGTAAAACATGTAGCTTAACTTGTTTTTTATCTAGAGACACCATTTCTAGAACTCAAACTCATAATCTTATTATTTTTAAAATTTGAACCCATGATCTTTAAAATTTCTACAAATATTATTTTTTTTTTTATAAGATATTAATTCTTAAAAACTTAATTTAACTAGTTCATAGCTGTGCTGATGGTTACTTGGATGCATGCCAATAATTTTTTTTTTTATGGATGATTTACACGTATACCTATTTTAAAATCATTTTCATCAATGGTTTCCATTTCCATTACTACTGTTCATTGGTGTTCAAATAAAAAAAATATATATTTTGTATAAAATTGTAAATTTCACATCAAAACACCCTACAACGCGGAGCATGTTGGAAATTGAAATTAGCGAGAAAAATTCAAAGCTATGACTGAAGTAATTGACTAGTTCCTTAGGTAAGTGCGATTATTATAAGAAAAATCAATTTAGATTTTATTTTAATTAATTTTTAAAATTAAATTTTATTTATTTCAAAAAACTATTCATATCATATAAATTAATTAATATTTAATTTATTTACACTTTTTTAATGATAAAAAGTGAGTTTTTGATTGCATTTTTAACTATATATATATATATATATTAATACCATATTTTTAATTTAATATACATATATTTACTTGTACCGAGTCATATAAAATTATGATAAATGGTAAAATTAATTACAAATAAATATCATGCAGTTTAATTGTTTTCTTTTTTTACTATTTGGTACGTATAATTTCATCAGTTAGATGATAAAATCAGTTATAATTCATCTTATTTAGTAATATAAAATTTGACTTTCAAATTTAATTAATTTTTGGTGATTTTAATTTGAACTTAACATTAGTGTCATTGGTCATAATGTTTAGAATTTTCTATTAATTAAAAATATATTTTTGCATTTTTTGTATTGTTATGATCATGACAATTTTTTTCTATTAAATTGAATTAACATTTTAATTTTAATTTTTAAATATTAGAGGATAGGAAATTACACATTTGTGTCTAAATAGTGTTTATTGATAGTAAATTATAAGTAAAAAAAATCATAAACTGCATGATTGATGTCCACTGTTTTAATTTTTGATAAGCCATACGCAGTTTTCAGCAGTTCTCGTTGTTCTCTTCAGTTTTTCCTCAGACAATTGTTGGAGAACATCTCGCTGCTAGCCCAGGTAACTACTATATATCTTCTTTATAATCTTGCTTTTCTTAGCTGACATTTCTTCTTTTGGGGCACTGGTTATTTGATTCTTGTTGTCAGTCAATCTTTTGAGTTTTATATTGCTGCTTATGACTAGCAATGATTTATATCATCCCCAGAAAATTGTTGAGCGTCGAAAATGATTTTTTCTAATTAACCCAGTAAAGAATAGGCTTAATTATATAAGCTTATTGCTTTTATTTTAGTGGGTTTGGTCCAGTTCAGTTCAAATATGCAGACTAAGCTGTTGAACTGGTCTTTGTTTTTCTTGCATGGCCTTGTAGTTTGAGTTTGATTTTGGTAGAAAATTGCTAGAAGATAAGCAAATGAGTTCTCAGAATGAGATTAATTGGTTTTGTACTATTGTGATATGGTGTCATCTCTCATAGAATTACTCTATTTATATCTTCCTTTTTTTTTTTTTTTTAGGCATGGACTTGTTGGGAAAAGCCATGGAAATGGCTCATCCTTTAGTAGAAAATATTTTCAATTTTGAGGAAAAGAAGAAGGATCTGAAGAGAAAATTTCTGCAGCTCAAAAGCATGGAAGCTGATGTAATTGTAGAATTAGAAAATGCAGAGATGCAATATTGCAAGAAATCAAAGAATGAAGTTCAACATTGGTTGAGTGATGTGGGAAGGTTGACAAATGAAATTCAGAGCATCGAACAAGAAGCAGAACAAGGTGGATGGAGCATTCTGCTAGGGAAGCATGTGGAGAAAAAGACTGAAGAAGTAAAAGAGCTTATTGATCAAAGAGGCAGATTTCAAGGAGAGCTTGTACTTGATGTGCATGATAATTGCGGAGAAACATTGCTAGCTCCAAAATTAGTGGGTCTGGCATTCGAAACGAATAAGGAGGAGATATGGGAATGTTTAATGAGAGATGAGTTCTTAAGCATTGGCATTTACGGAATGGGTGGTGTGGGTAAAACCACATTGGCTACACACATTCATAATGAGCTTCTTGAACGACAGAATAGCTTTCAGTCTGTTTATTGGATTACCATGTCACATGATTTTAGCATTTATAGATCGCAAAATCAAATAGCAGAAGCTATTGGTTTTGATCTCTCAAAAGAAGATGATGAGAAAAAGAGAGCGGCAAAGTTGACAAAGGCACTGTTTCAAAGGAGAAGATTTGTTATCATTTTAGATGATTTGTGGACTCCTTTCTCTCTAGAGAATGTAGGAATACCAGTTGGAATTAATGGATGTAAGTTGATTCTTACAACTCGGTCCTTAGATGTTTGCTGGAAGATGGGTTGCCAAATGAACTTCAAGGTTGAACCCCTTTCTGAAGAAGAATCTTGGAACCTGTTTATGGAGAAACTAGGTCAGACTATTCCGTCAGAATTTGAAAGAATTGCAAAATCTATTGCAAGGGAATGTGCTGGTTTGCCACTTGGTATTGTAATAATAGCTGGAAGTATGAGGGGAGTAAGTGATGTTTGTGAGTGGAGGAATGCGTTGAGAGAATTGCAAGAATCAAAAGTTAAAGAAGGTGACATGCAGTATGAGGTGTTCCGGGTGTTGAAATTCAGTTATAACCGATTGACTGAAACAGCACTGCAACAATGCTTCTTGTATTGTGCATTATATCCAGAAGATCATAAGATCAAAAGAGAGGAGTTGATAGAGTATTTGATTGTTGAGGGAGTAATAGTAGGAGGAAGCAGACAAATAAAATTTGATGAGGGTCATACCATGCTCAATAGACTTGAAAAGGTATGCTTGCTGGAAAGTGTGATGGAATGGGGAGACAGATGTGTGAAGATGCACGACTTGATAAGGGATATGGCCATCCAGATAATGGAAGTGGATCATCGAGTCATGGTTAAAGCTGGTAGACAATTAGTTGATATTCCACATTGGAAGAATCAGGCAAAAGGCCTCACCAGAGTTTCATTAATGTATTGCAACATCATCGAAATTCCATCTGGCTGTTCACCAGAGTGTCCTAATCTGTCAACCTTGTTGTTGCGTGGCAATAAGCAATTGCAATCAATTGCAGATTCTTTTTTTGATGAAATTCATGGGCTCAAGGTTCTTGATCTCTCTTTTACAGGCATTCAAGCATTGCCAGGTTGCATTTCTCATTTTGAGGGCCTAAGGGCGTTATTACTCAGAGGCTGTAGCAGGCTAAAAAGCATTCCATCATTGGCACAGCTTAGGACTTTGGAGAAGTTGGATATCAGTTATACAAAAGTTGAAGAAGTGCCTCAAGGTATAGAATTGTTGTGCAAACTCATGTATCTGGATATCAGTAATACAGAAATAGCAGAGGTACCTATTGGGATATTACCAAAGCTTTCCTGCTTGCAAGTCCTCATACTTGATTCAGTTAAAGCAGATGAAATAGCCCCATTAATGAAGTTGGAAACCTTGGAATGTGTTTTTTATAATGTTGGTGAATTCAATTCGTACACTTCTTCAAAAATTATGCACAATTTTAGCAAATACTATCTTGTGGTATCACAGTTTAAGCATCCGGACAATGTGTTATCACGAGGTATGAAAGTTGCATATTTTGATGATTGCAGCATGAGTGAAGGAGAAGATGCCCTTCTTCTCCCAAAAGATGTCCAATGCTTGGATTTTTTTCATTGCAGCATCCAAATAAGGAGCTTGTGCTTAAAAAATGCAACTGAACTGAAGTCCCTCACAATTACATCTTGTAATGGGCTAGAATGTTTGTTTTCGTTGTCCTGCTCACCTTCAGTTTTTCTAAGCCTTGAAGATGTATATGTTAGTGATCTGAAAGACTTACAGTTCCTGTTTAGCAGAGAAGAAGCAACTGCACCACAACCAGCACCAACATTGTTACCACCTCATGGTACATTTTCCCTTCTAAAGAAATTTTACATGTGGGGATGTCCAAGTATGAAGAAGCTGTTCCATCCTGGTTTGTTCTCAAACCTTCAAAACTTGGAAGAGATTTCTGTTCATTACTGTAAAAACATGGAGGTGCTGATTGATGTGGAAGAGCAGCAGGAAAGCCATAACAGTCACCACAGTATGGATTTCACTCTTCCAAAATTACAGTCTTTTAGTTTGAGCAACTTGCCAGAGCTGGAGAGCATTTGTGGTGGAAAAATGATTTGCCAATGTCTCTCCACTGTCTATGTAAACAGTTGTCTGAAGTTAAAGAGGATGCCACTCTCTCTTCTCTTACTGCATGATAACCAACCATCCCCTCTCCCTTCTCTTCAGATGATCAAAGTATATCCTGAAGTGTGGTGGGAGTCAGTTAAGTTGGAGCATCCTGATGCCAAGAATGTGCTCTTGCCCCTTTGCCACTTCAGTCAGTTCTAATGAGGAAGTGTTCATTGAAACATTTTGTCACAAGTTGGGGTAAGCTGCTTGCACATCAATGTAAGGTATACCTGTGCTTAATATGAAGTAGATTGCACTTTCCTTGCAATTCTGACTTGTTCTGTGAGGAAAATAAACTTCCCTTAAAATTTTGTCGAAAAATAAGCAAATATTAATTATTTTTCTATTTAACCTTTAAACTAATTTATTCATCCTTAACCTACTCCTCTTTGTGGTTTACTTCCAATTTCTTTTATCTAAACCTTGGTTCTAGTGTTTTGTCGCATATTTTGAGTCAGCTTAGTTTTTAGTCTATAGAATTCCATTCTTTGTTTTCATATCCTTGACTCATTTTTGAATATATGCTCAAAATTTTTGAAAACAACACAAATATGGATTCTCATTATAGGCAATCATTTGATTCTTGTAACTTCTATTCTTAGTTAGCCATAATCAGAATTTGGACTGCATGTATATGGATAGACTGTTTTCTCACACAATTGAAACCTTTTCTGCCACACCCTACATGTAAGCCCAAATTTCAAGAATTTGTTTCCTGCTATTACCAACATTTTTATCATGTCACCTTTTCTGTTGCCAATTGCCACATTTATTGGGTTTCCTTCTCTTGTTTTTTATTATATTATTAATATCATTCTTATTATATCATATATTTACTAAAATGCAGGTACGGAGTCAAACCTTCAAAACCTGGAAGAGATTTCTGCTTGGGACTCCTAAAACATGGAGGAGCTGATTGTCATGGAAGAAGAACGAGAAAGGCACTGCAACAATGCTAATCATACATTCTCCCAAAATTACGTTCTTTTAAACTGATGCAGTTACCACAACTAAAGAGCATTTGTAGTAGAGAAATTATTTGCAGCTCTCTCCAAATTTTTTGTGTGGACTATTGCTGGAAGCTAATGCATATGCCCATTTCGCTTCTTTTGCTGGGGAATGACAGAACATCAGCTCTACCTTCTCTTCGAGAAATCTTAGTGAGCCCAAAACAGTGGTAGGACATTGTTGAGTTGGGTCATGCTAATGCTAAGAACATCCTTTCACCCCTTGTCAAATTCTTGTAGCAGTAAGCACACGTTATCATTCTCTTAGTTTTTTTGTTCATTTCTTGCAAGAGATTCAAAGCTTATGTATTTGCTTTCATTACAGGTTACGGAGGATCAGCTCCAATTCCCTCCTTTAACAATCATAAATTGATTTGCTGAAAGGATTTTCTTGAATCTCAATGTCATTTTGCTACTAAACCAAAGTAAGGCCTTCCTGCAAAATCCTCAGAACTGATCTTTGGTATGATGGGGATCATAATACTCGCCACTTTATGATTTGAGCTGCTGAGCTCTTAAATTGACTTTAGCAATAGCAGAGGACTCTGCTGGATGTCTAAACTATGAGCTCCGTTCTTCAGTTGATCTTTGCATGGCTATATATAAAAGGAAAAACAATTACACGATTCAAACTATGAGCAGTGCTAGAATTGATCTCAGCCAAATGTTTTGGCTCCATAAACAGAAAAAAAAAAAAAAAAAACTCTAATAATCTTTGTTTGCCTCCAAAAACTGTTCTTAATGCAAAATGAAGTTAAATTGTTTGATTGCAATTTCAGGTTCCAATATTTTGGTGTTAATAAATGACCTCAGCATGTGGTTAATTTGCGTTGGTATGTGTTCGTTCAAGATGACATCCTTATCATTTTGTTTTGCTAATCATATTTTATGTTATCAGTTATGCATGTGATTCTTCCAATGTTTAAACCGTGATGAGTTTTTCCAAGCAGGATATGTTTTTGTGGTTACCACTTGACTAATTGATTCTTGGAATTGCCACTACACTTAAATTGCTTATTGTTCTATATAGATCAATCAATTTGGTCATTTATTAATGAATAAATTAAATAAAATCTATAAAAAAAAAAAAAAAAATTCTTCAAAGAAATTTTAACTTAAATGACAAAACAAAAATTTGAATTTAAATTCAACAATTATAGAGCAACAGAAGCTGTAATAAAACTTCCTTTTAGATCAGGTAAATCTGAGAAAACATTGGGGATAGCTACAGGAAAGGAGAATTGCAGAATCACATATGCAAAACATGTCAAATCCTTCTCATCAGGCGAACCAAGAAATTGGTTTGTGTGTTAGCTTTGCTCTTGTGACAGAACCTGTGAAAGAATCATTACTTAATGAATCATTCAGGATAAGTACAGTATTAGGCATTAAGAAAATTTACCTACTGAGATTGGAGTAGGCACCCGCAGGGTAAATACTTTCAGCACATCAAAATATGGGAGAGCTGGTTAGCTGGAATTATAAAAGAGGAATGAATACAAATTAGTAAGCTTTGAATGAGTTACCAGCCGACAGACACAATATTTAAATGCATTGTGAAAAATGAATCAAAATGATGATGAAAAACTTACTGCAAGATAAATTTGACAAGAGGCGATATGATATTCTTCGCTTCAGGATGATCTAACTCAACCAACTCCCACCATTTTTGGGGACTATTCCGATTCGTTGAAGAGAATGGAGGGGAGATTTTTTGTCTTTCTTCAGTAAAAGAGACAAGGGTATCGTCTTCAGCTTCGGACAATATGCTATGCAAATTAATTGGAGAGAATGGCAGATCATCTTCCTACTACATTTGCTCTTTATTTCTGGCAATCCTGCCAATCCTGTCAATTCTAAATAACGTAATTTCGGTAGAGTGAATGAACTTCTGAACTTGCTGTGATGGCTTTCATTTTGTTCTTCTTCCAGTGTGATGACCTCCTCCATATTTTTCACAATCACCAACATAAAGCTCTTCCAGGTTTCTAAGGTTTGACAGCAACCAAGGAGTGAATAGCTTCCTTACACTTGGACATCTTGATATCTCCAATCTTTTAAGAAGGTAAAAGATGCCATTAGCTTTAGGTGGCAACAACCTCGGAGTTGTGCAGAAGAGTGTAGGGCTTTTAACTGGTTAAAAAAAAAAAAAACACTTATTCCCACGTTAGGGTGAAATTGAAATGTAATTTTTTTTTAATTCAAAGACAACTCTTCCATCCAAAGTCGCGGAGTTGTCAATTCAATGTCCTTTTATTAATTATCTTGCCCACTTTTATTTTTCTTGTAAAGTCCTGCTTCGTTTATGGCCACATGCAATTGGTTTATAATGCATGAATTTCATGGATTTGATCACATGAAATTGGTTAATAATGTATGAATTTCATGGAATTAGTTAATACGCAATGAATTTCATGCATGTCATTTGAATAATATTCATGCAAATGAAACTAATAATTAGTTAATAAGTAAGTAAATATGCTAATAATTAAAAAATTAAAATAAAAAAAATTAGACCACACTACTACTACTACTACTAATAATAATAATAATAATAATTATTATTAACCTTAGCAAGTTAGCAATTTTAATTTTGATCTTAACAAATTTAATTTTGAGCTCTAATGTGCTTGCTTCAAGTATATATAAGTTAGAAATAATTTGGAAGTCAAAATAATAATGAAATATCGAAGAAAAATGATTCTGAAAAGCCATTGCAAGTACTATCTCAACCGAACTCATCACAGGAACCAAATTGCACAAAAAGTTGCAACTTGTGTCATAGTCCTGATCAAGACCAAAGCAGTCCCAAGTGAGACCAAAAGAAGAGCAAAAACACAAAAAAGGTAGTACCCATCCTGATTGAATGTCCCAATTGGGACATTACTTGTGACAGGGTAGTCCTGATCAAGACCATGATATCCTGATCGGGATTAGGGCACTTTTTCAAATATAACAGCTCTTAATGGATATTTGGTGTTAGTCCTGACTAGGATGGATGATATCTCGACCGGGATCTGAACAAATGCAGCTTAAAAGTCCAAATTTTCATTCAAATGAAGTGGATTTATGTTAGGAACGAAATCATTGCTTCCAACAGCTATAAATGGATTACTCAAGTATAAATATGATTCTGACGATTGGTTTAAAGTTAAGAAACTTGCTTATTTATATTTATCCATTCAAGCATTCAATTAAACTTTCTAAACTCTTCCAAAATTCATTCTTATTTTTGTATACTCTTGTGAGAGTTTGTGAGTATTAGAATAAATATTCTTATTCTTCTATTTTTTGGGTTTAGAAAATGGGAAGTGATATTCTATTCTAAAGAAATTGGTTTAAGTGTTTAGCCATTAAAACACTTAAGATTTTGGTTTTAACGTGAGCCTTAAAAACACTAGTAATTTAGTTTTTGAGAGATCCTAGAAAACTCAAGTTGTAAGGTTATAAGAGTGAGCCATAAAACTCTGGTGTAATCTTAATCTTGTGAATAAGATTGTGGGTGATTAAAAATCCTAACTTGGGGATACGTTAGGTGGAGACATAAAATTGTTATTGAATCCAAACTCTTTAAATCATTTTGTTCTTCATTCTTAATTTTTAACAATTCTCTTAATTCTTGTTCAAACCTTTTAATTTTCAATTTTTGTTCGATAGTCCTATTCACTCCCCCTCTAGGACTCTTTCAATTGACATCAGAGCTTAAATTCTAGGAACTTCATTGCTAGAATACAAGATCATGGGAAGTGAATTACAAAACATTTCTTCACTTAGACCATTTTTTGATGGTAGTGACTATCCTCATTGGAAGTTCAAAATGGAGCTGCACCTTGATTATGATTCCATCAAACTTTGGGACATTGTCCTAAAAGGTTGGGAACCACCTATGACTATCATTGATAGTGTGGTAATTACTCTTACAAGAAGCCAATGGAGCATTGATCAAAAAGAAGAAAATTATAAAAATAAAAAGTGATGCGAACTGAGTTTATCTAATAAACAAAACCCGTAACAATCTATTGATACCCACACCTTAGATCGTCCAAGAAACAAGTTGAATGAAAACTAGAACCCTTAATTATCTAATAATTAAGAACTCTAGCTATCAGGAAGTCGCCATAATTAGATATGGATGTTCTAATTGATAAGACAAGTGAACTATTAAACAACCTATTTTATTTAGAAAGTTCAAAGAATAAAACTCCAAATAAATTGAAGAAAAATTCGTCACTTTATTTGATTGATGAAAAAGATGCCCAAAATAGGCTACAAAATAAGCTATTTATAAGAATTCTTAATCCTAAACCTAAAATAAAACAAATCCTTAAAAGATAAGGATAATAAATCCCTAAAAGATAACAAAATAAATCCTTAAAGGTAAGGAATTATTTTGCTTGTCAACTAAGCTAAAGAAAAGTATTCTTAACTAAAACAAACACTTTAAAATTTTTTTGGAAAAGTAACAAATGCAAAATTCATTTTTTAATACTTATTAAACTAAATAATACATATTTGGGCTTCATCTTAGGCTTGGAACATGTGTAGTTACTCCTTTGGCTTAATACATCCAAATTGGACCCAATAACACTACTTGGGCCTAAATATTTAATTTCTAACAAATGAATATGCTTTTGACCATAATTAATTCCATGTGCTTTAAATGGATTAGATTGATTTAGATTTTTACTTTGAGCCCATATTGCTTCCTTCATCTTCTTAACATATGCCTATGTGATTGGACTTCCATTATAAATCGAAGGGTTTTCAATCCTTATTGGTTAGGATTCTTTGTTACACCTTGAATCCTTATTGTATTTAGATTCCTTGTCACATCTTGAATCCTTGTTTGATTAGGATTCCTTGTTACATCTTGAATCCTTATTAGATTTGGATTTCTTGTCACATTTTAAATCCTTATTTGATTAGGAATCCTTGTTACATCTTGAATCCTTGTTGGATTTGGATTGCTTGTCATATCTTGAATACATGTTGGATTAGGATTCCTTGTCATTCTAGGATTCTTATAAAAAAGGCTATGATTACTCTAGTCTCTTCTATGAAAAGAGAAGAAGGAGGCAAGCTTCAATATTATTTATCGGCTAAGGAAATGTGGGAGCCCTTGGAAAATCATTATGAAGGAAACATATAAGTTAGAAGCAAAAAGGTTCAACTCCATATGTATGAATATGAACTCTTCAAGATGAAGCCTCAAGAGTCAATCACAGAGATAATAAATCAACTTAATGCTCTTCTCACGACCCTCAAGAAACTTGGTAGACATTTCACTAAGGAAGAAGTAAACAACAAGATTCTAAGAATCCTACCTGAGAAGGACTGGGACTCATGAATCACTTCAATTGAGGAAGCTCAAGACCTCTGTACCCTCTTAACTGATGTGCTCATTGGTAAGCTCTTGAGACATGAGCTCATAATTAAGCAAAAAGGTGAAGAATAAGAAGAGAAAAAAGAAAAGAAAAAGAGCATAACACTTAAAGCACTTCAAGAAGATAGTGAAGAGGAAAGAATTAAAGATTCTAATGACAAAAATGGTGATATTGCCATGCTCATTAGGAACTTTAAGAAGTTTTTGAGAAAGAAAAATTTCTCAAGAACAAGGGACTTTAACAAAAAGTTCGAAGGAGATGGGAAGAAGAAAACTAAAGAGGTTACTTGATATGAATGTAAGAAACTGGGACACATTAGAAGCGAGTGCCCCAAACTCAAATTCAAGAACAAAGGAGTAAAAGATAAGAAGAAGGTATTCAAATCTACTTAGGATGATTCGTTCAAATCCGAAGAGGAAGAGGAACAACAATAAGTGGCCAATATTTGCTTTATGGCTTTTGAAAATAAAAATGAGGTACCATCTACTTCTTGTTCTTCCTTTGATGATTATGATGATTATTGCAATAATGATGATGATGATGAGAACTCTATTATGAGTACATTATTAGTTAAACGTAAAAGTTTACTGTTTAAGAAAAAGTTTTACAAGCATGAGCTATCTAGCTTAACTAAAAAATTTAATAGCTTAAAATTTGATTTTACCAAACTTGTTGAATCAAATGAAAAACTTCTTAGTAATGCTAATTCTTCTAATTCCTTAGAAGATCAACTCTAGAAAGAAAGTGATGAAAATCATAAGCTTTCTAATGAGGTCTTAGAATTAAAAAATTCCATTGCTAAATTCAATAAAGGGA
Source organism: Mallotus nudiflorus (assembly GCA_947683625.1). Classification (NCBI taxonomy): domain Eukaryota; kingdom Viridiplantae; phylum Streptophyta; class Magnoliopsida; order Malpighiales; family Euphorbiaceae; genus Mallotus; species Mallotus nudiflorus. Next base: position 4,756,621 of record CANTUR010000049.1, on the reverse strand, counting down.
AAGAAACTTTAGATAGTCTTCTTGACTCTTAAAAATTTCATGGAGATACCCATGTAATTGGATATAAAAGTTGAATATCTTCATCATCATCATCACATATTAATTTTATTAAAGCCTCACATAACTCCACTCCCTCTACCTCCAAACCAAATGAGATTCAAGCTTTCAAAGCTAAAAGATTTTATGTGCTAAACAATAAGGGAAAGTCTTATAAGACTCACCTTTCATTGACACAAAAAGGTAAGGCTTAAACTAGAGCATCTCAACCTAAACATGCTTATATGTACACTAAACACAATCACATTAGGCATGTTACACAACACAATGCACATTAAAATATTTCATAAACCTATCAAAGTACACACTGTCATTGCCAATGTATGTCTCATACCATGACATAAAATAATAAGAGATACATACCACCACAACATAAAAGGAATGTTTCATATACTAGGAAAGCATATCATCTTAAGAGAAATGAACTTGAAAATTTCATAAGTTCATATTGCATGATCAAAGGACATATTAATAATTTATGTTTCTATAAAAGACTACATATGAATTTACTTCCTTTGGATTATCTTGAAACTAACCAAACTAGACCAAAAAGGTTTAGGTCTGAAAGAACACTTAAATTATTTTGTGTAAGTGTTCTTGAAATCCATAAGAACAAAAAGCAAATGATATCTCAATAGTGGATGTTTAAGGCACATGATGAGAGATAAAGAGCAATTCAACAAGCTTGATGCTAAGGATGGAGGACATGTTACATTCGGAGATAATACAAAAGGAAAAATTATTGGCATTGGAGAAATAGGTAATCCTCAATCCTTATCTATAAATCATATGTTGTTTGTTGATGGTTTTAAACATAATTTTCTTAGTATAAATCAATTATGTGACATAGGAAATAAGGTAACTTTCTATTTAAGAAATTTCTTTGTTAGTAGTCTTGATGAAAACAAAGTTATTTTTAGTGGTGAAAGAGTAGATAATGTTTATATTATTGACTTGAAAAAAATTAATAACAAAGACATCAAATGCTTAACGTTTATTTCCTGTGACATATGGATATAATATAGAAGGTTAGGACATGTAAATTTTGAGCTTTTGAATGATCTTTGTAAACATAAACTTATGATTGGTTTACCTAAGCTTGAATTCACTAAGGATAATCTTGTGATGCTTATTAAAAGGGAAAACAATCCAAGTCCTCATTTAAACTCAAAAATGTAGTGTCCACTTTCTAGACCACTTGAACTTATACATTGAAATTATTTGGACCAACTAGAATTGCTAGTCTCGGTGGAATGCCCTATGCATATGTATTGATTGATGATTACTCTATATTTACTTGGGTATGTTTTCTTTCTCATAAGAATGATGCATTTAAATCTTTTAAAAATTTTGCTAAAAGAGTTCAAATAGAAAAAATATTTTTTATTTCTTTTATTAGAAGTGATCATGGAATCAAATTTGAAAATGAATTTTTTAAAACATATTGCAATGAAAATGATATTTCACATATGTTTTCTTCTCCTAGAACTCCTAAAAAAATGGGGTAGTTAAAAGAAAAAATAAAACTCTTATGGAAATGGTTAGAGCAATGCTTCGTGAGTATAATTTGCCTTTATACTTTAGGACACATCTTGTTATATTTCAAATAGAATGTTCAAAAGACTAATTTTAAATAAAACTTCTTATGAATTATGGAATAATAGAAAATCCAAAATCTCATATCTAAGAGTATTTAGATGCAAGTGCTTTATATTAAATACCAAGAATAATCTTGGGATATTTGATTCCAAAGTAAATGAAAGAAATTTCTTAGGTTATTCTATTTCTAATAAAACATATAGAGTCCTTAATAAGAGAACTCTAGTAGTTAAAAAGTCAATGCATGTTGTATTTAATAAATCAAACTCACTTAATCCTAGAAAGGATATTTGTAGTGTTGATGATCTTATAAGTGAAAATGAGATTATGGATACACAAGAAGAAAATGCTAGTAAGCTTTTGGAACTTGAAGGTCCAAGTAAGGAGGATAATAAGGAGACATCTTAACCTACCTTAAAAGATGAACTTCCAAAGGATTGGCAATTCAAGAAAGCACATCCTCAAGATCTCATCATAGGTGACACTATAAATGGGGTAACTACTAGATCTAAACTTAAGTCTATTGTTAATCTAGCTTTCATTTCTCAAATTAATCCTAAAAATGTCGATGATGCATTAAGTGATGAATTTTGGGTCCTTGCTATGCAAGAAGAGGTAAATCAATTTGAGAGAAATAAGGTTTAAACCTTGGTTCTTATACCTAAACATCATACTATTATAGGCACCAAATGAGTGTTTAGAAATAAAATGAATGAACAAGGTGTCATAATTAGGAATAAAGCTAAAATAGTAGTTAAAGGTTATAATCATAATCAAGAGGAAGGCATTGATTATGATGAAGCCTTTGCCCCTGTTGCAAGGTTAGAAGCTATTAAAATGCTACTTGCATTTGCATCATTCATGTATTTTAAACTTTATCAAATGGATGTCAAAAATACATTTTTAAATGGCTTCATTAAAGAGGAGGTATATGTTGAGCAACCTTTGAGTTTTGAAAATTTTGATTTTCTAAATCATGTGTTTAAACTCTTAAAAGCATTATATGGATTGAAACAAGCTCCAAGAGTTTGGTATGAAAGATTGAGTAACTTTTTACTAGAGAAATGATTCTCTAAAGGAAAGGTTGACATAACTCTTTTCATAAAGAAATCCAAGTATGATCTATTAATTGTTCAAATATATATTGATGATATTATTTTTAGTGCTATTAACCATTGCCTATATGAGGAATTCTCCAAATTAATGCAAGGAAAATTTGAGATAAGTATGATGGGAGAACTCAAATTCTTTTTTTGGGCTTTAAATCAAGCAATGCAAGAATGAGATTTTCATCAATCAAACAAAATATGAAAAAGACATTCTTAAGAAGTTTAGAATGGATGGAAACAAGACAAGCAAAACTCCAATAAGCACCACAACCAAACTTAACAAAGATGAGAATGGCTGGTTGATGAAAAATTATTTAGAGGTATGATTGGATCCCTTTTTTATTTAACTGCTAGTAAACCCGATATTATGTTTGCTACTTTCTTATATGTTAGATTTCAATCAAGTCATAGAGAGTCTCATTTAAATGCCATCAAAAGAATTTTCAAATAACTTTGTGGTATAATGCATTTAAGACTTTGGTATCTTAGGAGTTCTTCATTTGACTTAATTAGTTATTCAAATGCAGATTTTGCTAGTAGTTTATTAGATAGAAAGAGCACTTCCAAAACTTGTCAATTTTTAGGATAATGTTTAGTTTCTTGGTTTAGCAAAAAATAAGTTTCGATTGCCTTGTTCATTGCTAAAGCTGAATACATTGTAGCAAGTCTTTATTGTTCACAAGTCTTATGGAAAAAACAACAATTAATGGACTATGGTATAAAAATTTATCATATTCCCATTAAATGTGACAATACAAGTGTTATTATCCTTATCAAGAATCCCATTCAACATTTTAGAACTAAGCATATAGGCATTTGACATCATTTTTTGCATGATCATGTTCAATTTGGTGATATCTCACTTGATTTTGTTGATACAAATAATCAACTTGTTGATATCTCCACCAAACCTCTCAATAAAAAGAAATTGAACTTCATTAAACATGAAATTGGCATGATTAATAGTTCTAGTTTTTCTTTATTTTAATAGACATTTATGTTTCTTTTATGTTTATTTTTGGTATATGATACATATTTAATTGATTTTTTTTCATTCATATTTTGTAAAATTAATAATTAATTTATGAAATTTTCATTAAATTAATTATTTTAATTTTTAGCAAAGTATATCTTTCCCTAAATGAGTCTATTTCATTTATTCATTTATCTTTTTAAAAAATGGTCAATTTTGTCCAATTTATGAAAATTAATTTCACAAAGACTTATTTGTAAGAAACTCTGTACCTAATTGAACAATTTTTCTTAAACTTTTCTAAGTAGGACCTTAATCCCTCCCGAGACCAGATAATGTCCCAATCGGGACATGATCTTTGAATTGTATGTTTTTACATAGAACTCATCTTGAACAGATAACCCGATCGAGACGTCATGTCCCAATTAGGATGGGAGCATGTCCCAACCAGCACATTACTGCTAACAACATTAGGAATTAAAATTTTTTACATATTTTTTACTCTTTAATCAAAATCAGGAACAAATTTTTAGGTTCCTATTCAATTCAAATTCAAATTCTATACTATTTCTAACTCTAATCTCATGCCTATAGATACCACTCTATTCCCAATTGATTTTTTTCATCTTAAAACAAATCTTTTCTTCCTTTACAATTTCTTTATCTATTTTTTACTCCAAAGAAACCAAGTAAAGCTCCCTCATTTCTCAAGCTCCTCCTCCTTCTAAGAAGGATAAACGTAAGAGAACTCACTCTCATTTTTCTTATTCTTCTCAAAAAATTAAGAAGAGTATGTCTCTATTCCAAAAAAGGGCTTTTATTCCCTTACATTTTATGCATGAAATTGCACTCAAGGCTATAGGATGCTTTGATGAAATCCAAGATCTTCTCTTTAAAAGTGGGATTTGTGATTTTGCCTTTTCTCCTTTTTCTTCTTACCCTTCTCTCATCATTGAGTTTCTTTCATCCTTTACTCTTCACTCTACTAAATTTGATAAGGACAATCCTTATTTTTCATGAGATTTAAATTGGTCATGACCTATCAAGAGTTTAATACTCTTTTTGGATTCTCTCAAAAGGGACATATTTAAGTTAACCCTCATTGGATTGCCTCTTCTTATTGGGATGAGATTAAAGCTCCTAATGCTCCTTAATTCTCCGCTAGGCATACCAAAGCCTCCTTCATTAAATCCAAAGCACTTTGGTATATTCATCGCTTTATCACTTCTTCCATTAATGGTGGAGCTCTTTCTAATAAAGAAATTTCTCTTGATGATCTTTTTATTCTTTATTGTCTTCATAACAATGAGAATATTACTTTAGGAAGAGTTTTACAATGGAGAATTTGGTTAATTAGTGATAGTCAAACCGGTGCATTTTGTATTAGTGGGATTGTTATGAAATTAGCTAAATTTTACAACATTAATCTTGACTCTCTACCCTTTACCAAACCCTTATTTCTTGATACTACTTTCATTTGAATCTCCAAGCAATTCACCTCTATCAATGGAGTTTGGGTTTGGAAACATGATCTTGAAGGTAGTGAAAATATATAGGCTAAGTTTCAATAATTAGAAGAACAAGACCCCCAACCTCATGTTGCCCCGCTAAGAAAGAGAACAAGAAGTGAAGGAACCTCAAGTCAAAGTGCTCAAGCTCAAGAGGATGAACCTTCTTGGATTGGCCAAATCTTTGAGCGCATGTCCTTAATATAATCCAACTTCACTGCACGGTTTGATGAATTTGAATCTAACTTTAATGTGCACTTCAATCAAATTGATAATAACATTACTCATCTTCAATATGATATTCATCACGTTTATGAGTAACAAGGCTACACATGCAACTATCCCCCTTCTCCTTTCCCTCCTCAAGAATAGATTTTATTTGTGTTTTCCATTTGTTTTATTTTCAGTTTATATTTGGTTTATTTTTTGTATATGAGCCTCTAGTTGCTAGTTTATTTTTTGGCTCATTTAATGCTTGTTGATGTATAGTTTCCTTTCAGTTTATTTCTCGTGTTTTCTCCTTGTACTAGATGTATTTTTCTTATTAATGAAATTTTCATTTCTTAAAAATTAAATTTCTCTAGCATTCATTCTTTTTTATTTTTGACAAAGGGGGAGAAAATATTTGAGTTTATCATGTGTGTGTTTAACTTTCTAATTATTATTATGCATTTTTTTACTTGAAAATTCCTCTTAGGAATTATTTTTATCTTTATTTAGAAATATTTGAGTTTGCATGTATACTTAGTTAATTTCTTTTAAGGGAGAAAATTCTTACCAAAGATGTGTTTATGTTAATGACATTACTATATGAAAGTGTGTCCTTGATATCAATTTTTTTATCCAAATCCTATTCTATTTTACTATTTCTCCATAATTTTGTTTATGCATGCATAATATTAATGTAAGTGTGGCTAGTTTTGGCCTTGTGGTAAAAATTCTTGTTTTGCTTGCATTGTTTATGTATGCCATGAATTTTATAAAGATTTAGTGTATCTTTGTTTTTATTTTTTTAGTTTGTGGTCCTTTATTCCCTCCATAATTTTTTTTGATTCTTTTAGGTTCATTTCCCTTTATATCTCTCTTGTCTTTTTGTCTAAAGGGGGATAAGAAGCTATGTTTGTAATATGCTAAGTGTCAAATGATCATTAACTAGCTAAGCTCTATATGATCATGTGATAATTAATTTTTTTTTAAGTTTCAATATAGTGCTATATGTACTATTTTTGTGATGCATTCTAGTAGCACTACATGCATATATGTTTGAAATTATTTCCTTCAAATTGCCTAACAATTTATTTTAATGATCACGTTATCATCATGTTATTATGTTTTTAACACATTTGTTATATTAGGCCATTTTTACCTCATGTTAAATTTTATTTTTGACAAAAAAGGGGAATAAATAATTAAATTTATATTATTTATTATATTCATATTCATAGGGGGAGAAATAAGGAAATATATTTGTTTTCATCTCATATATTCATTATTATCACAAATTGTTATCAATCACACACTTTACATTATATTTTTTATCAAAATCAAAATAAGTTTGTCAAAATAAAAAAGGGGAAGATTGTTGACCTTAGCAAGTTAGCAATCTTGATTTTGATCTTAACAAAACTTAATTTTGAGCAACTAATTTTTTTCCTTCAAGTGTGTATAAGTTACGAACAATTTAGAAGTCAAAATAATAATGAAATATTAAAGAAAAATGATTCCAGAAATCCATTGTAAGTACTATCTCAACCAGACTAATCACAGGGACTAAATTGCACAAAAATTTACAATTTGTGTCATAGTCCCAATCGGGACCAAAGCAATCCCGAGCGAGACCAAAAGAAGAGCAAAATATAAAAAGGGCAGTACCTATCCCGATTGAATGTCTCGATTAGGACCATGATATCCCGATCAGGATCAAAGTAGTTTTTCAAATATAATGGCTCTTAATGGATGTTTAGTGTTAGTCCCGATCGAGATCTAACAAAATGCAGCTCAAAAGTGCAAATTTTAATTTTAGTGGAGTTAAAGGAGTACCTCAAGGCATGAAGTTCCCCTCCAATCTCTAGTACCTAGGTCTCTTTGGAGCTAAAGTAAGGAAGTTACCATAAGGTATATTACCAAAACTTTCTTCTATGCAAGTCCTCTTATTTGACCTTAGATTAGTAGCTAAAGGAAAGAAAATAGCATCCTTGAAGAAGTTGGAATCATTATGCTATCTTTTATATGAATTTAATGAGTTCAACAAGTATTTTCAATCTTCGAAAGAGGGTCATGGGCTTTCATTGAGGAATAGAGAAGTTAGGAGTTTGCAGCTCAATAACTATTTTCTTTGAAAGGAAAGGAATATAACCTTTTAGTAATAGTAGATAAATTCTTTAATAATCAAAAAGAACCATAATTTATGTTTGGTAAGCGAGTAATTTTGGGCAGTTATAGTATCATCAAAGAAGATGTTCCACTAGAGTTCAAATTATTAGAACTTCAGTCTTACTAGATAGGAAGATGGTTATGTTTGGAAAATGAATTTGCATTGAAGGAATTGAATATTTATAGTTGTATTAAGGTATAATACTTGTTTTATTATGCTCCTCTTCTATACTTAAATGACTTAAGAAGATAGAAGTTACAAATTCCATGGACATACATGCAATCTTCGAGCTTTTTACCATTTAGTGTAAAAAAAAAAATTTTCCCTCACTTTAGGGTAATTTTCAAAGTATTTTCAAGTTTGGAGTAAAAAAATAATTCAATTTTTTTTAAAAAAGTAATACATTTATTCTGCTACATTACTAGTGGAAATGGTACAAAACAAGCAATTTCCGCTAACTTGATTGGTGGTAGTAATTTTAAAAAAATAAAGCAAGGAAAATCCACCAATATAGATGGCGGAGCTCTGCAAACTGGCAAAAGTCCGCCAGTCAAACTAGTAAATTTCATGAAATTTATAAAAAAAAATACTTACAAATACTTTTTTTTTTCAATTTTAGGCATTTCCACCACTTGCCACTTCGAGGGGCAGGAATGCCCAATTATATTATTATTATTATTGTTGTTGTTGTTGTTGGTGTTGTTGTTTTAATTTTAAAAGGGTTATTTCCAATTAAAAGGTCCAAGTGTTTTTTTTTTCATTTTAATATTATGATAATTATGATTGTTTTAATTATAACATTATAAAAAACAATATTATAATTATGATAATATTATGATTTTTTTAATTTTAATATTATTATGATTATTTTAATTTAATTATAACAATATTTAATAATATTATTATTTTATTATTATTAGCAGTATGAGTAATAATATATGAATAATATTATTTATTTGTAAAAAACTTAACATCGTCTCAAGTTAGTTGGGTAAAATGCCGAGTAATAATATATGAATAATATTATTTTTGAAATAGTTTCCTACTGCAAACTCTCCTTGTATAACCGAGCTTCTCTATTAATTAAATTCATCATTTTATCATTGTTAAATTCATCATTTTTTAGTTTAATATTAAAATGTTTGTAATTAATTAATTATAATAATATTAAAAATAATATTATGATGTTTTTTTATTTTAATTTCAACACTATTATTATTATTTTAATTTTTTTTTATTATTATTAAAATTAAATGGTGCATGAATGGGGGGGGGGGGGGGGGGGGGGGCTTTATGCATGAATTTGCATGAGTGTTGTGTAATTGGCCTAGTTTTTTTTTAATTTTTAATTTTAATATTATAATGATTATGATTAATTAATTATATTTATATTAAAAATAATATCATAATCATAATAATATTATGACTTTTTATTTTTTTTAATTTTAATATTGAAAGAGTCCTAGAGGGGGGGTGAATAGGACTACCAAACAAAAATTGAAAATTAAAAAGTTTGAACAAGAATTAAGAGAATTGTTGAAAAGGAAAAATGAAGAACACAATGATTTAAGGAGTTTAGATTCAACAACAATCCTACGTCTCCACCTAACTTATTCCTAAGTTAGGATTTTTAATCACCCACAATCTTATTCACAAGATTGAGATTACATAAGCGTTTTAGGGCTTATTTTTACAACCTTACAACTTGAATTTTCTAGGATCACTCAAAAACCAAATTACAAGTGTTTTCAAGGCTCACACAAAAACCAAAATCTCAAGTGTTTTAATGGCTAAACACTTAAACCAATTCCTTTAAAATAGAATCTCACTTCCAATTTTCTAAACCCAGAAAATAAAAGAATAAGAATATCTATTCTAACACTCACCAACTTTCACAAGAGTATACAATAATAAGAATGAATTTTGGAATTGTTTAAAGAGCTTAATTGAATGCTTGAATGTATAAATATAAATGAGTAAGTTTCTTAACCTCAAAAAAATCTTTAGAGATCATATTTATACTTGAGCAATCTAATTATAACTATTGGAAGCAATGATTTTGTTCCCAATATAAATAAAGTCCTAAGATCTAACTTAATTAATGCCTTGAGCTTTAATAATGGCCGCACCCTCTGTACCCAGCTACAACATCTAAGTAGTAAGGTTCTGAGATTCGATAGGCTCAAGACAGAATCATGTAACATTGTAATGTTATTATATGAAAGATCAAGATTCTTGACCCTATGTAAATGCTCAAAGAAAGGATATGCAATTCGCTTTAACTTAGTGTGACCCAACAACAGTGATGCAAGTTTAGGACACATAGGTGAATTGTAGGAAGGAATTTATGTTATGTTGTCATACATTAATGAAATTCATATAAGATTCTTTGTCTAACTCTTGCAATGCATTACATTTGATATTCCCCAATGTTCTCGAACCGTATAGACTTTTTCCACTATTACTAGAGTATCTGCATTCATTAGTTGGATAGGTGTATCCCTAATCAAGTCATACATCTTCACATAATTGTGATCCTGATCATCCTGAACACCTTCCAACAAGCAAAATTTTTAAATTTTATTCAGAAAGGTATGGCTCTTATCAAATTATGTTTGTCTACTTCTTTCTTTTATTACTATATCAATTAAATAATTAATGAACTCCTCTCTCAAAACCTTGTAATCTTCTAGATATAATGCACAATACAAGAAGCACTTTTGTAATGCCAAATTGCCTAAGCAATTATAACTAAATTTCAATATTTTAAACACTAATGTTTTCATGTCTTTAGTAACTTTTCATTCTTGATATTCTTTTAATGTGTTCCTCCATTCACTTACATATTGCACTCCCTTTATGCAGCCAACCATTATGACAATTCCTAGTGAAAAACTAGCACATTCTCTTGCAATATGTTTCATAAATTTTTTAACATCTGTCTGCAGCTCTTCTCCTAGTTTCTTCTGGAACAAGTTTCAAGTTTCTTCTTCAAAAAGCGACTTCACTTTGATCTTTTTATTGCATTCCATCCTATTACAAACTTTTAATGAACGACTTATAACAATCAGCTTGCACCCATTTTCTCTGAAAATTAGTATACTAACCATTGTCAAAGAAAAATGTTCCCATAAATCATCAAGAATGAGTACAAATTATTTTTCCTACACAATGCATTCTAAAAGCAATGCAGCTCTTTTCTTCTCTAAAAATGTCAACACCAATAGTATTGAAGTATGAGGTCTTTTTATTGGAAAAGAGAAAAAGAATTTAATGTTAATAGAATTAGAATCCTCAATTTTAGGAATATGTCTTGAAAAAGTAAACCAAAAAAGAATATATGGCTATTAGGTGACTATAAGAAACATTAGTTGTTCTTTGTAATGCTATAGATATGTATTTTCAATAAAGGAATAAAAATGTAGTAGAGGACTTACATTTCAAAAAAATAATTTTATTTTTAGTAGTAGTGACAACAGAGGTTCTGTTGTGCTTTAAGAGATCTTAAAGCTTTTTTTATCTCAATTCGAACAGTGGTATTAAAGCTCTCTTATCTCACGGGTTGTGAATGAAAGGGTAAACCATGAAGAAAAAAAAGGTTTTAGTTCTTAAAACTCAATTTCTTATAGCAATATTTTTGTTTTTTCTGCAGATTTCAGTTGTTTTTTTATAGTAAAATGTTTTAACTTTATCTTTGGACCAATTTATATCATTTAAAGCAAACTTATCAAAATGTTTTGGGAATTTCTTTAAAAAGTTAGTACTAAACTTTTAGATTTTTAAAGATATTTCAGATTTTAGTTCCATATTTGAAATGATTTCATCAAGTCTTTTATAAGAGAAATAATGTTTTTAAAAGGCTTTGAAATAAAATTTCAAACTTGCAAGTTTATTTTCAAATTTCATCTAGTTTTTTTTCTTTCATGAGAACTAAGGCTTTTAAAAGAGTTTGAATGAAATTTCAAACCTACATGTCTTTAAACTGGATTGAGAATTTCAAAACAAGTTTGCACCTCAGTACATCTTTAAACCATAATAGATTAAAGGACCTAGGCAAGTCTTTAAAATGCTAGAATTTGGACTGGAATGTCTTTAAACTACAACATAAAATTTCACACCAAGTTTGGACCTAAGTATGTCCTTAAACTACTAGAAATTTCAAACCTAAGAAAGTCTTTAAAGTGCAAAAATTATTTCAGACCTGATGGAGAATAGTTTCTCCAAAAGGAAAAAAAATGGAGAAGAGTCTTCCCCAAAAAGAAATGAAGCAATGGAGATAGTTTCTCTAAGAAAATCAAAACAAGAAAAATGCAGATTTTTGAAAGGTAATGAAGACTGATCATTAAGGAGGAGTTTCATTTCAGTAAGAAGACTTCAACATTTGAAAAATAAGGAAAAGGAAAGACTATTTTGAATTAGCCTTAAGAAAAGAATGCTCCAAGATGATGAGCAAACATTAAACTCTAGCCAAAGTCCCAAGGAGGATAGTTGAAGTACATGGTCCTTTTGATGGAAAGAAGAAAAAGAATTTAATATTAATCAAATTAGAATCCTGAATTTCAGGAATATGTCCTAGAAAATTAAACTAAAAAAAGTATATGTGGTTGTTAGGTGATCAAGAAAAGCTAGTTATTCTTTATAATGCTATATACATATATGAACTTTCAATGAAGGAATAGAAATGAAGAAGACTTCTATTTCAAAAAAAACTCTTTCATTCTTAATAGTAGCAATAGTAGAGATTCTGTTGTGCTTCAAGAGATCTTGAAAGTTTTTTGTCTCAGTTCCAATAGTGGTATTAGAGCTCTTTTGCCTATAGGCTATGAATGAAATGGTAAACCATGAAGAAGAAAAGAAAAAAAAATTAGTTCTTAAAAACTTAGTTTTTTGCAGTAATATTTTCATTTGTTTTGCAAATTTCAATTTTTTTTTATGGTAAAATGTGTTAACTTTATTTCTAGACCAATTTATATCATTTAAAGCAAGTTTATCAAAATGTTTTAGGAATTTCTTTAAGAAGTCAATTTTAATCTTTCAGATTTTAAAAGATATTATAGAATTTAGTTTAAGATTTGAAATGGTTTCATCAAGTCTTTTATAAAAGAAATAATGTTTTCAAAATACTTTGAAAGAAAATTTCAGAATTGTAAGTTTATTTTCAAATTTAAGTTCAAGATCAAGAATGAATTCATGTATTTTTTTTTCATGAGAATCAAGGCTTTCAAAAGAGATTAAAAGAAATTTTAGTCCTATATGCCTTTAAACTATATTCAGAATTTCAAAAAAAGTTTAGACCAAAGCACGCCCTTAAACTACTACAATTGAAGGACCTAGGCAAGTCTTTAAAATGATAAAATTTGGACCAACGTGTTTTTAAACTACAATAGAAAATTTTAGACCAACTTTGGACCTAAGTATGTCCTTAAACTACTAGAAATTTTATAACTAAGGAAGTCTTTAAATGCAAAAATGATTTTAGACCTGATGGAGAACAATTTCTCTAAAATGTAAAAAGGATAAAGAAGAGTCTTATCCAAAAATAAATGAAGCAATGAAAATATTTTCTCCAAGAAAACCAAAACAAGAAAAATAATGAAGATTGATCATTAAGGAGGAGTTTCATTTCAATAAGAAGACTTCAGCATTTAACAAACAAGAAAAGGAAAATATTTTTTTAAAGCAACCTCAAGAAAAGATCGCTCCAAAATGATGAGCAAGCATTCCCAAGGAGGAGCGTTGAAGTACATGGTCCTTTAATTGGAAAGAAGAAAAAGGAATTTAATGTTAGTCAAATTAGAATCCTCAATTTTAGGAATATGTCCTAAAAAAGTAAACAAAAAATGTATATGTGGTTGTTAGGTGACCATGAGAAAAATTAGTTATCCTTCATAATGCTATATATATGTATTTTCAATGAAGGATTAAAAATGTAGTAAAAGACTTCCATTCCAGAAAAACTCTTTCATTTTTAATAGTAGAAGTAGCAAAGGGTCTGCTATGCTTTAAGAGATCTTAAAGCTTTTTTAACAGTGGTATTAGAGCTCTCTTGTCTTATGAGCTATGAATGAGAGGGTAAACTATGAAGAAGAAGAAAAAAAAATTCAGTTCTTAAAAACTTAGTTTTTTACGGCAATAATTTCATTTTTTTCTATAGATTTCAGTTGTTTTTTATAGTAAAATGTTTTAACTTTATTTTTAGACTAATTTATATCATTTAGAGCAAGCTTATCAAAATGGTTTGGGAATTTCTTTAAGAAGTTAGTTCTAAACTTTTAAATTTTTAAAGATATTTCAAATTTTAGTTTAAGATTTCAAATGATTACAATAAGTCTTTTACAACAGAAACAATATTTTCAAAAGACTTTGAAATAAAATTTCAAACTTGCAAGTTTATTTTAAAATTTAAGTTCAAGATTAAGAATGATTTCATTAAGTTTTTTTTTTTCATGAGAACCAAGGCTTTCAAAAGAGTTTGAATGAAATTTCAAAACTTCATGTCTTCAAATTGTATTTAGAATTTCATAACGAGTTTGGACCAAAGTACGTCCTTAAACTACTATAGATTGAAGGACATAGGTAAGTCTTTAAAATGCTAAAATTTAGACTAGAATATCCTTAAACTATATAAAAAAAAAATTCAAACCAAGGTTGGACCTAAGTATGCCATTAAACTACTAGAAATTTCATACCTAAGCAAGTCTCTAAAGTGCAAAAATGATTTCAGACCTGATGGAGAATAGTTTCTCTAAAAGGAAAAAAAGATGGAGAAGAGTCTATTCTAAAAAGAAATGAAGCAATGGAGATAGTTTCTCTAAGAAAACCAAAACAAGAAAAATGTAGATTTTTGAAAGATAATAAAGACTAATCATTAAGGAGGAGTTTCATTTCAACAAGAAGATTTCAAAATTTGAAAAATAAGAAAAAGAAAAAATTATTTTAAAGTAGCCTCAGGAAAGGAATGCTCCAAGATGATGAGCGAGCATGAAATTCTAGCCAAAGTCCTAAAGAGGAGTGTTGAAGTACATGGTCCTTTTGCTGGAAAGACGAAAAAGAATTTAAAGTTAGTCAAATTATAATCCTCAATTTCATAAACATGTCTTGAAAAGGTAAGCCAAAAAAGTATATGTGGTTGTTAGGTGACTATGAGAAAAGTTAGTTGTTCTTCCTAATGTTATATATATGTATTTTCAATGAAGGAATAAAAATGAAGTAGTATAAGACTTCCATTTCAGAAAAACTCTTTCATTTTTAGTAATTGCAACAATAGAGGTTCTGTTATGCTTTAATAGATCTTAAAGCTTTTTTTTAATCTTAGCTTCAACAGTGGCATTAGAGCTCTCTTGTCTTACGGGCTATGAGTGAAAGGGTAAACCATGAAGAAGAACAAAAGAAAAAAAAGGTTTTAGTTTCTAAAAACTCTTCTTTTTTACAAAAATATTTTCATTTTTTTCTTTGGATTTCATTTTTTTGTGGTAAAATGTTTTAACTTTATTTCTAGAACAATTTATATCATTTAGACCAAGCTTATAAAAATGTTTTGGGAATTTCTTTAAGAAGTTAGTTATAAACTTTCATATTTTAGTTCAAGATTTGAAATAATTACGCTAAGTCTTTTATAAGAGAAACAATGTTTTCAAAAGACTTTGAAATAAGATTCCAAACTTGCAAGTTTTTTTTAATTTAAGTCAAGATCAAGAATGATTTTATTTAGTTTTTTTTTATGAGAGCTAAGGCTTTCAAAAGAGTTTGAAAGAAATTTCAGACTTACATGTCTTTAAACTATATTCAAATTTTCAGAACAAGTTTGGACTTGAGTACGTCCTTAAACTACTATAGATTGAAGAACCTAGGCAAGTCTTTAAAATGCCAAAATTTAGACCAGCATATCCTTAAAATACAATAAAAAATTTCAAACCAAGTTTGAACCTAAGTATATCCTTAAACTACTAGAAATTTCATACCTAAGCAAGTCTCTAAAGTGCAAAAATGATTTCAGACTTGATGGAGAACAGTTTCTCCAAAAGGAAAAAAAATGGAGAAGAGTCTTCTCCAAAAAGAAATGAAGCAATGAAGATAGTTTCTCTAAGAAAACAAAATAAGAAAAATGCAGATTTTTAAAAGATAATGAAGACTAATCATTAAGGAGGAGTTTCATTTCTGCAAGAAGACTCCAGCATTTGAAAAATAAGAAAAAGAAAAGATTATTTTGAAGCAACCTTAGCAAACATGAAATTCCGGCTAAAATCCTAAGGAAGAGTATTGAAGTACATGGTCCTTTCGCTGGAAAGAAGAAAACGAATTTAATGTTAGTCAAATTAAAATCTCAATTTCAGGAATATATCCTGCAAAAGTAAATAAAAAAAGTATATATGGCGTTAGTTGACAATGAGAAAAGTTAGTTGTTCTTTGTAATGCTATATATATGTATTTTCAATGAAGGAATAAAAATGAAGTAGTAGAAGACTTCCACTTCAAAAAAATTCTTTCATTTTTAATAGCAACAATAGCAGAGATTTTGTTGTACTTCAAGAGATCTTGAAGCTTTTCTATCTCAGTTCCAATAGTGGCATTAGAGCTCTTTTATCTTACAAGCTATGAGTGAAAGGGTAAACCATGAAGAAGAAGAAAATAAAAAGTTTTAGTTCTTAAAAACTTAATTTTTTACGGCAATATTTTCATTTTTTCTATAGATTTTAGTTTGTTTTTGGAGTAAAATGTTTTCACTTTATTTCTAAAATAATTTATATCATTTAAAGCAAGCTTATCAAAATGTTTTAAGAATTTCTTTAAGAAAACTTTCAGATTTTTAAAGATATTTCAAATTTTAGTTCAAGATTTGAAATGATTTCATTAAGTCTTTTATAAGAGAAACAATATTTTCAAAAGACTTTGAAAGAAAATTTCACACTTGCAAATTTTTTTTCAAATTTAAGTTCAAGATCAAAAATGATTTTATTTAGTTTTTTTTTTTTTTCATGAGAACCAACGCTTTCAAAAGAGTTTGAAAGAAATTTCAAACTTACATGTCTTTAAATTGTATTCAAAATTTTAGAACAAGTTTGGACCTGAGTATATCCTTAAACTACTACAAATTAAAGGACCTAGGCAAGTCTTTAAAATGCTAGAATTTGGACTAGCATGTCCTTAAACTATAATAAAAAATTTCAGATCAAGTTTGGACCTAAGTATGTGCTTAAACTACTAGAAATTTCAAACCTAAGCAAGTCTTTAAAGTGCAAAAATGATTTTACACCTGATGGAGAACAATTTCTCCAAAAGGAAAAAAAGATGGAGAAGAGTCTTCTCCAAAAAGAAATAAACCAATGGAGATAGTTTCTCTAAAAAAACCAAAACAAAAAAAAATGTAGATTTTTGAAAGATAATGAAGACTGATCATTAAGGAGGAGTTTTATTTCAGCAAGAAGACTCAAACATTTTAAAAATAAGAAAAAGAAAAGATTATTTTCAAGAAGCCTCAAGAAAAGAACGCTTTAAGATGATGAGCAAGCATGAAATTCCAGCCAAAGTCCCAAAGAGGAGTGGTGAAGTACATGGTCCTTTTACTGGAAGAAAGAAAAAGAATTCAATGTTAGTCAAATTAGAATCCTCAATTTTAGGAATATGTCTTAAAAAAGTAAACCAAAAAAGTTTATGTGGCTATTAGGTGACTATAAGAAAAGTTAGTTGTTCTTTATAATGCTATATATGTGTATTTTCAATAAAGGAATAAAAATGAAATGGTAGAAGACTTCCATTTCAGAAAAACTCTTTCATTTTTAGTAGTTGCTATAGTAAAGGTTCTACTGTGCTTTAAGAGATCTTGATTCTTTTCTATCTCAGTTCCAACAAATAGCTTTAGTAATAAGATTCTGCAATTTATCAATGTTGAAGTCTTGTGACACAGTGATCCAATAAACATTCTTGTACTATTGGAGAAGCTCATTATAGACATGAATCACTAGTGTGGTTTTCCCTACCCCTCCCATCCCGAAGATACCGATTATCAAGCCCTCATCCTTCATTAAACACTCTCATATCATGCCCTTATTCATTTCAAATTCTTGACCCAACAATATAACTCCAACATTAGCATGTACATCAAGTACAAGCCATTCTTGAAATACGCTCTCTCACTTCTTGAATCATTATGTCTACAAATTTTCCTAACAGTTTTCTCCTCAACCCACCTTTTTCTACTTCTTGTTCTAGTCTTTGAACTTCAACTTTCACTCTTACTAAAGTTCATTCCCGAGTTTTTTACCACTTCGCAACTCTGTTGTTTCTAATTCCTCCATCATATAAGCTTTTATGTCGTCCATTTCTTGTAACTTGCTTCTAAAAGTTTCCATCTTGTCCTCATCCTTCAAAATGTTTGATGACATCTCTGTCCCTAAAATAATCAAACAACACAAGCATTTAATTTTAATAACTTATTTATTTAGTTATTATATCATAAGTAGAAAAGTGCTTGCCAATTATATAAATATTTTTATACTTAATTTTGATATCATTGATGACAAATTTTATGCTAAAATAAAATACTTAGTTTTCTTTTATTTTATCTAAGGATGTGCATTTATAATTTGGCAAATTTACTTATGTGAAAATTTTTAAAATAATTACAATGCAAAATGCAAATGATATTTTTAAAATTGATTAAAAAAAGAGGGAGAGCTTAATATTAGAAGGAAAGAAGAGAGGAGAAAGAAGATTTTTATTCATTACAAAATAATAATAAATTTTGTATAATTTATATAATTTATAAAACTAAAAAGAAACTTATTAATTTTAGCCTAAACCTTAGGCCAATTATTGATTGAATTTTATTTTTCAAATCATTTTAACTTGATGCTTCAACTTTGTAGGTTGCATCAATTTTATCCAAATTTATTTGAAAGATTTAATTGTATTTTTAAATATTATTTTAAGATTTCTATAAAATATATTTGACACTGATTAAAATTTTTATTCTCCTTTTCTTATAAGAAAAAATAGAATGTAGAAAACAATTTTAAATTCTAATCTTACCACTCTTGACATAAATTCAAAAATTAATTTTTAAATATTTTTATAATTTTCAACTTTTGACTAAAAAGTTGATATATATAGAAGTGAATAAAAGACAAGATTAAATATGAAAGTTGAAAAGTTGAAAAGTTGACACAAATAATGGCTTGATAATTGAAAAGTTGAGGAAAATAAGAACTTGAAAGTTGAAAGGTTAAAGAAGATAATAAGTGAAAAGTAAGATAGTAAAAAAATTGTTTCAACTTCCATTTAATATATTGTGGAAGAGGAAGATACAAAATTTGCAAGTAATTAAATTTTAATAAATACAAAATAAGTATAATAGAGTCAAAGTACATTTTTGAGAAGGGAGAAATTGAGAGCTAAACATGTGTTGGAATTTTAGCAAGTTAGGTGTCCACATTTTGCAATATCACTTATAGTGCTCAGTTTTATATTTTATATAGATATAAATATTTATTTTTAAAAAAATATGAAAAAATAAAAATTTAAAATTTTAATATAATTTATAATGATAGTTAAAATCTTACTATATATTTTTATTTTTATTAATATTAATACTAAGATATTTAATAAATTGATTCAAAAGTTACGACTTTTTTTTCTTATTATTTTCATTAATACATAAAATGTTAAAATTTTATATATCAATGCAACTTAATTGTTAAATTTATTTTAAGAATGGTAAGATTAAAAATTGAGAATATTTTTTAAAATTTTATTTTTAAAGAAAATAAAAATTTTAGAAACTGCAAGTCTTTCATTTACTCGTGCTAAAATTGCTTAAAATGCTGAAAGAAATACTATCTCATCAAGGCTGAATACTCACTTGCACCCCTGATCTTTATTACTTTGACCTATCTCACCCCTCAACATTTACTTTAACCTAGTACACATTTTAAATTTTATTTTGGACCTCTTTAACCTATAAAACTAATCTATTTTGTTATGTTTCACTCATGGATTGCCAGAGTGGATAAAAACATGTTTTCACACATTCAAAATTAAGTGAAGCTAAAAAAATATAACTAAAATGTAATAATATATGTAGAAAGGATTTAATTATAATTTGAAAAATTACAATGCGTCATCTTCTTTCTCCTCCCAATTATCTATTCACACAGCCATACACCACCGCCCAAACCCCCATCCTCTACACCAAATAGGACTAGAGAAGCTAAGGGCTTGTTTACTTGTTGAAAACGAGGGGCGTTTTTTAGAAAATTTTTCTGTAAAAAATGGAAAATAAAGTTTTATGTTCTAATGCTATTATTTTTTAAATATCTTAAAAAAAAACAGTTTTCTTATTTTCAAAATGTTTAATAGAATTTGAAAACCTAATTTATATTGTTTTCTAATTGGAAAAGATAGAGATTTTAATAATTCAATCACATTTCGAATCCTAAGTAATCACTTTTATTATTTTTTAATTTTTTTTGGTCAAATTATTGCAACATCTCTTTTTATATGAGTTTGAATATATATATATACATTATTTTATTAATTTTAGTAACAATTGAATTGTTAACAATTGCCTATTTTTTAGCAATGGATTTTATATGTTTATTTTTTTATCATTTTTTGAAATAAAATAATAATAATAATAATTGTATATACAAAAAAAAAAAATAACGTCAGAATCCCAACTATTACCTACTTTTTAGCAATGGATTTTATATACAAAATTTTATTTTAACATTAGAAATCCCTATTTTTGAGTAACAATATAATTGTTATTACCTATTTTTTAACAAATAATTAAAATATTTTCCTATTTCTTTGTTATTCCTAACATTTAATTTACTAAACTTACTATCTCTCTCCTTATATAGATTTATATATAACACATAATAAACTTAATCATATGTAATTCTAATTATATTTGTTTCTAAAAAAAAAACACTCTCAATTATTTAAGTAATAATTCATCGACTCATCTTTGTTCTATTCTATATTTTCACTCAAAAAGTATGTTTGGTGTTTTTTAATTCTTTGTTATAATAATCATGTTAGAAATTAATTTTTTTTAGTTTGTAATGAAATTTAATTATAAATTATTTTTATCAACATTTATTTATAATTGTATTGCTATTTTTCAATAAATTGATATATCTGAATATTTTTATTACAAGTTTATTAGATAAAAATAATCTAATGAAACATAAAAAAAATTATTTTTAAATATAATGTATGAATTATATAAGAATCATATATTGTACTAACACAAAAATGTGTAAAAGAGAAATATTATATTATAATAATTAATATAATTTTTAAAATTGAAAAATTATTTTCTAAATTTAACAAATGAACATAATATCCCAATTTTTTTACTATTTTTTTTAGAAACCAGAAAATTCAATTTTTTAGAAAAATTAGTGTTAGAAAACAGAAAACAGTTTTCTACAAATAAACAGAACCTAAATCTCCTATCTTAAAAAAAAAAAAAAATCAAATTTCACCCTAAACTGAAAAAAAAAAAATATATATATATATATATCAAATTAAGCATTTTTATCACTAAGTTGTTACCTTCATGCACCACTCAAAAGCTAAATCAATATTGTTATTCATTAAGCTATCATTATATTCACTTATGAGTACCATCAAATTTTACAAAGATTAGTAATAAGCTAGAAAAAAAAAAGGAACAAATTAACCTTAAAATCTTGAAAAACAATGAAGATTTCTTCTTTGGCATTCCATCAAGCAAGTGGTAGGCAGAATTTGGCGATATTAAAATGAGAGAACTTCTCAACTCATGGCTGTTGATTTCTTTATCAGGGTAAACGAAGATGTATATAGATCAAAATAGGTGGAACCCAGATGATTGTAAGAGCCGAACAGCTTTCAAATATTGTATGCCGGTGCACTTAATGTCCTCTGCCATAGATGTTGCCTGAAAATGAAGATGGGCACTGGAGGAAGGGTTAAGCCCACTTATGCTGCTTGATAGATACACTGTGCGGGAATAGAAATACTGTCGAAGGAGGATTGTGCCAGTGACTGGAAAAGGACGGGAGTGATGGTCACAAGCCATGAAAATGATTTGTGCCTAGCTACACAATTATCAAAATGTTGTGAAATAAAGATTGAATTACTTATTTTGTTATAGAACTAAACTTGAATTTAGTAGTATTTAACTAGAAGAAAAATATTTTATAGTAGAATGATTTTGAGAGAATTTAGAAAGAGTTTGGAGAGAATTTAGAGAACTATAATATTGAAAGAATTTGGAGAGTAATCTATCTTTTCTTCTTCTTAATCTTAACCTTCTCATTAATGAATTTCAATCCCTTTATATAGAGATTTTATTTTCACTATTTGAGTACTATTCTCTCACAAGCAATATATTGTTCATTCACAAGCAATATATTGTTCATTCACATTCATAATACTCCCCCTTGAATAACAATATTTTGCAACTGCCTCGTTAAAACCTTGCTAAATAAAACCCAGTGGGAAAAACTTTAGCTTAAGGAAAAAGAGTACAGTGCATGATATTCTCCCCCTCAAGTTGATATGTATAATCTTCCTTCACATAGTATGTAGATGTCGCATTCCAATATCGTGAATGTGCTTTTTAAAGATTGCAGTTGGAAGTGCCTTTGTGAAAAGATCAGCTGAATTCTGGCTAGACTGAATATACTTGATATCTATATAATTGTCTTTTATTAGCTCTTGAGTGTATGAAAAGAATCTTGGAGGTATATGTTTGGTTCTATCACTTTTGATATATCCTTCCCTTAACTGTGCAATGCATGCTGCATTATCTTCATATAAAATTGTTGGACTTTTGTTGACTGGAAAACCACAAGATTCTTCAATATGATGTGTCATTGATCTAAGCCACACACACTCTCTACTTGCTTCATGTAGTGCAATAATTTCAGAATGATTTGAGGAAGTAGTGACAAGCGTTTGTTTCTGGGAACGCCAAGAAATTGCAGTTCCATTATTTGTGAACATATAGCCTGTTTGAGATTTCGCTTTATGAGGATCAGATAAATGTCCTGCATCTGCATAACCAATCAATTCTTGTTTTGAATTGTTAGAATAAAATAAACCCAAATCAACATTTCCTCGAAGGTATCGAAGTATATGTTTGACCCCTTTCCAATGCCTTTTTGTTGGAGCTGAACTGAACCTCGCTAATAAATTAACTGCAAAAGAAATGTCAGGTCTAGTAAAATTAGCAAGATACATTAGAGCTCCAATGGCACTGAGATATGGAAATTCAGGACCAAGAATTTCTTCATTTTCTTCACAGGGTCGAAATGGATCAGTTTCAATATTGAGTGATCTAACGACCATTGGAGTACTTAAAGGATTTGCTTTATCCATATTAAAGCGTTTCAAGATCTTTTCTGTGTAATTTGATTGATGCACAAATATCCCATTGTGCATTTGCTCAATTTGTAAACCAAGGCAATACTTGGTTTTTCCAAGATCTTTCATTTCAAATTCTTCCTTTAAGTATACTGTTGCTTCATGGATCTCATTTTCTGTTCCAATGATATTCAAATCATCAACATATACAGCTATAATCACAAATCCGGATATTGTTTTCTTAATAAAAATGCATGGGCAAATAATATTACTCACATATCCTTTATTAATCAAATAATCGCTTAAACGATTATACCACATGCGCCCAGACTGTTTTAACCCATATAAAGATCTCTGGAGCTTGATCGAATACATTTCTTTGGGTTTTGTACTTAATGCTTCAGGCATTTTAAATCCTTCAGGGATTTTCATATAAATGTCACTATCAAGTGATCCATACAAATAAGCAGTCACAACATCCATAAGACGCATTTCTAATTTCTTAGAAACTACTAGGCTAATCAGATACCTGAACGTAATTGCATCCATAACAGGAGAATACGTTTCATCATAATCAATTCCTGGCCTTTGTGAAAAACCTTGAGCTACAAGTCTAGCTTTGTACCTTATTATTTCATTTTTCTCATTTCTCTTTCGTACAAAGACCCACTTGTATCCTACAGGTTTCACATTTTTAGGCATAGGAATAATTGGCCCAAAAACATTTCGTTTGTTTAGTGAGTCCAATTCAGCCTGCATAGCATCTTTCCATTTTATCCAATCATGCCTATTTTGACATTCCATGACTGATTTTGGTTCAGGATCATCTTTGTCATTTATGATTTCACATGCAACAGTATATGACAATGTTTCATGACTTTCTTTATTTTCTATTTCTTCAGGGATATTTTCCTCGCTATCAATATGATTATCTACTCCCTTTCTCTTTCGAGGATTTTTATCCTTAGAACCAATTGGTCTTCCACGCTTCTGGCGTGTTTTAGACTCATGAGTGTCTTTATTCTCAGATTTTATTTCTGGAATTTCAATACGAGCAGGAGCATTGGCTGCTGGTA
The DNA here is from genome assembly GCA_947683625.1 of Mallotus nudiflorus. Lineage (NCBI taxonomy): Eukaryota > Viridiplantae > Streptophyta > Magnoliopsida > Malpighiales > Euphorbiaceae > Mallotus > Mallotus nudiflorus. The sequence goes on along the minus strand of CANTUR010000049.1, from coordinate 4,732,568 downwards.
TATATGATTTAGTCACTCTTTTTGTATCAGTAAATGCATCTGGCAATTGATTTGCAATTGCTTGTAAGTGCACAATCTTTTGCACTTCTAATTCACATTGTTTTGTGTGAGGATCCAGATGCAATAATGATGGTTCATTCCATGAAATATCCCTTTTCACTTCTTTCTCCCCTTTTCCTAATGTTGGGAAAACAACCTCATTAAATTGGCAATCAGCAAAACGTGCTGTAAAAACATCACCAGTTAGAGGTTCAAGATATCTAATAATCGAGGGTGTTTCAAACCCAACATAAATTCCCAATCTTCGTTGAGGACCCATTTTTGTGCGTTGAGGTGGCGCAATGGGTACATATACTGCACAACCAAAAATTTTGAGATGGGAAATATTTGGCTCTTAACCAAATGCCAATTGTAGTGGGGAGTATTTATGATATGCACTAGGTCTGATGCGAATTAATGAAGCAGCATGTAGGATTGCATGACCCCAAACTGAAATGGGAAGCTTTGTTCTCATTATTAATGGTCTAGCAATAAACTGAAGTCGTTTAATCAATGATTCAGCTAAACCATTTTGAGTATGTACATGGGCAACGGGATGCTCAACAATGATCCCAGTAGACATACAATAATCATTGAATGCTTGAGATGTAAATTCACCAGCATTATCAAGTCTTACCCTCTTGATTGTATAATCAGGGAATTGTGCTCGTAATTTAATAATTTCAGCAAGCAACCTTGCAAATGCAACATTACGAGTTGACAATAGACAAACATGTGACCATCTACTAGATGCATCAATTAATACCATAAAATATCTGAATGGTCCACATGGTGGGTGAATTGGCCCACATATATCACCTTGAATTCTTTCAAGAAACATAGGTGATTCATTTTGAATTTTAGATGGTGAAGGTCTCAAGATTAATTTTCCAAGAGAACAAGCTGTACATGGCATTTCATTTGATTGAGGAATTCTTTGCCCCTTCAAGGGATGCCCATGTGAATTCTCAATTATCCTTCGCATCATTACTGATCCAGGATGACCTAATCTGTCATGCCATAAATTTATTATTGAAGGATCATAAGATTTTTCTTTTACTGCCATATTTGATTCAATTACATGTATATGCATGTAATGCAATCCAGTAGGGAGTTTTGGCAGTCTTTCCAATACTTGCATTTTTCCTGATTCATAGGAAACTATATTTAAATATTTGTTACCATTTATAGTAATAGATTGGGTATCACACCCATTTCGATATATGTCATCAAAACTCAACAAATTTCTTGTTGATTTTGGTGAAAACAAAGCTTCATCAATTATAAACTTTGTTCCATTTGGTAACATAAATTTAGCTTTGCCAATTCCTTCAATCAGATCTACAGGACCTGATATTGTTTTTACAACTGCCTTTGTGGGCTTTATTTCAGAGAAATAATCTCTATTTTTCAAGATAGTATGTGTAGTACCACTATCTGGTATGCAGAGATCTCCAATATTGTCTTTATGTTGAGTACAATTCATATTAAACTTCAAAATAGATAAACACAAAATTAATCAATTAAGGTAAAAACATAAAATAATTATAAAGTAGGACATTTTATTTAATTTAAAAATAACATACATAACAATAACATATTCTTCAGAATCAAATAAGTAATAACAATATACTTAAAATTATAGATGTCTCAATTTCCATTGTCAGTAAAATCATCAGTAAAATCAGAAACATCTAAATGAGTTGTATCATTAACATGAGTATGATGCTCATTGAAGTTTATTTCCTTTTCTTTGCCTTTCAATGATGCCTTATAAAGTTGGCAAAGATGTGGTGGTGTTCGACAAATTCGTGACCAGTGTCCTTTACTACCACATCTGAAACACACAGTTTCAGACTTATATTGAGGCCTTTCTTGAACACCACTGATGACTGATTTTAACTTCTTTTGAGGTTGAGTCTGAGTTTGTTGTGGAGTATTACTATATTTATTTCCATGACCATGGCCAAAGAATTGACCTCTTCCACGTCCACGACCTCTACCTCTCCCACGTCCACGGCTATTATAATTTTTATATCTGGAATAATTTGTAGCATTTGCTTCTGGAAATGCTATTGAGCCAGTGGGACGGGACTGATGATTTTTCATCAAGAGTTCATTATTTTTCTCAGCTACCAGTAGACATGAAATTAGTTCAGAATATTTTTTAAATCTCTGCATCCTGTATTGTTGTTGCAGTGTAACATTTGATGCATGAAATGTGGAGTAAGTTTTCTCCAGCATATCCTCATCTGTGACTGTTTGTCCACAGAATTTTAATTGTGATACTATTCTGAACATTGCAGAATTATAGTCACTCACTTTTTTGAAATCTTGAAAGCGTAAAGCTCTCCATTCATCAGTGACTACTGGTAGTATTACATCTCTTTGATGATCATATCTGTCTTTTAGATCCTTCCAAAGAACACTTGGATCTTTGACAGTCAAATATTCACATTTTAATCCTTCATCAAGATGACGACGGAGAAAAATTATAGACTTGGCCTTATCTTGCAATGAGGTGTTATTATTTTCTTTTATGGTATCAATTAACCCCATTGATTGAAGATGCATTTCTACATCTAGAATCCAAGACATATAATTTTTTCCCGTGATGTCAAGAGCAACGAACTCAAGCTTTGCTAGATTTGTCATTATGATAACTAATAAAAAAATATAACTCAATTAGAATTCATAAATTTGATGACTACTAAAAAAAAATCAAACATGATCAGAATTTACTAATTAATTATATCATGAATGAATATTGCAAGAAATAATAGTGGTACAAAAAATGATACAATAATACTTGAAATTATATCAAATAGAAAATCATCTTCCATATTAATTATTCCTAAAACAATTATAATAGTCATGATCAAAACACAAATATAAATATACCAAATCATGTTTACAATTTAGAGTAAAGAGAGAAAGAGAAAATGTATGAATTTGTGTGAATGAATAACATTTATAGCTCATCTATTTATAATGAAAAATATAGCCGTTTATTACCGTTATATTACCGTTGGTAATAAAAATATAGCCGTTAGAAATTTTTTTTTTTTTTTTTTAATATAATATATTGAGAAATAAATTGTATAAAGTAAAATCAATAAATAATGTTGATATGATTATTTATAGCAAGTGAATTAACATAACGATATGTATAAATATGGGGCAAAACCGTCCATTAATATAAAATGGGGTATAGCCTTCCATTAACATAAATAATAAAAAAAATAAATGTGCATAAATATAAATTGGTAGGAGGCATAGCCATCCATAAGGTTAGAACCATTTCTAGCAATATTTGCATCAATGGTGTAGTTAGTAAAACAAAATAAAAATAACAATTAATATAAAGTTAGATTGAAGAAATAAATATAAATATATAAATTAGTAGGAGGCATAGCCATCCATGATAATATATAATCAACTAATATATTCATAAATATTAAATATTAAGAAATATGTACCTTATTATTTTGATCGAGAGCTCCTCGTGCTGATAACGTGTTGTGAAATAAAGATTGAATTACTTATTTTGTTATAGAACTAAACTTGAATTTAGTAGTATTTAACTAGAAGAAAAATATTTTATAGTAGAATGATTTTGAGAGAATTTAGAAAGAGTTTGGAGAGAATTTAGAGAACTATAATATTGAAAGAATTTGGAGAGTAATCTATCTTTTCTTCTTCTTAATCTTAACCTTCTCATTAATGAATTTCAATCCCTTTATATAGAGATTTTATTTTCACTATTTGAGTACTATTCTCTCACAAGCAATATATTGTTCATTCACAAGCAATATATTGTTCATTCACATTCATAATACAAAATACCCTTTTGCTTTATTTTTTCATTTAATTACTAAAAAAATTTATAAGTTACGGACATATTCACCTATCTACAACTTCAGTTTTAGATTTAAAAAAAAAAAATCACCAAAAAATTGAAATGAAAAAAATTTTGAAAAAAATTTTTTTTTTCCCTTTTATTATTTAAATTTCTTTTTACAAATAATGAGTGTTTAAATTTTTATATAATAAATTCACTCGTGTACAGTTTAAGTTTTAGATTAAAAAAATTAAAAAATTAAAATTTTAAAAAAATTGACTTGGGAGTAAAATGAATATTACCCTCACAAGCGACAATGATACATGTTGCTAGTAGCGACATATATTTCAATAAAAAAAAATATAAAGATGGGAAGATATTAAAAGTTAAAGTTAATTTAGTTATTTTTTAATAATTAATTAATAAAAAGTAGTAGTAGTGTCGTTATTTTTTTTACAATTTTAATGCCAAGTAGGCTTTTTTTACTTCTGTACTTCAATTTTTCATGTCAAAGCAAATATCGGTGAGGTCACACACCAAATTTTTATGTTTTAGTGGTAAACGAGGTTTAAAATCAAAGTTAAAAGGTTTAATGTGTTAAAATGAAATTTGAGAAGTATTATAAATCAAAGAAGTAAAGTTAACAAGTAAAAATGATTATTCAGCTAGTTTTCATTGTTAGCAATTAAAGAATCATTTTAATTGATTACCCACTTGTGGTCTCATAATAGATACAACTTCGCAATGATCCTACGTCGAACTATGCCATCTCTACGACTTTCCATGCCACTCGAGCTGTAACGATTCATACCTATGCTATCATCGATAGCTCAATTCCTTCATAATGGCACAAAACAAGAAGGTGATACACTTGTAAATGTTTTTCTTTTTTCTTCTCCACCATATTCAAACACACTACAATCTTTTGATCACTATCAACCATAGCACACGCCATAGATCTCTTCTTCCTGGTTTCTTCTATCTCTTCAATATTCTCAATCTCTTTGGTGTAGGTGCTTTGGTCGATCTTTTTTATCTCTTCCTCCTCCATCGTCAACAAATGAAATGATCAAGCAAATGTTGTAAATGCACTCCGAAAATAACTGATTGATTTATTACAAAATTTAATTCAACTAAAAAAAGAGTTCAAAACTTATAAATTTGAAGTTACGTGTCTCGTCGTCCAAAAAATACTGAAACTATAAGTTTTGAGTTAATAAATTTAAATTAAATAATTAGTTATATAGGTAATAGGTTTTTAATATTAGTGGCTATCATTAAATGAATATCAATCTAATGGTTTTTAAATTTATTTGTATCTAAACAAACACTTTAACCAAAGAATGATAATATAAAAAGTTAACGAAAGGGCTAAACTGTTGAAAGAATCAAAATTTAAGGTGTAACAATTTGGTTTTTAAATAAGACTGAAAAGAGTATTAATTAGGTCAAATATCTCCGGAAAAGGTAATTTGTTCAAGAATTTATTAGGTATTTTCAATTTTGGAAAAGGGCTAGCAATAATACCCTTTTTTCCCCTAATAGTTACTAAATAAACGTTTATATATTTGATTTTTTTTTTGTTTAAATTTGTTTTGCTGTAGTGAGGATTTGCTTTGTGTCTTTTCTCATTTTTTATGGGATAGCAAAAACAATTTGGTTTTCATTTAGCTTTTCACTCAAATGCAGCTCGGAAGCTTTTTAAGTTACAAATCTATTGTTGTTATTGTCCTATTGATGTGATAGTTTTTTTTTTTCAGCAATTTTTTAATTCAGTCAAGTAAATTTTTTTTAAAAAAAAAAAAGAAAATCTTAAAGATCATCCAAAAATACACTGAAGAGATCATCTTATTAGGTTATATGTATTATGTAGTGTGTTTATATATAAATTTTCTTATTAAAAAAAGAGAATGATATGTCATCTTTGTTCAAAATTACACAAGAAAGTGAAATTGTTGAAATAAGAATTCTACATATCAAGTAAGAATCTGAATTACGAATGAAGTTTAGCCTAATTGGTAAAGATGTTCAACCCATAATTAAAGATTATCCATTCAATTTGTAGTGGGCATTGTCAAAAATTTCATGTACATATCTCTCCTTCCACTAGGACCCAAGTTGGGATGTTGTAGGGGGAAAAAAAAAAGGAATTTGAAACCTCAAATTGCATGTAACATAGCCACTCAACTCTCAATAGTCCATTGATATGTTTCAGTTCCTCATAAGAGCAGAAACTAGAGAAATATGGATTACAACATTCTTTTAAATTATGAAGCTAGCTAGGTATTTTTATGAAATTAAACCTATGCAGTTGCACTCATAATTCAAGATTTTAGAGAAAGAATTTTCTTTTATTTTATTTTGTGTCAAGCTGGTGCAATTGAAACTTTCTCAACCTCAACAATGTACTCAAGAGCAGCAAATGGTGGAATTTGAATACCAGAACCTAAATCTGCACCATTCTCTCCAAACCCTAAATTAGCAGGCACTATAACTTTTCTTTTACCACCGGCTTTCATAGATCTCAATACGTATTCTATACCTTCACACATTCCTTTGCTGTAAGGCCTTGACCCCATTACTAATGCCAAAGGCTTCTTGTCTCCACCAAATGTGTCAACAAATACTTGTCCTGTTTCTTCACCTTTACCCTTTAGATCAATCACCACTAAATCCCCTGGCCTTGGAGTAGCACCTCCTCCAACTCTCAACTCAATGTACCTGTTTCAAAATATACATAATGCCCTCTTAACTTGATACATAGTTCAAGACATTGCATGAGTTAATTGAGGACGAGAATCACAAAGGTTGAGCAGTCAAATAGTAAAAACTTAGTAAATTCTCTAATTATTATTATTTTTTTAAAAAATGAGGATAAGAATATTCACCTTATGCCATTGGGCAATACCACCTCTTCTTCCTTGTCAACATCTCTGTATGAAAATGACTTTGGTTAGTTGAAAAATGTTTTGAGACTACAAATTAATTTGCTAGGAGATTCATATTTATACTGAGAATTTAATGAATAATCTCATATTCATGCGTGTATCACGTATGTGTGTGCAGGCGTATGTTATGCTGTGAAGAAAATATGTTATCCTTTTTTTGGATTTTTTCTTATTGGCCAAAGATTGATTCAATCATTCCAATATTCAGAGTCTCAACAACATAATCTAAGTTGCAAGGAAGGATATCCAAGGTGGTGCCCGATTTGATATGAATATATATACAAACAGCAAGAAATGCATTCGTAACTCGATCAGACCTTGTATTTGCTTCTTGTTGGGAGACTTCAAAACGAGTCTTAATCTGTTCAGAGACCACACCAAACGCAAGAAATCCGGCCCAAGCAAGTCCAGCACCGAGGCCGAACCGCCTTGTTAATGTGGAAGCTATCCAGTCAGTGGATTCAACTTTGGTGGTAGAAGAAGCAGCAACAGGCTTAACAGGCTTTGGTTCTTCAACTTTAGCAGAGACTTGTGTTGGCTGCTCAGACGAACTTGTGCTTAGCTGCTGGGACGGTGTCGATGGCTGTGACTGTGTTGGTGGAGTAGAAGGAGGAGGTGGTTGTGATGATGAAGATAAATGGCTAGTTCTTGTTAATGGGTGAGACAGAAATGGTGTAGAGCCAAAGAGAGTAGCCATTTTTCAGGCAATGAAGATAATTTCTTTGCTTAGATATTGAGATCAGATGTACTCTTTGTATTGCTCCTTGAAGTAATTATTGGTCCCAACCTTATCCATGTTTGTGATGGGATTTTAATGGTGGGACTCTTTTTTCGATTTTTTTTTTGGGGCGGTTTATGGGGCTGTTTGGCTACAAGAAAACCTTACTCCCACCAGGGTCTTAACAGTCTTTAATCCTACTCTAAGAATGCAACAGTTTTTCTACAAAACTACAGCCCCTGGCAAAGTAACCAAACTCCACGCGCATCATCATTTGCTAAAGGGTAAACAACATGCTATCATGCTATCTTCCTACAAATCATTGAGCCTTTAACTGCCCTAAACAATGTTTTCAGGGCACACGAGTAGGACATACATGATCAAGGGGCATGATCCCCTTCATCAAATATATTGGCCAACAAATTGTCATCAGTTTTTAGATCTTTCCCAGCTTGAAAGTGAGTATACCCCTCCGCATTGCGGCAAAAGTTTTCCAATTGCTTCTTCAGTTTGAAGTTGCCTGATAAAGAACTGTGGAGCACAAAAAACACAAAATCATTGATTACAACAATTTCAAATCATTTTTTTTACAAACAAATACAACTTGAGAATGACTGCACAAGAATTTGAAAAAAAAAAAAAAAAAAGGAGAGAAAAAAAGAATCACAATCATCTCAAATTGGAGTATATGTTGGGTCATGATCTTCGATCAATCTCTCATATTCTTCTCTCAAACAGTCCATAACCTTCCTCTATATGTCGGCAATCCGATGTGCATTTTTATATTCACAATCCAATGAGCCAAGGGTTCCGTTTGATCACTGACTGCCAATGTTAGCCTGCCTGTTCTTCTGATTCTTGTAACTGACTTCTGTCACGCACAACTCTTGCAGATGCAGTTGGTCTAGGCAAAGGTGCACCAGTTATAGGCCTCTGTAATGGCTTCAAAGCAGCCATGATTTCTGCAAATGTCGGTCTCAGTTTTGGATCTCTACAATTACAATGAGCCAAAAGTCAACTCCCAGTCTATGCAACCAAAATGTAATGCATCAAACACCTAATTCTGTGAAATGAAGTGCGCAAAAGCACTTAAATACATATGCTAGCTGCACAATGTAACTTATCATCATAATGCTATCTGAAAAATGTATTTTGCCAATGGTAATCCATCCTCCTTTCATGCATGAAAGAAAATTGATTTAGCTGCTTTGCAGCTATAGGGGAAATAATAAAAATTCTATGGTACATTATGCTGTGTACATGTATCAAAATTCAACATTTTTTTTTCATTTCCAGAAAATAGAACTAGAATTTAGGATTTGAAAGACAATGGGAAACAGTTAGTTATGCAAAAGAAAGGCAGCACTATTACATACAGCACCAAATTTAAAATACAACCTACTGATAACATAGATTAATTAAAAAAAATGAGAGAGAATGCATCCAGTTTGAGACCAAACAAACTACAGAAAGCAAATTGGTAGCGAGAATTTGCACTAATAGTACATCCAGCTTAAACATGAAGAATTTTAAACAAGCATTACATGTTCAAAATGAGCCAGTTGTAATAGTGAGACTATCAACAAGATTCACCGTGACCATATAATGCTATAACTCAATCTCCAAACTATTGATTTTCAAGCCAATGGAAAAGCGTACGAAGAGAAATTACAGTTACAGATATATTACATTTAATAAATATAAGGAAGATATATTGCATTCAATGAAAAAGCGTACAAAGAGCCAGTGGTAGTCAAACTGATGTGGTTTGACATAATTGACCACTAGTAATAATTTGGTCCCACTTGCCTAAGGCAAAATTCTAATAAAAAAGTCAGGATCGTGTTGATATGGCTCACTTGATTAACATCTTGCAATGAGCATACTTGAGCATTCTTTTTCTGATTTCAATCAAAATGTTACAATAAATTGAATGACAGAAGAAACTTCAAGAAATACAAATGAAGCAGAAAAGGAAATGAAAAGTTTTTGCCACTGCATGTCCTGTTCAGCCAAAAATTGTAGCATCCAGTTTAGTAGAAATTGTTGATAATTGTTCATATTTTAGGTGAGGAAACCAAGTATATAATTGGAAGAAGAAAAGAACATCCAGAACATTCAGGGCAAACACAATAAAAATATAAGGCAACCCGAAACACCTGTTTGTGCAAGTATAATTTGAAGAAGAAAAGAACATCCAGAACATTCAGGGTAAAGACAATCAAAATATAAGGCAACCCAAAATGCCTGTTTGTGGATCTATCCAACAGCATGGAATGATTTCGCAACAGTGTCATCAGAGATGAGATTAAAGTTGCCTACAATAGGTTAACGCCACCTGTGTACCACTCATCACAGGTTTTGCACCCCCTGTTTATAAGCCCGACCAATCTATTATATTTCCAATGTTGGTTTTGTGACATCAGGGATGTCTCAAGAACTTAATGTGTTATTCATTGTTTCACCTTTGGAAGTAATATCTATATAATCATCTGACCCAAAAATTAAACAAAACAAAAACACAATACTCACGTCTGCCAGCACCTCCTAATAATATCTGCAATGGTAGGATCCAAATCATTTGGAATGTCAAGACGCCGTTGTTGAAATCCGACAGCACCAACAACTTGCATTGGGTTCATTCCACCCCAAGGTTGCTGCATGGTACAGAGCTCCCATAGAATAACCCCATAACTATAAACATCACACCTGCAAATTGATCCACATGTCATACTATTACTATGAAAATTTAGTACGAGTTGACAAATAAATAATAACATCAAATATAGTTGCATACTTTTCATCTGAAGGTTCATTTCTTAGCACTTCTGGGGCCATCCACTCAGCCTGAAGAGTAAACACAATAGTGACTCAGTCAAACACTTTCAAGTACTAACCCAAAAAGATAATCCGATACAACCCATCATGAATACTCAATTTCATGAAACCACCTGTAAACCAGTACAGCACAAGGGCAAATACAAGTGCAGCTTACCGTTCCTGCGGTTGACCTTGAAGATAGAAATGTGCTGTGCTTCATTCGTGATAGCCCAAAATCACAAACCTAAATGACAGGCAAAAATTTCAAAACATGTTGGATTAGACAGAGGAGATAAATGAAGTATGGAAGAGCATAGTAAATGTGTCAAAGGTCTCGCTGAAAAGATAAAGGGTACCTTCACCACCCAATTTTTATCAACTAGTAGATTTGGGGACTTCAAATCGCGGTGTACTATCATTGGAGTGCAGTTGTGCAAATAATTCATTCCCCTAGCCTGGAAATTTGTCACCAGAAAAGGTCCATGAATTCACAAGATAGAGAAGAAATAATATTGACTGATGTTGGAATGAGGCAGTCACATAAAATCATACAGCATCAAGGGCCATCCTCCAACGCCTCCGCTCATCTAATTGATTGTTAGGCCTGTGGAGTAATCTATACAAGCTACCTCTGCAAAGCACACATTATGCTTCAATATTCCCATTAACATGAGCATTAGGCAATGCAAAACCGCAACTCTAGCTGAAAACCCAAGCAATTTAATCTGTACTTAAATATGGGATATGGAAACTCACAATGGGAATCTACGATGTAGACTGACTAAGTGACAGAGAACAAGGGGAAACAAAATTACTGTGAGTTCTAAGTAAATGCTAAGAAGATGAGAACTTGCAAAAATATAATGACAGACTACATGGCAAACCCGAAAGCTGATATGCTTATGTCAGTAACATTTCAGTAACCTATGATGAATTTTGGATGAAGCCATACCTTTATTTCAGTAGCTAGCTTCTGAGATTCATTTTGTTAGAAATCATGGTATAAATACAAAAATGATTAGCTAATAAACAGCCAGACTACATATTGCATTAACTACATCTGCAGCAAGGCTTGGTCGTCTTCAGAGCTCTGATTATTTCTTCTTGGTTTCCATAACTTGCTGAACACGTAAGTTACTGCAGATGACCATATTGCATTAACTTCCACAGTAACTTACATGTACAGCATTTTGGTTTCCAGAACTTGCTGCTTTGTATAGCAGCATAAAAATTGAATAAACATAGAGTGGCAGCTTACCTTGGAAGAAATTCTGTAATAATGGAAAGATTTGGGGCTCGGGTTACTGCTCCCATGAAGAGAACCACATTGGGATGTCTCAGTCTTTTCATGATTCGAACCTTGCAATTCAAGTCGCAAGTAAAGTGGATCAGTTCAAAAACATTTTTAGCATCCTTCAAGCATACCAAACTACGATGTATAAATTTCATCCACACCGTGTCAAGAAGGTATGTAAAATTATGATGTGAATTTTAGCATAACTATATCTCAATTGGTTGGAAAAGAAAATGTTTCTAAATTGACTTGCCCAATGACTAACCACAGTATTGAACTGCCTATCGTAAATATTATTGTCAAAGATATTAACTGGAGTCATAGCTTTACATTCCAAACAATAACAGCAAATCGGTAACCAAAAAAATCAGTCTACAAAACATCAGTCCTATATACACAAAATTTTGGTCCAATTAAATATCCATATCTGAATTTTTTTTCCCAAGCATTGTCATTTAACGACATATGTAAGTAAAATGACTGAAATCATATGGTTTTAGAAAGTAGTAAGATAGATATCAACCTTCAACAAAATTAAACCAATAGTTCAGTTAAAAACATTCTGTTACAAAAAGCATCCAGCCAAAAGAAAAAACAGACACTATACACAATCACACATGTACGTAACCATAATGCCAACCTGCAAAACTCTTATGCAAGTACAGTCTCAAGATCTATTCAAACTAGCATAGTCAATTCATGAACCCAACTCTCTTAGTGCTCATAGCAACAAATCAACCATTGCGATGGATATCTAGGATGCTTCACAATTCCATATGGTTTAGAAATACTAGGGACACAGGATGTGTGTAGCAAATATAGATACAATAAGAATGATAAAATAAATTTACGCCATATCTTAAAAAAGTTACAGATATATCAGTCCATGCCTTGCCTTAGAGTTCCATACCATAAGTGAGTCCAAGGTATGAGAGAGAACAGAGAGAAATTGTACCTCACTTCTGAATTCTTCAAGCGATTCAACAGAAATACCTTGGTCTAGGAACCTCTTCACAGCAACCTCCTATTAAAAAAATGACAATAAGGTTAATTTATAGACCTCTAAACATTTGACAGAAACGGTTAGAGTTAAAAGTTCCATTCAGTTTATCCATTTCATCCTTAATCCATTGATAGAAACAATTGCTTGATTTTCAAATATTAATCCATCCCATAGCTGTTTCCCCGAACAAAATTCTTGGATTTCCATTCCCAAAACTGAGCTGAATCTATAAATAATATCCCGATTGACAATGTAGGACACATGTGCAGGCAAAATGGTGAACAAGTTTAATTGACATGAGAATACCCACAGTTCCATGCCAGTCTCCACGATATACCTCTCCATATGATCCTGCAAAGTAAAGGACACAGCGAAGTAATGCAAAGTAAAGGACACGTCAAGAAATGAAATGAAACATCAATACAAAAGAGTAATCAGGGTTGCTATCAGTACAAGATGAAGAGAGCAGTACCAAGTCCAATGCGTTCACCCAAGGTGATTTCCTCCCATGGAATCTCACACTCAGCAACATCATCTAGTGCCACATCAGATTTCGAGCTTTCATTACTGGCTGATCTATCAGATATTCTCTCACCTTCTGAAGCTTCCCCAAAAGCATCACGTTCCTGACCTCCACTACCATGGTCCCCACTACCCCTTGGCTCATTGCCAGCATTGTCTGCATCTCCATCACTCCGTGCACATTGCTCATACTGCTTACTGACAGCTGCAGTGGTTGCAACTACAGCTGCAGCAGTAGCAGTGGCAGCAGCTGCTACAGGCAGTTCAAAATTTGAGTCAGTGCTTGACTTTGTTGCAGCAACAACCATAGAAGATGCAACAACAGCTGCAGCAGCAGCAGCTGCTGCAGCAACAGGAACATTTTTTGCATAACTCACAGGAGTTACTTCAGACTGCAAAGACCCAGTTCCAGTACCCTCCTTTGTATCAACAAGATGACTGACCCCTAAACCTTCCACAGGTCTAAGTTGCTGGGGTTGGCCAGCGGGACTTGCTTTAGAATGCACTCTAAGATGAGGAAGAAGAGGCAAAAATCGAGCAGGACGAAGATCTTCTTGATCCTTTGTATGCCGGATTTCACTCTTCTGTTTCTGGTCACCATCTTCTTTTGCTGACTTCACATCTGTAGTTGAAACATCCAACTGCTCAGAATAAATTTCTGTAAACAAGCTGGGGGGAGCGACAACACCACTTTCTAGCAACACATCATGCAGTTTCTGGGCTAACTGTGGATTCTCTTTTGCAGCATCAATCATGTATTGCGAAACATCTTTCACTTTCATTCTACGTACAGCAGGAGAGCTAACACCTTCAGTCCATGAAGGAGATCTTGCATGTGCAAAAGGATAACTAGGTCTTCCTGGACCCTCTTGTACCAGCATCTTCTCCACATTGGCAGATTTCTTAAATCTGTCTAAGGACATCACTGATTCTTCTTCACCTTCACTCATCCTAGGTATATTTGTACATTCAGAAACTTCACACCTGTTATCATCTTGGTTTCCTCCTGCAGCAACGTTCCTTATTCTTGATTTCTTCTCCAATGTCCCAGTATCTGAATGTTCTTCAAATAAACTCCCCACTCCACTACTAGAAGAAGCTATATGAGATGAGTCCATGTCTCGAGACAGAGGACTGGCAGAAAAGAAAGGCTCATCGTATTCTATATGTGATCCAGCCACATCAGGAGGAATAAGTGTGCCAGGATCTGCCATGAGATCAACAATGTATTCCCTGGAACCATATCATCACCTTAATAAGTTCTTCAATGTTTCCAATGAAAAATAAGAAGCCAATTTGCTTCTCTGAGATCATTAAGACTCATGTTTGAAAATTAAGTGATGGAAAAACCTCACAACCATCCTAATATCTAAGATATACGTAACTGGAGCCTAATGAAGTTGTAATTGTAAGAAAATTCTATAAAGGCAACGAAAATATTAGTTTTGAGAACTGTGATATGATAGCTTCATCTAGATTTGAAAATATCCATAGAGTGAAAACATCAAAGTAAAGCTGCTCACATTTGTATGATAAATCATGTTCTGATGCAGATAAGACAGTGAATTAGATCCAATAAAATCCAGCTGAATTAAAAGACAAATGCAGAAGAAAAAGAGAAATAGGTGTCACAACAAATAAGAAAGTAAAATAAATAGAACTTATAACTGCAATTACCTGCCATCATCAATTTTTACAAAATTCATGGCCACATCATCAGAGCCAGTGTACTGCTGACCTTTCACCAGGCGGCATGGTATGCTCATGCTATCAGCCAAAACCTAAAAGGCCATATAAAACGATGAGTACAAGAGAGAAAAAACTAGTGAGAAACTAAGACCTAAAGAAGAGGGAATCCAAATTCATGGAACAAGAGTTAGTTCTGATGGAGAAAGGCAATTATAAACCTCAAATAATCAGGAAAGCAGACTTGGAAGTTTTAACCCAATGAAAAGAGTTCAGTTATCAAACAATGTACAGTAATATGAAGAGATGCTTATGGTTTCAGACAATAAGTTAAAAGTAGCAACATCTCAAAATCTTGTCACACTTCATAACATTTCATGGGGATTTTAACTTGCACCTGCAGTGGAGGGACCTTTTGTCTGGCTGCCACAATGAATACAGCATAAAATGCAGATTTTTTTGTCCTCTGTCAAACATCAACACTCTTACATCTCAAGTTCAGTGTCCAATCTAATCACCAAAGAATCTTTTGTAGGCTTTATTTCCTTTTATTTTAAGCATTTTTCAAGTCAAAGCTTAATTTTCCACTAGATTTCTCACTAGGTCATGGCATACCTTGGCTTGAAACAAAAATTACCTACTAAAAGTTTTAGACTGTATTTGCATTTCTCATGTAATATCTTTCAATTAATAGGTTATTTAGGGTGATAAAGGTGTTGATGTGTGATAATTTTCATGATGCTCTTGTCATACTATTGATTAGAATACCTTTGAGAAAATCTTTTATTCCTTTTTGTATTTCTCATGTATTGCCTTTCAATTAATAGTTATTTGGCGTGATAAAGTGCTATTATGCAATAATTTTCACTAAGTTCTTGTCATGGTATGTTAGACATTTTCAAAATAGTCACATATAATCATATATTTTAACAAAAAGACATGACTATTGTCAAGAAACATGTCTACTTATTCAAATAGACATGTCTATTACCAAATTGTAACCACTCATTCATCTTATATAAATAGATAATTAGTTTTCTGTAGGAATTAATTCTTTATCATAAATCAATTCTGCATAAAACACCATTACAAACACCCAAGCTTCATTGTATCCTAGAGGCAAATTGTACACTACAAATATTGCTTTTAGCAAAGTGGGATTGATGCCTTGGAGCATATTTTTCAAGATTCTTGTTACAATTATCTAACAATGTAAAAGCAATATTTCTCTTGTAGAAATCGGCATCCATGGATATGGTGAAATTAGATCGTTTTAATAGTGGAAATTTTATGAGATGGCAAAAGAGAGTGCATTTTCTGTTAGTTTCTCTATAAGTAGTATATGTTTTAAACACACCAAGGCCGGAAGAGAAAGACAATGAGACTCTTGCAGAATTAAGGAAGAGGCAAAAATGGGACACTAATGATGAGATATATAGAGGATACATTCTGAATGCAATTAGTGATTCACTTTTTGACATCTACAACTATGTGTCTACTGCAAAACAACTTTGGGAGAGATTGGAGAGTAAGTACATGCAAGAGGATGCCACAAGTAAGAAATTCATTGTCTCTCGTTTTAATAATTATAAAATGAATGATTCTAGACCAATTATGGAACAATTACATGAGTTAGAAAGAATTCTTAATAATTTTACACAACATAATATGCATATGGATGAGTCTATCATTATATCTAATATTATTGACAAATTGCCCTCTTCATGGAAAGATTTTAAGAGAAATTTAAAAAACAAGAAAAAAGATATTTCTCTTGAGCAACTTGCTAATGGCCTTTGTGTAGAAGAAGAAATTCGCGAGGAAATGTGAATTCAAGATGAGACTAAAGAGCATTCTGCTCATATCTCTAAAATTCATATAATAGAAGAAGGACAGTGCTTTAAAATTTCAAACAAGAGAACAATTCAATATAACAATACCCAAAAAATTTTTAAAAAAAAAGGGTAGTTATTTTTGTCGCAAAGAAGGACATTACAAGTTCGAATGTCAATACTTCAAGAAAAAAACAAGAGAAGATGAATAATGAAGGATCTTCTACTGTTGCAAATGAAAATTTAGTTGCAATAATTTCTAAAATCAATCTTCTTGAAGATCATAATACGGGCTAGTGGATAGATTTGGGTGCCACCCGTCATGTGTGCAAAGAGATTGCTTTATTAAAAAATATGGAGCAAGTTGCTAATAGTATTGTTTTGTACATGGAAAATGCTACTTTAGCACCTATTTTAGGTGTTGGTAATGTAGAACTACAATCTACTTCTTGTAGGAAATTAATTTTAAAAAATGTGTATAATGTACCAGAAGTTAGAAAGAACTTAGTTTCGGATAGCATTTTGAACAAGTTTGGCTTTAAACTTGTATTTGAGGATGACAAGTTTATGTTATCTAAAGGGGGCATATTTGTGGAAAAAGGTTATTTATGTAATAATATGTTTAAACTCAATGTACACATTAATAACAATAGTTGTAATGTTTCTGCCTATATTGTTGATTCTCCTTATTTATGGCATAATAGGTTAGGTCATGTTAATTTTAAAATAATTAGAGACATGGTTAAACTTGATTTAATTCCTTATATTGATCAAAACTATGAAAAATGCACTATTTGTATGTTAACAAAAATAACTAGAAATATTTTTCCAAAAATTGAAAGAACATCAAATGTATTAGATTTAATACATAATGATGTGTGTGATATGCATAGTACTCCTTCCTTAGGTGGAAAGAAATATTTTGTCACATTTATTAATTGATTTTAGTAGACTTTATTATGTCTATTTGTTGCATTCTAAAGATGAAGTAATTGAAAATTTTAAAATCTACAAAAATGAAGTTGAATTGCATTATGAGACATTTATAAAATATATAAGGTTTGACAAGGGAGGAGAGTACTATAGTCCTTCATATTTTGAATCCACAGGGATAGTTCATGAAATTACTGCCCCATATACACCATAACAAAATGGTATAGCAGAAAGGAAAAATCAAGTGCTAACTGAAATGGTAAATGCCATAATGTCAAATTCTGGTTTGAGCCAAGGATTTTGGGGTGAAGCAATGCTTACAGCATATCACATTTTGAACAGACTTCTTAATAAAAAGAGCACTATAACCTCATATGAATTTTGGAATAAAAGGAAACTAAACTTGAATTAATTTAGAGTTTAGGAATGTCGTGCTATAATTAAAGTACCTGAACCCAAACAGAAAAAGTTAGGAGAAAGGGGAGTTGAGTGCATTTTTATAGGATATGCACATGATAGCAAGGCATATAGATTTATGTTTATAAAACCTAATGATTCAGTACCAATTAATACAATCATTGAATCAAGAGATGCCATATTTGATGAACAAAGGTTTAAGTCGATTCCTAGACTTAAAAGATAAATTTCCAGAACAAAACAATTCAAACTTAGATAAAGGTAAGCAAATCATAGACAACAATAAACAAGAAGTTATTGAACTTTGAAGGAGCTAAAGAATAAAGAGGAAACTAATAAGATATGAAGAAGAATTTTTTGTGTATCTTACGGAAGGAACAAAAGACTTAATTAGCAGTCAAATACCAGATTGTCATAATACAGAAAGTGATCCTCAAACATTTGAGGAAACCATGAAATCACAAGATGCAGCTTTCTGGAAAGAAACAATTAATGATGAGATGGACTCAATAATGGGAAATAATACATGAAAATTGGTTGAATTGCCTCCTAGTTCTAAACCAATTGGATGCAAATGGATATTTAAAAAGAAAATGAAAGTCGATGGAACTATTGGTAAATTTAAAGCTAGATTAGTGGCAAAATGCTTTACACAAAAGCAAGGAATTGACTATTTCGATACATATTCTCCAGTAGCTCGAATAGCTACTATAAGAGTGCTAGCAGCATTAGCTTCCATCCATAAAATGTTTATTCATCAAATGGCTATGAAAACAACATTTTTAAATGGGGATTTGGAAAAAGTGGTTTATATGCAACAACTTGAAGGATTTGTTGTTTCTGCACAAGAAAAAAAGGTGCGCAAACTTGTTAAGTCTTTGTATGGACTAAAAGAAGCACCAAAACAATGGCACGAGAAATTTGACCAAATATTACTTGCTAATGGCTTTAAAATTAATCAACCTGATAAATGTATCTATAGCAAATTTTATGGTGATGATGGTGTCATAATGTCTTTATGTTGATGACATATTGATTTTTAGTACAAACTTGAAACAAGTTAAGGATACCAAAAATTTCTTATCAAACAATTTTTTCATGAAAGATATGAGAGAAGCAAATGTTATTCTTGGGATTAAGATCTTTGAGAGACAAGGATGACATAACTCTTACTCAATCTCATTTTATTGAGAAAATTCTCAAGAAGTTCAACCATTCAAATTGTAATCCCCTCTACTCCCTTTGATCCCAGCATCAAGTTAATAAAAATGAGGGAGAACCACTATCTCCGTTAGAATATGCCAAAGTGATAGGTTGTTTTATGTATGCCATCACATGTACTAGATCTGATATAGCTTTTGCAGTTGAAAAGCTACGTAAGGTACACGAGTAATCCAATTAACTTGCATTGGCATGCTATCAATAGAGGATTAAAGTACTTAAAGAAAACTATGAGTTATGACATAATCCATAGTGGCTATCCTTCGATAATAAAAGGATATTAAGATGTAAGTTGGATTACTGATTGTGAAGATTATACTAGCACTAGTGGGTGGGCGTTTATGCTTGGAGGTGGCGCAGTATCTTGGGGTTCTAAGAAACAGACATGCATAATAGACTCCACTATGGCTTTTGAATTTATAGCATTAGCTTCTGTAAGAAAAGAAGCAGAATGGCTACATGATTTGCTATATGAAATACCATATGGCCAAAACCAGTTGCACCAATATCTATTCATTATAATAGTGAAGCAACACTATCAAGAGCTTATAGTCATGTATATAATAGAAAGTCAAGACATATTGGACTTAGACATAGTTATGTTAAAGATTTGATCTCTAATGGTGTGATCACAATAGATTATATGCGATCAAGTCAAAATTTTGCTAATCTACTAACAAAGGCATTGCCAAGAGACTTGGTAAATAAAAAGTCAAGAGGGATGGGTCTCAAGTCCATTTTGTCAAATCACCATTGACGGAACCTCAACTATAATGCTTGTTATTACGTCAAGTCTCAAGTTCAAAGAGTCAAAGTACATCAATAGAGTGATTGCAAGCACTATGTTAAATTTTATAACACCCCGAGGTTAATAGTGCTTGGAACCTACAGGAAAGGAAGGGTGAATTAAATCTCTTAATGGATCTATGGACGTATAGTCGAAGTATCAAATTGCAGGGGTACTTCTAATATATCCACCTATATAAGTGTGAAGTGTGGCCGCTTCAAGGAGTTTAAGGGATTAACTCTATGCACTTATGAAGGATACGGACACAAGGCCTTTAATGTGTCATTTATATATGTGTAATTGTAATGGGATATTAAGTTATGTGTGTGGAATGTTTCTACAACTTATCAATAAGAATAATTGATTCAAAGTTTAATCTACCATATTATTTAGATTTGTTGCATTAAACTTTCACTAAGTATTGGTTCAAATCATAAGATACCATTATTTCTGCACATAATTTACAGAATTGTTATTACATGAATGTTTTGATTATATTTTGAAAATGGTAGGGGATTGTTAGACATTTTCAAAATTGTCACATATAGTCATATATTTTAACAAAAAGATATGACTATTGCCAAGAAACATATCTACTTTTTCAAATAGATACGTCTATTACTAAATTGTAACCACTCATTCATCTAATATAAATAGAGAGTTAATTTTCTACAGGAATTAATTCTCTATCATAAATCAATTGTGCATAAAACACTATTGCAAACACCCAAGCTTCATTGTATCTTAGAAGCAAATTGTACACTACAAATATTACTTTTAGGAAAGTGGGATTCGTACACACCTTGAAGCAGATTTTTCAAGATTCTTATTACAATTATCTAACATGGTATTGATTAGAATATTTCTAAGAAAAATTTTAAATTTCCTTGTGTTGCTCATGTGTTGTCCTTCAATTAATAATTTTTTTTTTTTTTTGGTTGGGGAGGGGAGGGCAAATTGCAAAAAAATTCACCACCTTTAGCGCTTTTGGCAAATTCGACATATCTTTTTAATTTTGACAATATCATTCACCAACTTTTTAATTTTTGCAATTCAAAACACTAGTAAACTCTCTTACAAGAATTAATGAACATAAGAATTAAAGTTGTCTTTAATTTTTTAAATAGAACCCATGTAGAATCTAATGAACAAAATGGTGAATGTTAAGATTTAAAAACACATAATTTTAAGTGGTTCTATCTATCTATTTGTTTTGGAAATTGAGCCATTTAAAATTATGCATTTTAAAATTTTAGAGTCATATAAAATGCACTATTTTACACATTGGATCCCATATGAGTCTTACGTAGAGAACTAAAGACAATTTCAACTGACATGTCAATTTAATTTTAGAAGAAAGTTTTTCAATGCTTGGGATTGAAAAATTAGAAAGTTAGTGAATGACATTGCTAAAATTAAAAAGATATATCGAATTTGCCAAAAATGATAGAGGTAGTGAATTGTTTTGTAATTTACCCTTTTTTGGGGTGATAAAAGGTGTTGATATGTAATAATTTCACGACCTATTGGTGTGAAAAATCCAAATGTTTGCGAAAGTTCATTTTAAAATTTTAAAGTCTCATAAAATGCACTATTTTGTACATTGAATCCCACATGAGTCTCACATATAGAACTAAAGACAATTTCAACTGACATGTCAATTTAATATTAGAAGAAAGTTTTTTGGTGCTTGGAATTGCAAAAATTAGAAAGTTAGCGAATGACATTACTAAAATTAAAAGGATATGCTAATTTTGCCAAAAGCGCTAAAGGTAGTGATTTTTTTTGTAATTTACCCATTTTTAGGGTCATAAAAGGTGTTGATATGTAATAATTTCATGGCCTATTGGTGTGAAAAATCCAAATTTGTGACCTTTTGCAATTTTATCCTAACCTTTTAATTTTAGCAAAATTGTTCCCATTTAACAAATGTTGAGCAATGTTAGCACAAATAGTTTTTTTATCAAAATTAAATAAAAATGTTGACATGGCATCTTATAAAATGTCAAATTTAACCTTTTAATTTTCCAAATCTATAATAGTCTATTGGTATTAAAAAAAAACCCAAACATTTAAAATCTTTTGCAATTTTCTTCCAAAGATTAAATTTTTAAAAGATATTTAAATTTAGCCAATTTATTAAGACATATAATTAATTATTTAAAATTAATAAAAGTATAGAGATAATAATAAAAGAATTAAATTAATTGTTAAGAAATTGCTAAATTCATAAATGATTTTCATTATAACATTTTTAAAAACTAAAGATATTTTTAATATAAATAATTATTACTCTAGATAATTTGCAATTTTTAATTTTCAAAATTATTTATTTGAAAGTAGTTAAAAATATCCAACTTTAACAAGCAAAGAAAATTTATCATGTTGTGCTACACACATATACAATTTTTAAAATTATATTAAAATAATAGTCAAGCATAAATTTAAAAATTTTATCACGAGTAAATTTAATTTTCTAATTTTCATGTCAACACTTTTTATTTGATTTTGATCAAATGATTTTAAATTGAAATCTTTTTTTTTTTTAATTAAAAATCGGATAACATTGCCATAAGTCAAAAACATTTGGATTTTTTAAGCCAATAGACCTCTACAGATTTTACAATATAAAGGGTAACTTTGACATTTTATACATGCCAGGTCAGCATTTTTATTTGACCAAATGCCTATTTTTGCTAAAATTGCCAATGATTAATGAATTTGGGACATTTTTGCCAAAATCAAAAAGTTGGGATAAAAATGCAAAAAACCGCGAACATTTGGATTTTTCATACCAATAGGCCTAATTTCACTATGCTATTTTTCATACTATTGATTAGAGAATAAGCAATTCAAGATAGCACCAATTGCAATTGTCACACATTGCTATAAAGACCGTTATTCCAACCACAATATAAAATCATGTTGCTGCTCTAACTTATCTTCTTTTCCAGTAACTTATGTCATTATGTGCACATTAAAAGCAATAACATTTTCTAGGCAGAAAGCAGCCATGAAACAAAACAATTAGCATTGAAGGAAATATGCCCAATATTGCTTAAGCACAAGTTGCATTTGGACAGAGAGATTTAAATTATGTGACTTGAATTTGATAGTCGATAGGTTTTCTTGAAATTCATGAACCTAGGTTAGATCCTATTTCTAAGAACATTCTTGTTTAGGTTCATTAACGTGGACAAAAACCTTACTACTGTGTAGATCTGAAATAGCTTCAAAGAGGTGTCATCTTAAATCTGCCTTAATGAATTCTCAACCATGTTCATGAATTTTATTCATTCATCAACCTAATTAAGAAAGGAGTAGGCTAAGTTTTGAGGAAACAGTTTAAACTACAATCACATCCAAATACCTAATTTAAAATCATTAAATTCTAATATGATCATAGAAATTCATCATGAAACTCATGGTAGCATCCTAGACCAGATTAATCAGACAGTAAAATTGTAAGATCACAAATCGAAGATGAGCAAATACCTTGAACAACAACGCACGATGACGAGCCAATCCTATTGTAAGGGAACCAAGTGGCAAAACCATGCTACCTAGTGTTGCTTTCAAACTGTAGCTGAGACTTCGCCATGATCTCAACATGCTGTCGGGATCCACAACTGAACCGCCCATGTAATCAGAGACTAAGACAGCAAGCTTTCTCACAAATTCTTTGTCCATGAAAACAAGAGATTCCGACCTTGACTTGACGGCCATCTGAAGTGCCTTTTGTTCAAGTTTTAATAAGTTAGCATCAGCAGCCCTATTAACCAGCACTGCTTCCCAGCTGATACTGTCTGAGACTGGTGTTCCTTGCAAATCAACTAGAGAAGGCATTCTTTCTGATGCTGACTCGATCAAAATTCCATAGACGTCATAAAAACCATCTAGGACCTTGTCATCGTAGCTAAGGGCATTGTAATTCTGTGAAGCATGGATAAATCTACGATATGAGATTGGTTAGAAAGGAACAAACATAAGATAAAGTTCAAGAAAAGAGTGCCAAAAACAGAGCTATTCTTGTATGCCTTGTATAAATCTCCTGTTCAGCTCCATCTCAATTTTGTCATTAAGTAGCCAAAAAAAAAAAAAAAAAGGATCTAAACAGATCAACTGAAGCCTAAAGCATAACATGAACTAATCAGTTATCACTAGTGCAACTTTATGCTTAAAAAAACCTCTTAACCAAGAGCCGGAATGGTTTGTTCTAAATATGGGTTCAACCCGGACATAAGTACATAATAACAGAAAAGACAACAAAGCTCCTTGGTAGTTGATTTCTCATGACAGTAGGCCAAATCTAATATGTGCTAAGTGCTCATCACTACGTAAAACCTTTTTCCTCCATTACCACTCCATTCAAAGCTATGTTCTCCATTAACCAAGGCAATGTAGCCATCAAATATCTTTTTGATTATCTCCAATCCAATAATACCAATCCTGGAACAATTATTTTAAAACAATGACTACTTTAGTTTAAACCACTAAGCCAAAGAGAAAATGACCAAGGACAATTTGGATATCAATCATCAAACTTTGAACAACTTGGTGACACATACCTCCTTCAAAATACAGTACAGAACTGGAGTTGAATTGACTAATCTCAAATGGTAATAAACATCCAGTGATAGCTGAGGAAGAGGTCATGGCCATGAATCAATAACTCTCTTTTTTACAACTATAGTTTCAAGAATGACACATAAACTGAAGAAAATGAGACCTGCCATTACTACATTTCTCTCTCTCATTAATCATCTGTTTTCACTTCGTTCTTGAAAGATTAGAAGTCCCAACCCATTCCTTTTCTGTTCTTTCAAATATGACACTATGGATTTTATATATGCTCAAATGTAATGATTATACCACTATTTCTAGTTTGAAACCATCTGAAACAATGCAGCAACAGTGGCAGCTTGCCATATCTTCAATAGTATAATTTCCTCCTGCGCAGATACAGAAACTAGAAAATTGATGATAGGGAATGGTGAAGATGACACCACTCCATTCCCACAACTAATTGTCTGCTCCAGTACAACTACATTTTCCATTTCTAAAATGCCACAGCTCCGCAAAGCCTCAATTCAAATCCAGTTAAGAATTTGGCCACATGGATCCTTCTCCTCCATTTAGTTTATTTCTTAACAATAGCGAAAGCACTTGTAGAACAATAAAAATAAATGTGTTCCAATCAAGTAAATTTTCCACAAACGGTATCCCACATATTATTATATAAAGAAGTTGACTTAATGATTAGCTGATAAGCAAGCATTTTCGATACAAGTCTAGCAAGATATTAAGGTTGTTGGGGGGGAAAATAGAAACATTTTGAATATATTTGAGAGGTGACAAGGAGACAAACTTACCCAGTATCGATAAGCAACAACCTCAGCTGGAGTATTCTCAGGCGCACAAGAGCCTAGACTAATTTGCTTGACAGCCTCAATTTGAACTGCCTCAGGATCCTCTCTTGCACTCAACTCCAAAGCCAGCTGTATCTGATATTCCTCCTCAACATCAGGATCCCTCGACGTAGTAGACCCTGAATCACGCCTCACTGCGTCTGAAACAACATCCAAACCACCACTACTACTAATAGAATCAGATGGTTCCGTCTTGTCCCCTCTGGTCACATTTGAAGATGATGGTGGACTAGGACTTTTTCTATTAGCAACAGAACTCAACCAATTAGAAATCCCTGAAAAGGGTTTATTGTGCTCATGGGACCTAGAGGGAAAAATCCTATCAGGGGAAGATGCATTACTAGACTTGTTGGCCCTTGATGAATTAGAGCCCTCAGCATCCTGTGATTGATTAGACATGATGTGAAGCTTCTTAAGAAGATTTTTCATCTTATTTCAGAGTTGCTCAAGTGTTCAATGCTAAAGCAATAAAAATCTGGCCATAAACCTTTCCATTGTCTTGGACCAAGCATGAAATCTTAATGACTATAACACCACCTTAAGAAAATGAAATTCAACCCAACCACCCAATTCAAGAAAACCCTTTTGACTTCTCACCCCACAGAGTAACCCCAAATCAAGATTCATTCAACCCACCAAATCCAACAAGCAAGAACAGTCACTTCACGCAATACCCAGTACAGCAGCTTTTCAGAATATAAATAATACCCAGATGCTTGAATAGAAAGATAACACCTTCTTTTATTTCACAGAACTAAGAACAATCTTACTCTTGAAGATAGCACAAGGAACTAAATTCAAAACTCATATACAGGCGTGCATGCACTGCACAAGGTAATATATCTTGATAGATGTCAAATGATCTTCAATTTGTTACCTTGAATAAAAAGAATAATAATAACAATAAAGAAGCAATACCCAGAAAGTTTGAAGGAAAAAAAAAATCAGATCTTTCTTCAGACGGATAGAAGTAAGAAGATACACAGCATATAGAAAAGAGAGATGAGAGTCTCCGGAATGGGTTAGTTCGAAAAAAAAAAAGGGTAAATAAGAGGAAGAGATTGCAGTAGCAGAGAGACAGCAAAGACCAACAAGTGGGCAGAGAGTAGGACCTCCAAACAAAACAAACCAAAAGAAAAAGAATGACCCACTTGTAGTTTTTGATGAACATAACGATTTCACGGTCCCATAAAAAGCTTATTTATATTCATTTCACTTAATGGGGTGGCAAACACACCAAACAATCAACACCACCATAACTCAAAAGTTTCAAACTTCCTTAACTCTAACTCAGCTCAGCTTCATGTCTCTTTTTCTTTTTTCTTTTTTTTTTTCTCTAAAAAAAAAACATTTTCCATTTGGCCTTGTTTTCTCTCCCAATGAGATTGGAGTCTCTAAGCATGGTGTTGCTGTGGCATGTGTTGGAAATTTGTGTTGAGAGAATAGAATATTGAATGTGCAAGTTGAAGAGAAAGATGATGATGTATATTTGATTTTTTTTACCTTTTTTTATTTCTTTCTTTCTATCTTTTCAAGTTTTTGTCTTTTTGTACTAAATTGCTGCTTTTTTTTTTAGCAGCTCATCGACAAGGTTTCTTCTCCAACTCAACTCACAAATTGTTACTACTTCACTTCACTACCTGTGTTAAAAAAAAAAAAAAAAACTACTGCAGATACGGCTCATCATCGGCTTATTTGGCAGTCATCGTTAGTGGAAAATAATAAAAATATATTTGTCAATTATTACTATTTTTTATAAAAAAAAATTCTCAATAAAAAAAATTAAAAAAAAAAGTAAAGCGCAGCTTGCTCGATAGTCATTACCGGCTCACTCAGCAGTCATTATAGGTAAAAAAAAAAAAAAACTAAATGTGTCAAAAATTGTCACTTTGCTGCTTAGAAGTATTTAATCTTAATTCTAAATGATTTTAGAATTTTGTAATGCTTTGATATTTGGAGAGGGTGGGGGGAAGAATTGTTACTTGCAACTTTTTTGGAATCCATTTTTTTAGATAAATCTTTTGCCTTTTCTAACAAATTTTCTTTTTGTTGGTAGGAATTTGCTAACTACAATTGCAATTAGAGCCAATTAATTATTCTTTTTAGCAAAATAATCAAATCAAATTTGTGTGAAGCTTGATTGGTTATTTCAGTCTGCTTATATTTCACTTATTATAACTAAATTTCACTTTATTCATTGTTTAATTAATTGTTTTCATATATTTTTTGCCTAATCATCTAAAAAATTTCAACCTTTATAAATTTTAAATAATTTTAACATACATTTTCAACTTTTACTCTTTACATCTTTTAACAATTTAATACGTTCTTTTTAATATTGTCACGACCCGAACTTAGAACACATGACCGGCACTAGAGAATGAAAAAGCATAAAACTACCAAATCTCGTAGTAAGCCTTAAAAGAAAATACAGAATTTAAAAACTTTAAAACCTTACAATAAATAATTAAATTACATTGCACATTATCAAACTGATTTTTCTCAATATAATTTAAACCATAATATCATAGTGCATAAAATATATAAACTTCAGTTATACAATAATATTTCAGTACACAATATTATAAATACATGATATCCTAAATAAAATATGTAGTTGTACAGTTTGCTCTACTGCAGTACATAGAAATAAATTTAACACAACTAAGTAGAATTACGTATAATAGCAGGTGAAGAAACTACACAGCGAAGAGAAGTAGGCCTAACAGAAAAGTCTCAAACTCATGAAAAAAAATAAATTGAGGGGAATCAAACCTTATTGGGTAAGTTAATAAAAGAGTTATACGGTTTAAAAACCTTTTTGAAAACCGTTTAGATATAGTGAAAATAATTTATAACATATATAAAAATATATAGTTTTTGAAAAATCTCGATAGAATCCTAAACCCAATTCTAAATGGCCAAACTGGGCCCACTTAATCCAAACAGACTGTCGATCTCTGAGAGTAGAGGCATCAACCGAGGCACCAAGCTATAGTCATCCACTTAATCCAAGCACATAGCACTAGTGGTCTCTGAGAGATAAGGCATCCATCGATGCACCCATCCCAGTCCATTCTTAACTTTTCACATCACTGACGGTCTCCGAGAGCAGAGGCTTCCACCAAGGCACCCGTCCTAGTTTATAACCACAAGTCATACATATTTTGAATTCATCTCTCAATCTCCACCATGTGCACACGGTCCTGGTGAAACCCATCAAGTAGTCTGTTCTATCAAAATTTTTCAAAACTTGTTTTTTTATATAAATAAATTGCAATAAAATTCTCAATAACAGTATTTATTTCAAATTGATAATGTAAATAATACTAAAAATATAAACGCACACAATTTTAAAAGAAAACACATGCACAGACTAATTTTTTAACTTACAGGATGAGCAAGATGACTGACGACTGAGCGTTTGCCTCAATCCAGAAACTTCAGCTCCGGTACTCTCAAAAAAAATAACATATTTATTTTTAAAATCATACTTATGGAATAAGAAGGGAAATTAATTAAATTATGAGACTCTAGAATGACTCAGGAAAAATCGGATAAGACTCGATATATTGGAATACCCTAATTTACACTAGGAAATTACGGAAGATGTCATATTTTAAGAGAAAATCTATCGAAATTTTGGCAAAGCCTCCCCTGTGAAATGGACATCTCTCTACCATAGGTAGAGCCATTCCTGCATAGAAAAATGCACTTCTAGTATTCACGCTCAACCATTCTTGAGTCGGTTTTCTAATACTGCATTTAGCCCGACCGAGTTCACAACCCAAACAAACAACATAATTTAATTCTAATTAATAAAATTCACATTTAATTACTTAAATAGTTTAGTTATATAATAAAATTAGTTTAAAACCCATTTTAGTACCCAAAATAATATATAATATATTATTTGAAAATAATTTTCAAAAATTAGTATTAATTAGTTAAAAATAGTAAATGATTATAAAAATCATTTTAATTCCTCAAATAATATAGTATTTAGCTATAGGTAGCAAAAAATTACATTTTTACCCCTATAATACAAAAAATATACATAATATTCTATTATTACTCAAAAATTCACTAAAAATTATATAAATGCATTAAAATTATTTTCTCAACATATATATTATTAATATTAATTAAAACACATATTTAAACCATTATTCCATCAAAAATCCAACACTAACCTAATTATTCAATTTTGACATAAACTATAAAAATTCATAAAAGTTATATAATATTCTCAAAAATTAATTTCTCAACACTAAAATTAATAAAAATATAAAATATCACTAAATTAACCAATTTTATAATTTAATAAATTAATTTATGAAAATTAATAAGATAATAATAAAATATTCAAAAATTCACAAAAATCAAAATAAATTCCAAAAATCATATAAAAATTCATAGAGGTAGATTGTGCTACTAGGAATCACATTTGTAAATGGAGTTTGCAAGATTCAAGCTAGATCAAACTAAAAAAAATTCGAAACCCTAGAACTCAAAAACTAAAAATCAACAAAAACTCAATCAAATGAAGATTAAAGCTTAAACTAAGCTTGAAATGACTCTCACCAGTGCAAAAGGAGAAGAATGACACTGGATTTGCGTGAAATGGTGGCCGAATGAAGCTTGGCTGGATTTAATGGAGGTTCTCGGCTTCTTCCATTTCTCTGCGTTGCCGGTGCCGGGGAAGGGAGAGGAAGAGCGGCGGATGATGGTAGGAAAGTGGAGAAGGCGATGGAGGATGCGGCGGTCCAGCAGATGGCTGAGAGGCACAGTAAACAGAGGGGTACAACTTGCACAATGGGGAAGAAGGAAATGCTGCATTTTTTGGTTTATGTATATGTATATTTATTGTATGTATATTTAAATAATAACTATATAATATAATTTTACTACAACTTTACTTTATAATATTATATAATATAATATTAAATTTGCACCACACATGCATACTACATACATATATATATATATATATATATATATATATATACACACACACACACATATATATATACATGCACATACTTGTACATATATAACACACACATAAATAATAATAAACCCTAATTTAATTATATATTACATGAATACATATAATAGCCTTGAAAAATAATAAGGATAAATATATGTTAAATTATATTTATGAAATACTTAAATAATATTTAATAATATAGAAAATATTAAGTAAATCAATCAAATAATATAGTACTTAAATTAATATTATTAAAGTAATAATTTTCAAAATAAGAATAATAATATAAACCCTAATATAAGTTTATTAACTTCTAAAATACATATTTACATAGAATATATAATTTAGCATAAAATGTCAATTAATAATCACAAATAATAGAATAATTTAAATATAATTTGAATTTATTAACACTGCATATCTCATTTTAAAATAAGTTAATTTAAAAATAGGGTTATTACAAATATTTATAAAAAAATTATAAACTTTACAATTTTTAATAATTTTAACATATTCTTTTAAAATTTTTGTTAAAAAATTTTTAAAACTCGTGAAGTTCACGATTTTTTTAGATAATTAATCCAATATTAAATTATATTTGTTCAATTAATTTTTTAACATCTTATAAAAATGTTACAATATTTAATGTTGAT
The DNA here is from genome assembly GCA_947683625.1 of Mallotus nudiflorus. Taxonomy (NCBI): domain Eukaryota; kingdom Viridiplantae; phylum Streptophyta; class Magnoliopsida; order Malpighiales; family Euphorbiaceae; genus Mallotus; species Mallotus nudiflorus. The sequence continues at coordinate 4,701,435 of CANTUR010000049.1, read as the reverse complement.
ATGGCACCAAATTTCTTTTAATTAAAAAGAGAACTCAATGAGTTAATAAAAAAAAATTCTTCTTAAAATATACCATTTTAAAATAAAATATAGTATTTCAATTTGTTATAAATTTGGAATTACTTGTATGACATTGAAATTAACTTTTTAATTAAAAACATGTTAAAATTATTAAAAGGTGTAAAGTTTTATAATTTTAAAGTAAAAAAGATATTTCAGTGTCATATAAACAATTGTAAACTTATAACAAATTAAAATATTAAATTTTTATTTAAAATAGTATATTTTAAGGAGAAAATTTTTACTAACTCATTGTATTTTCTGTCTTTTTGAATTCAAAAATGTATGGTGGTATATCAACATAACATTTTATTAGATACTAAAATGCTGATTAAATAAAAATAGAATTTTTTGTAGATAAATTTTAAAAGAATGCATTAAAATTGTTAAAAGTTGTAAAGTTTGTGATTTTTTTATAAATTTTACTCGAATGTATTAAAAGTTTTAAAATATTTAAAGTTCAAAATTTTTTTTAAAAAAAGTTGAAAGAATGCGTTAAAAGTATTAAACTCGTAAAGTTCAATATTATTTTAAATAATTAGGCCTATGTTTCTTGATGTTATTTTATTTCTAATTTAAGTTGTATAAAATTGGACATTTGGGATGAGTTAGTTTTTAAATAGGTTTATTTTATATTGTACTTATAAATGATTTATATAATTTTTAGAAAATAATGATAATTTTACCCTTATTTTAGGTCCTAAAACGTATTTTTAAATGGTAATTCTTTATTAAGGTTTAGATTATATATATATATATATATGGGGTAAAAGTTCATGACTTTTAACTCTTTTGGCAATTTCGACACATCTTTTTAATTTTGGTAATGTCATTCACCAACTTTTTAATTTTGGTAATGTCATTCACCAACTTTTTAATTTTTACAATTCCATGCATTGGTTAAAAATTCAGTAAAAATTTTTTGATCTGGCCGCCAAAAAATTTTAAGTTGATCCACATAAGTGTTATGTCAAAATGCATTATTTTGACTATTTACAAAAATATACATGACTTTTGACATTTTTTGTAATTTAAACATGATCTATTGATGTTGACTAATTGAAACATAAATTGCTTATTTTTATTTAATTTATATTTTTCAATTGATTCATCTAAAGCAAGTATTTAAGTAATGGTAATTCAAAATTAAATTTTCTAATTAAATAAAATATAAATTTATTGCTTATTCTACTTTAAGTAATGGTAATTCAATTTGAATGTATCACTTAAATGTGTGTGTATATATATATACACACACATCTATAATATATATAAATGTACGAAAGGAAATAAGTAAAATTATGAAAAAGTTTTCATTCATTATTATATAAAAATTAGATAATTTAATCATTTACTAACAAAAGTAAAATTAAATTAATTAAAATATAATTTTAATTTGATTGACAATCTATTTCCTATTTTAATTAGGTTACTTCTATTTTATCTCTAATAAAAATTAAATTAATTAAAATATAATTCTAATTTAATTGAAAATATGTTTCTTATTTTAGTTAGGTTAACTTTTATCTTATCTCTAACAAAAATTTCAATTTAATTGAAAGAACATTGTCTATTCTAATTAGGTTAACTTTTATTTTATCTTTTATAAAAATTAATTTAATTAAAATATAATTGAAGTATGTTTCCTATTTTAATTAGGTTAACTTCTATTTTATCTCTAACAAAGTTATATACATATAAAATTAATTAAAATTTAATTCTAATTTAATTGAAAGTGTGAATCCTATTTTAATTATATTAATTTCTATTTTATCTCTAAGAAATTAACATATATATATATGTGTGTGTGTATCTATATATATGTGTGTCATTTAAAATTTTATTTTATCCATATAGCTCAAAATGTCATTTATTTTAAAGAAATTAACTGATGAATCATGTGCTTTTAACTAGAGAAAGTATTATCAAAAGTTGAGTAATCTAGCCATATAATTCCTTTTAAAACATCAATAAGGTATCACTTAGTAATAGCATTTAATATTGTATAAAAAAAACTGAGTAAAATAATTATACTATTAAATATATTAATTAAATAAATAAAATATTCAATATAGTTATTTTCTTAGGCTAATAAACAAAAAATTTTAAACTTTTTTACAAAATTGTAATTGTTGCACAATTTTTAAGTTTAATAATTTTAGTTTAATGTTATTTTCAGTTATAATTTCAAGCAATTTAATATAATTGATAAAAATGTTATAACACTCATTTTGTGTATTTTAAGAATTTATTCTTTTTCTAACTTTTTTTTTTTTTTTTTTTTTGAGAAAAGAAAACGATTTACTAGGCAGAAGCAAAGTCTGCGAATGCTGATTCTATCACTTCCCTGGGAAAATAATCATAAAATCCTGGACAAAGGGAAAAGAAATAATGGAAAAAGTAGGTTAAATTATTTGAATGATTATTAAACTTTAGTTCATTTTTTAAAAAGGTACTTAATTTCAATTTGTGACATTTTGATCAGATTTTTATTTTAAATGTAGTTCCTTTTTAAAATTTTAAGCCTTAAAGTAATATAATATTACCATTTTAATCAAAAAAATTATTTTTTTTACAAATAAGTTTATAGGTTTTAAAAATAATAAATAAAATAAAAATATATATTTTTGTTTTCTCCATGTATTCCATTGTAGAGAGTCTTATCCATTATTTGTGTTTATTTGATTGGTCTAACACTAATAGTTTGAGAGTTTAAAGACAAAAATTATTTGATGCAAGATAGTAAGAAATTAGTATTCACCGAGAATATCACAATCAATACTATGACTGTATTGAATAAAATAGAAAGTTGTGTATTGTTAATATTATTTTTATTCTTAGATCAGTTGCTTTATTTAGATTAAAATAATTGTTAAATAAATGGAAAATCGAATAGATAGTTTGGATTTCAATAATCCATTAGAATTATAACAATTGAGCTTTTTTTTTAAAAAAAATAATACAAACTGTACAATAAATTTTTTTAATTAATAAATTGTCATTTAAAATTAAAATTATAAACTAAACTTATAATAAATTAGAAATATTTGTTGTAATTCCGATGGATTATTGTAATATGAACTCTCTGTTCGATTTCCCATTTGTCTAACAATTATTTTAATCTAAACCAAGTAAATGATCTAAAAATATAATGTAATAATACACAACTTTCTATTGAATACAATCACAGTATTGATTATAATATTTTTGGAGAATATTAGCATCTTTCTCTCCTGCGTCGAATAATTCTTGTCTTAAAACTTGAACTATTAGTATTAGACCAGACAAATAAACATAAATAACGGACAAGACTCTTTACAATGCAAGGCATGGAGAAAACAAAAAATAATATTTTTATTTTATTTATTATCTTTAGAACCTATGGACTTATTTGCAAAGAAATAATCTTTTGGATAACATGGTAATATTATATAACTTTAAGGCTTAAAATCTTTAAAAAGAACTACATTTGAAACAAAATCAAAGTTTGGTGACCAAAATGTCACAAATTAAAGTTAAGTGACCTTTTTGAAAAACTAACTAAAGTTTAGTAACCATTCGAATAATTATTCCATAAAAACAATGAGAAATCGATGAAAACCAGTAAGAAAACAATAGGAAAACTTAAAAAACCCTAGTTGGGAACAAGACGCCTCCAGAGGAGTGAAACCTAACCCTTACTAGAAGGTAACTGTCATCACCCCAAATATTCTTTTTCAACTTAAACTGAGCACAAATGAGTGTTGGTGAATATCATGTTGAGTGTTAAGAGCAGTGTTAAACTAAGCACCAATGAGTGTTAGTCACCAATGAGTGTTAGTGAACGTTAAGTCTTTGATATTTACCAATATGATTAGTACTTGATGTCCAAACTACAAGATATCAATGTGCATCTCTATGTAGATGTATGGGTACATGTGTAATTTGTTATAACTACTCTATTAGTTATAATAAAAATACATAATTCAGGAAAAGAAATATATCTACTAGTATGCTCGAGTTCCGCTCGTGAGTTACTAAATGCATATATTCATCGTTATTTACTCAATTGTTGTTAAGTATTTTGAAGGTGTTGTTATTTTTTGCTTGTGTGATAATTATGTTGAATGAAATCACAAGCTAAATGTGGCTTTCTTCCACTTTGGAATGGTTTTGGTACTTTAATATCAAGTTTTCCCCATTATAATGGTTTCATTGTAGAAGTCTAGTCCCTTTCTCATAAGAATGGCCCAATGACACATCATTGGGAGATTAGGAGCTGCTCGTTTACTAATAAATGTGAACTAATCTTTAAAATTTTAAGCACTAATACCAATGAAGCTTAAAGCTCAAGTATTAATGGTACCAAACTGTACATTTTTGTAAGAGTCACATAACCATTGATAAATAAACTTTGATATAAAGAGCAAAAAAGCTCACATAAACAAGTGCAATAAGTTTCTTAAGCATGTTGGACAACCAACAAGAAAAAGGAATTCGTTGTTACACTTGTAACTATAATGTGTCACATTACATTATTGTGCATCAAACATGACCAGTGATTATCAAGCATTTGAATCTTTTATGAAAGTAAATCACCTAGATTCATAGAGGGAGAAGATGATTCAATATTTACTTGAACTAAAAAAATTGGTAAGCGCAAATGAGTGTTGGGCTAGTTAACATGCTCATTGTATCATGCAAAAGTTTCAAGTACGTACTATCTTTTTTTATTGACCTTATTAATAATAAATCTTAATTTTGATCTTAAAAAAATTAATTTTGAGAATTTAATTTTTTTATTTAAGAGTGTATTAATTAGGACTTCATTGGAAGTTGAAATGAAGTATGATTATCTAGGGCTGATTCGACCTCTAAGATTTAAGGAGGCTTTTGACATCCTTAGAGCTTTATAATGAGAAAGTTATCTTCTTCACATTTTAAATAGAAATCTTAAGCTTTCTAAATTGGGCTTGCTCGTCAAAATCTAAGTTCATTTGGGTATGCAAATATTAAGTCAAAATCAACATATGCAACTGTCATTTCAAATTACACAACTCTTAGTATTTTATACATAGCTTAAGCTAAAGAAGTCTAATTAAGGTGATTCAAAATGATATAAAAATCTAAGTCAAATATCTACAACTTTTATGAAGAAAGTGTAGGCAAATTCAAATGTCTCCAATATAAAATCACAGCTTCAACTTGTGTACAACTGGTTGACAATAGTCTGCATTTTAGATTGCACAACTCTTAGTATTTTAGATATATCTTAAGCTACAAAATCCAATTGAAGTGATTAAAAATGATATATAATATAAAAATTTTATGAAGAAAGTATGGGCAAATTTAAACGTCTCCAATAGAAAATCATGGCTTTAACTTGTGTATAGCTGTCTGATAGTAGTTTGCATTTTAGATTGCATAACTCTTAGTATTTTGGACATATCTTGAGTTAAAAAAAAAGTCCAATTGAGGTGATTTAAAATGATATATAAAGATAAGTCAAATATCTATAACTTTTAAGAAGAAAGTGTAGGAAAATTCGAATGTCTTTAGTAGCCAATCCTGATTTTAATTTATACATAGCTGTCTAATATCATCACTTTTAATAATTCAAAATTATAAACATGGGATTCAAAATATAGACATTGGACACATTATTTACACCTCCAACAACTATATTTTTAAGTGTTTGTCTATATAAACACCTCTAGAGCTAAATGAAAGTTAAGAAACTTATTTATTATTCATTTTTTTAAGTATTCAATTGAGCTCTCAAATTCTCTTAAAGAATTCTTTGTTTGTATAACTCTTATGAGAGTTGGTTGTGTGTTAGAAATAGAATTTCTCTTCATCTTAAATCTTAGGATAGATTAAAAGAGAAGTGAGATTTATTTCTAAAGGAATTGGTTTAAGTGTTATCCATTGAAAAACTTGGGATTTTATGTTTAAGTGAGCCTTGAAAACTCAAGTTATAAGGTTGTAAGAGTGAGACATAAAACTCTTGTGTAATCTCAATCTTGTGCATAAGATTGTGGGTGATTGAAAATCCTAACTTGAGGATAAGTTAGGTGGAGATATAGGATTGTTGTTGAATCTGAACTCCTTAAATTTTTGTGTTCTTCATTTTTCCTTCTCAACTTTCATTCAATTCTTACAAAGAATTCTTTTAATTTCTCATTTTTATTTGATAGTCTTATTCACCCCCCAGGACTTTTTTCAATTGGTATCAGAGCTTGAATTCTAGGTATTTTATTACTAGAATACAAGATCATGAGGAGTGAATCATAAAACATCTCTTCTCTTAGACCATTCTTTGATGGTAGTGACTATCCACATTGAAAATTCAAAATGGAATCATATCTTGATTGTGATTCCATCAAAATTTATGACATTGTTCTAAGAGGTTGGGAACCACTTACAACTATCATTGATAGTGTGGTAAGTAATCTTGATCAATGGAGTATTTATCAAAAGAAAGAAAATCACAAAAATAAAAAAGCTATAATTACTCTTGTCTCTTCAATAACAAGAGAAAAAGGAGGCAAACTTCAACATTATATGTCAGCCAAAGAAATATGGGAGACCTTAGAAAACCACTACGAAGGTAACATTTAATTAAGAATCAAGAAGGTTCAACTTTATAGGTATGAATATGAATTCTTCAAAATGAAGCCTTATAAATCAATCATAGAGATGACAAACCATCTCAATGCTCTCTCATAACCCTCAAGAAACTTGGAAAACATTTCTCTAAGGAAGAGGTAAACAACAAGATTCTAAGAATCCTACTTAAGAAGGATTAGGAATCTCATGTTACTTCAATTGAGGAAGTTCAAGACCTCTCTACTCTATCAACTAATATTCTCATTAGTAAGCTATTAACACATGAGCTCACTATCAAGCAAAGAGGTGAAGAACAAGAAGAGAAAAAAGAAAAGAAAAAGAGGATTGCTCTAAAGCTCTTTAAAAAGATAGTTAAGGGGAAATCATCAAAGATTCTAGTGATGAAGATGGTGACATTGCCATGCTCATTAAGAACTTCAAGTAGTTTTTAAAAAAGAAAAACTTCTTAAGAATAAAGGACTTCAACAAGAAGTTCGAAGGAGATGGGAAGAAGAAAACTAAGGAGGTTACTTGCTATGAATGCAAGAAATAAGGACTTATTACAAGAGAGTATTCCAAACTCAAATTCAAGAACAATGGAGTAAATAGATAAATAAATAAATAAATAAATATATATATATATATATATATATATATATATATATATATATATATATATAAGAAGAAGGCATTCAAAGCTACTTAGGATGATTCATCCGAATCCGAAGAGGAAGAGGAACAACAAGAAGTGGTCAATCTTTGCTTCATGGCCCTTAAAAATGAAACTAAGATGTGCTTGAAATCCACAAGAACAAAAAGCAAGTGGTATCTTAATAATGGATGTTCAAGGCACATAACGGGAGATAGAGAGCAATTCAATAAACTTGATGCTAAGGATGAAGGACACATTACTTTCAAAGATAATGCAAAAAGAAAAATTATTGGCATTGGAGAAATAGGTAATCCTCAATCCTTATCTATACATCATGTGTTGTTTATTAATGGTCTTAAATATAATTTGCTTAATATAAGTCAATTATGTGACATGGAAAATAAAGTAACTTTCTATCCTAAAAATTGCTTTGTTAGTAGTCTTGATAAAAACAAAGTTATTTTTAGTGGTGAAAGAGTAGAAAATGTTTATATCATTGATTTGAATAAAATTGATAATAAAGACATAAAATGCTTAGTGTCTATCTCCCATGACATATGGACATGGCATAGAAGGTTAGGATATGCAAATTTTGAGCTTCTGAATGATCTTTATAAACGTGAACTTATGATTGGTTTACCTAAGCTTGAATTCACAAAGGATAAACCTTAAGATGCTTGCCAAAAGGGAAAATAATCCAAGTCCTCATTTAAGCTAAAAAATGTAGTGTCCACCTCTAGTCCACTTAAACTTATACATATGGATTTATTTGGACCAACTAGAGTTGGTAGTCTCGATGGAATGCACTATGCATATGTATTGGTTAATTAATACTCTATATTTACTTGGGTATGTTTTCTTGCTCATAAGAATGATGCTTTTAAAGCTTTTGAAAATTATGCTAAAAGAGTTTAAAAAGAAAAAGACTTTTGTATTTCATCTATTAGAAGTGATCATGGAACTGAATTTGAAAATGAAATTTTCAAAAACTATTATAATAAAAACACTAGAACTCCTTAACAAAATGAGGTAGTTGAAAGGAAAAATAGAACTCTTATGGAAATGGCTAGAATAATGTTTCATGAGTTAATTTGCCTCTATATTTTTAGGCGAAAGTCGTTAACACACCTTATTATATTTCAAACTGAGTTTTTAAAAGACAAATTTTAAATAAAACATCTTATGAGCTATGGACCAATAGAAAACTAAAATCTTATATCTAAGAGTATTTAAATGCAAGTGCTTTACATTGAACACCAAGGATAATTTTGAAATATTTGATTCTAAAGCCGATGAAGAAATTTTCCTAGGCTATTCAATTTCAAGTAAAGCATATAGGGTCTTTAATAAAAGAACTCTAATAGTTAAAGAGTTAATGCATGTGGTATTTGAGGAATCAAACTCACTTGATCCTAGAAATGATGTTTGTAGTATTGATGATCTTATAGGTGAAAATGAGATTATGGAAAATGCTAACAAGCCTTCGGAACGTAAAGGTCCAATCAAGGAGGAAAATAAGAGACATCTCAACCTACCTTAAACAATGAATTTTCAAAGGATTGGCAATTCAAGAAAGCACACCCTCAAGACCTTATCATAGGTGACACTACAAAAGAGGTAACCACTATATCTAAACTTATGTCTATTGTTAATTTAGATTTCATTTCTCAAACTGAACCCAAAAATGTTGATGATGCTTTGAGTAATGAATTTTGGGTCCTTGTTATGTAAGAAGAGTTAAATCAATTTAAGAGAAACAAGGTTTGGACCTTGGTTCCTAGACCTAAACATTATCCTATTATAAGCACCAAATGGGTGTTTAGAAATAAGATAAATGAACAAGATAGCATAACTAAGAATAAAGTTAGACTAGTAGCTAAAGGTTATAATCAAGAGGAAAGCATTAATTATGATGAAACCTTTGCCCTCATTGCAAGGTTAGAAGCTATTAGGATGCTACTTTCATTTACATCATACATGGATTTTAAACTTTATCAAATGGATGTTAAAAGTGCATTTTTAAATGGTTTTATTGAAAAGGAGGTATATGTTGAACAACCTTTGGGTTTTGAAAATTTTGACTCTCCAAATCATGTGTTTAAACTTTCAAATGCATTATATGGATTGAAACAAGCTCCAAAAGCTTGGTATGAAAGATTGAGTAACTCTTTACTAGAGAAAGGTTTCTCTAAAGGAAAGGTTGACATAACTCTTTTTATAAAGAAATCTAAACATGATTTATTAATTGTTCAAATATATGTTAATGATATTATATTCAGTGTTACTAATAATTGCTTGTGTGAGGAATTTTCTAATTTAATGTAAGGAGAATTTGAGATGAATATGATGGGTGAACTCAAATTCTTTCTTGGACTACAAATCAAACAATGCAAAATTGGGATTTTCATCAATCAAACCAAGTATGTAAGAGATGTTCTCAAGAAGTTTGGCATGGATGGAGTAAGATAAGTAAAACTCTAATTAGCACCATAACCAAACTTAACAAAGATAAGAATGGCAAACCGGTTAATGAAAAATAATTTAGAGGTATGATCAAATCCTTTCTTTATTTAACTGCTAGTAGACCCGATATTATGTTTGCTATTTGCTTGTGTGTTATATTTCAATCTAGACCTAGAGAGTCTCATTTGAATGCTATCAAAAGAATTTTTAAATATCTTTATGGTACAATGCATTAAGGACTTTAGTATCCTAGGAGTTCATCCTTTGACTTGATTAGTTTTTCTGATGCGGACTTTGCCAGTAGTTTACTAGATAGAAAAAAGCACTTCCGAAACTTATCAATCTTTAGGATAATGTTTAGTTTCTTAGTTTAGCAAGAAACAAGTTTTAGTTGCCTTGTTCACTACTGAAGCTGAATATATTGCAGCAAGTCTTTGTTGTTCATAAGTTTTATGGCAAAAACAATAGTTGTTAGACTATGGTGTAAAACTTAATCACATTATAATAAAATGTGACAATACAAGTGCTATCAACCTTAGTAAAAATCTTATTCAGCATTCTAGAACTAAGCATATAGACATTAGACATCATTTCTTACGTGATCAAGTTCAAATTAATGATATCTCACTTGAATTTGTTTATATAAATAATCAAGTTGTAGATATCTTCACCAAACCTCTTAATGAAAAGAGATTAAATTTCATTAAGTATGAACTTGGCATGATTGATGGTTCTACTTTATCTTGATTTTATGTTTAATTGATGGTTGAGCTATTTTCATGTGAAATCATGTTATGTTTATTGATTACCTTAATTAATAAATATTTTGATTTTGATCTTAAAATTTTTTTTATAGTCATCAATTTATGTTTGGTTTATCTTTTTAAATTTCCTTTTGCATTTTGTCAAAGGAGGAGAGATAATTTGATTTTGCATGTGTACCTTGTTTATTTTTTTTAACATGTGTACTTTTTTTAATTTTAAATCTCTCTTAAAAACATTGTACTTTTTGCATGTGTTTATGTTAATGACATATTATATTTTTTGTTTGATATAGGGGGAGAAATTTTGTTTAAATTTTTGCATGTATATTAACATTGTAAATATGGCTAATTTTGTCATATATCATATGTGACAAAAGTCTTTATTTTGCTTACTTTATTTATGTATGACATAGATTTTATAAAGATTTTGTGTATTTTTATTTTCATTTCCCCTTTACATTTCTCTCTTTTCTTTTTGCTTTTGACAAAGGGGGAGAGATATATTTAAGTTTGTTATTTGTTACTATACATGTGTATAAAATTATCTTCTTAGAAATTTTTTTTATTTTTGATAAGGTATGAATATCTTCTTAGGAATTTTTTTGATATTTGATAAGGCATGAATATTTTTACAAAGATTTGGTGTATCTTTGCTTTGTTCTTATAGGAATTCAGGTCTCTTTAGGTTCATTTCTCCTTATATCTCTCTCTTTTCCTTTTGCCTTTTATGAAGAGAGGAAAATATGTTATAAATAATTTGTGTTTGTTTTTTTACATGCTAAGTGCTACATGATTGATTATCTAGCTAAGTTCTATATGATCATATGATAATTAAGCACGTTTAGCATCAATATTATTATTATATATACTATTTTTGTGATGCATTTTAGTGGCACTATATACATATATATGTATAAAATTATTTCCTTACATTCTCTAACATTTATTTAAGTGATCATGTTATCATATTTTATGTTTTTAATAAATTTATCATAAGAATGTCATGTTTTTATCCCTTTTGCTATATTTTATGTTATTTTTATTTTTTATTTTTCTCAAGGGGAATAATTTATAAATTTATATTTCTTATCATGTCTATATTCGTAAGGGGAGAAATAAAGAAATATATTTTATTTCATTTGGTATCATTATTATCACAAATATTATCACACACTTTACTTTGTATTATTTTTTATCAAACTCAAAATAAGTTTATCAAAATAAAAAAGGGGGAGATTGTTGACCTTAGCAATAATCAATCTTAATTTTGATCTTAATAATTGAGCATTTAATTTTTTTTGTTTAAGTGTGTATAAGTTAGGACTCTATTGGAAGTTAAAATGAAGTATGATTATCTTGGGCTAATTCGACCTCTAAGATTCAAAGAGGCTTTTGACATCCTTAAAGCTTTATAATAAGAAAATTATCTTCTTTACATTTGAAATAGTATCTTGTGCTTTCTGAATTAGGCTTGCTTATCAAAATGTGAGTTTATTTAGGTGTGCAAATATTAAGTCAAAATCAACGTATGCAGCTGCCATTTCAGATTGCATAGCTCTTAGTGTTTTAGACATATCTTGAGCTACATAAGTCCAATTGAGGTGATTTAAAATGACATGGAAAGCTAAGTAAAATATCTAAAATTTCATAAAGAAAGTTTGATAAAATTAAAACATCTCCAATATAAAATAATGGCTTCAACTTGTGCACAACCGTTTGACAGTAGTCTGCATTTTAGATTGCACAACTCTTAGTATTGTAAACATATCTTGAGCTACAGAAGTTCAATTGAAGTGATTAAAAATGTTATAAAAAGCTAAGTCAAATATCTACAAATTTAATGAAAAAATTATAGGCAAATTCAAATTTCTATAATAGAAAATCATGGCTTCAACTTGTACATAGTTGTCTAATAATAGTTTACATTTTAGATTACATAGCTCTTAGTATTTTGGACATATCTTTAGCTAAAAAAGTCTAATTAAGTTAATTTAAAATTATATGGAAAGATAATTCAAATATCTACAATTTTATGAAGAAAGTGTGGGAAAATTAGAAATTCTTCAATGGCCAATTTTAATCCATGCACAGCTATCTAACAACATCACTTTCAATAATTCAAAATTATAAACATTGGATTCAAAATATAGACATTAGACACATTATTTGCACCTCCAATAGCTATATTTTTTTAGTGTTTATCTATATAAACACCTCTAAATCTAAATAGAAGTTAAGAAACTTGTTTATCATTCATTTTTTCTTAAGTATTCAATTGAGCTCTCAAATTCTCTTAAACAATTCTTTGTTTGTATAACTCTTGTAAGATTTGGTTATGTGTTAGAAATAGAATTTATCTTCATTTTAGATCTTGGGATAGATTATAAGGGAAGTGAGATTTATTTCTAAAGGAATTTAATTAAGTGTTATCCATTAAAACACTTGGGATTTGGTTTTTGAGTGAACCTTGAAAACTCAAGTTGTCAGGTTATAAGAGTGAGCCATAAAACGCTTGTGTTATCTCAATTTTATGAATAAGATTATGGGTAATTGAAAATCCTAACTTGGGGATAAGTTAGGTGGAGACATAGGATTGTTATTGAATCTGAACTCTTTAAATTTTTGTATTCTTCATTCTTCCTTCTCAACTTCCATTCAATTCTTGCAAAGAATTCTCTTATTTTTTCATTTTCCCCCTCTATGACTCTTTTCATTTTTTATTTCTTGATACTTTGAACATCAAGATGAATATCCTTGAAAAATTCCTCACATTTGAAGGTGAACTTAATAGAACACTTCCAACTTTAATAATTCTTAAGCAAATTACAAGGTAACCTGAACAATCTAAAAAACTGAGTATTAGAAGAGCATGAAAACCTTGAGGAAATTCCAAATGGGCTACATAGATTTAGATGTCTTACAGATTTAAGAATAAAGAACTGCCCAAACTCAAGTCCTTCCCAAAGTTTGCCATATATCAAAAAATTATAGATTTGCATAGAAAGTAAAATGAGTATCAAAACTTGTTACTTTCTTGTATGGATAAGCACAAACAATCCTAAGAAAAAGGAATAATGAGTGTTTATATTTCAAATCTTTGTCAAATGGTGTTACTCTTGTAGAGCAATTTTTGTAACATAATCAAGTACATTAGTTCTCCAGCTTGTTTAAACCTGAAATACATAACACAAAGCAAGCATAACCTTAATCATCTCATAAGATTCAACATAGATGTTTGTCATGGTATAGAAAAGGTGTAAATTGTATCAAAGGTTTCCAAACTTTACATTAAATTTCATTTTGGCTCCATAACTTTAATTTGTATTTTTTTGGTTATAAAACATTAATTTTGATTACATACAAAAGTCACTTAAAATAATTTTGGCTAATTTAGATGATGTGGCACTATGAAGTTGCAATATTATAATTTAACTTAACAAAAATTATTATATCACACTATCACATCACCTTCTTCATGAGACTATTGATCATAATTTTATAAGGTTAAGTGTAAAAAAAAAAAGTAAAGTAAAATTATGGTCAATAGTCTCATAAAGAAGGTGAAATGATAGTATAATATCACAATTTTTATTAAGTTAAACTATTATGTGTTAATTCTAGTGTGCCACGTCAAATAAATTAGCTAGAATTAATTTAGGTGAATTTTTTGTTTAATTAAAATCAATATTTTATGACCAAAAAGATAAAAATTAAAGTTATGGACTCAAAATAAAATTTAGGATAAAGTTTGGTAACCTCCTATGCAATTAACCCTACTGAGAAGTCTATAACAATGTCAGAGTTATAATTGCCTGAACTCTCTTCTCTTCAACACTTTAATATTGATGGGATAGATTAATTGAATCTTTATGATCTTGGAGTCCTTGTAGTGCTTGATGGATCTTAAACTCCTTAATTTGGTACTTGGCCATTTTGCTTTTGTACTAGGGATTAAGCAAGATATAATGTTAGTCTAATTAAGCAAATTTGATATTATTTTAATCTAAATTAGAAGTCTGCTATTTTCCTAAGATTTAGTTCTTTAAAAATTCAGCAGCTACTTTGTGCAACTGTTGTTGCAATAAAATGAATTTACTTTCTTTACTTTACTTCTTTCAATATGAAAATTAGATTTTTCTCTATTTATAATATAATGGTAGCATAATGGTTATAGTTTTTCCTTTTATCAGTTTGGGGTCCAGATCTCTCTAGTGCTAGCTTAGTTGTACACTTGAATTACTGAGCCAAGTTCCATTGTTACAAATTGAGGATACTAATCTAAGATCTTAATTATTGTTTATGCCTAGTTGAAAGATATTTATTGAGCTATTAATTACTATTAATAGTGGTGGTGGTGTTGATGCTACTGAGCTTGTTTGAGTAAACCTGAATAAACTTCATCGTTGTGCCTTTATGATCAAATTACAACAATTAGAGTTGATTTTTTATTATTTTTTAAAATTCATGTCATAAACCTCATGGTCACTTATTTAAAATAATATTGTTAGAGGGCATACGCATTTATATTTTCATAAGTATAACAAAATTATAATTCAAGAATAAATTGTATGCAAAAATTATGGTGCATTTTATCTTTAATTGCATTTAAGTAAAACATATGCATTTTGTAATTGTGAGCCTCTAATTGAATGTAAAGGGCAAGAATAAAACTTCTTGGTTTGTATGGAAGCACTATAATAGCACTTGACATATACTTAGAATATGAGTTGTGGAATTTCCCATAGATGGCACGAGTTGATAACTCTGGCATTAGCTCAGCTGTAGAACCTACACACATAAGAAGTGCTGAGTGAATTTGTAGGGTTCTCCCCATAAGCACCATGATACTTAAGTTAGATATTTGTATATTGTGTAGGTAAATGAATAAATATGAGAGAGATGAGGAGTATATATAGCTCAAACATGATTGGATTTAGATTTCCATTATTAATAAATCCTTATCTGACTAGTCTTCGTCATTTAACGTGAACCAAGTTACCTTTTTCCTCATCAATTTAAACTCCTTCTAGGTTTTAAAGTGTTAGGCTCTCATTTTGGTTCTAAATAATAATATGGGGAATCATCCAATATATAGAGAGAAAATTACTCGTTGATTTATTTTTTGATTGTTTAACAAAAAAAAAAGTTCGCTTTTTTTTCTAATTACACTTGTACCTTTTTTCATTTTTTGCCTCTTTTTTTTATTTTCTTTTTTGTTCTTTAGGGTTTTCTTTTTTATTTTTGAATTTTTCGCTTTCTATCTTACGTTTAATTCTCATCATCTTTTCCACATTCTAGTGAACTAGTAAGTGAGTTTAGAAATTGTCCATTATGTCTTTATAGTTATTTTATATTTTAATTGGTTTCTTAGTGGTTAATACACATTCTTTTGAGTGTAAATCATCTTCTTCTAATATTAAAAATTTGTGAGATTTAAATGTGATTTGAAGAAGAGAAAATCTCCTAAACTTAAAATGGTAAAAAAAATAATTTGTAATAATTCAAAAAAGGGTAAAAAGAAACAAGGTACTTATAGTTCTCTTGATTTTACTGGTGAAAAAAGGTTTCTAATGATGTTAATGTTTGTGATGAAAGAGCAAAAAAGAAATTAAAGGTTAGAATTGAGAAGCGAGGTGATCCTAAAAGGGTCTCTTTGATTTTTTTTTTTTAGTTAATTTTTTAATATTATTCGCATACTATTTGGGTTTTTTTTTTCAGTTTATAGTTTGTTTAATTTTTTGTAGTTTGTAATTTGTTTTCATTTTTTTTATAGGATTGGCAACCTTTGATTGATGTTGATGATTATTTTGTTACAAAGATTGGGTGTTCTTTGAGTTTTGATGTTATTGTTTAGATAAACAAGATGTTAAATGAAGAACAATTGGCTTTGTTTAGGACTACATGTTTTGGTTTTTTCCTTGGCCTTCTAAAATTTGAGGTGTAGAATTACTTAATTCATTATTTATTGTCGAGCGAATTAAAGTAGTCTAATATTTTTGAGTCTTGGTTTGATATTTGTGGGAGGAGGTTGAAGTTTAGTTTAAAGAAATTTGGACTTGTTACTAATTTGATTTGTTTAGTTGATGGTAGGAATGTGGGTGTTTATTGTGATAAAAATAATCATATTAATACACCCATAGTCACCCAAATTTCAATTTATTTTATTTTGGTTACCAAACTTTAATTTGTATCTTTTTGATACCTAAATTTCAATTTAAGCATCAACCGCCAGCCACCTGGTGGTAAAGTGCTGACATGGTCAACGGTTGAAAAATATTTATAGAATGTTCTCTATATCAGCCTTAAATGCATATATGATCACCAAACTTTGATTTTTTTTTAATTCAGATACTCAATTTCATTTTGTATCTTTCAATACCAAAATATTTTATTTAATTTAAAATTTTAACTTAATCAATGTTAATTATATCAAGAAAATTATTCTTATCATATTAATATTTAACTTTTTAATAATTTAATATATGTACTATTTAGATATATTTTAACTAAAAATAAATTATATATTATTGAAATATATACAAATATTTTATTTATATTAAAACTATAACTTAATTAAGCCTAATTCTATAAGTAATTTTTTTTAAATAAAATTAGAGCTTTTAGCATCAGGTAGTGCACCAGGGCATCCTAACTAGGTTGGCACACCCTTAGCACCAACATCACACACTAAGAACAATTCATTAATTAAATTAAAAAGAATAAAGAACAATAGAATTCAATACAACCCATTAAGGGCAAGGAAAAAACTAAAGAACATTAATGGAATATATAACATTCCAAACTTACGGCACCATTTAACATCAAACTATTGCAATAACTTAGGTAAGAGGACCACCATTGAATTTGTTGTAAACGGAAACCTAAAAAAGCTAATCTGTTAGAGACTTTGTTGCCTTCATGAAAGATGTGGCTAACATGGAAAGGAATGGTGTAGAGCTGATTAAGACAGTGCTGCTATTCAGATCGGACACACCATGGAACTGTAAGGCTTCTCGCTTAAATTAATCTAACTACATATATGGAGTCAAACTCAATCCAAGCTGGGGATAATCGGAGATTAGCTACTTTTTTAATAGAAATAGCCACTATCAAAACTTATGCCTTAAATGCAAAACAAATACCAATTAGAGTAGTAAAAAAAGCCAATGCCTAACCAGTACTATTATGCAAAATTCCACCCACAAAGCCTGACTTAGATAGCCAAAGGAAGCACCATAAAGACTAAGCTTGGTCCATCTCGAAAGAGGATGAACGTAGATGACCGGAATAACAACTGGATATTAATGAGGGACACTATAAATGTGAAGACACTGGAGAATGATCTATTTAGCTTGGGAGATACACATATGGCTTGTGTTGAAAATTTTGGTTGCCTTAATAACTTGACAGATCAGCCAGACAGAAGTAGCAATTGGATTAAATAAATCTTTAATAATGATAGAGTTTTTAGAGCTCTAAATAATCCATATTGCTACATGAATGCCCACTCTCCATAAGGTTAAGAGTTGTGTCAAAAAGTGAGGCCTTATAGCTATTTTAAATAAATGAATAAATCCATTCAAGAGATCCAATGAAGTATCAAATAGGCTTCTAATAGCATACCAAATTGCAATTGCATAAGAGCATTGAGAAAAAACATTGTCAATATATTCAGATGCTTTGTGATAAAGACAACATTGAGACATTGAAGTATAACCTTTAGAATATAAAAGCTCCATAGTTGGAATTTTGTCGTGTAAAACTCGCCATGAGAGAAAAGAACAAAATAGGGGAAGATAGTAGCGCCAAACATCCTTTCCCTAAGCAACTTTAGGCAGCTCAGACCTATAAAAATTGGAAGCACATTTGCAAGATATGCTACCCATAGGAGAATAACGACAAACATAGGCATCAACATTAAAAGATGAAAAACCACACTGTTAATATCAACAGCAATTTGAAGAAAATAATTATGAAATAACAAATGGAGATGCTAAGAATCCTTATAGAAAACATCTTAAATGGAAGCATAAAGGAATTGAAAATGGCAAGTAGGAATATCAACCTTGTCGATAATTCAGTAACCCAACTAGTTATCAAACCAGAAACTAAGATTTGAAGTAAAGTGTGGTACCCATTAACAATTATCTTGCACATCCACAAAAAATCTTTAATAAAAGACCATACCAAAGAAGAAAAAGATCCTGAATGAGGCCATTTAAATTTATTCAAATAACGGGAGCGAAGAAAAGAGAACACAAAAATAGTGTCACATGCAACTTGCTAAGCAAGTTTACTTAATAAAGGTTTATTAACTAAAGAAAGCCTTTTCAAATCTATTCCACCCTTATCCAAGGGTGCACAATAATGTTCCTAATTAATAGTAACAAACTTATTAGTTTTAATGTCACCCATCCAAAGAAAATTTATAATTGATTTCTCCATTCTCTTAATTAATTGAGTTGGCCATTTATAAACCATAAAAGAATGAAGAAAGGAACTGTAAATCATATAATTAATAAGAGCTAACCTCCTAGCCATAAACAAAGTAGAACCTTTCCATTTATCAAAATTAAAGAGGATTTTATCTGTAACCTCTTATAACCATTTGTGCTTTAGAGCACGAATGAATAAAAGGACTCCGAGGTAACGAAATGGCAAAGAACCCTTCTTGAAGCCAATATAAGAACATAAAAAAAAGAACTCAACTATTGGGAATATAATTACTGAAATTTTTTTTATTTATGCCAATTCACATATTAACACAAAGTCAAGCTATAATCAATAAAAAGATGCATAAGCTTCTAAATATTAGCAATCGTGGCTCTAGTAAAAATAAGAACATCATCTACATATAACAGATGAAAAGGACACTGAACTCTACCTGGAGCATGCACAGGAACTACCTTATGAACCTGAAAAGCTTGGCTCAATTTTTTGTTTAAAAATTCTTCAATAAGGCAAAAAAGCAAAGGTGACAAAAGGTCTCCTTAACGAACCCTAGAAGAACAACCAAAGTAGCCTTAAAGAGAACCATTTAAAAGAATGGAAATGCAGGCATAATGAAAAATACAATTAATTTAGTCATAAAAGGTTAAGGAGAAATTGAAGCTGTCTAAGATAGTAAGAATGAAACCCTAATCCATGGTGTCAAAAGTCTTATAAATGTTAATCTTAATAGCCATATTATTGCTAAAGTAACATGTATTGAGAAGATTGATACATTCAGATGTTGTTGCAATGTAATTTTCAATATTTCTCCCTTTAATAAAAACCAAATTGATGTGAATCAATTATTTTGGTAGCCATGATGGAGAGCCTATTAACCAAAATTTTGGTAATAATTTTAAAGAGAAAATTACCAAGACAATTGGGTGATATTGATCCATAGAGTCACCATTAGGGATCTTAAGAATCAAGATCATAAAATTGGGATTGAGCCCATTGAAAATTGAACCAGTAAAAAAGAAATGTAGAATTGCTGAATAGACATCCTTGCTAATAAAGTCCCAAAAATTTTTATATAAGAGACCTATGAACCCATTAGGGCTAAAAGCATTATGAGGGTCTATAAAAAACACTACCTCTTTGATTTCAATATCCAAAGGAACATGGAGAAGTAAATTTTTATCATCAGTAATGACTAAAAAGGGATAGAATGAACCTGGAAATAATCTCTTTACATCATAGGAGCCAAAAAAAAGAGTTGTAAAATAATTTACAATATGATTCTAAATAGTAACCTCACCTGAAACCAATGAATCATTAATAACTAGACTTTAAATGCTAGTCTGAGGGCAATGAGGGGCAAGAAGACTATGATAAAACTTAGTATTTTGGTCACTAGATTAAAGCCAACGAATTCTACTATGATCTTTCAACAAAGAATGCTTACTCTCAAGATGTTGTTCAAGACGTTAATAAGCTTCCATCTTTTGGGAATGAAGATCCTCAAAAAAATTATGAGCTTCAATTGCAAATTAAATCTTAATAAGATTTTGTTTAGCTAAGGAAATATTGGCATCAACATGGCAAAAAATGGTCTTATTCCAATTATGGAGAAAGACTCTAAGATGTTTAAGCTTCTTCATAATACCAAACATCATATTTCCTTGAAAAGAAATAGTATTCCAAAAATCCTTCATATTCAAATAAAATTATGGATGATTAATCCACATAAAATGAAACTAAAAAGGAGAAGGATTAGAAGAGAGCATTTGGCAACAACTAAGTAATATGGGGTTGTTATCAGAGTGATGTCGCACAAGCACAAAATAATCAATATTTCTCTAAAAACCAGAACATTATCATTACAAAATGCCCTATCAAGGTGAATAGAAATACGATTATCCTCAAATCTATTATTTATCCATGTATAAAAAGAGCCTTTAGTATTAAGATAAGTAAGATTGCAATTAATCATAGCCTCCAAAAACTTAGCACATGAACGAGAAGAAGAAAGTCGACCTCCCCTTTTCTCATGAGACCTAAAGAAAGAATTAAAATCTGCTAAAACATACCAATTGCCTTAACAAATTAATGAGAGATTATAAATATTATCCCAAAGAGACCGACTTCTTGAGATAGAACACTAATGTGAACATAAATGACAAAATGCCATGAGGACTCTATATAAAATTGCACTATTATATACTGGTCAGAAGTAGCCATAAGTGTAACATTACTAGCACCTATCGAGGAAGAAACCAACAGCCAAAGGGAGTTTGCATTGTTAGCTACAAAAGAATATCCCAAAGCATTCCAAAAATAAAAACCAATACTATCAAAAGCAATCTTGGGTTTTCCAATACATACAAAATTCGGATAATGACTTGTACACAAATTAGAAAGTGTCAGTTGGGTGTCTATATTATTAAGGCTTATGTAATTCTAAAATAGAACCTTCATTAGGAAGCTTGAGATTGAGCCCTAGTAAAGGGTTTGTGTCCTGTCAACTTGGGATTTTTCCTTAGGGATTTTCTTCTTGGTCACTGTATGCCACTGTTCTTGTTTATCAGCACTGCCTTGGTCAGTAAAATCCACTCAATTATGAGTACTAACTTTTTTTAGTTTATTAAAAGCTTGAACATGTGGCAAAGGAACAGTAGCTAAGATATCAATGGCATGCATGATTGAATCTATTAGATTTTTTAAAGAGCATAAAATGTAATTAAAGCCTAGATGAAATTCGATATCAGATTAATGAGAAGAAACCTCTTGAGAGTAAGCCATAGGAGAAGCAATGTCTTTCCTTTCAATATTTGATTATTGGTTAATATTATTATATTCAATAGGAATGCCCATTCTATCTATCTCCTTTGAATTTTAAGAATCTTTGATAGTTCGATCAAGAATTTCAATAAGAGATGCTTTTTTTTTTTGCCAAACTTTGCACACATGAGAATGTCCTTTTATTTGCTCCAAAGGAGGAACTGAAGAATTCAACTTAGAGTTTTCACTTTTATAGCGACAAGCAGACAAGCTATGGCTAATGGTATCGCAAGAACTGCGAAATGAAGGAAGGTTCTCATAAGTAACATCCACATCAAAGAGGTTACCATCATAATTGAGAATTAATTGATATTGTAATGGATTTGCTAAATCCACATCAATAAGAACTCCTGCGTGGTAACCAAAATTGTCATCTAAGGTGGCTCAATTTATTATCAAAGGGACACTAATATTACGAGATATATTGGCAAAGATTTAAGCATCCTAAAGCTCCAATGGAAGCCTATAATATCTCACCTATAATTGATTTATTGTGGACTTTTCTTTATACAGATCAAATCCTAGTGTCCAACATTATAAACAAAAGATAACAGGTTTAAGCAAAAGAGATCCCCTTCCCTAAATAGACTCCTTGTCCTTATCAAAATTGAGCAAAATATTATAGAAACCTCGTCCAAGTGAAATTAGTCACCATTGTGATTTAAGGTTCCAAACTGATGAAAGCTTGTCTTTAATTTTAGTTAAAGTCTAGGGAGAATCTCCTTTACTTAATACGATTTGACCAATTAATCAGTGCTGACAGAGGGCCAATTGTTTATGATATAAATTAGAGTTGATTTTTACTACATGATATGATCTAGGAATGATGGGTCGCTATGTACATGGTACAAATGGTTCGCTAACAACAGAAGCATACATTTTAGCAGGAACCACCTTCGAAGGGATAGAAACGCCAAGAGCATCATAAGTTTACCGACGGAACAGATCCACATGGCTAAAGTAAACATAATCTGATAGAGACAAGCGATTCTTGACAGCGTCAGGATCATGATTGAATGCCAGTGGCATAGGCAACGACATATTGGAGAGAAAACCCTCACTCCAATCTATAAGTAAATTATCCTTATCATATTACTATTTAACTTCTTAATATTTTTAATATAGATACAATTTAAATATATTTTATATCTCAATAATTTCAATATTAATATAAAATTTTAATTTTTAAAATCTAGTTAAATGAATAAAATTATCAAATTTTGTGTTTATATATTAGTAATAATATTTTCATCATATTAATATTTAACTTTCTAATATTTTTAATTTCTTTTCTTTAATTTGTTTTACTTTTAAATAAATAAAATTTTAAATTATTTTAAATTTTTATAATTTAATTAAAAAATAATTTTTTTGAAAAATTATATATCCTGATATTATAAATTTTTTAGATATAAAATATATCTAAATTGTATGTATATTAATATTAAGAAGTTAAATATTAATATGATGGGAATAATTTTACTTATAGAATTAGGTTAATTAAGTTATAATTTTAATTTAATTAAAATATTTGCATCGAATTTAATTTAAATATATCTAAATTTTATGTATATTAAAATATTAATATGATGAGAATAATTTATTTACTAAAGTTAGGATTGATTAAGTTATAATTTTATATATTTTAAATAAAATATTTGATATTAAAAAATAAAATTTGAAATTGAGTAAAATTGAAATAAAATCAAAGTTCAATGACCATATGTACATTTAAAGTCGAAGATGACATGGAAGCTGATATAGAGAATATTAGATGAATATTTTTTAACTGGTGATTACGTCAACACTTTACCACCAAGTAACTGGTGGTTGATACTTAAATTGAAGTTTTGGTACCAAAAAGTTACAAATTAAAGTTTGGCATTGAATTTGTATTTTGGTGGTTGAAAAAGATTAACAAACAATCTATCTAAGAGTTTTTTTTTTTTTTCCAAAATGTTGGGAGGGCAATGAAGATTGTATCAAAATTGTTATTCTTTATTTTGTTGAGGCGTTCTTATTGGATAAGATGGTTTTTAGGAAGAATTTGGATATTGTTGATAGCAGTTTATATGATACATTTATAATGTGATTATGGAATCATTAAAGAGGAAATTGGTTGGGAAGGGAAATAAGCTCCATGATGAATATTTTTATAGATCGAATGGATTTCTTATGCTTTTCAAGTGTGATTTTATAAATGTTACTCATATGTTATTGGCAATATTTATAGTTTGTGTGGTGGTGATGTACCACATATTTTAAATTGGAGTTGTCATTTGACCCTAAGTTTTAAGATGTTGCAACGTACTATTTTTAGATACAAAGAAGGTAATTTTTTATTTTTTGTTTTATTTTGGTTTTATTTGTTGTTTAATTGTTTTTGTTATTTTTGTAGTTGAAGTTGAAAAATGTTTCACCTACTGTTGTTAAGAGGGAGAAGTTAAAGTTGAGTAATCTTTTTTATAAAGGTAAAGAAAAGTCTCCTAGTGTTGGTGGTATGGAGAATTTTTTTTATGATGATTTTGTCGATCCTCCATAAGCTATGCAGAGTGGGGAACTTCTTCTACTAGTGAATATAAGAAGTCTTCTAGTAAATATAGCTATCGAAAAACAAAAGGTTATATTACAGGAGTTTAAGGGATTGAAGAAGTATATGATTGATAGTTTTGTTGATGTTTTTGGATATCTAAAATTGGTGATGGAGAAGTTAGGAATTGCTGGCATTAAGAGTGTTGTTGTTGAGGTATGTTTTTATTTTATTTTTTGTATTGTATATGCATAATATACTAGAAATAAACGTAACAGATACTTTTTTTTAACAAGTTGAGAATGTAGGTGGAAGAAATGTTAGTTTTGAGGGGAAAATAGAAAAAGGAGGAGATAATGAGGAAGATTTTATAGATGGTACTAATATTGTTATGAACAGATTTTTTTTAACAGGTTGAGGATTTAGCTGCAACAACTATTTGTGCAAAGGAAAAAAAGAAAAAAGAAGAAAAAGATAAAAATAAAATTTTATGGAGTGTATTAATATTGCGAAGATGAGTAGAGATGGCGATTGAGAGGGTGATGGTGGTGGTTTAGGTTTTGGAAGTGATGATAGTGTTTTTTTTTAATTAGTATTTTTTATTTGAAATTCATTCAATATTATTTGTTTTGTCAGGGGATGGTGGTACTAGAGTTGGAGGTTCTACTTCTTCTCATGGTCAAGTTGAAGATCAAGGTGGAAGAAGTGATTATAATGTTAATAATGATCATGGCAATGGTGGTGCTAAAGATTCTATTGATTTTTTGGTGCTAATTCTCATGTTTCTACTGGTGGAAGTTTTAAATGAGTCTATTTTGGTATGTGTTGTTCTTGTTTATATTTTTGTTTGGTTTATGATTTTATTTTATGAATTTTTTATTTATTTTAGATGAGACGAATGAGATGGAGGATTTTGTTGATGTTTCTAATACTATTAAATTTGTTGTTAAAACTATTGGTGAAATTACTAGTGATTTATGTTTTTGTAAAATATTTACTTTTATATAATGTTGTTTAAGTTCTATATTTTTGTATGTTTTGTTTAATTTTTTTTTTATTTGCTAACTTGCAAAGAGTGTTGAAAAGAAGTTGGTGTTTGTGTTAATGTTGCTGGTGATGAGCATTTTGTTAAGGTATATATATTTTATTTTTTTATTATTATTATTTTTATTGCTATTTGGTTTACTTATAGTTTTTAATTAAGGTTTTTATGTTTATTTATGTTAGGCTGAGAAGTATGTTCAGAATCATGATGATGATTTCGTTAATTCTATTCTGACGAAAAGACAGGTTAAAGCTCCATATTTTATGAAATCTCCCTTTATCAATGATTTTGGTTCATCGGATTTTGTTGAAAAGACCTTGAATTATGATAATCGTAATGAGTTTTGTCTTTTGGACTGTAATTGCTTTAAAGAAGAACAATAAGTATGTAATGTGAAGTTTTTAAATTTTTTTTACATTTTGCCGGTTTTTATTTTTTGTTTTTGTAGGAAGAAGGTGTATTTTAATAATAATGATCTTATTTCTTTTGATTTTAAATTTGGAGTTGATACAATTTCTTAGAAAGCATGGTTTCATACTTCAAATTATTATGGTTGTTTTTTGTCATCTTTTGTAAGTTTTTTATGTTTTTTTTTATTTTTTTGTAATTTACATGTGAGTTGTTGGTTTTTTTTTAATTATAAAGCTAGTTTGATTTTGAGTTTCATACACAGAATATATATATATATATATATATATATCATTTGAGTTTAATATACAAAAGATATTTAGAAAATATACTCATTTTGAGTTTTATATACAGAAAATATATGTTGTATATACTTGATATATAATTTTTTTTTTTAGCATATAGATGTGCTATTTTATTATTTAAGGAAGAAAGCAAATATTTACAATGGCAGTTGTGTTAGATTTACAACAATTTTTAACCAATTTGATCAACGTCTTCAATGTTTGTATTCTAGGTGTTTGGCCAAAAATGAGGATGTTTCTGTTGTGAGCGTAGATCATTATGTGGCTAAATACATTCTTGGATATTTCATGCTTTGTAACATTTCATGGTTTGATATTGATTATGTTTTCTTCCCAATCCACATTCTAAAAGAGAATCATTGGATTTTGAAAATGTTAAGCTTTAAAGATAGGTGCATATATGTTCACAATTTGTTAAGAAGTGCTAGAATGACCAATTGGTTTTAGAGAATTTGAAAAGTTACAGTGTTCTTCTGTCTTTATTTCTTGAAGTTGTCAATTTTTAGGACAATTGTGCTACTATCGATTTGTGTGCTGGACCTTATTCTTTGAAGAAAAAAAATGAGTTTTCCATTTGCCATTTCTATGGTTGATGAACAAAACAAATTTAATTTTTCATCATTCTTATTTTTTTGTTTTTGTTTTGTTTACTGATTGTGGAGTTTTTATTGTGGTATACGCTGAATATTTGTTGCATGATTTGGACATTCCAAGAGATTTGAATATTGAGAAAATAGAAAGTTGTTATGCAGTCAACTTATATAGCTATGAAAAGTGGAAGCAAACTAATTGTATTGATAGTGAATATGAATATCCTGAAAGGTTGAAACCAAGACAGAAAGGGAAGAAGAGAGTTATTTGATATTGGAATGAATTTTCTACGAACTGTTGGTATATTGAATTTGAATTTTTAGGATGATTTATGTTATTGTAATGATGAATAAAGTTGGTTATGTAGGTTGGTTGTGTAGGATTTTGTATTTTATAGTTTGTTTACTTGTTTGATATTGATTTATGTTAATGAAATGATGGAGATTTAGTGTTTTTTGATTGATATTTTTTTATTTTTTTTATCTTCTGTAGCATGTTAGTATACTCATTGCAAACTATTATATAGTTGTTGTTCAAGTAGTCATAATATTTTACTATATTTTTATTATCTATTTTTATGAATATGGTGTTTGAATATAGAGAACATATGTTGTTTTCAAGTCATATAGTTGGTAGAGATTAATTATTTAGGAGGATTTTTTTAATTATATATTTTAATTATTCATATATGTATAATACACAAAAAAAAAAAAATAAATCAAAACTATTCAAAATTGAACAGAAGTAAAAACAAACAAACAAACAAACAAACTTTTATTAATGGAATAAAGTTTCAATCACAAGAAGTTTGAGAGTAAAAAAATATACCTAATTGTAAATATTAACAAATGGCATGTGTGCAACGAGGGAATGATAATAGTTTCCTAGAAGAGTAATGAGTTCACATTTTATGTTTTTTGAGTTTTCAAGTTTTTTATATTTGTAGTGTATAAAAACTCAAAAAATATACCAATAATATACTTACTGTATACTATAGTATAGTTATTGTTCAAGTATTTATAATTTTTCACTATACTTTATATTGTCTATGATTATTAATTTTGGTGTTTGAATATATAGAACATATGTTGTTTTCAAGTTATACAGTTTATACAGATTAATTATTTAGTAAGATTTTTTATTATGTACTTTAATTGTTTATTATATGTATAATATATATAAAAAAAAACTTGCATCACCTGTTAAAGATGAAATTTATATATGTAACTTATTTAAATAAATAAAAATACAAAATATGTAGTTTTTTTTTTGGAGGAAATATATTCGAAGTTGGTTCTAAGTTAGGTGGTGAAATGACGGGTTGAAATATGGAATCAGAAATCATAGCGGAAAAAAGTTGGCCTTTTTTTTTTTTTAGTAAACGGCTGTGATTTGGCTTTCGGTATTTAAGCCACTATCTCTGAAATTTCGGCTTGAGAGAATGAATCCTTACTTTTATATTAATTTAGAATGTTTTTTTTGTTTTTTCCTTCCACGAGAAAGGAAAGTATAGTTTTTAAATATTTATTGTGTTTGGCTACAGAGAAATTTTTTTTAAAGAGCAAAGAAAGAAATGCTCTCTCATCAAATTGTCAATATCACGTGAGAGAAAATAAAGGGAAATAAAATCACATGGATATTACGCATTAAAATCCTTTAAATTTTATTTAAATTATGGCACGTTTAAATTTACAAATTATTTTATTAATTTACAACAATAAATAAAAAATAAATATTCTATATTTGATATCATTTTTTAAAAAAAAGATAAGGTACAAATTGAACCCTCAATTTTATCCTAATGTTTATATTTAACCTTGATGTTTTTATTAGTCCCAATTTGACTTTAATTTATGAAAATTGAAATATATTGAATTTTTTTTTAAAGAATCGTTACAATTAAGTCTTCAAAATTAAGAAAAAATTTAACTTTAATGTTAATTAATTGATGAAAATTAGCTTGAAATGGAAATCGATGAAATTACTTTCCAAATAAATATTTATGAAGTCTTTAAATTTTAAAAAAAAATTAAGTTTATAGAAAAATATTTTTTATTTTTAAAAAAATTAGAAAAAGTAAAAAAATAATTTTAAAAATTATTATAATTAAGTCCTAAAAATTAAAAAAAAAAATTTAACTTTAACATTAATTAATAAAAATAAGTTTAAATAATAATGAAAATTGATGAAATTACTTTTAAAATATGCATTTATGAAGTTTTTAAATTTTTAAGTCCATAGAAACCATTTACAAAAATATTCATTATTTAGTTAAAAATGAATTTGGAATCAAATGACTTTCCTAGTTAATTTAACTCGTTTGAACAATGAAAAATTTAACGTATTTTAACAATAGAGAATTTTAGTGTATAAAAATTTTATAAATTTATGACAAAAATTTTTTATTATTTAAATTTGAATTCAAGTTTCTTTAATTATTTTTATATATAGTAAGAGATGCTGGGAATCCATCATTTTTTTTTATAATTAATTTGGTGTATTTGTATAATGGATGGTTTTCCTGTAAAAAAATGGAAGGATTCAATGGTAAAATTTTTGTAAATTTATGATAAAGACAAAAAAAAATATGTTATTTAGATTTTACTTCAATTTTTTTTTCAATATATAGTAAAATATGAATCAGAATTCTTTTTTTGTTTTCCTTAATTGCTTGTATATATTATTTTGAATAAATGAGACGAATTTCACCTTCAATCCATAATCTTTTACATAATATTTAGTTCAATTTTACCAAAAAAAATTCATTTTATTTATAAATGAATTTCAAATAAAACTTATTTCCACATAAAATTTATTCCATATGTGTTTGATTCAGAGAATAGTTTGTAGAATTCATTTGAAATAAAATTTATATTGTGTTATATTGTGTTTGGTATAAATGCATAATTCAACTTAATTTTTAATTTTGGTAAAAAAAAAAAATCCTTTCAAATAGAAAGATATTTTTGAAAATAAAAATAATAAGGGAGTATTTTAGTCATTTAAAACTATAGACTTAAAAGTTGTGGAATTTATTTGAAAAATCCAACCATTTTGTAAGAATTCGATCTAATTATGATTAATTCCATAAATTTAAAAATTGAAAATGACAAATGAATTCTATAACATGTTCATTTTTGTTGTGTATGACTTATATGCAGTAGTAAGTAGATAGATGCTGGGAGCGTAGCACAGTGAAGTGACGAAGTGAAAGCAAGGAGCAGAGCAAAGCGGTAACATTTATCCTTTGGGGTTTATCGGATTAATTAAGGGGTTACAATTATATGGGTTGGGGGTGCGGGTGCAACGCTTATGCGATATGGTATAGGGGGTAATTTAGTATTTTGTAATATACCTATCTTGTTATATATACAGTATGTATATTGTAACCCTAGTTGTCAATTCTAATAAGAAAATGCTCCCGTCACTCGCTCTCGAGAATGTAGGTACATTGTCAAACCTCATTAAATTTTTATCTCTTTACTTTTGTGTTATCACTGTGTTATTTTGCAATACATTTAAATCAAACACACGTCATTTAAAATTGCAAATGAATTTAAAGAATTCATTTATACCAAACACTACTCAAATTTCAGTAATCAGATATGATCAAACGACAAAAATATTAAAACTTTTATCAATATATAAATTTATGACCCAATAATTAACATATTTATGGACTTTTAATAGACTTCATGTATTTTTTTCATTTTTTTTGTTAATAAAGAGGTGAACATCAATAGACTACATTGTAAGGGTAATTTTTTTTTGTTAATAGAAAGGTTATATGACATGAACATCAATAGACTACATTATAAGGATAGTCATTCCCTTTTAAATTAACGACGACAAAATTCAAATTTTATATCTCATAATACCCTTAAAGAGTGATTATCGCTTAATTACTTTATCACTAACTTTTTTCAATTAGTTTAATTGGGTAATTAATATATTTATAAAGTTGATATCTCTAACATTTATGTAAACAATAGGTCGACGTGCGCACAGACTGTTGAATTTACTTTTAAGAAAAAAAAATCTTATTTTATTTTAGATTATTATAATTAAAATATATCTTATATATTAAAGTCTATATATCATATTTATGAAATACACATAGATATTTTATATATAAATAATTGAAAAATAGACATTCTCATAACTATAAATTTTGTAACTAACAAAATGCCAAATGCATATATAGATAGAGGTTCTTCTTATCAATGATAACTTAAACCTTTCAGAAATTATTTTATAATACAAGAGCATCTCTAATGCACTCGTTATTTCACCTAAACTTTTTATTATAAACAATTATTAGAGAAAAGGATTCTTATTAAAGAGTAAGAATCCTATCTCTATCTCAAAATTCACTCTCTGTATAAAAGTTAATTAATGCATCTTTATTTTCTATATATGTTCTTATTTTCTATTGGTTTTTTTATTACCAAGATTTTTTTTCTCTTTCTTTTCACAATATTCAAAAATTAAAATTAAATACTTCTAGGATAAAACAAAATAAAAAGTGAAATATAAAGATTGCATTAAACTTAAATAAAATTATTTACTCTTTATATTGAAATATTCCTTAAATATACTCTTTATTACATAGAATGTGCTTTTTATTTTAAAAAGTACTATTGGAGATGCTCTAAGAGTATTAGCTCAACAATTCCTTAAATTTTCTTGTTTTTGGGCAAATTTAAGGTTGGCTTCAAAATCAACGATAATTAACTCTTCTAGTACCCTTATTACTATTCCAAATTCTTCTATGCTTTCTTCCTATATTGCACAACAACTCTCAATCAAACTCATTTTCACAAGTCGCCTTTAATAAAAAAATACAACTTCTGTTGCTCTTAAAGGGATATAACCTTATCTATCACATAGAGAATTCTCAAGAAACTCCTTCTTCAACTCTTTCTAATGGTGAATCTAATTCTGCTCATCTTAGTATCCTAAGCATCAAACTATCTTCAACTCCCTTATTTTGTGCCAATTACTTATGATGAATTGTATGGGCTATGTCTAACTTCATAGCCATATCATACCATTTACCATGCCGTTATTTTTGATATAGTGCATCAATTCATGAGCCACAAGAACATTATCAGTGATTAATCGACCACCCCAAGAAAGCACTTTGATGGTTGCTAATAATCGAATGCACAATGCTTGTAATCGTTTGGCTAAGATCTTGGCAATAATGTTATGCTATCTTTGCATGCAAAGAATTTGGGTATAGATTTGGATTTCGATGAAATCTTTTGTTTGTAAACTATATGAATTGTATATCTTAGGATTTGAAACAAATTCATAATAAATTTAAAAGCTCTTTTAATAAGGATTTGAAATGACCTATAATTTCATATTATTTGAAATTCAATATTTCAAATCGAATACTTGTATCCAAATACACTCTTTAGAAAATTATGCACAAGTATAAGTATAATCGAGTTAAGCCAAGCTGAGTTTTCGCTAGTTTAAGCTTGGTTCATTTATAAATGAGTCAAGCTTACTATCCTACTTGATGTTTGCAAGCTTAAACGAGTTTAAAAAAATTTTAAAAAATACAAACTATGAATTAAAATTATACATTAAAAAATTAAAAATGAATTATTTATTAAATAAATTATAGTATATTTAATAAAAATTATAACTTTATCCTAATAATATATTTTTTAAAATATTTTTTACAATACAAATTTATATATTATATATCTAAAATAAAATTACTAAATATTAAAATTATAAGTTAACTCACGATCATTTATTCGAATTTGTTTGTGATGTGGTGAGATTAAGTGGTTACTTGCAATGTAACCTCAAAAGGACTTAATGTGCTAGCCATAGCTTGGTCTTGGATTTTGATTTTGCTTCAAGCTGTAGATTTGATGACTTTGTTGTAATCTTTGAGTTTTCCTAATGAAACAAACTTCAAAAAAAAAATCTTATTGGCTTAATGTTTCACATCATGTTTTTGTTTTTTTTATTAGTAGATGTTTCCTTTTACTGTGCAAGTATACAGCCTATTCACTCCACCACCAAAAATTCAAATTTTTTTAAAAAAAGCATATAACACCGTAGCATGATGGACTGAGTCTCCTTGGTAAGTTGTGTTTGGTCAAACTTTTAAAAATAGTACTTTTATTTATTATTATATACTATTTTAAATAATTTACATAAATATAAAGAATTATAAAGATAATATTAAATTACACTTAAAATAAAATTATACCTTAAATAGCTATATTTAATATACTAATAATAATAATAACCAATAAAATTTTATTAAATGGTTCATATTTATCAATTACTAAATATCAACTGCTTGCTACTCATAACATATATCAACTATCAGTTGTTATAAATAGTTGAATCCAACAGTGGATAAGTGAAATTGAATGACTAAGTGGAGGTAGCAATTGTACATTTTAATAGTAGATATTCGATAATGCCCTATCGTTGACTATTTATGTATTGGATGAGGTTTTTTTTTTTTTTTTGTGCATGCTTGTGGAAGAGAAATATTCTAATAAATAAATAGTAGTGACTTTTCTTAAAATAAAAAAATAGGTCAGTTCCTTAAATTATCGACAATTTTTATGCACATATTTATAATTTATTTAGACAAAACTATTTGTAAAATATGTTTAATATTGCATTATGTACTCAAAAAATTATTTTTTAAAATGTTAATGTTGAATATATATATATTTCAAATATTGAATTATCATACATCATGTTCAATTTAATTTTTCGACAAAATATAGATAAATGTGCTAGGATTTAGCAATTTTTTGAATGAAATACTGCTCATGTAATTTATTTTTCCAAACTCAAAACATAATAAGAAATTTAAGATATGAGAATAATTAATTTATCAAATAATTAAATAATAGGAACTAAATGATAATAACATACGATTTTTCGAATAAATAATTGGATATAATTTTTTTTCCCTCAAAATTCTTGAATCCTCAAAGATTGGAAGAAATTTATTAGATTTGAATTTAGGTTGCCGTCCTCTTTTTAACACATTCAGATAAGAAAGAAAAGTAGTTGATCATGATAACACCTTTATGTATTACTATATACTTTTTTTTTTTGGGTCCTACAATCATATGCCCTAACCAGCAGGTAAGATGGAGAACTTCTCATTCAATTAAAATTGCTATAATTTTTATCAATAAAATTTTATTGAGGTCCTAATTAAATGATGAATTTATTAAATATTATATAGTTTTCTCTGAATAATAAATTTATTCATGTCAATTCTAGCATGATCACCTTATAATCTACAATAAAATTTTTAAATTTGAAGTCACAAATGTTTTTGGTCCACAAAGTTTCTTAAAATTTATTTCTTCATGTATATCAAACAAAGGACATGTGTATAAATTTGGTAATATATATATATATTACCTCTAAACTTTACAAAATTAATTTTAATACTTTTTATTTTAAATTTACTTCACCTCTAATTTTGTACTTTTTATCCTATTTAACTCAAATAATATTGAAATAAAAAGAAAAATTGATTTCAAATTATTTTAAAGTGTAAAATATTAGAAATAAGTTTGAAATTAATAAAGTTAAAATTTAATAATTAATTTAAAAATATTAGAAAAAGAAAAAACAAATTTCAATTATGTTATATATTTGAATTAAATATTATTTTAGTCCGCTTAAATTTTGTGTTTTCATATATTAGCATTCATAGAACACATCCGTTTCATGTATGGAATGGTTAAATAGCTTTAAAATTAAAAAAAATAAAAATAAAAATTAAGAGATTTTAAAAAATAAAAATTATAATTTTACTATATTACATATATCCCGTTAGATTAATTTTTATTTAATATCGATATGTATAGCATATAAATATATATATATACACAATGGTTGGTTTAATAATTTTTAATTTTATTTATAAAAATACATAAATATATACCGAAAAACTTTGAAATTTGAGAAATACAAAAGGCTAATTGTATAAATTTAACGTGAAACTATGCATTTAGCCGCATTTTTCAACCTCCAAATAATTTTAAAGATCATCCATTGGATAAGCTCGAGCTATATATAATATTGGATAAGGCACCCAAGTGAGAAGAAGGTTAGTCTGACCCGTTCTTGATGTTTTGAGAGAGTTTCTTTATTCTTGTCTCATTAAGGAATATGCAATTTTTTTTATCTTTTTTAGGTGTGCTTTTCCTATATATATCCAATCAAAAAAGAAAAGAGTGCCTTTTTCCACATCAAAGATTCAATCTACTGAATAAAACTTTGTATTATTAAGTCTATCACCTTTTGATTTATATTCTCTTTTTATAATATAAAAATTATTATTTATATATTTTGGTTCCTTTTTTTTATTGAATATTCAAATTTATATTAATTAGTTCTTTTTTTTAGTATATATATTTGTATTTATGTAAATGAAATTTATTATTTTTTAGTAAAACATTGAAGTCTATAAATAAAAAATGTGTCTGAACATCTTAATTAAGTTGACACTTTTTTAGCATTTGCATCATTATTTAAAATGTTTTAAATTTCAATTTCAATTTTACATTTAATCAAATTTGAAAAATTATTTTTTTATGAGAATTATACTACATAAAAATAATTTTTGAAAAAAAAAGCGATCATTTTGTATTTTATATGTGGAATTCCACGTAAGTTATTTTTTTTTAGGTGTATACTTGGTGAAGAAGGCAATGTTAATGGCGAAATCATCCGTAAAGCAGCGTAGGTGGAAATGGAGGCTACGCGCTTGCTCACGATCCAATCATAAGACAGAGAAAATTGGCTTTTATGATTGGATAGAAAGATGGTCCCACAAAACAGATTTTGCAACTTTACATCATTATATGCCAGCCAATCACAATCTCTGCTCTCTCTGCATTGGTCTAATTCTAAACCAATGGGCCTCACTCACACTTTATTTTTTAGAAAAAAATTAAAAAGAAAAAAAAATTGGACCAACGTGTAAAGTATATTATATGTATATAACTAATTAATTAATGAATTATTATGTTTTAAAAAATATATTTTACTTTTTGTTCAATAAAAAATATATTTATATATTTTTTTTAATAAGTTCAATAAAAAATATTTTACTTTCAGCATATTAATTAATCACTTATGACAAGCAAAGCCGCCCATTCCACTAGCTAGTTGACGCCACCCAACCAACTTCTCCATATGTTATATTATTTGGCAAAAACCCATAACTAATGCTCGAACGGTCACATTTTGTCTTTTTTTTTTTTTTTTTTTGAGCTCGATAAAATCCTTTTTTTGGTGTACATATTTATAAAAAGTGTTAAATTAATTTTTATTTAATTATAATCGTTTGTAAATATAATTTGTAACCGTTATAGCTTATCATTTTGTCTTATTTATATTCAATTCAATAATCCTATTCAATTTATTACTATTAGACCTACTAATATAACATGTAATATAAAATAACATAATTCACTTTAATTATCAAATTATTTTAAATTGCAAAAAATAAATATTAAATTAGTAACTACATTTCAAAATATTATAATATAATTTATTGAAAAATTTAAATTCATTTATAAAAATAAAATTTTAATATAATATACTTTTCTTAATAGCTATGGTATTGTTATTATTATTTATGATATATATTATTTATATTTTTTTTAGAAAAATATAATAATTATATGCTATATTAGAGTATATTATAAAAATTTATTACCTATCATAAATTATTTTATTTTATAATAAAATTATGAAATGGTTCATAGTTTAATAGTTTGATTTGAATTATATCTTTATTTATTTACTTTTTGATTTGGAGAAAAATCAATCTCATAACCAAATTGAACTGAAAATTTTAAACTTGAAACTAAATTGCACAAAAAATTTTGAGTAATTTTGGAGCCTTAATTTTTATTTTTACTATATTTTTGAGCAATTTTAAAGATATTACATTATTCAAATTAAACCGGACCATACTCACTCCTACAAAAATTAATACAATTTTCTCTTAATTGGTTTATTTGTTTTCTTTCATTAAAATTTATTTTATTTTCTCTAAGACTTAATTGTGTACTATTTTGTTTTTTACACTAGTTTGCTACATGATATAAATAGTTATATTTTAAACATTTTATCTATTTTTTGCTTTAGTAATAAAATTTTAAATGATGAATATTATATTTATAATATATAGTAGAATATTATAAAAGAAATTTATTTCATCAGTTATTTGCTTATGTGTAAATTAATATTAATTTCATTTTTTTCAATCTATTTACATTGATTATTATTAAATATAGCTAATTGAGGTTTAAAGGAAAATTGAAAAATTAAAGAAAAAATTAAAGGTAATTTAGGAAGAATGAATAAGAATAAGAATAAGAATAAGAAGGGAAAGGGGAAGATTGACACAAGCAATTTAAGGAGTTCGGCTTATAACCAATCCTATATCTCCACCTAATTTATCCTCAATTTAAGGAGTTCAGATCATAACCAATCCTACAATTGTAACATTTAGTTTTCTAGCTGTTAGAGTTCTGAAATAGCCGTTATAGAGGTTGCCACATCATTAAGGTCACACTCACAATTTTGATCATGACCCCAACCACGCTTGCGAATGTCACTACCTTTTTTCATTCATTTGAGTTTTGCTTGCTTGAGATAATGATTGGGATGCTCACGATCGTAAGGGTGATAATCACGACTATGAGAAGGACCATGAGAGTTACTACCACTTTAGATGACATGAATTCAACTCTCATTTGACTCGTGATGCTCTTTACGATCTTAATCAAGATTGTGAGGAATCTTGTGATTCCCAAATGACTTCATTTTAAAACCTATTTATTGCTCATTGATTATGACTTTGATACTAACTTAAATATACACTTAAACACACATATTAGTGAACTAGTAAAATTGATTTCTAAAGTCAAATCTAAGAGTGATTAAAGATTTATCATGCAAAGTCAACATTTTCTCTTCTAATATTTTTTTTTTCAAATTGCTCTTAAATATCATATATGTTTATAAGTATGATTTTTAGTATATATGTATAATTTTAATTTATTTTAATATAAAAACATATTTGTTTCTTATATAAATATTATTTTAAATTATATTATTTTACAATCTATGAAAATTTTATTATGTAAAATACTAAAATTTAATATAATTATATGTTTTTGTCAATATAATAGGATAATTACAAGTTGTTGTATATTGTTACAGTTGGTTATATTTGTTATGTAAGTTGTTAGGCTCTCATATGTGTATTATATATTTCACTCTTTGTAATGAGCTTAATTATTATTTCAATAATATATATAAAAACCTTCTCTTGGAAAACTCTGAACTTGGTATCAGAGCAGGTTCTTTTTTTTTTTTTCTTAACAATGGTGACATCCTCTCCTCCTTTTATTTCCTCTTCTTTTACATCAAATACCTCTTCTTCAATGACTCATACTTTATCAAATACTTCTTCTTCAATGACTCATACTTTATCAAATACTTCATCTATCTCTATACCAATTCCTCTTCTCTCATTTGCAATTTCTTCTTCTAATACACCTACTCATATTCAACAATCTTTCTTTATAAAATTAAATTCTAAAAACTATATTCGCTGGAAACTTCAATTTACACCACTCCTCAATTTTTATAATCTTTATAGACTCTTAGATGGTTCCACACCTCCACCACTAAGAGAAATTCACAATCCTTCAACCAATTAACTTGAACTCAACTCGGAATATGTCTCTTACTTCAGTAAAGATCAACTACTCTTCTCATGGCTTTAGTAATCTATCTAAGAGGAGATTTATCCTTATTTAATTGGTTTGACATCCTTTATCAAAGTCTGGTGTGCACTTGCAGCAACATTTGGGATAGTCAGTCATGCCTAAAGAAAGCATTTGCACATCGAACTTTATAACATCTCAAAGGATGATAAATTAGTCTTTGAATACTTGTACACGGCCAAAGCTATTGCCGATTAATTAGCTCTTGTGAGACAACCTGTTTCTAATACTGAATTTAACTCTCTTATTTTTTAAAAACTTAGTGCAGACTATAATGGGATTATGGTTGCTCTTCAGCAACTGCCCGATCCACTGAATTTCCATAACCTTTATGGTCAGTTGGTTGCCCATGAACTCTTGTTACAAGTATAGTAATCTCGACTTCCAACGACCAATGTGGCTCAACGAGTTTTTTTTAGCAAACAAACTCATTCAAACTCACAGTTCAACTCTCATGTGCAACAACCTTTTAGTAGTGGTGGACATAATTTTATTGTGGTGGTAGTCATGGTCAAGGTCACCGGTAAGGCACATATCCATTACCAACTGGTAGTTGTCAAATATGTGGTTATAATAACCACACCGCCATAACTTACTGACAATGTTATGAGCATTCTAACCATGTTCGTTCTTCACCATTCAAGCAGCCTATATTTTCTTCTCAAGCCAATCTCTCAGTTATAAATGACTCTTCTGATGGTTGGTCCTTAGTGTCTACCACATTTGTTCCTTACCACGGTATATTAACATATGTGCTAGTCACCATGTGACACCTAATTTATCTTAATTGAGTATCTTTGAAGATTATAAGGGTAAGGATAAAACTTATGGTTGGTAATGGCACTGAACCTTCAATTGAACAAATTGGTTCTGGTACTATTTTTTCTCCACCTAAATTACTTCACTTGAAAGATGTTCTCCATGTTCATATAACTAAAAAGCCCTTATTGTCTATACGTAAGCTTTGTCATGATAACAAGTGCTTTTTTGAATTTCATACTAATCATTGCCTTGTTAAAGATCAGGTCACGAGGAAGCCTCTTCTTTATGGAACAACTGAACTTTGCTCTACCAAAGTCCACACTAATTCAAGCTACTGCATTCTTATTTATCTTAGAATAGTGACATGCTCGACTTGGTCACCCTAACTACAACAAAGTTTGAGCTTTGATTTCTCAATTTCATTTGCCTTGTGTTTCCAATAAATTGCCAGCTAATAAATGTGAAGCCTAATGTCTAGAAAAATTACTTAAATTGTCTTTATCTTCTACTCATTGTAGAAGTACTGCTCCTTTATAGTTAATTCATACTAATGTTTAAGGACTAGCCCCTATTTATTCATTAAATGGAGATGGTTATTTTGTTTATTTTATTGATGATTGTTCCTTATTCACCTGGCTTTATCCTCTTAAATGTAAGAGTGATGTCTATAGAGTTTTTTGCTAATTTTATGCTATGGTTGAAAAATAATTTAATTACAAAGTTAAATTTATTAATTCAGACTAGGGTGGTAAATACAGATCATTAAATCAATTTTTTAAATGATAAGAAATTATTCATAGAGTATCTTGTCCACATACATATGATCAAAATGGTACTACTGAAAGGAAAATGTGACGTGTAGTGGATATTGGTTTGGCTCTCTTGGGACATTACGGAGCATTATTTAAATATTGGCACTTTGCTTTTAAAATAACATTTTTCTTGATCAATAGAATGTCGAGTTCATCTCTTCACAACAAAATTCCATTTCAATTATTATTCAACATTACTCTTGAATTTTTATTTTTGAAGGTGTTTAGTTGTGTTGTCTATCCACTACTTCAACACTACAATAAACATAAATTTAATTATCGGTCCAATAGTGTGTCTTTCTCGGCTATTCTCCATATCACCTTAGATACCGGTGTCTGGACAAGGATTCAAGTAAAATTTACATTGCTCGGTATATCCAATTTGATGAAAATCTTTTTTCATTTCATAAAGTCCATGGTGTGCAAACTTTTTCCACTACTACATCTACTCCAATAAACCCATGGCTATAAATCTCTTATCCTTATCCTTCACTGACTTAACTTCCCAATACTTCCCTATCAAAACCCACTTCTTTCGACTCCCACACCTCTACAATCTTCTAACCTGCCAACTCTACTTCCCAATCATATTCTCCTTTAAACTATTCATTATCATGTAATCATCAAATATTTAATTCAAATGATTTGGATTTATTTATTGACTTATGTAACTCAAATTTACAAACCACCACTTCTTCTCTAAATTCCTCATCTTCAGACTATTCACTGATTATTAATCAACTATCTACTACTTCTATTGATTCGCACCTTGCCAACCCACAATACACTCATCATATGCAGTTGTGTCCCTCTATATATACACATAAACTAATAGCCTTTCTCATAATATCACATTCTTCTTTTACTTATCCTACTGAGCCCCCCTCATTTAAATAAGCCTCTTAATCACCTACATGGATGACAGTCATGTCCAAAGAACTTGAAGCTTTATATCATACCAATACATAAAAATTGGTACCTAAACCCTTTGATGCTAATGTTATTGGAAATCACTGGGTTTACAAAATTAAGAGGCATGACAATGGAACTATAGAAAGATTTAAGGCTTGTTTGGTTGCCAAGTATAGGTTAGATTATATAGACACCTTCAGTCTGGTTGTCAACCCAATGACCATTTGTGCAGCGCTTTATATTACTATTAGTAAAGGTTGGAATCTTTGCCAACTCGATGTTAGCAATGCTTTCTTATATGGTAATCTTTATGAAGTAGTGCACATAACATAACAATAAGGATTTGTTAACTCTTAACACCTAGATTATGTGTCACGACCCGAACCCGAGGGCACGTGACCGGCACTAGGGAATGGGTAAGCATAAGGCCCCCGAAACCCGTAGTAAGCCTAAAGGAAAAAGAAAATAAAACCATTCACATATTAAACTTTACTTTAAAATAAAACACATTATCAAACTGATTTTTCTCAGAATACACAAATAAATTACATAATTTGGTTAAACCATACAAATTCTTAATACATATACTACTGCAGCATCCTAGATTAATACACAGTACAGCTTACAACGACCTACATAAAATTGCCGGTGAAGAAGAAATCCGGCGTAGAGGTAGTCTGAGGTCGAACTCCCAAGCTCCTGAA
This sequence comes from Mallotus nudiflorus, assembly GCA_947683625.1. Classification (NCBI taxonomy): domain Eukaryota; kingdom Viridiplantae; phylum Streptophyta; class Magnoliopsida; order Malpighiales; family Euphorbiaceae; genus Mallotus; species Mallotus nudiflorus. The sequence goes on along the minus strand of CANTUR010000049.1, from coordinate 4,659,749 downwards.
AAAATAAATTGAGGGGATTCAGACCTCACTGAGTAAGTCAATAAAAGAACTGTACGGTTTGAAAACCTTTTTGAAAACTATATATTTTTATAGTGAAAATAATTTATAATATATGTAATTATAGCTTTTGAAAAATTTCGGTAGAACCCTAGACCCAAGTCTAAATGGCCAACTGGGCCCACTTATTCCAACTAGACTACCGGTCCCCGAGAGCAAGGGCATCAACCGAGGCACCAAGCCGTAGTCATTCACTTAATCCTAATATATGGCACTGGCGGTCCCCGAGAGCAAAGGCATCGACCGAGGCACCCATCCCAGTCCATTAATAACCTTACAATCACTGGCGGTCCCCGAGAGCAATGGCTTCCACCGAGGCACCCGTCCCAGTTCAACATTCATCAATCATATATATCACGGATCCATCTCTCAATCTCTACCATGTGCACATAGTCCTGGTGAAACCCACCAGGTAGCCCGTTCTACCAAAACTTCTCAAAATCGATTTTTAAATAAATAAAATGCGTTTAAATCTTAAATAATAGCATTAAATTAAATAATCATGTGATCAATGTAATAAAATACGAGCGCATGCATTTTTACATAAACACACGCATAGATCGTTCTACTGACTTACAGGATGAATGTGAAGGCTGACGACCACGCGTCTGCCTCGGCCTCACGGCTTCTGCTCCGAGATGATCTAAAGGAAAATAATAATCGACCTTTAAAATATGACTATGGAAACCGAAACCAAAAATCAACAAAACAATGAAATTCCAAACTGACTCGACAGACAGGATTTAACCTAACTAACGGTAGAAATTTTATAGATATCACATTTTACGAGAAAATCTACCGAAAATTTCGGCAGAGTCTCCTCTGTAAAACGGACATCTCTCTACCAAAAGTAGAGCCAGACCTGCATAGAAAATGCACTTCTAATTCCAAAACCATACACACTCGAGTCGGGCTCCCAAAACACAATTTGCCCCGACCGAGATCACAACTCAAATACAATATCAAAATTAATAATATGTGTTCCTTAAATACATATATCGCATACATACATATTAAAATAGATAAAAATTATACAAAATCTCCATTATTCAAAATTGAGCAATTAAATTTGTATTCCAATCATATTAAAATTATAATTATAGCCCAAATTAAAACTAGTACAATGTATTATATGTATATATATATATATATATATTGGGAATTTGATAATCAAAATTTACATTACCTAGGAAATTATGTCAATTAATTTATAAAAATTATCTAAACCCTTTAATTATTAATAAAACGAATTAAAATATATATATTTATCATATTTAGTGTAAAATTACATTTTTACCTCCCTAAATTACATAATTTACATAATGAGCTTTTAATAAAAATAATTCCTTAAAATTATTTAATCATGCCATAAATTCATTTTCTCAAGATAATTTTTCTTAATATAATTAAAACATTTAATTAGCCAACAAATTTTCTCCCAAAAAAAAATATTTTTAACTAAAAAATCGATTTTGGCATAAACTCAAATATATATATATAAATAGTATAAAAATCTCAAAAATTATGATTTGAGTTCTAAAATTCATATTTTTCACTAATAACCTCACTTATCAAGTTTCATAACCTTTTTAACCAAAATTCCAAAAATTAGCCTAATTATTTAATTTGACATAAAGTATAAAAATTCCTAAAATAATATCAAAAATTTCAATAAATTTTATTTTTGCTCAAAATAATTAATAATAATCTCCCTAATTACTAATTATAGCTAAATAAATATCCAAATAAACAAAATAAACATTAAATAAATTCTGGAAATTCAATTTAATTACAAAGATTTCAAGAAAATTTAAATCAACTCAAATGCATGTTAACCAACACTAATCACCCTAGGATTGCCAAGATCGGGCAGAAAATTGAAGGAAGGAAGGGAGGAATAGGGTGAGTGTTGCTCATTACCTGCAGGCCGAAGAAGATGGGAAGCTGAGCTTGCTGTCGTCGGGAGGGAGAAGGGAAGAAGAAGCAGCACAGACAAGCTGAACAGCAACAGCAACGACAAGCTGAGGATCACTGGCAGGAAGATGTTGTTTCGTGTAGGGAGGGAGCTTGCTGCCAGACGGAGGAGGAAGAAGAAGAAGTAGTGCAGCAGCAGCTGCCAGGCTTGGGGAGCTCCTGAAGCACGGCGGAGATGGAGTCTTCCGGTCAAAGGCGAGGGCGACACAAGGAGGGTAGGGAGCAGCAGGGTGACGGACGGGGAAGGAGGGGTAGAGGGGCTGTTGCTTCGGTTTTTCTTCCTTCTAATTCTAACTAAACATATATATATATATATATATATATATATATATATATATATATATATATATATATATATATATATATATATATATATACTATGTTATAACTACTAATATACTATGTTAGAACTATATTATACTATATATACTATATACATATACCGTATATAAATACATATATATATATACACAATATGTACTCAAGTATAATAGTATACGTATGTATATATATTGTTACATATATATATATATATATATATATATATATATATATATATATGTATAGGTGTTATATATGTATATGTATGTAAACATATTACCTGAAAATGTATATAGTTATCCTTTATACTATAATATAATACAATTTAACTATTTCTAGTACAATTTGAGAAAAATTATGTTCCTTTTTGTTTAAATAATTATATAGATATATGTGGGGTATTACATTATGTTTGTAGACTTAAGAAGTCTCTTTATGGCCTTAAATAGGCTCCTTTAGTTCTTTTATTTTCAATCTTGGTTTTGTGGGTTTAACGACAAATTCTTCACTTTTCATTTATAAGCATGGCACTGTAATATATTTTTTACTTGTATATGTTGATGATGTCATTCTTACAAGAAATGACAATACTTTCATTGGCTCTTTTATTCAATGACCATCATAGGAGTTTCAACTACGTGATTTGGGCAAACTACATTACTTTCTTAGTTTAGAGGTTCATTACAAAAATAATAGTAATGTTCTTTCTTAACAATCCTATATTATATTGGCGATATTCTCAAAAGGGCAGATATGCAACATTCAAAGCCGATTACCACACCTCTTGCCACTGGACATTCTCTTTCTCTCCATGATGGTGTCGAACTCTCCCTTTCTGATGCTATCAAATACAAATAATTTTGTGGTAATTTTTAATATGCTACCCTCACAAGGCCTAATTTGTCTTATGCCGTTAATAAATTATGCCACTTTATGCATAATCCCACTTATGTCCACTATAAAAAATTGAAGTGAGTTCTTCACTACTTAATTGGTACATGTACTAAGGGTCTCTTTTTTATTAAACATTCACCAACTCAATTCTATGCTTTTAGTGACTTTGATTTGGCTAGCTGCCCTGATGACCGACGATCTACAAGAGGCTATTTAATTTATTTTGGTCGTTACTTTCTCGCTTGGAATTTTAAAAAGTAATGAACAATGGCTCAGTCTTCTACTGAGTTTGAATTTAAAGTCGTTGCAAACGTATGTACTAAATTGAAGTGGCTGACTACATTGCTAACCAAAGTTGGTGTTCATTTTTCTGGTGTAGCACATATTTAGTGTTATAATGCTAGAGTTGTTCGTCTAACCCAGTGTTCCATTGTCACACATGTCATGTGGAAGTTGACTTTTTTTTTGTTCACCATCAAGTGTCCTAAAAACTTGTTACAGTTTTGGCATGCTCATCTATAAACTAGGACGCTAACATACTTACCAAACCGTTGGCTAAACAACCATTTTTTCATCTACAGGACAAGCTTCAACTTTATTCCACGCTGCCTTCAGCTTAAGGGGCATGTCAATATAATAGGATAATTACAAGCTGTTGTATATTGTTACAGTTGGTTATATTTGTTATGACAGTTGTTAGGATCTCATATGAGTACTATATATTTCACTCTTTGTAATTAGCTTAATTATTCATTCAATAATATATACAAAAGCCTTGTCTTGGTAAACTTTGAACTATTTTAATATATATGCATATCATAAAAGATAAAAAATAAAGTCAATAGATCATGTTTTTTTTCTCGCTCTATTTCTTAGAAAATTTTATTTGAAAATTATTTTTACAAATTGGTCAATGATAAATTATTTATAATTTTTGTAGTTCAATTAGATGGAATTGAAAAAAAAATGAAAAGATTTGTTTCAATTCTAATTTGGTGAATATGTTTTCATAAATATTATATTTAAAATAAATCGTTATAAGTTCCTACATTTGACAACACTAATTTATCAGTTTTTAGAAAGTTGTTGAATAAATAAATTTTTAACTTTTAAGTTGACATAACCATAAAAAAAACAAACTTTTTTGCATTTTTATGATTTTATTCATTCTTTTTAAGTTTTATAATTTTAACCTAATTTCTCTTTTCGATTACAAATATAACTAATACGATATAATTAGTTGTAATTAAGGTTTTGTTTGATTGCAAAAAATATTTTGTCTTTGAAAAATATTTTTTTTGAAAAATTTCCCAAAAAAATATTTTTCTATGTTTGGTTACAATACTAAAAAAGATAATAAATGAGTAGAGACGACATTGAAAAATAAAAAGAAAGACAATAAATGAGGAGAGAAGACATTGAAAAATATATTGAAAAATATTTTTCCATCCTTAAAATGAGAAATCATTTTCTCTTATTTTGAAGTAATTTTTCTTTGACTTATTTTTCCTAGGTAATCCAAATACTAGAAAATAAGGAAAAATATTTTCCGGAAGAATATTTTCCGCAAATAAATGGAGCCTAAGATTATGGCCATTTTCTATGAAATGAATACAACATAATTCATTTAGTGTTAAATACTATTCATATTTGCAAGGTTTGAACTCTTGTTCCTTACAAGTAGTTTGAGTAATAAAAAGGATAAATTTTATGAACGGTAATAAAATTTTGCCCTTGATTACAAAATGGTACAATTACTTCAATTTGTATCTTTTTAGTTCTTAAACTTTAATTTGAGTTTCACAGGGAAGTCACCCACAATAATTCGGCCAATTTTAATGACGTGGCAATTACCACATCTTATGCCACATTAGCGTGACTCAACTTTTTTTTTTCAACAAAAGGGCTAATTAAGTAATTTCAACTTTTCTTTTTTTCTTTTGAAAATAAAGTTGAAAAAAGAAGTTGATTCACTCTGACGTGGCTTTTGATGTGGCATAAAATATGGCAACTTGAGTTGGCATGTCATTAAAATTGGCTGGATTATTGTATTATATTTCCTTGTGAAACTAAAATTGAAGTTTAGGAATTGAAAAGATAGAAATTGAAGTAATGGTACCATTTTGTAATTAAGGGAAAAGTTTTGATACCATTCATAGAATTTACCCTAGTAAAAGGTGTAAATACTTAAATGTAAATAGTAGAATTTAAACCTCCAGTCTCTCTTCTTTTCTCTCATGGTGATGAATTAAACCACTTAAATTTTATCTGTCACAACCTAAACCCGAGGGCACGTGACTGGGACTAGGAATGGGAAGGCATAAGGCCCCCGAAACCCGTAGTAAGCCTTAAAGAAAAGATAAACAACTCCTTATAATTTAAAACTTTATTTTAAAATAGAACACATTATCAAACTGATTTTTCTCATAAATAACTTAATCAGATGCTTAAATAAAATATGCTTCGACGTTACTTATAATAAATCAAACTTAAATCTTTATACATAAGCGTGGTTCATACAAATAAATACACAAATATACTTAAACAATACAATTCTTAGTACATATACTACTATAGCATCCTAGAACAATACAACAGTACAGCTTACAATGACTTACATAAAATAGCCGGGGATGAAGAAATCCGGCGTGGAGGTAGTTTGAGGTCGAACTTCCAAGCTCCTGAAAAAAAATAAATTGAAGGGAATCAGACCTCACTGAGTAAGTCAATAAAAGAGCTGTACGGTTTGAAAACCTTTTTGAAAAATATATAATTATAGTGAAAATAATTTATAATGTATAGGTATAGCTTTTGAAAAATCTCAGTAGAACCCTAAACCCAAAAATCTAAATGGCCAACTGGCCCACTTATTCTAACTAGACTACCGGTCCCCGAGAGCAAAGGCATCAACCGAGGCACCAAGTCATAGCCATCCACTTAATCCAAATATATGGCACTGGCGGTCCCCGAGAGCTAAGGCATCAACCGAGGCATCCATCCCATTCCATTTTTAACCTTACAATTACTGACAGTCCCCGAGAGCATAGGCTTCCACCAAGGCACCCGTCCCAGTTTAACATTCACTAGTCATATATACTTCGGATCCATCTCTCAATCTCTACCATGTGCACATAGTCCTGGTGAAGCCCACTAGGTAACTCGTTCTACCAAAATTTCTCAAAATCGATTTTAAATAAATAAAATGCATTTTAAACCTTAAATAACAACATTAAATTAAATAATTCATATAATCAATATTAAAAATATGAGCGCACACATTCATTAATTAAAACACACGCACAAATCATTCTATCGACTTACAGGATGAATGCGAAGGCTGACGACCACGCGTCGACCTCGGTCTCACGGCTTCTGCTCCGATATACTCTAGAAAGAAATAATAAATCAAATTTTAAAACATGACTATGGAATTAAAATCATAAATCAACAAAATGGTAAAATGATAGGCTAACTTGAGGAAGACCGGACAAGACACAATAGACAGGAAAAAGCCTAATTAATGGTAGAAATTCATAACGAATATCACGCTTTACGAGAAAATCTACCGAAATTTCGATAGAGTCTCCTCTGTAAAACGGACATCTCTCTACTAAAGGTAGAGCCAAACCTGCATAGAAAACGCACTTCTAATAACCACAGACATACATACTCGAGTCGGGCTCCCAAAACTACACTTAGCCCCGACCGAGATCACAACTCAAAATAACATCAAGAAATGTTATCATTTATTTCCAAAATACATATTTCACATACATATATACTAAAATATAAAATCTCAATTAAAAATTAAACAACTCTATTTGCGTTCATTATCAAAATATAATTAAAGCCTAAATTAAAACCATTATACTCAACTTTTATTACCAAAATAATGTATTATATATATATATAATATTTGGGATTAATATTCAAAATTAACACTACTTAATTAAAAATATCAATTAATTTATAAAAATTGTCTAAACCTCTTAAATAATGATAAAATTAACTAAAATATATATTTAACTACAATTAGCGTAAAATTATGTTTTTACCCCTAATTACATAAATTACATAATGTATTATTAGTACTAAAAAAACTATTCCTTAAAATTATTTAATCATCTAAAAATTATTTTTTTCAAAATTAAACTTCTTTGTATAATTAAAACATAATATCAACTAATAATTTCTTTTAAAATAAATAAATACATAATTTAACCTACTAATCACATTTGACATAAACTCAAAAATATTTATAAAAATAGTTTAAAAATCACAAAAAATTATAATTTGAGTTCTAAAATTAATAACATTCAATAATAACCTCAATTATTAAATTTTATAATTTTTACAAATAATTTTCGAAATTAATACAAATATTAATTAAATACCCTAAATTTACAAAAACTTATAATTAACACTAAAATTCCTAAAACCTTAAATAACAACCCAAACATTACAAATACATAATCTTAATTACTCTAATTTCACTAATTAAACCAAAGAAAAATCCAATAAATTCAAATAAAAATTAAATAAAATTATACAAAATTCTGCAAATTAAGGAAAATTCAGAAAAATACTTAAAAATTCGAATTTGAACAAATAAAGGGCATAACTCAATATTTAACTAAGAACAACCTAAAATCAACACCTAATTCCATTCAACAACCTAAAAACAACCTAAGAACAACCCAGAGCAATTCACCTTCAACCTCCAATTCCGACACCAGAGGTGAGTTGCAGTGGTGGTTTCCGGCTTGGACAGATGCCAGAGAAGATAAGGGAAGCTGGGGAAGCTTATATATATATATATATGCATGTACAAAATAGCACATAAATTAACCATGAAGTTAGTATAGTTTAGATTAGTAATAATAATAATAATATTAATAAAAATAATAAAAATAAAAATAAACAATGAAATTTTAAACAATAAATAGATAATACTCACATATAATCATCTCATAAATTAATAACCCTAAAAAAAATAATATTAACAATTGTATAATATAATTCAAAAGTGATTATTAATAACAAAGTTTTGAAAATTACTTTAGTTAAATAAAAATATAGGGTATTACATTATCAATAAAAAATACTATTAATATTTGCATTTAAAATAATATGAGTTATATGTCAATTGAAAATTTAAGTTAAAAATGGATAAATTCTTGTATATGTATCCAAAACATGAGTATTGCAAACCTTTTCAATCTTCAAAATTAAAACTAAAGGAACATAAAAAATCAAAATCGTACTAATGGCTTTTTAGAGCTGTACACGGATCCTAGAGAATACAAATTGTTCCAAAAATCAAATAGAAAATCTTCAGAACCAAAAATATCCATTGACCATTTGACTGTCTCATTATCGAACCATCCCAAAAATATTTATTGGAGTAGATCCGAAGAACATGAATTCTTCAAACTAAAAACCAAACCGAATCGTCCCAAACTGCATTGAATCGAAAATGGATTCGGAACCGAATATATAATTAATTAATTAATACTTGATAATAATAGAAATGTACAATATGTGGTAAAAGTAAAATTTAGTACCATTTTAATAATTAATTATATTCAAATAATTTATTTTAAACAATCTATTATTAAAACTTAACGTATAATATTTTATATTTTAAATACTAATTAATTAATTATTTGAAATAAAATAAATACATTCATCAACTAAATCATTTTATAGTTAATTTTCAACATATGTTTAAATTAGAAAATAAATTTTTATAGTGAAATTTATAGTCATATTATCTTATATGTTCAAATTATAAAATTATAAAAATATTAATATTAATATAAAATTTATAAAAATAGATATATATATATATACGAAAAAATCAATACAAATCTCCAAATTTTGGTTTCACTTCGAATTGTTTTAAAATATCTATTTGCTTCAAATATCTACTCTGAATTGCTCCGAAAATTTGGAGTAATTTAGAGTGAAGATTTAAATTTTCAGATCGGATCTAGAGAATTTGTTTTGAATTTTTTGATTTTTTGCTTGGATTCGGAGAATTTGTAGTCCTAAATGGCTTGTATATATGGTGCCAGATTAATGAATGATGAGAAAATGAAATCAATTGTATTAGGAATAGGTTATTCTATGCAGTTAAAAAAAAACATAGGTTATGCAACAAAAAAGTAAAAATGGGTCACAACTATCAATATTAAACACTTAGGATAAAATTGCAAACTTTTGTAAAGAATTTTTTTAATCATTAGTCCTTTAAATTTTAATTTATATAAAAATATTAACTTAAAATTATAGTACTTGTTAATTTTTGTTATTTTTTAATTTTTTGATTTATAAAATAATCTTTAAAAAATTCTATTAAAAAATTAACCTGCAAATACAACTAGTTTACCTTAATAATAAAAGTTTAAAACAAAAAAATGACTATTAAAAATGATGAAAAGCATCCTTAAAAAAAATGATGAAAAGCAATATTAGAATGTTTCGCAGTTTATAAGAGGCCATTTTTATAATTTTTCTTTACATTTAATTTAAGGTCCAACTAACAAAACAAAAACTAATATAAAAGAATTTAATATAAATTAACAGAAGTGAAAGATAATAAAATAAGGGCAACAAATAGTGCTTATTATTATTATTAAATAGCATCTGAAAATTTTCTAAGGATTCCATGAAAAAGATAGTGCCTGGCCAAATGACACAACCCACCAATCATGGAGGCTCCTCGGTCCTCCCAATTTAAAATAACAATTACGATAATAACAACAATAACTAACTAAATAAATGATATATTATTGCATAGTACTTAAAGTGCAAAAAAAAATTGTAAACATTGAGATAAGAAAAATAGGTTTTTCGTTCTTTCTTATTTCTCCCTTTATTGAAAATTAATCACTTCAACTATTTTAAAAAATAAAAAATATATTGATGGTTCATTTTAATTTTACTATTTCTGAATCCTACTAAGTGGTTGAATGCCAAAGTTATTTTCTAAAAAAAAATTGTGTTGATACTGAAATTTGCAACTCTTTATTTCATTGAATAGATTTTTATAAAAAATATATTAAAAAAACCTGTTAAATGCTTTGTTTCACTCTCTCCACCTCTCAATATTTTTTATGTTTAATTTCTGATATTTTTTAATTTATTTTAAATTAATTAAAACTATTATTTTTTAAAATAAAATTTATTTCAATTTATAAAATTTATTCATATGAGTATATATTTATAAAATATGTTGCTTAATGTATTATAAGAGTTAAATAAATTTTTCAAACGTAAAAATTTAAAATATCGAATAAAAAATAATAAAAGTAAAAAAAACTTATACGTAATTTAAAATATGTTGTGTCATGTTGTTTTTGTATGAGGCTAGAGTCTCGCCAATGGGGAAATAGCCAAAAACAGTTAATACTTTTCAGCAATTTTTATTATACATAATTAAGGGCATGTTGCGTGGTCCACAGCATGTGGGCGTTGAGGCTTACTTTTGTAATTAATTTCTCACCTCATCGTTTGTTTCTTGAATCTCGACACACAATCAAATGTACTAATCAAGGTTATGATTCGGAACTCTTGATGTTTTCAGTTTATGACAACTACAGCTATTCTATTTATCTATCTTGTAATAAGGTCAAATTGATATCAAGAGTCCATAATTCTTGTAAAAAAATGTATTTTTTTTTACAAGCTAAAAATTGGTAATCTTCTTCTTCCACCTCAAGCAAAAAACACAGAGCGAAGCCTAAGAACCATAGTGAAAAAAAAAAGCACTTTCAATAAAGTCTAATTTTCTGTTATTTTTAACTTGTCTAACTTACCCATAAAGCAACTTTCTCTAATATATATATATATATATATATATATATATATATATATATATGTCAATCTTCATCATATGCATATGCTCATCTTTACTAATCTTTATTTTTTTTATTTGCTGGACTTCATAGCAATGGCTTTTACTTCCTCACTGCACCTTTTACTAATCTTTACTTAGTTAAGTTGAAATATGTGAAGCTTGGATATGCTATCTCCTCAGCCATAGCTTTTACTTCCTCACTGCACCTCTTCTCATATTAATCTTCGGCACTGCTCTAGGGAAGTTACTTGGGAAGATTTCTGTTCTAAATGTGAACCTGTTGATGCCCTATATATATTTATATATATATAATGGGTAAATTTCCTTTTTTATTGAATAAATCTGAAGTGTATAGTTAAAAAATATATATATTGTGTTCAATGAATTTATAATTTTTTTTATTGATGAACTTATATGGAATAATGAATTAGAGTATTAAAAGTTATGAATTTATAGTTGATAACTAATGAACTTTCATGATTTAATCAATGAATATATATTATTTGGCCAATTAACCTATTTAGTTGTACTTAATATTAATTAATAATACACTCTAGACATAAAAAAACATAGTTTCTCTCCTTTTCTTGTATACTTCTGCTTGTTTACTTTTGCTATCTTTATTCTGTTTTATATTTACTTATATTATTGATGTTATTAGCATAATTAGGAGATTGTCTTGACTATAACATCAATATCATTCTTTAGAAATATATATATATATATATATATATATATATATATATATATATATATATATATATATATATATATATATATATATATGTGTGTGTGTGATGGGTTCATAATAAAAATATTAACCTCTAATTAATAATAAATGAACTTCTACTTTATAACTAATGAATTTATGTGCACAAACTAATGAATTTTAAGTTATAATAACACAGACACACAAAATTTCAAGTCCTTTTCATTCTTGGAATCAATTACATTAGCATTTAGTGGGTAAGAAACCAAAAATTAAAAAAAATGAAAAGCGTTGAAAAAAAACCCAAAAGCGTTAAAAACAAAAGGAGCGTGTTTTTACATGTGTAATGGACTTTTAGTCCATATTGCAATATGAACAGCAATCCATGATATAATTTGTCAAATTGATATGTTGCAGCAGGCTTCAGAATCATTGTAATGGGTTGTTCTCTTGTGCTATGATTAGTATGTTCCTAAATTGAGTTGAGTTGAATTAAATTTTGAAGAATTTAAATTTGAGTTTAAGTATAAATAAATAAAATTGGATTCGAACTGAATTTTTTTAAAAAATTATATTCAGGTTTAACTCAATAAATTTTAAATATTCTTTAAATTAATTTTATGTAATTTGGTAATTTAATCGACTTATTTACATCATTAAAAATGATATACATATATATATAGGATAAGTACAAAAAAAAGTAGTTAGACACATTTTAACTTAAAGGTAACATTTAGAGGTATGCGGTTTTATTTTCTAACTCTTTAATATCCTATTAATTAATATCATCTATTATTTTGTAATAAAACTTGAATATAACACTCTTTTTCAATAATACAAACTTTTTACATGTAAGTTACCATCAATATAACTATTTACATACTTTTAAGAATATTATAAATTTATTTTAAAAATTATTTATTTTATTTATAATAAAATAAAAAATACATCTTATTTTTTTATTGTAAAATTTATTTTAATTAGTTGAATGTTATACTAATTAGTAAATAATTTTACAATTAAAACTTCATGTTATTTTAATATTACATCACATATTTTAAACAATATTACTGAATAGAGTATCAAAATATAAGTAAAATTAAATCATAAATCCTTAAATATTATGAAAATATTACAACTTTTTAAGTGAAAAATTACTAAATTACGTAATTTAAAATATGTTGTGTCATGTTGTTTTTGTATGAGGCTAGAGTCTCGCCAATGGGGAAATAGCCAAAAAGAGTAAATACTTTTCAACAATTTTTATTATATGTAATTAAGGGCATGTCTCGTGGTCCACAGCATGTGGGCGTTGAGGCTTACTTTTGTAATTAATTTCTCAACCCATCGTTTGTTTCTTGAATCTCGACACACAATCAAATGTACTAATCAAGGTTATGATTCAGAACTCTTGATGTTTTCAGTTTATGACAACTACAACTATTCTATTTATCTATCTTGTAATAAGGTCAAATCGATATCATTTTTATATCTATCTACATTGTAATACGAATCAAGAGTCTATAACTCGTGTAAGAAAATGTATTTTTTTTATAAGCTAATAATAGTAACCAGGTATTCTTCTTCTTCGACCTCAAGCAAAAAATAAAGTGCGAAGCTTAAGAACCATGGTGAAAAAAAAAAAGCGCTTTCAATAAAATCTAATTTTCTGTTATTTTTTGAAGAATAAAATTCAGAGAAAATATTTTTTTCATAATATTCAAAGAAGGGTTACACCTCTTATATATACACACAGAAATCCTAATTACAACCTAATTAGGAATAAAATAACATCCTAAATAGAACTTTATTCCTAATTGTATACAAATATTTACTTTCTAATATGCACAATAAAAATATTTACTTCCTCAACACGTCCCCTCAAGTTGGTGAATGTATGTTAATCATTCCCAACTTGTCAAGTGAGTTATAGAATATTTTTCCGGATACAGCCTTTGTGAGGATGTCAGCTAGTTGAGTTTGAGATGAAACATATGGAAGATCAATTGTCCCGTGGTTCAGATGATCTTTTATGAAATGTCTGTCAACTTCTACATACTTAGTTCGATCATGTTGAACCGGATTGTTTGCAATTGCTATAGCTGTCTTGTTATCACAATGTAACAACATAGGTTTTAGATGTTTTAATCCCAGATCTTGAATAATTTGCCTTACCTAGAGCAACTCACATACTGCATGAGCCATTCCTCTAAACTCAACTTCAGCACTTGACCTTGCTACAACTTTCTGCTTCTTGCTTCTCCAAGTGACTAAATTATTTCCAACAAATGTAAAGTACCCGAATGTTGATTTTCGATCAGTCCGATCTCCAGCCCAATCAGCATCAGTATAGCCAGTAATTTCATAATCCTTGTTCCTCCTAAAGAATAACCCTTTACCCGGAAAAGACTTTAAATATCTTAATATTCGGTATACTGCATTCATATGTTTTTTACTTGGAGAATGCATGAACTGACTCACAACACTTACTGCATAAAAAATGTCTGGCCGAGTATGAGATAGGTTAATCAACCTTCCTACCAACCTTTGATACTGATCTCTATCAATTGGAACTTGATCTTCTAGGATTGAAAGTCCATGGTTGACTTCAATGGGAGTCTCAACTGGCTTACAATCAAGCATCCTTGTCTCTATCAATAGGCCTATTACGTACTTTCGTTGGCAAAGAGAAATTCTTTAAGCTGATCTTGCAACTTCAATTCCTAAAAAATACTTCAAGTTACCCAAATCCTTAAGTTCAAACTCAGATGCTAACTGTCTTTGCAAGATTATTATCTCACTCGGATAATTTCCAGTGACCACCATATCATCAACATATACAATCAGTGCGGTGACTTTACCTAACTTCTGTTTAATGAATAGTATGTGATCAACATCACTTTGCTTATATCCAAGCTTCCTTATGAAGGTTGAGAGTCATCCAAACCATGCTCGAGGTGATTGCTTGAGTCCATACAATGCTCTCTTTAGTTTGCATACTTGGTCAGTACATTTAGTTTCGGGTGGTGGCTCCATATATACTTCTTCATTTATGGTTCCATTCAAGAATGCATTTTTTACATCAAATTGTCACAGCGGCCAGTCCAGATTAGCAGCTAAGGAAATAAGGACTCGGATGGTGTTCATTTTTGCTAACGGGGCAAATGTATCTTCATAGTCAATTCCATACTTCTAAGTATACCCCTTTGATACCAATCGAGCTTTATATCGATTTATGCTTCCATCTGGATTGAGTTTGACTGTGAATGTCCACCTGTACCCCCACTGTTTTCTTTCCTTTCGAAAGAGGAACAAAATCCCACGTCCGATTCTTCTGCAATGCCTCCATTTTATCATTTATAGCTTTCTTATAATCCGGATCATCTAAGGCTTCCTGCACATTACTTGGAATAGATATAGTAAATAATTGATTTACAGTAAGTGCATGTGAGTTAAACAAATGGTTGGTTGATATGAAGTTATTGATATGGTATTTAGCTTTGGTATGAGGGTCTGGATCATATTATTTTTTTGGAACCCCTCTATTGATCCTAGAAGGATAACGAGGCTCAGTATTTGGACTTAAAGGAGACAAATTTACCTTATTATGCACCACATCCAGAGTTTCTTCAGCTTCTGGTGTGGGTTGGGAAGATGTACTATCTTGATTACTCGGATTACTTGGATTTTTTTTGATGACCTGTCTGGGTGAGATGCTCATACTCGAAACATCAGATGTCTGTTTGAGTGAGATACTCGTACTCGAAACACCAGATGTTTGTCCAGATGAGATGCTCAGAATACTATTTGAGAGACTCGAGAGACTCGAATTCGGAACACTCAGAATGCTATCTTTAAGATCAAAGAAGTTTGAATTTTTCTCCCCTTGAAGAGAGCACTCAGAGTGTGAGAAGAACAAACAATTTTCATGAAATCAGACATCCCGAGTGACATACATCTTTTATTATTTAGATCATAACCCCAATATCCTTTTTATAAATCCACATAGCCAATAAAGATACATCGGATAGCTCGAGGGTCTAATTTTTTGAGTGTCTGATGAACATATGTCGAGCATCTAAAAACTCAGGGTTCAAGATTATTGAAGGGTTAAGATATAACAAGTTCCTGAAGTTTCTGAAGAGGAGTTTTAAAATCGAGTACTCATAATGGTGTCTGGTTTATGAGGCATGTAGCGGATCGAATAGCTTCTCCCTAGTATTCTCGAGGAACATTCATGTCAAACAGTGATGCTCGGATAACTTCCAATAACTGCCAATTCTTTCGTTCAGTTATACCATTATGTTAAGGAGTGTCGACACAAGATATTTGGTGGCGAATGCCCTTCTTATGGCAGAAATCATTAAGAATTGAGTTAACATACTCCCCACCATTATCAGACTGTAAGACTCAGATTTTACTCTAGTATTGTGTAGCCACCATGTTGTATAGAACCTGAACCTTGGAGCACACATCTCCTTTATTGGAAAGTAGTGGTACCCAGGTCATTCGGGTACATTCATCAATAAATGTTATAAAGTATCGAGCACCAGATAGAGTAGGAATCCAAGCAGGTCCCCATACATCAGAATGAATGGTCATAAATGGAATTGAATTTTTATTATAACTCGATACATAAGAAATTCAGTGGCCTTTTGCCAATTCACAAACATCACACTTAAATTCTGAGTCTGTGGTATGTAAAAATAAGTTCAGTTTTATTTGGCTAAGATAATGAAAAGAGAGATGCCCAAGACAACGATGCCATAAGATCACTTGGTCTTTACTCGAGCAACTTCTACCAACCCTATTACTTCCGTTTGAATCATCATGCAACTCAAGATAGTATAACTTTCCACGTTTAACACCAGAGCCAAGAATCTGGTGTGTTGCAATGTCCTGAAATACACAATAATTAGGCCAAAATTTGACAGTGAAATTCAAGGTTTTAATGATTTGACCAACAGATAGTATATTACAAGAAAGAGATAGAACAACAAGAACATTATCTAAATTAAGAGAGTCAGAGTTAGATACTGATCCCTTATAAGTGACTGGTGTTATGCCTCCATTAGCAGTTAGAATATTTTATTGGGTTGATGGATAGATAGATGTAAGATGGTGGGTGGAGATTGTCATATGATTAGTAGCACTTGTATCAATAATCCATTTATTATTTCGAGTAAGATTTGTCATACCTAAAGTGGTATCAAGATCACCACTTGGTTTAGTAGAAGTAGTAATTGCAGTCTTGCCGAGCTTCTTATAAGGTTTTTTATTGAAATCCCACCATTTCAGATATCCTATAATTTTATAGCACCATTCCTTGGAGTGTCCAACTTTGCCATAATGAGTACAAATGTATGTGATGGGCTTACTCGGTATTTTTCCTTTGAACTAGGGATGAGTCTGAGTTGCTACAAGTACAGAATGGTCTAGCAGTATCTTTGGCTCTTCCATCGTATGTCGCTGGTTGTGATCCTATTGGACATATGCATAACTAGACCCAAGATCAAGAGGTGGATCCTTCTAGAGTATTTCACTCCGAGCATTATTAAATTCAGAATCACGCACGACTATGAAAATATGTGTTCGAAGTCGGGTAATATGTTTATGGAGTGATACTACTCCATTAACATCCCCCCTTTGTGCACATGTCCGGGCATCAATTTGTTAAAATATTTCAATCAGTTCATTATAGTATGCAGGTAATGGCTTACCATTCTGACGTGTAGTGAATGATTTTCGTTTCAATTCAAATAACTGAGTTTCGTCCGATCCATCATAGAAGGTTTTTGAGACAACATCCTATATCTCCTTTGCTGTTGGAAGATGGATGAATCTCTGCATCAATGTTGGACTCATAGAGTCAATCAGCCAAATTTTTACTCGATTATTATCAAGGAGCCAAGTTTCCAACGCTTTATCTCCTGTTGGTGGCTTTGGCATAGTGCCATTAAGAAAGCTAGATTTATTTCTGGCTCCAATTCGCATCTCCATGATCTGTGACCATAGAGTATAGTTCGTATCATCAAGAATAATTCCTGTGGGAAAGGGA
The DNA here is from genome assembly GCA_947683625.1 of Mallotus nudiflorus. Classification (NCBI taxonomy): domain Eukaryota; kingdom Viridiplantae; phylum Streptophyta; class Magnoliopsida; order Malpighiales; family Euphorbiaceae; genus Mallotus; species Mallotus nudiflorus. The sequence continues at coordinate 4,641,875 of CANTUR010000049.1, read as the reverse complement.
GAATTATCTTGAAGGGTTTAAATAAAATTGGGTGTTCCATGAGATACGATGAATGTGTTTTCGGTGGTCATGATTTTGAAGATTCAAAGGATTCAAGAGAAAAAAAAAATACGATTTGTAAGAATTCAATAAAAAATTTGATTTCAATAAGTAGACTCTGATACCATGAAAAATAAAATTCAGAGGAAATATTTTTTTCATAATATTCAAAGAAGGGTTACACCCTTTATATATACACAGAAATCCTAATCACAACCTAATTAGGAATAGAATAACATCCTAAATAGAACTTTATTCTTAATTGTATACAAATATTTACTTCCTAATATATACAATAAAAATATTTACTTCCTCAACATTTTTAACTTCTCTAACTTACCCATAAAGCAACTTTCTCATATATATATATATATATATATGTGTTAATCTTCATCATATGCAAATGCTCATCTTTACTAATCTTTATTTTTTTTTATTTGCTGGACTTCATAGCCATGGCTTTTACTTTCTCACTGCACCTCTTCTAATATTAATCTTCAGCACTGCTCTAGGGAAGTTACTTGGGAAGATTTCTGTTCTAAATGTGAACCTATTGATGTCCTATATATATATATATATATATATATAATGGGTACATTTCCTTTTTTATTGAATAAATCTGAAGTGTATAGTTAATGAATATATATATTGTGTTCAATGAATTTATAGTTTTTTTTTTTTTTATTGATGAACTTATATAGAATAATGAATTAAAGTATTAAAAGTCATGAACTTATAGTTGATAACTAATGAACTTTCATAATTTAATTAATGAATATATTCTAGACATAAAAAAACATAGTTCCTCTCCTTTTCTTGTATACTTTTGCATGTTTACTTTTGCTATCTTAATTCTTTTTTATATTTATTTATATTATTGATGTTATTAGCACAATTAGGAGATTATCTTGACTATAACATCAATATTATTCTCTAGAAATATATATATATAAGAGATGGGTTCATAATAAAAATATGAACCTCTCTAGTTAATAACTAATGAATTTCAGGCTATAATAGCACAAATAAACAGACAGACATAAATCCAAGTCCATTCAATTCTTTGGAATCAATCACGTTGGCATTCAGTGGGTATTAAACCAAAAGTTAAAAAAATGAAAAACGTTAAAAAAAAACCAAAAGAACTTGAAGTGTATAATTAATGAATTTATATATTGTGTTCAATGAATTTATAGTTTTTTATTGATGACTCTATACAGAATAATAAACTAGAGTATAAAAAGTTATGCAATTATAGTTTATAACTAATGAATCTTCATAATTTAATCAATGAACAAATTAACCTATTAATTTTTATTTAATATTAATATATTAAATTAATAATATTAATTAATAATACACTCTAGCCATAAAAAACATAATTTATCTCATTTTCTTGTATACTTTTGCACGTTTACTTTTGCCATCTTTATTCTTTTTGGTATTTACTTATTGATGTTATTAGCAAAATTAGGAGATTGACTTCACTATAACATCAATATCATTCTCTGATATATATATATATATATGAACCTCTAATTAATGAACTTATACTTTATAACTAATGAATTTATGTGCACAAACTAATGAATTTTAAGTTATAATAACACAGACAAACAAAATTTCAAGTCCTTTTCATTCTCTGGAATCAATTACATTAGCATTTAGTGGGTAGGAAACCAAAAATTGAAAAAAAAAAATGAAAAGCATTGAAAAAAAACCCAAAAGCATTAAAAACAAAAAGAATGTGTTTTTAAACAAAAAGAATGTGTTTTTACACATGTAATGGACTCTTAATCCATATTGCAATGTAAACAGCGGTTCATGATATAATTTGCCAAATTGATATGTTGCAGCAGGCTTCAAAATCAATTTAATGGGTTGTTCTCTTGTGCTATGATTAGGATGTTCCTAAATTGAGTCGAGTTGAATTGAATTTTGAAGAATTTAAGTTCGAGTGGAAGTATAAATAAATAAAATTGGATTTGAACTGAGTTTTTAAAAAAAAATTATATTTAGGTTTAACTCAATAAATTTTAAATATTCTTTAAATTAATTTTATGTAATTTGGTAATTTAATCGACTTATTTACATCATTAAAAATGATATATATATAAAGAAATTTGTAGTTAGACACATTTTAACTTAAAGGTAACATTTAGAGGTATGCGGTTTTATTTTCTAACTCTTTAATATCCTATTAACTAATATCATATATTATTGTATAAAAAAACTTGATTATAACACTTTTTTTCAATAATACAAACGTTTTACATGTAAATTACCATCAATATAACTATTTACATACTTTTAAAAATATTTTAAATTTATTTTAAAAATTATTTATTTTATTCATAATAAAATAAAAAATACATCTTATTTTTTTATTGTAAAATTTATTTTAATTAGTTGAATGCTATTCTAATTAGTAAATAATTTTACTATTAAAACTTCATGTTATTTTAATATTATATCACATATTTTGAACAATATTACTGAGTAGAGTACCAAAATATAAGTAAAATTAAGCCATAAATCCTTAAATATTATGAAAATATCACAACTTTTTAAGTGAAAAATTACTAAATTACAAGGTAAATTATTGTATTTTTCCTATATATATATATATATATATATAATGACGGGTCTTCCCAACTGTTGAAAACCATGGGCGGTTTTCAAAAGTTGGGAAGACCCGTGTGTGCTTTCACATGGTGTGAAAACTTGCCGGTAGCAGTCTTTTTCATTATCATTAATCCCTTACTTTTATTGATAGGCAAATTGCATTTGATGTGTTGTCTTCTGCATTGTTTAGGGTTCTCTAGATGCTCAAGAATTGAATCCATGCATAATTTTTTCAATATCATGAAAAAAATTCTTTCATTATTTAACTATTCAACCTCCAATTTTTTTAATTCTTAGTTTATTGGTAATTAATTGTGCTACATTACAATATTTCTTAGGATAATTAGATACAAGTGATTGCTTGCGTCTCAGAGCTCCAATGTTATTCTTTGTGCTTCAGAAATCTTGCTCCTCTTGATTTTCTCCAAAACGGTTTACTTGGGTCACAGGCCTTTCAGACCTATTCTTTGGCAAGCCCTTACGTTTAATTGATCCCTCCATCATCAGTGCCACCATTGTATTCAGAAACATTAACTGATATCCCAGAAGATCATGACTACAACAAACGACAGTTAAAATCATCTGATGAAAATTATTTGTACTCAAATAACATTTTGTATTTAAACTGTGATATGTGTAATTATATTAAATTAATTGTTATGAGAAGTTTATTGTTTTTATGGTCATATAAAGTTTGAATTAAATTAATTTAATATAAGTCCAATTAACTTCATTCATTGAAAAAACTCAAATAATTAATCAACAATTATAAAATTATTTTACTTAATTAAGAATATAAAATTCTTTCTAAATTTATTAGTTTAACTAAAAAAGTATTTTTCCAATTAAAAATATATTTTCAATTTTGTTGAAATAATTACAATTTTTTTTTAAATAAAATATAAAAATATTTCCAGGTTTACAGGGCCAAGGGAATATATATAAACTTTTCTCGTCCAACTCTAGGTTTTTTTGGGTTCTTGGGCCACTTTCTTAAGAAGGTTTTCTCCCCAACATGCTACTCTGATACAAGACACCATTTTGCGATTCATATGTGCTAATTCAGTTGGTAGCTCTCCAAATTCGTCTCAAATCTGAAATGTTAATTCATGCACTCTATATAAATGGAGATGCAATCGAAGAAAAAGAAAGAAGGGACAAGAGCAATTAAATCAAATTTTATCTGACTAAATATATTTTTTTAGGATGGAAAATGAATGAAAAAAATAAATATATTTTTCACATATAAACAGAAAATAATTACATATAATTTTGGAATGTAAAATTATTCAGCTTCAGTTTTTTTTTTTTTTTCAATTTACACATAATTAGGAGTGTAATCGAGTCGAATTTAACTAAACTTTTAAAAATTCAGACTCAATTTATCTAAAAATTAACAAACTCGAGTTGAGTTCAAACTTCTTAAATTTTCAAAACATTAATTCAAAATTGACTCGATCTTATGTTTGATGAGATCGAGCTGAACTCACGAGCTAAATAAGTTTAACATCCTATAGAACTAAATGACTCAGCCTATTATAATTACTTAGCTCGTCACGCCTTTCAATTACATGTTCTGCATATATACTAGACAATGACATTTTGTAAATTATTTATTTATTTTTCGCTTATCTCATTTTCAATGTGAGATTTTAAACTCTAAAACTATACACTATAAAAATTTATATTTGTTTAACAACTTTTCTTTTGTTTTTTATTCAATGTAGGATTCTAAATGTGAGCATTATACATTATGGCCTGCATTTTTTTTTCCAACATATTAATTTTCTTAAATTAAAAATAAATAACTAATTATGATTGAACTTTAGTCTTTTATATTTTTTTAACTAGTATCTTACATTATAACATCTCAAAGGTTTATGTGAAATTTTAATTTTTACAATGTTTCACTTAGAGAAAAAATAAATAAATTAATAGTGGTTCACTTTTTTAATTTTTATTATTTTCATCTTTAAATTAATTTTTAATTTTTTTACTTATTAATATGTTTTATTTACTTAATGTTGTTATTGATGCTAATATTAATTTAAACTACAAATATGTAATTTTTATTATATTTAATAATGTTTATTCGCTTAATATTACATTACCATTTCATTATATTTACTCAAAATTATAGGTACGTAATATTAATAGTCTAATACGAATTTACACAAAAATTATATATATATATATATTTTTTCTTATTATATCCAGTAATTCAATCTTTATTTACTTAACACTAAATTAATATTATATAATATTTACTTGATATTATATTTACTTCATAATTAAATTTTTATTTACTTAATACAAATACTAATTTACTTTAGAACTACCAAATTTATCATGAAATTGAAAATTATATTTAATTAATTTTATAAAAATCAGGAATTTTATTACAAATATAATTTTTTTTTACTAGAATTAAAATTTTAACCGTATTATATAATACTTACTTAATGCTATACTTTATACTAATACTGCTTTACATCAAAGCTATATAATTATTTTATTAATATATAATTTCTATTATATTTACTAATTTAAATTGTATATAATTTCTATTATGAATATATAATTTCAATTTAATACTACCACCTAATACTAATCTTTAAAGTAACAATTTGGTAAATGACCCTATTTACGAGTTGGCTCATGAGCTGGCTATGGGCTTACAAATGAGCTTGTTCGCGAACTTAAACAAGTTGAGTTTAAGGAAGTCCGGGCTCGGCTTATTTAGCTTATGAGCCTTAAAATAAAGCTCTGACTCGACTCATTTAGTTTAACAAATAAATTCAAACGAACTTTGCTCAAGCTGAGCTCAGAGCAAATTGCGAGCTGCTTGGCTTGGTTACACATCTATGCATAATGTTAATTAGTTGAAAATTGCTTATTGCATATTATAATTAAGGATTTGTTTGTTTTATGGAAAGATAAGGGTAGAAATCAAAATTAGATTGAGTGATTTTCAATTCCTAGTGTTTGGTTAATTAAAGTTTTACTTAGAAATGAGAATAGATTGCTCCATCAACATGAATCATCCATTCACCTCTAAGAGTAAGGAATTGAAAATTGCTTTAGAATGAAAGGGGTGGGGGGTGAATAGTGATATTAAAAATATTAAAAGAAAATAGAAAGATTGAAAAGAAGATTAGAAATTATTAAGAATGTTCACAAGAAATAATAGCGCACACATAAGGTGTTGGGTACCGTGATACAAAAGCAGCGGAAAAATTAAAATTTTATCACGTTCCCAAGCCTGGATCCATGTAATTCGACTAATTGATTAAATCTAGGGTTTTTAAGAATCTTACCAAAACGCAGAAGAGGCAAGATTCTCTGAAAGGATGAGAGGAGGTTCACACTGGTGACACCTTACCTCGAGCTTTTTAGCTTGGTTGTTCGGATCAAGACGTCTCCAAAAGGATGCGTCCTTTATAGGTATCCACACGAACAACCCTTCACAAAACGAATTTGAGTGTGTGTGCTAGCAACCTCCTTGACTGTCTCACAAATCAAGAACAAAAGGAAAAACTCTGTCTTTGTTTTCTAAAAGGAAAGAAAACGAATTTGGAGGCAAAAACAAGTGTGTGAAACCCTAGAGAATATAACATATTTATAGACTCCAAATTAGGGTTTCACTTACCAATGACCTTTTGATAATTTTCCATTTATTATATTCTGATTTTGTTTAAAAACAAATCAAAATAATATCTTATTTATTTATTTAAAATAACATTTATCTTAAATAAATAAATAAATAAATAAAACACTTTAATTATTTATTTCCACAGAGTTTATTTTGGGCTTATTAAACCCATATCCGTTTTGGGCTTGTTCTAAGTGTGTGACCTTGTAGGTTCACATAACATTGGCAGTGGGCCTAAATCTCTATTTAGGCCTACAAGTCATAAGTGGCCTCTAGCAAGACATTATGACTACCCAAGTCATGTGAAGTCAATAATTCGACATAACCTAATTACAGTGAATTTTATTATCCCTTTATCACATGATATCTTAATTGAACATAAGGCATAGAATGTCATCCTTATATAGTTCAATATTATGACTTGATTCCAAGTAGACTGAAAATGATAACTCTTTATCAATTCATTTCAGCATGGCCATGCATTTTCATTCAGTCTATCTCATCAAGGGCCTTTAGATATCTTTCTCATATTAATGAGGGATAAATTCCTTCTAAATCACTTATATTCCTCACATAACTAATTTTATATCCAACAACATCCTTTTAATCATCCGGTTAAAGACAATGTTAGAATGTGTTAAAACAAAAAATAGCTATGTAGAAATCCATGATGATTTCAAGGTCAAAGGACCAAAATAAAATTACTGTGATAAGAAATACTTATGACAATAATCTATGTAGTATTCTCATAGTGGGTCAATCTAGTACATGATCTCTCATCATGTACCTATGAGTTAACTTAATATCTCATATTTATGATTAGTAAAACATAACCATCAGTCAACATCATACTAGCCTTAATACTTTAATATTCATATAATGAATAAATGGCTAGGGATAATTAGAATAGAACTCTTATTTTAATCTAAGGGTTTTACTATCAAGTCACATACTTGATGGCCTTAGTAAGAATTAACCATTCATGTAATTATCATAAAATCAAATGATAATATAATACCTCTTTATTAACAAAATAAGAAAGTCAATACATAATCATAAATGATTGACCTAGTGCATATCACTAACAATCTCCCACTTGCACTAGGCCCAATCAACATCGTATCGAATACCCATGGACCTAGTATGACTCTCATGTTTAGGCTGTGGAAGAGGCTTAGTCAGTGGATCAGTAACATTATCATTTGTTGGTACTCTGTATATCTTGACGTCTCCTCTCTCAATAATTTCTCGAATAAGATAATAATGCCTGAGTATGTGTTTGGATCTCTGATGTGATCTGGGCTCCTTAGCTTGGGCTATAGCTCCATTATTGTCATAATATAAGTTCACTGGATCTGATATACTAGGAACAACACCTAGTCCAGTTATGAACTTCTTAATCCAAACAGCTTCCTTAGCTGCTTCTGAGGCAGCTATGTACTTAGCTTCTGTTGTAGAATCAACAACAGTGTCTTGCTTGGAACTCCTCCAGCTCACTGCACCTCCATTCAAACAAAACACATATCCTGACTGTGATCGAAAATCATCCTTGTCAGTTTGGAAGCTAGCATCTGTGTAACCATTTACAACTAGCTCATCTTCCTGACCATTATACAGTAAAAATGCATCCTTAGTTCTTCTCAAGTACTTAAGGATATTTTTAACTGCTGTCCAGTGACTTTCACCTGGGTCTGATTGGTATCTACTCGTTATGCTTAAGGAATATGAAACATCAGGTCGAGTACACAACATTGCATACATGATAGATCTAATAGCAGAAGCATATGGAATCTTACTTATGCGGTCTCACTCATCTTGTGTCATAGGACACTGAGTCTTGCTGAGACTAATGCCATGTGACATTGGCAAGAATCCTCTCTTGGAATCTTACATATTAAACCTGTTCAATACCTTATCAATATAAGTGCTTTGACTTAGGCCAATAAGCCTTTTAGATCTATCTCTATAGATCTTGATGCCTAATATATAAGCAGCTTCACCTAAGTCTTTCATTGAGAAACAATTCCCTAACCATGATTTAACATTTTGTAAAATAGGGATATCGTTTCCAATGAGTAGTATGTCATCCACATACAACACTAAAAACACAATAGCACTCCCATTAACTTTCTTGTATACACAAGGTTCATCATCATTTTTAATGAAGCCAAATTCTTTGACTGCTTCATCAAAACGAAGATTCCAACTCCGACATGCTTGCTTCAATCCATAAATGGATCTTTGAAGCTTGCATACCTTTCCAGAATTCTCAGGACTAACAAAACCCTCTGGCTGTGTCATGTACACATCCTTAAGTAAATTTCCATTAAGAAATGCTGTTTTGATGTCCATTTGCCATATTTCATAATCATAGTATGCAACTATGGCAAGGAGAATTCGAATAGATTTTAGCATAGCCACTGGTGAAAAGGTTTCATCATAGTCTATACCATGTGTTTGTTTGAAACCTTTTGCAACCAGTCTTGCCTTAAAGGTATGCATATTGCCATCCATGTCGATTTTCTTTTTGAAAACCCATTTGCACCCAATAGTTTTTAAACCATCATTTGGGTCAATCAAGGTCCATACTTGATTATCATACATGGATTGCATTTATGATCTCATGGCTTTAAGCCATTTCTCAGAGTCAGGACTATTTATGGCCTCCTGATAGGATGTGGGCTCATTTTGATCCACTATTAACACATCATAATCACTAGTTATGAGAAATCCATATCTCATGGGGATTTGACGCGTCCTATCAGACCTCCTTGGGCCTTCTAGTACTTGTGCATGCTCAACAACTTCTTGTTGATTCAGCTGCGGTTCCATATCAGGTACAATGCTATTTTATGGGCCTTGAATTTCTTCAAGTTGTACTGTGCTCCTACTGGTTCCTTTGGAAATAAACTCTTTTTCCAAAAATACACCATTTCAAGACACAAACACTTTGTTCTTAGATGCATTGTAGAAGTAATATCCTTTAGTTTCTTTAGGATATCCCATAAAAAAGCATTTGTTAGATTTGGGTGCTAGTTTATCTGAGATTTGACGTTTCACAAAAGCATCACAGCCCCAAATCTTAAGAAAAGATAAACTGGGAGTTTTTCCAGTCCATTTCTTATATGGTGTCTTTTCAACTGCCTTTGATGGAACTCTATTCAAAATGAATGCAGCAGTTTCTAAAGCATATCCCCAAAAAGAGATTGGAAGATTAGATTGACTCATCATAGATCGAACCATATCCAATAGAGTTCGATTTCTATGTTCAGACACACCATTCCATTGTGGTGTACCTGGAGGAGTCAATTATGAAACAATCCCACAATCTCTAAGATGATCTGTAAATTCTTGGTTTAAATATTCACCACCTCGATCAGATCTTAGTGCTTTAATATTTTTACCAAGTTGATTTTGTACTTCATTCTTGAAAATTTTAAACTTTTCAAAATATTCAGATTTATGTTTCATTAGATAGAGATAACCATATCTACTAAAATCATCTGTGAAAGTTATGAAGTATTGAAAACCTCCTCTAGCAGTTGAGCTTAATGGTCCATATACATCAGAATGTATTAGGCCCAATAAGTCATTAGCCCTCTCACTTTGTCCAGTAAAAGGTGTTTTAGTCATTTTTCCAAGTAAACAAGATTCACATGTATCAAATGATTCATAATCAAATGAATTTAAAAGCCCATTTTGGTGTAGCTTTGAAATGCATTTCTCATTTATATGGCCTAAACGACAATGCCAGAGGTAGGTCAAGTTTAAATCATTAGATTTAGACTTCTTTGTATCAACGTTATAGATTGGCATTTCATTAGTGTCTTCGGCATCTAAAACATAAAGTCCACTAGTGCATGGAGCATATCCATAGAAAATGTTATCCTGATAAATACTGCATTTATTATTCTTAATAATAAATTCAAATCCTTTCTTGTCCAAACAAGAAATAGAAATAATATTCCTACATAAAGTAGGTACATAATAATAACTTTCTAAAGATAAAATAAGTCGACTTGGCAAAGGTAACTCATAAGTTCCTACAGCTAAAGCAGCAACTCTTGCTCCATTGCCAACTCGTAGGTACACTTCGCCTCTTGCCAATGATCTACTCCTTTTTAGACCCTGCACATTTGTACAAATGTGAGATCCTGATCTAGTATCTAATACCCAAGACTCAGAAGCAGAAGCAGATAAATTTAATTCTATAACATGAATACCTGAAGAGGTAGTCTCACCACCCTTTTTCTTCTTCAGATCATCCAAATAGAGCTTGCAATTTATTTTCCAATGGCCTGGCTCATTACAGAAAAAACAAATTCCTTCCTTTGCTTTGGGTTCAGCTTTGGATTTGGGCTTGGGCTTTGGCTTGGGCTTCTGAAAGCCTTTAAAGACCTTGCCCTTGCCCTTTCCAACCCTTTTCATCCCCTTTCCCTTATTGACCATGAGAACATCCTTGGTGTTACTCTTGATGTTCTTTTCAGCAGTTTTCAGCATCCCATGCAACTCTGAAACAGTCTTCTCCATACTATGCATATTGAAATTCATAATGAAGCTATCATAAGCTTCAGGCAAAGATTGGAGAATAATATCCACAACCAGTTCTTGTTCAATCTTGAGACCAAGCTTGTCTAAGTGATCAAGATGACCCTTCATCTTGAGAACATGAGGACTGACAGAGCCGCCAGTAGTCAGCTTACAGGAAAGCAATGCCCTGATGGTATTGAACCTTTCAATTCTGGCTTTCTCTTGGAACATTTCCTTGAGATGGCCTATCAGTATAAGCCTCCATTTCCATCAGTTGCTTTTGTAGCTCAGATTCCATACATCCAAGCATGACACAAGTGACATCAGTAGAATCATTGAGATGCTTGGTATAAGCATCCCTTTGTGCTTTAGGAGCATTGGCAGCTGGTTCCTTAGGGATGGGTTGATCAAGGATGTATTCCTTTCTCTCATGCCTAAGAACAATTCTTAGGTTTCTGTACCAGTCAAGAAAATTAGTCCCATTGAGCTTATCCTTTTTAAGGATCAATCGTAGTGACATGGTAGGTGTAGTGTTTGAAGTCATTATATACAACAAATATATGCAAAGTCCATTCAGTATTTTATTAAATATGTATAAGGCATAATAAAAAAAAACTCCAACTAAATTTACTCAAATCAATAAACCTCTAAGTTAATTTTAGAAATTTTAATGGGCCAAGATCCATATTTCACCATACTCTAAGTGAGCTTTGGCTCATGACCTAAAATATGGTTATTTAGGTAGACAACTCTTATCAATTACATCTCATGTAACTCTTGGATGGTATGGGATTTGACATCACATGTCATGGCTAAAAATCCCATCTAATGCCCTAGGTCCAAAACCATTTTGATAACCTAGTTAAGTCAAACCATATCAAACGTTTGGATAGCACCATTATCCAACTTGCCTTCCCTAGATAAATTTATACACCCTGCTTTGGCAGGCTCATAAATAATAATCTAAGGCTTGACAAGTGTTGAACTTATGGAAGGCATTATAATGACTTAATATTAAATGAGGGCTCATCTTTATTTAATCGTATTAAGTTATTGTTATGTTGTATTGCATGGCATCATATGGCATCACATATATGGCATCACATGGCATCGCATACATAACAACAAATAAATAAATGTGACATAGCATGGCCCAAATCTAAGTTGATCTTCATAAGCCAATATGAAGATCAATGGTCAAACCTAGGTAATATTACAATTACAAATTGAGCCTCCAACTTGGATCTCCATCTTCTACCATGGATCTCCGTTTTTGGTTCCTACCTTGGATCTCCATCCTAGGCCTCCAACTTGAATTGCACCATGGGTCTTGATTTACAAAAATTGTTGTAATTTATTCTACACTATTCTAATAAAATAAATACAATAAAACAAAAATGACTCGCAGGCCGTATTTAAAATTACAACCCATAAAAATAAAATCCAATCACATTGGTCTAAGGGCCATGCTATGCACCATGTATAAAACAACAAACATGTATAACATAATAATCTATTTAGTTATTAAATCCAATTATTATGTTAAAAATAAACTAATGTGACAATTCTTTTGGGGTCAAGGGGCAGCGCCCCTGGCGGGGTCCGGGGGCAGCGCCCCAGGTGGTGGTCCCGCTGGCCAGTCAGCGGGTCTGACGGTAAACACTTTACCTTAGCTCTTCGGTGTGTTGCCTTTCAAATTTCTGAACATTAATGAATTTTCGTGATCAAATTACTCTAAAATCAATTTGTTCAAAATAGACAAAAACGCTCAATTAAAACAGCCACCTTAAAACCCTTATTTGCTTCAAGGAAGCAATTAACCAATTTTCATAATCATATTACTGAATTAGTTGTTGCCTAAAAACATCACTTTCTGTAAACATTTTACAGTTTGAGAAATCCGTTCAAAACAGATCAAAAATAATTTTTTTTATTAATTTAAACAGACGCATCCATTAAGAAAACCCTAATTTCTATAATCAAAATTACAGCTTGAACGAATCTGTATCAAACAGATCCATTCTGCATAATCTGTTTAACATTTAAACAGATTGCCCTTAACACATAATCTGTATAATCACAAAATTTCTGTTTCAGATTTAATTAAAAATGATTTTCCTGATCAAAATAGAAAACGTTTTTCCTAATTAAAATAAGAAACAAATATGCTGTTTCAATTAATCATATTGATAAAAACAGAATACATAACAGATTTAAATCCTTAAGTGATTAGGTTTTTGAAAACAGAATTTCTGTTTCATTAAATCATATTAATAAAACATTATTCTTAATTCACTTTTCATAAAAACATCATACAAAATTCGTTTTCATGAAACAACATTCTTAATTCATAAAATCAAAGGCTGCTTTTAGTTTAATCACATTAAACCATTACAAACATTAATCAAATTAATGTTTAATTCCATTTTCAAATAGATTACTAAGAATTGTCATAAAAAAAAAATCAAAACCCCTTTTGATAATTTTGAAACCCTTTTCAAAACGAATCTTAAACCCTAACATATATCACATATACACAGAATCAATTAATCGAATTACAAGTGGCTCTGATACCACTGTTGGGTATCGTGATACAAACGCAGTGGAAAAATTAAAATTTTATCACGTTCCCAAGCCTGGATCCATGTAATTCGACTAATTGATTAAATCTAGGGTTTTTAAGAATCTTACCAAAACGCAGAAGAGGCAAGATTCTCTGAAAGGATGAGAGGAGGTTCATACCGGTGACACCTTACCTCGAGCTTTTTGGCTTGGTTGTTCGGATCAAGACGTCTCCAAAAGGATGCGTCCTCTATAGGTATCCACACGAACAACCCTTCACAAAATGAATTTGAGTGTGTGTGCTAGCAACCTCCTTGACTGTTCACAAATCAAGAACAAAAGGAAAAGCTATGTCTTTGTTTTCTAAAAGGAAAGAAAACGAATTTGGAGGCAAAAACAAGTGTGTGAAACCCTAGAGAATATAACATATTTATAGACTCCAAGTTAGGGTTTCACTTACCAATGACCTTTTGGTAATTTTCCATTTATTATATTCTGATTTTGTTTAAAAACAAATCAAAATAATATCTTATTTATTTATTTAAAATAACATTTATCTTAAATAAATAAATAAATAAATAAAACACTTTAATTATTTATTTCCACAGAGTTTATTTTGGGCTTATTAAACCCATATCCGTTTTGGGCTTGTTCTAAGTGTGTGACCTTGTAGGTTCATATAACATTGGAAGTGGGCCTAAATCTCTATTTAGGCCTACAAGTCATAAGTGGCCTCTAGCAATACATTATGACTACCCAAGTCATGTGAAGTCAATAATCCGACATAACCTAATTACAGTGAATTTTATTGTTCCTTTATCACATGATATCTTAATTGAACATAAGGCATAGAATGTCATCCTTATATAGTTCAATATTATGACTTGATTCCAAGTAGACTGAAAATGATAACTCTTTATCAATTCATTTCAGCATGGCCATGCATTTTCATTCAGTCTATCTCATCAAGGGGCCTTTAGATATCTTTCTCATATTAATGAGGGATAAATTCCTTCTAAATCACTCACATTCCTCATATAACTAATTTTATATCCAACAACATCCTTTTAATTTAGACTGGAACAATTTTTTTAAATATTTATGACGAGGAATTTCCTTTTGATAAAAATTTCTAAAATTAATTTTTAAAACTAATTTTTAAAAAATATTCTAATCTTTTGATAAAAATATTATAGGATGTGGTGTGGATGCCTTTATTACATATTTGCACTTGTGAGTCATTGAATATTTTTTTCTTAAATATTAGTATTTAAATTTGATATTATAGTCTATTATAGGCCGGATATAGCTCCTCGAAAATTGGAAATTGAGAATTTAAATGAATCTTAATTCACCAATATGGTACGTTTGAAGCAAAAGTAAAAAAGGGGCCACAAAGAGAGGAGGTTGATGGAGCACTATGCTCATTTTATTTAAGAGTGGATTGAGAGGTACAATAGTTGTATCAAAGACTCCTCTGAAGGAAAATAAATTTTTTACTTATAATTGATGTTTACTTTCTAATTGCAAATTTCTATGCTAACTTAAGTTTTAATTGTAGATTTTATTCTTCCTGGCATTCCACCTCCGCTACCGAAACTTGTGCAAGCTTGAGAATTTCATGAAGATCCTCCTTAGCCTTTTCCTCCTAATGAGAGTCATGGAGATCCTCCTGAGTCTTCTCCTCCTAATTATTTTATTTATGGAGATTATTCTTAGTATTATACTCCTTGTGCTCTTTTTCATTGAGATTCTTTTAAGTCTCCACAGACATAAGTTGAGCAAGTTCAGGACAAGTTTCATGGAGATCTTTCTAAAACTTCTCCTCCTCATACTCTTCTTGGTAAAGATTCTCCTCGATCATTTACTCTTCATGCACTTATTCTTAGAGATTTTTGTCATCTTTCTTCTCTTTTGCCATAACAGGTTGATGACATTCATCTTTTTTAGCCTTTTTTAAAGCTTTCTCCACTTTCTCCTAATTAAGATTTTCCTTTACCTTTTCATCTTCTTAGAGATTCTTCTCATCTTTCTTCTCCACATGATTTTCTTTCATAGCATGCTTTTGGTCCTTGAGATTTTTATGCTAACTTAAGTTTTAATTACAGTTTTAATTATTTTTCTTAGTATTCCACCTTTGCTATCACAACTTGTGCAAGCTTAGGAGCTTAAAGGAGATCGTCCTTAGCCTTCTCCTTATTCTTCTCTTGGTGGAGATTATTCTTAGTTTTCCACTCTTTGTGCTCTTTGTTAAGTGATGTATATTTGCTTCAACAAATTTTGATTACTTTATTACTTTGTTTTACTTATCTTATCTTATTGTTACATAGATAAGTGATGAGCCATAGTTTGTTATATCATTTATATCTTTGTAATCTATTGTATCTTTATATTTTGAGCTGTAATATAATATCAAATAACAATTACCATAAAAAACATTACATGGTATTAAAGCTCTCGACCATGGCTACCTAAATTCTTCCCGTTTCCACCACCACATCCACAATAACAACATTCACAACTAGTTACACATTTGCCATTAACCTCTCACTATGCAACTATCTTGCATGAAAGACTTAATTTCTTCCTTTTCTTAATTATCATAACATGAACTCTTTAATTGATGGCACACCCGCTCCCTCCATAACTATACCTTCAAGTTCCAACCTAACCCAAACCATTGATAACGTAGAATTTTTACAATGGTTTAAATGTGATAAGCTCCTTTTAACATGGATTTTGTCTTCTTTTTCCAAAGAAGTTTTCTTCTATATTATTGGATGTACTACATCTTTGATGGCATGGCATGCATTAGAAAGTGCTTTTGGTTTTGTATCTTAGAATTGTCAGCTCTAGTTACATGTAGAGCTTCAAGAATTGAAAAAGAATGATATGCCCATTACCCAATATCTTCAAAAGGCCAAAGCCCTTGTTGATGAGTTAACTGCTGCAGGGCAACAAATTTTCGCTATGGAATTTAATGCTATTATTTATTATAATATCGATTTTGAATTTCATCATATTGTTTCTATTTTATATCTTTTTGCTGAACTTGTTTCTTTTTCTAAGTTATACAGTCAGCTGTTATCTCATAAGATTATTCTGTAAAGTTATCAAGCCTTACCCATGGCTAATCTCTTTATTCGACCTCCTCTAATGAATCGCCCACCTTCAATGCATATGTCATCCTATTCTTATCATGGTCTTAATGGAAATAAATGCAAATGCTAAATTTGTGGCTACCATAATCATACAACTGATTAATGTTATAGGCGCTCTGCTCCATGGTCATCCCCTCGCCCACAGGCCAATTTTGCTTCGTCTAATTATTATTCTCCATATCAATTTTATGGTCCTCCCATCTACTATCCTCCACCACTATTTACTGCTCATACGCCATGGGTTCTTGACACTGATGCCGCCCATCACATGATGCCCAATCTTTCCAACATCATCGATCCTCGTGAGTATAAGGGAGGTAACGAAGTTACGCTTGGTAATGGTTAATCATTGTATATTTCTCATACTGGTATGACTTCTTTACCTTCAATAAAAAATACTAACTTACTGGTAAAAGATGTTCTTCATGTACCTCACCTTTCTACACCTTTATTATCAGTTCAAATGCTTACCAGAGATAACAAATGTTCTTTTAAATTTTATCCTTTCTCTTTTTTGGTTAAGGATCTAAAGACCAAGAAAATCCTATTATAAGGGAAGAGTAATGCTGGGTTGTATGAACTCTCTTTTCTCAAGTCGAAGGCCTTTATGCATACTTGTGTTCCTTTTGAAGTTTAGCATGCTAGACTTGGTCACCCTCATTTTCCAGTTATTTCTCACATCATGAAAGAAAATAAACTACCTGTTTCCCAAGCTTCTAGTCTTCTTTCCATTTGTGATTCATGTCATTTAGGTAAAATGGCCAAGTTGCCATTTGCATATGTTGAACATACTAGCTCTCACCCGTTTGACATCATTCACTCAGATGTTTAGGGTTCATCTCCTATCTAGCAATTTAGGGTTTAAATATTTTGTTTTATTTATTGATGACTTTTCTCGTTTCACTTGGCTTTTTCCCATATGTAATAAAAGTGATGATTTTAATATATTTAAGAATTTTGAGTTCTTTTTGATTTGCAATTCAATACAAAAATTAAAGATTTTTATTAATACTGGGGAGGAGAGTATTAAATATTAAATTCTTAATTCAAACAATGTGGCATTGTTCATCGAATTGCTTGCCCATATATGAATGGACAAAATGGACTATTTGAATGAAAAATCCGTCATGTCATTGATACCGGACTTACTCTCTTAGCCCATGCTTCTGTTTCTTTCCATTTTTTATCTTATGCTTTTAATAGTGCAGTCCATGCTATTAATAATATGCCAAATACAGGAATTCAAAATCGCATTCCATATGAATTGATATATCACAACAAACCATACTATTTGGATAATAAAATCTTTGGGTGTGCTATATACCTATATTTAAAACCATTCAACAAACACAAATTTTCATGCTGAAGTAAACAATGTGTTTTCTTAGGTCGATCTCCAAATCATTGTGGCTTTTTTTTATTTAGATATTGATAAAGATAAAGTCTATGTTGTGTGTTATGTCATTTTTAACGAAACTATTTTTCCCCTTTCCTTACATCAGTCTGTTTCTCACTCTTATAAAGTCTCGCACTCATCTTCTCATTGGCTCATGCTACAAGTTCCATTTACTCTCCCCTTGCAATCAGGTATGCTTCATTCTTTTTCTCAGCCTTATTCACTTACAATTTCTCCATTTGATGTGGCTTTATGCTCCATTCCATATAATTCACCTCCATCGTTACCTATTATTCCATTCCATCTTGATTTATCTCTTACCTCGTCCCAGCACCAAATCGTACGATCCAACCTAATTGCATGCTCGAACTCCCCTTGCTTACCTGATTCTTCACTTAGATTGTATTTTATTGTTGATCTTACAACCTATCCACCCTAACCCACTACTTTCGCCTCCTCTTCCAACCTACCTTCTCCTTTCACACCCAATCCTTAACGCACTTATGACATGACATTAAGAACTAGTACCAAGGCCAAATGACATTTACATCTTTTTATTGCAAAAAAAACCCAAACTTAACTACCTTCAACATGAACTGAACACTTTTACTCAAGCTAGTAAATATATTGAATGGTAAAAAGCCATGGAAGATGAGTTTAATGCTTGGATTTCCAATCACACTTAGAATTTAGTTCATAGACCTCCTAATACTAATGTTCTTTCTAAAAAGTAAGTGTACAGGATTTAAACAAATTTAGATGGTGCCAACAAAGCAAGGTTGGTGGCAAAAGGATTTACTTAACAAAAAGGAGTTAACTATAAAGAGACTTTTAGCTCTGTTGTTAAAGCTACAATAATCTGGACTATTCTTACTCTTTCATCCCTTCATAATTGGGAAATTAAGTAGATTGATATCTCTAATGCTTTTCTCCATGGTAATTTTTAAGAGACAATTTATATAACCCAGCCAGTTGGCTTTGAAGATGCCTCTTATCCATGTGCATGGTTCTCTAATCTTGCAGTGTATCTTCATCATGGCTTTGTCTCTTTAAAAGATGATTCATCTCTATTTAGTCTTCACCAATAACATGACAATGTATATATTCTTATCTATGTCGATGATATTATTATCATTGGTTCATCTCCTACCTTAATTTTGTAAGTGATTTCAGCACTTCAACGTGAATTTCCAGTTAAAGATCTTGGACCTCTCAGTTATTTTCTGGGTATTAAAGTTCATTGGTTATCAAAAGGTCTTATGCTCTCTCTGGCTATATAAATGTGAAATATCCTTCATCCTATAAGACTTGTAGAATCTAATAGTTGTCTAACTCCAATGGCAATCTCACCAACCATATCTAAGCATTCGAGTTCTTCGAGTATTGATGATGTTCAATATTGCCAAGTCTTAGGAAAACTTTAATATTTAACTATCACTCATCCAGATATTGCATTTACTATTAACAAGCTTTGTCAGTTCATGTATTCTGCAACTGATGTTCATTGGAAGGCACTAAAGAGACTCCTTTGCTATTTAAAAGGTACTGCTGATTTGGGTCTCTTCTTTAATTTTAATTCTTCTTTGGAAATTAAATGTTATGTTGACAATGACTGGAGTCGGGATTCAGATGACTGTTGCTCAACTAATGGCTTTGGTATTTTCGTTGGCACTTGTCTTACGTTATGGCTTGCCGAGAAATAACCAACAATGGCAAGATCCTCCATTGAAAGTGAATATAAGGCTATTGTAAATGCCACTTCTGAATTTTTATGGATCCATTCTTTGTTATATGACATTGGCTTTGCTCCTTCTAATGGTACTTTATGGTGTGACAACATTGGTACCATCTATCTATCCTCTAATCTGGTATTCCATGCCCGCACTAAACATATAGAATTAGAATACCACTTTGTGCGTGACTAAGTTACAAATGGAACTCTTGCTATTCTAATTATCTTTACTCATGATCAATTGGCTGACATTTTCACCAAGCCTTTATCATTGTCTCTCTTCAGTCAACTTCATTTTCTCCTTCCTCTTCATATGACCAAGGACTTGCAAGGGAATGTTAAGTGAAGTATATTTGCTCTAACAAATTTTTATTACTTTGTTACTCTGTTTTACTTATCTTATCTTGTTATTACGTAAATAAGTGATGAGCTATAGTTTGTTGTATCATTTATATCTTTGTACTCTATTGTATCTATTTATTTTAAGCTGCAATACAATATTAGATAATAATTCTTATACAAAATGTTACAAGCTTTTTCATGGAGATTCTTCTCACCCTCCATCGCCATATGTTAAGCCAGTTAAGGAAAATTTTTGCAGAGATCTTCCTTGACCTTCTTTTCCTCATACTCCTCTTGGTGGAGATTGTCTTAAGGCTTTCACTCCTCATGCTTCTTTTTTTGGAGATTCTTCTCAAATTTCTTTTCCTTTATCACCATAAGTTGATGACATTCATCTTTTTTAGCCTTTTACATACCCTTCTCTATGTGCTCCTGGTGGAGATTTTCCTTAACATTCATTTCCTCTTGGAAATTCTTCTTAGCCTTCTTCTCCATATGCTTCTCTTTCATATTATGCTTATGGTCTTGGAAATTTTTATGCTAACTTAAGTTTTAATCATGGATTTGGTGAAATATATAATTTCACCCCTGAACTTTACTCAATTATTCTGTGTCACCTCCTGACTTTCATTTTGTTCAATTTCACCTCTTAACTTCTATTTTTCACCTATTTAGCTTATATAACTTTTATTTTTCACCAATTTTACCTCTTAATTTCTATTTTTCACATATTGAAGTTCAAGGCGAGTTAAATACATGTGTTTGTTTAGTGTACAAAAAAGGTTAAATAGGTGAAATATAGAAGTTAAGAGGTGAAATTGGATAAAATGAAAGTCAAGAGATGCAATATAATAATTGAATAAAGTTTATAGTTGAAATTGTAGATTTGACCTTGCGGATTTTGTTCTTATTGGCATTCTACTACGCTGCCATAACCTATACAAGCTTAAGAGCTTTATAGAGATCTTCCTTAGCCTTCTCCTCTTCATGCTTCTACTAGTGAAGATTCTTCTCAGTTCTCTACTCTTTGGGCTTTTTTCATGGAGATTCTTCTTAGTCTACATTGCTACAAGTTGAGCAAGTTCTGAATGAATTTTGTGAAAATCTTTCTTAGCCTTTTCCTTCTTATAATTCTCTTAATGGAGATTCTCTTTAGTCTTTAACTCCTTATGCTCCTATTTTTAGAGATGCTTCTTAGCTTTCTTCTCCTTTGTAGCCACAAGTTAATGACATTCATTCATTATAATTATGTTAATGGCTAAACAATTTAATTTATATTAAAGCTAATGAATTAATATGTGAGCTAAAAAAATAAAAAACTTTAATAAATTCTTCTAAAAAAGATAAAAAAGTTAAAATCTTTGAACTATAACAACTATATAATGGAGTACAATTAGTTCATTTATAGTTCCTTCCTCATACACAACTGAGCAATAGTTACTTTTTTTTGGTTTCTTTGCCCTAGAATTTTTCTTTTTTGTTCTCTAGAATTGGACAAATGAAATTGGTTCTATAAAGATATAGTTGATATGAAATTAAAAAAATAAATTTTCTTAGAAATATAACCTACCACATCTAAACCGTAATAAAAACACATTCCTAAAGAGTTTTATAGATGTAGTCGATGTAGTGAATTTGAATTATGTTTAGTATTAGAGGATATTTACTTTTTTTTAAGCTTACTAGTTGATGGCTGGTCATTTGTTAGTGAAGATTTTTCTTATGCAAATCTTTATCATGAATTATTGGGAAGATGTGATTGTTATAGGCATCTTAGAAATGGTAGTTTAAAAAGTAGCTACTTAAATAGTGATTTTGAAAACATCTCAAAGGACATTGGAAAAGATGATGAAAGATTAACTCCATATGTCAGGGTGTATTCTTTTTTTTTTAGTGTAAGGACATTGTTACTTCTAAAGACTGAAAAATATACTGTCGTAATCTTGTACTTATATTTTTTAGAGACATTAGTGTTGATAGTCTGAATAGCTTTGCATGGGACGCTGCCATATTTACAAAACTGCACTTAACTTTTAGTAAGGGGTTAAAAAACTTTAAAGGAGCTAATTGGATTTTAGAGGTATGTCTTATATTTTTTTCATACTAAAAACTAATGTATAAATATTCTAGTTGGAAACTAATCATTTTTTTCAATTTTTTTAGAGGCATTGTCCTTATTAGGTAGACTTTATTAGGTGGATTGGAAGCTGTCCTCATGAAATTTCCCTTTCTTAGAGTTGGGTAGCCTCTTCTATGGTTGATTATTGAATGCTCATCATAATTTGGACTTGAAATAATTTTTTTCAATATTCATGATGAGGTATTTCCTTTTGATGAAAATTTCTTAAAATTAAATTTTAAAATTGATTTTAAAAAATTTTAAAATTTTGATGAAAATATTGTAGGATGTGGTACGGATGCCTTATGATAGATTTGCACTTTTAAGCTAGAAAATATTTTTTTGATTTAGTAGTATTTATTTATGACATCATACTCTATTGTAGGTTGGGTGTAGCTCTTTAAAAATTAGGAATTTAGAAAAATTCTAATTGACCCATATGGTATGTTTGAAGCAAAGTCAAAAAGAGGCCACACAGAGATGAACTTATAGAAATATTATACTTAGTATAATTCAGGAGATGACTAAAACGAGATACAATAGTTGTATAAAATACTTCTCAGAAGTTAAATAAATTTTTTTACTTATTATTTATGTTTAATTTCTATTTGAAATTTTTTATAGTAACTTAAGTTTCAATTGTAGATTTTCTTCTTCCTTACATTCTGCCTCTGTTGCCACAATCGATGCAAGTTTAGAAGATTCATAGAGATCCTTCTTTGTCTTTTCCTCCTTATTAGCTTTATGGAGATTATCCTCACCCTTCGCCTCCTCATGCTTCTCTTAATGGAGATTATCTTTAGTTTTATGCTCTTTGTGCTATTTTTCATGGAGATTATTCTCAGCCTCCACTGCCACAAGTTGAGCAACTTTAGGACAAGTTTAATGGAGTCTTCCTTAACCTTTTATACTTTACACTTTTTTTGGTGGAGATTCTCCTTGGTCTTCTGCTCCTCATGCTCTTAATTCTTGAAGATTTTTCTCATCTTTCTTCTCTTCTACAACCATATGTTAATGAAATTCATCTTTCTTAGCCTTCTCCATGTGCTATTGATGGAAATTTTCCTTCACCTTCTCCTCCTCTTGGAGAATCTTCTCAGCTTTCTTCTCCATAAGCTTTTATTTTATAACACGGTTATGTTCTTGGAGAATTCTATTCTAATTTAAGTTTTAATTACATATTTTATATTTTATAGCATTCTACCCTTGTTGCCACAACTTGTGCGAGCTCAAGAGCTTTATAGAGATCCTCCTCAGCATTTTCCTCCTTGTAAACTTTATGGAGATCCTCCTGAACCTTCTCTTCATTATACTTCTCTTAATGGAGATTCTTCTAAGTTTTTTGCTCCTTGTGCTCCTTTTCATGGAGATTCTTTTTAGCCTCCATTGCCATAATTTGAGCAAGTTCAGTACGAGTTTCATAGAGATCTTCCATAGTCATCTCCTCCTAATACTCCTTTTGGTGGAGATTCCCCTTGGTCTTCAACTCCTCATACTCTTATTTGTAGAGATTCTTCTTAGCTTTATTCTCCTCTATCACCATAAGTTGATGACATTCATTCATTATAATTGTGTAATGAGTGAGCTATTTAATTTACATTGAAGATAATGAATTAATATATAAGTTAAAAAGTGAAAATATTAAGAAATCCTTCCAATAAAGATAAAAATGTTAATATCTGTGAACTGTAATAATTACACAATGGAGTAGAATCAATTCATTTATGGTTTCTTCCTCATAGAAAATTGATTAATGGTCTCTTCTTTTTCTAGTTTCTTTTTCACCCTTAGCTTTTTATTGTTTAGCCTCTAGAACTAAACAAATAAAATTAGTTATATACAGATGTAGTTAATATAAAATTAAAAAAAATAAACACATTACCACATAAAGATACCCTACCACACCCAAACCATCATAATACACATCCCATAATATTTTACAGTAATTTAGTCAATTTGGTGAATGTGAATTATATTTTGGATTAGAAGATAGGCCTACCAATTGATGGTCGACCTCTTATTAGTGAAGATTATTGAGTGGGTTGAAAACATCCTAGAGGATATTGGAGTAGATGATGAAAGATTAATTCCATATGTCAAGCCATATATTCTTTTTAGTATAGGGACATTGCTACTTTTGGAAAATGAGAAATATACTGTCCCAATCTTGTATTTTCATTTTTTAGAGACAATACTACCTGTTGATCTTAGGTTTATTCAATCTCTAAAGTTTTGAATTTAACAATGAATTTGAATATTCTAATGTGTTTATTTAAGTGTGTTTTAGATTTAATTATCAAGGCCCTAACTCATTAAAATGTCAAGCATAGACCTTTACTAAACTCAAGAATCAATTAGGATGTTATTATAACTAAAATAAGTTTAAATGAAGCCTAAAGGAGTCCTTCACAAGCAAGGCTTATACGCTGAAGGCTCAAATGGTCAAAATTGTGACAAAGCCTGAGCCCCTTAAGATTTTCCCTCACGATAGTGAGTAGGCAAATTCAGAAAATGACCACTCTTACAAATTGTGACTAATTGACTCTTTGAGAAGCCGAAGAGCCTAAGCCCCTCATGACTTATGCTCATGATTATGAGCAAATTGTGACTTAGGTTCTTTGTAATGCTTAATAGTTGCCTACAACTATAACAACTGTTTTTTATTCGTCATGACCTAAAGACTACCCTTATGACCATGAGTAACTGTTTTTCTACAAAAAGCTATTTTGCATTTAATGAAACTTCGAGATGATACAGGACAAACTTAATGTCTCCAACAACTATATTTGTGATGCTTAAGTACTTAAACAACCTTTAAATCCTTATTCAAGTGTAAGAAAATTTGATTGAATTTTCTTTCTTAGCATTCAATTGAGCACTCCTATTCTCATATACCTTCTTTGTAATTCATTAACTCTTTTGAGAGTTGGTTGTGTGTTAAAGATAGGCCTTAAACTTAATCTAGTTCTTGGGTTATATTAGAATATAAGTGAGGTTCTTTTATAAAGGAATTGATTTAAGTTTTTCTTTATCAAAATACTTGGATTTATGGTTAGAGCTAAGCCTTGCTCAAAAGCTCATTATTGTAAGGTTTAGAGTTAATCCTTAAACTTTTTTAATCTCAATCTTTATGAATAAGATTGGTGTAGGAATTGAAAATCCTAACTTAGGGATAATTTAGGTGGAGACATAGATTCATTTATGAATCAAACTCCTTAAGTTCTTGTGTGATATCTTCTTATCCTTAATTCTTCTTTAATTTTTATTAATTTTCTTTTAATTTCTCAAAAGCCCTATTTACCCCCTCTAAGGAAATTATAATTGGTATCAGAGCTTAGGTTATAGGTACCTAATTCCTAAAATTCAAGATCATAGGGAGTGAATCTATAAAGTTTTCATCCCTTAGACTTTATTTGATAGTAGTGACTACCTATATTGGAAGTTCAAAATGGAATTGTACTTAGATAGTGATCTCATTAGACTATGGAATGTTATTCTAAAGGGTTAGGAACCACCTAAGATAACTATTGATGGTGTAAAGACAATCCTTGTAAGAAGTTAATGGTCAAATGATAGAAAAAAGAAAACTACAAGAATAAGAAGGCCATAACAATGTTGCTAGCATCTATGTTAAGAGAAAAAGGTGGCAAAGCTCAACTTTGCTAATCCGTAAAAGAACTGTGGAAGACTCTTGAAAATCACTATGAAGGAAATGTTCAAGTAAGAAGCAAAAATGTTCAACTTCACATGTATGAGTATGAAATCTTTAAGATGAAGCCTTAAGAATCAATAACCAAAATGACCAATCACCTCAATACTCTTTTTACTACTATTAAGAAACTTGAAAAACATTTTTCCAAGGAAGAAGTGAATAGTAAGATTCTAAGAATCCTATCTAAGAAGGATTGAGAATCTAGAGTCACTTCAATTGAGGAAGCTTATGACTTCTTAACTCTCTTAATCAATATTCTTATTAGGAAGCTCCTTAAACATAAGCTCACTATAAAGCAAAGTGGAGATGAGAGAGATGAGAAAAAAGAGAAGAAAAAGGTGATTGCATTGAAAGCTATACAAGAAGCAAGTCAAAATGAACACTTAGTGGATTCTAGTAAAGATGGATAATGTGATAGCTATGATCACTAGAGGATTCAAAAAGTTCTTGAAGAGGAAAAGCTTCTCAAGATAAAGAGACAACAAAAGTATAATGGTAAGAAGAACAAAGAGGTTACTTGATATGAATGCAAGAAACTGGGAAACACTAAAAGTGAGTGCCCCAAGCTCAAATTGAAGAACAAATGAGAAAGGATAAGAAGATGGCCTTTAAAGATTCATAAGATGATTCCTTTGAATCAGAAAAGGAAAGGAGCAACAAGAAGTGGCTAACCTTTGCTTCATGGCTCTTGAAGATAAAAATAAGGTACCATATTCTTTTTATGATGATTGTGATGATGATGATAATGATGGTGATGAGAACTTTATTATGAGCAAACTTATGCTTAAATGGAAAAGCTTGCTCCCTAAGAAGAAGCTTTATAAGCATTAGCTATCTAATTTATCTAAGGAATTTAAAAGCTTAAAAAATAAATTTTCTAAACTTGTTGAATCAAATAAAAAGCTAGCAAATGATTTAAAATCTTTTGATTTTTTAGAGGACTAACTCAAGAAAGCTAATAATGAAAATCTTAAGCTTTTTAAAGAGGTACTAGAATTAAAGAATTTCATTTCTAAATTTAAAAGGGAAAAAAGACTTTAGATAGTCTTCTTGACTCTCAAAAATTCTATAGGAATACTCATGGAATTGGATATACAAATGGAATGTCTTCCTCATCATCATCTTACATTAAATTTGTTAAATCTTTATGTGATTCTACTCCCTCTACTTTTACTTCTCTTATAACTTAAGCTTTCAAAGCTAAAAGGCCTCATGTGTCAAATGATAATGGCAAGTCTTACAAGACTTAACCTTCCTTGATGTAAAGGGCTAAGGCATAAGCCAAAAGGCCCTAACCTAGATATGCTTACATGTACACTAAGTAGAATACTCCTAGGCATGCTACACAATCACCTCACAACACATAATGCCATTGTCAAAGTATGCCTCACTCTCTTCCTATGGCATAAAAGACCTTCAGGAAGCCCACACAACCATAACATAAAAGGCATGTCTCACATACTAGGCAATCATATATTCCTAAGGATGGAGGTCATGTCACATTTATAGATAATGCCAAAGGAAAGATAGTAGGCAATAGAGAAATTAATAATCCTCAATCCTTACCAATTCATTATGTATTGCTTATTGATGGTCTTAAGCATAATTTTCTTAGCATTAGTCAATTATATGATATGGAAAATAAAGTCAATTTCTATCCTAAAAATTGCTTTATTAGTAGCCTAGATGAGGACAAAGTATTCTTTAGTGGTAAAAAGGTTGATAATGTCTATGTCATTTACTTGAATAAGGTTGAAAAAAAAGATATTAAATGCTTAATGTTTATTTCCCATGACATATGGACTTGGCATAGAAGATTAGGACATGGAAACTTTGAGCTTTTGGATGACCTTAGTATGCATAAACTTATGGTTTGGCTACCTAAACTCAAGTTCACTAAGGACAAGACTTATAATACTTGTTAAAAGGGAAAACAATCCAAATCTTCCTTTAAGCTCAAGAATGTAGTGTCCACTTCTAGGCCACTTGTACTTATTCCTATGGATTTATTTGGACCAATAAGAGTTGCTAGTTTGGGTGGAATGCACTATGCATATGTCTTGATTGATGATTACTATAGATACACTTGGGTGTGTTTTCTTGCTAATAAGAATGATGCTTTTAAAGCTTTTAAAATTTTTTCAAAAAGAGTTTAAAAAGAAAAAAAGGTTTTTATATTTCCACTATTATAAATGATCATGGAACTAAATTTGAAAATGAATTTTTCAAAACCTTTTGCAATGAAAATGATATTTCACATACTTTTTCTTCTCATAGAATATCTCAACAAAATGGGCTAGTTGAAAGGAAAAATAGGATTTTAGTGGAAATGGCTAAGACTATGCTTCATGAGTATAATTTACATTTGTACTTTTAGGTGGACGCCATTAACACTTCTTGCTATATAGCAAATAGAGTCTTTAAAAGACCCATTTTAGACAGAACTTCTTATGAGCTTTAGAACAATAGAAAACCCAAAATCTCATATCTTAGAGTATTTAGATGCAAGTGCTTTGTATTAAACTTTAAGGAAAATCTTAGGAAATTTGACTCTAAAGTCAATAAAGGAATTTTCCTAGGCTATGCCACCTCTAGCAAAGCATATAGAGTCTTTAACAAAAGAACCTTAGTGGTTGAAGAGTTAATGCATGTTGTATTTGATGAATGTAACCCACTTGATCCTAGAAAGGATTTTGGTAGTGTTGATGATGTTGTAGATAAATTAGTGGATATGAACCTTTAAGAAGAAAATGCTAGCAAATATTTGGAACTAGAAGGTCCTACTAAGAAAGATAGTGAAGAGATGACTCAATCTACCTTGAAGGATGAACTTCCAAAGGAATGGCAATTCAAGAAAGATCATCCTCAAGATCTCATTATTAATGACACTTAAAAGGGGGTAACTACTATATCTCTCTTTAAATCTATCATTAATTTACCCTTCATTTCTCAAATTGAGAACCTAAAAATGTTGATGATACTTAGAATGATAAATTTTGGGTCCTTGCTATGCAAGAAGACTTAAATAAATTTGAGAGAAATAAGGTTTGGCACTTAGTTGTTAGGCCTAAGCATCATCCTATTATAGGCACCAAATAGGTGTTCAGAAATAAGATGAATGAATAAGGTGTCATAACTAGGAAAAAAGCTAGACTAGTAGCTAAAGGTTATAATCAAGAGGAAGACATTGATTATGATGAAACCTTTATCCCCATTGCAATTTTATAAGCTATTAGAATGCTAGTTGCATTTGCATCTTACATGGATTTTAAAATTTTCAAATGGATCTAAAAAGTGCATTTCTAAATTATTTCATTGAAGAGGAAGTTTATATTAAACAATCTTCATGTTTTGAAAATTTTGAGTTTACTAATCATGTGTATAAGCTTTCAAAAGCATTGTATGGATTGAAGCGAGCTCCTAGAGCTTGGTATGAAAGGCTAAGTAACTTTTTACTAGAGAAAGGATTCTTTAAAGGAAAAATTAACACAACTCTTTTCATAAGGAAATCCAAGCATAATTTACTTATTATTCAAATATATATTGATGACATTATCTTTACTGCTACTAATAATTGCTTGTGTAAAGAATTTTCTAAATTAATGCAAGGGGAATTTGAAATGAGCATGATAGTGAGCTCAAGTTCTTACTTAGACTTCAAATCAAGTAATAAAAAGATGGGATCTTTATTAAACCAAATATACAAGGAACTTTCTTAAGAAGTTTGGTTTGGATAGAGCGAAAACAAGCAAGACCCTTATAAGCACCACCACTAAACTCACCAAAGATGAGAATGGGAAATCAGTTGATGAAAAGTGATATAGAGGTATGATCAAATCCCTTCTCTATTTAACTATTAGTAGACCGGATATAATGTTTGCTATATGCTTATGTGCTAGGTTTTAAGCATGTCCTAAAGAGTCTCATTTAAATGCCATTAAGAGAATTCTTGTTTATGACTTTGGTATCCTAGGAGTTCAACCTTTAAATTAGTTAGCTATTTAGATGTTGATTTTATTGGCAGATTGTTAGAGAAGAAAAGCACTTTTGGAACTCATCAATTTTTACGACAATGTTTAGTTTCTTGGTTTAGAAAGAAATAAGTCTCGGTTGCCTTATCTACGGTCGAAGCAGAATATATAGCGACTAGTTGTTATTGCTCACAATTATTATGGAAAATATAATAACTTAGGGACTATGACATATAACTTCATCGCATTCCAATCAAACACAATAATACAAGTGCCATAAACCTTAGCAAAAATCCAATCAACATTCAAGAACTAAGCATATTGATATTAAACATCATTTCTTTAGAGACCATGTTCAATATGGTGATATCTTGTTTGAATTTGTTGGTACTAACAATCAACTTGTTTATATTTTCACCAAACCTCTCAACAAGGAGAGATTAAATTTTATTAAGCATGAACTTAGAATGATAGATGGTTATAGCTTACATTGATGCATGTACTAAGTTTGGTAAATGTTCAATATTCTTGTGACTTTTATTTTTGTTGTTAAACACTCTTTGATAATATTTTTATATGCTTGTTAAGTTCAATGCTTGTATATAGTGCGAAACATATCATGCCTTTCATGAACTTGAGCTACTGATTTGTTTGAACTCATTTAAATTTTAAATTTTTTATTTGGGTATTTTCTCTTGATATTCACATTTTTACTTGAGCCATTATTTTACTTTTCATTAATATTTGGACATTGCTTACTCATTTACTCTCACTTGTTTGACTTGTGAAATTTTATTGTCCATAAGTACCTCTTTTGAATTTCTTTAAATTTTACTAGTTAATAATTATTTATTAAATTTAATTTTATAAATTAATTATTTTAAATTAGTAAAATAAAATTTTGATCAAAATTCTTGTTTACATAATCAATTATGTATGAACATAGGCTTGATTATAGATTTATTCAATTTGCATTCAATATTATTGAATTTGTTATCAATTTTGTTCATAGGGACTAAATAGCAAAGTTTTTTGGATGCAATTGAAAAATTTTTGAAAGTTGAAGGACTACTTTGCATTTTGATCATGAGTAGTTCCAAAAGATGCAACTGCTCATGATTTACTTCTTTTCACCTATCAATGCCCCTCACGAGCGATGCTCACCATTATGACTTGATCTTGAGGAGCATTGTGATAGGTGAGAAGTTACAATTCCTTTGGAATTACAACTCCTCCACTTATTCTAATTCCAAACAGAAACCTATATTCAAACTCTCTTTTAACTTAATTTATGACCTCTTTTTATTCATTTTAACTCTATTTAAACAACCTTTCATTCCCTTCTTCATTCACATTCTCCCCTTTTTACAAATTTGGTTATACTCTCTGTTCTCTACTCCTCTCAATCACCATCTTCGAACTTCTTGCAATTTTTTCTTTCATTCTCACTATGGCTCCCAAAAAGAAGTCCACCTAAAAGGATGTCCCCTTATCTTCCCAACTAATGAGAGCAATGAAAGATCAACCTAGGAAAACTCCACCCCTCTCTTAGTCCTTATCCAAAATTAAGTAAAGGGCACCCCAATTTGCTAAGAGAAAATTCATCCCATTTAGATTCATGTCAAAAGTGGCTTTGGAATCACTTGGTTGTTATGATCAAGTAACATATCTTCTTAAAAGAATTGGTATATTAAATTTTGCTTCGACTCCTTTCATCACTATTCCTTTTCTTGTGATCGAGTTCCTTTCCTCCTTTTACTTAAGAAATCAACACATTAATGAATAAAACCCTTCTTATAATATACAATTCAAGTTAGGGGGAAGGGATCACTTCTTAATAAAAAAAGATTTTGATAATCTCTTTGGGTTCAAACATGAAGGTCTTGAATCCTCTAATACCCTTTGGACCCTTCACTCTTTTTGGATAGGTAGTTGAACCCAACATAGAACCATTCCTTATAGTTTATTCCAAATCATCCTCTCTTACCTCTAAAAGGCTTTGGTATATTCAATCACTTATTCCTTTAATGTTAGAGGTTTAAGTAATGAGGCAATTTCTTTTGATGACTTGTTTCTTTTACATTGTATGCAAGACAATATTGATGTTGCTTTAGGGAGATGGTTGTAGTGGTTGCTTTGGTTGGTGAGTGATAGTGTGAGTGGTGCAATATGCATTAGGGGGATAATGACCAAAATTGCTCAACACTTCTAAATCAACCTTGACTGACTTGAATCCATTCCTTATTCCACTCTTGATGAAAAATTCCTTAAGCACTTTAACTCATTTAAGAAGGTAAACAATCAATGGGTATGGAAGTATAAGGAAGAGGAAGTAAATAAAGAACTTGCTTAAGGTTTAGAGGACATTGAGCAAATAAGAAATCTTGGCCTTAAAGGGATTAGAATAGAGGAAGAATAAGAGACATAACCTTTACATCCTTAAAGGAAAGAGTAAGAGGCCCTTCAATATCTCAAGAAGTGGTTGATGAACCCATGTGGGTTGGTGGACTCTTTGATCACCTCTCCATTATTGAATCCAACTTCAACAATCGCTTTGATCAAGTGGATATAAAACTTGATCACTTTGATAGGAGGATGGATCATGTGGAGTATGACATTCATTACCTTTATGTCTACCGTAACCTACAATATACTTAGCCTCCTCCTTAAGAATTTTAGGCTCCATCTTATAAAGAAACTCAAAAATATGACCAAGATATTAATCCCTCTTCTTAGATGTCCTTTGTAATTTTTTATGTTTCCTTATGTTTTGTTTATGATTGGTTTTTATTTGGTTTTTATTGAGTCTATATTTAGCCTTTTAGTTGATGTTTATCATTGTTCATGTTTATTTCATTGATATTCTTTTGTTTCTTAGTTTTGATTATAAACTACATCCTTTATGTGTTTAATGCAAATTTCCTTTTATTTCTTTTTTTTTGTTTTTATCCACTTATTCTTTTTTATCTTTGACAAAGGGGGAGACATATGTGTGTGTTTCATATAGTCTATATTGCTCGTCTTGCAAATTTTTTAAATATTGTACATGTGTTTGTTATTTTATTGTAATATTCTTTATCACAATTGCAAATGTGTTTAATATTGCAAATGTGTTTGTTACTTTCTTGTAATCTTCTTTAGCATAATTCACAAACAAACACAAATAATTATGCACATACTAAAGGGGAGTTATATCTTGGCATTTTTTACTTATGCATGAATTAATAGGGAACAATATACACCTTATGCAATTCACTTGATTATGCAAAACACATACACTTAAATTACTTATCAAAGTACAAAAAAGGGAGATTATTGATCTTAAGTTTATTCAATATCTAAAGTTTTGAATTTAATAAATAATTTGAATATTATAATATGTTTATTTAAGTGTGTTTTAGATTCAATTGTCAAGGCCTTAGCTCATCAAAATATTACGCATAAACCTCTGGTAAACTTAAGACTCAATTAGGACATTGTTAGAACTAAAATAAGTCTAAATCAAGCTTAAAAGAGTCCATTAATTGGGAACCTTGCTCATAAGCTAAAGGCTCAAAGGGTCAAAATTATGAAAAAGAGCTTGAGCCCCTCATGATCTGTCCTCATGATCGTAAGGAGGCACATTTAAACGGTGACCACCTCATGATCACTTATCCAGATTGTGGCTAATTGCCTCTTTGAGAAGCTATAGAGCTTAAGCCCCTCACAACCTGCCCTTATAATCGTGAGCAGCTCATGACTCAAGCTCCCTATAATGCTCAATGGTCACCTACAATTCTAATGATTACTTTTTTATCTGTTACAACCTAAAGACTGCCCTCACAACCATAAGTAATTATTTTTCTAAAAAAAGCTATTTTGCATTTAATGAAACTTGAAGATGATAAAGGATGAAAATAATGTCTCCAATAGTTACATTTATGATGCTCATGTACTTAAACAACCTCTAAAGCCTTATTCAATTATAAGAAAATTTGGTAGTTGAATTTTCTCTCTTAGCATTCACTTTAGCACTCCTATTCTCATTTACCTTCTTAGTAATTCATTAACTCTTTTGAGAGTTGGTTATGTGTTAAAGATAGGCCTTAAACTTCATTTAATTCTTAGGTTAGATTAGAAGGGAAGTAAGGTTCTTTTCTAAAGGAATTGGTTTAAGTGTTTCTCAATCAAAACACTTGGGTTTGTGTTTAGAGCTAAGCTTTGCTTAAAAGCTCATTATAGAAAGGTTTATATTTAATCCTTAAAACTCTTGTAATATATATCTTTATTAATATGATTGGTATGGGAATTGAAAATCCTAACTTGAGAATAGGTTAGGTGGAGATGTAGATTCATTTGTGAATCAAACTCCTTAAATTCTTGTGTGCTATCTTTTGATCCTTAGTTCTTTTTTAATTTCTATTATTTTTCTTTTAATTTCTTAAAAGCTCTATTCACCCACCCTTTAGGAAAATTAAATTATCATATTTGCAAGGCTAAAATCAAGTCTTGATGAGAGGATAAAAAATGTTAAGGGAGTAAGTTGGATTTTAGAGGTATGTTCTAGACTTTTTTCATGTTAAAAACTAATTTGTAATTATTGTAGTTGGAAACTAATCATTTTTTAGATTTTATTTTGAAGCACAGTTTCCATATTAGGTGGACTTTATTTTATGGATCAGAAGATGTCCTCACAGAATTTCCCTCTTTCTTAGAGTAGGTTAACCTCTTCTATGGTCCATTATTGAATGCTTATCATAATTTGGATTGGGAATAATTTTTTTAAAATATCTATGATAAGGAATTTCATTATGATGAAAATTTTAAAATTAAATTTTAAAATAGATTTTTGTTTTAAAAAAAAGTTCTAACATTATGATAAATATGTTGTAAGATGTGATGTGGTTGCCTTATGAAATATTTGCACTTGCAAGCTAGGGAGTATTTTTTTTTCTTGGATAGTAGTATTAAATTTTGATATCATACCCTTTCATAGGCCAGATGTATCTCTTTGATAATTAGGAATTGAGAATCTAGATAAATCATAATTGACCGAGATGGTACCTCAGAAGCAAAAGTAAAAAGAGGTAACATAGAGAGGAGGTTATTGGAACACTATGCTCAGTATATAAGGGTGGATTGAGTAGAGGTACAATAGTTGTATTATAGACTCCTATGAAGCTAAATAAAAATTTTTACTTATAATTTATGTTTGATTTCTAATTGTAAATTTTTACGCTAACTTAATTTTTAATTACAGATTTTATTCTTTTAGAAATTTCACCTTGGCTGCTGCAACCTATGCAAGCTTAGGAGGTTCATGGACATCCTTCTCAACCTTCTCCTCCTTATGAGCTTCATAGAAATCATCCTACCTTCTTCTCTTCAAACTTCTCTTGGTGGAGATTATTCTTAGTTTTATACTCT
Source organism: Mallotus nudiflorus (assembly GCA_947683625.1). Lineage (NCBI taxonomy): Eukaryota > Viridiplantae > Streptophyta > Magnoliopsida > Malpighiales > Euphorbiaceae > Mallotus > Mallotus nudiflorus. Next base: position 4,606,628 of record CANTUR010000049.1, on the reverse strand, counting down.
CGTGCTCTTTTTCAATGAGATTATTTTAATGCTCCATAGGCACAAGTTGAGCAAGTTTGGGATGAGTTTCATGGAGATCTTCTTTAGCCTTCTCCTAAGAAATGATCATCATAGGCATCAAAGAAATGGTAATTTATAAAAAATAGCTAGTTAAATAGTGAGTTTTAAAACATCCTAAAGGACATTGGAGTAAATGATGAAAGATTAACACCATATGTCAGTGTATTTTTTTTACTATAGGGACATTATTGCTTTCGAACAGTGAAAAGTACATTGTCTCAATCATGTACTTGCATTTTTGAATTTTTGAGATATATTAGTATTGATAGTCTAAATGGTTTTGCATAGGGCACTACCATATTTACAAAACTGCATTCAACTTTTGGTGAGGAGTTAAAAAACTCCAATAAAGCAAATTAGATTTTAGAGGTATATTTGTAGATGGTGGGGTTTAGCGCGTGTCCAAGATTTTAGTAACCACGACACTGTTTAGGCTCAGGGCCTTAGAGAACACACTAACCACTGTCACATAGACATGGCGTGGGGATAAAGAGTTACCACCCAGGGTAATAACTGGAATAAATCAAAAAAGTGGTACTCGATTTTCTAAAAGAAAGCTAACACTACAACCAGGAGATTCTGGATACGAAATACTAACTTCTCTTAGTCTCGTGTTCTTTTAGAATAATTTTATAAACGATTATTTCATCCTCTACTTACATGCAATTTTATTAAACCCTAATTAACATCCATCTAACCCAAAAGGCAATAAGTCAATAAAATTACAAGTAAAAATGCATCAAAAAGGCAATGTCCCTATGTCTAAACTATGTTAATTTTATTTTATAAGTTACCTAAATCTACATTTTATTTACAAGTGAAATGGAATAAAGGTGGGCCTACATTTTATTAATTAGTGAGTCTAAATCTATTTTTTAGTATTTCTAAGATATGGGCTTAAGTTTATTCAATTTTAAAGAAGAATTAAATTGGTGGGTCTAGGTCTAACTTAGTTTTATTAAGTGATATGTAGGCCTAGGTCTATTTATTTTAAAAGAAATGCAATTAAGTGGGTTGAGCTAAGTTTAGACAAATTTTCATTAACTAAGTGGGCCTAAAATCTAATTAACCTAATGGGCCTAAATTGATTTTAATTATTTAAAAACCTAAATCATTTTTTTAAGCCTATTTATTAAGTGGGTTAGACCTAAACGTGGGCTTAGGGCCCAAAAGGATAAAAGCATAAAAAAATAAGCCCAAAACAAATAAAACACAAAAAATGGATCAAATAAACATTATAGTGATTTCCTAAAAAAACCTTAAATTAATTACGTGCAAACCCTAATTTAAGCTACTGCCACCATTAATTTTAATTGATTTTTTACCCAATCGAACCTAATTACTAATTAATTTTAAAGTACAGAAAATTAAATTTTTACTATTCCCACTACTAGGGCTATTACAAACTACATACAAAATTAAAATTAAATGATTATACACCCAAAAATTAAAATAACTACATAGAACACCAAAAATGGAAAAATAAAAAATTCTAAATCCTACTGGAAAACAACACAGGTTCTTCCATGGCATTCCATGGACTTTCTGCTCAATTTAAATATAGGCAATATCCTCCTCAATTCACATGCAAATATCAAAACAAAAAAAGTAATCAAGTTAGTAGTGAAATCAAATAATCAAAACAATAACTAAAAATAAAAGAAAAATCATAAACCGAAAATAATTGGAAAAGAGTAAAAATGAAATAGAAAATAACACTGTAGATTTAGATGCTGTACAAATGCCCTTTTTGAACCCCTCAGATTGGATTATCACCATTGAAATTAAAGTATTGTTGATTCTGGACTAGGATTTGATTGCTTTCGAAAACTTCATTATCCAAAATTAGGGTTTTTTGTGCTCGCAATCTTTTTATTTTTTTTTCTCGCTGTGTCTTTATGTGCCTCTAAAAAAAAATCCTCTCCCCCCCCCTAAAAAAAAAGTAAGTCCTCCCACACGCATTCAGACTCTGCTTTTTTAAAGCAGAGTCTATGCGTACTGGCTTCCTCCAAAGGAGGAACAAACTCATCTCTTAAAAAATAACTTGATAAGAATTTTGATTTTTAAAGCATTTTGAAAGCGTTGAAATTTTCGTCAAATAATAATAAAGAGAAAATTAAATTTTCAACCAATCAAAAAGCTGAAAAATCGATAAAAATACGCGAAAAAATAAACTTTTATAAGTCAGAATTGTGCAATGCCGATCGACATTAAATGCCAACTCCCTTTTTTAATTACCAAAAGACCCCTGAAAAATTGACTTATTTGCAATCAAACGCTAAAAAATGTTGCAATTTAGTCCTTAAAGTCCATAAAATCGACAGTCAAGTTCAATTTTTGAATGAATTTCATCATAGGGGTTTATGTCTTAATTGTGCACAATTGCATCCTGAAATTGAGTGCTTACAATATTCTACATTTTTTCATGACAAAAACTAATTTTTAATTATTGTAGTTGGAAAATAATTATTTTTTTTGATTTTTTCGGAATGCATTGTCCATATTAAGCGAAATTTATTAGGTTGATCAAAAGCTATCCCCATGGAATTTCCCACTTTTCTCAGAGTTGGGTTGCCTCTTCTACTATCCGTTATTGAATACTCAATGTAATTTGGTCTGGGAATAATTTTTTTAAGCATCCATGATGAGGTATTTTCTTTTGATGAAATTTTTTTAAAATTGATTATTTTAAAAATATTCAAAAATTTTGATGAATATGTTGTAGGATGTGGTGTAGATGCTTTATAGTGGATTACCACTTATGAGGCAAGGAATAATTTTTTGTCAAATAGAAGTATTTGATTTTTGTGTCATACTCTATCAAAGGCTAGGTATAGGTCATTAACAATTGGAAATTGAGAATTTATATGAATTCCAATTGACCAAGATGGTACATCTGAAGTAAAAGTAAAAAAAAAAATGCCACATAGAGAGGAGGTTATTATAGCACTTTGCTCATTATATTCAGGAGTAAATTAAACAGAGGTACAATAGTTGTATCAGAGTCTCCTTATAAGGTAGCTAAAATTTTTTAGGGAAAGTACGAAAAACCACCCTGTGGTTTCACGATTTTAGAATTTTAGGTATGTGTTTCATTTTGTGAAAATTTAGGTCCTGTGTTTGTCATCGTTTGACAATTTCTAGTATACAAGCCTAATGCTGTTAAATGAGTCTGACACATTATATGACCCAACTAAAAACAATTAAGGGGAAGTATGAAAAATCACCTTATAATTTTAATGTTTTGCAATTTTAAGTATGTGTTTCACTTTTTATGGCAATTTGGATCCTATATTTGTTGTCGTTTGATGATTTTTAGTATATGTGTTTCATTCATTTAATGGTGTTAGCCTCATATACTAGAAATTGTCAAACAATGAAAATATAGGACCCAGATTGTCATAAAATGAAATACATACTTAAAACTCAAAAATTATGAAACCACATAGTGGTTTTTCATACTTTTCCCAAAATTTTTACTTGTTATTAATGTTTAATTTCTATTTGAAATTTTCTTTGCTAATTTAAGTTTGAATTGCAGATTTTATTCTTCTTATCATTCCACCTATATTGTGTAACTTGTGCAACCTTAAAGCTTTATGAAGATCCTCCTCAACCTTCTCCCTCCTCATGAACATTATAGAGATTATCCTCAGCCTACGTCTCCTTATGCTTCTCTTGGTAGAGATTATTCTCAGTTTTCTACTCCTTGTGCTCTTTTTCATGGAGATTCTTCTCAGCCTCCACTACCATAAGTTGAGTCACTTTATATCAGTTTAATGGAGATCTTACTCAGCCTTCTCCACCTCACACTCCTCTTAATGGAATCTTTTACTCCTCATGCTCTTATTGTTGGAGACTATTTTCAACTTTCTTCTCCTCTACAACCATAAGTTAATAATGTTCATTCATTAAAATTGCGTAATGAGTGAGAAATTTAATTCACATTGAAGCTAATGATTAATATGGGAGTTAAGAAATAAAAATATTAAGAAATCCTAAAAAAAAAGATGAAAATGTTAACATATGTGTAGACAGAGGGGTTTAGTGCACGTCCAAGATTTTAGCAACCGCGACACTGTTTGAGTGTAGGGCTCTATAGAACATAGTACTATATCACAAAGACATAGTGTGGAGATGAGGAGTTGCCACCCTGGATAATAACTGGGACAAATTAAAAGCGGTGGTACTCCATTCTCTAAAAGAAAGCTAGCACCACAACTAAGAGATTTTGGATATGGAATACTAACTTCTTTCAGTCTCATGCTCATTTCAAATTACTTTATGAATTATTATCTTATCCTCTATTTTCATTCAATTTCATATAAACCCTTATTTAAAGAATTAACCCTAGGCAAACTAGTCATGAAAAAAACATGTAAATAATGCATTCTTTTAAGTTCATAATACCTTAGTTAGTCTAATATACATTGATTTTAATTAAATGGGCTAAATCTACATGTTTTAATTTACAAGTGATCCTAAAGATTAATGGGCCTAATTCCTATTTTAATTAATTAAGTGAACCTAAGTCTATTTATTTTAATTCTAAAAATGAATCTAAATCTAAAAATTATGAAGTATTTAAATTACTGGACCTAATTCTACATGTTTTAAGTCAAAGGTAATCTTAAATCTACAAGTTATGGAAAATAATTTATTTTAATAGGCTAAGTATAAATTAATTAAATTAAACTAAAGTGGACCTATATCTAATTAACTAAATGGGTCTGAGTTACCTCTAACCTAAAATCTAATTAATTATGGGAATAAAATCAATTTTAATTAATTAAACCTAGTCCTAATTAAATTAGTGAACCTATTAAAGAAAAGGTGAATCTAATTATTAAACCTAAAAAAACCTAAAATCATGAACTTAAGGAAAACACGACAAAATATAATATAAATATCATAAAAATTAACAAATCAAATAAAATAATTGTACAAACAATTAATTAAAATGCATAAGTAAAAAAGAATAAAAAAAATAAAGATAATAAACTAAACTATATAATAAATAAAACTACATTAATCATGCATTCAATAATAACTAACCCTAATTAAATTATATACAACTTAAATTTACTACAACAATTATTAATTTTAATCAAAGCTTTAATTATTAAAACACACAACATACATAGGATTTCATTATCCCACTATTAAGGTTATTACAATAATCTATTAAAATTAAATTAAAATAATAATACAACCTATAAAACAAAATAAACACAAAAACAACACAAAGACATAGATAAATAAATAAATAAGGAATCTAAAAAAACTATATAGAATTTTAGAGGGTTTTAATCCATAACATTCCATGAATCTTTATAGGTTTTGTTCTTCACAGTAAAATCATCAGGTAACTCCTTCTGAAATTACAAACACAAACACATAAAACAAAATAAACAATGATTAGTAATTAAAGTATAAAAATTAAATAAAACCAAAATAATCAAATAAAATAAATAGGAGAGGGTAGAAAAAGAGATTATTTGATTGATGCAATATTGATTTGCTCCTCAGAGTGATATAAATCATCCTTGTTTCTTTGATGCTTGATTTTCTCTTCCCAAAAGTTCTACTACTTCTTTTTAAAAAACAGTACATCAAAATAATTTTTTTTTTGTGTCTCTTCTCTCCTTTGTAAAAGCTCCTTTTTTTAGAGTTTAAAAGCTCATTTTTTAGAGTTTAAATCTGCGTCCCCCTCCAAAAAAGATAAGAAGAAGCTTCCCTTTACATGAGAGTTGAGCTGAGTTTATATAGAAAATGCTAGCTAAAGGTCATGCATCTCACTCTAACTTCTCCCATTAAAAGAGATAAAATTTAGGTTTAATAAGGATTTTTAACTTCCTAAAAAATTCATATAAATCCTAGAAAGGGTATTTATCACATCATTTGACCAATTAAAAATCAGAAAATAATTTTTTTATTACTAAAAAAATTAAAAAACATAGAGAGAACACAACCAGAACAACATAATCCTGATCAAGATTATATAATTCTGATTAGAATTATGTAATTTCGGTAAGAATTATGTAATTTTGATCGGTTTTATGTAATTTTGATGGAATTATGTAATTCCAATCTTTTTTTTACTTTAATTTATAGAAAGACCCCTAAAAGAAATAAAATTTTACAAATTAAATCCTTAAAAAAACCAATTAAGTTCTTTTGAAAATACGTTTAAGCTTTGAGGTTTTAAACTTCAATTATTGAAGATTTATTTATAATATTTTCATCATTGGAGTCCTCTATCGCATCCACACTCTATCATCCTGAAATTGGGTGCTTACAGTTGTCCCCCTTTGTCATTGTTTGCTTGAGAAATTATGGCAAAGTAAACAAACACACAATTTCTTAAAAATAAAAAGTTTAGATACTTGCCTGTGCACCTTGAGGCTTTTCCCTATAAGTGATCGTCGATTTATGATGAATGCTTATTTTGTTATGTAACATCAAGCAGAATGCTAAAGCCACTATATAGCATTTAGTAAATTTCACTATAATCCCCATGAGACATCTAGTGAAAAATGATTTGAGAATATGCTATAACTCCTATGGAACATCTAACGACAAGATTTAAAAATACCTTGTACATCAGATGTATAGTGTTGATATGAGAATACACTAGACTTTGACGTATTGTGATGACTTGAAAATACACTATACTCAAATGTATAGTATTGATTTGAAAATACACTATATTAGGACGTATAATGTTGATTTGAAAATGCACTATTTTCAGATGTATAGTGTTGATTTGAAAATGCACTATACTCGGACGTATAGTGTTGAATTGAAAAGACACTATACTCAGATGTATAATGTTGATTTGAAAATACATTATACTTGGACATATAATGTTGATTTGAAAATGCTCTATACTCGGATGTATAGTGTTGATTTGAAAATATACTATACTTGAATGTATAATGTTGATTTGAAAGTACACTATACTCGAATGTATAATATTGATTTGAAAATGCACTATACTTGGACGTATAGTGTTGATTTGAAAATACACTATACTCGGACGTATAATATGGTTTTGAAAATACACTATAATTGGACATATGATGCTGATTTGAAAAGACACTATACTCAGATGTATAGTGTTGATTTGAAAATACACTATACTCAGACGTGTAATGTTGATTTGAAAAGACACTATGCTCAAACGTATAATGTTGATTTAGAAAATACACTACACTCAGATGTATAGTGTTAATTTAAAAATGCACTATACTTTGACGTATAATGTTAATTTGAATAGGCATTATAGTCGGACGTATAATGTTGATTTGAAAAGACACTACACTTGAACATATAATGTTGATTTGAAAATGCACTATACTCGAATGCAGAATGTTGATTTGAAGAGACACTATACTCGGACGTATAGTGTTGATTTGAAAAATACACTATACTCTGATGTATAATGTTGATTTGAAAATACACTGTACAAGAACGTATGATGTTGATTTGAAAAGACACTATAGTCGAAAGTATAATGTTGATTTGAAAAGATATTATACTCGGACGTATAGTGCTGATTTGAAAATACACTATACTTGGACGTATAGTGTTGATTTGAAAATACACTATACTTGAACATATAGTGTTGACTTGAAAAGACACTATACTCGAATGTATAATGTTGATTTGAAAATACCCTATACTCAGATGTATAGTGCTGATTTGAAAATACACTATACTCGGACGTATAATGTTGATTTGAAAATACATTATACTTAGATGTATAATGTTGGCTTGAAAAGACACTATACTCAGATGTGTAGTGTTGGTTTGAAAATACACTATACTTAAATGTATAATGTTGATTTGAAAAGACACTATACTCAGATGTATAGAGTTGATTTGAAAATGCAGTATACTTGAACATAAAGTGTTGATTTGAAAAGACACTATACTCAGACATATAGTGTTGATAACTTTTCTGCTGACAATTTAATAATTCATTAAATTATTAAATATTTCACAGTTTTTTTAAACTTCCTAGTTAAATTGCAATTTAGGACTAAATTGCAAAAAAAAATTATTGGACTTAAATGTAAACAAAGCTGAAGCACTAAAGTGGACATTTGCCACTTTAATATAAACCTTCTTTTTTTCTTCCTTTTATCAATCCATCTCTTTCACTTTTCCTAACCTTTTCATTCCTTTGCTTTTCTCTTTTTTTTTTTCATTTTCACTTGATTTTTAAATCTTCTTTCTTTAATTGTTCCTTCACTTGACACCCAATTTTAAATCTATCTAATTCTATGGCTCACCCACAACATAGACTATGTGGAAAAAACCCTAAACAATTAGATCTAATAATTTTGCATATACATCTTCCTCAAAATAATCTAGGACTCAATAAAGGGGAAGATGTGCTCCCTTTGACTCATTTACACCCCCATAGATGCTCCCAAGCCGGAGATGAGGTAAATTTTCTTCCTTTGTCTTTGATTATGTAGAAAAATATATTCCTATGAATATGTAAATTAACCTGTTCATCCATGAAATTATAGGATATTTGCTATATTGATCAAATAAAATTACACGAAATTATTAACTTGAAAATAAAATTTTGCAAAATTGATGTTGGTATGTCACAGATGACCATCAGAATTCCAGTCAGACCTCTGGATTTCTGGTAAAAAAATCTACATTCCTAATTGGAATTCTACATTTTTGATAAAAAATCTAGAAATTTAATAGGTATTCTAGATTTTTGATAAGAAACCTAGTCTTTTGATCGGATTTAACCTAAATTTTTTAAATAAATAAATAAAAAACAATAATAATGATAAAATTTAGATAAAAGTTAAGAGTTTATAAAGAGAAAATAATCCTATCATTTTCTAAATTTTATTCAGAAACCACTAAAGTTCTTGGGTTCCTTTTATATGGTTCGAGAATTATTTCACGATTTAGCTGGAGAGGTAGTACAACACATCTAGGCATCTGGCTTTAGACGCTTCATTGCTACTTTACCGACTGCTCAAGGTAGATCAGACCACTATTCACTTTTTGCTTTCATTGAGAGGTGGATGGATTCCACTCACACCTTTCACACACGAGTGGGTGAGCTGATTATTTATCTTATGAGCTTCTTTGCCATCACTAGGATTACCTTTAGAGGTGCCCCAGTTCCTTTTGATATCAACTACTACAACCTTCCAGAAGATGCTAGGAGTTGTTATGTTTGTGACTTGCTCAGGTTCATTCTAACATAGAAAAATTGGAAAAATGTGTTCTTTCTTCTCTCATTCAAGGTTTTAGGAGGTTACCCACCACTACACCTCGTTAGATCCTTCAAAAGATGAGATGTTTCTTATTGATACTGTTAGGCACTGCCCTCTTCTGTAAGATTGGTCATGAGGTCAGCATTGCTCTTATTGGTTCGCTTCAAGACCTTGCTAGAGTCATTGCCTTTGATTGGGGATTTGTAGCTCTTGCCTATCTTTACTATAGATTGGATACTGTTTATAGAGGTGCTGTGATGATGTGTAGCTTCTGGCATCTCCTACATGTTTGTCTTCCACCCTTTTTACTTTTCTTATTTTTATAACCTCTTATTTTTATCTTAACTATTTCCTCTCTTTCAGATCTAGGGCATTAAGATTGCGGTGATCTTAGGCTTTAGTGCCATTAGCTTTGACATGAGTCTTCCTTTGATGTAGAGATGGGGTTCTACTTATCTAGCTAGCATCAAGCATGATTTGCAAACTTACCAGGACTAGCTGAACTCCTTAAAGTGGGACTTGGTAAGATAAATATAATTTTTAATATTTCATAAATTGTAAAAGTTAAATAAATTTAACTAAATGAATTTGCAGGTAAAATCAGATTGGCCGGTTGGTGCTGAAGACATTTAGTGATATGATTTTATGACTGTAGTTGTGAGGCTTGGGACTATGAAAATTTTGCTTCCTGGTTACGATTGCTAGATGTGGTATCTTGGTAAATGTGTCTATCATTGGCACATAGGACCTTCCAGAAGGCGTGTTCATTCTTCTATTCCCTCTTTGATATTGTGGAGCTATAACATGACTGGTCCTGAGCTTAGAGTAGCTTTTAAGGGATATGACGCTTTGACTCTGCTCAAGCGTTCTCGTCACTATTAGGAGTATATTCGGGGAGAATCTCTTAAAGCAGGTTCCTACAGACCCAGTTGAGGTATGCTTTTTGTTACCATTTACTTCATCTCTTTTAACAATAGAAATGATTTTTACTTTTTTTGTACAGGTTGAATAAGCCACTAATGTTGCTATGGAGGAGGAGACTAAGGGTGACACTGAGAGGACTGAGCATGAGGTTGAGCATACTCAACACATTGAAGCTGCTCGAGGTGATACTTCCTTGAGTATGATTTTGGGTCATATTCCACTACTTGATAAGTCCATTTACTACTGGGCTCCTGTGGTACAAACTCTCACTGAGTAGCATATGAATTTTGATGTATTGATTCCTAGTTTTTCTCCTCTTGATGCTTCACATGAAAGTGCAATTTGCATTTTCAATCCTGTACAGACTAATACTTATTGCTGAATTAGTAAACTTTATTTTATAGGTCCCTCAGACATAGGTAGAGTATTTGTATAGACTTGCCTCATCCTAGAAAATATTTACCATGCATATCATAGATAATTGGAGAGTTAGTATTTACAACAAGTATGCAAATGTGTGCATGTTATGTTTGATATGCATGATTTTAACTGTTCCTAATGCAATAGAGTTATGCTGGGGATTTAGAGCATGAGAATGAGAGGCTTCGCTGATAGCTTGATGGTCTAGGTTTCGATGATCATAGCATTGGGACCTCTATGCCCCCAGATCAGAGCAACGATCCACTTAGAGGGTGGGGTCCTTGGCCAGACTCTGGAGATCAGGATGACTGATTTTTTATTTTTAGTACTTGTACTTACATGACCGTACTTTGACTTCCTTTTTCACTTTGAACTGCTTTACCTTTTCTAATTGGATTATGGACTTTTCATTTTGGATCAAACCCTAAAAAAATTATTTATTTATTTTTTTAATCCTAATAAAAATCTACAAATCCGATCAATATTCTGGATTTTTGATCAGATTTCTAGAATTCTGATCAAAATTCTGGATTTCTGATAAAAAATTCAGCTCTAGTTCTTTAATTTGTTTTGTTCTAATTACTGATTTGAATTTGATATAAAAACATTAGGCAAAGAAAGTCCTAATCCCATCCAAGTTAACCTTTATGCCCATATAAAGGACTTATAAGAGGATTGTCTTCCATTTTTCTCTTTTTATTTACTTTTTGCATGACACAAACCATCCTTAATTTGATGAAGAAATTTTTCAAAAGCTTTAATGGAGACGATTTGAGCAGACTGCTACCCTTCCATGCTAAATCCTTGAAATTTTTTCAACATCTTAAAATAGACAACAATTTTCTATATGCCACTGCCACCTTTTAGGATGTTAATGACCATGTGCTCAGATTCAATGGACAAGAGCTGTGTCCATTAATTAAAGAGTTTGCTGCTATTCTCGGATGTGTAGTGGACTCAACTACTATAATTGCTCTCCTTGATCTTGAGATGCAGTTTCCTAGTAGACTGGTGGCATTCTTTGATATGCCTCCAGATGGCATCTATATGTACGCACATAACCTTAGGATTATCAGTCATTCTTCTCTGATTACTTCTTATGAGACTAGGGATAAGAACAATGCTGCCTAGATTAAAACTATCTCTTTATGCTTATATGCCCAATTTCTACTAGTGGTTTCTCATGGAGATGCTGAAATAAGGATTGTCAGTATACTAGAACAAGTGGAAGCTAGAGCTAATCCTGTGCTTGTCATACTTGCTGAAACTATCATTGGTTTGGATAATTTCAAAATTCAGAACCAATTCTCAGGTAGTTTGCTTCTCCTTTTGGTATGTAACATTTTTTTAGATTTGGTTATAGGAGAAATTGAGTCTCCTTAATGCCCCCACTAATGCTTTGACTTATCAACCTCATTATCTATAGTTTTATCGATTGAAGATGAAGGATAAGCACACTATAAATTAATGGATTGGTTGGATAAAAGGCATTGTAGATACTGAGATTACATAGGTTTGTCCTTGGTGGAGGTTGAAGTTTATAATATGACTGTGTTCCTGTTCTTAGATTACCTTTTTGACCTTCTTTTGCCCTTCACGCCTTTATTGTCAGTATGGTCACTTACAATTCATTGTCACCATTATATCTACCTTTAAAGGCTTCCCTCTAAGATAAGATTTTCTAGACAATGTGAAGAACTTGTGGCCTCACAATGCATTAATGCAAAACACGCACTTGAATGCTGATATGACTATTGTTGAAAATTACAAGGCTTGGGTTATCATGTAAGCTATAGAGCCACCAGGATTTGCTAAGTACAAGAGGATTCAAGTATTACTGGATGAGTCACAAAAGAAGAAACAAAAACATAACTAGAATAGTGATCTTATAAGTCTGGTTTTTTAGGCTCTCATGTTTTATTTTTTCTTTAAGTCCTTATGCTTTATAATAAAGATATAATATACAATATTCAAACAAAATTTTATTTCAATTTGATTCATTAATTAGGGCCAAAATGAGTATATTTATTACATCACATGACATAACTTATGTTATTAGCTAGTCCTTTCGAATTTTCCAACTGAACATTTTTCTCTCACTTTTATTTCCTTAATTTTTGCTTGACCTACCCTTTGCGAGTTTTTTAATAAGTGGGATCGCCTCTTTTATTTTACTCCCTAATTTTTTCCTGCTAGCCTTTTATGGGTTTTTTGAACAACGAGAATGTCCTAATTTTTGCTTGATTAGCCTTTTTCGGTTTTCTAGCTAGTGGACTTTTATTTCCTTTTACTAATTTTTTTAAAGATAGTATTTCTTGAGGCAATATAGGTTGATTGGCTCAGTGAACTCATTCTTTTATAGATATGATATCTTTATAGCCCCCTTAGGTAGAATCATCTTGATTAAATACCGTCCTTCCCAATTTGGTATGAATTTTCCTCTTGGATCAAACACTATTGCCCTTGACGGCTTTAGTACCATATCTCCAACCTTTATCTTTCCATGTTTAACCTTCTTGTTAAAGGCTCTTGCTATCCTTCTCTAGTGAATCTGAGTTTAAAATAAAGCATCCATCATTTTCTCATCTCGAGATATGAGGTGGTCGTATCTCTTTTGTATCCATTCACTTTCAGGGGCTTTTGTGTCCATAACAACCTGAAAGATTTGATTTCTATCTCTATAGGCAAAATTACTTCACAACCATATACTAATGAGAATGGTGTCTGTCCTATACCAATGCGCATCATAGTTCTATATCCCCATAAGTCAAAAGGGAGATACTCAGACCAATTTTTGTATATTTTCATAATCTTAGAGAGGATTCTCTTCACATTCTTATTAGCTACTTCAACTGCACCATTAGCCTGAGGTTGATAAGGTGAGGATTTATAATGCTCAATATTATATCTTTGTAGCAACTCAGCTGTCTTTGCTTGAAACTGAATACCATTGTCCGTCATAATATGATGTGGGATCCCATATCTGCAAATGAGATTCTTCTCAATGAAGTTTTCCATCTATCTAGCCTTTAAAGTACTAAAGGATTATGCTTATATCCATATAGAGAAATAGTCAATTACCACTACTATATATTTATGCCCATTTGAGGTAGTTGGTCTTATCTCTCCTATTATATCTATCTATCCCCCATGCTACAAAGGGCCATGGAGACATTAAACTATTTAACACTATAGGGGGGAGACGATTAAGATTCCCATGTAGTTGGCACTAATGACATTGTCTCACTATTTAGATACAATCTTTTTCCATACTCATCGAATAGTACCCTTGTCAAATTATTTTCTTTACCAAAATCATCCCATTTATATGAGATCCATAAACCCCTGCATGAATCTCTCTCATCACTTATTCTGCTTTGTCCTTCTTGAGACATCTCAGTTGCATTGCATTCAACATTCTTCTGTATAATACCCCATTATGACTTGCATAATGGGGTGCAAGAATACAAAGAGCATATTTTTCTTTTAAGGTCACTTCATCTAGGTACTTCCTTTCCTCAATGAATCTCTAGATGTTATAAAACCATGGCTTTTCTTCTGGCCCTATCTAAATACTCATAACTTATTCTCCACCATAACATGGAGCTTCTGTTTTCATTATTACCTAAGGCTTCATTATCAACCCAGTCAATTTATCCAATATTGAAGAAAGTGTTGCTAAGGCATTTGCCATTTGATTCTCATCTCTTCGTAAATGTATAAAAAGACATTTAGTAAAATTTCTCATTAACGTCTTCAAATAGCAAATGTAAGGTTTTAACCTCTCTTCTTTTACTTCCCACTCCTTATTAGCTTGACTAATAACTAATAGGGAATCTCCATAAACTAGTAGGTTTTTAGCTCCAACTGCTAGAGCTGCTTCTACCCCATAGATACATGCCTCATATTCAGCCATGCTGTTAGTAACTTTAAAGTCTAATTTCTTAGCAATTGGGATGATTTTTGCAGCTGGCGTGAGAAGAATTACTCCCAATCCCGCTGCTCCATTGTTCACAGCTCCATCAAAATAAAGCTTCCATTTATGTTGTTCTATTACTGCTAAGTTCTCATTTGGAAACTCTAAATTCCATTACTCATTTCCTTCGACTATATTCTGTGCCAGAAATTCTGCTACTCCTCTTCCTTTAATGACCTTAGTAGTGATGTACTCTATATCAAACTCGGTAAGAAGTACCAACCATTGAGGCATCTTTTTAGTTAAAGCTCGTGCTTGAAACAAGTACCTTAAAGGATTTATCTTTGAAACGACTTGTAGTTTATAAGACTGGAAATAATGCCTTAGCTTCCTTGTAGCCTATATCATAATCAAACATGTCTTCTCCGTAAGATCATATTTTTCTTCATATAGTAGGAACTTTTTACTAAGATTATACACTGCATGCTCTACCCCTTATGGTCCTTTTTTCACTAACATTACCTCCATTGCTTTTTTCTCTAAAGCTAAAAATAAGATTAAGAGTTTATCTAGTCTTAGTGGTCTAAACAAACGACGATTAGTAAGGTATTGTTTAATCTTATCAAAGGCTTTTTGACATTCTTCATTCCATTCCACCAATTGATTCTTCCTTAAGACCTCAAAGATTAGATCACAAACCATAGTTAGTTTTGCAATAAACCTGCTAATGTATTGTAGTTTCCTAATAAACCCTCATAATTCTTTCTCTATTTTTGGTGTTGGCATCTCTTGGATGGTTTTGATCTTGTCTGGATTGACTTCTATTCCTCTATTATTGACTATGTACCCCAACAACTTTCTAGAAGTAATGCTAAAAATGCATTTCTTCTGATTAAGCCTTAGGTTGTATCTTTCTATTCTTGCTAGAAACTTATCCAAAGCCTTAAAATGTCCTTCTCTTTTTTTTGACTTAACCATTATGTTATCAATGTACACTTCCATTTCTTTGTGTATCATATAATGAAATAAAGTGGTTGCCACTCTTTGATAGGTTGTGCTTGCGTTCTTTAATCCAAAGGGCATCACTTTATAGCAATGTGTCCCCTATTTCGTGATAAAAGTAGCTTTGATTTTGTCCATAACTGCCATTGTTATTTAATCATAACCTGAAAACCCATCCATGAAAGAGTACATTGCACTAGATGTTGTGCTATCAATAATCGCATCAATATGGGGTAAAGGAAAGTCATCCTTTAGGCATGCTTTATTCAGATCTGTAAAATCTACATATATTTGAACTTTTCCATCTTTCTTGAGAACTGTTACTATGTTTGCCATCCATTAAGGGTACTTTACCACTTCTAGAAAATTAGCTTGGATTTGTTTAGTAATTTCTTCTATTATCTTTTCTATCCACTATATTCTTAACCTATGAAGTTTTTGCTTGACAAGTTTAGCTTTTGGATATATTGGAATGTGATGCTCTGCAATTTCTCTATCTAAACTTGGCATATCCTTATAGAACCAAGCAAATACTACCTTTCTTTTTATTAGTATTCTCTCAAAATTTTCCCTCTCTTTAAGAGTTAGATTATGTGATATAGAAATGTGCTTTAGTTGTTTATTTGTGCCTATGTTTAATGAATCTAATTGAATAGAATTATTATTAAACATACATGAATGATCAATATTAAAATGCATAAGACCATTAGGATCAACATCACATAAATAAGCCAAACTAGAGTTCATATCATTGATCACAAGAAAAACAGAGTTTTCATCCTCAAACAGACCAGACATTATTACATCAGTTCTTTATAAAAAAAAATACTAAAAATATTATTAATAATGCTAGCTAAATCGTATGGTGGTTCTTTATTAGGTGTCAGACAATGCAGCTCTTCAATGGCCTCAGTCCCCATCTTCTCAACAGCTTTCTTCATCACCTTTTCTTTGTTATCTTGCACCATACTCTCAACTATCTGTTTCTTAAAGATCTCAAACCCAAGAATATTCATACCAGCTACTTGGACATGCTCCTTTTCACCTAGGTAGAACTTTTTATTTCTTTCTTTGACAAAGCTGTCCTTTAGCGGTCCCATATTCTTTAGGAGTTTATTCCTATTGAAAAACCTTTTTCTAGCTCTTTTACTGCCAAATCCAACTTTTGTATAGCCTAATCCTCATGTATCATCTTGGCTTTTGAAATTTGGGAATTCTAGACTTCCCTGCTCATTCTTTCCTAGTCCTTGTCCAGGCTGATAATTCATCTTTTTAATCATGCTTATAACCCTTAGATTCATCTCAATTCCATTAGAGATCATGACTATTTAGAAACCAGGAGGGGCAACTATCTGCTTCTGACTATCCATAACTGTGGACACAGTCTTGCTCATACTAGCATCTAAAGTCACAACTTCTTCATCAAGTAAGAATTTTACATTTTGATGCATAGTTGAAGGCACTCCTCCTAAAATAAGATACTAAGGCCTACCTAAAAGTAAGGCATAGATGATAGGGATGTCTAGCACAATAAATTCCTTAATTGCTTTTATAGGCCCAGACTTTACAGGAGCCATAAATGTTCCTTCTACATTCCTTGTGCTATCATCATAAGCTTTGATTTTGCTAAATTCTCCACCTTCACTCCTAAATTAAGCAGGATCTAAAGTGGGTAAACATTATTTGTACACCTATCATCCACCATTATATAATTGGTCTTCTTCCCTCTTACTTCGGCTAGAATAAATAAAGTTCTATTATGATTCCTTCCTTCCATAGGTAAATCCTCATCAGAGAAAGTAATAACATCATGCTTTTTCTCTATAACCTTGGTCACCATTGCCTTAGGGGTTATAGTAGTTTTAATGTTCATTTTAGCTAGAGCCTTAACTAGAGCCTTCATGTGGCTACTTGAATGCATCAAGAGCTCCCAAATGGTCACATTTTATTTTGCCTTATTAAGCTATTTAAGAATCAAGTCATCACCATGTTTATCTGAATGTTCTCCTTCAATAACATCTTTTCTCTTTATAGTTTTCTCTATCGTTTTATAACCCTTACCACTTTTAGTAACATGAATAACTTCTGGATTATCAACTTATACATTGTAACCTTCAATGCCTTCTTCATTAAAATTGTACCAAATGTCAATAACCCTAATAATCTGATCCTTCTTTCCATCTTTCCATACCTCAACCATGCATTTTTCTTTTCTTCTTGAAATGCTTATATCATTAAAATCTTCACCACATTCTCCAGGTGTAATGGATTTAATGGGAATATCATAAAAAGGTGGTTTAGAATAAAACACCTTATATTCATATCTACATTAAGATTGACCCAATAAATCATCAATGAAATCTTTAACTTCCTTAGCATCTTTAGGGCCGTTAAGAGATTTCTCATTAGTTTTAAGGTCTAGGTCTTAAAAGGAGTTTAGTACTTCCTCTTCATTAACTTCTGAATTGATCATCATGGTAGTTGGGGGCAACATGTTTCAGTAATTTGAGAAAGGGTTGTTTTTGGTGTTTGGGTTTGGATTTGATTTCTTAAGGTCTGTGATTTTTCTAGAGTCTTTAAGGTTTTGAGTTTCATGTTTAAGGTGCATGCAAAAGTTAGTAGAATGACTAGCAATTTGGTAAAATTTGTAGTAACTGTTTAGGTTAAAGTTAGGGAGATTTGGGTTTGGTTGTCTAGAGGAGGTTAAGGGTCTAAGGAGGCCTTTTTGGCTTAAACGGTCTAGGGCTTTATAGAAGGGTTAGTTAAAATTTGATAATCTCTTAGGTTGTTGAGTAGTATGGACTCCTACAACCTGACTAGCATTTCCTTAATGTATGCCCCCAGTAGGGTAATTTCTTATTTTGGTTCTTTTAGCAATCTTCATTTTCTCACTTTCAATCTCCTCAGCTTGCAACCCATTATCATAAAGGTCTATAAATGCCTTAGGGTTCATCATTTGCAACCTTTCAACCAAATTAGGTGACACATTTTGAACATTCATCCTAACCTAGTCCTTTTCAACTATCTTGTTTTTCATTAATCCTGCCTTATTCATGAATCTAGTGAGAAAATCTAAAATGATTCATTAGGCTTCTACTTGGTCAATTCTAAATCCCTGATAGACACTTCAAGCCTGGTATTGTGGTCATATTATTTCAGAAAAACAGTACAAAATTCTCTCTAGTAAGCTCGAATAGACTTCTTTAACCCATGATACCAATTAACAGCCATACCCTCCAAGGATAGTATAAATAACTTGGTAATTATAGATAAAAGAGCCTTAATGGTGCTCATAATAGTTGTATATTAACTAAGGTGGATCCTTAGGTCTTTAGTACCATTAAACTTCTGCAGTTATGACATCTTGAACTTATTAGACAACTTATCTTCCTTAAATTACATTATATCATGAAAGTCAAATAAATATCTAATGCCCTGTCCTCTCATTAGTTCATCCATTTTAGACAACTTCTGAGTCAGTGCTTTCATATGCTTGGATTCCATCTCTTGAACTTGCTTAAGTGATTCTCTTTGTGTTTGTTCAACCATATAGTTCTTAACATTCTCCAATTTTATTTCCATAGTAGGTACATTCTTAGCAGCATTTAAAGGTTGTCCCTTAGCATTATCCTTGTTAGTAGGTGGTGCATCCATAACAGGTGGATTGGCCATAACTGGAGGTGCAGTAGTAGGTGGTGGCATTAATCCAGCCAGAGCTTATTTTAGTTCATCTTGCATCATTGCTCTTATGTCATCCATCAATGCTCCTTTGATGTTGTCTAGGGTCTAGTTTCCTCCCTCTTGTTGTTCTATTTCTTTTGTTTGATTTGTTGGAGCTTATGCAACTTTTAGGTAAAGTGGATTGATAGGACTCCTTTCTAATCTGCTAAGGATCTTTTTTGTAATTGTCTATGGACTTAAATCTGTTCTCTTTAGTTTGCTACCTTTCCATCTTCAAACACAGGAAAACCCAGATGAATCTGTGATGGTTGAAAAATAAAGTGTTAGTATGATGCATGAAATACATGTGTGCATGTATACATGATGCACGTGCTATGCAACAAGTAACAAGTAATAATCAATTGTATAATATCCTTTCAACCTTATTCCTCCCACATATGTATTCAATGGTGAGTTTCTTTTCTTAGGATTTTTGGTGTTGGCCTTAATATCAACAAGGGATATCAAGAGCCGACACGCATGTTATGTCTCTCAAAGTAGTAAAAACATATAAATAACATTTTTAGGTATAAAAGTATAGCCCAATCTTTATTAGTCCTGATGGGCTTCTAAAGTATAGGCTTGGGCCTTTATAGATAAAAATACTACCTAGCAACAAACACAAGCAATTTAGGTAATCCTAAGGGAAGTTACTAAGCCACTACACGAGCTGAGTCCAGTGAAAAAGGTCAAGGTTCCCTTAGCAAGATGCCCTCTTTTAAGACTTAAGTTACATGCCATGGTCAGAGGGGCTCGACATCCTTTGCAAACTCGAGAGAAGACTACCCCCCTTTAAGACTTAGGTCATAGACTCTAGTCAGATGAGCTTAATAATCTCTCTTGAATTGAGTTAAGGCTAAGAGTGATGGTTAGCTAATTTATGATTCCAGGAAGCTAGTGGAATTAAGGGATCATAAACCAATGCCATCGGCTAGTATGGACATGGAAAAATGAATGCAAGAATAAAATAATTCTCATGAATACAAGTATAATTAGTATCTCTTATCCCTAGTGGAGTTGCCACTGTAGACGACGGGATTTAGCACACGTCCAAGATTTTATCAACTGGGACACTGTTTGAGCTCAGGGTTATAGAGAATACACTACTATATCACAAAGACATAGCATGGAGATAAGGAGTCACCACCCAGGGTAATAACTAGGACAAATCGAAAGCGGTGGTACTTGATTCTTTAAAAGAAAGCTAGCACCATAACTAGGAGATTCTATATACGGAATACTAACTTCTTTCAGTCTCATGTTCATTTATAATTACTTTATGAATTGCTATCTTATCCTCTATTTATATGCAATTTCATGTAAACCCTTATTTAAACAATTAACCCTAGACAAACTAGTCATGAAAAAAACTTGTAAACAGTGCATTCATTTAAGTTCATAATCACTAAGTTAGTCTAATCTACATTAATTTTAATTAAATGGGCTAAATCTACATGTTTTAATTTACAAGTGATCCTGAAGATTAATGGGCTTAATTCCTATTTTAATTAATTAAGTGAACCTAAGTCTATTTATTTTAATTCTAAAAATAGACCTAAATTTACAAATTATGAAATATTTAAATTAGTAAGCCTAATTCTACATGTTTTAATTCTAAGGTGATCTTAAATCTACAAGTTAAGGAAAAGGATTTAATTTAATGGACTAAGTCTGAATTAATTAAATTAAACTAAAGTGGACCTATATCTAATTAACTAAATGGGCCTAAGTTACCTCTAACCTAAAATCTAATTAATTATAGGCCTAAAATCAATTTTAATTAATTAAACTTAGTCCTAATTAAATTAGTGAACCTATTAAAGAAAAGGTAAATCTAATTATTAAACCTAAGAAAACCTAAAATCATGAGCTTAAGGAAAATGTGACAAAATAGAATATAAATATCATAAAAATTAACAAATCAAATAAAATAATTGTACAAAAATTAATTAAAATGCATTAATGAAAAAGAATAAAAAAAACCTGAAGATAATAAACTAAACTATATAATAAATTAAACTACATTAATTATGCATTCGTCGATATCTACATTATATGCAACTTAAATTTACTACAATCACCATTAATTTTAATTAAAGCTTTACCAGAGAAACTTAATTTACTAATCAGTTAATAAAAATAAAACACACAACACACATAGGATTTCATTATCCTACTATTGGGGTTATTACAATTAAATTAAAATAGTAATACAACAAATAAAACAAAATAAAATTAAAAAAATAGATAAATAAATAAATAAGGAATCTAAAAAAACTATGTAGAATTTTACAGGGTTTTAATCCATGGCATTCTGTGGATCTTCATAAGTTTTGTTCTTTTCAATGAAATCATCATTTAACTCCATCCATAATCATTAACATAGACATAAAAAACAAGATAAACAATGATTAGTAATTAAAAAAATAAAAATAAAAATTAAATAAAATTAAAATTAAATGAAAGCAAAATAATCAAACAAAATAAATAGGAGAAGGTAGAAAAAGAGATGATTTGATGGATGCAGTATTGATTTGCTCCTCAGAGTGATATAAATCACAGTTGTTAGGAATTGATTATGCTACTTCGACATCAAATGCTAAGTAGGGAAAAGTTTAAAAATTTGCTCAACATAATCCTTTATCTCATCAAGAATTCCAATCCAAGGATCTAATTTGTAATTTAACACATAGCTAATATACGTCAACATGTATAAATACAAAACTTAGGAAATCTAAATTGTGGAATACTTACAATTTCCCAAGTGTTTGATGTAGACCATAATTAATCTATTAAATGGTTGGCTCCTTTGATTCATCTCTTCAAGTCTCCCAAATATGAGACCTCTAGCTTGAAATACCAGAGATTCACTAATCACCTTCTTGCTTTGATTTGATTATATGCAAGTAGCCTCACTTAATGACCCTTTGTAGACTTGCACTAACTTAGTATCTTTGCAAGAATACTAGAGTTTTTAGTATATGTTGTTTGCATTGGTGTTTTGTCTTTACATAAAATTCTCAATTTTTCTAACCTTAAGAAAATTTCTTAAGTTATCTATTTATATGTAGAGAAAAGAAATCCTAATGATGTCATTGCTTATATCACATCTACAACTTGCCATGCAAATAAAGAACTTTATGACATCATCCATGACATCACATTACTTGCCAAACAAGTATAGAATTGACATCATCCATTACATCACATTACTTTCTATGTAAGTATAAAATTAACATCATCCATGACATCACATTACTTGCCATGCAAGTATATAATTAACATCATCCATGACATCATGCATGACATCATCCATGACGTCGTCCATGACATCATCCATGATGTCGTTCATGACATCACATTAATTTCTCTACTTCTTAGACTAATCCCTTTTGGTAAAAGCCCTAAACAACTTAGGCCATTAATCTAAGTAACAACATATATATAATTAACTTAATACTTTAATTAATATCTCATATTAATTAATCATAAATTAATTATTAAACCCTTACTTGAATTATATTTCATGATATGCTAGAATAATTACTTGAAGCATAAATCCAATTCTATTAATCTTAATTAATTCATTAAACTCTTTAATCAATAATTTGATTACTATAAATGGTGATTTAGTCTAGCTCTATTAGGTGTGACTTACTCGGTTCATGGCTAATTGGAAATGAGATGATAATATCAATACTTGATATTATTTAGAACTCCTTTCAAGTCTAAATGTGAAAATCCCAATTATACACATTTAGTTCTCATAAGTTATGAGTGACCTTTAGCATCGATATTACAACTACCCAATTAGAAATGAATGCATGTATTGATTCATATGAACCCTTATGGTCATAATTACCATACATTAAAATCTTTCATTAGAAGCTCTCGATATAGCCTAGAGTCAGGGTTTAGTCAAACTCTAATAGTTATGTCATATAACCTCATCTCAAGTTCTATTCTTGATAAAATATAACCAATACCAAAACTCTTTTAGTTCGTGTCATATTTGTCTTGGCTAGGAACTTATTGATAAAGAAAGAACTTAGATAGCATAGGATCTTATCCCGGTTCACTCTAGGCAATGAATCCCTTCTTGGTTGAACACTAATCCTTACACTCAACTGACTAGAGCCACTACACGCCATATGCCCATGTGTGATGAATACAAGTATGTAAATGGTAACAAACCTTAACCACTCAAATGTGGATGATCGTGTCACCTCAAGTCAAAGGACTATATGAAACATTATGACCTAGATTGTGATTATTGACTATAAGTGAATATCCATGCAATTATAAATCTAACATCATGTTCGATCCACCATCACATGATTATCCACATGTCTATTATGAAATCTCATATCACGTAGCATGAGACTCACTACCTCCCACTATTAGTATCACATACTAATAATGGAAAATAGACAGAGGTGATAGTTTAATCAATATTACTAAATATTAATTATACGACTATAAACAATTTATAGCATATGTACTAAATAAATTTGCAACTCATATTATTAACTCTTGATAATAAATTTATTTAACATAATGCTAAGGGGTAAATACTCAAATAAAAAAAAACTTTATTTAAATGAATATTTTATTGCCATAGGGATAATTTACAATGTCATTATACATTTCAAGAATAGCACTAGGGCACATTTATACTATCAATTTCCCACAAGCACTAGCACCATTCACTATAATATTTAGGACCCATCTTCTTAAGATGACAATGTAACTATAACTGAGTGAGCGCCCTGGTTAGCGGATTAACCATATTATCAGCTGAAGCTACCTTGTTCACAACAATGTCACCTTTTCCAACAAGTTCTCTGGTAATATGGAAATTCCTTTCTATATGTTTAGATTTTTTATGAGACCTCAGTTCCTTTGTCAAAATAGTGGCTCCATTATTATCACAATAAAGAGGAATCGGGGACTCAATGGAAGGAATAACTTCTAGTTTAGTAATGAACTTCTTAATCCAAGCAGCTTCTTTGGAGACATCTGCTGCAACTATATACTCAGCTTTTGTAGTGGAATCAGTAGTGACACCTTGCTTGGAACTCTTCTAGCTCACTACACCACCATTATAAATAAAAACAAACCCAGAGATAGACTTTCTATCATTGATATCTGATTGAGAATTATAATATGTGAAACCATCTATCTGTAGATGACCTCCTCCATAAGTTAAGACCAAATCTTTAGTCCTTCTTAAGTACTTAAAGATTGCCTTAACAACTATCTAGTTTTATAAACCTGAATAGGATTGAAACCTGCTAGTCACATTAACAACATAGGCAATATCAGGCCTTGTATACAACATAACATACATTAGCTTTCCTATAGCTGAAGCATAAGGAACTTTAGCCATTTGTTCCATTTCCTTGGGTGTATTAAGTGACATACCCTTGGATAAATGGGCACCATGCCTAAATGGTAACAATCCTCTCTTGGAATTAAGCATGTTGAACCTCTTCAACACCTTTTTCAAGTAAAGACTTTAGGATAAACCTATCATTCTTTTCAATTTATCTCTATAGACTCGAATACTAAGAATATAGTTAGCTTCCCCTAAGTCTTTCATGGAGAAAGATTTACATAGCCATAGCTTCAAGTTTGTAAGCATGCCAACCTCATTCCTAATTAATAAAATATAATCCACATATAATGCTAGGAGAGCAAGTTGGCTTCCACTAACCTTTTTGTACACACAAGGCTCATCTTCATTTTTGATAAAACCAAATGATTGTATGGCTTTATTAAAATAATGATTCCAACTCCTTGAAGCTTACTTTAGACTATAAATAGATCCATTAAGCTTGCACACTTTGGAACTTCCCTTAGATTCATAACCTTTAGGTTATTCCATATAAATCTCTTCCTCAACATAACCATTGAGAAAAGTAGTTTTAACATCCATTTGTCAAATCTCATAGTCATAGTGTTCAACAATGGCAAGAAGTATCCAAATGGATTTAAGCATGGTTATCGATAAGAAGGTCTCCTCATAGTCAACCCCTTGCCTTTGGCGAAACCCTTTCACTACAAGCCTTGCTTTGTAGGTATCAACCTTTCCATTTGCACTAATCTTTCTCTTGAAGATCCATTTACAACCCATATATATGATACCTTCAGGTGGAATAATAAGTGTCAAGACTTGGTTTGCATACATGGAATCCATTTTAGATTTCATTGCTTTAAGCCATTTAGAAGAATATTTATTTGATAAAGCCTTTTCAAATGTTGTAGGATCATTATCATGATTATCTTCTTTATACATATGCAACTCTTGCATATCATGCAGAAAACTGTATCTCTTCGATGGATGAGATACCCTATCTGATTTTCTAGGAGTTGGTATGATGATATTTTCAATGGAATTAGACTCTTGGGATTGATCTATATTCATTTGATCAATTTGATTAGCATCTTTAGAAGACTCTTCTTCTAATGCTATCTTCCTTCCTTTACCACCTTCTTAAAGAAACTCTTTCTCAATAAACATGACATCTCTTCTTACAACAATAACTTGCTTAGTAGGAAGATAGAAATAATATCCCAAACTATCTTTAGGATATTTAATAAATCTACCTTGAATTGACCTTGCATCTAATTTGTCTATTTTTAACCTTTTGATGTAGGCTAGGAATCCCCAAATCTTAACATGCTTGAGACTTGGTGCCTTACCATGCCATATCTCATATGGTGTAGTAGAAACAGACTTAGATGGAACATAGTTTAATATGAAAATGGTAGTTTGCAAAGCAAAACCCTAAAAGAAAGTAGGCAAATCTGTATAACTCATCATTGATCAAACCATATCTAATAGATTTTGATTCCTCCTTTCGGACACACTATTGAGTTGAGGTTTTTTTAAGTGGAGTTAGTTGTGATATAATGCCATGTTCCTTAAGGAACTCCATGAACTAGGTACTTAAGTTTTCACCTCCTCGATTCGATTGAAGAATTTTAATACTTTTCCCCATTTTTTTCTTTACTTGGACTTTGAATTCCTTAAACTTTTCAAAGGATTCATTTTTATGTTTCATTAAATACAAGTGTCCAATCCTTGATAAATCATCACTAAAGGTAATGAAGTAGTACAAGCCGCCTCTTGCCATTTGGTTAAATGGCCCATATACATCACTATGTATAATTTCCAAAATTTATTTAGCTCTTTCCATTTGTCTAATAAATGGTGACCAAGTCATCTTGCCTTGGATACAAGCCTCAGCAGTTAGACTAGATGCAGATTCAAGGTTACTTAAGATTCCCATCCTTTCTAACTTTGTGATTTTATAGTCTGCAATGTGACCTCAATGTAAGTGCCATAGATATTTTGAATTAGAGGCATTATCAATTAGCATTGTATTCACAACATTCATATTGGTTGGATAATGATTGTTATTGGATTTATTATCAACATAATAAAGACCATGTAATTTATAACCCATGCCATCAATCTTATTATCAAAGTAGATAGTACATACATCTCTTTCAAATAAAAATTTATAACCTTTTCTAGTCAAACTAGAAGTAGAGATGATGTTCTTGTAAGCATTAGGTACATATAAAACATTGTCCAACAACAAAACATGGTTATACAAGTCAATAGAGGTGGTTCCCATAGCTTTAATAGCAACACTTACTCTATCTCCAAGCTTAAGAGTCACCTTATTTAATCGTAACGTTCTTTCATTTGCTAGATCCTGCAAGGAAGAACATATGTGAGAACTAGCACCGGTATCCAATACCCATGCTTTAGATGAGCTCTTAGAACATTTAGAAATAAATAAATTAAAGAAAGTCTCACCTTCTCAAAACTTATCCTTTCCTTTAGTCTGAAGAGACTTAAGGAAATTTAGACAATTTCTTTTCTAATGTCCCTCTCAATCACAAAAGAAACACTTTCCCTTGTTATTATTTGCAACCTTCTCTTTGCCTTGATTCTTTTTCACACCTCCCTAAGCTTTAGGAACTTTTCCTTTAGCTTTCTTACTTTTGTTACCTTTACTCTTCATAGTCCTATTAAAGGAGGCAACTAAAGCCACATCCTTATTTTTCTCATTATGAATAGCCTTTTGGGCCATCAAAAGCATGTTTAACAATTTCATTAGGATACACTCAATCTTATTCATATGAAATTTGCAATAGATTGCCCAAATGAGTCCAGAATGGATTGTAACATCAAATCTATTTGAAGTTGAGCATCCATCATGAAATCTAAACTCTCAAGTTCCTTAATGGAATGAATCATATAATTCACATGTGCTCTAATATCATCACTTTCCTTTATTTTAGTATAGAAAGGTCATTTAGATATCTTATATCTAGTGGTCCTACTTTGTTCACCAAATAACTCTTATACGTGAAGTAGGATTTCCCTTACATTAGTGTTCTTCTTATGTTGCCTATGAATTTCATTGCTCATAGAAGCCCACATAATGCAACATGCTTGCATATCATTGTCTTTTCATTTTACAAGAGTGTCATGTTCCTTTTGGGAAACATTAGGTGGAAGGGGTCCATAAGGACTTTGTTCCAAAACATATAATATGTATTCAGAGGCCAAAACAACTTTTAGATTAATAGCCAATCAATAAAATTAGGTCCAACGAGTCTATTGTTATCAAGAATGAAGCTTAATGGGTTTAAGGATCTCAAATTATCAAATTTCTACAAAAGCATAACATGATTAATTAGTTCCATGACATTGTAATAATTCCATTAAATTTGGTCTTTAATCGTAATGGCCTCTTACTAACTTAGAGAATTCTACACTTTTAAAGTAGAAAATAGAAATACCTTATTGGTTGGATTTTTAGTGGATGATGAAAGTCTTAATGAGTCACTAATATTCCTCAGGTACACATTCCATTCTTGGAATTTTAGTTCTTATTAAGTGAACAACTCTTGTTTATCACATCTTATATGAGATATCATCAATCTAGGTCCTAATGTTATAGGCCTTAAGTACACGTTACTATTCTTAGCCTTTGGCATTAGTTAGGCCCACACCATTGGATCAATGAAATGTATAAACTTGAACACTACATATCTTAGGTACGCCTATTTACCATTCTTGGCATATAGTGTATTTATACACCCATAACATCTCATGTTTAACAATAACACTGTATGAATCTCTTAGGCCTTATGCATACCCCTATTTAACCATAGTTGATGCATATAATCCTAAAACCATGCAAGTTATTGCTCCAATGGAAAGCCTAGACCTAAATTTTCTTAGAAGATTTTTAAGTCTTTAATTTTAGGTCTCACTTTGCACATTATCCATTTTTCATTGCATACATCACATATATACATTGCCTGGCATTTTTACACATATACATATCATATATGTATTTAGCATACTTTAACATATATATCACATATATGCATAGAACATGCAAAATGGATGCACAAATGAGGACTGATCATGGGCCTTTCTTGTTAGTGATATGCACTAGGTCAATCATGTATGACCATGTTTTTACTTTATCATTTTATTTAATAAAGAGGAATTTTTCATTATCATTTTGTGTTTAGAAAATTTCTTGAATAGTAAATTCTTATTAAGGTCATCAAGTATGTGACTTGATAGTAAAACCCTTAGATTAAATATAAGTTCTATTAAAATTATCCCTAGTCATAACAATGTACTATGACTAGTATGGTGTTGTTTGATGATTATGCTTTACTAATCATAAATATGAGATATTAAGTCAACTCATAGGTACTTATTTGAGAAATAAAGTCCTAGATTGACCCATCATGAGAATACTATATAGATAATTGTTATAAGTAATTCTCATCACAGTAATATTGGCTTAGTCCTCTGACCTTGAAATCACCATGGATTTCTACATAACTATTTTATATTTTGATATAATCTTTCATTATCTTTAACCAGATTATAAAATAGGTTATTGTTGGGTATAAAATGAGTTATGTGATAAATGTGAGTGATTAAGAAGGAATTTGTCGCTCATTTAATATAAGAAAGATATTTATGGGCCCCTTGATAAGATAGACTGAGGAAAATACATGGCCATGCTAAAGTAAATTGATAAAGAGTTATCATTCTTAGTCTACTTCGAATCAAAAAATCATATGATTGAATTTTATAAGGATGACATAATCTATGCCTTATATTCAATCAAGATATCATATGACAAAGGGACTAGAATATTCATTATATATTAGGTTATGTCGGATTATTGACTTCACATGACTTAGGTAGTCATAATGTCTTCCTAAAGGCCACTTATGACTTGTAGGCCTAAATAGAGATTTAAGGCCCATTGCCAATGTCATGTGAACCTATAGGGTCACACACTTTGAACAAGCCCAAAATAGATATTGATTTAATAAGCCTAAATAAGCTTTGTGGAAATAAATAAATAAAATATTTATTTATCTATTTAAGGTAAAAGTTATCTTAAATAAATAGAATATTATTTTTGATTTAATTTTAAATAAAATCAGAAGAAGAATAAGTGAGAAATTACTAAAAGGTTGTTTGGCAAGTGAAACTAATTTAAATGTCTATAAATATGTTATATTCTTTAGGGTTTTACACACTCTCATTATTCTACCACCAAATTTGTTTTCTCTTTTTTAGAAAACAAAACACAGAGTTCCTTTTAATTCTTGATTTATGAGAAATCAAAAGAAGGTGCTAGCACACAAATATTCATTTTCAAAATCAAGGGCTATTAGTGTGGACACTTATGGAGGACAGATTCTTTTGGAGACATTTCAAATTCGAACTGCTAAATTAAAAACTTAAGGTAGGGTGTTACCAGAGTGAACCTCCTCTCTTCCTTCCAAATTTCTTGCCTTTTCTACATTTTTGGTAAGGAAATGAAAACCCTAGATTTAATCAATTAATTGAATTACTTATATCCAAGTTCAGGTTTGTGATTCAAATTTTATTTTTCCTTTGTGTATGGGCCTTGTCTCCTGGGGCTTTAACACTATGGGCTTAAGAATAGCCTTGAACATCATCATCATGGACCTCCATCTTGAACATTTTAAGCTTTTTATCACAACTCTTGTGATATACATTCAATCCTTGGCATACTAAGGTGAATATTACATCCTAGTTCCATGTAATTAACATTTAATTACATGTCAAATAATAAAATTAATTATTATTTCAAATATAAGGATGTAATCTAAGTCCATGGTCACTTCTTGCATGTAATGATCAATTTGGAAAATTAAACAAAAAATGGATCAATTAATTATAATCATAACACTTGTAATTATAATTAATTATAAATTAATAATAACATCTATTATTATTAATAATTTAATATCTCATACTAATTAATAAAATATATTATTATTAATTTACCATGTGTAAAATGCAAAAAGATGCTCCGATACTATTGTTAGGAATCAATTATGCTACTTAGACATTAAATGCTGAGTAAGGCAAATTTTAAAAATTTGCTCAATATAATCCTTGATCTCATTAAGAATTCTAGTCTAAAGGATCCAATTTTTAATTTAACACATAGCCAATATACATTAATATGTATAGATACAAAACTTAGGAAATCTAAATTGTGAAATACTTACAATTTCCCAAGTGTTTAACATAGACCATAATTACTCTACTAAATGATTGGCTCCTTTGATTCAACTCTTCAAGTTTCCTAAATGTGAGACCTCGAGCTTGAAACATTAGAGATTCACTAATCACCTTCTTACTTTGATTTGGTTAGATGCAAGTAGCCTCTCTTAATGACCCTTTATAGACTTGCACTAACTTAATCTCCTTGCAAGAATACTAGAGTTTTTTAGTACATTTTGTTTGCTTTGGTTTTATGTCTCTACATAAAATTCTCAATTTTTCTAACCTTAAGAATATTTCTAAATTATCTATTTATATGTAGAGAAAAGAAATCCTAATAATGTCAATGCTTACATCATATGTACAACTTGCCATACAAGTAAAGAACTTTATGCCATCATCCATGACATCACATTACTTCCCAAACAAGTATAGAACTGACATCATATTACTTGCCATGCAAGTATATAATTGACATCATCCATGACATCACATTACTTGCCATGCAAGTATAAAATTGACATGATCCATGACATCACATTACTTGCCATGCAAGTATATAATTGACATCATCAATGACATCATCCATGACATCATATTACTTTCTCTACATCTTAGATTAATCTTTGGTCCAAAACCCTTTTGGTCCTAGGCCTAAACAACTTAGGCCATTAATCTAAGTAACAACATATATATAATTAATTTAATAATTTAATTAATATCTCATATTAATTAAGTATAAATTAATTATTAAACCCTTACTTAAATTAGATTTCATGATATGCTAGAATCATTACTTGAAGCATAAATCCAATTATATTAATCTTAATTAATTGATTAAACTCTTTAATCAATAATTTGATTACTATAAATGGTAATTTAGTAAAGCTCTATTAGGTGTGACTTACAAGGTTCATATCTAATTGGCAATGAGAAGATAATATCAACACTTGATATTATTTAAAACTCTTTTCAAGTCTAAATGTGAAAATCCCAATTATACACATTTAGTTCTCATAAGTTGTGAGTGACCCCTAGCATCGATATCACAACTAGCCAATTAAAAATGAATGCAAGTATTGATTCACATGAACCCTTATGGTCATAATTACCATGCACTAAAATCTTTTATTAGAAGATCGTAATATAGCTTAGAGTCAAGGTTTAGTCAAACTCTAATAGTTATATCATCTGACCTCATCTCAAGTTCTATTCTTGATAAAATATAACTAACACTGAAACTCTTTCAGTTCGTGTTATATTTATCCTGGTCAGGAACTTATTGATTAAGAAAGAACTTAGATAGCATAACATGTTATCCTAGTTCACTCCAGGAAATGAATCCTTTTTTGGTTGAACATTCATCCCTAAACTCAATTGACTAGAGCCACTATATGCCATATGCCCATATGTGATTAACACAAGTATGTAAGCGGTAACAAACCTTAACCACTCAAATGTGGATGATCGTGTCACCTCATGTCAAAGGACTATATGCAACATTATGATATAGATTGTGATTGTTAACTATAAATGAATATACATGCAATCACAAATCTAACATCATGTTTGATCCACCCATCACATAAGTATCCACATGTCTATTCTGACATCTTATATCAAGTAGCATAAGACTCACTACCTCCCATTATTAGTATCACATGCTAATAAAGGAAAATAGATAGAGGTGATAGTCTAATCAATATTACCTAAATATTAATTATACGACCATGAACAATTTATAGCATAAATACTAAATAAATTTATAACTCATATTATCAACTCTTGATAATAAATTTATTTAACATAATGATAAGGGGTAAATACTCAAATAAAAAAACACTTTATTTAAATGAATATTTTATTACTATAAGGATAATTTACAATGTCATTATACATTTCAAGAATGGCACTAGGGCACATCTATACTAATAGTTTTTAAAATAGATCTTTAATGCTTGATTTTATCTTCCCAAAAGGTATATTGCTTCTTCTTAAAAAAATAGTGCATCAAAAGAATTTTTTTTATGTCTCTTATCTCCTTTGTAATAGCTCCTTTTTTAGAGTTTAAAACTATGTCCCCCTCCAAAAAAGAAAAGAAGAAGCTCCCCCTCATCAGAGAGTTGAGTTGGGTTTATATAAATAACCCTAGCTTAAGGTCTCATATCTCACGATGACTTATCCCATTCAAAGAGATAAAATTTTGGCTTAATAAGGACTTTTAACTTCCTAAAAAATTCAAATAAATCCTAGAAAAGGGATTTATCATATTATTTAACCAATTAAAAATCATAAAATAATTTTTTATTTACTTGAAAAACCAAAAAACATAGACATAACATGATCAGAATAACATAATCCCAATCGGGATTATATAATTATGATTGGAAATATATAATTATGATTATATAATTTCAATCAAAATTACATAAATTTGATCAGTTTTATGTAATTTTGATATTTTTTTTACTTTTAATTATAGAAAGACCCCTAAAAGAAATAAAATTTTACAAATTAAGTCCTTCAAAAAAATAATTAAGTTCTTTTGAAAATGCATTTAAGCTTTTGAGGTTTCAAACTTCAAGTATTGAAGATCTATTTACAATATTTTCATCATGAAGATCTATTTATGATATTTTCATCATTGGAGTCCTTTGTCACATCCACACTCCATCATCTCGAAATTGGGTACTTACAGTTTTCCCGCTCTGTCACTGTTTGCTTAACAAATTACAGCAAAGCAAATAAGCACACAATTTCTTAAAAATAAAAAGTTTAGATACTTACCTATGCACCTTAAGGCTTTTGCTTATAAGTGATCGTCGATTCATGATGAATGCTTATGTTGCTATGCAACACCAAGAAAAATGCTAAGGCCACTATATAACATTTACCAAATTTCACTATAATCCCTGTGAGACATCTAATGAAAAATGATTTGAGAATATGCTATGTCTCTTATGGAACATCTAGCGGCGAGATTTAAAAATACACTATACGTTAGACGTATACTGTTGATATGATAATACACTATACTCAAACATATAATGTTGATTTGAAAATACACTATACTCAAATGTATAGTGTTGATTTGAAAATACACTATACTTGGAAGTATAATGTTGATTTAAAAATGCACTATTCTAGGGCGTATAGTGCTTATTTGAAAAAACACTATACTCGGACACATAGTATTAAATTGAAAAGACACTATATTCAGATGTATAATGTTGATTTGAAAATACACTATACTCGGATGTATAATATTGATTTGAAAATGCACTATACTCGAATGTAGACTGTTTATTTGAAAATGCACTATACTAGGACATATAGTGTTCATTTGAAATACACTATACTTAGATGTATAATATTGATTTGAAAATACATAAATACACTATACTTACACATACAATATTGATTTGAAAATAAATAGTAATATTTTCATCATTGGAGTCCTCTATCGCATCCATACTCTATAATCCCAAAATTAGGTGCTTACAATATGTGAATTATGATAACTACGTAATGGAGAAGAAATAATTCATTTATGGTTTCTTCCTCATAGACAATTGATTAATAATTTTTTCTTTTTGTAGTTTCTTTTCACATTTGGGTTTTTATTCTTTAAGCCATAGAGCTAGAAAAATGAAATTATTTCTATAAATGTAGTTGATATGAATTGTAAAACACATTCCTATAAAAAGATACCTTGATGCACTTAAACCATCATAAAACATATTCCCATGGAGTTCAACTTATGAGAACTAAATGTGTATAATTGGGATTTTCACATTTAGACTTAAAAGAGTTTCAAATAATATCAAGTGTTGATATTATCTTCTCATTGCCAATTAAACATGAATCTAGTAAGTCACACCAAAAGAGCTTTACTAAATAACCATCAATATTAATCTGATTATTGATTAAAAAGTTTAATCAATCAATTAAGATTTATGGAATTGAATTTATGCTTTAAGCAATTATTTTAGCATATCATGAAATCCAATTCAAGTAAGGGTTTAATTATTAATTAATCTTAAATAATATAAGATATTAATTAAGGTATTAAATTAATAATATATGTTGTTTCTAATTGGACTTGGATTAATGGCCAAAGTTATTTGGGCCTAGGCCGAAGTCCCAAAAGAGTTTTAGACCAAAGATTAGTTTAAGATGTAGAGAAGGCCCGTAAACCTAATCTAGGCCCATATGTCTAATGGATTTGGCTTGGACTAAGTGTTGGCCCAATTACCAAGCCCAAGTCTATATAGAAAAGGATATTGTTAACTTTGGCTTATTAGGCACAAGTTATCTTTTAAGTGCAAATTGTTGACTGTGGCATATTAGTCACATTATCCATATTATCTCTTATGAGCATAATATTGACTTTGGAAAATCAAGATTTGGTTACATAATTATATGTAGGGAATGAATGTGGACATATACATGAGATGTATTAATTCTCTATATACTTATCTTTTATACAAGTTGTAGGTGTATACCTATCATGATGAGTTGTATACATGTGATGTAAGCAGTGACATTACTAGTGTTTGCTTATATATATATATATATATAACCTAAAAAGTGTTCTAAGGTTAGATGGTTAAAGACATATATACCAAAAAAAGACATAACATATATACAACATAAACCTTAGTGTTTATGTAAGGAGATTAAGTTAGTGCAAAATTTATGAGGATCATTTGAGAGGGCACTTGCTACTAACTAAATCAAGGTAAGAAGGTGATTGGTGAAGCTTTAGTGTTTCAAGCTAGAGGCCTCACACTTGGGAGGCTAGAGCATTTGATTCAGGGGTTAAACCTAACTACATCAAAGCTTGTAGATAACTATTATGGTCTACATCAAACTTAGGAGTTGGTAAGGTTTCCTAAACTTAGAATTTCCTAAGTTGTTGCTTTTACATGTTGATGTGTTATTTAGCTATATGTAAAATGCAAAATGGATTTATGGGAATGGAAATCTTCATGTGATGAAGGATTATACAAGTAAAAGTTTTAAAATTTTACCCTATATAAGGCTTATGCTCACCACACTTTAATGTTGCATGACCATTTCCTCTCAGTGGTATCAGAGCAAAGGATAATAATGCATGGGGATGTGGTGTATGGAGATGCATGGACTATCTGATTCTTAGGAACTCTCATGTGTGATTGTATGACCAAGCATGGCTCTCTACCTAGGAGTGCAAGTGTTATGTGCTATGATAGATATGTGGATGTCAGCTCATGTGATGAGACTGAGTTAACATAGGTGATTTGATCACCCCACTTGATTTCTTTCAATGGTATCAAAGCTACGTTTTACACTTTACACATGCTAAATTGATTGATAA
Source organism: Mallotus nudiflorus (assembly GCA_947683625.1). Classification (NCBI taxonomy): domain Eukaryota; kingdom Viridiplantae; phylum Streptophyta; class Magnoliopsida; order Malpighiales; family Euphorbiaceae; genus Mallotus; species Mallotus nudiflorus. Next base: position 4,570,368 of record CANTUR010000049.1, on the reverse strand, counting down.
TTATAAGTATTATGATTATGATTATTGTTAGTTACAAGTGTTGTGGCTAAAAGTGTGTAAAAATTGGTTAAAAATGGGTTCTAAGGTGATCCCAATTGGGAGGAGCTTAAAAGGACTAAATATGTGCAATTGTAGTTTTTATATAGAATTAATCCCAAGTGTATGTCCCAACTGGGACATCACTTGAGACCTTATGTCTTGACCGGGACCAGATGTGTATAAAAGACTACTTCTACACAAAACTAGTCCTGAGGTATGTCCTAACTAGGACCTAACTAGGGACTAGGTATCTTTGCTTTTTCATGCTTGTATGCTTGCAAATTGATTCCTAACATGCAAGGGTTGCATCTTATTTGATTTTTTCATGTCATGCATACAAGGGATGATCATGGATTTAGATTACATCTTATGTTTTGTAATAATAATTAATTTTATTATTTTTATGTAATTAAATATTAATTATATAGAATTAAAATGTAATATTCACCTTGGTATGCCAATGATTGATTGTAAACCACAAGAGTTGTGAAATAGAGCTTGAAGTGTTCAAGTTAGAGATTCTTAGAGATAGTGACAAGGCCCATGATCCCAAGGCCCATGGAGATAAGACCCATAATATATTCTAAGAGTTAGAATAAGATTTGGAAAGGCCCATGATCAGTCCATATTTGTGCATCCAACATGCATGTTCTATGTATATATGTTATTACATGCCATGTGCATATATAATGATGCCATGATGTATATATGTATGTGATATGTATATAAATTGGCTAATATGCAAAGTGAGACCTTAATTAAAACCCAAAAATCTTTTAAATTAAATTTAGATATAGGCTCTCCATTAGAGCAATAACTTACATGGTTTTAGAATTATGTGTATCGGCTATGGATACATAGAGGTGTACATAAGGCCTAAGAGATTCATGTAGTGTTATTGTTAAGCATGAGATGTTGTGGGTGTATGGATACACCATAGGCCAAGAATGGCAAATAAGAGTACCTGAGGTTTGTAGTGTTCAAATCTATACACTTTTGATTCAATGGTATGGACCTAAATAATGTAAAGATGTTTAGAATGACAATGTGTACCTAAGATCTCTAAGCATTAGGAGCTGAATTGATGGAACCTCACATGAGGTATGATGGCAAGAGATGCCATTTGATGAGAACTAATTTTTCAAGAATAGCAATACGTACCTAAGGGATATTAGTGACTCATTAAAAACTCCATCACCTATTAGAAATCCATCCAATAAGGAATTTCTGTTTCCTACTTTGGATGTGTAGGATTCGCCAAGTTAGTGGGAAGTCATTATGATTAAAAATGAATCTAATGGTAATAATTACAATGAAATATAACTAATTAATCTTATTACCTTTGCAAAAACTTAATAATATAAGATCTAAAAACCCACTTTTAATCATACTTGAGCAATATAGGCTCATGGGCCCCAATTTCATTGATTAGCTAAGGAACCTAAAAGTTGTTTTAGTTTTTGAAAAGATACTTTATGTATTAGAATAAAGTCTACCCAGACCACTTCCTGAAAATGCTTCATAGGAAGAGCGTGACACTCTAGAAAAATGGAAAGAAGATGATTTACAAGCACCTACATTTATGAATACCAAAATCCATCGGCAACATGAGAAGCACACAAGTGCAAAAGAGATCCTACTTAGGAATCCTAGATATGGGATATCAAAGTAACTCTTTCGTGCTAAGATGAAGGAGAGTGACAATGTGGGAGCTTATGTAAACTCTATAATTAAAGTAATGGAGGAACTAGAAAGTCTAGATTTCTCTATAGACTTCCATCTCCAAATTTGTTCCTTCAATCCCTCCTTGAATCTTTTGGGCAAACCATTGTAAATTTTTATATGAATAAAATAGAGTGTACTCTTACGAAACTTATGAACATGCTTGTGATGACCTAAAAGGCAATCCAAGGAAATAAAAAGAATGAAGTGGCACTTATTACTTCTTGTAGTAGGACTAAGAAGAAAGAAAATATGAAAAAGAAAAGCCAAGATAAGTGTTGTCAAGCCTCTGGGTAACATAGCCAAGAATAAGGGTAAGGCGATTGTGAGGGAAGAGCAAGGCAAAGGAAAGTGTTTCCATTTCCAAGGGGAAGGACATTAGAAGAGGAATTGTCCTAAGTTCAACGAGTCTCTTAAGACAAAAGGAAAGGGAAAATAAGGAGAAGGTGAGACTTTCTTTGATTTATTTGCTTCTAAATGTTCTAAGAGCTCATTTAATGCATAGGTATTGGATACTAGTGCTAGTTCTCACATTTTTTCATCCTTGCAGGATCTAGTAAATGAAAGAAGATTGAGTCTTAATGAAGTAACCTCAAGACTTAGAAATAGAGTAAGTGTTGTAGCCAAAGCTATAGGATCCACTTCAATTGATCTATATGATCACATTTTGTTATTGGATGATGTATTATATGTACTTAATGGCAATAAGAACATTTTCTCTATTTCTAGTTTGACTAGAAAAGGTTATGAATTTCATTTCAAAAGAGACATTTGTAATATTTACTTTAGTAGTGAAATGGTAGGCATGGTTTATCTAATGCATGGTTTATATTATGTTGATAATATGTCCAATAACATTGGGCCTCAAATTAATGTGAGTAATACAAATACAATGATAATTGAAAATGCCTCTAACTCTAAATATCTTTGGCACTTGAGATTATGCCACATTGTTGAGGATAGGATTAATAAGTTGGAAAGGATAGGAATCTTGAGCAATCTTGAATCTGCATCCAATATGAATTATGAGGTTTGTCTTTAAGGTAAAATGACTAGATCACCATTTATTAGACAAATGACAAGAGCCAATGATATATTGGAGATCATTCATAGTGATGTATGTGGACCATTTAGTGAAATGGCTAAAGGTGGTTTCTACTACTTTATAATCTTTATAGATGATCTATCAAGGTTTGGGCACTTTTTTCTTATGAAACACAAAAGTGAATCCTTTAAAAGTTTAAGGAATTCAAATTCCAAGTAGAGAACTAAACTTGGAAAAGTATTAAAACTCTAAAATCAGATTGAGGAGGAGAACACTTAAGTACCAAGTTCATTGAGTTCCTTAAGGAACATGGCATTGTGTCATAACTCACATCACCTGGAACACCTTAATTAAATGGTGTGTCTATGTCATATGATTCTGAAAGCATATGGGTTAAGTTATAGAATAGGACTATAAGTCTAAATATTGATACCACAGGGAAGAGGATAAGTATTAGTTTGCTTGATTTACATGCTTGTCTAAACAAATTAATTTTTATGTTGTAAGCAATTAAAATTAAAACTAAATTAATTTTTCTAAAGAATAAGTAGTGTATAATATGTTCTAGAGTTTCTCTTTTCACCTGGATATGTATTGTCTCAAAATCTAATTTATATAATCTCTTTCATAGTCATGTTTAAGATGCTACCACTACAATTCTCATAAATCTCTCTCGAGCATTTACAAGGTGAGCTTATTATTTCAAATACTAATTCGAATAAAGGGACTCTCGACTCATAAAACTCTAATCAATATATCCATAACAAACTTAAACTCTAAAAGTAAAATGCAATATTAACTCTTAACTAGTATCTCTACTCAAATTAAGATTTAATAGTTTTTATTCTAAATCCCTAAGTGTAAATCTCCTCTCGGTCTCAATACTCTTAGCATTGGATGACTTAATATAAACATTACAACCGTAGGTATAAATCTCCTATCGGTCTCAATATACTCACTTAAATAATTAAATCATTCATGAAGCATAAAAATAAAAACCATAAATATGACATGAACTGAGAATATATTTAAAAAGAAATATGAGTTCAATACATCTCGAGGTTACTCAGAGAGCTCTAGTAAAAAATGAGATTAAGCTACCATATTCATACAAAGAATAAGAAAAAGATTAACATACGTAGCAAACATAATCAAGATATAAGATGAGAAAAGAGAAAACTCCTTAATCCTTGTCAATGTAGCTCCAGATTGCTAACCTCTTCATTGTTTATTTGTGCTTTGATATAGATGAATGAGCTTCACTCTCTGTCCTCTCTATACTTTTCTCTCTATTTATTCTCTATTTTTTTTCTATATGTTATTCTCTACTCTCCTCCTTCGTTGGCTGCTCTATGAGTTTATGATGCTCTTATATCCTCATAATTAGGGTTGCACGTAGTGCATGCGTGCGAGTGGAATTTCCTTAAATGTACAAGCATGGTCGTGCAAAACCAAAATTAAGCTTACACGAGCGTGCATTTTTCTCTCAATTTTTAGCATGGCCGTGCTCTTTTCTTCCCAAATGTTGGCATGACCGTGTTGGCATCGTATGGTTGTGCATGATCAATGCACACCCGTGTTCCTTTCTTTGACTTTTCTTGATCTTTGACTTTTCTTCATGGTTATGATGCATTGCATGCCTAAATATTTTAATTTCTATAGAAAAAATAAAAACTTAGTGAGAAGAATACAAAAATTAGATAGAAAATATAAAACTCCTAATTTATTTAATTAATGCATGATTATGTCTATATTTTATTTAAATGTACTAATATTTTCTAAATGCTAAATCTATGAATTATTATGCAGAAAATGGAAAATTATGCACCTAAAGTGAGATATTATTAAATTAAAATGAGTCTAATTTTTAATGTGAAAATGCAACTATCAAATACCCCTACACTTGAATCTTTGCTTGTCCTCAAGAAAGAACCTTATTATGACAATAATATAAGCATATTAAAATAAAATTATGGATAGTTTAATCAATACAGTAAGAGGTTAATACAAGTATTATTTAGCAAAACTGAGTTAATAAGTTAAGAAAAAGACTACAAATATTACCAAGTGAAGCATACCTCTCAAATGAATTATTCATAAGAATTGAGGAACTAAAACTTATAAACCAAGGAAAGTCAAATATATTTAAATTATTAGTCAACCCTTAAACTAAATATGATAACCAGCTGAATTTTTATTTTATTTATGTTGGATTAGAATCCTTCCTAACTTTAGTATTCCGTATCGTTCCTGTATTACCAAGTATGAATACCGTCGTTAGGTACCTTTGGATTACTCATACTCAATTTGAGCATTGGAGTAGAATGAAGGTTATTATAGGTTTTTTAAAAGCTTTTTTGTCCTTTGATTTTTTTTTTCAGCTGAATTATCATATAGTATAAACAAGGTTTTCCTAATAATAAAAATTTATCCAAATCTCTTGATTGCAAAAATTTTATCCAAAAATCCTTTTTAAATAAAAAAAAGAGAGGTATATATTTAGGTGGATTAAAAATTAAAAAGTCTAATTCTCAAATATTAACAAAACTTTAAACCGTATACTACAAGAATTAACCACATACCGCATCAACTAAACTAGCTAATTTTAATTTTAGTATACAAATCTTATAATTATAACAAGTTAGCAAAAATAAAAGTGTGGGATATTTTATTTTATATTTATTATTATTATTATTATTATTATTATTATTATTATTATTATTATTATTATTATTATTTTGACATGACCTAAATAAACCATAAATTACTCAAAATTAACAAGATAAAACACTAAAAAGGTAAAGTAAGGAAATACTCCCCCCACACTTGAATTGTACATTGTGCTCAATGTGTTGCATTACAAGTGGAAGGGAATTACTGGAATCCATGAAAAGAAAATAGAAAGAAAATAAAATAATAAAATGAAAATTTCACACAAAAAGACATATTTATTAATAAACGAAAAGTAAACAATACATGACTTCATATTCAACAGACATAAAAATAGAAGCACACTGACATAAAAAAAAAGAAAAGAAAACATAGACTTAAATTAAAACACACCAATCACAAGAAACATATAAAAGTAAAATAAAAGGCACTATTATCCATGCAAAATATTTATTCATCATCTTCTGGCTCGTCAAATGGTGCTGCCTCAGATGCATCAGGGTAGGAAGGGGGACAAATCCTTGATGGGAAAAATAGGTAGTGAGGTTATGATTCATTCTGTTTACCACTCCTTCCATAGTGGTCATTCTAATGTCAAAACGTTGCATCAAGATAAGTAGTTCATTCATAGCGGGGGTGCACTTGAGGAAGAGGTACCAGAGGCATTCGGGGGTTGAGTATTAAGGGGTAAGAAAGTAATATTGGTTGCTACCCTTCAAACTTGATTAAACCCATATTGCTCATCATTGTCAACCTAAGGGAGTAGTCTCCCTCAACACTTAAAAATGGCAACACCTCAACATCAAAGCCAACAAACTGTGTAATGGTAGTACTAATACCCCCTATTTTAATAACACTGCACTCCCCACATTTGACATCATGCAATTTGTAGGCAATGGGAGTGGCCATGTTTGCTTTCTTCCCATAAACCATACAGTACAACAAGGTTAACTTATTTGAATTCACAATACCATCACTCTCCTTTCGGGCAAAGATTGTGTGAGCAAATAACTTATGAATATACTGAAGGGCATGGGATATGATTTTAGCCTCCTTGGCCATCCTAGCATTGTACCTCTCATAAGTACTCATAAGCTGTGACCAAAATTCATGCTTTTCGAATACACCCACATCATCTCTTGGCGAGGCAATTGAAAGAAGTCATTGATGTCAAAGACACTAAAAGAAAAAGCTTCATTGTCGAGCCTAAAGGTTATTTTTCCCTGTTGGTAGTCATAGTCATAAGAACTAAGGAATTCACAAATTAGTTGCTTATATGAGGGGTACCTCAACTCAGCCCACACATGCCACGCGATTCTGTTTAGATACATATCGACCTCCTCCCACAACCCAACTGATTTTAAAGCATTAACATCCATATATTTATTGGGCAATATGGTTCTCTTTGCTAATTTTTTGAAATTGACTTTTTGGAGTGCATTTTGGAACCAAATGGTGGGTGGATACCTTTTTAAAGTGGTTTTAATGAGGCATTTTCCAATAGTGCTCACGTTGACAAATGAAAAGTGAGACATAAAAGAGGATGAAAAAATGGGGCTTTTTTTTGGGTGGAAATAGGAAGGTAATAAAAGAAAAATGAAAGAGAAGAAATTAGGAAAAATAATTATAAAAGGAAAAATAAAGTGATAGGTTTCGGCATGAAAAGAAAAAAACTAAAGAAAATTTGCAGAAGGGAAAATGAGGTTGACGATGAAGAATAAGTGTGTGGTGTTTGTGACTTTATAAATGGAAAAGGACATGACATGTGACTTTTAGGAAAGAGCATGGATATGTAGTTTAGTGAGAATGGGAAATGAAAGGTTTTTTTTGTTTAGTGAATGAGTAAGTGAAAGGTTGTGTCAGGTAAATGAATGGTTTTGAAAAAGACTAGGAGAGGAAAGGTTCTAATTTAATAATTATACTATACAATCTAATATATAATATAAATATAGTAATAAATATATAGATATATGTAAATAAAATATAAGTAGATATATACAAATAATAAATAAATAAATAAAAATATATATAAATACATAATTAGTTATAAATACAAAACAAAATTAAAGAAATAACTTTTTTATTTTTTATTATTATTTTTTATGTAGATGCAAAAATAAATAAATAAATAAATAAATAAATAAATAAATAAATAAATAAATATATATATATATATATATATATATATATATATATATATATATATATATATATATATATAGATATATGTAAATAAAATATAAGTAGATATATACAAATAATAAATAAATAAATAAAAATATATATAAATACATAATTAGTTATAAATACAAAACAAAATTAAAGAAATAACTTTTTTATTTATTATTATTATTTTTTATGTAGATGCAAAAATAAATAAATAAATAAATAAATAAATAAATAAATAAATAAATATATATATATATATATATATATATATATATATATATATATATATATATATATAAGGGATAAGAAATTGGAAAGGTGTTTTGGAGGTTTTGGGGCAGTGGAAGTAAAAAAAAAGTGTCAAATGGTTCACATGAAAATGAAAAGTCACATGCCTCTGGAATCTACACACTCATGCTATGTGTGAATGCATGGATCATGCGCACGCCCATGCACATTAGAAGCTTGAAATTGACATGGTCGTGCTATATAAGGCATAACCATGCATAATGTGTGCGTGAAAATGACATGGCCGTGTTAGGTGAGGCAAGGACATGCTAATTGAAAGAACAAAAATTGCACGACTGTGTTAGATAGGGCATGGTCATGCTCATTGATGGTAAAAAATGACACGATCGTATTGCTTAAGGCATGACCATGCTAATTGAAAGAACAAAAATGACAAGGTCGTGTTAGGTGAAGCACGATCGTGTTTTGGTACTCGATTGCACGGGTGTGCCAATTTGTGGCAAGCCCATGTTACTTTTATGAAGCTTGGCCTTCAATATGCATGCATATAATGTGAAATAGTAACACATGTCCCTACTTAAAATTATCATTCAAAGTCACTCCAAATATTTTTAAAGTCAACAAAACATTTAAGCACATAAAAAATGCAAAAAAAATTTATAAATAAAAAATGTAAGAAAAATTCCCCAATTTATTTCCCGATGCTGCAGTACTCTATATTCTGAATATCACTGATAACTTGAGAAGGGTCTCTGCTACATGTATATCCTAGGTATTCAAAAATCTACATGAAGAATATAGCTCCTTAAGGGGAATGAAACTAACTAAAAAAATTGAAAAGAGCAAATAAAAAACACTTGGGTTATCTCCTAAAAAGTGCTTTATTTATTATCAGTCCTATTTATTATCAGTCCTAAGCTTGACTGTAGCCATGTGGTTCTTCATTTCTCTAGCGAAGGTAGAGTCTCCTTCAGCTTCATTACAGGTGATGAGAGTTATGGTGCACCCGTTTTAGCTATAGGTGCTTCTTGTAAGTCCTGATTGCTTACGAGTTATGATATTTCCTCCCCAAAATACAACTTAAGTCATTGTCTATTCACCTTGAAAGGTTCGCCTTTATTTCCTTGAATTACCACTACTCCATGGGGAAATACTTCCACTATTGTAAAGGGTCTAGACCATCTAGACTTTAGCTTCCCGAGGAAGAGTCAGAGTCTAGAATTGAATAAAAGAACCTTGTCCCTTTTTTCAAAGTTCTTTGGCTTAATCATTGCATCATGCCATCTTTTAGTCTTGTCCTTATAAAGTTTGTCATTTTTATAAGCCATATTTCTAATTTCCTCTAGTTCATCTAGTTGGAGAAGTCGCCTCTCCCCTACTTTCTTATAATCCAAATTCAGGGCTTTGATAGCCCAGTATGCTTTACTCTCGAGCTCCATTGGAAGATGATAGGCTTTTCTAAACACTAAATGATATGGTGACATTCCGAGTGGAGTTTTAAAAGCAGTTCGATAGGCCCACAATTTATCGTTAAGATTAAGTGCCCAATCTTTCCTAGAGCTATTCACTGTCTTTTCTAGAATCTTCTTTAGTTCTCTATTACTCACTTTAACTTGTCCATTGGTTTGCGGATGGTACAGTGTAGAGACCTTGTGCTTTACACTATATCTTGATAGGAGGACTTCAAACTGTTTGTTGTAGAAATGACTTCCTTCATCACTTATAATGGCTTGAGGAGTCCAAAACCTTATAAAGATCTTTTTCAAAAACTTGCATACCACTCTGGCATCGTTAGTAACACAAGCCTAAGCCTCAACCCATTTTGATACATAGTCAACACAAATAAGAATGTATCGACTCCCAAGAGAAGAGGGAAATGGTCCCATAAAGTCTATACCCTATACATCAAAGAGATCAACCTTTAGAATTCCAACTTGTAGCGTCTCCCTTTTTCTTAAAATTCCCCTACTGTGCTGACTCTTATCACAGTTCATGACAAAGTTTCCAGCATCCTTAAATATAGAAGGCTAATATAATCCACTTTCAAGTGTTTTAGCCACTGTTTTGTTTGGTCCATAGTTTCCACCATTGGGAGCACTATGACACTGGTGCAGCACATCATATATCTTTGAGTTAGGAATGCACCTTTTCACCAAGCCATCATTGCATAATTTCCACAGATAAAGATCATCCCACACATAGCTCTTTGCATCATTCATGAGCTTCTTTCTTTGTTGATATAAGAAGTTCTTAAGGAGTTGCCCACATGAGAGAAAATTAGCCAAGTTTGCATACCATGGGATGAATGCAAGTGCAAATAGTTTCTTATATGCAAAAGTCTCCTTGATGGATGCTTCATTATTATTCCCCTTTTCTAAGTGAAAGAGGTGGTCAGCTACCAAGTTCTCCGAGCCCTTGTTGTCTTTGATCACCATATCAAAATCTTGAAGTAGAAATACCCATTAAATCAACCTCAGTTTAAAATCTTTCTTGGATAATAGATATTTGATAGCAATATGATTTGTGTACACTATCACGTTCTATCATAGAAGATAAGAGTGAAACTTATCAAAAGGAAACACAATAGCTAACATCTCCTTCTCTGTTGTGGCATAGTTGAGTTGTGCTTTTGAGAGAGTCTTGCTAGTATAGTATATGACATGCAACCTTCTATCTTTACACTGTGCTAGAACAGCTCCTATGGCTTGTTCACTGGCATCACACATTAGTTCAAATGGAAGGCTCTAATCTGGTGGTACCATAATGGGTGCTGATGTTAGTTCCTTCTACAACCTGTCAAAAGCAGATTTATAATCATTAGTGAACTTAAAAGGAAAATATTTTTCTAGTAACTAAGAAAGAGGTTTAGAATTTTAGAAAAATCCTTGATGAAGCGTCTATAAAAGCTGGCATGTCCAAGGAAGCTTATAACACCCTTTATGTTGATTGGATAATTGAGATTTTCAATTGTCTCAATCTTGGCTCGATGAACCTCTATTCCCCTTACTAAAATCTTGTTTCTTAATACTATTCCTTCATCCACCATAAAGTGACATTTTTCCCAATTTAGCACCAAATTAGTTTCCTCACATCTTGCCAATACCTTCTTTAAATTATTAAGGCAGCCATCAAATGAATCTCCAAACACTAAGAAGTCATCCATAAAGACCTCTATGATATCCTTGACTAAATTGGAGAAGATGGCTGTCATGCAACATTGAAATATGGCAGGGGCATTGCATAACCCAAAAGGCATTCTCCTAAAGGCATATGTGCCATAAGGACAGGTGAATGTTGTTTTCTGTTAGTCCTCTGGAGATATAGTAATATGGTTGTAGCCTGAGTAGCCACCAAGGAAACAGTAGAAAGTATGTCCTATAATTCTCTCAAGCATCTGGTCGATGAATGGTAAGGGAAAGTGGTCTTTTCTTGTAACATTGTTAAGCTTCCTATAATTAATACACACCCTCCAGCCAATAACAACCCTTATTGGAATTAACTCTCCTTCATCATTCTCCACTATGGTCATCCCTCCTTTTTTTGTCACACATTGAATAGAGCTCACCCAACTAGAGTCTGAGATCAGGTATATAATACCTGCATCAAGAAGCTTCATGATCTCCTTTTTCACCACTTCTTTCATGTTTGGATTCAATCTCCTTTGCCATTCAATGATAGGTTTGCATCCATCTTCCATCAGTATTTTATGCATGCAGTAGGATGGGCTTATTCCTTTGATGTCAGAGATCTACCACCCAATAGCTTTCACCCTTTTCCTTAGCATCTCTGCAAGTAAGATTTCTTGCTCAAAGGTGAGTTTGGAAGAGATAATGATTGGTAGAGCTTAATTGTCTCCTAGGAAGGTATATCTGAGGTGAGGTGGTAAAGGTTTCAATTCAAGTGAAGGTGGTGAAATAATAGAAGGCTGTGTGGGTTGGATATTTAAAGTCAGTGGTGTATGCTTCTGAGGATGGTCTGTTTGGGAAGGTTTAAGTTCAGGAGTTTCTTTCATACTCTTCTCCACTTGTAGAGGATCTTTAGCTGCTTGTAGTTGAGTATGGAAACTTCATCCATACATGTATCTACTACATTCAAGTGCATGTAAAAGTCTCCATTAACAGGTCGTCTACTTGCCTTATAAATATTGAAGATGCATTTTTCTTCTTTTACTCTCAATGTAAGAGTTCCTTTATGCACATCAATCAAGGTTTTGGCAATGTATAAGAACGAAATGCCTAAGATTAAAGGCACTTCCTTATCTTCTTCAAAATCTAGAACAATAAAATCAATAGGAAATATAAACTTGCCCGCTTTTACCAACACATCCTCAACAATCCCCAATGGTTTCATAGTAGTATGGTTTGCCAGTTGAAGAATCATATTTATGGTTTTCACTTCCAAATTCAGTTTCTTGAAAATGGATAAGGGCATAAGGTTTATGGAGGTGCCTAAATCACACAATACTTTATGGAATTGCATACTCCCTATCTCACAAGGGATGGTTAGGCTTCCAGGTTGCCTGAGCTTGCTTCGAAGTTTGTTTGAGATCAGGGCACTGCATTTCTTTTTCAAAGTCACTTTCTCTAGTTCTTCAAGCTTCTTTTTATTAGAGATCAAGTCTTTGAGAAATTTCACATACTTCAGCATCTGAGCAATGGCCTCCATAAAGGGTATGTTAACTTGGATGTTTTTAAGCATGTCTAGAAATTTTGAAAACTGAGGATCAAGCTCTGTTCTCTTTAACCTTTATGGAAAGGGAATGGGTGGCTCATACACTCTTTCTTTACTCTTTTTGGTTCCTTTAGATTCTCCTTTATTTTTTGCTTCACTAGAGCTTTCTTCGATAGTGGCCTTGCCCTATTTGCTTGAGTTAGGCTCTGTAGGTAGTTCCACTTCTTTACCATTCTTAGGGTTATATCTTTCACTTATTCCCTTGGATTTGTCTCAGTGTTGCTTGGTAGGTTTTTGTGGTTGTGTGATGTCAATACATTAGCTATTTGGCCCATTTGCACTTCCAGATTATGAATGGAAGAAGAATGGTTCTTGAACATCAACTGAGTATCAATCTGAATTTGGTCCACCTTTGCCTCTAGCTTGCGGTTTGAATCTTCTTGAAGAGTCATCCTTTTGTCCATAATCTCCATAAACTTGTCTAGCTTGCCTTTAAGAGATGAGTTTTGGTTTTGTTGAGCTAATTGATGCAGGTTCTGAAAAGTTGAATTTCCAAAACCAAGTGGTGGTTGTCTATTTTGCCTTTGCTCCCCTTTTTCCATGAGAAATTAGGGTGGTTCCTCTAAGATGAGTTATAAGTATTTCCATATGGGTTGCTTTGGTTTTGTACATAATTGGCATGCTCCATGTTTTTTATTAGAACACACTCACTAGTCCTATGCTCCCCCTGACACAACTCATAGTTTAAAGTGGAAGTTGTTGACAGAGCATTAACATTCATCTTTTTTAGTTCATGGGCTAAAGCGTCCAGCTTGGCAATGACCATACTTAACCCATTAAGTCCCATAACACTATATTTCTTTGTTATCATGGCTTGTTTATTGTTCCACATGTGTTGAGCTATAGCAATCTCCTCAAACAAATCAAGAATATCCTTTAGAGTTTTATTCATGATAGAGCCTCCACAGGCTGCATTTACATTTCACTTTACCATTGGATTAATGCCTTTGTAAAAAGACTGCACTAAATCCTAAGTAGGAATTAAGTGTGAAGGACATTATCTCTGTAAGTACTTGAACTGCTCCTAGTCTTCAAAAAGTGATTCATCATCTCTTTGGTAAAAAGAATTAATCTCACTTCTAATTCTTAAAGCTTTAGCAGGAGGAAAATATTTGTTGAAAAAGATTGTGTACATCTCATTCCAAGTTCTAATGGAGTATGGAGGTAACCTAGTAAACCACCTAGCTGCCTTGTCTATGAGAGAGAAAGGAAAAAGAATAAGGTAGATGGCCTCTGAAGATACTCCATTCATTTGTAGAGTTCCACAATACTCCATAAATTGATGCATATGTGCAACGGGGTCCTTTAATGGTAGTCCATGAAACTGTAAACTTTGGATCATCTGAATCATGTCAGGTTTGATCTCAAAATTATTTACTGTAATTGCCAGAGGCATAATTAAATTATGATCTTGCTGCATATTAGAGTTCAGACACTCTCTCATGGTTCTGTTGGCCATAGGGTTTTGGCGTTGGTTGAGGAGGTAATTTGTATTATTTTGATTGTTGATATTATTAGCTCCTTCTCCTCCACCATTGGTGTCATTAGGATCATTTCCTTAATTCATGGCTACTTGCTACTCTCTCTTCCTTCTATGGAATGTTCTGTCAATTTTAGGATTGAATGCTTCAAGCTCTTCGTTAAGGCTTTGAGTTATGCGCATACACCTAGTTCCTATGAAAGAAAAAAAATAAAGCTAAAAATAAAACAAAAAATGTTTAAATCAAATAGTATCAAGCTACTTTTAATATTAAACTCTTCATCAGCAACGATGCTAAAAACTTGATACGATTTTGTAAGTATACGGGTCAAGTTATAGAATAGGACTGTAAGTCCAGATATCGATCCCATATGGAAGAGGATAAGTAATAGTTCGCTTGATTTACATGCTTGTCAAAATAGATCAATTTTTATGTTGTGAAGCAATTTAAATTAAAACTAAATTAATTTTTCTAAAGAATAAGCAGTGTATAATATGTATTAGAGTTTCTCTTTTCACCTAGATTTGTATTAACTCAAAATCTAATTTATATAATCTCTCTCATAGTCATGTTTAAGATGCTACCGCTGTGATTCTTATAAATCTCTCTTGAGTAGTTACAAGGTGAGTTTATTATTTCAAATACTGATTCAAATAAAGGGACTCTTGCCTCATAATACTCTAGCTAATAGATCCATAACAAACTTAAACTCTAAAGGTAAAATGCAATAGTAACTCTTAACCGGTATCTCTACTCAAATTAAGATTTAATAGTTTTTATTCTAAATCCTTAAGTGTAAATCTCCTCTTGATCTTAATACTCTTAGCATAGGATGACTCAATATAAAAATTACAACCGTAGGTATAAATCTCCTCTCGGTCTCAATATACCCACTTAAATAATTAAATCATTCATGAAGCATAAAAATAAAAACCATAAATATAACATGAACTGAGAATATATTTAAAAAGAAATATGAGTTCAAAACATCTCCAGGTCACTCAGATAACTTTAGTACAAATTGAGAATAAGCTACCATATTCATACAGAGAATAAGAAAATGATTAACAGACAAAGCAAACATAATCAAGATACAAGATGAGAAAAGAGAAAACTCCCTAATCCTTGTCAATGTAGCTCCAGATTGCTAATCTCTTCACTATCTACTTATAGTCTGATGTAGATAAATGAGCTTCACTCTCTATCCTCCATGTACTTTTCTCTCTATTTATTATCTATTTTTTTCTATCTATTATGCTCTGCTCTCCTCCTTCATTGGTTGCTTCGTGAGTTTATGATGCTCTTATGTCCTAAGAATTAGGGTTGCACATGGTGCATGCGTGCAAGTGGAATTTCCTTAAATGTACAAGTATGGTCATGCAAAACCAAAATTGGGCTTACACAACCATGCATTTTTCTCTCAATTTTTAGCATGGTCTTGATGAGCATTACATGGCCATGCTCTTTTCTTCCTAAATGTTGGCACAACCGTGTTTGGCATCGCATGGCTGTGCATGATCAATGCACACCCGTGCTCTTTTCTTTGACTTTTCTTCACGGTTATAATGCATTGCATGCCTAAATATTTTAATTTCTATAAAAAAAATAAAAAATCAATGAGAAGAATACAAAAATTAGACAGAAAATATAAAACTCCTAATTTATTTAATTAATGCATGATTATGTCTATATTTTATTTAAATGTACTAATATTTTCTAAATGCTAAATCTATGAATTATTATGCAGAAAATGGAAAATTATGCATCTAAAGTGAGATATTATTAAATTAAAATGAGTATAATTTTTAATTTGAAAATGCAATTATCACTATGTTATTGGATATAGTACGTTCTATGATGAGCTACATTGATCTTCCTATTTCACTTTGGGGAATTGCACTCCAAACAACCTCCTACATCCTTAATCGTGTTCCATCCAAATTTGTTTTCTACTACACCATATGAGATATGGCATGGTAGAGCACCAAGTCTTAAACATGTTAAGATTTAGGGATATCTAGCTTTTATCAAAAGGCTAACATCATATAAGTTAGATGTAAAATCGATTAAAGGAAGGTTTATTGGGCATCCTAAAGACATTTTAGGGTATTACTTTTATCTTCATAGTGAACAAGTTTTTGTTATCAGTAGAGATGCTACTTTTCTTGAGAAAGAGTTTCTTAAGGAAGGTGGCAAAGGTAGGAAGATAATGTCAGATAAGGAGTCATCTAAATAAGTCCAACAAATAGATCAAATGGATATTGATTAACCTAAAGAGCCTATTCCAATTGAGAATGCCATTATACGGACTCTTAGAAGGTCTAATAGGGTATCTTATCCACCTGAGAGATATGGTTTTCTTCATGATATGCAAGAGTTGCATATTAATGAAGAAAGCATTCATATTGATGATCCTACTACATATGAAAAAGCTTTATATGATAAAGATTCTTTGAGATGGCCTGAAGCTATGAGAACCGAAATTAATTCGATATATGCAAACCAAGTCTAGACACTTGTTGATCCACCTAAGGGTATTATACCCACTGGGTGTAAATGGATCTTCAAAAGAAAGATTAGTGCAGATGGAAAGGTAAAGACATATAAAGTAAGGCTTGTAGTGAAAGGGTTTTGCCAAAGGCAAGGGGTTGACTATGAGGAGACTTTTTCACCTATAACTATGCTTAAATCCATTTGGATTCTTCTAGCTATAGTTGCATAGTATGATTATGAGGTTTGGTAAATGGATTTCAAGATTGCCTTCCTTAATGGTTATATTAAGGAAGACATTTTCATGGAGTAACCCAAGGGTTTTAAATCCGAGGATAACTCAAAAGTGTGCAAGCTTAATATATCTATTTATAGTCTAAAGCAAGCTTAACAAGTTGGAATCATCATTTTGACGAGGCTATCCATTTTTATGGTTTCATTAAGAATGAAGACATTCTATTAATTGCAAATGATGTAGGTATGATGACTTTTATGAAAATATGGTTATCTAAAACCTTCTTGATGTAGGACTTAGGGGAGGCAACCTATATTTTAGGAATTCGAGTCTATAGAGATAGATCAAAGACAATGATAGGCTTATCCGAAAGTATTTACTTGGAAAATATGTTAAAGAGGTTCAAGATGCTTCATTCCAAGAGAGGATTATTACCATTTAAGCATGGTATCCATTTATCCAAAGGCGTGTCACCTAAAACACCTGATGAAATGGAGCCAAAGTTCCTTATTATTTAGCTATAAGAAGCTTGATGTATATTATATTATGTTATGTAGGCTTAGCCACGGTTCATGAACTAGCAGTTCATAGTTCCAAGGTCAATGGAACTGGACCAGAATTGGCCACAAGGTCAGTCCAAGGACAGACTGGTTCCGATTTTGAACCTGTTCGATTTGGTACAATTTTTCTCATGGCATAAAGTTGAAATAAAAAATTATTATGAAATTTTAATAAGTTATTTTTTAGTTAAAAATAAAAAATAAAAAATTATACTTTACTTTGACTAGTTAACTTAAAATAAATTAACTAGTTAATTTTAGATTAAAAAAATTTTAAAGGGTTTGAATTAAAAATTATAATTGACTATGATTTAAAATTAAAAAATTCAAAGACAATTAAATAAGTATATATATTGAAAATAATGGTTTGGAATCATCGGTTCATGGTTCCATCTAGGGAGGAACTAGCCTTAAACTAGTCCTCCCCATGGTTTCAGGCCGGTTCAATCTAGTTTTGGGTTTGACCAGTTTCGATCCAATTTTGACTAGGCCAGTTCCTATTCAGGGTCTGAACTGGCTAGTGGCCAAGCCTAATGTTGTTTACTAGGTCTGATATTGTCTATACTGTTAGTGTGACTTGTAGGTTTCAATCTAATATGGGTTTGGAACACTGGATAGTTGTTAAGGCAATCTTTAAGTACTAGAGAAAAACTAAAGATTTAGTCTTAACTTATGGAGGAGGTGATGCACATATAAATGGTTTCACTAATTTTGATTGCAATCAGATGTGGATGATAGAAAGTCTATCTCTAGGTTCATTTTCATTTATAATGGAGGAGTATAAAGCTGGAAGAGTTCTAAGCAAAGTTTTAGTGTTGATGCTACTACAAAAGTTGAGTATATAGCTGCAACTGATACTGTTAAAAAAGATTTTTGGATTAAGAAGTTCATTACTGAACTAGGAGTTATTCCTTCCATTGAGTGCTCGATTCCTCTCTATTACAACAAATAATGGAGCCATCACTTTGGCAAAGGAATCGAGAAATACAAAAACATATAAAAGCTCTATCATATTATTAGAGCACTTGTTGGGAAGGGTGATGTGCTCTTGCAAAAGGTAGCTTCAGTCGACAATGTTGTTGATCCACTTCCTAAAGCATTAACGTAGCTATAGTTAGATAGACATCTTAAGAAGATGGGTTTAAGATGATGTAGTGATTGGGTTTAGTGCAAGTATGAGATTGTTAGTATAGGTGTTATGCCCTAAAGTCCAATCATATATTTTGACATTGTAAATAATCCCTAATGTTAATAACTTTTTTATTTAAATAAAGTGTTTATTTATTTGAGTATTTATCCATTAGCATAATGTTAAATAAATTTATTATCAAGAGCTGATAATATGAGTGAAAAGTTTATTTAGTACATATGCTATAAAATTATTTGTAGTCAATTAATTAATATTTGGGTAATCTTAATTAGATTATCACCTCTGTCTATTTTCCTTGATTAGTATGTGATACTAATAGTGGGAGGTAGTGAGTCATATGCTAGATATAAGATGTAAGAATAGACATGGATACTCATGTGATGGGTGGATCAAACATGGTGCTAGATTTATGATCGTGAGGATATTCACTTATAGTCAACGATGACGATTTAGGTCATAATGGTGCATATAGTCCTTTGACTTGAGGCAACACGATCATTCACATTTAAGTGGTTAGGGATTGTTACTGCTTACATACTTGTGTTATTCGCACATGGGTGTATGGCACATAGTGTCTATAGTCGGTTAAATGTAGGGATGAGTGTTTGATCAAGATGGGATTCATTGCCTAGAGTGAACCAGGATAAGATCCTATGCTATTTAAGTTTGTTCTTGATGAATAAGTTCTTAGCTAGGAAAAACATAACACAGTCTAAAAGATTTTTAGTGCTAGAACATGTTTATAGTATTTGTTATGTTTTATCAGGAATAGAACTTGAGATGAGGTTATATAATAAAGCTATTATAGTTATACTAAACCTTAACTCTAGGCTATATTAGAATCTTCTAATAAAGGGATTTTAGTGCATGGTAATTATGACCAAAGGGTTCATGTGAATCAATACATGCATTTATTTCTAATTAGTAGTTATGATATCGACGTTATGGGTCACTTGAAACTTATGAGAACTAAATGGGTATAATTGGGATTTTTCATATTTAGACTTGAAAGAGTTTTAAATAATATCAAGTATTGATATTATCTTCTCATTACTAATTAGACATGAATATAGTAAGTCACACCTAAAAGAGTTTTACCAAATAACCATTAATATTAATATGATTATTGATTAAAGAGTTTAATCAATCAATTAAGATTAATGGAATTGAATTTATGCTTTAAGCAATGATTCTAGCATATCATGAAATCCAATTCAAGTAAGGGTTTAGTTATTAATTAATGCTTAAATAATATAAGATATTAATTAAGGTATTACATTGATAATATATGTTATTTCTAATTGGACCTGGATTAATGGCCCAAGTTGTTTGGGCCTAGGCACAAAAGATTTTTGGACTAAAGATTAGTCCAAGATGTAGAGAAGGCTTGTGAACCTAATCTAGGCCCATATGTCTAATGGATTAGGCTTAGGCCAAGTGTTGGCCCAATTACTAAGCTAAAGTCTATATATAAAAGGATATGGTCAAATTTTGCTTATTAGGTACAAGTTATCTTTTAAGTGCAAATTGTTGACCATGTCATATTTGGCATATTAGGCATATTATCTCTTATGTGTATAATGTTGACTTTGGCTAAATCAAGATTAGTTTACATAATTATGTTTAGAGAATGTATGTGGACATATAAATGAGATGTATTAATTCTCTGCATACTTATCTCTTATTCAAGTTGTATGCCTATCATGATGAGTTGTATACATGTGATGTAAGCAATAATATCATTAGTATTTGATTTATATATATATATATATATAACCTATGTAGTGTTCTAAGGTTAGATGATTAGAGACATATATACCAAAAATAGACACAACATGTACAAAATATAAACCCTAGTGTTCTTACAAGGAGATTAAGTTAGTGCAAGATTTATGAGGGTCATTTAGGAAGGCACTTACTACTAACTACATCAAGGTAAGAAGGTGATTGGTGAAGATTTGGAGTTTCAAGCTAGAGGCCTCACACTTGGGAGGCTAGAGCATTTAATTTAAGGGTTGAACCTAACTACATCAAAGCTTGTAGATAACTATTGTGGTCTACATCAAACTTAGAAGTTGGTAAGTTTTCCTAAACTTAGAATTTCCTAGGTTGTTTCTTTTACATGTTTATATGTTATTTAGTTATGTGTAAAATGCAAATGGATCTATAGGAATGGAAATCTTCATGTGATGAAAGGTTATGCAAGTAAACTTTTTGAAATTTTACCCTATATAAGGCTTGTGCTCACCATACTTCAATGTTGCATAACCGTTTCCTTTCACATATGTCAGGGCATATATTCTTGTTACGTAAGTACATTGTTACTTCTAGACAATGAGAATTATTTTATCCTAATCTTGTATTATCAGTTTTTGAGAGACATTAGTGCTGATAGTTTGAATAGCTTTGCATGGGTCACTACTATATTTACAAAGCCACACTCAACTCAAGGTGAGAGGTTAAAAAAATTTTAAAAAAGAAAAATAGATTTTCATTATTCTAGTTGGAAACTAACCATTTTTTAAATATTTTTTAGGAGTGCATTGTCCCTATTTGGAAAAATTTATTCGATAATTGGAAGCTTTCCCTTTAGAATTTTCCCTTTCATGGAGTAGGGCTGCCTCTTTTATGGGCCATCATTGAATGCTCACCATAATTTGTATAAGGATTTTTTTAAATATCCATAATGAGGTATTTTCTTTTTATGAAACTTTTTTTAAAATTAATTTTTAAAACTGACTTTTAAAAATAAATTCTAACATTTTGATAAAAATATTATAGGATGTGGTGTAGATGCTTTATGACAAATTCACACTGGTGAGCCAAGAAATATTTTTATCTACGATAGTAGTATTTGATTTTCATATTAAACTCTTTCATAGGCTAGGTTTAGCTCCTTGATAATTGAAAATTGAGAATTTAAATGAATCTAAATTGATCAAGATGGTATATCTAAAGTGAAAGTAAAAAAGAGGCAAAAAAAGAGGAGGTTATTAAGGCACTATGCTCATCATATTTAGAAGTGGGTTGAGGGAAAGTACAATAGTTGTATTAAAGAATCCTAAGAAGGTAAATAAAAATTTTTACTTACTGATATTTAATTTCTCATTGTAAATTTTTATGCTAACTTAAATTTGAATTGCAGATTTTATTCTTCCTAGCGTTCCACCTCCATTATTGTAACCGATGTAAGCTTAGAAGTTTTATAAAGATCCTCCTCAACATAATCCTCTTATTGAGCTTTATGGAGATCCTCCTAAGCCTTCTTCTCCTCATGGTTTTCTTGGAGGAGATTATTCTCAATTTTCTACTCTTTATCCTTATTTTTATAGAGGTTCTTCTTAGTCTCCACTGCTATATGTTGAGCAAGTTTAAGATGAGTTGAATGGAGATCTTCCTCAACCTTCTGTTCCTCATACACTTCTTAGTGGAGATTATCCTTGGTATTTTGCTCCTCGTGCTCTTATTCTTTAAGATTTTTATTAGATTTTTGCTCCTATGTAACTATAAGTTGATAACATTCATCTTTCTCAATCTTTTGCTTATGCTCCTGATTGAGGTTTTCTTATGCTTGCTCCTCCTCTTGGAGATTATTCTCAATTTTATTCTCCACATGCTTTTCTTTAACAACATGTTGTTAGTCTTGGAGATTTTTCTACTAACTTAACTTTTAACTATATATTTTATTTAGCCTAGCATTCCACCTCCCTTGCTGCTACCTGTGCAAGCTTAGGAGCTTTATAAAGATCCTCCTTTGCCTTCTCCTTCTCATGAGCTTCATGGAAATCCTCCTTAGCCTTCTCCTTCTTATGCTTCTCTTAGTGGAGATTCTTCTTATTTCTATTCTTTGTACTCTATTTCATTAAGATTCTTTTTAGCCTGCATTGCTATAAGTTAAGCCAGTTCTGGATAAGTTTTATAGAGATCTTCCTTAGCCTTCTCTTCCTTGTATTCCTTTTGATGGAAATTCTCCTTAGTCTTCTACTCCTTATGCTCCTATTCTTAAAGATTCTTCTCAGCTTTTTTTTGCTCTACTACTATAAATTGATGACATTTATATATTATAATTGTATAATATATAAGGACTTTAATTTAAATTGAAGTTAATGAATTAGTATATGAGTTAAAAAATGAAAATATTAAGAAATCCTTCAAAAAAAAGATAAAAATGTTCACATTTATGAATTGTAACAATTGTATAACGAAGCAGCATCAGTTCATTTATGATTTCTTCCTCACATATAGATAAGCAACAATTTTTTCTTTATATGGTTTCTTCTTTACACTTGGCTTTTTCTTCTTTGGCCTCTAGAATTAAAGAAATGAAATTAGTTTTAAAATTAAAAAAACACACATTCACACAAAAAAGATACCTTACCATACCTAAACCATCACAAAATGCATTCCTATAAAGTTTTACATAAATGTAGTCGAAGTGGTAAATGTAAATTATATTTAGGATTAAAAAGACAATTACTTTTTATTAGGCCTACCAATTGATGGCTGACTATATGTTAGTTGAGATGTTATAGACAGTGAGGTTTAGCACACACTTAAGATTTTAGCAACCACAACACTGTTTAGGCTCAAAGCCTTAAGGAACACACTACTATGCCACAAATTTATAGTGTGGAGATGAGGCGTCGCCACCCAGGTATTAACTGGGACAATTCAATTGGTGGTACTCGATTCTCTAAAAGAAAGTTATCACCATAACTAGGAGATTCTAGAAATGGAATACTAACTTCTCTTAGTCTCGTGTTTATTTAGAATTACTTTATAAATCATTACTTCATTCTCTAATTACATGCAATTTTATTAAACCCTATTTGAACATCCATCTATCCTAAGGCTTCTAGTCAATAAAATCACATATAAAAAATGCATTTAAGCGTATCATCCCTAAGTCTAAACTAGGTTAATTTTAATGAAAGTTAGCTAGATTTACGCTTTTATTTACAAATGAAATGGACTAAAGGTGGGCCTACATTTTAATTAGTGAGCGTAAGTCTACTTGTTTCAATTATCTACAAATGGGCCTAAATCTATAAGTTTTTAAAGAAATTGGATTTTATAAGTGGGCCTAAGTCTATTTGTTTTATTTAAAATGGGAAATGGGCCTAAGTCTATTTATTTTAAAAGGAAATGAAATGAAATGGGTTGAGCTAAGTCTAGGTTGATTTTATTAATTAAAAAGGTGGTCCTAAGTCTATTTAACCTAAAACGGGCCTAAATTCATTTTGAGTTAAATTAAACTTTAGACCAATTTTACATTTATTAATTAAGTGGGTTAGACTTAACGTGGGCTTAGGGCCCAAAAGGATAAAAATCCAAAAACTCAACTAATCAAATAATAACATGCCAAAGCATATCAAACATACATCCATATGTGATTTCCTAAAACCCTAATTCAATTCCATGCAAACCCTAATTTACTACTGTCATAATTGATTTTAAATTTTTACCCAGTGATCCTGATTACTAATCCATTTTAAATGCATAAAAGTAAAATTTTACTATTCCCACTACTGGGGTTATTATAATGTTCTACTTATTAGAAATTAAAATTAATTACAAACCCAAATGAGTTAACATAGCAAAACATAGAAAATAATGATCACAAGATCTAATCACAGTTTAAAACCCATGGCAGTCTATGGATCTTCTGTTCAATTTTTGGATATCAGGTAGTATCCTCCTCAACCCCCATCAGATCTCAAAAAGAAAACACATAAACAAACAAATTACATTAATAAAATTAAATAGCCAAAACAATAATAAAAAAATCACAAAAGAAAGAGAAGAATAAAAAAGGAATGTTGTGTAGATGATATTAGATGGCCCTTCAGAATGGATTTTCACCATATATGGAATTGACTCAATGTGTGTTTTGGATTTTGGGACTGAATCATGTAAAAAACATAATATAGACTCTTAGTTTTTTTTTTGAAAATACAAGGAAAAAGAACCAGGTATTATGTTTTGTGGTTTTTTGTAAAGTCTACGATTTTTCTAGGGTTTTCTTTGTGTAGTCAAGGCCTCCAAAAGTTTTTCTTCTCTCGGCTTTTTAAAGCCAAAAATAACTTCCAACCCTATGATTGTGCAGAGAGATTGTGCGATCCTGGGAGCTAGAGAATAGTTGCTCTCCGTTTTCAAAAATCAAAATCCCGAGATAAAAAAAGTGATAAGGGTTAAAACAAAATCAGAGATTCATGCACGTGTATATGCAGAACCAATAAAAATTTGACAACACGCCTAAAATTAGATTTTTTACAAAAAAATATTAAAATAACAAAGGAAAATACGGGTTTGCATTATGTAATACCAATTGGCATTATGCCTATATTTGTCAAAATTTCATTAAAACCCCTAAAATTCACTTTTCTACAATTTAGACCTTAAAACATTTTAACTCTTATAATTAAATCCTAAAAAAGTTGCAATTTAGTCCTTTAAATCATTAAACTCGACACTAGAGATCAATTCTTGGTTAATTTTCATCATAAGGGCTTTCGTCTCATGCATGCATAATTACATTCTGAAATTTTGTGCTTACAGTTGCCCCCTTTTATCACTGTTTGCTTGACAAATTGTAGCAAAACAATAATAGCACATAATTTTGATAAAAAGAATTAGGACACTTAATTGCATCCTAATTGACAGATCAATGCTTAAATTGCTGTGCAATTTAAAGCAAGATGTAATGTTTGACAAGTCTCAGTATATTTCCTGTGGAACGTCTAGTGAACTTTATGCAAATGAGTTTTGCTATGTTTCCTACGGAATATTTAACAATGATGAATTGAAAATCTACTATAGTTCTTATGGAATGTCTAGTGATAATACCATAACTACTATGTAGTGTCTGGTGAACTACACTATATTTCTTGTGGGACGTCTAGTGACAGTAGATTTTATTATATTCCTTGTGGGACGTCTAACGATGCACACTATATTCCATGTGGGACGTCTAATGAGAATGAGTTTCATTTTATTCCCTGTGGGACATCTAGTGAAACATAATTTTAAAAATATACTATAGTTCCTGTGGAATGTCTAGCAGTGATAAATTTAAAGACTTATGTCACAATTGCTATGCAGTACATAACATAGTGATAATTGTGACTACTGTGCAATACATAACATAATGATTTGAAGTTTATATCATAGATACTGTGTAGCACATGAGTTTAAAATCCTTTGATTAAAATGATGTATGTAAAATGCAAAAAATGAAATCTGTAATTTAGTTTTGTATTTTGTACTTAACAGAGAACTCAGAATTACAAATTGGTTATGCATATTAATAATTCTATGAATTATTAATTTGATAGATGTCATGATTTAATTAGGAATGAATTCCTAACCAAAATGTAATTATGGACCAAATTGCAACAAGAGAACTTGGATCCTTATGCAAACAAAAGTAGTGGACCAAAGTAGATATTTTCCACATTATATATCCCTTCCTTTTTTCATGTCTCAATTCATTTTCTCTTCTTCTTTATTCTTTTTCCCTTCATTTTCTCTTTTTGTATTGATTATTCTTTCTTTGATTTCTTAATCATTCGAAGTTTGATTCGTGATTCATCATATCCAATGGCCTCTCCGTAACACAGACAATATAAAAGAGCAGAAATTTCTAAAGGTCAGCGGATTCTACCTCCTTGTTTTCCTCAAAATGATCTTGGACTTCGAGAGGGCTCATCCATCTTTCCTTTGATTCATTTACACACCCACAGGTTCAGAGATGTGATGTAGGTAATGAAGTAACATTTCACCTTCTCAATTTATTTCGGGATTACCTTCGGAGGGTCCCTAGTTCCCTTTGATGTGTGCTACTGCAATCCTTCTAAAGACACACAGAGTTAGTATGTGCATGACCTGATAGGGTTCATTCTGATGTGGAAGAATCAGAAGAATGTTTAGCTTTCATCCTTAGTTCATGGTTTAGACGTCTGCTCACTACTAATCCTTATTAGATTACCCAGAAGGCGAGGTGTCTTCTTATGATATTATTGCGTAAGACCCTCTTTTGTGAGACTGGTCATGAGGTCAGTATTGCTCTACTTGGTCCACTTCCTGACTTGGATCGAGTTGGCACACTTAACTGGGGATTTACTACACTCGCTTACCTTTACTATAGATTGGACACTATTTGTAAAGGTGTTGTCGTGATATATGGCTTTAGGCACGTCTTGCATGTATGTTCTCCTTTTTTTAATCTTTATTGTCTTGCTTTCCTTTGTCATTTATTGATATGCTTTCTTCTTTTTAGATAT
This sequence comes from Mallotus nudiflorus, assembly GCA_947683625.1. Classification (NCBI taxonomy): domain Eukaryota; kingdom Viridiplantae; phylum Streptophyta; class Magnoliopsida; order Malpighiales; family Euphorbiaceae; genus Mallotus; species Mallotus nudiflorus. The sequence continues at coordinate 4,543,545 of CANTUR010000049.1, read as the reverse complement.
GAAGCATAGAGATCAGGTTGATTCGAGGCTTCAGTGCTGTTAGCTCTAATAGGAGCTTTCCTCTAATGATGAGATAGGGTTCTTCTCACCTTGTTAGCAATAAGAACATTTTGCAGATGTATCGTGATTAGTTGAACACCATTGAATGGCACCTGATAAGAAAAATAAAATTATTAGTATCTTGTAATTTAATGTGAGTTAAACTTAATTAACCTAAATTAAAAATAAACTTTGATTGGTTGGAGGGCACCGATGACATCTAGCTATTTGTTTTCATGGCCACTGCAGTACACCTTAAGCCTATGAGGGTTCTGCTCCCTAGATATGGTTGTTTGATGTGGAATTTAGGGGACTGAGTGTATCGCTAGTCTTCTGGGCCTTCTCGACACCGTATTCCATTTGATGTCCCTTCCTTTATGCTTCACAGCTTGCATCTGATAGGTTCAGAGTTGAGAGATGCACTATAAAGATATGCTGCCTTGGATTTTATTGAGCATTTTTGACATTATCAATAGTTCATTCATGAGAGTCTATTGGAGCATATTCCATTGACAATGCTGAGGTAATTTCTTATTGTCTTAACTACTTCCCTTAGAACTTATAAATCACTCTTTCTTTTTTTTTTTTTTAGTTTGAGAAGGTTCACTCTCCTGCTGTCGAGGTGATGGAAGAGGAGACCAATATTGCTTTAGAGACTGAGGTTGTTCCTGATATTGACAGCTTTGAGCCTAGACCTAGCCCTGTACATCATACTCAGCATGTCAGGACTAGTCATGATGGTGCTTTTGCGGGTGTTACCCTTGGTGATATCTCTCTCTCTGATAGGTCCATGTTCTACTGGGCTCTTATTGTTTAGACTCCAATTGAGCAACATATGCACTTTAGTGATGTTCAAATTCCTATCCTTTCTCTAGTGGAATCTTCTCATGTGAGTCTTTCTGACTTATTCTTTGCATGATCTATACACTTGACACTAATTTTAGTAAATTTACAAAACAAGTTCCTTGGACACAGGCAGAGTACTTGCATAGACTCGCCTCATCTCAGAGGTTATTCACTATACAGATCACAGACAGTTGAAGGGTAAGTATATACACTGGAAGTGCAAATGTATGCATGTTATGCATGAAATGCACGTGACATGTTATTTCCTATATGTACAAAGCTACTCTAGTGATCTGGAATGCGAGATCAAGATGCTTCACCGATAGTCTGCAGGTTTAGGCATTGATCCTCATAGTGTTGGGACTTCATCTGTTAAACCTCCAGAAACCTTTCATCAGGATGATCCTACCAGAGGATGGAGCCCCATGGCCAGATTCTAGAGCTCAGGATGACTAATCTAGGCTATCTTTATTTCTAACTTCTATTTGTATCAGACTGTTTCTGTCATACTATTATGTTCTGAATCCTATACTATTTGTATGCATTGTGTTGAACTGATCTCAAACTTAGATACGTGAACTTAAGTAGAGTAAAGGTTTTTTTTACCTTAACTTTTGCTTAAGCCATCCTTTCGAGTTTTTAACTTAGTGGCCAGATCTGGTTATAGGAGAAGCTGAGCTTACTTGCTATTCTTGCTAAGTCTTTATCCTATTAGCCTCATTAACTGTAATCTTACCCATTTAAGGTGGAGGTTAGGCACACTATACACTAGTGGGTGAACTGGTTATAAGGCATTATAGACGTTGAGATTATATGGATCTGCCCCTAGTGGAAGCTAAAGTTTATGACCCTTGACTTATATGATCATTGTGTTCCTATCCTAAGGCTGCGTTTCTTGACTTTATTTTCTCCTTCTCGCCTTTGTTGTTAGTATGGCCACCCACAATTCATAGTTACTATTTTGACTGACTTTGGAGGCTTCCCCCTCATACATGATATTTTTTTTGGATAGGGTCAAGAACTTATGGCCTCGCAGGACTCTTGAGCAGAACATACACTTGGATGATGATATAGCTATTAATGATAATTGTAAGACCTAGGTTATGGTACAAGCTATGGAGCCACCAGGATTCTCTAAATATAAAAGGACTCAAGCTTTGCATGATGAGTCACAAAAGAAGAAACAAAGATAGCACTAGGAAATGGTCTCATATAACTGATTTTAAGCTTTCATGTTATATTTTGTTCTCTAGTACTTATGCATTATAAATAAAATAGAACATGCAATGTTAAAACAAAAATTCAATTTTAAAAGAATTCATTAATTAGGGCCAAAATGAGTACATTTATTAAATCACTTGATATAACTCATGTTATCAACTAGTCCTTTCGGATTTTCTAGCTGAATATTTTTCTCACTCATTTATTTACCCTAATTTTTTCCTAATTAGCTCTTTATGGGGTTTCTAGCTAGCAGGACCATTTCTTTTATGTTTATTCCTTAATTTTTGCCTGCCAGCCCTTTATGAATTTTCTGAATAGCAAGAATGTCTTAACTTTTGTCAGACTAGCCTTTTCAGGTTTTCTTATCAGCAGAATTTATTTTCTTTATATTACTTTTATTCATTTTTACAGGTAGTATTCTTAAGGTGATCCAAATTAACAGGTTCCACGAACTCATTCCCTTTTAGATCTGATATCTTTGTAGCTCCTTTAGATAGAACCGATTTGACTAAATACAATCCTTCACAATTTGGTCTAAATTTTCCTCTCGGATTAAATACTAACACTCTGGATTGTTTTAACACCATGTTCCCAGCTTTTATCTTTCTAGGCTTAACCTTCTTGTTGAATGATCTCATTATCCTCTTCTGATATATTTGAGTATGGAACAAAGCATCCATCCTTTTCTCATCCAAAGATACTAAGTGATCATATCTCTTTTGTGCCCATTCACTCTCAGAAGTTTTAGCTTCCATAACTACTCTCAAGGATTTGATCTCTATTTCTATTGGAAAGACTACTTCATAACCATACACTAAGGAGAATGGAGTTGAGCCCATCGCAGTTCTAACTGTAGTCCTATATCCCCAAAAAGCAAATGGGAGAAACTCATACTAATCTTTGTAAGTCTTGACCATTTTAAAGAGAATCTTTTGTTAGCTGCTTCTATTGCTCCATTGGCCTAAGCACGATATAGTTAAGACTTATGATGTTTAATCCTATACTTCTACAATAATTATGTTATTTCTGCCTAAAATTGGACACCATTATCTATAACAATATGATATGGAACCTCATACCTACAAATAAGGCTCTTCTTAATAAATCGGGCCATCTGTTTTGCTTTCATGGCATTAAAGGATTCAACCTCTACCCATCTGGAAAAGTAATATATTGCTACAACTATGTACTTATGCCCATTTGATACTGTTAACCTTATTTCTCCTATAATATCAATCCCCCAAGCTGCAAAGGGCCAAGGTGATGATAAATTATTTAGCATCGTAGGAGGTAGATGGTTAAGATTTCCATGAATCTGGCACTAATGACACTATCTCACTTTTCTGATGCAATCCTTTTCCATACTCATCCAATAATACCCTTGCCTGAGTACCTTCTTTGCTAAGATCAACCCACTTATGTGAGAACCACAAGCTCCTGCATGAATTTCTTTTATTACCTCTTCAGCTTTATCTTTCTTGAGACATTTGGGCTACATTCCATTTAACATTCTTTTATATAATACTCCATCATGACTTTCATAGTTACATGTAAGAACACAAAGAGCATATCTCTCTCTTGAGGTCGCTTCATCGGGATACTTTCTTTTTTTGATAAACCTCTGAATATCATAAAACCATAACTTCTCTTCAGGCTCTATTTGAATTCCCAAAATCTACTCACCTCTGTAACATGGAGCTCTTGATTTCATGATTACCAAAGGATTTATATTTGATCCTATCATACTATCCCATATCGAAGAGAGTGTTGCCAATTCATCTGCCATCTAATTGCCATCTCTTGATAGATGGATGAAGAGACATTTGGTGAAATTCTTTGTTAAAGCTTTCAATAGCAGATGTAAGGTTTCAGCTTTTCCTTTTTCACTTCCCATTCCTCATTAGCCTAGTTGATAACCAACATAGAATCCCCATAAACCAATAACTCTTTTGCCTCTGTTGTTAGAGATGCTTCAATTTCGTAGATGCATGGCTTATACTCAGCCATATTATTTGTTATCTTAAAATCTAATTTCTTGGCCATCGGTATGGTCTCTCCTTCTGGCATAACAAGAATTACTCCTAATCCAGCTCCTTTGTCATTTGCAACCCCATCAAAGTAGAGCTTCCACTCCCGATGCTCTATGACTGCTAGGTTCTCAGCCAAAAACTCCAAGTTCCATTATTCATTACCCTTGACTACATTCTTAGCTAAGAATTCTGCCACTGCCATTCCCTTGATGACTTTTATAGTGATTTATTCTATATCAAACTCAGTCAAAAATACTAGCCATTAAGACATTCTTCCAAAAAAAGCAGGCACCTGAAATAATTATCTTAAGGGATCTATCTTTGAAATAGCTTGAACCCAATAGGACTAAAAATAATGCATTGATTTTCTTGTCACCCAGATCATGATCAAATATATTTTCTCAACCAAGTCATACTTTTCCTTATATGGTAGGAACTTCTTACTGAGATAATACACTGCATGCTCTATCCCCTTTGGTCCTTCTTGTGCTAGCATTGCCCCATTACATTGTCCTTTAAGGTCAAGTACAGGATCAACGACTTACCTTGTCTCGATGGCTTCAATAAATGTGGATTGGTGAGATATTCTTTAATAGTCTTAAAGGCCTTCTAACAATCATCATTCCACTTCATTGGCTGGTCTTTCCTTAATAGTTTAAAAATAAAGTCACAAATATTAGTAAGCTTTGTGATAAACCCACTAATATATTATAACCTACCACTAAACCCTCTCACTTCTTTCTCTATCTTTGGTGTCAGCATTTCCTGAATAGCTTTCACTTTAAATGGATCTACTTCAATTCCTATATTGCTAACTATATGCCTTAGTAGTTTTCTTGAAGTAACCCCAAAAATGCATTTCTTTGGGTTGAGCCTTAGATTGTACCTCTCAATTCGAGCCAAGAACTTATCCAAAGCTTTAAAGTTTCCCTCTCTTGTTTCTAACTTGACCATCATATTGTCCACATACACCTCAACCTCCTTATGCATCATATCATGGAAAAGAGTGGTGGCTGCACTTTGATATGTTGTACCTGCATTCTTCAACCCGAAAGGCATAACCTTATAGCAATATGTCTCCTATTCCATAATGAAAGCTATCTTGATCTTATCCATAACTACCATCATTATCTAATTATACCTTGAGAACCCATCCATGAAGGAATACATTGCATTATATGCCACACTATCCACTATTAAAATGATGTGAGGTAAAGGGAAGTCATCCTTCGAACATGCTTTATTTAAATCCCTAAAATCTACACACATGCGTACTTTACCATCTTTCTTAGGTATCGATACTATATTTGCTAACCATTGAGGATAATCTACTACTTCTAGAAAGTTAGCCTGGATTTGTTTAGCAATTTCCTCTCTTATCTTTTCAGTCCATTCTGGTCTCAACCTATGCAATTTCTATTTAATTGGTTTTATTTTTGGATGAGTTGGAATGTGATGCTCTGTAATGTCCCTATTTAAACCTGACATGTCTTCGTAGGTCTAATCAAATACTACCTTTCTTTTTGTTCATATTCTCTCAAAATTTTTCCTCTCCTTAGGAGTTACCTCATGTGATATAGAATTGTTCTTAGGATTATCATTTGTACCCATGTTAAATGAATCAAATTGAATTGAATTAATGTCAAACATGCATGAATGATTAAAATTATAATGCATAGAACTATTATGATGCACATCACAAAAGTAAGCAAAACCAACATTCATATCATTGACCATGGAAAAAATAGAGTTTTCATCCTCAAACAGACCGGATGTTATTACATTAATTTCATCATAAAAAACATCAATAAAGCCATCACTAATGACAATAGCTAAATCCTGGGGTGGCTCCTCTTTAGGTGGCAAACACAGTAGCTCCTCGACAGCAGTATTGCCCATCCTCTCAGCTGCCAGCTTCATCACTTCCTCTTTGTTATCTTTCACCAAGTTCTCCACAATTTGCTCCTTAAAGATCTTAAACCTAGGAACATCTCCTCTAGAAAAATTGACTAATTCCTTGGCTCCCAAATAGTATTTGCCTTCCCCTGGCCTAATAAATTCTCATTTAATGGCCCAATTTTCTTTGAGAGCTTCCTTTGTTTAGCATTAACCTCTTCCTTGCCCTTCTGCTTACCAGCTTTATTTTTTCAACATAACCCAAACTAGTTGTGTTGCCTTGGCTTTTGAACTCTAGGAGATTAGGGCTCCCTTGCTCATTCTTCCCCAACCCTTGTCCAGGCTGGTAATTTATACTCTTTATCATTTTTGCTATTCTTGGGTCCATTTCAGTTCCATCAAATACCCCAGCAATCTGGAAACTAGGGGGTGCACACATTTGCTTATGTTTATCCAATATAGCTGCCACAATAGCATTAGTCCTAGCTTCTACAGTCACAACCTCTCCTTTATGAGGGAATTTTATCTTTTGATGCACAGTTGAGGGCACCCCTCCCAAAGCATGGAACTATTGTTTTCCCAATAACAAGGAATAAGTGGCAGGTATATATGTGGCACAGTGAATTCAATGTTAGACTCTACGGGTCCTATTTTAACTAGAGCTTGGAATGTCCCCTCCACCTTTCTAGTGTTGTCATCATAAGCTCGAATGATAAGATTTGAACTTGTCAAGTCATTGGCCTTTAATCCTAAGTTGGGTAGGATCTTCAATGGACACATGTTGATAGAAAAACCATTATCCACCATGAAAAAATTGGTTCTTTTCCCCCTCATCTAAGTTGGGATAAATAGCACTTTGTTATGGTTTCTTCCTTCCAAAGGCAAGTTATCATATGAGAATGTTATAAGCTCGTATTTCTTTTCTATAACCTTTGCTACCATAGCCTCAGGTATGGTTGCTATTTTAATGTTCATGTTTGATAGAGCTTTGATAAGAGCTCTTTTGTGGCTACCTAAATGCATCAGCAGTTCCCTAAATGCTCATATTTGCCTTAGCTTTCTTTAGCTGTTCCAAAATCAAGTCTTTTTTCTATTCTTCCTCTACTTCTGTATCTTTTGTTTCTTCTCTTTTTGTAACTCTCTTAATTTTCTTATTAGTTGATTTGTATTTCTTTCCACTCCTAGTGACATAATTCACGTCAGGATCATCACTCCACACATCAAGACCACTCAAGTTTTCTTCGACAGAGTCATACTAGATACTCCAATGATTTGATCTCTTTTTCCATCTTTCCATACTTCCACTGTGCATGTTTCTTTCTACTTTAATTTTTCCATATTGAGCTTGCCTAAATGCTGATTCAATAGATCTTTAACTCCTTTTCGAGATTATTCTAGAGCTAAAAGTCTTTTATGATCTTCAAACTCATCACCCCTTCCTATAGGCATAATCCCTTTGATTGGTATATCAGCTAAAGTGGGCTTAGAGTAGAATACTCTATAATCAAACTTACCCAAAGGTTGTCCTAATAAATCTCCTCTCTATGGTTGTTCAAGAGTTTCAGGTTCTTTCTCTTCCTTCATTGGCTCATCATCAAATTCATCACCCCAACCTAAGGGCTCAAATGATTCAATGGGAATATTAGTAGAGGGTGGTTTGGAATAGAACACTTTGTAATCAATTTTTCTTGAGGGCTATCCCAGTAAATGCTATACTCCTCTAGAGGTATCAAAAGATTCTCCATTGGCTATAGGGTTTAGACTTTCAAAAGAGTTTAGCACTTCTTCTTCACTAACTCCCGAGTTGATCATCATGGTGGCTAGTGGTAGGACATTTCGGTAGTCTGGGTAAGGGTTAGTTCTAGTGTTTGGGTTGGAATTAGACTTTTTAGGATCTGTGATTTTTTTAGAGTCTATAAGTTTTTGGATTTCATGTTTGAGGCAGATACAATTTTCTGTGGAATGGCCAGTAACTTGGTGGAATTTATAGTAACTGTTAGGGTCATAGCTGGGGACATTTGGGTTCCATGGTTTGAAAAAGGTTAAGGGTCAAAGCAAGCTTTTCTGGATTAGCCTTTCTAGGACTTTGAAGAGTGGTTGGTTAAAGTTAGAGAATCTTCAAGGTTGCTGAACTGCGCGCACCTCTACAACTTGGCTGGTACCTCCATGTTGTGTGCCCCCAGTTGGGTAATTTCGGCTTTCGGTGCTTCTAGCTTTTCTCTTTTTCTCACTCTCAATCTCTTCTACTTGTAGACCATTATCATGCAGGTCTATGAATGTTTTGGGGTTCATCATCTATAATCTCTTAACCATATTAGGTAATACATTACGGATTATCATCCTAACCTAATAGTTCTCATCTAGCTTATTCTTCATCAGTCCTCCCTTGTTCATGAACCTAGTAAGGAAATCACAGAAGGATTCATTGGGTTTTTGCTTTGTTAGTTCTAGATCTCTGATGGACACTTCCAGTTTGGTGTTATAATCATATTCTTTCAAAAAAGCAGTGCATAATTCTTTTAAGTCAGCCCAGACAAATTTTTCTAGCCCATGAACCAGTTTATAGCCATCCCCTCTAAAGATAGTACAAATAACCTAGTGACTACAGCTAATGGTGCCTTAGTAGTACTCATGGTCATTGTATATTGGCTCAAATGAATCCTAGGGTCTCTAGTTCCATCAAACTTTTATAACTAAGGCATTTTGAATTTTTCAGGGAGCTTATCACCCTCCATTTGTAGCATGTCATTGAAGTCAAATGAGTATCCCATTCCTTGTCCTCTAATTAGCTCTTCCATCTTAGACATTTTCTGGGTCAGTGCTTGCATCTACTTGGACTCATGGTCTTGTACTAGTTCAAATGATTCTCTCTTTGCCTTTTCTATCATGTAATTCTCAACATCCTCAAGCTTCACATCCACAGAAGGTAGGCTTCTAGCAACAAGTTTCCCTCAAGCATTGTTAGCAGTAAGTAGAGCATCTATAGTAAGTGGGATAACTACAACAATAGGTGGTTGATCAATTACAGGTGATAATATGACAGTAGTAGTAGGTTGCATCAATCTAGGTAAAGCCTGTCTTAGTTCATCTTGCATCATAGCCCTCATGTCATCCATCAAAGCTCCCTTGATGTCTTCTAAGGTCCAGTTCCCTCCTTGTTGTTGTTCCATGTGTTCAGATTCAGGTGAAGTTGGTTCAGCTTCCAAGTAAAGTGGGTTCATAGGGCTTCTTCCTAGTCTATTCAGGATTTCCTTTGCTAAGGCTTTAGGACTCTGACTCATTCATTTTGGTCTACCACCTCATCATCCCCAAACATGAGAAGACCCTGATGTATCTATGATAGCTAAAAAATAAGGTGTTAGTATGATGAATGAGATGCATGTATGTATGTATGCGTGATGCGCGTGCTATGCAACAAGCCCTTATGTCATCCAGGTAAAGCCTGTCTCAGTTCATCTTGCATCATAGCCCTCATGTCATCCATTAAAGCTCCCTTGATGTCTTCTAAGGTCCAATTCCCTCCTTGTTGTTGTTCCATGTGTTCATATTCAGGTGAAGTTGGTTCAGCTTCCAAGTAAAGTGGGTTCATGGGGCTTCTTCCCAATCTGTTAAGGATTTCCTTTGCTAAGGCTTTAAGACTCTAACTCATTCATTTTGGTCTACCACCTCATAATCCCTAAATATGAGAAGACCCTGATGTATCTATGATGGCTAAAAAATAAGGTGTTAGTATGATGAATGAGATGCATGCATGTATGTATGCGTGATGCACGTGCTATGCAACAAGTAGAAAGTATCAATCAAGTGTACAACATACATCCATCCAACCTTATTCCTCATACACTCATGTTCAATGGTAAGTCTCTTTTTCTAGTATTTTTTATTTTGGCCTTTATATCAACAGGGGATATTAAGAGCCGACACGCATGCCAAATCTCTCTTAAAACAAAAGCACAGAAACATTATTTCTAAATATAAAGGTCTAGCCCAATCCTTATTAGCCCAAATGGGCTTCAAAGGTATGGGCTTGGGCTTTTAAAAATAGAAATACCTTATGGCAATTCAAAAAAACAAGCAATTTTAGGTAAAAAAATCCTAGGGGAAGTAACTAAGCCATTATATGTGGTTAAGGTCCGGTGAAAAGTTAAGTTTCCTTCAATAAGATGCCCTCCATTATGGATGTTGAGTTATAGGCCAAGGTCAGAGGGGCCCAACATCCTTTACCAACTTGAGAGAAGATTACCCCCCTTAAGAACTTAGGTTACAGACTTTGGTCAGATGAGCCCAGTAATCTCTCTTGAATCGAGTTAAGGCTAAGAGTGATGGTTAGTCGATTTACAACTCCATAAAGCTATAGGAATCATGGAATCATAAACCAATGCCATCAATTTATATGGACATGCAAAATGAATGCAAAAATGAAATAATAATCAATAAAATAATTCTAAAGAACACAAGTAGAATCAATATCTCTTATGCCTAGTGGAGCCACCACTGTAGACGGAGAGGTTTAGCGTGTGCCCAAGATTTTAGCAACCGTGATGCTGTTTAGGCTCAAGACCTTAGGGAACACACTACTGTGCCATAAAGTCATAACGTGGAAATGAGAAGTTGCCACCCAGGGTAATAACTGGGACAATTCGATTGGTGGTACTTGATTCTCTAAAAGAAAGTTAGCACCATAACCAGGAGATTCTAGAAACATAATACTAACTTCTCTTAGTCTCATGTTCATTTAGAATTACTTTATAAATTATCACTTCATTCTCTAATTACATGTAATTTTATTAAACACTATTTGAAGATCCATTTAACCCTAAGGCATTTAGTCAATAAAATCAGACATAAAAAATGCATTAACCCATCGTCCCTAAGTCTAAACTAGGTTAATTTTAAAGAAAGTGAGCTAGATTTACGCTTTTATTTACAAACAAAATAGACAAAAGGTGGGCCTACATTTTAATTAATGAGCTTAAGTCTACTTGTTTCAATAATCTACAAATGGGCCTAAATCTATAAGTTTTTAAAGAAATTAGATGTTATAAGTAGGCCTAAGTCTATTTGTTTTATTTAAAATGGGAAGTGGGCCTAATTCTATTTATTTTAAAAGGAAATGAAATTAAATGGGCTAAGCTAAGTCTAGGTTGATTTTATTAATTAAAAAGGTGGTCCTAAGTCTATTTAACCTAAAATGGGCCTAAATTGATTTTGAGTTAAATTAAACTTTAAACTAATTTTAAGGCTATTAATTGAGTGGGTTAGACCTAACGTGGGCTTAGGACTCGAAAATGATAAAAAAAACCAAAAATGCAACTAATTAAATAATAACATGCCAAAGCAGATCAAACATACATCCACACGTGATTTCCTAAAACCCTAATTCAATTTCATGCAAACCCTAATTTACTACTACCATCATTGATTTTAAAGTTTTACCCAATGATCCTGATTACTAATCGCATAAAAGTAAAAATTTACCATTCCCATTACTGTGGTTATTACAATGTTCTACGTATTGGAAATTAAAATTAAGTATAAACCCAAATGATTAACACAACAAAACATAGAAAATAATGATCATAAGATCTAATCACAGTTTAAAACCCATGGCATTCTGTGGATCTTCCGTTCAATTTTTGGACATTAGGTAGTATCCTCCTCAACCCCTATCGAAATTGAAAAAGAAAAAATAGAAACAAAAAAATTACGTTAATGAAATTAAATAGCCAAAACAATAATAAAAAAATCATAAAAGAAAGAGAAGAATAAAAAAGGAATGTTGTGCAGATGATATTAGATGGCCCTTCAGAATGGATTTTCATCGTATATGGAATTGACTTAATGTGTGTTTTGGATCTTAGGACTGAATCATGTAAAAAATGTAATACAGACTCTTAGTTTTTTTTTTTTTGAAAATATAAGGAAAAAGAACTAGGTTTTGTGTTTTGTGGTTTTTTATAGAGTCTATGATTTTTCTAGGGTTTTATTTGCGCAACTAGAGCCTCCCAAAATTTTTCTTCTCTCATCTTTTTAAAGCCAAAAATAACTTTCAGCCCCTTTGATCGTGCAGAGAGGTTGCATGATCTTAGGATCTAGAGAATAGCTGCTCTCCATTTTCAAAAATCAAACCCCGAGATAAAAAAAAAGTGATAAAGGTTAAAACAAAATAAGAGATTCATATATGTGTCTATGCAGAACCAATAAAAATTTGACAATAAGCCCAAAATTAGATTTTTTACAAAAAAAAATATTAAAACAACAAAGGAAAATACGAGTCTGCATTGCAAAATGCCGATTGGCATTATGCCTGTATTTCTCAAAATTTCATTAAAACCCCCAAAATTCACTTTTATGTAATTTAGACCTTCAAACATTTTAAATCTTGTAATTAAATCCTAAAAAAGCTGCAATTTAGTCCTTTAAATTATGAAACTTGACACTAGAGATCAATTCTCAATTAATTTTCATCATAAGGGCTTTCGTCTCATGCATGCACAATTGCATTCTAAAATTAGGTGCTTATAGATGTTTTTTATGCAAATCTTTGTCATGAACTATTAGGAAGAGATGATCCTTAAAGGCATATAAGAAATGGTAGTTTAAAATATAGCTAGTTAAAGAGTAAGTTTGATGACATCTTTGAGGACCTTAGAGTAGATGCTGATAGATTAACTCTATTTATTAAGGCGTATAATCATTTTATTATAAAGATGTTGCTACTTTCAAAAAGTGAGAAATATAATGTCCCAACCTTATATTTGCATTTTTTGAGAGACATTAGTGCTATTAGTCTAAAAAGCTTTGCATAAGGAGCTGTTTTATTTGCAAAGCTATACTTAAGTCTTGGTCAAGGTTTAAAAAACTTTAATGGAGCAAGTTGGATTTTAAAGGTAAGTTGAATAGGTTTTTCATATTAAAAACTAATTTGTAATTATTCTAGTTAGAAATGAATCATTTTTAAAAAATTTTAAAGAGTATTTTTCCCATCTAAAGGACTTTATTAGGTGGATCAAAAGCTATCCCTATAGAATTTCCTCCTTTCTTGTAGTGTGCGATCTCTTCTATAGTCCATCATTGATTGCTCACTATAATTTGGATTGGGAAAAAATGTTTTTAATATCCATGATGAGGTCTTTCCTTTTAATGAAAATTTTTTAAAATTAATTTTTAGAATTGATTTTTTAAAAATAATTCTAATATTTTGATGAAAATATTGCAGGATGTGGTATAGATGCCTTATGATAAATTTGTGCTTGCGAGCCAAAGAATATTTTTTCTTAGATAGCAGTATTTGGGTTCGATAACATAATCTATAATAGGCTTGATGTTGCTCTTTAACAATTAATAATTGTGAATTTAGATGAATCCAATTGACTGAGATGATATGTTTGAAGTAAAAGTTAGAAAGATACCATATAGAGAGGAGGTTGTTAGAGCCCTATGGTTAGCATATTTAGAAGTTAACTAAGTGGAGGCACAATAGTTGTATCAAAGACTCATTTGAAGGTAAATAAAAATTTCTACACATTATTGATGTTTAATTTCTAAATGTAAATTTTTATGGTAACTTAAGTTTTAACTGTATATTTTATTTTTCTTGGCATTCCACCTTTACTATTGTAACTTGTGCAAGCTCAGGAGCTTCATGGAGATTGTCCTCAGTCTTCTCCTCCTCACGCTTCTTTTCATGAAGATGCTTCTCAAATTTCTACTCCTTATGCTCTTTTTTATAAAGATTGTTCTCAGTCTCCACTACTATAAGATAAGTAAGTTCAGGATGCATTTCATAGAGATCTTCCTCCCCCTTCTCTTTATTGTACTCCTCTTAATGAAGATTCTCCTTAATATTCTACTCCTTATGTTCCTATTCTTGGAGATTTTTTATCTTTCTTCTCCTCTGCCGCTATAAGTTGATGATGTTCATCTTTCTCAACCTTCTTCATAGCCATAGCCATATGCTCCTGGTGGAGACTTTTCATTGCCTTTTACTCCTCTTAAAGATTCTTTTTAGCTTTTATATCCATATGATTTTCTTTTATAGTATGCTTATGTCTTATAGATTTTTATAATAACTTAAGTTCTAATTATAAATTTTTTCCTTACATTCCACCTTCATTGCCTCAGCCTGTGCAAGCTCAGGAGCTTTATGAAGATCCTTTTCAACCTTTTACTCCTCATAGAGATCCTACTTAGCCTTCTCATCCTCATACTTCTTTTAGTGGAGATTCTACTTAGTTTATACTCCTTGTTCTCTTTTTCATATAAATTTTTTTTAGCCTCAATTTCCACAAGTTGAGAAAGTTTAGGATGAGTTTCGTGGAGATCTTTCTTAGCCCTCTCTTCATCACACCCAAACCATCACAAAATACATTCCCACAAAGTTTTACATAGATGTAGTTGATGTCGTGAATGTGAATTATATTTAAGATTATAATAAATTTACTTTTTATTAGGCCTACTAGTTTATGGTTGACCACTTGTTAGTGAAGCTTTTTCTTGTGCAAATCTTTATCATGAATTATTAGGAAGATATGATCCTCATAGGCATATAAGAAATAGCTGGTTAAAGAAAGAGTTTGACAACATCATAAATAGACCTGACCATAGGGCAATTTAAGTCCAGAATTAGTCAAAATTAGAACTCGTGAGAACTAGCTCAAAATTAGGGGTGGTTCGGTTTAGGCTTGATTCCACCCTCACATGAACCATGAATTGTTGATTCTTGTTTTGAACTAGCAGTTTCAGTTCCAAACCTTAAAAAAGGCAAAAGAAAAGAAATCTTATCGTTGCAAATGCAATGGTTAATGGTTCTTGGGAGGGCCAAAAGCTATAGTCCCTCCTTTGAATATATTATTTTATTAATTTATGAATAAAAAAATATAAAAGACAATCTCACCCCTACAACAATGATAAATAACTAGTTTATATGGTTATTTTAAGAAGTTCAAGTAATTATTTTTTTCTATAAATAAGTACAAGGGGCATAATTATTTCCTAACAAATCCAAATTCTTTCAAAATTCACCAAATATATACATTCAATACATTATTTATTTCATTATAATATAATATTACTCTCTCTAATTTGTTTTTATGCCACTCTTTTAGAGTTCTCAATTTTTTATTCAATTTTAAAATTTTTTAACAAAAAATGGCAAGTGGAAGTGGAAGAAGTGGTAGACCAAGATCAAAATATTTTAGGAAAACACAACTAAATATTGTTGATTTTGATAATATGATGGATAATTTGGAAGATAATTGTTCGACACAATAAAGTTAAGAAGCTTATGTGGATGAAATTGCAACAAATATTCCATTAAAAGTTAAAGAAGAAAATCAAATTCAATCACAATCAAACATTTTTAAAGTGAATTTTAAGAGGAAATGAAATACATATGGCACATATGAGATTATTTGTAATTATTCTACCTAATGTTACAAATTATTGACAATGAATGGTCATTAAAAAAAATGAATTATTGCATTTAGAGTTTATGATGATTGGCATACCATTGATAATATTTTTAGAATGAGTAAAAATATTTTAAAAGAATATGAATTAGTAAGAAATTGTTACTTGATTTCTTTTGATGATGCAAATACCATATAATTAGTGATCTCCAAACTTTTTGTCAACCAAATAGTGGAGGTAAATTTTTCATATTATATGTGCATGTTATATTTTAAATTTATGTGGCCAAAATAGCTTAAGATCTTTGGATGTGCTCCTATCACCTATAAAAAAAAAAAAGCAATTTTATTTTTATGGATACATCCACAAGTTCTGAAATCTTGGGGGAAATTTTATAAAGAGAATAGTATAAGACTAAAAAAATTTCCAAGAGATATTCCCACACGTTGGAATTCAACTTACGAATCATTAAACGAGTCATATAGATATACAGATTCATTGTGCACATTTATTCCCAATAATGTGTCATAAATTAATTTATATCCATAAAATTGAAAAGTTTGCACAAAATGTTTAGATATTTGAAAGTTTTTAATGATGCAACATATGTTTTAAGTGGTGTTTATTATCCTACAATTAAATGCATTAATATTGTTGGTGCATTGCAAGAACATGAAAATGATATTATATTAAAAGTATAAATTTTATTATTGAAAACAAAATGGTTAAATTATTTTAAATTTATTCCATTAGTTAATCTTTTTTTTATCCTAGATATAAATTAGATAGGTTATATGATTGTTTAAGTGTATATTATAGATGATAATGATATTGATATTGATATAATTAATAATATGACAAGAACATTAGTAAAATTATTTAATGAACATAAAGATTATGTTAATATTTCTAATTCTACTTCTATAACTTGTAGTTCTATTTCTTTTTCTTTTACTACTACTAGTAATCAAGTTAAAAAATGAAAATTAATAAAGGTGATTGTGTCTTGATGCAAAGACAAAAAAGATCTTGAGGATCATCTCTCAAACTTGACATTTATTTAATATCTAATTTTGAGTTTAATAATAGCAAATTAGGTAAATATTTACCGATCCTTAAATGGTGGAGTTGACACTAAAATACATTTACAATCCTTACTCTAATTGCTAAATAATTTTTCAAAAAGTTTGGTTTCAATGGTTGCTATTGAACAAATATAGACTTGATTTCTCTAAACGCTAAGAGGATACATAGGCAACATAATTTTTTGTAAGAAAATTAAGTTCAAAAATTTTAATTTTTTCATGTTGTTTTTCTAGTTCAATTTATTAATTCAAACTTTTTAATTTTTTCACTAAATTATATCAAGTGAATTAAAATTTCTTATTTGTTGATTTATTTTGTAATAAAAACCTTATTAAGTTTAATTACTATTTTAATTATTTTTATTTTTATTTCAACTTCAATTTAATTTATTTTCCTTTTAAATTAATTTAATTTAATTTTTTTTATTATGAATATTATTATATTTTTTAATTTATTTAAATGTAACTTTTTATTTTATAAAAATATTATTAAAAATTTTTAATTGGTCCAAAAAGGAACCAACTGGTTTTGAACTGAAACTAGTTGATTCTGAGCCTATCCTGAACTGGCCTAAAGTGGAGGTTGGCCCAATTCTAATTTGGTTCCACTTATGGTGGAACTGTGAAACCATTAGTTCAAGAATTGGAATTGACAATTCTGAAATTGTGGCCAGCCCTAGTCCCTAAGGACATTAGAGTAGATGATGAAAGATTAACTCTATATGTCAAGGCATATATTCTTGGGCAAAGGTGCATTTTTACCTCGAAAGTTTTCTAGCGAGGTGCTAATAAACCCTTTTTCTTTCTTTTTTTAGAGTAAAAAATAATTTTTTTTTATAAAAACTAGCTTTTTAAGCCCTCTTTTTAACAGAGATTAATAGAAATCCTTAAACATTTGTTTCATTATTAATAGTACATGGGTCCTATTATACACATATAATTTTTTATTATTTTATTTCTTCTTATTTTTCCAAAATTTCTTCTTATTTTTTTCTCAAAACACCCCTTGTTTGAGCTTACCATGACAAGTATAATCAATTACCTTACCAACTAGTTTTAATTGTCCACCCATCAAAAGCATCAATCACCCCTCATCTACTTTTTTTTTCTCTCATGATTGCTTTTTAAACTAACTAATTCAATAAATTTGCAATCATATAGGCTTAATCTTCTCAAAACCCATTGATCCTTACTACCAACTTAGAGCTCATGGTCGATAGCAGTTGCCCAAAGAATGAAAACCATGGAATGGGACAACTATCACATATGGCCACTGTAGGAGTCCGATTATGAACTATTAAATCTACCAATTGATGAAATTTTTAATCTTTGCTTCTTTAATCATAACTACCCTCTACTTGAGACAAGGTAATTTATGATAATCTTATTCACATTAATTATTTTTTTAGTTGTTATTGTTTTGTCTTAGTTGTTACTAATGACAACTAAGACCTATTTAATACTTGTTCATGATGATAATGGTGAACATATTCTAACTTACAAAAGACATACAACTATTAAGATATTTTACAATCCTAAAGTTGC
Source organism: Mallotus nudiflorus (assembly GCA_947683625.1). Taxonomy (NCBI): domain Eukaryota; kingdom Viridiplantae; phylum Streptophyta; class Magnoliopsida; order Malpighiales; family Euphorbiaceae; genus Mallotus; species Mallotus nudiflorus. The sequence goes on along the minus strand of CANTUR010000049.1, from coordinate 4,525,469 downwards.
AATTAAAGAGCCCTAGTGGTTCTAATCTTAATGTTTATTATTTTTGCGCTCTAATTTTATTTTATGGAATAATTATATATTTATTTATTTAGAATTATATATGCTTAATGCTCAATTTTGATGTGAGTATCTCTTAATTTTTGTCTAATTTTTAGCATTTGGGTATCTATACCCAGTTGAGATAGTGGGTATCCTTTTCTATTTCTTTATATTCAATAGTACAATTCTATTTTGGTTCTCATGTTTGTCTTTAATCATGGAGGATTATTGATGGATGATGAATCATCTATGACAAGAGGGCAAGAAGATTTGATAATGGGAGAAGCAATTGATAAGGGTGATGATGTTGGTGACAGTGATGGTGGTGGATTTTGAGAGATAAGAGTTAAGAAAAGAGCTAGACTTTTGATTGAATAAGAAAATTTTTATTTTGTACAATGGAACCAATTGTTGGCCATGTCAACATTACTAATGGTGACATAAAGTCTTTATTAGAAAAGGGCTTAAAAAGCTAGTTTTATTAAAATTTTTATTTTTTTATTTTAAAAAAAAGAAGAGGGCTTATTAGTGCCTCCATGAAAATGTTAGGGGCATAAATGTCGCTTTGCCCTATATTTTTTTGTTAGTGCAGATGTGCCTTAGTGCCTTTATTATAACGACATTGTGCTTTTATCCCTATGATAATAAAATATTAATTTATATAAAGTGTTTATTTATTTGATATTTACCATTTAGCATAATGTTAAATGAGTTTATTATCACGTATTGATAATATGAGTGATAAATTCATTTAGGACATATGCTATAAAATGTTCATAGTCATTGGATTAATAAATAGGTAGTATTGATCCGTAGACTATCACCATTGTTTATTTTCCTTGATCAGTATGAGATATTGATAGTAGGAGGTAATGAGTCTCATGCTACTTGATATGAGATATCATAATAGACATGTAGATACTCATGTAATGGGTGGATCGAATAGTGACATAAGATAAGTGATTATGTGGAAATTCACTTTTGTCAACAATCACTATCTTAGACATTATGGTGCATATGGTCCTTTGACCTAAGGCAACACAGTTGTTCATATATAGATGGTTAGATTTTGTTACCACTTATATACATATGCTAGCCATGTATGGGTATATGGCGTGTGGTGGCTTTAGTCAGTTATATGTAGGGATGAGTGATCGACCAAGATAGAATTCATTACCTGGAGTGAAATGGGATAAGATCCTATGCTATGTAAGTTGTTCTCGATGAATGAGTACCTAGCCAAGTCAAACTTGACTTACTCAAAAAGAGTTTCAATGCTAGAAAACATTTATAGTAGAAGTCATGTTTTATCGAGAATTGAACTAAAGATGAGGTCATATGATTGAGGCATTAGAGTTTGACTTCACCATGACTCTAATCAATGTTGGCATCTTGAAATGAAGGGACATTGAGTGCATAGTAATTATGTTCTATGGTTTTTGTGAATCTATAGATAACATGCATTTCCAATTGGGTAGTCATGACATCTATGCTGGGGGTCACTTATGACTTATGGAGACTAAATGTGATTGATTAAGATTTTTACATTTAGCTTGGAAAGAGTTTCTAACAATATTAAGAGTTAATATTATTTATTTCCATTGCCATTTGGACTTGAACCTAGTAAGTCACACACTTATGAGTTGCGCCAATAATGATAATTATTAGTTTGATTATTAATTAAAGTTTTTAATTAATTAATTAAATTAATTAGATTGGATTTTCACATATGTAGGGATCTAGCATATCCTAAAATCTAATTCAAAGGTTAAGACTGTTAAAAATTAATTTGGGCTTAATTTAATATGTACTATTAAGTTTAAGGACTAAATTGATATTTTACATCAATACTAGTTAGGATATGGGCCATGTACATGTAGATTAATGGAAGATGCATAGGCTTCAATAATATAGTGTATTATTAAGATGGGCCTTATTTAAGTGTTAAATAATGCCTATATGACCAATTAGTGGATGTTGTAGAGATGAGCTCATTCAAGAGTTGAATAAGCCCAAATAAGCTCAAACCCAATTAGTAAAGGAGGTGCCACATAAGCAAGAGCATATGATGCTCATGATTGCATGTTTGCCACCTAAGCATATCCTTTCCATGCAATGTGATTGCATGAATGACACCATGGCAAGGTGTCATAAGGATGCACCTTTAGTTAGTGGAGAATCTCTATATGTATAAGGTTGCTTATTTTACACTTAAAGTGGAAAAGTAAGTGATTAATTACTATATGCATGAGATGGCTTATCTTACACTCAAGCTTGAGTTAATGGAGGATGTTGACCTTAGCAAGTTAAGCAATCTTAATTTTAATCTTAACAAACTTAATTCTAAGTAATTAATGTGTTTACTTCAAGTTTGTATAAGTTAAAGACAATTGGGAAGTCAAAATAATAATGAAATATCAAAGAAAAATGATTTCGGAAAGTTATTGCAAGTACTATCTCGACCGAACTCATCATAGGGACTAAATTGCACAAAAAGTTACAATTTTGGGCAAAGTCCCGTTCAGGACCAAAGTAGTCTCGAGTAGGACCAAAAGGAGTATAATTTCTCAAAATGGTAGTAACCATCTCAAGTGCATGTCCCGATCGAGACATTACTCATGACAAGGTAGTCCCAATCGGGACATGATCATCCCGATCGGGATAAAAGTAGGATTTTAAATGTAATGGCTCAAAATGGCTATTTGAGACTAGTCCCAACTGGGTCTAAGGATATCCTGACTAGGACTTATCAAAATGCAACTCAAAAGTCTAAATTTTTATTCAAATGAACATGGGCAATAATGGGAATGAAATCATTGCTTCCAATAGCTATAATTAGATTGCACAAGTATAAATGAGACCTTTGAAGATTGTTTTAAGGTTAAGAAAACTTGCACATTCATTTTATACATACAAGCATTCAATTAAAGCTCTTAAAACTCTTCTCAAATACATTTTCATTATCATATACTCTTGTGAGAGTTGGTGAGTGTTACAATAAATATTCTTCTTATTTTATTTTCTAGGATTATAAAATAGGAAGTGAAATTCTATTCTAAAGGAATTAGTTTAAGTGTTTAGCCATCAAACCACTTGGGATTTTGGTTTTAGTATGAGCCTTGAAAATACTTGTAATTTGGTTTTTAAGTAAGCAAAGAAAACTCAAGTTATAAGGTTATAAAAGTGAGCCATAAAACTTTTGTGTAATCTCAGTCTTACGAATAAGACTATGGGTGATTGAAAATCCTAACTTGGGAATAAGTTAAGTGGAGACGTAGGATTGTTGTTGAATCTGAACTTCTTAAATCTTTTTGTTCTTCATTCTTCCTTCTCAACCTTCATTCAATTCTTGCAAAGAATTCCATTAATTTCTAAATTTTATTTAATAGTCCTATTCAGCCCCCTCTAAGATTCTTTCAATTGGTATTAGAGCTTTAATTCCAAGAACTTTATTACTAGAATACAATATCAATGGGGAGTGAATCTCAAATCATTTCTTCACTTCGACCATTCTTTGATGGTAGTGACTCTCCTCACTGGAAATTCAAGATGGAGCTATACCTTGATTGTGATTCTATCAAACTCTAGGACATTGTCCTAAAAGGTTGGGAACCACCTGCAACCATCATTGACAATATGGCAATTATTCTTGTAAGAAGTCAATGGAGTATTGATCAAAAGGAAGAAAAAGGCTATGATTATAATCCTTAATCCTTATGTATACATCATGTGTTTTTTATTGATGGTCTTAAACGTAATTTGCTTAGTATAGGTCAATTATATGATATGGGAATTAAGGTAACTTTCTATCCTAAAAATTGCTTTATTAGTAGTCTTGATGAAAACAAAGTTATTTTTAGTGGTGAAAGAGTAGACAATGTCTATGTCATTGATTTGAATAAAATTGATAACAAATACATCAAATGCTTAATGTCTATTTCCCATGACATATGGACATGGCATATAAGGTTAGGACATGCAAACTTTAAGCTTTTGAATGATCTTTGTAAACATGAACTTATGATTGGATTACCTAAGCTTGAATTCACTAAGAATAAACCTTATGATGCTTGTCAAAAAGGAAACAATCCAAGTCCTCATTTAAGCCCAAAAATATAGTGTCCACTTCTAGACCATTTGAACTTATACATATGGATTTGTTTGGGCTAAATAGAGTTGCTAGTCTCGGTGGTATGCATTATGTGTATGTATTGGTAGATGACTACTTTAGATTTACTTGGGTGTGTTATCTTACTCATAAGAATGATGCTTTAAAGATTTTGAAAATTTTGCTAAAAGAGCTAAAAAAGAAAAAGGCTTTTGTATTTCATCCATTAGAAGTGATCATGGAACTGAATTTGAAAATGAAATTTTCAAAAATTATTATAATGAAAATGGTATTTCTCATACATTTTCATCTCCTAGAACTCCTCAACAAAATGGGGTAGTTGAAAGGAAAAATAGAACTCTTATGGAAATGACTAGAACAAAGCTTCATGAGTACAACTTACCTCTATACTTTTGGGCAAAAGTCATTAACACATCTTGTTATATTTCAAACTGAGTTTTCAAAAGACCAATTTTAAATAAAATATCTTATAAGATAAGGAACAATAGAAAACCCAAAATTTCATATATAAAAGTATGTGGTTGTAAGTGCTTTGTATTAAATACTAAGGACAATCTTAGAAAATTTGACTCTAAAGCCGATAAAGGAATTTTCCCAAGCTACTCCATTTCTAATAAAGCAAATAGAGTATTTATTAAGAGAACTCTATTAGTTAAAGAGTTAATGTATATTGTATTTGATGAATCAAACTCACTTAATCCTAGAAAGGATATTTGTAGTGTTGATGATCTTGTAGGTGAAAATGAGACTGTGAATACATAAGAAGAAGTTGCATGTAAACCTTTGGAACTTGAAAGACCAAACAAAGAAGATAATGAGGAGACATCTCAACCTACCTTGAAGGATGAACTTCCAAAGGATTGGCAATTCAAGAAAGCTCACCCACAAGACCTTATTATAGGTGACACTACAAAAGGGGTAACTACTAGATCTAAACTCAAGTCTATTGTTAATCTAGCCTTTATTTCTCAAATTGAACCAAAAGATGTTAATGATGCTTTGTGTAATGAATTTTAGGTCCTTGCTATGCAAAAAGAGTTAAATCAATTTGAGAGAGACAAGGTTTAGACCTTGGTTCCTAGACCTAAACATCATCCTATTATAAACACCAAATGGGTGTTTAGAAATAAGATGAATGAACAAGGTATCATAATTGAAAATGATATCATCAACAATATTTGCACAATTAACAAATCATTTTTGAATTTCTTTATAAAAAGAGTTGTGTCAACTTTTCCTTTAGAGAAGTCTTTCTCTATTAAAAAGTTAATGTGGAGTATTGTTTCTTGTACCTCTCACATGCTTAACAAGTGCTCTACCATCTGAACTACACTTATCTTCATCTTTTATTTATTGACACATTATTAAATCAAATTATGATTTGTTTGAAGAAAACCAAAACTAACTAAATTCCTATAATTGTTGTATTATTATTAAAAATGCATGGAAAACATCCCAAATTGACAAAATATATACATAATTATTTTTTCAAAAACTTAAAATAAACATACAATATTCTAAATTGACTAAAATATATATAGAATTTATGGTATTTGATACAAAAGAAAATGGAGTGACAATTTTATTTTTAAAATTTTTAAAGTGTTTTAAACACAATTCTCTTAATATTTAGTATTTGATAAGTTACTTCTTTTACATGAATCTATGTTTTGGGATTAGTTCTTCAATTTGAAGTTATAAGGCATTAATTTATATGTTACAAACATATTAGACTACTTGAAATATTAAAAATGTTAAGATTATATTTTATTTTGAAAAACAGTAGTTTTATTATAATTTTTTCAATCTTAACATTAACTTTTTTATTTATTTTTAAAATTTAAAATTATTTAAAAATGTATATAAAATAATGTTTTTTATTATAAAAATTAGAAATTAAAATAAGTAAATTTATTTTTTACCGGTGAAAGAATTTTAAAAGTGACATAAGTATTGGAAGGTAAAAAATGGTATAAATGTTAGAATTATAAAACTTCAAAGACCAAAAGGAAATAATTTTTGTTAAAAATTGACATAAAGGTTTAAAACTTTAAACCCTTGAAGTTCGAGGACCTAGATATACGAAATGAAACTTTATGGGTTTAAAGAAAAAAAGTCGATAAGTTTAGGGGTCTTAACATGAGTTTTGCCTTATATTTTTCATTGTCTTTGATGATGATGATGATGATGATGATGATGATGATGATGATGATGATGATGATGATGATGATGATTATTATTATTATTATTATTATTATTATTATTATTATTATTATTATTATTATTATTATTATTATTATTATTATTATTATTATTATTATTATTATTATTATTATTATTATTTGCATACATAAAATAGCATCGGAAACCCAACATAAATAAAAAAAAAGTAACAAAAATAAAAAAATATATCATAACAACATGCTTAATGCTCTGTTCACCAATAACACCATATTTGTTAGAAAGAGACATAAAATCATCATTTTCAACAACCTATTAAAAAAAAAAGTCACCCATAAACAAAATACAAAATAAAAAAATATATATATATCCTCACTCAAACGACAAACAACTTTTATAACAGAATCAATAACAATGAAAAGATTATCAACATCATTAAATATAATCTCTTCACCCTAAAAATAAAACAACACATTAAAAGCAAAAGTAGAAATCGAAACGAAATCAAAAAGATACTAAATTAATATGACAAAAAAAAAATAGACACACCAAATTAAAATCCCTCAAAATTTTATCACCATCAACACCATCTTTAACAAAACTATCTTTAATATTAGAATTAAAACAACATCCTCAGATAATTTCTTATCACCCTTAAATAAAAACACAAAAGAAAGTATCATAAACCAAAAAGAAACTAAAAAGACACAAAAATAATAGAACAGAAAATACCCCAATCTCATCACCACCACCACTAGCTTCAATAAATTCTAAATCATAAGTTTCCTTCTTCTTACCATCTCCTCTAGCTTTAGTATCTTTATATTCATTTTCTTTATCTTCAGCACATTTTTCACAACCCCAATATCTCCTAAACTATAACTGGAAGCACTAAAAGCACCTCTACCTTTCCCTACACATTTAAAATAAGATCAGAAACTAAAAGTAAACCAAAAAGCAACAAAATTAAATATATTCTACCTAATAATAGAATAGAGATGTGGGCTATTGTTTCTTGTACCTCTCACATGCTTAACAAGTGCTATACAATATGAACTACACTCATCTTCATCTTTCATTTATTGACACATTATTAAATCAAATTATGATATGTTTGAAGAAAACCAAAACTAACCCAAGTCCTATAATTGTTGTATTATTATTAAAAATACATGGAATATATCCCAAATTGAAAATATATATATATAATTATTTGTTCAAAAACTTAAAATAAACATGAAATATTCTAAATTGACTAAAATATATATAGAATTTAAAGGTATTTGATACAAAAGAAAATGGAGTGACAATTTTATTTTTAAAATTTTCAAAGTGTTTTAAACATAATTCTCTTATTATTTAGTATTTGATAAGTTACTTCTTTTACATGAATTTATGTTTTGGGATTAGTTCTTCAATTTAAAGTTTTAAGGCATTAATTTATATTTTACAAACACATTAGACTACTTGAAATCTTAAAAATGTTAAGATTATATTTTTTGTGCTTGAAATATATTGATAAAATTGATTCTATTTTATAATCATTAGAAATTGAAATTATGACTTTAATTTCCTTACCCAAAGTTCTATTATCACTTTTTAAAAATAGTCATGTTGGTTCAATTATAATGAATATTATATGTTTTACACATTAGGAACTTTAATAATCAATTATGTACAAAAAAATTGTTGCATTTATGTTTATAACCCGGTTGAGGAGTTTATGAAATAAAATCCTAAAAAATATATTGGTGAATGCTTCACTAATTAAAAAAAAAGAGAAAAATTAAGGAAAAATAAAAAATAAAAAAAGAGAAATAAACATTAAGAGAAATAAAAATAAAAAATAAAAAATAAAAAGAAGGAAGGAGAAAAATACGAAAAAAGGATAAAATAAAAATTTATAAAAAGAAAGAGAAAATTAAAAAAAAGGATGAAGAAAAAAATTTAAAAATAAAAAAGAGGAAAAAAATAAAAAAAAAAGAAAAAAGATGAAGAAAGAAGAAGAAACAGTGAAGAAATGTAATAGAAATAAGAGGAGGGTATTTTTGAAAATATGGAGGGCATGCATGTAAAAGGAGGTGAGTAGATTTGTAAATTTAGAAAACTTAGGGCATTTTTGTTTACAAAATTAAAAATGGGGTATTTTTGTAAATGTTCATAAAAATTAATAGGTGTAGGCCCATTTCTTTAGAATTAAAAAAGTAGACTTAGTTCACTACTTTAATTAAAATGTAAGCCCATTTTTAATTTCATTTCAATTATAAATAAAATATAGACTTACCTAATCTAATTAAAATTAACATAGTTTAAACTAATTTAAAGACGTCTCGTTATATGAATGCAATTTTTATGTGTCATATCATGACTAGTTCTCTTTGGTTAGATGAATGATAAGGTTTATAATGAAATTGCATGTAATTAGAGAATAAGGTAATGATTAATAAACTAATTCTAAATTAACACAAGACTAAAAGAAGTTGGTATTTCATATCAAGAATCTCCTTGTTGTGGTGCTAACTTTCTTTTAGAAAATCAAGTTACCACCTCTTTCAAATTATCCCAGTTATTACCCTAGGTGACAACTCCTCATCTTTATGCTATGTCTTGGTGATATAGTAGTGTGTTCTCTAGAGCCCTGAGCTCAAATAATGTCGTGATTGCTAAAATCTTGGACGCGAACTAAACCCCACTGTCTACAGTAGCAACTCCATTGGGGATAAGAGATATTGATTCTACTTGTGTTCTTTAGAATCATTTTATTAATTATTATTTTATTCTTACATTCATTCTACATGTCCCTATTAGCCGATGGCGTTGGTTTATGATTCCATGATTATACTAACTTCATGGGATTATATATTGGCTAACCATCACTCTTAGCCTTAACTCAATTCAAGAGAGATTATCAAGCTCATCTAACCAGAGTCTATAACCCAAGTCCTAAAGGAGGGTAGTCTTTTCTCGATTTTACAAAGGATGTTGGGCCCCTCTGACCTTGGCCTATAACTTAAGTGTTAAGGGATGGCATCTTGCTAAGGGAACCTTGACTTTTCACTGGAATTAACCACATATAATGGCCTAGTTATTTCCCTTAGGATTTACCCAAATTGCTTATGATTGTCGCCATAAAGTATTTCGATTTATAAAAGCCCAAACCCATACTTTTGGAGCCTATTTGGGCTAATAAAGATTGGGCCAAACTATTATACCTAGAAATGTTATTTATATGCTTTTACTGCTTTAAGAGACTTAGCTTGCATGTCAGTTCTTGATATCCACTATTGATATTAAGGCCAAGACCAAAAATCCTATGAAAAGAAACTCGCCATTAAATAAGTGTATGGGAGGAATGAGGTTAGAAGGATATTGTACACTTGATTATTATTTGTCATTTACTACTTGTTGCATGGCACGTGCATCAGGTATAAATGCATACATATGCTTCATGCATCATACTAACACTTTGTTTTACATCCATCATAGATTCATCTAAATCTTCTCATGTTTTATAACCAAATTTCATATCGAAGAGTATTTGGTTACAAGTGCTTTGTATTGAATACCAAAGACAATCTTGGAAAATTTGACTCTAAAGCCAATGAAGGAATTTTCCTAAGCTACTCCATTTCTAGTAAAGCATATAAAGAATTTAATAAGAGAACTCTATTAGTTGAAGAGTCAATGCATATTGTGTTTGATGAATCAAACTCACTTAATCCTAGAAAGGATATTTTTAGTGTTGATGATCTTGTAGGTGAAAATGAGACTGTGAATACATAAGAAGAAGTTGCATGTAAACCTTTGGAACTTGAAAGACCAAACAAGGAAGATAATGAGGAGACATCTCAACCTACCTTGAAAGATGAACTTCCAAAGGATTGGCAATTCAAGAAAGCTCACCCACCCACGAGAACTCATCATATGTGACACTACAAAAGGGGTAACTACTAAATCTAAACTCAAGTCTATTATTAATCTAGCCTTTATTTCTCAAATTGAATAAAAAAATGTTAATGATGCTTTTTATAATGAATTTTGGTTCCTTGCTATGCAAGAAGAGTTAAATCAATTTGAGAGAAACAAGGTTTGGACCTTAGTTCCTAGACCTAAACATCATCCTATTGGGTGTTTAGAATAAGATGAATGAACAAGGTATCATAACTAAGAACAAAGTTAGATAGTAGCTAAAGGTTATAATCAACAGGAAGGCATTAATTATGATGAAACCTTTGCCCCCATTACAAGGTTAGAAGCTATTATAATGTTACTTTTTTCATCATTCATGGATTTTAAACTTTGGATGTTAAAAGTGCATTTTTAAATGGTTTTATTGAAGAGAAGGTAAATATTAAACAACCTCTAGGTTTTGAAAATTTTGATTCTCCAAACCATGTGTTTAAACTTTCAAAAGCTTTATTTGGATTGAAACAAGCTCCAAGAGCTTGGTATGAAAGATTGAGTAACTTTTTAATAGAGAAAGGCTTCTCTAAAGGAAAAGCTAACATAACTCTTTTTATAAAGAAATCCAAAAATGATTTGTTAATTGTGCAAATATATATTGATGATATCATTTTCGGTGCTTCTAACCATTGCTTGTGTAAGGAGTTCTCCAAATAAATGCAAGGAGAATTTGAAATAAGTATGATGGGAGAACTAAAATTCTTTCTTAGATTACAAATAAGCAATGCAAAGATAGGATTTTCATCAATCAAATAAAATGTGCAAGGGACATTCTCAAGAAGTTTGGAATGGATGGAAGTAAAACAAGCAAAACTCCTATGAGCACTATAACCAAACTAAACAAAGATGAGAATGGAAAATAGATTGATGAAAAGTGATTTAGAGGTATGATCAGATCCCTTCTTTATTTTATTATTAATAGACTTGATATTATGTTTGCTACTTGCTTATGTGCTAGATTTTAGTCAAGTCCTAGAAAGTCTTATTTAAATACCATCAAAAGAACTTTTAAATATCTTTATTGAATAATGCATTTAAGACTTTGGTATCCTAGGAGTTCTTTGTTGGACTTGATTAGTTATTCAGAGGTAGACTTTGCCGATAGTTTCTAGATAGAAAAAGCACTTTTGGAACTTGTCAATTTTTAGGACAATGCTTAGTTTCTTGGTTTAGCAAGAAACAAGTTTTGGTTGCCTTGTCCACTGTAGAAGCTGAATATATTATAACAAGTCTTTGTTGTTCACAAATCATATGGTAAAAACAATAATTGATGGACAATGGTATAAAACTTGATTGCATTCCCTTCAAATGTGACAATACAAGTGCTATTAACCTTAGCAAAAATTCCATTCAACACTCTAGAACTAAGTATATTGACATTAGACATCGTTTCTTAAATGACCATGTTCAAGTCAGTGATATCACACTTGATTTTGTTGATACAAATAATCAACTTGCTGATATCTTCACAAACCTCTCAATGAAGAGATATTGAACTTCAATAAATATAAACTTAGCATGATTGATGGTTCTAGTTTGTCTTGATTTTAATAGAGTCTTAAGTATATTTATTGTTTATTTTTGGTATTTAATACATGTTTATTTGATTTTTTTCTTATTTTGCAAATTAATAATTAATTTATGAAATTTTCATTAAATTAATTTTTTTTTTTTTGCAAAATATATCCATACTACAATGAGTCTTTTTCATTTCATCATTTATATCCTTCAAAAATAAACAACTTGCTGATATGTTGCAAGGACATGGTTTGGTCCCGATCCGGACATGATTCTTCAATTTTGTGTTTTTACACAAAACTAATCCTGAACGAATGTCTCGATTAGGACATTGCTTAGGATTGCATGTCCCGATCAAGATGAGAGGAAGTCCCGACCGAGACATTACTCTTGACAAGATTAGGAATTCAAAACTTTCTACCTTTTTAACTCTCCAATCAAAATCAAAAATGATTTTTAGATTCCTATTCAATTCAAATTCTACACTATTTCTAACCCTAATCTCATGCCAATATAAATCATCCTATTCCTCTTTAATTTTTCATCTCAAATCAAATCTCTTCTCTCTACACATTTAACTTCTATTATCTCCTTATAGCTCTAAAAAAAACCTAGCAAAACCATTTCATCTTCTCAAGCCCCTCCTCCTTCAAAGAAGGACAAACCTAAAAGAACTCGATCTCTTTTTTCATATTCCATTTAAGAAATTAAGAAGAGAAGTTCTCTTTTTCAAAAAAGGGCCTTCATCCCCTCAAGTTATATGCATGAAGACATTTTCAAGGCCATTTGTTGCTTTGATGAAGTTAAAGAACTTCTCTTTAAAGGTGGGATTTTTTATTTTGATTTTTCTCCTTCTCCTTCTTATCCTCCCCTCATCATCTCTCATATTATACTCTTCACTCTGCAAAATTTCATGATGATAACCCTATTTCTCTATGAGATTTAAATTGGGAGGGAGAGATCGCTTTATGACTCATTAAGAGTTTGACACTCTTTTCGGATTCTCTAAAAAAGGACACAGTTAAGTTGAACCTTATTGGATTGCTTCCTCCTATTAAGAACATATTAAGGCTCCCAATGCACCTCAAATCTTTGCTAGACACACCAAAACCCCTTTCATCAAATCCAAAGCACTTTGGTATATTCATAATTTTCTCACTTATTCAAATAATAGTAGAGATCTTTCTAATGAAGCAATCTCTCTTAATGACCTCTTTATTCTCTATTGTCTTTATAATAATGAAAGTATTACTTTAGGAAGATTTTTACAATAGAGAATTTGGCTAATTAGCGATGATCAAACCGTTGTTATTTGTATTAGTGGGATTGTTACAAAATTAGCTCAATGCTTCAATGTTAATTTTAATTCTCTACCCTCTACAAAACCTTTGCTTATTGATACACCTTCACTCGAAACTCCAAACAATTCAGTTCTATCAATGTTGTTTGGGTTTGGAAACATGATCTTGAAGCTAGTGAGAACATTGAAGCTATCTTTCAAGAGTTAGAAGAACAAGAGGGTCAAGAAGAAAAAGAACAAGCTCCTCAACCTCAAGTTGCTCCTCTAAAAAAGAGAATAAGGAGTGAAGGAACCTTGAGTGCTCAAGCTCAAAAGGATGAACCATCATGGGTTGGCTAAATTTTTTAGTGCTTGTCCCATATGGAAACCAACTTCAATGCATGTTTTGATGAAGTTTAGACTAACTTTAGTATTCACTTTAATCAAGTTGATACAAATATGCACCTATCCTCCTTCTCCTTTCCCTCCTCAAGAATATACGACTTTTGTAGTTTTTTCTTTGTTTTACTTTTAGTTTATGTTTGATTTATTTTCGGTACATTAGCCTATAGATGTTTTTTTTCTTTTTAGGATCATTCTATCCTAGTTTATGTTTAGTTTATTTTTGGTATTTTATCTTTATACTACATTTCCTTTAATGACATTTTCCTTTTAAAATTGGATGTGTTTATTTGAGTTTATTCTTTTTTATTTTGACAAAAGGGGAGAAATATTTAAATAATTAAGTTATTCAAATTAAATATTTTAATATTAAAATATTCAATTAGTATGTTAAAAATTTTAAATATACATGCAAAATACATTTATAAAACAAATTCCTAATGTAAACATCTATTTTCTTAGGAATTGTTTTGATCTTTAAGTAACTTTACATGTATACTTAGTTAATTTCTTTTAAATTAACCTTTTTTAAAAGATGTGTTTATATAAATGATATATGATAGTGTATCCTTAATATCAAATTTTTTTTAATGACTCATATATTTTTATAAAGATTTTATGTATCTTTGCTATTTCATTTTTTTGGTTTATGGTCTTTTGTTTCCTTTATTGTTTAACAAAGGGGAAGACAAAACATTCTGATATTTGAGTTTAATGCTTATGACTGTAATATCCTAAGTGCCACATGATTTATTAACTAGCTAAGCTCTATATGATCATTCATGTTTATACTATTTTCTAATGCATTATATATGTTTGAACTTATTTGCTTTTATGCCTTGAAGGACCATAATCTTTATCATGATATATTGTATGTCATTTAGACTAATAAATTATATTTCTTATCATATCCATATACATAGGGGGAGAAATAAAGAAATATATTTGTCTTATCTCACATATTAATTATTATCACATATTGTTCACACACTTTATATTATATTTTTTATCAACTAAAAATAAGTTTGTCAAAATAAAAAGGGGGGAGATTGTTGACCTTAGAAACTTAAGCAATCTTGATTTGATCTTAATAAACTTAATTTTAAGCAACTAATGTATTTACTTCAAGTGTGTACAAGTTAGAGACAATTCAGAAGTCAAAATAATAATGAAATATCAAAGAAAAATGATTCCGGAAAGTCATTGCAAGTACTATCCAACCAGACTCATCACAGGGACTAAATTGCATAAAAAGTTATAATTTTGGATGAAGTCCTAATCATGACCAAAGTAGTCCCGAGTGGGACCAAAAGGAGCATAATTTCTTAAAATGGCAATACCCATCCTAAGTGCATGACCGAATTGGGACATTGCTTATGACAGGGTAGTCCCGATTAGGATCAAGGCAGGATTTTAAATGTAACAACTCGAAATGACTATTTGAGACTAGTCCCTACCAAGACTTGACAAAATGTAGCTCAAAAGTCAAAATTTTTATTCAAATGAACTTGGATAATAATGGGAACAAAATCATTGCTTCTAACAGCTATAATTGGATTGCTCAAGTATAAATAAGACCTCTAAAGATTGGTTTGAGGTTAAAAAAACTTAAACATTCATTTTATATATAAAGGCATTCAATTAAAGCTTTCTAAACTCTTCTTAAATACATTTTTGTTGTTATATACTCTTGTGAGACTTGGTGAGTGTTAGAATATATATTCTTCTTCTTTTATTTTCTAGGATTAGAAAATAGGAAGTGAAATTCTATTCTAAAGGAATTGGTTTAAGTGTTTAGCCATCAAAACACTTAGGATTTTGGTTTTAGTGTGAGCCTTGAAAACACTTGTAATTCAATTTTTGAGTGAGCCTAGAAAACTCAAGTTGTAAGGTTGTAAGAGTAAGCCATAAAACTCTTGTGTAATTTTAATCTTGTGAATAAGATTATGGGTGATTGAAAATCCTAACTTAGGGATAAGTTATGTGGAGACATAGAATTACTATTGAATCCGAACTCCTTAAATATTTGTGTTCTTCATTCTTCCTTCTCAACCTGCATTCAATTCTTGCAAAGAATTCCATTAATTTCTAAATTTTATTCCATAGTCCTATTCACCCTCCCTCTATGACTCTTTTAGAGGATCTTTATATATACAAATTAGTCTCTCACATATATACTAAGTTAGTGGAAGTTCTCCACACTTCTATCATTTACATTATACACTAGACAAAATAGAAAAGGAGAGAAAACAAGAGTGAGTGCTCAAGAGTTAAAACTTCTTCTTCTTCTTCTTTTTAAGTGTTGAGAGTGTGTGAGTGAAATATGTTATGTTTCTATCTCTGATCCATTCTCATCATCCATTGTAGAAGGGTTATGTAAGTTGGAGGCTACATCTATTAAAGGCAATATGTCCTACATCATTCAAGCCAAGGAAGGAGCTCTAACAAGTTTTGTCACTAAAGAGGAGGCTATGGGCAGAGATCCATCAAAGGCTTTGAGTCATTTCAGTGCTTCTCATATGTTTTAAGTTAGAGGCTTCACACTTAGGGAGCTAGGAGCTTGTAGATTTGCATCAACCAATTCCTAAAGCTTATTGAGCGTGTGACCAACATTTGGAGTTTGTAAGAGTTACTAAACTCTAGATGCATGTCTCTTGCCAAGCTATGTGTTTTTGGTTGATTTATGAATATATATGATTTGTGTTGTCCATTCAAGTAAGCATGCCTTTAGTTGTGTAAATTGATATGTGACGTGATCTAGGCATATTTAGAATTCTTGCATTCATGCAAGGGTTGCATGCTAGAGAAAATTTTTGAAATTAACTCTAACCGGATTCATGTTCACACCATGCTTCCATTTATAATCTGGGGTATGTAATTGATTCCTTCACATTTTACTATAAGGATGTTGCTACTTTTCGACAATGAGAAATATATTGTTCCAATCTTTTATTTGCATTTTTTAAGATGCATTAGTGATGACAGTCTAAATAGCTCTTGCATGCTCAAATTCAAATCAAACTTAGTTCATCTAAAAATTAACCAATAATCTTTTGGCACACCTATTGGGACCTATTTCAATATGACAGCAAAATTATGAAGTGAAAGATAAATTTTTAAAGTTGGTTATTAGATAAAAAGTTCATCTGTAAAAATAGGTAGTCTATGGAAACAAATTAATGAAGACTTGATGTCTTAGGATCACTCTTTGACCAAGGCACTTTTGGCTATTTTGGCCAAAATTTAAAGATCATTTATACCATTCTTAATGAAGGCATTAGTGCTCAAAATATTCTCATAGAAGGAATGAAGTAGATGTAGGACTCAATATTACAAATAAAAAATTCTTTCTGAGACTCATTGCATTAAATCAATAATGCTATGTTAAAAACTATGCAAGAGATGAATAGTTCATTTGCTAGAATGAATGAAAATGTTTCCAAACTGGAAAGTTAGAATTTTGAACCAAAAGTTAAGATTTATAATCAAAAGGAATTTGAACTTTCATCTACTAGACTGAATTCTAATGGAATCTAAAATTATGATAATGACAAAAAGACAAATCTAAGCTTACAACCTAAGATTTATAATATTTCTCATGAGGAACAATATTTTGCTTTTGGATATTTCTTTTGGAGGTTGTTCAGTAAGAAAGAGGCCAGAGGGGCAATATTTCTTATGAGGGACAAATAATTCTTCAAAGTTAAACAACAATTCCCTAAGGCCCAAGTCCAAAACTTTGACGACTAAACAATAATTCCTTAAGGTCAGACACTAATTCCCCATGGTCAAGAACTAATTCCCTAAGGACCAAAGTAAAGCATATAGGTGACATTTCATCTAAGGAACAATCAATTTCTCTGGGCCAAACATTGGTTCCTCAAGGTCATAAGTTGATGCATTAAGCCTATTTGCCTTCTCCTCAACCCCAAAGTTAGGAGTATACTTGAATGGCAGAAAAGGAAGAGACAATACTTATAGAGGAAAATTCACTTTCCTCGATAGCATCAACTAATTCTATAAATATGGATTCAAGAACATTGGTGGATCTAAAAAAGATAATAGAAAAAAGGAGGTGTTTGGCCTTCCAACATGAATACAAATAGGTTTAGAAGTTATTGGAGGCCAGTTCCTCACAAGAAATTTTTAGAACCAAACAAAAGCCATCTACTCCAAATTGATTTAGAAAAAATAAAAAATTCAACCCAAGGAAGGATGAAATGCCTACATCAAAATTCAATAATGAATTTATGGTACCACCACTTGTTTGTCCAAACAAGTAATGGCATAGGGTGGTGCATAAGAAGTTTCCTCGGCCTTTATCTTATACATAGAAAAGAAGATTATAGAGATAAAAGGTAGTTGAAAAAAAGACAGAAGGAATAGGAGGTCTAACTAGATACTAAGCCTAAAGCTATAGAGTGTTCAATTTCAAATAAAAAATGAGTTTAAAGAAGATATCATTCATAACACTCGAGGGGCAATAACCTTGAATGGCATGGCAATTCAGGCCACAAGGCCAAAATAAACTAAAAGGATAGTTTTTGAAAAGCCATATATGGAGATGACAAAGAATAACACTGAATTAACTGAGGTTCATCATAATGAAGGGGTAACTAATTAAATATTGATTTTACCAATTAAAATTATTGTTGATGGCAAAAAGTTCTTAAATGCCTTTTTATGATGGAAGCAATTGCAATACTGAATTTAGGGAGAGATTGTTTTGCATTGGAACTGAAAAATTTCCCATTATAGGAAATGTGAGAATTGAAAGCTAAGTAAATAAAATAATACATGGCCTCTAGCTAGGAATTTTCCACTTAGTGGTAATAGTTTGCTTTTGGATATTAATAGTTGGCTTGAAAGCCACTTTTAATAATTAAAGTTTGAATTTTGCAAGTTTTAGTTTGTTAAAGTTTATTTTTTATGTGTTTCTTTAGTGTGTTTTTTTTAGGTAAGTGAATAAGTATTGTGTGTATGTGTATGGTATGATTATTGATGCAAGAGTTTATGATGATCTAGGAATTCTAGTGGAACATATTTGGAACAAAAAGTTGAATAATCTAGTTAATGGTAAATATGAAGCAATAAGAAAAAATTAAAACCCAAAGTAGGGTACTAAAATTGCTTATTCATGTTACTAGCAAGGTCATCAAATCTCAAAAATATCAAAACAAGTGTTATGAGCTATACATCAAGAATAGAAAGTTCGTGAGGTATGATGCTTGTTAAAGAATGTCATTTTCTTAAAAGCAGTTATTGGAAAGACAGGTTATCCAAATAAAACATTTTTTTCTTAAAAAAAATGCATAAGGTGGTAAGTATAAATGACAATATCCCTAAGAAGGTATTAAGAGATTCCTCAAGATATTATTTTTTCAACCAATTTTAGCTCAATGATGCAAAATGCAAAATTTGCTTGAGTAATCAAAGAGGCAAAACATAGAACCATAGCCTTAACTATTTTGTAAGGTTATTATAATCAAACTTGGCATTTAGGTTGAGTAATTGGTAAGACATAACATATTGCATGCCTATAAACCTTAAAAAAACTTGATCATCGTTACTTTTGCAATAAATGGCCAAGCGAATTGTTGAGAAAAGTGATCAAAGCATAGGGGTGGCCATGTGCTGGTTCAAGGCAAAAAATAGGCCCAAAATCAAGTGAAGATCGGTTGAGGGTCGGTTCAAAATTTTTTGAACCATGAACTGGCAGTTCAACGGTATATACATATATATATATATATATATATTTTTTTATTTCATTTTATTATTCTATTTACTATTTATTATTACTATTTAATATATTAATTTTTGAATTCTATTCAATTTGAATTATATTCTTTTATTTTAATATTTTAATTATTATTTTAATATTTGAATTCTATTCTTTTATTAATATTTTTTTATTAATATTTTATTAATATAAATTATTTATTAATTTAATAATTATAATTTATATATAATTATTCAACTATTCAATCAAATGATATTGAGCATGTTTCCCATCTCTTCTCGAGAAAGAAGTGGGCTATTTCTTTGCAAAATTGTGCTCAATTTCATATGTGGCAATTCCGCCAAGATCTCTTCGTTAGTTGGGGGAATAATCCGCACGAATCGAATTTTTTGAGGAACATATCGAGAGAGAATTGGATTTGGTTAGACAATGTGTGGTTGGTAAACAAGGATCGGTTTTTTAGTAAGGCACAAAATATATCGTCAAATATTCAATATGATTCCACAAGATCTAGTTTCGTTCAAGGAAGGAATTCTAGCCAATTGAAGGGATCTTCTGATCAATTCAGAGATCATTTTGATTCCATTAGTAATGAGGATTCGGAATATCACACATTGATCAATCAAAGAAAGATTCAACAACTAAAAGAAAGATCAATTCTTTGGGATCCTTCCTTTCTTCAAACGGAATGAACAGAGATATAATTAGACCGATTCCCTAAATGCCTTTCTGGATATTCCTCAATGTCCCGGCTATTCACGGAAGGTGAGAAGGAGATGAATAATCATCTGCTTCCGGAAGAAATCGAAGAAGTTCTTGGGAATCCTACAAGATCCATTCGTTCTTTTGTCTCTGACAGATCATCAGAACTTCATCTGGGTTCGAATCCTACTGAGAGGTCCACTAGAGATCAGAAATTGTTGAAGAAAGAACAAGATGTTTCTTTTGTCCCCTCCAGGCGATCAGAAAATAAAGAAATAGTTAATATATTCAAGATAATCACGTATTTACAAAATACCGTATCAATTCATCCTATTTCACCAGATCCGGGATGTGATATGGTTCTGAAGGATGAACTGGATATGGACAGTTCTAATAAGATTTCTTTCTTGAACAAAAATCCATTTTTTGATTTATTTCATCTATTCCATGATTGGAATGGGGGGGGATACACATTACACCGCGATTTTGAATCAGAAGAGAGATTTCAAGAAATGGCGGATCTATTCACTCTATTAATAACCGAGCCAGATCTGGTGTATCATAAGGGATTTACCTTTTTTATTGATTCCTACGGATTGGATCAAAAACAATTCTTGAATGAGGTATTTAACATTGTAATAGTATATATATATATATATATATATATATATATATATATATATATATATATATATATATATATATACTATTACAATGTTTTAAATTATTTAAATATAATTATAAAAAAAAAACTTTTAGAACCAAAATTCGATTCAGAACCATAACTAGCCCTGAAAGTACTATTTTTAGTTCATGTTTAGTCCTAAAAAATTTCAAACAGAAACCGTCTAGTACCAAACCCTTGCCAGCCCTACCAAAGCACTGAAGCAAAATTTGGCCAAAATAAATTCACAAATGTTTACATGGCCAAAAGTTACAAAATATGTTGCCTAAGAGCTATAGATTGATGTTTGAAAGAAGTAGTCTAAATCCAAAGGCCATTGGTTGACAAGTAGATTTTACCAAATGCATCTTGGCTATAGAAAGTCAAAAATCTATGTTGCAAATTCTTAAAGTCATGAACAAGGATTTTGGCAATTAAAGAAATTGTTAAACTAGCATTTAAATATGAGATAAATGGCCAAATAGGTATAAAAAACCTTAATCAAGCCAAATATTATTAGGTTATAAGTAAAAAATAATTAAAATGATATGAGTTGTCATAAATTATTGGTTAATTGAAAAATTTTGCATTATATCTAGTGATGAATGATTATATAGCCAATAGATTTTGTATGACAATGGGCAGGCTTCAATAACAATGAAGCTTTAAATCATGAAATTTAAATGCCTTGCTAAAACTCTTAAAGATTTTATGGAAACAAAATAGCAAGAGTATTTATTTTTATCAAAATAAATAAATAAAATCAATGTGTAAGATGATACATTAGGAATTAAGATTTGCAAAATATTTTAGCTCGTATAGCTAAATTAAGCCAAAATTGGTCATTAGACCTTACAATCTCTTATAAAATTGTATTAAGATGTTTTGAGGAAATTTAAATAGACAAATGTATTGCTAAAATTAAGTTTACTTAATAATTGTTCAAAGTTCAAAAGTAAAATCAATATAAGGCAACTTTATGACAAGAAGAAAGTAACAAAAGATTTGGTGAGTCAAGAATTTTAATGTGAAAAGAATGACCTTGGTGAATCATAGTGGTAATAAAATAAAATAAAAGATAAGGCAAGAATGTATTGAGAAAATAGAATTCTGCCTTGAAAAATTGCTTCTTAAAGGGATTCATTGAATACAGACGATATTTTGAAAGTCACTTTGGTTTATGTCTTTGAACTAAAATCTTATGTAAGAGAAAAAAAAGTTACAAGGGATATCCAAATAAACTATTTTTGCCATTATGCTTGCTAAAATATTTTTTTAGTTAATTCTTAGTTGGGGACATTTGGATTATAGGATACAAATAAAGTTACCTATGTCTGAATTTAGCACAACTCAATGAATAAATATAGTCTTAATTTAGTTGCCTTGGGGTAATAAGTAAGCAACAAAAATCTATTTGGGGAAATAGCCAAATTCCATAAAATTCTCATCTAAATGCTCAAAATTTGGCTAACCCAAATAAATTACAAGACAATTCACCAAATAAAATTTTTATGAGCTCATCAAGATAATGCAAGCAATGGAAAAACTAAAATTTATTTATATTTCAACTATAGTAAACAAAATTATGAAATCCCAAATAAAATTGCATCAAAGATTCATCGGAAAAGCCAATTAAATCAATATTTAATTTTTTTTGGCAAGTGAATATTTCATCAAATAAATGAGAAACAAAATCTCATCTTCCCATAACAAAAGCACAAAATTCTACCTTCAAAAATCATCAACAAAGTATAGTAAAGTTCAGGCCATGGAAATCATCAATCACAAAAGTTCATAATAATTTCAAAATTAAAGCTCAAAAGAATATAGCCATTCAAAATTAGGCAAAGAGAAATCAAAACTACCTCATTTTGCTTTCCTAAAATATGTTTTGAGTTAAGATTATTGTAGTTTGCCTTAGGGAAATAATTTGAACTGGTTTGAATGAGATGAAAATAAAGCAAATCCGGTGGGAGGCTGAAGAAGATGCAGCTCTTGGTGGATCATGATAAAGAATCAAGTAGCAGCCTTGCCTTGCTATTTACGAACCAGACATGCATAAGCAGGCAAAAGCGCAACACTACAGTAGGCAAGGTTGTTCATGTGTAGGCGGGTAAAACAACGTTAGGCGAGGCTATTGTGCACACCAAAGCTGGTTCACATGATGATGGAATGCAGGGTGGAGTTGGTTGGCGCAATGGTGCAGCAACAATGATCGATGTTGGAACAATAGTGATGGTAGTTAGAATAGTACTAGTGAAAAGCAAGGTGTTAAGGAAGTAAAACATAAAGGAGAAGCCTGTGAAGGTTAAGGAAAATTAAAAATTAATTTGGATGTTGTGGTTAATCAAAGAAATTGTTAAAATTGAAGTGGGTATCATAAGTTTTGGGCAACCAAATGATTGGATGTTTGAAAATTGAAAAAAGTTAAAGAAGAAAGATGAAGTTGGAATATATTTGGTGTAACAAAAAAAGAGCTGTAGAGATTTTTCTAACCTTAAACTCTTGAGAACTTCAAAAATAAAAAAGGAGAAGTTAATATGGCTCTTGTGATAATTCAATTTCGTAAATAATTAAAATTAAAAAAAAAATTATGGGAAATTTAAAAAAGAATTTGAAGATATGTAGAGAATGCTATTTTAAAGGAGGAAATTATATAAATTGTTTCTTTACAAATTAGAGAAATTAAATTGGATATTGTGATTTTGTGAAAGACAAGTCTATAAGTAAAACTAAATTCTTGAAAATTTGAAAATTGAAATAAGAATTTTTTAGCAATTTAGAAGAGAAAGAGGTAGTTTTGGTGTAGAGAATGATTTATTTCTTCTTTTTTTTTTTTTGAAATTCAAAAACAAAAAGAGAGAGATGTAAATAAAAAGAGCTTTATTTTGGATACATATACCCATATAATTAGCTTGGGTTTGATCCAAACTGATTATATTTTGGAGGCATTGTTTAAGCCCAAATATAAAGTTTTGGATTTGAATTAAATAAGGCCCATGAATTCCATAAATATATTTGGCCTAGCATAAATAATTCATGAAACCCATGATTTATTTAACAATTCAACCAATTAAACAAGACCTAATGATTAACTTTGAAGAATATTTTGAAGGTGGAATACATTTTTTTTTTTTGTATAAGAGGATGGAAGACATGTGAAGTCCCTAGATCTTTTTTAAGGAGCTAAAAAGCATAGGGAGTTAAGAAAAAGTAATTAAAAGTACGAAGATTAGTGAAGCATTAATTGAAGAAAAACTTATGAAATTTATCTATAAAAGCAATGAAGCATAAAGGAGGACAACACACAACCAATCATATAATCATTATCAAAAATTACCTAGTTCATCAATTGTTTCACTCAATGGCAGTAATCTGCATTCAAAAATGCAACTGGGATGTAATTTTACTTTTTCCTTTTTCTTATTCACATAATACAAAGAATAGGAGGCAAGTCTTTTTTTTTATTTTGCTCATTCATAGTGGATATGAAATGTCCCTTCTTCTTCAATCATCCATTTTTATTTTTTTATTTATTTGATGGGATTTTGGTAAATCAATGTTTTAGGATTAATAAGATATTGAATCAACCGATTAATATTGATTTGCCTTCAATTCTCTCGATTCTCCTTTAATTCATTTAATTTTTCGATTCATTTACAAATTCAACTCATTTTCAGTGTGAATTAATTCGACTCATATGATTCGACTCACGAATCATACGAGTCTAACAACAATGTTGATGACATTCATCTTTTAAAGCCTTCTCCACATGCTCTTGGAGGAGATTTTCCTTTACTTTTTGCTCCTCTTGGAGATTCTTCTCTATATGCTTCTCTTTTACAACATGCTTATAGTCTTGGAGATTTTTATTTTAACTTAAGTTTTAATTGTACATTTTATTTTTCCTAACATTATACCTCTACTGTCGTAACCAGTAAGCTCAAGAGCTTCATAGAGATCCTCCTTAAGCATCTTTTGGTAGAGAATCTTCTACATTTTCTACTCCTTCTGCATTTTTCATGGAGATTCTTCTTAGTGTAAATTGCAATAAGTTTAGCAAGTTCAAGATGACTTTCATAGAGATCTTCCTCAATCTTTGCCTCCTCATACTCCTTTTGATGGAGATTATCCTCGATCTTATACACCTCATACTCCTTTTCTTAGAGATTTTTCTTAGCTTTCTTCTTCTTTGTCACCATAATTTTATGGAATTCATCTTTCTTAACCTTCTTCACAACCTTCTTCATATGCTCCTAGTGGAGATTTTCCTCTACCTTCTCTTTCCATTGGAGATTTTTCTCAGCTTTCTTCTCCACATACTTTTCTTTCATAATGTGCTTTTGGTCTCTGAGATTTGTATGCTAACTTAAGTTTAATTATAAATTTTATTTTTCTTAAGATTCTACCTCTATTATTGTAACCTGTGCAAGCTTAGGAGCTTTATAGAGATCCTCCTCAACCTTTCCCTCTTCACAAGCTTTATGGAGATTATTTTAAGCCTTCTCCTCCTCATACTTCTATTGGTGGAGATTTTTTTTTAGTATTATACTCCTTCTACTTTTTTCATGGAGATTCTTTTAAGCCTTTATTGCCACTAGTTGAGCAAGTTCAAGATAAGTTTTACAGAGATCTTCTTTAACCTTCTCCTCCTCATACTCCACTTAGTAGAGATTCTCCTTAGTCTCGTACTCCTCATGCTCATATTCTTAGAGATTTTTTTTTACTTTACTTCTCCTCTATTGCTATAAGTTAATGACATTCATTCATTATAACTATGAGTAGTTTAATATAAACTAAAGCTAATGAATTAATATGTGAGATAAAAAAAGAAAATATTAATAAATCCTTTTAAAAAAGATAGAAATGTTAACATTTATGAACAATAATAACTACATAACGAAGTAGAATTAGTTCATTTATGGTTTCTTCCTCATATATAACCGAGCAATGTTTTCTTCTTTGTATTGTCTCTTCTTCACCCTTAGCTTTTTCTTCTTTGGCCCCCAGAAATAAACAAATGAAATTAGTTCTACACATATGTATAAAATACAAAAAGACACATTCCTATAGAAAGATGTCATGCCACACATAAACCATCACAAAAAACATTCCCACAGAGTTTTACTTAGATGTAGTCAATGTTATGCATGTCAATTATATTTGAGATTAAAAGACAATTACTTTTTATTAGGTCAACCAGTTGATTACTGACCATTTGTTAGTGAATCTTTTTCTTGTGCAAATCTTTTTCATGAACTATTAGGAAGAGGTAATCCTAATAGGCATCCTAAAAATGGTTGATTAAAAAAAGGTTGGTTAAAGAGTGAGTTTGAAAATTTCTAGAAAGATATTAGAGTAAATGATGAAAGATTAACTTCATATGTTAAAGCATATATTCTTTTTACTATAGAAACATTGTTACTTCTAGATAGTGAGAAATATACTATCCTAATCTTATATTTATATTTTTTTAAGAGACATTAGTGCTGATAGTTGGAGTAGCTTTGCATAGGGTGCTGCCATATTTGTAAAGTTGCACTTAAGTCTTGGTGAGGGGTTAAAAAACTTTAAGAGAGCAAGTTGGATTTTAGAGGTATTTTCTATAATTTTTTTATGTTAAAAATTGATTTATAATTATTCAAGTTGGAAAGTAATAATTTTTTAGATTTTTTTAGCGCATTGTCCCCATTATGCAGACTTTATTTGGTGGATTAGAAGGTTTCCCCACAAAATTTTCTCCTTTCACTGCGTGGGACATTCTCTTCTATGGTCCATCATTGAACACTTATTGTAATTTGGATTGGAAAAAAACTTTTTTAAAATATCTATAATATGGTATTTCCTTTTACTGAAAAGTTTTTAAAATTAATTTTTAAAATCGATAATTTTAGAAAAAATTCTAACATTTTGATGAAAATATTTTCTAATATGGTGTGGATGCCTTATGACAAATTTGCACTTACAAGCCAATGAATTTTTTTTCTTAGATTGTAGTATTTGATTTTGATATCATACTTTATCATAGGCTGGATATAGCTCCTCAGTATATTCAAGAGGGGACTAAACAAAGGTAGAATAGTTGTATTAAAGAGTCCTCTGAAGGTAAATAAAATTTTTTTACTTATTATTGATATTTAATTTCTAATTGCAAATTTTTATGCTAACTTAAGTTTTAATTGAAGATTTTATTCGTCATGGAGATCCTTCTTAGCCTTCTCCTCCTCATGTTTTTCTTAATGGAGATTTTTTCTCAATTTTCTGCTCCTTATGCTCTTTTTCATAGAGATTCTTCTAAGTCTCCACTACCATAAGTTGAGCAAATTTAGAACGAGTTTTATAGAGGTTTTACTCAGCTTTCAAATTCATGTACTCCTCTTAATGAAGATTCTCCTCAATCTTTTACTCCTTATGCTCTTATTCTTAGAGATTTTTCTCAGCTTTCTTCTCCTTTTCCACCATAAGTTGATGACATTCATCTTTCTTAGCCTTCTCTATTTACTCATGGTGGAGATTTTCCTCTGCCTTCACCTCCTCTTGAAGATTTTTCTCATCTTTCTTCTCTATATGTTTTTCTTTCACTTTATGCTTCTAGTCTTTGAGATTTTTATGCTAATTTAAGTTTTGATTGTAGAATTTATTTTTCCTGATATACCTATGCAACCTCAAAAGCTTTATGAAGATCCTCTTCAACCTTTTCCTCCTCTTAAGCTTTATGAAAATCATCCTCAACTGTCTCCTCCTCATACTTCTCTGGGTGCAGATTCTTATAAGTTTTTTTTTCTCCTTGTGCTCTTTTGCATGGAGATTATTCTCAACCTCCACTACTAGAAGTAGAGTAAGTTAAGGTCGAGTTTTATGGAGATCTTTCTTAGCCTTTTCCTTCTTGCACTCCTCTTGGTATAGATTCTCCTTAATCTTTTACTCCTCGTGCTCCTATTCTTGTAGATTTTTCTTAGCTTTCTTCTCCTTTGTCGCCATAAGTTTATAACATTCATTTTTATGATTATGTGATGAGTGAGAAATTTAATTTAAATTTAAGCTAATGAATTAATATGTGAGTTAAAAAATGAAAATATTAATAAATCCTTAAAAAAAGATAAAAATAGTAGAGGAGGTGAGATCAGCTTAGGCAATGGCATATAAGGAAAGGCTATTTTTATTTTAAATAAAGATTTAATTTTTTCTAGCATTTTAGCTCTATTGATGTAACCTATGCAACTTTAAGAGCTTCATGAAGGTTCTCCTCAGCCTTCTCCTCCTCTTAAGCTTTATGGAGATTCTCCTCAACCTTCTCCTCCTCATGCTTCTCTTGGTAGAGATTCTTTTTAATTTTCTGGTCTTTGTGCTTTTTTTCATAAAGATTCTTATCAGCCTCCACTACTACAAGTTAAGCAAGTTCAGGTAGAATTTCATGGAAATATTTCTTAGCCTACTCCTCCTTGCACTCCTCTTGGTAGAGATTCTCCTTGGTCTTTTACTCCTCATGCTCATATTCTTAGAGATTTTTCTTAGCTATCTTCTCTTCTACTGCCACAAGTTATTGATATTCATTTTTATGATTATGTAATAAGTGAGAAATTTAATTTAAATTTAAGCTAATGAATTAATATGTGAGTTGAAAATGAAAATATTAATAAATTCTTAAAAGATAAAAATGTTAACAACTATGAATTGTAAAAACTACATAACATAGTGGAATTAGTTCATTTGTGGTTTCTTCCTTACAGACAACTAAGTAATGGTTTCTTTTTTGTCTAATTTCCTCTTTACCCTTGATTTTTTCTTCTTTAAAGTCCAGAACTAGATAAAAGAAATTAATTATACATAGATGTAGTCAATATAAAATTAATTAAAAAATAAAATATTCTCATAGATGGTTAAGTGGTATTTTTTTTGTCTAAAAGGAAGTTGCTTTGCAAGCAATGATCAAAGCAATGTTGCAAGTGACTGGTGCAGCATCAGCAAAAAGAGTAGGATTAGTAGTATAGGAGGGGAGATTAGCTTGGGCAGTGGCATGTGAGGAGGTTGGATTGCTACTGCAGCTTCAACCTCTCATAGGTCCAACATTGATGGCGAGGTTAGTCTTAGCATGGCAACACCTTCGGAGACGAGAGAGTAGTAGACGATAGCAAGCCCATTTAGAATCATAAGCCCATAATTTGATTAAAGTTTAACCTACAAATACTGGCTTAAGGAATAAGGAAGTTGAAAATTCTAGAAGGTAATGTTTTTGTGATTTATGTTGAACAAAACTTAAGGAAAAGGAGAAGAGTAAAGGCACAAGAGCATCATCATCTAGAGCTCAAATACAAACAATCTACAAAAACATTTTCAATATTTTCAATTTTAGTAGTTTTATAGCTTTATTGTTCAAAATTTTCTTTTTGTCAAACCTATAAAATAGTTTCATTTTTACCTATTTAATATGGTATTAAATCTTTATAAAAAAAAAAATTGAACCAACAACCATAGCAAATCATATCGAATTATACCAAATCAAAATATCAAATATAGTACTAAATATTAATTTAATAAATAATATAAAATATTAGTGAATTTAACTATATACTGTTCATTATATTATCAATTAATAAAATATTAAGTAACATATGTATAATAATATATTTTGGATATAAATATATTTGCATTTAAAATATAATAAAATAAATTATAAAAAATATATATTATTATTATTATTATTATTATTATTATTATTATTATTATTATTATTATTATTATTATTATTAAATAAGAATGTAGAATGTTCATTATGTGTCAATTTAAACTTAAAATATGAAAATTTAAAAATTTAAAAATTAATATTGTATTGTATTTGTTTTACAACGGAAGATGAACGGGATTGGGGATTTGAACCCTCCCCCTCCTATAAGGGTGTTAAGCCTTCTACTAGTAAATTAGGGGAGATTGGCTATGGTTCTAAATCTTATAATCTAGTAAATTATTTTTCATTTATTTTAAATTTTATTGATTCTTAATTTGATTTTTTGATTGCAATTATTTCCAATTTGTATTATGAATTTATTGTGCATTTTTATTTACACTTTTTAGATGAATATATTTTAAATCTTGAATTTCCATTTTGAACCATATTATATCAATTCGTTATGAAAGAGTCGAATTTTTAAATTAAATTGTCCTAAAAAATGAAATGTTGTCGATATAAAAATCTTTAAATTTAGTATAATATTTAATATTTTATTTTTAAAAATTGTAAACTTTGGTATAGTTAAATTCTCGAATTTGCCTACTGTGCTCACTAGGATTGTGCAAAACCGATCCTCTCGACAAGTTAACCCGTAGCTGAACCAAATTGAGTCGGTTCAATTTTAATTTTAGATTTTTTTATAAATTTCGATTGGAATCCGATCTGGTCTATAGGTGGGTGGTTCAATTCCTAGAGATATAAATCATGTTTTTTTGGCTTTTCATTTGACAAAAAGTAATAAAAACTCATTATTTACATGGTCGAACCAGAGCCCTTAAGGCAAATGGGGCATTCATTTAACCATTTAGCTACTACAGTTTTTTTTTTTCGTTTATTATATTTAATATGTATTCTATTAATCCAAAAATCAACAGATATCTAATTAAAAAACTTTGTTTCGTTCAGTTTTGAATTTAAAAAAAAAAATCCGACTCGACCCAAATCCGCTAATGCACACCCAATGCTCACCCTAGTGTTGTATTTTTTTCAATGAAATCATGATTGGTATAAAAACAATAATAATGATTGAGTAAATAAAAAATTTTATCAAAAAATAAATTAAGCAATTATTTTGCTTGAATTATTATATTAATTATGTAAGATAAGTTTAGTTTTAATAAAGAAAATATAAATAAAAAAGGAAGAAAAGTAGTAATAAAACAATAATGTGGAGATGTACAGGTGTCCTGAACAATAGTGTCTACACTACAGGAATTATTGGTATTTAAAAACAAAGAACAGGAAAGAAAGCGAAAGGATGCGTTATTTAAGACAGTGATAGCGACAAACATGCAAAAAATAATAAGAAACACAGATCAGATTCAAGTGTTTTCTATTTGAAAGTTTATGATTAGATCATATAATAGTGAGAAGATGGCAAATCCAGAGACAAAATAGCAACTAAATTAGATAAAAACACGCAAGGACAGAGGGGCAAATGCAGCAGCCGAGTGGCTACGAATCAAAAGAATCAGAGAAATAAATGGGCGGCGGTACTCTCGTTGACGGTGTCCGTCGCTGGTTTCATCGCCGCAGCAGCAGCAGTATCAATAACAACACATCATCATCATCTACTGCTTCTAGTAATACTAATAATATAAGCTGCGATAATGAGAGTAAGTATTATAATAGGAGTGTGAATGGCGGGTTCAATGATAAAAATAAAAATAAAAATAAAAATAATAATTATAGTAGTGGACAGCCTGAATTATCGGGAAGTTGTGGTGTACGCGAAAGGCAAAGAAAAGAAGAAGAAGAGCTCGCGGTTATTGAAGAGTTTGATTTATCAGGATTAAAGTCTATTACAGTTCCTAAACGCATTACCCATTTCCCTATGGATCCTCACAAGAAGGTATTCTTCTTTAAAAAAGAAAAAAAAAATTACATTTTTGATTCTAGGTGTTCTTTGTTTTTTGTTTTTTTTGGATGATCTGTTTATTTTTATTTTTTGGGTATCTGGGGATATGTTTGTCTCTTTGCTTTGTTTGGTTTCTGTTTTGATGCGTTGTAAATTTGTTTTCTTTTAAACATTGGGATGTAATAAAGCTCCAGCTACAGTTCAAAAAATATAATAAAACAAATCTGGGTTTTGTTTATTGGACAGTAAATATTCCAAATATGATTCAATTTGTTGTAGTGTGCTTTGTGGGCTGATTTCAATTGGGTATCTTATTCATCTTTTTTGCCCCTTCTTTTTGGTAATCTCATGTTTGCTCTTTATGTTTCTAAGTCTTGAATTTCAGGAGCTAATAGTAGCGCATGATTTCTTATATTAATTTGATGATGTGGGCATGATTCGCCACTTTCTTGATTTTTTTCCTTGCATTTATGGAGGACTAGGTTTTAATTTCAATTGGTGTCGATGTTAACTATGCAAGTTTATTTTTGATCGTTGAGTTTAACAGAATGATATGCCAAAAAGAGCTGTTTCTGTTGATTGTTTATTCATGATATGATTGGATGAAATCATATCCTGAACATGTGCTTTGTTTCCTGTATTACGTATCTGTGTAATTTTTGCAGTTTTAAGTTAATATTAAGAGATTGCTAATCTTCATTCAGGGCTCAGCTGAAGCAGAATTTTTCACAGAGTATGGAGAGGGAAATCGATACCAAATACAGGAAGTCGTTGGGAAAGGCAGTTATGGTGTTGTTGGCTCTGCAATTGATACCCACACTGGAGAAAGAGTTGCAATCAAGAAGATCAATGACGTTTTTGAGCATGTTTCTGATGCCACACGTATTTTGAGAGAAATTAAACTTCTTCGGTTGCTTCGTCATCCTGATATTGTAGAAATTAAGCATATCATGCTTCCTCCCTCACGTAGAGAATTCAAAGATATTTATGTTGTTTTTGAATTGATGGAATCTGATCTTCACCAAGTAATTAAAGCAAATGATGATCTTACACCTGAGCACTATCAGTTTTTCTTATACCAGCTTCTTCGTGGTCTAAAATATATACATACAGGTTGGTGCCTTTTGGTGTCTTTTCATTTTTATGCCTCCGCTGATAGTTGATTCGTTTGTCTTGATATCTTTCAGCCAACGTATTTCATCGAGATTTAAAGCCAAAAAATATTCTTGCCAATGCTGATTGCAAATTGAAGATTTGTGATTTTGGTCTTGCTCGAGTATCTTTCAATGATGCACCATCTGCTATTTTCTGGACTGTATGTTGTTCTGTCATGAACTTTATATTTGTGTTTTTCTTTTGTTGTTTCTTTTCTATATTGTAAGGTTCTTACTTGGTTTACCGTTATTGGAAAATATGGAAAGTGACCTCCTAAGCGTATGATACTAATTAAACTTTTCCTTTTGCCCATTTAAATCTACAATTATGTAGGACTATGTAGCAACTAGGTGGTACCGTGCTCCAGAATTGTGTGGCTCCTTTTTCTCCAAAGTAAGCTGCTTTTGATGCTTGAAATTGTCACCTTGCTATTTGTTGTTTATTCTATTTTTCTGTTATGAGATGGATTAGTGGGGCATTTAAAGAGAACAATATTTATTTTCTGATATTTGGGTTATTAGATTGGACTATCCCTTTCGTTTGTTTCTTTCTTGCCTTTTATTCATTTGTCTCAATTTGTTTCTCCATGCATCATTTAGTATTGATGAGGAGAGAGGAGGATATCTTCAATCTTTTATTCTTAGTATTTTTTCCAATTTGTATGACTGTCATCATGCAAAAGCATTAGGAAGTTGCATGCCATAAGGTTTGTATGATCATATTTCCATTATAAGGTTCAAGATCTTGCCTATAGTTTCAATGAGGCATTGTATTTCTAGCACATTTGTTTTAAGGTTATGGCTGTAATTAGTGTAAGGAGTTTCAGACTCTACAACAATAATGTCACTTGAATTTCATATACTTGTATCTAATGTTTCTAGGATATGCCTTCAACATCTGCTGGAGAAAATATGTAAATCTGAAAGATTTTCATGTTTTGCAGTACACTCCTGCGATTGATATTTGGAGCATAGGATGCATATTTGCTGAAATGCTTACAGGAAAACCATTGTTTCCTGGGAAGAATGTGGTGCATCAATTGGATCTGATGACTGATTTGCTTGGCACTCCTCCTCCTGAATCCATTCAAAGGGTTGGTTTTCTATTCTGGCCTTTTCTATTCTATCATCCTACAATGCTTTATGAAATTGTTTTAGGGCTTATTTAATTTTAGAAAACATTCCCTTCTCCATTTATTTCATTAATAATTAGAAAACTAAAAAATGCACACTTACCATCTTAACAAATCTTGTAAAATTGAACGGCAGGAATTTTCCAGTTTTCAGTTTGGAAGATTATTGCATCTGAATAGAAACCTCAGCTTTCTATTTCTATGAAGAGTACTCTCAAAAAACAGGAATTTTTCTAGAATTGCATAGCAACTAAATTTTCTTCAATGTTTTATGTTCCACTTTTACCTTATAGTTTTTTTTTTTTTTTTTGGTTCTGTTTTTACATCGACAGATTCGAAATGAAAAGGCAAGAAGGTATCTAAGTAGCATGCGTAAGAAACAACCAGTCCCATTTTCACAGAAGTTCCCTAATGCAGATCCACTGGCTCTGAGCCTGCTTGAGCGCTTGCTTGCATTTGATCCTAAAGATCGTCCAACAGCTGAAGAGGTAATTGAGATTTAACACATAATGTCTGTTTCAAAATTTAGAATACATTGTTGGAAGTAAAATTGTGGAAAATTTCTGATGCTTCAAAAACATCTCAATTATAATTACTTGCAGGCTTTAGGTGATCCTTATTTTCATGGTTTGTCAAATGTTGAACGTGAGCCATCCACTAACCCTATTTCTAAACTGGAGTTTGAGTTTGAGCGAAGGAAATTGGCAAAAGATGATGTTAGAGAATTGATCTACAGAGAGGTATTGTTGTAAAATTTGATATGTGCTTCTATTGCTGTAACATGGCCTTCACACATCCCTGTGATTATAATGGAATTTGATTGATATAAACAGATATTAGAGTACCATCCTCAAATGCTGCAGGAGTACCTTCGTGGTGGGGATCAGACAAGCTTTATGTACCCAAGGTAGGGTTATCCTTTATAAAGTTGAAACCATGTTAGATACTAATGTCCATGGAAATCTTCCTTTCAACAAAAAATTGCTGAGAAATGACAATTGGTAGCTAGCGTATACATCCTGATTAACTAGCAAAATATTTAATTATCCATTGCATCTTAACGAAATAAAAATTTTTAGAACAGTGAACTTGTCTATTTTATGATGATTCAGTAACTTGACGTTACGTTACTATTTAATGTGAACTACAGTGGTGTTGACCGATTTAAGCGACAATTTGCACATCTTGAAGAGCATTATGGCAAAGGAGAAAGAAGCACTCCTCTCCAAAGGCAGCATGCTTCCTTGCCTAGGTATGTGTGGAGAGGAATTTTAATCTTAAACTTCTGCTTAACACTGGGCAAGTTCTTGCATATTTTATTACTTGCTCACCACCTTTCTTGTGCCTAACACTAACTTGCAGCCCTGACCGATCATTGTGATTTCTGATCTTAGTACGTAAAAGAAGTCCTTTTATTTAATGTGCATTATACACATGCATATGTGTGAAATAATGGTTTTCTTCAGAGAACGTGTTCCTGCTCCCAAGGACACCACTGAGCAAAGTAATGCTATTGAGAGGCGAACTGCAGCATCTGTTGCAACAACTCTTGAGAGTCCTCCAGCGTCACAGCAAACTAATGGTTCTGAGAATGCAAAAACAGTGACAGAGAATGGTCCTTATAAACCAAATCCCAATAGAAGCTTGTTGAAGAGTGCAAGCATTAGTGCATCTAAGTGTATAGGTGTACAGCCAAGAACAGATTTAGAGGTAATTAACATTGCTTTATATGAAATGATTTATTATTCAGTCGTTATCTTCTCAATTCTTATAGCTGCTGTTTTCCTGCCTAGTCAAATTTGGTTTATAGTTATTCTCAAATGATAAGTATCTTGTGTCAAATTTCATGGAATTAAATGCCAAATGGATAGATAGCACCCCTCTCGTGGTTAACTAATAAATACATGAAATAACTACAGTAAAATAATTCCACCATTTTTTTAGTCGATATGACTGCAACTGCTGTATGGAGCAAATTTGGATTAGCAATGGTGCGCCATGGATTTGGATACCTCTCATTTACTATTTATATGTGAAATAAAATTTTGGATCAGTGGGACTATATGAAAGTGGTGATGTTCTGATCAGTTTTAGGAAGAAAAAAGAGATAATCGCCCAGAAGTCCTAAATTTTATGCCAATTTGCTGATATGATATAAATGTCTAAGCATAGTCAAATCTTTAATTTTGAAATTAAATTAAAGCTGAATGTGAACACCCTTGAGCATTCATTTGGCTACAACTGCAGCTCACAATCAGTACTTTGTCACAATTTTGATTATTTTAGTAGCTAAGGTCTTCTGTTGTTATTACAGATGATGATGTATATATTGATTTGGTTTAATTGAAAATGTTGTAAATTAATATCATTGAATTTTGTTGTTTCTGTTGGTATATTTGTTGATGTTTCTTTTATACTCTGAATGCATTTAATGATGGTGGCAGTCAGGGGCATATTGATAGAATGTAGTGGAATAAAGAATTAATATAAGAATGAACTAACAATTGACCTAACTGCAATTAATATGGGCACCTAAACCTTTACTAACAGCTGGTTATTATGCTTGCATCTGTTTTTCTTTTACATTTAGTTTTTGCATGGCAGGAGACTATTCCTGAGGCCAATGACGAATCTGTTAGTGAATTGACCGAGAAAATTGCCATCCTCCATGCCTGATAGGTGATATTGTTACGACCTCTTCTTGAGATTCAGGTGGCATAACTCTGTTATGTGCCCATTTTCCACCATTTTATGGACAGAGGGCACCGGAGATCAGGTAGAAGCAAACAATAGTAGGGCTTCATTGGCATAGTAACCCCTTTCTATGTTGCTGAATCACAATCAAACAAGAGTTCCTCTTTTGTTGATTCAACTCTGTATTCTTTTGTTTCTGGGCAGAAGTCAGTCTGTATTTTGGGCAAACAGAGACAGTTTTTCTTCTGTTGCTTAAGTGTGATATAATATGAGCAAAAAGAGGACAAAAGTTTTGGCCTGAAAAAAAAAAAGCATATTTTAAGTCTATTTAATGATTGTTTGTAGTAAATTATGCTGTATATTAAATTTTGAGGCATTATTGGGAGAATGATGATATTAGATAGTGCCTCAGCCTGTTATCAAATTAGTTGCTATAAAATCCATAACATCTTTTTAAACTTTAAGCATATTAACGTTGCCATTAAGAAGATCTGAATGTTTAATTCTGGCATAATGTTATGCTTGATTAAAGGCTGAAACACAATGCATGTGTGAAAGAACTTGGTGTATATATATATATAATTGATACAGTAAATAATTTTATTTTTACCAAGTAATCAACAAGTGACTGTTTTCCTGGAATAGAAAATATTTTTTAAAAATGAAAAAATATTTAACAAGAAAAATCAATTACTTTCATGAAAGATCAATATACATGAATTTTTATGTGATAAATTTAGCAAGTTTAAAAAAAAATCATAATAAAAGATAATTATTGTAATTGAGCATATTTACGTCATATATTTTTTTAATACATTAATTTAAACATAATTTTTTGTTGCTGTACTATACTTTACTGAAATGAATGGATATTTATCAATAATTAAGTATAAAATGTTAA
Organism: Mallotus nudiflorus; assembly: GCA_947683625.1. NCBI lineage: Eukaryota > Viridiplantae > Streptophyta > Magnoliopsida > Malpighiales > Euphorbiaceae > Mallotus > Mallotus nudiflorus. The sequence goes on along the minus strand of CANTUR010000049.1, from coordinate 4,488,384 downwards.
ACGTTAAAAATATTTGTCACTTGGCTATTGGTTGAGTACATACATAGAAAGGGAAAAAGACTGTAGGCGTCAGGCACACATGAAACATGAAAAATAAGAAAAGATCAATTTCCAAAAGGATTAAACTTTAGTAGTAAAAAGGCTGATCACTATAAACCAAAAAGATGGATTACATTTGACTTGACCAACACGCACAAATATATGTACACCTCAAATACTAAAGCCACATTTTTGGCATGCATTAGTTAACTGTTCCAAAGTTGCACTCCTTCTGGCAAGCAGTTCAACTTTCAGAAGCTCAGCCAAGAAAATTCCCAATGGACACAGGTGGTTTTCTTCTTCTTTACAAGGGTTTAAACTAAACAATGAAACTCTTTTTCTTGTTCTTGTTCTTGTTCTTCTACTTCTTCTTTCTTCCCGTCATGATATAGTTTCAGTTCATTGTGTGTGAACTTTATGAATTTGCATCTGCCCAGTAGAATATATTGTTTTTAATCATTACATGCTTCTGTTTTTCATCTATAAATGTGGGTTCTTTATGTTCTTTTTTTGTTCTTGCTGAACAATGGTATGCAAGACAGATATTTTTAGAAATATCAGACTTCTGGGTCTTCCTTGTTTGATATTCTGTTGAACTGAAGATTTTACAGAAGGAAATTGTACATTATATGTTGATTTGCATGTACTCAGCCATGGCCCATGTAATTTGGTCTACTACACAGAAAAATAATCATCTGTATATGATGATATAATGCAGCCTTAAAAGGGAAAATATGGTTTTTAAATTCTCAAAAGGTCTTCAAAGTTTTGACTTTCTTGAATGCATGGGATGATGTTGTGTGTATTTGGGTAATGATCCATCATAAATTGCTGATAAATGTATGCAAATCTGCTAAAGAATGCATGCTCTTTGAGAAAATGAAGTTTAATGGTCCCTTGAGGCATTGTGGTTATAATTGCCTGTCAATGGAGGTACAGAATGCGTGATCAAATCTGTTGAGGCTATTGTGTGTGCAACTGGGTGCTTATCCATCATAATTTGTTGAAAATTTTCACACAGATCTTGTTTTTGTTGAGCATTTGAAGCTTGTTCGTCTTTGTTGCATTGCGGTTAATTATAGTTGCATGTTAAAAACAGGTATGTTACTGATATTTGATCTGTTTTCAGGCTTACCGGAACATTTAATGTACAAGAACCGTCTACAAGAGTACACTCAGAAACTCAACTTGCCGCTGCCGAGCTACCATACAGAAAACGAAGGGTTCCAGCATGCACCTAAGTTTAAGGCAACTGTATTAGTGGATGGAAAAACATATGCATCCAAGCTAACATTTCCACATCGAAAAGAAGCTGAGCAGGACGCTGCCAAGTGCGCTCTTGAGTGCATAAAAGAGAAAATGAAAGACGAACTGTCCTTTGACATTCATAAGGTATATAAACTATATCAGCTTTATTTAGTTGTTTCCTATAATCAATGCTGGTTGATAGAGCTACTAAATTTTTTCAATATAGTTTTGTTGATTGAATCAAGCCAATTATGCTGCATTTCACAGGATCCAAAATGTTGCAAGTCTATTTTGCATGAATATGCTACCAGGATGAACCTCAGAGCACCGAAGTATAAAACCATTCAATGTGAGGAGTTGCGACCAGTCTTCCTCTCGTCATTGATTTTCGATGGTAAAACATACACTGGTGAGGTATGTGCAAGCAAGAAAGGGGCAGAACAGCTGGCAGCAAAAGTTGCGATTCAAACACTTCTTGGTAAGGCTTGGTTTCATCAGACATTCTTAACCCTGCATAAAGAGGTTGACAGACAGATATCAATAGATGATCTAACACAGAACATTTACATGACAGGATCTGATTCAGGAGTTCTCCGAAAAATAATTAATTCCAAAGGCAAAGTGCACAATCCACTTCATAAAGTCAGGACCTCAAGCTTCAAGCGAAGCAGCTCATCAACTGTTCAAAAGTCAGGTAAGAATGCAGTCATCTATATTAGTTAATGAAGCTACAAAAATGGAGTTACCCGCCTTCAAACTAACAATTTTCTAATGGCTGGTTGTTTAGTGGAGCCTTCTCAGCAGCTAATTCTTGTAAGGGTGAGTGTTCTGAAATCAACATACAAATATTATGCAAGACAAGTATGAAGTATCTTCTTGCCAATTAGTTAGCCAGTTGGTGTTCATCTTGCAGGAAAGAATACCTATGCAGCATATATTATGTTTTGTTGTTTATGCCTCACTAAATTTCTTGAATATGAACAGCCGTCTACTAGTCAGAACAGTCGAAAGCTTGAGATGGTAGGAGGAAAGGCTATGCAAAGTCATGGGCGTTGAATTTGTCGGCGAATTTTTGTCGGTCAAATCATTCCTTGAAAATTTCTGTAAATGTTCGTTCGGAACTGTAGCTTCTCTTAGTTAAGGAATTTTTTGTTGCAGTATATAGTTGACATGGCTTCAAATATCTTATATTTACCTCAGAGAAGGAATATTTAGAGGAATTATTATTGTTAAACAACTCATGCTTACTACCCTTGGTTTCTGATATTTCTGGAGATGATTTCACTTTCTTTGCTGATTGATTTGTTCTTCAAGTTACTTATATTGTAATAGGCATTCTATACCCCAGCTTTCTAAGTTTTGATCAAGTAATTTTCTTTTACATTTTTAATGATGCAGGTCCCAGGTTAGGTGTTAGTGAAATTCTGCCATGTTGTGCAGAATAACTGTAATATCTCGTGTTTTTTAAAAATATTTTTACACTGTACCGGGATATACAGTGTCAATAATTTTTATGCATTATACGATATTTTTATGAGTTAATATGTATTTTAAACTTATTTTGATTACTGTCTATTATTTTCAGTATTTTACGTAAAATTTTCCCGGGACTTTCATTTTCGGGGAAATTTTCACGTAAACAATGTATTATTAATTATTTTAAATGTATTTACGGGTTTGCATGAACTCATACATATTTTTAAATTATTAAATAAAGCTTGTGTGTGTATATTTATTTAATTATGGTTTATTATTACCCTAATATTTTATTATTTATTTATTATTATTTGATTATTTTATTTATTATTAAATTATAAAAATTTATTATTTTATTATTAATTATTTATTAATATTTAATTATTTTAATTTATTTTATTTTTTTCTTTTTTTTTTTCTTTTTTTTTTCTTTTCCTTTTTCTTTCTTTTTCTTTTTCTTTCTCTTTCCTTTTTCTTTCTTTTTCTTTTTCTTCTTCTTCTTCTTCTTCTCCCGCGGGCGCCGACCACCACATTTCCTCACCGCCGTTTCTCCCTCCTCCGGCCACCGTTTTCGACACCGCCGGTCTCTATCTTCTCCTTGAGCTCCGGTGAGTGTTATTCTAGCTTTGGTTTGAGCTAAAATGGTCTAGAATTGCTTAGGTTTCGATTTGAAGTTTTCGGCCTCTTTTGGTTTTTGATTTTTTTGAGCTTCGATTTGGATGATTCATGGAAACTTCCTTCACAAATGTTGTTCCTGGTAGTTTAATCTTCATGTATGAATTTTTACAGAATTTTTGGAGATTTTTTGGATTTTTGGGTATTTTTGAATATTTTAATATTATTTTCTAATTTTCGGAAATTAATTATTTAAATTATGAAATTGGAGTTTATGGTTAAATTAGGTGTTGAAATGAATTATAGGAATTTATTTGGAATTTTTATGAATTTCTAAGTATTTATTTTTAATTATTGAAGTTTATGTGATTTTGTAAAATTAAGTTAATTGTGTTTTAAATTGAATTTAATTGGTTAATTGAGTTTAATTATTAATATTATTGATAAATATGTTGAGAAAATTAATTTTGGATAATTGTATGATTTTTGGTGAATTTTTGAAGTAATTTAGGTATATATATATATATAGGGGTATTTTGGTAATTTTACCCTAAATTGTCTAAAAATGTAATTTTATTGGTTTTAATATTTATTTAAGGTATAAAAATGATTTCTACAAAATATTTAGTATTTTTAACTAATTAAAACTATTTTCCGGGAATTATTTTCAATTATATATATAATATACGGTTTTTCTAATAAAATGAGTTTTAATCGGTTTTTATAGTGTTTCAAGATTTATTATGTAATTTCTACGTATGAAATGTATTTTTATGATTTAAGGATATTTTTGGTATATTTGAATATATATTCTGTGTTTGTGGACCCCGGTCGATAGATTGTAGTCTGGAGTCCGACCGAGGGGTTGTGAGTGATTGTGGTGTTTATTTTTGAAGTGTATCTTCTTTGCAGGGTCGGCTCTACTCTTTTGAGTAGAGAGATGTCCGTTTTACAGGGGAGGTTCTGCCGGATTTCCGGTAGAATTCTCGTAAAACGTGATATCCAGTCGAACCCTAATTCTGTTTCCGTATTTTAATACTCTAGATTGAATTCTAGGATTTCTGTTAGGGTTATTCTGATGTCGATTAATTATTTCTTATTTAGTTGCGCCGAGACCGAGGGTTAGTGGACCAGGCCCGTCGGACCCGTCTCGTGGAGCGCATTAGGTGAGTTACTATATTATGTATATATGCTTAGGATGCATGATTTAGAAAATGCATGTTTTATTTTGACTAAATATGCATAAATAACATGATTTATATTCAAGTATATTTTTGGTATATATTTGGTATATAATAAATTATATACATGTTTTATTAATAAAATATATTTAAAATGTTTTTAAATATATTTTTAGTTTAATTCATGATTTGATTGGATTTATTTGACATATATATACTCAAAATATACCTGGTTTATGTTTGGTATATTTCCAGTATATATATGGTTTATATTGTTGATTTATTTAAATTCATGCATCATGTATTTGTGAATGAATGTTTTATTATTTATTAATGAAGGATATCAATAGAACGTGCTACCTAGTGGGCAGCACTAGGACCGAGTACGTACTGGTACGCCTATAGTATTTAGGCTTTATTACTAACTATTTGTGGATATTGAATTGATTATGATTATTGATATATGTGAGATGTGGTTTGTGGGTGTGATTGCTGGAGCTCGGTTGACCAAGTGTCTCGGGGCCAATCACACTGGCAGTCAGACTGCTGGAGCTCGGTTGACTTAGTGTCTCGGGGCCAGTCTACTGTCCATATGGATTAAGTGGATATATTTGGAATCAGTGAGCCTGTATGGCTAGAGTGTTGTTTAACACTATTTTTCTGAGGTTGCGATATTCTAGGGTTCTATGTGATCCTTCATAAAAGTTGATTTTCAGACAAAATATATAAAATGATTTTTCTGCATCTGTATGAACTTGCCTGTATATATACATATTACTCATATACTGTTGACTGTATGCATTATCACTTAGAGTGTATATATATATATTATAGTAATTCACTCAGTGAGGTCTGACTCCCCTCCGTTGACTATTTTTCAGGAGAGTCAACTTCCTCAGACCTCAGTAGCAGGTCGATACGCCGGATTTCTTCCGCCCCGGCTTCTTTATGTAAATTATATACTTGAGTCTTATTTATTTTATCTAGACACTGCAGTAGTTGTGATTTTCAGTAGTTGTGATTTTCAGTAGTTGTGATTTTCAGTAGTTGTAAATTAAAGTATTGGATTTTATGTATTTGTTTTAAAGAGATGTATTATAGTAAAACTGGATTTGTATAAAGATTATACATTTATGAGATTTTATATGTGATGTGATGAGTTTTGAATTAAATCCAGTTGATATGGATGATATTGTAATATTTATGATTTTTATTTTCCGCTGCATATTATATTTTTATTGTTATTATTGCATATTTATTTTATTTTTAGGCTTGCTACGGGTTCCGGATTCGAAAGAATTCCCGTTCCCTAGCGCCGGTCATGACTCCTGTTTTGGGTCGTGACAATAACCAGTGTGTTCAAGATGATGCAACTTATGCTTCATGCGTCATGTAAATAAAAACCTCAAAAATAGTACCCTGCATGCAAAAATATTTGAAACTTATTGATCACAAAACATAATAGAAAACTTAAGAAATAGAAGCTTAATTTTTCTCTTTCATTCAGTATATAGACAGATTTATATACAACTTTTAGGAGACACTATATTAATTAGTATGGTTGAGACACCACAATAATTAGTATGGTTATATTTAAAGTCATACAATCTGATTGTCATACTGTATTCTAACTATACAGCCTATATTTTGATTGCATAACAGCTAATTCCTTTGACATCCCCCCTCAAATTGATGATGGTAAGTCAATCAGCATTAATTTGCTAACAAGAAAGTTATGATGTTGACGTGTCATGGATTTGGTGAAAATATATGCAATTTGTAAAGTAGTAGAGATATGTGGAAGAGTGATAACTTAACGATCGTAGGCCTCCTGGATAGAGTGGCAGTCAACCTCTATGTGTTTTATGCATTCATGGTAGACAATATTGGCAGCAATTTGGGTGGCACTAGTGTTGTCAGCACGTAAGGGAGTAGGTTGATCTTGGGAGAAACCAAGCTCTGTTAAAAACCACACAACCAAATGATCTCGGAGCATGCAACAGACATGGCACGGTACTCTGCCTCAGTGGATGATTTGGAGACTGAGTATTGCTTCTTGCATTTCCAAGAGATAAGAGCATCACCAAGAAACATACACCATACTGCAGTTGATTTTCTTGTGTCTGGGCAGCCGGCCCAATATGGATCATTATAGGCTTGTAGTTTGAGGGAAGAATCAGTAAGGAAGAATAAACCATGACTAGGTGTGCCAAGGAGATATCTAATGATGCGACGGATTACAAATAAGTGGAGATGTCGAGTGGCTTACATGAACTTCCTAACAATATGGACAACATAAGAGATGTCTAGGCGGTTGATAGTTAGATTAATAAGACTTCTAACTAGCTTTCGATATAAAGTAGGATCTTCTAGAAGTTCCCCTTCATCACGTCGATATTTCACATTAATTTCCATTGGGGTGTCAACAAAATTAGTGTTTGTGAGTCCTGCTTACGGAACTAAATCCATAATATACTTAAGCTGATTTAAAAAGATACCTTAAGGCTGATGATGGACCTCTAACCCTAAAAAATAAGTGAGTGGATGAAGATCTTTCATATGGAAAGTAGAGTGCAATAAGCCTCCATATCAAAACCAGTAATAACAATGCCATCCACATAAACAAAGAGAACAAGTATGCCCTTTGATGTCCATTGGAGAAAAAGTGAGGAGTCATACTGACTTTGAGTAAATGAAAAACTAATGAGAGTCAATCAAAACTTTTCAAACCATACTCACGATGCCTGCTTTAATCCATACAAAGAGCATTTTAGTTTGCAAACATAATTAAGGGGAGTAGGCACACCATAGGGAAGTTTTATGTAAACTTCCTCCTTGAGATCACCATATAAGAAAGCGTTCTTTACATCCATTTGATGTAAAGACCATGATTGTGATGCAGCAAGGGCGAGTATTGTTTGGACAGTGGTCATTTTGGCTATCGATGTGAAGGTTTCTTTATAGTCTAAGCCATACTCTTGCTTGTTGCTAAGAACTACCAACTGAACCTTGTAACATTCTATGGATCCATCAAAAAGAAGCTTGATAGAAAACACTAACTTACTACCAAAAGGTTTCATAAATGGTGGCCACGAAACAACATCCTAAGTCTAGTTTTCTTTAAGTGCAAGAAGTTTTATTTCAATAGCTCTCCATTAACATTCATGCTCCATTATATGTTTATAGGATGAAAGAATATGAATAGAAGACATAATGGCTATTAAAGATAAAGGAGAGAGGAAACCATACCTATCTAGGAGTCTACGACCTCGAGCACTTTGTCTAAGAGGTGTTGGTGCAGTTACTGAAACAGGATCAACGTTAAGGGAATGAGTTAGAGGGGGCCCAAGAGATGCTGAAATCTTACGTCGTTGGTAGAGTATGAGAGGCTTAAAAGGCATAGAATTTGCAAAAGAGTTAGTAAACATTGGTAAAATAGAGAATGAAGGAGAAATATCATCCTTGTGTGTGGAAAAAAATATTGATTTAAAAAAAAAAATCACATTTCGAGAAACCCGAATACATTGTAGGTTGGGATCATAACAAAGAAAACCTTTTTGGTGTACTGAATATCCTAGAAAAGCACATTAAACAACTTAAGCTGTTAGTTTCATGCATTCGTGTGTAAAAAGATTAACATAGCACGCATAACCAAAGGTATGAAGATTAGAGTAATTTGGAGTATGACCAAATAACTGAAAGAAAGGAGAAACATGGTTCAAGAAGGGAGAAGGCAACTTATTGATGAGGTAGGCAGTAGTGGAGAGAGCTTCACACAAAAAATAGGAGGGTATAAATAACTTTAATAAAAGGGCGCAAACAACATCTAGAAGGTGTCGGTTCTTTCTTTCAGCCACCCCATTCTATTGAGGGGTTGAAGGACAAAACCTTTGAGATTGCATAAATTCTTAAAATAAATGAGACAAATATATTCACCTCCATTATCAGAATGAAAAATTTTGATATTGGTAGAAAATTGGGTCTGAATATGTGAATGAAAAAGCTTAAAAACTGAAAATAATTCATCTTTAGAATACAGAAAATAAATCCATATGAAGCGAGTATGGTCATCAATAAAAATGACAAAGTACTTTTAATTAGCATGGGAAGTAACTGACGCCATTCCCCACACATCACTATGTATCAAATCAAAAGGTTGGACTACCTTAGGTGTGTGAGTGGGAAATGGTAGAACTCTACTTTTTCCAAGCCTATAAGAATTGCAATCAAATTGAACAACACTAAGAGATGGTGACCTTTTATTTCCAAGTAAACCAGAATTTAGTAAAGCATTAAGTACATTAGAGTTTGGGTCTCAAAGATGTTTATGTCATGCTTGATAATCAACATAAGTAGAATTACAAGTGATGACTGGTAAAAAGGAAATTGAAGAGGAAAAAGACATCCTATTTTAGGCCCCCTTGTGATCATCTTCCCTGATTGTTGATCCTACACAACACAACTAGATTTAGAAAATTCCACTTTACATTTTCAACTAATTGTCCAACAGAAACAAGATTAGTGGTAAGGTTATGAGAGACAAGGACATCAGTTATGGATGAAGAAAAAAACATCACTAGTGGTAGTGATAGGCAAAGAGTTGCCATCAGCTGTATAAATCTTGAGATTTCCAAAATATTTACTTTCACTGGTGAGGAATTTAACATTATTTGTCATGTGATGGGATGCTCCAAAATTAAAGTACTAAGGAGAAAGTTTAGATAAGGGTTTACCTGAGAGTCTTAATGCAGAAATGATCATTTGTTAAATCATTTCAAGCGTCACAGATTGAACAGGAGCAGGAGCACTCTGTGTTAGATGTGTTGTATCCATAGAACTACCAACACTAGAAGAACCAACTGAGATAGTATATGATGTTCCAGATCTTTTGGGAGGTCGAATAGGACATTCCTTAATGATATGGCCATCCTTTTTGCAATAGTTACAGAATTTTTTTAAATAACTGGAAGCATAATGGCCAAATCCTGTGCAACAAAAACACTGAATGTTACTCATGTCCCTACCTTTTGGCTTGCCTTGAGTTGCATAAGCCATAAGAACATAAGTGGATTTAAGTTGTTCCATAGTGGCTTGAGTAAAAAGTAGTTGCTCCTCGCGAAATAAATCATTGAGACATGCATCCAAAGATGGGACAGTTTTTCGATTCATAAGATTAAACCTAATGCTTTCAAATTCATATCTCAGTTTCATAAGAAATTCATCTATTTTAGTAGTTTCATGTATAGATGGAATAGAATTAAGAACTTTGGGAGGTAAAGTAGCATATACAATATCAGTATATTTAGCCCAAAGATTCATGAAACTAAAATAAAAATCAAAGATAGAGAGGTTGCCCTGTTGGAGACTTGCTAGCTCATGTTCAAGTTGAAACCGATGAGCAGTGTTTTGTTGACTATAGAGTTTTTTTAGATAATTCCACATTTCAGCTGGAGTTTTGAAGGGTCGAAGATTCAAGATGATGTTGGATTCCACAAATCCTAAAATTCATTCCATGAGTTGAGCATCCTTGACTTCCCACTTGGAATGCTCATCCTTGTCTTTGTCAGGCAAAGGTTTGCTGCCATCAATATGACCCCATAGATTTTTGCCTTTGACAAATATCTTGAAGTGAAATGCCCAGGCTGAGTAATTTTTGCCATTGAAACGAATCAAGAAGACATCATACTCATCTGAAGACATGAGGTTGAGATAAATTTATCAAAATAACTAAGAATAAGGAACTGAACTAGGAATGAGAATAAGAGACAGGAGAATTCAGAACTGAGGCTCTAATACCATGACAAAACATAATAGAAAACTTAAGAAATACAAGCTTAATTTTTTTCTTTCATTCAGTATATAGACATATTTATATACAAGTTCTAGGAGACACTACATTAATCAGTATGATTGAGACACCACATTAATTAGCATGGTTATATTCAAAGTCATACAGTCTAATTGTTAGACTGTATTCTGATTGCACAACAGCTAATTCCTTTGACAATTGATGTAAGCTAGAAAGAAGTGATACTATTGCTAGTACTAAATGACTGGTTATAAAATTTTAGTTCCATTAATTCTTCATGGTGCTGCTGTCATACATTCAGTCCACCTGACATAACCTATCACTTGCGAAATGGATTCTACATGAAACTGCAGACTTATTCTATCATAATTTGGTGAAGTGTGTGGCTAAGTAATATCTTTGTTAGTCGTGTCTTCGAACACTATTGTTTTAGTTTGCGGAATTTTATTGTGTTCTTTTGAAAGGAGATAAAACAGAAAGCAAATCAGATGACATTTACTTAAATACCATATGACGTGCAGCCGGCTTAGCATGATTACAAATGTAAAACAGGAAGCTGAAGCTTATTTACAAGTTCTTGAATCCCAGACAATTCAACTAATGGATGTGCAATAGTAAGACTTTTATTTTTGCCTCTCATGCTGCATTGTGCCATTTTTGTTGTTTGGATGGAAATGATATTAACTGTTTCTGCACTGAATTGCAAAATCAACCTGGCATAAATATAGGTAAAGGGTTACAGGTTTAATGTTTAACTGGAACAGAAGCATATAAAATAAAAATAAAAAATAAAAAAGCAACATTATACATTTCATATTAAGTATAAATATTGGAGTAACAAATTTTTCCAGAGACTTCAAGATATATATATATATTTTGTACTGACAGAGTTACCGCTGTTATTTTGCTGTTCCATGAATCATCTAGATCAAGCAATAGTCTAGAAAATCCAGAACCTTGATGTAACTAACGTTCAATGAGTGGGAATGCAGCAATGCTTACCTACTAGTTTATAGCATGTAAAGCAACTTATGTATTGACTATAAATATTGATTAGTAGAAATGTAAGTGTGAGAGAGATTTCTTAAGCTATTCTCTCTCAAATTTGTGGATGTGTGCAGTGAGTTTTCTAGCTAAGTTTGCTGAAATTTGTTTGTTAGTTTGCTTTGAGAACTTGACTTCCAACAACAAAAAATATTTAGCATACAATATTTTGCAATAATGAAATGTAATAAAAATAATATCATCACTAAATATATTCAAAATATGAATATCAACATAATTTATATTATAATGTTAAAAAAAAATTAGTTATTAACAATTTTATTAGTTTAATACAATTGAATTTGAGATGATTTAAAATTCTAATAAGAGTGTAATTAAAAAATATTATCAAATGATAAAAATAGTAATTATAAATTTCCTTAGAATAAAAAAAGATAAATTAATAAATTTACATTTTATTGAAAATTGTAATTGAATTATTGAAAAAATCAATTGAATATGGCAGCTTGTTATGTTAAATTATTTTGATATGATAATAAACAAATGATGTAAAATCACAAAAGCAACGTCTGTAGCTCAATTGGTTAAGGAATATAACATTGTGTTTGGAAAGGAGGGAAAGGGAGAAAAGAAAATAGAGTGGAAAATATGAAGTTATTTTCCTTTCCCTCTTTTCCTCTCTTGTGTTTGGATTGAAAGGAAAATTATATATGGAGGAAAGAAAGTTGTATTTTTTTATTAGGAAGATAAATATTAAAAAATTAAGAAAATCTGTATATGTTAAGGTTACTTTTATGCCCTCACATATAACAAATACTACTTCCTAAAAACATTTTATTTTTTATGAACCCTTTTTTTTATCAATTTTTTATTGATGAACTTTGTACAAATATAAATCACCAAATTTTTTTATTACAAACTTTGTAAAAATACAAAAATCATTAAATTAGTCAATCCAAATTTCTTTGTTTTCAAAAAACCAAATTATTAATTTAACAAAAATTAGTTGTCTACTGATAGCATATTTATTGATTAAAATTGTATTAGGTTTGATAATAAAAAATTCGACAACTACAATAAAATCACTTATCAATCAATCTAACAGCTGCACAAAATACACAGAACAACTACCATAATTACATAACATATACTATTGTTCTTCAAATTCATTGATCCTTACTAATATTTCCAATGATCTCATAGACCATATGTAGTTTTAATAAAATAAAACGTAAGGATACATAATAATGTTCTCACTGTCCATATAAATAAAACTTACTAACAAATATATATATATCAACCATGATTAAACTGTTTTGCCATCTTCTCAGATGTTACCCATACTTCTCATCAACGATTCCAAACTTCTAACTCGGGGGAGACCGAAAAAAGCTCTTGATGAATTTAATTAATAAATTTAATAATTATATAAATTAATAAAATTATAATTAATGAACATGATATTTAATAATAATAATAATAATAATAATAATAATAATAATAATTAAACCTAACCATCAGTATTTTTAAATAAAATCGGACGTAATTTTTTTAATTAAAAGATAATCCTGCCAATTAAAATATTTTAATATAATATTATTTTAATAATATTATTATTTTTAATATTAATGTAATTATCATTATTGTTATTAAAATCAAAACACAAAAATAAAAAAGCAAAAAAAATTTAATAATGAATTTTGTATTTGAATGGGCTAAATGGGCTTAAATAAAATAGTAATAATAATAATAAAATATCTATAAATCATGTCAATGTAATAAAACTTCACTTAAATATATTACTAATATACAAAATTTTAACCAAAAAAATAGATAAAAATACTCTCCTCATCCTACTGATAAAGTGATCGAAAAATATCCTACTAATAAAGTGGTTGAAAAATGGACAAATTCAGAGCAAAAAAATCTAATTATATGAATAATAATTTTGACAATAACAAAAATAACATGCACTATTATTAAATGAAACTAATATCACGTAAAATTTGGAGTAAAACACAAAACGAGAGGAACAAAATATATTGACATATTCATGTTGCTTTTCTAATGAAATGACTGAAAGGGAAAAAAAAATTTGAGGACAATATTTTTTTCTTATAAATGGTAATAACAAAAATGGAGAAAGGGACATATGCCCATGAAGTGTTTTTGCATGGCCAAATTTGGAATAAGTGTGTAAATTACTCTAAAATTAGAAATATTTTAGAAACTACCATAAAATGAGAAAATAATTTTTTTAACCCTAAAATGGGAAAAAGCCCATAAATATAATACTAATTTACATTTAATATTATAAAAATATAAAAAAAAATTATACATTGTAATAAATTTATGGACTAACTAATATACATTTTTTTTGGTAATTGAAACAGGATCAAAAGTAAGTATGAAACAAGGTTTTACAAAACATGACCAACCTATCAAGAAGCATTAGAATGTCCCTAAATAAGCACCAACAGAATCGGTGACACAAAATTTAAACCACAACCAAAATCAAAATTGCTTCAATTGTCAAACAACTACAGAAATTACACTAAGGTTTAATATGCTATTCTAAAATAAGATTAGTTCTTTAATTCCCCCACAATTAAAATCATCATACAAAGTTAATATTAGAATTCAATTATCCCAATACACATTCCGATCAATATTCTCCACTATTAAACATCAAACCAAAGGCAAATTAAATGAAAAAACAGAAATTGACAATGTTCAACAAAGCAAGCACAGAGACATCAAGGATTTTGAAAGATATATGCTCAATGAAAGGAAAATAAAAGCAGTATATTAGCTTCTATAATCACACAAACCACACCAATAGGACTTCCCAGACAACAAAACATACCAACAACTAAAAATATAACATACAGACTGCAAAACTTCACTCAAACCCATTATTAATTTTTTTAAAAAAAAAAAAAGAACTAGCCTTTTTTTTGTTCTTGAACAGAGGGAAGCAGAAAAGAAAAAACCCAGTAGAAATAACCAATTCTAGAAACAACCGATCACGATATGAGAAGATTAATCAACGCAGTAAAGAGATCAAACAACGAAAGGGAAATAGAGTTTGAAATGAAGCAAATGGAAAAAAATACCCTGTAAAAAAACAAACAAAGGAGAAAAGTGGGAAATTGCAAGCAGTAGTATTAAGAATGTCAAAAATTTGCATCTACTTTCATTGAAGTTAATTTGGGATTCATAACACACACACACACACACACACATATATATATATATATATATATATATATATATATAGAAATTACAAAAAAAAAAAAGGAAGGGGTCAGGTCTTACCTGCGCTGGTTTAATGAGGGAGGTAACAAAGGAAGGAAGGAGCTGAGAAGCAGAAGGAGAAAAATGGGATGAAGAACAGAGGACAATGAGCAATAAACTGTAAAAACATGAAGAAACTAACCAACATGATCTCAACGACCGGCAAGATCATAATAACATAATAGAAGAAAAAAAGAGTGGACACTACGACATCAACTGCGCTAGAGATGGAAATCAACTTCCGTTTGAAGAAGATGTGCACAGTGAGTATCCGTATCACATAGGGGTGATAAAGGGCTTGCAGGTGAAGACACAAATGAGGATTGTTGATTTATGGGGGAGACACAATTGATGTGTGTTGATTTGTCAGTAGCTGAAATCCATCCAACTGAGTTTAATTTTAATTTTAAAGATGTAGGGCTCCATGCTTAGATTAAAGAGAATGTTTAGAGGATAGAGAAAGGGAGCTGTGAAGAACTAGGGATTTGTAGGGGAGACGATAGTGAAGAGATAAAAAAAAGGAAACGAAGGGCAAAGTCGGTACCTTAAATGAATAGTAAAATTTTATGAACGATTTGTGCGTTTTCTCTCCAATTTGGAGAGACAGGAATGGAAGGAAAATAACTTTTATTCCTTCCTTCACAATGTTGTTCACCCAAAACAAATAAAGGAAAATCACTTTCCACCCATATTTTCCTCAATTATTTTGTTTCCTTTCCAATTTCCCTCCTTTCCAAACACAAGCTAAGAGTGCCTTTTTATTCCTTCCAGTGCATATTTGTATATTTTCTCTAGAAGTGCACATGTGCACTTTGTTAAACCAAACTTGTCTTACCTAAACTGGTTTAAAAATTTTACCAGTTAATCTCCTAGTTCGAACAAGTTTAGATGGTTCTTAAGCATTAAGGGTTTCAAACTTATAGCAAGCTGACTAATGGTTCAATTCCCAATTATTCCTGTTGGATCGGTTGGTCCAATCTGGATTTGACAACCATGGTTGTAGGTGGTTTAGTCTTTTTTGGTTTTAAGCTCTTGCCCTTTCTTGTTTGCTTAGTTCTCCAGATGAGGGAATTTTCCCATCATGAGTCTTTTTTTTATCAATGATGGTTTTTCTTCCTCTCTTTAATAATATTAATAAAATTTATTTTGCTTATAAAAAAATAAAATAAAATAAGAGAGCTATATGAATTGCTAATCTAGAAAACATGATGAATTAGGAAGCCCTGGAAAGCAAGTATTATGTGTTGTATATAAGACATGCATCTATAATCTTTTTATTGTGTTTCCTATACCACAAGAATACATGAAGTTGAATGTGGCACTAATTTAGTTATTTGGTATGAATGAATTCCTAAAATTTAATGGAATTTATTTAGAATTCCAACTTGTTAAATTTATAGAATAACTTGTAACTAAACCAAATGAATTCTAGAGGTATTGTTTGCAAATCAAACATAGGAATTCAAAAAAAGGCAAAGTTAGGAAATTTTCTTTGAGGGGCCAAAATTAACTAAAAGTTATGAAGTCCACGAATAATTAATTTAAAGGGGGCCAATGGACTAAAATGTAATAATATTCATATTAAAGACTAGGGGTGTTTATGGTTTAGTTTGGTTGATTTAAAGCATAAATTTCTAATCAAACCAATAAAGTTGGCTTTCAAATATGAACACTCTTAACCAAAAAAAATACAATTAAAAATTATCCAAACCAATGATATTTAGATTTGGTTTAGATGATCAGTTTGGTTGGTTTAATAAAAATAGTAAATAAATAAAATAAAGATTAAAACTACTACTAATATATCTCGTAAAATCTATTAAAAATATAACAAAATGAAAAATTCATATAATAATAAAATAATAAAAATTCAAAATAAAATAATAATAATAATAATAATAATGGAGTTGCTATTATAAGTTTAATCAGAGTGCAAAATACATAATAGAATGAATTTCTCAACTACTTTATCAAATGTATAAACATATATATATATACAAGTCTAGAATTAAAAAGTCTTTTACAATGGCTAAAAAGTCTTATGCAATATCAATTAATAGAGCCATAAGTGAAATTGTCAAAGATATTTAAGTTGTAACATTCTAATTGTCAAAACCCTTCAGTCTGACAATCAAATTATAACATTATAGCCTGTAAGTCTAACAATCAGACTATAACATTATAGCCTATAAGTCTGATAATCAGACTGTAGCATTACAGCTGTAATTGTAGTCTGTAACACTCCCCCTCAAGCTGGAGCATAGATGTTGATCATGTCTAGATTGTTACAAAGATAATTGATCTGAATCCCATTAAGAGTGTTTGTAAAGATATCCCTTAATTGTTCCCCAGTCGTCACATATCCTATAGAAATCAAGCCTTGCTGAATTTTTTCATGAACAAAGTGACAATCAATTTCCATGTGTTTGGTTCACTCATGAAAGACTGGATTAGACACAATATGAATTGCATCTTGGTTGTCACACCATAATTTACCTGGCATTGAAACCTTGAGACCTATTTCACTAACGAACTGATGCACCCACATTATTTCACATATAGACTAGGCCATACCCCTGTATTCAGATTCTGCACTTAATCAGGAAACTACATTATATTTCTTGATTTTCCATGAAACCAAATTACCTCTAACAAAAACACAATATCCCGAAATGGATCGTCGATCTTCCTTACATCCTGCCCAATCAGTATATGAAAAACACTCAATTGTAGTATAACCATGATTTCCATACAGAATGCCACATCCAGGATCTCCTTTTAAATAGCGAAAAATTTGTTCTACTACCTTCCAGTGATCAATAGTTGGAGATGACATATACTGGCTAACCACGCTAACTGAATATGCAATATTTGGACGGGTTATAGTAAGATAATTCAACTTTCCAACCAATCTTTTTTATCTCTCAAGATATTCAAACAATTCACCATCTTTTATAAGCTCTAAATTAGGAACCATTGGAATACTAAATGGTTTAGTCCCCAATTTTCCTATTTCAGATAGTAAATCTAGTACATACTTTCTTTGGGATAAGAAGATTCCTTTCTTGCTCTTGGTCACTTCAACTCCTAAAAAATATTTCAGCATTCCCAAATCTTTAGTATAAATTAAATATGGAGAAAAGATTTAAGAGATGAAATCCTTGTAGTGTCACTACCAGTGATCACAATATCATCCACATAAATGACTAATAGAATAATGCCACCATCAGATTTTTTATAAAACACAAAATGATCAGACTTGCTCTTCTGCATGCCAAACTTCTCAATAGCTTGACTAAAATTGCCAAACCAGGCAAGAGGACTTAAGCCATACAAGGACTTACGAAGCCAACAAACTTTCCCATACTCCCCCTGAGCGACAAAACCAGGTGGTTGCTCCATATAGACTTCCTCCTGAAGGTTGCTATGTAGAAAGGCATTTTTTTATGTCTAACTGATGCAAATGCCAATAATAAGTAGTTGCCATAGAAATAAAGAGCCTGATAGAAGTAAGTTTAGCAACAGGAGAAAATGTATTAAAATAGAGCCTGATAGAAGTAAGTTTAGCAACAGGAGAAAATATATTAGAATAATCCACTCCATATGTCTGAGCGTATCCTTTAGCAACAAAACAAGCTTTTAATCTGGTGACAAATCCATCAGGATTAACTTCTACTGCAAATACCCATTTACATCCAATAGACTATTTGCCTACAGGTAAATTCTCCAAGGTCCAAGTACCATTGACATTTAACGCATTCATCTCCTCAATCATTGCATCATGCCAGCCATTCAATACCTAAGTCCTATGTTTTTAATTCCAAAAAAATATAGTGTATTTCTTCTGGTAATAAGTATTATATATTCTTGTTCAAGTTCTTGAAGTCTAAGGTTTTCTTCTAATAATTGTAAGTTGATGTTTTCTAATGTTTGTCTGCTCAAGAAGATCTAGAACTAGATATAAATGGAGTAGGTGGACTATCTATAAACTGTAAATATGGTATATTAGGAAAGTGTTTAATCAAAACTTCTAAAGAGCCAGCCAATGATTGAAATAAAAATTGTTTTCTAATTACTTCATTACAAGCACAGTCTTTATCATGATTTTCAGTATGATTATTGTCTTCAATGTTTATGTATCTAAGAGTCTCATTTCTAAATTATCTTAAGCTATCTATATTTTGGAGATCTAATAAATAGAAATTTTCCAGAACTTTCTCAATAGTTGTCATGAAACATATGCTGAAAATATTATGCAAGTTTATAGAAAGAGGTTTAACCATATGATACTCAAATAAATATCAAGAAATTTATATATCAAGCCAGGTATTTCATAACATATTATCTAAATGCATCACCCTAAATAGACAGATATTTAGATAGATTAAAAATTCAAATAATCAAACCTATATAATAACCCTTAATCTATATGATTAATGCTTTGGTTATGCCAAAGAATTAAACTAGTGAAATTCCCAAAATTTCTACCTTTTCATAAGCCTTCTCTTGCTCCTGCCTTTTTTCCCCTTATGGCTAATACTAAGGATTTTTTACCAGTTTCTTTCTTTATTAATCATATAGCTCTAAAGAATTATTATAGAGATTATTCATCATTTGAATGTTTCATACATATCACCATATCATAAATAGAGTCATACATATAAAAATACAAGATAAAGTACCTGGATTAAAGAAAACTTTCTCTTATTTATCTTTTCTCAATGAGGTTAAACCTCAAAGAGGTTTACACGTACATAGCTACTTGTTACAAGTGTAATTTACAATATCTAAGCCAAGGATCATAGAAAGTGATTTTCCTCAAGATCTCGAAAGGGCAAAAGGTGTATTTTTCTATGATTTGCTTCCTTCTCCTAGTGAGAATGGATGTTGGAAGATATTGTCTAAGAAATGAAAGAGAGCCCTCTTATATAAGAGAGCTGAATCATGAAAGATTACAAGCAATACCCCTGAGTGGAAGGTAATAAAAGAAAAGTAGAAATTATAGGCTGGAGATGCTTTGAGGATAAGCATCAGGGTACAAAGTCTTCATGTGGGTTAGCCCACTATGATGTCTTATCTTTAATAATAGAGAGTTCTATCATTTGGTGTTAAGAATAGTGGAGGGGTCCACTACCTGTCTTCCGTTGGTTGAGGATGATTGGTCACTGCCTTTATCACTAAAGTATTTGTCTTTAAGCTTTTGTTCTTTTTTAAAAAGTGATTCATACATACACTTTGACAAGTGTCATGAACTCTGTTGTTCCTTTCAAATAAAAACTTATGGAACTAGATTCAAAAGTTCCCTTTGTAATGTAAACTTTTTCAAAATGAGTTCCGTCACATAAATCATAATTTTCTATTTTAGGAGATTCATTATTAAAGAAAAAGTTATAAGTTGTTGTCTTGGCCTTCCAATGTGTTAGAGCTTTAGCCCATAATTCTTTTGGCAAGGTCCATAAAGGGTCTGAATGCATGTGTTTATTAGGAGTATTTTTGTATTTTGGATGTCCATGAGTATGAATGAAGGACAAGGAATAACATGGTTCAATCTGTCCCTCAATGTCTTCAGATGGTATTGTTGTGATTTTGTATGAATAGCACCATGTGTAGTTGCCTCAAGTAAAGGTATTTCCAAAATTTTTGGAATGTCTGAGACATTGGATAGGTCAATAACCCATAAATCTGTGAGAAGCCCATGCTAGTAGAATTGTAATGCACTTATTTCAATGTTTTTACATTTTCTACCAAATGGGAACTTATCAAGTAGTATTTCACATGATCTGAATGAATAGACCAATTGGCAGTAGCAGTTAAATGTCTTTCCACATAAGTGGTTTGTGTTCTTACAAGGAAATCTACTGTCACAATAAAAAATATAACCACAAAAAATTCCATCTTTTAATGCGTTGGAATTTTAAAATTAGTCATTATGACATAAGTTTAAAAATTCTTGAAAAATTGTGAATTTTTTCCATGAGGTGGACATAATGTCTTGAATCCATCCAATTAATGAATAAGAAACATTATAGGATTCTTTGATTATCACCATTTCCTCACTGGGTGTTTTTATGGGTACAGTGTGTTTGGTTAGTATAGTAGAGTAAGAGGTACCCGGTCTAGTTTGGGATGAACTAGGCATGTTGGGCTCTTGGATGTAAGGTCTTTTAAGTAGTTTAGGAGAAGTAAAATATTTAGAGTCTTTTAGAATGTGGGCTTTTAATGCTAATTAGGCTTCTTGAAAGTCATAATAGCCTCTAAAGCTTGGTGTCTTAAGAGTTTTGTCAAATTTTGCCATTTGTTTATGGACTTCTATCCTTTCAGATATCTTAATCTAATTGTCATACAAGCCAATGTAAGGTCCATTGAACAAAACATAACAGGAGTATTTTTTTTGCCCAAGGACAGCGTAGATGTCTGGAAGTAATCAACCAAAGCGTTAATTACAGCCATTTTCTTGGAAGCTCATTGTTCTTCGATAAGATGATTCTAAATACTATCTATAATGCAGATTTATGGTCCATCTAAGTCTTTTCTGCCTACAAAATTAAAATTGTGAGTATCTTTGAAGACAGACAACTCCTGCTATCCAAACTTCATTGTAAACAGGGTTGCACTAATCTTAATATAAGACATGGGCTTTTTAGAAGCCATATCCTCCTCAAGAGAGGGCTTGTCTTTATCCAAATGGATGAGTCTTTGGGTTTTAACCCTAATGTCTTGGACTTGGGCCTGATTCACCAAATCAAGTCTCTGTAAATGTCTAAAGACTTTTTCCTCTATAAAGTCTTTATCCTACATTGAATATATCAAAAGATTAGTCTTGATAAACTATATGCAAGAGTATTTTTCTTGCTATCTATATGTTTAAATGTAGGTTTTATACCTTTATTAGTGATTAAATTTACAAAATTTAACCGCCTATTAGCGTTAATTTTTCTTTCTGTCTATTTATTGTAAAATTTTACAATTGCCTCATAATCTATCCTAATTGTAAATGGTTTATCGCAGATATATAAATAGAATTTTTCAATACTGTTTATAACTACAAGTATTTCAAAGTCTAAAGATGTCAGTCCCTTTTCTTTGTAGATGCCAGAGGCACATCTACAAATTTGTTCATCAGTCTTGGGAAAGAATTTATTTCCTTTTGAGTAAAGTACTACTCCCCATCCAAGTTCACAGCCGTCTGTTTCTAAAATCATATAGTCAGTAGAAAGTGGAAGTCTTAATAATGGAAGATTCTGTACAATTTTTTTAATTTTTTGTATGATTTTTATATTTTCATTATTAAAATATCTTTGTCCTTTGATAGAAGTTTTATTATACAGAGGACCTGTTAATTTTGATAGGTTTTTAATGAAAGGTCTTGCATAATTTAAAAGTCCTAAAAATGCTTAAAGTCTTTTCAGTTCCTCAATCTTATCGAGAAATTCTAGTATTTTCCTAGTAATATGAGGTTGTAGTTTAATTTTTCCTTGACTAATTTATAAACCAAGAAATTCAATGTTTCTTTTATTTAGGACCATTTTCTTTTTTGAAATGATCATTCCATGTCTTTCGAAAACATTGAAAACTATATGTAAGTGTGCAATATGTTCTTTTTTAATTTTTGAAAAAAATCAAAAGTCATCAATGTATACACAAGTAAAAGTGTTACAATGTCTAAATGCATCATCCATTTTTCTTTGAAAAATTTATGGTGCATTTTTTAGTCCAAATGACATTACTAGCCATTTAAAGTGTCTTTCTAGGCAACTGAAAGCTGTCTGGGGGATACTGTCTTCATGCATTTTAATATGCCAGAAGCCTGATTTTAAATCAAACTTACTAAAGATTTTTGCATTTTGTGTTTTATTGATGAGCATATCTTTGTTAAGGATTTTATACTCATTTTCATGTGTATTGTCATTAAGTCTTTTGTAATTAAAGACCATTCTAGATTGTCCTTTTTTAGTTCAGATTCTTTCTAGACTATGAATGCAGGAGATCTATGTCTATAAGTACTTTTTTTTAATTACATTAAGTCCTAGGAGTTGATTTATATGCATTTTGCATTCTTCAATCTCCCATGTATTAAATTTAATCTTTCCTGCTTTAATTGTTAAATCAGGATTGATTATGTCTAATTTATAGATGATTTTATTCTTATCCCAAAATTTTATGGGATTGTCACCTATTGTTCCTAGTTTTTCTAGTCTAAAAATAATGTCATCAAGCTCAGAGTATTGTTCTAATGTTCTTCTGGCTTTAGTTAAATCTACTAAGTCTAAATTTATTAAATCTAAATCTTATGTTTTAGTAGGATCTTGTGTTTCAGTAAAAGGTGTCTGGCGCCATCTGTAGAGAATGAACCCACGGATAAAGGTAAGAAGATTATATTATACAAAAAGCACATAAATAAATTCTTGATTGTAAGAAAGCCCAAATCACAATGAATAACTCAACCTAAACACAGACTCAAACTGAACCTAGACCCTTCACAGGAAAGTCTAGAATACTTAGAGAACATAATCAAGATAATAGATCATTCTGGTTATTTAGAAGACAAAATTCTACTCAAACTTTAGAACAAACTATAGACTTAGAAAATGATACTAGCATTTTCTCTGATAGACAATTAAGAACTTTAAATCCAAGGACTATTTATCAACATGGATATATAGACACACTAATGAGAAGAACTTCTCTCATAACATTTAGAAAAACTATTAGGGTAGCTTGCCCTGATGTATATGAAGTTATTATACCTTTAGTATCATGAGAAGGTAATAATCAACTCAGAACTCACAAGAGACTTAATTACATCTATCTTGGATTAGTGGTTATAAGCATAAGAACCTTAACCAGAGCAGGAATAGGCACTAAAGTACTAGTCATGTTATATAACACCAGACACTCAGATTTCGACAAAGCCATTATAGGAATAATGGAAGCAGACATGAATAATAATGGCAATATAAATTATATTGTCCAAGACTTCAACATGACACTAACTGGTTTTAAAAAATATATTAAAATCAAAATATTTACCAAAGGATATCCAAACTTCACCGAAGACAATATCCTTTTAGAAATACAATTCATAGGAAAAGCCATGCATAATATAGCCACTTCTTATAAGTTAGACTTAAAAGGACTTGTAGATATAGTCTCAACTACAGGAACTAGAATGACTCCTCCCAAATAAATAAGTTCCGAAACTCTTGCAGGACTAGAATGGAACTTAGGATAATTAATACCTATAAATGAAACTTTAACACCTATTAATACTGAATATTACCAGCATACAGACAACATATATAGTGTTAGGTTTACTGAATATGAAAAAGGTAAATCTATAATAAACGAAGAAAACAGTGATGATGAATCAACATCTCATACAAACTTAATGATAAAGACTAAACTTAATAAAAACTCACCAATCCTTGTCAAAGGAAATATGTGGGGAGAATCTACATTACGAAAAAAGACATATATTAAAATGTACTTATCTAAAATATCATACTTTGACCCTGACTATGACGAATTTTGGTTAGATAAAGACCACAACATTAAAAAGGTTGAATATATAACACTATCAGACTTAGGTATTAAACCTGAGGAAGAAAGAGACATTACAAAAAATACATTTAATGACAATTCAGACTATATTAATGAGTATTAATGAGTATCAAGAATCCTTTAATAGAATTGATGAACTCATGCAATACAGAAACACAATAAACCAAGACATAGATTCACTTAGCACTCAGATAGAAAACATAAGTGTAAAAAATAATAAAGTATTAATGAATCCTGAAATTAGTGAACACTCTAATACACCACCTACAACACAAACTAAGAGAAATCCAATAACTAGAACAACACCTACATAATTTAGTACAGAAGATTCATACACAACTACCTATGACACAAGAATTCCACCTAGGAGAACAACTAAAGTACAACCAGTTGTAATACCTCTCAAAAGAAATAACATAGGTCAAAGAATGATCCCAGATAGAAACTACTATTTTGGGACAAATACTTTTAAATATTGCAAACACAAATCCCCAAGAATGGGATACATACATAGAACAATGGTCTGCCTTAGTTCTAAGACATTACATCCAACATGATTATAATATCACTATTGGTGAAGCCATGATCAGTAAAGGAGAGACATGTTTAGGAGAAAGTGTTAAAGGAGCATGAGAAACTTATAAAAGAGAAAATCCTGAAGAACTCCAACACATTATCTCTTTAGGACCCAATATCTTGAACTTTACAAGACTTATACATAGGATGATAAATTGACATGAAAATACTACAGCATCTGAAATTAGACAAGAACAAACACTCAGAGACTTAAAACAATTACAACTAAATTCATGGGAATATGTAAAAGAATTTTCTTGTGATTACATGCACCTTGCATCAATCTCAAGAAATTATTTTTCCCAAGAATTAGGAAATAGACTATTCTCTAAACTCCATGGAGAACTAGGATTAGAAATACACAATAAATGGGAAAAAAAACTTAGAGATATTCCACCAGACATGGTTACAAGATGGGATAATATAGGACATAGGATCCAGCATATAATGCAGGTCTTAAAAGACAAATGTATTGCAATAGTAGTTCAAAAACAACTTGAGACTTAAAGAACTTGATATTATAGGAAAATACATACTCCACAAGTATATGAGTCTAGACAACATAAAACTAAAAAACACTATAAACAAAAGGTTTCCAAATCATCTAAAAAGATTAAGAAAAAAATCTTATAAGATTAGAAAATATGATGAAAAGAAACCATATCTCGAAAAAGACAGACATGTAAGTAGACAAGAAACAGATAAAACATACCAACACAAACTTACTTGTTTTGCTTGCAATAAAGAAGGACATTTTGCAAAAAAAAATGCCCTTATAAACATAATCTTTACACACGAAGTGCAAAGATTATAAAACAGACAAACATGAACTTGATCCATGTTGATGAAGACATGTCAGACTCTTCCTCTATATATTTAATTATATATGAAGATATACTTGAAGATGTAGAAAAACCTCCTAAAGACTATTCTTTTATTAACGAATTTATAAAAGAATCTGACAAAATACCACATTCTGACTCTGATACTACAACTGATACAGACAATGAACACATAAACTTTATGTTTTCATACATTAAAAATACAGAGACAATTTGCATCCACGAATGGCATTTCAACATAGGATTAGATATAAATCCTTGTTTTAAATGCAGGCATTATCCACATATCACAATGCAAGCTAGATCTATAAATTGCATGATAGAAATACGCAAGTTATGTCTGGAACAACACTTCCATCGACATAGGTGGCTTATTTGCTACTACAGACTATATTTTCTTTATCCGAAAACCTATACTTAGTCTTGTAATATCAGAGTATGCACTCACACAACGTGGTGAGAATTATAGGGTACCTATTAGACTTCCCTCTAAAAAACCTATAAACAAGATACATGTGGTATCAGAGCCTGGTTAGAGGAAACCTCCAACCACTAGAGGTTGGAGGATTCCTCTAACCAGGCATACAACGTATAAAACGTCTAAAGAGTCAAAATGGATCTAGATGGAGTATTATTATAGTATTTATTATAGACGGATCTAGATGGAGTATTTATTTCTTTCAAAACTATAGTATTTGTTTATTACTAGTACCACCAATACATTGAAGTTTAAAGTTTATGCTAAAACTTCATGAACAGTTTTAGGGATAGAGACAGAATCAAGAGAGGCAATAAAAGAACAAAAAGAAAAGGACAAATGGTTATAAGAAATAAAAAAAAAAAAGAAACTGGATAGGTGCATGTGCATTTACTTTTATGGAGAGTGATAGGTAGATCATCACTCAGAGCCGGATCTGATGACGAAGAAACGAGCTTGTCAGGATATGAGGCGAAAGGATTAGGAACAGGTGCAGCATCAGTAACATGAGGTTGAGGTCGGCGGGAATATGTATGTATGATAGAAGGCTTAACAAGAGCTAAAAGAGAAGTAAAAGTATAAACTAGCCAATCATCCTCCTCCCCCTGACTTGGAAAATCTGAAGATGAAGAAAATGGTTATGTTCCAAAAATGTAATATTAGCTGACATAAGATACCTATTCAGACTAGGACAATAACATCGATATCCCTTTTGAACATAAGAATATCCAAGAAAGGTACACTTCAAAGATTTCGGATCTAGTTTGGTAACTTGGGGGCGGGCATCCCAAATAAAATAAGTACAACCAAATATCCTAAGTTCAATAGGAAACAATAACTTATTAGGAAAGAGAACAGAAAAAGGATTCTTACCATATAGAACCAAGGAAGGCATCCAATTAATCAAAAGCAAGCTGTAGAAACAGCATCAACCCAAAAATGTTTTGGAACCTGCATCTAAAATTATAATGCTCTAGCAGTTTCAAGAAGATGTCTATTTTTTCTTTTAACAACACCATTCTGAGAAGGTGTGTCCACACAAGATGTTTGATGAAGAATACCATATTTGATCATATAATTTTGAAAAGGTTCTTACAAGTATTCTTTAGCATTATCACTTCTTAAAATTTGTACAGGCGTACTAAATTGAGTTTGAATTTCAGCACAAAAAGTAGAAAAATGAAAGAACAATTTTGATCGATTTTTCATCAAATATAACCATGTCATTCGAGAATAATCATTAACAAAAGTAACAAAGTATCGAAATCCAATTTTAGATGTAACTAGACAAAGACCCCAAACATCAGAATGTACTAACTCAAATGGAGCATTAGCCCATTTATTGATTCTCGAACTAGAACTAAGACAATGGTGTTTGGCAAACTAACAAAACTCACAATCTAAAGAAGACATATGATAAAATTAAGGACATAATTTCTTAAGAATAGGAAAAGAAGAATAACCCAATCGACAATGTTCTTCAAAAGGAATGACAACTTTAGTACAGGCAATAAACTTTAGTATTTGTGTATAAAGAATGTAGAGACCTCCAGACTCATGTCCCTTACCAATAATCTTTTTCATCATAAGATCTTGAAATAAATAATGATTAGGGAAAAATGAGACACAACAATTACGATTCCGAGTGAGTTTACTGACAGAGATTAAATTAAAGGATAACTACGGTAAATTAGGATTAATTATTCCAAATCCAATAACACAAGACGTGGAACCGTCAACTAAAGTAATAGGACAAGAAGATTTATGTGGCTGAAAATTAGAGTATAAATTAGAATTACCTGTCATGAGATCTGTAGCACCAGAGTTAATAACCTAGTTTGACGAGGAGGAAACAAGGCGTGTATTGGGTTTACATGTAAGGACAGGACTGGATTGAGTTTTCATTGCTTCTTGAAGTTGAAGCAATTTGGCGTATTCATCAACAAATATTAAGACAGTCTTTCAGAGGTATTAAAAGAAGATGCAACATTAGCGTATTGAGTTTTTCTGTAGTGAAACCTTTGAGAGTCCCGCTTGATATGACCTGGCTTATGGTAATAGTGGCATATTAATTCCCCTAACTCCGGTTTACGAGCACTAGTATTTCTATCATAGTTGTTAGATCCCATGCTTTTATTACTACTCTTGTATGGTTGTTTCCATGATTTAAAGATGTTGTGACGATTAACAAAAGCACTGTTAGCTTGAGTAGATTAAACAGTTGATGAACTTTCTGTACAGAGAATCCTACTAAAAACATCTTGTAGAGAAGAAATTTCTGAACTAGAAAGAATTTTAGATTTAGCAGCCTCAAATTCATATGGAAGACTAGTTAAAAAACTCATAACAGCCAACTTCTCCCGTTAAGCTTATTCTACAGTCACATCAGTGCTGAAAGGAAGCAACATATTGAGTTCTTTATATGTTCGCTTGAAATCCATGAAGTAATTGGTGAGAGATCTATCTCCTTTGTCTGCCCTATAAAATGCTTTGCATACATCATAAATACAAGAGATATTCCTTTTGCCAGAGTACAAAAATTCTAAGTAGTTCATTAATTCTTGGACTGTCCTACAATGAGTTACTAAGCCAACCACCTCACTGTCAATAGAATTACGGATTTGTAAAAACAATCTAACATCATCTCTCATCTAAGACAATTTATACTCATCTATGGGAGGATCATCAGTCAAATGACTATCCATATAAATACTGAGCATATATAACTCGATAGTTTAACTCCAATCAAGTTTGTACCATTGAGTTTATGTTCTGTAATTTTGGACACCATTGGAACTACCTCAGGAACAACTATAGTCTTTTTCTCAGCCATATTTCACCACAAATCTCAAAACCATAAGATAAAGGAGGTTTAGTCTGCCAATAATATAATAATATAAAAGAGGCTTAGCCTGCCAAATTAAAATAATGAAATTAATAAGGCAATTAAACCAGCCAAGAAATGAATAAAAATAAGCGGTAAAAAAAACACCTGCCATATAAAAAATAAAATAAACTAAATAAAACACCTTTTTTTTTAAAACAAGTTCAAAAAATTAGAAAACAAATTTAGAAAGCTCATGACTTAATTAAAGTCAAAGCTAATTTGGCAAAAGATTAATAAGGTTGACTTCTACTATTTGTGGTTGAAGAAAAAGAAAGCAAATGCTCAGTGGATTGGGCTTTGTAGTAGTTGACAACACTCTTAAACCCAATTTATTGTCTAGGTGCTCTTCTTATACTACACAATAACATGTACAAATATAGATCAAGAAAACAGATGCCACAAATCAAGATTTCTTAGTGCAGATACAAATCAACTCGGTATGAAAATGAACAAAGCAGACAAAAGAGAGTTTAACACTGTCAACTGGGTCAGTTTCTGGTGACAGACAATCCTTCCTGGGTTGGCAGTGTTGACAGGGGATGCTTCTGAAGTGGCAAACTTTGGTTATCTCCCTCAGTCACCCAGTAATCCAAACTCTTTTTCAGAGCACTAAACCTGCTCTGATACCATGTAATCAGAGTGCAAAACACATAGTAGAATGAATTTCTCAACTACTTTATCAAATGTATAAACACATATATATACAAGTCTAGAACTAGAAAGTCTTCTACAATGGCTAAAAAGTCTTCTGCAATATCAATTAGCAGAGCCATAAGTCAAATTGTCAAAGATATTCAAGTTAGCCCTTCAGTCTGACAATCAGACTATAACATTACAGCCTATAAGTCTGACAATCAAACTGTAACATTATAACCGGTAATTGTAGTCTGTAACAATAAGAAACTAAAAAACTTGAAGAAAGTGTACTGTACAAAAAACTATAAGAAAATTAAAAAATAAGATTGATGATGGACATATTATTGTTAAATAATAAAAAAAAAAAGATATTTTTCTTAAAAGTGTAAACAGTAAAGAAAAAAATATATTAGGTTAGATTAAAGTTGCATAATGACTATATGCCTCATACTCTACTATTCTACATATATGAAAAAAAAATGTAGTATTATCATACTATCGTTTCAGTTCGGTTTCATTGGATTATTTTTCTAAACCATAACCAAACCAAAAATTTAGTTTAAACCAAGCATTAACCACTCTAAATCACAATTTTTGTTTGGTCGGTTTAGTTAATTTTTGTGCACCCCTATTAAAGACTAATAAATATAAAGCAAAATTTTAAGGTATCTTCAGTCAAGCATCCCCCCTAGCCTGCTCTTGAGAATTAATGTATAAATAAAATGAATTTCATTGTGGAATTCAACCAAATGAATCCTAAAGGAATATTCATTTTAAGAAAAAGTACTTGTTTGCAATGACAAATTTCAAATAGACTTATTATTTACTACAAATTTATGTAATTGATAACTCAACAAAGCAATCATTTGAAATCACTAAATCCATAAATAAAAGAGGTGGAAAGCATGAGTTAAAAGAGTGCAACCAATTTCAGAGATATAATAATCTATAGTCCACATCGTTTTGTTAAAGACAATGAAGTCCTAAGAAAATGTCATTGTTAGCGAGCTAAATTTTAAAGTACTTGCCAGTTGCCATCAATGGAAATAATCACTGTTATTATTTTTAAATAAAAAAGATTCAATGATTTCTATACTGTGCATCAAGTTGTTTGCAGGGGCCAACTTAATCCTCTTTCCCAAGGATTCCAGATGAAGGAACCCTACAAGGGCTGCTGACTCCAAGTATTGTCCGTATACAATCCATACTATATATTATAATTTTTATTGATTTAACGTATATGACATAACTTATGTAATTATGTTTGCAAAAAGAAAAAAGGAAATAGGGAATGGCATCTCTGCCCGAGCGGGAAATAGAATTAGTTAAATACTATGCCATTTGTGTGCTTTATAATAATTACGTTTATTAATGCTACTACAAGTTTGCTACTGGATCTAAAACATATAAATCCTAATTCTATTTTCTATTAGGGGATTAGATCAGAACCAGCCAGGCCAACCAAAAAGATCAATTAAAGCATCTTTACCATCTTTGGTTAAAGGAAAAAAAAAAAGAGAAGTAAAGAAATTATACATGTTTCCTTCAGCTAAAACTAACAGGTTCATCTTTAAATCAATTTGAGAAGAAACTCAATTGCAAATGAAAAGGAACACATATATACCACCATATCAAAATCTGTAAAAGTAATCTGAGAGGAAAAGGAAAAGGAAATGAAATCAGATTACAAACAAGAAGGATTATAACTTACTTTGCAAGAGAACATTTGGTTCTAACCAGAAATTAAACTTGTCCACAGAGAGATAGAATTTGCATGGAGCAGGTGAGAATCCATTTCCTTGGTCAAAGAAAGACACATTAGAATCACATTCCCGACCTGCACCAAGCAAATTCCATCCACCAGTGAAATATGAAAAATAGAGGGCTCTGCTGCATTTTCTAAAAGGGCAGAAGCTAACTAAATCTAAGATTAGTATATTTTATTCAACAAAATACAAGTTAATGTTCTTCAACTTTTATTCAAACTTGGTTCACAGTGGGATTGAATTTGCCTGATGCAGGTGAGAATCCATGTCCCAATAAAAGAAAGATACAAAGGGACCACATTCCCCAGCTGCTCCAAGCAAATTCCATCCACTTGTGAAATATGACCAGTAGAATGTGTTGCATGATAGTAAATCAATTAGTTTAAATAGGCATAAACTAAGATTTGTAAGTTATCAGACCATATATTTTAGGCAATTCATTTATGGACCTGACATGTATGGAGCTTCTGATTAGATTTTCTTTTGACCAAAAATTGAAATTTTGGATGCAGAATGTAATGTACTACCATAACCGGTAAAGCGGATCTGAATTCAGTGCACCTATATGGATGACTGGGTCCGGAAAAAAAAATTTCCGAAGATTTGTTTCTTAATATAATCCATTAAAAAGAAAAGAGAGAGAGAGAGAGAGAGAATGTGGGATTTAACCCTTGAAAATGAGCTTCTGCATATTGGCATCTAAAAAAAAATATTGAGCTGTTTTTGGTGGGCCAATTTAGCTTTGTTGAAGCTTCATTTGGAACTTAGTGCAAATGTACAGGTCCAGTGTTGTCAAATGAAACAAGTTCTTTTACAAAAGTCATACAGCTGTTTTTTGGTTTATCATATATTCCATGTCACCTCTTTCCTACATTACATTACTTCCCATCCAAGAGCACCCAAAACATGTAACGGTCATATGTAACCACTGACATTTTCTAATACTTTTTTTAAGAAGCACTGAAACTCCTGCATGGAACAATTAATTGTTCCAACAGTCTTTCAGTTTTAAATAGCTAGCTAACTAAAATTAAACAGAGTGACAACTAAAACCTTGCTTGAAAAGCATAATAATGAAAATGACAAGATTAACAATGAATTGTCAAATACCATGTATAAATGTGACAGTGTGATGCCTACTAATTTGGACGTATTTGTACAATTATGCATGTGAGTCATCAGAGATCAAAATATAACTATGAACCACAGATATGGAAGAACAATGAAAACAAAGGAAAACAAATGGACAAGTGAATTATCAGCAGAAATAAACCTGACAAGATAGCACATGAAAGCTGCTTCCTTTCATAACCATCAGGTAGCATCGAGAAGATTTTGGTAGAGTATTCTTTGCTTAGGCACTTTTCCTAATAGTTTGAGAAAGGCAAAAGAATAAAGATCTGCTACAACAGGAATGGAAGCTGAAGAATCTGAACCATTACAAGTTCTCAAACCAAAAACAATACTAAATTGGCCTAAAATATTTAAAATAAAAAGTGAAAAAAATTATCATTAATTAATAGATGGATTAATTGACTTTAACATGATTCACATAAAAATGTTATACAAAACCAAGATGCAGATATTCAAATGTTAAAAGCATGGGTATAAATAGTAGACAGTGTATATCTCTAAAAACGTTCCCAAATGACCACAATATATCCAAAATGCAAGTGCTTATGTCAATTTATTAACCTTTAAAACTTGTGAATATAAATTATTAAATTCCAAATGCAATTTACTTATCCACTTGCAATTTACTTATCCACTTGCAATTTATTTTGCAGATTATATTGCACAACTTAGAACAGAAGAAAATATTGAAGCCAATTCTGAAAGTTATTTTGCTTCTGCTCACATTTTTGTTCTATGTTCTGTATGTCAGTAAACTCAAAAAGAACTATTAAACATAGATACAGTAAAAAGAAATGAACAATTACAAGAAAAATTATAGTCAAAAGATTGATATAATTCAGATGGCTACAATTGACACCGTCATGCCAAAGTCATTGAGGCTAAATCAACAGAAACACTAAAGTTGCACAATTTTTAGATCTTTTTCTTTTCCCTTTCCTTCTCTCTGTAGTTATCATGCTGCACCACATTATGTAACAGCTGTTAGAGACACATATTGTTCCAGCCATCTAATCCTGGATAAACACCAAACATAAATTGAAGAATGTAACAGAGGAAGGACTTACATTATTCCAAAGGATTGAACCTTTGAGAAGAAAACTTTGTTTGGCTATCTTGTCTTCTACATAATCACCTGTCTGTGTTTTATTGTCTTCCCTTTTGCACAGTGTTTCCCCAATTCCATGCTCAATGAACATTTTCTTCCATGTCTCATAGCCTAGATGGAAGGTGCTTCTTTATTTCATTGATTCTTACTATCTGCAGAATAAGGTCCATAAGGTGTGTTACCAACTGCTCCCTCAAATGATAAAATATAAAATAAAATAAAATTGCTACTAACCAAGCACACAGAAGAACTTACATAATACATCAATGATCAAGCTTCATTCAAATTATCAGCAATATGATGAGATAAACTATGAGCCATTTCTAAATTCAATTCTGAAGGAATCCAGCTGTATCTTTTCTGAAGAAACAAGAATTCATCCCACTTCTTACAGGAAAGATTTATGGAGTTCTATTGCACAGCAGTAATTTAGCGCATTACTAAGCCACCAGCTCCTCATTCAATTATTCCCGCTGTCAGCAGCGATCATCAGGCCTTCTAAATCCATCTCTACCCCTACACCTAACAGGCTGCATAGGGGGTAGAACCTCGTGCTCAGAAGATCAACTATCATCAATCGATGGAGCGACTCACGCTCAAGGCAAACAGCAAGGAGCAAAAATAAACAAATAGTTCAAACAATCACAAACATCAACAGAGACCCTAACGGTTGCGCGGAATTCCTAATGCAAGGAAGACTTTTCAAAGACATGACCGAACCTAATTTAACTGCAGTAGTTCCAAAGAAAACACGACTCGACAACCTAGGTCCACAGACAATACTCAACAGGTTAAACAGAGAAATCACAAGACTTGATATGCATGGAGTGTATCCAAATGCATGTGTGAACCCTAATTTTCCAGTTTCACCAATAATCCCCACAAGAACATGAACCCCCTTTGAAGTGGTGAAAGCGATTGTTATCTCTTAAGATAATCAACCTCCCCATAATCTTGGAGATGTATTTGATTGCGTTGTGACAGTCTTCACACACACGAAGGTTTTTAATCACACGAATAGGTCTCCCAGCAGGTATGGACAGAACACCATATCCCACAGCCAATTTCTCACTGTGATATTTGAGCATGTGCTCCTTTTCCTCCTCTTCCACATCATGTAAAACCATTTTTGTAGAAGATAAATATCCCTCACGTTTCATTTTCAGATACATCTCTTCTAGAAATGCATATATTTTATCCCTCTCCAGGTGGAAGCAATCCCCAACAGTAAATGTATGAATCTTATTTTGCACTTCGAGCCAACTATACCCAGGTACCTTCTTCACACCTTCATTCCTCATTTTCAATCTCATCTTACTAACATCAGGCCACCTTCCTGAAGCTGCATATAAATTTGACAGGAGAACATACATTCCTGAGTTATCAGGCTCCATTTTAAAAATGATTTCAGCAGCCTTCTCACCTAATTCAGTATTGCCATGAATCCTGCTTGCACCAAGTAAAGCACCCCATGTTGCAGCATCTGGTTCAAAAGGCATATTTCTCATTAAATCCTGAGCCTCTTCCAACCGCCCAGCTCGACCAAGAAGATCAACCATACAAGTGTAATGAACTGAATTTGGTCTTATACCATATTCTTGATTCATTGAATAAAAGTATTCAGTTCCCTTCTCAACTAATCCAGAATGACCACAAGCAGACAAAACACCAACCTGAAAAGAAAATCAAAGAAGCAAAACCTTAAAACTCTTCAACAAAAAAAAGTTATCAACATACATCATGGAGCAGAAAATACATCTTCATGAATGTATCTAATTAATATAAATATGATTCATAATCTCCTTATCATTTTTTGTTTTCAATTCCAGTGGATGGCTTTAGCAGTCAATGTATAATCCAACAGTATAAATTTTGTATGGTAAATTCCCTAATTTTTATCAAGTTACAATGAGAAGAAAATGAGAAATGAAGAAGGAATACTACAGCATAAATGGAGGTGCCTCAACTAATTTGGCAAATAGCCATCATAAATTATAGACTGCATAAGCCTTTCCATAGGGAGAACTTAACAAGCTTGGTCCAAAAAATCAATCGCAGAAACTTTTGCCTTAAAAAGGGCAAGCTGAATGATTATATAAGAAACTCTCTCTTCAATTCTTAGATCTGTTATAGTCCAGATTGCACAGAAGTTTGAGGTCCTGAGCAAAAACCCACTCAAGAAAGCCTTGCATTCAAATGTATGGGTCAGTCATACTTTTACTATGCCATGTTAAGAAAAATCGTATTATCATATACTCAGTGGGATAGGAGACAAATTAGAGATTTGTTCAATATGTGAAGCAAAGATTCTAAAAGTAGGTCAAAATAATTAGTCAAGAAATACCATAGTGGCTTCATCAGGCTTCACACCTGCAGTCTTCATTGACTCGAAAACTATCAGAGCCTTTTTGCCAAAACCATGCCTTGCATAACCATAGATCATGGTATTCCATGAGATTAAATCCTTGTCTATTATATCTTGGAATGCATCATGTGCTTCATCTATGCTTCCACACTTGCAATACATTGCAAGAAGAGCATTCCCCACAAAACATCCCATCTGGTATCCAGTTCTAATTAGCCATCCATGCAATTGCTTACCTAACTCCAGAGCTGCAATATGGGCACATGCAGTTAAAGCAGAGGTAAATGAAGACCTATTCAACCTTTCCCCACCTCGTTTCATTTCCACAAAAAGGTGCACAGCATCTTCACTGCAACCATTTTGCACATAGCCAGCAATCATGGCTGACCAAGAGATGGAGTCACGCTGCAGCATATTATCAAAGATGTTCCTGGCATTGGCAACATCCCCACTCTGAGAGTATCCTGTTATCATGGTATTCCAAGAACTAATATTTCGAAAAGGCATTGCTTCAAACAACTCTTTTGCCATGTCCATCCTCTTACATTGTACATACCCGGCAATCATTGCATTCCATGACACTGAATTCTTCTCAGGCATCTTATCAAAAATACTTCTAGCTTCATCCAGCATCCCATTTTGCACGTACCCAGAAACCATTGCTGTCCACGTGAACACATCCTGGGTTGGAGAATCCTCAAACAATCTCCTTGCTTCATCTAGCTCCCCATTCTGTGCATAACCTGTAATCATGGTATTCCATGAGACCTCATCTCTCGTAGGGATGTTATCAAAAAGCCTCCTTGCATCTGGTAACCTCTTCTTCCTCACAAACCCACCCATCAAACAATTCCAGGAAACAATATCCCAATCCATCTTTGATTCAAACAACTTTCTTGCATCCTCTATTTTGCCATTCTGTACATATGCCGCAAGTAAACCATTCCATGAAACGGAATTCCTAACTGGCATTTCGTCAAAAATTTCTCTTGCTTCAACAATAAATCCATTCTGTGCGTACCCAGACAGCATTGCATTCCAAGAAACAACATCCCTTCTAGGCATTCTATCAAACAATTCACGAGCGTCAGTAAGATTTTTGTTCCTAACGTAGCCACTAAGCATTACATTCCAAGAAAACAAATCTCTATCAGTCATTTTATCAAACATTTCTCGTGCAAGATCAAATTTTCCATTTGATAAATAGCCAGAAATCATTGCATTATAGGAGACAATACTTCGACGGGGCATAGAGTTAAATACCTGAAGGGCAGAGTTACATTGGCCATTGCGCATGTGGGTAGTGATGGCAATGTTCCATTTCACTATGTCCGAGTCAGTAATGATTTCCGATACATTCTTGGACTGTTTATGTTTTTGGGTTAATTGTTTCTTTGATGGGTAAGGATTTGGGTTCATGCCCTTCATTGATTGTCGAATCTTCTGTGAGAACATGGAACTGTGGTGAATATGTCTCAAACTGTATCCATTGCGCATTTCTCCGCTTTCAAAAGTGCAAAGTCTTCTTAGCGCGCAATCTTTAAATCAGTTAAAAATCAATTATAAATGCTCAACAAGGCTAGACAACATAAAAATTCAATTAAAACAGTAATTAATGATCTTTTTGACAAAAGATTTAATGATTTGTTGAAGCCGCAGAGATCTATTCACTTTCTGAAGCTGCAAATACCTAATTAAGTGTCTCAATTACAAAAAAGAAATTTAGAACAGTGGTTTTAATAAATTTTACAACATAAAAAGTGCTTAATGAATTGGTTTAGATAATCTCCTTTTATACTATGCCACTCACTTATTAATAAATTATTTATTTATATTTTAATATATTTTATTATTGAAAAAAATAAATATAAATAATAAAATTTATATAGATAGTTCGTATAGATTGAAAATTAGTATGATAAAAAATTTTAGTATAAATAAATAGTATAATAAATTTCTATTGATAGTATAATAAATAGTATATAGGTTTACTATGAAATTTAATGATATAACACATAAAGTTTTAGGAGTGAATATTAAAATATAAGAATATAAATTTAATTTTTATTACAATAATTTTTTAGTTATATTAAAATTAGTCTTTAAAATAGTTTTTAAAATTATTATATTAGTACTAGGGTATATATAGTATTGTTTTAGTTGAAAAATAATATTAAATAATTATTATATTATTATATTTTAAATTTTTTTTAAAAAAAATTAATGCTTTGAAAAAAATATATTTTAGCGATTTAAGATAGATACCTATGTAGTACATAAATATCTTTAAAATTTGAGTAGTATTGAAATATGTATAATAGAGTTTTAGTTATAAAATAACAATAAATAAATATTGTAAATATTTTATATTTAATAAAAAAATTAGAATTTTAAATAATTTGATACATTTACTTTTAGAGTAAATAATCAGATATAAAGATAGACACTTATTAAATTTTTAGTTTAATAAATTTAGAATTCAGGATTTAATATATATAGACTAGTATAAAAAACAATAATTTTATAAACAAAATTGTTTTTTTTAAAGAAAATTTAAAATATATGTCATTAATAATTGCTTATCATTAACAAATGCATGAAAATTGAATAAAGTTCATTCCTAAATTGAAAAGTTGATTGATGGAGAATTATTTGTCGGAATCTTCATTCTTGAAAAATAAAAAAATAGAATTTTTTTAATAGCTGGGAAGAAATTTTTTACCAAATAATTTTTGGTTTGGAAACCAAACAAGGAACACCCTAGTTGGTTATGGTTTGAAAACTGAATTTTTGGTTTGGTTATGGTTTAGAAAAAGAAAAATCAATAAAACCAAACCAAACTGATAGTTTAATAATAATAATAATAATAATAATAATAATAATGTTTTTCATATTTATAGAATATTTTGGGTTATTATTTTGAAACTTAAGGACTTTGCCAAAAAAGTAGATATTATTCTAGTTTCTTATTATTATTATTATTATTAATTTTGCATTTTGGTGTATTTTAGTAGATTTTCATGAGATGTAATATTGATAATTTTAGTCTTTATTTTTTTTATTAAACCGACCTTCCAAACCGATTTCAAATATCACTAGTTTGGATAATTTTTAATGGTATTTGGTTTAGTTATGATTCCTCATATTTAAAAACTGACTTTATTGGTTTGGTTAGAAATTTAAGCTTTAAACTGATCAAACCGAATTATGAACACCCCTAATGTATACCATAAAATTAAATAGAAAAAATTACCCGATTTTCTTTAGAGGCGATTCATCAGGAAACAAATCAACTTGGATTTGACCAATCGATATTGTTGATTCAGGAAGCTCATTGGACTTGTGGACATCTTCAGGCAAACTTCTTTTGCCAAAATCATGAGTCCTTTTAGCAGTTCTTGATACATTGCCAATCAAAGGTTTGTGAAGTAAAGTTGAGCTAGATGGATTTAATTGTTTTTCCCAATAATCCATTGGCCCAAAATGTCTTCATGTTTAAAAATATTTGTAACCTTAAAAGAGAGATTATATGGAACCTTAATCTTACGACTTATAACAACTTGAAAAATACGTTCCATTGTTATTACCCGATATTTTAAATAATATAAATTCTTTTGAGATATGTAGTGTAAATAAAATTTTAAATTTTATTTATATATTATCATTATTTGTGTATATTATTTATTTATTTCATTCAAAATATTTTATTTACTTAAAATAATTTATTTTGGAAGTTTTACTATTCAAAATATTAAAGTTATTGTTATCACTATTATTTTTAATAGTATTATTGTTATTATTTTAATTGGTATTATTATGATTATTGTTATTGTTATTTTAGATTAGGGTTATTATTTTATTATTATGTATGTGTGTGTGTTAGTGTATATATACATATGTATGTAAATATGTAAGTGGGTTAGTCAACATATATACATATATATCAAAATATTTTATTTACTTAAAATAATTTATTTTGGAAGTTTTACTATTTAAAATATTAAAGTTATTGTTATCACTATTATTTTTAATAGTATTATTGTTATTATTTTAATTGGTATTATTATGATTAT
The DNA here is from genome assembly GCA_947683625.1 of Mallotus nudiflorus. Lineage (NCBI taxonomy): Eukaryota > Viridiplantae > Streptophyta > Magnoliopsida > Malpighiales > Euphorbiaceae > Mallotus > Mallotus nudiflorus. Next base: position 4,448,288 of record CANTUR010000049.1, on the reverse strand, counting down.
TGTTATTGTTATTTTAGATTAGGGTTATTATTTTATTATTATGTATGTGTGTGTGTTAGTGTATATATATATATGTATGTAAATATGTAAGTGGGTTAGTCAACATATATATATATATATATATATATATATATATATATATATATATATATATATATATATATATATATATATATATATATATATATATATAAGTAAGAATCATGACAAATAAAATGGGTCATTCTTTCCTTCTCCTCTTTCTTTCCTTTTTTTTTTTCTTTTCTTCCCATTTTCTTCCTTTCTTCACAGTCATTGTGCACCAACACCACCACACCCACGCCAAAGCTGCCATTGCACCACCACTTACCACCATCACCTTCCCTCTTCCTCCCCTTCCTCTCTGCCACCTTTAGCTCACCATAAATCCACCAGAACATTCCGAAAAGAGTAGTAGTAGTAGGTGACCTCCATTTTTATCTGCAACGATTTCGGTCACCATAGCTCTTGATTCTAGTGTCTTTTGGAAGCTCTAGCACCGGTGAGTCTAGTTCCAAGCTCTATTTTAGCTTAAACTCCCTTGTTTTTAAGTTATGTCCAATTTTAGTTTAGGTGATATTAGGGTTTCAAATTTTTTTAAAATTATTGGGTTTGATCCATGAATTTTTGCTTTAATATTGTTGATATATGTAGCTTAATCTACTCAAATATATTTTTTATTTTTTTTAATTAGTTTGAATTATGGGTATTTTTGAAAATTTTAATAATTAAAAATGGATTTTTGTTAATTGTGTTATTTATTTAGTTTGGATGGAAATTTGGTTAAATTAGTGTTCTTAAATTAAGTTTGTAATTTTAGAATTGAGAAAATAATTTTTGATAATTTTATATAATTTTTGGGAATATTTTTAGTATTATGTGAATATTGGATTTATAGGTTAATTGTGTATTTTTGTTGAAAATATAGTTAAATAATATGTTTTAAATAATTTTGGAATAATAATTGGTACTAAAATAATTTTTATGAATTTTTTACTATTTTTAACTTATTAATACTAATTTTTGAAATTATATTCAAATAATAAATTATTTACTATTTTTGTGATTAAATGGGTTTTTAACTATTTTTATTATATATTTTAAACTAATTGTGTAACTAATTGTAAATTTTATTATTTTATGTCAAATATTTGTACAATTGGGATTTTATTAATATTATATAAATATTTGAGACTTTATTAATTATTGTGAAAATAATTATATTTAATGTTTTGAGTTTAAATATTATATTGTAGTTTATTATTGATGATTATGGATTTTTAATGATTTTATTATATTATTATTTATTATTTATTTTATTGTGAATTGTGAACCTCAGTTGGGACTTTGTGTAGTTCGGGGTCCTAACCCGAGGTAGTAAATATTTTTGAATTTTGAAGTGTTTTCTGTGCAGCATCGGCTCTACTTTTGTAAAGAGATCTTTGTTTTATAGAGGAAACTCTACTGAATTTTTAGTAGATTTCTCGTAAAATGTGACATCGAATCTATTTTAGTGGAGTCGTATATTAATCGAATCTTTCCTTAGAAATCTAGAATTTGTAGGAATTCCGTTTTTAATTCCATTTTTATTTCTTCTCTTTAGCCGCACCTTCAACCGAGCCAACTGGTCAGGGTCGAGCGCGACTGCACAGAGGAGTGCATTCCAACTATAAGTTAATAATTGAACTGTGTATAGGAAAAAATATATATATAGCTATATCAGCATGCCTATATTAAGTTTCACATGATTAGTAAATTTTATTTTATTGTAATCTTCCTTGTTTATCTTTATTTATTTAGTTGAAAATTAAACTATGGTAGAACGGGCTACCTAATGGGTTTCATTAGGAACATGTGTGCACCAATAGGATTGAGAGTGAATGTTGGTGGTTATAAGGCTCAGTGATGCTTTACTCTCAGGCATGATTTGTATATTACTAGTGCCGGTAGCTTGGTGATGCTTTGCTCTCGGGAACCACCAGTAAATATTGGTTTAAGTGAATTGACTGTGGCTAGTAGCTTGGTTGATGCTTTGCTCTTAGGAATCGACAGTCTTTGGATTTTAAGAGAGCCGTAAGGCTATTAGATTTATGGACTAGGGCTCTACCTAGTTTTCTTATGAAAATGATTTAAGAAAGCTTATTATATTTAATAAAGTATTTTATGATTTTAAATATTTTATTTTGGTAAAGAGGATTTCAATAAAAATTAAATAGTTTAAATTATAAATTATAAATTATAAACTTTCTTTTTTTTCATAAATCTATTTTATGGAGATTCTTATACTGTATACATTTCTTTTATTAACTTACTCAGTGAGGTCTGACTCCCCTCAATATTTTTTTCAAGATTTTGGGAGTCGCCTGTCAGTCAGCCTACTCTACATCAGGTTTTTTCTTCTTCGACTGTTTTATGTAGATATATCTAATAGATATTATTGTCATGTGTGTATTTTAAATCTAGAACATCGTAGTAGTAATGGATTGATTAATTATGATGATGTATTTTGAATTACCATTTGTATGAAGTACATGTACTAAAGATTATTATTATATATATTATCTAAGTTTGTGTTGGATTTTAATTTATTTGTGCTTTTTATATTTATTTAAATTATGTCATTTCATTATCGTCTTTATTTTATTAAATTTTCATTAAAGCATACTATAGGTTTTGGGTACTTTATGTATTCTCATTCCCTAGTGCCGGTCACGTGCCCTTTTGGGTTCGGGTCGTGACAAAGTTGATATTAGAGCTTTGGCTCATTTTATATGTGTATTCAATTTTCAATGTTTATTTTTTTCGTGAGCTATTATAGTAATAAGTTAATAATCGTCACTTGTTGTCTTCTTTGTTTCTTGCATTTTATGCTTACGTAGTACTTTTATCTTGTCCTGAATTCATTTGTGTCTTTTTCAGAATGAGGCGAGCATGAACTACTCCTACTGCTAAAGCAACCTTTGAGGAGAATGATGATGAGCAGTATGTTCAGGATGAGATTCTTCTTCCTATACCTCATTATAGAGGTAGAGCTAGATCTAGAGCAATAGTAACTTAGAGGCAGGAACAGCCATAGGCAAAACTTGAAGTTCTAGTAGAGGATCCTATAGCCTTTACAACGGGTATGGCAGGAATTAATCAAGGCTTGGCAGCTCTTAACCAAGCAATGCCCCTGGTACAATAGATGCTTCAACAGAGGACTCAAGGGATGACAGATGTTGATGTTGCCTTACTGTACACCAAAGTCGAGCGAGTTTCTTTTGATGGTACAAGGGATGCTTTGGATTTCATAAATAGTATCGAGGCCAGGATTAGGATAGGATACTTAGACTACTAGTGAATCTTGATAGTGGAGTTATCTATGTCAGCTGTAACTTATGAATGCAATTTATCTAGCCCTACATGATTGTGATGACGGTTTATAAGGTTTTTTTACCCTGCATCGATGAGAGAGAACTATAGATGACAGTTGCTAAACATTTTCAGAGGAGATTGGTCAGTTGGAGACTACAGTCTCAGTCGAGAGTTCTTCAGACTGTCATGTCATGCTACGGATGTGATACAAGATGAGATGAAAGTGGTAGAGCTTTATATGACAAGATTAGGCCCCACTTATTTTGGCATTCAAATAGGGGGTCACAGCTTAGAGAGTTTAATTGAGGAGGCTAGACAGTTTGAGCGAAGGCATATTCAACATGGCACCATACCAGATCCTTATGAGAGTGGCAGCAGTAGATCAGCTCAAGGGATTCAATAGCCTATTTTCCAAATAGGCAGCATGAATACTTAGCCAGGGGGTACTTCTTAGTAGAGTAGATAGTTTAGAGCACATCAAACTGGCAGGCACAGTTATGCTCAGAGTCGTAAGAGTGGCAAGACTACTAGGTTTGGTGCTAGTGCCAGTAATAGTAGCAATGGTCAAAGCTCTGGACATGGCAACTCAAGATCTAGGGATGCCATTTGTAAGAGAGTGCATCAGGGTCCATATCACTTGATGCCTAAAGCTTGCTTTTAGTATGGACAGTTTGGGCATTTCACTAAAGATTGTCCTAATTATGGATTCCAATCATCATATGTTCAAGGATCTGCTTCATCAGTTGCTCAATCGTATTTGTAGGTGCATCAGTAGTATCAAGCACCTACGTTTCCTCAGCAGCGACCGACTCAGTATCCGAGCCAATAGGGCAGAGGTTTTGAACGCAAAGCTAGTGGTAAAGGATATACACAGCCGTCCACTTTATAGCAGGCAGGTCGTGGTTAGACCAGAGTCTTCACTTTGACTCCTTAGGTTGCTTTAGCATATAATGTAGTTGTGGTAGGTATTCTCTCAGTATGCTATTTTGAGGCTAGAGTTTTGTTTTATTAGGGTGTTTTGCACTCTTTTATATCTCCCATGTTTGCTTTTAAAATAGCATGTCCACCTTCCAAAATGTTATTTCCCTTATCTGTAGTGACTCCACTTAGTGATGAGTTAGAGACAGATGTGTTCTTTCCCTCTTATCCAGTGTTAGTAGAGGGTAGAGAGTTGCTTGTAAATCTTGTTTTGCTTGATGTGATTGATTTCAATGTAATTCTGGGGATGGATTGGTTGGCACAGTATTATGCCACGGTTGATTATCGAGAGAAAGAAGTAATTTTTAGAATTCCTTCTGATGAAGAATTCATATTCAGAGGTGACAAGAGTTCAATGCCTCAAAATATTATTTCTGAAATCACAGCTAGGAAGATACTCAAAAGAGGTTGTTAGGGCTATTTAGTTGTGGTCAGAGATACACAAATCGATAAAGGGGCAGTTGAAAGGGTGGTGCACGAGTTTTCATATATTTTTCCTGAAGAATTGTCAGGCTTGCCACTTGATAAGGAGATAGAATTCTGTATCGATGTAGTGCCTAGTACAGATCCTATCTCTATGCCACTATATAAAATGGTGCCTACCGAGTTGAGAGAGCTGAGAGAACAATTGCAGGAATTACTTAATAAGGGTTTTATTCAACCTAGTACATCTCCTTAGGGTGCTCTTATATTGTTCGTGAAGAAGAAGAATGGTAGTCTTCAATTCTGTATTGACTACATGCAGTTAAATAAGGTTACCATCAAGAATAAATATCTATTCCCTAGGATTGATGACTTATTTAATCAGTTATAAGGAGCTCAATGTTTCTCCAAGATCGACTTAAGGTCTAGGTATCATTAATTGAGGATTAGAGGTGGAGATGTACCTAAGATTGCATTTCGGACAAGGTATGGCCATTATGAATTTTTGGTGATGTCCTTTGGGTTGACTAATGCTCCAGCAGCCTTTATAGACTTGATGAACAAGGTGTTTTAGTCATTCTTAGACTAAAATTTATGATTTTGTTCATTGATGATATTCTGGTATACTCTAAAAGTAAGGCCAAGCATGCAATGCGTTTAAGATTGGTGCTTCAGACTTTAAAAGAGCACTAGTTGTATGCTAAATTTTCAAAGTGTAAATTCTGGTTTAATCAAGTGGCATTCTTAGGCCATGTGGTGTCTAGTAATGGTGTATAGGTGGATTCGAGGAAGATTGAAGCTATTACATAGTGGCCTACACCCACATCAGTCATTGAAGTTAAGAGTTTTCTAGGTCTAGCTGGCTATTATATGAGATTTGTGAAGGATTTCCCCAAGATAGCTACACCTTTGATAAGGATGACTTAGAAAAATGCTAAGTTTGTATAGATAGATAGATGTGAGGAGCACTTTTAGTTGCTTAAGGATTTATTGACTTTGGCTCCAGTGTTGACTTAATGAAGGTTACACAAAATATTATGATGCTTTTTTAGTAAGATTAGGTTGTGTGTTAATGCAGAATGGAAGAGTGGTTGCCTATGCTTCAAAGCAGTTGAAGAAGCACGAGCAAAATTGTCTTACTCATGACTTAGAAATGGCAGCAGTGGTGTTTGCATTAAAGATTTAGAGGCATTACCTGTATAGTGTGACTTGTGAGATATACACCGATCATAAGAGCCTGAATTACATTTTCCAGCAGAGGGATCTGAATTGAAGGCAAAGGAGATAGATGGAACTTCTAAAGGACTATTATTGTTCTATTTTGTACCATCCAAGCAAGGCAAATGTAGTTGCAGATGCCTTGAGCAGGAAGTCCACAAGTAGCCTTACACAAATCAGTACTAAAAGGAGACCAATTAGTAAGGAGATGCATGAGCTGATTGACCAATGACTACAGCTGAAGGTGACTAAGAAATGCATCCTTGCCTAGTTTAGTGTACAATCAGTGTACTTAGATCGAGTTAAGGCAACACAAAGAATGGACCCACAGTTACAGAAGATCATATTTGAAGCATAATAAGGCAGGTCCATTGGATTTGTGATTGATAACGAGGGCATGCTACGTTTGGGTACTCGATTATGTGTGCCAAATATGGATGAGTTATGGAAAGAAATCATAGAAGAGGCACATTTTTCTGCTTACAGTGTTCATCCAGGTTCTACCAAGATGTATCGCGACCTGAAGGATACATATTGGTGGAATATAATAAAAAAGGTTATAGCAGAATTTTCATCTAAATGCCTTACTTGTCAATAGGTGAAGCTAGAGCATTAGAGGCTTACAGGGTTATTACAACCATTATCTATCCTAGAGTGGAAGTGGGATATGATTATTATGGACTTTGTGATTGGATTACCTCGTATTACTAGTGGTTATAACGCTGTCTGGGTGATAGTTGATAGATTGACTAAGACAACACACTTTCTGCCAATTAAGAAGACATATTCTACTGATAGATTAGCAAAGTTATATGTTAATATAATTATTTATCTTCATGGGGTATTAATAAGCATAGTGCCTGACAAAGGAGCTACTTTCACCTCAGTCTTCTAGCAAGAGTTGCATAAGGCATTAGGTACCATACTTGATTTCAGTATAACATTTCATCCTCAGATAGATGGTCAGTCATAAAGGACCATTCAGACCGTTGAGGATGTATATGATCGACTTTAGTGGTCAGTGGGACATACATTTACCATTAATAGAATTTTCATATAATAACAGTTATCATACAAGTATTGGGATGGCTCCGTATGAGGCACTGTATGGTAGGAAATGTAGATCACCATTGTATTGGGAAGTCAGAGAGAGACAGTTGATAGGTCTAGAATTGGTGCAGATTACTTCTGAGAAAGTTCCCATTATTCGACAGTGTTTGAGGACAGCCTTTAGCAAACAGAAGAGCTATGTAGACCCGAAGAGGAAAGATGCATCTTGTTTTGTTAGAGACATGGTATTTCTGAAGGTGTCTTCAATGAAGGGGGTTATGAGGTTTGGTAAGTAAGGAAAATTAGCCCCGATGTACATTGGGCCATTCGAGATACGTTTGAGAGTTGGAGAAGTGGCTTATAGAATGGTATTACCACCTTAACTATCTCGAATTCACCCGATATTTCATATTTCCACGCTGAGAAAATATATTCCTGATCCTTCTCACGTCCTTTAACCTCAGACAGTGAAGTTCAGTGAAGACCTGTCATATGAGGAATATCCTGTGGCGATTGTGGATCGCCAAGTTCGTCAGCTTCACACCAAAGAGATCCCAATGGTGAAGGTGTTATGGAGCAATCACATAGCTGAGGACTACACTTGGGAAACAGAAGCTGAGATGTGGGTTGCCTATCTTTACCTCTTTCCTCGATAAATTCTTGTTTCCGTTATTTTATTTGAATTCGAGGACGAAATTTTATAAGGAAGGAAGATTAGTGTGACCTAATATTTTAAATAATATAAAATTATTTTGAGATATGCAATGTTAATAAAATTTTAAATTTTATTTATATATTATCATATTTGTGTATATTATTTATTTATTTTATTCAAAATATTTTATTTATGTAAAATAATTTATTTTGAAAGTTTTACTATTTAAAATATTAAAGTTATTATTATTACTATTATTTACAACAGTATGATTGTTATTATTTTTATTGGTATTATTCTGATTATTTTTATTATTATTTTATATTAGGGTTATTATTTTATTATTATGCATGTGTGTGTTAGTGTATATATATATGTAAGTGGGTTAGTCAACATATATATACATATATAAGTAAGAATTAGGACAAATAAAATGAGTCATTCTTTCCTTCTCCTTTTTCTTTCTTTTTTTTTTCTTTTCTTCCCATTTTCTTCCTTTCCTAACCATCATTATGCAGCACCACCACAGCCACGCCGGAGCTGCCATTGCGCCACTACTCACCACCATCACATTTCCTCTTCCTCCCCTTCCTCTCCACCACCTTTAGCTCGCCAAGAAGCCACCATAACATGTCAAAAACAACAGCAACAGTAGGTGACCTCCATTTTTGCCAACGACGATTCCGGTCACCATAGCTCTTGATTCCAGTGTCTTTTGGAAGCTCTAGCACAAGTGAGTCTAGTTCCAAACTTTTTTGAGATTAAACTCCCTTGTTTTTAAATTATGTCCAATTTTAGTTTAGGTGATATTAGGGTTTCAAATTTTTTTAAAATTATTGGGTTTGATCCATGAATTTTTGCTATGATATTGTTGATGTATGTAGCTTAATCTACTCAAATATATTTTTTATTTTTTTTGAATTATTTTGAATCATGGGTATTTTTGAATATTTTAATAATTAAAAATGGATTTTTGTTAATTATATTATTTATTTAGTTTGGATGGAAATTTGGTTAAATTAGTGTTATTAAATTAAGTAAGTAATTTTAGAATTGAGAAAATAATTTTTGATAATTTTATATAATTTTTGGGAATATTTTTAGTATTATGTGAATATTGGATTTATAGGTTAATTGTGTATTTTTGTTGAAAATATAGTTAAATAATATGTTTTTAATAATTTTGGAATAATAATTGGCATTAAAATAATTTTTATGAATTATTTACTATTTTTAACTAATTAATACTAATTTTTGAAATTATATTCAAATAATAAATTATTTACTATTTTTGTGATTAAATGGGTTTTTAAATATTTTTATTATATATTTAAACTAATTGTGTAATTAATTGTGAATTTTATTATTTTATGTTGAATATTTGTAAAATTGGGATTTTATTAATATTATATAAATATTTGAGATTTTATTAATTATTGTGAAAATAATTATATTTAGTGTTTTGATGTTTAAATATTATATTGTAGTTTATTATTGATGATTATGGATTTTTAATGATTTTATTATATTATTATTTATTATTTATTTTATTGTGAATTGTGAACCTCAGTTGAGAATTTGTGTAGTTCAGGGTCTCAACCCAAGGTAGTGAGCATTTGTGAATTTTGAAATATTTTCAGTGCAGGATCGACTCTACTTTGGTAGAGAGATGTCTGTTTTACAAAGAAGACTCTGTCAAAATTTCAGAAGATTTCTCATAAAATGTGACATCGAGTCTATTTTAGTAGAGTCGTATATTAATTGAGTTTTTTCTTAGAAATCTAGAATTTGTAGGAATTCCATTTTTATTTCTTCTCTTTAGTCGCACCTCCAGTCGAGTTAATTGGTCGGGGTCGAGCGCAACTGTGCAAAGGATTGCATTCCAACTGCATGTTAATAATTGAATTGTGCATAGGAAAATATATATAGTTATATCACCATGTCTATGTTAAGTTTCACATGATTATTAAATTTTATTTTATTGTAATCTTCCTTATTTATCTTTATTTATTTGAAAATTAAATTATGGTAAAACGAGCTACCTGATGGGTTTCATCAGAACCGTGTGCACACTGGTAGGATTGAGAGTGGGTGTTGGTGGTTATAAGGCTCGACGATGTTTTGCTCTCGAGCATGATTTGTATATTATTAGGGTCGATAGCTCAGTAATGCTTTACTCTCTGGAACCGTTAGTAAATATTGGTTTAAGTGAATTGACTATGGCTAGTAGCTCGGTTAGTGTTTTGCTCTCAGAAACTGGCAGTCTTTGAATTTTAAGAGAACCGTAAGGCTATTAGATTTGTGGACTAGGGTTCTACCTAGTTTTCTTATGAAAATAATTTAAGAAAGCTTATTGTATTTAATAAAGTATTTTATGATTTTAAATACTTTATTTTGGTAAAGAAGATTTTGATAAAAATTAAATAGTTTAAATTATAAATTATAAACTTTGTTTTTTTTTCATAAATATATTTTATGGAGTTTTATTAACTTACTCAGTGAGGTCTGACTCCCCTCAATATTTTTTTAGGATCTCGAAAGTCACATGTCGGTCAGCCTACTCTACGTTGGGTTTCTTCTTCTCTGACTGTTTTATGTAGGTTTATCTGATAGATATTATTATCATATATGTATTTTAAATCTAGAATATCGCAATAGTAATGGATTGATTAATTATGATGATGTATTTTGAATTACCATATGTATGAAGTACATGTATTAAAGATTATTATTATATATATTATCTAAGTTTGTGTTGGATGCTAATTCATTTGTGCTTTTTATATTTATTTAAATTATGTCATTTTGTTATCATCTTTATTTTATTAAATTTTCGTTAAGGCATACTATGGATTTTGGGTATTTTATGTATTCTCATTCCCTAGTGCCGGTCACGTGCCCTTTTGGGTTCGAGTCATGACATCCATCTCATAAATTCTTGTCGTAAGTGGAGGGACTATGAACCAATCTCTATAACTATTGGCCAAGGTGCTTGCCAGTAAACCAATTAAGTCAGTAGCAAGTCATCCGAATATGAGGAAAGAAGCAGATCTTATCTCATCTTCCACAATAGTATTCAATTTGTACCTAAAGAGGAAAACATAATTAGAAGAATTATTTTTAATGTTCAAAGTTTGATATATATATACACACACACACACATTTGCTTAATTTGTTTACTGTAAAATGGAAATCGGAGAATGTTTCTAAAGAAGATATTCTAATTGCATTACCAGTTAACAAGTGGAACATTTAAGACACTGCAATTGTTGCACCATGATTGTTCATTGTAAATTTGAACACTGTGGGCATTCTCTATACCATCAGCCAGCATAAGCCTAAACATTTTTTATAACTGCTCTACATGTAAACTTTATGTCTTGCTCATTTCATTTTTTGATAAAAAAAATTAGAATATTAAACATTTTAAGGATATATATTTAAGAAAGAAAATTAACAGATGGCTACCCAATTACTATGAGCATCAAGAGATAATAATTCACTGATTGTTCTTATGTTCATATACCTATCGGATTCAATATCTCGAGATGACTGGGATGATAATGTAATTTTCATAATTTTTTTAGGGGCTCTTGGAAACTACACAACAACAAATGTTTGATATAGGAAATTTTTTCCATGAAATTATAGTGGAAAATATAATTTGAAAGACTACCTCTCTTTAAGAGAAATAAATTCAAGAACATCAAGAGTCATAAAAAAATTAGTTGCATATGTACTATTGGACGTAATTTCTTTTATTCATTCAATAAAAAAAAGTTGCTAATGTTTTCTTTGAAGGAAAAAAAAAGTCATGCACTAAAACAGTCAGAATGGAAAATATAATATATGAGTTGAAAAACAATTCAAGAATTAAAATTAATAATGAAATATATATGAATTATATAATAAAACATCTTATATAATTTAAATTACTATTGTATCTTTGAATTAACACAAATAAGATGGCCATCATAACAAAACCATTAATATCCTCCTCTAAAACGTTAGTCTCAGGAAAAATATCAACAACTTTATCCCAGAAAGTGATGTCTAATGTTTCACCCCTAAGGAAAAAGTTTTTTTTTTTAAAAAAAAAAAAGAAATTAGAAAAGTCATATATTTTGTAAGGTCGACAAACAAATGCATATATGTATAAATATAAAACAGATAAGAAATCATGTACTCTTAATTCTTAATTGAAATGTTTTTCTTTTTTGCGATTCATCCAACTATTCGAACTTCTTCATTATCTTTTCAACTAATAATATGCCGAAGATGTTTGCAAAATGAAACAATTTTAAGAGGTTATAAAAAAGTTTAGAAATAATCATTTATATGTACAAATGTTAAACTGTTCATTGTGGAAGGGAAAGTTAACCTATTAAAAATGTCTTGTCTCCAACTCTTGCTTTAGCATCTCTAAAACTTAAGAATTCAAATCTCTCAAAAGGTATGCAATAATTTGTATCATCTAAAACTTTAATGAAGGTGTTTTTTAGCAGCCGAATTCAAAAAGGGTGGTTGTTAATTTTATAACTAAACTGCATGAGCACAACAACAAATCCAAACATATGGTACACTTCCCTTTCATCTAGCATTTCCTTAAAATGCTTAATTAATTGTTTAGGAATTGTTCCTTGCATGGAATTAGCCTTTAAAAAAGACAAAAAAAAAATAAAGAGTCAATATAAACATATATTAAAAAACAATGTACAAAATATAAAATTAGAAAATATTTATTGAACCTTCTAATCAAACATTAAAAACTCCAAACTATATATGTCATTCACATTTTTGATATTAGTAAACTCTTAAATGTGTAAAATACATTCTCTGATTCAAATATTATGACTTTCGTCGTTAACATCCGAGAAAAATGTATATAACATTGGTATCACTGTAATTAATGAACAACATTTTAAAAAATGTGTGGAAAAATTAAATACAATGTAAAAAATGAAATAAATTAACAAAATAAATAAATTAAGCATATAAATTGTTTTATATCACTTCATTTAATATTTCATGATACATAATATTTTTTGTATAATTTTCATATTCATGATTGATGACATCCTTTTTTATTTTAAAATCCTAATTTATGTATAAGAAGTAACTCTTGACAACGCTACATACAATTGACCATGAGAAATAACATAATCTTTCAAATATAGGCCAACCTGCTTTAAAGTTTGTCTTTGACTTTTATTCATTGTCATGCAATAACAAATTCGAATAGGAAATTGTCTTATTTTCAAAATAAATGGCCACTTTTTATCTTGATATGTTAGTACAATTCTAGGAACGAAAACTTTTTTTGCCCTTGTGAAAACCAATTATAACGACAACTTAAATGACCTCTATACCTAGCTATAAAATTATAAGTCTTGTTCCATTATATAGTCTCATACTTGGATTTATATTTCTCAGCAACGTTATTAGAATTTTTTATGAGTCGAAATTCATGTTGCGAGAACCCATGAAAATTCAAAAAATTTAAAAATTCAATAGGATATTCTTCACATTTATAAGATGTTTTACACATTGAATCAAAATTATAGTAAACTCTCTCTTCCTCATTAATAGATTTAAGAATTTTCATGTTTTTAACATCGACAAGTTCATTAGTAGGAGTTATAATTGCTCTTGCTGTTATATAATAAGAATCATTTTTTTTTTTGAAACAATAGTATATGTTTCATCTATTATTACTTGTATTGGATGTTCATAATGCTTAATAAGCAACTTATAAGGAATTTCAATAAAATTATCTTCTTCACTATAACCATCTATTTTTTTTCCTTAACTTGTCTCGTTACCAATAGACAATAACCACTCAAAATATTTAGGTAGCACATTTTTTTCACTTAATGAATCTTTAATCACTGATAAACACATATTTATTATTAATGTATAAACAATAAAAAAATTTCACAATTTAGATCATGTTATTGATGAATTTATAATGTCTTCCTTTCCAGCATTTAAAACAACCAGTAAATTTTGTCTAAAATTGCATCCTACCATAATAGTTTTACCCCCAAATGGATTATTTTGTGCATCACAATTAAAATTGGATAAAATATCTTTGAACATCCTATCTAATGCCTCAAAGTAATGTTTAAGGCACATGGGAGCTTTGTCTTATACAACTAAACATGTTTCTTCAATTAATCTAGCGAGTTGAGTTCCTTTTTTAATATCACACTTCAAATGTTCGTTAATATTTAAAGGTATTTTAAATCGAGAATGAGTGGTCCTTTCGCCCGATAGTAGTAATGATGCAATTCCAAATGAGGCAATAATTAAAATAATTTTACCTTTGGATTGCAAATATGATATAATAGTTTCATATAAATATGTTTTACCCATCCCTCCATATCCATGAACTAAAAATAGATGTCCATTTCCATTGAAGGCAGCACGAATCACATCATCGTAAATTTTTTGTTGCTTAATACTTCATGATTTTAACAAAGATGCATTTTTTTCTTCTATTACTTGAATGTCCTATTTTAATTTCACAAAAAATAACCTATTATTAATATCATCATCAAAATAATTGTTGGGTTAGGGAAGGTCAAAATTAGCTAAAGAAGAACAATTTTTATTGAAATTTTTTTCTAATTAAATTAAAACCTTATTTTTAAATAATGTTCAGAAATAATTGTATTTGAAATTCCAAGCGTGCTCGTTAATTCATGCAAAATGTCATCAATACAACTTTTCCAAAATATGTCAAAAAGGTTTTGAGGGTTATCAACCTCACAAAAAAGAATTTCAGAGTCAACAAATGACGCATTTGATAAGAAGTAGCATGTAAAGTTGTCTTTTCAAGTGCAACGATCCATTCTGTGCCATTGCCTAATAAACCATATGCATTACATGTAGATTGAAATGTTGGATGCAAAATACTAGCAACCATTCTAATATCTTCAAATTATTTAGGTCCGTTAATAATATTTAAATCCATTATCAAATAATATAATTCACCAGAGATTGAATGTATATATGTTATTCTCCTTATGCAATGACCTTGCTCTCGTCTAGTCCACATTTATTTTAGATTGCCAAACCCATTTAGTAGGAAATTCAAGATATATTAGTGTTCTAGCATATTCATGCATCATATTTGTGTTCATCCATTCAGTAAACATGGTTCGTGTATAAGTTAAATCATTTGTGATGTTTTCTAAATTATCATTTTGGTGAAATAGAATTTGGTTCATATTTTCTAAATGCTGTACTAAATTTTCAACAGCTGGTTCTCTATGATGTATGGAAAATTCATATAGATGCCAAACTGCTTCACATGGGGAAATGTATCGATAGTCTAAAGATTCTTTTATTTCATCAACATTATTGTCATAATTATTATTGGATTCAACTGCATCTTTTACGTAATTTTGAATGATAGCATGAATTATATTAGTTCCTTGCTATTGTATTCAAATAAGTATTGAGTCATCGTGGTTCAACAATAGTATTCAACACAAATATGACCCTCATATTTATAAATAAGGTCTCTATTATGCGGTATAATAAAATTATTATCGATCTTTAAATTATTTTTTAATGTATATTCACCATTATTTCTTTATCTATATATGACAAAACCATTTAAATCAATGTACGTTTTTGAAATATAATTTTTAGGAGAATACTTAAAAAACTTGTTATTTTTCATGTAAGGAGATAATAAGTTAACTATACCAAATTAAATAATGAAGTCTTATTCATTTTCGAGAGATAGGAGCTCAGTAAATATAATGGAATTAATATCTTGTGGAGTTTTTGGTTTGTTAATTTCGTCTAACCAAACTAAATAATGCACATGAGAAAATCCTCTTTTTTGAAATTCAATTGCGTATTCAAAACGCTCATTTTTTAACATCATCAATCAATTAAAGTAACTTAACTCTAAAGACACGACTAATAATGTCAAGTCGATCATCGAGTCTTAATATAATCAAGTATACACTGGATTCATGGCTATAATGGATTGCATGTCAATGTTACAAATAAGTTAAAATGACTATAGAATCTACAAATCATCATAGCATTATGATAATCTTCAATCACATAACGTGGACAACATGTATAGCTAGATGGCAGTATAAAAACATACTTACCCATATCACTAGAATTAGAAATGCCTATATGAAATGCATTTTTATACTTATATATATTTCAGACTTGAATGCTCTTTAATTACATATAATAAAATCAAGTCGTTCCTCTTCAACATACGAAAATGCATCAATAATATATTATTGAAATAATCTATCACCTCTTAAAAGAACAAAGGCTTATTCAATCTTTATTGAATTCTATATGCATAATACTCATAAATTGTAATAAATTTTCTTAAAAAATAATTTGAACGACCAACATATGCATATCCAATGTCAATTTTATAGCCATCTTGTCCATATGGGAAGAGAATTAGATAATACATGACCATAAGACTCTAATGTAAAACACTAATTCATTTTAGATGACTAGTCTTATACTCAATAATTATATCATGATTTTTATCATATACTCTAAAATCACAAATAATTAAACTTGTAACCTTAGAAGATGAAATATTTGTATATTGTAAAGTATCTTGAGTTCTCTTTCTAAGTAATTTTACTTTTTCATTAGCAAAATTAGTTTCTTTAAACCTATCTCAAACCATTCTAAATGATTTTGCAATCATGTTAACATCATTGAACATTTTCTTTGAAATGTTTAGAAAATTTGTTTTTATCACTTGACAATAAACCATTAAGAAATGATGGTGGGGCCTAAAGCAACAGGAGCTTAATACGACCTTTTTTGCAATAAAGGATGTATTTATTTTTATTACTTGAGGAAAATCTACTAGCCTTCGCACCTGTAAGCACCCAATTTCGGGATGGTCGAGTGTGGATGCAATAAAGGACTCCAATGATGAAATTTTTTTACAATTAGGTATGTGTATATTGATTTTTCTATCTCAAGGCTTAATTGTAACTTTTTAAGGACCTAATTGTAATGTTTTCTTTAGGGACCTAATTGAAAAAGTTTTAATTCTTTCAGGGGGTCTTTTTGTAATTGAAAAAGATTACCGATCAAAATTCCACAATTCTGATCGGAGATATACAATTCCAATAAGATTTGTATTGTTCCAATTGGTGGAGTTTTTATTTGATTTTTAAGAAAATACATTTATTTAATTTCTTATTGGTTAAAAAATAATATAAATAAATAAATTTTGATAAATACAATTATTCTATTTTACGTATTTTTTTCGTGTTTTGTTTTAGATTTGGATTACATTTTCAATTTTTTTTAAAATGGTTATTTATTAGGAGAAGGAGTTCATTTTATAAGGGGGAGATGCTACTTTAGGAAAAAAAAAAAAGGAGAGGCTACTGGAACAAAATTACATAAAAAAAGGAGTAAGAGCATAGAGCTTTTTAGGCAAACAAATTTTTTTTATACGTTGTTCTTAAGTTTCTTAAAGAATGTAGTTAAGCCTAAGAAACAAAAAAAATCAAGCTGCAGACCAATTAAAATGGTGAATCAATCAGACTTTGAGGGGGAAATCAATACTACATCACACCAAAACTCATCCCTTTTCTTTCTTATTTTCTTTTGTTTATTTCTATTCATTTTTTTATTATTTATTTTTCTTTATTCTTTGTTTTTTAATTCTAATTATTTTTGTTGTTGTTTTGTTTCTTTAATGATGATGATGGGAATGCTCTGAGCCATGGAGATATGATTGAACGAATAAAATACCCTTGAAGGTCCATGGAATGCCATGGATTTAATCATGATATGATTTTCATGTAAATTTTAGGGTTCTGGTTTTCTATTATTCTATATTTTTTTATTTATTTGGTTTATTGGGTTATGTATTTAATTAGTTTTTTTATTCTCTATACGTAAGAATTGTAATAGCCCTAATAATGGAAATAGTGAATATTTACTTTTCTATATTAAAATTAATTAGTAAATAAGTTCATTTAGTAAAACCTAAATTAAAATCAATGATGGCTTTAGTTAATTTAGGTTGTATGAAATGAAATTATGTTTTTTAGAAGAAACAATTTTCATTGCTTGTTTGATTGTTTTGGTTTTTTTTTTTATGTTTTTGGGCTTTTCCTTATTTTTTTTCCATTTTGGGCCCCAAGCCCATGATAGGTCCAACTCACTAATAAAATAGGCCTATAAAAATTGGTTCTTAGTTTAATTAACTTTAAAACTAATTTAAGCCCATTTAGGTTAATAGACTTAGGCCCACTTTAGTTTAATTAAAATTAACTTAGACTTAGCTCAACCCATTTAAAAAAAAATTTTTTAAAAAGAAATAGATTTAGGATTACCTTATTCAATTAAAAGTTAAATCGAATTAGGCCCATTAATTTATATCCATTTTCACTTAAAATTTGGTAGACTTAGCCTCATTTCTTTAGAATAAAAATAATGGACTTAGACTCATTAATTTAATTAAAATGTAGGCCCATCTTTTAGTTTTCATTTCATTTGTAAATAAAACGTGTGTATATAGCTCACCTAATTAAAACCAATGTAGTTTATATTGATTTAGGGATGCTGCCCTATATGAATGCATTTTTTATATACTCTTTCATGACTAATTGCCTTAGAATTAAATGGATGCTAAATTTGGGTTTATATGAAATTGTATGTAAATAGGGAACAATTTAGTAATTAATAAACTAATTCTAAATAAACACAAGACTAAAATAAGTTGGTATTTAGCATTCAGAATCCTCTAGTTGTGGTGCTAACTCTCTTTTAGAGAATTGAGTTACCGCCACCTTCGAATTGTTCTAATTATTACCCTGGGTGGCGACTCTTCATCTCCACGCTATATTTTTATGATATAGTAGTGTGTTCTCTAGAGCTCTAAGCTCAAACAGTGTTGTGATTGCTAAAATTTTGGATGTGCGCTAAACTCCACCGTCTACAGCACCTTAATACAAAGTTTCACAATGCAGACAATCATTATTTGGTGATCCTAAGATTTTTGCATATTAGTTCCTAAAAAGGTAAAATCAACTCAACAATTAAAATTAATTCACATAAATTATGTAAATATAGTTTAAGTTATATACGTTGCTTTTTATGAAGTCCACGAACAAAAGCAATTGGTTGTCAATCACTTAGTAGGTCTCTCATGTGAGGAAAAATAATAGATCACTTCCTTTTATTGGATAGTATTTGGCAATCATTTTCATCATTAGAGCCTTTTTTTTGTTCCATGTGTTAATTAGCAATATAAAAAGAAAAAAACATAAATGAAATAAGGAATTTTCTAAAATTATTAATAAATATACTTGTCACATGAATATCAATTAAATCTTCAAAGGCGCTTAAAGAAGATTTAGCAAAATTGACACTTTGGATAGGGGAATCACTATAAGTTAAGAAACTTCCCCTTTTACAAATATTTAACTGTAAAAGGGAAAAAATGAAATGCTTGAGTTTAATTTTTTAAAAGACAGTTGCATGTTTTATATTTGAGTGAGTTTTTTACATGATGTTCAACATTTAGGGAAAAAATATAAATTTAACATTTGGTACCTTTGCTATACTCCTCGATATCAATAAACACATCAAATAGTTTGGAAGTACTCAAGAAGAAATTATCATAATCAGACATTATTTTTCACACAGCTAGTGAGGGGAGGGGAAAAAAATCAATGCAAGTATATAAAAGACAATTAAAAAAAGTACAAAACATAACAATAGGCAAAAAATATATAATACAATAAATAGGTGATGTTTGTGCACTAGTCCAATTAAGCAATGAAAAAGAATTAGGAGAAATAATGACCTCTTGAAAAAAAGTTGACGAAGATGAAATTAAAAAATCAAAGAAATGCTGACAATTTGTATGTCTATATACAGAATAAAAGTGCAAGAGCTTAACCAAACATTGCATTTTTTTTTCATTATAAAATAAAGAAATATGATTTGCTTTTTCTTAATTTTGCAAGAAGAGATGCTTAATCAAGTTTTTTTTAATTCAAAATTAATTAAAATATAATTGATAGTTAAAATAAAATTGGTAGGTAAAATATATTGCTAAAATTTGAACATGTTAATAGAAATAAATAAAGCACATTTTATAAAAGTATTGATAAAATTAAATTTTTAGCTACAGCTTATATAAAAGAAAGTCTGGACTTAGATAGTTCTTTTTTTAATATTTTGCATGGTCATTGCTTTTTTTTTTTAAACACTTGATAGAAAGCAACATTTCATATGGTCTAAATCCATTTTAAAAAAGATAGCATCGAAATCTATAAGTTAATGGTCCAAGAAAATGCTAGAGAAATAGTCTCTTTCTTTTAAAAGATGTGAAAATTATATGTTGCTAATCAGCCACTTCTAAATAAAATTTTTAAAAAACTATTTTTTTAAAGAACAATAAAGGCAAGTTTTAGTTAAAAAATCATCAATCATTAATTTTTAAAACCAGTTTTTATTTGGAGCCCAATTTTCCTTACATGGTCATTTATAATTAAACAACCTAGATTTTTATTTTATGCATTTTTTTCCCATAGCCCAATAAGCAATGTCTTTTTTTAAAAAAAAAAAAAAACCCTTATTGAAAATGGCCCAATTCTGATATATTGCAACCTTTTTCATCTAAAAAATTGGGGTAATTTTAAGTCCACAAATTATGAATTATAAGCCAATAACTCATTAAAATGCTAAACACAAATTAACACATATGAGGAACACTTTTTAAGAGGCCTAGAGGGTTTTGTTTTCCAACATCAACACATAGCATAAAATAATTAAAATTATTGTATCTATGTGACTTCTCTAAAATCAAAGAGCAAAAGAAAGTCATTGGTTTTTTTTTAAGGAAATAAACATAAGAAACAATTAAAGAATGCAGAGGAGGACAAATCTTTTTTTATGTTTCATGAAGGGCAAGTTCTGTTGCACAAACATTGGCAGTCATGCATTTATAGATTTGCAGAATTGGAAACATAAAAGAAAAATTGTTAGAAAAGGGGATATTGAGTCACTAAATTAAAACATAACATGAATTTCACTATAGGACACAAATGCAACGAGTGAATAACATAACAGCAAAATAATAAGCTAAGAATTAATTCCAAAACAATGCACATCAGAAAGAAAAGAAAAAAAATTCAACATAATCTAACCCAAAAATGAAAGCAAAAATGGAGGTTCAAATGAATGTTAAGGGGAAAAAATGAAATCAACATTTTAAAATATCAAAAGCAAATTTATCATCGACATTTTTTAGAAAGAAGATATTGCAATCATATGACATGGGCAAAGTGTAACACAAATGCAATAGGTGAATACCACAATAACAAAGTAACAAGCCAATAATTAATTCCAAAATAATGCACATCACAGAGGAAGAAGAAAAATTTTTTGTATCACCTAACCAAAAAATGAAAACAAAAATGAAGGTTGAATTGAATGTTAAGGGGAACAATGAAGTTAACATTTAAAAATAGGAAAAATAAATTTTTGACTCACATTTTTTAAAAGAGCGTATTGCAATCATAGGACACTTGTAAATTGTAATTTAATCATACTCAAGCTAGTTTAAAAACTAATTCAAAATTTCAGACATAATTTACAAATTCCAAGCATCAAACAGGAAATTAAGGAAGGCCAAATAAAAGGAGAAGTAAGTAAATTAGAATTATAGAAATCAACAACAACTATTGAGTTCATGCATAGACATATGAGAAACCAACTCCTATAAACCATAGATAAAACTAATGATAAAACATCTATGCAACAATTTAAGGAAACCAATTACACCATTTTAAAAAATCACCTTATTTGATTGAGAAATAGTTGGAAACATGTTATATGGCCAATAAAATGTAATATCTTGACACGATTCAAGTGGGCTAAAAATGACTTAGGCACAGGCTATTGCACTGCACCCATAGTGACAGCGAGATAATTTAAAAGGGAAATAAAAAATCACTAAAGATAGGGCAACAAAATGCAAAGTTAAATGGCCAACTTATTGCATTTCAAACACAGGTGCAAACAAATAATTAAAAAAGAAAAAAGATTACCAAGTTGAGGGTAAGAAACACCATATCCAGAGAAATCATGCAATTGGAGAAATAGAAAAGGCAGAAAAGACTATAAAACAAAATGAAGACAATTAAAGTTGACCTAATACAAAGACATAACAAAAAAAAAGGTTGTGCATTGCACTAGATCTCTCCATAATTAGGTGAAGTTATAGCTTCATGAATATGTGATTTCGAGAGGAAAAAAAAAGGCAGTGGTGCTAAGAACGAGGTGGATCGGTGATAGAATTAACACAATCTCGCAAATTGAGAGGGAATGATGACATGAATAAAGTGAGTTCCTTTTTAAAAAAAAGATAACTGATGCTAAGAACATGGCGAAATGGTAAAAAGAATAATGCAATCTTGCATAATGGGAGCAAACGAAAGAAAGAATTAGAGGAAAAAAGGAAATTAATCGATGCTAAAAGCATAATGGATCAGTGATGAGAAGGACACAATCTTGCATTATAAGAGCAAATGGAATTGGAGGAGAAAGATACGAGAAAATATCGAGAAGAAAGAGAATCATGAAAGGATGAAGGAGGAGGCTATGAGGGTAAAAAGAAAAAGAAAGAGATGTTGTTTAGGGTTAGGGCATAGAATAAGAGAGGGGTGAAATGACAATAATCTTGGGCATGACAGAACCAAAATACACAGCATGAGAGGCAATAACGTCATTTGTGTAAAATGACACTATTTCTTCTAAGGCTGACTCTTGCAAATGAAGAAAAATTTGATAAATCATATGGCTAAATAAAGGTGGCATCATTAAAATTAAGATGAAATCGAAGGTTGATTTATTCACTGCTGATGACTAGTGTGAATTTAGAACCCAATTTTATATCTTTTAATAGATTTTCAATTTTTTAATAATTTTCTATTTTCACTCTAGTTGTTTGGTTTTTAAATAACCATAAACTTTCAACTAATTTAATGACTATGTCACATCGTGTCACCTCTCCTATTAATTAAAAAATTATATTAATGCTCTTGAACAATTGTTCAATTGGACAATGAATAATTAAAAATTATATTAACAATAAAGAGTTCAGGTGATTTACGAGATTTTCTCCCACAAAAACTTTGATGCTTAAGTTAGATTACTATGTAAGGAATAATATAATGGCTAAGAAAAGAATAATCTGAATTGAAAGGAATAAAGAGTATTTATATGGCACTTTACCTTATTGAAATAAGAAATCCTTACCCAAATAGGAGTCCTTTATTCTTCCTAAATGAAATGCCTTCTTCCAGTATAGGATTTTGAGTCCCATTTAGGCTTTAAGGTATTGGGCTTCTTATCCTTAGGCATGATTTCATGGTTTGGGGTATCCAGAATCCCCTTGAGTATTACTCAAATAGTTAGGTCTGACTATCTTTCCACATCCATTCGCATATGCTTATAATATTGTCTTTAAACATGAGTGAGTGTTGCTGAGACTTGATCATCGAGCACATATAACTGTTATTAAAATCTGATTATCTTTAAGCATGAATAATTGCTGTTGAAACTTGATCTTTGAGCACGTATGAGTGCTATTAATATATGAATGTCTTCGAGCATGAATTTGTGTTGTTAGACTTAATCTTCAAGCATGTATGAGTGTTGTTAAGATCTGACTATATTCGAGCATGGATGGGTGCTGTTGAGACTTTATCTTCAATCACATATTAGTGTTATTGAGATCTAATCAAGTACGTATAGATTGTTGGTGATATTTGAGCTAAACATGTATAGCATGATGGCTTGTCAAGTACACATAGTACTAGTATATTTTGAGCCAAGTATGCATATAATATTGATGATTTTAGACTGAGCACATGTAGAGTGTTGGTAATGATTTAAGCACCCTAAGTGTCAATGAGAACTATACCGAACACTGGCCAAGCATAAGCACATCCTAAATCTTAGCACTAGTTCTTGTATTAATGCCAAGCACAAGGGAAGTATTGGATAATTTTCAAGCATGTTGAGTATTGTAGGTTATCTGCTTGAATGTAATTGGATTGATTTGAGCATGAGTGAGTGAAGTCAGGCTTAAAAGCCTTTGATATATACCAATATAATTGGCTTATATACTAAATTAAATATCATTTCCTAATTAATTAACATGAATAAAAAGTTATACTTGCTGATGTAACTCGACATGGGGCTCGTTGCCTTCTGATAGCTCTATAACTATAATCTCCCGGTACTATCTTATTGTGTCAGATGTTAAGTTTGAAGAGCAAGATCAGTGAAGTCACTTAGATGAAAACCATTAAGCAATCAATTGTTTAGGTTATAACCAATCAGGCTTGACCTATAAAAGAGTAGTTAATAGAGAAATAGAGGCAAAAAAGGCCTCGAGATTTAAAGGAGGGGTACAAGGATCCCTTCGTTGGTTGCCAAATTTTGATTAAGCATCCCTAGATGCCTGAAAGCCCTTACTTTAAGGCTTAGATTGAGAAAAAAGTGGATTACCCCACTATCTTCAACCATAAGGTCTAGAACTATATCTTGGAGGTCCTGAGGCTAATGAAAGATATGGCTAAATGGGAGAATGAAGACTTGGAAAATGTTCATGGACAAATAGTCCTCAACCTAATAGAGATACTTATTTTTACTCTGCTTTCATCTTATATATACGAAGTCTCTTTATCCTTACCACTCCTTTATAAAATCTATTCAAGAGTCCTCCATCTTAAGGATTTCCACTACATAATGAAGAGTGATTATAATTTTTAAGAGGAGAAGTTTAATATGATCTCCATTGAGTACGAGGTAAAGATGGAAAAAGGCTCAGGATCTTCTTAAGTTGGCTGAAAATGAATAGGCAACTCCTCTTTCAGATCTTGAGAAAGAGAAATAAAAGAATA
Organism: Mallotus nudiflorus; assembly: GCA_947683625.1. Classification (NCBI taxonomy): domain Eukaryota; kingdom Viridiplantae; phylum Streptophyta; class Magnoliopsida; order Malpighiales; family Euphorbiaceae; genus Mallotus; species Mallotus nudiflorus. Next base: position 4,423,643 of record CANTUR010000049.1, on the reverse strand, counting down.
AGGATCTTCATAACTCTTTTAGTCAGCTCAAAAAGAGAGTTGAAGAGTTGGACTAACAGTTTCCCAAGAAGAAGGAGTGATTGCCTATGGAGAAAGAAGGTTAGGCTAAGGATGTTAAGATTTTTCAAGGACTAATAATGGAATTCCTCTAAGCTTTTAAGTTTAAGCACTGGAGAATTTTATCTCAATAATACAAAGGTTTGGATTTCTCTTAGTTAGAAAAGATCACCAATAAGAGGTTAGTGGAGATTGCTAAAGAGCAGCCACTACTCAATTCGAGCATTTTAATGCAACTGAGGAAGGCACTTCTAAGGCCCAAGTATCTTCTTACAATCATCATTCAAGCTTCTTGCAATCTTTTTAGCTTAGTTTTAACTTATAATCACTTATACTTTTTGTACTTATATTTTATCAATAAAAATATTGATGTTTAGAATTAATCTAGAATTAATATCTTTCATTTATTAATAACTAGAACTATATATGGTACATTATATGGTGTCAATAACCCTGACAGGCTGATAAAGTGTGAGGAATTAACCGTAGTTTTGAACAAATATATTGAAATGGAAGAACACCCAGAGGCTTGGTGAAAATGTTTTCAAGCTAATCTTTATAAGAAATAAAATAAATTTGAATTGCATCTTTTATAACTTGCTCATGAACAAAATGAAAGTCTAGCTCTATATGTTTAGTTCAAGCATTGAACACTGGGTTTGCTAACATGTAAATTGCACCAATATTATCACACCATAAGATTGGTTTAAAGGAGAAAAGATACCAATTTAATGTAATAAGGATTGTATCCATAATAGCTCAGTTGTTGTATTGGCTAAATTCTTGTTCTCACTTTCAGATGATGATCTTGCAACAATAGTTTGTTTCTTTGCACTCCATAATACTAGTGATGTCACTAAATAAATAACATATCCACTAGTTGAGCATCTATAATTTGGATAACACCCTAATCACTATTTAAGAAATACTGTAAATGACACTTGCTTAAAGCTACAAAGAAAAGTGAATGACTTTTGGTGTTATTGATGTAGCGAAGTAAACATTTCACACTAGCCCAATGAACTTTAGTTAGAGAATGCATAAACTGACATAATCGGTTGACCATGAATGCAATGTCTGAGTGAGTGAAGGTGGCATATTGAAGAGCTCCAACTATATGATGATAGAATTCAGGTTTATCAAAAGGTTTTCTAGTTGTGCAATATAAAGAAGTAGTACTAATGGACATGGCATGGGGCAAACTTTGGTAGCATATAAACTAGTCTTATTCAAGAGATCTTGAAGATAGTTTTCTTAACTAATGTATATACCAATTATTGTTTGAGTAACATGGATCCCAAGAAAATATTTCAAAGTTCTCAATTTGTGTAGAAAAGCATCGATCAAATGCTTAGAAGACCCGATGACAATGATGTCATCTACATAAATAAGTAGTAAAATTAAAGCATCTTTTAGTCAATAAAAAATAATTAAGAGTTAGCTTTTGAAGAAATAAAACTGAGAGTATGGAGAAATGAGCTAAGATGATGAAACCACACTTATGGGGCTTATTTTAAGCCATAAAGTAATCTTTGAAGTAAACAAACATGATTTGGTTTGGTGGGATCAATAAATCCTTTGGGTTATTTCATGAAAACTATTTCTATAAGCTCACAATGAAAATACCTATTTCAAATATCCAGTTGTTGCAATTCCTAATTATTAATAGTAGTAAGAGAGATTATTGTGTGGATGGTTATGGCTTTAACAACGAGATTGAAAGTGTCTCCGTAGTTATCTCCACATTGCTAGTTATACCCTTTGGCAACAAGTCTCACTTTAAAGTGAGAAATTGAATTATCAAGATTTCTTGTAATAGAGTACACCCAATTTTTACCAACAATGTTATGACTTGAAGGATGTAGAATAAGTTTCCATGTATTATTGTCCATAAGTGCTTTGAATTCAATGGCCATTGCATCACACCAGACTTGCAACTTGCTTACTTGAGTGAATGAGTTTGGTTCGATTTAAGGGGATGAAGAAGAAGGTTTAGGACATGATAAGTTAGCAATATGATGTTGTATAGTAGTGGGGCAAAGTTGCATTGATGTGTGCAAATTGGTGTAGTAGGAGGGAGATAAGAGCTAGAAGTGGCTTGGTTAGGATAAGTAGTAAGGTCAACAACTAGCTGGAATCCTAATTTAGACGAAGAATCAAAATTGGAGGTGTAAGATGATGTTGATGATATAGAGCATATTAGTTGGAGTGATTGAAAATTAGGACAAGAGGTAGGAGATAAGGGAGAAGGTGGAGGGGAAGGAGATAGAGAAGAGGTTGCCGATATACTTAAGGACTGTGGAGAGACATGACTTGTAATTAGTTGGAAGTAAGAAGGTGAATTCGGTTGGGTAGCCAACTAAGTAAGTGGTTATGTTTGACATGGAAACAAGTTCTTATTGAACTTAATATTTCTTACAATATAGAAATGAGAATTGAATAAATTATAACAACAGTGAACATGATGAGAAGTGGATGGGCCAATATAAAGACATAGAGTTATGCAAAATTGGAATTTATGTGAGTTATATAGGCATAATAATGGATAAGCAATGCACCTGAAAACCTTTAGATTTTTTTAATTTGGAGAATGACCATATAAAACAAAATATGAGGAGTGATTGTAAAGAATTGGAGTGGGCATACCATTGATTAGAGAAATAATATCAAAGGCATAAGGCTAGAATTTTAAAGGGACATAACCATGGGAAAGTAATGTTAACACAATATCAACTACTTATCAGATCTTTCTTTCAGCTAGATCGTTCTTTTCATGATTATATGGACATGATATTCTATGAACAATGCAAGCAGAGTTGAAAATTTTGTTTAGATATTGGTACATGCTTCCCTAATTAGAGTAGAAGGCTTTAATATTAGTGTTAAATTGCTTGGAAATATAATTATTAAAATTGAGAAACATATCATAGATAGCATGTTTATTTTTTAAGAAAAATATCCATGTAAATCTTATGAAATCATTAATAAAATTAACAAAATACTTATAAACCATATTTGATAGTATGGGGGAAGGTCCCTAAACACTAGAATGGATAATTTTAAAAAGAGAAATAGTAGTATATGCTACTGAAGCAAAAGGAAGTTTCATTAATTTCCCTAAAAGATATGATTAACAAGGAGAAGAAGATGCTGGAAATATGGTAAGCTGAGTAGATTTTGAAATTTAATTGATTGTGAAATGGTGGGGATGTCCAAGGTAAGAGTACCAAAGTGCATAAGAATCTAGTATAAAAGTTGCCATAAAAGTTAAATGTGATGGAGATGGAAACTGATACAAGCCATGTCTAGTTATACCTCTCAACAGCTCTTGTCTTGTGTTCTAGTTCTGTAATTGCCCTAAAGGGTGGGGAGTGAATAGGGCTTTTGAATAATTAAAAGAAAATTAAGAAACTTAAGCAAGGATTGAGAAGAGGTTAAAAGAATGGAAGATCAAACACAAGTGTTTAAGGAGTTCGATTCATAATTAAATTTATGTCTCCACCTAACTTATCCCCAAGTTAGGATTTTAAATCATCATAATCTATTCACTAAATTCATTTTACAAGATTGAGTTTTAGGCTCAACTCTAACCTTATAATTAAGATTTTAAGGAACACTCTTCAACCCTATTCCCAAGTGTTTTCAATAGGCAAACACTTCAACCTTTCACATAAGAATAAGACCTCACTTCCTTTTTCTAAAATCCAAAAAAATAGAAAAAGAAAAGTCTCTAGTCTAACACATAACCAACTCTCAAAAGAGTTAAATGAACACAAGAAGATTAGGTGAGAATTGTAATGCTCAATCAATGCTAAGGAGAAAGAAATTTAATAGCCAAAGTGTGTAACTAGTAAGTGGGTCTCCAGATCTTGTTTTTATATTTAAGCATAAAAAATATGGTTCTTCGAGCCATTAATTTCTTCCCTAAGTTCTTCTCTTCACCATTTAATGTTTTTTAGCTTTTTACAAATGAACTACCTCTCACGATCATAAGGGCAATCTTCAGGTTATGAGAGTTAAATAATTTGATTGTTGAAGTCTAAAATAGCCATTTAGGCTTGTCATGGTGGCCTCATAAGTGGCTCACAATTGTGAGCATCGCTCATGAGCAGCGCAAAGTGTTGAACATTGAAGAGGGTTGCAAACTGTTCTTTTAAGGTGCTGCTCGTGAACCTCCTCACAAGCTGGAGGGTGGCTCGTAAGGACTTTGCATAGACTTTTACTTTTCATGAAAAAAATATATGAATACTCTTTAAAGATAATTTTATATAGCTTTATACTTGAATAAATAATTTGATATTTGAATGAAAACCTAAACACTTAAGCAAAGTCATTAGAACTTCAAATTGCTTGTCAAAGTTAAAATTAAGGGGTTGATCATTCAAATGGTCAATAGGTTATTAATGAAAATAAAAGAAGGCCAAAATTCAAAATAATAATTATTGTCAAGGCAAAATTTTTTCACATAAAGCAAAGGTTTTGATATTTTTGGAATATGAAAAGTGTTAGACAAAAAAAGGCTTTGAGATGGAGTATTTAAATATAATGTATGAGTGTGTAAGATATTCAATCATTTACCATCACTAAGAAATAATTGATTATTGTTGCCATATTACTGAGGAAGATGTAGAGAATTAAGATCAAAGGTAATGTATGTGGTGGCCCTAGTGTCAATAATCCTAGGTTGAAAAAACTGCCTTGAAATTAACCAGTAAAGGATAAAGATGGAGCTACATAAGGTCAAATAATATAAGACTCAAAGAGTGGTGATAGCTAATGTTTGCTTAAGGTGAAGCCTGAAAAAAATTGTTGTTGATATATTCATTGATAATGACATTTCATTGATAATCACATCAATAAAAGATGGCAGCGTGATTGGTCAAGCTACAAATTTGGTATAGAGTTGTAAAACCTCTCCTGCCTCAATTCTACTAAGGAGGTTGAGAATTTAAAGAGTAACGATGTGGTTATACTTTGAGTGAAAAGGATGGAGAGGATGGAAAAGTAGGTGTTGGCAATAAGGGAGGTTTCTAAGCAATATGTGCAGTGTATTTAGGATTACTTTTAAATAAATTTCACGGGATACAAGTTGACTATGCAACTCATTGAAGCTTACAGGTTCAAGTCACATATTAAGAGAGGTGATAATACCCTAAAATTCAAGATCAATATTATGAAAAATAATTGTGTTAAATTATAAGGAAGACATACTACAACCTGCACCTACTAGTTCATCTGCTATTGACTTTTCTTTTTCAAGATATTCAGTGACATACATGTTATGTTTCTTTAATTCCCATAATTCAATGTGCAATTAAAGTTGTCTAGTTTGAGAGATTGCTTCAGAGGTATTTGTGAGAGCGGTCCAAGCAACTTAAGAAGATGGAACTCCAACAACATATGGGAAAATCTCTTCAGCAAGCGAAGATAAAATCGAGGACAAAAGCATTTAATCCTTCTTGAACTTGGTTTGAAAGTTAGGGTTTGGTACAAATAGAATAAGGAGTATCATTATTCATAATTGTTGGTAATGGAGGTGGTTTTGTGCCATCTATATAACCCACGATATCTTGTGAGTGCAAGAGAGGAACAAGTTGTGTTTTCCATGCTAAGTAATTTCTTAATGTTAACTCTGTTGAACACTTGCATGATCAAATAATAATCCATACTCATTTTGACTTTAACAAACATTTTTAAATCACTAATGATCTTCTTTTAAATATGATTATACCAAATTACACTCATTGAAAGCAAAAAAAATTAACCAAGCCTTGGAACATGTTTAAGAACATTTAAAACATAATTAAAGCCTTTAAGGACCCTTAAAAATGTCTTATAAAGGATAGGAATTGAACCGAGTCGAAATGAGTGCGATCGGAGGCAAACAAACAAGTTTTAGTGAGGATAGTCTACGCTCACAGTCTAACCTATGCTCACAGTCCACGCTCACGATCCATGTCTAACCATGAGCATCCATGAGCAAAGTGGCTAATATGCTCACGGTTTATGCTCATGACCATAACCCGACCATGAGTGTAGCCAATAGACACTTTTGTAAGTAATGGTCATATTTTTCAATGCTCACAACCCCGAGCCTATGCTCACGACCACAAGCTTATGCTCAAGACCATGAGCATCTGAATTCCTGTCAAAGCTAAAAAAACATTAAATGAAGAAGAAAGAGGTTGAGGATGGATTTAATGGCTTCAAACAGCTATTTTTCACTCTCCAACTATAAAATTAAAGACATAGAACTTCATTTAAGAAGTTACACAAGTTGGTTGAGCAATTAATCTCTTTGAACAATTTCTCCTTACTTAAAATTCTCAATTATTTTGAGTATTGGTTGTGTGCTATGTTAGCTCTCTTATTTATCTTTTTTCTTGGTTTGAAAAATGGAAGTGAGGAGTTAATGCTAGTGATTTAGGTTCAAGTGTAAGCCTCAAAATACTTGTGATTGATTATTGGTTAGAGCTTAGCCTTCAAAAGCTCATTGTGTTGCAAAGGTTAGAGTTAAGCTACAAAACTCTTGTAAACTCAATCTAGATCAATAAGATTGGAGTGGATATTAAAAATTCTAATTTGGGGATAAGTTAGGTGGAGACATAAATTCAAATTTTGAATTGAACTCCTTAAATCTTGTGTTGTTGAGTTCTTCTTTTGTCATCTCATCTATACTCTCATTTAATTTTTTATTAAGCTTTAATTTTCTTTTAAATTCTAATTTGCCCTATTCACCCCCCTCTAGGGCCTATTTCAATTGGTATCAGAGCTAAACTTCTTAGTACTTAATTGTAAGAAGGTTAGATCATGGGTAGTGAGGGTATGAACTTTTCTTCTTTAAGACCCTTTTTTTTATAAGTGTGATTATCCCCATTGGAAGTTCAAAATGGAGCTATATCTTGATAATGATCCAATTAGACTATAGGAAGTAGCTCTTGATGGTTAGGAGCCTCCTAAAGCCATACTAGAAAATATGGAAATCCTCATTGATAGAATTCAATGGACATAAGAGTAAAGGGAGGCAAATTACAATAACAAGAAGGCAATGACAATCTTACTTGCTTCCATGTCTAGGGAAGAATGAGGGAAAGCTCAACATTGCTTATCCACTAAAGAAATTTAGGAGACTCTTGAGATTCATTTTGAAGGCAACATTCAAGTGATAAATAAAAAGGTTCAATTGCATGTATATGAATATGAGCTCTTCAAGATGAAGCCTCAAGAATCCATCACTGAATTGACAAATAGACTCAATGCCCTCCTTACTACTTTGAGAAAGCTTGGCAAACACTATTTTAAGGAGGAAATCAACACAAAGATTCTTAGAATCCTTCTTAAAAAGGATTAAGAATCTAGAGTGACTTCTATTAAAAAAGCTCATGACTTGTCAAAGCTTTCAATTGACATCCTTATTGGCAAGCTTTTAACACATAAGCTCACATTGAAGCAAAAGGAAGATAAGAAGGAGGAAAAAAAAAGAAAAGAAGAAAAACATTACTCTGAAAGCCTCACAAGATGAAAGTGAAGAGGAGAGTCTTGAAGACTCTAATGATGAAGATGGTGACATTACAATACTTATAAGGAACTTTAAGAAATTCTTGAGAAAGAAGAATTTCTCAAGAACTAGAGACTTCAATAAGAAGTATAAAGGAAAGAAGAACAAAAAGGTTACTTGCTATGAATGCAAGAAATCGGGCCACATTAGAAGTGAGTGTCCTAAGCTTAAATTCAAGAACAGGGGAGCAAAGGACAAGAAGAAGGCTTTTAAAGCTTCATGGGATGACTCCTATGAATTAGAAAAGGAAGAGGAGCAATAAGAAGTGGCCAACTTTTGTTTTATAGCTCTTGAAGACAAAAATGAGGTACAATCTACTTCTCATTCTTATTGTGATGATTGTGATGATAGTGATGATGATGAGAGCTCTATTATGAGCAAACTTATGCTTAATGTAAAAGCTTGCTCTCTAAGAAGAAGCTTTACAAGCATGAGTTATCTAGCTTGACCATAGAATTTGAAAACTTGAAAAATAATTTCTCTAAACTTTTTGAATCAAATGAAAAACTTACTAATGACTTGAAATCTTCAAATTCCTTAAAGGACCAACTTAAGAAAGCTAATGATGAAAATCTTATACTTTCTAAAGAGGTCGTAGAGTTGAAAAATTCCATATCTAAATTCAAGATAAGAAAGGAGACTTTAGATAGTTTACTCAATTCTCAAAAATATCATAGATATACTTATGGAATTGGATATAAAAATGGAATGTCTTCCTCATCATCATCTCATATTAACTTTATTAAAGCCTCATGTGATTCTACCCCCTCCACTTCCAAATCTCTTGAGACTCAAGCTTTCAAAGCTAAAAAGTCTTATGTGTTAAATGGAAAAGGAAAGTCTCACATGACTCAACCTTCCTTAACACAAAGGGCTAAGGTTCAAACTAAGAAGCCACAACGTAGACATGCTTATATGTACACTAGATACAACACTCTTAAGCATGCTACACAATCACCATACAATAGACCATGTAATTATCAATGCATGTCTCACACTCCTCCTTTGACACAAAGAAACATTAGGAAACCCACACAACCATAAAAAAAGGCATGTCTCATACACTAAGAAATCATATGCATCTAGAATAAATAGATTTGCTGATGTTGAATGTTTTTATTGCATGACCAAAGGTCACACTAGCAATATACTCTTCTATAGAAGACTACACTTGCAATTTCTTCCTTTGGACGACTTTAAGACTAACCAACCTAGACCAACAAAGGTTTGGGTTCAAAAGAATGTAAGAATTATATTATGTAGGTGTGCTTGAAGTCCACAAGAACAAAAAGCAAGTGGTATCTTGATAGTGGATATTCAAAACACATGACGGGAGATAAGGAGCAATTCAACAAGCTTGATGCTAAAGATGAAGGTTATGCCACTTTTCGGGATAATGCCAAAGGAAAAATTATAGGCATTGGAGAAATTGGTAACCCTCAATTCTTATATATTCACCATGTATTGCTTGTTGATAGTCTTAAGCATAACTATAAAAGCCCAATTTCGGGATAATAAAATATGAATGCGACAAGGGACTCCAATGATAAAAATATTATAAGTAGGCTTCAATGCTTGAAATTTGAAACCTAAAAAATTTGAGTACATTTTCAGAAAGAGTTTCAATGGTTTTTTAAGGACTTAATTGTAATACTTATTAAGACCAAATTGAAAATTTTAATTTCTTTCAAGGGTCTTTTTGTAATTAAAAATTAAAAAAATTATAATTATAGAATTCCAATTGAAATTCTGTAATACTGGTCAAAATTATGTGTTTTTCATTTGCTTTTTTTGTATTTTTACAGAAAATAAAATAATTTTTCTTGAGTTTTGATTGGCTAAAAATTTTTTCTTAAATTTATTTTTAGGATTTATCTAATTTTTCAAGAAATAAAGTCCTTTTAAAATTGGAACTCTTCAGTACATAGGACCTAGGGTTTTTTGGTTTTTCCCTATAAAAAAAGAGTTTAAGTTCCTGAAAAGGGGACTCAATTCTCAATCCTCAGCACTTTTTTCTGCAATTTTGGCTCTCTTCTTCCTAAGGATCTCTAGACTTTTCTTTGGCAGTACACAAATTCTTTGTGATTTATTCGTAGGAGATTTTTTAAAAGAAGAATAACAAATTTTGAAGGCCTACTAAAAAAAAACGGTGATCTCACCAGTCTGATGAACAATTTATTTCAGCATCCATAAAGCGTTATCTTCTTCTACTTTCTTTTATTCTTCTTCTTTTATTATTTTGGATTTTATTGAATTTCAATTTAATTTAATTTTTATTATAATTTTATTTGCTAATCATTTTTTTATCCTTTTATGATGTTGATTATAGAGGGATTATATGATAATCATACTTGGAGAACCAAATCCATAGAGGTCCATGGAATACCATGGATGGAACCTTGTAGCTAGATGTAGTCTCTATGTTTTTTTTCTTTAATTATCCTATTTTTATTTATTTCTGGGATTGTATTAATTCATCTTCTTTTTTATTATTCTCAATAGTTGATTGTAATAGCCCCAATAGTGGGAATAATAAAATTTGGTGTGTGTGCTTGTGTGTTTTATTTTAATTAATTGGTTAGTAAAATTAGGGTTTCAATTGGGTAATTTATTAAAATTAATGGTTATAGAGATAATTAGGGTTTGTTAAATTAAAATTAAATTAGATTTAAGTAGATAGAATTAAGGTTGCTTGTTAATTATTTTATTTATTTTATTTGTTTAGAGTCACTTTAATTAAATTAGGGTTTTTAGAAGAAATAAGTTTGATTAATTATTTGATCTTTATTTGATTGTTTTTTATATTATTACTTGTTTGTTTATGTTTATGTGTTTTGAGCCTTAAACCCATATTAGACTCTAACCCATTTAAATAAATTTAGGTTTTTTATGTTTAATAAAAATGCATATTTAGGCCCATAATTAATTAAATTTAGGGTAGAGATAACTTAGGCCCTTTAAGTTAATTAGACATAAGCCCACCTAATTTAATTAATTTAGACTTAGCCCATTTAATTAAAGCCCTTCTCCATAATTTGTAGATTTAAGATCACCTTAGAATTAAAAATATGTAGAATTAGGTCCACTAATTTAAATATTTCATAATTTGTAGATTTAAGCCCATCCTTTTGAGTTAAATAAATAGACTTAGGTTCACTTAATTAAAATTGAATAAGAATTAGGCCCATGAGTCTTTAGGCTCACTTGTAAATTAAAACATATAGATTTAGCCCATTTAATTAAAATTAATCTAGATTAGACTAACTTAGGAATTGTGAATTTAAATAAATACACTATTTATATTTATTTTTCATGACTAGTTGGCCTGGAGTTGATTGTTTTAATAAGAGTTTTATATGAAATTGCATGTAAATAGAGGGTAAGATAGTAATTCATAAAGTAATTCTAAAAGAACACGAGACTGAAAAAAATTGGTATTCCATATCCAGAATCTCCTAGTTATGGTGCTAACTTTCTTTTAGAGAATCGAGTACCACCTTTTTTATTTGTCTTATTTATTACCTTGGGTGGTGACTTCTAATCTCCACGCCATATCTTTATAACAGTGGTTAGTGTGTTCTCTAGAGCCCTGATCTCAAACAGTGTCATGGTTGCTAAGATCTTAGGCGTGCACTAAACCCTGCCATCTACATTAACTTACTTAGAATTAGTTAATTATATGACATGGGAAATAAAGTCACTTTTTATCCTAGAAATTGGTTTGTTAATAACTTAGATGATGATAAAGTAATTTTTAATGGTGAAAGGGTTAACAATGTCCGTGTTATTAACTTGAACAAAGTTGATAACAAATACATTAAATGCTTAATATTTATTTCTCATAACATATGGACTTGGCATAGAAGATTAGAACATGCAAATTTTGAGCTCTTGGGTGATCTTAGTAGACATGAACTTATGGTTGGATTACCCAAACTCAAGTTCACTAAGGATAAGCCTTATGATGCTTGTCAACAGGGAAAACAATCAAAATCTTCCTTTAAGCTCAAAAATGTAGTGTCCACTTCTAGGCCTCTTGAACTTATTCACATGGATTTATTTAGTCCTACTACAGTTGCTCGTCTTGGTGGTATGCACTATGCATATGTTCTAGTTAATGATTACTCTAGATACACTTGGGTGTGTTTTCTTACTCATAAGAATGATGCCTTTAAAGCTTTTAAATTTTTTTCAAAAAGGATTTAAAAAGAAAAAGGTTATTGTATTTCAATTATTAGAAGTGATCATGGAACCAAATTTCAAAATGAACTCTTAAAACCTTTTCTAATAAAAATGGTATTTCACACACTTTCTCTTCTTATAGGACACCTCAACAAAATGGGGTTATTGAAAGGAAAAATAGAACTCTAGTAGAAATGGCTAGAACAATACTTCATGAGTATAACTTACCTTTATACTTTTGGGCAGAAGTTGTTAACACCTCTTGCTATATAGCAAATAAAGTATTTTAAAGACCAATTTTGAACAAAACTGCTTATGAGCTTTAGAACAATAGAAAACCCAAGGTCTCATATCTTAGAGTATTTGGTTATAAGTGCTTCATATTAAACACCAAGGACAATCTTGGGAAATTTAACTCCAAAGTCAATGAAGGAATTTTCCTAGGCTATGCTACCACTAACAAAGCATGTAGAGTCTTTAACAAAAGAACTCTAATAGTTGAAGAGTCAATGCATGTTGTATTTAATGAATCTAATCCTCTTGATCCTAGAAAAGATGTTTGTAGTTTTAATATATTGTAGATGAGTTCTTGGATATGAACTTTCAAGAAGATGATGCAAACAAGCTCTTGGAACTTGAAGCTCTAATTAAAGAAGAAGTCCTTTAACTCACATTAAAGGATGAGCTTCCCAAAGATTGGCAATTCAAGAAAGCACATCCTTAAGACCTTATCATCGGTGACACTATAATGGGGGTAACTACTAGATGTCAACTCAAATCCATTGTTAATTTAGCCTTTATATCTTAAATTAAGCCCAAAAATGTTAATGATGCCTTGAGTGATAAAATTTAAGTCCTTGCTATGCAACAAGAGTTAAATCAATTTGAGAGAAATAAGGTTTGGACCTTTATTCCTAGACCTAAACATCATCCTATTATAGGCACCAAATGGGTGTTTAGAAATAAGATGAATGAACAAGGTGTCATAATTAGGAACAAAGCTAGACTAGTAGCTAAAGGTTATAATTAAGAAGATGACATTAACTATGATGAAACCTTTGCCCCCCTTACAAGGTTAGAAGTTATTAGAATGCTACTTGTATTTCCATCTTATATGGATTTTAAACTCTTTCAAATGGATGTCAAAAGTTCATTTTTAAATGGTTTTATTAAAGAGGAAGTCTATGTTGAACAACCTCCAAGTTTTAAAAACTTTGAACTTCCTAATCATATGTTTAAGCTTTCAAAAGCATTATATGGATTGACGCTAGCTCTTAAAGCTTGGTATGATAGGTTGAGTAACTTTTTATTAAACAAAGGTTTCTTTAAAGGAAAAATTGACACAACTTTATTCATAAAGAAATCCAAGCATGATTTACTTATTGTGCAAATATATGTTGATGATATTATTTTCAATGCTACTAATCATTGCTTGTATGAGGAATTTTCTAAGTTGATACAAGGAGAATTTAAGATGAGCATGATGGGTGAGCTCAAGTTCTTCCTTGGACTTCAAATCAAGCAATGTACAGAGGGAATCATCATTAACCAAACCAAGTACACAAAGGACATTCTCAAGAAGTTTGGGATGAAAGGAGCTAAAGTAAGCAATACTCCTATGAGCACCACTACCAAACTCACTAAAGATAAGAATGGCAAACCAGTTGATGAAAAGTGATATAAAGGTATAATTGGATCCCTTCTTTACTTAACCGCTAGTAGACCGAATATAATATTTGCTACATGCTTATGTGCTAGGTTCCAATCATGTCTTAAAGAATCTCATTTATATATCATTAAGAGAATCTTCAAATATCTTAGTGGATTAATGCATTTAGACTTTGGTATCCTAGGAATTCAAGTTTTAACTTAGTAAGCTATTCGGACGTGGACATTGCTGGTAGCTTGTTAGATAGAAAGAGCACATCCAAAACTTGCCAATTCTTAGGAAATTGCCTTGTCTCTTGGTTTAGTAAAAAGTAAGTCTTGATTGCCTTGTCCACTGCTAAAGCCGAATATGTGGCAGCTAGTTGCTGTTGCTCACAAGTATTATGGCAAAGACAATAACTAAGGGATTATGGCATTATTATTGATCACATTCTTATAAAATGTGATAATACAAGTGCTATTAACTTAAGCAACAATCCTATCCAACACTCTAGAATAAAACACATTGACATTAGACATCATTTTCTTAGAGATCATGTTTAAAAAGGTTATATTAACCTCGCATTTATGTGTATTAATCACCAACTAATGGACATTAAGCATGAATTTGGAATGCTAGATGGTGTTAGTCTCACTTAATCCCTTTATGCATTTCATTGTTAATTTCCTTAAATGATGTTATGTTGAGTTCTTGTGACCTTTATGTACTCAATTGTTACTTCTTTAAGTTTTTTTTTTATTTATTCATCCTTCATATAAAAATTTTAAAATAGTATATTTGGATATTTGGACATTTATGTGTTTATTATTATTCTTGGTTGATAGGATATTGATTATTTTGCCTACTTGAATTTTTATTGGTTTATAGGTGATTTTACTTTATTTTGCTCTTTAATAATTACATTATTGAAATTAATTTAATTAATTAATTATTCAAAATTAGCAAAAATTAATGTGTCGATGAAATTTCACATTTACATGCTTAATTTATTGGGTTTCGTGATTCAAAAACGCAGCGAAAATTAAAAATTTTAACCACAAACCCTAACCTAGATCCAAGTAATTTGATTAAGTGATTTAAAAACTAGGGTTTTCAAATCTTACCACAAAAGCAGAAGAGGCAAGATTGTTGGAAGGCAGAGAGGAGGTTCACTCTGGTGACACCTTACCTTGAGCATTTGATTTTGGTAGTTCGGATCAAGACGTCTCCAAAAGAATCTGTCCTCCACAAGCGTCCACACGAACAACCTTTGATTAAAATGACAAATTTATGTATTAGCACTTCTCTTGATTTCTCACAAATCAAGATAAAAAACACTATGTGTTTTAGTTTTTCTAAGAGGAGAAAAATGAATTTTGGTGGCTAATAATTGAGTTAGTGAAACCCTAGAGAATATAATTGTCACGACCCAAAACAGGGGCCATGATCGGCACTAGGGAACGGGAATTCTTTCGAATTCGGAACCCATAGTAATACTAAAAATAAAATAAACATGCAATAGTAATAACAATATATAACGCAGCGGAAATAAAAATCATAAATATCACAATAACATTTCCACCAACTGGATTTAAATTAAATACTCATCTCATATATATATAAACTCTTTTAATACAAATCCAGTTCAAATATATAATACAACATCTCTTTAAATATTTAATGACTACTGTAGTGTCTAGATAAAATAAAACTCAAGACTCAGATAAGCAGTTTACACAAAGAAGCCGGGGCGGAAGAAATCCGGCGTACAGGCCTGCTACTGAGGTCTGAGGAAGATGACTCTCCTGAAAAATAGTCAACGGAGGGGAGTCAGACCTCACTGAGTGAATTACTATAATATATATACATGCATACTAAATGACAATGCATACAATCAACAGTATATATCTAATATGTATATATACAGGCAATACACACAGATGCGGTAAAATCATTTTATATATTTTTATTAAAAATTATCGTTTATGAAGGATCAAATAGAACCTTATGATATCGAAACCTCAATCAGTGTTAGACAACACTCTAGCCATACAGGCTCACTTAATCCAAATATATCCACTTAATCCATTTGGACAGTTGACTGGCCCCGAGACACTAAGTCAACCGAGCTCCAGCAGTCTGACTGCCAGTGTGATTGGCCCCGAGACACTTGGTCAACCGAGCTCCAGCAATCACACCTCCAAACCATATCTCACACATTAAATAATCATATCCAGTCAATATCCACAAATAGGTTAGTAATATAGCCTAAATGCTATAAGCGTACCGGTACATACTCGGTCCTAGTGCTGCCCACTAGGTAGCACGTTTTATTGATATCCTTCATTAATAAATATAAAACATTCATTCACAAATAAATGATGCATGAATTTAGTTAAAATAGCAACAATATCCATATATATACTAGAAATATACCAAAAGTAAACCAGGTATATTTCGAGTATATATTCGTCAAACAAATCCAATCAAATTATAAATTAAGCTAGAAATATAATTAAAAACATTTTAAATATAATTATTAATAAAACATGCATATAATTTAATATATACTAAAAATAAACCAAAAATATACTTAAATACTAATCACGTTATTTATGCATATTTAATCAAAATAAAACATATATTTCTAAACTCATGCACCCTAAAGCATATATATATAAAATAGTAACTCACACTTAGTGCGCTCCTCGAGATGGATTCGACGAGCCTGGTCCACTAGGCCTCGGTCTCGGCGCAACTAAACAAATAATAATAACAGACATCAGAATAAACCTAACAGAAAATCCTAGAACTCGATCTAGAATATTCAACACAGAATCGAAATTAGGGTTCGACCGGACATCACGTTTTACGAGAATTCTATCAAAAATTCGATAGAACCTCCCCTGTAAAACGGACATCTCTCTACTCAAAGAGTAGAGCCAACCCTATAAAGAAACTTCGAAAAACAAGCTCAACCACTCATCCACAACCCTTCGGTCGGACTCCAAACTACAGTCTACCGACCGGGGTCCACAATCACATAACAATTTTAGAAATACCAAAAATACCCTTATAACATAGAAATACATTTAATAAGTAGAAATTACATAATTAGCCTTCAAACACATTAAAAACCGATAAAACTCATTTTATTAGTAAAATCGTATATTATATATACAATTGAAAATAATTCACGAAAAATAGTTTTAATTAGTTAAAAATACTAAATAATTTGTAGAAATCATTTTTATACCTTAAATAACTATTAAAACCAATTAAATTACATTTTTAGCCAACTTTATGTAAAATTACCAAAATACCCCTATATATATAAATATACTAAAATTACTTCAAAAATTTCACCAAAAATAATATAATTATCCAAAATTAATTTTCTCCACATATTTATCAATAATATCAATAATTAAACTCAATTCACTAATTAATTTCAATTAAAAACACAATTAACCTAATTTTCCCAAAATTACGTAAACTTAAATAATTCAAAATAAATACATAGAAATTCATAAAAATTCCAAATAAATTCCTATAATTCATTTCAACACCTATATTTATCATAAAATACAATTTCATAATTTATTTAATTAATTTCCGAAAATTAGAAAATAATATTAAAATATTCAAAAATACCCAAAAATCCAAATAATCTCCAAAAATTCCACAAAAATTCATAAATGAAGATTAAGCTAAGGGGAACAACATTTGTGAAGGAATTTTTCATGAATCAATCAAATTGAAGTTCAAAAAATTTAAGAACCCTAATAGGCCGAATTCGAAAAATCGAAACCTAAGCAAATCAAGACCATTTAAGCTCAAACCAAAGCTAGAATCACACTCACCGGAGCTCAAGGAGAAGAAAGAGACTGGCGGTGTCAAAAATGGTGGCCAGAAACGTCGTGATCGACGGTGAGGAAAAATTCGGCTTCTCCGGCCAAAATCAAACTCTAGACACCGGAAACGGCTGCAACAGGCGGCGAGGAAGGCTGGGGAAGGTGGTGGCACGCCGGACGGCACACCAACGACAAGGAATCGACGTGACAGACGGCGAAACAGCGATGGGAGCAAATCGGGGAAGAAGGAGGCGCTCAGGGGCAATTCGATAATTTTTCAAAAGTTGATTTTTTTGACATATTATATGTATATATATATACTTTATACTATATAATAAAATAATATTAAATTACATACATTAAATATACACCACACACTTAATATTTAATATTTTAAAATTTAATAATAAATAAAAATAATTAAATAACAATAAAATAAATAAACAATTAATAAAATATTAGGGTAATATTAATTAAATAAATAAGTACACATATACATGTTATCTAGTATTTTAAAATATGTATGAGTTCATGCAAGTTCGTAAATCTATTTAAAATAATTAATAGTAAATTATTTACGTGAAAATTTCCCCGAAAATAAAAGTCTCGGGAAAATTTTACGTAAAGCACTTAAAATAATAATAATGTAATATCCCGTGTTTTTTTAAAATATTTTTACACTGTACCAGGATATGCAGTGTTAATAATTTCTGTATATTATATGATATTTTTATGAGTTGATATGTATTTAAACCTATTTTAATTACGGTGTATTATTTTTAGTGTTTTACGTAAAATTTTCCCGGGACTTGCATTTTCGGGGAAATTTTCACGTAAACAATGTATTATTAATTATTTTAAATGTATTTACGGACTTGCATGAACTCATACATATTTTTAAATTATTAAATAAAGCCTGTGTGTGTATAATTATTTAATTAGGGTTTATTATTACCCTAATATTTTATTAAGTATTTATTTGTTTTATTGTTATTTAATCAATTTTATTTAGTATAAAGTATTAAAATATTAATATTTTATGTGTGTGGTGTATATTTGATGTGTGTAATTTAATATTATTTTAATATATAGTATAAAGTATATATATATATACATATATTTGTCAAAAATCAAAAAGTTTGGAAAATTACCATTTTGCCCCCGATCATCCCTTTCTTCCCCGATTCTTCCCTTCTCCATTTCCGGTCGCTGCCGTGCCGTTTCTTCACCGTGGGTGTGCCGTCCGGTGTGCCACCGTCTTCCCCGACCAATTTCACCGCCTGAGGAGGCCGTTTCCGGCGTCTGGAGATCGATTTTGGCCGGAGAAGCCGAAAATCGATCCACCGTCGATCACGTCGATTCCGGCCACCGTTTTCGACACCGCCAGTCTCTTTCTTCTCCTTGAGCTCCGGTGAGTGTGATTCTAGCTTTGGTTTGAGCTAAAATGGTTTAGATTTGCTTAGGTTTCGATTTTGTCAATTTCGGCCTATTAGGGTTTTTTATTTTTTTGAGCTTTGAATTGATTGATTCATGAAAACTTCCTTCACAAATGTTGTTCCTAGTAGCTTAATATACATGTATGAATTTTTGTAGAATTTTTGGAGATTTTTTGGATTTTTGGGTATTTTTGAATATTTTAATATTATTTTCTAATTTTCGGAAATTAATTATTTAAATTATGAAATTTGAGTTTATGGTTAAATTAGGTGTTGAAATGAATTATAGGAATTTATTTGGAATTTTTATGAATTTCTAAGTATTTATTTTGAATTATTGAAGTTTATGGAATTTTGGAAAAATTAGGTTAAATGTGTTTTAAATTGAATTTAATTGGTTAATTGAGTTTAATTATTAATATTATTGATAAATATGTTGAGAAAATTAATTTTGGATAATTTTATGATTTTTGGTGAATTTTTGAAGTAATTTAAGTATATTTATATATATATGGGTATTTTGGTAATTTTACCATAAATTGTCTAAAAATGTAATTTAATTGGTTTTATTAGTTATTTAAGGTATAAAAATGATTTCTACAAAATATTTGGTATTTTTAACTAATTAAAACTATTTTTTGTGAATTATTTTCAATTATATATATAATATACGGTTTTTCTAATAAAATGAGTTTTAATCGGTTTTTACAGTGTTTTAAGGTTAATTATGTAATTTCTACGTATGAGATGTATTACTATGTTGTGAGGATATTTTTGGTATATCTGGAATATGTTCTGTGTTTGTGGACCCCGGTCGGTGGATTGTAGTTTGGAGTCCGACCGTGGGATTTTGATTGTGTTGAGCTTGTTTTTTTGAAGTGTATTTCTTTGCAGGGTCGGCTCTACTCTTTTGAGTAGAGAGATGTCCGTTTTACAGGGGAGGTTCTGCCGGATTTTCGGTAGAATTCTCGTAAAACGTGATATCCAGTCGAACCCTAATTTTTGATTCTGTGTTTAATACTCTAGATTGAATTCTAGGATTTCTATTAGGGTTACTCTGATATCGGTTATTTATTTCTTGTTTAGTTGCGCCGAGACCGAGGGCTAGTGGACCAGGCCCGTCGGACCTGTCTCGTGGAGCGCATTAGGTGAGTTACTATATTATATATATATGCCTAGGATGCATGATTTAGAAATACATGTTTTATATTGATTAAATATGCATAAATAATTTGATTATTTCTTAAGTTTACATTAAGTATATTTTTGGTTTATTTTTGGTATATAATAAATTATATACATGTTTTATTAATAAAATATATTTAAAATGTTTTTAAATATATTTTTAGTTTAATTTATGATTTTGATTGGATTTATTTGATATATATATACTCGAAATATACCTGGTTTATGTTTGGTATATTTCCGGTATATATATGGTATATATTGTTGTTTTATTTAAATTCATGCATCATTTAATTGTGAATGAATGTTTTATATTTAATAATGAAGGATATCAATAGAACGTGCTACCTAGTGGGCAGCACTAGGACCGAGTACGTACCGGTACGCTTATAGTTTTAGGCTATGTTACTAACTATTTGTGGATATTGATTTGATTATGATTATTGATATGTGAGATGTGGTTTGGGTGTGATTGCTGGAACTCGGTTGATCAAGTGTCTCGGGGCCAATCACACTGGCAGTCAGACTGCTGGAGCTCGGTTGACTTAGTGTCTCGGGGCCAGTCTACTGTCTAAATGGATTAAGTGGATATATTTGGATTAAGTGAGCCTGTATGGCTTGAGTGTTGTTTAACACTATTTTCTGAGGTTGCGATATTCTAGTGTTCTATGTGATCCTTCATAAACTGGGATTTTTCAGTAAAATATATAAAAATGATTTTTCTGCATCTGTATGAATTTGCCCATATATATACATATTATATATATACTGTTGACTGTATGCATTATCACTTAGTGTGTATGTATATACATTATAGTAATTCACTCAGTGAGGTCTGACTCCCCTCCGTTGACTATTTTTCAGGAGAGTCAACTTCCTCAGACCTCAGTAGCAGGTCGATACGCCGGATTTCTTCCGCCCCGGCTTCTTTGTGTAAATTATATACTTGAGTCTTATTTATTTTATCTAGACACTGCAGTAGTTGTGAATTAAAGTGTTGGATTTCATGTATTTTATTTAAAGAGATGTATTATATTGAAACTGGATTTGTATTAAAGATTATATATATGTGATGAGATGAGTTTTGAATTAAATCCAGTTGATATGGATGATATTATGATATTATGATTTTTATTTTCCGCTGCATATTATACTGTTACTGTTATTATGGCATGCTTTATTTTATTTTTAGGCTTGCTACGGGTTCCGGATTCGAAAGAATTCCCGTTCCCTAGCGCCGGTCATGGCCCCTGTTTTGGGTCGTGACAAATAAACAATTAAAATTCAATTTAAATTAAATGAAGGCTCATGAAATATCAATATTATATATAAAAATTATTAACACTGCATATCTCGATGCAGTATTAAAATATTTAAAAACACGGGATATTACAATAACATATTTATAGACCTCTAACTAGGGTTTCACTTACCAAAAAAACTTTTTGGTAATTTCTCAATTATTATTATTCTAATTTTATTTAAAATTAAATCAAATATAATATTCCATTTATTTAAGATAACATTTACCTTAAATAAATAAACTATTTATTTATTTCCACAAAGCATATTGGGCTTCTCAAACCTATATCCATTTTTGGGCCTGTTCTAAATGTGTGACCCTGTAGGTTCACATGACATTGGCAATGGGCCTTAAATCTATATTTAGGCCTATAAGTCATAAGTGGCCTCTAGCAAGACATTATGACTACCCAAGTCATGTGAGGTTAATAATCCGACATAACCTAATTTATAATAAATATTGTAATCCCTTTCTCACATGATATCTTGATTGAATATAAGGCATAGTTTCTGTCATCCTTATATAATTCAATCATATTATCTCTTGACTCTAAGTAGACTGAGAATGATAACTCTTTATCAATTCACTTTAGCATGGCCATGCATTTTCCTCAATCTATCTTATTAAGGGGCCCATAGATATCTTACTCAGATTAAATAAAGGACAAATTCCTTCTCAATCACTCACATTCCTCAGATAACTCATTTCATATCCAATAACAATCTATTTAATCATCCTGTTAAAGACAATGTTAGATTGTGTCAAAATATATAATAGTTATGTAGAAATCCATGATGATTCAAGGTCAAAGGACTAAATCAATATTATTATGATGAGAATTACTTATGAACATTATCTATGTAGTATTCTCATGATGGGTCAATCCAATACATTATTTCCCAAATAAGTACCTATGAGTTGATTTAATATCTCATATTTATTATTAGTAAAACATAATCATCAATCAACATCATACTAACCATAACATATTGTTATGACTAAGGATAATTTGAATAGAACTCATATTTAATCTAAGGGTTTTTATCACTACCCAAAACAAGGGGCCATGACCGGCGCTAGGAAACAGGAATTCTTTCGAATCTGAAACCTGTAGCAAGCCTTAAAAATAAAAGCAAGCAATATAATATAATGGATAAAATATTTGTACAACGAAAATTTAATCTCAAGTATAAAAATAATAATTCCTTAACACATTTTAATAACATAAATTCCATCTCATATATAATAAAATCTTTAAGTACAAATTTCAAAGTAACACTCTAAATTTAAAATCTCATACAAGTATAAATATAAATACAACTCATAGCGGATTAAAGTACAACCACTACTACAGTGTCTAGAATACAAGATAAACTCAAGTAAGCAGTTTACATAATAAAGCCGAAGTGGAAGAAATTCGGCGGACAGGTCTACTGCTGAGTTCTGAGGACGAAGACTCTCCTGAAAAATATCAACGGAGGGGAGTCAGACCTCACTGAGTGAATTGTTATAATATATATACATGCATCTCATATATTTCAAATACAATCAAACATATGCATATAATAAATATATATATATATGCAGGCATGTACACACATATACTGAAATCACTTTAATATTGAAAATCATCAGTTATGAAAGATAAAATAGATACCTATATGGTCGCAACCTCAATACCAATAGAACTCACTTAAGCCATACAGGCCCACTTAGATCCAAAATAATTCACTTATTCCATTTGGACAGTAGACTGGCCCCAAGACACTAAGTCAACTAAGCTTCAGCAGTGTGATTGACCCCTAAACACTTGGTCAACCGAGCTCCAGCAATCACACTCTCAAATCACATCTCACATCAATCAAACCAATCCAGTCATAATCCACAAATAGGTTAGTAATTTAACCTAAATTCTATCGTCGTACCGGTACATACTCGGTCCTAATGCTGCCCACTAGGAAGCACGTTCTATCGATATCCTTCATTAAAATAAATCGTACATTTGGAAAATAAATAATGCATGATATCAAATTAAATGGCAATATAAACCATATATATACTAGAAATATACCAAAAATAAACTAAGTATATTTCGAGTATATATATGTTAGATAAATTCAGTTCAATTATAAAATAAACTATATTTATACTTAAAAACAGTTTAGGTATAAATCAAGAGTAAAACATGCATTTATTTCAAAGTATACCAAAAATACACTAAAAATATACCTAAAATATACTAATCATTTATTAAAGCAATTTATGCATAAATCATACAATTAAAACATATATTTCTAAAACATACAACCTAAATGCACGCATATATAAAATAACAACTCACAGTTGTGCGTTCCACAAGATGGGTCTAATGGGCCTGGTCCACTAGGCCTCGGTCTCGACACAACTAAACAATCAAATCACAATACAAAAAATCAAAATGAATCTAACTTAACTTCTAGAGACTCGATTTAGGATTACAAAACACAGACAGATACAGAATTAGACCTGACGTCATGTTTTACGAGAATTCTATCAAAAATTCGGTAAAACCTCCTCTGTAAAATGGACATCTCTCTACTTAAAAAGTGGAACCGATCTTGTAAGACAAATACACTTCGAATATAGAATCCTCAAAACCCCTCGGTCGGACCTCAAACTGCAATTTCCACCGACCGAGGTTCACAATTCACAAGATATACACAAAATATATTAAAATTCCATAAATACCAACAATACGCTTTTTCTACCAAAATATAGCAATTTACATATTTAAACATTAAAAATAATTATATCACCGATAATTACTTAACAACTCTAATATTAATATAATATTATTAAAAACTGATATTTCACAATAAATACACCAATATTAATAGAAATTCATTTTATAAATTCAAATTACTTAATTAGCCCAAAAACATATTAAAATTTACTAAAAACCCATTTATTTACAAAAATAGTATATTATATATAATTTGAAAGTAATTTTTGAAAAATAGTTTTAATTAGTTAAAAATAGTAAATATTTTGTAAAAATCATTTTTATTCTTCAAATAATTATTAAAACCAATTAAACTTAATATTCAACTAAAATTACTATCAAATTACCAAAATACCCCTAATATATAAAAATTCACATAATATACTCTAATTACTCAAAAATTCACTAAAAATTATATAATTACTCTAAAATTATTTTATCAACATATAATTTAATAAAATCAACAATTATACTCAATTAACCAATTAATTTTAACAAAATACATATTTAACCTAAATTTTCAAAATTCACATAAACTAAATAAAATTGTATTAATTACAAAAAAAATCACAAAAATTATAAATTAAATTCTATAATTATTTTCAACCACCATAAACTCTAAAAATCACAATTTCAAAATTTATTTAATTAATTTACAAAAATTAGAAAATAATAATAAAATAATAAAAATTCACAAAAATCAAAATAAATTCCAAAAATTCCACAAAAATTCTAGAGTGTAGATTGAGCTAGTAAAATCAACTTTTGTGAAGGAATTAAGCTTGAATCTTAAAGATTGAATTTCAAAAAAATCAAGAAACAAAAATGGCCGAAATGAACAAATTGCTCACCACCAAAATCTAGGACAAACCAAGTGAAACCAAGCTTAGAGAAACACTCACCGGTGCTCAGGGAAGGGAAAGAGACCAGCGGTGTCGTAATTGGTGGCCGAAAAATTGATAAACGACGAGGAGAGGAGTTTTGGGTTTCTCAGCCAAAAACGGGCTGAACGGCGCTGGAGAAGGGTGGAGGAGGGTGGCAGAGCAGCTGGGGAAGACGGTGGCACTCCAGAAGGCACTGTGACGGAGGGAAAACGGACGATGAGGGGACGGTGAGGGAAGGGTGTCGGGGATGAAGGGGATGAATATGAGTTCTTTATATATATATATATATATATATATATATATATATATATATATATATATATATACACAATAATAATAATAATGCATGAACCCATATAATTTGTTAAAATAAAATAACATTAAACAATAAAATATCATGTAAATATCATTTTCCAAAATAATAGATTTCGGGAAAATTTTTACGTAAAAAACTTTACATAAAATAACGTTAATTATTAACAAAATAATTAAATAATTAAATATATATTTAAAATTATTAACACTGTATATCCCGATAAAATATAAAAATACTTAAAAACTCGGGTTATTACAATTTTACTATCAAGTTACATACTTGATGATCTTAGTAAAAATTGACTATTCAAATAATTATCATAATACAAAATGATAATGAAAAATGCTTCTTTATTAAATAAAATGATAAAGTCAAAATATGATCATACATGATTGACTTAGTGCATATCACTAACACAATTATCTCCAATTCAAACCCCTTTTCATTCTAAAATTACTTGACATTTTTCATTAAGTACGTTTGAACTCAATTGCCATAATTTTGTGGATGTAATTGAAACACATATCAAAAGTTCAATGTGCTCTTGTCATTTTTGCCATGCCTGGCCTCTCCGGGCCATCCGCCTTTGGGCCCCTTATAGTCCACCTCAAGACCATGCTCGGGCTGTGAGTGTTGCTTCCTCTAACTCATCGCTCCCTTGTCTTTCGGGCCGCAAGCTCGCTTAGCCCTGGCACCCTTATGGTCCATGCTCACGATCCACGATCAGGACCGTAAGCGTGGCCCAGGCATGCACCCATCATCCTTCTGCACCTGCTCAGCTTTGGCCTTTATTTTCTGACATTTTGACCATTTTTTTGCCTTTTTTTTACCGTTTCTCATCTATTCACTGCATTTCCTCATTTCTCTCAAGTTCTTAACGTCCACTTTCTTTATTTTACTCATTTTGTTTCATTAAAAAGCCTTTTTCACTCAATATTTCTTGTTTATTTAAACCCTCATTTTCCCTTCCTTTCACTCACTTATAAACTCAATTTTTTCACTCTCCTTCATTCACTCAAGGCATTCAACTATTATTATGATTATTAATTTTTATTATTATTATTATTATTATTATTATTATTATTATTATTATTATTATTCTCATTTCTCTTACTATTATTATTTTCATTTCTCTTACTATTATTATTTTCTTTTCTCCTTCATTTTCTGTTTCTCTTTTTCTCTATTTATTTATTTTCATTATTATTTTTCTCATTCCATTACACCATTTTCCATATTTTCTTATGGCCCCAAAAAAATCCTCCAAAACTCAAGTCTCCTCTTTAAGAGCACAAGTCTCAACTCCATCACCTCCTCCAAGAAGAGCTACCAAAGAACATCCTAGATCAACTCCTCCCATCTATTACAACAATACTCAAATTCGTTCAAGAACACAAGCCTTCTCTTAAAGTAATTTAATTCCTTCAAGATACATGTGCAAAACCACTCTTAAAGAGCTTACATGCCTTGATGAGGTGATCACTCTCTTTGATAGGGTAGGACTCTCTATTATTGCAATTTGATATTCACCCCACATGTAGTTGTTGAATTTCTCTCAACTTTTTGTCTTAGAACTCACTCTTTTGATGCTAACAATTCCCTAAATAGCATGAGATTCAAATTGGGAGGGAGGGATAGATTCTTGACTGCTCAAGATTTTGATGCTTTGTCTGGGTTTACTCAAGGGGGCCTTTCACACTTTAACACCACTTAGTCACCCCATAATTTTTTGCTCCACCATTGCAAACCCAATACTTCTAGCTTTCATGCCTATCATTCCAAATCCTCTTCCATTCAATCCAAAGCCCTTTGGTACATTTAAAGGTTTCTTAGTTTTTCCATTAATGCAAAAGGCCAAAGCCATGAGTCCATTTCCTTTGAAGACCTCTTCCTCCTTCATTGCATGGTTGATAATGAAACCATTGATATAGGTAGACTCTTTCAATGGAAATTATGGTTGCTTAGTGATAATGTTTCAGGAAACTTGTGTGTAGAAGGGTTCATCACTAAAATTGCCACCCATTTTAACATCAATCCCACCTCTCTAAAGTCTTATCCTTCCACTCTTCTTGACAACACCTTTATCAATAATTCTCGACTCTTTAAGAAGGTTCATCACTTTTGGTTTTGGAAAGAGGAAGAAGTGCCTCAAGCCATAGATAAAGAGCATGAACAATATTTTAAAAAGATTAATCATTTCACCTCTCATAAAATTGAGGCAATAGAAGCACCACCTCCTGCTCCTCATAGGATAAGAACTAATGGTGAAGGATCCTTACGTGGTGCTCAAGCTTATAATAACGAGCCTCTATGGGTTTGTGACATGTTTAATCGTATGTCATTAATGGAATCTAACTTCAATGCTCATTTTGATCAAGTGGAAACTCACTTCAACAACTATTTTTATCAAGTGGATAATCACCTTACTCATTTGAATATGATGTCGACTATTTATATGAGCAACAAGGCTATCAATGCCAATGGGCACCTTTCTCACATCCCCTATCTCAAGAAGGCCATAAAGCTTAAGGTCCTAGTGGTAATGGAGATGATCAAGCCTAGTGTCTTTAGCCTTTCCTTTATTTTTATAAATTCCTCTTTTTTTTCTATGTCTCTTTTGTTGAGTTTCATGGATTATATGCTTCTATGCTTATTTTATTGTTCTTGTACTTAGAATTCTTGTTCATGACCTCTCAATTTATCTTACATTTTTTTCATTGACAAAAGGGGGAGAAAAATGAGATTTTGAATGATGACTTAATGACTTGGATATTTAAAATTTTCTTTCATGACTTTACTTTAATAAGCACACTTAAATATTTTTCTTTGAATATAAATTTGATTGACATGCACATTTGAACTAATGACTTGAATATTTGATGGCTACATTTATGTGCATATTTAGTGCTCTATTGAATTATTTGAATGATCGAATGATAAATTCATATAGATACTTATTCCTTTAAATGAAATTTTTTCTTAACCACCAAAGCATATATTGAGGGGGAGAATATTAAGAATCTTGAAACCCTTAATATATGTTTGAGGGGGAGCATTTACACACACTTGCACTTATATTTTTTAATCATTCACAATTATTTGTTAAAGTCAAAAAGGGGTAGATTGTTGAACACTTGCATGATCAAATAATAATCCATCCTTATTTTGACTTTAACAAATATTTTTGAATCACTAATGATCCTCTCTTAAGTGTGATTATAAGCATAGGTACCAAATTACGCTCAATGAAAGCAAAATAATTTAACCAAGCCTTAGAATATATTTGAGAACATCTGAAACATAATTGAAGCCTTCAAGGACCCCTACACATATCCTATAAAGGATGGGAATTGAACCAAGTCAAAAGGAGTGCGATCGGAGGCAAAATGGACAAGTTTTAATGAGGACAATCTATGCTCACAGTCCAACCTATGCTCACAACCCATGTCTAACCATAAGCGTTGTAATATTTCGTGTTTTTAAATATTTTAATACTGTACCGGGATATGCAGTGTTAATAATTTTTTGTATATATACTATGATATTTTCACAAGTTGATATGTATTTAAAACCTATTTTAATTATTGTGTATTATTTACAGTGCTTTACGTAAAATTTTCCCGGGACTTGCATTTTCGGGGAAATTTTGACGTAAACAATTTATTATTAATTATTTTAAATATATTTTCGGACTTGCATGAACTCATACGTATTTTTAAAATACTAAATAAAGCCTATGTGTACATATTTATTTAATTAGGGTTTAATTAATATTATCCTAATATTTTATTAATTGTTTATTTATTTTATTGTTATTTAATTATTTTTAATTAATATTAAATTTTAAAATATTAAATATTAAGTGTGTGGTGTATATTTAATGTGTGTAATTTAATATTATTTTAATATATAGTATAAAGTATATATATATACATATAATATATCAAAAAACACAACTTTTAGAAAATTATCGAATTGCCCCCGATTTCTCTCTTCTCCCTCCCGATCATTTCCCTCGCCGTCCGACGCCTGTAACTGTCGATTTCTCACCGTTGGTGTGCCGTCCGGTGTGCCACCACCTTCTCCAGCCTTCCTCACCGCCTGTGGCAACGGATTCCGGCGCTTGGAAGTGGATTTTGGTCGGAGAAGCCGAACTTCTCTTCACCGTCGATCACGACGATTCCGGCCACCATTTTCGACACCGCTGGTCTCTTTCTTCTCCTTGAGCTCCGGTGAGTGTGATTCTAGCTTTGGTTTGAGCTTAAATGGTCTAGAATTGCTTAGGTTTCGAATTTTCCAATTCGGTTACATTAGGGTTTTTGATTTTTTTGAGCTTTGAATTGATTGATTCATGAAAACTCCCTTCGCAAATGTTGATCCTAGTAGCTTAATATACATGTGATTTTTTTTGGAATTTTTGGAGATTGTTTGGATTTTTGGGTATTTTTGAATATTTTAATATTATTTTCTAATTTTTGGAAATTAATTATATAAATTATGAAATTGTGTTTTATGGTTAAATTAGGTGTTGAAATGAATTATAGAAATTTATTTGGAATTTTTATGAATTTCTAAGTATTTATTTTGAATTATTGAAGTTTATGTTATTTGAGAAATTAGGGTTAATTGTGTTTTAAATTGAAATTAATTGGTTAATTGATTTTAAATATTGATATTATTGATAAATATGTTGAGAAAATTAATTTTGGATAATTTTATAATTTTTGGTGAAATTTTTGAAGTAATTTTAGTATATTTATATATATAAAGGCATTTTGGTAATTTTACCCTAAATTGGCTAAAAATGTAATTTAATTGGTTTTAATAGTTATTTAAGGTATAAAAATGATTTCTACAAATTATTTGGTATTTTTAACTAATTAAAACTATTTTTCGTAAATTATTTTCAATTATATATATAATATACGGTTTTTCTAATAAAATGAGTTTTTATCGATTTTTACTGTGTTTAAAGGTTAATTATGTAATTTCTACATATAAAATGAATTTCTATGTTATAAGGGTATTTTTGGTATTTCAGAATTGTTCTGTGTTTGTGAACCCTGGTCGGTAGATTGTAGTCTGGAGTCCGACCGAGGGGTTGTGGTTGAGTGTTGAGCTTATTTTTCGAAGTGTATTTCTTTGCAGGGTTGGATCTACTCTTTTGAGGAGAGAGATTTCCGTTTTACAGGGAAGGTTCTGCTGAATTTTTGATAGAATTCTCGTAAAACGTGATATCCGGTCGAACCCTGATATCGATTCTATGTTTAATACTCTAGATCGAATTCTAGGATTTCTGTTAGGTTTATTCTAATGTCTGTCGTTATTTGCTTGTTTAGTTGCGCCGAGACCGAGGGCTAGTGGACCAGGCCCATCGGACCCGTCTCGTGGAGCGCACTAGGGTGAGTTACTATACTATATATATATGCTTTAGGATGCATGATTTAGAAATATATGTTTTATTTTGATTAAAATGCATAAATAATGTGATTTGTATTTAAGTATATTTTTGATTTATTTTTGGTATATATTAAATTATATGCATGTTTTATTAATAAATTATATTTAAAATATTTTTAAATAAATTTCTAGCTTAAACTGTAATTTGATTGAATTTATTTGACATATATATACTCGAAATATACCTGGTTTATTTTTGGTATATTTCCAATATATATATGGTTTATATTGTTGTGTTATTTAAATTCATGCATCATTTATTTGTGAATGAATATTTTATATTCATTAATGAAGGATATCAATAGAACGTGCTACCTAGTGGGCAACACTAGGACCGAGTACGTACCGGTACGCTTATAGCAAGTAGGCTATATTACTAACCATTTGTGGATATTGATTGATTATGATTATTTGATGTGTGAGATGTGATTTGGGTGTGATTGCTGGAGCTCGGTTGACCAAGTGTCTCGGGGCCAATCACACTGGCAGTCAGACTGTTGGAGCTCGGTTGACTTAGTGTCTCGGGGTCAGTCTACTGTCCAAATGGATTAAGTGGATATATTTTGGAATAAGTGAGCCTGTATGGCTAGAGTGTTGTCTAACACTGTTTTCGAGATTGCGATATTCTAGGGTTCTATGTGATCCTTCATAAAAGCTGATTTTCAATAAAATATATATAAAATGATTTCCTTACATCTGTGTGTATTTGTCTGTATATATATTAGATATATATATACTGTTGATTGCATGCATTGTCATTTAGTATGCATGTATATATATTATAGTAATTCACTCAGTGAGGTTTGACTCCCCTCCGTTGATAATTTTTCAGGAGAGTCAACATCTTCAGACCTCAGTAGCAGGCTCATACGCCGGATTTCTTCCGCCCCGGCTTCTTTATGTAAACTGCTTACTTGAGTCTTATTTTTATAATCTAGACACTGCAGTAGTTGTAAATTAATTATGGGATTTTATGTATTTTATTTATGTGAGATAGTGTATTATATTTGCAACTGGATTTGTATTCAAAGATTTATATATATGAGATGAGATTTGATTTAAATCCAGTTGGTGAAATAATATTATGATATTTATGATTTTTATTTCCGCTGCATTTAATATTGTTATTATTATTGCATGTTTATTTTATTTTTAGGCTTGCTACGGGTTCCGGATTCGAAAGAATTCCCGTTTCCTAACGCCGGTCATGGCCCCTGTTTTGGGTCGTGACAGGCGTCCATAAGAAAAGTCGCTAATATGCTCACGGTCTACACTCACGACCATGACCCGACCATGAGCGTAGCCAACTGACACTTTTGTAAGTAATAGTCATATTTTTCAATGCTTATGACCATGAGCGTCCGAATTCCTACAAAAGCTAAAAATGCATTAAATGAAGAAGAAAGAGGTTGAGGATGAATTTAATGGGTTCTAACAAATATTTATCACTCTGTAACTATAAATTGAAGATATAGAACTTCATTTAAGAAGTTACACAAGTTGGTTAAGCAATTAATCTCTTTGAACAATTTTCTCTTTAAAATTATCAATTATTTTGAGTGTTGGTTGTGTGCTAGGTTAGCTCTCTTCTTCATCTTCTTTCTTGGGTTGAAAAAGGTAAGTGAGGAGTTAATATTAGTAGTTTAGATTCAAGTGTAAGTCTCAAGACACTTATGATTGATTGTTGGTTAAAGCTTAGCTTTCAAAAGCTCATTGTGTTGTAAAGATTAGAGTTGAGCCACAAAACTCTTGTAAACTCAAACTAGATTAATAAAATTGGAATGAGTGTTAAAAATCCTAACTTGGGGATAAGTTAGGTGGAGACGTAGATTCAAATTGTGAATCGAACTTCTTAAATCTTGTGTTATTGAGTTCTTCTTTTGTCATGTCATCTATACTCTCATTTAATTCTTGATTAAACCTTAATTTTCTTTTAAATTCTAATTTGCTCTATTTACCTCCTCCTCCCTCAAGGGTCTATTTCAAACTTGATAGAGAAATTAATTTGAGTGGAGGTTGATGAAGAGAGAGACGAAGATGAATAGGAGTTAATAATAACTTTGTACATATCAATTATATATACACCGACACAAGAAGAGTTTGTAATCGAGCAAATAGCTATTTATAGATGTAACTGATGTATATGATATACAAGCATCACAATATTAACATATCACTTAGCTAGTAGAACTAATTGATCGTGTCAATAAACAGTCCCTGTGTAGAATTATGTTAATGAATTTGTACATTCATTATAATATTAAATTAATCATCACTAAATTTGGGATTAAGTAATAAGGAAGGAAAAAAAAAGAAAAGGATTGCGAATAATGAAATTGAAATATACAAAAGAATAAAATAAATTAAAATCAAAACAATGTTATTGAAAATTTGAAATAATGAAAAAGAAGGGATAATTTTCCTAGTAAATATTTGGAGTTTTTACGCTAAGTGATTTAAAAAAAAAATCACTGAATTTGATTTTAAAGAGATATTATGCATTAAAGGATGGATTTGAAAAAACAGAAGGAAGAATACATTTAATGAGAGTCATTTTCACACTCTAAATCTAATAGACTTCCACGAAAATTTTTATAAATTAATAGTTTAGACTTTAGAGTTCATATATATTTCAAGATTGGATTTAAGACACTTATACATTGACATTAAATAATGTCACATGAAACACCTTTTACATTTAATTAAAATCATGTCTTTGCTCAAAAAAGATAAATAAATAAAAATCATGACATGTAAAAAAAGGCAGCGAAGGTATCAAAGAAAAAGAGTGAAAAGTAAAGAAAGGCCATAACTTTCCATGCACCACTCAGCAGTCCTTTGGACTGCACTGCATATATTCTACTTTATGCTCAAAGGCGTGCAACCTGTCTGGTTTTGCTCGGATTTCAATGGCTTACTTCTCTATTTTTCTTTGTTATGCGTTTGTTTATGCTTTTGCAATCAAATCCAAATTATGGGTATGCATTGAAGTATTAGTATGCTTTTGCCATTGACAATTGACTATTTTCTTATTTTATGCTCCATTTCTTCACAGAGAAATAATTATTATTGATTTTGTAGGCATGCTAGAATTTTAATTCTATAAAAACTAATAATAATAAATATGATAAGTTTCTATTTTTATATTTTACGAAAATTCTAGAGTGATTTTGATTTACTTTATATTTATTTTATTTTTATTATTATAGGATGAGAATATGTTTAATCAGATATAATAATAATAATTGTTAATAAAGTAAAATTTATTTTATAAAAAATAAAATAACTACTTACTACACCTACATTTTGTAGAAGTTGAGAACTGCACACTTGTGAACTTCTAGATGTGAAACAAATTAACTTTTTAAGTTCTCTTCTTTTGAGGAAAAATCACAATTGAAATTGTTCGTATTTTTTTTTATCTAAATTTATGATATTAAAAAATTATTAAATTTTAATTAATTAAATTTAACTACAAAACAGTAAAAAAATTTTAACAGTCAAAATTTACTAACAATTAATTTAAAATAATTGTACATATCAAGATACAAATTCAATATATCACTTAATCAAAAATAATTTTTTAGCAACTGATTTCAATAATTATTTGTAATTTAAAATAAAGTTTATCATAAATTAAAAAAGAAACTAAATGAGTGATAGATTTTTTAATATTTTATTATTAAAATATAAATGATTCATAGGAGTGCAAAATTCAGCCATATGCATTTGAGTGAGCATATATATATATATATATAAAATCTACTATAATTTATACTTTTAATTTTAACTCATTAATAATGAGTTTCAATTCCATTCTTATTTAGATTATTTAATATTTTAAATATATTTTTTAACTAGTTAAAGTGATTAATTTTCCGATGAAAAAAAAAGATAAAAAAAGAATGAGAACTCAAAATTTAGTCTTCTCTTCACACATTTCACCACTTGATATTTATAAATATACGTTAAGTATATTTAGTAGATATAGATGAATATATTCTTAAAAAAAAAAAGTAAATACTCACAAAAGTAAAGAAACTCACTTGTTGTGGTGGCTAGCTAGCAAATCTTATTACCACTTTTTATAGGACACCCATATAATATATGAATTTTGAGTCCTAAAAAAGTATGTATAAAGCCAAATTCTTTAACATAAACAATGTATAAGTGCTTGATATGCAGTCCACTCCACAGTCAATCGAACAAATAATTATTTTCCTTTTTTCCATGTTTAATTAACTTATCATAAAGTATAATTAGTGGGAACCCATATGATGAACAATAGAATCTCAAAAGCATTAATTAATCATATTGGATTTAGAACCTTAGAACCTTATACATTAATTTTATATAAATATATATTCCCTTTGGACCTTCGAAACAATGCCTCCTATTCATGGTTTTGTAAGAATATATAATTTCTTCCTTATTGAAAACAAAACCATATGATATCTTCTCAAGATTTTATTTGTTTTAATATGGTTAATCTTGCTTTATTTATGACACTTTTGCATTTTCTATGATTGCACTTAATTACCCACCAAGTCCATTTTAATATATAGTTATAGCTATAGCTATAGCTATATGCTCCTTGTCCATATCTACTTAGCCAGAGAGGACAAAAGTTGTAGTTCCTACTAATTCATACTTACCATCTAAATAATCTTAAAATGTTTCCCATTTAATATTGTGTTACCATAGGATAGAATTGTTGGGAATTTAAAACCTAGAGAATTGTGTTTTTGTCAGGAAGGAAAGTCCATTCTTCATTTCTTCATTATATATAAGAAAACCATAGAAGTTACTATTTTTCTTTATTAAATCTGTTATTATTTATATATATATATAATGTCATATATTATATTTATTATTATATTTGTATTAGTATCAATATAAATGATTATAAATCAGTATGGAGTTCAATGTTCACAGTTTTTTTTTTTAAATTACAGAGGTAATGAATTTTTATCAATATTAATATTAGTAGATAATAGTCAAGAGGATTCAAACCTCAAAACTTTTACAATTCTCACAAATAAGATTGCTAAATGAATCACTCTTAATTGGCATAAATTTTAGATTTTCGGTGGACAGCACTCACTTGAATAAGATTTGAAAGCCCTAATTTTTCTTTATATATATAAATATATAGTGATAGGGAATGGTATTATTTTTGGACTTTGGAATCCAAAAGATTAAAAAGAAGTGAAAAAGATAAAAACACTATGGAAAAGGGGGGAAAACAGTAAAAACTGAAAAAGCTTCCCTCTTTTATTCTTTTGCTTTGATTCATAAATCAAAATCAGTCATTTCTTTATATAATCTGTTTCACATTAAAAAAATGGAAATAAAAATCTTGGCCAGAAGAGAATAAAAAGGAAATTTCATCAATAATTTCATGTGAGACAGTACCCTCCAGGAATGTTATCTTTATGTATAGCCAAAATGAATGGACCACTAGCATGCCTAGCAAAAGAAACAGATTAAAATGAGTTGTGGTTTACTTCATGCCATAAGGCTGCACAATTTTTTGCATTGGCAAAGATGAATTAATGGACTCTTCTAATGCATCTTCAGGTTTCTTGCACTTTTCAGTGTTTATGTTATATCATATCATCCAACAATCATGATTCTTTGTTTCTTGTGCTATACAATTCATATGTATTTTAATGAATACATCATATTGTATATCATTGTCTTAGATAATAGATATGGCTTGCATGTTTTATACATTTCATTTCAGATTAATTATTTTCAGTTTTTATTAGTTTTTTTTTTCCCCAAAGGAAGGACATTTTATTAATTAAAATTTAAAGTTAATAATGCATATATGAAGTTTGTCACAAAAGAATTTTTTTAAGTCACTACAATATAAAATGAGTTTGCGAGGTCATATGGAGGCCACCAAGTAAAACTTGTTTTCATACTACAAACTAATAAGATGAAGAGATTAATTAATGAGTTTGTGATTGGTTTTCATTCATATTTTTATGATTGATACTAATTTTTTTTTAAAAATAATCTAATAGAAATTTAAATATTTTATTTTAGTGAAATTTTACGCCACTGAAATAATACTTTAAATTATTTTAAAATCGATTTTCATAAAACTAGGTATAAAGAAAATTCTTGATTCAAGTTTAAGATATGGTAATACTAGTAACCACAAAAATTTTTTAATTCAAAAAGCTTAAAAGGACTTAGACTTTGTAAAACCACATAAGAGAAAAGATTGAATTTGAACTCAAAATTTTAATAACAATAATGAGCGTAGGGAACTTTAGTATTGTGTGTCCGCTTGTAGCCCAGTGGCTTGGGTGTTTGACATTCCGCTGAGGGTTAACAGTTCGGCTCTCCATCCTCCGAACTGCTATGGTCTGCCTTTGGCTGTAAATAAATCGAAATACTCATAGGCAGTTTGGTATTTTGTTCAATAAGTGCTCGTTCGAATTCGTATATTGAAATTTATTTAATAAACGAACTAAACGCAAACAATATAAAACTCAATTTAAAAAGTTCACAAATAAGTTCGAATAGAAATTCGTAGTCAACTTGTGATTTTAATATTTAATAATTTGATTTTAAATTTATAATATGTAAATTTTTATTGTCAAAATATTTTTAAAAACATATTATTAAAATAAAATTATAATTTTTATTAAATATATTATAGTTTATTTATTAAATTATTTTTATAATTTTATAATGTATAATTTTAATTATAGTTTATTTTTTATAAAATATTTTTAAACTCATTTAGACTTGCAAAAAGCCTGTAAATACCAATTAGAATAGCAAATTTGAAACAAACTCAACTTCATTATAAACAACCAAAAACTATACTCCTAGTCCGGCCTTAAATGGGTAATGATGGTTTACTATGAGGCATGAATAGCCTATAAGTAGCTTGAATTATATGAATGTTAACAAGTTTTTCTCCTGCCACTGGAAAGCCGCATTATGCCTAAAAGTACCTTACAATTGGTTGGTTGTCTTTTGAAGTGCGAAATTGACTTGCCTTTGCAATTGCCACTTTCATAATTACATTAAGGTAAAACTTCGTTTTATGAACTTTACAAAGTCATACAATTCCATTCATATATGTTCTTGGAAGAGGTTAACAGAAATTTTTTTTTTTTGAGCTTATCTTTCCTTTTCTTTTCTTTTTTTTTTTTTTTTATGAACAGAAATGAAATTTCATTCATTTGTGAAAGAGTTATATATAGGCAATAAAAAGATTCAGTACAATATATAACACAATTTGAAACCATACAAAGAAACATCTCATTTAACTAAAAATATTTTAAAAAGTACAAAAAATAATATAAATCTAAGTAGTGAAATACTGAAAAAAATTTTAATGATCAACATCTATTCTTATGTATTTTTTAAAGTGTCTAAAGAGTTATTACTGGAGTTGAATTTTAATATTTTCTTAGTATTCAACCTTCATACAACTAAAATCTCCCAATTAGATACTTTATTGGACGAATCCAACCGCAAAATCACAAAATTAACTACAACATACTCATGAAATCTCCTAATAATTTTTTTTTAGTTTTTTTGTAGAGTTTTCCTTTTTATGGGGTCACCATTCCCTCGTACAACTGATACTCAATATACGCACGATTTGAAACAATAATTTTTATCCTCCCAAAAAGACCAGGGTTTTATCTTAGTATATGTTATTTTATTGGAATAAGCTTAGTTAATATTATTACACACATTTTAACTATAACATGCATACACACCAAAAACAAAATCCTCTCTCTGCATAGTCCACTGATATTTCATCTTTTTAGGGGTGGTTGGTCTTAGGACCAATAATCACCCCCTTTCAATCCATTTTGCTATGTTTTATTTCTAGTTTTTCAGATCTATAAATAAAAATAGTTTATCTATAGCTATATTTATAGTTTTTCTTGTCTTGTGGTTATGCATATGGATATGGTGCAGATGTTGTTTCAAGATGGTTGTGATTTTATGGGTTTGGATTAAGAACACTGTTCATAGCGCGATGACAATGGTCATATCTCCTCCACTAATTCGTCGCATTCTCAGCCACCACTATGGTTGATGTTTAGCATCTAATACTTGTCACGACCCGAACCCAAGGCACGTGACCGACACTAGGAAATGGGAAAGCATAAAGCTACCGAATCCCGTAGTAAGCCTTAAACGTAAACGTGGAATTTAAAAAAAAAAACTTTGAAACCTTATAATAAATAATTAAATTACAATGCACATTATCAAACTGATTTTTCTTAATATAATTTAAATCATAGCATCATAGTGCATAAAGTAAATAAATATCAGTTATACAAATAATATCTCAATACACAATATTATAAGTACATGATACCCCCAAATAAAATATTCAGTTAAACAGTTTTCTCTACTGCAGTACATTAAAATAAACACAACACAACTAAGTAGACCTACGCAGAATAGCTGATGGTGAAGCTACACGGCGAAGAGAAGTAGGCCTAATAGAAAAGTCCCAAACTCTTGAAAAAAGATAAATTGAGGGGAGTTAGACCTTACTGAGTAAGTTAATAAAAAAGTTGTACGGTTTGAAAACCATTTTGAAAACCGTATGGATGTGTCAAAAATAATTTATCATATATATACATATACAACTTTTGAAAAATCTCGGTAGAACTCTAAACCCAATTCTAAATGGCCAACTAAGCCCACTTAATCCAACTAGACTGCCGGTCCCTGAGAGTAGAAGCATCAACCGAGACACCAAGCTACAGTCATCCACTTTGTCCAAACACATGGCACTGGCAGTCCCCAAGAGCTAAGGCATCCACCGAGGCACCCATTCCAGTCCATTTTTTAACTTTCCACATCACTGGCGATCCCTAAGAGCAGAGGCTTTCAACGAGGCACCCATCCCAATTTATAACCACAAGTCATATATATTTTGGATCCATCTCTCAATCTCCATCATGTGCACATGGTCCTGGTGAAACCCACCAGGTAGCTCGTTCTATCAAAATTTCTCAAAACAAATTTTGAAATGAATAAATACGTTGCAATGAAAATTCTTGATAATGTAAACAATACTAAAAATATGAGCGCATGCAATTTTAAAGAAAATACACACACAAATCAATTCATTAACTTATAGGATGAGCGAGATGACTGACGACCACGTGTTTGCCTCAATCAAGAAGCTCCTACTTCGAAACTCTCTAAAAAAAATAACATATTTATTTTTTTTTTAAAAATCATACTTATGGAATAAGAAGGGAAATTAATAAAATTTACGAGATTTTAAAATGACTCGAAAAAAACCAAATAAGACTCGAGAGATTGGAATATCCTAATATAAGTTTATTAACTTCTAAAATACATATTTACATAGAATATATAATTTAGCATAAAATGTCAATTAATAATCACAAATAATAGAATAACTTAAATATAATTTTTTGAATTTATTAACACTGGATATCTCATTTTAAACTAAATTAATTTAAAAAAAACTAGGGTTATTACAGTCTCCCTTCCTTATAAGAATTCGTCCCCGAATTCAAAAAAGAATAATTTCAAAGCTCAAAGGGGAAAGAGATATGGGAAAGAAGCTCGCATCTCAGCTTCAATTTCCCAGGTATAGTCCTCAACAGTATGGTTACTCCACAACACTTTCACCATCGGTATCTCCTTGGTTCACAACTGTCAAATTTGGCGATCCACAATCGCCACTGGATACTCTTCGTAGGTAAGATCATCACTAAGCTCTACGGCGC
The DNA here is from genome assembly GCA_947683625.1 of Mallotus nudiflorus. Classification (NCBI taxonomy): domain Eukaryota; kingdom Viridiplantae; phylum Streptophyta; class Magnoliopsida; order Malpighiales; family Euphorbiaceae; genus Mallotus; species Mallotus nudiflorus. The sequence continues at coordinate 4,383,238 of CANTUR010000049.1, read as the reverse complement.
TTGAGGTTGCAGCACGTGAGATGGGTTAGGAATGTATTTCCTCAATATAGATACATGAAATATAGGATGGATTCTTGAAAATTCTGGTGGTAACACCAACCTATACGCCACGTCACCCACTTTTGACCGAATTTCAAATGGTCCAATGAATCTATGAGCTAACTTACCCTTCTTGCCAAATCTCATGACTCCTTTCATTGGAGACACTTTTAGGAACACCATGTCTCTAGCCATAAAGGATACATCCTTTTTTCTAGGGTCAATATAGCTCTTTTTTCTGTTGAAGGCTGTCTTCAATCTCTGTTGTATGATGGGAACTTTCTCTAAAGTCACCTGTACCAACTCTGGACCTGTCAACTGCCTCTCACCAATCTCCCAATATAATGGTGATCTGCATTTTCTATCGTACAGTGCCTCATATGGAGCCATTTCAATACTAGCATGATAGCTATTATTATAGGTAAACTCAATCAATGGCAAATGCGAATCCCACTGTCCTCCAAAATCCATCACACACATCCTCAACATATCTTCTAATGTCTGGATGGTCCTCTCTAATTGATCATTTGTCTGAGGATGGAAGGCTGTACTGAAATCCAGTATGGTGCCCAAAGCTTTATGTAATTCTTGCCAAAAGACTGAGGTGAATGTGGCTCCTCTGTTAGACACTATACTTATTGGTACCCCATGTAGACAAACAATCCTGTTAACATAAAGTCTTGCCAGTTTATCAGTAGAGTACGTCTTCTTCACTAGTAGAAAGTGTGCTGACTTAGTTAGCCTATCAATAATCACCTAAATAGCATCATAGCCTCCTGTAGTCTGAAGTAATCCAGTCATAAAGTCCATAGCTATCATGTCCCATTTCCATTCGGGAATTGGCATAGGTTGCAATAATCCTGAAGGTCTATAATGTTCAAGCTTCATTTGCTAACAAGTCAGGCATCTAGATACAAACTCTGTAATATCCTTCTTCATTCTATTCCACTAATATGTATCTTTCAAGTCATTATACATCTTGGTAGAACCCAAATGGATCCTAATATCAAAAAAATGTGCCTCTTCCATAATTTCTTTCCTCAAATCATCAATATCCGGCATATAAATCCTAGTACCCAAGTGCAACACACCTTCTCTGTCAATCACAAAATCTCTTGACTACCCTTGTTGCACTTCATATGTAATCCTCTATAACTACGGGTCTCTATTATGAGCTACCTTAACTCGATCCAAGTATATTAATCATACCCTGAATTGAGCTAAAAGGCACTTTTTAGTAACTTTCAATTGCGACCCTTGATTAATCAATTCATGCATCTCCTTGACAATGGGCCTCATATCTGAGTTGATGTGGGCAAGACTGCTAGCTAACTTCCTACTCAAGGCATTAGCAGCAACATTCGCCTTGCCTGAATGGTACAAAATGGAATAATTATAGTCCTTAAGGAGTTCCATCCATCTTCTCTGCCTTAAGTTCAAGTCCCTTTGCTAGAAGATATACTTCAAGCTCTTATGATCAGTGTAAATCTCACAAGTAACCCCATACAAGTAATGCCTCCATATCTTCAAAGCAAACATAACAGCTGCCATCTCCAGGTCATGAGTAGGATAGTTTTGCTCGTGCTTCTTCAGTTGCCTTAAAGCATAAGTAATTACTTGGCCATTTTGCATCAATACGTAGCCCAATCCTACTTTGAAAGCATCACAATACACTGTATACCCTTCATTTCCAGAGGGCAAAGTCAGAATTGGAGCTGACGTTAATAAATCCTTCAATAACTGGAAGTGCTCTTCGCATCTGTCTGTCCACACAAACTTAGCACTTTTCTGGGTCAACCTTATCAGAGGTGCGACAATTTTGGAGAAGTCCTTCATAAATCTCCTATAGTAGCCTGCTAGACCTAGGAAACTCCATACTTCTCTGACTATAATCGGCCTCGGCCATTCTGTAATAGCTTCTATCTTCTTGGGATCGACTTGTATACCATCCTTAGAAACCACGTGGCCTAAAAATGCCACTTGACTCAACCAGAACTCGCACTTCGAAAACTTGGCATATAACCTGTGCTCCCTTAAAGTATGAAACACCCTTCTCAGATGCATAACATGCTCAGCTTCACTCATAGAATAAACCAAGATGTCACTAATGAAGACTATTACAAACCAGTCCAGGTATGGCCTGAAAACTCGATTCATTAAGTCTATAAAGGCTACTGGAGCATTTGTCAACCCAAAGGACATTACTAAGAACTCATAATGGCCATATCTCGTCTAAAATGTTGTCTTAGGCTTGTCACCACTTCTGATCCTCAACTGATGATACCCAGACCTCAAATCTATCTTGGAGAAGCATGTAGCACCTTGAAGCTGATCGAACAAGTCATCGATCCTTGGAAGTGGATACTTGTTCTTGATGGTGACCTTGTTTAACTGCCTATAATCAATACAGAGTCGTAGGCTACCATCCTTCTTCTTCACAAACAACACCGGAGCACCCCAAGGCGATGTACTGGGCCTTATAAAACCCTTATTAAGCAACTCATGTAACTGCTCCTTCAGCTCCTGCAATTTAGCTGGTGCCATTCTGTAGGGTGGCATAGAAATAGGATATGTACCAGGTATAACATTGATACAAAACTTTATCTCCCTGTCTGGTGATAATCCCGATAATTCTTCAAGGAAGACGTCCAGAAATTCATGCATCATTAGTACTTGTTCAATTATCCCTTTCTCTATTTCAACATCTTTTACTACTGCCAAGTAGCCTTGACAACCCCTTTTAAGAATTTTCTAGACTGTAATGGCAGAAATGAGATTACGAGGCATGGAGCTCTTTTCACCTTTAAAACAAAATTCTTCTTCATTCGAATTCTGAAAACCACTTCTTTTTCCCAATAATTCATATAAGCATAATATCTTAATAACCAATCCATACCCAAGATGACGTCAAATTCCAACACATCAAGCAACACCAAATCCACCAACAATTCTCTACCCTCAACTAATACTAGACAGGAAGGAAAGAAAATATCTGTCTCCAACTCATCACTAAGAGGAGTCAATACAGATAGAGGAAAGGATAACCTGGAAGGCTGCTACTCGATTCTTGAAGCAAACACAGGGGATATGAAAGAATGCGAAGCACTGGGGTTAAACAATACTTTAGCATCACAAGAACAAAATGAGAGAATACCTGTGACTACGACATTAGAAGTTTGAGCATCCTATGGTGTCAGAGTAAAAACCCGTGCCTGGCCATGACCTGCCTGCTGAGATGTCGAAGGCTGCACAAAACCATGACCACTATGTCTACCAATTGAACCTCGACCTTATTGGCCCATAAACTGTGGCGGTCTCTACTGTGGCTGTACTGGTGCTCTGTACTACTATGGCAATGGATAGAAAGGTAAAGCCACTAATGAAGATGAACCCTGAGCATACTGTGGTTGATATCCAGAGTGAGGATAGGCTTTGGCAAGATGACCAACCTGGCCACATCTAAAGTAAGCACCTGATAACATATGACATGGGACTTGATGAAATCGGCCATAACTAGCACATGCACTCTCTCCAGACCTAGAATTACTCTGTCCGGAGCTCTGCCCACTGCTGCTGTTGCTAACTCCAGTACCAAATCTATGACCTCTACCACTTTTTCTATTCATGGCATAACCATGTCGACCCACTCTGTGTGTTCTGGACCTTCTACCATTATGTTGTGAACTACCCTCAGCCTGCTGACTCGTGCTACCAATATGAAATACTGGCTATTGGTACCTAAGAGTTACACCATATCCACTACGACCAACCATATAAGGATCTATCATAGTACCCTGGCGGATGTGTCGCCTCTCAATCAGACGAGCCTCTTCTATCACACTCTCTAAGGTACGATCCTCGGTATGTATACCAATAAAAGCTGGCCCCAAACCAGTAATATACAACTCAACTGCTTTATAGGGATCTCTCCTGATATCCTCTGTGTGTCGGGACAACCTGTTAAACTCCCTAGTGTAGTCCTCAACAGACCTATCCCCTCTGGTGATATGAAGCAACTGCCACCTGTAGGCATCCCTGGTGGCTAGAGGATAAAAAAATCTCAAAAAGCGGTCCTTAAACTCTAGCCAAGTTAACTCATACATGAACAACTCAATCGATTGTATAAACCAGTCTTAGGTTGCCGCTTGGACTAACATCTCAAAAATTATGATCCATTGGTAGTCTATATATCCTATCCTGGTATGTACCTCAATAGCATTAATGAAGTCTAAGGCATCACCAGTACCATCAAAAGAAACTCTACCAATTCGGGAGTAAAGAAGTGTTGCATCAGTGTCCAATATCTCCTGATTTCTCTGTTGTAGCATCTACTGCACTAAAGGCATTGCTTGATTCAAAGCTGCAAAACCCTGATTAATTTTTGCTAGACCAGTTACAAAAGCTGTGGGGTCTACAGCTAAAGCTTCAGGCTCTACTGGTGGCTAATCCTGAACCTTAGCTGCAGCTACCCTAACTCTACCTCTACCTTTACCTCTGCCCCTATGACATGGAGTAGGAGGAAGAACCTCATCATGCACAGACTGCTCATCAAGCCCAAATGTTGCATTGGCAGCAAGGTCTATTCGCACACGTCTCATTTAGAAAAAGATAGAGAAAATCGAATTTAAAACAAGATAAGAGTATTTAATACATACGGTGAATTTAGAAACAAGCATATCACAAAGACAATTATCAACCTAATGTACTGCAGTAGTTACACAAAAAGACAAACATAAACAATAAATCAAACAATGCTCTGATACTAACTTTGTCATGACTTGAACCTAGGGCACGTGACCGGCACTAGGGAATGGGAAAATATAAAGCTATCGAATCCCGGAGTAAGCCTTAAAAGAAAACGTAAAATTAAAAAAAAAATTTGAAACCTTACAATAAATAATTAAATTATAATGCACATTATCAAATTAATTTTTCTTAATATAATTTAAACCATAGCATCATAGTGCATAAAGTAAATAAACATCAGTTATACAAATAATATCTCAATACACAATATTATAAGTACATGATACCCCTAAATAAAATATTCAGTTAAACAATTTTCTCTACTGCAGTATATTAAAATAAACACAACAAAACTAAGTAGACCTACGCAAAATAGCCGGTGATGAAGCTGCACGGCGAAGAGAAGTAGGCCTAATAGACAAGTCCCAAACTCCTAAAAAAAATAAATTGAGGGGAGTCAGACCTCACTGAGTAAGTTAATAAAAGAGTTGTATGGTTTGAAAACCTTTTTGAAAACCATATGGATGTATCAAAAATAATTTATAATATATATACATATACAGCTTTTGAAAAATCTCGATAGAACCCTGAACCCAATTCTAAATGGCCAACTGGGCCCACTTAATCCAATTAGACTGTTGATCCCCGAGAGCAGAGGCATCAATCAAGGCACTAGGCTATAGTCATCCACTTAGTCCAAACACATGGCACTGGCGGTACCCGAGAGCTAAGGCATCCACCGAGGCACCCATCCCAATCCATTTTTTAACTTTCCACATCACTGGCAGTCTCCGAGAGCAGAAGCTTCCACCGAGGCACCTGTCCCAGTTTATAACCACAAGTCATACATTTTTTGGATCCATCTCTCAATCTCCACCATATGCACACAATCCTGGTGAAACCCACCAAGTAGCCCGTTCTACCAAAATTTCTTAAAATAAATTTTAAAATAAATAAATACGTTGCAATGAAAATTCTCGATAATGTAAATAATACTAAAAATATGAGCGCATGCAATTTTAAAGAAAACACACACACATATCAATTCATTAACTTACAGGATGAGCGAGATGGCTGATGACTGCACGTCTACCTCAATTTAGAAGCTCCCACTTCGGAACTCTCTAAAAAAAATAACATATTTATTTTTTTAAAAAAATCACACTTATGGAATAATAAGGGAAATTAATAAAATTTATGAGATTCTAAAATGACTCAGGAAAAACCGAATAAGACTTGAGAGATTGGAATACCCTAATATAAGTTTATCAACTTCTAAAATACATATTTACATAGAATATATAATATATAATTTAGCATAAAATGTCAATTAATAATCACAAATAATAAAATAACTTAAAGATAAATTTTTGAATTTATTAACACTGCATATTTCATTTTAAAATTAATTAATTTTAAAAAAAACTAGGGTTATTACAATACTGTTGTTTTGTTAAGAGGATTACTATTAGCCTGAAAATCCCTTATCAACCAAAATCATTGATTTTGGTTAGTAATTGAAAAGAAAAACTTAAGCAAACTTGGATATGGTATGTCCTTCATACTTCAGCCATTGATGTCTATTTAAGTTCCTTATTTTTCAAATTCCAACACTCTCCTTCTAGGGTTCCTGATTTTTCTCTGATTGAAAATCAATATGTTGGGTTGACTTATTTCAAAATGCCTCCTGGGCTTCCAAGCTTGTCTTTGTATTCTAAGCTCTCTACTTGTAATCCTTTTATATATTAATGAATATTTCTAATTGTTCAAAAAAAAAAAAAAGAATACTATAACCGTCAACCTCTATTAGTCAAATGTGTTTAGGGATACAACGAGTCAAGTTGACTTGACTAGTTTAAATTTAGTATATTTACTATCCTCGAACTCACGACATAAATTTTAAAAGTAAAAATTATAAATTACAAAATCCATTAATAAATTAAAAATAAATTATTTACTATCAAAATTATAATATATTTAATAAAAACTATAATTTCATTCTAATAATATATTTAATTAATAATTTAAATATTTACTATAAGTAATATATATCAAATTTTTAGTACATTTAAATTATGAATTAACTCATAAGTATTTATTTAAATTTATATATAAATCAAATTTTTGCATATCTTCTATTTATTATATGAGTCTCACCATACAAGTTTAATAAAATTTTATATCAAGTAAAATTTTAGGTAGGTCATGAACAAGTTGCTTACAGCCCTACTTTTATGTTCTCTTAATACAAATGTAGTTAAAAATACTCACTTCTCAAACACAACAGTCTTAGAGCCTTATACAATCAAATGTATAGAAATATTACATAAATAATGTTATGCTCAAATTATAAGAAAAAAAATACACAAATTTTGAATAAACTTTTACTTAGGTCTATTAAAAGTTTTCTCTCTAGTAAACAATGCTTGTTTGTGGGTATTTTATTGGTTTACGGGGTGAGGCTGGTCCTAAGACTAGCAATCACCCCCTCTCCTCTTCACTTCCTTGTTTTTATGTCATATTTCTTAGATCTATGGTTATATTTTATATTTCTCTTTGTGTTTTATATATTAATATGCATTTTGTCCAGTTGTAAAAGTTATGCATCTTTGTTGGTCTGAATCTAAATCTTTGTTGTTCGTGAAAAGAGAGATAGATGGAGGTCTATTTCTTATTTGTTTCTTTTGCTATCATTAGTGCAAGCTTCTACAATTCGGTGTTATCTCAATGTGGCATGAGCTCTCAAACTTGGTTTGTGCAGTCCTCATATAGACTTAACAAATAAGGTTAGTCCATGGAAAAAAGAGCACAATCAAACCTGGGTATAAAAGTTAATCAACCTTGAAGCTACCATGACAAGGTGCTTGAGTTTCTATAAATCTTAATCAATTAGGGTTTCTTTCCTATCAAAGATTGGAGATAATGTTGCTGGGCTTATTTCATGTATTGGGCTTGTCTCCTTAGCCTTATACAATAGGCTTGTATTGTGGAAAACATATTGTATTAGTATCTTTATTTAATGAAATATCTTTTAGTTGTTCAAACAAAGAAAAATACACAAATTTCGTCTAGTCTATCTAGAATGGATGATAAAATATTTTGTTATAAGCCGAAATATTTTATTAAGAGTATGGTTGGATCTTCCAACCGCTCTAACTCTCCCATTCCATACTAAAAGACTTAACCATGTAAGTTAGTTGTTAAAAAAGTCCTTCCTTTATAGTTAAGTTATGAACATTTTAAAATCAAGTTATAAATTCAATCCTTCATTTCTCTTAACTTTTCAGTTATTAAAAAAAAAAAAGTTAGTTATTAAAAAAATACACGAATTTTAATCATGGACACATACATACATTAAAAAGAAATAGAAGTAACAGAAAGAACTAATAAATCAAACTTTACACAAAGAATGATTTGTTCATGATACTGTTTACTAATCCCCACTAACTTTAACCGGTGCTCTTTACCTTCTATATAATTTTTCATTTTTTTTTTTAACAACACCTATGTAAAAAATATGGATCTAACCATTGTTGCTAACAGCCAAATTCACCCAACCCCACATCCCCTTCTCAATCCTCAACTCACCTTCCTTCTTCAAGTACCCCACCATTCTTTTTTCTTTTTGCTTTCTTTTTCTTTAATTTTTCATCCCCCAAACCCAATGCCCTCTTTTTTATTCATTCACTCAGTCACTTACTCTCTCGCTCCATCGATACACTCTAAAGTGCTAAACCATTACTCACACACACACCAAATGTTCCCTAACATTTTACTTTGTCTCTTCCTCTTCACTTTCTTCCCCTTTCCCTTTCTCATTTCGGGTATTTCCAACCCGGACCCGGCAACTATCCAGCCATTCCTACCAAACTCATCACCTCCAGCAACAATTCCAGCATTCCCTGAACAATCTAACCTTGCTGGTTGTCCTTTAGACATTCCTGATGGGCTTTTCCATGGTGTGAAATCCGCCTGCGGAAATGGCAGAACCGGCCAGCTGCATAAGAGCAGATGCTGCCCGGTTCTAGCAGCGTGGTTATATGCTGCTTACTCTGCCACTGCGCTTGGTAGGGCTGTCAGAGCAGCCCCAGTAGTGGCAGGTCATAATACTACATCCTATGACATGCCATTGTTACCAGATGACTCAGAAACTTGCGTGGATGATTTGGGTAAGGCGTTGAGAGAAAAAGGGATAGTGTTGGTCAGACCAAATGAGACCTGTGATGTGGTGTATTGTTATTGTGGGATTAGATTGCACCCATTGAGTTGCCCTGAAGCTTTTCATACTAACCAAAAGGGAAAGCTTGTTGGGGATAAGAGAGTGAAGAAATTAGAAAGGGACTGTTTGAGCAGCAGCACTAATGTCAACCAATTCCCTGGTCTGGGTGGCTGTTCCAAGTGCTTAAACGCGCTCTATTTGGTAGTGTGCTTTCTTTTACTTTCTTGGTTTGGTTATCTTGTTTTTCTTTGCCAAATTGATGCATGTCCTTTTCCATTTTTGGGTTTTTTTGCTTTTGCTTCAATTGGGTGTATACAGAAGGACGATGCTAATTGCTAAAGAAGCTGAATTAGCTCTATCTGTTTCTTGTCTTGGTTGAATAGACCTTTTTTTTCTTCTCGTTTTCTAAATTGATTGGTGAAAAGCTTAAAACCCATAAAATTTTGGAGTTACAGTGTTACAGTGTTTCAGATGTTACATAACTAGTTATCTTGGAAAATAATTTCAGGATAGTGACAGATTAGTAGTCTTTTTCAATAAACAACTGTCAAAGAGGTAGTGGGATTAAACTTCATTTATTTGGCTGTTCAAGGTAGTTTTTCACTGTTGTTGAGTATAATTCTGTGGTCCTAACCTTGGTGCTAATTCAATGGCTGTAAAGTTGGCCTCCAATAGCTAATTTTTGTAGCATTTCTCATTTCTCTGTTTCGTTGCTAGTTGGGAACTTTAAAAAATTCAATTATTATTATTATTTATTAATTTATTTGTGTTCTACTGATAGCCATTAAAGGATTTACCAGTCATCCTTTATTGTTAATGCACATATGGATTGAGTACAACAGCATGTGCTCACCCACTCAAATTTATCTACTTCTGTTTCATAATCAGATTGCTTACGGCTATGCATTTAAAAGTGTTTGTTCCTTAATTGGCTAAGGATAAGTGTGAAAAATACTGAAAATTGATTACAAACATGACCCTCAATAGATATAGAGTATCAAACATAGTGGACCTGAGGACTATGATTCATGCAGCTGACCCTAACTAGTGCAGGGTTAAGGATCAGTTTGTTCTAGAGTTGAGAAAAGCGATTTGTAATCATGAATTGTTGGAAATGTTGCTGATGATTGAAGGCTTACACTGCAGTTGACAACAAATTTTGATTAGATGTTGTAACAAGGAGTTAAGAGTTTAGTATTTTATGCACCAAACCTGTGTTAGTGTGGTCTGGTCGTTAACAGTTTGTTATTCTTACTTTTCTAATCATATTTTAAAAAAATTTCGATGTAGCTTAACAACAAGAAGACTTTGAACTCAAGCAAAACAGATGAGAGGACCACTAAAATGCACAATAAAGATTGTGAGCTGATGGGTCTCACGTGGCTTCTAGCAAAGAATAGAACAGCTTACATTCACACAGTTTCTGCAGTCTTACGAGCTATTATGATGAACGTGGACGGCTCTAATCCTCAGTCATGTACTCTTGGTAGTGATGGAATGCCGTTGGCTGTTGATTCGTCTGAAATGGCCAACAATTCTTTGTCAATCACCCATCAAGTACCTATCTATATATCTGTTGTTTTAAGTTGTTTGTTACATATCCTCATCATTGTATCATCCACCAAATTTTAGAGGATAGCTTTAGCCTAATGAATTGTTGCTGTTATGATTTTATGATATTCTTTTGTTCTCTGCTGTTTTCTGTATTATGGCAAGCCAGGTCCATTGCTGTAACTTTGTTTTTTCTACAGTATGTGAGTAGCTATGACAATTCTTTTTTTTTTTTTTTTGGGTGATCACCAGAAACAATATCAAAACTTTGGTTGCATTTACTCTTGACCACTTTTGACCATAATTGTACCACTCCTCAACTAGAGCATTGGGAAAAATTTATCCTTATTTGACATGTATTCAATTTGGTTTTTTTAGTTCAAAAAACTAGATAAAATGATAAATTTTAGAAAAATTTTAAAGTGAAACTGATATTTCAACTCAGCATACCTAATCGGTATAACGATTTATTAAAAAAATGACATGTAATCATATATGTATAACAAATTGCATGAAAAAACAGTTTTTGTAATAATCAGAAATAACTGTCTATATCTGAATGAAAAAATTACATACTAAGTATATATGTGATTACATGTCATATTTTTAGAGGATTGTTATACCAACTAGATATGCTGAATTGAAATATCAGTTTTACTTAATAATTTCTCTAAATATGACCCATTATACTACAATTTTTTTCGAATTTGGACATAATTTAGTTGTCTCAATTTTAATTTCATCAATATTTTATTTTTGTTATTTTTTTCATGGTTAAAATAATTCCATTAATAAAAGGAAGGAATGTATAAATTATATTAAATCTCAGGAAGAAAATGTAATTTGCCCGTTATTTTAGTAGCTTAATAACAAGTTAGAATAACACTTAGTCATTTTCCTATGAAAACACTGTTTCTTTCCGTCCAGTGTCGAACGGATGAGTGTTTCCTGAGAGTAAGCATTGAAATCTATCAAGTTAGTGGCTTGATGATGAAATGGAGGAGGAGATGTAAAAATGATAGCAAGTGGGTGTCCACTGGCATGTGATAGAAGGAGTTAATGGTTTTGTCTTTGAGAGACAATTTGTGGGTTGTGATAACTGTTTTGGTGGAATTATTTTAGGGGGAGAAAGCATTGAAGACAGTTGGGCTGTTTTTATTTCATTCACGAGAAAAAAAATTCATGCTAATGTCAACATCTAACAATTATGCAATTTTATCTTCTATGGTTTGCTTCTCTTTGATTGGAGAAATTGGGTCCCAACTGGATTTTTATTTTAAAATTCATACATATTGGCATTTTGTTAAAAAATAATAATAAAATTCTTAAAATTTAATTATAAACTTCTTTTTATTCATGTTAATGGGAATTTTATTTATTTTTATGATAATAAATTTTTAATTAATATAATGATTATTTAAATTTATCATTAGTATGATACTGAATATTACACTAGTTAGTGACTAGTATAAAGTTTGTTGCAACATAACTCAACATGAGCTCAGTTTTATTTGATTATAAATTATTTATGATACAATGACAAACTTCAAGCACTTGAGCTAATTTTCAGATACACCAAACATCTACCTAAAAATTAATTACTTTCAAAATAATTAAATAATTTTAATTTAATTTTTTTCAATCGTTAAAGTTCAAGTGGTTTAATTTTTTATTACAAGAGAAATAGTAGAGGGGACAGAATCGAATCCTGTTTCGCTACATTTACATGTTTACATCTTTTGCTGCTTAAGCTACTCATAGGAGATGATTTCAATTTAGTTATGCTAATGATTTACTTAGGTTCAATTATTTATAAAATTTAAATTCAACATTTTGAAAATAGGTCAACAATGCAATTAGGAAAACTACATATTAATTTAAGTTTTTCTTTTTAAGTCATTGTTAAACAACTCACTTTTTTCTACATAAAATAACTTTTCATTTTAAATGATTTAATCAGGTTAGCATGTCATTTAGAAATAAGAAGTTATGAGAAAATAAAAGAATGTATATGTCAAAGAATGTATACCCATTTAATAAATAGAATAAATAAATTTTATCATAAAAATAAGCTTAAAAGATATAGCAAACCAAAATTTTCAAACGTTATTTTTGTATAAAAAAAACATAAAACTATTCTTTAAAAAACCAATTACAATACCAACAACTAATTAAAGCCAATGAAAAAAAATTCTTTACGTAGTATGTATACAATATAATTGTAGTTTTGGTAGAAGCAGTTATTATCATTAACTATAAAATATTTTTTTTCAAGAAAGTAACAACATTTAACAAGAAAAATGATTCATTTCGTCAATTTAAACCTAGTTTATTTGAGGGAGGAGGGGACATGCAAAATAATGAAATTTTTTTATTTATTATTATATAAAAATTAGATCATTTAGTTATTTATTAATAAAAATTGTATTAGATTAAATAAAATATAATTCTAATTTAATTGAATGTATATTGCTTATTCTAATTAGGTTAACCTCTATTTTATAATTAGGTTAATCTCTATTTTATCTCTAATAAAAATTAAATTAATTAAAATATAATTCTAATTTAATTGAAAGTATGATTGATATTTTAATTAGGTTAACTTCTATTTTATCTCTAATAAAAATTTAAATTAATTAAAATTAGTTGTGAATCCGTGTTTTGCATGGATTGAAAAAAAAATTACATATTTTAAGATAAGTAATTAAATAATTTTAATAAATTAAAACTACAATTGAAGTAAATATAAAAATGAGAAAAAAAGTTATTGTAATGATTTTATTTGATTATTTTTATTAAAAGATATACATATATATATATATATATATATATATATATATATATATATATATATATATATATATATATATATATATATAATTGAATAAATAAAATAGAAAATATTTGAAAATGGGATGTTTTAGTTAAAATAAAAGATAAAATTTTTTATTGATAGAAAGAAAGAATAATGTTTTAGATGTCATGGAATTAGGCCATGTTTGGTTCATGGAATGGAATACATGTGGAATAGAACTGTAATTTTTAAGGAATAAAATATGTATTCTTAGAATAACTATTCTTAAATAATTACTATTTCATACTTTGGTTTATAACCTAGAATTACTATGAGAGATAAGCATATTTAAGTATAAATGACATTTATACCCTTATTAATGAATTTCATTATAAGTATCAAATTCAATAATCATACAATTTTAGCATGTTTTAAATTAAAAAAATTAAATATATAATATATAAAAAAAATTAGCACATATATTTGATTCTCTAAAATAATATAAATGCATAATAAAGAAATAAATAATATTTTAAATTTTTTTAATCATAAAAATACAAACATATAAAATAAATAAATTTTATATAATTTAGTAGGCAAATATGAATTAAATTAAATTAAAAGAAAAATTTTGAAAAATCCAAATTAAATTATTTTAAAAAAAAGAAGAGAAAACATGGACGTAAACATTAGGAGAGCTTAAACGTAAAGAAAATGGTAAAAGTGGAAATACTCTATTATAAAAGTAAAGAATACATATTCTTTAGTTTTTGGAAGAATTACTATTTCTCAAAAAATGTAGAATTAATATTCTATGGAATTAGTATAGCATAAAAAAATTTGAACCAAAGCAAATAATAGTTATTCCTTGTGGAATAACTATTCTATTGTTAGTCTATTTCGTGAATCAAACATGATCTTAGAGTGTTTTATATAGAATAGAACATGTGTATTTTAAAATAAAATTTTAATATTTTTATAGAAAAATATAATAAATTTCAATAACTCAACACATAAGCCTTTAGGAGTAAAGGTTGAATTATAAAAAGAACACATGTCAAATTTTGGATACATATAGTAATTTTGTTAAGAATATATATATTTTTTGTATTTTAATTAGGTTTACTTAAATTTTATCTAACATAATAAGTATTACTAAATTAAATTTAATAAGAAAATAATTAAAATCAGATTAATAAATTTTATAAAATAATTAATTATGAAAAATATTAACATAAAAAGGTTAAGAAATTATTGTGTTTAAATAGAAAATTTATAAAAAAATGTAATAAATAACCATATTATAACTCTATTAGATTTATGAACTTATTTTATTATTTAGATAAAAATATTGAAAAAGTGTTGTATAATTGTTCAAATGGAAAACTTACTAAAATTGTAATGAATTACTATGTTATAATGTAACACTATTAAGATTAAAACATTAGATTGTTATATAAATAAAATAATACTCTTATTATTTTTAAAAACTTATTAAATTAAAGTTTACTACATAAACTTTAATTTAAATTAAATTAATAAAAATGTTTTTATTTTTTTGTATCTATAATCATATTTTAAAAAAATACAATATATAATTTGTTTGAGAGTAGTATTTTTGTTATATAAGAAAAGTAGTATAGTTATTATTTTTAGATATTTTAATAAAAAATTAAATAATTCATTGTTATCATTTAATTATTATTTGAAATTAAAAAATCACATTAAATTACTTTTTCATAAATACAAGTATTAATATTAAAAATATTGAAGAAACAAAGTGTTATTGATGAAAAAAAAAATTGCTAAGATTGTATCAAATTATAAGTTTAATGATATTGTAATATTTAAATTGTTATATGAAGAAAATATAATATTTTATTAAGAAAATAACTAATGATTTCTTATTATCTTATAATTAATTGTGGCCATAATATGTTTTATATAAAATTAGTTTTACAATTGAGAAAAATATTTGTTACAAAAATATTGAAAGAATATCATATAATTATTTGAATACAAAATTTATCAAAATTATATAATAATATCAAAGTATATATTCAATAGTTTATTTACTATTGCAAGTTCAAAAAAAAATTTATTCATGTGCAAAACACGTATTTGTTTACTATATATATATAATAAGAGAGAGAGAGAGAGAGAGAGAGAGGATGGATTGATAAAAAAAAAACTCATGATGGTTGTCTATAAAAATAATAGATAAAGACTATTTTAGTGTCTGTACTGTCATAAATTTATTTTCATTCAATTGTGATAATGAATTATGTTCATTCTTCATATGGATTGATCCTCCAATTTATGAAAGAGTAAGGGCCGTAATACAAGCTTTGCTGAGAAGAATTAATACCATAGAAGAAAAAATGTGCAAGAGTTGGAGAAGGGAAAATTTTCTTTTAAGCATAGGCAATTGTTTCGGTTATAATTATTATATGTAAATGAAAATTATAAGATGTATATTTTGTTGTGGAAGCCTTAATGCAAATGACTCTCTCTGTTATTGTATAACTTATCTTATATAGTGATGTACTTTTGCTAACTTAATGTTAAGTTGTGGTGTGTTTGCTTTTATGGCAAACCCTCCACATTTTTTTGATGCATAATTATTGGTTGACAACATCCTTATACTGTTCGATGAAATGCTTAAGAGGAGCTTCTATAGTAGGATGAATAACTTAAGGGACCATGTACTTAAATTGTCATATTTTTCTTTACATTCCACTAACTCATATTTGTACATATTTATGTGAAAATGACATAATGAAGTTAAATAAACTAAAGCATATTAAGTTGTAAATCAATTGAATAAAAAGAATAGCTCCTATTAATAAAAAAAAAATTAAAACATTAAATTAATTGGTAAATTAAGACATGTAATATTTATGATAACATATTGTCCAAAAAATATGGTTGTTCTAATAGCACAAAAGGAATACAAGGATACTTGTCTCAACATATTACAATTTTAATTTCCTAAAAGCATTTAGACACGTATACTTCTCCTTTTTTCTTCAAGTTTGAGGGGAACTTTGGCTTCCTTGTGTAGTTGGAAGGTTTAACTCCTCATTTGCAGGTGGTGTCCTATTAGCCAAGTCTTCTTGTTTGGTTGCTCGTATTCTTTAAAACTAGCCATCAAACATGAGGCATAAGTGTTAATTTCTTTAAATCAAACATGAGGCATCAATGTTTAATATTAGTGTTACTTGTAGTTGTTCTCGAGTTATAACTTTCTTCCTCTATTTCTTAAATCTTGTATGCCTTTATCTCATGAACTCAGGCTCTAGTTCATTCCTAACTATTTTTTTGCTTCCATCATGTACCACCCTTTGTGAGTTGGTCTTAATCTACAAAACATAAACATAACACTTTTGGCTTAGGTAATAAAAAATCTCAATAATTTCAAAGAATTAAATTATGCATACATTTATCACTACAGTGCCAGTTTCAGGGTCCGTGTAAACACCATATCCATTTAGTGGTCAAGCAGATGGTTCTAGAATATAATTCCTCTTCCTTGTAAGCATTCTTGGTAGTGAGTTTTTTAGGACTTCCAAATATGTTCATTTCTTTACTTCTTAAAATTTTTAGCATTGTTGCTCACTTAATTTAACTCTAATTAATTATTGGATTCTTCAACTTCAATTTCTGGTTCTGGTGTATGATTTACGTGTCTATTTTTTCTTGGCTACATTAACTAAGAAAATGAAAGTTCAAGTCAAAACTACTCAATTGAATATGCTAGAACATAATAAATTTATTAATAATCTACATATAACACTTATATGAAGTTTCTCCCTTCTTACATCTTTTCTAATAACGTTTAATGTATTTGCAAAACCTAAAACCCTCTTTATAGTTTCTCCAATGTCATTCATTAGCTTTGGTGTTTACTTAGGTATGAGTTCAGTTAAATGATCCATTGAATGATCTAATGTAGGCTCATTATTAATGTTATCTCCTTCCTTATTATTAGATTGAGCTTGCTCATTATCTCTTCAACTTTGCATAAGATTTTTTTTATTGAGTCTTTTCTTAAAGCAAAAGCAGCATATCACGACCCTCTTTTTTTCTAGATAGCATATACCCATTGGATTGGCTCTCCTTCTTCTCTCATTCTCATCTTAGCAAGTTTGTTAGGAATTTTCTTATATTTTGGAGGTTAACTGGCTGAAGCTTAAAAATTTAATGGTTGTATCATATGCTAATATGCCTTTAGGTAAGTTTCCTTTATATAGCATTTATCTAGGTAGGCTGCAAGGCCATTCCCCTAAATGCCTAATGACATAAATTGCTTGAGGGAATGGGATGCCTATTAACTCTCATTTTCTACATAGGCATGTTCTTTGCTTCAAATCAATAACATATGTCTCTCCATTATAACCAACCTCAAAGCCATTATTATAATTTTATATCAGCTTGTAATTACCACTTTCTATTATATTAAAATATAGTTTTCTTCTTATTCTAGGGTCATAGTCTGCATTCTACTTACTAGCCATTTTCATATTAGTAACTAATTTTTTTTACCATTCTTTTAATATCTTCCAACATAAAATATATATTTTTAGTCCTAACTTCTATGATTTTACCATTGAATGCTTCAACTAGATTATTGTCTACAATATCATACTTTACCTTGGTGATAAATGAGGCTCAACACTAATGCCTCAAATGAGTAATGAGCATGTCCTCGAACCCCTTTCATGTTAATTTCTTCATCTAATTAATATTGGTCTCAAAATCAAGCATGTTTATAAATTTAGCACATGATTAAAACAATTTATGAAGTTCCTTATTTTTTCCATATTTTTTCCTCCAATTGGCATATAGGTGCCTACAACAACACCCACACTCTACTTCTAGGAGAATATTACCAATAATATGTGATAGACCTTGCATTACACATACCATATAACATATTAAAATTTAAGAATAATAACATTTAAGTAATTAGCAAAGAATAATAATAAAAAAGATATTGATATATCTTTTATTGATCAATTATAATAACCCATCCACTACCATTTCAAAGTCCCAGATATGTTATTAGCAACTCCAAGAAAAACTCCCATATCACTTTCCTTTTACAGTCTAAAATAGCCCATGCAATAAAATACATTTGGTTATTGGCATCCTCCCTCAAAGCTACCAAAACCTCACCCTTAATTATTCCTTTCAAGAAGCATCCATCTAGTCCTAAGCACCCTCTTACATCCACTTTGCTTTAAATAATGTATAGAGATATATAATCTTTCAAACAGAGGTAGACTTTTAGGTAGGGTATGTCTAATTTTATTTGTGTGGTGCTACCTACATTGGATATCTTATTCTCACCATAATAATCCCATAACAATGCATATTCCTTTTGAAGATCCCCTTTCAACTTGGCTAATACATGCCCTTTTACCCTTTCCACCTTAGTCAAGCTGCATTCAATAGTCAAATTCTCATTAATTAAATCCTTTAAATATGGTAATTTCATTATTGAAATTAACTTATATTTGTATAAGTAATTTTTTGCAATCCACTTTATTGTAGCCCTTCTATTTTTGAAAAAAATTCCACAACTGTGTTTAGGTTGATATGTCTTCACTAGGAATCCCTTTGCTCTTAAGTCTCTTAAAACAAATATCATCCATTCATAGTTTTTGTACCCACACTTAACCCTTACCTCATTAGTTGTATTTCTAACTAATTTAATCTCCCTGCTTTGTTATACCACAAACTTCATAAAAGTCTCTTTAATTTCTTTACATCATCTAATCTCATGCCTAAGCAAAAATGCACTTTTTAGATTTTTGCTCAAACATAGGACATTAAGATTTTTTCTCTAAGAGTTAAGTGCTTACTACACTATAATCATCACTTTATTCCCAATAGTCAATCAAATTTTTGTCTTTTATACCTGTAATAACTACTTCTTCTTCAACATCATTAACTACCATGTTAAACCCATATGCGTTTTTAGCAAATCTCCCACTAGCTTCATTAACTTCTTCATCTTTATTTCTTAAACTTTATTTCTTCCTTTAAGTAAAGTATTTTTTATTGCCACTAATTCTCCAACATCATTAGACATTCCCCCACACTTAATGACTTCCTCATCTAAATCTCCACCACCATTATCAAGCTACTCCTCAATGTCTGCCTTATCTTTAATTGAATCCCCAATCCCAATCTTAGATCTGTTAATGTTAAACCCAACACTAACTTCATTTTAGTCTACAGTTGTGTGCTCTTTCACTTTAACATTTTCACTTACCATTGCCCCACAACCAAATGCTCCCAAGCCTATACCATCTATAGCCTCACTTGTAAACCTAATTTTTTCAAGTTGTACATCGATTGTCAGGATGCAAATACCCTAATGTGAAATACCAGAATTATCCCTTATGATTTTATACTTAGTGTAAACTTCAACAAAGTTATGCTCTTTTACTATTTTAATTACATCTTCTCTTGACAACTCAAACAAAAGTTTAAGACTTAACAATAGTGCATCATATTATTTATTTTACTTTATTTTGCAAAAAAAAAAATAATAAAAGAAAATGTGCATCATATTATTTTAAATGTTTGTATATTTATGTATTATCTTTATGAATACATTACTTTTGTATATTTTAGAATCAAGAAAATATAAATTTTAAAAGGATAATTTTAAAAAGTGACATGAACTTTAGTGATTTTTTCAATTTACTCATATTTTTTAATTTTGACAAATTAATGCATAATTTTTTATAATTTGATACACTAATTGAAAAATATACCCAAATCCCATTAGTATGGCAATTAGAGTTATTTGAGTTGGCCATATAGATGTCATGTCAAAATGCATCGATTTAACTATATGCCAAAAAGACATGAATTTTGATTTTTTGCAATTTAATAACAACTTATTAATTTTGGTATATTGATACTTTTTTTTTTGTTTAGTACATTTGTTTTGGCATATATATATATATATATATATATATATATATATATATATATATATATATGTATGTATGTATTTGTATAACATATGGTGCATCGAATTACAATTGGTGTATTGGATTGTAAAAAATTAAAAGATTACATATTAATTTGTCAAAATTAAAAAGATCTGATTAAGTTGTAAAATCTAATAAAATTCGTGTATTTTGGGTTGTAATGAATCCATTTTTCAACTAAAAACTCTTTTTATGTTCTAAAATAATTAAAAATTTTATGAACTCTCAAAAAGTTAATAGCCTCGTTTATTCTCAATTTTATTTCCATTACCAATTGAATCCTATTCTTTAATTTCTATTAATTTATCATATCAACATTACAAATTATTTTACTTATATCCAATATTTTAATAAGGATATAGTTAAATGTAATTTAAAAGATTATCATAAAATCTTTTTTAAAAAATTATTATCCACTCAAATTGTTTTTTAATAAAAAAAGTAAAACATAAAATAAACTCAATATCTCTCTCTCTCTCTATATATATATGAGAAATAAAGCTTCATTAAGAAGTAATAAGTTTGTATTTCTACAAATGAAAAATAACCATTGTATTACCAAATTGTTAAGGAAGATTAGAAGAATAAAAAAGCAAATACATAATGTAATTTCACATGTGGGTGAATTGATTTAAAATTAAAATTAAAATTAAAACTCAAGGACAAATAAAAGTTAAACACACAATACAATTATTTTATTGTGGTTTAGCTACCATTTTCCTACTTCCATATACCAAGCAACCATTTAAATTTTTTCTTCATTACAATCAATAAATAATTATAAAATAATTTTTTAAAGTATATTTGTTATGACCCATATTTTTAAACTAATTTATTTTAAAATGAGATATGCAGTATTAATAAATTCAAAAGTTATATTTGAGTATTTTATTATTTTGTGGTTAACATTTATTATTTTATGTTTAATTATAGTTTTCTACGTAAATATTTATTTCGAGACTTATTACTTTGGATAATTAGTTTACATTATTTATATTTACTACTTTGAATAATATTATTTTAAGTACCATATTATTTGATTGATTTACTTAATTGTTAATATAATTAAATATTGTTTAATTATTTCATAAATATAATTTAATATACATTTATCATTATTATTTTTCAAGGCTATTTCATGCATTAATGTAATATAAAATTAATTAGGTTTTTTATATTATATATATATTTATTTTATGTGGATATAGTGTGTATATCATTGTTAGTATGTGCATGTATATATATATATGTGTGTGTGTGTGTGTGTGTGTATATATGCAGTATGCATGTGTGTGGTGTAAATTTAATATTATATTATATAATATTATAAAATAAAGTTATAGTAAATTATATTATATAGTTTATTAGTTAAATATACATTTACAAAAATGCAGCAAACCAAAAAAAAAAAATAGAACACTGCATTCCTTCCTCCCCTTCGCGCGATCCCGACCACCACCCTCATTGCGCCTCCCTTTCCTCCGGCCATCACCCACCATCATCCCCTTCTTCTTCTTCCTTGTCTCCGACCACCAGCAGCTCACCGACGACATGCAGAACCAGAGGAAGCCGAAACCTCCATTTTTTTCGGTCATCTCCATTTCTAGCCACCATTTCATGCCTTTTTAGTGTCTTTCTCCTCCTCTTGCACCAGTGAGCATCATTTCAAGCTTAGTTTAAGCTTTATTCTCCATTTGATTGAGTTTTTGTTGATTTTTAGTTTTTGAGTTCTAGGGTTTCAAATTTTTTTTAGCTTGATATAGCTTGAATCTTGAAAAATCCCTTTACAAATGTGATTCCTAGTGGCTCAATTTACCTCTATGAATTTTTGTGTGATTTTTGGAATTTATTTTGATTTTTGTGAATTTTTGAATATTTTATTATTATTTTATTAATTTTCGTAAATTAATTTATTAAATTATAAAATTGGTTGATTTAGTGATATTATATATTGTTATTAATTTTAGTGTTGAGAAATTAATTTTTGGGAATATTATATAATTTTTATGAATTTTTATAGTTTATGTCAAAATTGAATAATTAGGTTAGTGTTGAATTTTTGATGAAATAATGGTTTAAATATGTGTTTTAGTTAATATTAATAATATATAAGTTTAGAAAATAATTTTTATACATTTTTATAATTTTTATAGAATATTTAGTAATAATAGTATATTATGTATATTTTTGTATTATAGGGGTAAATACATAATTTTGTGATAATTATAGCTAAATAATATGTTGTAGTTCGTTTTAATAATATTTAAGGAATTAAAAGGATTTTTACAAATTATTTACTATTTTTAACTAATTAATACTAATTTTTGAAAATTGTTTTCAAATAATAAATATTATATATTATTTTGGGTAATAAAATAGGTTTTAAATTAATTTTTGTAATAACCCGAGTTTTTAAATTATTTTATTTTAAAATAGGATATGCAGTGTTAAAAATTTTAAAATAATATTTTATTATTTTATTATCTTGTGAATTATTATCATTATTATTTTACGTTTAATTAAAATTTTCTACGTAAATGTATGTCTTTAAGTTTATTATTTCGGGAAATATTATTTTAATAATATTTAATTTGATGCATTAGTATTTTAATATTAATATTTTAATAAATTACATCATTTAAATGTAATTTAATGAGTTATATATATATATATATATATATATATATATATATATATATATATATATATATATATATATATATATATATATATATATATATATATATATATATATTAGTGTTAATATATGTGTGTATTATTATTTTATTATGAGTAATACATATATATGTGTGTATATATACATATATATGTGTGTATTTAAATGTGTGGTGTGTGAATTTTGTAAAAATATAATAATGTATATTATATTATATAGTTTATTAAATATTTATTATATAGTATTATGATCAATATATATATATATATATATATATATATATATATATACAAAAATATCAAAAACCCCCCTCATCTCCTTTTCTCTCGATCACCCTCTTCCCCCACCCTCACCGTCTTTTTCTTCCGTTCACCGACCGTCAGAGTGCCTCCCCCACCAGCTCACGTCGTTGCCGCCTTCTGCTTCCTTCTCTGGTGCCAGTGTCGTCTTCGATAGCTCATTTTCGGCCGAAGCTTCTCCTCCTCCGTTCTCCTCCGCCCGGCCATCAAATCAGACATTTCTGGTGGCGTTGAACTCGTGGAGCTTCGAGGAAGAAGATTCCAAGCTCCTTTTGGCTGGAAAATGCAAGGTGGTGAGGTTTCGAGCTTATTTTCATTTCGGCCATTCTTGGGAATTATTTTGATTTTTGTGAATTTTTTATTATTTTATTATTTTCGTAAATTAATTAAATAAATTATAAAATTGTGATTTTTGGTGTTATTGGTGGTTAATATTAATTTTAGAATTTAATTTATAATTTTTGTGAATTTTGTGTAATTTTTATAATTATTTTTAGTTTATGTTAGTTTTAGAAATATAGGTTAAATATATATTTTGTTAGTAATTGTTGGTTAATTAAGTGTATTTATTGATTTTAATGAATAACATGTTGAGAAAATAATTTTTGTGTATTTATATAATTTTTATTGAATTGTTTGAATATTATTAGTATTTTATGTGTATTTTTAAATATTAGTGGTAATTTGGTAATTTGATGGTAATTTTAGTTAAATATTAAGTTTAATTGGTTTTAATAATTATTTGAGGTATAAAAATGATTTTTACAATTTATTTACTATTTTTAACCAATTAATACTATTTTTTGAAAATTATTTTCAAATTATATATAATATACTATTTTTGTAAATAAATGAATTTTTAGTAATTTTTTTAATATGTTTTTGGACAAATTAAGTAATTTGGATTTATAAAATGAATTTTTATTAATATTTGTGGAATTATCGAGGAATGTTGATTTTTAATAATATTATATTATTAATTAGAGTTTTTAAGTAACTTTTAGGAAAATAATTACTTTTGGTGTTTTAATACTTAAATTGTTATATTTTGATCTTTAAAGGGTATTTTTGGTATTTATTAAATTTTAATATATTTTATTGTGTTATTGAACTTTGTGGACCTCAGTTGGGGAATTTCAGTAGTTTAGGATCCCAACTGAGGGTTATGAGAATTTTGTATTTCGAAGTGTACTTTTTTTGCAGGACCAGCTCTACTTTTTAAGTAGAGAGATGTCTATTTTACAGAGGAAGTTCTGCTGAATTTTTGGTAGAATTCTTGTAAAACGTGACATCGGGTCTAATTCCGTTTCCATATCTGTTTGTGCTTAGGAATTCTAGATTGAGTCTTTAGAAGCTTAAGTTAGATATATTCTAATGTCGTAATCATTTTATTTGTTTAGTTGTGCCGAGACTGAGACCTAGAGGACTAGGCTCGTCGGACCAGTCTCGAGGAGTGTATCCTTGTGAGTTATTATGATATATATACATTGCTGAGGTTGCATGTTTTAGAATTCTATGTTTTAAATGTAAGATTTTTGCATAATTGTTTTATTGAATGCTTAAGTATATTTTAGGTATATTTTTAGTATGCTTTTGGTATATTTCAAAATAATTGCATGTTTTCTTTGTGATTTACTTTCAAATTATGTTTAAGTATCTTATTGGTTGATTTGAGTATATTACATGATTTAATTGAATTTATTTTACATATATATACCCGAAATATACTTAGTTTATTTTAGGTATATTTCTGGTATATATATATAGTTTATTTGATCCTTTTGAATGGCTTTATACATTATTTTGTTACTCGAATGTATGTTTTATTTTAATGAAGGATATTGATCGAACGTGCGTCCTAGTGGGCAGCACTAGGACCGTGTACATACTAGTGCGATAGATGATAGGTTGAATTATTAACTTATTGTGGAAATTATGATTTGATTAAGAATGATATGATTGAGATTGATGTGATTGATGGTGTGATTGCTGGAGCTCGGTTGACTAAGTGTCTCGAGGCCAATCACACTGACAGTCAGACTGTTGGAACTCGGTTGACTAAGTGTCTCGGGGCCAGTCTACTGTCCAGTTGGATTAAGTGAATTTATTTGAAATTAAGTGAGCCAGTATGACTAGAGTGTTTTTATGGGATATTTGAGGTTACGAAAACATAGGGTTGTATTTGATCCTTCATATCTGATGATTTTCAGTATTAATATAAAATGATTTTCTTTGCATCTGTGTGTACTTGCTTGTATATATATATATATATATATTTATTATATATACTTTTGAGTGTCTGCATTTGACATTTAGTTATGTATGTATATATATTATAATAATTCACTCAGTGAGGTCTGACTCCCCTCCGTTGATGTTTTTATAAGAAAGTCCTCATCTTCAAACCTCAGCAGTAGACCTATCTACCGGATTTCTTCCGCTCCGGCCCTATTATGTAAATTACTTACTTGGTTATTATTTATTGTACTCTAGAAAACTGCAGTAGTTATATTATGTATCAGTAGTGAGTTTGTTTATTTTGATGTATAAGGTTTTAATTCAGATATTTAATCTGAATAGTGTACTAAATTATATTATGATATGAAAAGGGATTATCTATTTACATTAAATTGAAATTTTATTTACAGTATATTTTAATTATTTATTATTATTTTTATTTTTAAGGCTTGCTACGGGTTCCGGATTCGAAAGAATTCTCGTTCCCTAGTGCCAGTCATGGCCCTTGGTTTGGGTCGTGACAATTTTATTATATAATTAAACTGTTTAAGCAATTAAATGTGAATTTTATTAATTAGAATTAAGTTGTGTTGTTTTTTTGGATTGTGAACTCGGTCGGGCTAAATACAATATTGGAGAGCCGACTCGAGTATGATTGAGTATAAACGCCAAAAGTGCATTTTTCTATGCAAGAATGGCTCTACCTACAGTAGAGAGATGTCCGTTTAATAGGGGAGACTCTGCCGAATTTTGATAGATTTTCTAGTAAAAGGTGACATCTTCCATAATTTCCTAGCATAAATTAAGGTATTCCAATCTATCGAGTCTTATTCGATTTTTCTCGAGTCATTCTAGAGTCTTATAAATTTTATTAATTTCTCTTCTTATTCGATAAGTATGATTTTAAAAAATGAATATGTTATTTTTAGAGAGTACCGGAGCGGGAGCTTCTGGATTGAGGCAAACGCGCGGTCGTCAGCCATCTCGCTCATCCTGTAAGTTAATAAACTGGTTTGTGCGTGTGTTTTCTTTAAAAATTGTGTGCGCTCATATTTTTAGTATTATTTACATTATCAATTTGAAATAAATGTTGTTATCAAGAATTTTATTGCAATTTATATATTTATTTAAAAACTAGTTTTGAGAAATTTTGGTAGAACGGGCTACCTGGTAGGTTTCACCATAACCGTGTGCACATGGTGGAGATTGAGAGATGGATCTAAAATATGTATGACTTGTGGTTATAAATTGGGATGGGTGCCTCGGTGGAAACCTCTGCTCTCGAGGACTGCCAGTGATGTGAAAAGTTAAGAATGGACTGGAATGGGTGCTTCGGTGGATGCCTTAGCTCTCGGGGACCGCCAGTGCCATGTGCTTGGATTAAGTGGATGACTGCAGCTTAGTGCCTCGGTTGATGCCTATGCTCTCAGGTACCGACAGTCCATTTGGATTAAGTGGGCCCAATTGGCCATTTAGAATTGGGTTTAGGGTTTTACCAAGATTTTTCAAAAGCTATATATATATATATGTGTGTGTGTGTGTGTGTGTTATAAATTATTTTCACTATATCTATAAGGTTTTCAAACCGTACAGCTCTTTATTAACTTACTCAATGAGGTCTGACTCCCCTCAATTTATTTTTTCAAGAGTTTGGGATTTTTCTGTTAGGCCTACTTCTCTTCGCTGTGTAGTTTCATCATCGGCTATTCTACGTAGATCTATTTAGTTGTGTTGTATTTATTTTTGTGTACTGTAGTAGAGAAAACTGTATAACTGCATATTTTATTTGAGATATCACGTATTTATAATATTGTATAACTGAAGTTTATTTATTTTATGCACTATGATATTATTGTTTAAATTATATTGAGAAAAATCAGTTTGATAATGTGCATTGTGATTTAATTATTTATTGTAAGGTTTCAAAGTTTCTATATTCCGTATTTTTTTTCTTTTAAGGCTTACTATAGGATTCAGTAGCTTTATGCTTTCCCATTCCCTAGTGCCGATCATGTGCCCTGGGTTCGGGTCGTAACAATACTTAAATGAGCAATTACAATAATTCAAAAATGATTACTACCCAATCTATGCTAATCTCAAACCAAAATTAGTCTTAGAATTAGTGATTAATAAGTTTTAACAACTCATTCAATATTCAATATTCAATTTCAAATTCAAATTCTTGATTACAATTAATTTTCATAAGAAAAGATGAAGAGAATTGAGTAATACAATAATGATTGAATTTTTTATGTTGTATATTAAATACTAACTTAATCAATAACCAATATATACTTTACATTTAAAATGGGTGGTTGTAAGAACCTTTTATATTTATTTAGTAGTTATTCTTATCCTTACCTGGTCTAGCATATAAAAATATGTTTTTCTTATGCAAATGTATGCTTATCCAATGATTGAATTCTAATTTGAAAAGCCATAATGCATGAATATCATATATATGATCAAGTGAAATTACTTTATATGTACTAGAAATTTTTCACTCTTGATATTCAATGGTTTATGCATAGTTTGTGTTGGTGACAATATGTTTTGGTTCATGCATCTTTTGTATTTTTGATCATTTATTATGCACTTCCATGAATTGAGTTTATTACTATATATTCCCTAAAGTTGAATTTTCAAAAGTTTTATTGTACTTTTACACTTTAATTAAGCACCCCTTAATTACTAAATATAAAATATTAGTACTTTCAATTGATTTTATATGAAAGTAGAGTAATAAAAGCTGAATTTCTATTCTCCTTTTCATTCAATGCATAAGTGTATATATATACAAGTTTAAGAGACAATATCCCTATGATTCACTGCCATTCTACCTACCATATCTCTGCCATTCTATTTACCATATTGAGTATGTCAGTATGGTCACAAACTAACAGCTTATAACACTCCTCAAGCTGGAGCACAAATGTTAATCATGTCCAACTTGTTACAAAGATAATCAATTTGAATCCCATTAAGCGCCTTTGTAAAGATATCCCTTAATTGTTCTCCAATCTTCACATATCCTGTAGAAATCAAGCATTGCTGAATCTTTTCATGAACAAAGTGACAGTCAATCTTAGTATGTTTAGTTTGCTCATAAAAGACTGGATTATATCCAATATGAATTGTAGCTTGATTATCGCATTATAATTTAGTTGGCATTGAGGATTGAGGCCTTAAGACCTACTTCACTAAGGAGCTAATGCACTCACATTATTTCACATGCAGACTGGGCCATAGCCCTATATTTAGATTCTACACTTGATCGGGAAACTATATTATGTTTCTTACTTTTCCATGAAACCAAATTTCCTCAAACAAAGACATAATATCCTGAAGTGGATCTTCGATCTTCCTTACATCCTACCTAATCAGCATCTAAAAAACACTTAATTTTAGTATGACCATAATTGCCATACAGAATGCCATGTCTAGAAGCTCCTTTTAAATAGTCCAAAATTTGTTCTATTGCCTTTCAGTGATCAATAGTTGGAGATGACATGTGCTGGCTAACCACACTAACAGAATATGCAATATCTAAATGGGTCACAGTAAGATAATTCAACTTCCCAACCAATTTTATATATCTCTTAGGATCTTCAAACAATTCACCATCTTTTCTCAACCATATTTCTTCATAAGACACAAAGCCACAAGATACAGGAGGCTTAGCCTACCAATAATATAATAATATAAAGGAGGCTTAGTCTATCAAATTAAAATAATAAAATTAATAAGGTGGTAAAACCAACCAATGAATGAATAAAATAGGCGGTAAAACCTACCGTATAAAGAAAAATAAATAGAATATTTTTCTTAATCCAAAACTATTTTTTAAATAAATCAAAAGAGAGGGCAAAATAAAGCCCAAAATAAATAATTAAACAAAGGAAATAATTTATCAAAGCCAAAAATAAATAAAAGGAAATAATTGAACAAAGCCTAAAATAAAGAGCAACCCATTCTCTTAAAGAATATTTAAATGGAGAGTCAAGCTCATAAGAAAAAGGCCTCAATGCTACTGATGTATGGCTTTATCAGGTGAGTATTTTAGTTGCGCAATGACGTGCCAAAAAATAGCTATATAAACTCCAACTAAGTATCAAAATGGAGGCGACAGATAGAGACGAGTTAGATAACGGTGACTGAAGAAGATTCTAGCCTCTCATGCGCTAGCGCATAGAATTTGGGTAGAACTTTGTGTTGAAGCATGAGACTCACGTGCGTCACCTTCAGTGATTGATCTTCGAGCACTGGTTCACCGGCACAGTGCGCTCCTCCCTAGATTGGTGGTGTTGATAATAGGCACTTTTGAAGTGGCAAACTCAAATAAGGTTCTCTCCCTCACTTCTCTATCACTCACCCAAACAACCCAGGCCTCTGAATTTTCACTCACCCACACAACCTAAACGCTCTGATACCATGAAAGCAGAGTAATAAAAGCTAAATTTCTATTCTTCTTTTCATTCAATGTATAGATGTATATATATATATAAGCTTAGGAGACAATAATTCTTATAATTCACTATCGTTCTACCTACCATATCTCTGTCATTTTATCTACCATACTGAGTATGTCAATATGGTTATAGACTGATAGCCTGTAATCCATACGGTTTGTAACAGTATACATCCAAATAAAAATTTAATAACCTCTAAGGTTTAACAATAGCATTCATAAATCGTATCCATTTAATGAAATGTAAGTTTTGGTAATGATGAGGTCAAGATTATTAAGGATGTTTCATTTTTTTGGCAAAATTATTATTTTTTCCCTTATTGTCAACCATTATACATTGAATTCTATAAAATATTCACTATGTAATAGCTGTGATATCGCTCATTATAAAATTATAGCAAGAATGATGAGTTTTCTTTCTAATTGAAACCATTGACTCTTGTATGTTTCAATTTTAAATTGATTTGAAATGAAAATCAATATATCTCATTAAATTTTAATCAATTAATCTCATACAATATAGGATCTCTAAAACTTAAATTCTTTTATTGTTTTAATTTCTTATTAATTTGGGATCGCTAACACTTCTTCAAGTGCCACTAGTCTAGTTTAATTGTAATTTGCAAATGAATCTTCCTAAAATTTTGAAGAAACACAATGATAAAAAAAACTAAATATTGATACCATACTAAAAATTAGAAAGAAAATGATTTAATATAAAATAAATGAGATTGGTAAAGTCCATAAATGGAAGAAAGGTTTTAATCCAAATATACTTAAAATGACTAGAACTAGCCACTTGATTAGTTGGGCTTAGACATTGTTAGATTCTTTATTATTTCAATTTCTTATTAGTGGAAATCTTAAACACATAGAAATACAAAATCATAAAGCATATTTAGAAAAAATTTTGGACATGATTTATATTTAGAGAGATATAAACTTCATTACATTATTACAATTGTTATTTCTGGGATGTAGTTCTTTAATAATAGGAATAAACATTTTTTTAAACAACTAGATCAAATGGTTAAATCCTAACACCACCAATGAAAGAGATAGGAGGGTAGAGGGTTCAATCCCTAAACTTCTCAATAGAATATTTATACTTTTTGCCACTTTGGCTATGTATTTGATTTATATTTTAAAATGAGAAAAAATACAAATTAAAATTTAGACAATTTTTCTATAAAGGTTAAAAATCTCATAACTTAATTTGCTAATTTTTTTTAAAAAAAATTCATTTGATATTTGTTTGCTTGATATTTTTAGCACTATTCTCATTTTCACTAATATGTTAGTCTGTTCACTCAGTAATACAAACAAAATATTTTTAATTTATGTCTAATTTATGCTTTAAGGTCGATAGAATACAAATCTAAAAATAACACTTTTTTCCTTTATGAAGAGTTAAAAATTTACAAAATATCAATTATATATTATTTTCAATAAAATTTTTGGACATATTCTTATTAGTATGTCAATTTTTCACATAATATATTAATTTGTGTGTCTATGAGTTTTTTTAATAGTATTTTTGTTTCTCTATAGGTGGATATAATCCTACAAATACAAACAAATTATATTCATTTCTTGTTTGATTTATATTCATTAGAGAAATGTTATATATGAAAAGCCACATAAAATTGTAACATTAAAGGGAAAAAATATTTGTAGGGATTTTCTTTTAATACTTTCAAAACATATTAATTTGCCCCCTTTTTTTTCTAAAAGAAAAAGAAAGAAAGAGATTTATCCTCAAGCCCAACAAAACCATGGGATTCTTTATGAACATTGAATTTGGATAATAAATATGTGCTACTTATTTTGCAAATTTATAAATGGAATATGAAATTTGATATCACATAAATCTCAACCAACATTTATCTTAACTAAATTAACGATTTTGTTATTATATCTATCATTTTTAAAGCCTAAATTTCAAACATCATTTATGCTGATAATATATGTCTACTAACCTAAATCCAATCTTAGCATAAACAATGGCTTATAGTAAATGTTATTTTTTAATCAATTTTTGGACATATTTTCATTAGAATTGTCAAACTTTAGTTTTTTTTTTGGTGAATTACTATTTTCCCCTATGGTTTGCTATATTACATTATTGGATCTCTCACTTTTAAAACATATTTATTTGTCGCTTAATTTTGATTTCATTACACTAAATAATACTTTTGTCACTATTTTCACTTTTTTATTGGTAGTAATTGAGGAAAACAAATGTAAAATAGAAGAAAAAAAGTATATACCCTTTAGGTGATGACTATTTAAATTGGTATAGTGAATACCATCTTATTTTTCTTTTTCTTCATTTCTTCTATTTCTCAAAACTAAAAACTAGGGTTTACGTAATTTTTAATTGACATTTTTAGGGTTGAATCAAGTAACAACAATGAAATGGAAGGACATTATTTAAATAAAAATTGCAAGTGTGAAAAACAAGCAGACATCAAAATCTCTAAATCTAAAGATAATAAGAACAAATTATATTATCATTGTAAAGAAGGATTGTATAGGCTCATTTCTTGGATGGTGTATACTTGTTACAACGTATCATAGCAACTTTAGTAATGGGAGTGCTAAATCAAGGATGAGGTTAAGGGGGAGGGCTAACAATGATGAAGTGCATTTGCTTAAGGAAGAAATTGAAGTGTTGAAAATTGATAATATGATTACGGTTGAAAAAAAATGAAAGGTATTGAACTTATTTTGAGTTATATAAGAACTGCATTAGGCATGACAATGATGATAGTATCAATGTGTTTATCTTCCTTGTATGTTTAGCTATTAAGAAGATTTAGCTTTGTGTGTGTATTTATTAAAAATTTTAGTAGGTTAAGCAATGTAATAAAGTGTAGTGTTTGTTAGTTTAATGAATGAATTGTAATTTCATTGTTTAATCTATGTGTTCATTCTAGTTTAATTCAAGAATTTTTGTGTTCATTAATTGATTTTTTTTATGTAGGGTTGTGAGGGTAAGTGCGTACCCTTCTAAAACATATAACATAATCCTTGAAATGCATAAAAAACCTAGAAATGCATAAAAAAAACTATTGCCATGTTAGAAAAACTTATAACATAGTAGTGATCACTAGCCATTATGATTTTAATGAGAGGTTGAAAAACTTGTAACATATCTGAAAAGTGCATTTTATTCATGTAATAGTGATCATTGTACATGAACATTAGTTTCATGACACCTAATGATCAAGTGCATTGATAATCAATACATTAGCAATTGCAAAAGTGAGTATTATCCAAACTTTATAGCCACCCAAAATAATTGTCTCCCAAAAAATACCAATGATTTACCACCACCAAAAAATTCCTAAAAAATCCTAAAAGACATAATATATTAACTTCTTTAATTAGTCCTTCCTAACTGAAGTGCCCCTTATACATTAGCATTCCTCTTTTAGCTTTTGCAGCCTCCCTTTTACCTTTGGATCTTCCCCTATATACATTCAATTTTGTAGGTCTACGTGCATTAGTCTAAGAAGGTTGAGTTGAAACACCCACAACTTTTGAATTTGAAGTTCTTGCTCCACATAATCTACTTTTAGTCCTCCTCTGATATGATAAAAGCCAAAAGTTAAATAAAAAAACAAATAAAAGTAACTGATATTAAAATGAATAACAAGAAACTTACCTTTAATGCAATTAGAGCTCTTTGATAGGATATTTTATTATGCCCAATTTCCTTGCATGTTTTGCATATGACAATACATTACCATTTTTTGAGTGCAGAAGTTCCTTATTCATATACTTCTCTAACTCTTTCTTTTCGTGGTCTACCTAGATTTCTCTTTAAAGGGACAGGTAAAATATGAATAAAAGGATCATTTGTGGTGTAGTCACATTCTAGAAGTGTATGAATAACACCACTATATATTTTCTAGTAAGTCTTAACATGATAAAGCTCATGGTGGAAATACTCAACTCTGCCTCTTTTATAACCAATACACAACATTATATGTTTACATGGCATTCCATTAATTAGCCATTATTGACAATTGCATTTTTTTTCTTTAAGCTTCATTGTATACCTTGCTTTACCATCTTTGACTTCAAACTTGTCATGTTCATTCTTGGGATTAACCTTAAATTAGATATTAATAAATAAATTAAATTTAATACATGAACAATAAATAAATATTTATATATAAAAATAATTATAGTAAATAAAAGCAATGGATTAAGACTTATTTTACAATGAAAAAAATTAATTAGAAAGGATTTGATTATAAAAATATGTATATATAATAATCATAATAAAAAACCTAGGGATTAAGCTAAAAAAATAAATGTGTCATTCTTATTGTGGCTTAAGGCCATAATTATCTTTCGAATATGTAATATTTATCTTTTAGGACAAGGATGTCTCCATTTTGAGTTTTGACTTCATAAAAAAAAAAAAAGGAAATTGAGACAATAGAGATGAACGAGTTCCAGTAAAGGTGAGTGGAATTTTCCTTCTCTTTCTGTATATTAATCTTTTAATTTTTTTTATTGAATATATTTTTGTTGGTGAGTGAAAATTAAACTTATACTTGTTTCTAAAAATTTATTACCTTGGAACTCTTTGTTTAGTTGAATTTTGATTCTTGAAAAAATTCTACAATTTAATGTTTCCAGAATTACTTACTGAAGTTAATTTTTTAAGTATGTTTTGTGTGAAATTTATGTAAATATTGGTTTATACTTAGTAAGAATTCATTTAAGAATAAAAAGATTTACCATTAAAGATTCAGAAATTTTGTGCACTTATGAGTAGTTTAATCATGAAAACCATATTTGAAGCTTTATAACTCCAAATAAGAAGAAATATATGTTTATAAGAGCCTAAAGGTGTTCCCTAAAAATTGGTTAGAAATAAGAAAAATTCAATTCGTCAATTTTAATGGTATTTTATAGCATCACATTTTAGTGCGCACACTATACACAGTCTTACCATGATCAATTAGTATTAATGTTACTCCTTATAGACACATACAATTGGTATAGAACCAATTTAAAACCACTCTAGATACACATAAATTTAAATTTTGAGAATTTTATTTAAGAATATAAACAATAGTATTTTTTATTGCACTCTATGAATTCTGTCAAGTTAACAGTTTATTAAGTAAGCATAGCAAACTTACAAAGACTAGAAGTTTAGTTCTATAACTCAAAATGAGGTGAATTTTGATCCTATAGAAACTTGGAAATGATATCTAAAACTTTTTAGTTTTGGGCTAAAGCTGATTTAGCATGTATGATGGTTGAATGAAGCCATATTTTTAATGCTCAATCTATCAGAGTAATTAAGCTGACTGTGATTTAACCTCTATAAATTTCTTTATGGTTATCAAATTGAAGTGAAATTTTTATGGTATATACTAGACACATAGATATAATATTTTGTAAAATTTGAGCTTCTAATTCTTTTCCTACAATTGTCAAAAAATTTTCAAAATTCGCTATGTGAATCTAACTTGGCATAGTCATTTCATATAGTTCAATTGAGTTGAGCAAATGGTGGATTAGATTGTGAAATCTTGATGGCATGTTAATGAATTAATGATGATCATATCCAAATGTGAACATGCTGAAATTAAGGTTAATTGTGGGTCTCTGATACCAACTTTGTCACGACCCAAACCGGGAGTCATAATCGGTGCTAGAGAACAAAAATTCTTTCGAATCCAGAACACGTAGCAAGCCTTAAAAGAAATAAAAGCACATGAAATAAATAAATAAATAAAAGTACAACTAAATTAAAATTTTTCAAATCGATATATAAAAATAGATACTCAATATCCTTACATAAATAAATAAATGTTCATACAATACTTTTCTGATAAAATAACGCTACTACTGCAGTTTATAGAATACAAATCAGAGTTTAAATATAAATTTTACACAATCTAGCTAAGACGAAAGAACACTGGCGAAGAGCTCTACTACTAAGATCTGACAATATAAGATCTCTTGAAAAAAATATTTGAGGAGGGTCAGACCTCACTAATTGAATTATTACAATATATATACATGCAATCTAACCCATATACAAACAGGCATCCGTATATATATACATATACATGCATTTCACAAAAATATCAAACTCTGCTTATATATATATAATAAATGCAGAAAATATTTATTTTATTAAAGGATCAAATAGAACCCTATTTAAATGTAACCTCGATCAATAATAACATCACTCTAGCTATACAGACTCACTTAATTCCAAATTAATTCTCTTATTTCATATGGATAGTGGACTAGCCCCGAGACACTAAGTCAGCCAAGCTCCAGCAGTCTGACATTCAGTGTGATTGCCCCCGAGACACTTGGTCAACTGAGCTCCAACAATCACACTATCAATCATATCACATCTCAAATCATCAATCAATCAATCAATCTTAATTAAATCATAATTACCACAAGTAATTCCTCACTCAACCCTAAATTTATCGCACCGGTACATATACGGTCCTAGTGCTGCCCACTAGGTAGCACGTTCTATCGATATCCTTCATTTAAATAAAATATTCATACGAGAAAATAAATAATGCAGAATAACAGTCATGATGATAAAATAAACCATATATATAATAGAAATATACATAAAATAAACTAAGAATATTTCGAGTATATATATGTCAAATAAAGTCAAATCAAACATGAAATATACCAAAGATAAACCAATGATATACTTAAAAACAATTTAAGTATGAATCAATAGTATAACATGCATTTATTTTAAAATATACCGAAAATATACTAAAACTATACTTAAAATATACTAAACATGCTAAGTCTGTAACAAAGATAAAACATGCATTTATTTTGAAATGTATCACATATGTACTAAAAATATACCTAATTATATAATAAAAAATAAACCCTAAATATACCAAAGATATACTAAAAGTATATTGAAAATATACAATCTTATATATATCAAAATATACTAAAATAAATTGAAAATACCAAATCATATTATAAATTAAATTACTTTAAAAACACATAATGAAAATGAAAAATCCTAAATCATGCATCCTATATGCAATGCATATATATATATATAGTATAATAACTCATTGATTCGCGCTCCACGAGACAGATTCGGCGGGCCTGGTCCGATAGGCCTAGATCTAGGCTCAAATAGAAAAATAAATAATAATATAATATCATAATAAACTTCTAACTTTATGCTGCTAGGATTACTATAGAAAGACTCAATCAAAAATTCTAAAACTAGACTCGGACTGGTTGTCACGTTTTACGAGATATCTATTAAAAATTCGATAGAGTCTCCTTTGTAAAATGGAAGTCTCCCTACAAAAGTAGGATCGATCCTACACAGAAAACATACTTCTAAAATCATAAGGCACAACACATCGGGTTGGAACTTCAAACTCCACAAATCCCCAACTAAGGTTCACAAATCACAGACCAACAATATTAAATAGTAAAATAATAAAAATCATTAAAAATCCAGATAATATAATAAATATACCAAAAAACAATAAATTCCATAAATGTCCTCAAAATATCAAAATATAGCATATTTAACATTAAAACACCAAAAATAATTATGTTCTCAATAATTACGTAAAAATTCCAAAATAATAATATAATATTATTAAAAATCTAATTTTTCAATACTTCAATATAAATTATTAAAAATTCACTTAATATATTCAAATAACTAAAATAGCCTACCTACATATTAAAAATTACTAAAAACCTATTTTATTACCAAAATAATATACAACATATTATTTGAAAACAATTTTCAAAAATTAGTATTAATTAGTTAAAAATAGTAAATAATTTGTAAAAAACATTTTAATACCTTAAATAATTATAAAACCAACTAAAACATAATATTTAACTATAATCTTAACAAAATTACATATTTAACCCTATAATACAGAAATACACATAATATACTAATATTACTCAAAAATTCTATAAAAATTCTATAAATGCATAAAAATTATTTTCTCAACATATATATTACTAATATAATCTAAAATATATTATTAAACAATAATTTCAACAAAAACCCAACTTTAACCTAATTTTAAAATATTTACATAATATAAAAATATTTATAAAAATTACATAAAACTCACAAAAATTATTATCTCAACTCTAAAATTAATAACAATCTATAATAACACCAAATATACCAAATTTATAATTTAATAAATTAATTTATGAAAATTCAATAATAATAATAAAATATTCAAAAGTTTACAAAAATTAATATAAATTCCAAAAATTAAAAAAAAAAAAAAAATATATATATATATATATACATGTAGATTAAGCTACTAAGATCAACTTTTCTTAAGGGAGTTTGCCTAAATCAACTCAAAAAAAATAAAAAACATAAAAGCTTAAAACTGAAAAATTGAGAAAACTCACAAACGATCGGGTTTAAGCCCAAACAGAGCTTGGAATCGTGATCACCGAAGCTCAAAAAGTTGATAGAGACCGGCGGCGCAAGTTGAGGTGACCAAATTCATCATCGGCAACCATGGAAGCTCCTCGGCTTACAGCGACTTCAGCTGGTGCTCTAATGAATACCAGGTGGTCTGACGGTGTCGGGAAGGAGAGGGGAGAAGGAGGAAGAGGTTGGCAGCATTTGGTGGTGGTGAGAGGCAGTCTGGCAAGCTTGAATGGGAGGCACAATGAAGGGAGGTGCTCAGATGTGCACAAGGAGAAGAAGGTGAGTTGCTTCTGTAACTTTCTCTCTCTTCGATTGATTTTGTATGTATGTATGTATATACATATGTATATATGTATATATATATATATATATATATATATATTCACACAGATAATAATAAACACACACATGCAAATTAAACTCACATAAAATAACACTTAATAATAATGATAATTCTAATAAAATAAATAATAGAATTTGATAAAACAATATTAGAAATAAAAATGCTCTAAATTAATTATTATTAAAATATTTCTATCCAAGATAATAATTAGAAATAATAATTATAAATAATGCAAATTGAATGTCCAAAATAATAGGTTTCAAAATAAAATATTTACATAGAAAATATAATTAAACATAAAATAATAGTAATTAATCACAAAATAGTAAAATAATTAAATTATATTTTAAAATTTTTATTATCACTGCATATCTTGTTTAATATTAAAATAATTTAAAAACTAGGGTTATTACAACAACATACATGCAACCATGGACATGCATGTATATTAAGTAGAATTTTTATTGAAAAGAAGAGTAAAATATGTGTAGTAAATGTAATGTATACCCTTACCCCAAAGGTATATCTAAGGTACTAATCAAGTATTCAAAGTGTATACTAGCACTCTAATGGTATATGTATTTAGATATGAAAAAGTGTTTGCAATATTTTATTTAAAGAAATTGTTTAGATTATACTTTATGGAAATATATTCAATATAAAAAAGGTTGATTTTAAGTATATTTTTGGTATGTGGAGAAGTATATTTTATTATATGAAAAATGCATATAATATTTATCAACATGCATTTTTATGAGGGTGTTTTGAGCAGTAAGAGGAACGAGTAAAAACTAAATGGTGGTGACAATAAGACCATGTCTAAGACATAACAAGGCTAGTAAGCATGTATAGCCAATACTTGCGACCAAGTGCACATTATATATTATACATGTAAAACCATGCTTAGAATATATGTATAACCACTGCCTAGGGCTGGATACATATTTTGTTTAAGGTTTGGCATTCGAGAGAAATTGATAGAATTGAGATATATATATTTATTGGCTTAAGTGCTTATCACACTTAAGTCGTCGTATGCATACTGATGTTATTATATTACTTCGGTGTAGTGCTGGTGCACACTATATCCTATGTCATTATTACATGTGTATAGTTTACTTTGATAATGCTCTTATGATGAATTATTTCATGACACTATGAGATTTTATTGCGATAAGTTATTTTATTATGATTAATGTTATTAAAATCACTTGAGATTTTGAAATTATAACGTTATGAATTATCTTATATAAATGACTTACTACAAATATTTTTTGAGTAAATTAATATTACTTATTTTTTAAAGTGATGAGAATTTATTATGTATTTTGAATATATTAAAATAGTTAAATATATAAAGAAATATAATGCAAGAGTTATTTGAAATAAATCATTGATCGATGACAATATGAACCACCAGTGAACTATGAGTATATATAAGTAATCATGACCTGTTTAATGCTTATTTTCCTATATCATTTGTTACCTTTCCTTTATAGTTCACTCACTGAGTATTTCCTTAGAAGTACTTACCACTCCCTTAACATAATTTTTACAGAGTAGCTCTTAATGATGTGAGTGTGGAAGTGAAGTCAGGACTTCAACATGTGTGCTGGAAATTTAGTGGAAGTGAATGTGAGGAACTAAGGACCAACCTTTGGAAGTATATGAATAAGTTTGGTTTAGTACCAAGTGTATTATGTAAGAGAAAGAGAGATGTATTTTCGGTATTTTGGTAATATGGACAATATTATGATATGTATCTGCAGTTAATATCTCTTGCCATCTTATGTAAATATCTTAAACTGTTGTTGATTAATTCGGCCAATTATGTTGCATACTACTGAATGGGTTTTTTTTTAGTGATAGTGAATCAATCATACCATTGGAGGTTAGTTTTAGGTAAACTTCCTCTCTATTGGTGCTTTTGATGTGCTATTATACTGTGATAATACACATAAAGGGTATCAGTAGGAAGGGGTATTATAAAACTCATCATTATTTCTAGGCAATATTGAGCACTTCCTGGATTCCTTCACAATCTCATTTAACCTTTTTTTTTTTTTTAGTTTTTGCAATTGGTGTCAACTCTCCTTCCCAACTACAAGCCTTGGTATATCATTTGTGCAACCTTACCATGCCTTTCTGTCGAATTGTAATATCCCGTGTTTTTAATATTTTAATACCGTATCGGGATATGCAGTGTTAATAATTTTTGTGTATATATATATATATATATATATATATATATATATATATATATATATATATATATATATATATATATATATATATATCTTTGATATTTTTATGAGTTGATATTTATTTAAAGTTTTTTTTAATTGTTTATATTATTTTAAGTGTTTTACGTAAAATTTTCCCTGGAATTTTATTTTCGGAAAAATTAATACGTAAATAATTTAATATTTACGAACTTGCATGAACTCATATATATTTTTAAAGTGCTAAATAGAGTGTATATATGTGTATATATTTAAATTAAAATATGGTTTAATTAATTACCCTAATTTTTATTATTTATTATTTAGTTTTAATATTATTTAATTATTTTTGAGTGTATAAAATTATTAATATATTAAATTATGTGTGTGGGAATTTATATTATTATAATATATAGTGTGATAATATATATACATATTATATTGTTAAAATAAAAAACTATTGCCAAATTACCGTTTTGCCCCAACCCCCTCTCATTCTTCCTAGATCACCTAACCACCGTCTTTCATACCGTTCTCTTGCCGTTGGTGTGCCTCCCGGTGTGCCACCTTCTTCCTTAACCTTTCCCGCCACCTGCAGCAGCCGTTTCCAGCGTCGGGGAGCTCGTTTTGGCCGAAAAACCCGAAACTCATCCTCACTATCGATCGACGTGATTCTGGCCACCGTTTTTGACACCGCCGGTCTCTCTCTTCTCCTTGAGCTTCGGTGAGTGTGATTCCAAGCTTTGTTTCACTTAAATTGGTCTAGATTTGCCTAGGTTTTGATTTTGTAATTTCGGCCTATTAGGGTTCTTAATTTTTTTGAACTTTAATTTGATTGATTCATGAAAAATTAATTCAAAAATGTTGCTCCACTTATCTTAATCTTCATGTGTGAATTTTTGTAGAATTTTTGGAAATTATTTTGATTTTTGGGTATTTTTTAATATTTTATTATTATTTTCTAATTTTTGAAAATTAATTAATTAAATTATGAAATTGTGTTTTATGATAAATATAGGTGTTTAAATGAATTATAGAAATTTATTTGGAATTTTTGTGAATTTTTATGTATTTATTTTGAATTTATTTAGTTTATGTAATTTTGGAAAAAATAGGGTTAATTGTGTGTTTCATTGAAATTAATTAGTTAATTGAGTTTATTTATTGATATTATTGATATATATGTTGAGAAAATTAATTTTTGGCAATTATATTATTTTTGGTGAATTTTTGGATTAATTTTAGTATATTTATATATATATGGGTATTTTGGGAATTTTACCCTAAATTGGCTAAAAATGTAATTAAATTGGTTTTAATAGTTATTTAAGGTATAAAAATGATTTCTACAAATTATTTAGTATTTTTAACTAATTAAAACTATTTTTCATAAATTATTTTCAATTATATATATAATATACGATTTTTCTAATAAAATGAGTTTTTATCGGTTTTTACTGTGTTTTAGGGTTAATTATGTAATTTCTACTTATAAAATGTATTTTTAGTATATAATGGTATTTTTGGTATTTTATAAATACTCTGTGAATTGTGGACCTCGGTCGGTGATTTGTAGTTTGGAGTCCGATCGAGGGATTGTGGTTGTGTTTTGTGTTTATTTTCGAAGTGTGTTTCTTTACAGGGCCGGCTCTACTCTTTGAGTAGAGAGATATACATTTTACAGGGGAGGTTCTACCGGATTTTCGATAGAATTCTCGTAAAATGTGATGTCCGGTTGGATTCTAATTTAATTCTGTGTCTAGTAATCTAGATTGAGTCTTTAGAACTTCTGTTAGATTTATTCTGATTCCTATCGTTATCTGTTTGTTTAGTTGCGCCGAGACCGAGGCCTAGTGGACCAGGCCCATTGAACCCATCTCGAGGAGCGCAATAATTGTGAGTTACTATTCTATATATATATGCTTTAGGGTGCATGATTTAGAAATATATGTTTTATTTTGATTAATTATGCATAAATAATTCAATTAGTATTTAAGTTTATTTTGGTTTATCTTTGGTTTATTGTTGGTATATTTTAAATTATATGCATGCTTTATTAAACGTTTATATTTAACATGTTTTTAAATATATATTTAGTTTATTTTATGAGTATATTGGATTTATTTGACGTATATATACTCGAAATATACCTAATTTATTTTTTGTATATTTTTAGTATATATATGGTTTATGTTGTTATTTTATTCAATTCATGCATCATTTACTTTTATGAATGTATGCTTTATATTTTAATGAAGGATATCAATAGAATGTGCTACCTAGTGGGCAGCACTAGGACTGAGCACCTACCGATTCGCTTATAGCATTTAGGCTATATTACTAACCTGTTTGAGGATATTGATTGGATTTGATTTATCTGATGTGTGATATGATTTGGGAGTGTGATTGCTGGAGCTCGGTTGACCAAGTGTCTCGAGGCTAATCACACTGATAGTCAGACTGCTGGAGCTCAGTTGACTTAGTGTCTCGAGGCCAATCACACTGACAGTCAGACTGCTGGAGCTCAGTTGACTTAGTGTCTCGGGGCCAGTCTACTGTCCAAATGGAATAAGTGAATATATTGGAATAAGTGAGCCTGTATGGCTAATGTGTTATCTAACACTATTTGAGGTTGTGATTTTCTAGGGTTCTATTTGATCCTTCATAAACAGTGATTTTCAATAAAAATATATAAAATGATTTTATTACATCTGTGTGTATTTGCTTGTATACATACATATTATATATACTTTTGATTGTGTGCATTGACATTTAGTATGCATGTATATATACTATAGTAATTCACTCAGTGAGGTCTGACTCCCCTCCGTTGACTATTTTTCAGTAGAGTCATCTTCATCAGACCTCAGTAGCAGGCTTATACGCCGGATTTCTTTCGCTCTGGCTTCTTATGTAAACTGCTTATCTGAGTTTTATTTTTATGATCTAGACATTGTAGTAGTCGTAAAATTGTTAAAAGTTATTGTATTATATTTGTATGAGTTATGTATTTAAAGAACTTGAACTGGATTTGTATTAAAAGAGTTTATTTATATATGAGATGAGGATTTGATTTAATTTTATTTGATGGAAATATTAT
This sequence comes from Mallotus nudiflorus, assembly GCA_947683625.1. NCBI lineage: Eukaryota > Viridiplantae > Streptophyta > Magnoliopsida > Malpighiales > Euphorbiaceae > Mallotus > Mallotus nudiflorus. Next base: position 4,339,062 of record CANTUR010000049.1, on the reverse strand, counting down.
TTTGATATTTATGATTTTATTCCACTGCATAATACTTTACTTAATTGTGTTGTTATTATTACTATTGCATATTTTATTTTATTTTAGGTTTGCTACGGGTTTCAGATTCGAAAAAATTCTCGTTCCCTAACGCCGGTCATGACCCCTGTTTTGGGTCATGACACGAATACTATCTAACATTTTTTTATAAGAAGTCCTCTAATTTTGCCAACCTAGGAGTTTAATGACTCTGTCATATTATTTGTGATATAATCACTTTTTGCATTTTTTGTGAAAGCATGCTTTATCCACTATTGTAGTGGGATTGCAAGCAACCATTCAACAAGCTTCCTTTTACTAGCTTGTTTTATGATCTTTATTTGTTCCCAAAATTCATTACATGTTGTTGCCTTTGCTACTACCCAAAACTCCTTCCTTAATCTCAGTCTAGGAAACTTCTTATTGAAATTACATAAAAATGTTAGCAGTAAAATCTTTTGTGGCTGAAGGAAACCAAGCTTCAATAGTATCGTTCAATCCCTCTTTTCAAAGTAACAATGAATTCAGAATTTAATAATAACTACAACATGTACTTTAAAAAAGAAAACAACAATTTGAATATGATAAATGGTGTATGATATTTTTCAATTTTCTTTAATTTCGTGTTTTTCCCCATTTTTGTTAAGAGAGAAATGAATTATAGTGACAAATAGGTTTTTCAAATTTTCTCCCTTTTAATACATGGTATTTTTATCATTTCATATCTATTTAATGACTATTTGAAAGAAATATAATAGAAGAACTATTTAATTTATTTCACTAAAATTGAGGGATAAAAAAATATTTTTTTAAAGTGAGGGACTCATTAATATAATACAGTAAACCATAAGGGGTAAATAGTAATTCACCCTTTTTTTAACAATGTAGAAAAATTTCTCCACTTGCTGTCGAAAATTGATTTGATATTTTATTAAAATTCTCATGTCTTTTTACACCTTTTGTTTAAAATAGTAGGAATATAGTTTTTATCTTAAATTTCAATTATCTATTGAACTATGTAATACTTATTTTAATATTTTTTCTATTTCTTATGATTAATTTTATTATGGAAAATTAAAAAAATTGAAATAATTTGTAATTGAATACAATTATGTATTACTTTTTTCTATGATAATATTATATATAAAAATAAATTTTAATATAATTCATTTTTTTTCTCATTATGATTTTATAACTCAGTTTAGTTGAAATATTAATTGTTATATATAATTTGTTTTTATTTAATTAACAGTAATAAATGTTATATACTTCTTCTCACTAATTTAGTTAAACTAATTAAATAATCCAATTGTTATTTTTTAATCTAATTCTATTTGAACATATTTTAGTCAATTAAACCCATCAATTCTTAATAATAGACCAATTTTATATCTTAATTCTCAATTATTGTCAATTGAACGATTTAAAAGTTATATTAAGGCAGCATAATCTCAAACTAAAGAATGAAAAAAAGTAAAGAGTAACATATGAAAAAAAAAAGTGGCAAATCAATATTAGGAATTTTATTTGTGAAAATGATCATACTTATATATAATTTTAATGTGTATATATATATTTTCTTTTAAGAGGGTTGTATATATGTATGGTCCAACATGAAAAAAATGTAGTAATATAACGGGATAATAACATTTTTAGTCCTGTAAGTTTTGAATGTTTTCAATTAAGTCTTGAAAGAAATTTTCTTAACAATTGAATCTCATAAAATTTTAAATATGTCTCTATTAGTCTTAATTTGTTAATTTAGATGGAACTAATAATTTAGCATAAAAATTGTTTATGTCCTTCACAACTCAACTTACACCTCATCTAGTATGATCCACGCAATAAAACTACTACACAAATTAGAGATAAAATCAAAAGTCCTGACCTAGATCCATTTTCTTCCTCTTTTTTTTCTCTTTCTCTTTTATTTTTCTCAATCCACTCTCTCCACCTCCTTTCTTTTCTTTTTTCTTTATTCTTTCAAATCTATTATTCTACCATCAACATGACTGCCTTCTTCCTTCCTTTTTCCCTCTTTGCTCTTTTTCTTTCTTTTTTACTTCCAAATCTACTGCCCTCCAGTCATTGCCATATTAACTGCTTACTGTCATTAATGTTGAGGCTATTTGTTGGTGTTACCATTGTTGTTGCTGCTAGTTGTCATTGCCATTGCTGCTCCATGCTCCTCCTTTCAAGTTTGCAGTTTCTCTTTTTGATATCATAAAGTCAGTCACTCAAAGTTAATCCAACAAATATGTTATCAAAACTAACAAATCTTGAAGAATTGTATATGGGGGGGGGGGGATTAAGAATGTATTGTATGATCTTGATCTTGATGGAGAAGGCTTTCCATAGTTAAAACAGCTGGATGTTAGAAATGACTCAGGGATTTAGCACATCATCGATTCCTATACAATAAATCAGTACTGGTATACTAATTCATTTTTTAATCTTGAATCATTGAACCTCGATAGCTTTAGCATGCACTTAGTGTATCTACTTGCTAAAGTTTTAAAGATAAAGATGAACATAACAATAATATTTTTTGTATATTGATTATTAATGTAATATCCCGTGTTTTTTTAAAATATTTTTACACTGTACCGGGATATGCAGTGTTAATAATTTATGTATTTTATATGATATTTTTACGAGTTAATATGTATTTAAAACCTATTTTTATTACTGTGTATTAATTTCAGTGTTTTACGTAAAATTTTCCCGGGACTTGCATTTTCGGGGAAATTTTCACGTAAACAATGTAATATTAATTATTTTAAATATATTTTTGAACTTGCATGAACTCATGCATATTTTTAAATTATTAAATAAAGCCTGTGTGTGTATATTTATTTAATTAGGGTTTAATATTACCCTAATATTATATTAATTATTTATTAGTTTTATTGTTATTTAATTATTTTTATTTAGTATAAATTATTAAAATATTAAATTTTATGTGTGTGGTGTATATTTGATGTGTGTAATTTAATATTATTTTAATATATAGTATAAAGTATATATATATATACATATATACATCAAAAATCAAAAGTTTGGAAAATTACACATTTGCCCCCGAGCCTTCTTCTTCCTCCCGCCCGTTCTGGTCGCTGCTATCTCCATTTCTTCACCGTGGGTGTGCCGTTCGGTGTGCCACCGCCTTCCCCAGCCTCCCTCGCCGCCTGTGGTAGCCGTTTCCGGCGCCTAGAAGTCGATTTTGGCCGGAGAAGCCGAAAATCGATCCATCTTCGATCACGTCGATTTCGGCCACCATTTTCGACACCGCCAGTCTCTTTCTTCTCCTTGAGCTCTGGTGAGTGTGATTCTAGCTTTGGTTTGAGCTAAAATGGTCTAGAATTGCTTAGGTTTCGAATTTTCAATTTCGGCCTATTAGGGTTTTTGATTTTTTTTGAGCTTTGAATTGGATGATTCATGAAAAATTCCTTCACAAATGTTGTTCCTAGTACCTCAATCTACATGTATGAATTTTTGTAGAATTTTTGGAGATTTTTTGGATTTTTGGGTATTTTTGAATATTTTAATATTATTTTCTAATTTTCGGAAATTAATTATTTAAATTATGAAATTGGAGTTTATGGTTAAATTAGGTGTTGAAATGAATTATAGGAATTTATTTGGAATTTTTATGAATTTCTAAGTATTTATTTTGAATTATTGAAGTTTATGTGATTTTGAGAAATTAGGGTTAATTGTGTTTTAAATGGAAATTAATTGGTTAATTGAGTTTAATTATTGATATTATTGATAAATATGTTGAGAAAATTAATTTTGGATAATTTTATAATTTTTGGTGAATTTTTGAAGTAATTTAAGTATATTTATATATATAAGGGTATTTTGGTAATTTTACCCTAAATTGTCTAAAAATGTAATTTAATTGGTTTTAATAATTATTTAAGGTATAAAAATGATTTCTACAAATTATTTATTATTTTTAACTAATTAAAACTATTTTTCGTGAATTATTTTCAATTATATATATAATATACGGTTTTTCTAATAAAATGAGTTTTATTCGGTTTTTGACAGTGTTTTAAGGTTAATTATGTAATTTCTACATATAAAATGTATTTCTGTGATTTAAGGATATTTTTGGTATATCTGGAATATATTCTGTGATTGTGGACCCCGGTCGGTGGACTGTAGTTTGGAGTCCGACCGTGGGATTTTGATTGTGCCTTGTGTAATTTTTCGAAGTGTATTTCCTTGCAAGGTCGGCTCTACTCTTTTGAGTAGAGAGATGTCCATTTTACAGGGGAGGTTCTGCCGGATTTTCGGTAGAATTCTCGTAAAACGTGATGTCTAGTCGAACCCTAATTCTGTTTTCGTATTTTAATACTCTAGATTGAATTCTAGGATTTCTGTTAGGTTTATTCTGATGTCTATTATTCATTGTTTGTTTAGTTGCGCCGAGACCGAGGGCTAGTGGACTAGGCCCGTCTGACCTGTCTCGTGGAGCACATTAGGTGAGTTACTATACTATATATATATATGCTTAGGATGCATGATTTAGAAATGCATGTTTTATGTTGATTAAATATGCATAAATAATTTGATTATTTCTTAAGTTTACATTAAGTATATTTTTGGTTTATTTTTGGTATATATTAAATTATATACATGTTTTGTTAATAAAATATATTTAAAATGTTTTTAAATATATTTTTAGTTTAATTTATGATTTGACTGGATTTATTTGACGTATATATACTCGAAATATACCTGGTTTACTTTTGGTATATTTCTGGTATATATATGGGTTATATTGTTATTTCATTTACATTCATGCATCATTTATTTTTGTGAATGAATGTTTTACATTATTAATGATGAAGGATATCAATAGAACGTGCTACCTAGTGGGCAGCACTAGGACCGAGTACGTACCGGTACGCCTATAGTATTTAGGCTATAATACTAACTTATTTGTGGATATTGATTTGATTATGATTATCGATATGTGAGATGTGGTTTGTGGGTGTGATTGCTGGAGCTCGGTTGACCAAGTGTCTCGGGGCCAATCACACTGGCAGTCAGACTGCTGGAGCTCGGTTGACTTAGTGTCTCGGGGCCAGTCTACTGTCCAAATGGATTAAGTGAATATATTTGGAATAAGTGAGCCTGTATGGCTAGAGTGTTGTTTAACACTATTTTCTGAGGTTGCGATATTCTAGGGTTCTATATGATCCTTCATAAACTGGGATTTTTCAATAAAATATATAAAAATGATTTTTCTGCATCTGTATGAATTTGCCTGTATATATACATATTACATATATACCGTTGACTGTATGCATTATCATTTAGTGTGTATGTATATATATTATAGTAATTCACTCAGTGAGGTCTGACTCCCCTCCGTTGACTATTTTTCAGGAGAGTCAACTTCTTCAGACCTCAGTAGCAGGTCGATACGCCGGATTTCTTCCGCCCCGACTTCTTTGTGTAAATTATCTACTTGAGTCTTATTTTATAATCTAGATACTGCAGTAGTTGAGAATTAAAGTATTGGATTTCATGTATTTTATTTAAAGAGATGTATTATATTGAAACTGGATTTGTATTAAAGAGATTATGTATCTATGAGACGAGATTTTGATTTAAATCCAGTTGATGTGAATAATATTATGATATTATGATTTTTATTTTTCGCTGCATATTATATTGTTACTGTTATTATGGCATGATTTATTTTATTTTTAGGCTTGCTACGGGTTCCGGATTCGAAAGAATTCCCGTTCCCTAGCGCCGGTCATGGCTCCTGTTTTGGGTCGTGACAATTAAATTTAGGAAAATGTTGCATGTAGCAACACACAACATGCAACAGTAACATTATGGGAAAACAACCCCTCATCAAATAGACAGCCCCCTATATCGAGGGGCAAAAATGGAACGTCAATTTTTTTCTTTTTATAAGGATTAAACATATTATTTTTAAAGGACTAAAGTGGTAATTATTGTGGGTCGTGAGAAATTTAGTGGTACTTTGACAACACATTGTGTTTAAGTGATAATATGACGTGGCCAATGTGTGTTGATGTGTACTAAGGTTGTGCATGGGCCTTAGAGAACTCGAACCGTCCTAAAAAATCGAACCAAAAATTTTCAAAACTGAATATTCCCATCGACTGTTTAACTTTATCTGAACTGAACTGGTCCGAAAATTTTTAATGGAGCGGGTTTAGAGAACTTGAGTTCCCCAAACCGAGAATTGAACCAAACCAAACCGTCCCAAATTGCACCGAACCGAAGAACTGAAACAATAACCGATAATTTACATAAAGTGTATATATGTATATATATATTTTTAATAAATTGTGTTATAAATGAAATTTAATATATTTTAATAATTAATCATATAGGAAATTAAAAATTTATTACTAATTGCTTACTTAATATATATTCGTAGGTTATACGTACTAATTATTATATATATATATATACACACACACACACACATTCATATACATAATATTAACCTAATTTAGTTTTAAGTTTTGATATATTATTAACTTAATATGATATTAATATAAATATAATATTAAGTTATTAAACTAATTATTTTTAACATAATATTAATCTAATTTAGTTTTAAGTTTTAACATTAACTTAATATACATCTAAATAAAACTACGTAATTTTGAGTTTTGATATTCAAATATGCCCCAAAATTATATCCAAAAATGCCTTAAATTTTTTTATAATATAACTTTAATATCATAATATAACTTTAGCATCAATTATTTTAATAGAAATTTTGATATATACTAATATTGTTATTCGTATTATATATTTATTATTTATACTAATTAAAGATAATTTAAATACTAAGTGGATGCTATATAACTTGAATATAAACTAATATTAATAATTAGATTTACATTAAGTATATATCAATTAGATTTATATGGTAAAAAATTTAGTTTTAAGTTTTGATATAATATTAACCTAATATAATGTTACCATAGTTTTATCAAAACTAATATATATATGGTATTAAGTTCTCAACCTATATTTTTTTAACATGATATTAATCTGATTTAGTTTTAATTTTTAACATTAACCCAATATATATCTAAAAAAAAACTATGTAGTTTTTATCAAAACTACATAGTTTTGTGTTTTAATATTCAAAGTTGCCTTAAAATTATATAAAAAAATGCCCTAATTTTTTTTCATAATATAACTTTAGTATAAAAAATGCCCTAAACAAAACTACGTAGTTTTACCAAAAACTACATGGTTTTGAACTGTTAGCCCTAGTTTTCATTTTTAAACCATATCAGAAGAAAAACCTAGCTACTAGTAATTCATTTTGATATCTCTGCCGCCCTCTACTGCGTCGTCTTCTTCTTACTCCTTGAGTCTTTGTCTGCAATAACTTCACTCTCTATCCATATTGCACCAATCTTCTTACTCCTCATCTTTAGATTGCACCACGACACTTCGTGAGTACCATTAGATCGCAGATCACTCATCACCTTTCTCAGATTGCCGACCACTTGGCTTCATCGAAAATCTCTGTCTGATCACCCATCTTCTTATTCTTATTTTATTTTTTTTCTAATTATGGATTTGATATTAAAGATGTTAGTGATATGTACTAGGACAATCATGTATGACCGTGTTTTGACTTTATCATTTTATTTAATAAAGAGGCATTTTTCATTATCATTTTATGTTATGATAATTACTTAAATAGTAAATTGTTACTAAGGTCATCAAGTATATGACTTGATAGTAAAACCCTTAGATTAAATATGAGTTTTATTCAAATTATCCCTAGTCATAACAATGTATTATGACTAGTATGATATTGATTGATGATTATGTTTACTAATCATGAATATGAAATATTAAGTGAACTCATAGGTACTTATTTGAGAAATAAAGTGTTGGATTGACCCATCATGATAATACTACATAAATAATTGTCATAAATAATTCTCATCATAGTAATATTGGCTTAGTCCTTTGATGTTGAAGTCACTATGGATTTCTATATAACTTGTAATACCCTATATATATATATATACATATTTATTTGAATTAAAAGGGATATTTTTCTCAAATAGTATTAGAAATGGTTACTTTGCATTATATTATATTATGTATATGTAGTATATGTATATAGATATGTACACATGTACACATGTACTAATATTTGTCTATATACATACATGCATAAATAAATATTAATATATAGTCATATATTGAATATATATTATATTAATGGTTATTAATATGTATATATATGATATAATTTCATGAAGTGTATGTTTAAAGTATATATGTATATATATATATGTATACATACACTAAAACTCACTTAGACACCCATGTGTGTATAATAAGTATATTATATATATATATATATATATATATATATATATATATATATATATATATATATATATATATATAGTAGTTTATAATATAGTATATATATATGTATATTTTGACAGAAGAACAGAGCCGAAGCTCACTCCCTCTCCCCACCGCGCGACGCCCTCGACTGCCACCATCACTGCGCCTCCCCCACCTCCGGCCGTCGTCTGCTGCTTCCTCTTCCTTCTCCCTCGCCTCTAGTCGCCTGCAGAGCCGCTGGAAGGGAAGAAGCCGAGAGTTTGCTCCAAACTCACCCAAGCTTCGTCTGGCCACCATTTCCCTCCATTCTGGTGCCAATCTCCTCCCCTTGCACCGGTGAGACTCATTCTAAGCTTAGTTTAAGCTTTGGTCATGAATTGATTGAGTTTTGGTTGATTTTTGGTTTTGAGCTCTAGGGTTTTGGAAATTTTTTTAGCTCGATTTAGATTGATTCATGGAAACTCCCTGTACAAATGTGATTCCTAGTAGCTCAATCTACCTCTAGGAATTTTTGTATAATTTTTGGAATTTATTTTGATTTTTGGTGAATTTTTGAATATTTTAATATTATTTTAGGAATTTTCGGGAATTAATTATAAAAATAATAAATAATAATAATATTTGGTATTTTGGTGTTATTATGAGTTGATATAAATTTTAGGGTAAAGAAAATAAATTTTTTTAGAATATTATACAATTTTTAGGAAATTTTATACTTTATGTCAAAATTTAATTATTAGGCTAATTATATTTTTATTAGAAGAAATTAAAAGCCATTAATATGTTTTAATTATGTTAAGAATTTAACATTGAGAAAATAATTTTTGGATGATTAAATAATTTTAAGGAATTTTTTTAGTATATATAGCACATTATGTAATTTATTCTAGGGGGTAAAAATGTAATTTTTCACTAAATATGGTAGTATATATATTTTAATTAGTCTTATTAATATTTAAAGGGTTTAGACAATTTTTATAAATTAATTGATATAATTACTTAAGTAGAGTAAATTTTTGAATATTGAATTTCAAATAATATATATATATATATATAATACATTACAAAGGTTTTAATTTGGATAATAATTATAATTATATTGTTGGTGATGGAATACAAATTTAATTGTTTAATTTTGAATAATTAAGATTTTAAATATGCTATTTATTTTAGTATGTGTGTATATAAAATATATATATATATATATATATATATATATATATATATGTGTGTGTGTGTGTGTGTGTGTGTGTGTGTGTGTAATTTGAGAAATAAATATTATTAATTTTTGATATTTGTTTGAGTTGTGATCTCGGTCGGGGCAAATTGTAGTTTTGGGAGCCCGACTCGAGTGTGGGTGTTTGTGATTATTAGAAGTGCATTTTCTATGCAGGTCTGGCTCTACCTTTGGTAGAGAGATGTCCGTTTTACAGAGGAGACTCTGTCAAAATTTTGGTAGATTTTCTCGTAAAACGTGATACTCGTAAAATTCCTACCGTTAGTTAGGTTAAATCCTATCTGTCGAGTCTTGTCCGATTTTCCTCGAGTTAGTCTGAAATTTTATTATTTTGTTGATTTCTGATTTCGATTCCTTAGTCATGTTTTAGAGATCGATTTATTATTTTTCTTTTAGATTATATCGGAGCAAAAGTTGTGAAACCAAGGCAGACGCGTGGTCGTCAGCCTTCGCATTCATCCTGTAAGTCGATAGAATGATATGTGCGTGTGTTTTAATTAACAAATGCGTGCGCTCATATTTTAGTATTGATTATATGGTTTATTTAATTTAATGTTGCTATTTAATATTTATATGCGTTTTATTTATTTAAAATCGATTTTAAGAAATTTTGGTAGAACGGGCTACCTGGTGGACTTCACTAGGACTATGTACACATGGTAGAGATTGAGAGATGGATCCGATAATTGTATGATTGATGAATGTTAAACTGGGACGGGTGCCTCGGTAGAAGCCTTTGCTCTCGGGGATCGCCAGTGAGTGGAAAGTCAATAATGGACTGGGATGGGTGCCTCGGTTGATGCCTTAGCTCTCGGGGACCGCCAGTGCCATTTATTTGGATTAAGTGAATGACTACAGCTTGGTGCCTCGGTTGATTGCCTTTGCTCTCGGGGACCGATAGTCTAGCTGGAATAAGTGGGCCCGGTTGGCCATTTAGATTTTGGGTTTAGGGTTCTACCGAGATTTTTTTTCAAAAGCTATACTTATATATTATAAATTATTTTCACTATAAACATATATAGTTTTCAAAAAGGTTTTCAAACCGTACAGCTCTTTTATTGACTTACTCAGTGAGGTCTGATTCCCCTCAATTTATTTTTTCAGGAGCTTGGGAGTTCGACCTCAGACTACCTCCACGCCGGGTTTCTTCTTCACCGACTATTTTATGTAGGTCATTGTAAGCTGTATTGTGTGTTAATCTAGGTTGTTGCAGTAGTATATGTACTAAGGATTTGTATGGTTTAAACATAATTATGTAGTTTATTTGTACGAAATACGCTTATGTATAAGATTTAAGTTCAATTTATAATATGAGATGTTGAAGCACATTATTATTTAAGCAGTTGAATTTGTGTATTCTGAGAGAAATCAGTTTGATAATGTGTTCTATTTTAAAATAAAGTATAATATATGAATGGTTTTATTTTCTTTTCCTTTAGGCTTACTACGGGTTTCGGGGGCCTTATGCCTACCCATTCCCTAGTGCCGGTCACGTGCCCTCGGGTTTGGGTCGTGACATAACTATTTTGTATTTTGACACAATCTTACATTATCATTAACTGGATGATAAAATAGGTTATTGTTAGGTATAAAAAGAGTTATGTGAGGAATGTGAGTGATTGAGAAGGAATTTGTCCCTCATTTAATATGAATAAGATATTTATGAGCCCCTTGATAAGATAGACTGAGAAAAATGCATGGCCATACTAAAGTAAATTAATAAAGAGTTATCATTCTCAGTCTACTTGGAATCAAGAAATTATATGATTGAATTCTATAAGGATGACATAATCTATATCTTCTATTCAATCAAGATATCATGTGACAAAGGGACTAGAATATTCACTGTATATTAGGTTATGTCGGATTATTGACTTCATATGACTTAGGCAATCATATGACTTAGGCAATCACATATATATATATATATATTAGTTAATCTTAAATTATTATAGGGGATTTTGGTTATGGGTATATATACAAATGATTTATATTGGTTAATTTAATTTTATGGAATTTTGTATAATTTATTTAGGTGTTTTAAGTTTATGTATATTTTGTTAATTTTGTTAATTAATTATTTTTGGTTGGAAATTTGAGTAATTAGTGTTATTAATTTAAGTTAGTAATTGTAGTATTAATAAAATAATTTTTAGTGAATTTATATAATTTTTAATGAATTATTAATTTTATGTGATTTTTGAAATTATAGGTTAATTATATGATTTTGTTGAAAATATAGTTAAATACTATTTTTTAATTGATTTTAGAATTTTATGGGTTTAATTTTTATAAATTATTTACTATTTTTAGCTAATTAATACTAATTTTCGGAAAGTATATTCAAATAATATGTTAATTACCATTTTGGTAATTAAATAGATTTTAAATTATTTTTATGATATAATTAAGCTATTTGAATAATTAAATGTGAAAATGACTATTTTATATTGAATATTTGTAAAAATTGGATTTTTATATAATTATATTAATTATTTGATTTTTTTTATTAATTGTTGTGAAAAATACTTATATTTAGTGTTTTGTGATTTAAATAAATTATATTGTGGCATTTTAATTATTTTTGTGGATTTTTTTAAGGATTTTAAAATATTATTATTTATTATTTATTTTATTCGCGTATTGTGAACCTCAGTTGAGAATTGTATAGTTTAGGGTCCTAACTCGAGGTGTTGAGCTTGTGTGAAGTTTAGAAGTGTGTTTGCTTGCAGAATTGACTCTACTTCAGTAGAGGGATATCCGTTTTACAGAGGAGACTCTGTCGAATTTTTGGTAAATTTCTTATAAAACGTGACATCGAGTTAATCCTAATTTTTGAATTCTGAATTGAGTCTTCCTTATAAATTCTAGAAGTTAGGGTTTCTAATTTCTGATAGTCATTTTATTTTCTGTCTTTTAGCTGCCTTATCAATCGCGTCTAGCGATCGAGGTCGAACACGATGTAGCAGAGGAGCGCCTTTATCTTGTAAGTTAATAATCGATCTGTGTGTCGGATCTTTCAATTTAAATCATATTAAATTTTAAAGAATTATATATTTGTGAGATTCTAGTTGGCACTTTTAAATAATGATGCATGATTAAATTATAGTCGGTTTACTTTATTTCCATTTATTGTAATTTTCCTTGTTTTATTTATCTTGATTTATTTTAAATAAACTACAGTAGAATGGGCTACCTGATAGGTTTTATCAGAACTGTGTGCGCACTGGTAAAATATTTGATTATATTAATTATATTACTAGGGCCGATGGTCTGGTGATGCTTTGCTCTCGAATACCGCTAGTAATATGATATTTGATTATTGATTAAAATACTGGGGCCGAAGGTTTGATGATGCTTTGCTCTCTGACACTGCTAGTAATAATTTGGATTTTATTTATTAAATCACTTAGGCCGATAGCTTAGTGATGCTTTGCTCTTAGACACCACTAGTGATATTGGATTAAGTGACGTGATTGCAGCTGTGCATCCTAGTGATGCTTTACTCTCAAGATCCAACAATCTTGAATATAAGTGAGCTGAATGGCTGTTAGAATTGAGGACTAGGGTTCTACCTAGTTTTTATACTAAAAAGTTTTAAAAGCATTTAAATATTTATTTCTTTCCTTAAAAAAATGAATTTCTATATGTATATCAAATTAATTGAATAAATTATAAATATATTATATTTTCATAAAAACCTATTTAAAAAAAAATATTTTCAAACCGCATTCATTTCTTTTATTAGCTTACTCAATGAGGTTTGACTCATTTTTTTTTTTAGGAGTTTAAGAGTCTTCTGTTAAGCCTACTTCTCTACTTCGAGTGCTTCTTCACTAACTATCTTATGTAGGTCTATATAGTTGTGTTTGTATTAGTATCCATGTACCGCAATAGAGAACTATATAATTGCATATTTTAATTTGAATATTATGCATTTATGAGTAATGTACTGAGATACTATTTTGTATACCTAATGATGTTTACTTGTACATAACGATGGCATGGTTTGTTTAAATTAAGAAAAATCAGTTTGATAATGTGTATCATGATTAAATTATTTTATTGTAAGGTTTTAAAATATAATATTTTGTGTCTTTCTTTTAAGGCTTACTACAGATTTCGGTAGCTTTAAGCTTTTCCATTCCTTAGTGCGGGTCAGGTGCCCCTGGGTTCGGGTCATGACAGGTAATCTTTAACTTGCCAGGGAACAACATCCTTTTAAGTTTAGCAAGGTGATTATTTGTGTTTTTTTAATTTGATTTTGGTCTATTTATTTTCGTTTTCTTTTTTATTCGGCCTTTTTCATATATGTCATCTGATTGTCCACCAATGTATAACCAATCCTTATAATGGGTGAATCTACGTTGTTATCAATGAAAGTGCTATCACAGTGATCAACATTTTGTATGGTAGAACCAAGCATGCCTTTTAACTTATGAATCTTTTTATAAGAAGATGCAGCAAGGGCCTTTGCGAGATGATCAAGACTCATATAATAAGCTTTGATACATCTTTTAAGGGCATCATGCACCTCCCTTATTGTAGATGGGTCTTCCTCTACTTTCTCACAAATGTCAATGGCTATTCTAATTAAATTGTATGCAATTTTGATAAGCAAATTCATCACTAAGACCATGTCTATTAATGAACTGGTCATGTATAAAAGAAAAAACTCAACGCAGTTATTTGGGTTTCTAGTAACCTTGCAGAGCTTGCTTAATTAATCTACATCTCCAGGAGAAAATGGACTTGCAGCTGGAGACCCAACTGGAGATGCATAAACCTATGCTTGAGAAATGGTAGATAATGAAAGAATTATGCAAGAAAATAGAAATAATCCTGAAATTGGCTTATTGAATTCCATTGTATTTATAGGTCTTAATTAATGGTATATGTTTATAGGAGATATTAATTATGGTTAAGGTGAAGATAGAGATAAAGGAGTATTTATAAAGGGTGAGTTATAGTTATGGAAGATTGTCAAATTGTTTGGCATTGCAAAAAATAGAGGTTAAAATTAGCTTATTTTAACAAATTATAAGCATCTCCATTAGCTAGTTCGTACTTGTTCAAAATGTGTCTATAAATATAGGGTTGTCTTTTATTAATCATTAGCCAGAACGACATAAAAGATTAAATTTAGTTATTGTGTGCAATTTTTATTTACATTACATTGCTTGTTAGAAATATTAGTGTTTTTATATTACTAAGTAGGTTTGAATATTCAAAATTAACTTTAAATGAAAAGAGAAAAGTGTAGTATATTAATTTGAGTTTGATTTCAATTTAAATTAATTGTTCATTTTCTCCATTTCTCTGCTCTGAATTGCACGAAATTACATTCTCCATTTGCCTCGTTTCTCCACTCCGAATTGCTTTGAAAATTAAAGCAATTTGGAGTGGAGAATTTTCCTATTCGGTTCGATTTCAAAGAACCATTTTTAGAATTCTTTGAATTTTAATTTGGGTTTAGAGAATGGGTATTCTTTAACTTGCTCCAACCCATGCACAACCCTAATGTGTACAATGAGGTGAAACTAGTAGAAATGACTAGGGCTGAGTGCGGCTCACATAGAACCCGAACCATCTTGAAACTCTAATTCAAAAATCTCTAGAACTGAAAATCTCTATTAACTATTTGACTTTCTCCAAGCCAAACTGTCCAGAAAATTTTTATTGAGACGGAGGTGGAGATCATGAGTTATCCAATCCAAGAATCAAACCAAACCATCTCGAATTGCAATGAACTAAAGAACCGAAACTAGAACTGATAATTTACTATATGTATATCTTAAATTCTAAATTATAATGTAATTTTATTATACATTTATTCTCATTTAGTATTTAATATTATTGTATATTATTAACTTAACATTAAATAAATAAATTATTGATTAAAATTACTATTAAGTAAATAAATTATTAAATTATAAATTATAATTTAATTTAAATTATTTTATCATAGAGATATATAATTGTAATATTATAAATAAATTTAACTATAAAACTACGTAGTTTTTGAATGTCTTTCAATGCTTTTGTTGTTTTTGAATACGAATTTAATGGATTTAACTTATATAACCAAGATTTATGTAATTAAGATTTCATGGATTGAAGTTGGAATGTTAATGTTATAACTTGTGAGTTTTATGATGGTTTCATTTTCCTATTAGTTTTTTATTTTTATTTCATATTAGATGCGTTATGTGGTTTTATGATAAGTTTTACAAGTTTTATTGGTTTAAGTATGAATTTTTAGACGATGAATAATTATTTAATATTCGAATTTTGATTTTATCCTAAACCGATTTGTATTCCCCATTTGTTCCGAATCTCCATTAAATTTTTAGGTCCAAGTCCGGAGATTGAATTTTTAAAATCTCTGACATTCGGGTCGAGTCTGGATAACTTACATTCTCTGGATTTTTCCAATATGTGCATAGCCCTAGAAATGACATTATGCAATATCAACTTATTCCATTTGAGTTAATATACCAGGACTAACAAGGATATATTTAAAATTTTATAGGATTTGCTTGTCAAGAAAACTTCTTCTCGGATTTAATTGTGAAAATTCAAAAACTTATAGGATTAAAAATATCATTATCCCTTATATAATTATATGAACTTTTTTATTGGTGTGTGTTGCTAATTATATTAAAATAAATAAATCAGTATAGCACCATGAATTTTCTTTTCTATGTTATCCTAACTCATTAAAGGATATAGTATATCAAATTGTTTGAGATACTATATTGTAATACCCTATATATATATATATATATATATATATATATATATATATATATATATATATATATATATATATATATATATATAATTATTTTAATAAAAAGGGACATATTTTTCTCAAATAGTACTAGTAATAGTTAATTTGCATTATATTAAAGTATAATTGTGTTAACATTTTATTTTAGGTTAAATATTGGTTTAAATGTGTATATCTATTCATATGTGTGCATATATATATATATATATATATATGTATACATTTTTATGTAGTATATGTTCATGTATATACATACATACATACATATATATATACGTATATAATAGCTTAAAATATAGAGTGTATATATATATAAGTATAGATATAGGTTTAGAAAACACTAGAACCCGAAGAAGAAGAAGACCAAATTCTCCATCCTCGTCTGCCACCCCCCGCCCTCTCCCGTCACTGCGCCACCTTCATCTCCTCCTGAGGGCGCCATTGCCGCCGTGGGTGAAGCTTGCTAAAGTGTTAAAGCAGCTCCTTCCTCCCCTTGCGTAGGAGCAGCTCTGCATCTCCTCATTCTGCCCAGCTTCGACCCTCTGCCGTGCCTTCTCCTGGTGGTGTCAAGCTGCTCTCCGCCTCCTCCTGAGCTGCTCCATCTCCCCATTTTCTCCGGTGGTAGTAGGTCTTTCCCCTCCCTCTGCTCTGTCCAGCTGCTAGGTGGTGAGTAGTGCTCGCCCAAATTCTTCCTTTCCCCTCTTCGATCTTGGTAAACCTAGGTTAGTTAGGGTTGTTTAGCATGCATTTGAGGTTGTTTTTAATTTTCTTGAATTTTTAGTAATTAAATTGAATTTCCAGAATTTATTTAATGTTTATTTCTGTCACGACCCAAAACAGGGGCCATGACCGGCGCTAGGGAACAAGAATTCTTTCGAATCCGAAACCCGTAGCAAGCCTAAAAATAAAATAAAATATGCAATAGTAATAATAACAATATAATATGCAGTGGAAATAAAAATCATAAATATAATAATAACATTTTCATCACTGGATTTAAATCAAATCTCATCTCATCACATATATATAAAATCTTTCAATACAAATCCAGTTTCAATATAATACATCTCTTTAAATAAAATACATGAAATCCCACACTTTAATTCACAACTACTGCAGTGTCTAGATTATAAAAATAAGACTCAAGTAAGCAGTTTACACAAAGAAGCCGGGGCGGAAGAAATCCGGCGTACAGGCCTGCTACTGAGGTCTGAAGATGTTGACTCTCCTGAAAAATTGTCAACGGAGGGGAGTCAGACCTCACTGAGTGAATTACTATAATATATATACATATACACTAAATGATAATGCATACAGTCAACAGTATATATCTAATATATATATACAGGCAATTACACACAGATGCAATAAAATCATTTATATATTTTGTCTGAAAATCATCTTTTATGAAGGATCATATAGAACCCTAGAATATCGCAACCTCAGAAATAGTGTTAGACAACACTCTAGCCATACAGGCTCACTTATTCCAAATATATCCACTTAATCCATTTGGACAGTAGACTGGCCCCGAGACACTAAGTCAACCGAGCTCCAGCAGTCTAACTGCCAGTGTGATTGGCCCCGAGACACTTGATCAACCGAGCTCCAACAATCACACCTAAACCATATCTCACACATATCAATAATCATATTCAATCAATATCCACAAATGGTTAGTAATATAGCCTAAATACTATAGGCGTACCGGTATGTACTCGGTCCTAGTGCTGCCCACTAGGTAGCACGTTCTATCGATATCCTTCATTATTAATAATATAAAACATTCATTCACAAAAATAAATGATGCATGAAGTTCAATAAAATACCAACATAAACCATATATATACTAGAAATATACCAAAAGTAAACCAGGTATATTTCGAGTATATATACGTCAAATAAATCCAATCAAATTACAAAATAAACTAAAATATACCAAAATATACATAAAAGCATTTTTAAGAATAATTTAGTTACAAAACATGCATATAGTTAAAAATATACCAAAATATACCGAAAATAAACCTAAGTAATGCTTAAATCATTCATGCATATTTTATTAAAATAAAGCATACTTTTCTAAAACATGCATCCTAAAGCATATATATATATAGTATAGTAACTCGCTTAGTGCGCTCCACGAGACGGGTCCGACGGGCCTGGTCCACTAGCCCTCGGTCTCGGTGCAACTAAACAAACAAATAACGACAGACATTAGAATAACCCTAACAGAAATCCTAGAATTCGATCTAGAGTATAAAACACAGAATCGATATCAGGGTTCGACCGGACATCACGTTTTACGAGAATTCTATCAAAAATTCGGCAGAACCTCCCTTGTAAAATGGACATCTCTCTACTCAAAAGAGTAGAGCCGACCCTGCAAAGAAATACACTTCGAAAAACAAACACCACCTCTCATTCACAATCCCTCGGTCGGACTCCAGACTACAATCTACCGACCGGGGTCCATAAACACAGAACAATTCTGATAATATCAAAAATACCCTTAAAACCTAAAAATACATTTTATAGGTAGAAATTACATAATTAACCTTTAAACACAGTAAAAACCGATAAAAACTCATTTTATTAGTAAAACCGTATATTATATATATAATTGAAAATAATTCACGAAAAATAGTTTTAATTAGTTAAAAATACCGAATAATTTGTAGAAATCATTTTTATACTTTAAATAACTATTAAAACCAATTAAATTACATTTTTAGACAATTTTGTGTAAAATTACCAAAATACCCCTATATATATAAATATACCAAAATTACTTCAAAAATTCACCAAAAATTATACAATTATCCAAAATTAATTTTCTCAACATATTTATCAATAATATTAATAATTAAACTCATTTAACCAATTAAATTCAATTAAAAACACATTTAACCTAATTTTCCCAAAATTACATAAACTTCAATAATTCAAAATAAATACATACAAATTCATAAAAATTCCAAATAAATTCCTATAATTCATTTCAACACCTAATTTAACCATAAAACCCAATTTCATAATTTAAATAATTAATTTCCGAAAATTAGAAAATAATATTAAAATATTCAAAAATACCCAAAAATCCAAAAAATCTCCAAAAATTCCACAAAAATTCATACATGTAGATTAAGTTACTAGGATCAACATTTGTGAAGGTATTTTTCATGAATCAATCAATTCGAAGCTCAAAAAAATAAAAAACCCTAATGTGACCGAAATTGAAAATTCGAAACCTAAGCAATTCTAGACCATTTTAGCTCAAACCAAAGCTAGAATCACACTCACTGGAGCTCAAGGAGAAGAAAGAGACCGGCGGTGTTGAAAATGGTGGCCGGAATCATCGTGATCGACGGTGGCCAAAGTTTCAGTTTCTCCGGCCAAAACCGACTTCCAGGCGCCGGAAACGGCTACCACAGGCGCCGAAAGAGGCTGGGGAAGGTGGTGGCACACCGGACGGCACACCAACGGTGAGAAAACGGCGTGGCAGGCGTCCGGACGGCGAAGGGAAGCAAATCGAGGAAGAAGGAGGCTCGGGGGCAAAATGGTAATTTTCCAAAGTTTTGGTTTTTTGATATATTATATGTATATATATATATACTTTATACTATATAATAAAATAATATTAAATTACACACATTAAATATACACCACACACATAAAATTTAATATTTTAAAATATAATAATAAATGAAAATAATTAAATAACAATAAATTAATAAACAAATAATAAAATATTAGGGTAATATATATTAAAACCTAATTAAATAAATATTTACACACATAGGCTTTATTTAGTATTTTAAAAATACGTATGAGTTCATGCAAGTCCGAAAATATATTTGAAATAATTAATAATAAATTATTTACGTGAAAATTTCCCCGAAAATGCAAGTCCCGGGAAAATTTTACGTAAAGTACTGTAAATAATGCACAATAATAAAAATAGATTTTAAATACATATCAACTCGTGAAAATATCGTAATATATATTCAAAATTATTAACACTGTATATCCTGGTACAGTGTAAAAATGTTTTAAAAACACGGGATATTACAATTTGGTTTATTTAGATATTTATTTAGGTATAATTAGCAATTAGGGTGATTGTTATTAATTATTTTGAGTAAAATAAATTTTATTGAATTTTTTTTTTGGAATTTATTATGATTTTTGGTGAATTTTGAAAATTTTGATACTATTTTAGGAATTTTTATACTTTATGTCAAATTAAATAATTAGGCTAATTTTGTAAATTTTGGTTAAAAAGGTTATGAAATTTAATAAATGAGGTTATTAGTGAATAATATAAATTTTAGAACTCAAACTATAATTTTTGAGATTTTTGTACTATTTTATGAATATATTTGAGTTTATGCAAAAAAAAAAATGATTTTGGGGTAAATAATAATATTAGGAGGGATTTATCTTGAGAAAAATAAGTTTTAGATGATTAGACAATTTTAAGGAAAATTTTTGCATAAATAGCACATTATGTAATTTTTATAAATACTAGGGGTAAAAATGTAATTTTACAACTAAATATGATAAATATATATTTTAATTAGTTTTATTAATATTTAAAGGGTTTAGATAATTTTTATAAATTAATTGATATAATCACTTAAGTAGAGTAAATTTTAGATATTGAATTTCAAATAATGTATATATATAACACATTGCAAAGGTTTTAATTGGGATAATAATTATAATTATAATTGTTGGTGATGGAATACCAATTTAATTGTTTAATTTTGATACTTTATTGAGTTGTGATCTCGGTCGGGGCAAATTGAAGTTTTGAGAGCCCGACTCGAGTGTGAATGGTTATGTATATTAGAAGTGCATTTTCTATGTAGGTCTGGCTCTCCCTTTGCTAGAGAGATATCCGTTTTACAGAGGAGACTCTGTCAAAATTTTGGTAGATTTTCTCGTAAAACATGATACTCATAAAATTCCTACCGTTAGATAGGTTAAATCTTGTCTGTCGAGTCTTGTCCGGTTTTCCTCGAGTCAATCTGGAATTTTATTATTTTGTTGATTTTTGATTTCGATTCCTTAGTCATATTTTAAAAGTCGATTATTATTATTTCCTTTTAGATCATCTCGGAGCAGAAGCCGTGAGGCCGAGGCAGACGCGTGGTCGTCAGCCTTCACATTCATCCTGTAAGTCGATAAAATGACTATGCGTGTGTTTTATTTAAAGATGCGTGCGCTCATATTTTTATGTTATTATTATATGATTTATTTAATTTAATGCTACTATTTAAAGTTTAAGCGCATTTTATTTATTTAAAATCAGTTTTGAGAAATTTTGGTAGAACGGGCTACCTGGTGGGCTTCACCAGGACTATGTGCACATGGTAAAGATTGAGAGATGGATTCGATAACTGTATGATTGATGAATGTTAAACTGGGACGCGTGCCTCGGTAGAAGCCATTGCTCTCGGGGACCGTCAGTGAGTGGAAAGTCAGTAATGGACTAGGATGGGTGCCTCGGTTGATGCCTTAGCTCTCGAGGACCGCCAGAGCCATATATTTGGATTAAGTGAATGACTACGGCTTGGTGCCTCGGTTGATTCCCTTGCTCTCGGGGATTGGTAGTCTAATTAGAATAAGCGGGCCCAGTTGGCCATGTAGATTGTTGGGTTTAGGGTTCTACCGAGATTTTTTTCAAAAGCTATAAATATATATATATTATAAATTATTTTCACTATAAACATATATAGTTTTCAAAAAGGTTTTCAAACCGTACAGCTCTTTTTATTGACTTACTCAGTGAGGTCTGATTCCCCTCAATTTTTTTTTTCAGGAGCTTGGGAGTTCGACCTCAGACTACCTCCACGCCGGGTTTCTTCTTCACCTGCTATTTTATGTAGGTCATTTTAAGCTGTACTGTGTGTTAATCTAGGATGTTGCAGTAGCCTATGTACTAAGGATTTGTATGGTTTAAACTTAATTATGTAGTTGTTGTACGAAATACGCTTATGTATAAGATTCAATTTGATTTATAATATGAGATGTTGAAGCACATTATTATTTAAGCAGTTGAAATTGTGTATTCTGAGAAAAATCAGTTTGATAATGTGTTCTGTTTTAAAGTAAAGTTTAAAATATGAATGGTTTTATTTTCTTTTCCTTCAGGCTTGCTACGGGTTTCGGGGGCCTTATGCTTACCCATTCCCTAGTGCCAGTCACGTGCCCTCGGGTTTGGGTCGTGACAAAGTTGGTATCAGAGCATAAGTTCGATCAATTGTCCATGTCTATCTTTCTATGTAACTATCTTTCTATGTTATTGTTTCTAATTATGCATTGCTTTAAATATTCTTACCCCGTTTTGAATTCAATTTTCCTTGTCTTCCTTTTAGAATGAGGCGTGTGCGTACCGACCCAGATGTTGATCCGACCCTTAGGTTTGATGAGCAGTCTGTGCACGATAAGGCTCCCCTTCCTGCTCCACGTCGTAGGGGCAGAGGTAGAGGTAGAGGTCGAGCCAGGGTAGCTGCAGCTGAGATTCCTGATCAGCAGCCAGTCGAGCCTGAAGCCCCAGTTATTGACCCTACAGCCTTTGTAGCTGGACTGGCAGGGATTAATCAGGGTCTAGCAGCATTGAATCAAGCGATGCCCCTTGTACAGCAGATGCTTCAGCAGAGGAACCAGGGTATGTCAGACACTGAAGCAGCCTTTTTTTACTCTCGGATTGGTAGAGTTTCGTTTGACGGTACGGGCGATGCCTTAGACTTCATTAATGCGATTGAGGCACGCACCAGGATTGGACATACGGATTATCAGAGGATTATGATTGTGGAGTTGTCGGTTCAGGCAGCTGCTCAAGATTGGTTTATGCAGTCGATTCAGCCATCGATGCACGAGCTGACTTGGCTAGAATTTAAGGACCACTTTTTGAGATTTTTCTGTCCTTCAGCCACCAGAGATGCCTACAGGTGGCGGTTACTCCACATTACTAGGGGCGATAGGTCAATGGAGGATTACACCAGAGAGTTTAATAGGTTATCCCGACATGCAGAAGATATCAGGAGGGACCCTTACAGAGCAGTAGAGCTGTATGTTACTGGATTAGGACCCGCTTTTGTTGGTATGCATACCGAGGACTACACCCTAGAGAGTGTGATTGAGGAGGCCCGTTTGATTGAGAGGCGACATATCTGCCAGGGCACTATGATAGATCCTTATATGATCGGGGGCAGTGGTTATGGTGTAGCTCCCGGGTACCAGCAGCCAGCATTTCACATCGGCAGTTCGAGTCAGCAGGCTGCGGGTAGTTCTTAGCAGAGTGGTAGGAGGTCCAGGACTCACAAAGTTGGCCGACATGGATATGCTTCAAACAGGAGAACCGGCAGGAGTCACAGATTCGGTGCAGGAGTTAGTAGTAGCAGTAATAGGCAGAGTAGTTCTGGGTCTGGAGCTAGTGCTTGCGCGAGTTGTGGATGATTTCATCAGGGCCCGTGTCATATGTTGACGGGCGCTTGCTTCAGATACGGGCAAGTTGGACATCTTGCCAGAGCTTGTCCCCACTCCGGATACCAGCCACAGTACGTTCAGGGTTCATCTTCCTCAGTGGCTCAGCCCTACTATCCGATGCCTCAGCAGTATCGAGCACCCATACAGCCACAGCAGAGACCGCCTCAGCCTATGAGTCAGCAGGGTCGAGGTTCAGTTGGTAGACCTAGCGGACGTGGTTTTGCATAGCCTTCGACTTCTCAGCAGGCAGGTCGTGGTCAGGCTCGAGTGTTCACTTTGACACCACAGGATGCTCAGACTTCGAATGCAGTGGTAGCAGGTATTCTCTCAGTCTGTGCATATGACGCTAGAGTGTTGTTTAATCCCGGTGCTTCACATTCCTTCATTTCTCCTGTGTTCGCTTGGAGAATCGAGTGGTAACCTTCTAGGTTGTCCTTTCCTCTATCTGTTTTGACTCCTCTTAGTGACGAGTTAGAGACAGATGTTTTCTTTCCTTCATGCCCAGTGATAGTTAATGGTAAAGAACTATTGGCAGACTTAGTATTGCTCGACGTACTGGAGTTCGACGTCATTTTGGGCATGGATTGGTTGTCGAGGTATTATGCCTTTGTAAATTATAAAGAGAAAGAAGTGGTGTTCAGAATTTCAGATGAAGAAAAATTCTGTTTCAAGGGTGAAAAGAGCTCCATGCCTCGTAATCTCATTTCTGCCATTACAGCCCGGAAGATGCTTAGAAGGGGTTATCAGGGGTACTTAGCAGTGGTAAGAGATGTTGAGAAGGAGAATGTGGCAATTGAGCAAGTGCCAGTGGTGTGTGAATTTCTGGATGTCTTTCCTGAAGAATTACCAGGATTACCACCAGACAGAGAGATAGAGTTCTGTATCGATGTCATACATGGTACGGATCCTATTTCTATGCCACCCTACAGAATGGCCCCAGCTGAACTACAGGAGCTGAAAGAGCAGTTGCAGGAGTTACTTGATAAGGGTTTCATTAGACCCAGTACATCGCCTTGGGGTGCTCCGGTGTTGTTCGTGAAGAAGAAAGATGGTAGCCTTCGACTTTGTATCGACTACAGGCAGCTGAATAAGGTCACCATCAAGAACAAGTACCCACTTCCGAGGATTAATGATCTGTTTGATCAACTTCAAGGTGCTACATGTTTTTTTAAAATAGACCTGAGATCTGGGTATCATCAGTTGAGAATCAGAAGAGGTGATGAGCCCAAGACAGCCTTCCGAACAAGATATGGCCATTATGAGTTTTTAGTAATGTCCTTTGGGTTAACTAATGCTCCAGCAGCTTTTATGGACTTGATGAATTGGGTATTTAGGCCATACTTGGATCGGTTTATGATAGTTTTCATTGACGATATCTTGGTTTATTCTAAGAGTGAGGCTGAACATATGATGCATCTGAGAAGGGTCCTTCAAACTTTAAGGGAGCACAAGTTGTATCCCAAATTCTCAAAGTGCGAGTTTTGGTTGCATCAAGTGGCATTTCTAGGCCACGTGGTTTCTCGAGATGGCATACAGGTGGAACCTAAGAAGATAGAGGCTATTACAGAGTGGTCAAGGCCGACTACAGTTAAGGAAGTATGGAGTTTCCTGGGTCTAGCAGGCTATTACAAAAGATTTGTGAAGGACTTCTCTAGAATTGCTGCACCTTTGACAAGGTTGACCCAGAAGAATGCTAAGTTTGTATGGACGGACAAATGCGAAGAGCATTTTCAGTTATTGAAAGACTTGTTGACGACGGCTCCAATTCTAACTTTACCCTCTGGGAATAAAGGTTATACAGTGTATTATGATGCTTCTAGAGTAGGATTGGGCTGTGTGTTGATGCAAAATGGCTAAGTGATTGCTTATGCTTTGAGGCAGTTGAAGAAGCACGAGCAGAACTATCCTACTCACGATTTAAAGATGGCAGCTGTGGTGTTTGCTTTGAAAATATGGCGACATTATTTGTATGGAGTGACGTGTGAGATATACACAGATTATAAGAGCTTGAAATATATTTTCCAACAGAGGGACTTGAATTTGAGGTAGAGGAGATGGATGGAACTCCTTAAGGATTATGATTGCTCCATTTTATACCATCCAGGCAAGGCGAATGTTGTTGCGGATGCCTTGAGTAGAAAATCAGCAGGCAGCCTTGCCCATATTAGCACAGAGAGAAGGCCCATTATCAAAGAGTTGCATGGATTGATTGACCAAGGGTTATAAATGAAAGTTACCCGAAAGTGCCTTTTAGCTCAATTCAGTGTACGATCAGTATACTTGGATCGGGTTAAGGCAGATCAGAGTAGAGACTCTCAGTTGCAGAGAATCATGTATGAAGTGCAACAAGGGCAGTCACGGGACTTTGTGATTGACAGAGAAGGTGTATTACGGTTGGGCACTAGGATTTGTGTGCCAGATGTTGATGACTTGAGAAAGGAGATTATGGAAGAAGCACATTTTTCTGCATATAGTGTTCATCCGGGTTCTACCAAGATGTATCATAACTTGAAGGATACATACTGGTGGAATGGAATGAAGAAGGACATTGCAGATTTTGTATCCAAGTGCTTGACTTGCCAGCAAGTAAAGCTTGAACATCAGAGACCCTCGGGACTGTTGCAACCCATGCCAATTCCTGAATGGAAATGGGATATGATAGCCATGGATTTCGTGACTGGACTACCTCGAACTACTGGAGGTTATGACGCTATTTGGGTGATTATTAACAGGTTGACTAAGTTAGCACACTTTCTACCTATAAAGAAGACGTACTCTACTGATAGACTGGCAAGACTTTATGTCAATAGGATTGTTTGTCTACATGGAGTACCTGTGAGCATAGTATCAGATAGAGGAGCCACCTTTACCTCAGTCTTTTAGCAGGAATTACACAAGGCCTTGGTTACCAGATTGGATTTTAGTACGGCCTTCCACCCTCAGACAGATGGTCAGTTAGAGAGGACCATCCAGACGTTAGAAGATATGCTGAGGATGTGTGTAATGGATTTTGGAGGACAATGGGATTCACACTTGCCACTGATTGAGTTTGCTTATAATAACAGCTATCATACTAGCATCGAGATGGCTCCATATGAGGCACTATATGGTAGGAAGTGTAGATCACCTTTGTGTTGGGAGATTGGTGAGAGGCAGTTAACGGGATCAGAGTTGGTGCAGATCACTTCAGAGAAAGTCCCCATTATTCAGCAGTGATTGAAGACAGCCTTCAGTAGACAGAAGAGCTATGCTGACCCTAGGAGGAAGGATGTATCCTTCATGGTTGGAGACATGGTGTTCCTGAAGGTGTCTCCAATGAAAGGAGTTATGAGATTTGGCAAGAAGGGTAAGCTAGCTCCTGGATACATTGGACCGTTTGAGATTCGGTCTAGAGTGGGTGAAGTGGCGTATAGGTTGGTGTTACCACCAGAGCTATCGAGAATCCATCATGTGTTTCATGTGTACATGTTGAGAAAATACATCCTTGATCCGTCTCATATGTTGCAACCTCAAACCATAGAGCTTAGCGACAATTTGACTTACGAGGAGTACCCGGTGGTGATTGTGGATCACCAAATTTGACAGTTACGGACTAAGGAGATACCGATGGTGAAGGTGTTATGGAGTAACCATTCTGCAGAGGATTGTACCTGGGAAACTGAAGCCGAGATGCGAGTTTCGTTCCCGTATCTCTTTCCTTCTTAGCTTTGTAATTCCTCTTTTCTTTCTTTTCTTGAATTCGAGGACGAATTCATATAAGGAGGAGAGACTGTAATACCCTACATATATATATATAATTATTTTAATAAAAAGGGACATATTTGTCTCAAATAGTACTAGTAATAGTTAATTTGCATTATATTAAAGTATAATTGTGTTAACATTTTATTTTAGGTTAAATATTGGTTTAAATGTGCATATCTATTCATATGTGTGCATATATATATATATATATATATATATATATATATATATATATATATATATATATATATATAGATGTACACTAATAAATACTTGAACACTTATATATATAGGTTTATATATATACTTGTACATATATATATATATATATATATATATATATATATATATATATAAGTATAGATATAGGTTTAGAAAACACTAGAACCCGAAGAAGAAGAAGACCAAATTCTCCATCCCCGTCTGCCACCCCCCGCCCTCTCCCGTCACTGCGCCACCTTCATCTCCTCTTGAGGGCGCCATTGCTGCCGTGGGTGAAGCTTGCTGAAGTGTTGAAGCAGCTCCTTCCTCCCCTCGCGTAGCAGCAGCTCTGCATCTCCTCATTCTGCCCAGCTTCGACCCTCTGTCGTGCCTTCTCCTGGTGGTGTCAAGCTACTCTCTGCCTCCTCCTGAGCTGCTCCATCTCCCCATTTTCTCCGGTGGCAACAGGTCTTTCCCCTCCCTCTACTCTGTCCAGCTGCTAGGTGGTGAGTAGTGCTCGCCCAAATTCTTCCTTTCCCCTCTTCGATCTTGGTAAACCTAGGTTAGTTAGGGTTGTGTTAGCATGCATTTGAGGTTGTTTTTAATTTTCTTGAATTTTTGGTAATTAAATTGAATTTCCAGAATTTATTTAATGTTTATTTGGTTTATTTAGATATTTATTTAGGTATAATTAGCAATTAGGGTGATTGTTATTAATTATTTTGAGTAAAATAAATTTTATTGAATTTTTTTTTGGAATTTATTATGATTTTTGGTGAATTTTGAAAATTTTGATACTATTTTAGGAATTTTTATACTTTATGTCAAATTAAATAATTAGGATAATTTTGCAAATTTTGGTTAAAAAGGTTATGAAATTTAATAAATGAGGTTATTAGTGAATAATATAAATTTTAGAACTCAAACTATAATTTTTGAGATTTTTATACTATTTTATAAATATATTTGAGTTTATGCAAAAAAAAAAATGATTTTGGGGTAAATAATAATATTAGGAGGGATTTATCTTGAGAAAAATAAGTTTTAGATGATTAGACAATTTTAAGGAAAATTTTTGTATAAATAGCACATTATGTAATTTTTATAAATACTAGGGGTAAAAATGTAATTTTACAACTAAATATGATAAATATATATTTTAATTAGTTTTATTAATATTTAAAGGGTTTAGATAATTTTTATAAATTAATTGATATAATCACTTAAGTAGAGTAAATTTTAGATATTGAATTTCAAATAGTGTATATATATATATATATATATATATATATATATATATAATACATTGCAAAGGTTTTAATTGGGATAATAATTATAATTATAATTATAATTGTTGGTGATGGAATACCAGTTTAATTGTTTAATTTTGATACTTTATTGAGTTGTGATCTCGGTCGGGGCAAATTGAAGTTTTGAGAACCCAATTCGAGTGTGAATGGTTGTGTATATTAGAAGTGCATTTTCTATGTAGATCTGGCTCTACCTTTGGTAGAGAGATGTCCGTTTTACAGAGGAGACTCTGTCGAAATTTTGGTAGATTTTCTCGTAAAATGTGATACTCATAAAATTCCTACCGTTAGATAGGTTAAATCCTGTCTGTCGAGTCTCGTCCGATTTTCCTCGAGTCAATCTGAAATTTTATTATTTTGTTGATTTCTGATTTCGATTCCTTAGTCATATTTTAAAAGTCGATTATTATTATTTCCTTTTAGATCATCTCGGAGCAGAAGCCGTGAGGCCGAGGCAGACGCGTGGTCGTCAGCCTTCACATTCATCCTGTAAGTTGATAAAATGATATGTGCGTGTGTTTTATTTAAAGATGCGTGCGCTCATATTTTTATGTTATTATTATATGATTTATTTAATTTAATGCTACTATTTAAAGTTTAAGCGCATTTTATTTATTTAAAATCAGTTTTGAGAAATTTTGATAGAACGGGCTACCTGGTGGGCTTCACCAGGACTATGTGCACATGGTAGAGATTGAGAGATGGATCCAATAACTGTATGATTGATGAATGTTAAACTGGGACGGGTGCCTCGGTAGAAGCCATTGCTCTCGGGGACCGTCAGTGAGTGGAAAGTCAGTAATGGACTGGGATGGGTGCCTCGATTGATGCCTTAGCTCTCGAGGACCGCCAGAGCCATATATTTGGATTAAGTGAATGACTACGGCTTGGTGCCTCGGTTGATGCCCTTGCTCTCGGGGATTGGTAGTCTAGTTGGAATAAGCGGGCCCAGTTGGCCATGTAGATTGTTGGGTTTAGGGTTCTATCGAGATTTTTTTCAAAAGCTATAAATATATATATATTATAAATTATTTTCACTATAAACATATATAGTTTTCAAAAAGGTTTTCAAACCGTACAGCTCTTTTTATTGACTTACTCAGTGAGGTCTGATTCCCCTCAATTTTTTTTTTCAGGAGCTTGGGAGTTCAACCTCAGACTACCTCAACGCCGGGTTTCTTCTTCACCGGCTATTTTATGTAGGTCATTTTAAGTTGTACTGTGTGTTAATCTAGGATGCTGCAGTAGCCTATGTACTAAGGATTTGTATGGTTTAAACTTAATTATGTAGTTGTTGTGTGAAATACGCTTATGTATAAAATTCAATTTGATTTATAATATGAGATGTTGAAGCACATTATTATTTAAGCAGTTGAAATTGTGTATTTTGAGAAAAATTAGTTTGATAATGTGTTCTGTTTTAAAGTAAAGTTTAAAATATGAATGGTTTTATTTTCTTTTCCTTTAGGCTTACTACGGGTTTCGGGGACCTTATGCTTACCCATTCCCTAGTGCCGATCACGTGCTCTCGGGTTTGGGTCGTGACATATATATACAAAAAGAATATTTTATTTTACATTTAATTTATGTATTAAGGTAGAATATATATTTAAAATAATCCCTTTCTCTTTTTCCTTATAAAAAGTTAAAAATTTTACAAATTCTCAAGTTTATTCTCAACAGTTTAATGTGTAGAATGTGAAATCCCACAAATATGTTTATATTTCATTGCGTAACTCATTTGTTATTTTTCTTTATATAGATGTAATTTTGTAATAATATAAATGAACCATTTCTATTTCATATTTGATTTATATTTTAAAATGAGAAAAAAATTACCAATTTAAAATTAGTCTTTTTTCTATAAAAGGTTAAAAATATCATAAAATTTTAAGTTGATGATTTTTTTAAAAAATTTTCATTTGGTATGCTTGATATTTTTATTATTGTTTTCATTTCGACCAGTATGTCAGTTCGCTCAGTAATACAAACAAATTTTTTTTTCCCCCGCTTAAGTTCTATTTTAAGGTCGATAGAATACAAACATAAAAGTAATCACTTTCTTTTCTCTCTTTTTCCTTTCTAAAGAATTAAAAATTTATAAATCTCAATTATATGTCATTTTACAACAAATTTTTGGACATTTTCTTATCAGTATGTCAGTCTTTCACCTAATATATTTGTGTGTCTAATGTTTTATTATATTACTTTATCTGTATCTCTATATGTCTTTGTATTCTTACTAATACAAACAAATTATTTTCATTTCATGTTTATATTCTTTATATGAAATGTCGCCTGAAACTGTAGGATTAGGGGAAGAAAAATATATGTAGTGCTTTTTTTTAATGCTGTAAAAATACGTTAATTTGATTTTTTCTTCTAAAAGAAGAGATAGAGAAATTCACCATCCAAACCTTGGGATTCAATATGAACATTGAATTTGAATAATAAATGTATGTTGTTTATTACATAAATGGAATATGAATTTTGAAATCACATATATATACAAGCAAATTGTTTTATTTACATTTGATTTATGTATCAAGGTAGATAATTTAAAAGTAAATAATTTTCCTTTTTTCCGTATAAAAAGTTAAAAAAAAAAAAGTTTACAAAATCTCAATTGTATGTCGTTTTTCAACAAATTTTTTAACACATTGTCACCAATTTGTCAGTCTGTTCAATCAATTTTTCCTTGCATTACTTTTTTTTTTCTTGTTTCTCTTTATGTGGTAATAATCCTACTAATACAAACAAATCATTTTCATTTCATGTTTAATTTATATTTTAATATGAGAAAAAAATACAAATTTAAAATAAAGAGTATCTTAAGTGGATTTTATTTTTTAAACAAATTTCTGAATATAGTTTCACTGTAATATCATAATTTTTAAGCTTTATGATTTTAAAGTTTTCTTTGTTTTAACACTTTTTTTTAATGTAGAACTCTGTTAATTAGTATACATTTTTATTACTCTCTAAGCTTTATAATTCTTTTGGGAATTATTGTTTTTACTACTTTGTTAATTATTTTCTTTATAATTGGTACGTTACAAGGAAAAATGAAATTCAGTATAATTACATGTTGCTTTTTTCTATCACAATGTAAAATGTTAAAATAAATGTTATGATTCATCAGCTTTTCATTTTTATTTTATAAGTTATCATTAATTAAAATATTAATCATATAATTGATTGCATTTTTATATTAGCTACATAATTTTATACCTTCTCACCAATTAAGTTAATTAAATTGGTTAGATAATTGAATTGCTAGTCTAATATTACTTATTCTAAATTCTAAAAATACAAATCGATTGGAACATTAATGGCTTATTAAGCAGTTTTCATTTGAATTTATATTTTTTTACTAAATTTGCATTTATATATTAAAACACATTTCAATCCATACATAGATTGAATATGATATAAGTATCCGTAGATATATATTGAACCTTAAATATTACTAGTATTTATTGACGATATATAAGTGGATTTTAATTTAAGGTCAATTATTTATATTACAGAATTTAAAATATTATGAAATAAATAAATAAGACACTTTTTGTGGCAAGTCAAAAGCACAAAATTAAAAAATTTACTTTATTTCTTTTTTATTACTTATTTTTCATTTGCTTTTTTTTATTTAATTGTTACAAAAAATGAGGAAAACTAAAATGAATTGTTGTTAATATGGAACTAGTAGTGAATCATACCTATTCTAAATTCATATATATTTTATTTTATTATTTTAAAATATAAATAACATAAAATAGTTTTAATAAAATAAAAATTATAAATTTATTAATTTTTTTAAAAAAATAATTCACATAAAATATAAATAAAATAAATTAATTCCGATATATTAATTAAGTAGCTTTAATAAATATGAATTAAAAATAAATTAATTAGTTTTTTAAAAAATATGAATTAAACTCATTTTCGTTTTAGCTTTGCACTATTCATGAACCCTTATAATGTGAGGATTATAAATCAATATATATTTTATTTATTTATTTTAAAATTAAAAATTTGAATATATCAAATATATAATTTTAATAAAATAAGAAATGATAAAATTAATGACTTAAATTTTACAAAATAGAAACCTGCTTCCTTTTAGTTTTAACTCTATACTCTTTTATAATACATCTAATGACATAAATCTAACATCTATTAAATATGAAAAATGATATATTTTATCTTAAACTTTAAGCCAAATATCTATAGAATTCTACTTTAAGTTATTTCAATTTACTTATTTAACTTTATGAATTATTTCAATTCAATTCAATTTTATTTAAAGGATATAATTGTATTTATAAAAATTACTTTTAGATCACTACAAAATAAAATTTGACGATTATTCAATTTTTTTAAGAAAAATAAAATTAAAAATATTTTCAAGTTTTAATCTTAACAATTTTGAAATAAATTTAAAGATATTTTTTAAATATTTACATAAATTTTTAACTATTTATGTATCAATAAAAAAAATAGAAAACAAAAGAATTATAACTTGTAAATCAATATATTATATAACTAACATCATTAAAACTAAATATATAAATATAAAATAAGTATTTTTTTTACTATCACTATACATAAGTAAGTACTTTTACTATTATTATAAATAATAATAAAATTTTAATTTTTTATATTTTCAGAAGAGTCAAATATTTTAAATTCTTGATAATTATATTTTTAGTATTTTTTTTTTCCATTTCATACCTTTTTGTTTAGCCCCATTTGAAAATTTTTTAGATAATACTTGAAACTTGAGAAATAAATTTTAAAAATAGTTAGAATTTAAGGTTTTTAAAGAAAAATTTATGAAAATGTCGAGAGTGGAAAAATTAGATTTAAATTCAGTTTTTACATTTTATTTTTTTCTTATAAGAAAAAGAGGATAAAGATTTAATAAGTGTCAAATTTATGTTATAGGGATTAAAAAATAATTTTTGAAAGTTCAATTAAAATGTTTAAATAAAATTGGATATAATTGATATAATTTGTAAAGTTATATAAGCAAATCGAAATAACTTTAAAGTAATATTCAATCGATAATTTACTTAAAGTTTAAGATAAAATTAATGGTTTATATATATATATATATACAGTAGTCCATAGAAAATTATTAGAATTTCAATTAATCTGAATAGAAATAAATAAACTTCTTAAAATTCACCAACTGTTGTTCATATATAATTAATTAAAGTTTCAACTTTAACTTATTTTTTAATGAAATTCGAACTCTTTATTATTGGCATTGATAAATATTGGTAATATCTAAATGTAATTTGATTATGCATAATTTTCTTGAAAAGCCAAAATCAATAGCTAAATAGAAATTTCAAAATAAGTTATATTACACCCAAAAATGTTTACCCTTTAAGGAATCTAATCAGGCGATTGCCACCCTGGACTCACTTCACCTCCAACCACTGCCCGCAAGAAGTTGCAGGAAACAAAAGTTAATTTAGTAGTATAAGGTCCACTCTTGCAACCTGCACCATCACTTGAATCCATTGATCTCTCTTTGGCCACATGGGAGTAAGATTGTCTTCATCTATAACGTCGTAAACTTAAAATTTCATGTAGGCTGTAGCAGCAAAAGAAACAAAACACACGCAGCAGCAATATCTGGGTGATGAAACCAAGGACGGTGATTAAACCAGCTGTTATAACACAAAAGAAAGAAACAACAAGATGGTGGTTTGATGTTTAATTTCAGTGTGCAGGATTGTGTTACAACGTGGCAAACACTGCTTGAATCAACTTTGTGATGGCCTATGCATGGCCTATAGGTTACACTGATCCAAGAGGCTGATTCCTTATCGTCACCTTTTACTTGTGTATATAAACCCCTATGCGCTTCACTATAATCTCTTCATTTTTGTATACAGAGAGCAAGATTTCATCTTGTTGAGGGCTTTTTCTTAGTGGGTTTTCTTTTTTTGTTGGTATCATGGCTGCCTCAGTGGATCCTCTGGTTGTGGGTCGTGTTATAGGAGATGTTGTTGACATGTTTGTTCCTAATGTAAGCATGTCTGTGTATTATGGGTCTAAGCATGTTACTAATGGCTGTGATATTAAGCCTTCGATTGCTGTTGATCCTCCTAAACTTAATATCTCTGGTCATCCTGATGAGCTCTACACTCTGGTAGTTAATTTCTTTTTTTACCTGGTTACGGCTTGATTGCATGCATGTCTTTTTTATATCCAAATTACATCTTTCTATATATTTGAATTAACATTTATTTGGTAAATCGATTTTACATTCAAAATCATTTTCACTCTCTTTGCATGCATTTTATTTGCTAAAAGTTTTCTTATAGATTATGGTTTATATACGTTCATTCATCAATGCATATATATATATAGCATGCATGTATTCTTTTCTATGTTAAAAATATATAATCTTCGCCAAACTTAAATTGACTCGATTGTCTCTGTTGAGCATGATCAGAGGTATATATATCTCTGTGTATATATTAGCTACTTGTCATATGCATGGTGGTTACTATATATATATATATATATATATATATATGACTAATAAGATATTGTTCATGGTGGTGTCTGCAGGTGATGACAGATCCTGATGCACCAAGTCCAAGTGAACCCAGCTTGCGAGAATGGGTTCACTGGTAACTTTTTTTTTTTTTAGTAAAAATTGAATTTATTCAGATCAAATAATTAGCTAAAATTGTTTCATTTTTATTCTGTTTATTTTGTAAAAAAATATTTATCTTTTATCTTTGTTGTTATTTTTCTATTTCAGGATAGTGGCAGACATACCAGGAGGAACAAATCCTACTAAAGGTGAAAATTTATAGACCTTAAATTAATTCATGCAATGCTTAAAATTAGTAAAATCCCCCGCCTCCCCCCCAAAAAAAAAAAATTCTTTTCATATCATTGCAAGATTACAACGGATAAAATTTTTCTCTTGATTTCGACATAATTATATAATTTTTTCATGCAGATTTTATTTTGAATTTATTATTATTATTATGCATGTGTTAGAAATTTCCGTACAAAAAATGTAAGGTGAAATGGACCCATTTTCTATAGAAAATTGAATTATAACCAATAAAACAATGACATGTGTTTATCCTTCGCTCGTTGCGAAACACGCGTCCGATAAAATGATGCGCTTGCCATGTGGCAAAATGAAATTGTTTCTGCTGATTTTTTGAGTACACGTGGTTTAATGTGAGAACAGCAGGCATGAGCTCAGTGATCACAGTGACACGTCTTATGCCACTTGTCACTTCGCAACCTTCTGCTCTTTATTTTGGTGGCTGCTTAGATTTTGTTTTTTGACAACTTACAAGAGGCATATTTGTGTTTTTATCATGCGGCTAAGAGTTTTACAAATTAATTTTTTGAGGTTCATTATTAATAATCAATTCAGAGGAATATAACGATTCGAAATTCTACATTAATTGTGAAGTATGTGCTTGAATTTATATAAAGTAGCATGTCGGGTAATGTGTATTTTGATTATATAAATTATCACATTTTGCTTCCGATAGACTTTGAAAAAAATTAATTTTATTTATTTATTTATTTTTAAGTTAAAGGAAGATGGCGAACATATTTGTACTTAAAATTTCACAATTTTTTTTTGTAGGTGTGAATTTGAGGAAATTAACATTAAATTTTTGTATTTTTGAATTATTAGTATTTAGAATTAATAGATTTTGATTAATTCATTAACATTCGAATAAGGACATGGTTAAAAAATTAATTTAATATAACTACACAGTTTAATTTTAAATTTTTGTCTATTTTTGTCATGGGAAGATTTTATATATTTGAAATTGGGTAATTAATTAAGTTGGATGGGTTTTTATAATATTGCAGGGAAAGAGATTTTGGCGTATGTAGGTCCTCGGCCGCCAGTGGGAATTCACCGCTACATACTGGTGCTTTTCAGGCAGAAAATGCCGCTAGTGGTGGTGGAGCAGCCACAGTCGCGAGCTAATTTCAACACTCGCCTTTTCGCTGCTCAATTGGATTTGGGTCTGCCAGTTGCTACTGTTTACTTCAATGCCCAAAAGGAGCCTGCTAGCAGAAGGCGTTGAGAAGGCCTTATTATTTTTAATAATTTATTACATGTATCTGGAGCCGAAAACTATAGTAATAAAAGGAGATGAATAGCCCTGGTTGATCCATGTTATTGTTTGTGTCTGTCAAATTTTCTCTTTGGAAAAAAAAAAAAAAAAAAAAAAGAATTTTATTTGCTTGTTTCCTATCATATTATTATTAGCTTCTAATTGCTCCAAGGGTAAAGGATACTTGTTATATTATGTGTTTCTTGGAACATTTTTAAATGAAATAATTCGTATTTATTAGTTACTAAATTTCAATATAAAATTTTACGAGTAATCTTTATAATATTTCGTATTTCTTCATAAATAATTCGTATTTCTTCATAAATAATTTAGCCTAATCATTATAGTTTAAAATTAAAGATAATATATAAATAAGCTTATATACTTTATATTCATATAGAATTTAATGAAAAATTAAAAATTATTTTAAAGGATGAAAATGTTTTTTCTAAAATAATGTATAAATATTATGTGATTAGAAATATAAGTAAATATCTATATTTATCTTCGTTTTTTATATTTTATTATGAACTATAAATTAATAAAATATTTGTATTATATTACTATATTTAAATATATATTATTTTAATTTTTTACATTTAATATTTTATTTTTCTATATATAATAAACTATACACTAATAGTAAAATATTTTACAATATTAATATATTTAAATAATTTATTACTACAATTTAAGAATGACATATGGATTTATTTGTATATTATTTTGAAACTTTAAACTAAAATGATAATACTAAATTGTTTGTGTATTAAAAAATCTTATATAGATTATACACAAAAACTAATTTATCTTTTATTTTCAAAATTTATCTTAAAAGATCAAATTGTTAAATTTTAAAAATTATTTACCATTTTAATTCAGTTAAATAACCAACTTGATGTGAATAAATTTTGCAAGTTCATTTTGTTTCTTGATTCATTTCAAGTTTATTCTAGTCTTTAAGAATTTAATAGAATATTAGATTAAAAAAGAAATTAATAGGATATGTTTTTTTCTTCCACAGAATTCAGAAGAATATCTTGGTGTCTAAATTTGTATTAAATATGTTATGTATGTGCTTTGAAAGTTATGAACAAAAGATTAGAAAAGTTCTTGCGCTTTTTTTTTCCCTAAATTATTGATATTCATAGTTTAGTGCATTTTGACTAATTTGATTTGATCCAAATAGAACTATAAGAATGTTATAAGTCTCCTAACAACTAAAAGATTAGAAAAGTTCTTACACATTTTTTTTTCTTAAATTATTGATATTCATAGTTTAGTGGATTTTGACTAATTCGATTTGATCCAAATATAACTACAAGAATGCTATAAGTCTCCTAACAACTAATTTAATGCAACTGTAAATACCATAATACGAATCGAAGATATTGTTTAAGTGAGAACAATTCCCTATTAACTATTCCTTATCAACTGATACAATAATTGTTGGTATTTATGATTTTTTAAAAATTTTATTTATTAGTAAAAAATAATAGTGAAAAATGGCCTTTGAAAATTTTGTGCAACTAGCCATTCCACAATTTGATGGTCAATATGACCAACAGAACATGTGAATGAATAAATATCTAAGTAGTATTGATATGTTAAATCTAGTGCAATAGCACCTAATGTTGGAATTGCATGTTGAAGTCATCACAAATAATATCGTAGTATATATATTTTTTATTTACCAAATCTTCAAGAAGATTATGTTTGAGAGGAACTTGCATATGTATGTCATTCTCGCTGCAAATGTCCAAAACAAGTTGGTAACTTGTAACTTGTTTGAGAGAAAATTGGCCTAACAAAAGCAAATCTCTTGCTTGATTTTCAAGGTTGGACAATAATTATATAAAGCCATTTGCATGGCAATGTGAAGTATGATCGAGAGAGTGGTAAAAAGCAATTGTCAGTGTGTGCTGTGAGTGGTTTAGTTATGAGTGGTGCATAGTGATGTAATACCCTATATATATACATACATATTTCTTTGAATTAAAAGGGATATTTTTTTCAAATAATATTAGAAATGGTTACTTTGCATTATATTATATTATGTATATATAGAATATGAGTATAGATATGTACATATGTACTAATATTTGTCTATATACATACATGCATAAATAAATATTAATATATAGTCATATATTGAATATATATTATATTCATGGTTATTAATATGTATATATATATATATATATATATATATATAATATAATTGCATGAAGTGTATGTTTAAGTATATATGTATATATATATATATGTATACATACACTAAAACTCACTTAGATACTCATGTATGTATAATAAGTATATTATATATATATATACATATATATATTAGTTTATAATATAGTATATATATATATATATATATATATATATATATATATATATGTACACTAATAAATACTTGAATACACATGTATATATATTCATATATGGTATATATGTAGTATATTTATATATAGTTATAATATAGTATATATAATTAGTAGTTATAATATAATATAGTTATAATTAGTGGTTATAATATATATATATATATATATATATATATATATATATATATATATATATATATATATATATATATATATATATATATGTATATATATATATATATATATATATATATATATATATATATATGTATGTATATTTTGAAGAAGAAAACAGAGCCGAAGCTCCTCCCTCTACCCCATCCGCGCGACGCCCTCTACCGCCACCATCACTGCGCCTCCCCCACCTCCGGCCGCCATCTGCTGCTTCCTCTTCCTTCTCCCTCGCCTTCGGTCACCTGCAGAGCCGCCGGAAGCCGCTGGAAGAAAAGAAGCCGAGAGTTTGCTCCAAACTCACCCAAGCTTCGTCCGGCCACCATTTTCCTCCATTCCGGTGCCAATCTCCTCCCCTTGCACCAGTGAGACTCATTCTAAGCTTAGTTTAAGCTTTTGTCATGAATTGATTGAGTTTTGGTTGATTTTTGGTTTTGAGCTCTAGGGTTTTGGAAATTTTTTTAGCTCAATTTAGATGGATTCATGCAAACTCCCTTTACAAATGTGATTCCTAGTAGCTCAATCTACCTCTAGAAATTTTTGTATAATTTTTGGAATTTATTTTGATTTTTGGTGAATTTTTTGAATATTTTAATATTATTTTAGAAATTTTCGGGAATTAATTATAAAAATAATAAATAATAATAATAATTGGTATTTTGGTGTTATTATGAGTTGATATAAATTTTAGGGTAAAGAAAATAAATTTTTTAGAATATTATACAATTTTTAGGAATTTCTATACTTTATGTCAAAATTTAATAATTAGGCTAATTTCGAAAATTATGGTAAAAAAAATTATGGAATTTTAATAATTGAGGTTATTAGTGAATATTATAAATTTTAGAACTCAAATTATAATTTTTGAGATTTTTATACTATTTTTATAATTATATTTGAGTTTATGCCAAATTTGATTTTTGGTTAAATAATAATTTTTGGGAGAAAATTTTTGGTTGATTAAATATTTTAATTATATTAGGGAGGTTTATTTTAAGAAAATAAATTTTTGGCATGATTAAAGAATTTTAAGGAATTTTTTTAGTATATATAGCACATTATGTAATTTATATATTCTAGGGGTAAAAAAATGTAATTTTTCACTAAATATGGTAAAATATATATTTTAATTAGTCTTATTAATATTTAAAGCATTTAAAAAATTTTTATAAAATTAATTGATATTTCTATCTAAGTAGTGTAAAATTTTATATATCGAATTCCCAATATATATATATATTCCTATAATACATTACCAAGGTTTAATTTGGATAATAATTATATTTATATTGTTGGTGATAGAATACAAATTTAATTGTTTACTTTTGAATAATTGAGTTGTGATCTCGGTCGGGGTAAATTGTAGTTTTGGAAGCCCGACTCGAGTGTGGGTGGTTGTGGCTATTAGAAGTGCATTTTCTATGTAGGTCTGGCTCTACCTTCGGTAGAGAGATGTCCGTTTTATAGAGGAGACTTTGTCGAAATTTCGGTAGATTTTCTCGTAAAACGTGATACTCGTAAAAATTTCTATCG
This sequence comes from Mallotus nudiflorus, assembly GCA_947683625.1. Classification (NCBI taxonomy): domain Eukaryota; kingdom Viridiplantae; phylum Streptophyta; class Magnoliopsida; order Malpighiales; family Euphorbiaceae; genus Mallotus; species Mallotus nudiflorus. The sequence continues at coordinate 4,297,651 of CANTUR010000049.1, read as the reverse complement.
TTAGTTAGGTTAAATCCTGTCTGTCGAGTCTCGTCCGGTTTTCCTCGAGTCAGTCTGGAATTTTATTATTTTGTTGATTTCTGATTTCGATTCCTTAGTCATGTTTTAAAAGTCGATTCATTATTTTTCTTTTAGAGCATATCGGAGCAGAAGCTGTAAGACCGACGCAGACGCGTGGTCGTCAGCCTTCGCATTCATCCTATAAGTCAATAGAACGATCTGTGTGTGTGTTTATTTAAAGAATGCATGCACTCGTATTTCTATTATATTGATTATATGATTTATTTAATTTTATGCTATTTATGATTTAAATGCATTTTATTTATTTAAAATCGATTTGAGAAATTTTGGTAGAACGGGCTACCTTGTGGGCTTCACCAAGACTATGTGCACATGGTAGAGATTGAGAGATGGATCCGTTATATACATGATTGGTGAATGTTAAACTGGGATGGGTGCCTCGGTGGAAGCCTTTGCTCTCGGGGACCGCCAGTGATTTGTAAGGTTAAAATGGACTGGGATGGGTGCCTCGATTGATGCTTTTGCTCTCGGGGACCGCCAGTGCCATATATTTGGATTAAGTGAATGACTATGGCTTGGTGCCTCGGTTGATACCCTTGCTCTCGGGGACCGGTAGTCTAGTTGGAATAAGTGGGCCCAGTTGGCCATGTAGATTGTTAGGTTTAGGGTTCTACCGAGATTTTTCAAAAGCTATAAATATATATATTATAAATTATTTTCACTATAAACATATATAATTTTCAAAAAGGTTTTCCAACCGTACAGCTCTTTTTATTGACTTACTCAGTGAGGTATGATTCCCCTCAATTTATTTTTTCAGGAGTTTGGGATTTTGACCTCAAACTACCTCCACGCCGGGTTTCTTCTTCACCGGCTATTTTATGTAGGTCATTGTAAGCTGTACTGTGTGTTAATCTAGGTTGCTGCGGTAGTATATGTTTTAAGTATTTGTATGGTTTAAACATAATTATGTAGTTTATTTGTGTAAACCACGCTTATGTATAAGATTCAATTTGATTTATAATATGAGATGTTGAAACACATTATTATTTAAACAATTGAAATTGTGTAATTTGAGAAAAATCAGTTTGATAATGTGTTCTATTTTAAAATAAAGTTTAAAATATGAATGGTTTTATTTTTCTTTTCCTTTAGGCTTACTACGGGTTTCGGGGGCTTTAAGCCTACCCATTCCCTAGTGTCGGTCACGTGCCCTCAGGTTCGGGTCGTGACAAAGTTGGTATCAGAGCATAAGTTCGATTAATTGTCCATGTCTGTCTTTCTATATAACTACTGTAGCTTTAGGGTTAATAATTGTCTTGAGATGTTATTGTTTCTAATTCCGCGTTGCTTTAAATATTCTTACCCCATTTTGAATTCAATTTTCCTTGTCTTCCTTTCAGAATGAGGCGTGTGCGTACCGACCCAGATGTTGATCCGACCCTTAGGTTTGATGAGCAGTCTGTGCATGATGAGGCTCCCCTTCCTGCTCCACGTCGTAGGGGCAGAGGTAGAGGTTGAGGTCGAGCCAGGGTAGCTGCAGCTGAGATTCCTTATCAGCAGCCAGTTGAGCCTGAAGCCCCAGCTGTTGACCCCACAACCTTTGCAGCTGGACTGGCAGGGATTAATCAGGGTCTAGCAGCATTGAATCAGGCGATGCCCCTTGTACAGCAGATGCTTCAGCAGAGGAACCAGAGGATGTCAGACACTGAAGCAACCCTTCTTTACTCTCAAATCGATAGAGTTTCTTTCGACGGTACGGGTGATGCCTTAGACTTCATTAATGCGATTGAGGCACGCACCAGGACAGGACACACGAATTATCAGAGGATTATGATTGTGGAGTTATCAGTTCAGGCAGCTGCTCAGGATTGGTTTATGCAGTCGATTCAGCCATCGATGCACGAGCTGACTTGGCCAGAGTTTAAGGACCGCTTTTTAAGATTTTTCTATCCTCCAGCCACCAGAGATGCCTACAGGTGGCAGTTACTCCACATCACTAGAGGTGATAGGTCAGTGGAGGATTACACCAAAGAGTTTAATAGGCTGTCCCGACATGCAAAAGATATCAGGAGGGACCCTTACAGAGCAATGGAGCTGTATGTTACTGGATTAGGACCCGCTTTTATTGGTATGCGTACCGAGGACCGCACCTTAGAGAGTGTGATTGAGGAGGCCCGTTTGATAGAGAGGCGACATATCCGCCAGGGCACCATGATAGATCCTTATATGGTCGGGGGTAGTGGATATGGTGTAGCTCCCGGGTACCAGCAGCCAGCATTTCACATCGGCAGTTCGAGTCAGCAGGCTGCGGGTAGTTCTCAGCAGAGTGGTAGGAGGTCCAGGACTCACCGAGTTGGCCGACATGGATATGCTTCAAACAGGAGAACCGACAGGAGTCACAGATTCGGCGTAGGAGTTACTAGTAGCAGTAGTGGGCAGAGTTCAGGGCAGAGTAGTTCTGGGTCTGGAGCCAGTGCTTGCGTGAGTTGTGGATGATTTCATCAGGGCCCGTGTCATATGTTGTCTGGCGCTTGCTTCAGATATAGGCAGGTTGGACATCTTGCCATAGCTTGTCCTCACTCCGGATACCAGCCACAGTACGTTCAGGGTTCGTCTTCATCAGTGGCTCAGCCCTACCATCCAATGCCTCAGCAGTATCGAGCACCCATACAGCCACAACAGAGACCACCTCAGCTTATGAATCAGCAGGATCGAGGTTCAGTTGGTAAACCTAGCGGACGTGGTTTTGCGCAGCCTTCGACTTCTCAGTAGGCAGGTCGTGGTCAGGCTCGAGTGTTCACTTTAACACCACAGGATGCTCAGACTTCGAATGCAGTGGTAGCAGCTATTCTCTCAGTCTGTGCATGCGATGCTAGAGTGTTGTTTAATCCCGGTGCTTCACATTCCTTCATTTCTCCTGTGTTTGCTTTGAGAATCGAGTGGCAGCCTTCTAGGTTGTCCTTTCTTCTATCTATTTTGACTCCTCTTAGTGACGAGTTGGAGACAGATGTCTTCTTTCCTTTGTGCCCAGTGATAGTTGATGGTAGAGAATTATTGGCGGACTTAGTATTGCTCGACGTACTGGAGTTCGACATCATTTTAAGCATGGATTGGTTATCGAGGTATTATGCTTCAGTGAATTGTAGAGAGAAAGAAGTGGTGTTCAGAATTCCAGATGAAGAAGAATTATGTTTCAAAGGTGAAAGGAGCTCTATGCCTCGTAATCTCATTTCTGCCATTACAGCCCGGAAGATGCTTAGAAGGGGTTATTAGGGATACTTGGCAGTGGTAAGAGATGTTGAGAAGGAGAATGTGGCAATTGAGCAGGTGCCAATGGTGTGTGAATTTCTGGATGTCTTTCCTGAAGAATTACTAGGATTACCACTAGATAGAGAGATAGAGTTCTGTATCGATGTCATACATGGTACGGATCCTATTTCTATGCCACCCTACAGAATGGCACTAGCTGAACTACAGGAGCTAAAAGAGCAGTTGCAGGAGTTGTTTGATAAGGGTTTCATCAGACCCAGTACATCGCCTTGGGGTGCTCCGGTGTTGTTCGTGAAGAAGAAGGATGGTAGCCTTCGCCTTTGTATCGACTATAGGCAGTTGAATAAGGTCACCATCAAGAACAAGTACCCACTTTTGAGGATCGATGATCTGTTTGATCAACTTCAAGGTGCTACATGCTTCTCTAAAATAGACCTGAGATCGGGGTATCATCAATTGAGAATCAGAATAGGTGATGAGCCCAAGATAACTTTTCGAACAAGATATGGCCATTATGAGTTTTTAGTAATGTCCTTTGCGTTGACTAATGCTCCAGTAGCCTTTATGGACTTGATGAATCGGGTATTCAGGCCATACTTGGATCGGTTTGTGATAGTTTTCATTGATGATATCTTGGTTTATTCCAAGAGTGAGGCTGAGCATGTGATGCATCTGAGAAGAGTACTTCAAACTTTAAGGGAGCACAAGTTGTATGCCAAATTCTCAAAGTGCGAGTTCTGGTTGCATCAAGTGGCATTTCTAGGCCACGTGGTTTCTCGAGATGGCATACAGGTGGACCCTAAGAAGATAGAGGCTATTACAGAGTGGTCAAGGTCGACTACAGTTAAGGAAGTACGGAGTTTCCTGGGTCTAGCAGGCTATTACAGAAGATTTGTGAAGGACTTCTCTAAAATTACTGCACCTTTGACAAGGTTGACCTAGAAGAATGTTAAGTTTGTATGGATGGACAAATGTGAAGAGCACTTTCAATTGTTGAAGAACATGTTGACGTCGGCACCAATTCTAACTTTACCCTCTGGGAATGAAGGTTATACAGTGCACTGTGATGCTTCCAGAGTAGGATTGGGCTGCGTGTTGATGCAAAATGGCCAAATGATTGCTTATGCTTCAAGGAAATTGAAGAAGCACGAGCAGAACTATCCTACTCACGATTTAGAGATGGCAGCCGTGGTGTTTACTTTGAAAATATGGAGACATTACTTGTACGGAGTGACGTGTGAGATATACACTGATCACAAGAGCTTGAAATATATTTTCCAGCAGAGGGACTTGAATTTGAGGCAGAGGAGATGGATAGAACTCCTTAAGGATTATGATTGCTCCATTTTATACCATCCAGGAAAGGCGAATGTTGTTGCAGATGCCTTGAGTAGAAAATCAGCAGGCAGCCTTGCCCATATTAGCACAGAGAGAAGGCCCATTATCAAGGAGTTACATGGATTGATCGGGGATTGCAGATGAAAGTTACCCGAAAGTGCCTTTTTGCTCAATTCAGTGTACGATCAGTATACTTGGATCGGGTTAGGGCAGCTCAGAGCAGAGACCCCCAGTTACAAAGGATTATGTATGAAGTGCAACAAGGGCAGTCACGGGACTTTATGATTGACAGGGAAGGTATATTGCGGTTGGGCACTAGGATTTGTGTGCCTGATGTTGATGACTTAGGGAAGGAGATTATGGAAGAAGCACATTTCTCTGCATATAGTGTTCATCCAGGTTCTACCAAGATGTATCATAATCTGAAGGATACATATTGGTGGAACGAAATGAAGAAGGACATTGCAGAATTTGTATCCAGGTGCTTGACTTGCCAGCAAGTAAAGCTTGAACATCAGAGACCCTCGGGACTGTTACAACCCATGCCAATTCCTGAATGGAAATAGGATATGATAGCCATGGATTTCGTGACTGGGCTACCTCGAACTACTGGAGGTTATGACGCTATTTGGGTGATTGTTGACAGGTTAACTAAATCGGCACACTTTCTACCTATAAAGAAGACGTACTCTACTGATAGACTGGCAAGACTTTATGTCAATAGGATTATTTGTCTACATGGAGTACCTGTGAGCATAGTGTCAGATAGAGGAGCCACCTTTACCTCAGTCTTTTGGCAAGAATTACATAAGGCCTTGGGTACCAGATTGGACTTTAGTACGGCCTTCCACCCTCAAACAGATGGTCAGTCAGAGAGGACCATCCAAACGTTAGAAGATATGCTGAGGATGTGTATAATGGATTTTGGAGGACAATGGGATTCACACTTGCCACTGATTGAGTTTGCTTATAATAATAGCTATCATGCTAGCATCGAGATGGCTCCGTATGAGGCACTATATGGTAGAAAGTGTAGATCACCTTTGTGTTGGGAGATTGGTGAAAGGCAGTTAACGGGACCAAAGTTGGTGCAGATCACCTCAGAGAAAGTTCCCATTATTCAGCAGCGATTAAAGACAGCCTTCAGCAGATAGAAGAGCTATGTTGACCCTAGGAGGAAGGATGTATCCTTCATGGTTAGAGACATGGTGTTCCTGAAGGTGTCTCCAATGAAAGGAGTTATGAGATTTGGCAAGAAAGGTAAGCTAGCTCCCAGATACATTGGACCGTTTGAGATTCGGTCTAGAGTAGGTGAAGTGGCGTATAGGCTGGTGTTACCACCAGAACTATAGAGAATCCATCATGTATTTCATGTGTCCATGTTGAGAAAATACGTCCCTGATCCGTCTCAAGTGTTGCAACCTCAAGCCGTAGAGCTTAGCGACGATTTGACTTTCGAGGAGTACCCGGTAGCGATTTTGGATCACCAAATCCGACAGCTGCCAACTAAGGAGATACCGATGGTGAAGGTGTTATGGAGTAACCATTCTACAGAGGATTGCACCTGGGAAACTGAAGCTGAGATGCGAGTTTCGTTTCTGTATCTCTTTCCTTCTTAGCCTTGTAATTCCTCTTTTCTTTCTTTTCTTGAATTCGAGGACGAATTCGTATAAGGAGGGGAGATTGTAATACCCTATATATATACATACATATTTCTTTGAATTAAAAGGGATATTTTTCTCAAATAATATTAGAAATGGTTACTTTGCATTATATTATATTATGTATATATAGAATATGTATATAGATATGTACATATGTACTAATATTTGTCTATATACATACATGCATAAATAAATATTAATATATAGTCATATATTGAATATATATTATATTCATGGTTATTAATATGTATATATATATATGTATACATACACTAAAACTCACTTAGACACTCATGTATGTATAATAAGTATATTATATATATATATACATATATATATTAGTTTATAATATATATATAATATATATATATATATATATATATGTATGTACACTAATAAATACTTGAATACACATGTATATATATTCATATATGGTATATATGTAGTATATTTATATATAATTATAATATAGTATATATAATTAGTAGTTATAATATCATATAGTTATAATTAGTGGTTATAATATAGTATATATATATATATGTATATTTTGAAGAAGAAAACAGAGCCGAAGCTCCTCCCTCTACCCCATCCGCGCGACGCCCTCGACCGCCACCATCACTGCACCTCCCCCACCTTCGGCCGCCATCTGCTGCTTCCTCTTCCTTCTCCCTCACCTCCGGTCACCTGTAGAGCCGCCAGAAGCCGCTAGAAGAGAAGAAGTCGAGAGTTTGCTCTAAACTCACCCAAGCTTCATCCGGCCACCATTTTCCTCCATTCCGGTGCCAATCTCCTCCCCTTGCACCGATGAGACTCATTCTAAGCTTAGTTTAAGCTTTGGTCATGAATTGATTGAGTTTTGGTTTTAAGCTCTAGGGTTTTGGAAATTTTTTTAGCTCGATTTAGATGGATTCATGCAAACTCCCTTTACAAATGTGATTCCTAGTAGCTCAATCTACCTCTAGAAATTTTTGTATAATTTTTGGAATTTATTTTGATTTTTGGTGAATTTTTTGAATATTTTAATATTATTTTAGGAATTTTCGGGAATTAATTATAAAAATAATAAATAATAATAATAATTTGTATTTTGGTGTTATTATGAGTTGATATAAATTTTAGGGTAAAGAAAATAAATTTTTTAGAATATTATACAATTTTTAGGAATTTCTATACTTTATGTCAAAATTTAATAATTAGGCTAATTTCGAAAATTATGGTAAAAAAAATTATGGAATTTTAATAATTGAGGTTATTAGTGAATATTATAAATTTTAGAACTCAAATTATAATTTTTGAGATTTTTATACTATTTTTATAATTATATTTGAGTTTATGCCAAATTTGATTTTTGGTTAAATAATAATTTTTGGGAGAAAATTTTTGGTTGATTAAATATTTTAATTATATTAGGGAGGTTTATTTTAAGAAAATAAATTTTTGGCATGATTAAAGAATTTTAAGGAATTTTTTTAGTATATATAGCACATTATGTAATTTATATATTCTAGGGGTAAAAAAATGTAATTTTTCACTAAATATGGTAAAATATATATTTTAATTAGTCTTATTAATATTTAAAGGGTTTAAACAATTTTTATAAAATTAATTGATATTTCTATCTAAGTAGTGTAAAATTTATATATCGAATTCCCAATATATATATATATTCCTATAATACATTACCAAGGTTTAATTTGGATAATAATTATATTTATATTGTTGGTGATGGAATACAAATTTAATTGTTTACTTTTGAATAATTGAGTTGTGATCTCGGTCGGGGCAAATTGTAGTTTTGGAAGCCCGACTCGAGTGTGGGTGGTTGTGGCTATTAGAAGTGCATTTTCTATGCAGGTCTGGCTCTACCTTCGGTAGAGAGATGTCCGTTTTACAGAGGAGACTCTGCCGAAATTTCGATAGATTTTCTCGTAAAACGTGATACTCATAAAAATTTCTATCGTTAGTTAGGTTAAATCTTGTCTGTCGAGTCTCGTCCGATTTTTCTCGAGTCAGTCCGAAATTTTATTATTTTGTTGATTTCTGATTTCGATTCCTTAGTCATGTTTTAAAATTCGATTCATTATTTTTCTTTTAGAGCATATCGGAGCAGAAGCTGTGAGACCGAGGCAGACGTGTGGTCGTCAGCCTTCGCATTCATCCTGTAAGTCAATAGAATGATCTGTGCGTGTGTTTATTTAAAGAATGCATGCGCTCGTATTTCTATTATATTGATTATATGATTTATTTAATTTAATGCTATTATTTATGATTTAAATGCATTTTATTTATTTAAAATCGATTTGAGAAATTTTGGTAGAACGGGCTACCTGGTGGGCTTCACCAGGACTATGTGCACATGGTAGAGATTGAGAGATGGATCCGTTATATACATGATTGGTGAATGTTAAACTGGGACGGGTGCCTCGGTGGAAGCCTTTGCTCTCGGGGACCGCCATTGATTTGTAAGGTTAAAATGGACTGGGATGGGTGCCTCGGTTGATGCTTTTGCTCTCGGGGACCACCAGTGCCATATATTTGGATTAAGTGAATGACTACGGCTTGGTGCCTCGGTTGATGCCCTTGCTCTCGGGGACCGATAGTCTAGTTGGAATAAGTGGGCCCAGTTGGCCATGTAGATTGTTGGGTTTAGGGTTCTACCGAGATTTTTCAAAAGCTATAAATATATATATATTATAAATTATTTTCACTATAAAAATATATAATTTTCAAAAAGGTTTTCCAACCGTACAACTCTTTTTATTGACTTACTCAGTGAGGTCTGATTCCCCTCAATTTATTTTTTCAGGAGCTTGGGATTTCGATCTCAGACTACCTCCACGCCGGGTTTCTTCTTCACCGGCTATTTTATGTAGGTCATTGTAAGTTGTACTGTGTGTTAATCTAGGTTGCTGCAGTAGTATATGTTCTAAGTATTTGTATGGTTTAAACATAATTGTGTAGTTTATTTGTGTAAACCACGCTTATGTACAAGATTCAATTTGATTTATAATATGAGATGTTGAAACACATTATTATTTAAACAGTTGAAATTGTGTAATTTGAGAAAAATCAGTTTGATAATGTGTTCTATTTTAAAATAAAGTTTAAAATATGAATGGTTTTATTTTTCTTTTCCTTTAGGCTTACTACGGGTTTCGGGGGCTTTAAGCCTACCCATTCCCTAGTGTCGGTCACGTGCCCTCGGGTTCGGGTCGTGACAAGTGAATTGAGATGTGTGTAGTGCATGTGTGAGCAATGAAAAAAGTGAAATTTATGTTGGAAGAGTGTGGTGAGTTTGGGTGGTCTTGTTAGTAGTTCAAAATGTTGTCTTCTTGTAATAGTGGAATATTTTTAGTAAGGAATATTTTTTTAACTATTATATTGTCACATTTTCATGTGCTAATTATTTTATTTTTTATATTCACGTTCCAACTCGATATGTGGTATCAAAGCCTACTAGATCGAGGGTGTAATTTCTTTCACTGTACATACAAAAGCTGTTGTACGGGAAAGATTTTGCAAGTGCATAGTTTGACACCGTGATACTCTTTGGTTTGGAACCACACATGCTTAATGAAATGCAAGGATACTATATCCAAGTCACTATAACATAATCAAGTACTATCAATGTTATTAAAAGTTGAATAGTAGTAATAGTAGTAGTACCATATGGAGGACCTGTATGGAGTCATACATATAAGGTCAAGACCTCTAGGAGGTTTTTGGACTAAAATCACATTACAACCATCAGATAATGATGCTAACAATCTTAAATGGAGAATTAAAGTTGGAAAAGCCATATTCAACATCAAAACAACAATTGAAGAGGAGATGATGGAGCTTATTAAAGAAGCTATCACACTAAAGAAAGCATGAGATTCTCTTTCTCTATGGTTTTAAAAAAAGAATGGCACCAAACTTCAACTGTTAGAAAATGAACTAATGTCTATCTCATAGAAGGATATGACAATTAGTTAATATTTTGCTAAGGTGAAGTCCTTATATTGAGAAATTACTGAGTTGGATGAGGCATATAAAATAGCTAGCAATAGAATAAAAGGATAATCATTCATGGACTACAACCTTAGTATCATAGTTTTGTAGTTGTAGTTCTATATTTACCAATATAACCTTCAATCTAAAAGTTAGAGAATTTGTTGGCAAGTCAAGAAACTTTATCAAATAAAGGGTTGGTGTCTCCTTGAATACTAAAGAGGTGGTACTTTTCACCAACGAAAAGAAGAATAAACATTATAACAAGAATAGAGGAAAGAAATAAAGTGATTTCCAATGAGAGGGGGCTCAATAGAAGCACCCACGAAATTTAGTAGTCTAATAATTCTAGATATTAAAATGGCAAGTGCTTCAACTATGGTAAAAAATAACACTAAATGAGAGATTACTAGTTTAAAAAGAAGAATGTTCAAAGCAATGCAACAATAATGAACAACCACCATAGGGTTGAACCAGAGTGGGATACTCATTGTTTACAAAAATGGTCCAAATGGAAGAGTGTCCTACTTCAAAGATTGTGGAAGTCCTTGGCCTTATAACTACCACAATAGAAGAAGAGCAGACATTCATTACTTCCGGTTCTCCTAGAATTAAATATGGGAAATGTTGGATCTTCGGTTTTGGTTGTTCCAGTCACATGACATAAGATAAAAGAAAGTTTTGTAATGCTTCAAAGTACAAAAACATGCTGGTTCTGATAACTACAAATAACTCACATATACTAATCATTCACATTGGTGACAAGATGATCAGTTCCTGCTCAAATCAATTGTAATAACCTGAATTTATGTGGTGATTAATAATATTATTATTATTACTATTGCTATTCTACTTATTAGTATTATTGTTATTGCTATTGCTATTAAGAAATGGCATGCGCAAAGAAGCAAGGAAAGTAGGAGTTGGGTTTCTGGGGTGGTAAATTTCTTTTTGGCATCAAAACTTTTCTTTTTCTCCATTAAACACCCAAACGACCTCCTATTGACCTCAAATTTGAACCATAACGTTTTCTCACTCTCTTTTACACTCATTAGCTTTTATTTTATGAGAAACCACCTAGAAATGTGCATTTTTAGCCTAGAACAGCTGGCCTAATTACCACCATTTCACATTATTTTGGTAGTTTTCAAATGTTATGATTGCTTTTAGTGTGTTCCTTTCATCACCAAGAGTCTATAGCCACTAACTACGCATCCAATCTCATCCGATTCAATTTTCTATGAATTTTTAGGTAAGTTTTTTAATTTTTCAATTTATGAATTCTGTACATATTTTGGTGCATTTGAGGCTTTAAATGTGTTCTACTGATTGTTAGAAACATTTTGATATATTTGGTTTAGTCAAGTGATACTTTTTTGATAAGAAATCTGATGGAGCCCACTTAAACTCTGGCGAATAAATAGTACTGAACAAAGAAAAAGTTATGAAACTATTTTTAATAAATAGTATAAATTGTGATGATCAATTTCTGTAAATAGAGTTTATTATAATTCTTTACAGATTTTGAGAAATAAATCTCGGAAAGGTTGCGGTGAAAATTAATTAATTTCCATTTAAATTAGTTAAATTGTCGAAGATAATCCTTAAGCCTCAAAATAATCATTTAGGGTGTTCCTAAGTCAATTTTTATGATTCCATCATTTTTATAATTTTTTAAAAGGGGTTATTAGGAATTTATTTGATAATTATTTATATACATTATTTTTAGAGTATACCGGAGTGGAGACATTAGGTAATAAGAAGACAAAGACACGTTAACCTGCTCACTCTACTTTTAAGTTAATATATTAAAATGTGTGTTTGATTTGCATATAAATATATAGGTTGGTTAATTATATTTAAAAGTATATGTTGACCATTTGCATGATCAAACTCCAAATTTTGGACTTTGACAAATAATTTTTATACTAGTAATTTCAATTAAGTGTGTAAGGAATTATATACCAAACATATACCAAGCATATACACTTTTGGATGAATAATGACTTCTCGGGCAAATTGAACCTCTAAGATTCAAGAAGGCTTTTGACATCTTTAAAGCTCTTAAATGAGAAAATGAGCTGCTTCACATTTGAAGTAAACACCTTAAGCTTTTTGAATTGGGCTTATTTGTCAAAATCCCAGTTCATTTGGTTTGAGTCACAATCCACATATATGTCTGCCATCTCAGACTACATATCTCTTAATATTTTAAACATATCTTGAGTTACAGAAGTCCAATTAAGGTGATTCAAAATGATATAAAAAGATAAGTGAAATATCTATAAATTTCATGAAAAAAGTATGGGTAAATTTTTCACGACCCAAAACAGGGGCCATGACCGGCACTAGGGAACAAGAATTCTTTTGAATTTGGAACCCGTAGCAAGCCTTAAAAGAAAAATATACAATAAAATAAAATAAATAAAATATTATTTAGTGGAAATTAAATCTTAAATAATAAAATAAATATGTTCCTCAACATCCTTTAATAACATAAAATCACATTGCATATCATAAATGAAATTTTTTAATACAATCTTTAGAGAAACACTCTTAAGTAAAATCCTCATACATGAAATAAATCTTGACAGAGTCAAATACAACTACTACTGCAGTGTCTAGAGTACAACGTAAAACTCAAGTAAGTGATTTACATAATAAAGCCGGAGCGGAAGAAATTCGGCGAACAGGTCTACTGCTGAAGTCTGAAGATGAGGACTCTCCTGTAAAAACATCAACGGAGGGGAGTCAGACCTCACTGAGTGAATTATTATAATATATATACATGCATATTTAAATGTTATATATATACAAGCAAATACATACAGATGCAAAGAAAATCATTTTAATACTGAAAATCATCAATTATGAAGGATCAAATAGAACCCTATATGATCACAACCTCAATACCAATAGAAAGTACTCTACCATATAGGCTCACTTAATTCCAAGTAAATTCACTTATCCATATGGACAGTAGACTAGCCCTAAGACACTAAGTCGACCGAGCTCTAGCAGTCTCACTGTTAGTGTGATTGGCCCCGAGACACTTGGTTAACCAAGCTCCAACAATCACACCCTCAATCACATCAATCTCAAACAAATCAACATCAATAAATCATAATCACCATAATTAACTTTTACTTAGCTCTAATCTAACACACTGGTACGTACACGGTCCTAGTGCTGCCTACTAGGAAGCACGTTCTATCGATATCCTTCATTTATATTAAAACATACATTCAAAAAAATAAATGATGCATAATGACATTTAAAATAAACAAATAAACCATATATATACCAGAAATATACTTAAAATAAACTAAGTATATTTCAGGTATATATATGTATAATCAACTCAAATAAATTATAGAATATATTATATGAAACCAATAATATATTTGAAACAAGCTAGATTTAATTAAAAAGGAAAACATTCATTTATTTCATAATATACTGAAAACATATTAAAAATATAGCTAAAATATACTTAAACATTCAAATAGGCAATTATGCAAAAATTTATGTTTAAAACATAGAAGTCTAAAACATACAATCTAAGCAATGCATATACATTATAATAACTCACAGTTGTGCGCTCCTCAAAACAGGTCCGACAGGCTTGGTCCACTAGGCCTCGGTCTCAGCGCAACTAACAATAAAAAATTAGAATGAAACTAACTTAACTTCTAGAGACTCGATCTAAGTTTCTAAACACAAATAAAGAATAGAAATTTGATCGAATGTCATGTTTTACGAGAATTATATCAGAAATTCGACAGAACCTCCTTTATAAAACGAACATCTCTCTACTTTTGGTGTTGTAAGAAAAACACACTTCGAATACAAAATATTCTCACAACCCTCGGTCGGGATCCCAAACTGTAAATTCCACCGACCTAGATCCACAATTCACAACAACATACATAAAATATATTAAAATCTAATAAATACCAAAAACACCCTTTAAGTACCAAAATATAGAAATTTAAATATTAAAACACTAAAAGTAATTATTTCACCGATAATTACTTAAAAACCCTAATATTAATATAATATTAATAAAAATCGATATTTCTCGATAAATACACCAATATTAATAAAAATTCATTTTATAAATCCAAATTACTTAATTAATCCTTAAACATATTAAAAATTACAAAAAAAATCCATTTATTTACAAAAATAGTATATTATATTAAATTTGAAAATAATTTTTGAAAAATAGTTTTAATTAGTTAAAATTAGTAAATAATTCATAAAAATCATTTTTATACCTCAAATAGTTATTAAAACCAATTAAACTTAATATTTAACTAAAATTACTGCTAAATTACCAAAATACCCCTAGTATATAAAAATTCACATAACATACTAAAAATACTCAAAAATTTAATAAAAATTATATAAATACTCTAAAATTATTTTCTCAAAATATAATTCAATAAAATCAACAAATACACCTAATTAAATAATAATTACTAACAAAATATATATAACCTATATTTCCAAAATTGACATAAACTAAATATAATTATAAAAATTACACAAAAATCACAAAAATTATAAATTAATTTCCACAATTGATATCAACCATCAAAAACACTAAAAATCACAATTTCACAATTTATTTAATTAATTTACGAAAATAATAAAATAATAAAAAATTCACAAAATTCAAAATAAATTCCAAAAATTACACAAAAATTCTCAGAGGTAGATTAAGCTAAGGGGAACAATATTTGTGAAGGAATTAAGCTTGAATCACAAGGAATGAAGTTAAAAAAAAATCGAAAAGCATAAATGGCTGAAAATGGAAATAAGATCAAAACCCTACCAAATCGTGTTTTTAAGCTACAAGGAGCTTGGAATCGACCTCTATGGAGTTTTAGGAGTCCAATGGCACTGGAATCATCCATTTTGGTGATCGTAATTGTGAGGTATGGTGGAGGGAGTGATTTTCAGCCAAAAATGGTATTTCAACTGCTGCCGGTGCTGGAGATAGTGACTGAAGGCAGCGGAGCTGCTGGAGGAGGAGGTGGTCGACGGTGGAAGAGTTGGAGGCACTCTGAATGGAGAGAAATGGATTGTGAGGGTGAGGAAGAAGACGATCGGGAAGAAGAAAAGAGTGAGGGAGGGTGGGTTTTGATTTTGTATATATATATATATATATATATATATATATTAATACAACTTTATATTATATTATAATATTATAAACTTTAATATATAATTCCACAAAAACACACACCACGCAATTATTACACATGCATATATATATATATATATATATATATATATATATATATATATATATATATATATATATATATATATATATATACATAATAAAAATATAATTTATACACATAATTTGAATATTAACCCTAATAATATTCATGCATGCACAAATATGTATAATTCATAAAAATTAAGGTCAATAATGTAATTCATTAAAATAATAATATTAAAATATAAAAGCTCTAAATTAAAGATTTAATAAAATACTATTTCTCAAAATAATAATTTAAAGACATGTATTTATGTAAAATATATTAATTAAATGTAAAATAATAACGATAATAATTTTTCAAGATAATGAAATAATAATCAATTATTATTTTAAAATTATTAACACTGCATATCCTATTTTTACAATAAAATAATGTAAAAACTCGGGTTATAACAAAATTCAAATTTTTTAGGAGAAATTAATGGCTTCAACTTGTGTATAGCTGTCTGACAGTATTCTGCATTTCAAATTGCATAGCTCTTAGTATTTTGGACATATCATGAGCTAAAGAAGTCAAATTTAGGTGATTCAAAATGATATGGAAAGATAATTCAAATATCTACAGCTTTCATGAAGAAAGTATGGGCAAATTAAAATTTCTTTAGGAGGAAATCATGGCTTCAACTTGGGTATAGCTGTCTGATAGTATTCTGCATTTCAAATTGCATAGTTCTTAGTATTTTGGACATATCCTGATCTATAGACATCCAATTTAGGTGATTCAAAATGATATGGAAAGCTAATTCAAATATCTACAGCTTCTATAAAGAAAGTGTGGGAAAATTCAAACGTCTTGGGCAACCAATCATAGTTTTAATTCATGAATAGCTATTTGACAACATCACTTTCAATGATTCAAAATATAGACGTTGGACACATCATTTTCACCTCTAATAGCTATATTTTTAAATATCTCTAGAGTTGAATAGAAGTTAAGAACCTTTTTTATGATTCATTATTTCTTAAGCATTCATTAAGCTCTCAAATTCTCTTAAACAATTCTTTATTTGTATAACTCTTATGAGAGTTGGGTGTGTGTTAGAAATAGAATTTCTCTTCATCTTAATCTTGGGTTAGATTATAAGGGAAGTGAGATTTATTTCCAAAGGAATTGGTTTAAGTGTTATCCATTGAAACACTTGGGTTTTAATTTTTTGAGTGAGTCTTGGAAACTCATGTTGCAAGGTTATAAGAGTGAGTCATAAAACTCTTGTATAATCTTAATCTTATAAATAAGATTATGGGTGATTAAAAATCCTAACTTGGGGATAAGTTAGGTGGAGACGTATGATTGTTATTGAATCCGAACTCCTTAAATCTTTGTGTTCTTCATTCTTCCTTCTCAACTTCTATTTAATTCTTGCAAATAATTCTTTTAATTTCTCATTTTTATTTGATAGTCCTATTCACCCCTCCCCTCTAGGACTCTTTTTAGTATATTTAATTAAAGCATTTATATTCTTACTATTTGAAATATACATATTGTTGATTTGATATTTTAAAAATGCTGATCATAATTGATTATTATTATTGACATTATTTTGTCGTAATTCTTATTAATGAGATTATTGATGTTATTGATATTGTGGATTATAAAAATAAAATTATTTTATTTCTAGCATTGATTTTTCCTAAGAATTTATTATGCTTTTATATATAAATTTTTTTTTGGAAAAGATTGGTAGAACAGGCTACCTGATGGGTGTCATCAGAATCGTGTGTACACAGGTAATGATTTTAGAGTCGAGCCCTTATTGACAAATTTAATTATGAAGCCCGGTCGATGCATAGCTATTAGGCAATATGTATGAATTATGAGAAATTATTATTGGGACCAGTGGCTTGGTAGATGCTTAGCTCTCAAGAACCACTAATAATTATTGGAATAAGAAATTGACTATGGTTGTTAGCTTAGTGGAAGTTTAGCTCTCGGCAACTGGCAGTATTTGGATAAATAAATGAGCCGAATAACTTATAGATTTATGGTTTAAGGTTCTACCATTAATTTCCACCTAAGTTATTTATTGATATTATTTTATCTTTCTATTATATATTTGTTTGAGTAAATTGTATTTAGAAGTTATGATTTTAAGGAAGTTGCCAAATGAATATTTGGTGTATTTATATATATCCATATTTTTAAAAGATGTATATTAGGATATATATAGTATTTGATAAATTAATGATTTTCTTTAAATACAATTTCATAGTAAATATTTATGATAAATGTTTTAATAAAAGAATTTTTTTAAACAAATATACATTTCTTTATATTAACTTACTCAATGAAGTCTAACTCCCCTCAATTATTTTTTCAAGAACTAGGAGTCTACAGTTAGTTCACCTTCTCTACGTTGGACTCATTTTTCACCTAGCGGTATTATATAGGTTGAATTAATGTTATTATGCTTCATGTGTAAGAGATTTAGTCGTCTAGACACCGTAGTAGATTTGAATACTTGTTATTGTTGCTATAATTCTATTGTATTGAGGAATTGATTATTGGAGGTTGTGTTGGTGATTATGTATATATTTGGGAGTGTATTTGCATTTTTACAAGTTTTGATTTCATCCTGGTACAGGGAAAACTCTGCCAGATTTTTCTTAGAATTTTAAAATTAGTTTTATTACAATAAGTTTCGAAAGCTTATTGTTTTCCCATTCCCTAGAGCTGGTTATGTACCCTTAGGGGTTTGGGTCATGACATCAATAACAAGTGTAGTTAGAAGATGTGTATAGAGTATCAAGTATGAAGAAGAATCGTTTATTAGTTTCATAGTTGATTGATTATGGTAACTTTATTGTGTTCGGTCTTAAAGATGTCAAGGTTTTTCACAGGCAAGAAATGTGCAGACTTAGTCAACCTGTATACAATCACCCAAATGGAATCGTATCCATCCTGAGAACGAGGTAAACCGACCACAAAATCCATAGCTATCCTTTCCCACTTCCACTCAGGAATAGAAAGAGGCTGAAGCTTCCCAGAAGGCTTCTAATGCTCAGCTTTCACTTGCTGACACGTCAAGCACTTAGCAACATAATCAGCGACATCCTTCTTCAGTCCATCCCACCAGTATAAATCTCTAATACTGTGGTACATCTTAGTGACACCCGGATGTACACTGTAAGCTGTAGAATGTGCTTCCTCTAGGATATCTTCTCTCAAATTATCCACATCAGGAACACACAATCTACCATTGATCCATAAAACACCATCATCATCAAGTGTGAAATCAGTGAACTTCCCTGCTTGAACATTCTCTACAAGCTCTTCTAGAATAGGATCTCGGCTTTGAGTTGCCTTAATCCTATCTCTCAGTACATATTGCACCTTAAACTGAGCTAGTAGTCCACTCGACCTACTAAGCTTCATCATCAGACCTTGATCCACCAACAGATGTAACTCCTGGATCAACAGTCTCCTCTCCACACTGATATGAGCAAGACTGCCTGAGGACTTCCTACTCAAGGCATCTGCTACCACATTAGCCTTGGCCAGATGATATAAAATCTCACAGTCATAATCTTTCAACAATTCCAACCATCTCCTCTGCCTCAGATTCAGATCTCTCTGCTGGAAAATGTACTTAAGGCTCTTGTGATCAGTAAAAATCTCACAAGTCAACCTGTATAGATAATGTCTCCAGATCTTAAAAGCAAATATCACTGCAGCCATCTCAAGGTCATGTGTAGGATAGTTCTGCTTATGCTTCTTCAGCTGCCTCGAAGCATAGGTGTCACGACCCAAACTAGGAGTCATGATCGGTGCTAGGAAACAGGAATTCTTTCAAATCCGAAACCCGTAGTAAGCCTTAGAAAATAAAATCATGCAATAAATAAATAAAAGTATGACAAAATTAAATTTTTTGAATCAATATATAAAATAAATACTCTAAATCCTTTCATAAATGAATACATATTCGTACAGTATTCAAATACAAATTCTCAGGGTATTAAATACTAAAACAAAATAATACTCTACCAATACAATAACACTACTACTGCAGTTTTTAGAATACAAATCAGAGTTCAGAATATGCATTTGCATAAAATAGCCGGGATTGAAGAACATCGGCGATGAACTCTACTACTAAAGTCTAACAATATAGGATCTCTTGAAAAAAATTAATTAAGGGGGGTCAGATCTCACTGAGTGAATTATTATACTATATATACATGCAATCTAAAACATATCCAATCATGCATTCACACACACACACACATATATATATATATATATATATATATATATATATATATATATATATATTCACGCATTTCATACATATGTCGACTCGGCTTATATAAATATACTAAATGCAGAAAACGTTTAGTTTAATTCATGAAAGATCCATAGAACCTTAATAATAGCAACCTCAAACAACCCCATCATCACTCTAGCCATACAGGCTCACTTGATTCCAAATAGAACACTTATTCCAATTTAGACAACAGACTGGCCCCGAGACACTAAGTCGACCGAGCTCCAACAGTTTGGCTGTCAGTGTGATTAGCCCCGAGACACTTGGTCAACCGAGCTCTAATAATCACACTATCTATCACCTCACATCTTAATCAACCCAATAGATCATTCATTCCACTATGGATAGTAGACTGGCCCCGAGACACATAGTCAACCGAGCTCTAGCAGTTTGACTGTTAGTGTGATTGGCCCCATAATCACACTATCTAACATACCATTAATCTTAGTCAAATCAATCAAATCAATTATAATCACCAAAATTAATTCTCACTCAACCCTTATCTATCGCATCGGTATGTACACGGTCCTAGTGCTGCCCAATAGAAAGCACGTTCTATTGATATCCTTCATTTACATAAATCATTCATTCTAAAAATAATTAATGTAAAAAAATATTCATAATAGTAAAATCAACTGTATATATATATATATATATATATACCAAAAATATACCTAAAATATACCCAGTATATTTCGGGTATATATATATATGCCAAATAAAGTATGAAATATACTAAAGGTAAACCATTAATATAGTTAAAAACAATTAAGTATGTATCAATAATATAACATGCATTTACTTAAAAATATACCTAAATTTACAAAAGATATACCCTAAGTACACAAATCACTTAATAAAACAATTATGTATAAATATTCATTTAAATATGTGTTTAGGTTTAACATAGATTCACAATATACCAAAATAACCTAATTTTCTAGCATGCATATATCACAATTAAACCCTAAGTATACCACTAATGTGTTAGGTTTGAATTAATAATAAAACATACATTTATTTGGGAAATATATCAAAAATATACCAAAAATAAACTTAAAAACAATTTAAGTGTAGATTCATAATATAGCATGCAATTATTTAAGAATAAACCTAAAATATACTGAAACTATACCTAAAGTATACTAATTATTCAATAAAATAATTATGACTAAATGTACATTTTAAAACATGTATATATATTAAAATGTATTAAACATAAACCTAATTATTTAACATGCATATATCAAAATAACATACATAATTATTTAACATGCATATATATAAAAATACAACCTTAGATATACCAAATATATTATAATTTAAATCACTTTAAAAACATATAATGAAAATGAAAAACCCTAAATGATGCATCATATATGCAATGCATATATGTACAGTATAATAACTCACATGTTAGCGCTCCACGAGACAAACTCGGCGGGCCTGATTTGTTAGGCCTCGGTCTCGGCACAGCTAAAAAAATAAAATAATAATAACCGTCAGCATAAACTTCTAACTGTATACTTTTAGGATTACTATAGACAGATTCAATTAAGAATTCAGAATTAAACTCGGACCGATTGTCACATTTTACGAGAAATCTACCAAAATTTCGGCAGAATCTTCTCTATAAAACGGACATCTCCTTACAAAATTAGGGTTGATCCTACACAGAAAACACACTTCGAAAATACACAACCACAACCCCTCGGTCGGACTCCCAAACTACAATTCTACTGACCGAGGTTCACAATTCACGAGGTAATATATAACACACTTAAAAAGCCAAAACTACCAAACATACCCTTGAATAATTTAAATATAGCAATTTAAATATTTATAACGCTGAAAATAATTATTTTATCGATAATTACATAAAAACCCTAATTTTGATAAAATATTATTAAAAATAAACAATTCTTGATAAATTCATGAATATTGACCAAAATATATTTTAAAACTCATTTATTTAGAAAAATAGTATATTATATATAATTTAAAAATAATTTACGAACAATAGTTTTAATTAGTTAAAAATACTGAATAATTTATAGAAATCATTTTTATACCTTAAATAACTATTAAAACCGATTTAATTATATTTTTAGCCAATTTAGTGCCAAATTATCAAAATACCCCTAGTTATATATAAATTCACATAATTACTCAAAAATTCATTAAAAATAGTATAATTACTCAAAAATTAATTTCTCAAAATATAATTCAATAATATCAACAAATACACTCAATTAACCAATTAATTCCAATAAAATATATAATGAACCTAATTTTCTAAAAATCACATAAACTAAATAAATTCATAATAATTATATAAAAATCATAAAAATTATAAATAAATTTCTAAAATTCATTTTAACACCTATAAACACCATAAATCGCAATTTCATAATTTATTTAATTAATTTACGAAAATTAGAAAATATTAATAAAATAATTAAAAATTCACAAAAATCAAATTAATTCCCAAAAATTCCACAAAAATTACCACATGTAGATTGAGCTACTAGGATCAATTTTTGTGAAGGAAGTAAGCTTGAATCATTGAAATTTAAGCTCAAAAAAATAAAAAACTCAAAGTGGCTGAAATGAAAATCAAACTTAAATCCTTACCAAATCGAGTTTTCAAGCTACAAGGAGCTTAGAATCGACTTCTATGGAGTTCTAGGAGCAAAACCACACCGGAATCATAAAAAACAGTGGCCGGAATATGCTTGATCGACGATGAGTGTGAGTTTCGGCTTCCATGGCTTTTCACGGCCAAAACTCGCCGGAAAAAGGAAGAGAGGGTGGCGGAATGGGCTGGAGAGGGTGGTGGTTGGATGGGAGGCATTCCACCGGCATTAAATCAAGATTTGCAGCGGTGAGGGAGGAAGAATGGCATCGGGCAGAATGAGGAAGAAGATGATGGCATTTCGATAAATATGGGGAACTTTAGTTTTAGGTATATATATATATATATATCTTTAGTTTATATTATTTTAATATATAAGGTTATATACACAATAATTATCCACCACACACTTATTTAATAATATATATACACATATACATATATACACACATTTAAATATTATTAAAACTATATAATATAATATAATATAATTAAAATAACCCTAATTAATTTAAATGCATGTATATGTATATATTTTATTCGACACTTAAAAATCATGCATGGACTCATGCAAATTCGCAAAATCATAAAAAATAATTAATATTTATTTATTTACATTTTAATTTTCCCGAAAATAGAACTCTCAAAAAAATTTTACGTAAAAGATTTAAAAATAATTAAAAATGACTTTAATAAATAATAAGTTATTTAAATAATAAAAAATATATATACGAAAATTATTAACACTGTATATCCCGATTGTTACGACCCAAAACAGGGGCCATGACCGGCGCTAGGGAACGGGAATTCTTTCGAATCCGGAACCCGTAGCAAGCCTAAAAATAAAATAAATCATGCAATAACAATAACCATATAATATATATATGCAGCGGAAATAAAAATCTTAAATATAATGATAACACTTCATCACTGGATTTGAATCAAATCTCATCACATACATAAAATCTCTTTAATACAATCCAGTTTCAATATAATACATCTCTTTTAAAATAAAATACATGAAATCCAATACTTTAATTCACAACTACTGCAGTGTCTAGATAAAATAAATAAGACTCAAGTAGACAGTTTACATAAAGAAGCCGGGGCGGAAGAAATCCGGCGTATCGACCTGCTATTGAGGTCTGAAGAAGTTGACTCTCCTGAAAAATAGTCAACGGAGGGGAGTCAGACCTCACTGAGTGAATTACTATAATATATATACATACACACTAAGTGATAATGCATACAATCAACAATATATATATAATATGTATATATACAGGCAATTGCACACAGATGCAATAAAAATCATTTTTATATATTTTCATTAAAAATCATCTTTTATGAAGGATCACATAGAACCCTAGAATATCGCAACCTCAGAAAAATAGTGTTAAACAACACTCTGGCCATACAGGCTCACTTATTCCAAATATATCCACTTAATCCATTTGGACAGTAGACTGGCCCCGAGACACTAAGTCAACCGAGCTCCAGCAGTCTGACTGCCAGTATGATTGGCCCCGAGACACTTGGTCAACCGAGTTCCAACAATCACACCCCAAACCACATCTCACACATATCAATAATCATAATCAAATCAATATCCACAAATAATTTAATAATATAGCCTAAAGCTATAGGCGTACCTGTACGTACTCGGTCCTAGTGCTGCCCACTAGGTAGCACGTTCTATTGATATCCTTCATTAATAAATAAATCATTCATCCACGAAAATCAATGATGCATGAATTTAAATGAAATAACAATATAAACCATATATATACCGGAAATATACCAAACGTAAACCAGCTATATTTCGAGTATATATACGTCAAATGAATTCAATCAAATCATAAATTAAGCTGAAAATATATTTAAAAACATTTTAAATATATTTTATTCACAAAATATGCATATAATTTAGTATATATCAAAAATAAACCAAAAATATACTTAATGTAAACTTAAGAAATAATCAAATTATTTATGCATTTTAATCAACATAAAACATGCATTTCTAAATCATGCATCCTAAGCATATATATATAGTATAGTAACTCACCTAGTGCGCTCCACGAGACAGGTCCGACGGGCCTGGTCCACTAGCCCTCGATCTCGGCGCAACTAAACAAGAAATAAATAATCGACATCAGAATAAACCTAACAGAAGTCCTAGAATTCAATCTAGAGTATTAAACACAGAATCGAAATTTAGGGTTCGACTGGATATCACGTTTTATGAGAATTCTATCGAAAATCCCGTAGAACCTCCCCTGTAAAACGGACATCTCTCTACTCAAAAGAGTAGAGCCGACCCTGCAAAGAAACACACTTCGAAAATAAACACCACATCTCATTCACAACCCCTCGGTCGGACTCCAGACTACAGTCTACCGACCGGGGTCCACAAACACAGAATAATTCCAGATATACCAAAAATATCCTTATAACATAGAAATACATTTTATACGTAGAAATTACATAATTAACCTTAAAACACTGTAAAAACCGATAAAAACTCATTTTATTAGAAAAATCGTATATTATATATATAATTGAAAATAATTCACGAAACATAGTTTTAATTAGTTAAAAATACTAAATAATTTATAGAAATCATTTTGATACCTTAAATAACTATTAAAACCGATTAAATTACATTTTTAGACAATTTAGGGTAAAATTACCAAAATACCCCTATATATATAAATATACCTAAATTACTTCAAAAATTCACCAAAAATCATACAATTATCCAAAATTAATTTTCTCAACATATTTATCAATAATATTAATAATTAAACTCAATTAACCAATTAATTTCAAATAAAAACACATTTAACCTAATTTTTCAAATTTACATAAACTTCAATAATTCAAAATAAATACTTAGAAATTCATAAAAATTCCAAATAAATTCCTATAATTCATTTCAACACCTAATTTAACCATAAACTCCAATTTCATAATTTAAATAATTAATTTCCGAAAATTAGAAAATAATATTAAAATATTCAAAAATACCCAAAAATCCAAACAATCTCCAAAAATTCTACAAAAATTCATACATGAAGATTAAGCTACTAAGAACAACATTTGTGAAGGGAGTTTCCATGAATCAATCAATTCGAAGCTCAAAAAAATCAAAAACCCTAATAGGCCGAAATTGAAAAATCAAAACCTAAGCAAATCTAGACCATTTCAGCTTAAACCAAAGCTAGAATCACACTCACCGGAGCTCAAGGAGAAGAAAGAGACCGGTGGTGTCGAAAACGATGGCCGAAATCGGCGTGATCGACGGTGGATCGATTTTCGGCTTCTTCGGCCAAAATCGATCTCCAGACGCCGGAAACGGCCTCCTCAGGCGGCGAAATTGGTCGGGGAAGACGGTGGCACACCCACGGTGAAGAAACGGCACGGCAGCGACCGGAAACGGAGAAGGGAAGAATCGGGAGGAAGAAGAAGAAGTCGGGGGCAGTTTTGTAATTTTTCAAACTTTTTGATTTTTGACAAATATATGTATATATATATACTTTATACTATATATTAAAATAATATTAAATTACACACATCAAATATACACCACACACATAAAAGTATTAATATTTTAATAATTTATACTAAATAAAATTAATTAAATAACAATAAAACAATTAAATACCTAATAAAATATTAGGGAAATAATAAACCCTAATTAAATAAATATACACACACAGGCTTTATTTAATAATTTAAAAATATGTATGAGTTCATGCAAGTCCGTAAATACATTTAAAATAATTAATAATACATTGTTTACGTGAAAATTTCCCCGAAAATGCAAGTCTCGGGAAAATTTTACGTAAAACACTGAAAATAATACACAATAATTAAAATAGGTCTAAAATACATATTAACTCGTAAAAATATCATATAAAATACAGAAATCATTAACTCTGCATATCCCGGTACTGTGTAAAAATATTTTAAAAACACGGGATATTACAGTCTCCCCCCCTTACAAAAATTCGTCCCCGAATTCCAGAAAACAAGATCAAGAAGGAAAGAGATACGGGTAAGAAGCTCGCATCTCAGCTTCAGTCTCCCACGTATGCTCCTCAACTCTGTCGCTACGCCACAGAACTTTGACCATCGGAATCTGCTTCGATCGCAACTGTCGAACTTGATAATCAACGATCGCCACAGGTTCTTCCACAAACGTCAAATCTCCACTCACTTCCACACTGTCTGGCTGTAACACGTGTGAAGGATCTGAGATATACTTCCTCAACATCGAGATATGAAATACTGGATGCACCTGTGACATACTCGGAGGCAAATCCAACCGATATGCAACAGTGCCAACTCTCTCCAGAATCTCAAACGGTCCAATATATCTCGGTGTTAACTTACCCTTCTTGCCAAATCTCATCACACCCTTCATCAGAGATACCTTCAGAAAAATAAAATCTCCAACCTGAAACTCCACATCTCTGCGCCTAGGATCCGCATAACTCTTCTGTCTGCTTACTGCGGTCTCTAATCTTCGCTTAATCACGGTGACTTTCTCTGCAGCATCCTGAACCATCTCTAGTCCAGTCAAAGCTCTCTCACCAATCTCATCCCAACTCAACAGGGATCTACACTTCCTTCCATACAACGCCTCATATGGTGCCATGCCAATACTGCTATGGTAGCTGTTATTATATGCAAACTCAATAAGTGGCAAATGATCATCCCAGCTACCTCCCAAATCCAAGACACACATCCTCAACATATCTTCCAGTGTTTGGATCGTCCTCTCAGACTGGCCATCTGTCTGAGGATGAAAAGCAGTACTGAAATCCAACCTAGTGCCCATCGCTTCCTGCAACTTCTGCCAAAAACGAGAAGTAAACACCGAACCTCTATCTGACACAATGGACACAGGTACTCCATGAAGGCACACAATATGCTTCACATACAACTTCGCCAATCTAGCAACTGAATATGTAGCTTTCACAGGCAAGAAATGTGCAGACTTCGTCAACCTGTCTACAATCACCCAGATGGAATCGTATCCATCCTTCGAACGAGGTAAACTGACCACAAAATCCATAGCTATCCTTTCCCACTTCCACTCGGGAATAGGAAGAGGCTGAAGCTTCCCAGAAGGCTTCTGATGTTCGGCTTTCACTTGCTGACACGTCAAACACTTAGCAACATAATCAGCGACATCCTTCTTCAATCCATCCCACCAGTATAGATCTCTGATACTGTGGTACATCTTAGTAACACCTGGATGAACGCTGTAAGCTGTAGAATGTGCTTCCTCTAGGATCTCTTCTCTCAAATCATCCACATCAGGAACACACAATCTACCACTGATCCACAACACACCATCATCATCAAGTGTGAAATCAGTGAACTTCCCTGCTCTGACATTCTCTGCAAGCTCTTCCAGAATAGGATCTCGGCTCTGAGCTGCTTTAATCCTATCCCTCAGTACAGATCGTACTTTAAACTGAGCTAACAGTCCACCTGATTTACTAATCTTCATCATCAGACCTTGATCCACCATCAGATGCAACTCTTGGATCAATGGTCTCCTCTCAACACCAATGTGAGCAAGACTACCTAAGGACTTCCTACTCAAGGCATCTGCTACCACATTAGCTTTACCCGGATGGTAAAGAATCTCGCAATCATAATCCTTCAACAATTCCAACCATCTTCTCTGCCTCAGATTCAAATCTCTCTGCTGGAAAATGTACTTAAGGCTCTTGTGATCAGTAAATATCTCACAAGTCACCCCGTACAAATAATGTCTCCAAATCTTCAAAGCAAAGATCACTGCAGCCATCTCAAGATCATGTGTAGGATAGTTCTGCTCATGCTTCTTCAACTGCCTCGAAGCATAGGCTATCACCCTTCCATTCTGCATCAACACACAACCAAGACCAATTCTAGAGGCATCACAGTAAATTGTGAACTTATCCACACTATTAGGCAAAGCTAATACTAGCGCTGTGGTCAACTTCTCTTTCAATAACTGAAAACTATTCTCACAAGCTTCTGACCACTCGAATCTAACGTTCTTCTGAGTCAAGCGAGTCATAGGGGCTGCTATCCTGGAAAAATCCTGCACAAACCGCCTATAATACCCGGCTAAACCCAGAAAACTTCGAATCTCTGTAACAGAAGTAGGTCTAGGCTATTCAGATACTGCCTCAACCTTCTGTGGATCAACCTGAATACCTTCTTTAGACACCACGTGTCCAAGAAAAGAAACACTCTCCATCCAGAAATCACACTTAGAGAATTTAGTATAAAGCTGATGATCTCTTAGTGTCTGTAGTACAATCCTCAAATGATATACATGCTCTTCCATACTCCTCGAATATACTAGTATATCATCAGTGAAGACTACTACAAACTGATCCACATACGGTCTGAATACCCTATTCATCAGATCCATAAAAGCTGCTGGTGCATTAGTCAAACCAAAAGACATCACCAGAAACTCATAATGGCCATATCGAGTGCGGAACGCTGTCTTAGGAATATCAGCTTCACAAATCCGCAGCTGATGATAACCTGAGCTCAAGTCAACCTTAGAAAAGAACTGTGCACCCTGGAGCTGATCAAACAAATCATCTATCCTCGGGAGAGGATACTTGTTCTTCACCGTCACCTTATTCAACTCTCTGCAGTCAATGCACAGTCTCAGGGTACCATCCTTCTTCTTCACAAACAGGACTGGTGCACCCCAAGGAGAAACACTAGGTCTAATAAAACCCTTATCCAACAACTCTTGCAACTGCTCCTTCAACTCTCTCAACTCTGCAGGAGCCATACGATAGGGTGGCATAGATATAGGAGTAGTACCTGGTACCACATCAATACAGAACTCAATCTCTCTATGAGGTGGTAAACCTGGCAACTCCTCGGGAAAAACATCAGGAAACTCACAAGCAACAGGAACATCTGTGAGTGACAACTTCTCCACTGACGTATCCCTGACCAATGCCAAAAACCCCTGACAACCTTTCTTCAACAACTTCCTAGCCGAAATAACAGAAATAAGATTCTGAGGTGCTGAACTCCTATCACCAACAAACTTAAAATCTTCTTCACCAGGAATTCTAAAAGTCACCTCCTTATTCCTGCAATCTACCACGGCAAAGTGCTGAGACAACCAATCCATTCCCAAAATAACATCAAACTCCATCACATCCAACAAAATCAAATCAGCGGGTAATTCTCTATCTCCCACGAGAACTGGACAACCAGAAAGAACAATATCGGTGTCCAAGGAATCGCTCAGAGGAGTGGCAACAGACAAAGGAAAAGCCATCCTCGAAGCTTGCCAACAAGATTTAGAAGCAAAAACAGGAGAAACAAACGAATGCGTGGCACCCGGATCAAACAAAACCCAAGCATCCAGGTAACAAACAGAAACAATACTTGCCACGACTGCATTAGATGCCTGAGCATCCTGCTGAGTCAGATGGAAGACTCTGGCCTGACCTCGACCTCCCTGCTGACTGGTAGAAGCCTGGCCAACACCTCTGGCACCTCGTCTAGTACCTCTACCACGACTCTGCTGTGGAACAAACTGAGTGGAACTCTGACGCTGGGCTGGTGGCAACTGAAATGGCACGGGTGCTGCACTAGCAATCGACTGCTGTGGGAATCACGGAATCTGCTGCTGCTGATACCCGGAATAAGGACACGATCTGGCAAAATGTCCTGTCTGCCCGCATCTGAAGCATGTCAGTGGTGTCAGATAACACGGTCCCTGATGGACTCTACCACAAGTCTGGCAAACGCTGGCAGCTGATCCAGAACTACGACCACTGATGCTGCTCGAAGCACCTGACCCAAATCTAAACGATCTACGCTGACCTCCACGGCCATGTCTACTGCTCCGATGCACTCGATGCTGCTGTCTCTGACTCTGCTGAGTCGGACCTCGCTGCTGACTACTCGATCCAACATGAAAACTCGAATATGGAGTAGCCTGCGATCCACTCGACTGAACTCCCAACTGGTAGTAATCAGGCATCGCTCCCTGCCTAACTAACCTCAGCTCAATCTCCTTAGCTAACTCAATCACAGACTCTAGAGTAAGACCTGCTGTAGGCATACCAGCAAAAGCTGAACCCAAACCAGTAACGTAGGTAGTAACAGCGAAATCCTAATCTCGCATCAGATCCTCAGCATATCTACCCAGACGAAGAAACTCTCGGGTATACTCCTCTACTGATCGATCTCCACGAGAAATACTGGTCAAACGGAGACGATAGCTCAAACGAAGAGGCTCTGGACAAAATCTCCTCATAAACCGCTCTCGAAACTGAGCCCATGTCATCGTCATCATGTAGGGCTGGATCATCTGAATGAACCAATCTAAGGCTGGTCCCTCAACAGACAACTCAACGATCATGATCCGTTGGTACTCGGTGTGAGCAGTCCGAGTCCTCGTCTCAATCGCATGCAGAAAATCTAAAGGATCAGAAGTACCATCAAACGCAATCTTGCCAACTCGGGCATAGAACAAAGCTGCCTCAGGGTCAGACATACCCTGCTGATAGGCAGGCTGAACAGGCTGAACAATAGGAGGAACAGGAACATCAAACTCAGGCTCAACAGGCTCCTCGTCCTGTAACTCTCTCTACCTACGGCGACCTGCCGCTCCTCGAGGTCTACCTCTACCACGACCTCTACGCCTAACTGGCGGCTCAGGAGGTAAAACCTCATCCTGAAAAGACTCATCATCCTTGGCCTCAACGACCGGTGGAGCGACACGCGCTCGCCTCCTCATACTGAAAAGATAAACGGAAAGATTCAGACAAAACAGACAACGGAGGAATAACGCTGAAAACTATAGCAAGGAATACTTATCAAGACATACTCGAACCTAATACACTGCAGTAGTTCAACAGAAAACATAACTCAAAAACTAGGGCCACAACTCACATAACTAAGCCCTGACACAGAACTCCGCTCAGATACCAACTTTGTCACGACCCAAAACAGGGGCCATGACCGGCGCTAGGGAACGGGAATTCTTTCGAATCCGGAACCCGTAGCAAGCCTAAAAATAAAATAAATCATGCAATAACAATAACCATATAATATATATATGCAGCGGAAATAAAAATCTTAAATATAATGATAACACTTCATCACTGGATTTGAATCAAATCTCATCACATACATAAAATCTCTTTAATACAATCCAGTTTCAACATAATACATCTCTTTTAAAATAAAATAAATGAAATCCAATACTTTAATTCACAACTACTGCAGTGTCTAGATAAAATAAATAAGACTCAAGTAGACAGTTTACATAAAGAAGCCGGGGCAGAAGAAATCTGGCGTATCGACCTGCTACTGAGGTCTGAAGAAGTTGACTCTCCTGAAAAATAGTCAACGGAGGGGAGTCAGACCTCACTGAGTGAATTACTATAATATATATACATACACACTAAGTGATAATGCATACAATCAACAGTATATATATAATATGTATATATACAGGCAATTGCACACAGATGCAATAAAAATCATTTTTATATATTTTCATTAAAAATCATCTTTTATGAAGGATCACATAGAACCCTAGAATATCGCAACCTCAGAAAAATAGTGTTAAACAACACTCTGGCCATACAGGCTCACTTATTCCAAATATATCCACTTAATCCATTTGGACAGTAGACTGGCCCCGAGACACTAAGTCAACCGAGCTCCAGCAGTCTGACTGCCAGTGTGATTGGCCCCGAGACACTTGGTCAACCGAGTTCCAACAATCACACCCCAAACCACATCTCACACATATCAATAATCATAATCAAATCAATATCCACAAATAATTTAATAATATAGCCTAAAGCTATAGGCGTACCGGTACGTACTCGGTCCTAGTGCTGCCCACTAGGTAGCACGTTCTATTGATATCCTTCATTAATAAATAAATCATTCATCCACGAAAATCAATGATGCATGAATTTAAATGAAATAACAATATAAACCATATATATACCGGAAATATACCAAACGTAAACCAGGTATATTTCGAGTATATATACGTCAAGTGAATTCAATCAAATCATAAATTAAGCTGAAAATATATTTAAAAACATTTTAAATATATTTTATTCACAAAATATGCATATAATTTAGTATATATCAAAAATAAACCAAAAATATACTTAATGTAAACTTAAGAAATAATCAAATTATTTATGCATTTTAATCAACATAAAACATGCATTTCTAAATCATGCATCCTAAGCATATATATATAGTATAGTAACTCACCTAGTGCGCTCCACGAGACAGGTCCGACGGGCCTGGTCCACTAGCCCTCGATCTCGGCGCAACTAAACAAGAAATAAATAATCGACATCAGAATAAACCTAACAGAAGTCCTAGAATTCAATCTAGAGTATTAAACACAGAATCGGAATTTAGGGTTCGATTGGATATCACGTTTTACGAGAATTCTACCGAAAATCCGGTAGAACCTTCCCTGTAAAACGGACATCTCTCTACTCAAAAGAGTAGAGCCGACCCTGCAAAGAAACACACTTCGAAAATAAACACCACATCTCATTCACAACCCCTCGGTCGGACTCCAGACTACAGTCTACCGACCAGGGTCCACAAACACAGAATAATTCCAGATATACCAAAAGTATCCTTATAACATAGAAATACATTTTATACGTAGAAATTACATAATTAACCTTAAAACACTGTAAAAACCGATAAAAACTCATTTTATTAGAAAAACCGTATATTATATATATAATTGAAAATAATTCACGAAACATAGTTTTAATTAGTTAAAAATACTAAATAATTTATAGAAATCATTTTGATACCTTAAATAACTATTAAAACCGATTAAATTACATTTTTAGACAATTTAGGGTAAAATTACCAAAATACCCCTATATATATAAATATACCTAAATTACTTCAAAAATTCACCAAAAATCATACAATTATCCAAAATTAATTTTCTCAACATATTTATCAATAATATTAATAATTAAACTCAATTAACCAATTAATTTCAAATAAAAACACATTTAACCTAATTTTTCAAATTTACATAAACTTCAATAATTCAAAATAAATACTTAGAAATTCATAAAAATTCCAAATAAATTCCTATAATTCATTTCAACACCTAATTTAACCATAAACTCCAATTTCATAATTTAAATAATTAATTTCCGAAAATTAGAAAATAATATTAAAATATTCAAAAATACCCAAAAATCCAAAAATTCTACAAAAATTCATACATGAAGATTAAGCTACTAGGAACAACATTTGTGAAGGGAGTTTCCATGAATCAATCAATTCGAAGCTTAAAAAAATCAAAAACCCTAATAGGCCGAAATTGAAAAATCAAAACCTAAGCAAATCTAGACCATTTCAGCTCAAACCAAAGCTAGAATCACACTCACCGGAGCTCAAGGAGAAGAAAGAGATCGGCGGTGTCGAAAACGATGGCCGAAATCGGCGTGATCGACGGTGGATCGATTTTCGGCTTCTCCGGCCAAAATCGATCTCCAGACGCCGGAAACGGCCTCCTCAGGCGGCGAAATTGGTCGGGGAAGACGGTGGCACACCCACGGTGAAGAAACGGCACGGCAGTGATCGGAAACGGAGAAGGGAAGAATCGGGAGGAAGAAGAAGAAGTCGGGGGCAGTTTTGTAATTTTTCAAACTTTTTGATTTTTGACAAATATATGTATATATATATACTTTATACTATATATTAAAATAATATTAAATTACACACATCAAATATACACCACACACATAAAAATATTAATATTTTAATAATTTATACTAAATAAAATTAATTAAATAACAATAAAACAATTAAATACCTAATAAAATATTAGGGAAATAATAAACCCTAATTAAATAAATATACACACACAGGCTTTATTTAATAATTTAAAAATATGTATGAGTTCATGCAAGTCCGTAAATACATTTAAAATAATTAATAATACATTGTTTACGTGAAAATTTCCCCGAAAATGCAAGTCTCGGGAAAATTTTACGTAAAACACCGAAAATAATACACAATAATTAAAATAGGTCTAAAATACATATTAACTCGTAAAAATATCATATAAAATACAGAAATCATTAACTCTGCATATCCCGGTACTGTGTAAAAATATTTTAAAAACACGGGATATTACACCGATGCAACTTAAAATTATTTAAAAACTCGGGATATTACAATAGGCTATCACCTTACCATTCTGCATCAACACACAACCAAGGCCAACTCTAAAGGCATCGCAATACACTGCGAACTTGTCCACATTATTAGGCAAAGATAATACTGAGGCTGTGGTCAACTTCTCCTTCAACAACTGAAAACTGTTCTCACAAGCTTTTGACCACTCAAATCTTACATTCTTCTGAGTCAAACGAGTCATAGCGGCTGCAATTCTGGAAAAATCCTGTACAAACCTCCTATACTACCCGGCGAAACCTAGAAAACTCTGAATCTCTGTAACAGATTTCGGTCTAGGCAACTAAGACACTGCCTCAATCTTTTATGGATCAACCTGGATACCTTCTTTAGACACCACGTGTCCAAGAAAAGAAACACTCTCCATCCAGAAATCACACTTCGAGAATTTAGCATAAAGCTGATGTTCTCTTAATGTCTGTAGTACAATCCTCAAGTGATATACATGCTCCCCCATACTCCTCGAATATACCAATAAATCATCGATGAAGGCTACCACAAACTGATCCACATATGGTCTAAATACCCTGTTCATTAGGTCCATAAAAGCTTCTGGTGCATTAGTCAAGCCCAAAGACATCACCAGAAACTCATAATGGCCATATCGAGTGCAAAAGGCAGTTTTAAGAACATCGGCTTTACTGATCCGCAGCTGATGATAACCTAACCTCAAATCAATCTTAGAAAAGAACTGTGCACCCTGTAGCTGATCAAACAAGTCATCTATCCTCGGGAGAGGATACTTGTTCTTCATTGTAACTTTGTTAAGCTCTCTGTAGTCAATGCACAGTCTCAGGATACCATCCTTCTTCTTCACAAACAGGACTAGTGCACCCCAAGGAGAAACACTGGGTCTAATGAAACCCTTGTCTAACAACTCTTGCAGCTGCTCCTTCAACTCTTTCAACTCTGCATGAGCCATTCTGTAGGGTGGTATAGATATAGGAGTAGTACCTGGAACCACATCTATACATAACTCAATCTCTCTGTGAGGTGGTAAACCTAGCAACTCCTCAGGAAAAACATCAGGAAACTCACAGGCAACAGGAACATCTGTGAGTGACAACTTCTCCACTGAAGTATCCCTGACTAATGCCAAATATCCCTGACAACCTTTCCTCAGCAACTTCCTAGCCGTAATAGTAGAAATGAGATTCTGAGGTGCTGAAATCCTATCACCCACAAACTTAAATTCTTCTTCACTAGGAATTTTGAAAGTCACCTATTTACTCCGACAATCCACCATAACATAGTGTTGAGATAACCAATCCATACCCAAAATAACATCAAACTCCATCATATCCAACATAATCAAATCAGCAGATAATTCTCTATCTCCCACGAGAACTGGACAACCAGAAAGAACAATATCGGTGTCTAAAGAATCACTTAGAGGAGTGGCGACAGACAAAGGAAAAGCCATCCTCGAAGCTTGCCAACAAGACTTGGAAGCAAAAACAGGAGAAACAAACAAATGTGTGGCACCCGGATCAAACAAAACCCATGCATCCAAGTAACAGACAGAAACAATACCTGCCTTGACTGCATTAGATGCTTGAGCATCCTGCTGAGTGAGATGGAAGACTCTGGCCTGACCTCGACCTCCCTGCTGGCTGGTAGAAGCCTGACCAATACCTCTGGAACCTCCTCTGGCACCTTTACAACGACCCTGCTGGGGGACAAGCTGAGTAGAACTCTGACGCTGGGCTGGAGGCAACTGAAAAGAAACTAGTGCAATACTAGCAATCGACTGTTGGGGAAATCACGGAATCTGCGACTGCTGATACCCAGAATAAGGACATGATCTAGTATAATGTCCTGTATGCCCGCATCTGA
This sequence comes from Mallotus nudiflorus, assembly GCA_947683625.1. NCBI lineage: Eukaryota > Viridiplantae > Streptophyta > Magnoliopsida > Malpighiales > Euphorbiaceae > Mallotus > Mallotus nudiflorus. Next base: position 4,261,063 of record CANTUR010000049.1, on the reverse strand, counting down.
AGCATGTCAACGGTGTCATGTAACATGGTCCTTGATGGACTCTGCCGCAAATCTGACAAACACTGGCAGTTGATCTGGAGCTACGTCCACTGCTGCTACTCAAAGCACCTGACCCAAGTCTGAATGGTCTACGCTAACCTCCACGGTCAAGTTTACTGCTTTGATGTACCCGTTGCTGTTGTCTCTGACTTTGCTGAGCTAGACCTCTCTGCTTACTACTCGATCCAATCTGAAAACTTGAGTACGGAGTAGTCTGGAATCCACCTGACTGTACGCCCAGCTGGTAATAATCAGACATAGCTCCCTGCCTGACCAACCTCAGCTCAATCTCCTTGGCCAACTCAATAACCGACTTTAGAGTAAGGCCCGTTGTAGGCATACCAGCAAATGCAGAACCCAATCCAGTGACATAAGTGGTGACTACAAAATACTGGTCTCGCATCAGATCCTCTGCATATATGCTAAGTCAAAGGAACTCTCAAGTGTACTCCTCAACAGATCGGTTACCACGAGAAATACTGGTCAATCTGAGATGATAACTCATGCGGAGCGGCTCTAGGCAAAATCTTCTCATAAATCGCTCTTTGAATTGAGCCCAGGTCATCGTCATCATGTAAGACTAGATCATCTGAATAAACCAGTCTAGGGCTGGTCATTCAACAGATAGCTCGACGATCATGATCTGCTGGTACTCGGTGTAAGCAGTCCGAGTCCTAGTCTCGATCACATGCAGAAAATCTAGAGGATTGGAAGTCCCATCGAAAGCGATCTTACTAACTCCGGCATAGAATAGAGTTGCCTCAGGGTCAAACATACCATGTTGATAGGCAGGCTGAACAGGCGAAACTATCAGAGGTATAGGATCATCCTCAAACTTAGGCTCTATAGGCTCCTCATCCTGTATCTCTCTCTATCTACGGTGACCTACCGCTCCTCGAGGTCAACCTCTGCCATGACCTCTACATCTAACTGGCGACTCAGGAGGTAAAACCTCATCCTGGAAGGACTCATCATCCTCGACCTTAACGACCGATGGAGCAACACACGCTCGCCTCCTCATTCTGAAAAGACAAACAAAAGAGTTCAGGCAAAACAAACAATGGAGGAATAATGCAGAAAACTAAGCAAGGAATACTCATCAAGACATACTCGAACCTAATTCACTCTAGTACTTTCAAAAGAAACACAACATTGAAAACTAGGGCCACAACTCACACAATTAAGGCCCTGACACAAAACTCCACTCTGATACCAACTTTGTCACGACCCAAAACAGGGGCCATGATCGGCGCTAGGGAACGAGAATTTTTTCAAATTCGGAACCCGTAGCAAGCCTTAAAATAAAATAAAAGTAAAAACATGTAATAATAATAACAAAATAAAATAACTAGCAGCGGAAATAAATCTCATAAGTAAAATAAAATAATAATCCGCTAATATATTTAAATAAACAAACTCATTTCATATATAAATAATCTTTTAATACAAATCTTTAAAATACATATCTCATACAAACATAATACACAAGTCTCACAATTGACTACAACTACTGCAGTGTTTATATTATAAAATAACATCAAGTAAGTAGATTACATAGTAAAGCCGGGGCAGAAGAAATCCAGCGTAAGGGTCTGCTACTAAGGTATAAAGACGAAGACTCTCCTGAAAAATAGTCAATGGAGGGGAGTCATTCAATAGTATATATTGAGTGAATTGTTATAATATATAGATGCATAACTAAATGACAATGCACACATTCAATATTATATATAATAAATATATATACAGGCAAAAACACACAAATACAGCAAAATCATTTATATAAATACTGAAAATAATATCTTATTATGAAGGATCAAATAGAACCCTAGATGATTTCAACCTTAAACAGTGTTAGACAATACTCTAGCCATACAGGCTCACTTATTCCAAATAAATTCACTTGTTCCATTTGGACAGTAGACTGGCCCCGAGACACTAAGTCAACTGAGCTCCAACAATCTAACTGTCAGTGTGATTGGCCCCGAGACACTTGGTCAACCGAGCTCTAGCAATCACACTCTCAAATCACATCTCACATCATAAAAATCAATCCAATCAATATCCACAAATAGGTTAATAATATAACCTAAATTCTATCACTGTACCGGTACGTACTCAGTTCTAGTGCTGCCCACTAGGTAGCACGTTCTATTGATATCCTTATTTACAAATAAATCCATACATTCATAAAATAAATGACGCATGACTTTAAATAAAATAACAATATAAACCATATATATACTAGAAATATACTAAAAATAAACCAGGTATATTTCGAGTATATATACGTCGAATAAATTCAATTTAATTATAAAATAAACTATAAATATACTTAAAAATATTTTAAGAATAATTCATTAATAAAACATGCATATAATTTAAAATATACCAATAATATACCAAAAATAAACCTAAGCAATAATTAACCCATTTATGCATAATTTATAAAATAAATCATACATTTCTAAAACATGCAATCTTAATACAAGTATATATAGAATAACAACTCACTATTATTGCGCTCCTCAAGACAGGTTTGATTGGCCTGGTCCACTAAGCCTCGGTCTCGGCGCAACTAAATAAACAAATGACAATATGGAATTGGAATAAGTCTATCGACATTGTAGAGACTCGATCTAAGAATATTGGACACAAAATCAGAATAGGAATTTGACCGGACATCACGTTTTACAAGAATTCTACTAAAAATCCGGCAGAACCTCCCCTATAAAACAGACATCTCTTTACTCAAAGAGTAGAGCCAGTTTTGCAAAGAAACACACTTCGAATAAACATAGTCTCACAACCCCTCGGTCGGACTCCCAAACTACAATTCTACCGACCGAGGTTCACAATTCACAAGATAACACAGAACACATTTAAAATGCCAAAAATACCCTTTAATACTCAAAATATAGCAAATTAGAAATTCAAACGCTAAAAATAATTATTTTACCGATAAATACATAAAAATCCTAATTTTAATAAAATATTATTAAAAATCTATAATTCTTGATAAATTCATAAATATTAACCAAAATACATTTTATAAATCCAAATTACTTAATTAACCCTAAAACATATTAAAAATCGATAAAAACTCATTTATTTAGAAAAAAATAGTATATTATATATAATTTGAAAATAACTTATGAAAAATAGTTTTAATTAGTTAAAAATACTAAATAATTTGTAGAAATCATTTTTATACCTCAAATAACCATTAAAACCAATTTAATTATATTTTTAGCCAATTTAGTGTCAAATTATCAAAATACCCTTACTATATATAAATTCACTATAATTGTTCAAAAATTCACCAAAAATAATATAATTACTAAAAAATTAATGTCTCAACATATAATTTAATAATATCAATATTTATACTCAATTAACCAATTAATTTCAATAAAACACATAATTAACCTAATTTTTCAAAAATCATATAAACTAAATAAATTCATAATAATTATATAAAAATCATAAAAATTACAAATAAATTTCTAAAATTCATTTTAACACCTATAAACACCATAAATCACAATTTCACAATTTATTTAATTAATTTATGAAAATTAGAAAATATTAATAAAATAATAAAAAATTCACAAAAATCAAAATAATTCCCAAAAATTCTACAAAAATTACCACATGTAGATTAAGCTAAGGGGAACAACATTTGTTAAGGCACTTTTCATGAATCACAAGGAAAAAGCTCAATAAAAATTGAAAAGCCAAAAATGGAAGAAATAAAAAAGTAGCAAAAATGGAGACGTTAGAGCTCAAACTGAAGCTTGGATCGAGTTCACCAAAACTTGAGGAGCTCAGAGACACCGGAATCGTGAAGAATGATGGTCGGAGGTGGAAGAACGGTGAGGAACTCGATTTTCGGCCAAAAATGGATATTGCTGTCTTTGTCAGCGCTAGGGAAAAAGAGAGGGGCGGCGGAGCTACTGGACAGCGATGAGGCACTCTGACGATGAGGGGACAGCAGTGACAGGCAGTGAGAATGGGAGGAGGGCATCGGGTTTGGAGAGGAAGGAGGGGATGGCACGTTTTGTAAATTTGATTAGTTATATATATATATAATAACTTTAACATTTAATATTATAAAATAATAATATTATATTCACAAAAATCCCCACACCACATATTAGAAATATCAAACTAATATTTATATACATATATATATATATATATATATATATATATATATATATATATATATATATATATATATATATATATATATATATATATATATAATACATATTAACTTAATAAAACTATATAATATAATACAATTTAATTAAAATAAACCCTAATTTAATTTAAATGTGCATATATGCATGTATATGTATATATTTTAATACGACACTTAAAATCGTGCATGGACTCATGCAAATTCACAAAACCGTCTAAAACAATTAATATTTATTTATTTACGTTTTAATTTCCCTGAAAATAAAACTCTCAGGAAAATTTTACGTAAAAGACTTAAAAATAATTAAATTTAATTAAAAATGACTTTAATAAATGACAAACTAATTAAATAATCATAAATATATATATAAATTATTAACACTGTATATCCCGATGCAGTTTAAAATTATCTAAAAACTCGGGATATTACAGCATATCAACTTCAATATAAGGAGTCACCATTTAAAGCCAACAAACTATTAGAGTTTATTCACTCATATGTGTTCGGGAAAGTGAAGTAGTCATTAGTCAATAGTATGCAATACATCGTTGATCAGTAATAGAGAACTAGGTACTTTTTAAATTGCAATTTTCTTTTAAAAAACAATTGCACCATTAAATGTATAGAAGGTGTAACATGGTTTTATGTGCCCTTGTGAAGCTTATAAAAAGCATCACATTCAAGATGATGCAACTTCCACTCCAACTATTGAAACAATGAGAAACACACAACACATTTTAAAGCCTATATAAACACACAACACATTTTAAAGCATATATAAATCAAAATAAGGATTTAATAAATAAACAAAGACACACACTTGGCAAGTAGTGCCACAGTACTAAAAGAATTGACAAGCAGATAATTTCTTTAGACTACTTGAACTTAAATATCCATTGCACCATGACTCACTTGATGAATCATTTGCTGTTGCTATTGCTACACTAATATGAGTCTCTTTGGCTTATCATTACTTCTCTCGGTATAGAAAATGAGAGCTATTTCAATTTCAATTGCAATTGTAAATTGTAAATTGTAAGTTATTAAGACCTGACCTAACTTGGACAGAAGTCTTTGGTGGTGACCAAAGTCTGTCCTTTTTCTTCGTCATTAGCTACAACTAAACTGTGACCTTGAAGAGCGATCTGCAAATTCTCCATTGCTTTGCTACTGTTATATTATACAATACCAAAAGGTTATGCTCTGTTTAGGAACAAGAGAGAGTGGAGGAGAACAAAGGGATGAAAGTTTTAATACACTACAAGAAGCTTTAACTAAATAGTAAATAAATTAAATATTTATTCGTACAAAAAAAATGATATGATTAATTTTATTTATTTAATCATTACAATTTTAAATAATAATGACCATATAATTTTTTTCTTCATTTATTTTATGAATTTTTTTAATAATTATATTCATTAAAATTTTGATTCGTAAAAATAACATTTTATTGATTAATTTTATATATATACTAGTCGTAGATTCACACATTGCATGAACTGTTTTCAATTTTTAATTTAATATATTATGTATTTATTTCTATTGTACCTTTATGGTGATACCATTAATTAAATTGTGAAGATTAAAACAGAAATCAAATAAAAAATAATATTAAAGAAAAAGTAAATATTATTGTCATGATAAATGATCTTTGAATTTATATCCTCTAATGAAATATTGAATTGTAAGGACAACGTTATTGTACCTTTGTGGTAATACCATTAATTAAATTGTAAAGATAAAAATAGAAATTAAACATAAAAAATAAAGTTAATGAAAAAGGAAATAATATTGTTGTTGATTATTGAAAGAGTTCTAGAGGGGGGTGAATATGACTATTGAATAAAAATGAGAAATTAAAAAAATTATTTGCAAGAATTGAATGAAAGTTAAGAAGGAAGAATGAAAGACACAAAGATTTAGGGAGTTCGGATTCAACAATAATCTTACATCTCCACTTATCTTATCCCCAAGTTAAAATTTTCAATCACCCACAATCTTATTCACAAGATTGAGATTACACAAGAGCTTTATGTCTCACTTTTATAACCTTACAACCTGAGTTTTCTAAGCTTACTCAAAAACCAAATCATAAGTGTTTTCATGGTTCATACTAAAACTGATATCCCAAGTATTTTAATGGCTAAACACTTAAACCAATTCCTTTAGAATAGAATCTCACTTCCCATTTTCTAATTCTAGAAAATAGAAGAAGAAAAATATCTATTCTAACACTCACAAACTCTTATAAGAGTTTACAATAACAAAAATGAAATTTTGAAGAGTTTAAAAGCTTAATTGAATGCTTGACTGTATAAAAATGCATGAGCAATTTTCTTAACCTTAAAAAAATCTTCAGAGGTCATATTTATAGTTGAGCAATTCAACTATAGCTATTGGAAATAATAATTTCATTTCCATCATTGTCTAAGTTCATTTGAATGAAACTTTAGACTTTTGAGTTGCATTTTGTCAGGCCCCGATCAGGACAAGCTTCAAATAGTCGTTACGAGCCATTGTGTTTGAAAAATAGCCTTAATCCTAATTAAGTGGACTACCCTGTCTCAAGCCATGTCTCGATCGGGACACTCGATCGAGATGGGTACTGCCAAATTTTGCTTCTCTTGGTCCCGCTCAGGACTACTTTGGTCTCGATCAAGACTACAACCTAAATTGTAATTTTTTGTGCAATTTAGTCCTTATGCTAAGTCTGATTGAGATAGTACTTGCAATGACTTTCCAGAATCATTTTTCTTCAATATTTCATTATTATTTTAACTTCCAAATTATTCCTAACTTATACACACTTGAAGCAAATACATTAGTTGCTCAAAATTAAGTTTGTTAATATCAAAATCAAGATTGCTTAACTTGCTAAGGTCAACAATCACCCCCTTTTTTATTTTGATAAACTTATTTTGAGTTGATAAAAAATAATGTAAAGTGTGTGAACAATTTGTGATAATAATGAATATATGAATTGAGAACAAATATATTTCAATATTTCTCCCCCCTTCGAATGTGGACATAATAAGAAATATAAATATATCATGACAAAGCTTATGATCCTTCAAGACATAAAAGGAAATAATTTCAAACATATATAATACATCACAAAATAGTACAAACATGATCATATAGAGCTTAGCTAGTCAATGAATCATGTGGCACTTAGCATATTACAATAATGAGCATTGAGCATAAAAATATCACACTACTTTTTCTCCCTTTTTATTAAACAATAAACTAAACAAAAGACCATAAATCAAAATAATGAAAAACACAAAATCTTTATGAAATTAATATGCCATTTAAGTAATGTTGTCCCTTTAAATAAACAATTTGATATTAAGGACACACTATTACATAGTTATGTCACTTATACAAACACATCTTTAAAAGAAATTAACTAAGTATACATGCAAACTTATTTAAAGATTAAAACAATTCCTAAGAGAATAAATTTTTATTTTAGAAATGAATTTTTCATGTATAAAAAAAAATTTAACATACCAATTGAAAAAATGAAAATATCAACATATATAATACTAATTGAAAATATAAGTTCAAATATTAACATAACAATTGAAAATATGAAAATATCAATGTATAAAAACTCAAATATTTCTCCCTCTTTGTCAAAAATAAAAAGAAAATGATCTCAAGAAAACATTTCAAATTAAAAAGGAAAAATTTCATTAATAATATAAAAAGATGCAATACAAGGATAAAATACTGAAAATAAATGAAAAATAACTAAATAAAAACAAGGATAGAATGAGCCGAAAAGAAAACTAACAACTAGAGGCTCATATACTGAAAATTAACCAAACATAAATAGAAAATAAAATAAATGAAAAATACAAATATGGTCTATTCTTGAGGAGGAAAAGGAGGAGGAGGAGGATAGGTGCAGGTGTAGTCTTATTGCTTATAGAAGTGATGAATATCATGTTGAAAATGAGCACGGTTTTCATCAACTTGATTGAAGAGCACATTAAAGTTAGATTCAACTTCATCAAAATGAGCATTGAAGTTGGTTTCCATAAGGGACATGTGCTAAAAAAATTAGCCACCCAAGAAGGTTTATCCTTTTGAGCTTGAGCACCTTGACTAGAATTTCCTTCACTTCTTATCCTCTTTCTTGGAAAGGAAACTTGAGGTTGAGGAACTTGTTCTTCTTCCCCTTGACCTTCTTGTTCTTCTAATTCTTGAAATATTGACTTAATATTTTCACTAACACCAAGATCCTGTTTCCAAACCCAAACTCCATTGATAGAAGTAAATTGTTTGGAGTTTTGAATAAAAGTAGCATCAAGAAGTAAAGGTTTAGTAGAGGGTAGAGAGTCAAGATTAATATTGAAGAATTTAGCTAATCTTGTAATAATCTCACTAGTACAAATAGCACCTATTTGACTATCACTAATTAGCCAAATTCTCTATTGTAGAAATCTTCCTAATGTAATACTCTCATTGATATAAAGACAATAGAGAATGAATAGGTCATCAAGAGAGATTGCTTCATTAGAGAGAGCTCTACTATTAATAGAATAAGTGAGAAAATGATGTGCATACCAAAGTGCTTTGGATTTGATGAAGGAAGCTTTAGTGTGTCCGGAGAATTAAGGTGTGTTAGGAGCTTTGATGTGATCCCAATAGGAGGTGGCAATCCAATAAGGGTCAACTTGAATATGTCCCTCTTAAGAAAATATGAAAAGATTATCAAACTCTTGATAGGTCATAAATTTATCTCTCACACCCAATTTAAATCTCATAGAAAAATAAGGGTTTCATCATCAAATTTTGCAAAGCAAAGAGTAAAGGATGAAAGAAATTCAATGATGAGGGTAGGATAAGAAGGAAGAAAAGAAAAGGCAAAGTCAAAAATCCCACTTTTGAGAAGAAGTTCTTGGATTTCATTATAGTAACCAATAGCTTTAAGAGTGTTTTTTTGCATAAAACGTGAGGGAATAAAGACCCTTTTTTGAAAAAGAGAACTCCTTTTCTTAATTTCTTGAGAAGAATATGAAAAAGGAGAGTAGGTTCTCTTGGGTTTATCCATCTTTAAAGGAGGAGGAGCTTGAAAAGATGAAGGGGTTTTATTAGGCTTCTTTGGAGCCATAATAAGAGAATATAAGTAAAATATGTAGAGAGAAGATTTGATTTGAGATGAAAAATCAATAAGGAATAGGGTGGCATTTATAGGCATGAGATTAAGGTTAGAAATAGTATAGAATTTGAATTTGAATTGAATAGGAACTTTAAAATTCATTCCTGTTTATAATTGGAGAGTCAAAAGGTAGAAAAATTATGAATTCCTTATCCTGTTATGAGCTATGTCCAAGTCGAGACATGCTCGCATCCCTATCGGGATATGCCGTCCTGAGCAATGTCTTAATTGGGACATTCATTCGGGATGAGTTCTATGTAAAAACACATAATGCAAGAATCATGTGCTGATCAGGACATGATTTGGTCCTAGGCAAGACCAGGGTCCCTTTTCAAAAAATTTTATAAAATGTTACAAATAGGTCCAAAAAGCCTTATAGATGAGTCCTTGCAAATAAAATTTATAATAATTTGGATGGAAATTGATGATTTAAAGGAAATAAATGAGGAAAAGGCTCATTTTAAAATGGATATATATTTTGCAAAATAGGAGGAATAAAAAAATCAAATAAATACGTATCATATACCGAATATAAACAGCAAATATACTTAAAGTTCTATCAAAATCAAGACAAACTATAACCATCAATCATGTTAAATTCATGTTTAATGAAGGTTATTTTCTCTTCATTAAGAGGTTTTGTAAAGATATCAGCAAGTTGATTATTTTTATCAATAAAATCAAGTGTGATATCACCAAATTGAACATGATCACGTAAGAAATGATGTCTAATGTCAATATACTTAGTTCTAGAGTGTTGACTGAGATTCTTGCTAAGGTTAATAGCACTTGTATTGTCACATTTAATGGGAATGTGATCAATATTTATACCATAGTCCAATAATTGTTGTTTTTGCCATAAAACTTGTGAACAATAAAGACTTGCTATAATATATTCAGCTTCAGCAGTGGATACGGCAACCAAAACTTATTTCTTACTAAACCAAAAAACTAAACATTGTCCTAAAAATTGATAAGTTCCAGATGTGCCCTTTCTATCTAGTAAACTGCTGGCAAAGTCTGCATTTGAATAACTAATCAAGTCAAAGGAAGAACTCCTACGATACCAAAGTTCTAAATGCATTATATCATAAAGATATTTGAAAATTATTTTAATAGCATTTAAATGAGACTCTTTAGGATTTGATTAAAATCTAGCACACAAGCAAGTAGCAAACATAATATCGGGTCCATTAGCAATTAAATAAAGAAGGGATCCAATTATACATCTAAATCACTTTCCATCAACCAGTTTGCCATTCTCATCTTTATTTAGTTTGGTTGTGGTGCTAATTGGAGTTTTGCTTATTTTAGTTTAATCCAATCCAAACTTCTTAAGAATGTCTTTTACATATTTTGTTTGATTGATGAAAATCCCAGCTTTGCATTGCTTGATTTGAAATCTAAGAAAGAACTTGAGTTCTCCTATTATACTTATCTCAAATTCTCCTTACATTAGCTTAGAGAATTCCTCACACAAGCAATGGTTAGTAGCACCGAAAATAATATCATTAACATATATTTGTACAATCAACAAATCATGTTTTGATTTTTTTTATAAAAAGAGTTATGTCAACTTTTCCTTTAGAGGGACCTTTCTTTAGTAAAAAATTACTCAATTTTTCATATTAAGCTTTTGGAGCTTGTTTCAATTCATATAATGCTTTTGATAATTTAAAAACATGATCTGGAGAATAAAAAATTTCAAAACCTGAAGGTTGTTTAAAATACACCTCCTCTTCAATAAAACCATTTAAAAAATGTACTTTTAATATCTATTTGATAAAGTTTAAAATCCATGTATGATGCAAATGCAAGTAGCATTCTAATAGCTTCTAACCTTGCAATAGGGGCAAAGGTTTTATCATAATCAATTCCTTTTTCTTGATTATAACCTTTAGCTACTAGTCTAGTTTTGTTCCTAGTTATAATACTTTGTTCATTCATCTTATTTTTAAACACCCATTTGGTGCCTATAATAGGATGATGTTTTGGTCTAAGAATCAAGGTCTAAACCTTGTTTCTCCTAAATTGATTTAACTCTTCTTGTATAGCAAGGACTCAAAATTCATCACACAAATCATCATCAACATTTTTTTGTTTAATTTGAGAAATAAAGGCTAGATTAATAATAGACTTGAGTTTAGATCTAGTAGTTACCCTTTTTATAGTGTCACCTATGATAAAGTCTAGTGGATGAGCTTTCTTAAATTGCCAATCCTTTGGAAGTTCATCTTTCAAAGTAGTTGAGATGTCTCCTTATTATCTTCCTTATTTGCTCCTTCAAGTTTCAAAGGTTTGCTTGTAATTTTTTTTTTGTATCTAGAATCTCATTTTCATTTACAAGATTATCAACACTACAAACATCCTTTCTAAGATCAAGTGAGTTTGATTCATCAAATACAACATGCATTGACTTTTAAACTACTGGAGTTCTCTTATCAAAGACTCTATATGTTTTATATTATAAATAGAATAGCTTAGGAAAATTCCTTCGTTGGCTTTAGAATGAAATTTCCCAAGATTATCCTTAGTGTTTAATATAAAGCACTTGCATCCAAATACTCTTAAATATGACATTTTGGGTTGTCTATTGTTCCATAGCTCATAAGATGTTTTGTTTAAAATTGATCTTTTAAAAACTCGATTTGAAATGTAACATGATGTGTTAACGGCTTTTGCCCAAAAGTATAAGGAATATTATACTTATGAAGAATTGTTTTAGCCATTTCCACATGAGTTCTATTTTTCCTTTCAACTACCCCATTTTGTTGAGGAGTTTTAAGAGATGAAAATGTATAAGAGGTACCATTTCCATTATAATAGTTTTTGAAAAATTTATTTTCAAATTTGTTTCCATGATCACTTCTAATAAATGAAATACAAAAATCTTTTTCTTTTTAAACTCTTTTTGCAAAATTTTTAAAAGCTTTAAATGTATCATTCTTATAAGTAAAAAAAATACCAAAGTAAATCTAAAGTAATCATCAATCAATACATATGTATAGTGCATTCCACTGAGACTAGAAACTCCAGTTGGTCCAAATAAATCAATATGTATAAATTCAAGTGGTCTAAAAGTGGACACTATATTTTTAAGTTTAAATGAGGACTTGGATTGTTTTCCTTTTTGACAAGTATTACAAGGTTTATCCTTAGTGAATTCAAGCTTAGGTAAACCAATCACAAGTTCATGTTTATAAAGACCATTTAAAAGCTCAAGATTTGCATATCCTAACCTTTTATGCCATGTCCATGTGTCATGAGAAATAAACATTAAGCATTTGATGTCTTTGTTATCAATTTTATTCAAATAAATGAAATAAACATTGTCTACTCTTTCACCATTAAAAATAACTTTGTTTTCATCAAGATAACTAATAAAGCAATTTCTAGGATCTAAGGTTACTTTATTTCCCATATCACATAATTAACTTATACTAAGTAAATTATGTTTAAGACCATTAACAAAAAACATATGGTGTATAGATAAGGATTCAGGATTACCTATTTCTCCAATGCTAATTATTTTTCCTTTTACATTATTTTTAAATGTAATATGTTCTCCATCTTTAACATCAAGTTTATTGAATTGCTCATTGTCTCCTATCATGTGCCTTGAACATTTACTATTGAGATACCATTTGCTTTTTATTTTTGTGGATTTTAAGCGCACCTACATAAAATAAATTAAGTGTTCTTTCGGATCCAAACCTTTCTTGGTCTAGGTTAATTAGTTTCAAGGTAATCCAAATGGAGTAAATTCATGTGTAGTCTTCTATAAAAACATACATTGTTAGTATGTCCTTTAATCATGCAATATGAACATAAAATATTTTAAAATTTATTTCTTCTAGGATGAAATACTTTCCTAGTGTGTGCAATATGCCTTTAGTGTTATGGTGATGTGTATCTCCTATTATTTTGTGTTATTGCGTGAGTTATACATTTACAATGATAATGTGTATTTTGATAAGTTTGTACAACATGTTTATATGTCTTATGTTGTGTAGCATACCTACTATAATTGTGTCTAGTATACATATATGCATGCTTAGGTTGAGGTACTCTAGTTTGAGCCTTATCTCTTTATGTTAATGGAGGGTAAGTCTTATGAGACTTTCCTTTATTATCTAATATATAAGATCTTTTAGCTTTGAAAGCTTGAGTCTCATTTGATTTAGAGGTTGAATGAGTGGAATTATGTGAAGCTTTTATGAAAGTAATATGTGATAAAGATGATGAAGACATTCCATTTTTATATCAAATTCTATAGGTATCTCCATGAAATTTTTAAGAGTCAAGAAGACTATTTAAAATTTCTTTTCCTCTTTTAAATTTAGCAATGGTATTCTTTAATTCTAAGATTTCCTTAAAGAGCTTGTGATTTTCATCATTTGCTTTCTGAAGTTGATCTTCCAAAGAATTAAAAGATTTTTCATCATTAACAAGTTTTTCATTTGATCCAATAAGTTTGATAAAATTATTTTTTAAACTTTCTAATTCTTTAGTTAAGCTATTTAACTCATGCTTACAATATTTCTTCTTAGATAATAAACTTTTACATTAAACTAATAATTTGCTCACAATAGAGCTCTTTTCATCATTATCATCATCACAATAATTATCATAATGATCAAAGGAAGAATAAGAAGTAAACAGTACCTCATTCTCATTGTCAAGAGCCATGAAGTAAAGATTAGCCACTTGTTGTTGTTCCTTTTTCTCTTCATATTTGAAGGAATCATCCCAAGTAGCTTTAAATGCCTTTTTCTTATCTTTTGCTCTGTTGTTCTTGAATTTAAGTTTGGGGCACTCACTTCTAATGTGTCCCGGTTTCTTGCATTCATAGCAAGTAACCTCTTTTATTTTCTTCTTCCTATCTCCTTCGAACTTCTTGTTGAAGCCCCTTATTCTTGAGAAGTTTTTCTTTCTCAAAAACTTCTTGAAGTTCCTAGTGAGCAAGGTAATGTAAACATCTTCATCACTAAAATCTTTTATATTTTCCTCTTCACTAACTTCTTAAAGAGTTTTTAAAGCTATGCTCTTTTTCTTTTCTTCTTTCTTTTTTTGTTCTTCACCTTTTTACTTAATAGTGAGCTCATGTGTCAAGAGCTTACCAATGAGCATATTGGTTGATAGAGTGGAGAGGTTTTGAGCTTCCTTAATTGAAGTAACTAGAGATTCCTAATCATTCTTAGGTAAGATTCTTAGAATCTTATTATTTACCTCTTCCTTGGTGAAATGTTTACCAAGTTTTTTTAGGGTTATAAGAAGAACATTAAGTCAGTTAGTCATCTCTGTGATTGGCTCTTAAGGTCTCATTTTAAAGAGTTCATATTCATACATATGAAGTTGAACTTTTTTAGTTCTCACTTGTATGTTTCCCTCATAATGATTTTTTGAGGTTTCCCATGTTTACTTAGTCAATATACAATATTGAAGCTTGCCTACTTCTTCTCTTGTTATGGAGGAGATTAGAGTAATCATAACTTTTTTATTTTTATGATTTTGTTCCTTTGATCAATACTCTATTGATTTCTTGTAAGAATAATTACCACACCATCAATGATGGTTATAGGTGGTTCCTAACCTTTTAGGACAATGTCCCAAAATTTGATAAAATCATAATCAAGGTATAGCTCCATCTTGAATTTCTAATGACGATAGTCACTACCATTAAAGAATGGTTTTAGTGAAGAAATAATTTAAGATTCACTCCCTATTAATCTTATATTCTAGCAATAAAGTTTTTAGAATTCAAGCTCTGATACCACTTGAAAAAGTCTTAAAGGGGGGGATGAATAGGAAAATAGAATAAAAATGAAAAATTAAAAGAATTCTTTGTAAGAATTGAATGAAAGTTGAGAAGGAAGAATAAAGGACACAAAGATTAAAGAGTTCAGATTCAACAATAATCCTACGTCTCCACCTAACTTATCCCCAAGTTAGGATTTTCAATCACCCATAATCTTATTCATAAGATTAAGATTACACAAGAGTTTTATGGCTCATTTTTACAATTTTAAAACTTGAGTTTTCTAGGCTCACTCAAAAATCAAATCATAAGTGTTTTCAAGGCTTACACTAAAATCGATACCTCAAGTGTTTTAATGGCTAAACACTTAAACCAATTCCTTTAGAATATAATCTCACTTCTTATTTTCTAATCCCAAAAAATAGAAGAAGAAGAATATCTATTCTAACACTCAATAACTCTCATAAGAGTTTACAATAACAAAAATGAATTTTTGAAGAGTTTAAGAGTTAATTGAATGCTTGAATGTATGAAAATGTATGAGCAATTTTTTTAACCTTAAAACAATCTTAATAGGTCATATTTATAATTGAGTAATTTGATTATAGCTATTTGAAATAATAATTTCATTCCCATCATTGTCCAAGTTCATTTGAATGAAAATTTGGACTTTTGAGCTGCATTTTGTCAGGTCCTAGTCAGAATATCCTCCGTCCTAGTCGGGACAAGCTTCAAATACCGTTATGAACCATTGTGTTTAAAAAATAGCCTTGATCCCGATTGGGAGGACTACCTTGTCTTGAGCCATGTCCCAATCGAGACACAGAATCGGGATGGGTACTGCCCATTTTGCCAAATTTTGCTTTTCTTGGTCCTACTCAGGACTACTTTGGTCCTGATTGGGACTACAACCTAAATTGTAATTTTTTGTGCAATTTAGTCCTTATGATGAGTCTAATCTAGATAATACTTGCAATGACTTTTGAGAATCATTTTTCTTCGATATTTCATTATTATTATGACTTCTAAATTGTTCCTAACTTATACTCACTTGAAGCAAACACGTTAGTTGCTCAAAATTAAGTTTGTTAATATCAAACTCAAGATTGCTTAACTTGCTAAGGTCAATAATTATATTTTTGGTTTTAGGTCAATTAGAGCGTGCCAGAGGAGCTAATGTCCTCAAACGTACTAACTTCTTTTAGAAAACTTGTGAATCCTTAAATACCTTTACTAAATTTTTTTTGGATCTCAAGTAGATGAAATAAGATTAATGATAAAGGAAGCTATTGAATAACAAAAGGAAATTGTATTAATCTTTAGGACTTAATACAAAATAAAAAAAAAGTAAAAAAAATAGCGTTGATTATAGACTTTTTATACTAAAGAAAAATGGCAGTGATTATGATTTGCTTAGAATTTAATTGATGAATGATTATTGATTGATGATAGATGATAGTTGATGATTGTAGATTCCCCCTTTGCTAATCATTTTGCACCTTTTATACTTGTAGAAATTATTTCCTTAAATAAATTTTACAGCTCAAGAGTTTTTCCATTTTAGGAGAATAAATTCATATAAATTCTTATAACTCTAGTGATTCCTTTTTCTTCAAGCTGTTTATGAACAGTTGCCTCTAGAATTTTCTCTTAGCTCCTTACTCACCAAGCTCTTATAAATTAAGCTTTAATATTTTTATTTGGGCTTTTTAACTTTAATTATATTAAAATTGATGGGCTCAAATATCCTTATCCTAAAATTCAATATTGGCTCAAATAATTGTCATGATAAATGATCTTTGAATTTATATCTTCAAATAAGATACTAAATTGTAAGAATAACGCTAAAAATTAGACCTAAAATTAAATGATAATGTGTGTATGGTTTCAAGATGTTATAATAGTTTAAGATGTTATAATGACAGAGCCTTAGAGGGGGGTGGGTGAATAAGGCTAATGAGGGTTTTAGTAAAATAAAAATGAATTTAAGAAATTAAATAAGAATTGAATGAATGTTGAGAAGGAAGAATGAAGAACACAATGATTTAAAGAGTTTAGATTCAACAATAATCCTACATCTCCACCTAACTTATCCTTAAGTTAGGATTTTCAATCACCCATAATTTTATTCACAAGATTAAGATTACACAAGAGTTTTATGGCTCACTCTTATAATCTTACAACTTGAGTTTTCAAGGCACACTAAAAAACAAAATCTCAAGTGTTTTAATGGACAACCTTTTAGAATATAATCTCACTTCCTATTCTCTTAATCCTAAAAAATAGAAGAACAAGAATGTCTATTCTAATACTAACCAACTCTTATAAGAGTTACATAAATAAAAAAATTATTTAAAAGATAATTTGAGAGCTTAATTGAATGCTTAAGAGATAATGAATAATAAATAAGTTTCTTCAACCTTCAATTGAACTCTATAAAGTGTTTATATAGATAAACACTTAAAAATATAGATTTTGGATGTATCAAACATGTCTCTAACATCTATAATTAATTTTTGAATCAATCTTGGACTTTTGCAGCTGAAATGATGCTCACAATCATGAGGAAGAAGTTTTGGCTCATGAGCGTCAATTCGATGACCGTTGCATTAAAAAATGTTCATTGAATACTATTGGAGGTGTCCTCATAAGCTGATCTCTACTCCTCATAATCATGAGGACAGCTCATGAGGAGCACTGACCATTTTGCTAAAAATGAGCTCTTGAGGCACTATTCAAGGTCATCTCATGACCTACTTATGAGATGCTCATGAGTGGGACTAAATATGATTAAATTAGCTTAAAATTTCTTCATAAAAGTTGTAGATAATTGTTTTATCTTTCCATATTACTTTAAAATTCCTTAATTAGACCTTTGTAGTTTAAGATATTGCTAGAATACTAAGAGTTGTGCAACCTACAATGAAAGCTGCATATGCTGACTTCAACTCAAGATTTGCATACCTAAATGAGCTCAAATTTTGATAAGTAAGCTTAATTTAGAAAGATTATGATGTCTACTTCAAAAGTGAAGAAGATCACTTTCTCATTATAGAGATCTAAAAATGTAAAAAAACGTCTTTAAATCTCAGAGATCAAATTAGCTTAAAAGACCATTGTATATCAAAAATGTATATTTTTGGTATATAATATCCTACACACTCAGTTGAAATCATTACTATCAAAATTATTTGTCTAAGTTTAAAACTAGGAGTTTGATCATGCAAATGGTCAATAATCTCGCACTTTTTAGTTTTGATAAACAATTTGTTAAAATAATAAATAAATGTGTGAGTGTCAAAAATAAATGACATGAATAAGTATGCATTGTACAGAATAGCTCCCCCTCTTAAATTAAATTAATGCATTATATGAACGATTTTTCTCCCCCTTAATATGTGCAAAAATTCTATAGAATACACCATGTATCAGGGCATAAAAGAAATTTAATTAACATGGCATATATAAGGGATAACAAATTTTTCTTATATATTTCTTTATCACTCCCCTTTTATAGATATGATAAGAAATATAAATTTATTTTATTCCCCCTTTTTATCAAAAAAAAAAAAAAGACAACATAATCGTGTTATCAAGAACATGGCCTAATATAACAAATATGTTAAAAACATGATAACATGATCATTAAAAAAATGTTAGGCAATATGAAGGAAATAATTTTAAAAATATATGCATGTAATGCTACTAGAATGCATCATAAAAATAGTACATATGTATCACAAAAATAGTATATATAGCACTATATTGAAATTTAAAAAAAAAATTAACTATCAAATGATCATATAGAGCATAGCTAGTTAATGATCATGTGACACTTAGCATATTACAAACATAGCTTTTTCTCCCCCTTTGTCAAAGATAAAAAGAAAAGAGAAAGATATAAAGGAAAATTAACCTAAAGAAACTAAAAAATTCTAGAGGGAATAAAAGATCACGAACCAAAAAATGAAAACAAAGATACTTTAAATCTTTATAAAATTATAAACATAGCAAGCAAAATAAGATTTTTTTATCATAAGGACAAACCTAGTCACTCTTACATTGTTACTATGCATGCATAAACGAATTATGGAAAAAATTTAAACCTTATTGAAAAATGGTAAAATAGAATAAGATTTGGATTAAAAAAATTTGATATTAATGACACACTCTTATATAGTGATGTCACAAACATAAACACATCTTTGGTAAAAATAATTTTCTCCCTTAAAAGAAATTAATTAAATACACATGCAAACTTAATTATTTCTCCTCCTTTGTCAAAATGCAAAAAGGAAATTTAAAAGAAAATAAAAAAGCATTAATGAAAAGGATAGAGTTAAAACGATATTAAAGTACCAATTCTAAACTGAAAAGAAACATAATAAGACATAAAAGTAACAACTTATGGCTTATATCCAGAAAATAAAATGAATGTAAACTATTACAAAATAACTATAAAAATAAACAAACAACTTAATGCTTAGATATGGAAAATATACTTAAAGTAAACCAAATAGAAACTGACAATAAAATTGACAAAAACATATAAAAAGAAACTATTCTTAATGAGGAGTAAAAGGAATTTTAAAAAAATCATAATGTATATTTAATATATATAAATGCATGATAATTAAAAATTTATAAAATCGTTAAGATCAAAATCAAAACATTTAACAATCAACATAACATGATTTCACATAAAAATAGTTCAACCATCAATTAAACATAAAATCAAGACAAACTAGAACCATCAATCATGTCAAGTTCAGGCTTAATGAAATTCAATCTCTCTTCATTTAGAGGTTTAGTGAAGATATCTGCAAGTTGATTATTTGTATCAATAAATTCAAGTGAGATATCAATAATTTGAACATAATCACTTAATAAATGATGTCTAATCTCTATATACTTAGTTCTAGAATGTTGAATGGGATTCCTGCTAAGGTTAATAGCACTTGTATTATCATATTTGATTAGAATGTGATTAAGTTTTATACCATAGTTCAACAATTATTGTTTTTGCCACAAAACTTATGAGCAACAAAGACTTGCTGCAATATATTTAGCTTTAGCAATGGATAAGACAATTAAAACTTGTTTCTTGCTAAACCAAAAAACTAAATAATTACCTAAAATTTCACAAGTTTTGGAAGTTTTTTTTTCTATCTAGTAAACTACTGGAGAAATCTACATCTGAATAACTAATCAAGTCAAAGGAAGAACTTCTAGGATACCAAAGTCCTAAATGCATTGTACCATAAAAATATTTGAAAATTCTTTTAATAACATTCAAATGAGACTCTCTAGGACTTGATTGAAATCTAGCATATAAGCAAATAGCAAACATAATATTGGGTCTACTAGTAGTTAAATAAAGAAAGGATATGATTATACCTCTACGTCGTTTTTCGTTAATCGGTTTGCCATTCTTATCCTTGTTGAGTTTAGTTCTGGTGCTCATTAGAGTTTTGCTTGATTTAGCTCTATCCCTACTAAACTTCTTAAGAATGTCTCTTGCATATTTAGTTTGACTGATGAAAATCCTATCTTTACATTGCTTGATTTGAAGTCCAAGAAAGAACTTGAGTTCTCCTATTATACTCATCTTAAATTCTCCTTGCATTAACTTGGAGAAATCCTCACACAACCAATGGTTAGTAGCATCAAAAATAATATCATTAACATATATTTGAATAATTAATAAATGATGCTTGGATTTTTTTTATAAAAAGAGTTGTATAAACTTTTCTTTTAAAGAACCTTTTCTATCATAAAAAATTGCTCAATCTTTCATACCAAGCTCTTAGAGCTTGTTTCAATCCATACGATGCTTTTGACAATTTAAAAACATGATTTAGAAAATTAAAATTTTCAAAACCCAAAGGTTGCTCAACATATACCTCCTATTCAATGAAACCATTTAGAAATGCCCTTTTAACATCCATTTGATAAAGTTTAAAATCCATGAATGATGCAAATGCTAGTAGCATTCTAATAGTTTTTAACCTTGCAATCGGGGCAAAGGTTTCATCATAATTAATGTCTTTCTTTTTATTATAACCTTTAGCTACTAGTCTAGCTTTGTTCCTAGTTATGACACCTTGTTCATTTGTTTTATTTCTAAACACCCATTTGGTGCTTATAATAGGTTAATGTTAAGGTTTAGGAACTAAAGACCAAACCTTATTTCTCCTAAATTGATTTAACTCCTTTTGCATAGCAAGGATCCAAAATTCATCACATAAAGCATCATCAACATTTTTGGGTTCAATTTGAGAAATGAAGGCTAGATTAACAATAGACTTAAGTTAGATCTAATAGTTACCCCCTTTGTAGTGTCACATATGATGAGTTCTTGAGGATGAGCTTTGTTGAGTTTCCAATCCTTTGAAAGTTTAACCTTTAAGTGGGTTGAGATATATCCTAATTTTCCTCTTTACTTGGACCTTCAAGTTCTAAAAGCTTACTAGCATTTTCTTCTTGAGTATCCACAATCTCATTTTCACCTATAAAATCATTAACACTACAAACATCCTTTCTAGGATCAAGTGAGTTTAATTCATCAAATACATTATGCATTGACTATTCAACTACTAAAGTTCTTTTATTGAAGACTCTACATGCTTTACAAGAAATAGAATAGCCTAGGAAAATTTCTTCATCGGCTTTGGAATCAAATTTCCCAATATTATCCTTGGTATTCAATATAAAGCATATGCATCCAAATACTTTTAGATTCGAGATTTTGGGGTTTCTATTATTCCATAGCTTATAAGATGTTTTATTTAAAATCAGTCTTTTGAAAACTCGATTTGAAATATAACAAGATATGTTAACGACTTTTGCTTAAAAGTGTAAAGGCAAATTATACTTATGAAGCATTATTTTAGCCATTTCCACATGATTTCTATTTTTCCTTTCAACTACCCCATTTTGTTAAGGAATTCTAAGAGATGAAAATGTATGTGAAATACCATTTTTATTACAAAACGTTTTAAAAAAATAATTATCAAATTTAGTTCCATGATCACTTCTAATAATGAAATATAAAATCTTTTTTCTTTTTTAACTCTTTTTGAAAATTTTTTAAAAGTTTTAAATGCATAATTCTTATAAGCAAGAAAATATACCTAAGTAAATTTAGAGTAGTCATCAACCAATACATATGTATAGTGCATTCTACCAAGACTATCAACTCTAATTGGTCTAAATAAATCCATATGTATAAGTTTAAGTGGCCTAGAGGTGGACACTATATTTTTTTAGCTTAAATGAAGACTTGCATTGTTTTCCCTTTTGGCAAGCATCATAAGGTTTATCCTTTGTGAAATCAAGTTTAGGTAAACCAATTATAAGTTCATGTTTACAAAGATCATTCAAAAGTCCAAAATTTGTATGTCTTAACCTTTTAGGCCATGTCCATGTGTCATGGGAAATAGACATTAAGCCCTTGATGTCTTTGTTATCAATCTTATTCAAATCAATAACATAAACATTATGTACTCTTTCACCACTAAAAATTACTTTATCTTCATCAAGACTACTAACAAGCAATTTCTAGGATAGAAAGTCACCTTATGTAATATCCCGTGTTTTTAAATATTTTTACACTGCATCGGGATATGCAGTGTTAATAATTCTTAAATATGATATTGATATTTTATGAGCTTTTATTTAATTAAAATTTGAATTTTTAATTGTTTATTATTATTTTAAGTGCTTTACGTAAAATTTTCCCGGGACTTGCATTTTCGAGGAAATTTTCACATAAATAATTTACTATTAATAATTTTAAATAGATTTACAGACTTGCATGAACTCATACATATTTTAAAATACTAGATAACGTGTATATGTGTACTTATTTATTTAATTAGGGTTTAATTAATATTATCCTAATATTTTATTATTTATTAATTTGTTTTAATATTAATTAATTATTTTTAGGAGTATTAAATTATTAAAATATTAAATTATAAGTGTGTGGTGTATATTTAATGTGTGTAATTTAATATTATTTTAATATATAGTATAAATTATATATATATACATATATACATTTAATATTTAACAAAAAATTAAAGTTTGATATAATTACCAAATTGCCACCCGACTTCCTTCTTCATCCCCGACCGTCCCCATCGCCGTTCCGCCGCCTGCCGTCCCGATTTCTTACCATTGGTGTGCCATCCGGCATGCCACCTTCTTCCTCAGCCTTCCTCGCCGCCTGTTGCAGCCATTTTCGGCGTCTGGAGGTCGATTTTGGCCGGAGAAGCCGAAAGTGGGAGCAACGTCATTCACGACGTTTCCGGCAACCGTTTTTGACACTGCCGGTATCTTTCTTCTCCATGAGCTCCGGTGAGTGTGATTCCAAGCTTTGTTTCACTTAAAATGGTCTTGATTTGCTTAGGTGTCGATTTTTCGATTTCGACCTATTAGGGTTCTTGATTTTTTTGAACTTCAATTTTGATTGATTCATGAAAAATTCCTTCACAAATGTTGTTCCCCTTAGCTTAATCTACATGTATGAATTTTTGTGGAATTTTTGGAGATTATTTTGATTTTGGGTATTTTTGAATATTTTAATATTATTTTCTAATTCTCGAAAATTAATTAATTAAATTATGAAATTGTGTTTTATGATAATTATAGGTGTTGAAATGAATTATAGGAATTTATTTGGAATTTTTATGAATTTCTATGTATTTATTTTAAATTATTTAGGTTTATATAATTTTGGGAAAATTAGGTTAATTGTGTTTTTAATTGAAATTAGTTAGTGAATTGAGTTTAATTATTGATATTATTGATAAATATGTTGAGAAAATTAATTTTGGATAATTATCCTATTTTTGGTGAATTTTTGAAGTAATTATAGTATATTTATATATATAGGGGTATTTTGGTAATTTTACACAAAATTGGCTAAAAATGTAATTTAATTGGTTTTAATAGTTATTTAAGGTATAAAAATGATTTCTAGAAATTATTTAGTATTTTTAACTAATTAAAACTATTTTTCGTGAATTATTTTCAATTATATATATAATATACGATTTTACTAATAAAATGAGTTTTTATCGGTTTTTATGGTGTTTTAAGGTTAATTATGTAATTTCCACTTATAAAATGAATTTCTATGATATAAGGGTATTTTTGGTATTTCTGAAATTGTTCTGTGATTGTGGACCCTGATCGGTAGACTGTAGTTTGGAGTCCGACCGAGGAGTTTTGGATGAGTGGTTGAGCCTGTTTTTCAAAGTGTGTTTCTTTGCAGGGTCGGCTCTACTCTTTGAGTAGAGAGATGTCCGTTTTACAGGGGAGGTTCTGCCGAATTTTTGGTAGAATTCTTGTAAAACGTGATGTCCGGTCGAACCCTACTTCTGTTTCTATATTTAATATTCTAGATCGAGTTCTAGGATTTTCTGTTAGGTTTATTTTGATTTCTGTCGTTATTGTTTGTTTAGTTACGCTGAGACCGAGGCCTAGTAGACCAGGCCCGTCGGACCCATCTCGTGGAGTGCACTAAGTGTGAGTTACTATTTTATATATATGTGCTCTAGGGTGCATGATTTTAGAAATATATGTTTTATCTTGATTAAATATGCATAATAGTTTAATTAGTACTTGAGTTTATTTTAGTTTATTTTTTGTTTATTTTAAACTATATGCATGTTTTATTAATAAAACAGGTTTAAAAGGTTTTTGAATATATTTCCAGTTTATTTTGTAATTTAATTGGATTTATTTGACGTATATATACTCGAAATATACCTGGTTTACTTTTGGTATATTTCCAGTATATATATGGTTTATGTTCCTATTTATTTCAAATTCATGCATCATTTATTTGTGAATGAATTTTTTATATTTATTAATGAAGGATATCAATAGGACGTGCTACCTAATGGGCAGCACTAGGACCGAGTACGTACCGGTACGCTTATAGCATTTAGGCTATATTACTAACCAGTTTGAGGATTTGATTGGAATTGATTTATCTGATGTGTGAGATGTGATTTGGGTGTGATTGCTGGAGCTCGGTTGACCAAGTGTCTCGGGGCCAATCACACTGACAGTTAGACTGCTGGAGCTCGATCGACTAGTGTCTCGAGGCCAGTCTACTGTCTAAATGGAATAAGTGAATATTTTGGAATAAGTGAGCCTGTGTGGCTAGAGTGTTGTTTGACACTGATTTGAGGTTGCGATTTTCTAGGGTTCTATTTGATCCTTCATAACCAGTGGTTTTCAGACAAAATATATAAAAATGATTTTATTGCATCTGTGTGTATTTGCCTGATATATACATATTAGATATATACTGTTGATTGTATGCATTGTCATTTAGTATGCATGTATATATATTATAGTAATTCACTCAGTGAGGTCTGACTCCCCTCCGTTGACTATTTTCAGGAGAGTCATCATCTTCAGACCTCAGTAGCAAGCCTGTACACCGGATTTCTTCTACCCCGGCTTCTTTATGTAAACTGCTTATCTGAGTCTTGAGTTTTATTTTATCTAGACACTGCAATAGTCATTAAATTGTTAAAGAGATGTTGTATTATATTTAAACTGGATTTGTATTAAAAGAGTTTATATATATATGAGATGAGTATTTAATTTAAATCTAGTTGGTGAAAATGTTATTGTGATATTTATGATTTTTATTTTCACTGCATTATATATTGTTAATATTATTGTATGTTTATTTTATTTTTAAGCTTACTACGGGTTCCGGATTCGAAAGAATTCCCGTTCCCTAGCGCCGGTCATGGCCCCTATTTTGGGTCGTGACAAAGTTGGTATCAGAGCGGAGTTCTGTGTCAGGGCTTAGTTTTGTGAGTCGTGGCCCTAGTTTTAAAGTTGTGTTTTCTTTTGGGAACTACTGCAGTGAATTAGGTTCAAGTATGTCTTGATAAGTATTCCTTGTTTTAGTTTTCTGCATTATTCCTCCGTTGTCTGTTTTGTCTGAATCTTTCCGTTTATCTTTTCAGAATGAGGAGGCGAGCGCGTGTCGCTCCACCGGTCATTGAGGCCGAGGATGATGAGTCTTTTTAGGATGAGGTTTTACCTCCTGAGCAGCCAGTTAGACGTAGAGGTCGTGGTAGAGGTAGACCTCGAGGAGCGGCAGGTCGCCATAGGCAGAGAGAGTTATAGGATGAGGAGCCTGTTGAGCCTGAGTTTGATGTTCTTGTGCCTCCAGTTGTTCAGCCTGCCTATCAGCAAGGTATGTCTGACCTTGAGGCAGCTTTGTTCTATGCCCGAGTTGGCAGGATTGTGTTTGACGGTACTTCCGATCTGTTAGACTTTCTGCATGCGATTGAGACGAGGACTCGGACTGCTCACACCGAGTACCAGCGGATCATGATCGTTGAGTTATCTGTTGAGGGACCAGGCTTAGATTGGTTTATTCAGGTGATCCAGCCTTATATGATGACGATGACCTGGGCTCAGTTCCGAGAGCGATTTATGAGGAGATTCTATCCAGAGCCTCTTCGTATGAGCTATCATCTCTGACTAACCAGTATTTCTCGAGGTGATCGATCGGTAGAGGAGTACACCCGAGAGTTTCTTCGTCTGGGTAGATATGTAGAGGATCTGATGCGAGATCAGTATTTTACAGTCACTACCTACGTTACTGGTTTAGGTTCAGCTTTTGCTGGTATGCCTACAGCAGGCCTTACTCTCGAGTTTGTGATTGAGTTAGCTAAGGAGATTGAGTTGAGGCTAATTAGGCAGGGAGCAATGCCTGATTACTACCAGTTGGGAGTTCAGTCAAGTGGATTGCAGGCTACTCTGTACTCTAGTTTTCAGGTTGGTTTGAGTAGTCAACAGCGAGGTCTGACTCAGTAGAGTCAGAGACAGCAGCAGTGAGTGCATCAGAGCAGTAGACATGGCCGTGGAGGTCAGCGTAGATCGTTCAGATTCGGGTCAAGTGCTTCGAGCAGCAGCAGTGGTCACAGTTCTGGATCAGTTGCCAGCGTATGCCAGACCTGTGGTAGAGTCCATCAGGGACCGTGTTATCTGACACCATTGACATGCTTCAGATGCGGGCAGACAGGACATTTTGCCAGATCGTGTCCTTATTCCGGGTATCAGCAGCTGCAGATTTCATGATTCCCACAGCAGTCGATTACTAGTGCTACACCCGTGCCATTTCAGTTACCACCAGCCTAGCATCAGAGTTCCACTCAGCTTATTCCACAGCAGATTTATGGTAGAGGTACTAGAGGAGGTGCCAGAGGTATTGGCCAGGCTTCTACCAATCAGTAGGGAGGTTGAGGATAGGCCAGAGTTTTTCATCTCACTCAGCAGGATGCTCAGGCATCTAATGCAATCGTGGCAGGTATTGTTTCTGTTTATTACCTGGATGCTTGGGTTTTGTTTAATCCGGGTGCCACGCATTCATTTGTTTCTCCTGTTTTTGCTTCTAAATCTTGTTGGCAAGCTTCGAGAATGGCTTTTCCTTTGTCTGTTGCCACTCCTCTGAGCGATTCCTTGGACACCAATATTGTTCTTTCTGGTTGTCCAGTTCTCGTGGGAGATAGAGAATTATCTGCTGATTTGATTCTGTTGGATGTGATGGAGTTTGATGTTATTTTGGGAATGGATTGGTTATCTCAGCACTATGCCGTGGTAGATTGCAGGAATAAAGAGGTGACTTTCAGAATTCCTGGTGAAGAAGATTTTAAGTTTGTGGGTGATAGGAGTTTAGCACCTCAGAATCTTATTTCTGCTATTACGGCTAGGAAGTTGTTGAGGAAAGGATGTCAGGGATATTTGGCATTAGTCAGGGATACTTTAATGGAGAAGTTGTCACTCACAGATGTTCCTGTTGCTTATGAGTTTCCTGATATTTTTCCCAAGGAGTTGCCAGGTTTACCACCTCACAGAGAGATAGAGTTCTGTATCGATATGGTTATAGGTACTACTCCTATATCTATGCCACCCTATAGAATGGCTCCTGTAGAGTTGAAAGAGTTGAAAGAGCAGTTGCAAGAGTTATTGGATAAAGGTTTCATCAGACCTAGTGTTTCTCCTTGGGGTGCACCAGTCCTATTTGTGAAGAAGATGGATGGTACCCTGAGACTGTGCATTGACTATAGAGAGCTGAATAAGGTGACAGTGAAGAACAAGTATCCTCTCCCGAGGATAGATGACTTGTTTGACCAGCTATAGGGTGCACAGTTCTTTTCTAAGGTTGACTTGAGGTCGGGTTATCATCAGCTGCGGATTAGTGAAGCTGATATTCCTAAAACAACATTCCGCACTCGATATGGTCATTATGAGTTTCTGGAGATGTCTTTTGGTTTGACTAATGCACCAGCAGCTTTTATGGACCTGATGAATAGGGTATTCAGACCGTATGTGGATCAGTTTGTGGTAGTCTTCATTGATGATATACTGGTATATTCAAGGAGTATGGAGGAGCATGTATATCACTTGAGGATTGTACTACAGACACTGAGAGATCATCAGCTTTATGCTAAATTCTCGAAGTGTGATTTCTGGATGGAGAGTGTTTCTTTTCTTGGACACGTGGTGTCTAAAGAAGGTATCCAGGTTGATCCACAGAAGATTGAGGCAGTGTCTGAGTGGCCTAGACCGACTTCTGTTACAGAGATTCAGAGTTTTCTGGGTTTAGCTGGGTATTATAGGCGGTTTGTGCAGGATTTTTCTAGAATTGCAGCCCCTATGACTCGCTTGACTCAGAAGAATGTTAGGTTCGAGTGGTCAGAAGCATGTGAGAATAGTTTTCAGTTGTTGAAGGAGAAGTTGACCACAACGCCAGTGTTAGCTTTGCCTAATAGTGTGGATAAGTTCACAGTTTAATGTGATGCCTCTAGAATTGGTCTTGGTTGTGTGTTCATGCAGAATGGAAGGGTGATAGCCTATGCTTCAAGGCAGTTGAAGAAGCACGAGCAGAACTATCCTACACATGACCTTGAAATGGCTGCAGTGATCTTTTCTTTGAAGATTTGGAGACATTTTCTGTACGGGGTGACTTGTGAGATATTTACTGATCATAAGAGCCTTAAGTACATTTTTCAGCAGCGAGATCTGAATATGAGGCAGAGGAGATGGTTGGAACTATTAAAAGACTATCATTACGAGATCTTATATCATCCGGGCAAGGCTAATGTTGTAGCAGATGCCTTGAGTAGGAAGTCCTCAGGCAGTCTTGCTCACATTAGTGTTGAGAGGAGACCATTGATCCAGGAATTGCATTTGTTGGTGGATCAAGGTCTGATGATGAAGATCAGTAGATCAAGTGGACTGCTAGCTCAATTTAAAGTGTAATATGTACTGAGGGATAGGATTAAAGCAGCTCAGAGTCGAAATCCTATTCTAGAAGAGCTTGCAGAGAATGTTCGAGTAAGGAAGTTCACTGATTTCACACTCGATGATGACGGTGTGTTGTGGATCAGTGGTAGATTGTGTGTTCCTGATGTGGATGATTTAAGAGAAGAGATCCTAGAGGAAGCACATTCTATAACTTATAGCGTACATCCGGGTGTTACTAAAATGTACCACAGTATTAGAGATTTATACTGGTGGGATGGATTGAAGAAAGATGTCGCTGATTATGTTGCTAAGTGTCTGACATGTCAGCAAGTGAAAGCTGAATATCAGAAGCCTTCTGGGAAGCTTCAGCCTCTTCCTATTCCCGAGTGGAAGTGGGAAAGGATAGCTATGGATTTTGTGGTCGGTTTACCTCGTTCGAAGGATGGATACGATTCCATCTGGGTGATTGTAGATAGATTGACGAAGTCTGCACATTTCCTACCTGTGAAAGCCACCTATTCTGTAGCTAGATTGGCGAAGTTGTATGTGAAGCATATCGTATGCCTTCATAGAGTACCTGTGTCCATTGTGTCAGATAGAAGTTCGGTGTTTACTTCTTATTTTTGGCAGAGTTGCAGGAAGCGATGGGCACTAGGTTGGACTTCAGTACTACTTTTCATCCTCAGACAGATGGTTAGTCTGAGAGGACAATCTAGACACTAGAAGATATGTTAAGGATGTGTGTTTTGGATTTGGGAGGTAGCTGGGATGATCATTTACCACTCGTTGAGTTTGCATATAATAACAACTACCATAGCAGTATTGGTATGGCACCATATGAGGCGTTGTACGGAAGGAAGTGTATATCCCCTTTGAGTTGGGATGAGATTGGTGAGAGAGCTTTGACTGGACCTGAGATGGTTCAGGATGTTGCAGAGAAAGTCGCTGTGATTAAGCGCAGATTAGAGACCGCAGTTAGCAGACATAAGAGTTATGCGAATCCTAGGCGCAGAGATGTGGAGTTTCAAGTTGGAGATTTCATTTTTCTGAAGGTATCTCCGATGAAGGGTGTGATGAGATTTGGCAGGAAAGGTAAGTTAGCACCGAGATATATCGGACCGTTTGAGATTTTGGAGAGAGTTGGCACTGATGCATATCAGTTGGATTTGCCTCCGAGTATGTCACAGGTGCATCCAATATTTCATATCTCGATGCTGAGGAAGTATATCTCAGACCCTTCACACATGTTGCAGCCTGACAGTGTAGAAGTGAGTGAAGATTTGACATTTGTGGAAGAACCTGTGGCGATCGTTGATTTTCAAGTTCGACAGTTGCGTTCGAAGCAGATTCCGATGGTCAAGGTTCTGTGGCGTAGCGACAGAGTTGAGGAGCATACGTGGGAGATTGAAGCTAAGATGCGAGCTTCTTCCCCGTATCTCTTTCCTTCTTGATCCTGTTTTCTGGAATTCGGGGACAAATTCTTGTAAGGGGGGAAAACTGTAATATCCCGTGTTTTTAAATATTTTTACACTGTATCGGGATATACAGTGTTAATAATTCTTAAATATGATATTGATATTTTATGAGCTTTTATTTAATTAAAAATTGAATTTTTAATTGTTTATTATTATTTTAAGTGCTTTACGTAAAATTTTCCCGGGACTTGCATTTTCGGGGAAATTTTCACGTAAATAATTTACTATTAATTATTTTAAATAGATTTACGGACTTGCATGAACTCATACATATTTTAAAATACTAGATAACGTGTATATGTGTACTTATTTATTTAATTAGGGTTTAATTAATATTACCCTAATATTTTATTATTTATTAATTTGTTTTAATATTAATTAATTATTTTTAGGAGTATTAAATTATTAAAATATTAAATTATAAGTGTGTGGTGTATATTTAATGTGTGTAATTTAATATTATTTTAATATATAGTATAAAGTATATATATATACATATATACATTTAATATTTAACAAAAAATTAAAGTTTGATATAATTACCAAATTGCCACCCGACTTCCTTCTTCATCCCCGACCGTCCCCATCGCCGTTCCGCCGCCTGCCGTCCCGATTTCTTGCCATTGGTGTGCCACCTTCTTCCTCAGCCTTCCTCGCAACCTGTTGCAGTCGTTTCCGGCGTCTAGAGGTCGATTTTGGCCGGAGAAGCCGAAAGTGGGAGCAACGTCATTCATGACATTTCCGGCCACCGTTTTCGACACCGCCGGTATCTTTATTCTCCATGAGCTCCGGTGAGTGTAATTCCAAGCTTTGTTTCACTTAAAATGGTCTTGATTTGCTTAGGTGTCGATTTTTCGATTTTGGCCTATTAGGGTTCTTGATTTTTTTGAACTTCAATTTTGATTGATTCATGAAAAATTCCTTCACAAATGTTGTTCCCCTTAGCTTAATCTACATGTATGAATTTTTGTGGAATTTTTGAAGATTATTTTGATTTTTGGGTATTTTTGAATATTTTAATATTATTTTCTAATTTTCGAAAATTAATTAATTAAATTATGAAATTGTGTTTTATGATAATTATAGGTGTTGAAATGAATTATAGGAATTTATTTGGAATTTTTATGAATTTCTATGTATTTATTTTGAATTATTTAGGTTTATGTAATTTTGGGAAAATTAGGTTAATTGTGTTTTTAATTGAAATTAGTTAGTGAATTGAGTTTAATTATTGATATTATTGATAAATATGTTGAGAAAATTAATTTTGGATAATTATACTATTTTTGGTGAATTTTTGAAGTAATTATAGTATATTTATATATATAGGGGTATTTTGGTAATTTTACACAAAATTGGCTAAAAATGTAATTTAATTGGTTTTAATAGTTATTTAAGGTATAAAAATGATTTCTAGAAATTATTTAGTATTTTTAACTAATTAAAACTATTTTTCGTGAATTATTTTCAATTATATATATAATATACGATTTTACTAATAAAATGAGTTTTTATCGGTTTTTACGGTGTTTTAAGGTTAATTATGTAATTTCTACTTATAAAATGAATTTCTATGATATAAGGGTATTTTTGGTATTTCTAAAATTGTTCTGTGATTGTGGACCCTGGTCGGTAGACTGTAGTTTAGAGTCCGACCGAGGGGTTGAGCCTATTTTTCGAAGTGTGTTTCTTTGCAGGGTCGGCTCTACTCTTTGAGTAGAGAGATGTCCATTTTACAGGGGAGGTTCTGCCGAATTTTTGGTAGAATTCTCGTAAAACGTGATGTCCGGTCGAACCCTACTTCTGTTTCTGTATTTAATATTCTAGATCGAGTTCTAGGATTTTCTGTGAGGTTTATTTTGATTTATGTCGTTATTGTTTGTTTAGTTATGCCGAGACCGAGGCCTAGTGGACCAGGCCCGTCGGACCCATCTCGTGGAGCACACTAAGTGTGAGTTACTATTTTATATATATGTGCTCTAGGGTGCATGATTTTAGAAATATATGTTTTATCTTGATTAAATATGCATAATAGTTTAATTAGTACTTGAGTTTATTTTAGTTTATTTTTGGTTTATTTTAAACTATATGCATGTTTTATTAATAAAACTGGTTTAAAAGGTTTTTGAATATATTTTCAGTTTATTTTGTAATTTAATTGGATTTATTTGATGTATATATACTCGAAATATACCTGGTTTACTTTTGGTATATTTCCAGTAAATATATGGTTTATGTTGCTATTTATTTCAAATTCATGCATCATTTATTTGTGAATGAATTTTTTATATTTATTAATGAAGGATATCAATAGGACGTGCTACCTAGTGGGCAGCACTAGGACCGAGTACGTACCGGTATGCTTCTAGCATTTAGGCTATATTACTAACCAGTTTGAGGATTTGATTGGAATTGATTTATCTGATGTGTGAGATGTGATTTGGGTGTGATTGCTGGAGCTCGGTTGACCAAGTGTCTCGGGGCTAATCATACTGACAGTTAGACTGCTGGAGCTCGGTCGACTTAATGTCTCGGGGCCAGTCTACTGTCTAAATGGAATAAGTGAATATTTTGGAATAAGTGAGCCTGTGTGGCTAGAGTGTTGTTTGACACTGATTTGAGGTTGCGATTTTCTAGGGTTCTATTTGATCCTTCATAACCAGTGATTTTCAGACAAAATATATAAAAATGATTTTATTGCATCTGTGTGTATTTGCCTGTATATATACATATTAGATATATACTGTTGATTATATGCATTGTCATTTAGTATGCATGTATATATATTATAGTAATTCACTCAGTGAGGTCTGACTCCCCTCCATTGACTATTTTCTGGAGAGTCATCATCTTCAGACCTCAGTAGCATGCCTGTACACCGGATTTCTTCCGCCCCGGCTTCTTTATGTAAACTGCTTATCTGAGTCTTGAGTTTTATTTTATCTAGACACTGCAGTAGTCATTAAATTGTTAAAGAGATGTTGTATTATATTTGAACTGGATTTGTATTAAAAGAGTTTATATATATATATATGAGATGAGTATTTAATTTAAATCTAGTTGGTGAAAATGTTATTGTGATATTTATGATTTTTATTTTCGCTGCATTATATATTGTTAATATTATTGTATGTTTATTTTATTTTTAAGCTTGCTACGGGTTCCGGATTCGAAAGAATTCCCGTTCCCTAGCACCTGTCATGACCCCTGTTTTGGGTCGTGACACCTTATTTCCCATATCATATAATTGACTTATACTAAGCAAATTATGTTTAAGACTATCAACAAACAATAAATGATGTATATTTAAGGATTAAGGATTACTAATTTCTTTATTGCCAATAATTTTCCCTTTTATATTGTCTCCGAATGTAACATGTCCTCCATCTTTAACATCAAGCTTGTTGAATTGCTCCTTCTCTTCCATACTGTGCCTTGAACATTCACTGTCAATATAACATTTTCTTTTTGTTTTTATGGATTCCAAACACACCTACACAAAAAAATTTAAGTGTTCTTTTGAACCTAAACCTTTCTTGGTCTAGGTTGGTTTGTTTTAAGATAATCCAAAGGAAGTAAATGCATGTGTAGTCTTCTATAGAAGCATACATTGTTGGTATGTCCTTTGATCATGCAATATGAACATATGACATTTCCAAATTTATTTCTCTTAGGATGATATGCTTTCCTAGTGTGAAAAACATGTCTTTCATGTTATGTTAGTGTGTGCTTCTTATAACTCTTTTAAGTTATAGTATGAGACATACATTGACAATGACAATGTGCATTTTGATAGTTTTATTCAACATGTTTATGTACATTGTGTTGTGTAGCATGCCTAATATGATTGTATCTAGTGTACATATAAGCATGTTTGTGTTAAGGTGCTATAGTTTGAGTCTTACCTCTTTGTGTCAATAAAGGATGAGCCTTATAAGACTTTCCCTTGTTGTTTAACATAAAAAATCTTTTAACTTTAAAAGTTTGAGTCTCAATCGGTTTACAGGTAGAATGAATGGAATCATGTGAGGCTTTAATAAAATTAATGTGTGATAATGATGAAGATGAAGCCATTCCATTATTATATCTAATTACATGAGTATTTTCATGAAATTTTTAAGAGTCAAGTAAATTATCTAAACTATCTTTTCCTTTTTGGAATTTCGATATGGAATTTTTTAGCTCAACTACCTCACTAAAAAGTTTATGATTTTTATCACTTATTTTTTGAGTTGCTTTTCTAAGGAATTTAAAGATTTTAAATTATAAGTAAGTTTCTTATTTGACTTAACAAGCTTAAAAACTCAATATTTAAATTTTTAAATTTCTTGGTTAAGCTATTTAACTTATGCTTATAATGTTTCTTTTTAGGAAGTAGACTTTTACATTTAAGTAAGAGTTTGCTCATAATAGAGCTCTCATCATCATCATCATTATTATATTCATCATAAGTGCAATATTCATCTCAAGAAGAGTTGGAAGTAGATGGTACATCTTTTTCATCTTTAAGAGCCATGAAGTAAAGATTGACCACTTTTTGTTGTTCCTCTTTCTCTTTAAATTTGGAGGAATAATCCTATGTAGCTTTGAAGACCTTCTTCTTATCCTTTGCTCCCTTGTTCTTGAATTTGAGTTTAAGACACTCACTTCTAATGTGTCCCAGTTTTTTTCATTCATGGCAAGTAACCTCTTTAGTTTTCTTTTTGCCTTCTCCTTCGTAATTCTTGTTGAAGTCTCTTGTTCTTGAGAACTTTTTCTTTTTCAAGAACTTTTTGAAATTTCTAGTGAGCATGACAATATCACCATCTTTATCACTAGAATCTTTACTGCTTTTCTTTTTATTATCTTCTTGAATAGCTTTTAATGCTATGCTCTTTTTCCTTTCTTCCTTTTTTTTGTTGCTCTTCACCTTTTTGCTTAATTATAAGCTCATGTGTTAGGAGCTTTCTAATAAGCACATTAGTTAAAAGGATAGAGAGGTTTTGAGCTTCCTCAATTGAAGTGACTCAAAATTCCCAATCCTTTTTAGGTAGGATTCTTAAAATCTTATTGTTTCTTGAGGCTTGTGAGGAGAGCATTTAGACAATTTGTCATATTTGTGATTGATTCTTAAGGCTTCATTTTGAAGAATTCATATTCATATATATGAAGTGAACCTTTTTGCTTCTTACTTGTACATTACCTTATAATAGTTCTCCAAAGTGTTCCATATTTTCTTGGTTTAAATGCAATGTTGAAGGTTGCCTCCTTCTTTTATTATCATGGAAGAGAGTAAAGTGATCATAGCTTTCTTATTTTTATAGTTTTCTTCATTTTGATCATTGCTCTAATCACTTCTTGAAAGGGTAGTTTGTATACTATCAATGATAGTTTTTGGTAGTTGCCAACCTTTAAGAACAACTTCACAAAGTCTAATGGAATCATAATTTAGATATAGCTCTATTTTGAACTTTCAATGAAGATAGTCACTACTATCTAAAAATGGTCTAAATGAAGAAAAATTTTAAAGTTCACTCCCTATGATCTTTTAAAGTTCACTTCCCGTGATCTTGCATTCTAACAATTAAGTTCCTAGAATCTAAGTTTTGATACCAATTAAAAGAGCATTAAAGGGGGGTGAATAAAGATAATGAGGGTTTTAGTAAATAAAAATAATTTTAAGAAATTAAATAACAATTGAATAAATGTTAAGAATGAAGAAGGAAAAACACAATGATTTAAGGAGTTCAGATTCAATAACAATCCTATGTCTCTACTTAATTTATCCCCGAGTTAAGATTTTCAATCACTCATAATCTTATTCATAAGACTGAGATTACATAAGAGTTTTATGACTCACTCTTACAACCTTACAACTTGAGTTTTCAAAGCTCACTTAAAAATCAAATCCCAAATGTTTCAATGGGCAACACTTAAACCAATTCCTTTTAGAATAGAATCTCACTTCCCATTTTCTTAATCCTAAAAAATAAAAGAACAAGAATGTTTATTCTAACACTCACTAACTCTCACAAGAGTTACACAAATACAAAAATTGTTTAAGAGAGAATTTGAGAGCTTAATTGAATACTTAAGAGAGAATAAATGATAAAAAAGTTTCTTTAACCTTTAATTGAACTCTATAGAGTGTTTATATAGATAAACACTAAAAAATATAGTTGTTGGATGTATCAAACATATCTTAAATATCTATAATTGATTTTTGAATCAATCTTAGATTTTTGCAGCTGAAATGATGCTCACGATTGTGAGGAAGAAGTTCTGGCTCATGAGCATCAATTTGAGGACTGTTGCATTAAAAAATGTTCATTGAATGCTATCAGAGGTGTCCTCATAAGCTAATATCTACTCCTTACAATCATGAGGAGAACTGACCATTTTGCTAAAAATGAGCTCCTAAGGCATTATTCAAGGTCAGCTTATGAGATGCTCTTGATCGGGACTGAAGATGATCAAATCAACCTAAATTTTCTTATAAAATTTGTAAATAATTATCTTATCTTTCAATATCTCTTTAAATCACCTCAATTGAATATCTGTAGCTCAAGATATTATTGAAATACTAAAAGCTGCGCAACCTAGAATGAAAGCTATATATGCTGATTTCGACTTAATATTTGCATACTCAAATGAGCTCAAATTTTGACAAGTAAGCTCAATTTAGAAAGCTTAAGATGTCTACTTCAAAAGTGAAGAAAATCACTTTTTCATTATAGAGCTTTAAAGATGTAAAAAAAAACCTTCTTGAATCTCAAATATTTAATTAGTCCAAAAGACCACTATATATCAAAAATGTATACTTTTGGTATATAATTTCCTACACACTTAGTTAAAATTATTACTATCAAAATTGTTTATCTAAATCTAAAATTAATAGCTTGATCATGCAAATAATCAACATATAAGAAAATCAAGAACACCAAAAATAAAATCATATTAGAATACAAAATTTATATGCCATTGTGTATTTTGCATTTAAAAGCAATAACCTTCTTGATTGAACAAAAACAGCTTGGAAAATAAAAAGTCCGTAGAACACCAAAAGAGAATTATTTTTTTTAGATAGGAGAGGTGTATTTAAATGATTTTTTCATCTTATTTATATAGTTATATTTAAAAGATTATTGTTTTGAGTTAGAGTTCTAATTAATGAAATAATATAGTAGTTTTATATTTAATAGAATTATATTTCATTTTCAAATTTCAACAGGAGTCTATATAAAATTAATTAGTTGATGCTATAATATATTGTTTTATATTTAGCAGGAGTCTTAATTTATTATTGAAAGTAGATTTTTCATAATTTTTATTAGAAAAATATTGTGAAAATATTTTATTTTGTAGATATATTTTTTTTTATATTAACTTGGATCGGTTCTTGCTTAAATGTAATAATTATAGTCTCCTCATATTATGCCAAAATACGAGAAGAATATGAGTTTGTATAATTGTTAGCTATTGAAAAGTAATAAATAAATAATTTAAATAGAATTTATAACTAAATAAATTAAAAATAAAATATATCATATTATTTTATTTTCTTTAATTTTTGTTACTATAATTTTTTTAGTTGTAATGAAATTAGTTTTTAAAATTATTAAATTAGTATTAGAGTATATATAGTAGTGTTTCAATTGAAAATAATAATAAATAATTATATATTTTTAAATTTTTCAATGGTTTGAAAAAAAGATTGAGTGATTTAAGATAGAAAAGTATGTAGTATATAAATATTTTTAAACCTTATGTTGTATTGAGATATGCATAACAATATTTTAGTTAAAAAATAATACTCAATAAATATGGTAGATATTTTATTTTTAATAAAAAAAGAATTTTGATGCTTTGACACATTAGTTTTTATAGTTAATATTCAAATATAAAGATAA
This sequence comes from Mallotus nudiflorus, assembly GCA_947683625.1. Lineage (NCBI taxonomy): Eukaryota > Viridiplantae > Streptophyta > Magnoliopsida > Malpighiales > Euphorbiaceae > Mallotus > Mallotus nudiflorus. The sequence goes on along the minus strand of CANTUR010000049.1, from coordinate 4,222,230 downwards.
ACATTTATCAAATTTTTAAATTAATAACTTTAAAACTAAACATTTAATATAGATATAGATATATATATATATATATATATATATATATATATATATATATATATATATATATATATATATATATATATATATATATATATATATATAGTTAATTTTTTATTATATTATTAAAAATATAGATATAATTTTGTCTCCTATCTAATTTTTTATTATTTTTATTATATATATAATAGCAGAAAAATAATAATATTGCCATTAATTATGATATAAATAAAAGCTATAAATATCTTTTAATATTCTTATTTATGCTTAAACAAGATATTTTTAAATTTTTTAAATAATAATAATAATAATAATAATAATAATAATAGAGTGCTTTCTATACATACTTTATTTTAAAAACAAAGTAATATATTTTGTTTAAGAAAATTTATTTAAATTTACAAAAATGTGAAAAGTATTGTGTTTTTTTAAAGGAATAAGTATAATTTTGAATTATGTGATTTGATTTTTTTGATAAAATCGGTCATATGATTTATTTTAGCTTTTAATATCATGTATTTCACTTTTTTTATACTTTAGTATCACTCTGACAAATATTATTTAAAATATATATTTTAATGTAAAAATAATATATATTTTTAATGTTAACATCATATAATAAGTAATATATTATTCACCTAATAATAATAAACTCATAAAAAAATTAAATTTAGATATATTTTTAATTTATTTATGAATAAAAAATAATTTTAAAATAAATTTATAATATTTTAAAATTAACTAATTAGTTAGGTTGATAATAAATTTTATATAAAAAAATTTATCATTAAAATTTAGTATTATATTAATGATTCCTTATAAAACAATAATAATATTAGTTAGAAAACTGCCAAATCTAAAAGTATGTCGAAGATGCATGCTACTTGGAAGCCAAAAAAAAAAAAAAAAAATACTACTAAAGAGCTGATTTTGTTGTACTTGCCCTTTTTTTTTAAATAATATATGCCGCCGCCGCCGCCGCTCCCTACCCTTCTCCATTTTCATCCCGCACTACCAACATCTTCCCTTTAGCTGCCAGCCCCCGCTGCCCGCTCCCCCGAGCCTTCTTCATTTACATCCCTCACAAGAATCATCTTCACCCTCGCCTTCGTGATTTACACCCCGCACCGCCGTTCGTTCGCTTGTTCACACATCAGTTCATTGGCTCGCACCAACATCAGTTCCTCTTCTCTTCTTCTTCTTTGCATGAATATCTGTCAGCATATAACAGCAGATTCTTGAGTTTCTTTCGCTGATCTTTCTCAATCACTGCAACATTTCTTCAATTGACAATGTTCTTGTCAAGGTATGTGTATGACTCTCTCTTTGTTCTTTAATTTGTTGCCCTCCATTTTGTTGTACCTCAATCTTAATTTGTTGAAACACCCACACCATTTGTACCATAACACTGATGAAACAAAACATGAATCTGCTTCAGATTGTAACTAGTTCTTGTGTTTTGTCCTTTCGATGATAAAAAGAGCTCCTTTCAGTGAACAAAAAAAGGAGTTGAAAATGAAGTTGGATCAGAGCTCCTGAACCTGAAATATTTCTTCCCATTTCTCTATTGTAAGTTTTACATGTTAATTGCACATATAAAAAAGTTGAATTTGTGTAATAAAATGTAATGTTGTTTCAATTTATGTCATCTGTTGGTTACTTCCTCACTTTAGATGTCATTTTTTATGTCTTTTTTAGAACCTCTTGCAGCCTTGCTTTCAGAGGTTCCATTTTGTTTTAATTTATTTTAGCAGTAACAAATGCTAAGTTTTCCTTCTTCCTGATCAGGGTACCAATATTTGAAGCCATCTGTGGCTTCAAAGCTTGCTGTGTTTGCCTCTTGCTCAACGGCACCAAGTTGAGTTTTTTCTCAACCCAAATAACAGCACCCTAGCTCTGCAATTTTGTGTTTTTCTTTCGGATTGTAATTTTGTGTTTTTATGTCGTTGTATTTTTATTGTTGAACTTTTGTTATTTTCTAACAATTTTAGAGCTTGTTACCAAGCTTAACGGGCTCATAATCGAGCCCTAAACAAGCAAACAAACGAGCTCGAACTTTTTAATAATTGAACTTTTAAACGAACAAGCTCAAGCCTATCACAAACGAGCAATAAATGAGCCAAATTCGAGCTAGCTGAGCTTCACAAACATGAGCCGAGCTCTAGCTCGAACATGATATTTTCAAAATAACCCAGCTTGAGCCTATTTCCTTTCAGTTGAGCCTAGCTGAGCCCAAGCTTCTCACTATTCGGCTCGGCTCGATTACAGCCGTACTCATGCTACTCAAACATTGTCCTCACTTTACCTCTCTGTCGTTGTTGTTTCATTCTCTGGTAAACAGAAGAAGCCACTTCGCCCTCTACCAATCACCTTCTTCATTGTTGTCAATGGATAGTAGTAGCAGCAGCAGCAGTTCGACTTGTACACTTGTATTATCTGGAAAATCATCTGCAGAGAATGAAATTGCAGAGTCTCTAAAGAAAAACAGCTCAATAAAGCTCCCTGACGATAATGCCGAGGTCTCTATACTCATGGAATCAGAGATTTCTAAAACACCGACAGAGAATGAATATTCCTTCAATAAAGAACTGTTCTTCAATTCCCTTTCCACTAATCAATTCGGTAGGTTGCTCATCTGGTCTCCTCGATTACCTTCCACACACAATGTCATTTCTCAGTAAGCAAATCTCCTTTATCACTCTCTTTGCACCTGTAGGAGTTGAATGTTTTAGTTATGTGTTTTTTTTGTGAATTTTTTTTTTTTTTTGCAGTAATTTCTCTGAGCTTCCAATCGGTACTGTTTGCGTTGCTGATGTTCAGACTAGAGGAAGAGGTTGGTTTTGAATTAGTATATTTTAATTTTTTGATATTTGTTTGGCAGTTGCTAGTTATGGTTTTGTTTAATTAATTACTTGCTCAGGTCGGTCAAAGAATGTATGGGAATCTCCATTAGGTTGCCTGTTGTTTTCTTTTGCTGTTCAGATGGAGGATGGCCATGTTGTGCCTTTGTTGCAATATGTAGTTTCTCTTGCAGTTACAGAAGGGATAAAAGATGTGTGTCACAAAAATGTAAGTGCTTTTCAGTTGGGAATTGCTATTTAGCAATGCTGTTGTTTTTAAAATTAATGTGAGTTTACTATTCTGCATAATTGAATTTGTAAGAGACAATGATAATCTTTTGTAATTTAGCTTCTAATTGAAGTTTCATAGGAATATGATTATGAGGATTCAAGATATTTCTAAGATGAATCAGGATTGAGCTGAAATCACAATACTGAAGAGTACGTCAGATTATCTGGTTAACATTGTGGAAAAGATTAATTTTTTTATTTTTTATTTTTCTACTTTGGTGAAATGCGTGATAATTTTCTTTTAATTCTTCCACTGATTTTTGAAGACATTGATGCTCACATTTTTGTTAAATGTCATCTATTTCAGGGATTACAATTTGTAGATGTTAAAATAAAATGGCCAAATGATCTTTACTTAAATGGCCTTAAAGTCGGTGGCATCCTATGCACTTCAACGTATAAATCCAAGAAGTTCAATGTTAGTGCGGGTAATAGATTATTTACTCATGTTGTTCTTAGTGTTACTTGACCTGCTCTTGCAGTATGTAATTTATTTACTGTGCAAGAGACCTCAGTTCTAGATTCTTGTGCCCGATAAATCTAATATATATATATATATATATTCCTCCTTGCAGGTATAGGTTTGAATGTTGATAATGAGAAACCAAAAACATGCTTGAATGCAGTACTAAGAGAATTATCTGCCAGTTCTTCACAATTACGAAGAGAAGAAATTCTTGCAGCATTTTTTAACAAATTTGAAAACCTCTATGATATTTTCATAAATCAAGGTAGACTGCACTTTGGATTTTTTTTTTTTTTTAAATGTGCCATTATGTTGTCTAATGAAAGAAATATAGAAAATAAAATGATATTTTTCTGTTCTCTTCTAAACTTCATGGAGGCAGAGAAATAGGTTAATTACCAATAAATTCAAAGTTCTAATGCAAAAACTAGCCTGAAATGATCTGTTTCATCAGTCAAAATGTTGAAGGGCCTGAGCTTTGTCGCAGAAGCTTGGATCTTTGCTTTTGAGATTTCTCTATGATAGATGGTTGTAGAATGATCCTTTTTTCCTGCAAAAAATTATCCCATAAAATAAGATCTCTGACAAAACCCAATGCAGTGTTATAAACTTATCAAATGAGACAGCCTTTGCGTTGCTGGCGTCAAACATGGCCCCAGTTTGAAAATCATAAGCTGTCAACCTAATAATTAGCTGAAAGCTACCAACAAAGGTTTCCCATATCCAAAAAATCTAGAAAAATAGCAATTTCTTTTGCTTGACAATATGTTTCCTTTTTCAAAATACAAAGCTTATGTATGAAAGTGTATCATCCAGGATTCCAAAATCTTCAGGAGTTGTATTATAGAACATGGCTACACAGGTGAGATGTTTATTTTTAGTTACTCTGCATTTACAATGCATTAAGTCCATCATTCATATATGCCCATTGTAACCTGAAAGAGTTTCTCATCTCATCATGGTCTTCTTTGAAATGTTATTTCCAATTCGATGAGAGTGGAAATCTCAGAAGAAGGGTGTTTTGTGGATCCATCATGACAATAGTTCAGGAGTCATTTATGTATTAAAAATTCACATTGTAGTTTTATAACCCTTCACAGATATATAACTGAACTAACATGGAAACAAGTTGACTAAACCTAGATTCCTTTTAGAAGCTGTATGACTTGGGTGTCATTTGCATATTTTTCTCATATAAGTACTAAGTTGTGCTTTTTATTTTGTGCCTATTACTATAACTGCTTCCCTCCTGAAAAAATTCTCATAACACTGACTAAGTTATGCAAAAGTGTGGCAGACTACATATTCAAATTATACAAGTGTTTGCAAACTGCTTTTTTTCCCAATATATTTTTCAGTAGTTGCTAGCATTTAGTTTCACTTTTATGGCCTTTTCTTTTAGCTTTCTTTTTCCTTGGAAATTTTTGCTAGGATGATGGTAGATGTAGAAGTTCATTTGTCAAAAGGCTGTCATATTTCCTATCTCAAAGCTGCAATTATTTTATTGTCATATTTCCTATCTCCAAGCTGCAATTATGTTATTCACTTAACCCATCTGCATTCTTGAATGTCATTGTCGTGGTGAAGAATTAGCTTGTGCGATACATATATCATCTTTTTTGAGCATGGCTGTGATTCTGTTTTGATATGTATATGTAGCGGGCAGAGAGTCATAGTTCAAGAAAAGAGTGGAGATGAAGTGATGGAGAATGCAGTCACTATTCAGGTATTGCTGAGTGGTTTCTAGATCCATTTCTACCATGTGAATTTGAAAATACATGTATATGCACATTAAATTGTCTATAAACAACCTAGAGGCAAAGGGGTATTATTTTCTTTGTGTTATAAACTGGAGGTTATCATCTGGGAAAAAGATCAATTATCAATGGGAACATTCTTCATGGACATTTAACTTAGGAGGAAAATATGTTAGCTTTGCAATTAGATGCATGCACAACCATCTCTATACACCTTGGTTTAATTTTTATTTTTATTTTTATTTTTTAATTTTCACAGGGAAATTATTTCTGCACAATAATTCATAGTTTTCTGCCAAAATTAATAAATCACTTAAACATTTGTCAATTTCAGTTTATTCTTCCCATTATGTTGCTGTAATCCTTTTTTGACTGAACACTTGTCACTTATGACCATCTGTTTTATACATGCAAATAACTCAAAGAGATAAGTGTGAAAGAATAAACATTTCTTTCACTAATTTGAAATTAGGAAAACGAAATCTGTAGATATCTTTGATTCATACTCAGCACTAATTCAGCTGTCATTACATTTCTTCTGGAGTGCTATGTAAATGGGGATATCATGCTACTGGTGCTGCAACTTGAAACAATGTGACATTTCATATTTATTAAATTATTTTTTATTTACAGGGATTGACATCCAGAGGTTATTTATTAGCTATTGGTGATGACAATCAAATGTGTGAGCTACATCCTGATGGCAATAGGTATAGCGCTATTGTCTCAATTGAAATATGAATTCTTGAACGAATAAATAATATTTTTCAATCGCATACATGTGTGGTTTTTTTATGCCAATGCATTTGTAAGTGTAACTATCAACAGAAGTTAGAACATAGATTCTGCATGAAAGTTTCCCACTTCTCACACACAAGCTGCATTACATTCTGAGAGAATGTGACAAACAATGAGGTCTGAGTTCAGTGAAGTTTGACATACCAATTTCTTTTTCCTCTTGGAAAAAGAGAGGGTTTAAAATGGAGTTTTCAAGTTTGGGTTATTCAGGAACAATTTGGACCACCGAGTTGGGGTAAAGAATCTTATCTTCTAAAGTTAATTGCTGGTACATAAAAATTATGCTAGGCCTGCAGTTGCATTCCAACACTGTCCATGTGCCTTCTATCAAGTCCGTTGCATGTGTTAGGTTTAGGTGCTCAATAAAAAAAGTCCTTGTAGTAGAAAAATGAGGGCTTTTGGAATTTGGTAAATGGTTTGACTCTGGGACACCTCTTCTGCTTTTTGCTAATACCATCAGTAACTTCTTAAAGGTCTGTATCACTAAGCAAGTTGCACCATAAAAAGTGGTTTCTGTAATACATCTTATTGACATTGATGTCTTCAGAAAGGACCCCCACCGGTTGCATAATTACAGTATCCAATATCTGTTTTACATTAGATAGGTTTGTTTTCCTTATATATTCATTTAACTTCCACAGTTCTACTCAATGATCAGAGCTTGTAATATGGACTGATTTTTTAGTTGAGCATACATAAATATTTAGGGGGAAAAGCTCAGGCTATCATTCTCTAGACCTTATGTGATATTTATAGTACTCAATAAAGAATTATGGACAGGACCTATAGAAGTTCAAGTTCTTTAGTTCTTCCTTATATATTTCCATAAATGTTTTGGTTACTTGGAGGAGTAAATTACCACCTACAAATGTGCAATAACCAGATGTAGACCTCCTATCATCAGGGGATCCAACCCAATCTGCATTTGTAAAGCCTTCTATCTTTAGGTGACCATGTTTAGAGAAGAGTAATCCTTTACCAGGAGTTGATTTTAAATACCTTAAGATACGAAGGACAACATCTAGATGTGGTTCTCGAGGATCTGAATATATTGGCTCACCACACTTATAGCATAGGCTATATCAAGTTTGGTGTGTGAGAGATAAATCAATCTTCCAACTAGTCTTTAATATCGACCAATGTCAACATATTTACCAACCCTTCCTTGTAGCTTGTGATTGGCTTCAATATGAGAATCTACTGGCTTGCAACCCAACATGCCAGTTTCTTCAAGAAGGTCTAGGATATATTTACGTTGGGAAATAAAAATACCTGTATCAGATCTAGCAACTTCAATCCTAAGAAAATATTTCAATTTACCTAAATCCTTGACCTCAAATTCTTGAGCTAAATATTTTTTCAATTTGGCCATTTCCTCCGCATTATTCCCTGTTATTACTATATCATCAACATATATAATGAGTATTGTCGCCTTATCATTGTGGTATTTAATAGACAAGGTACGATCAACATTGCTTTGGTGATACCTAAAGTTGATCATGGCTGTACTAAACCTGTCGAACCATGCCCTTGGTAATTATTTCAAGCTGTATAAAGCCTTATTCAATCTACAAACCTTCCCTTCAGTTTTCTCACTATTAAATCCTAGTGGAATCTCCATATAGACCTCTTCTTCTAAATCTCCATGGAAAATTGTTGTAAATCCCCATCAAGATTAGCCGCACATGACAAAAGAATTCTTAATAGTATTCATTTTTGCAACTGGAGCAAATGTGTCTTTGTAATCAATACCATAGGTTTGAGTGAAACCCTTCGTCGCCAATAGGGCCTGAAACTTGTCAACCGATCTATTAGCCTTGTGTTTTATGGTAAACACTCATTTGCATCCAACTGGTTTCTTTCCTAATGGAAGAGTAACAAACTTCCATGTCTCATTTTTCATCAAGGCTTTCATTTCATCAACCATGGCTTCTTTCCATTTTGTATCACAAAGAGCTTCTTGCCAACTTTGAGGAATAGAAATAGAAGACAACAACGATACAAAGGCTTTATAGGAAGGAGACAATGAATCATATGAAACAAAGTTAGATATGGGGTGTTTAATAGTACAAGTTCTAACTCCTTTTCTAATAGCGATAGGAACATCAAGATCATTAGTAATAGAATCAGAGTTAGAAGAATATTGAGTTGAAGAAGACTCACTAGATTGATCCATAGGAACTGAATTCAGGTCAGGCGCTTGACTAGGTAGAACATGCTCAAATGTTTTTATCTGCTTTATTCCTGTGAGTGTATGTTTTCAAATCCAACCTGTCAAGTCTCCCACTTTGATGTGGTTCCCCCTCATCACTAGTAATAGGATTAATAACCTGTATAGGTGCACAATGAGTTGATGACATCGCCTCTTCTTCCTTATTCTCCCCCTGAAGAGGTGATTGATATGGAGAGAAATAAGGTTCTAACTCTCGAAAGGTGACACCCATACTAGCAAAGAATTTTCTAGTAGGGGGATGATAACACTTGTAACCCTTTTGAGTTGCAGAATACCCAACAAATACACATTTGAGCGCTCGAGGATCTACTTTTACTGCACTCCTATAGACAAAACATAGACAGCCAAAGACTTTTGGAGGAATAGTATAAGAATTAATACTAGGCAAGATTTCCAAAGGACTTTTAAAACCTAATGTTTTTAAAGGCATTCTATTAATAAGATATGCAGCTTAAAGTACTGCATCCCCCCCAATAGGCTTTTGGAACATTCATTGTAAACATAAGAGCTTGGGCTACTTCTAATAAATGCCTTTTTTTTTTTTTTCCCGAGACTCCATTTTGGGCACTGTGTATTTACACAACTAGTTTAGTGCAATATTCCATGTGAGTCAAGGTACTCGCGAAAAACACCTTCCATGTATTCTGTGCCATTATCAGTCCTAAAAATCTTAAGCTTAGCATCAAATTGTGTACAAATCATTTTGTGAAATGACTTGAAACAAGAAAAAACTTCATTCTTTGCTCGCAGTAAATACACCCATGTCATCCTAGTACAACAATCAATGAAAGTGACAAACCATCTATAACCAGACAAATAAACAGTTTGAGTAGATCCCCACACATCAGAATGAATAATCATAAAAGGAATAGGACTCTTATTATTAATCAAAGGATAAGAATATCTTGTATGTTTTGCAAACTCACAAGCATCACAAAACAGTATATTTGAATTGCATCATTTAAATAAACATGGATATAACTTTTCTAAAATAGGAAAGGATGGGTGACCTAGTCTCTATGCAACTGAATCAATTGTTGGTTAACAGCCATAGAATCTGTTAACATAGCTCGGGTTTTGTAAGGAACCAAACAGCGGCTGCTTTCCTCTAGCACATATAAACCATTGAGAGTACTAACTGCCAATCGTTTTCCCTGTTTTCAGTTCCTGCAAGACACAATAGGTAGGATAAAATATAGCTTTACAATTGAGTTTATTTGTGAGAGTACTAACTGACAAAAGATTATTTGGAAAATTAGGAATATGAAGGACTGATGACAAGTTAATGGAGGGAGTACAATTAATAGAACCTGTTCCAGCTATGGCAGATAAAGAATCGTTTGCAATACGGACTTTATCTTTACTTGAACATGGAGTGTAGTTCAAAAAATCATTGGAAGAGCCTGTCATATGGTCTGATGCTCCAAAATCTATAATCCATGGGTCATTATGAGTTTCAAGATTGGCAAGAAATGCAATACCTGATTCGACAAAATTGGACGAAGCAATTGTAGTTGAACTTGAATCAAGTCGAGACCAAAGATACCTTAGGGTTTGCATCTCTTCATTAGAAAAAACCCCAGCGTTTGTTGTTTCTCCAGACACAGGTATTTCAATTGCCTCGGACAAATTTGCTTGTGGCCTTGTAGATCCCATTCGTTTACCTCCATGACCACTAGTTGGTCGGCCATGAAGTTTCCAACAACTCTCTTTAGTGTGCCTTGGTTTACCACAATAATCACATTTTAGGTGATCCTTCTTTGATGAACCCTGGTTGCTTTGTTAGCAATCAGCCCTGCTCTATCCATGGCAATTGTGTGTATCATTGCACTTCTTCGACTTTGCTCTTGTTGGACATGAGAATAAGCTTGTCTCAAGGAAGGTAAAGGGTCCCTACCAAGTACTTGAACCCGAATTTGGTCGTATTCCATATTTAAACTAGCTAGAAAATCATAGACACGCTCCTCTATTAGCTTTTGAAATTTGGATGCATCTTCAGAACATGCAGCATGAAAATCTTGATAATAGTCTAATTCTTGCCAAAGACCACTCTATTCAGCAAAGTGCTGTGCTATAATCATCTCTCCTTGTCTAATAATACCATGCACCTTATTCGGTAGCTCGTAGATCTGAGCATCGTTGCCTACTTGGGAATAGGTTTGAGATACTGCACTCCAAATTTTTTGGGCGGTATTGAGTAATAAATATCCTCGAGAAATCTGCAGTTGCATGGAGTTGATAAGCCATGAAATCATGAGGGAATTTTCAGATTCCCATTTATCTAGCGTTGGATCAGTAGAAGCTGGTTTTGGTTTATCTCTTGTAACATAACCCTGCAAACCTCGAGCTTGGATGTACAATAAACATGACCTTGACCACGCAAGGTAATTTGTTCCATCTAGCTTCACCAGACTAATTTGCATTGAAGGATTTTCTGCTAGCGATCCAACCTTAACTCCATTATTTCCATAAGCAGCCTTAGAGTTTTCCCCTTCCGTCATCGTGAATTAGAATAGAGAAATAACTGTTTGTATCTGAAAAAGAGGGCAGCAACATAGAGCGTATGCTCTGATACCATGTTGTGAATAAGAAAAGAATGGAAGAGAGGAAAACCCTTTTTTTTCTCCTTGTAATTTACAGCCTTGTCTATATATACAAGAATTCTAAAGTAGGAAAATAACTATTGCTGTAATAATACCTATAAAATAGGCACTAATATAGAAGTCTACCGAAAATAGGAATATACACAACTAATGTAATCTTCAAGCTGTAATATTATGCAGCTAATAATATTTTACAGCTAACAACAAATATCTTCTCTCATCTTTGTAATCATTTGTGGCATAATTGATGTAAGAGTCCATCTTGTCTTGATGTAGCTATAAATGGAAAGACTATGCATCGATATCCTCTTTTTCACTTTTCTTCTTTTTAAGAATTCTTTTCTCCTCTCATAAGATTTTGTTTCCCTCTTATATTTGAAATTATTTGGAATAATTACCAGTGTCTATTGTGTCTTGATGTAGCTATATGTGGAAAACTATGCATTGATATCTTCCATTTTCATTTTCCTGCTTTTTTAAGAAGTTATAGTGGGCCCATATGCAACAATTAGTGAAATGATTTCACTTGACCTAAACTTCTTTAGTGCTGCCATTTGGTGACAAACAGTAGTTTGGCAACTTCCTTGCTGCTTTGAGAATTTAGTGTTCAGCAGCTAAACAACAATTGGAAGCAACATGCTGCCACTTGTAATGTTCTCTTAGTTATAGTCTCCTTATTGTTGATCTGAAATTATTGCCCTATCCTTATTGTTGTTTTAATGGAAGTAATCACAATCTTGTGTGTCATGTGGCTACAGTTTTGACTTCTTCAAAGGACTAGTCAGAAGGAAACTGGAATGAAGATTCCTCAGCACCTTCAACTGGAGGCAACAAGAACTGTCTTGCGGGGACATGTGCGCAACAATGAAGGATTTTTTATGAACTACACATTTGTTCTAACACTTATTAATTTAAACCAAAAGTTTTGTTTTATTTGCAAGCACATTCTTAAAATAACTTCTCATTACACAGAAATAAAGATTTTCGTTGCCTCTTTTTAGCATTAATTTTTATTTGGTTAATCAGGTCAAGTTTTGTAAAATATGACCGTTTTACAATGTTGCAAAACTTGAATCACGTGTATTTATTTGGTTCTTTAGTATGTGGATATTGAGTCAAGATTTATCAGTTAATAAATTATTTGTTGGAAATTTGGTCTCTTCTATGCCAGCTATGGAAAAAAGTACAAAATAACCATTTCTATAATTGATTTGGTGCAATGGACATATCATTGTATGTTCGTTTGTTCAAGGGATCATTTTTGAAAGATATGGTTACTTTAATTGGGGTGGCTGGATCAATCGACTCTATTATGTTCCAGTTGTCAAAAAAACATAGTTTAAGGGATAGTCATTGTTCTATTACCCTTTTATTACTATTGACTGGTTGAAACATGCAGGGTAGAGATTCTTTTTCCAAGGCTGATGATTACTCAAAGATACTATCTTGACTATGACTGGTATGTTGTATCATTTGTGGTGCTTAAGTTTTTTTTTTCCTTTCATTCGCTTTACTCCCTCTACATATTTGTATACCGTGACTATGTTTTGCGTTAGGATGGAAAAGAAAAAGACCTTTACCCCCTCTTTAGCACTTGCTTCTTCTAGCTTTGATATATATATATATATAAATTATTGGAGTTGCATTGTGGCTATGACCCATTACAAAGGCTCCATCTTTTCAGACATTGTCTCTGTCATAAATTTGGAATTTTACATATTGAGATTTAATCTTCCTCAAAAGGCTGCAAACACAGGAAAATTTCATTACATTCTTTTTATTTGTCATTTTGTTAAAGCTTTTGGGTTCTACTTCTAAGTTAAGCCCTTCCCCCCCCCCCCCCCCCCCCCCCCCCTATAATACTTCCCCTTAAACAAGGGTACTCCATGTTACTCCACCATAGATAGGAAAAACAATTTTATTATAATACGAATTAATACAGTTTAATTTCAATAGTACTTGTTAAGATGAATTTCTTTAACGAATTAGTACAATTGGACTTCCAAGACAAGGTCTTTGTGAGGAACCTTTATGAACAAATAGAACAATACGAAGATGAACACTATGACTACATGGATCCAGAACACTAGAAATATTTACAGGATGATTATGCAAGAACAAATTTGAGTAACCTTCTTAGACTAATGAATGTCATTAAAACTAAGATTGATATAATACTCTATGAATACACTGTTGATGAACAAGAAGAACAAAATGTAAACCAGGATTCTTAAGATCCTTACAGTACTAATAACTCTAATAACGATGATTCTTCTGTTTCATCTTCTTAATACAGGTATGAAGACTTCCGCGAGCACAAGGGCTAAAGGTGCTGATAAGATGGTGTCAGAGCCTAGTTGAAGGTTCTAGATGGCTAGCAGTAGTACAACTTCTACAGACGTAGAACTCGAAAGAACAGTCTTCCAAGAAATTTTTGAAGAAAAAGATTGCGGAGAAGACATAGTACTACATGAATTTCTGAACAAGGTACAACACAAAGAACTCTCTTTAGACTATAAAGAAGTCTTTGAGATGCCAACTCTTTTTCAGAAAACTCTTTCTTCGTTCAAACAAAGAAAGAATTAGGTAATTACTTGCATTAGTACACGGGAATTTGCTATAGATATAAAGTATACAAGAGGACTCACTGAGCTACCAATAATTAATATTGAGGAGCTTAAAGAGAAACTCTCACATCTTAAACCAAAAATAAGAAAGACTATTTTTTACATTAATATTGGTACTATTAAGATCATGTTGAAATCTACTTTCAAGGAAGGTCTTAATACTTCGGCAGACATAGCACTTTCAGACAGAAGGATCATTGACGGTCCAGACTGCATTTTGGAGGAGTAAAAGGTAACTTAGCTGCTGGTAAAGTTATTTTTAATTTTTCTTCAAGACTCTATCTTTGCATGATAAAAGTATAGACAAGTGTCTTCACAAATTTTAATGAGAGGGAATGCTGAATGAAGGAGATCATTCTTTTTCATTAACTTATAAAATTGGTTACAGTCTTAGTAATTCTCATCATAGCATGAATTTTAAGAGGAACGAAATAATTCTTCTTGATAAATTGTTTATTGAGGATACACATATAAAAACATTTTTGTTTAAAGTTACAAAACCCAAAGAAAATCATTGGGCTTTAGAGTACAACAAACCATTACTTAACCCTGTTGCAGGATCTAAACTTCTTAAACAGGCAGAAGAACTCAAAGAATCTATTGAAGACTCTTTGAAACCAAGTACATCTGAGTTTAGATTGGGATTTAAAAAGGCTAGAGCCTTTGATAGATCTATTTCTAGATTTCACGGATTACCACTTGAATAGGACTTGTATGAAGTGTCCAAGCGCATTGATGACTTGACACATGAGCTCAAAAATTAACTACAATGAGCAACCCCACATCTACCACAACAAAACATATGTCTCTTTGAAACGACATGATGTTGTTAGAGGAGATCCACATTATCTCTATACAGGAGGTAAAAAGATTGAAGGTTGTATAAACAATCTCAATAACATCAACATCACAGGTAACATACTGATCTTAGTTCATAAGTTTTGTATACACCTTGGTATACAAAACAATATCTTTGGTAGACTTGCTTATGAGCAAATAGTTGAAGGAGTTCCCAGGACAGGAAATACTAGTACAAATCCGGGATTGAAGACTCTACTCAAAGAGGAATCATTCTCTGTAAGAAAAACCATAGTTAATAAGATTGATAATTTGATGATTCAAATTGCAGGTCTAGAACAGAAGATATCTTCCTTAGAAGCTAAGGTTGATAATTTGGCAAGATTAGAACAAATAATCAACAGGTTGCTTACTGTTGATCTAGAGAAAATAGTACAGATCTATAATCATGTGGTCAACATAGACCAGAAGACATGATTTCAGGTAAGATCGATGAAGTACATAAAATAATGGTAAACCTTGCTGAGGACTTCAAGATTCTTGAAGGTAAGCAAAATGAATCATTACAAAGATATAATGATAATGCTTTTGCGGTAATTATCAATATTATTAAAACAAAACTAGATAAATTACAATTATAACACTAAAGGATAATTGATGAAATTAAACTTTGTAATTGTAATAAAGAAATACTTGATAAAGTAGATAATTGCTTTATTAAAACTATGACAACTTTGGATAGTTTACATGGAGGAAAGGAAGGGAAAATCCCAGTTAAGTAATTGCTTTAGTTCCTAAGAAGGAAACAAAAGCATTACCATTGATTGGGTGGTAACCCAAGAACCTTGATCCAGATCTATTACAATTCAGAAAAATATAACATGACTTATGTTAGAGCTAAACTTGAAGAGTACTTTTTTCAAAATGATCACACTGATATTACTGACGAGATTATACAAGTTATTTCACTAGAAGATAATGAAATTACAGATATGTTTAATCAAAAGACAGTCTCAGGAAATATTATGGCGCTTGTAGAAATTCCAGAAGACAAGCCCATATCCAGTAATCTGATGCCAAATACAACGTTGGCAAGTAGTAGAGACAACATCATCCTCTGGAGGACCTAAAGGATCAGACAAAACATACGGACCACAATCTACAGAAGATGCACAACCTCCCCTCTTAAAAGGAGACAAAGTCCAGATGACGATACTACATATATAAGGGTTGCAAGATCTTCATCAACATATGCAAGAACCACCAAATTTGAAATACTGATGAGTACAAACCTCAAAGTAAGTTCCCTGGAAACAATTTAAATCTAGATTTTGCCAGTAACAGGATAGAATTAATTGAAAATTGGGATAACCAATTAAGATTAATAATCTAGGAAAGTGAACAATTTAGGACTAGTATGAATAATGTCCTTACACTTGTTTTACATAAAACCACGGGTAATGTTAAACGAGTTATGCAGAACATTGATTGGTAACCTTTTAAGGATAGAAGTACTTAAGGAGAAGACTTTATGCGTCATATTACAAATGCAATCTATAATACTTTTGTAGGTATAGAAAAGGAAAAATTCAGAGAACTTGCTAGAATTAGACTTGCTAGATTACAAATCTGTGATTTATGTAAACTAGGAAGGTTTTACTGTGATTACGAAACTAACCTATTTTGGCTTGATGGCTCAGAATGGAGACAATACATAGAAATGTTTTTGCTTAAGATTCCTATTGTAGGTCCAAAAGCAATAACAATTTGGAAGGAATGGCCCAGACCCAAGAACAAGTCTTTAGCAGCAGCCTATAGACTGGTTACAGAACAGATTGAAGCCCAGTGTAACGAAAGACGCTTGGCTAAGGTCATAAAGAACATTGACCTATGTTGTAAAGAGTCCATGGGTCCAGAAATAATGTATGGTTATGAAACACCAACAGGAATCAGTAAGTGGAAAAAGAAAATACATAAAAAGTACAAATGGAAGAAGTATTCTACAAAAAAAATACAAGAAGATGAGAAAAAAAGCCACAGTACAATGGAAAGTTTTTTAGAAAAACCAGAAGAAAACCTAAAGGAAAAATGATAGAGCAAAAGAAACTTCTTTAGGAAGATAAGGAGAAGTTTTGTCCCCAAGGCAAGAAGACATGCTGATGTTGGGCTTATCAGGAGATAGGACACATTGCTAAGGACTGCCCAAAAAGAACAAAGCAGCAAAACCAGATCTTAAAAGAAGCTTGGTATTGCCATGGGCTTGAGCCCATAGAAAGTAAGTACAACACTGATGATTATGGGTCAAACTAAGACAATAAAAACTCAGAATCAAAAGAAGAATTCAAACACTATCTGCTTTATGAGTATGATAGCGAAGAAACAGATAGTGAATGAGATTCACAGAAGATTGATAGCCCAAAAGATAAAAAATGGGCTAGAAACATAAGAAGAACCATGGGACTTTGAGCCTCAAGAGCCCCAACAGATACAATCACTAACACCTCAGTCTCTTACACCAATTGAGGTAGTTCAATACTTGTTTTCTTTAAATAGAACTAATCCAAATAATATATATATTAAAGGAACATTTAATTTTAAAGGATATGACAAATACTCTCTAGACTGTTATGTAGATACAGGTGCATCTATGTGTACAACTCAGAAGTATGCTATACCAGAAGAACACTGGCAGAATGCTCCTTACAGAATCAAAGCAAACACTGCTAGTGGACATGACATCATCCTTGACAAAATTGCTTAGAAGATCAATATTTTGATTAGTGGGTACATTTTTATCATTCCTCGCATTTGGTAGGTATGTATATCTCCAGGACATGATATATTACTTGGTAATAATTTTTGTAGACTGTATGAACCTTTCACACAGTTTGATAATACTATTACCTTCCATCACAACACTAACAGAACATAAGGAATTGGTGAAGCTATTATGGTAAGAAAAGTTAAACAAGCTTACCATCAATGTAAAAATGAGAACTTCCTTCTCAACAAAAAGAAAGACAGACAGAAAACAGTAGTTCCTCCAGAACTAGAAAACATTGTACCACAGGGTATAGATGTAGAAAACCTGGACGTTATTTCAGAAGGAGGGAATACAAGACATATTGCAAACAATAACACAAAAACACACAAAACCAAGACTATTTGAAATACATAGCCTAGATAGAACAACAATTGGACTTCGTTTGTTTGGATAACCCATTAGGTCCTAATAAAAATAAAGGCCAATTACAAGCCACAATACAGTTGATTAAGCCTAGTACTACTATAAAAGTAAAACCCTTTCCTTATTCAGAACAGGAAAGAAAAGAATTTAAAACTCCAATTAAAGAGTTACTTTCTTTGCAGGTAAACATACCAAGCAAATCACCACACTTCTCACCAACGTTCATGGTTAACAAAGAAGCTGAGAAAAGGCGTGGCAAGATGAGAATGGTTGTTGGTTATAGACAACTCAACAAGAACACTATAGGTGATGGTTACTTATTACCTAACATACAGATACTTATGGATAAAATATGCGGTAAGAAGTTTTTTTCAACTTTTGACTGTAAAAGTGGTTTCTGGCAAGTAAGACTTGATAGCGCTAGTCAACTACTAACAACTGTCACATGTCCAGAAGGGCACTTTGAGTGGAAAGTGGTCCCCTTTGGATTAAAGCAAGCACCCTCTATCTTTTTGAGGCACATGGATCAATCCTTTAAAGGATTTGACAACTTTTGCTCCATATACGTGGATGACATCTTAGTATATTCAGATACAGCTGAACAACACTATGAGTTATGTTTTAAAGGTATTTAAAAGATGCTTAGATATAGGAATAATACTTTTGAAAAATAAGGCACAAGTGTTTAAGACCATAATTAATTTCTTAGGATTACAAATAGGAAATAATTATGTTAAACACCAGGAGCACATAGGAATGCATTTAGTTGATTTTCCTGGTGAAATACCAGACATTAAATCTTTGCAGAGATTTTTAGGAATCTTAAATTGGATTTCTGGCCTGGTTCCACATGTAGCTTTAATAAGAAAGCCATTACAGGATAAATTAAAGAAAGACTTCACATGGGAATGGACCCCAGAAGACAATATGTGGAGAAGATTAAAAGCTTCATCACATCACTACCAGCCTGCTACTTTCTTACTAAGGAAGACAACATGATTATTAAGATAGATGCGTCTTACGATTATTGGGCAAGGGTATTAAAGGCAAAGGACAAAGATGGTAAAGAACATATCTGTCGCTACAGTTTAGGAATACTAAAGCCAGCAGAAAGAAACTATCACAGTAATGAGGAGCTGCTTGTGCTTGTAAATACCATTTTCAAGTTTAAGATTTATCTCATACCAAAGCCTTTTCTTGCAAGAACAAACAATAAATATACATCTTATTTTATTAACACTCCTGTTAAGAGTGACTATAAGCAGGGTCATTTAGTACTATGGTAGCAGATCTTACACCACTACGACTTTGAAGTCTAGCACATTCTAGGTGATAAGAACTATCTCGCTGATACACTCATCGGAGAGTTCGCCAATTATGGAGCAGAACAATAAGACGATCTCCCATCTTCAAAAGAAGCTTGAGATCATCAGAGCAAAGGTAAAACTTGCTAACCTTAAAGCTAAATCTATCATTGAAAAGATGGTAAAACTAGAACATGAGAACTTGGTTCTTCATAAACAAAGTATTGCAGTATCTTATTTGCTGCTCAAGCGAAAGCTTGAAAAATCAAAACAGAACTTGAAAGGTGAATTTTCCATTAGAGCCACGGATCTTCTTAATCTAAGGCCTCATGGCGAAAGCTATAAGAAGTACTATGTGGTCTTTGATGGACCTAATGCAGGAGTACATGTGGATTAGGCAACAGTACGAGCAATTGTCTCTGGTAATCCATTTGCTCATAAGAAGTACAGTTCTTTTGAAGAAGCCCAATGGGCCTTCAATGAATATTTGGCAAAGCCTAAGCCAAAGACATAGGATATTGACTTTATGTCATATTTGGCAAAGCCTAAGGATCTAAGTACATGGCAATAGCCAAACCTATACAGGATGTTTGTTGCCCAGAACAATTACTAGCTTTAAACTAGTACAAACAAGCTTTACAAAACACTTATAGCCTTATCTCATTGAACGGAATGTTCAACAAAAAAATAGCTAGAACACCACCACTAGAAAAATAAGAAACCAAACAACCTTTCATAAGCTTTGACACCTTGGACCATTTGTTTAAGCTTGCGCAGGTTTCACAAAAGTAGGATTGCATGTTCACAATTGACTTTAAAGAATTGTTGCTCTTTAATTTTGAACAAGGCACCAATCTAGAAATAGTCAGAACAACCTTTCTCTGCGGACTAGTAAGAGATATCTACCTAAGTCCTAATCTAGAGGAAGTAAGATTTCTTCCCCAAGGGGTGTTTAATACGGTCAAGCATTTCAGGACCAAGGTAGTCAGAGTAGAGGACAGACCCATCTTCCTACACGTAGTCAGTTCCTTAATTTACTGGAATGAAGATGTAGACGAGAACATACCACCTTATTACTTGACTCATGTTGGCTTAACAAGTAATAAGAAAGAGCACATAGAACCAAAACAAATCAAGATAACTGAAAATCTTGATAAAAAGCTTCCTGAAATTAGGGCTAAACAATTGGTATAGGTTTTAAAACACCTAACAAAGATATATGCTAATAGTGAAATAAAGATTAATTATTATCACAAGAATATAATAATTAAATATGAAAACACTACCGTTTTATCAAAAGAAGACAATACTAAAGTCATAGATTTTGAATCAAAATTCTATGATGGAAGCCTCGAGAATTCAAAGGCAATAACACTAGAATTTTGCAAGATAGTTGGACAACACCATTACTGCAACTATTACATCGACAAGAACACCATGGAGTTAAATGGTGAAGATAAGGATTTTTCGGATCCATATGACGAGGACAATGACGACAACAAAATGAGCAGTTGAAGGCATCATTAAAGTTGTTGTACCAACCTATGTGGGCTAGGGTTGTTGGCTCAATTATTTTTCTTTGTTAGCCATTTGGTCAAAAGTCTTTTGTTTGTTTCTCCCTTCTCCATTTATATAAGGAGAGGTTTTCAGTAGTTTTAGGCATCCCGTTCTCAGAATCCTTTCTGAGTCCTATCCCATTCTCTCATCTCTCTTCTTATGTTTGGCTAAACAAGTAGTAAGGTAACCTTCCTACGAGGAAGATTGCCTCTATAAGAATGTTTATATCAATATAATAAAATTGTTTTTCTTGTCTATGCTAGAGTGACATGGAGTACCCGTCTATCTGTTGTTGTTATTTAAGGGGAAGTATTGTGAAGTATCCATAGAATATGGGATCAGAAGCAGGGTTATAGAATTGATATAATGTTCTTAAGAGAGCAGGGCTTCTGAGGAAGATGACTATCTTATTATAATACAAAATAATTACAGTTAATCTTAACAGTACTTGTTAAAAATGAATTTCTTTAACGAATTAGTACAATTGAACTTCTAAGACAAGGTTTTTATGAGAAACCTTTCTAAACAAATAGAACAATATGAAGATGAACACTATGACTACATGGATCCAGAACATTGGAAATATTTGTAGGATGATTCTACAAGGACAAACTTGAGCAACCTTCTTAGACTAATGAATGCCATTAAAACTAAGATTGATAAAATACTTAATGAATACATAGATAATAAACAAGAAAAACAAAATGTAAACCAGGATTCTTAAGATCCTTATAGTACTAACAACTTTGATATTGATGATTCTTCTGTTTCATCTTCTTAATATAAGTATGAAGACTTCTGCGAGCACAAGAGCTAAAGGTGCTGAGAATAAGTATTCAACTACCTCAACTGAAGTCATATGTTGTGGTACCATTGATTGTAATTGCTGTGGTTCTTGTGGCTCAAATTCCTATGGTTCTAATTCTTCTTCTAACCCATTTTTAATCTTTTGGGCTATAAGTCGTTTGTTAATGTCAGTCACTATCTATTTCTTCACTTTCATACTCATCAAGAATATAAAGCTCATATTCAAGTTCTGAACCTGATTCTAAGTTTGTACTATTGGAGCTGCCATATTGGTAGTCACTATCTGATTCTATGGGCTCAAGCCCATAAAGAGTCCATGCTTCTTCTAGTATTTGGATTTGTTGCTTGGTTTTTGTCTTTGGACAATCTCGAGCAATATGTCTTAATTCTTGGCAAGCCCAACATCTGCATGCTTTTTTGCCTTAGGGGCAAAACTTCTCCTTTTCTTTTTAGAGGAGTTTCTTTTGTTCTGTGGGCTTCCCTTTACCGTTTCTTTTAGATTTTTTGAAAAATCTTCCTTTGTATTTTGGTTTTCTTTTTAGTTTCTTGTACTTTTTCTTGGAGTATTTTTTCTGCTTCCAGTTGTATTTTTTGCGTATTTTCTTCTTCCATTTACTGATTCCTATAGGTATATTACATCCATACATGGTCTCTGGTCCTATGAATTCTTTGCAACAAAAATCTATATCCTTTGTGTATTTAGCCAAATGCCTTTCATTGCATTGGGCTTCTATATGTTCTGTTACTAGCCTGTATGCTGCCGCTAATGATTCATTCTTGGGCCTGGACCATTCTTTCCAAATAGTCAAAGCTTCGGTTCCTACAATAGGAATTTTGTAAAGAAAGTTCTCGATATGTTGTTTCCATTCTGTGCTGTCAAGCCAAAACAAATTAGTTTCATAGTCATAATAAAAACTGCCTAACTTACACAAATTACATATCTATAATCTAGCAAGTCTAGTTCTAACAAGTTCTTTAAGTTTTTCCTTTTCAGTGTCACCTTGTGCAAAGTAATCTAATCCTACAAATGTAGTGTAGATTGCATTTGTTATGTGACACATGAAATATTCTCTTGAAGTACTAATGTCCTTTAATGGTTGCCAATTTGTATTTTGCATTACATGTTTTACATTTCCTGTGGTTTTATGCAAAACTAATGTAATCACATTGTCTATATTTGTTCTAAGCTGTTCACTTTCAGATATAATTAATCTAATTTGGTTATCCTAGTTTTGAATTAATTCTATCCTATTGTTGGCACAATCTAAATTTAAATTTGTACCTAGAAATTTGTTCTAAGGTTTGTATTCCTCAGGAATTTCAAACTTGGTATTCCTGGCATATGTTGATGAAGACCCTGCAAATCCTATATAGGTGGTTTCATTTGGATCCTGCCTTCTTTTTCTTTTGAGAGGAGGCTATTGTTCTTTTATATACTATGGTTTATAAACCCTGTTTGGTCCTCTAGAGGATGAAGCTGTATCTGCTATTGTTAGAGCTATGTTGGGCATCAAATTGTTATTGATCGGCAAATCTTCTGGGATTTCTATCAATGCCATGATGCTTCCTGATACTATTCTTTGATTGAAAAAATCTGTAATTTCATTATCTTCTAATGAAAGAACACGAATGATTTCATTAGTAATATTTATATGGTCATAAGCAAAAAAGTATTCTTCAAGCTTACTCTTAATTTCAGCTATGATCAAGTTTTTCTGAAGTGTAATAAATCTGTGTTGAGATTTTCAGGATACCATCTTGTCAATGCTTCTGCTTCTTTATCCTTTTAAGGGATTAATGCAGTAACATTAATAGGGATTTTACCTTAAGGATTAATGCAGTAACATTAATAGGGGTTTTACCTTCTCTGCTCCCTTGTAAGCTATCAGTAGCTGTAATACTTTTAACAAAATAATCATCCATTTTGTTAAGAAGTTCTTTATTGCAATTATAAAGTTTAATTTCATCAATTATTCTTTGATGCTGCAATTGTAATTTATCAAGTTCTACTCTAAATGAATTAATAATAACAGTAGATGCATTATCAATGTATTTTTTAATAGAAGTATTCTGTTATTCTTCAAGTGTTTTAAAGTCTTTTGCAAGTTTGACTATAGTCTTATGAACTTCGTCAATCTTACCAAAACTCATGTTTTATTGTCTATACTTACAACATGGTTGTAAATCTGTACTATCTTCTCAGGATCAATAGTTAAGATCCTATTGATAATCGACTCTAATCTTGCAAGATTGTTTACCTTTTCCTCTAAAGTAGAAAGCTTCTACTCCAACTTCTCTATTTGTGTTGAAATCCTATCATATTTGTCAATTATATTCTTTCTTATGGAGAAAGATTCTTCGGTTAACAAAGTCCTTAAACCTGTATCATAATTACTTGTACTACCTATTCTTGGAACACCTTCAGCAATATGCTCATAATTGAGCTGGTTAAAAATGTCATGCTTAATTCCCAACATAACACAAATCTTATGAGCTAATATTAAAATGTTACTTGTGATATTGTTAATGTTGTTGAGATTGCTGATGCAACCCTCAATCTTTTTTCCTCCTGTATACAGGTAATGTGGATCACCTCTGATCACATCGTGTCTCTTAAGAGCAATGTACGTCTTGTTGTGATAAATGTGCGGTCTTTCGTTGTAGCTAGTTTCTGAGCTCAAGTGTCAAATCATCAATTTTTCTTGACACAACATATAAGTCCTGATCAAGTGGTAATGCATGGAATCTCGAAATAAATCTTTCCAAAGCATGTGCTTTTGTAGATCTAAATCTAAATTTTGAAGTACTAGGTTCTAAAGAATCTTCAATTGATTCCTTAAGTTCTTCTGCATGTTTTAACAACTTAGATCCTACAATAGGGTTAAGTAGTGGTTTATTGTATTCAAGTGCCCAATGGTTTTCTTTGGGTTTTATAACTTTGAACAAAGAAGTTTTAGTATTAGCATCTTCAATAAATAATTTATCAAGAAGAATAGTTTTATTCCTTTTAAAATTCATATTGTGATGCGAGTTACTAAAACTGTAACCAATCTTATAGGTTAATGAAAAATGATGATCTCCTTCATTCATCATTCCTTCTCTATAAAACTTGGCGCAAAATAGAGACATTTGTAAATGCTTTTATCATGCAAAGAGAGTGATAATCTTGGAGAAAAGTTAAAAATAACTTTACCTGTAGCAAGGTTACCTTTTATTCCTCCACATATGTAGTTTGGACCATCAATGATCCTTCTGTCAAGCAGTGCTATATCTACTGGTGTATTAAGACCTTTAAATGTTGATTTTAACATGATCTTAATTGTACCAATATTGATGTAAGAAATTGTCTTTCTAATTTCTGGTTTTAAGTGTTTTGAGTTTCTCTTTGATCTCCTCAATATTGATTATTGAAAGTTCAGTGAGTCCTTGTGTGTGCTTTATGTCAATAGCAAATTCTCGAGTACTGATACAAGTAATTACTTGATTTTTCCTTTGCTTAAAGGAAGAAATGGTTTTCTGAAGAAGGGTAGGCATTTTAAAAACCTCTTTATGATCTAAAAAGAGTTCTTTGTGTTGTACCTTATTTAGAAATTCTAGATGGAGTACTATGTCTTCTTCGAAAATTTCTTGGAAGACTGATCGTTATTGTTCTAGATCTAAAGATCTAGTACTACTGCTACTTTCCATTGGAACCTTTAACTAGGCTATAATACCATGATCTCAGACATTGAAGATAGACTTGGTTTTGTAGCAAAAGCTCAAAACAAAGACACTAAGACATTTTTTTTTTAACAAGACATGGGCTCTAAAAAGCCTACAATTTACATCAAAACCAACACAACTGTTGCAACCATGAAATTTGGTCAATAAGAGTTGCTGGTTTTTAAAGACATTCACATATTTAATTTTGCAAGAAGAAAAGATTGTAGTGGACCACAACTATGCATAATAAACAGCATTTGGAATCTTCCTACTAAAGAAAGAGGGATCTCCAAAAAGATGGGAGTAATTAATGCTTTTATTAATTATTTCCAGAGATCACAGATACCTTCAGGCAAAAAATTCTTATGCTATGTGCTATACAATGGCTCATATGTTGCAATTTATGATAATTAGGCTAAAATCAATAAAAGGATTGAAGTCTATAAATAAATGGCAAAATTTGACAAGACATTAAAGACACTCAAGTTTAAGGGCTTTTATGATTGCAAAGAGGCCCAGAAAGATCTCCAAGACTTTCTTCAACCTAATACACAATACTTTATTTCTCCTAAAGTAAAGAAAAGACTTTTTGATCCATCTGCAAGTTCATCACTTGTTAAATCTGGAACATCATATGCTACTACACTTACAAAACATATAGTTTTAGCAGACAACATTAAAGCTGAGACAGTAATGATTGAACACAATGTTCTTGTCATTGCCAATTAGTATATTCCTTCAGATCCTGCGGGATTTGGGTAAACAAGTTTCCTTTTGGGAAGAAGTTTAAAAATGTTGAAATAAGGCCATTACAATTTTACTAACATGGGCTTTTGACAGACTTATGGATCCATGATCCATCCAACATTATAGACATGCCAGAAATTCTTGAGTTGCCTTTACTTGAAGCAGCAGCTCATAATGATATACATGTCAAGATAACAGAAGTTCCCTCATAAGACATTGTAGGACAAATGGAACCATGTTATTCTATGGCATTCATTCACACACTTGGGCATCCACGGTATAAAAACACTCCTTCAAAACACCTTCATCCAGAAACCTCTTAGACATTGCCCTAGGAATTATGGCCCAAGGCCTTAACCCATTGGAGGTTAGGATAATAACTTACAACTTTTTCTTCAACATTAATGGTCCCGAAACCAATATTTATGACTTATATGACGGGACACATTATGAAAAAGTATACATCACAAAAGGACTGTTAGAATCGGGCTTTATCAGTTTCTGCATAAAAGGAAGTAATGAATTCCATACAATTGTCAAAGGATATGAAACATTATGTAAAAAGGAGCATTAGATTAAAGACAATGATTTTGACACCCACTCTTCAACTGACAGCGGAAGACAAATGGTGAACCCTTCCACCATCCCTGAAGACTTCAAAGTGAAGAAAGAAGACAAATAGCAGACCCCTCCACTATCCTAAAAAGACATAAAGGTGGGCTAACCCATGTGAAGACATGAAAATAAGACTTGTACTGATGCTTATCTTGGTAAGCATATTTTATTTTACTTTTCTTATTTTACCCCTCCATTAGAGGGTATTGTTTGTAATTTGCTTTAAATCCTTCGCCTATATAAGGAGGATTGTTCTCTTCATTTTAATATATAGAAGCCTCTGATAGCCCTCTTCTTACAAGAGTAGAGCAAACTTATAATAAAAATACATCTCTTGCCCAATTTGGGAATTAGAGAAAAATCACTTTCTTATGAGTCCGGCATAAAATATTGTAAAATAGCAAGCTTGTAGTAATGTACTGTTCCTAAGTTCTCTTTGGGATTCATTGATAGAGAAAACATAAATAAAAGAAAGTATTCTTCATTCCAGGTACTCTATTCTGATCTTCTATGTGTATGACTTTATTTATGATATGATTGATTTGTATGAAAAATTTAAATAGTTATAATCATCATTTTAATTCTTTCAGACTATATCTTTAAGAAATTAAAAACTATTAGTAATCCTTAGTATTATGCTTAGGAGGAAAAAATGGCTATGGAAGGCTTAAAAAAGCATTTAAGTTGTAAAGGATTATGAAAGGGTAGAGTTTCTGGGAATCTCACTAGTTTATTCTTAAATATATAGGTTTAAGTTTTAGAATGTTGGTTTAATTATTTAAATTTTTAATCTTTCATTATAGGTGATGCATATAGAGAGATTTTTATAGATTAACTGGAAATGAAGAATACTTTGAATTGTTTATCTGAGTATCTATTGTATGAATCTCATATTTCATTTTGATATTTCTTTTGTTTTAAACAGTAATTGTTTATGACTATTATAGGAAAAGTCTTAGAAAATTTTTGCCTTTTAGACTTATAAAGCAGACAAAGTTTAGAAGAATTTAGACAACAAACACTACACTATATAGACGTAGAAGACAACAATCACATAGAAAACCATGATAAAAAATGTGACTGTAATGAAGTTACTAGACAAATTTTTTTATTCCAATCTCTTGCAGACTCATTAAATACTTCCAAACATTCCATATACTCAACCCCAAGAAAAGACATCTAGTTCGGAACCTTCTGTTACTGAGACTTTTGGATCTGACTCAAGACTTTTCATGAATGCTAAACAAACAATTTATACTTTCAAATAACTCAATTAGAAATAAGACTTCATTATTTACAAGTGCAATATATAAGACTTATTAGAAGAAGTACTTATTCAAATAGACTTAGGAAACATTAACTTCTTAATACACTCAAAAAAGACATTTTCAAGACTGTCAAATCATTTGTACCGTTTGATGAGTAGACAAGCCTTAGACAATATAAACATACAAATAATAGAAGAAAATTTTAATCTTCAAGAATTTGAACAGACTTATTTAAGACTCATTATAAGATGAGATACTTTATATTTTTCAAGCATTAAAGACACTAGACTAAATCATAGTATTACAATAACCAAATGGAACATTAATAGGACTAGAAGACGTATCAAATACTTAGAAGGCTGTAGAGTTATAATCTCACTCTAACCAGACATCTGGCCATTAATTTTCTTTAGATATATTTCATATCTTTAGACACCTGGACATATGACATTAGTATACTTTCCAAAATTAAAATTTTGACAAAGTATCCTCCAACCCTCATTGGTATCAGAGTAAGAAAACTAGACCAATCTGAGTATAGGACTTTTGACTATTTAGACTTAGCAATAAATAGTACATAAAAGACAATAGTATTTATAGGTAAAGTAAGACATACATGTTTTTATAGACATATTAGAGAATTTACACATTGTATACACTATGCAAATTCACATTTAAATACAATCACAGACTTAGTAATTTCCTTAGGAAATTCCTTAAGCCAACACCAAGAGAGACTTAATAAGACTCTTGAGACATTTATTCATTTACATAGCCAGACAAAAGATAATATTTTGTAACTTAAAAACTAGATTAATTATCTAAAAAATACACAAGACATTTTTAAGAAAAGACTTGACATAATAAAAATAGACAACCTACCAAGCAAAAAAGATATTAATACATTATCTCAATTAATTTTGGATAATAAGCCAAAAGAAATTGAGTATCAAACAAAACAGCTTATTAGTAAACTAGATTAACAACTTGATCAAAATCAAACATTAATTGAAAAAGAAATCACATTAATAAAAGACATGGTTAAAGACTTGAAAAAGACCATGTTAGAGTATTAATGGACTATTATAAAAATACATATTTTGAAGAGGCAATAGGATATAACCAAATATACAATAACTCTTCCTCACAATTTAACACAGGCTATATACAAAACTCTAAGGTCCAAGCCTTATTAGACAGAATCATTATAGTCGAAAACAATACCATAATTGCTTTGTTAGCCCATATCCACCAAAAACTTGACAAGATCGAATAAAGACAAATCCAATTAGACTCCAAAATTTCTGGAACTCCTTTAAACATCAAAATAGAATTAGACATTATTTTTTCTAGACTTAGTAATCTTAAGATTGAAATATCAAACAAAGGAAAGAAAATTGTCTAAGACAAAAAGGCCACAAATAAATTTCAATTTGTAGGAAAACTTAAGAAATATGAGTAACCAAACCTAGACTTAGATAGAGACTAGGCCCTTCACAGGAAGGTCTAGAACTGTTAGAGAATAAGATTTTGAATATAGGACATCATGGTTATTTCATAGACAAAATTCTACACAAACATTAGAACAGACAATAGACTTAGAAAATGCTACAAGTATATTTTTTGATAGACAATTAAGGACATTAAATCCTAGAACAATATATCAATAAGGATTTATAGACACCTTTACAAAAAGAACATCACTTATAACTTTAAGACAAAACGTTATGATTGCATGCCCTGATGGACAAGAAGTTATTATTCCTTTAGTATCACAAGAAGGAAGTAATCAACTCAAGACACAGACGTCTTAATTATATCCACCTAGGACTAGTAGTTATTGGTATAAGAACTCTAGCCAGTGCAGGAATAGGAACAAAAGTATTAATAGTACTTTATGACACTAGACATTCAGACTTTGACAAAGCCATTATAGGAATAATGAAAGCAGATATGAATAACAATGGTAATATAAATTATATTGCCCCAAACTTCAATATGACAATAAACGATTTTAAGAAATATATTAAAATCAAAATATTAACAAAAGGATATCAAGACTTTATGGGAGACAATATTCTTTTAGAAATACAATTTATAAGAAAAGCCATGCATAATATAGCCACATCCTATAAATTAGACTTAAAAGGATTTGTTGACATTATATCTACAACAGGAACTAGAATGATTTCACCTAGACAAATAAATTCTAAAACATTAGCAAGCTTAGAATGGAATCTAGGACATCTAAGACCAATTAATGAAACAGTAACACCTATTAATGCTGAATATTATTAGCATACAGACAAATTGTACAGTGTTAGATTTACAGATTATGAAAAAGGCAAATCAATCATAGAAGAAGATACAGATGATGAATCTACTTCAAACATGATGATTAGGACATCAAACATTAATGAAGACTCACTAATATTAGTTAAAGGACAAATATGGGGTGAATCTGCATTAATAAAAAATACATATACAAAAATGTATTTATCTAGGATTTCAGACTTTGACCCATAAAATGTTGAATTTTGGTTAGACAAAGACTATAATATTAGAAAAGTAGAATATGTAGACACTAATGACAATTCAGACTATATTGATGAATTCCAAAAATCTTTTAATAAGATTGAAGAATTAATTCAATATAAACAAAATATAGATATAGACATTGATTCATTAAGTATTGAGACAGATAATACAAATAAAATATTGATGAATCCTGCTGAAGTTAGTACACAATCCAGCCCTCAACCAACAACTCAAACAACTAGGAATCCTATTTTCAGAACTACACCTACACAATACAGTACAGGAGAATCATATATAGCAACTTATGATGCAGACATTCCTCCTAAGAGAATAGCATAACTTCAACCTGACACCATACCTGTTAGGAGACACAATACAGGACAAAGATTAGTCCTTGAAAAAGACTATTATTTTGGTAACCAGATATTACTTTGCCAAAATAGATCCATAAGAATGAGACACATAAATAGAACAATGGTCATCATTAGTTCTAAGACATTACATACAATATGATTATAATATAACTACTGGAGAAGATATGATCAACAAAGGAGAGACATTTTTAGGAGAAAGCGTAAGAGGAGCTTAGGAAACATACAAAAGAGAAAATCCCCAAGAACTTTAAACATAATTTCCTTCAGACCAAACATATTAAATTTTATAGGACTCATCCATAGGATGATAATTGGACAAGAAACAATAACAGGTTCTGAAATCAAACAAGAACAAGCACTCAATGACTTAGAACAACTACAACTTAATTCTTGGGAATATATAAAAGAATTTTCCTATGATTATTTACACATAGCATCCATTTCAGGAAACTAATTTTCACAAGAATTAGGAAACAGACTTTTCTCTAAAATTCCAAGAGAATTAGGACTTGAAATACAAAATAAGTGGAAGGAAAAACTTAGAACAATTTCTCCAGACATAGTTATAAGATGAGATAATATAGGACACATAATACATCATATAATGTAGGTATTAAAAGACAAATGTATAGCAATAGTGGTATAAAAACAGCTTAAAACACAAAATATTGGGTATTGTAAAAAAATACATACACGTTAAGCTTATGAGTCTAGATACCCCAAGATTAAAAAACAACATAAACAAAAGACACGTAGATCTCCTAAAATAATTAAGAAAAAATCCTATAAAATTAGGAAATCTGACGAAAAGAAACCTTATCTTAAAAAAGACAAACATGTTAGAAGACAAAAAATAGATAAGACTTACCAAACAAGCTTACTTGTTTTGCTTGCAACAAAGAAGGACATTTTGCAAAAGAATGCCCTTATGAACATAATCTTTATACAAGGAGTGCAGATATTATAAAATAAACAAACATGAATTTAATACATGTTGATGAAGACATATCAGACACATCTTTTATTTACTCAATAATATCTGAAGATATATATGAGGAAGTAGAAAAAAATTCCTAAAGACTATTCTTTATAAATCAATTTGTAAAAGATATAGACAGAGTACAAGACATTGACACAGAAACATTAACTTCTAAAGACGAAGAAGAAAATATAAATTTTATGTTTTCATATCTTAAACATTCTGAGACAATAGAATGTTTACATGATTGGCACTATATACAGGATCATACATAAATCCATGCTTTAAGTGCAGACATTTTCCACATATAACTATTGGGGCTAGATGTATAAAATGCATGTTAGAAATATGCAAATTATGTCTAGAACAACATTATTAGACTACATTTCCTAAACATGAACCTACTTATACACATCCAATAGGCACAAGTAATCAAAGACTTTATACCCTAGAGAATAGAGTAGCAATACTTGAAGATTCTTATGACATCCTTTCAGAAGAAATTAAAAAACTTAAGAAAGGAAAACAACAAGAAAAACCAGACAATCCACCTAGTACAGGAATATGTATATTTGAACCAGGTGAATCATCAGACTTTCAATTTCATACATTAATGGCTTTAGAAACATTAAGTTCACAGCCTGACCATAAAATACCAACTATATGCAATAAGACACCTATAACTGAACTCAAAGTTTCTGTCATATTAAACATTAAGGGAAAAAAATGGTTTTATTAGCCCTTATAGACACAGGAGCCTTCGAAAATACTATAGACTTAAAAATTATAGAATTTTTAGACAAAAATTCTATAAGACATCATCCATAAGGAAGAAAAAGTACACAGTATGATGGGACAACTTTCTGCATACATAGATACATCACTAATACACATCTAAAAATTATTGATAACTGTAACCAGTATGGATAAACTTGTAAAGTCAGCTATTTTTGGTTAGACAATTTAAATCACCAATACATTAAGATAATAATAGGATTATCATCCTTATTTGCAGACATAGGTGACATTTTTGCAACCAATGACTATGTTTTCTTTGTTGGAAAATCTATACTTAGCCCTGTAATATCAGAGTATATGCTTACACAGCGTGGTGAGAATTATAGGGTACCACTTCCACTGCTAACTTTTACAAATAACTTAATAGACAAAATGAAAAATTGTACTTGCAAAATCAAAGGTTAATGTAAAAAAGACAATTTAAACTGCTTTTTGATAGGAGAAGAGACAGACCCTGAAGAAATTATCCTTGATTATGAAGAATTTAGGGATACAGATGTAATAGATTTAATAGACTTATCTAAGGCCAGAAAAGCTTTAGAACAACATATTGAGCTTGATGACATAATTAGTAGACTTGAAAAATTAGGGACTATAGGAGAAAATCCTATTAGACATTGGGACAAAAACAAAATAACATGTAAGTTAGATGCATAATACATTTTCTAGTCCTATCAATGTTCCACTTGGCTATTATAATACTATGATTTAGTCCAGTGTCTTTAATGCCTGAAAAATATAAAGTATTTCATCTTACAATGAGTCTTAAATAAGTTTGTTCAAATTCTTGAAGATTAAAATTTTCTTCTAATATTTGTATATTTATATTGTCTAAGGCCTGTCTACTCATCAAACGGTACAAATGATTTGACAGTCTTGAAAATGTTTTATTTTTTATATTGTGTTTTTAATGTCTTTTTTTAGTGTATTAAGAAGTTATTTCCTAAGTCTGTCTGAATAAGTACTTCTTCTAATAAGTCTTATATATTACTCTTGTAAATAATGAAGTCTTATTTCTAATTGAGCTATTTGATAGTATAAATTGCCCGCTTAGCATTCATGAAGAGTCTGAGTCAGATCCAAGAGTCTTAGTAACAGAAGATTCTGAAACAGATGTTTGTTCTTGGGGTTGAGTATATGGAATGTTTAGGAATTGTCTTATTAAAGTATTTAATGATTCTACAAGAGATTGGAATAAAAAAATTCGTGTAGTAACTTCGTTATAGTCACAATCTTGATTGTGGTTTTCTATGTGATTGTTGTCTTCTACGTCTATATAATGTAGTGTTTGTTGTCTAAAATCTTCTAAACTTTGTCTAATTTGTAAGTCTAAAAGGCAAAAATTTTCTAAGACTTTTTCTATAGTAGTCATAAATAATTACTGTTTAAATCAAAAGAAATATCAGAATGAAATATGAGATTCATCCAATAGATACTCAAATAAACAATTCAAAGTATTCTTCATTTCCAGTTAATCTATAAAAATCTCTCTATATGCATTACCCTAAATTATAAATATAATGAAAGATTAAAAATTTAAATAATTAAACCAACATTCTAAAACTTAAACCTATATATTTAAGAACAAACTAGTGAGTTTCCCAGAAACTCTACCCTTTCATAATCCTTTACAACTGAAGTAACTTTTTAAGCATTCCATGGCCATTTTTTCCTCCTAAGCATAATACTAAGGATTACTACTAGTTTTTAATTTCTTAAAAATATAGTCTGAAAGAATTAAAATGATGATTATAACTATTTAAATTTTTCATACAAATCAATCATATCATAAGTAAAGTCATACACATAGAAGATCAGAATATAGTACTTGGAACGAAGAATACTTTCTTTTATTTATATTTTCTCTATGGATGAATCCCAAAGAGAACTTAGGAACAATATATTACTACAAGCTTGCTATTTTACAATATTTTATGTCAGACTCATAAGAAAGTGATTTTTCTCTAGATCCCAAATTGGGCAAGAGATGTATTTTTATTATAAGTTTGCTATGCTCTTGTAAGAAGAGGGCTATTAGAGGCTTATATATATTAAAACGAAGAGAAGAGTCCTCCTTATATAGGCGAAGGATTTAAAGCAAATTACACATAATACCCTCTAATGGAGGGTAAAATAAGAAAAGTAAAATAAAAGATGCTTATCAAGATAAGCATCAGTATAAATCTTATTTTCATGTCTTCATATGGGTTGGCCCACCTTTATGTCTTTTTAGGACAGTGGAGGGGTCCAATATTTGTCTTCTTTGTTCACTTTGAAATCTTCGGGGATGGTGGAGGGGTTCACCATTTGTCTTCCGCAGTCAGTTGAAGAGTGGGTGTTAGAATCATTGTCTTTAGTCTTATGCTCCTTTTTACATAATGTTTCATATACTTTGACAATTGTATGAAATTCATTGCTTCCTTTTATGCAGAAACTGATAGAGCCCGATTCTAACAATCCTTTGGTGATGTATACTTTTTCATAATGTGTTCCCGTCACATAAGTCATAAATATTGGTTTCGGGACCAGTAATGTTGAAGAAAAAGTTGTAAGTTGCTGTCCTAGCCTTCTAATGGGTTAAGGCCTTGGGCCATAAGTCCTAGGGCAGTGTCCAAGAGGTTTCTGGATGAAGGTGTTTTGAAGGAGTGTTTTATACCGTGTATGCCCAAGTGTGTGAATGAATGCCATAGAATAACATGGTTCTGTTTGTCCTACAATGTCTTTTGAGGGAACTGCTGTTATCTTGACATGTGTAGCATAATGAGCTATTGCTTCAAGTAAAGGCAACTCAAGAATTTCTGGCATATCTGTAATGTTGGATGGATCATGGATCCATAAGTCTGTCAAAAGCCTATGTTGGTAAAATTGTAATGGACTTATTTTATCATTTTTAAACTTCTTGCCAAAAGGAAACTTGTCTGCCCAAATCCTACAGGATCTGAACGAATATACTAATTGACATTGACAAGAACTTGTCTTCCTATATAAGTGGTGTTCATTTCTGCAAGGAAATATGTTATCAAAATGATAAATATATCCATAGAATATGCCATCATCGATTGCATTACAGTCAACAAACTGATCATTATGACATAAGTCTAAGAATTCCTGTAGAATGACAAATTTTGTCCAAAATGTGTGTCTTCAATCCATGTGTTTAGAGAGTAAGGAGCATTGTGTTAAATCATTATTGTCTCAGCTTTAATATAGTCTGCTGAAACTGTATGTTTTGTAAGTGTAGTAGCATATGATGTTCTAGATTTAACAAGTGATGAACTTGCAGATGGATCAAAAAGTCTTTTTTTTACTTCAGGAGAAATAAAGTATTGTGTATTAGGCTGAGAAAAGTCTTGGAGATCTTTCTGGGCCTCTTTGTAGTCATAAAAGCCTTTAAACTTGGGTGTCTTTAATGTCTTATCAAATTTTGCCATTTGTTTATGGACTTCAATCCTTTCATTGATTTTAGCCCAGTTATCATAAATTCCAGCATATGGGCCATTGTATAGCACATAGCATAAGAATTTTTTTCTTGAAGGTATCTGTGATCTTTGGAAATAATTAATAAGAGCATTAATTACTTCTATCTTTTTGGAGATCCCTCTTTCTTCAGTAGGAAGATTCTAAATATTGCCTATTATGCATAGTTGTGGTCCACTACAATCTTTTCTTCCTGCAAAATTAAATATGTGAGTGTCTTTAAAAATCGGCAACTCTTGTTGGCCAAATTTCATGGTTACAATAGTTGCGTTGGTCTTGATGTAAATTGTAGGCTTTTTATAGCCCATGTCTTGACCAAAAGGAAATGTCTTAGTGTCTTTGTTTTGAGCTTTTGCTACAAAACCAAGTCTATCTTCAACGTCTGAGAACATGGTATCAGAGCTTAGTTAGAGGTTCTAATGGCCAGTAGCAGTAGTACCAGATTTTCAGATTTAGAACAATAATGATCAGTCTTTTAAGAAAATTTCGAAGAAAAAGATTTCGAAGAAGACATAGTACTCCATCCAGAATTTCTAAATAATGTACAACACAAAGAACTCTCTTTAGATCATAATGAGGTTTTTGAAATGCCTACCTTTTTCAGAAAACCATTTCTTCCTTTAACCAAAGGAAAAATCAGGTAATTACTTGTATTAGTACTCAAGAATTTGCTATTGACATAAAGCACACACGAGGACTCACTATTGAGGAGATCAAAGAGAAACTTAAACACTTAAAACCAGAAATTAGAAAGAAAATTTCTTACATCAATATCGGTACAATTAAGATCATATTAAAATCAACATTTAAAGGTCTTAATACACCAGTAGATATAGCACTGCTTGACAGAAGGATCATTGAAGGTTCGGACTGCATGTTTAGAGTAATAAAAGGTAACCTTGCTGCAGGTAAAGTTATTTTTAACTTTTCTCCAAGATTATCACTCTCTTTGCATGATAAAAGCATTTACAAATGTCTCTGTTTTGACACAAGTTTTACAGAGAAGGAATGATGAATGAAAGAGATAATCCTTTTTCATTAACCTATAAAATTGGTTACAGTCTTAGTAACTTGCATCACAATATGAATTTTAAGAGGAATGAAACTATTCTTCTTGATAAATTATTTATTGAAGATGCTAATACTAAAACTTCTTTGTTCAAAGTTACAAAACCCAAAGAAAACCATTGGGCACTTGAATACAATAAACCATTGCTTA
This sequence comes from Mallotus nudiflorus, assembly GCA_947683625.1. Lineage (NCBI taxonomy): Eukaryota > Viridiplantae > Streptophyta > Magnoliopsida > Malpighiales > Euphorbiaceae > Mallotus > Mallotus nudiflorus. Next base: position 4,185,203 of record CANTUR010000049.1, on the reverse strand, counting down.
ACCTTATTGTATGATCTAAGCTATTAAAACAGGTAGAAGAACTTAAGGAATCAATTGAAGATTCTTTAGAACCTGGTACTTCAAAATTTAGATTTGGATCTACAAAAGCACACACTTTGGAAAGATCTATTTCGAGATTCCATGCATTACCACTTGATTAGGACTTATATGCTGTGTCAAGAAGAATTGATGATTTGACATATGAGCTTAAAAACTAGCTATAACGAAAGATCGCACATTTATCACAACAAGACGTACATTGCTCTTAAGAGACACGATGTGATTAGAGGTGATCCACATTACTTGTATGCAGGAGGAAAAAAGATTGAGGGTTGCATCAACAATCTTAACAACATTAACAATATCTTAGGTAACATTTTAATCTTAGTTTATAAGATTTGTGTTGTGTTGGGAATTAAGCATGACATTTTTAACCAACTCAATTATGAGCATATTGCTGAAGGTGTTCCAAAAACAGGTAGTATAATTAATTATGATATAGGTTTAAGGAATTTGTTAACCAAAGAATCTTTCGCCATAAGAAAGAATATAGTTGACAAATATGACAGGATTTCAACATAAGTAGGAAAGTTGGAGTAGAAGCTTTCTACTTTAGAGGAAAAGGTAGACAATCTTGCAAGATTGGAGCCAATTATCAATAGGATCTTGACTATTGATCCTGAGAAGATAGTACAGATTTACAACCATGTTGTAAGTATAGACAATAAAACATGAGTTCTGGTAAGATTAAAGAAGTTCATAAGACTATAGTCAAACTTGTAGAAGACTTTAAAACACTTGAAGAAAAACAAAATGCTTCTATTAAAAAAAATACATTGATAATGCATCTACTGTTATTATTAATGCATTTAGAGTAGAACTTGATAAATTACAATTGCAACATCAAAGAATAATTGATGAAATTAAACTTCGTAATTGCAATAAAGACCTACTTAACAAAATGGATTATTATTTTGTTAAAAGTATTATAGCTATTGATAGCTTATAAGGGAGTAGAGAAGGTAAAGCCCTTATTAATGTTACTGCTTTAGTCCTTAAGAAGGATAAAGAAGTAGAAGCATTGACAGGATGGTATTTTGAAAATCTCAACATAAATTTATTACAATTCAGAAAAACTTGATCATGGCTGAAATTAGGAGTAAGCTTGAAGAATACTTTTTTGCTCATGACCATACAGATATTACTGATGAAATGATTTGTGTTCTTTAATTAGAGGATAATGAAATTACAGATCTTTTCAGTCAAAGAATAGTATCAGGAAGTATCATGGCATTGATAGAAATCCCAGAAGATTTGCCTATCAATAACAATTTGATGCCCAACACAGCTCTAGCAATAGCAGATACAAACTTCCTGGCATAGAACCCAGTAGATGATGACCAAGAATGGAAGTTGGAGTTTCCTAACAAACACCTGGGGGCAATAGAGGTACAAGGTTGGGAAATGTACTTTGATGGAGCCGTCAACAATAAAGGGGCCGAAATAGGTTTGATTTTGGTCACGCCAAAGGAAGAGATGATCTCGGTGGCAAAAATACTAAAGTTTGAGGTAACCAATAACTAAGCAGAATACGAGGCCTGCATTTTTAGTCTAGAGGCATTACGCAGTGCAGGAGCAGAGAATATTACTGTGTACGAGGCCTCCATGTTAGTTATAAAACAAACTACTAAAGAGTGGGAGATAGAAGAGGACAGATTGCATCCATACTGGGAATATCTGGCTACTATCTTATGCTCATTTACTCAGTGTAAGTTTGTTCACTTGTCGAGAGAAGGAAACGAGATAGCTGATGCCTTAGCCACACTGGCCGTTATATGGGAAAATGGAAAACAGCCAAAGGCCAGGCCCTTAATTTTGATAAAATCTCGAAGCCCTTATTATAAGGAGGTAAGGGTGACACTAGTCGACACTGATGAGAAGTCTTGGTCTTATGACTTACAAAGATATATAGAGATTGGCCAATTTTCGAATGGCACTGATAGGAAAGAGAGGATATCCTTGCAAATGTTATCTCGACAGTTCATAAGTCACAATGGGGTGTTGTACAAAAGAATGTTGACCGGGGTACACCTCAGATGTGTTGATAAGGATGAATCTTGAAAGCTTATGGAAGCGATTCACGAAGGAGTATGTAGGCCACACTTGAATGGGACAATCTTGGTCAAGAAAATAGCTCATCAGGGTTACTTTTGGTTTACTATGGAAGCATATTGTGTTAGATTTGTGAAGAAATGTCACAACTGCCAAACTTATGGTGATGTTAGCCACTTACCATCTATGGAACTTCATGAAATGACTTCTCCTTGGTCGTTTGCTGTATGGGGGATTGACATCATAGGAGAGGTAAGGCCAAAAGCATCTAATGGTCATCGATATATTATTGTGGTTATCGATTACTTCTCCAAGTGCGTTGAGGTTGAATCTTATGCTATAGTGGCTTTAAAACAAATGTTGAGGTTCATTGAGAAGAACATAATATGCATATATAGTTCATCGCACCACATTGTTACAGATAATGGGGTTCAATTTCGAGTAGAAATGGCTACGCTGCTGAAAGACTACAAGATTGAGCACCACTGATCATCTTCGTATAGGCTACAGGAAAATAGGGCGGTGGAAGCAGTAAATAAGAATGTAAAAAAGATCTTGGCTAAAATGTTAGACAACTACCAATCAATACTTGTAACTCTCTTGTTCTCTTGTTTCTAATAAATTCATCTCTTTTCGTCTGTTGTAAGTAAACCCATTCTTTGTAATGATCATCAGTAGTTTGATCTCCATTGTAGTCTAAGTTTCTCTCGATAGTTCTTCGAGGCCATGTTGCCACTAAGTGGTCCAAGAAGTTTTGAGAAAGGGGTCCTGGTTCGAACTCATGAACTAATTCTACGATCAGTTGTTTGTGACCGTAGTGATGATAAAGGCGGGCTGGATTTTAAAAGGTGGCAAAATGAAGACCGATGATTGGAACATAATGTGTATAGGACCGAATAGTCACATGTTGCAATCTCCACCAAGGGCACATCCAGTGGATCAGAGTGTTAGGAAATGTTGATAGCCAGTTGTGAACATCTACCAAGACGTGGTGTAGCTTCCTTGTTCGGTAATTTTTGGCCTTATAATGCCTAATGTCTTGAGGGGGTTCAAGCATACTTAATTTTTCATAGAGTCACATTTGCAAATTGACAAATGATTAGGTGTAAATGATGGGACAGTTGAAAGTCAGGAATTGACACCGGAGAGCTTACCTCCAACAAAAAGGGGCTTTCGGAGAATCCTCATGTTTCTGTAAATTTGTTTAGTCTAATAATAGTTTTTGCTAAAATGAGAGAGAAGAGATTAAACCCTGATTCCACTTGATCAAGAATGGAAGGGACCTTCGAATCACAGTGTCTGGAGTAAGAAACCAATAAAAATTATGCATACAAATAGAGAGCTATCATGTAGGGCCAATAAGTTTCTTCTTGTCCACACGTATAGTGATCTCAAGGAAGGATTCTAATATGATTTCTGAATCGAGAATGCAGTGAGAAGAGGACCGTAATGGAAGGTTGAACATACACGCCATCTGGTATTGAATGAAGTAAGGGTTTTGGGTTCTTAAGGTCAGGAACTACAAGTCAGCAAGTGGAATTTGTGTGGTGACTGAGAATTGCTTCCAATTCCTCTAGCAGGAGACATATTTTCACTGTGTTGAATTGAAAAAAATGCTTTTAGGGATCCTAAAATTGAGCCATGGTATGAAAGAAGGGAAAATTGATCCTCCTAGCATGTAGTGATTTAAAGACTGGAAAGTGAAACGACTATAACCTAGCCTAAGACCTATTATCTAAACTTTTCAAGATCGGTTATAGCAGTTTAAGACTCCATTCATTCATGGTTCAAGCTTTCAGGGGTGTCTAAAGAGAGAAATTGGAGGTAAAGGACGAAGGTGTTTTAACAGCAAGGTTGGGCAAGGGTTTTGAGCTTTTAAAGGGGCAGAATTGCTTGATGATGAGGCGATCGCCTCATCAAAGAGGCATCGCCTCAGCAACAAGAGGCGATCGCCTTTTCATCAGAAAGTTATGAGGCAATTGCCTCTTCAGCAGTATCAGTTGTTAAGCTTAATTAAATTGTACAATCTCAGTAAGTGTAAATCAGAGTGTAGCGGGGCGGACTCGCACACATGTAATAATTGAAATAAATTTGCATGTAAAAGAATAAATTTAATTGAGATAAAAGTTGAATTTTGTAAACAATTCATCCAAAAAAGAATGGAAAAGTGTATGTGTTCATTGTCCAAGCTTATCAGTTAAAAGGTGGAAACAATAACTCATAGGCCTTGGTACTTCAAGCGTTTGATCTAGCACCCTCAAGGTCATCCCCTCCTCCAGTGCCACTGCCACTCCCATCCTCATCGATCTGGAACACATCAATCTAGCACTCAAGAGTGGCGATCCTCACCCTGTTAGCCTCATCACGGTCTTGCTCAAACAAATCATAGGTTAGTGAATCATGCAAGCGTGCATACATGTAGGGAATAGAAAGATTCTTACCATCCACTGTTGGGTGACCTTTAGCATATAGTATCTCTGAGCTTCTATCATGTGATACATGTATAGGCCTTGCTCTAGAGAAATCTGCATTGCTAAATGAATGTTAGAACTAACAGCTGGGTTGAGAATGATAGTGAAAGTAGGCTAGGATTGAACTTGCATGAGTGTCACCACTAGGGGTGCATGCAAGTGTCAAATCCTCATCTAGTGTTAAAAACTGATGAGACAACTCTCTAGGAGGGACCCAACATCGAGCTAAGGGGTCAGGGACATGAATGAAGTTGCCAAGAGCAAACTAAGAACTGGGGGCAGTAGGTGGCCAAGCCTACTCGGCAGCTACCGAAGTCTCCTCCCTGCTTGGATCCAAACAACGCCTTAGGGGCTCTCTCTCTCGCACTCGAGATCTACCCTGAGGCATAGGCCTAGCGGGTATAGCCTAAAGGCAAGAAAAGGAAAACATGTAAGAACACAACTAGTTCTTAAAGTAGGAAAAAGGCGACAGGGAAGGGGACCACTAATAGAATGTGAGCTTGAATGAACTCCATATATCGACTCTTCACATGGACTGTGTGATCCACAGCTGGTAAGCCTGCGACAGCCTAAGTGAGGTCCTCACCTCCAGCTCGTGTGCCAAAAGCATGCTATCAGGAGGAGACTTGGGAACCCATCTCGTTCTAGCGCCTCCCCTCCAATTTATAACTCACTCATCAAGATACCAAACCCAATATCCAAGGCCATAAAGGAGTACCCTCTTTCAGGCTAGGGGCCTGGAATGAGTCATTTTGATATTCTAGCTATCCTTAGGCCCCCACAAGTCATTATGGATTTGTGAAGGGTGGAAACATCAACAGGTAAGTAGATTAAATTTGCATAAATTGCTAATGGAAGAGGTTGTGTTTTGTAGGTACTGCATCCTGCATCAGGGAGTTCAAGTGCTACCAATGGATATGCACCTGGGCGAGATGCCTCTTCAGGACACGGTTGGCACCCCATCTGTTAATAGCTGGAAAGTGATCCCCCACTCCCTGCACACCTACGAGCAGCTCCAAAGCCCAGACCTATTACGAAAGTTGATTAGCTAGTGTAAATAAGTGGAGACTATAACAAGTCAAGAGAGGGGAGGGTCATGACTTACCAAGATGGGGTGCCAAAAGCTATAAAATCTTTTGGCCCCTCGGACCACCTCATCCATGCTTCGATATAGATATGCGAGAGCACAACTACCCTAGTCAAATGTGGATATGTGATCAATATCTTAAAGAGTTGGTAGGAACATCAGATAAATCGAGTTGGCAGTGTCAACAAAGAAGGTGGTGTTGAGCAAGTAGAGCAGGAAAGCCCTCACCACCTGATAAACCTTGCTAGGAGTGACCATAGCTGCAACCTGCTCCCAAGTATAAAAGCTCCTAATCGAGTTGCGCTTGAGGGTATGAGTCCCCTTCATATAAGGAGTCATGCCTAGCTTGATGTATTCAGCCATGTCCAGAGACAGCTGATGTAAGCTCGCATTGAGGAGGACAGGGTCTCCAGCACTGGGGATCAGCAAATGACACCAAATCCAGAGTGAGCTCACCAAATGGGAGGTGGAAGGTGTGAGTTGTGTCGAACCACCTCTCCATCAATGCGTGTAATGGCTGGTAGTCTATACGTCCCTGCTTAGATGGAAGTGAGAGTACAAAATCCTTGAATTTAGTCTCCTGAATTCAATCCTTCTGATTGTCAGTTAGCTCACTATAAAAGATTCAAGCCCCATGGAAATTTCTAACACCCTTAAATTTCTATGCATCGTGCTATAAGAGGAAAAAAATAGGGAAGTTGAATTTATGCATTTCATTGTCACAGAAAAATTCAGAATGAATAAGCGTATAACTAACGTGGATCGCCTTGTTGATGAAACGTGTTGTCTCATCAATGAAGTGATCACCTCATTACAGAGGCGATTGCCTTGTCGAAAAGGTGATAGCCTTCTAATATGCAAGAATAGCCATCGCCTCGTCAAAGAGGCGATCACCTCTGCAGGACGTAGACAACAATGGTTTTCAATTTTTGACATCACAATGGTAAAATTCATAATTTTTTTAACCTAATCATGCTCTAGAATGATAAATATACAAGAATAATCACTATCCTAATGCAATTTATAGGAAAAATAAAAAATTTGGATAATAACCTCTTTAAATGCAGATGAACAGATGTGGGACCCTAGATCCGCCAAGAGAGGAATCGAGCTTCCCCGTGTGAATCCAAGGCTTCGAGAAGCGCTAATGGAGGGTGGGATGCAATCCTACTCAGGTACAAGAGGTGTCCTCTCATTTTCCATTATTTAGAGAAGGGAGAGAAGTATAGAAAGTATAAAGGAGAAAGAGAGAAGATAAGAGAAAAAAAAGAAAGGAAAAATGAAAAAATGTGGAAAAGAGGGGAAGTGGAGAAAAGTTATCTTTTATAGTAGGTGGAAGTTTAAGGTTTTCAAAAAAAAAAAAGGGTCATTATTTACGTGTGCTTAGAAATCAAAGTTGAGGAATGAAAGTCGTTTAAGTGAAGTTTTAGTAAGAATCGGGCCAGGAAAACCTAGGATTTGCACTTTTTAGTTTAATAAATATCGAGCCAGGGAAAATCGAGCTTCACGTTTTCAGTTGAACAATATGTGGGCCAGGAAAACCCAAGTGTTACGCTGTGACAAGACAGGGATATTCGGATTTGAATCCCCAAAGCTCAAAGACAAGGCTGTTCAGGTGTGAATCCCCGAAGCTCAAAGATATGGTTGTTCAGGTTTTCATGGCCCAATTATAGTTCCACTAGAGACATGATTCTTGGATTTTCCTAATCCAATTGTCACCTAATCAACCCACTGGGGTCATGATTTTCAAGTTATCTTGGCTCAATCGTCATTATATCGAAACTTGATTCTCGGGTTTTCTTGCTCCAATCATCGTTGTACTGACTTTAGTTCTCGAGTTTTCCTAGCTTGATTCTGATTAGGGATGTGATTTTCAAATTTTCCTGGTCTGATTACCACTTCTTCGGGGATACAGACTTTTAAGTTTTTCTAATCCAGTTGTCGTTTGCTTTCGACTTCGAGGATACTACTCAAACAGTCATCTCAGTCTTTGAGCTTCGAGGATTCAAACCCGAATAGCCCTGTCTTTGAGCTTCGAGGATTCAAACCCAAACATCCATGTTTTGTTGCAGTGTAACACTTGAGTTTTCCTGGCCCACACATTGTTCAACTGAAAACATAAAGCTCGAGTTTCCCTAGCCTAATTTTTATTGAACTAAAAAGTGTGAATCCCGAGTTTTCTTGGCCCTGTTCTTACTAAAGCTTCACTTAGACGACTTTCATTCCTGAACTTTGATTTCCAAGAACACGTAAATAATGACCTCCCTTTTTTTTTCAAAATCCTAAATTTCCACCTACTATAAAAGATAATTTTTCTCCACTTCCCCTCTTTTCCATTTTTTGTCATTTTCCCTTTCTTTTTTTTTCTCTTTCTCCTTTATACTTTTTGTACTTTTCTTCCTTTTCTAAACAATGGAAAATGAGAGGACACCTCCTGTACCTAAGTGGGATCGCATCCCACCCTCTATTAGTGCTTCTCGGAGCCTTGGATTGACATGGGAAAGCTCGATTCCTCTTTTGGCAAATCTAGGGTCCCACATTTATTCATCTACATTCGGAGAGGTTAGTATCTGAATTTTTTATTTTTCCTACAAATTGCATCCTGTTAGTGATTATTCTTGTATATTTATCATTCTAGAGCATGATTAGGTTGAATAAATATGAATTTTTCCATTTTGATGTCAAAAATTAAAAATTGTTGCTGTCTGCACCCTGCAAAGGTGATCGTCTCATCGATAAAGTGATGGCCATTCCTGCAAATTAAAAGGCTGTTGCCTTTTTTACGAGGCGATCTCTTCATTAATGAGACGATACATTTCATCAGTAGGGCGATTCATGTCAGTTATACGCTTATTCATTCTAAATTTTTCTATGACAATGAAATGCATAAATTCAATTTCCTTATTTTTTTCCTCTTATAGCACAATGCACAGACTTTTAAGGGTGTTGGGAATTTCCACGGGGCTCGAGTCTTTTATAGTAAGCTGACATGACGATCAGAAGGATCAAATTCAGGAGGCTGGATTCAAGGACTTTGTACTCTCACTTCCTTCTGAGAAAGGACGTATAGACTACCATCCACTACACATACTAATGGAGAGGTGGTTTGACACAACCCACACCTTCCACCTCGCATTTATGAGCTCACTCTGAATCTGGTGTCATTTGCTACTATTACAGGGATCGCCTATGTTAGAGACCTCATCCCCCTCTATATGAGCTTACACTAGTTGTCTCTGGATAAGGCTGCATACATTGAGCGGCTTTTGGGCATGACTCCTGATATAAAGGGGACTCATACCCTCAAGCTTGACTCGAATAGGAGCTTCTATAATCGGGAGCGGGCTGCGACTATGGTCACTCCTCGCGAGGTTGATCAAGTGGTGAGGGCTTTCCTGCTCTACTTGCTCAGCACCACCTTCTTTGTTGACATCACCAGCTTGATCGATCTGATGTTCCTACCAGCTCTCTGAGATCTTGATCACGTATCCATATTTGACTGGGGTAGTTGTCCTCTCGCGTATCTGTATCGGAGCATGGACGAGGTGGTCCAAGGGGCCAAGAGATTTTACGGCTTTTGGCATGCTGTCTTGATAAGTCATGACCCTCCCCTCTCTTGACTTGTTCTAGTCTCCACTTATTTACAATGGCTAATTAACTTTCTTGATAGGTCTGGGCTTTGGAGCTGGAGCTGATTGTAGGTGTTCAGCGAGTAGGGGATCACCTTCCAGCTATTAGCAGATGAGGTGCCAACCGTGTCCTGAAGAGGCATCTTGCCCGGGTGCATATCCACAGCTAGCACCTGAACTCCCTGACGCAGGTTGCAGTACCTACAAAACACAACCTCTTCCATTAGCAATTTATACAAATTTAATCTACTTACCTGCTGATGTTTTCACCCTTTGCAGATCCGGAATGACTTATGTGGGCCTGAGGATAGCTGGAATATCGAAATGACTCATTCTAGGCCCCTAGCCAGAAAGAGGGTGCACCTTTATGGCCCTAGATATTAGGCCTGGTATCTTAGTAAGCAGGTCATGAACTAGAGGGGAGGCGCTATAGTGAGACGGGTTCCCAAGTCTCCTCTTGATAGTGTGCTTTTGGTGCATGAGCTGGAGGGCGAGGATCTCGCTCAGGCTGTCGCAGGCTCACCGATTGTGGATCACACAGTTCTTGTAAAGAACCAATATGTGGAGTTCGTTCGAGCTCATCTTCTGTTAACGGTCCCCTTCAATGTTGCTTCTACCTCCTAGGTATATCCTTGTCACTTTTTTCCTACTTTAAGAACTAGTTGTGTTCTTATATGTTTTCCTTTTCTTGCCTTTAGGCTGTACCTGCTAGGCCTATGCCTCATGCTAGATCTCGAGTGCAAGAGAGAGAGCCCTTGAGGCGTCATTTGGATCTAGGCAGGGAGAAGACTTCGGTGGCTGCCGAGCAGGCCAGGCCGCCTACCGCTCCTAGTTCTTAGTTCACTCCCGACAGCTACATTCATGTCCTTGACCCCTTAGCTTGATGTTGGGTCCCTCCTAGAGAGTTGTATCATCATTTTTTGACTCTGGACGAGGATTTGACACTTGTATGCACCCCTGGTGGTGCCACTCATGGAAGTTCAATCCTGACATGCTTTCACTATCATTCTTAACCCATATGTTAGTCCTAATATTCATTTAACAATGCAGATTTCTCTGGAGCAAGGCCTATACATGTATCACATGATAAAAGCTTAGAGAGACTATATGCTAAAGGTAACCTAATAGTGGAGGGTAAGAATCTTTCTATTCCCTACATTTATGCATGCTTATATGATTCACTAACCTGTGATTTGTTTGAGCAGAACCATGACGAGGCTAGCAGGGCAAGGATTGCCACTCTTGAGTGCTAGATTGATGTGTTCCAAATCAATGAGGACAACAACGATGAGGACATGAGTGGCTTTTTGTTAGATGTAGTTTCCCTTTTTGTTAGTTAAACAACTTGTAACAAACACTTTATGCAATGCTTAACAGTAATTGAAGCAATCTATTTATTCAATTTAAGCACAATATGTATATACATTTCGCTTATGATATATCTCATGTTGTTAGTTGGCTTGCCCTTGCAAGTTTTCCAACTAACCATTTTGCATCTCTCTCTCTCTCTCTTTTTACACGTCCTTAACTTTTACCTGGACCGCCTCTTTTTAGGTTTTTAATCCAGCAAGACTTTTTTTTGTCTCTAATTTTTACCTAGACAACCTCTTTTCGAGGTTTTCTTCCTAGTGAGACTTTTTACAAGAAGTATTTCTTAAGTTTGTCTAGGATGACGAGCTCCTTGAACTCATTTCCCTCCATATAAGATAAAATGGCGGCACCTTTTGAAAATAACTTCTTTACCAGATATGGTCCTTCCCAATTTGGCTTGAATTTCCCTTGTGGGTTAGCCATGATTAACTTTGGAAGCTTCAGCACCAAATCCCCTTCTTGGATCTTTCATGGCTTCATCTTTTTATTATAGGCTTGGACTATTCTTTTTTGATACAACTAAGAATGATACATAGCTCTCATCCTCTTTTCATCTAGTAATGTCAACTAAGCTAATCGACTCTCCACCCATTAATACTCAAGGAGCTTAGACTCTAGCTGGACTCGCAATGACCTTATCTCAACCTCCACTAGTAAAACGGCCTCACATCCATAAATCAAGCAGTATGGAGTGACCCCTGTTGAGGTTTTGGCAATGGTTTGGTACCTGCATAATGTGAATTATAAGTATTTTGCCCAATCTCAATAATTGCCTAACATCTTGGTCAGGATCTGTTTCACATTCTTATTGGTTGCTTCCAGCACCCCATTTTCCTGCGGCCTATACGAAGATGATTTGTGGTGCTCAATCTTGTAGTCTTTTAGCAGCATAGCCATTTCTACTCAAAATTGAACCCCATTATCTGTAACAATGTGGTGCGGTGAACCATATCTATAGATTATGTTCTTCTCGATGAACCTTGACATTTGCTTTCAACCCACTATAGCATAAGATTCAGCCTCAACCCACTTGGAGAAGTAATCGATAGCCACAATAATATACCGATCACCATTAGATGCTTTTGGCCTTACCTCTCCTATGATGTCAATCCCCCATACAGCAAATGGCTAAGGAGAAGTCATTCCTTGAAGTTCCATAGATGGTAAGTGGCTAACGTCACCATAAGTTTGGTAGTTGTGACATTTCTTCACAAATCTAACACAATATGCTTCCATGGTGAGCTAAAAGTAACCCTGACGAGCTATTTTCTTTGCCAAAATTATCCTATTCATGTGTGGCCCCCATACTTCTTCATGAATCGCTTTCATAAGCTTTAAGGATTCATCCTTATCAACACATCTAAGGTGTACCTCGGTTGGCATTCTTTTGTACAACATCCCATTGTGACTTATGAACTGTTGAGATAACATTTGCAGGGATATCCTCTCTTTCCTATTGGTGCTATCAGAAAATTGCCCAATCTCTAGATATCTTTGTAAGTCATAAAACTAAAACTTCTCATTAGCGTCGACTGGTGTCACCCTCACCTCCTTATAGCACGGGCCTCGAGATTTCTTCAGAATTAAGGGCCTGGCCTCTAGCTATTTCCCATTTTCCCACATAGAGGCCAGTGTGGCTAAAGTATCAACTATCTGGTTTCCTTCTCTCGGCAAGTGAACAAACTTACACTAAGTAAATGAGCACGAGATAGTAGCCAGATATTCCCAGTACAGACGCAATCTATCCTCTTTTATCTCCCACTCTTTAGTATTTTTTTTTATGACTAACATGGAGTCCCTATACACGGTAACATTGTCCACTCTTGCACTGCATAATGCCTCTAGACTAAAAATGCAGGCCTCGTATTCTGGTCAGTTGTAGGTTGCCTCAAACTCGAGTCTTTTTGCCATCGGAATCATCTTTTCTTTTGGCGTGACCAAAATCACACCTATTCCAGCCCTTTTATTGTTGACGGCTCCATCGAAGTACATTTCCCTATCTTGTACCTCTATTGCCCCTAGGTGTTCGTCGGGAAACTCCAACTTCCATTCTTGGTCATCATCTACTGGGCTCTGTGCTAAGAAGTCTACTACCGCTCTCCCTTTTACCATTTTCTTGGCTATATATTTTATTTCAAATTTTGTGGGTAGAACAAGCTACCTAGCCAACTTTCCTGTAAGAGACGGGGTCTGCTGGAGATACCTGAGGGGATTATGTTTGGAAACTGCCTGCACTTTGTAAAACTGAAAGTAGTGTCGGAGTTTCTTCGTTGTCCAAATCACTGCTAGGCATGTCTTCTCCATAAGGCTATAACTAGTTTCGTAAGGCAGAAGCTTCTTACTCAAGTAATACACATCATACTCTATCTTCTCTTCGCCTTCTTGTGCCAACATTTCCCCTATTGCATCTTTTTCAATTGCAAGATATAGGATTAAGGATTTACCCAGCCTTAGCAATTGTAAAATAAGAGGATTCATTAGATAATCCTTGATAACTTCAAAGGCTTACTAACACCTTTCATCCCATATCATGGGTTGATCTTTCTTTAGGAGCTTAAAGATAGGATTGCACATGGTTGTCAATTTGGCTATAAATCTGTTGATATACTGCAAGCGCCCCAGGAACCCTCAGACCTTTTTTTCATTCCTTAGCGCAGGCATATCCCTTATTGCCTTAATCTTATCCAGATCCACCTCTATTCCTTTCTAACTGACAATGTGTCCTAATAATTTTCCATATGTAACCCCAAAAGCACACTTCTTCGGATTCAGTATGAGATTATACTTTTTCGCCCTTGCCAGAAACTTATCTAGTGCCTCGAAATGCCCTTACCTGGTTGCCGATTTCACCATCATATCATCAACATACACTTCTACCTCATTGTGGATCATGTCGTGCAACAAACGGTTGCCATCCTTTGATAAGTGGCCCTTACATTCTTTAATCTAAAAGGCATCACTCGGTAATAGTATACGCCCCATTCGATAGTGAAGGATGTTTTTAACTTATCCATTACCGCCATCATGATCTGATTGTACCCTCAAAATCTATCCATGAAAGAGTACATCGCGTTAGAAGTTGTGCTATCAATTAGCGTATCGATGTGTGGTAGCGGAAATTCATCTTTAAGGTAGGCCTTGTTTAAATCATGGTAGTCCACACATACTCTAACCCTCCTATCTTTCTTAGGAATAGGAACTATGTTTGCTAACCATTGGGTGTCCTTTACCACTTCCAAAAACTTTGCTTTTAACTGTTTCTTGACTTCTTCTTTGACCAAAAGAGCCCATTCCGGCCTTAACCTCCTTTGCTTTTGCTTTGTTGGTGCTATGTGAGGATATATGGGGATCCTGTGTTCTGAGATCTCCTTATCGATTTCGGGCATGTCTTCATAACTCCAAGCAAATACTTTTTGTCTCTTTGTTAAGATTTCTTTCATTTTTTCTCTCTCATCATAAGTTAAACCAGAAGCAAGAAATATATTTTTAGGATTATTTTTTATGCCTAAATTAAATGATTCAGTTTGCGTGGAATTAATGTCAAATATATGTATAAAATTATCATTACAAGTAGAATAACCATTAGGGAACATATCACATAAATAAGTAAATTCAAACCTCAGTGCATTCACTTTCGAAAAGAAAAGATCATCAATTTCAAATAGAGAAGCAAAAGAAACATCATAGTCATTATAAAAGACATCTATAATATAGTTGAGGATGTAGACTTCAAAATTAAGTTCTTTGCTTTGATCATCAATGCCTTTCCACTCTAAGGTAGCTTCATTCCCTTTAAATTCTTCTTCAGCCAGCACCAGCTCCTCAGTAGGGAATTCTTCAACAGTAGCACCCTTAGCTCTATTCATAAATTCGGCAAAGATTTTGAACTTGGAATAACTTCCCCAACCATCAAGAGAGGTTCTGGAGTTTCATTGTATGGGTACTCAATGCCTTCCTTTACAAAGATCTCCTATAAAGTTTTTTTTTCAGCCATGATTTCCTCTTCCTTTTCTTCAGACTAGCCCCAGATATCTATCTCTCCCTTAGTATCATCAAACCCTTTGAATCCTAGCTCGTGCTTTTAAATAGGCATCTTATTTTCCACAAATTCTAAAGGTTTGCTTTAATCTTTTCCCAACTCCATGCCGGGCATAAACCTCATGCTGCACATCATCTTTAGAACCTTTTCATCAATCTCATCCTCGTAAATTATATAAACCTCAAAACTAGGGCTTATAGAGATCTCTTTGGGGGTTAACTTCAATGCAGCCATAGGAACTTCGGTTTTAACGGAGATGGTGACAACCCTTCCTTCATGAGGGAACTTGATTTTCTGGTGAACAGTGGATGGAACGCCGCCTAGGGGTGAAACCATGGCCTTCCCAACAAAATGGCAAATGTCACTGGGATATCAATCACGTGCAAGTCAACCCAAACTTCTATAGGTCCTGTTTTAATTAACGCCCTGAATGTTCCTTCCACAGACCTCTTGGTGTCATCATAAGCTTTGATAACTACTTTAGAAGGCTTTAAGTCAGCCACCGTTAACCTTAACTTTGGCAAAATCTTCAATGGACATACATTGATGGTGGAACCATTGTCGACCATCATGCAGTAAGCCATTTTTCCTTTCACCTCAGCCTTGATGAACAGAGCCTTATAGTGGTCCCTCCCCTCTAGAGGCAAGTCATCATTAGAAAATGTTATCATCCCTTGAGGGGTTTCCATTAGTGATCCGACCATTTGTCCGGGGTATAACTAACAGAGATCTTTTTCTAACCCAGCGCTAGAACCAGGGCCTCCTTATAATCCCTGGAATGCATAAGTAACTCCCAAACACTGGCAGCAGTGTCCTCACTTTGCTTTGCTTCTTTCTCTTTTTCTAAACTTTATGTCTTTTTAGGCTTAAACTTGGCAATTTCAAGTTCTTCCCTCTTTCCTTTAACCTTCCCCACAGACTGGCATGATCTACGTCTTTTATTGTCCCATAGGTCAACTTATCCCTCGCTTTCATCATCGGAACTCCATATGTCCAAGACATGCATATGCAATTCTATGGGTTGTTTGCTTGGTTTTAAGTTCTTAGGTTCGATTTTTAGGGAGTTGTGGGCAACATCCATGAAGGAGTTTAAGACTTGCTCCTCCATTAGACCAATGTTGATAATCAAAATGGGCACATTTAGTGGTGGCATATTTCGGTAGTTTGGCAAGGGGTTGGTTTATGTATTTGGCTTTCTAGTTTCTAGGTCAGTAATCTTACCTAAGTCAATCAAGTCTTGGATTTCATGCTTTAATCGGTCACAACTATCAGTGTCATGTCCGATGGTCTGGTGAAACTTACAAGCATAGAGGGCATCCCAAATTCAAAAATCTTTGAGGCTGTCTAACTGCATTAACTTGTACGTTGTTGCTTGGTGGTCGGATAGCATTGATATGAACATTACTGCTCAAACTAGCTCCTTCCTTGCCCCCAGACCTTCCTCCGAAGAATTTCTTCTCTTGAGCCATATTTGACTCTTTTTGGACCCCACACCTGTACAATTCTTCAAAGTTTATAATCCCTAAATCTCTTAACTTTCTAGACAACGCTGGGAAACACCCCTCTATCGTCAGGACTAATTGATATGACTCAACAGGCCTATGCCTCATCAAAGATAGCTTTCCCTTCTAGCGAGTTAGGTAATCAACAAAGGACTCATTAAAGTTCTACTTGGTATTTTGCAGATCTCTTAGGGACACCTCTAACTGAACATTGAGGCCATATTACTTTTATAAAAGCGACATATAATTTCTTCTAATCCAATTGAACATGTGATTCCAAAGTGTAAAACCAACGGATCGGTGCTCCCTCTAGTGACATAGGGAACTACTTGATGATCTACCTCTCAATCAACTCAATGGCTTTCATATAAGTAACATACTGCTTTAGATGTAAATGGGGATCCTCAGCGCCAGAGTATTTCTTCATATTAGGGAATTTGAATTTACGGGGTAGCGATTCATCTTCTCTTTCCAAATTCAGATTGGCATAATCTAGGGAGGCAACAATGCCCTTCTCCTTCATCATCATCTGCATTTGGTTCATAGCCTTGGTCATGCTCTTGGCCTACTCAATTTGCTTCACATCTTCGGTTGGGTTCATATTTCTCTGGTTTGATGGGTTGGCTAGCAGCATTACATCATCTTCTTCCCTTCCCTTAATTAAGATCTCCTCATCAAGATCTATCAGATTAATTGGTGGCACATTGGACGATTGTACCAGCTGATTCTCTTTAATGAGCTTAGTGATTTCCCCTATCATCTCCCTCATCATAGATCGAGTTTCTGTAATCACTTCATCTTTTAACTGTGCCTTAAATGCCTCTAGATCAAAACCACATGCCATTCTCACTTCTAAATTTTTGACCAAACGACCTGAACTAATTTGGACCTACCTTGATGAGCTTCAAGGATTTATAGTGCTGCAGAATCATATGTTAGAATGATGCATGACATGTATGCATGATATGCAAGTCCATTTTATTTTAAGGAAACTTAAGAAACAAACAAACAAAAAAGAAGACACACGATACTAAAATGCGAAGCTTAAATGTGAAAACTTCCGCCTTTATTTCTCTCACACGTATATTTAATGGCGAGTATCTTGCCCTAGGATTTTTTTACCTAGGTTTTAATTATTAAGGGGGGGATAACAAAACCGATGTACACAAGATAACTCTTAAAATGACTCAGACAAGTAATGGGTCTTTTATAAAAAGCCTGAGTCCATTTCCTATGAGCCAAGGTCCTTAGCACTGTAAACTCACTTTTCAAGGCCCACTCAATATGGGTCATGAATAGGCATGAGAGGCCCTTATTGACATAGTTTGTTTATAATGGGCTTTGGTTGGACATGAGGGCCCATTTTACCTTGGATTGCTTATTGATGGGCTCAATATTTATTCTAAGGGTCCATTATATGGCATAACACACATGCATGTGGGGAAAATTCCTAAGGATAGTTGCTAGGTCATTACATAGGCCTGAGTCTTGGGTAAAAAGGCTTCGGTTCCCACAACGATATACATTCATATACGTCTCCCTACTAAAGGGTCAAATGATGCAGATTAGTACATGTTATGAGTGACAATAATCAAATATTCCACCACTAGGTTTTAGTGAAACATAGGTAGCAAAGTACTAACTATTGTCGGGTTTATTTGGGACTAAAGTGCTCATTTTGTGCAAAATGTGTAGTAAATACATAAATGCAGCAAAAAATAAGAAAATAATTAAAGATGATAACACGCAAAACACTAAAATCAGGTTCTCTATCCCCAGTGGAGTCGCCACTGTAGGCGACGGGGTTCAGTGTGTACCAAGTATTTGGCAACCACGACACTGTGTGGGCTCGAGGCCCACTTGGAAATAAGATATAGGTCTTAAGCCTATTCAGAGATAGAGTCACTACCCGGATAAAATCTGGGACACACTGTACAACAACTAGATTCCACGGAGGCCGTCATCAGAGATTGGGTTCGAAAACTGAATATGAGCGTTTGAATGCTCACCCAACCTTGCGATTGGCCTCCGTTTGTATTTTTTGTTTTATTACCTTTAATTATCTAATTATTTTCTTATTTACATTCAAAATTGCACTTGCCTCCATCCATTTTCCAAGTTTTATAGTTAAGTTCAAGTTTGCACATTAATATAATTTCATGCTTTTAAGTCCCAATATTCAACAAAAAAAAGTAATAATTTACAACCATACATTCGAATCAAATGGGGAAAGGGATTAGGGATTACAATGCCTTTGAATAAAATCAAAAGAAATATATGGAAAATAAACTGTATATATACAAAAAATAAACTAATAATAAACTATTTACACAAGCAAGATACTCTAAGGGGTTAGCTATTTAAATTAACTACTTAATGACGTAGATCATCAAGTAATTCCTGTAATAATCATACGATTATTTTCCCTTAAAATACAACATATTAGTAATAATATTTTACAAATAATGTTCTCAAAAGAAGTTATAATAAGAACTAAAAGGGCTTGAATGGTCAAACTATTGTCATGCAACGTATTAACTACAAGTAATAAAAAAACATGCAAAGTTAAGATCATGCGAGTTTCTAAAAAAAAAAAAAGGATCGTATTGCCTGAAAACCTATCAATGTGGCGATCGCCTCTGTGATGAGACGATTGCCTCATTAGCAAGAGGTGATGCCTTTGTGATGAGGCATTGCCTGATTAACAAGCTTCCTCAATACATCAAAATAGTAGAATCATGTAGAAACATATAAAATGAGAGGCCAAGTTACCTGGAGGCCTCTCATTGATAGGGGGGTGACGCCTCTGTAAAGAGGCATCGCCTGATCACAGGCTAGCTTGACTCTCAAGACAATCAAATTTCTACCCTAAGCAAGCAATACATGCACACATGCATCCAACGAATGTCAAATTACAATTACTTGCAATAATTTAAAGGATCATATCAATGAGGTAGCGTAATAAACAAACTAAACCTAAAATATACTTAAAGTATACTAACAACTTAATCATATGCAAACTAAACACAAAAATGATGAAATTATATATATAAAAAAATTATTTGGATGCAAAATTTTACTAAAGTGATGGAGAGATGTGCTTTTGAGTGTGATCTCAACTTGGGTATGAGTTTCACTTTGACACAAGATTTTCTCCTTTCTCTCTTAAGGAATGTGAACTTACTTTAGCTTGGACTCTCCTCCCTCTTTCAAGAATGTTTCCTCTTTTTTTTTTCTTGAACTCTCTCCCTTTCCAGCCAAAAGAATCCTCTCTTTTTCTTTTTTCTTTTTTTTATACCTTTACCTTACCCATGCCCCTAGGCTTCCTAGCTCATTATGAACCCCTATAGTCTTTTCCTTCCCCTCAAGAATCTCTCCCTCATGCAAAATCAGGTCTGGGGGTATAGGGCCCACACCACTTGGCCACCATGGCTACAACTGCATTAAATGTAGCTGCAAGTGGTCTGCCACAGAGGTGGCGCCTCTATGATGAGGCGATCACCTCTGCAGCAACTGCTAAAGAGACGATTGCCTCATTGCATTAAGGCAACACCTCTTTGGCCTGAGCTTGTGTTGTTTTTGGACAATTGGGCTAAGTATTGGGCTTTTGAGGCTTTTATACTTTCAAGTCCATTTCCAATTAGAGATTCAAGTTTTTTTCTTGTGTCTAAGTTTCACATTCTCATCATTAGGCTTAACAACGGGCCAATCAAACTAAGCATCTATAATTCATTCTCTAACACGGGCTGACCGAACCAGGTGTCTACACTAGTTCTATAAAAAAAGTATTCATAAAAGTATAGAGAAAAAACCAACCTAAACCAAAACAAATCGAAGAAGCAAGAACAATAAATTAGAAAAGAAAGAAAACATAAAAGAAATAAAATAAGAAATAAAAACCTAAATATATAAAATGGTTATTTTAGAATTATTAATAAAATAATATGGATAAAAATGTCTATTTATATAAATTAATTTTCCCTCATAGGAGGGGAAATTTTTTACACCCCAATTTGGGGTGTAATTATTTCCCCTTCCACAAGGGGAATGAGGGGGAATAATTCCCCTTAATTTCCCTTTCCATTACAAAAATTTGTAATTGTCAAATAATATTAAATCTCATTCTCCTCCAATTCCTTTCCCTTTCCCATATTTTTACCCCCATCCATGCATAGTGTAACTGTATGGATGTGATATAATGAAAATATATGCATGAGATTATCTACTTATATCTCAAATCTCCAACAATATATCTCCATGATTTTAACTTAGATCTCAAATTAAAATGAGTTTCAACTCGTTTTATGAATAACTTTTTTATTTTATAGTTTTTGTGTATTTGTGTGGGTTCATTTCCATTTTGCTTGTTTTGGTGTGTTGTGGCTTCATCCATAATGTAGGGAGGAAACGGAGATCAAGATATACTTAACTTTTCAAATTTGATATGTTATTTAATTTTGGGTATAGTCATCTATCCCTTCTCAGATCTAGGAGTAAAACTGTGTATATTCTTTTATCTCTTGGAGCTGAGAATACTTTAGACTCATGAATAATACAAACATTTTATTTGATTGTCGAGTTTGTGTTCAATCTCCTATAATTTTCTTAGACTATTTGTTCTATTAGTCTTAGAAATTATTTTTTTAGTTATTAGATTTGGTTGAATTTACAACAATATTTTTGTAACTTCTTGTTTTTCTCCTTATTAATAAAATCTCTAATTGTTGTTAAAAAAAATGATGAGTGAATATTTATTAATGCTACTATTGAGAAATATTCTATTGAATATTTATGGGATACCTTTTTAAAAAAAAAAAAATCAAAAGCCCACAGCTACCAAAGTACAAAATGGCGGCCAATTCAGCTAATTCTCCTCATCTATTTGTCTTAACTCTCCCTTTTTTTTTATACTGTTGAATCTTTTGATGCTTTAAGTGGGAAAAAAAAAAATCAAAAGCCCACAGCTACCAAAGTACAAAATGGCAGCCAATTCAGCTAATTCTCCTAATTTATTTGTCTTAATTGTCCCTTCTTTACTGTTGAATCTTTTGCTGCTTTACGTGATTAAAAAATGGCTCCATGTTATCATAGCAATAAGCTAAGATCAATGTGTTTTGACCAGCGTGTAAATGTTGATTCTATGCTGTGGTGCAAGCTACTATTGCAACTTGTACTTCACAAAACATAAGCTAATTTTTTATTTGTATGTATCGAAGGCACATTCAACTTGAACGCCAAGCGTATCTGTTTTATAAGAATAAAGTGTATTATATTTCCCGAAAAAAGAAAAAGAACAAAATGTGTATTACAATATGGTGTTTAGTTTAAATTTAGTGGTAATTACTGTATAATTTCTATATTTTAATCTATTACACTACTTCATTCTTAATATTTGAAAAAATATTTATTCATCTCTGACATTTGTAATAGTTAACACTCATTCTTCATTTTTTAAAAATAAAATAATACATAATTTTACAAATGTTAGGGATGAATAAATATTTTTTTAAATGTAAGGGATGAAATAATATAATAAGTCAAAATACAGAGACACATAATAATTATCCCTTAAATTTATTCAATAACTTTTTACATTTATAGTATTTGATAGCCATAAAAATTATGATTATTTTAGAGTTCGAGGTGAGTGGATTTATAAGTAGGTAAAAATCTTTGAGCACTTATTCTTTTATATATTATTTTTGGAAATCAAAATCTTTTATTATTTGAATTAACATATATTGGTTATTTAAAATTTTATTTTATTTATATATAAATTATAAAAAAATTATTTGTAAAATAAAGTTTTTTTTTTTAGATTTTTGTATTAAACAACAACTGTACAAATATATTGAAAAGAAATGAATATTACATATAAAAATTATTTTAAATGAAGAAAAAAAGAGAGAAAGAAATGAAGGTGTGAAAAGAGAAAAAAAAAAAAGATTTAAAGACATTTTTATCATAATAAATAAAAATTTCATAAATCTAGAATGGGTTCTACTTCTAGAGGCCACGGGTATGATAGAGCAAAAGTCAGATAGATGAACGACATATGATGACGGGAGGGCCTATTAAAAAAAATGAAAAGTTTAAAAATTCAAAAAAATATAGTAAGAAAATTTTGATAATAAAATCCATAAAATAAAAATAAAAGTAATTTTTTTTATAAATTAGCTTTAGTTCTAATTTTATAAAATTTAATTGAAATTAATCACAAAATAATTTTACTAGTTATCACTAAAAAGTACTTTTTTTCTGAATTTTCATATTTTTATATTTTTAATCTTAAAGAATATGTTAAATTATGTGTTATAATTTTTAGAAAATTTTTAAATATTTAAAAATATTTTTATTAATAACAAAGCATTGAATTTCGTACTTATTTCTATTATTTATTCTGTTAAAATTGTCCTAATAATTTTAATAAATTTTAAATTTTTTAATTATAATTATTTAAATATTTTGTGTTAGGGTTTATTTTGCAAGTTTAATAAAAGTTAGGGTTTTATATATAACTTTCAAATCCAATTAGCACCTATAGGTCTCAGTTGTTAGAAAATGGATTCCACTAACGGATATGTCAGTTGTCCATTAAAAAAATTTTAATGGACGGTTAATTTTGTAAACTGTTGAAATTTTGCGGGTAAAACTGACAATAAAATTAAATTATTGTATTTTTTGCAAGTGGGATAAAAGATTAGGATTTTTTAATGTGATTTTCCTTTTTTTTTTTCAGCTTTCTTTTCTTAGTTTTCCATTTTTTTTGAAATAATTTTTTTGTTTTTTTATGAATACTGAAATTTGATGGTGCTGATGGTATTAAATGAGTGATATATTTTATCTACGTATTTCTAGAATATTGAAAGAAAACGAGGAAAAAGTATAGACAAAACCATTTTCAAACGCTTAAATTTTTACATTTTATTTTATCGAACCCTTAAACTTTAATTGCATTGCATTGAACCGTCATATTTTTATACTTACATATATTAAGAACCTTTTCAAAAATTTTCATGTCACGACCCTAACTTAAAGGGCACATGATCGATATTAGAGAACTTTTAGCAACTCATAGTAAGCCTTAAGGAATTTATCACATAAAAAATGTTGAACTTTGAGGGGTAAAATAGTCATTTTTATGGTCACAAAAGATTAAAAAAAACTATATCTAATCTAGGTGTTTAAGTGTTTATATTTAGGTTGATTAAAGTTGAAATAATCAAATGTGGCACAAGTAGTAATAAATGCATCATGACTGTGAAAAAAGGAAAAATCGAAGATCGAATTTTTTGTGGCAAAAGCTGAAGTTGGATTTGGTGAAAAATGATGGAAATCTTCGTTATAAGTGGTCACAAGTGAATTCCAATCATTAAAAAAAATTTCTAGCAAAATTACAAAAATTAAAGTTGCAAATTTTCAAGAATTCCCAAAGCTAGTCATCACCAGTGTCATGATCATGACAACAATCATGAAGACTGAGTTCAAAAGTTCTCGAGAGTTATCACCACCGGTGTCATAATCATGAAAGTGCAAAAATTTAAATTTCTTCTTAATGCCCCCAATTATGATGACCATGATGAATTTGTTATGATTATAATGAACGTGTAGAGCTAGTTTTTCTAGGTTGTTCAAATGGCTCTATTTGTATTAAATGCACCTCTAACAACTTTTTTTTTCTATATGAGAGTATAAATACTAATCCGATTTCAGCTAGAGGTAGAGAATGAAGTTGAGCAAAAACCATTTAGAACTATCTTTGAGCATTTATCTCTTGAATTTATTCTTCAACCACCCAAATTCTTAATCTTTGATCTTTGTAATCTTTTCTATCTCAAGAGGGTTCTTTAGTATAGGTTGGTGAGTGTTTATTACCTTCATTCAATAGCTCAATAGTGTGATTGAGTGAGTTAGGTTAGGTTTTTATTCACTTATAAGCTAAAAGGATTATTTTTAGCATGTGGGTTTGAGTGTGATCCTTAAGAAAAACACTTGTAAGCAAAGAGGATTGTTCTTAGCACTAGGGTTTGAGTGTGAGCCTTGGGAAAATACTTGGGTAGCTTAAGTTTAAGCTTATAAAGGTTTAATCTGCACATTGAAGTAGATTAATAGTGGATTAAGACTCTCAACTTGTGGTTGAGGAGAGGACTTAGGCTTGGAGGGTCGAACTTTTATAAATACCTTATGTTTTTCTTGCTCTTCTTCTTTATTCTAGTGTGCTTTAACCCTTTATTAGCTTGCTCTTTGTTGAAAAATCAAAATTGTCCATCTAGCTCAAAAAGCCAATTCACCTCCCCCCTTAGCACTTTTGGAATTACATTTGGTATCATAGCTTGGTCTCTACTCTTGAAGATTTAACCATCTTCGAGAAAATATCATGGTCTCCATAAGTCAAGTTATTGCCACCCCTAACGTTTATGGTCCTAGCTACATAAAAACTCTATTTTTTATGGTACCAATTATGCATATTAGAGAAATGAAATGGACATATTTTTGGATAGTAAAGGAGTAAATTTATGGGATATTATCAAAGAGGGTTAAAGTCCTCTAACAAAGAAAGATAATGAAGGCAATGGAGTAATCATTCCTGGAAAGGAATGGAGTGATGGAAGCCAACTTGAGAAATAGGAAAGCAATTACCATTCTTTATTATGGCTTGAGTAAGGAAGAGTACAATGGAATAAAACATCTAATGTCAACCAAAAAAATTTGGAAATTTTTAAAGACCAAGCATAAGGCTATTAGTGAGTCTAGTGATAATGAAACCAATGGAGAGGTTGTAAATCTTTGCTTCATAGCCTTGGAGGAACCTTCAAGTGATGAGGTAACTTTAGACTTTGAATCTAATGATGAGATATTACATGTTTGTTAAAAATTGTTGCATAAATATGATAAATACTTGTCTAGAATTAATTCACTCAAAGAAATAGTAAAAACTCTAGAAGAATAACTTGAGAAATTAAGGTCCTCTAAGGAAGAGTTAACCAATTCATTAAATGAAAGTAATTCTAAGAAAATTAAGATTGCTAATGAAAATTCAAAACTTATTGAACCAAATGTATTTTTAGAAAATGAAAATAACAATCTTAATGAGTCCATCTTTAGATTTAATAAAGGAAAGGAAATTATTGATGACATGATTTATATGACTTCCAATCCTTTGAAATCTAAAGGTGGTATTAGTTTTAAAAATAATCATGCTAATACATCAAAGGTTGTAAGCAAAAGGTGACCATGTCATTAGGCTACCCAAAGTGAAGTTCAAAAGGATAACGTGTATAAAGCTTGTCAAATGGGTAAGCAAGTGAAAAGTTCAATTAAACCCAAAAATAAAATAACCTCTACTAGACCTTTTCAATTATTGCATAATGTTTTTTATTAGACTAGTCCATTTGAGCCAAGAAAGGTGATGCTATGTTGGAATTTATTGATACAACTAACTAACTTGTTGATACATTTACTAAACCTTTTTATAAAGAAAGAATGAACTTCATCAAAAGAGAGATTGGTATGTTGGATGGTAATTCATTATGATATGTGTTTGTTTATGTCATTATAATCAATTGTTTGAACCTTGAGTGATTAATTTAATACATCCTTGAACTTTAATTGATTATGGTAAAATATTAAATTAGTCCATATTGTGTTTAAAATGGCTCAATCCAAGTTCAAAGTTTAATTTTTAAAAATTCAAGATTTAAATCATGATCATTATTTTGCTATTATTGGTTGTGAAGGTTTTGATTTTTCAAAATAAACTCATGTTTTATTTAAAATTATGTCTAATTAGTCAATGTTCACAATTATGAAAATTTAATCACTAATTTTAATTCATTTGAAATCCATTATTTTTATGCATTTAAATTTTTGGATAGAAAGTTTAATGATCATTGTTATTACCTTTGTCATGACTTTTAATCAAGATTGCTTAATCATGATCATAACTCTCTTCATCATCAGTTATAATTAAATTTTTTTTAATTATGGGTAAAATTTATTGTCATGATCATGACACCCTATTCACTATCAGTGACACACCTAGGGTTAGTGCTAAGGTATTTAAAGCATTTTAAAGCACCTAGGGTTTTTCCTTCTTCTTCTTTGCGTCGTCCACATCTTTTTCTTCTCTGTTTTAACCTAATTTTTTTTTCAAGATTCCTTTTTCTTTCTTCATTTGAACCACATCTCACATCATTATCATCATCATTCATCATCTTCTCATCTATAGTGGAAATTTAAAAATAGTTGAAACACCCTTTTTCAATTAGTCCCCACTTGAACAATGTTTGTTACCATGGCCACCATTAAAGAGACGACAAAGATGGATCCAAAAATAAAGGTTACAGTAAAAAAAGGGCCCACATGACCCATTATTTTTCTTATAATTAAAAAAGAAAAAAAAAGTAATATCCAAGGTACTTAAATCTTGCCTAATTCTCTTTACATGGATCATTAGGATTGTGTTAGAGAATTAGGTTATGAAGATAGTATAAAAATCTTACTAGATAGTCTATGATTAAAAGAGTTTTTATATCTAATTAAGAGAATTTTTATAT
Source organism: Mallotus nudiflorus (assembly GCA_947683625.1). Classification (NCBI taxonomy): domain Eukaryota; kingdom Viridiplantae; phylum Streptophyta; class Magnoliopsida; order Malpighiales; family Euphorbiaceae; genus Mallotus; species Mallotus nudiflorus. The sequence goes on along the minus strand of CANTUR010000049.1, from coordinate 4,158,436 downwards.
CCTATTCTGTTGTTGGTAGAAGAAAAACCCATGGGAATATTAGAAAATTGAATTATTTGCTTTGTGGTATGGAGAAAAAGGAAAACATCTCACTTTGAACAAAATCTTTACTAATAATTTGTTGAGTATAGCCACTGCAAAATCTAGGTTAGAAGCTATAACACCATAATCACCAAATACTTGAAGGTGTTGGGTAAAAATGAGAAATGCCCTCAACTCCATCTTATTTCAATTAAGTGACAAACTCAATTTGGACAGCTGGACTCATAATTTTGTGATTCAAAATTTTTTAGTAGATGGTGCCATCCATTAGAGAGAGGTGAATAAGGAAGGGAACACAATTTGGCATGATAGTGACACACTAGAATTCTAAAAAAAAAAAGTTGAGTGTGAAGCTCCTTCAACCTTTAGGAAATGCCTAAAATTTCAAGCCTAGGAAGACAATGAAGAGGCCAAGCCTAGTAACCAACTCTAATCCATGTTGAACTAGCTCCAAATTCATTTAGATGGTCAATTTGGAGCTGTTCAGACCACCCATGCAGTCATTGAATTTCAGTGTGATGCCATGGACTGCAAATGGAAACTTTTGTTGTTGATGTCGCCTTCTTGAAGGCCAACCTCCCTGTCCCTCAAGAACATCACTAATCTTGCATGTCATTTCATAACATTTTGGTAAAAAAAAATTTTCAAGTCTTTACAAGAACTTGATATGGTTGTAGCTTATGCCTTTTTGGGACATATTTGGTTCTTTTTTTTTTTTTTTGCTTTATTTTGTTGCCTAGGACAATGGCTTCTCCCTTTGCTTGGTTGTTTTTTTTTTTTATAATAATAAAGGGGGAGAAAAGACTAAGTCAGGCTTATTTTAGCATTATATTTTGGATATTTGATATTTTGAATATTCTATGATATGGATATTTGGTATTTGTGAAATAATTTTTTTTTTAGGATTAAATTGGAAGTGTTGTATTCGAATAATGTTTTTATTCTTGGTTTGGCGGTTGGATATTGATAATTGAATATTTATTTTGAAAAGTTTGTTATTTTTATGCTTGACTTGGTGTGGTTAGTATATTTTGGATATTCTATGATTTGTTGGTTGGTTATTGGATATGGCTATTGATTTTCTAACTGGTTAAATTAGAAGTGTTGGTGGCATTGACTTTGTTGTTAACTTCTTGGTTAGTTCATGTTAACTCTTCGGATTTTCAATTGGTTATTGAACTTGTTATTAAATTTTTGGATATATATATTCTATTATATTATGTAGGTCATGATTTTTAAGGTATAGTCATGACTGTTGTAATGACTTGTATTTTAAATAATATAAAATTATTTTGAGATATGCAGTGTTAATAAAATTGTAAATTTTAATTATATATTATTGTTATTATTTGTGAATGTTATCCATTTATTTTATTCTAAATATATACTTACATAAAATAAACATTTTGTGAGTTTTATTATTTAAAGTATTAAAATCATTTTCAATGCTAATAGTTTTAAATAGCATTATTAATAATATTTTTTATTGTTATTAGCATTATTATTTATATTGTTATTATTATTTAATTAGGGTTATTGTTATTGTTGTGTTATTATTATTGTATAGTTGTGTGTTTATATGTGTGTGTGTATATATATATGTGTGTGTTTATATGTGTGTGTGTGTGGTTGGTAAGATAGTTGAGTGTGTGTGTATATATATAAAAAATAAAAGTTGGTCAAAAGTACATCACGTGGTCAACCTATTCTTCCTCTCCCTTCTATTTTCTTTTCTTCTTTCCTTATCATTTTCTTCTCCTCATCGTGCGAAACCATCGACCACCCACCCATTGTCGAACCGCCACTTTGCCACCCATCACCACTGTTACCTTCCCTCTTCCTCCAGCCATTATTTGCCACTAGTAAAGCCACCGGGAGTCACCAAAAAGCATTGAACCGAGACTGCATAGTAGGTGGCCACAATTGAAATCAGTGAAGTTATCGACGATGAGAGGTCTTGATTCCAATCTTTATCGACAGCTCTAAAATTGACGAGTCTAGTTCCAAGCTTGGTTTGAGCTTAAACCAACTCATTTGTGAGTTTTGTTCATTTTTATTTTATGTCCATTTTTGGTTTTATTTTTTTTAAGCTTGTTATTGTTTGATTTTTGGATTTTTGCTTTGGAAATGTTGTTCATGGAAACTTAAGCTTCTCAAAAATAATTTTTGTGTATTTTTTCAAATTAATTTTAATTATGGGTATTTTTTATTATTTTATTATTTTAATATTAAATTATTGAATTTTTGATAATTATTTTAATTAATTATTTTTAATGGAAATTTAGTTAAATTAGTGTTATTAATTTGAGTTAATTTTAGAATTTATAAAAGAATTTTTTGGTAATTTTATATAATTTTTGAGAAATTATTAATATTATGTGAATATTGGAATTATGAGTTAATTGTGTATTTTTGTTGAAATTATAGTTAAATAATATGTTTTAAATGATTTTAGAATTTTATAGGGTAGTAAAATAATTTTTGTAAATTATTTACTATTTTTAACTAATTAATACTAATTTTTGAAAATAATATTCAAATAATATATTATTTACTATTTTGGTGATTAAATGAACTTTTAATTACTTTTATTATATAACTAAGCTATTTGAGTATATAACAATGAATTTTACTATTATATACTAAATTAGTGAAAAATTGGATTTTTATTAATATTATATTATTATTTGAGATTTTTATTTAATTGTTGTAAAAATAATTATATTTAGTGATTTGATGTTTAAATATATTATATTTTGATATTTTATGGATATTTATGGAATTTAATATTTTCAATATATCTATTATTTTATATTGATATTTCATGAATTGTGAACCTCAGTTAGAAATTTGTTCAGTTCAGGGTCCCAACCCGAGATGTTGAGCTGGTGGAATTTAGAAGTATGTTTTCCTTGTAGGATCGGCTCTACTGTTAGTAGAGAGATGTCCATTTTATAGAGGAGGTTCTATCAAATTTTTGGTAGAATTCTCGTAAAATGTGACGTCGGTATATCTTGAGTCTTTGTATTTTGACTGAATTTTTAAATTCCTAGATTGAGTCTTTCTTTAGAATTCTTAGATGTATACGTTAGGAATATATTTTGATTATTATTATTATTATTATTTATTTTCTAGTTACGCCGAAAATGAGACCTATCGGACCAAGCTTGTCGAGTCAGTCTTGAGGAGTGCAAACTTATGAGTTATTATTCTATATAAATATTGCATATAGAATACATGCTTTTGAGAATTCATGTTTTTATTATGTTTTGATATGAATTATTGCATTAAATGAATAAGTATATGTTGGGTATACTTTAAGTATCTTTTTGGTATATTTCGATATTTATGCAACATATATGCTTGTTATACTTTCAATATACATTTAGTATATTTTGATATATTTATGGTTGATTTTGAATTATATGTAACATATATACTTGAAACATATTTAGTATATTTTCAGTATATTTCTGGTATATTTTCTATTATGAATGTCATTTATGTTTAATTACGTATTTATTTATTTTCCATAAATATACAATTTTATTCGAAGGATATCAATAGAACATGCTACCTAGTGGGCTGCACTAGGACTGTGTACGTACTAGTTCATTAGACTTTAGGGTCAATATTGTGAGAATTAGTTGAGGTGAATTGATTATTGTGAATATTAAGTATTCAATGAGTGAATTGTGTGGTTGCTGAAGTCAGGTTGACCTAGTGTCTCGAGGCCAATCATACTGATAGTGAGACTGCTAGAGCTTGGTTGACTTAGTGTCTCGGGGCCAGTCTACTGTCCAAAATGGAATAAGAGAATTTATTTGGAATTAAGTAAGCCTGCATGACTAGTGAGATATTTGTTTGAAGTTACGAATATTTTTAGGGTTCTATTTGATCCATCATTTAAATAATGTTTTTTGCATTTGTTATATATATAAAGGTAGAGTTTGTCATCTGTGTGGAATGCGTGTGTATATATATATATATATATATATATATATATATATATACTGATATCTGACTGTATATGTTTTAGATTTCATGTATATATATATTATAATAATTCACTCAATGAGGTCTGACTCCCCTCAATATATTTTTTTCAGGAGATTTCTCATCATCAGACCTTAGTAGTATACCTTTATGCCAGACTTCTTTAGGCCAGCTAGATTATATAAATTATTTATCTGAATTTTTTTGTATTCTATAAAAGTTTAGTATTAATATTTTGTATCAGTAGAATGTTACTTTAGTAAGATATCTATCTCTAAATATTGTATGAACATATTTTTATTTTATGAAATGACATTTGATTATTTATTTTATTTCAATTTCAATTTTAATTTTTGTGTATTTTTATTTATTTAGTGCATGCATTTTTATTTTTTTTAAGGCTTGCTACGAGTTCCGAATTCGAAAGAATTCTCGTTCCCTAGTGCCGGTCATAACTCCCGGATTTGGGTTGTGACAAAGTTGGTATCAAAGCCGTAAGTTATTAGTATTATGGTCCTAGGTTGTTAGAGTTGTGTTTTCTTTAAACTACTGCAGTTAATTAGGTTTGAGTATGTCTTCGATAAGTTTTCATTGATTTAGTATTCTGCGTAATCGTTAGATTGTTTGTTGTCGATTTTGTCTGAATCTCTTTAGTTTTGTTTTTTCAGAATGAGGAGGGAAGCACGTGTCACTCTACCAGTCATTGAGACCGAGGATGATGAGTCATTTTAGGATAAGGTTTTACCTCATGAGCTACCAGCTAAGTGCAAAGGCTGAGGTAGAGGTAGACCTCGAGGAGCGGCAAGTCACCGTAGATAGTGAGAACTATAAGATGAGGAACATATAGATCCAGAGTACAAGGAAGTTGCTATACCTCCAGTTGCACCATCGATACAGCTTACCTATCAACAGGGTATGTCTAGCCCTGAGGTAGTATTATTCTATATTAGCAGGATAGCCTTTGATGGGATGTTAGATGTTAGACTTTCTGCACGCTATTAAGATGAGGACTCGAATTGCTCACACCAAGTACCAACGGATCATAATCGTTGAGTTTTCTGTTAAGGGACCAGCCTTGGATTGGTTCATCCAGGTGATTTAGCTGTACATAATGACTATGACTTGGGCTCAGTTCAAAGAGAGATTTATGAGGAGATTCTATCCAGAGCCATTGAGGATAAGTTACAGACTTCGGTTGACGAGCGTCACTAGAGGTGACAGATCTATCGAGGATTACCCTAGGGAGTTTCTCTGACTTGACAGATATGTAGAGGATTTGATGCGAGACTAGTATTTTGCTATTATGACATACGTCACTAGTCTAGGTTCTGCATTTGCTGGGATGGCTACTGCGGGCCTTACTCTAAAGATGGTGATAGAGTTGGCCAAAGAGATAGAGTTGACACTAGTCAGGCAAGGAGCTACTCTTGATTACTATCAGCTGGGAGGTATTCAATCAGGAGGATTTTAGACTACTCCATATTTGACCTTTCAGATTAGTTCTAATAGTCAGCAGAGAGGCTCAGTATAACAGAGTCAGAGGCAGTAGCAGAGAGTACATAGGAGTAGTAGACATGGTCGTGCTGGACCTTATAGACCTATTAGATTTGGGTCAGGTGCTTCTAGTAGCATTAGTGATCATAGTTTGGGTTATGGCAGCATAGGATCAGTAGCCAACGCCTGTCAGAGTTGTGGTAGAGTCCATTAAGGACCCTATTATATGGGACCATTGATATGTTTTTTATGTGGACAAACGAGATACTTTATTAGATCATGTCCATATTCTGGATTTTAGGCACAATAATTTTTGTAGCAATCGATTGCCAGTGCAGCAATAGCTCCTTTTCAGTTGCCTCCAGCTAAGTATCCAAGCACGACGCAAATTTCTACCCAACAGAGGCGTGGTAGAGGTACTATAGGAGGTGCCAGAAGTTTTAGCCAAGCTTCCACCAATTAGCAAGGAGGTCGAAGTCAGGGTAGAGTTTTCCACGTCACTCAGTAGGATGCTCAGGCATTTAATACTGTTATTGCAAGTATTATTCTAGTCTGTTACTTAAATGCTTGGGTTTTGTTTAATCCGACTGCCACACACTCTTTCGTATCCTTTATTTTTAATTTAAAATTATGTTGGTAAGCTTCGAGGATGGTTTTTCATTTTTCTATTGCCACTCCTCTAAGTAATTCTTTGGACACTGACATTATTCTTTTTGGTTGTCCAGTGTTTATCGAAGGCAGAGAGCTGCCAACAAAATTACTGTTGTTAGATGTGATGGATTTCAATGTGATTTTAGGTATGGATTGGCTGTCTCAGCACTGTGCCATTATGGATTATCGGAGTAAAGAGGTGATTTTTAAAATTTTGGATGAAGAAGATTTTAAGTTTGTGGGTGATAAGAGTTCTGCACCTCAGAATTTTATCTCTGCTATCACGGTTAGGAAGATGCTGAGGAAGGGTTGTTAAGGATATTTGGCATAAGTTAGGGATACTTATGTGGAGAAGTTGTTATTCACAGATGTTCCTGTTGCTTATGAGTTTCCTGATGTTTTTCTTAAGGAATTTCCAGGTTTACCACCTTATAGAGAAATTGAGTTCTATATAGATGTGGTTCCAGGCACCACTCCTATTTTGATGCTGCCCTATAGAATGACTCCTGCAGAGTTGAAAGAGTTAAAGGAGAAGTTATAAGAATTGCTAGATAAGGGTTTCATTAGACCCAATGTTTCTCCTTGGGGTACACTAGTCTTATTTGTAAGGGAGAAGGATGGTACCTTAAGACTGTGCATTGGTTATAGAGAGTTGAACAAAGTGACAGTGAAGAACAAGCATCCTCTCCCGAGGATAGATGATTTGTTTAATCAGCTTCAAGGTGCACAATTCTTTTCTAAGATTGGCTTGAGGTCAGGTCATCATCAGTTGCGGATCAGTGAAGATGATGTTCTTAAAATGACATTTCGCACTCGATATGGCCACTATGAGTTTTTGGTGATGTCATTTAGGTTGACTAATGCACCAACTACTTTTATGGACCTAATGAGCAGGGTATTCAGACCGTTTATGGGTCAGTTTATGGTAGTCTTCATTAATGATATACTGGTATATTCAAAGAATATGGAGGAGCACATATATCACTTAAGGACTGTACTGAAGACACTGAGAGAACATAAGCTTTATGCTAAATTCTCAAAGTGTGATTTCTGGTTGTAGAGTGTTGCATTCCTTGGACACATAGTATCTAAAGATGGTATCTAGGTTAATCCACAGAAGATTGAGGCAGTGTCTGAGTGGCCCAGATCAACAATAGTCATAAAGATTTAGAGTTTTCTGAGTTTGGCTAGGTATTATAGGAGATTTATGTAGGATTTTTTCTATAATTTTAGCTCCTATGACATTAGAAGCCTTCTGGAAAGCTTCAGCCTCTTCCTATTCTTGAGTGGAAATGAGAAAGAATTGCTATGGATTTTATGGTTAGGTTATCTCGTTCTAAGGATGGATATGATTCCATCTGGGTGATTGTGGATAGGTTGACCAAGTCTATTCATTTCTTTCTTGTTAAAGCCACCTATTATGTAGCTAAGTTGGTGAAGCTGTGTGTTAAGCATATTGTGTGCCTTCATGGAGTACCTGTGTCCATTGTATCTAATAAAGGTTCAATATTTACCTCTAATTTTTTGCTGAAGTTACAAGAAGCGATGGGCATAAGGCTTGATTTCAGTACTACTTTTCACCCTTAGACAGATGGTCAGTCTAAGAGGACGATCCAGACACTTGAAGATATGTTGAGAATGTTGTATTGGATCTGGGAGGTACCTAGGATGATCATTTGCCGCTTGTGGAGTTTGCATATAATAACAACTACTATAGCAGTATCGGGATGGCACCGTATGAGGCTTTTAAGGAAGGAAGTGTAGATCCCCTCTGAGTTGGTATGAGATTAGAGAGAGATCGTTGATTGGACCTGAGATGGTTTAAGATGTTGCTGAGAAGGTTACTATGATCAAAAGGAGATTAGAGACTGTAGTTAGCAAATAAAAGAGCTAAATAGGTCCGAGACGTAGAGATGTGGAGTTTTAGGTTGGAGACTATGTGTTTTTGAAGGTGTCTCTAATGAAGGGTGTGATGAGATTTGACAAGAAAGGAAAGCTAGCATCGAGATATATTGGACTGTTCAAGATTATGGAGAGAGTGGGCATGGTTGCGTATCGGTTGGCTTTGCCTCCGAATTTGTCTGAAGTGCATCCAGTGTTCCATATCTCAATGCCGAGGAAGTATATTTCGGACCCTTTGCACGTGTTGTAGCTTGATAGTGTGGAAGTGAATGAAGACCTGACGTTCGAGGAGGAATTAGTCACGATAGTGGATCATCAAGTTCGACATTTGCATTCGAAGTAGATTTTGATGGTTAAGGTGTTGTGGCGAAGCAACAACATGGAGGAGCACACTTAGGAGATAGAAGCTGAGATGCGAGCTTGTTACTCTTATCTCTTTCCTTGGTAATTCTTGTCTTTGTTCTTTTCTTTGAATTCGAGGATGAATTCTTATAAGGAGGGAAAATTGTAATGATCCTCCATTTTAAATAATATAAATTTATTTTGAGATATGCAGTGTTAATAAAATTTTAAATTTTAATTATATATTATTATTATTATTATTTGTGAATATTATCCATTTATTTTATTCTAAATATTTTATTTACTAAAATAATTATTTTGTGAGTTTTATTATTTAAAGTATTAAAATCATTTTCGTTGCTAATAGTTTTAAATAGTATTATTAATAATATTTTTTTATTGTTATTTGTATTATTATTTATATTGTGATTATTATTTAATTAGGGTTATTATATATATATATATATACATACAAGGTCAACCTATTCTTCCTCTCCCTTCTATTTTCTTTTCTTCTTTCCTTACCATTTTCTTCTCCTCATCATGCAAAACCATCAACCACCCACCCATTGCCGGACCGCCATTGCGCCACCCATCCCCACCATTACCTTCCCTCTTCCTCCAACCCCCGTTCGCCACCAACAGAGCCACCAGGAGTCACCGAAAAGCGTTGAACTGAGATTGCATAGTAGGTGCCACAATTGAAATCGGTGAAGTTATCGACAATGAGAGCTCTTGATTCTGAGCTCTATCGAAAGCTTTGACACCGGTGAGTCTAGTTTCAAGCTTGGTTTGAGCTTAAACCAACTCATTTGTGAGTTTTATTAATTTTTAGTTTATGTCCATTTTAGGTTTTATTTTTTTTAAGCTTGTTATTGTTTGATTTGGATTTTTGCTTTGGAAATGTTGTTCATGGCAACTTAAGCTTCATAATATATATATATATATATATATTTGAATTAATTTGAATTATGGGTATTTTTTATTATTTTAATATTAAAATATTAAATTTTTGATAATTACGTTAATTAATTATTTTTAATGGAAATTTGGTTAAATTAGTGTTATTAATTTGAGTTAATAATTTAGAATTTATAAAATAATTTTTTGGTAATTTTGATATAATTTTTGAGAAATTATTAATATTATGTGAATATTGGAATTATGAGTTAATTGTGTATGTTTGTTGAAATTATAGTTAAATAATATGTTTTAAATGATTTTAGAATTTTATAAGGTATTGAAATAATTTTGTAAATTATTTACTATTTTTAACTAATTAATACTAATTTTTAAAATTATATTCAAATAATATATTATTTACTATTTTGGTGATTAAATGAACTTTTAATTACTTTTATTATATAACTAAGCTATTTGAGTATATAACAATGAATTTTACTATTATATGATGAATTATTAAAAAAATTGGATTTTTATTAATATTATATTATTATTTGAGATTTTTATTTAATTGTTGTGAAAATAATTATATTTAGTGATTTAATGTTTAAATATATTATATTTTGGTATTTTATGGATATTTATGGAATTTAATATTTTTAATATATCCATTATTTTATATTGATATTTCATGAATTGTGAACCTTGGTTGAAAATTTATATAGTTCAGGGTCCCAACCTGAGGTGTTGAGCTTGGTGAAATTTCCTTGTAGGATCGACTCTACTATTAGCAGAGAGATGTCTATTTTATAGAGGAGGTTCTATTGATTTTTTAGTAGAATTCTTGTAAAACGTGACGTTAGGTCGATTCTAAGTCTTTGTGTTTTGACTGAATTTTTGAATTCTTAGATCGAGTCTTTCTTTAGAATTCTTAGATGTATACATTAGGAGTATAGTTTGATTTTGATTTTGATTATTTATTTTCTAGCTGCACCGAGACCGAGGCCTATTGGACCAAGCCCGTCGAGTCAGTCTTGAGAAGTGAAAACGTGTGAGTTATTATTTTATATATACATTGCATATAGAATACATGCTTTTGAGAATCCATGTTTTTATTATGTTTTGTTATGAATTATTGCATTAAATGAACAAGTATATGTTTGGTATACTTTAAGTATCTTTTTGGTATATTTTGATATTTATACAACATATATGCTTATTATACTTTCAATATACATTTAGTATATTTCGATATATTTATGATTGATTTCGGATTATATGTAACATATATACTTGAAACATATTTAGTATATTTTCGGTATATTTATGGTATATTTTCTGTTATGAATGACATTTATGTTTAATTATGCATTTATTTATTTTCCATAAATATACAATTTTGTTCGAAGGAAATCAATAGAACATGCTACCTAGTGGGCTGCACTAGAATTGTGTACGTATTGGTTAGTTAGACTTTAGGGTCAATAATATGAGAATTAGTTGAGGTAAATTGATTATTATGAATATTGAGTATTCAGTGAGTGAATAGTGTGGTTGCTAGAGTTTGGTTGACCTAGTGTCTCGGGGCCAATCGCACTGATAGTGAGACTGCTGGAGTTCGGTTGACTTAGTCTCTCGAGGTCAGTCTACTGTCCAAAATGGAATAAGAAAATTTATTTGGAATTAAGTAAGCCTGTATGGCTAGTGAGATATTTGTTTGAGGTTACGAATATTTTTAGGGTTCTATTTGATCTTTCATTCAAATAATGTTTTTTACATTTGTTATATATATAAGGGCAGAGTTTGACATTTGTGTGAAATGTGTGTGTGTGTGTGTGTGTGTATATATATATATATATATATATATATATATACTGATGATTGACTGTATATGTTTTAGATTGCATGTATATATATTATAAGAATTCATTCATTGAGGTCTGACTCCCCTCAATATATTTTTTTCAGGAGATTCCTCGTCGTCAGACCTCATTAGTAGACATCTACGCCGGACTTCTTCAGCCCTAGCTAGATTATGTAAATTATTTATCTGAATTTGTTGTATTCTAGAAAACTGCAATAGTAATGTTTTGTATCAATAGAATGTTACTTTAGTAAGAGATCTATCTCTGAATATTGTATGAACATATTTTTATTTTATTTTATGAAATTTGAGTATTTATTTTATTTTGATTTAAATTTTAATTATGGTGTATTTTTATTTATTTATTACTTGCATTTTTTTTGCTTGCTACGAGTTTCAGATTCAAAAGAATTCCTATTCCCTAGCGTTGGTCGTGACTCCTAGATTTGGGTTGTGACAGACTGTGACTATGTTGCCTTTAAAAGTTGATTATTGTTTTTGTGTAAAATGAACTGTCACTAGTTGTGACTATGATTACTGTGATTAATACATTTTATCTTTACTCTATCTTGTTGTTTTTTATAGTAACAAAAGAGGAATAAATGTAAAATGTTTATATTTGTTTTGGATATGGTGAATTATGTTTGGGGAGAAAAGTTTTTTTAGTTGATAAAGTGTTTATGCTTATAAGGGGAAGAACTACTTTTGAGGATATTTTGGGTACTAAAAATTGTTGGTTGATGAATATATTTTCTTTCGATATACTTTATTGATGTTTGAAAGTTAAAATGTGATTTTTGATGATTTGTTGCTCAAATATGCAAAATGGACTTACTTAATGATTTTTGCAATTTTAATTATAGGCTTATTTTATGGGGGAGTATTTCCTTTCAATTTTTAGGGGATAAGGTACATATTGGCTCCTATAGTATACCCTGAGATGCACTTAAGCATCTTAACTAATTTTTAGCTCACTTACATTGAAAAATCAAGTTTTATTGAACTTTAAGTCCCTCTCTTATTGTCAGCTTCTTCCATCTACATTATCACCATTATATGCCCTTAATATTGGGAAAAACAAATGACACATTGGCAAAAACATGTGACTAATTTCAACTCATCCCGTTATTCTTCTCTTCTTCTTTTTTTGGCCAACTCTTCTTCTTCTTCAATCTTTATTAACAAATTAATAATATCAAAACCACTAACCACCAAATTTTCTTCTTCTTCTCATCTATTTCCATTCATATGTAATCAAATTCAATTTCTTATTAGCTTATATTTTTTAGAAGATGAAAGAAGAAGAAGAATAAGCAAAGAAAAGGATGTGAGGTGCGGAGGGGATCAAAAGAAGAAGAAGAAACAATCCATTAAGAAAAAAATTAAAATTAGTCAAGTCCTTATATAAGGATTTGTGCATCTTTTTTTATTTTGATTTACTTTATTAAAATCCCCAGGCTATTTTGCTCCAGGTTCATTCATTCTGATTTTCCCTCTATTTTCTACTATACATCATTACATCTAATTTATTTATCTATCACTCAATTTTATTTTTTCTTTCAAAGTGAATTGAATTTATAAAATTTACTTTTATTAGTGATGGAATAGTGTCCTTCAATTTATAAATAAATTTTTGAATAAACTATTGCTGCTTTGCATTTGTTTTTACCTTCAAATTCAACTCGATTCAATACAATTCAATGGATGGATGGATACATGACATCATACATAAAAAGATATGAATGGTATAGACCAATCTCTATGATACATTACATGTATAATACAAAAGAGAGATCTCACCTAAATACTTATCTTTTGTAGGAAACTGCACAAGGATTACTAAAATAGCTACAATAATTGAGAGCAAAGGAGAAGGAATTAATGAGGAAAAAGAAATAGTAGAAAAAAACCCAAGCTTTAACCCACTATAATGGTTGATTCCTAATCATCATTTGAATCATCAAGTAAACCCAATGACAGCGAACTTAAGGAGGTGATTTTTATAAGCCGCTTCATAACTGAAGCTGCTCCTGTTGCACCACTCTTACTGCCCAATAATTCAATGCAATAGCCACTAATGCTTTTCTACTAACACTTCTTCACATATTAAAAAATAATGAGCTTTAATGGTAATGATGCCATCCCTATTTTTGTTTGTTCCTATGACCGAAATAGTTTTGCCTAGTCATCAGCAAAGAGAATTGAGGTGTGCATGGGTACTAAGTGCAAGAAGTCAAGAGGTGCTATATTATTGGAGGAATTTTAGAGGGTTTTGGGTGTAGACGCTACAATTGTTGGGTGCAAGTGCATGGGCAAAGGTAATAGTCCCTTTGACAACCATATCTCCTTCAGAAGCTCTACTAATTTTTTCTTGCAAAGGGCTTCTCCATGGTAGATCTCTACTTCATCTTTATGATTATTATGATTATGATTATGATGATGATGATGATGATGATGATAATGATGATGATGATGATGATGATGATGATGATGGTGATTATTATTATTATTATTATTATTATTATTATTATTATTATTATTATTATTATTATTATTATTATTATTATTATTATTATTATTATTATTATTATTGTCGTTGTTGTTATTGTTGTTGTTGAATTTTAGGTTTTGGATTTGGAAGATGTAATAAAGTCAATCCCCTAAACTATTGAACAATGGTGTAGTATCATATTCCAAAGATAGTATGTCTTTCTTCTGAGATAAAGTCTTTTTCAAAGATACTATATTCAAAATAAAATCGAGATAGTTACCTTTTAGAAAATTCTAACGACAGTAAAAGGTCTGTGCTTTATTCTTCTGAAGATAGGAGAAAGGATAAAGTTGGAGCAACAAACATGAAGATTGTGAAAGATAGGAGAACATATAAGAGATATTTGTTGAGTGTGATTGGTATAGAGGTTCATTTGCTAGACTTTTTCACATGTAATTCTACTGCTATTTTGATGTTGTTTGAAGAAGAAGAATAATAATAAGAAGAAGAAGAGTAGCAGGATGAGCATATGGCTTTTATATAGGTGATGTGGCAAATTACATGGGCCTTCTAATAGTTCATTTAACATCTCTATTAATAGAGGGGCTTAAGGTTCAATAAGACTTGATTTTTCAATTTAAATGAGCCAAAAATTGGTTAAGGTACTTAAGTGTGCCTCGGGGTATACTTGAGAGGTAAAATTGTACCTTATCCTAATTTTTTATCCTAATTTTACATAATTGTTTGTTACTATAAAAAAGGAGGAGATTGTTGAACCTTGGGGAGTAAAACAGTCATTTTTTATGGCCATAAATGATTAAGTGAAATTATATTTATTTCGGGCACTTAAGTGTTTATATGCAAGTTGATTAAAGTTAAAATAATCAGATGTGGCACAAGCAATACCAAATGCATCATGAGTGTGACGAAAGGGAAAATCAAAGATCAAATTTTTATGGCAAAATTTGAAGTTGGATTTGGTGAAAAATGATGGAAATCTTCATTATAAGTGGTCACCAGTGAATTCTAATCATTAGAAAAATATTTCTAGTTAAATTACAAAAATAAAAATTGTAAATTTTCAAGAATTACTGAAGCTAGTCATCACCGGTGTCATGATCATGATGACGATCATGAAGACCAAGTCCAAAAGTTCTTAAGAGTTGTCACCATTAGTGTCATGATCATGAAAGTGCTAAAATTTAAATTTCTTCTTAGTGCGCCTAACTATCATGACCGTGACGAACTTGTCATGATCATGATGAATGTGTAGAGCTACTTTTTCTGGGTGGTTCAATCAGCTCTATTTACATTAAATGCACCTCCAATAGCTCTTTTTCTTTATGTATAAATAGTACTCTGATTTCAATTGGAGGTAGAGAATGAAGTTGAGAAAAAACCATTTAAAGCTATCTTTGAGCATTTATCTCCATTGAGCCTAATACACAATACTTATTTTACCCAAGATCAAACCTATGTACACGTGGTCCTGGTGATGCCCACTAGGTAGCACATTCTACTAGTCCTCCAAAACATATTTATATTTTTAAATAAAACATAAAAAAAAATAAAAAAATATTTCAAAAATTCTTAACCATAATAAAATAAATAACTCATGTGGTTTATATAAAAATACATGCCAATAAATTCCACAATAATATTTATGCCACATTTATTAAAATAAATTAAATGTTCAATCTCATAATATCATATTTCCCAAAAAAAATTTATAATATTAACTCATAGGTGGAGTGTGTCGGTCGATATGCCCTCAAATGCCCAAACTCCATGGCTCCCACTTCAGAACCCTATCTAATAAATAACATTTATTTAATAAATAAATAACAAAAATATTCTAAGAAATTCTAAAAAAATTATAAAAATCAAGGAATTATCAAAATAAACTTGAAAAAACCATAAATGATTAGTATTGAGGCTTGAAAAATATTCCCGACGAATTAAATTAATTTAATCGAGGAATACAATAATTTTTACTATTTTTTCAGATTTTTTAAATCTCAAAATCCGTAAGGAATTAGACCTAACTCCAATTATGGAAATTAATCCTCATAATTTATACTATTTATTAAAAATAAAATCACAATTTTCTAGACTGGTTACTATTCCTCTCCAAAATCTGGATGAGACCCGTCTGATTTTCTTGCCCAAAAACTTTTTTATTTTCACAAATCAAGCTCACCAACATGTTCAGAACAATTTATATGACACAAATACACCTTCAAAATCTCCAAATAAACACCAAAATAATAAATTGAAGGAGCAAATTATATTTACCAAATAAATTTCGATAAAGACCAAAACAATACATATCAGACTTAAAATTGATCTCTACAAACCTAGAAGTAAGATGAGTTTGATGGCAATTGCCGAAAATGGTGAATTGTCAATGAAAAGTTTAAGCCAAATATTTCAAGCAAAAATTTATCAAAACCGAGCCAAATTTCACAAAACAAAAACCACTAGCATGTTAAAGATGTTAAGAAGTGTTTGTGGTTAAAATTTCATGATGATCGAAGGTTGTTTGGCTAGTGAATGAAAGTGGAAAAGGTAACAGGTACTATAATGTTAGATGAGTGAGTTCAGGGACTTAAAGCAAACTTTGCAACTGCCAGCTATACAATTGAAGAGGAACTAGCAAATTATCACTTTGGTTCCCATATTTTCTATAAAATATCCATTTAGTCCTTTCACCTTAGTGTCTGAGATAGTTGCCAACAATTAAATGAGCTAACACCCCCACAATGACTCCACAACAATTCGACAATGACCCAACATCAACAATAACAACTCAACAACCAAATAATAAGCCAACAATAATAAAACAAAATCCCATCAATGACATAACAAAGACTTAACAATCTGTCAACTGCCCAACAACAACAACAATATATATTTATTTATATAAATAAATTTTGGGTTATTACATCTTATTCCTAAACTTGTGTTCATAAGTCAAATCATTGCATTTCAAGTTTTTTTGTCAATTTAGTCTAGTTAAATACCAATTCAAAAGGCATTATACAATTTTTATTAAAAATAGTTCAATTAATTAAAATTAAAATTTTATTATTTTAATGCATTTAAAGTAAAAATATATATTTTTGTTTCCAATCAATAAAAACTGAAAGTGCATTAGAGGGGTGGTGAATAAAGCTAATGAAGGATTTAAGGAAATTTAAAAATGAATTTAAAGAATGAACAAAAATTGAAAGGAAATAGAGTAGGAAGAACAATGAACATAAGAATTTAAGAAGTTCAGAGTCTCAACAATTATATGTCTTTACCTAACTTATCCTTAAGTTAGGATTTTCAATTCCTATAATTTTATTCATAAGAGTGAGATTACACATGAGTTTTGAGGCTCACTCTTTAACCTTACAACTTGAGTTTTCATGGCTCATTTAACAACTATAAGTGTTTTCAAGGCTCACACTTAAACCAAATTTCCAAGTGTTTTAATGGCTAAACACTTAAACCAATTCTACTAGAAATGTACCTTACTTCCCTTTTAATATATTTCAAGAATTAGATGAAGATGAAGTCCTATTTCTATCACATAACCAACTCTCACAAGAGTTAATCAATACAATGAATATTGATAGAAAGAAAAATAAAGCTTAGTGAATGCTTAGAGAGTTTTTTATAATCAAAGAGTAATGTGATGTGTTGTTCTACTTATCATAACTATAGAGCACATATATATAGATTAAGCTTTAAAAATATAGTTATTGGAGACATTGATTATGTCTTTAACATCTCTTTTCTTCAATAAATGCAAATTTAATTTTTATAGGATTTTGGACGCTCAAGATCTTGAGCGTAGGCTCAGGATTGTGAGGGTTAAAAAAATATGACCACTATTTGCAAAAGTGTCTGTTGGTGACGCTCAGGGTCTTCTCAGGATCCTGAGCATGGCAGCCCTCTTTCTTATTTTGGGCAAGAATACATTAGGATCATAAAGGCATTCTTAGGGTTTGCTTAAGATCTTGGGCATAAACCATGAGTGTGACTACCTTCCTTCACATTTTGGATGAGATAGATCAGGATCATGAGGGTACATTTAGGGTCTGCTAGGGATCTGGAGCATAGGCTGCCCTCACTTAAACTTGTCCATTTTTCCTTTGAATGAACTCCTTTGCACTTGGTTCTTTTTCCATGCTTTGTAGGATATGTGTAAAGGTCTTTAAAGGCTTTAAATGTGTTTCAAATGTCCTCAAACATGATCCAAAGCTTTGTCAATTAACTACGCTCTTATTGAATGTAATTGTGTACCTGTGCTTATGATCATACTTAAATAAAAACATTAGTAATTTAAATTGCTTGTCAAAGTCAAAATCAAGGGTTGATCATGCAAATGGTCAATAAAAACTTAAATTTATTTTTTTTATGTTAACGATGAGCCAAATTTGATTTTTCAATTATTTTTATACTTTTTGGTATTATTGTAATTTATAATTATAAATGTTGAGATATTTTATTCAATATTATAGACAAGCATACTTATTTTTTATTGGCTTCCACTAATGAATATCAAAGAGTTCATATTCAATGCTTAAGGATCAAGAGGAATGTATCAAATTTAAAATTTTCACTTTGTATAGTAAAATTTTACCATCATATTGGATGCTTTATACTTCATAACTTTATTATGTCAAATTTAGTAAAGTATAAAATTTTTTTTTTAAATATTCATGTTTAAAAGTTGATATTTTTGTTAAGTTTTTAGTATTTTTAAATTATATTTTATCAAATAACAATTATAAAAAATAAAATTATAAAATTATGAATAATAAATAATTTACCTATTAATCATAAAATTTACTAATTTAAACTAAGGATGTCTTTACCTTTAAACTAATATGTTTAAATAAGGATAAAAGTACTAATTTTAAATTCATTTAATAAATGATTATTGAATGAAAAAGATAAAACATAGACATAAGTTGTCATTTAATTGTATTAAAATGATACAAACTTTTAAATTATGGTAATTTGATCTTATACAATAAGTTTAGTGACTAAATATTTAAAGCAAGTACTTAATGTGTTCAAAAATAAAAGTAAGAGCACTTAATACAACATAATTGAAGTTCAAGGATTTAGGGGTTTAAAAATAGGTTTTGTCAAAAGTATAATAGATGTTTTCAGTAGTGGAAAGTATGTGTTAGAAGGGAAGGAGAGAAGTAGGGGTGACAAAATGGTGTATCATGTAATAATAAGATACGAATCTACCATGAAAAAAAAAAAGGCCAAATGTGTAAATTGAATCTTCACGTTTTGCCCTAATTTTCTGTTGGATCTTATCTTTTTCTGAGACAAATTGAAATTTTTTTTTTGTGTAAAATTAGATCATATCGGACCTTTGGTACAATCAAGTTTTATAACTTTTTTTTAGTATAACTAAGTCCTATAAATTAATAAAAATTAATTTTAAAGGTTAACTAACAAATAAAATTGATAATTTTTTTAAAAATATATATAACCTAATTATAAAGTTTTTAAAGTTTTTAAACTTATAAAATAATTTTTTAAATTTTTCTTGAATTTTAAAAACTTCATAGTTAAGTGATATATATTTCAAAAAAAAAAAAAGACCAAGTTTATTCATTAATATAAATAGCAAATTGATAATTGATCAAAAATTTGATTTTAACGGTTAAATAAATTTTTTTTGAATTTTCATTCATTAGTTTAAATTTTTAAATCTACACAATAATTGATGAATAAATTTTTTATTCAACTGTTAAAATCAGATTTTAGATCAATTATCAATTTACTATTTATATTAATAAATAAATTTGGTCTTTTCTTTTGAAATTTATATCACTTGAGTGTAAAATTTTTTAAAAATTATTTTCTTAGGTTTTAAAATTTTATAATTAGGTTATATATGTTAAAATTAATTTTTATTAATTTATAGATCTTAATTGTACTAAAAAAAGTTATACGATTTTATTGTACTCACCAAAGATCTAATATAATCTAAATTTACAAAATAAAAGTTCTAATCTGACTCAAAAAGCAAAAGATCCATTGTGAAATTTGGATGAAATGTTTAGCCTAAGAAATGGAAAAAAAAAAAAAAATTTCATTAATGTTATTATGTATGAATCACTATCGGATAGATGGCAAATTATATCATGGACCACCCCTACCCTTGTCCATATAGCAATATTGACCAAAGCTCCATCACATATGAGAACTAAAAGTGTGTTTCTATTTTTATTTTTATTTTTTGTTTTCGTTGGTTCGTTTTTTCAAGAGAAGCAAGAGTGATAAGAAGAAGATCAGAATCCTGGACGCGGAAGCTAACATGGCCACGACAGTTTCTTCTACTCAATGCCATCTTTTGAAATGTACAGTTATAAAAATAATACACGATATCATGCTAATATATAATATGATTTCTTAAGCTACTATTCGTACATAAATTTACTGTATTAACTTGTTATTGCCATGGCCTTTCCATGTTTGCCTCATTTTCTTCTTATTGATGGTTTGGAATTGAGAAAATACCAGTTATTTGCTTGGTATTTGCTCTGCAATTAGGAACGATGGTAGCTTAAACTGAACGTGGAGGGATGGTCAAGAGCTACAGGATCTTCACGGACATATGCTCGCATGCTATGAGTTGTACAATATAAACCAGACTTATTCTTATGAGGTGCTTTGGAAATATGCACAAATGTATTGGTTTCAGGGGATGGCAATAGATGTTAGTTCTTGATTGGGCAAAACAATTACTCCCTTTATTCCATTCCAATTGTCTTTTAACAAAATAAAATTTATCCTATTCCAAATAACATTTTTAGATTACCAATAAAAAATAAATTCTTCTTTCTAATTTTACCTATATATTGATTTTAAAGTAAATTTTCTATTAAAATAATTATAATTCACATTAATTTTTAATCTTTATAAAAGATGATTATATAATCATTTGCACCTATAATTATCTCTATTAAATGAAATTTTTTATTTTTGTGACATTATCTTAAATAACATTTGGAATGGAACGGATTGGGTATTACTTTATTTTAAAATGAAATTAAAATAAAAAATGAGATTGAAAAGAATATAATATTGAATCTATAAGTGAAAATCAAAGAATCTGCAGATGAAAATTAATGAACTTGCAAGTGAAGATCAGTGAACATTCACCTACAGATGAAAATCAATAAACCTGTATTATTTAAATAATGAATCTATCTTATTTAAATAAAATAAAATAAAAATACAAGTAAAAGCTTATCTATTATAATTAAAAAAATTATATACTTTTTTAATGAATAAAAATTTTATTTTGGCTAAAATTATGAATAAAAAATTATTTTTAACCACTATAATTAATAAAATAATAAAAAAAATTTGATAAATAAAAAAATACATTTCATGTCTTTTGAAAACAATGGAAGGATGGTACAAAAGACTCAAATTCTTTGATTACTGAAATATAGCAAGGGCAGTGAAACAGTGAAGTTACTTTGCTTTTGTTATGGTTTAGCGAACAATCAGCTGTTTCTTCTTGAGAATTAATTGTTGGAAAGCCATTTTGTGATGCAACTGTAGAATGAACGAATATTCTGGGAAAAAAAAAATAAGTGGGAATATAAGGAGTTATTTTCTAGCATTCATATTTGCATTGATTATTTTCTCAAAAAATAGTAAAGAAATTAAAGCTCATTACTTAAGAATATTATTAATTAATATATTTTTTTTGGAAAGTATTAATAAATAGGGTAATTGGTTAAACAATATAAGTTTATTGATTAAATTATGAAAGTTTATTAGTGATCAACTGTACTTTCATCACCTTTATTACTTAATTCATTATTTTATATAAATTCATCAAAAAAAAATTATAAGTTTATTAAACACAATATATAAATTCATATACTACACATTTCAGGTTCATAAAATAAAAAAGGAATGTACCCATCTTTCATATATATATATATATATAACACAAACATAGGAAGCAGAGGGAATGGTACACAGTAAGCTCTCAAGAGCTTAAAAAAAGCTTCCTCTGTTCAAGCTTCTGGCAGCATAATCAACGGAAGGTTTTAGGCCTTTCGATGCGGCGTGGGTGGCCAAGAAACTAACATGGCTATAGTATCTAATTGATTGCATATTGCAAAGAAAGGCAGCAAGGAATAACAACAAAATAGCGAAGTACTTTATTGAAGAAATAATGGAGCTGTTGTTTCCATATATTAGATTTGAAGTTGTGTTGCCAGAGTCCTACTCACGAAGACATGATCAATGAACATGATCAATGAACTAAGTGTTATTGCTGCTTTAACGTGAAAAGATGTGTTTTTTTAATTCACACGTGTGAGATGAATTCCTGATTCATATTACAATATGGACAGAAATCCATAATATAACAATTTCAGATAGATAAAATAATAGTATAATTTATTTTGTATCATACTATAATTACGAGTTAGCCTATGAATCAGAACCAGAAATGACGAGTAATCCATTTGTTCCATTGGTGCCATATATGAACCACTAATCTAATATATTAATAACTTATATAATTGGTCAATATAAATTAGAGTAATATTCCAAACATATATTAAATTATATATGACACAAATTACTTCATATATATATATATATATATATATATATATATATATAAGGAAAGCCAATTAAAAGCAGAGAAATTTTAAATAATAGGTTGAACATTAAAATAATAAAAAAAAATGTCAAAAAAAAAAAAGTTAGCAACAATGGATGTAATTTATTCCTTCTTTACCTAAATACAAATTAGTTAATTTCTTCTTTTGCCACTCCAATTTCTCATTCCTAAATTTAATTGGCAAAAGAGAAAATATTGCATCTTCTCTGTTTTGGAAATTAGTAATTATTTTTTTTTCTTAATTGGGTTGTTTTAAATATTACATTTTTTATCACTCATTTATAGTCTAGTAGTTTAAGTAATTAATAATATAAGATGAAATAATAAATTCAATCCCCCGCTAGTCTTCTTAAATTTCAATTGTTACAAAAAAAAAAAATTGTGTTTGTGGTACCGCATCCTTTAGGATCATCTTTCAATCGTAAAGGAACGTTAGTATTGGATTGGATGCAGCCTTTTGCTGAATTTCCAAATGAAAATATCAAGAAATGTGCATGGATTTGTGATTGGTCTAACAAGATAAGCACCCAATTTAAATCAATGGTAAAACATTTTATCATGGAATCAAGATATTTAATAAATAGTAAAATTCGAACCTCCATTTTGTGGCTTTCCCATTAGGTCAGTTTTATAAATAAAAAAAAAAAGTAGCGAACAAAAAGCCAACTCAATGAATTGTTAATGATTTTCAAACGAAAACAAAATAACGCACATAAATACCCAAACAAACAGCTGCTCTTGATCTAATCTGTTCACTATCCTCAATTCCTCGTTGCATTAATTCAAAACAAAGCTTGATAATTACAACCATTCATAGAGAACTTGTGGTTCTCTGTTACTGATCAACCGATATATGGTAATTAATTCTATCAAAAATTCATATACTATTCCATTCTAGAACAGAAAAAAAAAATCAATAGAACTATCAACACCTCACAGGAAGAATGTCACTTCAAAGATCTTATAGGTCTAGTGAGCACACCGTGTCAGAGCATGGCAACGGCCTGTAGTGCAACAATCAATCACAAATCCTCAGCACCAATGCAGAAACCCTCTTCAAGGACTCACATGCCTTAACCACATCAGCTTCGGTATGGGCAGCTGAAACAAACAATTTCAATCCTACAGGCAAACGGCACTTATCAAGAGTTGACCTTTTGGAAACTACCACAAATACAGAGTCTTCCATCAATGCCTGCAAATCATAACCATTAAAAGAAAGTACAATATTGAGAAAATAATACAAGTTCAAACTGCAGAATAAAAATTAAAGTTCAAAATGAAGAATAAAAAAATATAGTTATACTAAAGAATTAAAATAATAACTTCTTACACGATTGGCAATATCTTGTAGGAGCTTCAGGTCGCCTTTTACAGAACCTGTGGTTTTCTCCAGCCTGAGAAAAACAATAGGTGATTCTGGATTGCTTGATAAAGAAAGGCCCCGTATGTTGCACAATCCTGCAACAGCCAATTCAGAACCGACAAATCATGCTTTGCGTGCAAATATAATATCAGTCATACACAATGTATCAAGGGTACAAAAGGAAACAAAGAATTCAGAATTCAGAAGTGAAAACAGCAAGAGATTATTCCATTCAAAAAATTGGTGTAAGGGATCATAAGAAGCACACCTATGGAAAAGTGTCTTTGTATTAGTCCTAACTCAGATGTTCATAATATCATAATAGTACTCTCATAAAATATCACACACAGAAAGCTAGAAAGCCAAATCAGAAACCAGACAGAACATTCAGATGTATTTTGAACCAAAAGAGGAGCCAATATGTTAATTTTTACAAGACAGAGAGCCAATAGCAAAAGATGTTGCAGTTCAAGAACTTTTCTCACTATCTAGTTTCATTTCCATTGATGCATAAAATGATATGAGATGTTCTATCTGGAAAATGTAAAATATGCATGAAAAGAATTAAGGATAAAAAAAAAAAAAAGAAAAAGAAACCTTTTTCACAAGTTGTATTTTATCATTTATGTATGGGATATAAGTAATAACTCAAACTTCCCAACATGTTATGGATATGAAAGACCCAGTTGGCAGGGATTTCTCAAGCTGATGCAAAGTATAATTGCAGTCCCATGAGTTCAAAAGAATCAAAACATCACCAAAAGGCTTGACAATATTGCTTCTTGCATGAACCATGTGACTGTGGATGGCCATGAAAATAACTGAAGCAAAATGGCTCGAAGGATTATTTCACTTGTAGTCATGTGTTGCCACACACTTGGCAAAAATTCATATTGCCCTAAGATTCTACATGATACAATACAAACTTTGATGTCAATTTACTCTTCAAGAATTTGTAGGATAGGCTACCACCATGGTAAGAAGAAAAAAAAAAACGAGAAGATGAAAAAATTTAAGGGAACAGAAAGGAAAAGGAAGTGCCAAGCTATCTTTAGTACCCTGAAAGTTTTCCTATATGTTTTGTGCTCAAATCATTAATATAATTAAATATTACATCATTACAGGCATTATATATGCAATTTTGCAACCAAATAGAGAACATAGCTCTGTACAATGGAAAAAGGACATTGCCTTTTACATGGTTCTCTCATAAGCTGATTTGGTACGTACTATATTCAATTCAAAAGATACCCACAAGAGATAGAACCTTCATTACTCTTCCATTTTTTAAATGAATATCATCAGGGTTCAATCCTTTCCCTCATGCAAAATTGTGTATTTCTCTTTCTATACATGGGTGCACTTGTATCCTTGCCTACATTCATTTTGTGTCCTGGCAAGTGCATGCACTTGTGTGTGTGCAAGCATTGTTGCCTGCCTTAAATTCTATTACTGTAGAGAACCTCTTGTTCTACTTCAAAGCAGCTTAAACAAGCCTTAAATACAGCTAACTGGGTACAAAACCTTATATTCTCTTGGATTGTGAGTCAAATACCGGCACCATGAGGCTCTGGCTCAAGTGACAACGATCCCATTGTTGACATGTCACTTTAATTCATAAGCTCAAATATTCTCAAGGAACATGTTTCAAAGAATAAAACAAGATACTGAGCCATTTTTTTCAATATAATTATAGCACATCTGTTTGCCAAGAAAGTCCAATTCTATAGAGAAATTGATGGAAGGAAAAAGGAAACTACACATAAGCTAAACAAATAATAATGAAATTAGATCTAACCTTTCCTTAATACAGCAATGTTTCCTTTCAGCTTGGTTATTAAAGCAGGATTATCCTCCAGAACATCAATAGCAGTAATTGCGGCACTGGCAAGATATGGAGGCAAAGAAGCAGAAAACACATATCCAGAGCTGCTCAATCGCTGCAAAAGATTAGAAAGGCCTGCATTAGCATTTAGTATAGGAAGCGAAATACCCATTATAATTCCACTTCCTCCTGCAAATAACAGCGACAAGAAGAGTATATAGTTGGGTTATCCAGCTTTCAGCAAAACAACTGTTAGATAAAATATGTTTTCATACTTGGTGATCGATGACTCTAGTGCTTCCAGTACAGAATCCTCCTTCAGTGGCTAGTGCATGACCCATAGCTGCAGTTATAATATCTATCTTCTCAACCTGCAAATCCTTGCCAGCATAAGTTACAAAGTTTATAATAATGAGAAAAAAGTCCAATGTTTTCAAGGCTTACCGGGACTTCATAGTATTCAGTTAGACCTTTTCCAAACCTGCCAAGCACACCAAATGAGTTGCTCTCATCCAACAAAATACGGAAGCGATATTTCTCCTTCAATTTGATGATCTCATCTAGTGGAGCTATTTGGCCAGAATTCTGAAGATTCAAGATTTTAAAATCTTTCAATAAAAGAAAAATTTTAACTTTTTGATCAAGAAATGGAGATAACTTTTTTCAGCCAAAAAAAAAAAAAAAAAGCACAATGGCATGACAGAGCCATGAAAACCATATATAAAACATACCAAAAAGAAGTACCTGGTAAACTGCCTCAACTACAATGTAGCGCCGCAATTGCTTAGCACGCTTATTCTCTGCAGTTATTTTCTCCAAAGTACTTTGTAGAGAATACATGTCATTATGCTTAAAATATACAATGGTGCTTCTTGAAAGATAAAGGCCATTTTGTATTCCCCAATGGACTCCCTCATCACTAGGAGAAACAAAAAAGTGAAAAAAAAAATTTATATAAGCATCTAAAACTAAAAATTTGTACACTATTTGACCATAAAATCCAAAAGATTTTCTAAGGTATACAAATATCTGATATAAACATGAATAACAACCTGCAAAAACTGCCAAAGATGGGATAACCAAAAAGATTAATGGTGCTCAGTGGGGTTTAATAAACATAATAACATCGGAGAAACACTTTTAAAAGGCAACAATCACTGGCTATCTAAACACAGTTTGAATAATTTCAAAAACCATGGAGTATTGACATTAAAGGATAATCTGTTAAAAAGAATAGGAAAAAATCACTTGAAAATACTTGATATTTGCTGTATTATACAAACATTCACTAAGTTGACTGAAAAAAGCAGATAACTTTTCTCAACTATTTGTATGGCAGATACCCATCAGTAAATCATGATTCAAATGTTAAGATTAGATGCACTCACACTACTATAATATCTCCTTTCTTGCAGAAACAAGGAATTGCACTGAACATAGTAGAAAGTCCATATGAATAAAGAATTGAATCACGAGTTCCCAAAAACTTAGCTATTCTGGCCTCACAATCAAGGTGAACATCTGAGGAAAAGAAAAATTTTAAAGGTTGTAAATTTTACATGCATCTACATATTAAATGTTCTTCAAGAGGAACATATTAAAGTTGAGTCTTACCGATTGTTCCATAGAATCCACGAGGTCCGCATGAGCCAACACCATATTTTTCCAATGCAGAGGTGCATGAGTCCTGAGATAAACCTATGTATGTAAGCTCCATTTAAGGAAAACTAATACCTTGAGGAGGGAAAAAGTTCTCTAGGAATGAGTTTTCTTACAAGTAATTTCTCATGCCCTATTAGGCCAAGATAGTTAGCTGAAGCAAAGTTCAGAACTTCTTTGCCATTGATTATTGTATGTGGTCCTGCAGCACTGCATAACAAGTTGAAATGAAAATCCTTGAGCAAAACATAATCAATCAAGTACTGCAGATAATCCTCTAACCCATAAAACAATGCTATAATGCTTGCATTAACTTGC
This sequence comes from Mallotus nudiflorus, assembly GCA_947683625.1. NCBI lineage: Eukaryota > Viridiplantae > Streptophyta > Magnoliopsida > Malpighiales > Euphorbiaceae > Mallotus > Mallotus nudiflorus. Next base: position 4,130,912 of record CANTUR010000049.1, on the reverse strand, counting down.
TACTAAGGTCTTTGACATGGAATATAAAAGTTATCGGCAAAAGTGGGAAGAAGGCAGATAACGAAAAAGAGAAATTTACCTTTCCAAAACTGGTGGCTCATAATACATCTCTTTTGTAATAGGAGGGATGAGAGGTTCTGGAACCCATTCTTCACATAAGTCATCTATTTCCTACAAATATAACACACGGTATGGCAGTTTAATGCTGGCACACAACATGATAAAGATTAAGGACAAGAATGCAACAGCCAACATAACCAAACCTTCTTTGTTAAAGGGCGTTTAGGGGGCTTGTAACTCTTCTGGGAAAGAAGAAAAAGAATGACCACCAGAAGAAGACCCTCAACGAAAAGATGACCTTCAAAGAAAATATTACAAAAATAAAGATTTCTTTTTAGAGATTAAAAGTCAGAGATTGTGGGTAATACAAGTCAGAAAAGAAATGAAAGAAAGTAGGCACCTCCAATATGAACTCCAAAAACAACAGCCCGGGCAGAGGGAGCATCCAAAGCCACCTTCACCCACTCTGCCGTAGCATTCACAATGTTTGAAAAGAAAAAAGACTCCATTGCAAATAAGTGAATATACAGCAGAAAGCATTCAAATGATCCCTGCGTTAATTATTTTATAGTTTCAGGAAACATATTTATACAAATCAATGAAATAATATGAAAAGACAAACCACAGGAAAAAGAAGATAAATCAAATACACGATAAAGTTCAAAGCACGTGATCTTTACAAGAATATGCAGATAATTGTTACTGGCTACAAATGATGAGACACAGGCAAGTTTATTAAGTCAGCTGATTTATTGCAATAATAAGAAAAACGTATGGAAGGTACGTGATTTATTGATGTTTTGATCTGGGTTCTCAGAGATATGAACTAAAAAGAGATCTATTAAAAGCAAGAGCGAGAAGAAGAAGAAGAACCAGTTGACTCACCTGATAAAGAACCAATTGCTGGCGATAAAGGAGAAACACCGGCCTACTAAGCGTCACGATCTTGGAGGTAGCAGCAGCCGTGGACGAAGGCAACAAGGCTGCGACCGTCACCTGAGCAGCAGCGGTCACCAGCGAAGGAGAAAGAGATGATAAAACAGGCAGAAAAGGCGAGAAAAGGAGAAATCAGCAAAGAGAGGGAAGAAGAGGACGAGATAGGGATAGAATTGGGCTTTTACTGTGGTGTCCAAAAAAATAAGGGATTTTTCTTAACGTGAAATATTTTTGAATGTTGTAGAGTTGAAAATTAGGTTTTCCAATATTTTATTTAGAAAAATATTATGACTTTAAATAACACGTAAGTTAAAAAGAAAGAATATTCAAATACAAGAAAAATTAGAATTTTCAGCATTTTTTTAAGAATTGAATAACCTAAAACATATACAAAACACGATGATACCATATGTGATCTAATTTTATTACACGTGAAATTCAACATTTAATATATAAAAGAATATTAAACTTACCAAATTTTACAGGATCACTTTTGAAATTCCTACTGTTCATAACTTGATTCATTAAAAACTCATTTTTTAAATTAAACAACCAATTGTAAATTTAATTTGAGGCTTGTATAATAAATAAATAGAGTTCAAACATCTTAAAACTTAGTTCGTCAAAGTTCGTAAACAGATTCGTTAATATGTTTGTAAACTAACTCGTAAACAGTCTCATTTAGTAAGTTTGTAAACATACTTGTTTAATAATCTCGTAAACAAATTTATGAACAAACTCAATTAATAGCTCATGAACTTGTTCATTTGTAATAATAATAATAATATATTAAATACAATTTAAATTTAAATTAAAAAAAAACCCATTTTGATTAGATGAGAATGAATGAAGAAATATAGAAAGTTCTTGTATCAAAATTTGAACTTTGGTTCTTTCGACAATTTGTAATACTTTACAACATATATAAGATAAATCTATGAACGATACCAATTTAATTTCTTCTTTTCAATTTTTATAGAAATAAAAATGTTAATAAAACTAAAAAAATCAACGAGAAGAAAAATGACGATCTTTTTAATCGAATGAAAACAAAATTATTGAATTAGAGAATCGAAATGATGAAGATAAAGGATCCAAAAGAATACATATTCAGTCCCCTATTAATTATCTAAATACTAATAATAATAATAACTATTATTATTATTATTGTTATTGAGTGGTAATGTCAAACCAATATAATTTTATTTATTAACAATAATACTAATTTAATATTAAGTAAATATAATGTTGATTTAAATTAGTATTAATGAATAAAATTACGTATAAAAAATTATTTAGTAGATATAATATTTTTGTTTTGTATTGAATATAATAAAGTAATAAAAATTGGCTATAATATTAATTAAATATTATAATACTGGATTAACGTTATTTAAATATAATATGCTTAAAACTATTATATAATTTTAATATCATTTGTTTTTAATGTCATTTTAAGATTTTATGTTAATAAATTTAATAAAATTATGTAATTAATTTTAGAATCATTATACATTTGTAATATATATTAGGGAAAAGTACAAATAACTATCATGTAGTTTAGGGGTAAACGCAAATCAAGGAAATTCAGGAATTTAAAATCTCTAAAACCATATCATATTTCAAAAATTTTAAAAATAAAATCTTCATTATTAGTACCTAATTTAAAAATTTCTATACCGGTACCGTCTCATTTTTTGACAATTTGGTTCGGATAATCGATTTTATCGGAATGAATTGGTATAGTACAGTCCAAAATAGGAATTCAAAATTTTATGTAATAGATAAATTTATATTATTAATTAAAATTGTATTTATTAGCCACAAATTAAAATGATATAGTTTTGAGTAAAAATATATCGTTTTTATTATTATATAGATATTTTATATATTATTATAATAATAATAATAATAATAATAATATTATTATTATTATTATTATTATTATTATTATTATTATAAACCTCATTACTTTTGAATAATATCAAAAAGATTAAATTACTTAATATCAATAAAAATTAATAAATTATTAAATATAATAATAGCAATATATTTTAATTAATAAAAATAACATACATTCTCTTATTATTATTATTTTTTAAAATCACTACTTACTATAATCAAAACTAAAACGACATAGTTTTAAGTAAAATCATGTCATTTTGGTTATTTATAATATATATATCCATATATTATTAGATAGTAAAATAATAATTATAATAATATTATTTAGCTCATTAATTTTAAATAATATCAATAAGATTATATCACTTACTAACAAAAATAATTAATAAGTTATTAACTATAATAATATTATTTAACTCATTGATTTTAAATAATATGAGTAAGATTAGATTCCTTACTAAATATAATAATTAATAAATTATCAAACATGATAATAACAACATATTTTAATTAAAAATATAAATTTTGAAATTATACAATGTTAATTTTCTTATTTAAATATTTTTAGTTTAAATTGAAATATAATAAATATTTCACATTTTTACTTGTTAATGATAATAATAATAATTTTCTTATTTCTCATATTTTAAATTTAAAATGTATTGTAATGGAAAGTTCACATTTTTATTTGTTAATTGAGTTATTTGAAACTAATGCAATGTTAATTTTTTTTATTTTTATATCTTAAGTTCAAATTGTAATACAATAAACATTTCATATTATGACTTGTTAATTGAATAATAGTAGTAGTAATAGTAACAATGATGATGATGATGATGATAATAATAAAAAATAAATAAATTAATAAAATAAAATTAATAAAAATATTTTGTTAATAATTTATTTATTATATTTTAATCACAAAACATATTAATTTTTATTATATATTACTATACATATATATTACTTGACAATATAATCATAAGTATATAATTAAGTTAATACTTAATATTATTTATTAATATCTATATATTACTTATTAAATTAATATTCAATATTATATTCGGTTTTTAGTTCAGTATGGTTCTCAGTTTGGTTTTTTTATAAATATCTTATATTGTACCAAATTAGTCATAAAATTCGGTTTGATTTGGTTCATGATTAAAATTATTTAATTCGTTATGGTTTTAATGTCTTTTAGTTCAAAACTTTGGTTCGGTTCGTTATTTTCTTCATCTCGTGCTCAGCCCCAATGTAGTTTTAGTATTTTCACTTCGACGTGTGTGGTATTTTTTTTGTGACAAATAGCTACTCTATAATTTAGTCTGTTAGCAACTAGAGACAATTCACATTAACACCGTTAGAAAATGATGACATGGTATGGGTAAAATTGAAATTATAGACTAGTTAAAAATGTTAGCATTTGATTGAAAATGAATGAAACTGCAAATTATTTATTTGTATTTTTTAATGAGTTTATTTGTAATAAAATGATATATTTTATTTAAGAATATTTATTTTAATTTATGAAAGAAATGTAAAAATATTATTAATTATTAATTACTGATTTGATATTTTATTAATTTTTTATATGTTTATCTTCATTAATTTTTTACTATAAATATAAGGATATTTGTTCATCTTATTAATATTTCATTGTAAATAAAATAAAATAATTTTAATTATTTTATAAAATATTATTAATTAAAAAAAGATAACTTGTGGTAATTACGAAAAAATATTTTCATAAAATATATAACTATTTTCTATAAAATATTTGGTTCTTTTTGAAAAAAATAATATCAAATTTACATAATAACACTTTTAATAATAAAATAATATATATTATTTTCTATTTTATTTTAAAAAAAAATTAGTTTCTATTTTTTATTGTAAGTATAGTAAAATCATTTTAAATATTTTACAAAAAAAATTTAATTTACAAAAAAAAAAATTCAAATAGACGGTAGCTTGTAGCAATTGAGAAAAAAATTATTTTCATAAAACATATAACTTTTTTTTTTTGTAAAAAATGTTTCAGATGCAAAATAACACTTTTAGTTGTAAATTAACACTAACATTTTGTTAAAAAGTATAATTGTAAAGATATAATTTTATAAAAATATATTTTATTTTATATATATATATATATATATATAATAAAAGAGCTTTTTAGTCATTAATAATCAATCCTATCGTTGAAAGATCCTCATATCTAAAATTATTTAAAGTTGTAATTATGACTAGAGCATTAATTTCTAAATATACTCTAAATAATCTAAGATGCTTTATCCAGTTCAGAGCCTCTTGAATAGAGATAGCTTCAACAAGGACTGACATCACACAACCATAAAAAACCATAGCTTTCATTGTCATAGAAAGAACCCATGTCATTCTTTAAGATGCACCCTAAACCATATTTACCCAAGTTCTTAAAGATAACAACATCAGAGTTGCATTTTAGCTAGTTAGGAGGAGGCCATTTCTAAGTTTGCAAGGGCAGGTTTTGAAACTAGGAAACAAAACTGTTCATCCTTCCTTGCTACTGTAGCAATATACTTCTAGCTAATCCTATTATATGTGATGCAGATGGCCTCTTATTATGCCAAATGACTTGATTACAAAAATACTAGATACCTCACATAAAGAGAGCTATTATGACTTATCCATATGATTATTAGCCTTTAAAAAGTAACAAAAGTACTCTTAAGGTCTCCATTATACTAGAAAAAAAATTTGCACAATTCCATAACCAACATGATTTGGTAATAAGGCAAAGTAAGAACAAGTGTATCAGAGATTCAGGAAAGTGGTTGCAAAGATGGCACTGACTTGGTAATTCAATATTTCTACTTATCAAATGGTCCCTAGTAGGTAAATAATTAGCACCAACTCACCATATGAAGACTTTGACTTTCAGATGCACATCTAGGTTCCACAAAATTCATGCCTATTAAGGGAGTTATATGATGTAATACACTCCACTAAACTTCTATAGCCACTTCTCATTCTTCTGCTAACATCATATAAGAGAATTAATAGTGCACTTTATAGATGAGGAATACTAAGAATTAAAGAGCTGACTCTGACATTGAATTTTAATAGAATGTGTTGGGTTTTGTGATACATAATGCAGCGAAAAATAAAACTTTTAACCATAAAACCCATAATCCAGATCCATGTAATTTGACTTAGATTAATTAAGAGGGTTTCCAAACACTCATAAAAATGTTCTAATGGCAAGATAGTTGGAAGAAAGAGAGGGGATTCACTCTAGTGACACCATACCTCAAGCTTTTATGTCTTCTTATTAGATTAAGACGTCACCAAAAGATCATGTCCTCTATTGTATCCATACGAATAAGATAATCTAAAGCAAAGTAGGTTTGCTAGAACTTTTGTTGTCTTACAACATGTTTTCTCTCTATGTCTTTTCTTTTCACAAAAGAAGTATAAGAAGAAGGAGGAGAAAATGTGGCTTAACCTTAGATCTAAATGCTAGAAAATGAGATGTATTTATAGCCATCCATTCTAGGGTTTTATAAATCTCCACTTACCAAAATAGTTTTGGTAAGTTTAACCTTCTTTTTCTATTTTGATTATAATTCCAAATTAGAATCCTTTCATATTTATTTTAGATAACTCTTACCTAACATATATCTTCTCAAAATAACTAAGGGACAAATTCCATTTTAACCACTCACATTCCTCACATAACTCATTCTATATCCAATCACAACCTGTTTTATCGTTCGATTAAAGTATGGTGTAAGGATGTGTCAAAATACAAAACTTATCATGCAAGAAACCATAGTTATCCTAGGTCAGAGGACTCAAGTAATAATACTGTGATGAGAATTACCTATGATGATAATCCATGTGGTATTCTCATAATGGGTTAATCCAGTACATCATTTTCCTAAATATGTACCTATGAGTTTCACTTAATATCTCATATATATGATAAGTAAAATTTAATTATCAGTCAACCTCATATTAGTCTTTCTTCATTGTTATTCCCACAACAATAATCGACTAGGGATATTTAAATTAGAATTCAAGTATCTCCTAAGAGTTTTACTATCAAGTCACGTACTGGATGATCTTAGTAGAATTAACTAATCCAGGATAATACAAGAATTAGCCAGTAATAATAAAAATACATCTTTATTATTAAAATAAAAATATGAAAATGTTAAAGTATGACCATTATATAATTGGCCAAGGGCATATCACTAATTGAATGAACTCTATTCTACTCATCATTATTTAGATTCAAAAGGGAAGATACTCTTTGATCTATCAACTCCACCTTGGCATTTCAAGTAATTTTTGGACAAAGTATATCCATAAACCATTAATCTCTATAAATGTTAAAAGCTGAGACATCTTCTATTCTCTGAAGAATCTATATCTAATAAACTCTTGAACAACTATAATGCTTCTCTAGGTGTAGTTTATATTCACACCTAACAATGTCTGCAAAAAAAAAAAATCCTTGGAAAGAATACGGCCTTCATAGTTTTTGCAATAAGAGAGTTAAAGAGTTTCAGTAACCACCACTTGATCTTACCTATTAATGCTATGTTAAATTCATGCAAATAATGAAAATTTGAACCCCCATTCTCCTTCTATGCATGAAGTTTATCCTAACTTTATGATCTAATGCCACCTAAATTGCCTTCCCTCGACCCCTACCAAAAACTATTTATCATTTTCTCTACTTTATCATAAAGTAAGAGAGGAAGCAAGAAAACTCTTATTATATATAATGCGAGAGCTTAGGTAATGGATTTCAACGTAATCTCTTTACCCACTTAGCCTAAGGCTTTACCCTTCTAACCTTAAATACATTATCATACTCTATCCTTCAAGTAGGAGAAGACCTACTTTCTATTTTAACCCACTATAGACAAAGCTCCTAAATAAATAATATTTGAAGACTCCTCATTTACAGTAAAGAAACTACATATTACCAACTTTATATCATTTCTTACATTGGAGCTAAAAATGATGATAAATTTTTAAAAATTTACCATTTGGCTTAAGGCCTTTTCATACAGAAGAAGAGAATGTTTTATAATAGTCACTTCCACCAAGTTGGATTGGAAAAACAACAAATTGTCATCAATAAAGAATAAATGCAATAACATTAGAGCTCCCTAAGCTACTTTATATTCTTGGATAATACCTCTTGCCATACTTCTCTGAAGAGAACTTAAAAGTCCTTCAACACAAAGAATGAAGAGGTATGATGATAAAGGCAACCTTGCCTAAGACCTTTATAAGGAATGACTGGACCAATCTCACACTTGTCATGCATAATAAAATAGGTTAAAGGTTTGATACACATATTAATCAACTTTACCTAACTTGGAGAGACCTTAGATTTAGCATCATTTTATGAAGAAAAGGCCACTCAATATGATTATATGTTTTGCTCATATCAATTCTTAGTGTAACAAGCCATTCTACCTTTGAGATTTCTATTTTAAATAGTGCATAACTGGAGGCTATCATGCTATTATTTGTAATTAGTCTTCCTTTAATGAACACATTTTGAAACTTTAACACCACATTTGGAATTACATGTTTTAACTTATTTGCAAGGACCTTGGATATAATTTTATAAAAGGCACTACATAAAGAGATCAACTTGAAATACATCACGTGCATCAAATGCTTCTTTTTTGAATTAAAATGATTATCTTATCATCTAAACCAAGTGGGAGAATGCCTTTTTGGAGGATTGAGATACATTTAGAGCTAACATGATTCCCAACTACATCCTAAAGTTTTGAAAAATAATAAGGTTCATACCATCCAACCCTGGACTTTATTTGGGTTCATTTGAAAAACTACATCTTTGACTTCCTCTTTTCTGAATTCAAACATGAGAAAATTATTCTACAACACAGAGATGAGATTCTCTTATTCACATTCAACATCTTATTTTTCTCACAACCATTAGAGGCATAAAGGTTAGTAAAATAGTCCACCATCAATTTGTTTAGTCTAGAGTCTTAGCTAACCTAATTCCCGTTATCATCTTATAGCTAATGAATCAGGTTCTACCTTTATTACATAAATGCTATCTTATGAAAAATCTAGTATTAAAGTCCTTATTCACCAACCAAAATTGCTTAGCCCTATGCCTTAAATAAACATCTCATTATTGACAAAGACTATTCAACATCATCCTATATTCAATATACTAATAAATTAAAGTTGAGTCAGTTAGGGGTTTTAATTAATGCAAAGTTGCTTTGCAATTCTTAATTTGGAGCTCTTACTTCTTTTTTATTTCCATACCCAAGTTTATAGGGCCGTAGCACAATAGTGAATTTTATATTGGATTGAGCAAGAAAATTATAATTTTGTCTATGGTAGAGTAAATATATTACATATTAGCCTAGGTAATCAATTTTTTTTATAAACGTCATGGTCGCTTTCTTTGGCTCATGTTGTGTGAGGTCATAATAATTATTAGGTGTCCACATGCATGATAAAATTAAAACTGAAGATGATAGGATAAAATTGTATGCAAAAATTAGAATTCATTATATCTTTAAGCATATACATGTGTAATGGCATGCCTCTAATTAGATGTAAAGTGAGAATAAGACTTATTGATTTTCATGAGGAGTGCTTGAAATATGCATCGAATGTGAGTTGTGGAATTTTTCCACAAACAACGCTACTTGATAATTCATTTGCGTATCTCTCGAACCTACAAGCACTAAAGAGTCTAGGTGAATTTATGGGATTTCTCCCATAAAAACTCTAATGCTTAAGTTAGATTTCTATACGTTGAGTATGAATAAAATTGAGAAAAGATGTGGTATATAGAAGCATATAGATCACATAACTTAAAAATAATTATTTACAATTTATATATAATTAAAATTTGCTATTTTCAATTTCTTGCTCTTACTTATATATTTTTTGTATTTCTTAATACTTATTTATGTAAAAATTTAAAATAAATTTTGTAATTTTTAAAACTACATTCATAATTATTTATACATGAGTACTATTTAGTTATAATTGAAAAGTTGAATAGATGCAACCTAATTTTTTAATTTTAAATTTTAAAAACAAGTAATCATTTTAATTTAATTTTTAGTAAAAAAATTTAAAATAAATTATATTTTTAAAAATTTAAAATTAGTTTTTAAATTAAATTTTTGCCAATGCATGTCTTGTTTATTTTAAAATTTGATAAATTGAATTTAATTAGTTAAGATATATAAGTTCATATACACTCTCCGATTCAATACTTTCAGTACGTGAATATATATATATATATATATATATATATATATATATATATATATATATATATATATATATATATATTGAGTGAATTAATTTTTTCTAGAAAGTAATTTAGGTTAATTAATCATATTTGTCAATTTGATGGGAAAATTAGTTTAAAAAATGAATTTATGGATTTAATTAACTATCACATCCAAATTAGTTATAATTAAATTACTACTTTAGCTCTGTTAATACCCAGCTGCACATGTGAGTTCTATTGTCCACCATTCTATTGTGTGGAACTAGTTACATCGTCGTGGGTCTAACATCCTCCAAACATGCTGAGGAAAATTCCTTGGCATTTATAGGATTTGACATATGCACCACCATAACCAACTCGGTTAGTTAGGCATCATTGATCTACCATTATTTTGCACCATAATGCATTTATAAGCACAAGTCAAAAGGAAGCAATGGTGGCTTAATGATTCAAAAACCAACAAATAAGCATTGGCAAGGGCTATCTTTCAAACAAATTTTAATAGTTTTTGGATTTGCTAGTTTAATTATTATAGACATTCGGTCCAATCGACCTATGAATCGAGGCCAGACCGTTGGTGCTCGGTTTGATCAGCCTACACTCAAGTCCAATGGTAAGAATGTAAAGCTTAGATATAAGTACGAAGCCCGAATCTTTGATTGGAAATGGACTTGAGAGCTCAAGGATCCAAAAAAAAAAACCTATTCTAAGATTGTCTAAACAGGCCTAAATTTGCTTTGGCCCACTTAGCCCAATGCAGAGCAGGGCTAAAGAGGTGCCGCCTTTGTGCAAAGAGGAGATCGCCTCTACGACAACAGCCATATAGGCAATTGATTCATTACAGTGGCACCACCTCTGTGGTAAATTACTTACAGTTGCAACTATGGTGGTCAAGTGAGGTAGGTCCCACACCCTCCAAACCTAGTTTTTGCATGAGGAAGAGATTTTTACAAGAAAGAAATAGGCTATAGAGGCTCATGATAGTCTAGGAACTTAGAGGCATAGGTGAGATTTAAGATAAAAGTGAAAAAGAGAGAGGAGAAGAGGGGAGGTTACTAAGATTTAGAGGAGAGAACTAAAAAAAAAAGAATAAAAAAGAAGAGGCTTCGAAACCAGGAAGGGATGTTCTTAAGAAGAGGGGGAGGAGTTCAAGTTCAATAATCCATTTCCTTGAGAAGAAGAAGGTGAAGGAAGCTTATCTTCAAGTGTAGCTCACATCCTAGTAGAGTTCAACATCCAAAGCAACCTCTAAGGACTAACTACTTTGTTAAAGCTCATATTCAAGTAAATCCTATTTATCTCCTTAGCACTTTGATATTATACTTGAATATGACTTCATTTGTTAGTTTATTTAGTGTATATTTTGAGTTTATGTTACCTATTATGCCATGTTATTAATATGATCTACTAGGGTGTTGAATGTAGTGGTAGAATAGAAAGTTTTTGATTATTTGTTTGCATACCATTTGCTTAAAATAGAAGTCTAGCTATTTTGAGAGTCGGGTCATTTTAGAGGCATCACCTCTTTGCCATGTGATGATCGCCTCTTCACAAAGGCGATTGCCACTTAGACAGGGTGACCCACGCCTTTGTCCTAATATTTTTTTAATATGTTTGCATGATTTTGATTTCCAAGCCTATTTAGGCCCTTATACTCCACTCATTTGTACATGACTATTTGTATCATGTCTTTTAAGTTAATTTGTTAAGTCCTTAACCTCCATTTGCATGAACTTATTTCGTAAATTGGTTTGAATGTTTTCTCTTGAGAAATTTTACATATTTTAGGACTAATATTTTAGTGATTGTAGGATCCTTAAGATTGATCTCCTTGAATCGTTAAGGATTTAAACCTTAACTAGTTCTTGAGAGGCTTCCATGGGTGTAAGGACTAGCTTAGTCTTGGTTTATATTTGGCATATTTTCAGTATATTTCTAGCTTATTATGCTTTTTTTTTATGTGACAATGTTGCAATCTTTAATCCCTTCCCCTTTTGAATTCAAATGTATTATTTTGATTTATTATTTTGATGAATTTTAGGACTTTAAGTTAATGCACAAGCTCAGACTTAAATGTAAAATTGAACAATTGATTGAAGCCAATTCTAAATCATAGGTAAATAAAGGAATAATCGAATAATTAAAGGTAATAAAATATAAAAAATAAACGAAGACCGACTGCAAGGTCGAGTGGGCATTTAAAAGCCTATATCCAGTTTCTAAACTTGTTCTTTGATGATGACTTCTAAGAACCTCCTTGGTATCCAATTATTGTACAATGTATCTCGACTTTTATTTGGGTGGCGATTCTATCTCTATTTAGGCTTCAAAGACCTAACATGTATTTCCCAGTGGGCCTTAAGCCCACATAGTGCTGTGGCTACCAACACTTGGGCACGTGCTAAACCCCATCGCCTATAGTAGTGACTCCATTGGGGATTGAGAAATTGATTCCCCTATTTTTTAATTTATCATCTCTAATTATTCCTTTATTCCTTTAGCATTCTTAATTGCATTCACTATACTTTTTGCACACAATGAGCACTTCAAGCCCTTAATTAACTCGATGATAGTTATTATTTTGCTACCTACATTTCATTCAAACTTGGTGGTAGAATATTTGATTATTATCACTCACGACACATACCAATTCATGTCATTTGAACCTTGAGTAGGGAGACATATATGGATGTATATCGTTATGGGAGCCGAAGCCTAAATACTCGAGACTCAAGCCCATGTAATGGCCTAGCAATTTTCTTTAGGAATTCTCCTAAATATGTGTGTGTATTTTGCCATATAATGGATCCTTGAAATAAATCCTAAGCCCATTAACAAATGACCTAAGATAAAATGGGCCCTCATGCCCAATCCAGGCCCATTATAAATAAACTATGTCAAGATGGGCCTTTCATGCCTATTCATAACCCATTTCAAATAGGCGTTGACAAAGTAAACTTATGATGCTAGGGACTTTGGCCTATTAAAGATGGACTTAGGCTTTATTAAAAGGAACCATTGACTGTTTGAATCATTTTGAGGGATATCTTGCATACATCAGTTTTATTATCCCCCATTGATAATTAAAACCCAGATTATAAATCATAGGATGAGAAACTTGCCAATGAACATGCGTGTGGAAGAAATAAGGGCAGAGGTTATCATTTTTTAGGTTTCATGTTTTATTTCATTGATGTGTGTAAATTAAGCGTGTTTATGTCTTTTCTTGAACACTTATTTTCCTTTTTTTTCTTTAAATAATAAAACATGCTTGTATACACGTCATGCATATTTTTGAGTTATAACCTTACAATTATAAATCCTTCGAGCTTGTCTACTTGGATTCGCTCTACCTTTGGTCGACTAATCAGAAATCCAGAAGTATAAATGGTAGGGAACTTTAATCCTAAGGCATTCAAGGCATAGTTGAAGGAAAAGGTGTTCATTAAAACTCGGTAGAGAGGGAAATTAGCTTAAATGAAGCAGAGACCTGATGAATCAGACTAACCGATAATAGTGATAAAGGGATGTGTTCTAGTGCTGTCTAAAAAGTTAAAAGACCTTAGGATCCGAAATTTTAAAGAACTACATAGGTTTAGGGTCTAGAAAGAATTAGATTTAGCCTAAGAAAAGAGATTTTTAGCATAAGGTCTAAGGCTAGAAATGAAGTTAGTTCAATGTACAGATAAATGCTATTAGATAACCAAATAGTAATCCATAAACTGGTGCTTTTTGATGACCTCGGCGGTTCTTTAACCTTAAGAGGCCTATGTTGAATTCCTTGAGAAGCTAATTGAAAAGAACCTTTTGTGACCCTTACCCCAGAGATCGCCCATACTAAATATTGACCCTAAACTTTATTGCAAATTCCATAAGAACATCAGCCATCACACTGATGATTGCACATGATTGAGAAATGAGATCCAATACCTAATTGATGCAAGAAAAATCACTAATCCTAATAACCAAAAACCAAACACTTAAAATAACCCTCTGCCTAATTACCATAACGTACCACCACCAAACCCAACTATCCTTATGATCAACACATGATTGATGGAAGAGCAAGTACTAAACTCTTTCATCGATGCCACCCCTAGCTCACCAAGATCTGAAGCCAATAACCTGAACCAAAATCAATAACTTACGGAACTTACTATGAACATAGTCGACATGTAGAGTTCTGAGGATGAAGATGAGAGTCCAATTGATTTATGGAACAATGAGGAGAATAGGGGAAACCAATCAGTTGAGAAAGTTAAGTGAAAAGGGAAGGACATTGAGACTACGAAATTGGGATAAAAAAAAGAAAAGGGTCTAGAAACAAAAGAGAGAGTGAGTGGAGGAAGTGAAGAAAGAAGAGGTTATTGCTAGTGTTTGGGAATTGTTAATGCATTCAAGAGATTATCGAGAAGCACTGGTTATAGCTTTGGATCAGAAGAAGATTTCCACTAGTTGTACTCTTGAACAGATGGTAAGCTCCCTAATGGAAACCCCCTGAGGAGCCATTGTATTCTCTGATGACGATCTGCCCTTAGAAGGAAGGGATCATCATAAGGCTTTTATTCATTAAGGCTGAGGTAAAAGGAAAAATAACTTATTGTGTGATAGTAGACAATGGCTTCACCTTTAATGTGTGCCCAATAAAGATTCTACTGAAGTTAGGATTGAGTGTAACGGACTTGAAGCCCTCTGAGGTAATCATCAAGGCTTATAATGACACGAAAAGGCCAGTTAAAGGCACATTTAGAGCGTTAGTCAAAATTGGGCCTATTAAGACTTAGGTCAACCTGTATGTGATTGACATTCTTGTGACTTTTGTAATCCTATTAAGAAGGTTGTGGTTCCATCCTTTAAGTGGTGTACCATCTACAGTCCATCAGAAAATCAAGTTCCCATATAAGGGGAAGGTTGTTACCATTTTAATAGAAACTGAAGTTATTGTTGCTGCATTGAAACTTGCCCCTAGAGAAATCCCTATAAACCCTGATTTGGAGATTTGTGTAATCTATAAGGATGAGATAGATAAGAAGGTCCTAAGCATGATACAAAACATGAAATTCATGCCTAGTATGGGATTAGGAAAGGACCAGAATGGACCATCGGGCTTCATGGAATGCAAAGTGCTAATTTTAAAGTACAGTGTAAAGTATGAGGGAGATGGTGATTCTGAGGGGGGATTGGACATTTAGGAATAATTTGATAGCTCAAAAAATGAAATTACAATGGAGAAGAGAGATATGTAGGAAACTTTTATAAAAGAGGGCACTAGTTATCCATATGCTGAAAACCCTGAACATTTGCTAATGGCTGAAGAAGTAATTCTAGGTTTTGAAATCTTCTTTGAATTTATGAACTGTGTAAAGAAAGCTGCTACTAGTGAAGCTCCTATGGAAGATCTTGTGTTGACCCAGGAGGAGGGACCTAAAGAGAACACTACTACTTCAGAGATGAGGGATACTGTTAGTCAAGATAAGGCGCTGGATCTCAAATCCTACATTCTCAACTCTATCATGGATTTTTTTTTTACTTATTTTGCTTTTTTCTTTGTTTGTCATTTATGTGATGTGGTTCCTAAAGGTTATTTTATTTGTGATGATCATTTCATGCATATGTTTGACACTAATTCCATGCAAACTAAATCATATAATTTAGGCACAAATGATAATCCTAAGAATATACTATTTGCTTTTGATTTATCTCATGATGAGAGAGGAAAAATGAAAGAGATATTGATAAAAAGATAAAAAGTATTTGCTTGGGGTTACAAGGATATGCTCGGTATTGACAAGGAGATTGTAGAATAAAGAATCCCCATATATCCTTACATATCACCAATTAAGCAAAAACTAAGAAGGTTATGGCTAGAATGGGCTCTTTTAATTAAGGAAAAAGTCGAGAAGCAACTAAAGGCAAAGTTCATGGAAGTGGTGGAAGACACCCAATGGTTGGCAAACATTGTACCTGTACCAAATAATAATAGAAGGGTTAGAATGTGTGTGGATTGTAGGGACTTGAATAAAGATTATTTGAAGGATAACTTTCCACTACCACATATTGACACCTTAGTTAATAGTGCAACTTCCAGTGCAATGTATTATTTTATAGATGGATTTTTAGGATACAATCAAATTATGATGGCAGTAATTGATAAGCTAAAAATTTCCTTCACCATAAAATGGGGTATCTATTGTTACATGATCATGCCATTTGGGTTTAAGAATGCAGGGGCTACTTACTAAAGAATGGCCACCAATATGTTGCATGACATGATTCACAAGGAGATAGAGGTGTATGTTGATGACATAATGGTAAAGTCTATGACTAGAGAGGGACAGAGTAGAGTTATTTATAGAGTAGAAATTGACATTGACGTGTATAATTAGTAATT
Source organism: Mallotus nudiflorus (assembly GCA_947683625.1). Classification (NCBI taxonomy): domain Eukaryota; kingdom Viridiplantae; phylum Streptophyta; class Magnoliopsida; order Malpighiales; family Euphorbiaceae; genus Mallotus; species Mallotus nudiflorus. The sequence continues at coordinate 4,114,320 of CANTUR010000049.1, read as the reverse complement.
AGAGTTATTTACAGAGTAGAAATTGACATTGACATGTATATAGTAAGAAATTAATATGAAAATGCATGAAAAATTGAAATTAACTTTGAAAATATAAAATTTGACTCCCGGGTTATCAGAATGGAGGATCGGATGTCTAGAATCCCAATCGAAATTCCAGATTTCTGATCCACTGGGTTAATGCCGATCGACATGGTAGATTGTCGATCAAAATTTTTTTAAGGCAATTAATTAATTAATTAATTAACTTATCAAATCCTTCAATTTAAGTTCTTTGATTAATTAATTATTATTTTCTTTTTGAAATTGAAATAGCGTCCGATGAAATTCACGGGCTATTTTTATCTAGCCCAAGAATTATTTCATGGACTGTCAGAACAGGTGACACATCTGATTTGGGCTTCCGGATTTAGGTGTTTCATCGCTGCACTTCTGACTGTTCGAGGCTGATCTGACTGTTACTCTTTATTCACTTTGATCGAGCGATGGATGGATACTACCCACACTTTTCATACTCGTGTAGGTGAGCTGACCATTTCGCATATGAGCTTCTCTACTATCACCGGGATTGCCTTTGGGGGATCCCCAGTTCTATTTAACATTAGCTATTACAGTCTTCTAGAGCATGCACGGAGTTAGTACATACGTGACTTGATCGGGTTTGCCCCAGTATGGAAGAATCGGAAGAACGTTCTTCTTTCATCATTGGTTAAGGGATTTAGATGCCTTCCTACTTTGACTCCTCATTAGATTATTCATAAGGCGAGGTGTTTTCTCTTGATATTATTAGGCACGACCCTCTTCTGCAAGACCGGTCATGAGGTCAGTATTGCTCTGTTGGGTCCTCTTCGTGACTTGGATCGAGTTGCCACATTAGATTAGGGATTTGTTGCACTTGCTTATATTTATTACAGACTGGACACTATCTGTAAAGGTGTTGTCATGATGTGTGGCTTTTAGCACGTCTTGCATGTATGTTCTCCTTCATTTGATCTCTATAGTTTTGCTATTCTTTGCTTTTTCTGATGTGTTCTCTTTTTTAGATCTGGAGTATAGAGATTGGGCTGATTTAAGGCTTTAATGCTATCAGTTCTGATAGGACCTTTCCTCTAATGATGAGATGGGGTTCTTCTCGCCTGGCTAGCAATAAGAACACTTTACAGACGTACCGTGATCAGTTAAACACTGTTGATTGGCACCTGGTAAGGAAAAATAAAATCATTAGTATGCTATAGTTTAATAGAAATTTGATTTAATTTACACAAATTGTAGATAAATTCTAATTGGTAGGAGGGTGCTGAAGACATCCAGTGATATGATTTCATGGCGGCTGCAGCCCGTTTAGAGCCTATAAGGATCCTGCTCTTTGGTTATGGTTATCTGATGTGGTATCTAGGGGAGCGAGTGTATCGCTGGTCTGCTGGCCCTTCTCAACATCACATTCCATCTGATGTCCCCTCCTTTATGCTCCGCAGCTCACATCTTATGGGTTCAGAGCTGAGAGATGCACTACAAGGATATGCTGCCTCATATTTCCTTGAGCGTTATCTGCAGTTTATTCATGAGAGCCTCCTGGAGCATGTTCCTATTGATGATGATGAGGTAATTTCACATTATTTCAACTTCTGTTTCTAGAACCTATGACTCACTCCTTCTCTTTATAGTTTGAGGAGGTTCACTCTCCTGTTGATATCGATGAGGAGACTGAGATTGCTCCAGAGATTGAGAGCCCTGAGCCCAGACCTAGTCCTAGTCATCCTGCTCAGCACGTTGGGGCTAGTCACGATGGGGCCTTTATCGGTGCTATGCTTGGCGATGTCTCTCTTCTAGAAAAGTCTATGTTCTACTAGGCTCCCGTTGTTCAGGCTCCAGTTGAGTAGCATATGCAGTTTAGTGATGCACAACTTCCTAGCTTTTATCCACCAGATGCTTCTCATGTGAGTCTGTTTGCTTTATTTCTTATATGGATCTGTACACTTGACATTGATATTAACAAAATTTTACAAAACAGATTCCCCGAACATAGGCAGAGTATTTATATGGACTTGCCTTATCTCAGAGATTATTTACGATGCAGGTTACAGACAGTTGGCAAGTAAGCGCCCTCATTGAGACAATGCGAATGTATGCATGTAATCCGACGGGTAAGAACAGTTGCTCTTCGTTTATATGCTCAATTTTTGCTAGTCTCTTAGCATGGTGGTGCTGATACACGCATTGTCAGTCTCTTGGAACAGGTAGAGCTTGGTGCTAATCCTATGCCAGTTATCCTTGCTGAGACCATCATTGGGCTCGACCGTTTCAAGATTCATAACCGTTTCTCAGGCAGTTTACTTCTTCTTTGCTATGATCATCCTATCATAAGCTATGTAAATGATCATGTTATCCCTGCAAATTAACCATATCGGATTTACTTTTCTATAATCTTTCCTTTTTTCATATGTATTTTATCAGTAAAGCGATGTAATAAAATGTAATAAAATGCAGTACAGTAAAGTAAATATGCTAAAATGATTGTATGGTCCTCAGACTCGACTCAGCTTGTGTGAACTTTGAAGCTCTAGCTTCGAGAGATTATCAAGCTTTCCTCGTTGAGAGGTTCAAAAGGATGGTAGAGTGATGCTAGATTGTATACCTTTGAAGCATGCTTTAGGAAAGATGAGGCTGGGTTTGGTGGAAAAAGGGATCTAAAAATGTAAAGGAAAGGCTATAGGAGAGCAGAAATTGTATGGGAAAGGGTTTCCCGTGCCTTCGATCAGATTGACTCTTAAGTGTGTGTGTGTCTTCACTTGCTTCCCCCCGTAAAATGGGGTGTAGAGGGGTATATTTATAGGAAAAAAAGTGTAGAATGGGGTGGTGTAGGCATGGTCACATGTGTAGAAGTAGATTTATACGCATGGCCATGCCAAGTGTGTGTGACCACATGCACAGTATGTGGTCACACGCTTGGCGTATTTTCACGCGTGCCTGTGCACATTTTCATGCACACTTCGACGCTTTATGTGCTCTTCCCAAATTCCATGCGTGCTATTTTGTGGTCCTTCTAGATGCATTTTTAGAGTCTATTTTGCCAAATTTGGCTTCAATTTTAGCACATGACACCTAGGGTTGTTTATATGCACTTTCGAGTGATATGCGCTGATACTTGGGTTGTTTTGGACCATTATGGGACCACTTTTAAAGGTTTTGGAGCCCCCCAGACGTGTTTCCAAAGTCTATTTTATTAAAATTAATTTCCATTTTTTCATAAAGCTGGGTCCTGGTCTAACGAAATACACACTGGCCCAATAAGTTGAGTATTCCAAGAGGAGTTTTCTTGAAATAAAACCTCTCATTATTATGATAATTCATATTTTGCAAGGTTAGAGCACAACTTAATGCCTGATGATCAATTTTTCACACTGGTGGAGTTGGTTAGGTGTTTTACGGTTACACACTTCAGAGGTGTTACAAACGAGCAAACTCTAGTCATCTTGGGGATTATTTTCATCATTAAACCTTTTTGGGGATAGTCAAATTAGAGGTATGACATAAACCTTACATTATATGGTGCATTTATAGATTGGATAATCTCATATGGAGTGAAGCAAACCCTCTAATTGCAAATGTATATTGGATAATCTCGTAGAAGCAATCCAAGTGGTGCCATTTGGTCATATCAAACCCTTACGAGTCCTTAGTAATCAAACCTAACCTAATGGTAAATTGAATATGCCTAATATAAAAACTGAAGTTTAATGGCAAAGAAACAGTGCCTTGCTATTACTTGACAAAAACATAAAAACATAAAAACCTAAGAAATACACTGATTGCATTATTTGTTAATGAAAGCATGAGCTTTTGTTGCATGATTTAACCCAGAGGCTGTGATTTTGAAGAAAAAAGTAAGAGAGATTTGAAGGAAAATAAATTTTCCTTTGAAGAGAGGAGCAAGAAGATGAACAACTAAGAGGATAGAGGAGCTACATTTTTTGCATTAATGAAAAAGGTGCATTCACTTAAATAAAGTTATGCAAGGTGGCACACATGTAATTTTAGAAAACTTGGAGTATTTTTGTTATTTAGCTTTTTTTTGGGCATTTATGAAAAAACCCCTCAATTTTAACCTAAATCTCATTACTTGTGGGCCTAAAATGCATTTTTAATTAAATATTAACCTAATTAAGTTATGGGCCTATTTAAAAATTGGGCTTAAAATAAATTAGTTAACCTAAGTTAACTAACTTATTTGAAAACCAAAATTCTAAAAAAAATTAAAACGAGATTAATAAAAAAAGAGTCCTAATCTGATTAAAAAGGGCTAAAAAAATAAAGCAAACAATTAATAAAATAAATAAAACAAATGGGCTCAATTTATAAGCCTAATTAAGTTTAAAAGAATTAAGATATTTTTACTCAAATAGGCACTTTTTTTAAAAAAAATATTAACTAAAATACCCCAAGTTTTTATTTATTACTAATTTTATCACTTTTAAATACACATGTGTTACTCTTATTTATATAATTGCACCCATATGTTTCTGCACCTTTCTTCCTCTTCTCTTTCATTTTCTTTTTTCATTTTTACATTTTTGAATGGTTTTTGCTTCTATTTTGAAGGTAACTACTGAGAGAGTGGGTTATTCTAAAGTTGCTTTGCTTCCTTTCTTCATTTTGCATTATTATAGCGATTTTTTTCATTTATATAATGGTAGAAATTATATTTGGTATAGTTAAGAAAAAAAAAAGATTTCAAAATCTAAAAAACCTAACTTGAAGGAAGAAAAAGCTTATACAGAAGAAATAAGGAAGAAAAAAGTTTGTAAAAGTAATAAAAAGCATCAATATAAGAATGTTCCTTGTTTTTAAAAAGATAGTGGTTCCAATAGTAAAAGGAAACCTCGTCATTCAGAATACAAAATGGAAAAAAATGAAACTTGATAGTGGTGAAATACCTTCTTCTGGTAAGTTCATGATTTTACTGGTGACAATTTAAAAGTAAGTTTTACTTTTTTATTAATTTTTTGTATACTTTTTATTTTTATTTTTATTTCATTTCTAATTAAGTTTTAGTTTGTTTAGGTCTAGGATCCTCTATTAAGCTTTAATGATTATTTCATTGCAAAAGTAGGTTATAGTTTGAGTTATAATGTCATTAACATGATTAAGAGTGTGTTAAATCAAAATCAATTGGACTTATTCTAAAATACGTGTTTTGGGTATTTTTTAGATTTGCCCAAATTTGAGGTACAATGTTAACTTATTCATTCTCTTCTATTAAGAGAATTAAAACATTTAATATGAGTTCTAGTTTGACATATGGGGTAAGAGATTGAAATATAGGATTGAAGAATTTGCCATAGTCATTAGGTTGAATTGTGTGGGTGATTTTAGTGCTTTTACTGTTTGTATTAAGGAAAATAGGTTGTTGAGGACATATTTTGATGGTTTAAAGAAAGTGACCAAACAATCTGTCTAAGAATGTTTTCTCTTGAAGTGTTGGGAGAATGATGAAGACTGTATTAAGCTAATAATCATTCTTTTAGTTGAAGTGTTTTTATTAAGTTCTTCATTGGATAAAATAGTAAGTAGGAGAACTTTTGATGTTGTTGAGAGGGGTACATTTAATGAGTACCTATGGGGAAAAGATGTTTTCTATGTGACTTTGGATTATATAAAAGGGAAAGTGGGGAAAAAATAAAATTGATGGTTCATTTTATAGATTAAATGGTTTTCCTTATGCTTTGTAAGTTTGGTTTTATGAATTTTATTGTTTTGGGCTTGCAAACCTTTGTTTTCATAATCTTGGCAAAATTCCTCAAATTTTGAATTGGGGATGTAATGTATCTCTAAGTTACAAGGTATTGAAGAGGTCTGTTTGCAAAGGTTCTTTAAAGAAGGTAAATTTTTTTTTTGTATATCTTATGTTTTTATTTTGTTTTTGATTTTTTTGGTTTTAATAGTTTGTGTTTTTTAGGTAAAGGTGAAAAAAATCTATCCCACTGCTCAAGAGAAAGAGGTGCTAATTTTAGGAGATATGTTTGACAAAGAAAAGAGTAAATGAGGATTTTGATTCTTCTAAGAATAGAGAGAATACTCCTAAATCTAATGATGTTTTGCAAAATCTTTATGAAAGACAAAAGAGTTTGCTGAATGAATTGGCTGCTTTAAAGTTGTTTGTGAATGAAAAGTTTGATTACCTTTTTTCTACTCTGAATTTGGTTTTAGAAAAAGTTAGTGTTGATTGTAAAGAGGATCTTGGTGATAAAGTAAGTTTGAGATTTGAATTTTTTTTTGAATAAGATATTGAACATAAACCTAATGTATTTTTTTTTAATAGGGTAAACATGTTGTTGCTGAAAGTGACTCTTATAAGTCTAATGAGGGTGGTTCTAATGATAATGATTTTCCTGATGATATTCAAATTTTGCATAAAAGAGAAGATAAAGATAGGGAAGATGGGTCTAGTTATTTAGGTGTTGGAGGTAGTTTTTTTTATTATTTTTATTAGTGTTGTGTTTTTATATTTAGTATGTTTTCTAAGATTCTATTTTATAGGAAAAAGTGTAGGTGATATTATGGTTATGGTTTTGGTGAAGGCTCTAAAATTGGTAGGAATGATAAGAAAAGTAATGGTGATGGCTCTGGTGATGATGGTGAGGGTGCAAAAGAAAAGGGTCATGAATCTGAATTTTTTGAAGATGTTAGTAGGGTGATGAACTATTGAAGGATGCTATTGTGGTATGATTTATTTTTATTTTTGTATCTTTTTGGTTGTTTTTTAGTTTCTTATTTTTAGTTTGATAAGAAGCCATTTGATGATGTTGGAGGTAGTACCAATTTAAATGATTATACTATAAAAGTTATTATTGTTGCTAATGAAATGAGAAAGGATTCCAATGTGATATTTTAACTTTTTTATTATTTATGTTATGTATCTTTTTGGTTTCATTTTAGTTTCTGATTATAATTTTTCTATTCTTTTTTAGGGTATAAAGAATGTGGATGTTGATGTTGATGATGCTAATAATGTCATTCAGTGTGCTTTAAAACCTATTGGTGAATTTGGTGTAGATGTTGTATGTTTTTTTTATATATATTTTTGTATTTTTTCTTTTTCTTTATATATGTTTTCATTTTTTTATTTAATAGGTTATTGAAAAGGGAGATTCTGTTTGTGTTTGTACACATTCTGGTGTTCTTGGTGGAAAGCATGTGAAGGATGTTAATGTGGTATGTATTATTATTAGTTTGTGTTAGTTTTTTTGTATGTTTTTCTTTGCCTTTTGGTTTCTAATATAATTTTGTATTCATAGAATGATGATAGAGACTTCGAAGTCCTATTCCATGTAAAAGGGAGCATAAGCCTGCATATTTTATGAAATCCCCTTTTGTTAATGAATTTGGATCTTTTAATATTTCTATTACAAAGAATTTTTTAATTGTTGTTAAAGATATGCATCCTCTCATATTGAAAATTTGGATGATTAGATTTAGTCTAAATCAGATAAGTGGATGGCTATTGGTTTGAAGAAGAAGAATAAGTATGTTTTACTTTTGAAATCATTATTTGTTATTTTTTTCATTAGATTTTTTAATTGGTTTTTTTTTTAAGAAAAAGTTGTATTCTAATGAAGATGACCTTATATATCTTAGTTTCAAATTTTGAGTTGATTTAGTTTTCTTAAAAACATGGTTTCATACTCATAATTACTGTGGATATTTGATGTCTTCTTCTATAAGCTTTATTATTTATTTTTATATATGATACTATAAATAAATTGAATATATACTATAAATGTTATTAGTGTTTTATATTATTCTATTTATTTTTACAGCATATTGATGTTTTGTATTACTATTTGAGGAAGAAAAGGAAAGTCTTTCCTGATAGTTGTGTGAAGTTCACTATTACTAATAATCAATTTGATTAGTGTATCCAAAGTTTATGTATTATGTTTTTAGGAAAGAATAATGATATTTCTATTATTAATATTGATTATTATGTGGTTGAATACATTCTTGGGTTTTATATGATGAGAAACACTCCTTGGTTTGAAGTTCATGAAATTTTCTTTCCAATTCATGTTGCTAAGAAAAAACATTGGGTATTAGGTTGTTTGAAGTTCAAGGATAGAAAGATTTATATTTGCAATTCCATGAGCTGTGTAAGGAGTAATAGATTGGTGATGGAATGCTTAGAAGCTTATAGCATTTTTTTACCTTTTTTTCTTGATGGTTTTTGGGAAAATTATAAAGATCAAGGTTTTGAAGCTGTTTCTAATTCTAAAAAGGTCATAGATCCATTTGATGTTTTATTGGTAGATGAGCTTCCATAACAAAAGAATAAGTAAGTTTGTTTTGATTTAGTTTTTAAATTATTTTTTCAAGTTTTATAGTATTTTAATTTTTGGTCATTTTTTTGTAGTGACTATAGTGTTTTTGTTGTTTCTTTTGCAAAGTTCTTACTTTATGGTTTGGAGATTCCTTTGAATATGAGTATTGAAGATATGAGAATTCCATATGTTGTCAATTTGTATGGCTATGGAAAGATGAAATAGAGGGATGTTGTTGATAGTGAACATGGACATGGGGGAAGTCTCAAATAAAGAGAGAAATTGAAGAAAAAAGCTGTTTGATTTTTAGTGGAAAGAATAAAGTCTACCTTAAGTTGTTTTTAGGATTTTTTTTTGTTTTTAAAAATTGAATTTTATTATTATTTTGTTGTCACAGTTGGATATTGTAAAGACAATATTTGGTTTTCATTATATAATCATTTGAATTCATTTCGATGTATTTTGTATTGTGTTTTTTATGCTTAGGTTATATGTTTTATGAAGAATTGTTGTTTTTATTCTCTATAATTGTTTACAGGTTATTAACAAAGATTATCAAATACTGAAATGCAACTAAAAGTATAATAAAATAATTTGAGGATTTTAATTTTTGTTTGTTTTGTTCAATTGTTTGTTCACTTTAAAAATAATGTACAAGTTTATTTAATTTTATTTTGTTTGATGAAGTATTTCTTTGATTCTTTCTTTTTTAATTGATCTTAGTGTGTTATACTGAGTTTATATTGTTGTATCGTTTTAGTTTTTTTTTTGGTTTTTGATACTGTATTTAATAGTTTTTTATGTGATTTTGTCCAAATATTTATTTATTATTTATTTTTTTGTTAAGAAGGATGGTTATGATTATAAGTTTTTTAAATTTACTGTTGGTGATGAGGTTCTATTCTTCTAAATTTACTATATAATTTTGTATCATTTTGGTTGTATTTTAGTTTGTGATTCTCATTTTTAAGTTCCAGCTTTTTATGCTTTGAATAATGTACAATATGAGAATTTTGGTTCTAGTTTGAATATTAAATATTTATATGAAAATCTAATAATTGTAATTATGTTTGCAAAATATAAAGAAAAAATATCAATGCAATTTTTATTATTGTTATTAATGTCACTATACTTGTATGAGACAATTTTTTATTCTAAAACTGAAAATATATTAAAAGGATTCTAAATTTCACTGCATCTTTGGTGGATTTCTACATGTTTGTCTATTATGTCCATACTATCCACATCTTCCACACTTATTTTCTTATTTGATTTCCCATGGATTTTTTAATCTTGTCTATTTAGGTCTTTTGGCACGAATTCTTCCTTTTAGAGGTAGTAACACTATGTCTTTAATTGTATTTAGAATGCACCATGTTGATTGACTTGGCAAAGGGTATACTGTTGCTTCATATGTTGCAAGCATTGCCTCTTTGGTGTAGAAATGTGATAAATAAGCGTAAGGCTCTTGATTTAACTGCTTAAGAATATCTAATGTGTGCTCACATGGTAGTTCATCATGCTAAAATTTATTACAAGTGCTTATTTTGTCTTTAAGGTTGACTATTTCTTATTTTTCGTTATTATAAACATTGAACAGTTCTTTGTTTGATCATCTAACCTGAAAAGATTCAAAATTTTATTTTTTTTATGTATAAGATATTTAAACCAAAAGGTTGCAGTTTTATAAAGGATATGTACATTTAATTAGTTTTTAAATACTTAGTCATGTTGTTTTCACTGTACCATAAAATAAGAATATTATTAAGCTATGAAAATTCAAGACAAGAAAAAACCAAAAAGTGAAGAAATAATATTTAGTGATTATGTGAAAGAGAGAAGAGAAATTTTTAAAGATGGCCTTTAATTTTGAAGGTTTTATGTAGTTTTTGTTGAGTATTTCTTCAGGTCCCAAGCTTTCTGAATGTACTTAGTGCGATGTTTTTGTTTATGGATGTCCATTCATGCATCATACCTCACAAATATTCAATTAAAATTACAATTGGAAGTTCCCATGCATTTTTTTATAGTAGAGTTTAGTGATTCAACAATATTGGATGTCATCATTTTGAATCTATTGTTTATTAAATGGACCTTTGTCCATTTGTCAAGTTGTATATATTATAAGTACTAATGGATTCTTTCATCAATCTTTTGTATTTCAAATATATTACTGTCAAAATCTTCTATTTTGTAGCTCTTTGTAGCTGTAAAAAACAATCCCTTATAAATGATCAAGAATTGCCTAAGTGGAGCTATTACAATATTTATAAACCCCTCAATGTGACAAATCACCTGTAGGGATGAATAATAATTTCTCTATTTCCCCTTAGCATGAAGAATCATCCATATGGATGAATTATAATATATGTTTCTCCACAACGTGATGAATTACCTATAAGGATGAATCATAATTTCTCTATTTCCCCTTAGTATGATAAATCGCTTGAAGGGATGAATTATAATCACTATTTCCCCTTAACATGATGAATCATTTATAGGGATGAATCATAATTTTAATATTCCACTTAGTGCAATGAATCACCCACAGGGATTTCCCCTCAGTGCAATGAATTACTGGTAGGGATGTATGTATTGCCTTTACTCTATTCCCCTCAATGTGATGAATAACCTGTAAGGATAGATTATCATTTCTTTATTTCCTTTAGCTTAATGAACTGCCTCTAGAGATGAATCGCTTATAAGGATGAAACATGATCTTTAATCTAACTTAGCTTAACTAATCAATTGTAAGGATGAAACATCATCACCTTATTCCCCTCAATACAGTGGATAGCCTACAAACATAGATCGCCATTCCTTTCTTTTGTTTACACTTTAGGCTTTGTTGAGGGATATATTAATATGGTAACTTGAATCCCTTTAACATGCCTCTAGGAAATGTTAAAGCAAATTTAACTATAGTCGGCTAACTCCTGAAAATGGAAATGCTCTTGAGGAATGCCAATAGGACTATACCATTGGGTTACTTGAATTACTCTCTCGATAAAATAGATTGCTTATATGGACACAAATGATTATACCATTATATGAATGCTAATATACTACAAAGATGAGTCGATTATGAAACTTATGGAGATCCTCCATTAGTGTGGCCAACCATCCACTAGAGCACAATGACTTCCCATAACGTGACAAACCTTATATCAAAGAGTAATGATTATCCATAATATGGCAAATTGTTTGCTGAAATGACCCTATTGTCATTTTGTGAAAGCCAATTTTTAGTGGAACAAATCGCTTATAAGGGTGAATCAAACATGTTTTAGATTTGACCATCCAACCCATTTGCGATAAAAGGCAGCAGACCAAGAGATTCATGAAACAACGCACCGATGAACAAGTGGTGGATTGAAGTATGTATCATATATTGAACATAAATTATAGAATCCTAATACTATAAAGAGGAAAATTTCCCATGAGAATGGAGCCTAATAAGCCCATAGAGCTCAAAGCCCAAATACTTGTGTAAATATTTCTCTTTATTTGCTCAAGGAAGATGGCTAGCACAACACCAACATAAAATGTTAATGACAAAAGAAGCAAACATAACCAATAAACTAATAGGAAAAGGACATTTTAGCCTTGCTAGCCTTGTAAATATGAGTTCGTACACAAATAAACAATGCAAAGATGCTCGTAGCCATGCCAACAACATACTTACCAAAATAAATTATATGGCAGGCTACTTCGTGACATGGGTGACGTCCAAGGGCACAAGTCCAAACTATAGTAACTTGACCAAGCTAGCCTATTTGAGCATATATAGCCAAAAGGGGGGGAGACACTCCCATATGAATAGTATCCTCCTCAAGCCATCACGTGACACCTAGCACTCGATAAGCTTTATATATACATACTAATAAATGAAAGGGGAGGTAAGTGACAAGAAAAACACTAGCTTATTTCATAACTTGCTCTCCTTCTCCTTATTCTAACTTAATCATCAGAGTGGGTATGTTGAGACCCCACCTAGAAAACCCTCTTATAGGATATATTTTGCAAGTTACTCAACCACTTGGAGAATGAATTGGCAGCATTATTAAGAATGTTGCATTTTCTTTTTGCATTTTTACATGTTCTAGATGTTTCATTATTGTGGGATTTTGCATGTTCTAATTCACTATAGTGGGGACTTAGTATATTTTTTGAGATATTATTCTAAGGAGATGCATTGTGTTATGCATTTCGTCCATCCTAGGGGATACTTTAGCTATTTTTTGAGGTTTATTTTAAGAGATTTTCCTGGGTGGTTTGTCATATAATGGATTTGTTCCAATTTTATAACACTCATTTAGTGATTTGTCATGCTATAGTTTTAGTCAAATTTCGCAAGGCTCCTTTAGGTGATTCATCATGCTAAGGTTTATTAAATTTCATGAAGCTCTTTTAAGCAATTTGTCATGCCAACAGCTTATGAAATTTCACAAAGTACCTATGGGCAATTTGTCACACGAAGGGCTTATTTAAATTTATGAAGTTCCTTTGGGTGATTCATCTTGCTAGGGGCTTGTTTAAAATTTTACAAATCTCCTTTGGGCAATTCATCGCTCCAGGAGCTTGTTTAAATTTTACAAAGCTCCTTTGGGCAATTCATGGTGCCATGGGCTTATTTAAATTTTATGAAACTCCTTTAAGTGATTTGTCGTGCTAGGTGCTTGTTTGAATTTTACGAAGCTCCTTTGGGTGATTCATCATGCTATGGCTTGTTTAAATTTTATGAAGCTCTTTTAGGCGATTTTTCATACAAAGGGTTATTTAAATTTTAAAAATCTCCTCTGGGTGATTTGTCATGCCAAGAGCTTATTTGAAGTTTTCAAAGCTCCTTTAGGCAATTCATTATGCCAAAGGCTTATTTAAATTTTATGATGCTCCTCTAGATGATTCATCATGCTAGGGGCTTTTTTAAATTTTATGAAGCTCTTATGGGCTATTCATCATGTTAAGGCTTATTTAAATTTTAGGAAGCTCTTTTAGGCGTTTTGTTATGCCAAGGGCTTATATAAATTTTATGAAGCTCCTTTGGGCAATTCATCTTGCCAGGGGCTTATTTAAATTTTATAAAGCTCCTCTAAGTGATACATGGTGCCAAGGACTTATGTAAATTTTATAAAGGTCCTTTATGCAATTGATCATGCTAAGGGCTTATTTAAATTTTACAAAGCTCCTTTGGGTGATTCATTATTCCAAGGCTTAATTACATCTTGCGAACAATTTTAGATTATTTATGATGGAGAAAAAATGGCTCGATGCCTCATATTGATCATTAACTTGAAACCTAAAGTGATAAAAAATGGGGTAGCTTGCCCATAAGAAAAGGCATGAACTTTTCAACATCAATTTGGCACATTATAATAGTTTTAAGCACTTTCTTCCAACTACTCGGTGCTTATTTACTAATATAACTTCTTGAGATTCATGGCATTCCATGTCCTAGTAAGGGTTTGTCATTGGTTTATGACAACATATATATGGTTGGACCTACAATTTCTTCCACTTTATATTGCCAATAAGGCTCCAAATTTCCTAGTCCAATGTTTCCCCTATGTATATCTGCTTTAATTAACACTAGATCTCCCTAATCAAACTTCCATAATTTAATCCACCTATTATGGTAGTGGCTTATCTTCTATTTACAAGTAGCCATCCTAATTTCTGCCATTTCCCTGGAGTCTCCCAACATAACAAGGTTCATTTGAAGAGCCTCATGGTTTAGCTTTTCACCATACATCACTACTCTGTAATTTGGGATGCCAATTTTTTTAAATACCATTGCTTCTATCCCATAAGCAAGCCCAAAGGGGATTTCTCCAATACCATCCATTGGAGTGGTTCTATAATACCATAACATATTGTATTGCTCTTTGGCCCATTCTCCTTTTGCTTGGTCCAATATGTTCTTGATTCCTTATAATAGAATACGATTCATCACTTTTGTCATGCCATTAGTTTGTGGGTGCGCTATGGATGTTAATTGTACCTCTATGTGTAGGCCTTGGCAAAAATTTTTAAATTCCTTACAGTTAAATTATTTTTTATTGTCTATAATGAGTCTTTTTGGTATTCCATATTTGCATACAACCTTTTTCCAAAAGAAGTTAGTGATTTTCTTTTGAGAGATGGACACTAGTGGTTTTACCTCTACCCATTTATGAAATGGTCCACCATCACTATTAAGAACTTTCTTTATCCTTTAACATAGGAAAACAAACCAAGGATATCCATTTCTCACTACACAAAAGGCCATGCAACACCTAGTGGTCATTTCTTTGCTAATTCCTTTACATCTGCTTCTATTGTTAGTACTGGCACTTATCTAATTTCTTTGCCAGTGTTGGCCAATAATGCCCTTATAATAAGGCTTTTTGGGTCACTATACTATCGGCCTTAAGGGCTCCCCTAATACCTTTTTAGATTTCCTTTAATATGTATTTCCCTTCTTCTATTGTGACACAACACAACTAAGGGTGTACAATGAATCTCCTAATAAATACCCTATCTTTATACAAATACATAGCTATTTTTTATTAGATTTTTTTATCTTCTTCTTTTTCCTTTAAGAGAATCCTTTAGTCAAACCATATGATGATGGGATTCATCCATCCTAGGTCATCTTTAGCAAGCACTTTCAGGGTGGTATGGATGGTGGGCTCTGTGAATGTCTCCATTAGTATGCCTTATGGTGGGGTTCCTCTTCATATGCTATTTTACCACTTGATTGGATTCCCTAGGTATTTATTCTACTACCAGCCTAGTTCCTGGTTCTTGATTCCTTAATATGTTCCATAATGCCTTTAGCAATGAACATGTATGTTAGCATGTCCATGTCTTTCATGGTGAATGATCCCTCCATTTGGTTGATCATTTGCTGGGAGTCACTGTGCACTATTAACATCTAGTCTCACTTCCTTGACCAAGTTGAATCCAGCTATCATGGCTTTGTATTCCACCATATTCCATTTTTACCATAATTTGATGTGCTTCAAAATATTATTTTAGCCGTGTCATGGAGATTACTAAGATGAATGCTAATTTTCTCCATATTCCAATATATGATTCTGCCCTTTTTATAGCCTTATTGATATAGTACTTAGGGAACTACTCATCTTTTTCCTCTCTTACTAACATTAAAGCCATTGTTTCCTCCAAGGTAGCTAGGTATAAGTAAAGTGATTCTCCTAGTTTAAGCCTGCTAAGGAGTGGTGGAGAATTGAGAAATGACTTAAGCTCTTTAAACACTTTTTGGCACTTATCTATCCACTTGAAGTTCTTAAGGCACTTAAGCATTTGGTAAAATAGGAGGCACCTTCTAGTGAAATAGGATATGAAGTGGCCTAGTGTTGTGATTCTTCCATTTAACCTATGTGCTTCCTTGATGGTTTATGGGGGCTTCATTTCCATAACATCCTTGATTTTATTTAGGTTGGTCTCAATTAGCCTTTGTAAGATCATAAAGCCAAGAAAATTCTCTTCTTTTACCATAAAGATAGACTTGTTTGGATTCATATTCATACTAAACTCATTTAGTATGACGAACACCTCTTTCAGATCTTTAGCATGGTCAATAGTTCTTCCACTTTTAACTATCATATCGTCCACATGTATTTCCACCATTTTTCCAATCTGGTCTTCAATCATTCAATTAACTAGCCTCTGATACATGGCCCCTGCATTTTGCAAACTGAAGGGCATATCTTTGTAATAGAAAATCCCTCTATCTATGAAAAAGGACATTTTCTCCTTGTTTGTCTTGCTCATTCTGATATGGTGGTATCTAGTATACGTATCCATACAGCTGTATAGTTTGTATCTTATTATGGAATCCACTAATTGGTCAATATTGGGGAGTGCATAGCTATCTTTTAGGCAAACCCTATTCAAATCTATAAACTCAACACAAATCTTTCATTTGCCATTAGCCTTCTTAACCAACACTACATTAGATAACCAATCAAGATAATACACTTCCTTAATAAAGCCTACTTTCAAAAGCTTTTTAATTTCCTCTGATATAGCTTTTTTATTCTCTAATATATGTCTTTTCTTTTTCTATTTTATTATCTATACAAAATGGTCTACATTCAACCTATGTGTTATCACCTCCGGACTGATCCCTCAAATATCATTGGGAGACTATACAATGGAGTCCTCCTATATCAGTACTCATAAGAATTCTAACATATTGACTCATCTATCTAAGTTCCCAACTTTACTCTTCTACCTTAAAACACGGTCCATTCCATTATCGCCCTTACTAGTTATAGCCGCTTCTTCTTAATTCTCTCAAATTTTAGCATTTGTATAGGTAGGGATTCTATTTCCTTCTTTGACGCTACCATGCAGGCTTCCCTGGAGGCTCTTTAATTTCCTATATTTCATTAGGATTCTCCTATCTATCACAAAGGCATCCTTATGCGATCCATCCAACCATTCATTATCCTTTATTGAACATGTGATTTATTATTCTTGCTAGCTAATGATTGATAATTACACTCCTCTGGACCATTTTCTATTTTTATAAGGGATTTCCTCTTAGGATGACCCCCCATGATCATGTTTATTACTGCTTTGGGTTCTTCCCTAAGTCTCATATCTTCTTTCCCCTTCCCTTTTTCTTCTTTAACCCTATAATGGGGAAAGGGTTGTTCAAGATTATATCAGAGAGAAGGGATGTGTCTTGGAGGTTGAAGCCTTTGCCCTCAACTTCAAGCTTTATCCCCCTTATTAATTATTAGATTGTCTATATCAATTATGCTAGATCCATGTAGGCTTTTGCCTACTTAGTGAATCCTATGCATTCTTCTTTATTTATGAGCACCTTATTTTTTCCTTTCCTTTAAATCCCCTTTGTGCATGCTGCTATGTTCTAAGGGTATTCCTCCTTACTAAGTCTTATTTGTATAGGTGGTATGCCCTAAAGACCAATAACATATTTTGACATTGTAAATAATCCCAAATTGTAAAAAAAAAACATTCATTTAAATAAAGTGTTTATTTATTTGAGTATTTATCCATTAGCATAATGTTAAATAAATTTATTATCAAAGAGTTAATAATATGAGCTACAAATTTATTTAGTACATATGCTATAACAAAGTTTATAGTCGATTAATTAATATTTGGGTAATATTAATTAGACTATCACCTTTATCTATTTTCCATTATTAGTATGTGATACTAATAGTGGGAGGTAGTGAGTGTCATGTTACTTGATATAAGATATTAGAATACACTTGTGTATATTAATGTAATTAGTGGATCGAATAGTGATGTTAGATTTGTGATCACAAGATATTCACTTACAGTCAACGATCACAGACTAGGTCATAATAGTGCATATAATCCATTGACTTGAGGTAACACGGTCATCCATATTTAAATGGTTATGGTTTGTTACCGCTTACATACTTATGTTATTCACATATAGGTATATGGCATGTGGTGGCTCTAACAAGTTAAATATAAAGACGAGTGTTCGATCAAGATAGGATTCATTGCATGGAGTGCATTGGGATAAGATCCTATGCTATCTAAGTTTGTTCTTAATGAATAAGTTCCTATTCAACAAACATAACACATTCTGAAAGAGTTTGAGTGCTAGAAAGTGTTTTTAGTATTTGTTATATTTTATCAAGAGTAGAACTTGAGATGAGGTCATATGATAAAGCTATTACAGTTTGACTAAATCTTGACTCTAGGCTATATCAGGATCTTCTAATGAAAGGATTTTAGTGCATGGTAGTTATGACCATAGGGTTTGTGTGAATCAATACGTGCATTCATATCAATTGGGCAGTTATGATATTGATGCTAGGGGTCACTCATAACTTATGAGAACTAAATGTGTATAATTGGGATTTTCACATTTAGACTTAAAAGATTTTTAAATAGTATTAAGTGTTGATATTATATTCTCATTGCCAATTAGACGTGAACCTAGTAAGTCACACCTAAAAGATCTTCACCAAATCACCATAAATGTTAATCCAATTATTGATTAAAGCATTTAATCAGTTAATTAAAATTAACGGAATTGGATTTATACTTTAAACAATGATTCTAGCATATCATGAAATCTAATTCAAGTAAGGGTTTAATTATTAATTAATACTTAATTAATATGAGACATTAATTAATGTATTAAATAAATAATATATGTTGTTTCTAATTGGACTTGGATTAATGGCCCAAGTTCTTTGGGCCTAGGCCCAAAAGGGTTTTAGACCAAAGTTTAGTCTAAGATGTTGAAAAGGCCCATGAACCTTATCTAGGCCCATTTTTTGATGAATTCGACTTAGGCCATGTGTTGGCCCAATTATAAGCCCTAGTTTGTTAGTGATATGCACTAGGTCAATCATGTATGACCATATTTTTACTTTATCATTTTATTTAATAAATAGGTATTTTTCATTATCATTTTGTGTTATGATAATTACTTAAATAGTCAATTCTTACAAAAGTCATCAAGTATGTGACTTGATAGTAAAACCCTTAGATTAAATATGAGTTTTATTCAAAATATCCCTAGTCAGAACAATATGTTATGGCTAGTATGATGTTGATTGATGATTATGTTTTACTGATCATAAATATGAGACATTAAGTCAACTTATAGATACTTATTTAGGAAATAATGTACTGGATTGACCCATCATGAAAATACTACATAGATAATTATCATAAGTCTTTCTTATTATAATAATATTGATTTAGTCCTTTGACCTTAAAATCATTATGGATTTCTGCATAACTATTATATATTTTGACACAATCTAAAATTGTCTTTAACATGATGATTAAATAGATTGTTGTTGGATATGAAATGAGTTATATGAGGAATGTGAGTGATTGAGAAGGAATTTGTCCCTTATTTAATCTGAGTAAGATATCTATAAGCCCCTTGATAAGATAGGCTGAGGAAAATGCATGGCCATGCTAAAGTGAATTGATAAAAATTTATCATTCTCAGTCTACTTAGAGTCAAGAAATAATATGATTGAATTATATAAGGATTACATAAACTATGCCTTATATTCAATCAAGATATAATGTGACAAAGGGATTACAATATTTATTATAAATTAGGTTATGTTGGATTATTGACTTCACATGACTTGGGTAGTCATAATGTCTTGCTAGAGGCCACTTATGACTTGTAGGACTAAATAGAGATTTAAGGTCCACTGCTAACGTCATGTGAACCTATAAGGTCACACACTTAGAACAGGCCCAAAAATGGATATGGGTTTGAGAAGCCCAAATATCCTCTGTAGAAATAAATAAATAGTTTATTTATTTAAGGTAAAGGTTATCTTGAATAAATAAAATATTATTTCTAATTTAATTTTAAATAAAATCAGAACAATAATAATTGAGAAATTACCAAAAAGTTGTTTTGGTAAGTGAAACCCTAATTAGAGGTCTATAAATATGTTATACTCTCTAGGGTTTCACTATTTTAATCATTAGCCACCAAAATTCATTTTTCTCCTTTAAGAAAAACTAAAACACATAGTGTTTTTGTTCTTGATTTATGAGAAATCAAGAGAAGTGCTAGCACACAAAGTTTTCATTTTAATCAAGGGCTGTTCGTGTGGATGCTTGTGGAGGATGGATTCTTTTGAAGACACCTAGATCTAAACTACCAAAATCAAAAGCTCAAGGTAAGGTGTCACCGGAGTGAACCTCCTCTATGCCTTTTAGAAACTTGCCTCTTCTGCATTTGTGATAAGATTTGAAAATGCTAGTTTTAAATCAATTAATTGAATTACTTGGATCTTGGTTAGCGTTTGTGGTTAAAATTTTTAAGTTTTACTGTGTTTTTGAATCATAAAACCCAACAGTGGTATCAGAGCCACTTTTAATTTGGTTAATTTGATTCTATATATATGTGATATATATGTTTTTGAGTGATTTGTTTTTGAAAAACAGTTTTTAAAAATTTTATCCAAACAGTTTTGTTTTTATGACGTCCTTTTAAATATGTATGAAAACAATAGTAAATATTAATTTGATTAATTTTTATAATTATTTAATATGATTAAACAGTAATCAGAATTTTGATTTTCTGGTTTAAGTATTTTGTTTTTATGAAAAATTGAATATGTATACAAATTTTTGTTAAAGGGCTATCTGTTTAAGATTTAAATAGATCATGCAGAATAAACTATTTAAGTGTTAAAAAAAATAAATGTATTTGGAAAAAATTAATTATTCTACAATATTATTTATGAATAAATTAAGGTTTATGGTGGCGGCTGTTTAAATGTTAAACATAAAGGAAAACGATATGTTTTGAACAAATCAATTAGACAATAATTTGATTGTGAAAATTATTGTCATTTTAGGGTTTTTGGCAACAACTCATTCAAGGGGTTAAGGTAAATTGTTTACCTTCAGGGGTGCTACCCCCGAACCCTTGCAAAGTAGCATTGCCCCCTTGACCCCCACCGGCTAACCAGCTAGCGGGACCACCGCCGAGGGCGCTGCCCCTTGACCCCGAATGGATTTTTCACATAATTTAATTTTCATCATAATAATTAAATTAACATGTAATTTGATTTATTATGCTATATATGTTTATTTTTAAATGCATGGTGCATAACATGGCCCTTGAACAATGTGATTGGATTTTGTTATTTTATTTTATTGGGTTGTAATTTTTTAATACAGCCTGCGAGTCATTTATTTGTTATAATTATTTTATTTTATTAGATAGTAAAATAATAGTTTTAATTACAACATGTAATGTAAATCAAGACCCAAGATGCAAATTCAAGTTAGAGGCCCGTGATGGGGATCACAAGTGGGAGACTAAGGATGAGGTCCATGGTAGAAGATGGAGATCTAAAATTGAAGGCTCAATTTGTATTTGTAATAAAATTGAAGGCTCAATTTATATTGGTTATAAAGATCAACTTAGTTATGGGCCATGCTATGTCACGTTTATCTTATTATGTTAGTATGTTATGCATGTGATGCCATGTATGAGATGCAATATAACAATAACTAAATAAGATAAAAACTATCTAAACCCTCATTTAATATTAAATCATTAAAATGCCTCCCATTAATCAACACTTATCAAGATTTGGATTGCTATATATAGGTTATGCCAAAGCATTATATATAAAGCCATTTAAATATGATAAGATGGATAATGGTGATATCCATATGTCTGAATTGGTTAAGCTTAACTAGGTTATCAAAATGGTTTTGGACCTAGGGCATTTGATAGGATATGCCGGTATATGTGATATCCTATAATTATCCAAGAATTACATGAGATGTAATTGGTAAAGTGTTACCTACCTAAATAGCCACACTTTAAGTGATAAGCCAAAGTTTACTTGAAGTAGGGTGAAATATGGATCTTGGCCCACTAAGAAATTTCAATTATTGAAATTATTTTGAGGGTTTTATTATTTATGAAAATTTAGTGGGAGTTTTCTTATGCCTCTTTCATAATAAAACTGAATGTACTCTATATATATTTATTATAGATAATGACATCAAACACTACACCTACCATGCCATTGCAATCATTCCTTGAGAAGGATAAACTAAATGGGACTAACTTTCTTGACTGGTACAGAAACCTAAGAATTGTTCTTAGGCAAGAAAGAAAGGAATATATCCTTGATCAACCCATCCTAGAGAAACTAGCTGCTAATGCTCCTATAGCACAAAAGGATGCCTATAGTAAGCATCTCAATGATTCAGTTGATGTCACTTGTCTCATGCTTGGATGCATGGAGTCTGAGCTTCAAAAGTAACTGATGGAAATGGAGGCTTATACTATAGTAGGCCATCTCAAGGAAATGTTCCTAGAGAAAGCTAGAATTGAAAGGTTCAATATCATCAGGGCATTGCTCTCCTACAAGTTGACTGCTAGCTGCTCTATCAATCCTCATGTTCTTAAGATGAAAGGTCATCTTAAACATTTGGACAAGCTTGGTCTTAAGATTGAACAAGAATTGGGCTGTTAATATCATTCTCCAACTTTTGTCTGAAGCTTATGATGGTTTCATCATGAATTTCAATATGCATAGTATGGACAAAACTATTTCAGAGTTAAATGGGATGCTTAAAACTGCTGAAAAGAATATCAGGAATTCCACCAAGGATGTTCTAATGGTCAATAAGGGAAAAGTATAAAAAAATTTAAAATTGGAAAGGGCAAGGGCAAGGCTCCTAAAGGCTTTCAGAAGCCAAAACCAAAGCCCAAGCCTAAGCCCAAGTTCAAAGCTAAACCCTAAGCAAAGCCACCAAAGGAGAGAATATGCTTTTTTCTACAATGAACTAGGTCATTGGAAAAGAAATTGCAAGCTATATATGAATGATCTAAACAAGAATAATGGTAGTGTGACTACCTCTTCAGGTATTCATGTTATAGAAATTAATCTATCTACTTCTAATTCTTAGGTATTAGATATTGGATCAAGATCTCACATTTGCACTAATGTGCTGGGTCTAAAAGGAGTAGATCGTTAGCTAGAGGCGAAGTGGACCTACGAGTTGGCAATGGAGCAAGAGTTGCTACTTTAACTATAGGGACTTATGAGTTAACTTTTCCTAGTGGACTTGTTTTAAATTTAGAAAATTGTTATTATGTGCCTACTATGTGTAGGAATATTATTTATGTTTCTTGATTGGACAAGAAAGGGTTTGAATTTATTATTAGGAATAATAAATGCAATATTTATCATGATAATGATTTCTATGGATTTGTTCCACGGACTAGTGGTATTTATGTTCTAAATGTTGAAGGCACTAATGAAAAGTCAATCTATAACATTGATACAAAGAAGTTTAAATCTAATGATTTAAACACCACCTATCTTTGGCATTGTCGCTTGGGCCACATAAATGAGAAATGCATTTCAAAGCTTCACTAAAATGGGCTTTTGAATTCATTTGATTGTGAATCATTTGAAACATGTGAATCTTGTTTACTAGGAAAAATGACTAAAACACCCTTTACTGGAAAAGGTAAGAGAGCTAATGATTTATTGGGCCTTATACATTCAAATGTATGTGGGCCATTAAACTTAACTGCTAGAGGAGGTTTCCAGTACTTCATCTCTTTCATGGATGATTTCAATAGATATGACTTTGTCTATCTAATGAAACATAAATCTGAATCTTTTGAAAAGTTTAAAGTTTTCAAGAATGAAGTACAAAACCAACTTGGTAAAAATATTAAAACACTAAGATCTGATCGAGGTGGTGAATATTTAAGCCAAGATTTTAAAGATCATCTAAGAGATTATGGGATTATTTCACAATTGACTCCTCCAAGTACACCACAATTAAATGGTGTGTCTGAATGGAGAAATTGGAATTTATTAGATATGGTTCGATCAATGATTAGTTAATCTAATCTTCCAATCTCTTTTTGGGGATATGCTTTAGAAACTGTTACATTCATTTTGAATAGAGTTCCAACAAAGGCAGTTGAAAAGACACCATATGAGATATGGACTGGAAAACCTCCCAATTTTTCTTTTCTCAATATTTGGGGATGTGATGCTTATGTGAAGTGTCAAATCTCAGATAAACTAGCACCCAAATCTGATAAATGCCTTTTTGTAGGATATCCTAAAGAAACTAAAGGATATTATTTTTTCAATGCTTTTGAAAACAAAGTGTTTGTTGCTCGAAATGGTGTATTTTTGGAAAGAGAATTTATTTCCAAAGGATCTAGGAGCACAGTCCAAGTTGAAGAAATTCAAGACTAATAAAATAACATTGTACCAAGTATAGAATCACAGCTGGATCAATAAGTAACTGTTGGATATGCATAAGTACTAGAAGGCCTAAGGAGGTCTAGTAGGACATATTAAATCCTAATGAGATATGGATTTCTCATAACTAAGGATAATGATGTATTAATTGTGGATCAAAGTGAGCCCACATCCTATCAAGAGGCCATAAATAGTCCTGACTCTAAGAAATGGCTAGAAGCCATGAAATTAGAAATGTAATCCATGTATGATAATTAAGTTTGGACCTTAATTGACCCAACTGATTGCCTAAAAAATATTGGATGCAAATGGGGTTTTTAAAAAGAAAACATACATGGATGGCAATGTGCATACCTTTAAGGTAAGATTGCTTGCAAAGGGTTTCAAACAAACACATGGTATAGACTATGATGAAACCTTTTCACCAGTTGCTATGCTGAAATCTATTTGAATTCTCCTTGCTATAGTTGCATAAAATGATTATAAGATATGGCAAATGGATGTCAAAATAGCATTTCTTAATGGAAACCTACTTGAGGATGTGTACATGACATAGCCAGAGGGTTTTATCAATCCTGAGAATTCTGGAAAGGTATGTAAGCTTCAAAAGTCCATTTATGGACTGAAGCAAGAATCTTAGAGTTGGAATCTTCATTTTGGTGAAGCAGTCAAAGAGTTTGGCTTCATTAAGAATGAAGATGAACCTTGTTTTTACAAGAAGGTTAGTGGGAGCACAATTGTGTTTTTAGTGTTGTATGTTGATGGCCTACTACTCATTGGAAATGATATCCCTATTTTACAAAATGTTAAATCATGGCTAGGGAATTGTTTTTCAATGAAAGACTTGGGTGAAGCTGCTTATATATTAGGCATCAAGATCTATAGAGATAAATCTAAAAGGCTTATTGGCCTAAGTTAGAGCACTTACATTGATAAGGTATTGAACAAGTTTAGCATGGAAGACTCTAAGACAGGATTCTTGCCAATGTCACATGGCTTTAGTCGTAGTAAGACTCAGTGTCCTATGACATAAGATGAACGAGACCGCATGAGTAAGATTCCATATGCTTCTACTATTGGATCTATCATGTATGCAATGTTATGTACTCGACCTGATGTTTCATATGCCTTAAGTACAACAAGCAGATACCAGTCAGACCTAGGTGAAAGTCACTGGACAATAGTTAAAAATATCCTTAAGTACTTGAGAAGAATTAAGGATGCATTTTTACTGTATGGTAGTAAAGAAGATGAGCTAGTTGTAAATGGTTACATGGATGCCAGCTTTCAAACTGACAAGGATGATTTTAGATAACAGTCAGGTTATGTGTTTTTTTTGAATGGAGGTACATTGAACTGGAGGAGTTCTAAGCAAGACACCATTGTTGATTCTACAATAGAAGCTGAGTATATAACTGCCTCAAAAGCAGCTAAGGAGGCTGTTTTGGATCAAGAAGTTCATAACTAGACTAGGTGTTGTTCCTAGTATATCAGATCCAATGAACATATATTATGATAATAATGGAGCTATAGCACAAGCTAAGGATCCCATATCACATCAGAGATCCAAACGCAAACTCCGGCGTTATCATCTTATTCGAGAAATCATTGAGAGAGGAGATGTGAAGATTTGCAGAGTACCTACAAATGATAATGTTGCTGATCCACTAACTAAGCCTCTTCCATAGCCTAAACATTAGTTTTAATATAGATTGGGCCAAATACAAGTGGGAGATTGTTAGTGATATGCACTAGGTCAATAATGTATGACCATGTTTTGACTTTATCATTTTATTTAATAAAGAGGCATTTTTCATTATCATTTTATGTTATGATAATTACTTGAATAGTCAATTATTACTAAGGTCATCAAGTATGTGACTTGATAGTAAAACTCTTTGATTAAATATGAGTTCTATTCAAATTATCCCTAGTCATAACAATATGTTATGGCTAGTATGATGTTGATTGATGATTATGTTTTATTGATTATGAATATGAGATATTAAGTCAACTCATAGGTACTTATTTAGGAAATAATGTACTGGATTGATCCATCATGAGAATACTACATAGATAATTGTCATAAGTCTTTCTCATCATAATAATATTGATTTAGTCCTTTGACCTTAAAATCATCACGGATTTCTACATAACTATTATATATTTTGACACAATCTAACATTGTCTTTAACATGATGATTAAATAGATGTTATTGGATATGAAATGAGTTATATAAGGAATGTGAGTGATTGAGAAGGAATTTTTCCCTCATTTAATCTGAGTAAGATATCTACGGGCCCCTTGATAAGATAGATTAAGGAAAATGCATGGCCATGCTAAAGTGAATTGATAAAGAGTTATCATTCTCAGTCTACTTAGAGTCAAGAAATAATATGATTGAATTATATAAGGATGACAAAAACTATGCCTTATATTCAATCAAGATATCAAGTAACAAAAGGATTACAATATTTATTATAAATTAGGTTATGTTGGATTATTGACTTCACATGACTTGGGTAGTCAAAATGTCTTGCTAGAGGCCACTTATGACTTGTAGGTCTAAATAGAGATTTAAGGCCCACTACCAACGTCATGTGAACCTACAGGGTCACACACTTAGAACAAGCCCAAAAATGGATAAGGGTTTGAGAAGCCCAAATATGCTCTGTGGAAATAAATAAATAGTTTATTTATTTATTTAAGGTAAAGGTTATCTTAAATAAATAGAATATTATTTCTAATTTAATTTTAATAAAATCAGAACAATAATAATTAAGACATTACCAAAAAGTTGTTTTAGTAAGTGAAACCCTAATTAGAGGTCTATAAATATGTTGTATTCTCTAGGGTTTCACTATCTTAATCATTAGCCACCAAAATTTATTTTTCTCCTCTTAGAAAAACTAAAACACATAGTGTTTTTGTTCTTGATTTATGAGAAATCAAGAGAAGTGCTAGCACACAAAGTTTTCATTTTAATTAAGGGTTGTTCGTGTGGGTGCTTGTGGAGGATGGATTCTTTTGGAGACATCTTGAAACGAACTACCAAAATCAAAAGCTCGAGGTAAGGTGTCACCAGAGTGAACCTCCTCTTTGCCTTCGAGAAATCTTGCCTCTTCTGTGTTTGTTGTAAGTTTTGAAAACCTTAGTTTTAAATCAATTAATTGAATTACTTGGATCTGGGTTAGGGTTTGTGGTTAAAATTTTAATTTCCACTGCGTTTTTGAATCACGAAACACAACAGTTCATATATATTAATGTGGTCAAATTTTTCATGTTAGGCACATTATCTTTTATTTGTAAAATTTTAACCATGGAAATTCGTTATATTAGGCACACATTATCTTTTATGTGTAAAAGTTTGACTGTGGGTATGATAAGGTGTATAACACATTGGTATATGTAGAGAATGTATATAGACATATAAATGAGATGTATCCAATTCTCTATATACTTGTCTCTTACACAAGTTGTATACCTATCATGATGAGTTGTATACATGTGATGTAAGTAATGATGTCATTAAGGTTTGCTTTCTCTATATATAAATACATAACCTAAGATATGTTTCTAAGGTTAAATGGTTAGAGATTGTGTAAAGATATGCAAAAGAAAGAAAACAACATGCACACAAAACAAACCCTAAGTGTTCTTGCAAGGAGAATAAGTTAGACCAAGTTTTAAGTGGGTTATTTAAGAGGCTACTTGCATCTAACCAAATTAAGGCAAGAAGGTGATTGGTGAAGCTTTGATGTTTCAAGTTAGAGGCCTTACACTTGGGAGGCTGGAGCATTTTATTTAAGAGTTGAACCAATTACATCAAAGCTTATAGATAACCATTATTGTCTACATCAAACTTAGGAGTTGGTAAGTTTTCCTAAATTTAGAATTCCTAGGTTATTACTTATATATATGTTGTTTTGTTATTTAGTTATGTGTAAAATGCAAATTGGATCTATGGGAATGAAAATCTTTATGTGATGAAGGGTTATGCAAGTAAAATTTTTGAAATTTTACCCTATTTAAGGCTTTTGCTCACCACACTTATATGTTGCATAAATGTTTCCTTCAATGGTATCAAAGCCTCATTTTACACTTTACACATGTTAAATTGATTGATAATTGCAAGTGTTATGATTTTGCTTGATGTTAGTTGCCAGTGTTATGGTTAAACAAATGTATAAATGGCCTTAAGTGTGTGCACAATCCTTGACTATGCTAACTCGTTATGGGTGTGCTGACTCGTGACAGAGGCTAAATGTGCTGAGTCAAGCCTGAGTTGGCATAGTGGTGCCAAGTAGTTTCCACATCCCTTCTTTGTACCTTTTCATGAAAATAACTATTTGAAATGAGCATGAGTTAGAATTCTTAAAGGCCTATAAATACATGTTTTTTTTACTTGACATGCATGCAAGAATGATTATGGACTTAGATTACATCCTATGGTTTGTAATAATATTTAATTTTATTATTTAGCATGTAAATAAATGTTAATTACATAGAATTAGGATGCAATATTCACCTCAGTATGCTAAGGATTAAATTTAAATCGCAAGAGTTATGAAATGGAGCTTGAAGAGTTCAAGTGGGAGGTCTTCTTAAGTTAAGCCTTTTTGTAATTTATTCTAAGAGTTAGAATAGTCTTAAGCAATGTCCATGATCACTCCTTATTTGTGCATCCATTTTTGTATGTTCTATATATATTTGTGATATGTATGTTATAACATGCTATATGTATATGTGATATATATGTATATGATTAGATGTCATGCAATATATATATGTGATATATTTAATTGGCTAATGTGCAAAGTGAGACCTAAAATCTAAAGACCCAAAAATCTTCCAAACTAAATTTAGGTCTAGGCTCTCCATTGGAGTAATAACTTGCATCATTTTAGGATTGTATGCATTGACTATAAATACATAGGGGTGTACATAAGTCCTAAAATATTCATGTAGTGTTATTGTTAAGCATTAGATGTTGTGGGTGTATAGATACACTATAGGCCAAGAATGATAAATAGGAGTACCTAAGGTTTGTAGTGTTCAAATCCATACACTATACTGATTCAATGGTGTGGATTTAACTAATGTAAAAAGGTCAAGAATGGTAATGTGTATCTGAGATCTTTAAGCATTAGGAGCTGGATTAATGGAATCTCACATGAGATGTGATGGAAAGAGTTGCCACTTAATGAGAATAAATATTCCAAGAATAATAATGTGTACTTGAAGGATATTAGTAACCATTAAGAACTTCATCACCTATTAGAAATCCATCTAATAAGGGATTTTCGTTTCCTACTTTGGAAGTGTAGGATTCGCTAAGTTAATGGGTGGCCATTATGATAAAAAACCAAATATAATGGTAAGGATAACATTATCAAATAACTAAATAATCTTGTTATCTTTGCAGAAAATTAATAATATGAAATCATCAAACCCACTTTCTATTATACTTGAACAATATAAGCTTATAGGCCCTAATTTCATTGCTTGGCTAAGGAACCTAAAAGTTGTTTTAGCTTATGAAAAGATACTTTATGTATTAGAACAAAGTCTGTTCGAACAACTTCCTAAAAATACTTCCTAAGAAGAGTGTGACACTATAGAAAAATGGAAAGAAAATGATTTTCAAGCATGTTGCATAATATAGGCTTTTATGAATATCAAAATCCAACGACAACACGAGAAGTGCACGAGTGCAAAAGAGATCCTACTTTATCTTCAAGAATTGTTTGGTGAACATAGTAGAACCACTAGATATAAGACATCAAAATAACTCTTTCATGTTAAGATGAAGGAGGGTGAGGATGTGGGAGCTCATGTAAACTTTATGATTAAAGCAATGGAGGAACTACAAAGTGTAGATTTCTTTATGGACTTCCACCTCCAATTGGATTTGATCCTTCAATCCCTTCCCAAATCTTTTGGGCAAACCATTGCAAATTTCCATATGAACAAAATAGAGTGTACTATTGCTGAGCTTATGAACATGCTTGTGATGGCCCAAAAGGCTATCCAAGGAAATAAAAAGAAGGAAGTGGCACTTATTGCTTCTTATAGTAAGACTAAGAAAAAAAGGAAATAAGAAAAGGAAAGGCAAGAAAAGTGTCGTCAAGCCCATGGGTGACATAGCCAAGAATAAAGGCAAGGTTATTATGAGGGAAGAGTAAGGCAAAGGAAAGTTTTTCTATTACTAAGGGGAAGGACATTAAAGGAGGAATTGTCCTAAGTTCCTAGAGTCTCTCAAGAAAAAGGGAAAGGGCAAACAAGGAGAAGGTGAAACTTTCTCTGATTTATTTACCTATAAATGTTCTAAAAGCTCATCTAATGCATGGGTTTTGGATACCAGTGCTATTTCTCACATTTGTTCATCCTTCCAAGATCTAGCAAATAAGAGAAGATTGAGGCCTAATGAAGTGATCTTAGGGCTTGGAAATGGAGCAAGTGTTATGGCCAAAGCTATAGGATCCACTTTTGTTGATCTATATGATCATATTTTATTA
The DNA here is from genome assembly GCA_947683625.1 of Mallotus nudiflorus. NCBI lineage: Eukaryota > Viridiplantae > Streptophyta > Magnoliopsida > Malpighiales > Euphorbiaceae > Mallotus > Mallotus nudiflorus. The sequence goes on along the minus strand of CANTUR010000049.1, from coordinate 4,083,719 downwards.
TTGGATGATGCATTATATATACTTAATGCCTATAAGAACATTGTATCTATTTCTAGTTTGATTAGAAAAGGTTATGAATTGCATTTTAAAAAGACGTTTATAATATTTACTTTAGAAGACAAATGGTAGGCATGAGTTATCTAATATATGGTTTATATTATGTTGATAATATGTCTAATAATAATGAGCCTCAAATTAATATGAGTAATGGAAATGCAATGATAATAGAAAATTCCTCTAACTCTAAATATTTATGCCACTTGAGATTATGTCACATCTAATTTGACTTATGAGGTTTATCTTTAAGGATAGGAATGATAAGATCAATAAGTTGGAAAGGATAGGAATCTTAAGCAATCTTGAATTTACATCTAATTTTACTTATGAGGTTTATCTTTAAGGCAAAATGACTAGATCACTATTTTTTGGACAAATGACAAGAGCCAAGGATATGTTGGAGATCATACATAATGATGTATGTGGACCATTTAACAAAATGGCTAGAGGTGGTTTCTTCTACTTTATAACCTTTATAAATGATCTATCAAGGTTTAGGCACTTATTTCTTATGAAGAACAAAAGTGAATTCTTTGAAAAGTTTAAGGAATTTAAAGCCCAAGTAGAAAACCAAAATAGGAAAACTATTAAAACTCTAACATTAGATTGAGCAGGAGAGTACTTAAGTACCGAGTTCATTTAGTTTCTTAAAGAACATGGCATTGCATCATAACTCACACCACCTAGAAAAACTCAATTAAATGGTGTATCCAAAAGGTAGAATCATATTTTATTAGATATAATATGATCTATAATAAGCTACACTGATATTCCTATTTCACTTTGGGGTTATACACTCTAAATGGCCTTTTACATCCTTAATCGTGTTCCATCCAAATATATTTCTACCACACCATATAAGATATGGCATGGTAGAATACCAAGTATTAAACTTGTTAAGATTTGGGGATGTCCATCTTTTATTAAAAAACTAAAATTAGACAAATTGAATTTAAAATTGATTAAAGGAAGGTTTATTGGATATCCTAAAGATAGTTTAGGATATTTCTTTTATCTTCCTACTGAACAAGTTATTATTATAAGTAGAGATGCCATTTTTCTTGAAAAAGAGTCTCTTAAGGAAGGTGGAAGAGGAACGAAGATAATGCTAGATGAGGAGTCATCTAAGGAAGCCCAATAAATTGATCAAATGGATATTAATCAACTCGAAGAGCTTATTATAGTTGAGAATGTCATCATACTAACTCCTAGAAGGTCTAGTAGGGTATCTCATCCTCCCAAGTGATACTATTTTCTTCACGATATGCAAGAGTTGCATGTTCATGAAGAGAAAATTCATGATAATGATCCTACTACATATGAATAAGCTTTATGTGGTAAAGATTCTTTGAGATGACTTAAGGCCATAATAACTGAAATGGATTCCATGTATGCAAAACCAAGTTTAGACACTTGTTGATCCTCTTAAGGGTATTATACCTATTGGGTGCAAATGGATCTTCAAGAGAAGATTTATTCAGATAGAAAGGAAGAGACCTATAAAGCTAGGCTTGTAGTAAAAGGGTTTCACCAAAGGTAAGGGGTTGACTATAAGGAGACCTTCTCACCAGTAGCTATGCTTAAATCTATTCAAATTATTCTAGATATAGATGTACACCATGATTATGATCTTTGGAAAATGGATGTCAAGATCATCTTCCTTAATAGTTATATTAAGGAAGACATTTTCATGGAGCATGTAAACGGCGAGGTTTAGCACGCGTCCAAGATTTTAGCAATTGTGATACTATTTAGGCTCGAGGCCTTAAGGAACACACTACTATGTCACAAAGTCATAGTGTGGAGAAGAGGAGTCACCACCTAAGGTAAGAACTACTGGGACAATTTGATTGGTGGTACTCGATTCTCTAAAAGAAAGTTAGCACCATAACCAAGAGATTCTAGGAACGGAATACTAACTTCTCTTAGTCTTGTGTTCATTTAGAATAATTTTATAAATGATTATTTCATCCTGTAATTACATGTAATTTTATTTAAACCTTATTTGACATCCACCTAACCTTAGGCATTTAGTCAATAAAATTACACATAAAAAATGCACGCAAGATCGTGTTGTCCCTAAGTCTAAACTATGTTAGTTTTATTAAAAAGTTAGCTAGATTTACATTTTATTTACAAGTGAGAAAGGGACTAAAGGTGGCCCTACATTTTTTATTAATTAGTGAGCCTAGATCTATTTATTTTAGTTTGTCTAAGGAATGGGCTTAAGTCTATTCAATTTTAAAGGAAAGTTAAATTAGTGGGCCTAAGTCTAACTTGGTTTTTATTTAAAATGAGAAGTGGGCTTAGGTCTATTTATTTTAAAAGAAATAAAATTAAGTGGGCTGAGCTAAGTCTAAATAAGTTTTAATTAACTAAGTGGGTCTAAAATCTAATTAACTTAATGGGCCTAAATTGATTTTAATTATTTAATGTCCTAAACCATTTTTTAATCCTATTTAAAGTGAGTTGGACCTAAGCGTGGGCTTGGGGCCCAAAATAATATAAAAACCCAAAAACACAAACCAAAACAAATAAAATATAAAAAAGGATCAAACAAACAGTTTAGTGATTTTCTAGAAACCCCAAATCAATTACATGCAAACCCTAAATTAAGCTGTTGCCACAATTGATTTTAATTGATTTTTACCCAATTGAACCTAATTACTAATTGATTTTAAACGCAGAAAATTAAATCTTTTACTATTCCCACTACTAGGGCTATTACAAACTACGTACAAAAATTAAATAATTATACAACCATGAATTAAAATAACTATACAGGATACCAAAATGAAAAATAAAGATAAAAATCCTAAGTTCTACTAGAAAACAATGCAGGTTCTTTCATGACATTCCATGGACCTTATATTTGTCTAAACACAGGCAGCATCCTTCTCAATACACATTTGCACATCAAAATAAAAACACAGAAATAATCAAATTAGTAGTGAAATTGAATAATCAAAACAATAACAAAATAAAAATCATAAAAAGAATAGAATAGAAAAGAACACTGATGATTTTAGATGTCGTGCAAATGCTTTGAGATAACCCCTAATATTGAATTATCACCGTTAAAATTGACTCAGTATTGATTTGATTATAGTCTGGGATTTGATTACATTTGAAGACACTAACAATATCCAAAATTAGGGTTTTGAAAGATAAGGGTGTGTGTGAGGTGTTCTTCGCGTCTAGATTTTTAGGGTTTTCTTATGCAATAGGGTTTTTTTTTTTTGCATAACTCTCTTCTCTCTTTTGCAGTCTCTCTATTTTTTTCTTTCGTCTTTTTTTCTCAGTCTGTGTGTGTGAGTCTCAAGCCCCTCATGCACACATGTAGACTCTTTGCTTTTTAAAGTAGAGACTGTGCGTACTGACTTTCCAAATTTGCAGGAACAGTCTCATCTCTTCAAAACAAACATGTAGAGTTTTGATTTTTGGAAGCTATTTATGCATTTTGAATGCATTGAAATTTTCATCAGATAATAATAATAATAATAATAAAATTAAATTTTCAACCAATCAAAATACTGAAAAAATCAACAAAAAATGAAAAAAATACGCAAAAAAATTAAAAAAATGGGACTTTTTACTCGTCAGCATTAAATGCCGATCCTAATTTTTTTTAACTTTTAATTACCAAAAGACCCTTGAAAAATTGACTTCCTACTAATCAAATCCTAAAAAAAGTTGTAATTTAGTCCCTAAATTCTAGAAAATCGAAATCCAAGTTCAATTTTTGAATAAATTTCATCATGGAGACTTACGTCGCAATTGCATCCCGAAATTGGGTGCTTACAGAACAACCTAAGGGTTTTGAATTTAAGAATAGCTCAAAGGTGTGCAAGCTTAATATTACTATCTATGGTCTAAAATAGGCCTTAAGGAGTTAGAATTATCATTTTGATGAGGCAATTTTTTTGATAGTTTCATTAAGAATAAAGATGAACCATGTGTTTACAATAAGGTTAATGGGAGCCAACTCATTTTCCTAGTCTTATATATAGATGTCATTCTATTAATTAGAAATGATGTTAGTATGATGACTTATGTGAAAGTATGGTTATCTAAAACCTTATTAATAAAGGACTTAGGGTAAACAACCTATATTCTCAGGATTTGAGTCTATAGAAATAAATCGAAGAGAATGATAAGATTATCCCAAAATCTTTACTTGGAAAAGGTGTTGAAGAGGTTTAACATGCTTGATTCCAAGAGAGGATTATTACCATTTAGGCATGATAGACATTTATCCAAGGGTATGTCACCTAAAACACTTGAGGAAATGAAGAAAATGGTGTTGTGTACTAGGCCTAATATTGCCTTTGCTATTAGTGTGATTAACAGGTTTCAATCTAATTCAGATTTGGAACATTAGATGGAAGTTAAGGCAATTTTTAAATACTTTAGAAGGACTAAAGATTTAGTTTAACTTAAAGAGGAGGTGATCTATAAATAGATGGTTTCATAGATTCTAATTTTCAATAAGATGTGGATGATAAAAAGTCTATCTTCAGGTTTGTATTTATCTGTAATGGAGGTGCATTGAGTTGTAAGAGTTCGAAGCAAAGTATCATTGTTGATTTAATTATAGAAGCCAAGGATATAGTCGTATCAGATGCTACTAAAGAAGCTGTTTGGATTAAAAAGTTCATTATCGAGGTAGGAGTTGTTCCTTCCATTGAGTCCCCAATTTCTCTCTATTGAAATAATAATAATAGAGCCATTACTTTGGTAAAGGAACTGAGGTCTCATAAGAAATCCAAACACAAAGAAAGTTGCTATCATATTATTAGTGAACTTGTTGGAAAGGGCGATATGCTCATGTAAAAGGTAGCTTTAACCAAAAATGTCACTAATCCACTTACTAAAGCATTAACCTAGTTGCAATTAGATAGACATCTTGAGAAGATAGGTTTAAGATACTGTAGTGATTAGCTTTAATGCAAATGAAAGATTATTAGTATAGGTGGTATGCCCTAGAGGCCAATCATATATTTTTATGGTGTAAATAATCCCAAATGGCAATAAAATTTAAATAAAGTGTTTATTTATTTGAGTATTTATCCATTAACATAATGTTAAATAAAATTATTATTAAAGAGTTGATAATATGAGCTACAAATTTGTTTAATACAAATGCTATAAAAATGTTTATAGCCAAGTAATTAATATTTGGGTAATATTAATTAGACTATCACCTTTGTCTATTTTCATTAATTAGTATGTGTTATTAATATTGGGAGGTAGTGAGTCCCATAGTACTTAATATGAGATATCATAATAGACATGTGGATACTCATGTGATGGGTGGATTGAACAGTAACATTAGATTTATGATCATAAGGATATTCACTTATAGTCAATGATCACAATTTAGGTCATAATGGTGCATATAGTCCTTTGACCTGAGGCAACATGGTTATCCACATTGAAGTGGTTATGGTTTGTTACCACTTACATACTTATGTTATTCACATATGGGTATATGGCGTGTGAAGGCTTTAGTCGGTTAAATGTAGGGATAAGTGTTTGATCAAGATGGGATTCATTGCCTAGAGTGAATTGGGATAAGATCCTATGCTATCTAAGTTTTTTCTTGATGAATAAGTTCCTAGCTAGGACAAACATAATACTTTCTGAAAGAGTTTCCATGCTAGAAAGTGTTTTTAGTATTTGTTATAATTTTTCAAGAATAGAACTTGAGATGAGGTCATATGATAAAGCTATTAGAGTTTAACTAAACCTTGACTCTATGCTATATTAAGATATTCTAATAAAGGGATTTTAGTGCATGGTAATTATGACCAAAGGGTTCATGCGAATCAATACATGCATTCATCCTTAATTAGGTCATTATAATATTAATGCTAAGGTCACTCATAACTTATGAGAACTAAATGAGTATAATTGGGATTTTAATATTTGGACTTGAAAGAGTTTTAAATAATATCAAGTGTTGATATTATATTCTCATTACCAATTAGACATGAACCTAGTAAGTCACATTTAAAAGACCTTTACCAAATCACCATCAATGTTAATCTAATTATTGATTAAAATGTTTAATCAATTAATTAAAATTCACAGAATTAGATTTATGCTTTAAGTAGTGATTCTAGCATATCATGAAATTCAATTGAAGTAAGGGTTTAATTATTAATTAATACTTAATTAATATGAGAGATTAATTAAAGTATTAAATAAATAATATATGTTGTTTCTAATTGTACTTGGATTAATGGCTCAAGTTGTTTGGGCTTAAGCCAAAAAGGGTTTTGGACCAAAGATTAGTCCAAGGTGTTGAGAAGGCTATGAACCTTATCTAGGCCCATTTGTTTAATGGATTAGGCTTAGGCTAAGTGTTGGCCCTATTACAAAGCCCTAGTTCGTACATATTGATATGGTCAAATTTGTCATGTTAGGCATTGTAAGCACCTATATTCAGGATGATGGAGTGTGGATGTGACAAAGGACTCCAATGATGAAAGTATTATAAATAGATCTTTAATACTTGAAGTTTGAAACTTCAAAAGCCTATATGCAGTTTCAAAAGAACTTAATTAGTTTTTAAGGACTTAAATGTAATGTTTTCTTTAAGGACCTAATTGAAAATTTTAAATTCTTTTAGGGTTTTTTTGTAATTAAAAGTTAAAAAAATGAAATTATGTAATTCTAATCGAAATTACATAAAATCGATCAGAATTATGTAATTCTGATTGGGATTATGCAATTCCGATCGAAATTATATAATCCCATCAGGATTATACTGTCCCGATTGTGTTCCGTTTATATTTTTGATTTTTTAGTAAATAAAAAATTTTATTTTCTGAATTTTAATTAGTCAAATAATGTGATAAATCACTTTTCTAGGATTTGACTAATTTTTTCAGGAAAATTAGAAGTCCTTTTTAAACCAAAACTTCATCACTGTGAATAGGAGAAGTCATAATAGGATATGTGACTTTAGCTAGGGTTTTCTATATAAACCCAGCTTAACTCTCTTACAGAAAGGGGGAGGAAAAAAACCCTTTTGGAGCTCTCCTTCTTCTTTTTACGTAGTTTTCAAATAAAATTATTTTGAGAGGTACTGTTATTTTGAGAAAAGCAATAGATTTTTGGGAGGAGAAAATCAAGCATTGAAGATCTATATTAAAAAAGTAAAGGTGATTTATACCACTATGAGGAGCAAATCAATACTACATCCATCTAATAATCTCTTCTTCTACCCTCTTCTATTTGTTTTGTTTAATTTATTTGAATTTCATTTAATTTTAATTTTACTTAATTTTAATTTTAATTTTTTTTAACTACTAATCATTGTTTATTTTGTTTTTTATGTTTATGTTTGTGATTGTGATTATGGATGGAGTTACATGATCAATTCACTGTAGAAAACAAAACCTATAAAGATCTATGGGATGCCATGGGTTGAATTTTGTATTTGAATATAGCCTCTAGGTTATTTATTTATTTATTTGTTATTATTTTGTTGGTTGTTTTATTTTGTGTTTTTATTCATTTAGTTTTCTTGGGGTTATATTAATTTTTATTTTTACTTTTAGTATATCATTCTAATAGCCCTAATAGTGGGAATAATGAAATCTTGTGTGTGTTGTGTTTTATTTTAATTAATTGATTAGTAAATTAGGCTTATTTGGTAAAGCTTCAATTAAAATTAATGGTGGTTGTAGTAAATTTAAGTTGTATATAATTTAATTAGGGTTAGATATCATTGAATGCATGATTAATGTATTTTATGTTATTATGTTATTATTCTTTTGATTTATGAATCTTAATTAATTGTTTGTTTAATTATTTTATTTTTATATTTGATTAGTTAATTTTACAATTTTGATATTATGTTTTCGTTGTGTTTGCTTTAAGCTCATGATTTTACATTTTTTTTAGGTTTAATAATTAGATTCAACTTTTCTTTAATAGGTTTACTAATTTAATTAGGATTAGGTTTAATTAATTAAACTTGATTTTAGACCCATAATTAATTTAATTTTAGGTTAGAAATAATTTAGGCTCATTTAACTAACTTAGACATAGGCCCATCTAGTTTAATTTAATTAATTTAATAGACTTAGCCTATTAAATTAAAGCTTTTTCGATAATTTATAGTGTTGGGTTTCAAGATTCCATACGCAGTGGAAAAATACAATTTAAATCACAAACTTGAACCCAAATCCAAGTAATTTGATTAATTAAATCTAGGGTTTTCATTTCTTGCCATAATTGCACAAGAGGTAAGAAATTTGGAAGGAAAAGAGGAGGTTCACGCTGGTGACACCCTACCTCAAGCTTTTAATTTAGTAGTTCAGATTTGATATGTCTCCAAAAGAATCCATCCTCCACAAGTGTCCACACGAACAATCCTTGATTTTGAAAATGAATATTTATGTGCTAGCACATTCTCTTGATTTCTCACAAATCAAGAATTAGAAAAGAACTCTGTGTTTTATTTTCTAAAAAAGAGAAAACGAATTTGGTGGCAAAATAATGAGAGTGTCTAAAACCCTAGAGAATATAATATATTTATAGACATTTAAATTAGGATTTCATTTACCAAATAACCTTTTGGTAATTTCTCACTTATTCTTATTCTGATTTTATTTAAAATTAAATCAGAAATGATATTCTATTTATTTAAGATAACCTTTACCTTAAATAAATAAATAAATATTTTATTTATTTATTTCCATAAAGCTTATTTAGGCTTGTTAAACCCATATTCGTTTTGGGCTTGTTCAAAGTGTGTGACCCTGTAGGTTCACATGACGTTGGTAATGGGCCTTAAATCTCTATTTAGGCCTACAAGTCATAAGTGGCCTCTAGCAAGACATTATGACTACCCAAGTCATGTGAAGTCAATAATTCGACATAACCTATACAATGAATATTCTAGTCTCTTTATCACATGATATCTTAATTGAATATAAAGCATAAATTATGTCATCCTTATAGAATTCAATTATATAATTTCTTGATTCTAAGTAGACTGAGAATGATAACTCTTTATCAATTTAATTTAGCATGGCCATGCATTTTCATTAGTCTATCTTATCAAAGGTTCCATAGATATCTTACTCATATTAAATGAGGGAAAAATTCCTTCTCAATCACTCACATAACTCATTTTGTACCCAACAACAACCTATTTTATCATCTAGTTAAAGATCATGTAAGATTATGTCAAAATATAAAATAGTTATGTAGAAATCCATGGTGATTTCAAGGTCAGAGGACTAAGCAAATATTACTGTGATGAGAATTACTTATGATTATTATTTATGTAGTATTCTAATGATGGGTCAATCTAGCACTTTATTTCTTAAATAAGTACCTATAAGTTGACTTAATATCTCATATTCATTATTAGTAAAACATAATCATCAATCAATACCATACTAGCCATAATACATTATTATGACTAGGGATAATTTAAATATAACTCATATTTAATCTAAGGGGTTTACTATTAAGTCACATACTTGATGACCCTAGTAAGAATTGAATATTCAAGTAATTATCATAACACAAAATGATAATGAAAAATGCCTCTTTATTAAATAAAATGATAAAGTCAAAACATGGTCATACATGATTGATGTAGTGTATATCACTAACATGTAGATTTAAGATCACCTTAGAATTAAAACATGTAGAAATTAGGCCCACTAATTTGAATACTCTATAAATTGTAGATTTAGGCCCATCTTTTAGAATTAAAAAAAATAGACTTAAGTTCACTTAATTAAATTTAAATAGGAATTAAGATCTTTAATCTTTAAGGTCACTTATAAATTAAAACATGTACATTTAGCCCATTTAATTAAAATCAATGTAGATTAGACTAACTTAGGGATTGTGAACTTAAATGAATGCATTGTTTATATGTATTTTTCATGACTAGTTTGCCTAGGTTAATCGTTTAAATAAGGGTTTATATAAAATTGCATGCAAATAGAGGATAAGATAGTAATTTATAAAATAATTTTAAATGAACACAAGACTGAAAGAAGTCAGTATTCCGTATCCAGAATCTCATGGTTGTGGTGCTAGCTTTCTTTTAGAGAATCGAGTACCACTACTTTCAATTGGTTCCAATTATTACCCTGGGTGATGACTCCTTATCTCCAGGCCATGTTTTTGTGACAGTGGTTAGTGTGCTCTTTAGAGCCTTGAGCTTGTGCGCTAAACCCCACTGTCTACAGGTACATTATCTTTTATATGTAAAATGTTAACTGTGGAAAATTTATCATATTAGGCACATATTATCTTTTGTGTATAAAATTTTAAATATGTGTATGATAAGGTGTATATCACATTGGCATGTGTAGAGAATGTATGTAGACATATACATGAGATGTATACAATTCTCTACATACTTATCTCTTATACAAGTTATATACCTATTATGATAAGTTATATACATGTGATGTCAGTAATGATGTCATTAGGGTTTGCTTTCTCTATATATAAATATATAACCTAAGATATGTTTCTATTGTAAGATGGCTAGAGATTTTGTAGAGATACATAAAAGAAAGAAAGAATAAATACACAAAACAAACCTTAAGTTTTCTTGCAAGGAGATTAAGTTAGACCAAGTTTTGTATAGGTCATTTAATAGGCCACTTACATCTAATCAAATCAAGGCAAGAATGTGATTAGTGAAGCTTTAGTGTTTCAAGCTAGAGGCCTTACACTTAGAAGGATAAAGCATTTGATTCAAGCGTTGAACCAACTACATAAAAGCTTGTAGATAACAATTGTTATCAACATCAAACTTAAGAGTTGGTAAGTTTTCTTAAACTTAGAATTCCTAGGTTGTTGTTTATATATATTTTTTTGTTATTTAGTTATGTGTAAAATGTAAATTGGATCTAAGGGAATGGAAATCTTCATTTGATGAAGGGTTATACAAGTAAAATTTTTGAAATTTTACCCTATCTAAGACTTGTGCTCACCATACTTGTATGTTGCATAACCATTTCCTTCATGTCTACAGTACCCCACCAGGCTTGTGGTGGACTTTCTTGGGTTCATCTTTTGCCCTCCTATCATGCCAAGTGCAGGGCCTTTTTTTTGTTCTTATGGTCTTTGAGATTTCATATCATCACAGTAAGTTCTTTGAGCGCTGTCATGATTAAAACAACCTCGAGTGGAGTCACAAGATTGGGGTTTTAGTTCTGCAAGGTGTAATATGAGGGGATAAGTTAGGGTAATCATGTTTCATTCATAAGAAGGGGTGACTTCGCATCATGAAGGTTGTAGAAGCTGGTGTTGAGAGATGTTTCAATGGCTTTTAGTCTGATAAGGGTGGGTTAATGTGTTTATTGGATGGATTATCCTTTATCTTTCTTTGATGGTGCTATCATGGATCAGTTGTACCACTGATATCTGTTTGCTCTCTAGCTTAGGACAAATCTACAAGGAAGGAAAACTAGTAAGAGGATTTATTGAGTGGGGTCCCAATGAATATACTCTAACAATTAAGTTACCATTGTTAATGATATATGTAAGAACCCAATTTTAGGATAGTTGAGTATGGATGTGATAGAGGACTCCAATGATGAAAATATTATAAAAAGATCTTCAACACTTGAAGTTTAAAACCTCAAAAGCCTAAATGCGTTTTCAAAAGAACATAATTGGTTTTTTAAGGACTTAATTGTAATGTTCAAGGACCTAATTGAAAAGTAAATTCTTTCAGGGGTCTTTTTATAGTTAAAAGATAAAAAAAGATGAAAATTATGTAATTCTGATCAGAATTACATAAAACAGATCGGAATTACATAATTTCAATTGAAATTATATAATCTCAATTGAAATTATATAATCTCAATTGGGATTATATTGTCCCAATCGTATTCCATCTGTATTTTTTTATTTTTTAGTAAAAAATTATTTTCTAAACTTTAATTGGTCAAATAATGTGATAAATCCCTTTTCTATGATTTATCTGAATTTTTTAGAAAATTAAAAGTCCTTATTAAACCAAAACTCTATCATTATGAATGGGAGAAGTCACAGTAAGATACGTGACTTTAGCTAGGGTTTTCTATATAAACCCAGCTTAACTCTCCTGGAAGGGGGATAGGGACTTCTTATTCTTTTTATTTTATTCAGTTTTCAACTAAAAATTTTATTTGGAGGTACTGTTCTTTTAAGAAAAAATAGTAGACTTTTTGGGAGGAAAAATCAAGGATTTAAGATTTATTCTAAAAAAACAACGGTGATTTATACCACTATGAGGAGCAAATCAATACTACAGTCATCCAATTATCTCTTCTTCTACCCTCTTCTCTTTATTTTATTTGATTATTTTAGTTTCATTTAATTTTAATTTTATTCAATTTTTAATTTTATTTTGTTTAATTACTAATCATTGTTTATTTTTGTGTTTGTGTTTCTAATTATGGAGGGAGTTACATGATGAATTCACTGTAGAGAACAAAATCCATGAAGATCCATAGAATGTAATGGATTGAATTTTGTAGTTGAATATAGTTTCTAGGTTATATTTATTTATTTATTTGTTATTATTCTATTGGTTGTTTTATTTTAATGTTTTTATTCATTTATTTTTTTTGGGTTGTATTAATTTTTATTTTTATTTTCAGTAGATCATTGTAATAGCCCCAATAGTGGGAATAGTGGAATCCTGTGTGTGGCTGTGCATTTTATTTTATTAATTGATTAGTAAATTAGGTTTATCTAGTAAAGCTTTAATTAAAATTAATGATGGTTGTAGTAAATTTAAGTTACATATAATCTAATTAGGGTTATATATCATTGAATGCATAATTAATGTAGTTTATTTATTATATAGTTTAGTTTATTATTTTCATGTTTTTTTATTCTTTTGATTTATGCATCTTGAATAATTTTTTGTTTAATTATTTTATTTTATATGTTATTTGTTGATTTTTCTGATTTTCATATTATGTTTTGTTATGTTATCCTTAAGCCCATGATTTTAGGTTTTTAGATTTAATAATTAGATTCACCTTTTCTTTAAATAGATTTACTAATTTAATTAGATATATGCTCACCTAGGTTAATTAAAATTAATTAGAATAGCCTATTAACTTAAAGCCTTTTCCATAACTTGTAGATTTAAGATCACCTTAGAATTAAAACATGTAGAACTAGTCTAACTAATTTAAATACTTCATAATTTGTAGATTTGGGCCCATTTTTAGAATTAAAATAAGTAGACTTAGGATCATTAATTAAAATTAAACAAGAATTAGGCCCATTAATCTTCAGGATCACTTGTAAATTAAAAGATGTAGATTTAGCCCATTTAATTAAAATTAATGTAGATTAGACACACTTAGTGCTTATAAAATTAAATGAATGTATTATTTACATGTTTTTGCATAACTAGTTTACCTAGGGTTAATTGTTTAAATAAGGGTTTATATGAAATTGCATCTAAATAAAGGATAAGATATAATTCATAAAGTAATTCTAAATGAACATGAGACTAAAAGAAATTAGTATTTTGTATCTAAAATCTTATGGTTGTGATTCTAGCTTTCTTTTAAAGAATTGAGTACCACCACTTTCGATTTGTCCCAGCTATTACCCTAGGTGGCGACTCCTTATCTCCATGCCATGTCTTTGTGACAGTAGTTAGTGTGTTCTTTGGAACCCTGAGCTTAAACAATTTCATGATTATTAAAATCTTAGACACCTGCTAAACCCTGATGTTTATAGTGGTGACTCCACTAAGGATAAGAGATATTGATTCTACTTGTGTTCTTTAGAATTATTTTATTAATTATTATTTTATTCTTGCATTTATTCTACATGTCCCTATTAACAGATGACATTGGTTTATGGTTCCATGATTCCACTAGCTTCATGGGATTGTAAATTGGCTAACTATCACTCTTAGGCTTAAATAGGTTCAAGAGAGATTATCGGGCTCATCTGACCAGAGTCTACAACCTAAGTCCTAAAGGGGGTAGTCTTTAACCTTGGCCTGTAAGTCAAGTCTTAAAGGAGGTAATCTTGCTAAAGGAACCTTGACCTTTTCACCATACTCAACTCATATAATGGCTTAGTAACTTCCCTTATGATTACCCAAATTGCTTATGAATGTTGCCATGAGGTATTTTATCTATAAAGGCCCAAACTTATACTTTAGAAACCCATTTTAGGTTAATAAATATTGGGCTAATCTTTTATACCTAGAAATATTATTTCTATGCTTTACTACTTTGAGAGATTTGGCATGTGTGTCGGTTCTTGATATCCCCTATTGATATGAAGTCCAAGACCAAAAATCCTAGGAAAAGTGACTCACCATTGATCTTGTGTGTGGAAGGAATAAGGTTGGAAGGATGTATATACACTTGACTTGTTATTTGTATACTTGATTATTACTTGTTGCATAGCATATGCATCATGCATACATGCATTTCATGCATCATACTAATGCTTTCTTTTACAACCATTATAGATTCATTTGGGTCTTCTTGTGTTTGGAAATGGAGTAGTGGCAGATTAGTAAGAACTTATTTGAGTCCAAAATCAATAGTTAAAGAGATCCTTCATAGTTTAGAAAAGATTCCTATAAACCTGCTTTACCTAAAAGCTACACCAACTCAAACAGGAGAGATGGAATAACAACAAGGATGAAACTGGACCCTATAAGACATTAAGGAAGCTTTGATGGATGACATGAGATCAATGATGCAAGATGAACTAAGACAAACTCTAACTGGATTAATGCCACCACCTATTGTTGTACCTCAAATTGTGGCCAATCCACCAATTTAGGGTACACCACTTACTGACAATGACAATGTTAGGGGGCAACATTTAAATGCTAATAGGAATGTACCTACCATAGAAATAAAATTGGAGGATGTTAAGGATTATATGGTTAAAAAAGCAAAAAAGGAATCACTTGAGCAAGTTCAAGAGTTGGAATCCAAGCAGATGAGAGCACTGACTCAAAAGATGTCCAAAATGGAGGAATTGATGGGAGGATAGGTCATTGGATATTTGTTTGACTCTAATGATATGATGCAATTTGAGAAAGATAAGTTGTTTGATAAGTTCAAAATGCCATAGTTGTAGAAGTTTAATGGTACTGGAGACCCCCAAGGATTCACCTTAGTCAATATACAACTACGATGAGCACCATTAAGGCTCATTTGTCTATAGTTTCCAAGTTATTTATACTATCCTTGGAGAGTATGGCTATTAATTGGTATCATAGGTTAGAGAAGTCTATATGAGCAAACTATAAAAAATTGTGTACTACTTTTCTAACATAATATAACCACAATACTAAGCTTAAAGTGTCTATCAGGGATCTAGAATTGACCAAGCAGAAGCCTAATGAATCATTTTCAGTTTTTCTGACTATATTCATGAATAAGGTAGGATTAATGAAAAATAAGCTAGTTGAAAAGGATCAGGTTAGGATGATTGTTCAAAATGTATCATATAATTTGGTTAAGAGGTTGAAAATGATCAACCTTAAGGCATTTGTAGACTGGGTTGTAAGCTAAGGGGATTGAAAGTGAGAAAAAGTAGATTGCTAAAAGTAATGGAGCAAGAAACTACTCAACTGGGGGCACACAGCAAGGAAGCATTAGCCGAATTATGGAAGTGCATGTTGTTTAATAACTAAGGAGATTCTCCAATTTTAACCAACCCCTATCTAAATACCTAGATTGTTTGATCTAAAAAAGCCTCCTTAGACTATTAACCTTTTCTAAACCACCAAACCCAAATGTCCTAGGATATGACTCGAACATTTATTGCAAATTGCACAAAGTTGTTGGTTATTCCATAAACACTTGTACCTTCCTTAAACACAAAATCCAAAACCTTATAAACTCTAGAAAGATCACAGACCTTGAAAACCCAAGCACCAGAAATAATCCTTTCCCAAACCATTAAAATGTTATACCCCCAACTACCATGATGATTAACTTAGGAGTAAGCGAGGATAAGTGCTAAACCCCTTTGAGAACATGTACTTACAAACCGATAAAAAATCTCTTGATGCCCTTAGTGATAAAGGAAAGAGTGTAGAATCTCTAAGAAAGCTAAAAGAGGAGTTGAAGATTTACTAGGCTAACCTTTAGGAAAGTTTGATTATAAAGTGTTTTACTCCAAACCACTTTCCTATGCTATTCCTATTGAATCAATTACATCTAAAGGTTGGGATGATGAATTTAAAGTTGAAGACAAACCATTAAGTAAGAAATTTAAGACTCTTGAGCAGCCACGAAGAGGAATTGAAGATTTATTGGGACAACCCTTAGGCATGTTTGACTACAATGTGTTTTACATTAAACCACCTTCTTTTGACATACCCTTCAAGTTGATTATGCTTACAAGATAGGGTGATGAGTTTAATGATGAGAAGCTATTGGATAAGGAAGAAACATACATAGTTGGAAAGAAAGCAAAACCACTAAAGGAGAGTTTTGTTAAAGAAAGATATGGGGAGTCTTACCTTAGTGCAAAGGAACCTCTCAATATGCCAGTATAGATGTTCCTGAGAATGAGATCTTCAAGGAACAGATCGTTGAGAACCTGGGCAAGACAAGGATGAGGAAATGAAAGAATATTTGTTATGTCAGCCACCTAAAGGACAACCGCTATGAGACTTAGCATCCCTAGCTTCTAGAATAGGAAATAAATTTTCTTATTGTCTTCTTTGAATAAACTTTAGTTTATTTAAAACTTATTTTATTTTAATGAACGATGATATGAATTGTGATCATGCTTGCTTATGTATTTTCATCCTAATAGTACTATGCATTACGATATTAATTATATCTACATGTTTGACATAAATTCAATCCAATTAGATTCATTTAGCATGGGCATAAATGCAAATTCAAAGAACATTCATATATCACATTATGTAACTTCTAAGTATAGGAAATTTGAGGGAAAGGAAAAGTGAAAACAAAGAGAAAAAAAGAAAGAAAAAAGGATAATTAGGTAAAAATAAGAGAAAAATATTATGTTAAAAAATCTAAAAGGACTAATTGGTAACAGGAGTTGTATCATGTGATGTAATGAATGTTCTCATTTTTGCCCCACTGAATTATTAAAATTGAATCTAAAATTTTTGTGCAAATATCGCATAGTCATATTTATCATATTGCATAAGTATCTTAATAGAAAGACAAAACATAATGAAAGTTAAACAATTACAGCTATGAGATCACTATTCTAGTTATGTTTTCTCTTTTATCACCCTTTATGATTTTACTTGTAAGTCTAGTGTCCCCTTTGTACTTAGCAAATTCAAGTGGCTCAATAACTTACGTTACAACCCATATCTTGTAACTATCATCAATCATTGCATCAGCACCAAATATTCTACCCATATCTTTTATCAATTCATGCACTCCTCTATATCCTCAATGCATTGGATTGTAATAAATGGGATTGGATTAACAATATAGTGAACAAACTAAGTTTCTTGCACATATGGAAAAGACTGCTAGAATAAAGTTGATGAATTCAGAAAAGAAACTGAGGGCAAAATATAACTCGAAGGCAACTTGGGGATAAAATAGTAAAAACAATACTGAAGCATCAAAGTTAGTGAAAGAAATCTCAGGGCAAGAAAAAGTAAACTACAAGTATACAGATACATAAGTTGTCAATACAATAAAAGTAGTAGCAAAAAGGAATGTTCAACAATGCATCGATCAATCACAAGCTCTAGTTTCAAGTCATAAACCTCACTTGATTAGCCTGGTCATCAGTCTGATAAACTATATCAGAAGCTCTAACATCAAAAATACCAAAAGTGAAGCATTCAATGCTCAAACCTACAAGCTGTTGATAAAGCACCTCATCTTACACTCCAAGATTAATAATATAGCTCTGTTCCAAACAAAAGACCTATTAGGATCATGCATGCCATACATAACATGCATACACTTTCATACATTTATTATGAAATACTTGCTTTGCATAATAAATTCTTTAAGTCTAAGCAAGATTGTGTAAATACTTTGCTACAAACATTTAAAATTCATGTTGTAAAAGTGCAGAAAGGTAGTCAGAATGTTCACATTTGAAGGAAAAGGGTAACAATACCAAAATGAACATGATACTCAATGGGACTTTAGACCTCAGGAACCTAATAAATTATGGGCCTATCCAGTAAAGGAATATCAATAACAGTGATACTTCCAAAAGCATCATCCTAGCTACCTCAAAAGGCTAGATAGGATGCTCAAACTCCTTAGATTCAACATCCATCTCTATAGTCTCATCTAGAGCATTATATGGAATATCTCTCCATAATAATAAGAAGGTCCAATATGTCAGCAATACATTTATTGGCCTTATAAAAGGGAAGAATGCACTCAAAACTTAAAATGAAAGCACTCTGAAAAATTATTGATCATGAAATAAGATTTCTAACTCTTCAACCTTTTTTCATAAGAGATATTAAGAAGAGGAATGAAGTCCTCCACCATAGCATCAATGGAATGACAAAAGTACAAACGCAGCCCAAAGCCATAACTTCAATGGTGGAGTATCATGACCTTTGTGATAAGAGACATCATCATCACAATAGAAAGAGAAAAATAAAAGAGAATGAAGAATGGAAAAGGAACTAATACATCAGTAAGATCAAGCAAGATTGCAAATGCTAATCATTCATTAGAGTATTTATGAGCAACCCATTTTTTTCTTCTATTTTTTCAGGCCTTTTTTTATAATAGTATGTTTTCGTGGGGCATTGTGTCGGTCTTTCCATTTCCGAGGGACATGGAAACTTTGTCAAATAGAAAAAAATGATTTGTTTCAGGAGGATGAGACACTTTTGATTTTGTGGAGTTGCCACCTGATTTTTAAAAAATCAAGAAAAGAAAGGGACAACATTAGGTCACTCAACAATTATTATCCTTAGCATAAATTTTCAGGTTTAGGGGGTCGCATCTACTTGTTGAATATTTTTCTTTATACAATATTCGATGTATAGCTACCATAACACCCTAGTTTTGGTAATGACAGTTTCTATAGCTGTAAGCACCCAATTTCGGGATGATGAGTTATGGATGTGACAAAGGACTTCAATGATGAAAATTTTATGAATAAGTCTTCAATACTTGAACTTTGAAACTTCATAGGTCTAATTGCATTTTTCAAAGAAAAAATTTAATGTTTTCATGGACTAAATTGAAATGCTTTTTAAGGACCTAATTGCAAAACTTAAAAAATAAGTGGTCGGAATTATATAATTCTGGTCAGAATTACACTAATTTCGATCAAAATTACATAATTCTAGTTGGAATTAGACCTATTCCGTCTATTTTTTGGATTTCTTAGAAAATAAAAATATCTTTTTCTTGAATCCTGATTGGTCTGAAATTTCCTTAAAATTATTTTTTATATTTATATGATATTTTTAAGGAAATAGAAGTCTTTTAGGAATCAATTTATATGTAGGGTTTGAAGGGATGTTTCACTATAAAATGAGGTGTTTTGGCTCTTGGAAAGAGGGACATCAAGGAGGAGCAGTACTTTTATGCACAATTTTACTTTGATATTTTCTCTATGCCAAATTGTCTTTTAGCTTTTCGTTGATTTTTCTTACAAAAAGCATTCTTGACTTTTTCCTTTATGAATTTTTTTGAAAAAAAAAACATTCTCTACAAAATTTCCTTTTGTTTAATTAATTAATTGATTATCTTTGGAGGATTTTTGAAGAACAAGAGTCGAAGACCTATCAAGAACGGTGATTTTATAAAATCTAAGGAGCACTCCATTTAAATCATCCATAAGCATCATCTTCTCCTTATTCTATTTTACTTGATTTATTTCTTTTATTTTTTTTATTTTATTGAGTTTTAATTTTATTTAAATTATTATTATTATTATTATTATTATTATTATTATTATTATTATTATTATTATTATTATTATTATTTATTCATTAATCATAATTTTGTTTCTTTTTTTTTTCATGGTGATTATGGAGGAAAATACAGGATGATCATGTTTGGAGGACTAAACTTATAAGAATTTGAATTCCATGGATAAGAACTTGTAGCTAGATTGAGTTTTTAGGTTTTTATTATTTTTTATTTATATTTTTGGTGTTGTATTAATTATCTTTATTATTATTTTCAATAAATTATTGTAATAGCTCAAATAGTGGGAATAATGGATTTATGTGTGTGATTGCATGTTGATGTTGATTAATTGGTTAGTAAAATTAGGGTTTCAATTGGGTAATTAATTAAAATCAATGGAGGAAGTAAATTAATTTAGGTTGCATGTTAATTACAATTAGGGTTTTAGAAAGAATAATTAATTGGTTATTTGATATTTTATTTAATTGTTTTGATATGTTTTATTTATTTTTGGGCTTGTTTATGTATTTTTATATGTTTTGAACCTTAAGCCCATATTAGATTTTAATCTAATTAAATAAATTTAGGGTTTTTTAGGTTTGATAATTAGATTCATTTTATTCATAAATTTAGTAATTTAATTAAGATTATGTTTAATTAATTAAAATGCATTTTAGGCCCATAATTAATTAAAAATTAGGGTAGAGACAACTTAGGCCCACTTAGTTAATTAGACCTAGGCCCACTTAATTTAATTTAATTAATTAGACTTAGCTAATTAAATTAAAGTCTTTTTCATAACTTGTAGATTTAAGATCAACTTAGAATTAAAATATGTAGATTTAGGCCCAATTTTTAAATAGACTTAGGTTCATTTAATTAAAATTAAAAGGAATTAGGCCATTTTGACTCACTTATTAAAAATATGTAGATTTAGCTCATTTAATTAAAATCCATGTAGATTAGACTAACTTAGGGATTGTATTGAATGCATTATTTACTTGTATTTTTTATGAGCAGTTTGCTTTGGAGTTAATTGCTAGAATAAGGGTTTATATGAATTGCATGTAAATAGAGGATAATATAATAATTCATAAAGTAATTCTAAAAGAACACAAGACTGAAAGAAGTTGGTATTCCATACCTAGAATCTCCTGGTTGTGGTGCTAGCTTTCTTTTAAGGAATCGAGTACCACCTTTTCGATTTGTACTAGTTATTACCCTGGGTGGCAACTCCTCATCTCCATGCCATGTCTTTATGATAGTGGTTAGTGTGTTCTCTAGAGCCCTAAGCTCAAATAATGTCACAGTTGCTTAAATCTTTAACGTGCGCTAAACCCTACTGTCTACAATAGCATTCACATATTACAATAGATAGTGGAAGATAATAAAGCTAAAAATTTATTTATTACATCACTTTCATGATAAAATACATATGAGGGAAAAGATTGCAGAAAAGTAAATCTAATTTGGATATGGCTGATCTACAAGATTAATATGACTATTCACATAGCTTGCTCAATTTCATGAATACTAGGATGATCACACATGCTTGTAGTGATTATTTATGCTATGATGATGTATGATGATAATATAATGGATGCATGAGGTCATCATTGGACCGAGAGCATGATGACTCTATTCTAAGACATGAAATTTTTCATATTATTGATATTTATGATATGATTTCATGATTTTGAAAATAGAGGACGCAAAATGATGATATGAAATGTGCATAATAAAGCATATATTCTTCACATAGCATGCAAGATTGTCAATCTCATCATGTAAGCACAATAGTATTCCCAAATGCTAGTGATAGTAAAATAAAATGCAATGCGATAAAATAAACATGCTAAAATAATTATATGGTCCTCAAACTTGACTAAGCTTGTGTGAGAGAGATTATTAAGCTTTCCTTATCGAGAGGTTCAAAATGACAGCAAAATGATATTAAATTGTATACCTTTGAAGCGCGCTTTAACACAGATGATGCTTGGTTTGGTGGAAAAGGGATTTGACAACATAAGGGAAAGGTTGTGAGAGAGCAAAAACTATCTAGAAAGCAGTTTCCAATGCCTTTGATCAGACCAATTTTTTGAATGCGTATGTGTTTCCACTTGCTCCCCCCTCCAAAATGGGGTATGAAAGGGTCTATTTATAGGGAAATTTGGCTATAATAGGGTGGTAAGGGTGTGGTCACATGCGTATAAAGAGGATTTTGCATGTGGCCATGCCAAGTGCACATGGTCACGCATAGTGTGCGTGTGGTCACGCGCTTGGTGCATTGCCATGCGCACATGCATGCACTTCCATATGCACTTTGATGCTCTACACATACTTCTCAGGTTTTATGTACGTTATTCTAGGGTTGGTTTTTAAGGTTTGTGGGACTTCCAGATGTGTTTCCAAAGTTCATTTTGCCAAATTCAACCTCAATTTTAGCACATGACACCTATGGGGGTTTACACACACTTCTAAGCGATACGCGCTGATACTCAGGTTGTGTCAAACCACTTTAAGACCACTTCCAGAGGTTTTGGAGCCTTCCAGATGTGTTTTCAAAGTCTGTTTTATCAAAATTGATTTTTGGTTTTTCACAAAGCTGGGTCCCAGTCTAATTAAATGTGCACTAGCCCAGCGAGCTGAGTATTATGAGAGGATTTTTCTTGAAATAAACATCTCATTATTTGATGATTCATATTTTACAAGGTCAAAGCAGAAGTTAATCACTCAGTGATTGATTTTGCACACTAGTGGGGTCAGTTATGTTTTTAAGGTTGCACACTTCAGAGGTTTTATGAACAAGAAGACTCTAGTCATCTCAAGGATTCATTTCATCATTGGACTTTTTTGGGGATAGTCAAATTTGAGGTATGACAGTTGCCCCTTGCTTCACGTGTGTTGCATAGTGACATAGCGCTAGTGTTAATACATGTGAAGCAAAATGTAAAGATTAAAAAACATTTTAGTAGAAAGAGAGGTATTCGCTTGTGGGCTGTCTTTAGACATTTTGTCAAGATTTGATTGCTATTGTTTTGTTTGTTGTTGTTATTTTGTGACTTAGTTGTTATTTTGTGACACACAAGGTGCTATTTAAGACATATGCAAGCTTATGATTCATGCAAAGTGCATTAGGATTTATGCAACTATAACCTTCTTAGGCATTATACAAATAAAGATGCAACTAAGCAAACAAAGATGCGACTTTAACCTTCTTAAGTGTCATACAAAATAAGGATGCTACTAAGCAATGAAAATGTGATTATAACCTTCTTAGGCATCACGTAAATGAACATGCTATTAAATAATGAAAATGCGACTATAAACTTTTTAGGTGTCACATAAATGAACATATGACTATAACCTTTTTAGGTGTCATATGAATGAATATGCGATTATAACCTTTTTAGGTGTCACGTGAATGGACATGCAACTATAACCTTTTTAGTTGTCACACAAATGAACATGTTATTAAGCAATGAAGATATGACTATAACTTTCTTACATGTCACACAAATTAACATACGACTATAACCTTCTTAGGTGTAACGCAAATGAACATGCTATTAAGCAATAAAGATGCTACTATAACCTTCTTAGGTGTTATGCAATGCATATGTGACTATAACCTTTTTAAGTGTCACAAATGAACATGCTACTATAACCCTTTTCGGTGTCATGTGAATGAACATGTGATTATAACCTTCTTAGGTGTCACATGAATGAACTTGCATTTATAACCTTCTTAGGTGTCACACAAATGAACATGCGACTAAGCAAT
The DNA here is from genome assembly GCA_947683625.1 of Mallotus nudiflorus. Classification (NCBI taxonomy): domain Eukaryota; kingdom Viridiplantae; phylum Streptophyta; class Magnoliopsida; order Malpighiales; family Euphorbiaceae; genus Mallotus; species Mallotus nudiflorus. The sequence continues at coordinate 4,059,998 of CANTUR010000049.1, read as the reverse complement.
AAAGATGATCCTAAGTAGTGTGGATGCTCCTAAGCAATGTGAGGATGCTTATAAGTAATGAAAGTGCTTTTAAGCAATGTGAGAGTGCTTCTAAATAATGCAAGTGCTCTTAAGCAATGTGGAAATGTGAGAGTGCTTCTAAGCAATGTGAATGCTTCTAAGCAATGTGAATACTCCTAAGCAATATAAAGCAACGTGAGAGTGCTTTCAAGCAATGAGTGAGTGCTCCTAAGCAATGTAAGAGTGCTTTATGAATGAGGTAGTAGTGATGATGCAGTAATGATGTATTGTGATGCAGTGATGATGACATTATTTGTCATGTTGAGGATGTTATTTTGATGATTTGGAGAGAGATATCCTTACAATGGATTATCCTTGCTCTTCTTTTTTTGTGCGATGTTGAATTTTTTGAAAAAGGTAGTGTGCGCACATTGTCTTTAGACAGATGGAATCCACATTAGTGTACTTTTGCATGAGTTTGGTGCATGTCTTATGCTCAAATAGAAGTTTAAGACCGTAAAAGTGAGTGTGTAAAGTCTCAAAGTGTACATAAATCCATAGAAGAACATGTGAAAGAGGGAAGCGTGCGTGACTGCATGTGGAAGGCGCGTGATCATGCACTTGTGCATTTGGTCATGTGCTTCCTCCCCTCTGGGCCTATTTAAATGGCTATTTTGGATGTTTGGGGAGACTTTGTCTAGACTTCTTTAAGTGTTTTCTAACTCTTCTTAATCCTTTTTGTGTTTTAGGTGCTTTCTACTCTATTCTTACTTCTGTACTTCCATTTTTTCTGCATAAAACAGAGTTCCCCAACATTCCTGAGGGTCTAGAGGACATTTTTATTGATGTTGATATTGAAGGTGACTTTACAGAGGCCATTAGAGCTAGAACATCCACTATAGGGACTAGCACATTTAGTGCTCAGAGTTCTTAGCCATCTAGGCTTTCTCAGGAAGATTCAATCCCTGTTGTTTATAGCTTGGAGACTCATGCTTGGGTGCATCATTGTCATGAGGCAGGTCCTTTTTTTCCCTTATTTTTTGAAGCTTGTTCGTTGGCTGCTTTGTTGTTTATTATACCATATAAGGTTGTTATAGTTATAGTTTTGTAGCTCTCACTATAATTGTCTATTAAGTTGTAGCTTTATTATAAATGTTGTGATCATTTATTAGTGCTTACCGTGATGTTTTTCTTTTTAGCTTTTATTATTGTTTAGATTCTATTAAATGATAGAGAGAGAGATATGTTAGTATTTAGTAGCTATGCAAATGTTTAATAGTGTACCAATTATTTGTAGCCTTGTAGGTATGTTATTATGTTGCTTGGTAGTTTCAACATAGTTAGCATGTATTATTAGGGCCTCCTGATGTGTGTGAAGCAGATGATTACCGGGAAGGGCTTTGATGGAGTCATTACTGCATTATCTTATGACTCATTTGCATCAAATCAAATTGCCATGTATGCATTAATAGAGCGATGGATGGACATGATGCATACTTTCCATCTACTTGTAGGGGAGATGACTATTACCCCTTTGGATTTTGTCACTATTACAAGGTTGAGCTTTTTTGGAGAGCCTGTTCCTTTTAATGAGGAGCAATGTTCTACTACTATGGTAAGGAGGCACCTCATGATGGATTTTCTTGGGGTAGTCACACCTATGAATTCTAATTGCCCATATCTCGCTCATTATATGGAGTTTGTTTCTTCCATGTAGAATCTATACAATGATGGTCTTGTCTCAATAGAGCAACTGGCTTACTGCTTTTTATTTTATTTGTTGAGTGTTGTTATCTTCCCAAACCTTTCTGGTACAGGTGATTTGCAATTACTGTCTGTCTTAAAAGATCTGGATGGCTTGTTGACGTATTGTTGCCTTTGCTTATATGTACTCAGGCCTTAACACATCATGCTGAGGTGGCTCTAGGATCTATGCTTGTTCGTGCTGGACATGAGTAGGAGTTCTGTTGTATGTTCTTTTGCTTTTAGGTTTGTTATTTTTGACCCTCTAATTTTGAAAGATCTAGCATATAAGTTTGGGATTCTCCCTTGTCCATCTGTCAAGCATTTCTAGGAGGATGCAGGTATGTCTAATTCTTGTTGTGTTGGTTGTTCCTTTCTTAGGGATCTTTTATTCATTCTTACCCTTTCAGAAGATTTTTCTTCACTAGTGGGTGGTGAGGTCTCATTAGACAATAAAGATGGTGGTTGCATGGTAGTTGATGGAGAGACGGTTGTTGCTCTCTAGCCTCATTAATAGAGTGTGGTATTTGGACGAGTGAGTCCATCGTTGGTGGGATGGCCCATATATGAGGAGAGTTCCCATCCCTCCTCCTAGTGACATGTTTTGGGGCCATGAGCTTTATGGTGATGATCTTACTACGATTATGATGGGAGTCCCCTATGAGAGCCTTTTGGAGAGTGCGTGTTTGCCTTATGCTGATGTATTGATCCCTCAGCTGATTGATATTGTAGCTAGTGGAACCTTTCCTCACCTCCACCTTTTTAGGTAAATGCATCTCATCCTTTGGGTTCGAGGATGAGACCATCACACGGGTCATCGAGAGTTGCTTCTTCTGATCCAATAAGCCTTTATTCCTATTTTAGTGCAAGCATGTAGCAAACTTTATTAGTAATAAACTATAATTGATGTGAGTTATGAGAACTTATCTATAGTGATGTCGGAGAAGAACCAAATCTCATTTTGAGGAGGATGAGGGCACATTCCATACTGAGGCGACTGCCCATACCAGTGGTATGACTTCTGGTAATACTATTCTTGGGGACTTAACAGTTCAGACATCTTTGTTTTTAGTATGGATATCCTTAATAGAGTAGTGAGTTTCGATTTGCCTAGACCTAGCTTTCCTCAATTGATTGTTGCTCCTACTAATGCTACCCATGTTCATGTTCTCCACTTATTCTTGCATGTGTTTCATTTATTTAGTGAGTGGTGGTTGACTTATTTGCTTACTTTTGTAGATTCCTATCTCCTCTAGTCAGTATTGGTATATTGTTATAGGAAGTCCGTAGAAGTGCTTTTTGGAGTTTGTTACCACTCAGAGGGTATGCCTTCTTTATTGTACCTGTTTATTTTATGCACATGTTTTATGTATGAGTGTATGATATGCAATATGTAATGTAGGTTGATCATCGTCTTACTCATCGTGAATTGGAGCAGGAGCATGCAACTTATCATGATCGCATCAGTAAGTTAGAGTCACGACTATCATCCTTTGTGATGAATGATGATGAGTTAAGACTAGATAAGGGTGATGCTTGAGCAGGATTAGTGCTTGCTTTTGATGGTAGCCACGGTCAATGTAGTTGTTTTAGGAGTTAGGTGTAAGACTTTTGGCCTATGGTTTACTTTATTGTATTATTTTCCTAAGGTTATGGACCCTGGGTATTGTATCTAGGCATTTTTCCCACATGTTGTATAATGCTTGTACGATGATGACTATATAGGATTCTTATTGTGTATCATTAATGATGATGTTTGCCATTACTATTGTCTGCCTTTTTTCCTTTTTTTGCCTAAGGCATCTCCTTTTAGAGCTTTCACACTTACCTGGGTTTTCTTTTTCTTCCTTTTTCTGCCTAGGGTGTCTCCTTTTGAAGCTTTTCATACTTAGTTGGGCATTTTTTTGCGACTTTGACGAAAGTAGCTGGTCTCGAATAGAGAGCTCAAAGAAGATGGTAAAAACCATGGTCATGTAATGAAGGAAAATGCAAAGCATGCTTGATGCAATTCATAATGATAAAATGTGTTGCACTTTTCAAAGACATTTTGTATAAATTGGCAATCATTCTCATTTGACTGTAATCATTTAAGAAAAACATAGGTGCATTCATCCAAATTTTGAACTTGAGGTTACCCTTATCTTTAACTAGCCTTCTCAGGTTTCTAGTTAAGTATTTTCTCTTTTTCCTTAACTTTTACGTGAGCTACCATTTTTAGGTTTTCAACTCAACAGAAAGTCCCTAACTTTTGCCTGAGTTGCCATTTTTAGGTTTTCAACTCAACAGGATGATTTTTTTATACCTTAGACGTAGTACTTCTTCAGGCAATTTGTATTGATAAGTTCATAGAATTTGTTACCTTCGAACTCCATCAGCTTGATTATTCCTTTTCATAAGATATGTTTAACTAGGTATGGGCCTTCCCAGTTTGGTTTGAATTTCCCTCTAGGGTCTGGAACATTTTATCTTGCCTACTTTAGCACCTAATCTCATTTTTTCACACTATTATGTTTTACTCTTCTGTTGAAGGTCTTAGCTAATCAAGCTTGATACAATTGTGTGTGGTATAGAGCCTTGAGCCTTTGGTAGTCTATGAGAGTGAGATTGTCATGTCTTTATTATGCCCACTGTACTTCTGGTAATTTAGATTCAATTACTACCTGAAGAGACTTGATCTTTATTTTGACTAGAAGAACTACTTATGATCTATACACTAGTGAGAAAGGAGTTTCTCCTGTTAAAGATCTAACCATTATTTGGTACCCCCATAAGGCATGTGGCAATTTGTTTGCCCAATCTCGGTAAGTTTGAGTCATCTTTGATAAGATCTTTTTGATGTTCTTATTTATAGCTTTGATAGCCCTATTTCCTTATGGTCGGTAAGGAGAAGATTTATGATGTTCCACCTTATAACTCCTTAGTATCTCTCTGACTTCCCCTTGGAATTGGACACTGTTGTCAGAGATGATGTGATGAGGAATTCTATCTCAATAGAGTAGGTTTCTTTTAATGAATTAGCCACTTGCTTGGCTCTTATCCTTGTGAATGATTATGCTTTGACCCATTTTGTAAAGTAGTCCACTACCACTAGGATGAACCTGTGTCCATTTAAGGCTGTCGGGTGGATTTTCCCAATTATATGTAGTCCCTATATTGAGAAGGGCCATAGAGAAGAGATGTAGTGTAGTTCTATTGGGGAAATGTGACTGACATTCCTGTGGATCTAACACTTATGGCATTTCCTTACAAATTTGATGCAGTTTTCCGTTATCATCTTCCAGAAGAACCCTTGTCTAATTAGCTTCTTAGCTAGGATTGCTTCATTCATGTATGGACCACAAACACCCTCATGTACTTCTTTTACTACTTTTGTAGCCTCAGTGTCATCTAGACATCAAAGTTATAAACCATCTAAGGTTCTCCTGTATAGCACACCCTAGTGCGATGTGAATTTTGATGCTAATCATCGAATGAATTATCTTTTTCATCTGCTTGATCAAGATAGGCTCATTCCTTCAGATATCTCTGGATGTCATAGAACCAGGGCTTTTCAGCTGCTTTTATGTTTTCTATTCTATAGTTTTTATGACAAGGTTGTCTCGATTTGAGTAGAATTAGAGGCCTCATGGGCATTTTGGATGGTCCTTCCTATATTGATGCTAGGGAAGCAAGTGCATCTGCCATCTGATTATGATTACTAGGGAGATGAATGAATCTGCATTTTTAGAAGGACTTGGTGAGTAGCCTCAAGTGGTATGGATAAGGCTTTAATTGCTACTCTTTCAATCCCCACTCTTCCATGGCATGATTGATTACTAGCATGGAATCTCTAAAGATTTTGACTTCTGTGACATCCAGGGCTATCAGTGCTTCTATTTCAAATGTGCATGCCTTGTATTCTACTTCATTGTTTGTGACTCTAAACTTTTTAGCAATTGGTTCTACTTCATCTTTTGGAGATTGTGGTATGACACTGACTCCTGAACTGAATTGATTGACTGCTCCGTTAAAGTACATGCACCATCCTTGGATCTCAATGGCTGAGCTGAGGTCATCTAGGAAGTTGAGTTAAATTTCTTTTGAGTATGGAATAGGGTGAGAGCTAGAAATTCAACTACTGCTCTCCCTTTTACTACCTTCTTAGTCAGATATTTCACATCAAATTCTGTTAGCAGTACAAGCCACTTGCCAAGTTTCCCCATTAGAGAGGGAGCTTCATAGAGGTACTTCATTAGGTCCATTTTAGACATGGCTTGAATTTTATAGGATTGAAAGTAGTGTTTGAGTTTCTTCATTGCCCATACCATTGCCAGGCATATCCATTTGACTTGGCTATACTTCTCCTCATATGGCAACATCTTCTTGCCAAGTAGTAGATTGTATGTTCTGCTTTCGTTTCTCCCTCCTGGGTTAACATTGCATCAATTGCATTCCCTTCGATGGCTAGATATAGGGTTAGAGGTATCCCTGGTTTAAGTGGTCTTAGAACCATTTGGGTTGGCTACATAGCTTCTAATCTTACCAAATGCTAGCTGACACTGTTCATTCCATTTGACTAGCTGATCTTTTCTGGGTAGTTTAAAGATTGATTCACACACTGCTGTCAACTTAGCGATGAATCTATTGATGAACTATAGTTTCCCTAAAAACCCTATAATTTCTTTCTTTGTTTTTGGCACTGGCTCTGATGTCTTTTTCTTTGTTTAGATCCATTTCAATCTCTGTTCTGAGTGTTAACACCCTATCATCTTTCCTGAAGTGACCCTGAATATGCATTTCTTTGGATTTAGCCTGAGACAGTACTTTTTGACCCTTCTGAGGAACTTTTCATGATCAGAGGGGTGTTCTTCCCTAGTCCTTGACTTGACCATTATATCATCAATATATATCTCCACTTCTTTATGTATCATGTCATGCAACATTACAGTTGCCATTCTCTGGTAGGTTGCCCCTATATTCTTTAGTCCAAAGGCATTACTTTGTAACAGTAAGCACGCCATTCTGTTATGAAATCTACCTTTGCTTTGTCAATAATAGCCATTAGGATTTGATTGTACCTAGAGAATCCATCCATGAAGGAGTACATTACACATATGGTGGTACTGTCAACTAGTATGTCTATGTGAGGTAGTGCGAAATCATCCTTCGGGCAGGCCTTATTCAGATCTCTGTAGTCAGTGTAGATTCTAACCCTTCCTTCTTTCTTCGGTACTGGCACCACATTTGCTAACCATTTTGGATAGTCTACTACCTTTAGGAATTTTGCCTTGATTTGTTTCTTGATGTCCTCTTTCACTAGTTGGGCTCATTCTGGTATAAGTCTTCTCAGTTTCTAGTTTACTGGTTCATACCTTTCTTTGGTAGGAATGAAGTATTAAGCAATGTCTCTGTCAATGCCAGACATATTGTTGTACATCCAAGCAAATACTTTTGAATATCTTATTAATATTTTTTCAATTTCTCTCCTTTCTTCAAGGGTAACATCTTTTGAAATATGTAGAATGCATGGTTCATATTCCATGCCAATGTTAAATGATTCAGTGTATATGGAATGAATGTCAAATATGCTAATGTTTTGATAAATGCAATGCACACTAACATTAAGAAAGACATTAAATAATTAAGCAAAATTAGGTTTCATTGCATTAACTTTAGAGTTCATTACATTATCAATTTCAAACAAAGAAAAAGTACAGAGATTATCATTAGCAATGTCTTCAAATAGGATGTCATTAATGCTTGATTCGAGGATGGTAGCAGCTTGAGCATGATTGATAGCTTCACTCTCAGATTCTATCTCTAGGTTTTTCATCAACTCATATATGTCAATCTTGATGATCATGTTTAGTAAGTGCTTCTCCTTGAGGGTGTTATTGAAGATCTTGGTTTCTCAATTCCATTGCTCATCCATTCCTCAACTTATCCTTGATAGACTTGGGTTGAGCTTTCAGCCATAAAAGAGATTGATTTCTTAGCCCCAGTATCCTTTTAAGGATAGTTAAAGTCATACCATATATTGATCCCCATGACTTGCAGGTTCTGAAGCTGAATAGTACTTATTATCCCATCTTCCTTATTAAACTCCCCATCTTGAGGGTACTATGTCTTCTAAGAGTGTGTGGGTAGCATGGGGTGCTGTATACTTGACTTTGTAGTTGAAATTCCTAAATGGTTGGCCCAGTAAATCCCATATCTCATGGTTACTATTAAGATTTTTGTCTGTGTCTTCTTCTTATGAGTAAGGGTAATCAATCACTTCACCATTCATAGAGAGAGCAGTATCCCTGGCTCTTTTTTGTATCATCAAGTGGGGAAGGAATTTCTGTGGCATTGAAATGTATTCAAAGGTAGAAGGGCATTTCTCATCTTCACTAAAATCATGAGGCTCAAGAATGGGATTTAAGGGTTATCCTCTAAGAGCTTATCTTAGGTTACTTGTATGGCTTGGATTGATTTTTTAACAAGTCTTTTGGTAGATTGGAAGAGATCATGCTGATGGTTAGTGGAGGCATGTTTTGATAGCCTGGATTGGTCTTCTAGGTCATTTTCTAGGTCATCAATTTTTCCAGAGTCAGTGAGGTCTTTGATTACATTTTTAAGAGTTTTGCATGTATCAATGGTGTGGCTAAGAATTTAGTGAAAGTGGCAAAATAAGTATTAGTTAATCTAAGGTGGTAGTGGGTTTGGAAGAGGCCTAGGCTCTTATGGCTATAAGAGGTTCTTTTGTTGAAGTCTCTGGAATACTTTGGATAGTGAGAGGTTAAAGTTTGAGAATTTTCTTGATGGTTTGATGACATTGATAGATGGTGAGCTGTGGGTGTTAGGTTGGATCATGTTTATTTCTGTGGTTTGAGTGAAGGTGTTTTGGATGTTTAGTTGGTTATTTCCGTGAAAAATGTTTCTAGCTTGCTGAGGTTCTTCATCCTTAATTTTGATCCCAGCCTGATGAAGAGCTCTATAATTAGGATAATCAGCAAAGATCATATATTTTATGAAGTGTGGTAGTGCCCCTTTTATTATTAGCACTATTTGTTCATCCTTAGGAGGATGGTTTCTCATCTTGACTACCTTTCCCCACTATTTTATGACATAATTAAAGAAAGCTTCACTGAGTTTTTGCTTTGTGGTCTCAAGATCTCTTCGAGTGATGTCCAGCTAAGTGTTGTATTCATACTGCTTGATGAACTTCTAAGTTAGCAGTAGCCAATCACTTTTGATTTCATCTTCAAGGTTAAAGAACCATGCCCTCAGTTCTTTCTCTAGTAATGTGAAGAAGAATCAAACAATCTATGATTCTATAAGCTTTATGGTAGCCATGAAGGTGGCATATTATTTTAGATGGACCCTTGGATCCCCTGTTCCATCAAACTTAGTAAAGTTTGGTACCTTAAAATCATCTGGAAGCAGCTTATCTTTGAACAGTGCCAGGTCAGTAAAGCTTTTGGAGCTATGAGTTCCCTTTTCTTTGAAGGCAAATTCCAACTGAGCCATCTTATTGGCCAATAGTTTGACCTCCTCTATTGATTTAGGCTTGGTCATGTCATCCATTTTTATACCTTTTGGTGTATTCTTGAGATCTTGGTATTAGCCATTGTTATCATCAGCTTTTACTAGAGTGCAAGGAATTCCCTTTACCTTGTCTACCCTCAGGTGAACAGATGCAAAGGCTTCATTCAGTGGTGTGCTATTCGCATCTTGGGCACTTTTGGCTTTCATTTGGGCTTGGAGGATTTCAGCTATGGTGCCATCAACGAGCAACTTATGGATCCCCTTTTTTAGCTTGTCTTTGAATTGTCGACAAGAGGTATCTTCTAGGTCACAACCAAGCTCTCATTCCCAACCTTATTTCTTCATGAGGTCATTTAGTATCCTTCCTAGGTGGGTTTTGAACCTATAATCATTAAGGGACTATGGTTCTGCTCTCAGAACTAGGTTGTTTTGATTTACGTTGGTCAAAACCAAAGGGTAAACTAAGGAACGATACTCAAATGTACTTGAGGAAATCATATGATGTCAATGTGAGGGTCAATTGTATGAGCTTCAAATGATGTTCAAAGCCCGTATGCACTTGTATTTGATTTGATAAGGATAAATGGATGACATAAAGGTCCACAATCAAGTTGGGTTACTAATTTATCTGATAAGGATAAATAGATGACATAAAGGTCCACAATCAAGTTGGGTTACTAATTTATCTGATAAGGATAAATAGATGACATAAAGGTCCACAATCAAGTTGGGTTACTAACCCATTCATTTAATTTGATAAGGATAAATGGATGACATCACATAGGCTTCGTCATCGAGGCATGTCATTATTTGTTAATTTGCATATACTATTCAAGCCGAGGTACATGATTCTTATCATTCCTTATTCTTTAAGCTTATACGAAGTAGATGAGAATCACATGGTCCTGAGCATAAATTTTCTATGAAAACTAATATTATGATGTCATTAGATGATAGACACTAGGAGGGTTATGTCATTTATGAATATTAGGTCAAGGATGGCATGCATAGCTTGGTCAAATCCTAGTGGATGTTGCTACTGGTTTATCTACATGAGCTAAGTCAGGGTGAAAGGCCAAGGATTCCTTTAGCTAGAATGCCCCTATGTGACTAGAGTTACAGACTCCGATAATTGAGTCTAGCATCCTTTTCATAACTTAGTTGCCCCCTTGAAGGACTTGAGTTACAGACTCTAGTCAGAGGAGTCCGACAAATGTACGAGTAAAGACTAAAGGTGATAACACCATATCTTCATTGCCCTGTGACTTGAGTGGAATCATGGTGGCAATGTCATTTAGTATTATCAAGGCTTTTAGGGACAAGTGGTGGACGTGTGTTGTGTAGTGCAAATGCAGTGGTGAGGGCTTTATATGATTGAGTAATGAATAATGACAAATAGTCATTTTTTAGTTGATCCTTCTTACTTAGAAGTCCTCAGTGGAGTCGCCATTATGAGCAACCATTATTTTTCTTCTATTTTTTCGGGCCTTTTTTGATAGATATATGTTTTTATTGGGCATTGTGTGGGTCTTTCCATTTTCAAGGGACATGGAAACTTTTCTGAATAGGGACAAATAATTGGTCTCAGGGGGACGAGATGCTTTTGATTTTATAGAGTCACCACCTGATTTTTAGAAAATTGGAAAAAGAAACGGATATTCAATGTATAGCTCATTATTGACTATTTTTTACTATTTCTCATTATGTGATATTTGATGTATAGCTACCGCCACACACTAGTTTCAATAATGACAGTTTGTATAGCATTCACATAGTACATAAGATAGTGGAAGATAATAAAGCAAAAAATTTATTTATTACATCGCTTTCCTGATAAAATATATATGAAAAAGAAAAGATTACATTTGGATATGACTAATATGCAAGATTAACACTACTATTCACACAACTTGCTCAATTTCATGAATAATAGAATGATCATGCATGTTTATAGTGATTATTTATGCTATGATGATGTATGACGATAATATAAAGGATGCATGAGGTTATCAATTGACTAAGAGCATGATGACTCTATTCCAGGACATGAATTTTGTCACATTATTGATATTTAAGATGTGATTTCATGATTTCAAAAATAAAGGATGTAGAATAATGATATGAAATGAGCTTAATAAAGCATATATTATTCACATAGCATGTAAGATTACCAGTCTCATCATGCAAGCACAACAGTATTCCCAAATGCTGGCTACGGTAAAATAAAATGCAATGTGATAAAATAATTGTGTGGTCCTCAAACTTAACTAACCTTGTGTGAGCTTTGAAGCTTTAGCTTTGAGAGATTATTAAGTTTTCCTCATTGAGAGGTTCAAAATGACAACAAAATGATGCTAAATTGTATACCTTTAAAGCATGCTTTAACACAGATGAGGCTTGGTTTAGTGGAAAAGGGATTTAACAACCTAAAGGAAAGGCTATGGGAGAGCAAAAACTATCTAGAAATGGGTTTCCAGCGCCTTCGATCAAACTAATTTTTTGAGTGTAAATGTGTTTCCACTTGCTTCCCCCTCCAAAATAGAGTGTGAAGGGGTCTATTTATAGGGAAAATTAGGTAGAATAGGGTGGTAGGGGCATGGTCACGTGCGTATAATGAGGATTTTATGCGTGGCTACACCAAGTACACGTGGTGACATGCTTGGCGCATGGCCATACGCCCATGTATGCGCTTCCACATGCACTTCAATGCTCTAAGCACACTTCTTAGGCTTTACGCATGTTCTTTTAAGGTTGGTTGCCAAAGTTTTTGGGCCTTTTAGATGTCTTTCTGGAGTTTTTTTTTTTACCAAATTCAGCCTTAATTTTAGCACATGGCATCTAAGGGCATTTACGCGCACTTTTGAGTGATATGCGCTAATACTCGGGTTATGTCGGACCATTCTGGGACCACTTCCAGAGGTTTTGGAGCCCTCCAAATGTGTTTCCAAAGTCCATTTTATCAAATTCAATTTTTGTTTTTTCATGAAGCTGGATCTCTATCTAAAGAAAAGCGCACCAAGCCAACGAGCTGAGTATTTTGAGAGGAGTTTTCTCAAAGTAAACCTCTCATTATTTTAATAATTCATATTTTGTAGGGTTAGAGCACAACTTAATGGCTTGATGATAAATTTTGTACATTGGTTGGGTCGGTTATTTTTTTAAGGTTGCACACTTCATAGGTGTTATGAACGAGCAGACTCTAGACATCTCGGGGATTCATTTCATCATTAGACCTTTTTGGGGATAGTCAAATTTGAGGTATTACAGTATCACCTTGCATGACAAACAACTTGCCAAACACTCATCAAAATAATCAAGGGAAGTAACAAAACCCTATTTCCTTAGATTTTGAAAAAAGTATAATCTCAATAATAAAATCCACAAATTGAAAGTAAATTTGTCCACTTCACTAGATCATGTGTGAAAAGCCTATCTCATGACCTTTGATCATAATGGCATTTTTTATTAGCCTCACAAAATTCAAATGTTTAATTAACAACTTTGTGTTAAGAGTTTATAAACTCTAATCAATATAATGCTTGCCTTGCACCTAAACAAGGGGAAGAATATGTAAAAACAAATTTGAGGACTTGCAGTATAAATTGCTTGAATTTCAGAGCATCATTTTAATTCTTTAAATGATAAATATGCATATAATCTACTCAAATGCTTAGAAATGAGTACGAATAGAAAATCCCTTGACAGTATCCAAGTTGAGTAATACAAGAAAAGCAGCGGAATACTGAGAGGAGAATTAAAATAAGAGCAAGAATAATTTACTCCAATGCTAAAAAATGAGCAAGAGTATCAACGTGAACCTCTAGCAGTGTCCATGCTGAGTAATACAAGAAAGGTGGGGGAATGCTAAAAGAGGACCATGCCAAAACCTACTCTATTTACTCTAATGCTCTATAAGAGTATGAGTATCCAAAGGACCTTTCCAATGGTATCCACTCTGAGTAATATAAGAAAGGCGGGGGGATACTCGGATAAGGAAGGAAAGCACAAAAATAACTCAGAGATTATTTTAATACTCAAAATTTGATCTTTTTATGCTCAATTTTCATAAGTTTGGTTTAGCAAATTCTCCTTAAAATTAGGTGTGGAAGTAAGCTCTTCACTTGGTAAAAGATAGGCTCTCAGTATAAGATGGTTAATGATACCTCTAACCTTTGCAAATGGCAAATAAATGATAGTTATGAAAATAAAAAATAGTGAGATTCATTGTGTAGGGTTCCGTGATTCCATATGCAACAAAAAAAATTAAATTTTAATCACAAACTTAAACTCGAATCCAATTAATTGATTAAATCTAGGGTTTTTAAAATCTTACTATAAATTTAGAAGGGGTAAGATTTCTAAAAAGAAGAGAGGAGGTTCACTCAAATGACACCCTACCTCGACCTTTTAATTTGGCAGCTCGGATTAACATGTCTCTAAAAGAATCTATCCTTTACAAGTATCCACACGAACAACCCTTGATTTGAAAATGAATGTTTGTGTGTGCAAGCACCTTCTATTGATTTCTCAAAAATCAAGAATCAAAATAACTCTTTGTTTTTATTTTCTAAAAGAGAGAAAATAAATTTAATGGCGAAATAATGAGAGTGATAGTGAAACCCTAGAGAATATAACATATTTATAGACCTCTAAATTTGGGTTTCACTTACCAAATGACCTTTTGGTAATTTCTCACTTATTCTTATTATGATTTTATTTAAAATTAAATCATCAATAATTATTTATTTATTTAAGATAGCCTTTACCTTAAATAAATAAATATTTTATTTATTTATTTCCATAGAGCTTATTTGGCCTTGTTAAAATCATATTCATTTTGGGCTTATTCAAAGTGTGTGACCCTGTAGGTTCACATGATGTTGGCAGTAGGCCTAAAATCTCTATTTAGGCATGCAAGTCATAAGTGGCCTCTAGCAAGACATTATGACTACCCAAGTCATGTGATGTCAATAATCCAACATAACCTAATACACAGTGAATATTCTAGTCCCTTTGTCATATGATATCTTCATTGAATATAAGGCGTAGATTATGTCATCCTTATAGAATTCAATCGTATTATTTCTTGATTCCAAGTAGACTGAGAATGATAACTCTTTATCAATTTACTTTAGCATGGCCATACATTTTCCTCAGCCTATCTTATCAAGGGGCCTATAAATATCTTACTCAAATTAAATGAGGGACAAATTCCTTCTCAATCACTCACATTCCTCATATAACTCATTTCATACCCAACAACAACCTATTTTATCATCTGGTTAAAGATAATGTAAGATTATGCCAAATTACAAAATAGTTATATAGAAATCCATGGTGATTCCAATGTTAGAGGATTAAGCCAATATTACTGTGATGAGAATTACTTATGACAATAATCTATGTAGTATTCTTATGATGGGTCAATCTAACACTTTATTTCTTAAATAAGTACTTATGAGTTTACTTAATATCTCATATTCATGATTAGTAAAACATAATCATCAATAAACACCATACTAGCCATAATACATTGTTATGATTAGAGATAATTTGAATAGAACTCATATTAAATCTAAGGGTTTTACTATCAAGTCACATATTTGATGACCTTAGTAAGAATTGACTATTCAAGTAATTATCATAACACAAAATGATAATGAAAAATGCCTCTTTATTAAATAAAATGATAAAGTTAAAACATGGTCATACATGATTGACTTAGTGCATATCACTAACACGTTGAGTGCACGCTATCTAATGATAAAGTGATGAATTTTCTTATAAGTTGAAAAAAGTACCTTTTATAACAATCATCATGTTAGACTAACTTCAAAAAGTCTTTAGGAACAACAAGTCCAGTAGAAGAACATAAAGACTTGTTGAAGTTAGTGAAAATCATGATCACTAGATGTCCCATAGGGAATATAATGAAAATCATGATCACTAGATGTCCCATAGGGAATATAGTGAAAATCATGATCACTAGACATCCCATAGGGAATATAGTGAAAATCACATCATTAGACGTCCCATAGGGAATATAGTGAAAGTCATGATCACTAGATGTCCTACAAGGAATATAGTAAAAATCACATCACTAGACGTCCCATAGGGAATATAGTAAAAATCATGATCCCTAGACTTCCCGTTGGGAATATAGTGAAAATCACATCACTAAACATCCCATAAGGAATATAGTGAAAATCACATCACATCACTAGACATCCCACAGGGAATATAGTGAAAATCACATCACTATATGTCCCATAGGGAATATAGTGAAAATCATAATCACCAGACATCCCACAGGGAATATAATGAAAATCATGATCGCTAGATGTCCCACGGGGAATATAGTGAAAATCACAATCACTAGACATCCCATAGGGAATATAGTAAAAATCATGATCGTTAGACATCCCATACAAAATATAGTAAAAATCATAAACCTAGATGTCCTATAGGGAATGTAGTGAAAATTATGATCACTAGACGTCCCACAAAGAATGTAGTGAAAATCATGATCACTAGATGACCCATAGGGAATGCATTGAAAATCACAATCATTAAATGTCCCATAGGGAATATAGTGAAAATCATGATAACTAAACGTCCCATAGGGAATATAGTGAAAATCACAATCACTAGTCATCCTATAAGGAATATAGTTAAAATCACGATCAACATTATACATCCGAGTATAGTGTATTTTCATATCAATATTATATGTCTGAGTATAGTACATTTTCATATCAACACTATACGTCTGAGTATAGTGTCTCTTCAAATCAACAATATATGTTCAAGTCTATACGTTTGAGTGTAGTACATTTTCAAATCAATACTATACATCCAAGTATAGTGTATTCTCATATCAACACTACACGTCCGAGTATAGTGTATTCTCATATCAATACTACACGTCCGAGTGTAGTGTATTCTCAAATCAACACAATTCGTCCAAGTATAGTGCATTTTCAAATCAACGCTATATGTTCTAGTATAGTGTATTCTCATATCAATATTACACGTCTAAGTATAGTGTATTCCTAGATCAACACTACACATCCGAGTGCAGTGTATTCTTATATCAACACCATATGTCTGAGTATAGTGCATTTTCAAATCAATGCTATATGTCTGCATATAGTGCATTTTCAAATCAATGCTATACATCTGAGTATAGTGTATTCTCATATCAACACTACACGTCCGAGTGTAGTGTATTCTCCAATCAACACTACACATCCAAGTATAGTGCGTTTTAAAGTCAACGCTAGACGTCTGAGTATAGTGTATTCTGAGATTAAAACTACATGTCTGATTGTAGAGTCTTCTCTAATCAATACTATACATCCGAGTATAGTGAATTTTCAAGTCAATACTATACATCTAAGTATAGTGTATTCTCAAATCAACATTATATGTCTAAGTATATGTGTGTTCACATATCAACACTACACGTCCATGTATAGTGTATTTTCAAATCAACACTATACGTACAAGTATAGTGTATTCTCAAGTCAACACTATATGTCTGATGTATAGTGTATTTTTAAAAGTCATCGCTAGATGTTCCACTAGAACTATAGCATGTTCTCAAAACTCACTTAACATAGTGTTAATCACTATTCATTATAAACAATAATGGCATCATATCTAGAAATTCCATAAGAATTCTACTGTTCCCTAAATTGCATTCAACACTGTATAGTGTCATGCATAGTCATGGTACATAAGTAAGTATCCTAACTCTTTACTTTGAAATTGTGTGCTTATTTTCTTTGCTACTATTTATCAAGCAAACAATAATAAAGGGGGGCAATTGTAAGTACCTAATTTCGGGATAGTTGAGTATGGATGCGACAAAGGACTCTAATAATGAAAATATTATAAATATATCTTTAACACTTAAAGTTTAAAACCTCAAAAGCCTAAACACGCTTTCAAAAGAACTTACTTGTTTTTTTAAAGACTTAATTGTAATGTTTTCTTTAAGGACCTAATTTAAAAGTAAATTCTTTTAGGGGTCTTTTTGTAATTAAAATTTAAAAAAAGATTGAAATTAAATAATTCTTATCAAAATTATATAATTCCAATAGGAATTACATAAGTCCAATCAGAATTATATAACCGATCGGAATTACGTAATTCTGATCGGAATTACATAACCAATCAGAATTACATAATCCTGATCAGAATTACATAAAATTGATCAGAATTATATAGTCTCGATTGGGATTATATTCTCCCTATCATGTTCCGTCTGTATTTTTTGATTCTTCAGTAAATAAAAAATTGATTTATGAATTTTAATTGGTCAAATAATGTGATAAATCCCTTTTCTAGGATTTATCTAAATTTTTTTAGGAAATTAAAAGTCCTTATTAAATTAAAACTCTATCATTATAAATGGGAGAAGTCACAGTAAGATACGTGACTTTTGCTAGGGTTTTCTATATAAACCCAACTCAACTCTCCTGGAAGGGGGATGGGGACTTCTTTGTATTTTCTTTTTATGCAGTTTTCAACTGCAAATTTTTTTGGAGTACTATTCTTCTAAGAAGAAGCAGTAGACTTTTTGGGAGGAAAAATAAAGTATTGGGGATCTATTCTAAAAATATAACAATGATTTATACCACTCTAAGGAGCAAATCAACACTTCATTCATCCAATCATCTCTTCTTCTACCCTCTTCTATTTATTTTATTTGATTATTTTAGTTTCATTTAATTTTAATTTAATTTAATTTTTATTTTTATTTTTATTTTTGTTTTGTTTAATTAATAATCATTGTTTATTTTTGTATTTGCGCTTATGATTATGGAGGGAGTTATATGATGAATTCACTATAGAGAACAATATCTATAAAGATCCATAGAATGCCATGGATTGAATTTTGTAGTTGAATATAACTTCTAGGTTTAATTTATTTAATTATTTGTTATTATTCTGTTGGTTGTTTTATTTTGTGTTTTTATTCATTTACTTTTTTTTTGTATTAATTTTTATTTTTAGTAGATCATTGTAATAGCCTCAATAATGGGAATAGTGAAATCCTATGTGTGTGGTTGTGTGTTTTTATTTATTTATTGATTAGTAAATTAGGTTTATATGGTAAAGATTTAATTAAAATTAATGGTGGTTGTAGTAAATTTAAGTTGCATATAATCTAATTAGGGTTATATATCATTGAATGCATGATTAATGTAGTTTGTTTATTATATAGTTTAGTTTATTATTTTCATGTCCTTTTATCTTTTGATTTATTCATCTTGATTAATTGTTTGTTTAATTATTTTATTTTATATGTGATTTCTTAATTTTTTTGATTTTTATATTTTGTTTTATTGTGTTTTCCTTAAGCCCATGATTTTAGGTTTTTAGGTTTAATAATTAGATTCATCTTTTCTTTAAATATATTTACTAATTTAATTAGGACTAGGTTTAATTAATTAAAATGCATCTTTAGGCCCATAATTAGCTAGATTTAGGTTAGAAATAATTTAAATTAGATATATGTTCACCTAGGTTAATTAAAATTAATTAGACATAGCCCATTAACTTAAAGCTTTTTCCATAACTTGTAGATTTAAGATCATCTTAGAATATAAACATGTAGAACTAGGGCCACTAATTTAAATACTTCATAATTTGTAGATTTAGTCTCATTTTTAAAATTAAAATAAGTAACTTTAGGATCATTAAATAAAATTAAACATGAATTATGCCCATTAATCTTTAGGATTACTTGTAAATTAAAACATGTAGATTTAGTCCATTTAATTAAAATCAATGTAGATTAGACTAACTTAAGGATTATGAACTTAAATGAATGCATTGTTTACATGTTTTTTCATGACTTGTTTTCTTGAGGTTAATTATTTAAATAAGGGTTTATATGAAATTGCAGTAAATAGAGAATAAGATAGCAATTCATAAATAAATTCTAAATGAACATGAGACTAAAAGAAGTTAGTATTCCATATCCAGAATCTCCTGGTTGTGGTGCTAGCTTTCTTTTATAGAATCGAGTACCACCACTTTCGATTGTCCTAGTTATTACCCTGGGTCTTTGTGACAGTGGTTAGTGTGTTCTTTGGAGCCTTAAGCTTAAACAATATTACGGTTGCTAAAATCTTGGATGCACTAAACCATGCCGTCTACAATATGCCTTAGGCCAATTATGTAATGGCCATACTTTGACTTTTTCATAGTTCTATTTTATTAATAAAGAGGCATTTTTATTATTATTAACTAATTCTAATAAGTTTCTTAAATAGTTAATTCTAACTAAAATCAGTAAGTATATGACTTAATAGTATAACTCTTATGTGATACTGTGAGCAACCTTTTTTTAGCGAGGAAGACTTTTGTGATGTTGTGGTTTTTGTTACTTTATTGGATAGTGTAGCGAGTCTTTCCGTTTATGAGGGACATGGTAACTTTACCGAATAGGGACAAGTGATTAGTCTCAAGGGGATAAGATGCTTTGGATTTTGTGGAGTCGCCACCCAGTTTTTAGGAAATCAGGAATAAAAAGGGACAACATCGGGTCACCTAGTGAGTATTATCCCCAATAGAGATTTTTGGGTTCGGGGATCACATTTACTTTTTTATTATTTCTCATTATATGATATTCAATGTATAACTACTACAACACCCTAGTTTTGATAATGAAAATTTATATAGCATTCACATAGTAGATTAAACAGTATAGGATAATAAAGCTAAAAATTTTATTACATCACTTTCCTGATAAAATACATAAGAAAAGGAAAAGATTACAAAAAAATAAATATAATATGGTTGATCTAGAAGGATAACATGATCATTTACATAGCTTATTCGATGAATGATAGGATGATCATACTTGCAGTTTATAATATGATGATGAATGATGATAATATAAAGGATGCATGATGTTATCACTGGACTGAAAGCATGGTGACTCTATTCCAAGACATGAAATTTTTGACATTATTGATATTTATGATGTGATTTCATGATTATGAAAATAGTGGATGCATAATGATGATGTAAAAGCAGCATAATAAAGCATAGGTTATTTATATAGCATGCAAGAGTTCTAGTCTCATCACATAAGCACAATACTATTCCCAAATGTTAGTGACAGTAAAATAAAATGCAATGCAATAAAATAAATGTGCTAAAATAATTATGTCATCCTTAGACTCAACTAAGCTTGTGTGAGCTTTGAAGCTTTAGCTTCGAGAGATTATCAAGCTTTCTTCGTTAAGATGTTCAAAATAACAATAGAATGATGCTAGATTGTGTACCTTTGAAGCATGCTTTGACAAAGATGAGGTTGGGTTTAGTGGAAAAGGGATCTAACAACCTAAGGGAAAGGCTATGGGAGAGCAAACATTGTACAAAGAGGGATTTCCTACGCCTTTGATCATATTGACTTTTAAGTGTGTGTGTCTTCACTTGCTCCCCCCTCCAAAAAGGGGTGTAATGGGTCTATTTATAAGGAAAAATGTGTATAATGGGGTGGTGTAGGCATGGTCATGTGTGCAGAAAGGAATTTTTACATGTGGCCATGCATAGTGTGTGCATGGTCATGCGCTTGGCACGTGCCCATATGTGCACATGCATGTTTTCATGCGCACTTTGACACTCTACACGCTCTTCTTAGGTTCTATGCACACTATTTTGGGGTTGGTTCCTAAGGTTTTTGGGCCTTTCAGATGTATTTCTGGAGTTTGTTTTGCCAAATTCAGCCTTGATTTTAGCACATGACACCTTAGGGTGTTTACACGCACTTTTGAGCGATACGTGCTGATACTCAGGTTATGTTGGACTATTTCGGGACCACTTTTAAAGGTATTAGGGCCTTCCAGATGTGTTTTCAAAGTCTGTTTTACGAAAATCAATTTCCATTTTTTCACGAAGCCAGGTCCCGGTCTAATGAAATATGCACTAGCCCAACGAGCTAAGCATTTTGAGAGGAGTCTTCTTGAAATAAAACTTCTCATTATTTCAATAATTCATTTTTCATAAGGTCGAAGTATAACTTAATGGCTCAATGATCGATTTTGGACACTGGTGGGGTCGATTAAGTGTTTTAAGGATGCACACTTTAGAGGTGTTACAAATGAGCAAACTCTAGTCATCTCAAGGATTCATTTCATCATTGGACCTTTTTAGGAATAGTCAAATTTTAGGTATGATGGTTGCCCCCTACTTCATGTGTTTTACATAGCCACCTAGCGATAGTGTCAATACATATGAAGCAAAATGCAAAGATGCAAAAAACATTTTTATAGGGAGAGAGGTACTTACTTGTGGGTTGTCTTTAGATGTCTTATCAAGATTTAATTGTTGTTATTGTATTTTATTTTTTGCTATTATTCTCTGACTTGGTCATCATGGAAGGTGCTATTTGGGACATATGTAAGCTCATGATTGATGCAAAGTGTAAAGTGCAGATACGATTATAACCTTTTTAGGTGTCACGCAAATGAAGATGCTACTAAGCATAATGTGAATGCGACTATAACCTTCTTAGGTGTCACGCGAATTAACATATGACTATAACCTTCTTAGGTATCACGTAAATGAACATGCAACTATAACCTTGTTAGGTGTCACACGAATGAACATGCAACTATAACCTTCTTAGGTATCACATGAATGAACATACAACTATAACCTTCTTAGGTGTCATGCGAATGATCATGTGACTATAACCTTTTTAGTTGTGATGCGAATGAACATGCAACTGTAACCTTCTTAGGTGTCATGCGAATGAACATATGACTATAACCTTTTTAGGTGTTGTACATGGCGGGGTTTAATGCGCATCCAAGAGATTAGCAACCATGACACTATTTGAGCTTAGGGCTCTAGATAACACACTAACCACTATCATAATGACATGGCATGGAGATGAGGAGTCACCACCCAGGGTAATAACTAGGACAAATCGAAAAGGTAGTACTCGATTCCCTAAAAGAAAGCTAGCACCACAACTAGGAGATTTTGGATACGGAATACCAACTTCTTTCAGTCTTATGTTCATTTAGAATTACTTTATGAATTACTATATTATCCTCTATTTACAGGCAATTTCATAAAAACCCTTAAAAAACAATCAACTCCAAGGTAAACTAGTCATGAAAAATACAAGTAAATAATGCATTCATTTAAACATATAATCCCTAAGTTAGTATAATATACATTGATTTTAATTAAACGAACTAAATCTACATATTTTTAATAAGTGAGTCCAAAAGGCCTAAATCCTTTTAATTTTAATTAAGTGAACCTAAGTCTATTTATTTTAATTCTAAAAATGGGCCTAAATCTACAAATTATGGAGTATTTAAATTAATGGACCTAATTCTACATATTTTAATTCTAAGGTAATCTTAAATCTACAAATTATGAAAAAGGCTTAAATAAAGTGGGCTAAGTCTAATTAATTAAATTAAATTAGGTGGACCTATGTCTAATTTACTAAAATGGGCCTAAGTTATCTCTAACCTAAAAATCTAATTAATTATAGGCCCAAAATGCATTTTTATTAATTAAACTTAAAAAATCTAAATTTAAATAGGTTAAAGCCTAATGTAGGCCTAGGGCCTAAATTACACAAAAATAAATAAACAAGCCTGAAAACAAATAAAACATACTAAAACAATTAAATAAAAGATCAAACAACCAATTAATTATTCTTTCTAAAACCCTAATTTTAATTAACATGCAATCCTAAATTAATATACTTTCACCATTGATTTTAATTAATTACCCAATTGAAACCCTAATTTTACTAACCAATTAATCAACATAAACATGCAACCACACACATAATTCCATTATTCCCACTATTAGGGCTATTACAATAATCTATTAAAAAAATAATAAAAATAATTAATACAACCCCAAAAAATATATAAATAAAATAAAGAAATTAAATAAAAAATAAAAGACCTAAAAACTAAATCTACAAGGTCTTATCCATGGCATTCCATGGACTTCTCATGGATTCAATCCTTCAAACATGATCATCATGTATTTTCCTCCATAATCACCATAAAAATAAAAATAAAAACAAAATTATGATTAGTGAATCAATAATAAAATCAAATTAAAAATTAATAAAATAAATAAATAGAATAGAATAGAATAAGGAAAAGATGATGCTTATGGATGATTTTAATGGAGTTCTCCTCAGATTTTGTAAATTCACCTTTTTTTATAAGTCTTCAAATCTTGTTCTTCAAAAATCCTCTAAAGATCTTTAATTAATCAATTAAGCAAAAGAATTTTTTTGTTGAGAATGCAGATGCTCTTTCTCTTTTTTTTGGTCTCTTTTTTTCTTCTCCCTTCTTTGTCTCTTTCTTTCTTTTTTTGTTTTTCTCTCTCCCCCTTTTTAGGAGCCAAAGCCCCTGTTTCATAGTGAAAACTTACGTATAAATTGATTCCTAAATGACTTATATTTCCTTAAAAATATAAGATAAATATCAAAAATAATTTTAAAAGAATTTCATACCAATTAGGACTCAAGAAAAAGACATTTTTATTTTCTGAAAATTTGAAAACTAGACAAAAAATGTCTAATTCCAATCGGAATTGTGTAATTTTGATCGGAATTACATAATTCCAGTCAAAATTAGTGTAGTTTCGACTAGAATTACATAATTTCTATCGAAATGATGTATTTTCTATCAGAATTAGTGTAATTCCGACCCTTTTTTTACTTTTAATTATAAAAAGGTCCCTAAAAGAATTTAAGTTTTGCAATTAGGTCCTTAAAAAGCATTGTAATTTAATCCATGAAAATATTAAATTCTTTCTTTGAAAAATGCAATCAAACCTCTGAAGTTTCAAAGTTCAAGTATTAAAGACCTATTTATGACATTTTCACCATTAGAGTCCTTTATTGCATCCACTCCTCATCCCAAAATTGGGTGTCTACAAGTGTCATATGAATGAACATGTAATTATAACCTTCTTAGGTGTCACACGAATGAGCATGTGATTATAACCTTCTTAGGTGTCACGCAAATGAGCATGCAACTATAACCTTCTTAGGTGTCACATAAATGAGCATGCTAATAAGCAAATAAGAATGCTCCTAAGTAGTATGAATGCTCCTAAGCAATCTAAGGATGCTTCTAAGTGATGAAAATGCTCCTAAGCAGTGTGTATGAGTGCTTCTAAGCAATGAGAGTGCCTCTAAGCAGTATAAGAGTGCTCCTAAGTAATGTGAATATGCTTTTAAGTAGTGTGAGAGTGCTTATAAGTGGTGTGGGTGCTTTTAAGCAATAAATGAGGTAGTAGTGATGATGTAATAATGACGTAGTGATGATGCAGTAATGATACAGTGATGATGCAATAATGATGTAGTGATTTGTCCTATTGAGTATGTTATTTTGATGATTTAAAGTAATATATCCTTATACTGAATTCTCCTTTGCTCTTTTTCTTTTGTAAGATGTTGAGTTTTCTAATGAAAGCAGTGCATGCATAGTGTCTTTAGACAGATGGAGTCCACATCAGTGTAATTTTATGTGAGTTTGGTGCATATATTATGCTCAAATGGAATTTTAGGACTGTAGAAGTGAGTGTACAAAATCTTAAAGTGAACATAAAACCACATAAGAGTGTGTGGAAGGGGGAAGTGTGTGTGACTATGCATAGGGGGCACATGATGACGCACTTGTGCACGTGGTCACATGCCTCACGTGGCCACACACTTCCCCCTTCTGAGGTTAATTAAACGACTATTTTTTTGAGGTCATTAGAGGCTTTATCCAGACTTCTTTGAGTTTTTTTACTTTTCTTAACCTTTTTTGTGTTTTGGGTGCTTTCCGTTATGTTTTTGCTTATGTACTTCCATTTTCTTTTGTGTAAAATGGAGTCCCCAACATTTTTTATGGTCTAGAGGACATTTTATGGATATTGATCTTGATCTTGATCTTGAGGGTGACTTCATAAAGGCTACTGAGTTGGGACATCCACTATAGGGACTAGCATATTTGGTGCTCAGAGTTCTCAGTCGTCCAGGCTTTCTTAGGGAGATCTGATCCCTGTTGTTCATAGCTTGGAGACTCATGCTTGGATGCATCATCATCACGGGGTAGGTCCCTCTTTACCTTGTTTATTTTTGCTATATAAGGTTGTTGTAACTGTAGCTCTATAGCTCTTACTGTAACTATTGTAAGCAGCCAATTTCAGGATGCAATTTTGTATGAATGCAACAAAAGCTTCTATGATGACAATTTAATTAAAAATTGACCTATAGTGTTAAGTTTCACAATTTCAAGGACTAAACTACAACATTTTTTAGGTTTAATTATAAAAAATTAACTTTTATAGGGGTACATTTGGAAATATGTAACTAGCATTATGCAATGCCAATCGGCATTACGTAATGCCAATCGACATTACACAATGCCGATCAACTTTACAAAATGTTGATCGACATTATGCAATGCCAATCGGTATTATACAATGTCGATCGACATTACATAATGTTGATCGACATTATACAATGCCAATCGGTATTATACAATGATGATCGACATTATGTAATGTCAATTGGCATTACACAATGCCGATAGACATTTTGGAATGCCAAGGCACTAAAAAATTTAGTAAAAATATTTTTTCTCACTATGATTAGTCCAAATTTAATTTTTAAATAAATTGATTTGAGTATTTATTGTAGATTTTGGTCTCAATCTAGTATGCATCTTTTACACGTATAATCTTCTTTTTTTAAGTTAAAATTCTTATCCTATTTTTTGGGAAAGGAGAGATCAGAGCTACTGTGATCACGTAAGCGGTTAATTTAGGAACAAGATATAAAAAGAAAAGAATGGCAGAGAAGAATGGGGGATTAGGTAAAAAAAAAAAAAACCTAATCAACTACTAGAATAGAGGTTGATTGAGAAAAATGAGAGGATACCTAACATGATACTATCATTTCCAAAAACTCTTTTTTTTTAAAAAAAGAAACAAGGTACATTCTTTTAAAAAGTCTAGAAATCAAGAAAGCACAGAGTCAATTTTCTCAAAAAGATGAAATCCCATTCTGAGGGACATTCAAACAGTATCTGCACAGTACTACTCATCTTCTACTCCTTTCTTTTTATTATTTCTTTCTTTTATATCATTATTTTCATTTTATTATTTTTTATTTTATTATTTATGTGCTTGTTTATTCAGGTTTTATTTTCATTATTTTGTTTTCTATGTTCATTAATTCTAATCTTATTTTCTTTTTTTTATTCTTTGTGTTTCATGATTCTGGTGATAAATATATGATTGAACTAAGGAAATTTATGGAGAATCCATGAATGAAAGCCAAAAAGTCAAGATCCTAATTTTATTTTATTTTGCTCTATTTACTTTAGTTTATTTTATTTTTTAGGTTTTGAATTTGTTTAATTTGTCTTCTTAAGGGTTATTTTCTTTATTATTTTAGTAGATTTTGTAATAGCCCCGATAGTGGGAATAATGAAAAATTAGTTCTCTTGTTCTTCAAAAATTAGTTAGTAAATTAGGTTTAATTTGGTAAACCCTAATTAAAATCAATAGAGGAAGTAGATTAATTTAGCTTGCATGTTAATTAAAATTATGGTTTTTTAGAAAAAATAATTTAATTGCATGTTTGATCTTTTTTTTATTTGTTTGTTTTGATATTTTATCATTTTTGGGTTTGTTTATTCTTTTTATGTGTTTCGGGCCCTGAGCCCATATTAGACTCTAACCCATTTAAATAATTTTAGGTTTAAATAGTTCTTTATTAGCCCATATCATTTAATAGGTCTAGATTTTAACTGAAATGCATTTTAGGCCCATAATTATATAGATTTAGGTTAGAGACAATTTAGGCTCATTTAGTAATTTAGACATAGGCCCATTTTAGGCTAATTACAATTAATTTAGACTTAGCCCATTAAATAAAAGTCTTTTCCATAACTTGTAGATTTAAGATCACATTAAAATTAAAAACATGTAGAATTAGGCCCATTAATTTAAATACTTCATAATTTGTAGATTTAGGCCCACTCTTAAAATTAAATTAAATAGACTTTAGGTTTACATAATTAAAATTAAATAAGAATTAGGCCCATTAGACTTTAGGCTCACTTATAAAATAAAACATGTACATTTAGCTCATTTAATTAAAATCAATGTAGATTAGACTAACATAGGGATTGTGATTTAAATGAATGCATTGTTTACTTGTATATTTCATTACTAGTTTACCTAGAGTTGATTGTATTAATAAGGGTTTATATGAAATTGCATGTAAATAGGATTAAGATAGTAATTCATAAAGTAATTCTAAAAGAACATAAGACTGCAAGAAGTTAGTATTCTATACCCAGAATCTCCTAGTTGTGGTACTAGCTTTCTTTTAGGAAATTGAGTACCACCATTTTTCAATTTGTCCCAGTTATTACCCTGGGTGATGACTCATCTCCATGCCATGTCTTTGTGATAGTGGTTAGTGTGTTCTCTAGAGCCCTGAGCTGAAACAGTGTCGAGGTTGCTAAAATCTTAGGAACGTGCTAAACCCTACCATCTATAGTGGTGACTCCAATGGCGATAAGAGATATCGATTCTACGTGTGTTCTTTAGAATTATTTTATTAATTATTATTTTATTCTTGCATTCATTCTGCATGTCCCTATTAACCAATGGCATTGGTTTATGATTCTATGATTCCACTAGCTTTATGGAGTTGTAAATTGGATAACCATCACTTTTTGCCTTAACTTGGTTCAAGATAGATTACCGAGCTCATCTGACCAGAGTTTGTAACCCAAGTCCTAAAGGGGGGGCAATCTTCTCTCAAGTTTGCAAAGGATGCTGGTCCCCTCTAACCATGTCGTGTAACTAAAGTCTTAAAGGAGGGCATCTTGCTAAGGGAACCTTGACTTTTCACCAAACCCTAACCATATATAATGGCTTAGTTACTTCCTTTAGAATTACCCAAATTGCTTGTGTATGTTGCCATGAGGTATTTCTATCTATAAAAGTCCAAGCCACTTTAAAGAGCCCATCTAGGTTAATAAAGATTGGGCTAGACCTTTATACCTAAAAATATTGTTTCCATGCATTTATTGCTTTAAGAGAGATTTGTCATGCACGTCAGTTCTTGATTTCCCTTGTTGCTATTCAGTCCAAGACCAAAAATCCTAGGAAAAGAGACTCACCATTGAGCACAGGAGGATTAAGGTTGGAAGGATGAATTTTATACACTTGATTGATACTTACTATTTGCTACTTGTTGCATAGCACATGCATCATGCATACATGCATTTCATCCATTATACTAACAATTTGTTTTGCAGCCATTATAGATTCATATGGGTTTTTCGTATTTGGGGATGAAAAGGTGGTAAACTAAAAAGAACATATTTAAGTCCTAAAGCTATAGCAAAAGAGATCCTTCACAAACTAAGGAAGAATCCTATTAATCTGCTTTACTTAGAAGTTGAACCAACTCCAACTAAGCATATAGAAATGGAATAATAATGAGGAGGGAACTAAACCTCAGAGGACATCAAGGGAGATTTGATGGATGACATGAGGGCTATGGTGTAAGATGAACTAAGATATGCTTTATCTGGATTGATGTAACTTGTTGCTACTATCATACCACTACATGCAATTAAGTAACCACCTATTGTTGTGACTATCCCACTTACTGTAGATGCTCCACCTATTGCCAATAATGCTGGGGGGCAACCTGTTGCTAGAAACCCACCTACTGTTGATGTGAAGCTTGAGGATATTAAGAACTACTTGATAGAATAGGCAAAGAGAGAATCACTTGAACTAGTACAAGACCATAACTCTAAGCAGATGCAAGCATTGACCTAGAAAATGTCTAAGATAGAATAGCTTATTAGAGGACAAAGCATGGGATATTCATTTGACTTTGATGATATGCTACTAATAGAGGGTAATAAGCTACCAGAGAAGTTCAAAATGAATCAACTGCAAAAGTTTGATGGAACTAGAGATCCTAGGATTCATCTCAGTCAATACATAATAACTATAAGCACTACTAAGGCCCTATTAGTAGTGATCACTAGGTTATTTGTACTATCTTTCAAGGGAACAGTTGTAAATTGTTATAATGTGTTGGAAAATTTTGTCAGGGCTAATTGGAAAGAACTGTGTATTGCTTTTTTTGAAACAATATGATTATAACACTAGATTGGAAGTTTCCATTAGGGATTTGGAACTGACTAAGCAAAATCAAATGAATCCTTTTATGATTTCTTGACTAGATTTATGAACAAGGTAGGATTAATGAAAAATAAGTTGGCTAAGAAAGATCAAGTTAGGATGATAGTCCATAACGTGTCCACTAATTTAGTTGAGAGATTGCAAATGATGAATCCTAAAACATTATAGACATGTATGATGATGGTTTGCAAGCCGAAGAGATTGAGAGTGAGAAGAAGAAAAGTTTTAGAAGTATAGGAACCTGAAATTACCCAACTGGGGGAACAAAATAGGGAAGTACTAGCCGAGCTATGGAGGTGCATGTAGTTCAGTAGCCTAGGAGATTCTTTAATTTTAACCAACCACTTTCCAAAGTCCTAGGCCATTTGATTTAAAAAGGCATGCTTAGACCCTTAACCTTTTCCAAACCATTAAACCCAAATGTTCCAAGCTATAAGCTAAACAACTACTGTAAATTTCACTGAGTAGCTAGCTACTCCAAAGATACCTATATCCGCTTAAAACATGAAATCCAAGACCTTATAGACTCCAAAAAAATCATAGACCCTGAAAAGTCCAATTCCAACATAAACATTAGAAACAATCCTTTCCCAGACTACCAAAATGTTCCACCACCAGCCACCATGATAATCAACCCAGGAGTTAGCGAAGAGGAAGTGTTGGACTCCTTTGAAAACTTAAACCTTACAAATAGTGAGAAATCTCCTAATGCCTTTAAAGGAGTAGAGGATTTATTGGGGCAACCCTTAGACAAATTTGACTTTAAAGTGTTCTATTTAAAGCCACCCTTTTACTGATATTCCCTTTGAATTAATTGTGCCCTCAGGATGGGGTTATGAGTTTAATAATGAGCCAATAGAAGAAGAGAGAGAATATGAAACTCCTAAGCAACCATTAAGTGGGGTTAAAGGTTTATTAGGGCAACCTTCAAGTAAGTTCGATTATAAAGTATTTTACTCTAAGCTCATTTTAGGTGATATACTAGTAGAGGAGATTGTGCCCTTAGGATGGGGTGAAGAGTTCAAAGATGATGTTGTAAAAGGAAAGAATAATGGATCTTTTACTTATGAATATTCTTAAGAGGGAGTTGAAGAGCTACTGAGCCATAATTTGGGCAAACTTAACATGGAGGAGCTAAAAGGGAAAGAAACATACATAATAGAATTATTGGGGTTATTGACATTTGGTATGACTTTGATGAAGAGAGACCTATTGGTCTTAATGTATGGAGTGATAATCCTAATGCGAAACATGTCACTAGAAGTGGAAAGAATTATAAGGCAGAAGAAAAGAAAATTGAGAGAGTTCCAGAAACATAAGAGACAGAGGATGTAGAAGTAGAGGAAAGGCAAAAAGAAGACCTTATCTTAGAGCAGCTAAAGAAAGCTAAGGTAAATGTGAGCATTTGGGAATTATTTATGCATTTAGGTAGCCCTCGAAGAGCTCTTGTCAAGGCTTTGTCAAATATGAGTATTGAAATAAAAACTACACCTTAGGCTATAATATTAAAGGTCACGAAAAAGAAGCATGGTTTAATAATGTTCTCGGATGATGATTTGCCTTTGGAAGGTAGAAATCATAATAAGGGACTATTTATCCCAACTGAAGTAAGGGGAAAGAGAACCAATTTTGCAATGGTAGATGATAGTTCTACTATTAACGTATGTCCATTAAAAATCCTGCCTAATTTAGGTTTGAAAGCTGATGATTTGAAAAGTTCAAATCTTATAATCAGAGCCTATGATGATAACACCCAAAATGTGGAGGGCACATTCCAAGCTCTAGTTAAAATAGGACCTATAGAGTCAATTATTGAGTTCATGATATTAGACATCCTATCATATATGCCTTGTGTTTTGGAAGGCCATGGTTCCATGCTCTAGGAGGGGTACCCTCAACTATGCACCAGAAGATAAAATTCCCTCATGAAGGAGAGGTTATGACTATAAAAGTTGGAACCAGTGTAGCTGTGGCAGCCATATAGGATAAATAGAAACAAGTATGTGTTCCCCCTAGTTGGAATATTCAATGGAACTAAGATGGATCCGAGAGTTGCAAGGATGATGGAGAGTATGAATTATCAACCTAAACGGCAAAGAAGCCCTAAACCCCTAGAATTCAAAAGTTAGGGTGACACCAAGGGATTAGGGTGCACTAAGATAGAACCTAGTAGTAAAAGAGGAAAAAAGAAGGGAAAGGCCAAGATAAAGAAGCCCTTGGGGAGAATCAGGCCAATGAGTGAGAATTTTATCAAGCCAGGGGAAGGCAAGTACTATCTAGAAGCTAAGGAATCTATTAATGTTGCTAAAAAAGACATTCCTAGGTTTAAGATCTTCAAGGAGCAGATTATGGAGAACCTGGTAGAGGATAACAAAGAGGAAGTGATAAAGCTTGTAGTTGAGAGGATGGGTAATACTGCTGTTGAAAAGTTGTTATATCTACCACATAAAGAGGAGCCACCCTAGGATTTAGTTACTATCATTAGTAGTAGTTTTAGTGTTTTTTTTAATGAAGAAAGTTATGAAATAACATCCAGCCTTTATAAGGATGAAGACTTTGTTTTTCCTATGGTCAATGATATGAATTCTAGTTTGGCTTAGTTGTATGATGTCCATCCTAATGGTTCTATGCATTTTAATATTAATTATATATGCATGTTAGACATTAATTCCATTCAACTAGATTCATTAAACATGGGCACAAATGATAATCCTAAGAACATTTCTATATCACATGATGTAACTTCTGAAGAGAGAGAAATTTTGAGAGAATATTAATAAAAAGAAAGGTAGTATTGGCTTGGACTTATGAAGATATATCAAGTTTAGATAGGGAAATCTCAGAACATCACATCCCCACTTATTTAGAAATTAAACTTGTTAAACAAAACCTACGCAGGCTAAGACCAAAGTGGACTAAAAAGATAAGAGAGGAAATTGCTAAACAAATCTAAGCTAATTTTCTAGAAGTGGTAGATTATCGTCAATGGTTGGAAAATATAGTACCAGTACCTAAGAAAGATATTAAAGTATGTATGTGTGTGGGTTTCAGGGATCTAAATAAAGCATGCCTAAAAGATGATTTTCCTTTACCTCACATTAATGTGATAGTGGACAATACGACGTTGAGCGTAATGTATTCTCTTATGGATGGCTTTTTAGGATATAATCAAATAATGATGGTAGTCATGGACAAGATCAAAATAGCTTTCATTACATAACGGGGGACATATTGTTATAAGGTTATGCCTTTTGGATTGAAGAATGCAGGTGCAACATATCAAAGGGCAGCTATTACTCTTTTCCACAACATGATGCATAAAGAAGTATAAGTATATGTAGATGACATGATGGTCAAGTTAGAGACAAAAAAAGGACACTTTAAAGCTTTATATAAGTTTTTGGCTTGAATTGAGAGGTACAATCTGAGGCTCAACCCAAAGAAATTCATTTTTGGGGTTACTTCAGGAAAACTACTAGGTCATATAGTTAATAGCAAAGGAATTGAAGTAGATCCAGATAAAGTGAAAGCTATCTAAGAATTTCAATGCCAAAGATAGAGAAAGAAGTAAGAGGATTCATTGGTAGGTTGTAGTATATTAGTATGTTTATTGCAAAGCTTACTAATATTTATGACCCTATCTTTAAGTTTTTAAGGAAAGATCAACCTACAAAGTGGAACAAAAATTTTCAGAAGGCTTTTGATAGGATTAAGGAATATCTTGCCAATTTGCCTGTATTGAAGCCACCAAGGCAAGGTAAGATGTTGATCCTGTACTTGGCTTTAGAGGAAAAGACAATAGGGGCAATGCTAGCACAAAAAGGAGTTTCTGCCATATGAGGAAAAGTATGACTTGGTAGAGAAGACATGTCTGATAATGATCTAGGCAACAACAAAATTAAGGCATTATTTTCAGTCCTATAAACTCAAAGCTATTTCAAAGATAGATCCTTTAAGATATCTATTTCAAACATCTACTTTAACTAGAAAAATGTCTTGATGGGTCGTACTCCTAACTGAATTTGATATAGAGTACATTACCATAAAGGTTATCAAAGGAAGGGCAGTAGTAAAATTCCTAGCTCAGAATGCAGTATAAGGTGATGAACATTAGAATTTAAAGTTTTCGAATGAGAACTTAGCAGTCGTAGAGCATCAAGAGTGGAAGCTTTATTTCAATGGGGATGTAAATAATAAATGAGTCAGATTAGGAGTGATTCTTGTTATGCCAAAATGAGAAACTATACCAATAGCCAATAAGTTAGAATTTAAGGTAACAAATAATATGGCTGAGTGTGAGGCATCCATTCATGGAGTAGAGGCAGCAATAGCAGCTGGAGCAAAAGAGTTATTGGTCTATAAGGATTTGATGTTGGTCGTCAATCAGGCTAATGAAGAATGGGAGGTAAAAGAAGAAAAGTTGAAGCCTTATATTTGCTATTTGAAAACTTTAATAAGGAACTTCAATAAATGTCTCTTCATCCATTTGTCAAGAGATGACAATCAGATGGCGGCGCATTAGCAACACTCTCTTTGATATGGGATAAAGTGACTGGATTGACTATAAAGCCTTTGGTAATCATAAAATCAATAGCTCTATGTTATAAGGGAGAGCAAACCATGGGCATTCAAATAAGGCCTGAAGAGAAGCCGTGGTTTTATGACATTCAGAGGTTTATTAAGGAAGGAAAGTATCCAGATGAAGTGACTTCAAAAGAGAAATATGCTCTTCATGTTCTCGCACATAATTATGCGAGTCATGATGGAGTATTATACAAAAGAATGTTGAATGGAATGCAACTCAGATGTCTCAAGAAAGTTAAAGGTGAAGAGGTGAGGAAAGAGATTCATGCAGGAGCTTGCAGTTCACACATGAATGGAATGCTCTTAGCTAAGAAGAAAATCAGACGGGGGTATTATTGGATGAGTTTGGAAAAATATTGTATCAAAACAGTAAGACAGTGCCATCAATGCTAGATCTATAGAAATCTTAACCATCTTCCTCCTACGATGCTAAATAGTTTATCATCTCCTTGGCCTTTTGCAGCATGAGGGATTGATTTTATAGGAGAAATAAGGCTGACAGCATCCAATGGGCATAAGTATATAGTTATGGCAATAGATTACTTTTCCATATGGGTAGAGGTTGAGTCCTTCAGCACTCTGAAAGCGAAATAAATGGCACGGTTTATTGAGAAGATTCTTATTTATAGGTATAGGGTCCTACACCATGTTATGATAGATAATGGTGTCCAATTTCATGCAGAAATAGCAAAGTTATTATAAAAGTATGGGATTAAATATCATAAGTCTTCACCTTATCACCCTCAGGCTAATGGAGCAGTAGAAGTGACTAATAAAAATGTTAAGAAGATTCTCTCTAAAATGGTCAAAACTTACAAGGATTGTATGAGTTTCTTCCTTTTGCTTTGTGGGGGTATAGGACTACAGCTAGAATTTCCACGGGCCAAACATCATTCTCTTTAGTGTATGGTTGTGAAGCAGTTTTGCCTATAGAAACTGAGACCAAATCTTTGAGAGTGGTTATGGAAGCTCAAATACCTGAGAATTAATGGGCATGAAAAAGATATGATCATTTGGTATCTCTGGACAAAAAGAGGATGAATACTTTGTTTCATACTCAGATATATCAGATAATGATAGTAAGATCATTTAACAAGAAGGTTAAGCCTGGAAAGATAAAGGTTGGGGACATGATGTTAAAATAGTCTAGAGCAGTAGTATTTGATCCAAGAGGAAAATTCATACCAAATTAGGAAGGACCGTATTTAGTCAAGTCGATTCTACCTAAGGGAGCTGCAAAAATATTAGATCTTGAAGGGAATGAGTTCACTAAGCCAATCAACCTG
Organism: Mallotus nudiflorus; assembly: GCA_947683625.1. NCBI lineage: Eukaryota > Viridiplantae > Streptophyta > Magnoliopsida > Malpighiales > Euphorbiaceae > Mallotus > Mallotus nudiflorus. The sequence goes on along the minus strand of CANTUR010000049.1, from coordinate 4,024,632 downwards.
GATCATCTTAAAAAATACTATCTTTAAAAAAAGAGAAAATAATAATAGTATAAAAGAAATAAAAGTCCACTAGCTAGAAAACTTGAAAAGGCTAGTCAAACAAAAATTAGGACATTCCTATTGTTCAAAAAACACACAAAGGGCTGGTCAGGTAGAAATTAGGGAAATAAAAGTGAGAGAAAAGTATTCAATTAGAAAATCTGAAAGGACTAGCTAATAACAAGAGTTATATCCTGTGATGTAATAAATGTACTCATTTTGGCCCTAATTAATGAAGCAAATTAAAATGAATTTTTTTTTAAATATTACATATCCTATCTTTATTGCAAGGCATACGTACTTAAAGGAAAAAACAAAGTATGAAAAGCCTAAAAAACTAAATCTATGATATCATTACTCTAAATATGTCTTGGTTTCTTCTTTTGTGATTCATCCTGCAACACTTGAGTCCTTTTGTACTTAGCAAATCTGGGTGGCTCTGTAGTTTGCATGATAACCCAAGCTTTGTAGTTATCACCAGTAGTCACATTGGCATTTAAATGCATGTTTTGGCTGAAGTTCCTACGAGGCCACAAGCTCCTAACCTTGTCTAGAAAGTCCTATCTCAAAGGGAAGCCTTCAAAGTTAATAAGAACAGTGATAATGAACTATGGGTGACATACTAATAGAAAAGACGTGAAGGGGAGAAAAAGGTAGAGAAACATAGCCCAGGAATAGGAACACTATGATCATATAGCTCAATGGTCATGAACTTTAATTTCCACCAAGGGTATACCCATGTGATCTCAACATTTACAATGCCCCTCAACCATTCAACCCATTGGTTTATAGTAAGCTTATCCTTCATCTTCAATGGATGAGACTGTAGCTAATAAGGTTGATAAGTCAAAGGGTTGGTAGGAACGATAAGCAAACTAAACTTTTCCTGTAGCTAAATCTTAAAAAAGAGCCTGTTAAGTTGAAAACCCGCAAGGTTAGCATAGGCAAAAGTTAGGGGAAGCCTGCTAAGTTGAAAACCCAAAAGGGTGACTTAGGCAAAATTTAAGGCAAATAAAAGAGAAAGAAAATAATAAAGGATTCTGGTTACACACCTGAAGGAGAAGTAAACTACCTGAAAGACAATTCTAAGTTCTGAAGTTGTCCAGTCCTATGATAGTTTCAACAAGAATAACAGCCATAGGGTTGGGTCCAGCTTTTACCTGCTCTAAAATACTCATAATCTATGTCAGCATTTCCATAAGATGAAACTAAAAAAAAACTGTGCATAAAGACAAAAAGTAATGGTTCTGGTCCAAGCAGCACTATTCTTATCCTTAGTTTCACATACAGTAATCAAAGAAGATAGATCGATGGTCCCAGGGTTATGAGCATATAAATAGATGTGATCTTAGGGTAAATTAAAGAATGCTACTAGCTTATTAGGAAATTGCATGGTCATATCAGGACGAGCAATCATGGCAGTTGAGTCTAATGAGCACCCCAAGATAGTAATAAATTCTTCAATCATTAGGCATAACTCTTGCCCATTGAATATGAACACATGGTCCTTAGCATCCCAAAAAGTTATAGTAGCATGAAAAAAGTTATTGTCGATATTTTTATGATGAAGGGATTTTAGTGACTTGTAATGAAAAGGGAGAAAGTTGTTCCAATTATTTTCATCAAGGCTCTTAAGAAATTTCTTCATTAATTAGAGAGATGCTTGAGTCATGATTGAAAGTGTAGAGAATGAGGAATAATGCCCCTTGTGTGTTCTTTATATAGAGAAGGAAAATGAGTCCATATGAGAAAAGGATTATATTTGCTCAAGGAATATGGATAAGATGAGGTGATGGAATATAAAAGAGATAAGGATAAATAAATAATTATTAAATTTATAATGTTCATTATTTATCTTTTTAATTAATTAGTTATTTATTTGATTTTTCAGTATTATCCATTTTTAGAAGGATTTTAATGGAAGAAGTTTACTCAAAAGTAGCTACCAGTTTAAGTGATACACAACAGTACTTGGAATAATGCATATGAAGAAAGTAACAATACTATAAAAACAGTTAAAGAGTCAAAAATAAAAATATTCCTAATCAATCATTAGGAGCTCCCAAATTAGGCTAAGGCCTCCATCCTCTAGTTAGATCATCATGCTAATAAGTATCTGAAGGTCTAGCAAATGAAGTCCCAACACTATGAGGATCAATGCCTAAGTCTGCAAGCTGCTAGTGAAGCATCTCATTCTCGTGCTCTAGACCACTAGAATAACTCTGCACATATGGGAAATGTCATATCATATGCATTTCATGCATACATTTTGCATTTTTCAGTGTATATACTTACTCACCAACTATTTATGACCTGTATAGTAAATAACCTCTGAGACGATGCAAGACCGTGCAAATACTCTACCTGTGTCCGAGAAACCTATTTTATAAAATTTTCTACTAACATATGTGTCTAGTGTATAGATCATATAGGAAATAATTCAGATAGACTCACATGAGAAGTATTTGCTGGACAAAAGCTAGGAAGCTGAGCATCACTAAAGTGCATATGTTGCTCAATCAGAGTCTGAATATCATGAGCCCAATAAAGCATAGACCTATCCATAAGAGAAACATCACCAAGGATAGCACCAATAAAATCCCCTTTATGATTAGTCCTAACGTACTGAGTATAGTGTGTATGACTAGGTATAGGCTTAGATATCTCAGTATTAGGAGCAATCTTAGTCCTCTAAGCAATCTCGGTCTCTTCCTCCATCACCTCGATAGCAGGGGAACCAATTTCCTCAAACTATGAAAAAGAATGAGTAATTTATGGGTTCTAAAAGAATAAATGAAATTATCAGAAGTTACCTCAACATGGTCAATAGGAATCTACTCTAGGAGGTTCTTTTGAATGAACTGCTAATAATGGCGAGATCGCTCAAGTAAAGTCGAGGCAGCATATCCCTTTAGCACCTCTCTTAGCTCTAAACCCATCAAGTGTGAGCTATGTAACATCGAAGAAGTGATATCAGAAGGAATATGATATCATAAAGGTCCAGAAGACTAGCGATATAATCATTCCCCCAAATACCACATCTAACAACCATATCTAGGGAGTAAAATCCTCATGGACTCAAGATGTACTGATCCAACCATAAAATCATATCTCTAGAAATCATCAGCTCCCTCCAACGAATCAGAAGTAATCTACAAATTATGTTAATTAAGTTTAACTTGCATTATAAAATACTGATGATTTTATTTTCTTACAAGGTGCCACTCAATAGAGTTTATCTAATCACAATAACTCTAAAGAATATTTCTGATGCTAGTCAGATAGGAAGAACCCCATCTTTGCATTAGAGGGAGACTCCTATCGGAGTTAATAGCATTGGACCCCAGATCAATCAGATCTCTATACTCTAAATCTAGAAAATAAAAAAAAACTAATATATGCTAAAAGCCACACATCATGACATCACCTTTAAAGACAGTATCTAGTTTATAGTAAAGATAGGCTAATGCAGCAGATCCCCAATCAAGGGTAGTAACTCTACCTAAGTCACGAAGGGGGCTGAGTAAAGCAATGCTGACCTCGTAACCAATCTCACAGAAAAGAGTCATGCCTAGTAGTATAAAAAGGAGACACCTCACCTTATGAGCAATTTGACAGGGAGTAGCAGTGGGCAAACATCTAAATCCCTCGACTAGAGATGAAAGGAGAACATTTTTCTGATTCTTCCACATCGGCATGAACCTAATCAAGTTACGCGCATACTAATTTCATGCATCTTAAGGAAGACCGCAATAACTAATTTTGAAAGGAATAGGAGTTCCTCTAAAGGCAATCCCAGTGATGGCAAAAAAGCTCATAGGATAAATAGCCAATTCCCCTATGTGAGTGTGAAAAGTGTGGGTGGTGTCCATCCACCTCTCAATCAAAGCAAATAGAGAATAACAGTTAGATCGACCATGAACTATCAGAAGCTCAATGATGAATTTTCTAAAACCTGAGGCCTAAATCAGCTATGCCATATTCACTGGCAACCCATGAAATAATTCTTGAGCTATGTGAAAACAACTCATGAATTTCATCAGTCGCTGGATGAAATTCAAGAAAAAAATCATAAATCGCTAAACATCCCACAGGAAATATAGCGAGAATCATTACATATATTTCGTTAAACATCTCATAGGGAATATAACAATATCCATTATCACTAAACGCCCCAAAGGGAATATAGTGAAGTTTACTAGACAATACATAATAGTTATACTATTATTGCTAGACGTTCCACAGGAGCTATAACATGTTCTCAAATCATGAAACAGTAAATGTTTGACATGGAATATAGTGAAACTCATTTTCATATATCTCACTAGACATCCCAAAGGGAATATAGTGCAGTTCATCAGACACTACACAGTAGTTATGGTATTATTGCAGACATTCCACAAGAGCTATAGCATATTCTAAAATCATGAAATGCTAAATGTCCTATAGGGAATATAATGAAATTCATTTGCATATATCTCATTAGAAGTTCTATAGGAAATATAGTGAAGCATGCTAAACATAGCATCTTGCTTCAAAATTGCACAGTAATTTAAGTATCAATCCATTAATTATGATACAATTAAGTACCCTAATTCTTTCCTTCGAAATTGTGTGCTTCTATTGTTTTACTGCAATTTGTCAAGCAAATAGTGAAAAGTGGGGCAACTGTAAGCACCCAATTTCAGGATGTAATTGTGCATGAATATAACGAAAGCCTCTATGATGACAATTTAATAAAAAATTGACCTCTAGTGTTAAGTTTCACGATTTTAAGGACTAAATTGCAACATTTTTTAGGTCTAATTGTAAAAAAATTAACTTTCGCAAAGGTATATTTGGAATTATACAACATTACATAATGTCAATCGACATTACAGAATGTCGATCAGCATTACATAATGCCCATCAGCATTACGTAATGCTGAAGCACTAAAAAATTCAGTGAAAATCTTTTGTCACTATTATTGGTTTAAATTTAATTTACTTACGCAATTTTGATTAGTATTACGTAATGTTGATCAGCATTACACAATGCCGGTCGACATTTTGGAATGCCGAAGCACTAAAAAATTCAATGAAAATATTTTTTTTCATTGTGATTGGTCCAAATTTAATTTACAAATAAATTAATTTGAGTATTTATCTATAGGTTTCAGTCTTGGTCCATTATGCATCTCTTACGCACATAATCTTCTTTTTTTTTAAGTTAAAATTCTTATCCTATTTTTTGGGAAGGGAGAGATCAGAGCTACTATGATCACGTAACTCCTATGATAACGTAAGTGGTTAGCTTAGGAACGAGATATAAAAAGAAAAGATTGGTAGAAAAGAATAAGGGGACTAGGTAAAAAAAAACCTTAATCAACTACTGTAATAGAGGTTGATTGAGAAAAAAGAGAGGAGACCTAACATGATACTGTCATTTAAAAAAAACCCTTTTTTTAAAAAAGAAAAGGAATAAAGTATGATCTTTTAAAAGTCCAAAAATCAAGAAAGTGCACTGTCAATTTTCTCAAAACAATGAAATCTCATTCTAAGGTGCATTGAAATAGCATATGCATAACATTACCCATCTTCTACTCCTTTCTTTTTATTAGTTCTTTCTTTTATATCATTATTTTCTTTTTATTATTTTTTATTTTATTATTTCTGTGTTTTTTATTCAAGTTTTATTTTCATTATTTTATTTTCTTTATTCATTAATTCTAAGTTTATTTGATTTTTTATTTGTTTGTTTTGATTTTTTATCATTTTTGGGCTTATTTATTCTTTTTATGTGTTTGAAGCCCTAGACCCATATTAGACTCTAACCCATTTAAATAATTTTAGGTTTAAGTAGTTCTTTATTAGCCCATCTCATTTAATAGGTCTAGATTTTAATTGAAAATCATTTTTGGCCTATAATTAAATAGATTTAGGTTAGAGATTATTTAGGCTCATTTAGTAATTTAGACATAGGTCCATTTTAGGTTAATTACAATTAATTTAGACTTAGCCCATTAAATAAAAGCCTTTTCTATAACTTGTAGATTTAAGATCACCTTAGAATTAAAACATGTAGGATTAGGCCCTCTAATTTAAATACTTAATAATATGTAGATTTAGGCCCACTCTTAGAATTAAAATAAATAGACTTTAGGTTCACTTAATTAACATTAAATAAGAATTAGGTCCATTATTCTTTAGGCTCACTTATAAATAAAAACATGTAGATTTAGCTCATTTAATTAAAATCAATGTAGATTGGACTAACCTAGGGATTGTGATTTAAATGAATGCATTATTTACTTGTATATTTCATGACTAGTTTACCTGGAGTTGATTGTTTTAATAAGGGTTTATATGAAATTGTATGTAAATAGAGATTAAGATAGTAATTCATAAAGTAATTCTAAAAGAATGACACTAAAAGAAGTTAGTATTTCATACCCAGAAACTCCTAGTTTTATTGCTGGCTTTCTTTTAGGGAATCAAGTACACCATTTTTCAATTTGTCCCAATTATTACCATGGGTGGCAACTCCTCATCTTCACGCCATGTTTTTGTGACAGCAATTAGTGTGTTTTCTAGAGCCCTGAGCTTAAACGGTGTCATGGTTGCTAAAATCTTGGGCGCGCACTAAACTCTGTCATCTATAACTATCTGTCTAGCTTTATTGTAAGTGTTGATGGCTGATAGCTCTTGCTTTATTTTCTTTTTATGATTGTTTGTTTGTTACAATACCTTTCTTTTCAACCTTTATTGCTATTTTGATCCTGTTAAGTGATAAAGAGAGATGTGTTAGTATATAGTAGCTATGCAAATGTTTTGATAGCATACCTATTATTTACAACCCCTTAGGTATGTCACTGTGATGCCTAGTAGTTTCAACAGGGTTAGTATGTACTATCAGGGACTCCTAATGTGTATGAAGCAGATGGTTGCCAGGAAGGGCTTTAATGGGGTGATTGTTGCATTGTCTTATGACTTGTACGTGTCGAGTCAGATTACTATGTATGCATTAATATATAAGTGGATGGACATAATGCATACTTTCCATTTGCCCATCAAAGAGATGATTATTACCCTACTGGATTTTTTTGTTATCACGGGCTTGAGCGTTCCTGGAGAGTCCATTCCTTTTAATGATGAGGAGTGTTCCATTGCTATGGTGAAAAGGCATCTCATGAGGGATTTACTTGGGGTACTCACTCCTATGAACTCTGGTTGTCGAAATTTCAATCGATACATGGAGTTTATTTCTTCCTTATGGGCTTTGTATGATGATGGTCTTATTTCAACAGAGCAGCTAGCCCATTATTTTTTATTTTATTTACTGAGTGTTGTTATCTTCTTAAACCCTTTGGGTATGGGTGATTTATGATTACTACCTATCTTGAGAGACCTGGATGGCTTAATGAGGTATTATTGTGGCACTGCTACCTTCGCTTATATGTACTTGGGAGTTGACGTAGCATGCCAATGTGGCTCAAGGATCTAAGGATGCTTGTTCATGCTAGACATGTATAGGAGTTATGTTTTCTGTACTTTTATTTTTGGTTTGTTATTTCTGACCCTCTAATTTTGATATGTCTCAGAATATGAGTTTGGGATTCTCCCTCATCCATCCATCGAGCATTTCTAGGAGGATGGCTTCCCTCATTATTCTTGCTAGATCAGGAAGACTACTGATTTGATTAAGATTACATGGTAGCTCAGGACCATATGAGGAAGTTGTCCCCTTATCGGGTATGTCTGATTCCTATTATGTTGGTTATTCCTTTCTTAGGGGCCTTTTTTTCATTATTGCCCTTTGAGAAGATCTTTCTTCATAAATGGGTGGCAAGAACTCATTGGACGATAAAGATGGTGGTTGTTGGCAACTGATAGAGAGACAAGTGTTGCTCTCTCACCTCATCAGCAGGGTATGGTATTTAGGCCAGCAAGTCCATCGTTGGTGGGATGGCCCATACATGAGGAGAGTTCCTGTCCCTCCCCTTAGGGACATGTTCTAGGGTCATGAGCTCTACAGTGATGATCTTGTTGTTGTTGTTATGATGGAATTCTCCTCTGATAGCCTCTTAGAGAGTGAGGGTTTGCCTTATGCTAATGTATTAATCCCTCAGCTGATTGATGTTGCAGCTATTAAGACCTTTCCTTCACTTTCACCTTCTCAGGAAGATGCATCTACTCCCTCAGGTTTGAGGGTTAGGCCATCACACGGGTCATTGAGAGTCACTTCTTCTAATCCGGTAAGCTTTTATTCATATTTTGGTGCAAGCATGTAGCAAACTTTATTAGTAATAAACTATAATTGACATAAGTTATAAGAACTTATCTGCAGTGACGCCAAAGGAGATCTGAATCCCACTTTGAGGATGATGAGGGCACACTCCAAACTGAGGTAACCACCCATGCCAGTGGTGTGGCTTCTAGTTGTACTATTTTTGGGGACTTGACAATTCAGCCATCTTTATCTTTGATTAGGACATATATCTTTGGTAGGGCAGTTAGCTTTGATTTGCTTAGACCGAGCTTTCCTCAGTCAGGTGTTGCTCGTACTGATGCTACCCATGTTCGTGTTCTTCTCTTATTCTTGCTTGTGTTTCATTTATTTAGTAAGTGGTGGTTGACTTATTTGCTTGCTTTTGCATATTCCTATCTCCGCTAGCCAGTACTAGTATACTATTACAATGAGTGTGCAATAGTGCTTTTTGGAGTTTGCTACCACTCAAAGGGTATGCCATTTTTATTGTGCTTGTTTATTTTATGCACATGTTTTATGTATGAGTGTATGATATGTAATGTGTAATGTTGGTTGAGCACCATCTTACTAGTTGTGAATGGGAGTAGGAGCGTGCAACTTATCGTGACCGCATCAGTGAACTAGAGTCATGGCTATCATCCCTTACAATGAATGATGATGAGTCGGGATCAAACAAGGGGGATGCTTGAGCATGATCATTGCTTGCTTTTGATGGCATCCATGGCTAATTTAGTTATTTTGGTAGCTAGGTGTAGGACTTTTTAGTGTGTGGTTTGCTTTGTTATATCATTTTCCTGAGGTTATGGACTCTGGGTGTTGTATTTGGGCATTTGTCCTGCATGTTGTATGATGTTTGTATGATGATAACTGTATATGCTTCCTGTTGTGTATCATTAATGATGATGTTTTCCATTACTATCATCTGCCTTTTTTTCCCTTTTTTGCCTAAAGTGTCTCCTTTTGGAGCTTTTCGCACTTAGCTGGGTTTTCTTTTTCTTCCCTTTTTTGCCTAAGGTGTCTCCTTTTAGAGCTTTTCACACTTAGCTGGGCTTTTTTTTTGCTATATGATAGTTACTGATCTTAAGGAGTGAGCTTAGAGAGGATGGTAAGAACTATGAAGATGTAGAGCATGCTTGATGCAATTCATGATGACAAAATGTGTGGCACTTTTCAAAGACATTTTGCATAAATTGGCAATCATTCTAATTTCATTATAATCATTTAAGAAAAACAAAAGTGCATTTATACAAATTTTAAATTTGAGGTTATCCTTGTCCTTAACTAGCCTTCTAAGGTTTTTTAGTTAAATATTTTCTCTCTTTCCCTAATTTTGCTTGAGCTGCCATTTTTAGGTTTTCAACCTAGTGATAAGTCCTAAACTTTTGCCTGAGCTGCAATTTTTAGGTTTTCAACTCAGCGGGATGATTTTTTTTTCCTTAGACATAGTACTTCTTTAGGTGATCTATATTTACAAGTTCGGTGAATTCATTGCCTTTAAAATCCATAAGCTTGACTACTTCTTTTGATAGGACATGTTTAACTAGGTATGGGCCTTTCCAGTTTGGTTTGAATTTCCCTCTAGGGTTTGAAACATTCTATCTTATTTTCTTTGCACCCAGTCTCATGCTTTCACACTCTTGTGTTTTACTTTTCTGTTAAAGGTCTTAGCTAGTTGAGCTTGATACAACTATGTGTGGTATAAAGCCTTAAGCCTTTGGCCATCTAAGAGAGTAAGATTTTCATGCCTCTATTGAGCCCATTGTACTTCTGGTAATTCATATTCAATTTTTACTCGAAGAGACTTAATCTCTATTTCGATTGGAAGAACTACTTTTGATCCATACACTAATGAGAAAGGAGTTGCTCTTGTTAAAGTTCTGACTATTGTTCAGTACCCCCATAAGGCATGTGGCAATGTGTCTGCCCAGTCTCGGTAAGTTTGAGTCATCTCTGACAAGATCTTTTTAATGTTCTTATTTATAGCTTTGACGGCCCATTTGCTTATGGTCGGTAAGGAGAAGATTTATGATGTTCCACCTTATAACTCCTTAGTAGATCTCTAACTTCCCCTTAGAATTGAACACTGTTGTCAGAGATGATGTGATAGGGGATCCCATATCAACATAACAAGTTTCTTTTGATGAACTTAGCCACTTGCTTGGCTCCTATCCTTGCAAATGATTATGCTTTGACCCATTTTATAAAGTAGTCCACTGCCACTAAGATGAACTTGTGTCCATTTGAGGCTGTTGGGTGGATTTCCCCAATTATGTCTAGTCTTTATGATGAGAAGGGCCATGGAAAGGAGATGTAGTGTAGTTATATTAGGGGAAGATGATTGACATTCCCATGGATATAACACTTATGGCATTTCCTTACAAATTTGATGCAATCTTCCACCATCGTCATCTAGAAGAACCCTTGTCTGATTAGATTCTTAGGCAGGATTGCTCCATTCATGTGTGGACCACAAACACCCTCGTGTACTTCTTCTATTACTTTGCAACCTCAGTTTCATATAGAAATTAGAGTTATAAACCATCTGAGGTTCTCCTATACAATACACCCTGGTACAATATGAATTTTGATGCTAGTCATCGAATGACTACTTTTTCTCTTTCATCTGCTCCATCAGGATAAGCTCATTCCTTTAGATATCTCTAATTTTCATAGAACTAGGGCTTTTCAATTGCTTTTGCCTTTGCTATTCTATAGTTTTTATGACAAAGTTATCTCGATATAAGTAGAATTGAAGGCTTTATGGGCATTTTGGATGGTCCATCCCATACTGATGATAGGGAAGAAAGTGCATATGCCATTTGATTGTAATTCCTGGGGAGGTGAATGAATCTGAATTTTTGGAAGGACACGGTGAGTAGCTTCAAATGGTCCAGATAAGGCTTTAAGTGCTGCTCTTTCAATTCCTACTCTTTCATGGCATGATTGATTATTAGCATGGAATCTCTAAAGATTTTGACTTCTATGACATCCAGGGTTATTAGTGCGTCTATTCTGAGTATGTATGCCTCATATTCTGCTTTATTGTTTGTGACTCTAAACTTTAGCTTTTTAGTAATTATTACTACTTCACCTTCTGGAGATTGCAGTATTACACTGACTCCTATGCCAAACTAATTAACTACTACATCAAAGTACATATGCCATCCTTGGATTTAATGGTTGAGCTGAGGTCATATAGGAAGTCCAGTTGGATTTCTTTTGAGTTTAGAATGGGATTGAGAGCTAGAAATTTAGCCTCTGTTCTCCCTTTTATTACCTTCTTAATCAAATATTGCACATCAAATTATGTTAGAAGTACGTGCCACTTGGTAAGTTTCCCCACTAAAGAGGGAGCTTCATAGAGGTACTTTATTGGGTCTATTTTAGACACAGCCTGGATCTTGTAGGATTGAAAGTAGTGTCTAAGTTTCTTTATTGCCCATAGCACTGTTAGGCATATATGTTCGACTTGGCTCTAGTTCTCCTCATATGGCAGCATCTTCTTGCTTAAGTAGTAGACTGTGTGTTCTGCTTTCATTTCTCCCTCTTGGGCTAACATTGCACCAATTGCATTCCCTTTGATGGCCAGATACAGGGTTAGAGGTATCCCTAGTTTTGGTGATTTTAGGACTGGTAGGTTGGCTAGGTAGCTTCTAATCTTGTCAAATACTAGTTGATACTATTCATTCCATTCAATTGGCTGATTTTTTCTGAGTAGCTTGAAGATCGATTCATGCACTAATGTTAACTTAGCAATGAATATGCTCCTGAACTGTAGTTTCCCTAGAAACCCTCTAATTTATTTCTCTATTTTTGGCACTAGCATCTTTGTGATGGCTTTTGCTTTGTATAAATCCATTTCAATCCCGTTCTGATTGACAACATATCCCAACATCTTTCCTGAAGTAACCCTGAATATGCATTTCTTTGGATTTAGCCCAAGACTATACTTTTTGACCCTTTTGAGGAACTTTTCAAGATCAGGAGGGTGTTCTTCCCTAGTTCTTAATTTGACCATCATGTCATCAATGTATACCTCTACTTCTTTTTGCATCATGTCATGGAACATTACAGTTGCCATTCTCTAGTAGGTTGCCCCTACATTCTTTAGTCCAAAAGGCATTATTCTATAGCAGTAAGTACCCCACTCTATTATGAAAGTTATCTTTGCTTTGTCGATAATGGCCATTAGGATCTTATTATACCTAGAGAATCCATCTATGAAGGAGTACACATTGCACATATGGCGGCGCTGTCAACCAGTATGTCTATGTAAGGTAATGGGAAATCATCCTTTGGGCAGGCCTTGTTCAGATCTCTATATTCGACGCAGATTCTAACCCTTCCATCTTTCTTCAGTATTGGTACCACATTTACTAACCATTTTGGAAAGTCTACTACCTCTAGGAATTTTGCTTTGATATGTTTCTCAATGTCCTATTTCACTAGTTGGTCCCATTTTGGTATGAGTCTTCTCAGTTTCTGCTTTACAAGTTTGCACCCTTCTTTAGTAGGAATGAAAAGTTAAGCAATGTTTTTAAAAATGCCGGCATATCATCGTACATTTAAGGAATACTTTTGAATATTTTATTAATATTTTTTCAATTTCTCTCCTCTATTCAAGGGTAACATCTTTCAAAATATACAGAATGCATGGTTCAAATTTCATGCCAATGTTAAATGATTTAGTGCATATGGAATGAATGTCAAATATGCTAATGTTTTTATCAATGCAATGCACACTACCATTAAGAAAGACATCAAACAAGTAAGCAAAATCATATTTCATTGCATTAACTTTAGAATTCATTACATCATCATTTTCAAACAAAGAAAAAATACATAGATCATCATCAGCAGTGTCTTCAAACATGATGTCATCAATGCTTGATTCGAGGATGGCAACAGCTTGGGCATGATTGATAGCTTCACTTTCAGATTCTATCTCCATCAGCTTATAAATGTCAGTCTCGGTGATCATGTATAGTAAGTGCTTCTCCTTGAGGGTGTCATTCTCTTGCTTAAGAGGTTGATGTACCTACCCACTATGAGTTACATGACTGACTGGTAGTGAGGGCTTCTCAACTGCTTGCTTATCTACTTTTGTACTACTATTCTAGTCCTAGATAATGATTTTAGGATCATCAGAGTTGTACCATATGTCTATCCCCATGATCTATAGGTTCTGAAGCTAAATAGTACTGACCATCCCATCTTTATTATCAAATTCTCTCCCTATCTTGAGGGTACTATGTCTTCTAAGAGTGTGTGGGTAGCAGGAGGTGCTACATACTTGACTTTGTAATCAAAACTCTCAGATGGCTGGCCCAGTAAATCCCATACTTCATGGTTACTGCTAAAAATTTTGTCTATGTCTGCTTCTTGTGGGTAAGGTTAATTAATCACTTCACCATTCATGGGGAGAGTTGTATTCCTAGCTCTTTTTTGCATCATCAAGTGGGAAAGGAACTTTCGAGGCATTGGAATGTATTCAAAGGTAGAAGGGCAGTGCTCATCTTCACTAGAATTATGAGGCTCAAGAATGGGTTTTAAGGGTTTGTCTTCTAGGGGCTTATCTTGGGTTTCTTATATACCTTGGATTGATTTTTCAACAAGGTCTTTTGGTAGATTGGAGGAGATTATGCTGATAGTTGGTGGAGGCATGTTTTGATAGTTTAGGAGAGGATTGGTCTTGATACTGGGTCATTGATTTTTCCAGAGTTAATAATGACTTAGATTGCATTTTTTAGAGTTTTGCATGTATGAATGGTGTGGCTAGGCATCTGGTGAAAGTGGCATAACAAGTTTTGGTTAATTTAATATGGTAGTGGGTTTGGAAGAGGCCTAAGCTCTTGTGGTTATAGGAGGTTCTTTTGTTAAAGCCTTTAGAATACTTTGGATAGTGGGAGGTTAAAGTTTGAGAATTTGCTTAGCGGTCTGTTGGCATTAATAAATGGAGAGTTGTGGGTGTTGGGTTGGATCATGTTTATTTCTGCAGTTCGAGTAAAGGTGTTTTGGGTATTTGTTTGGGTATTGTGGCAAAAAGTATTTCTGGCTTGTTGAGGTTCCTCATCCTCAATTCTGATTCCAGCTTGATGAAGATCTCTAAAGTCAGGATAATGAGCAAAGATCATATGTTTTCTAAAGTGTGGTAGTGCCCCTTTGATTATTAGCTCTATTTTTTCATCCTTAGGAGGACGGTTTCTCATCTTAACTACCTTTCCCCACCATCGGGTAACATAATCAGAGAAAGCTTCACTGGGTTTCTGCTTCATGGTCTCAAGGACCCTTCGAGCAATGTCTAACTGAGTGTTGTATTCATACTGTTTGATAAACTTCTGAGTTAGCAGTAGCCAATCATTTTTTTTATTTCATCTTTAAGGTCAAAGAACCGTGCCCTCAGTCCTTCCTTTAGTGATGTTAAGAAGAATTGAACAATCTATGATTCTATAAGCTTTGTGGCAACCATGAAGGTAGCATATTTTCTTAAATAGACCCTTAGATCTCTTATTTCATCAAACTTAGCAAAGTTCGATAGTTTAAAATCATTTGGAAGCAGTTCATCTTTGAACAATGCTAGGTTGGTGAAGCTTTTGAGCCATGAGTTCCCTTATCTTTAAAGGCAAATTCCAACTTAGCCATCCTGTTGCCTAATAGTTTAACTTCCCTTGTCGATTTAGGCTTAGTCATGTCAATAATTTTTACAACTTTTGGTGCATCCCTAACATCTTCATTATAGTCATCATTAGCTTGAACTAAAGTGCAGGGAATTCCCTTTGCCTTATCTAACCTCGGGTGAACATATGCAAATGCTTCATTCAGTGGTGTTCTATTCCCATCTCGAGCACTTTTGGCTTTGATTTGGGCTTAGAGGATTTTAGCTATGGTGCCATCATCGAGCAACTTTTGGATCATCTTTTTTAGATAGTCTTCAAATTGCTGACGAGAGGTATCTTCTTGGTCACTCATGCTTGAATGTAGTATTGTTGTGCATTTATTAGGGTTAGCTAAATGAATGATGCATGACATGTTCTTGCAAAAGAAAAAGGTCAGCATGTATGCATGGAGTGGATGCAAAAAATCCTATAATGGAAAAATGATTATCCTTATAATAAATAATGGTTAGTATGTGCTATCTATATGTATGTGATGTATGCATTATTAAAGTTGGTTAGTTTTCCTGCATAGTGAACAAACCAATCACGAGCAAGTTCTCGCTTCCAACCTTATTTCTCTATGAGGTCACTCAATCTCTTTCCTATGTGGGTTTTGAACCTATAGTCATCAAGGGACTATGGTTTCACTCTCAGAACTAGGCGGTTTTGATTTATGTTGGTCAGAACTAAAGGGTAAACTAAGGAACGATACTCAAATGTGCTTGAGGTAATCACATGATGTCAATGTAAGGGTCAATTGTTAGGCTTCAAATGATGTCCAAAGCCCATATGCGCCTGTATGCATAGGACCAAAGTCAATCAAAGGGAGTCTAAGTTCTTGCCCCCACATCGATATTATATATGCTTAATGTGAGTCATGAAAGTATCATTTGATAGTTTATAGTTTGATTTTGTCGACATAAAGGTCCATAATCTTGTTGGGTTCCTAACCCATTCATTTGATCTAATAAGGATAAATGGACAACATCTCATAGGTTCCGTCATCGGGGGATGTCATTATTTATTAATTCATATAGACTATTCAAGCTGAGGTATATGATTCTTATCATTCCTCATGCTTCAGGCTCACATGAAGTAGATGAGAATCACGTGGTCCTGAGTGTAAATTTTCTATAAAAACTGATGTTACAACATCATTTGATGATGGACACTAGGAGGGTCATGTTATTATAAGTATCAGGTCAAACAGACAGTGTTAGGACAAGGATAGCATGCATAGCTTGGTGGAATCCTAGTGGATGTTGCTACTAGTTTATCTATATGAGCTGAGTTAGAGTGAAAGGCTAAGGGTTCCTTTAGTGAGAATGCCCCCCTATGACTAGGGTTACGGACTCCGGTCAATGAGTATAGCATTCTTTTGATAACTCGGTTGCCCCCTTTAAGGACTTAGGTTACAGACTCTAGTCAAATGAGTCTAGCGAATGCACGAGTAAAGACTAAAGGTGATAATATCGTATCTTCGTCACACCGTGACTTGAATGGAATCATGGCAGCGATGTCATTTAGTAGTATCAAGGCTTTTAGGGACAAGTGGTGCATGTGTGTTGTATAGTGCAAATGTAGTGATGAGGGGCTCTATACGATTGAGTATTACATAATGAGAAATAGTCATTTTTTAGTTGATCCCTCTTACTTAGAAGTCCCTAATGGAGTCGCCATTGTGAGCGACCTTTTTTTAATAAGGAAAATTTTTATGTTGTTGTGGTTTTTATTAATTTGTTGGATAGTATAACGGGCCTTTCCATTTCCGAGAGACATATTAACTTTACAAAATAGTGAAAAGTGATTGGTCTCAGGGTGATGAGACGCTTTTGATTTTATGGAATCACCACCCAATTTTTAGAAAATTGAGAAAAGAAAGGAACAACTTCAGGTCACTCAGTGAGTATTGTCCCCAACAGAGATTTCTGGGTTCGGGGGATCGCATCTACTTTTTAACTTTTCTCATTATACGATATTTGATGTATAGCTACTGCAACACCCTAGTTTTGGTAATGACAATTTATATAGCATTCACATAGTAGATCAGATGATGTAGGATAATAAAGCTGAAAATTTTATTTCATTGCTTTCCTGATAAAATACATATGAAAAGGAAAAGATTGCGAAAAAATAAATCTATTATGGTTAATTTACAAGGATAACATGATCATTTACATAGCTTATTCGATGAATGATAGGATGATCATACTTGCAGTGATTATTTATACTATGATGATGAATGATGATAATATAAAGGATGCATGAGGTCATCACTAGATCGAGAGCATGATGACTCTATTTCAAGACATGAAATTTTTCACATTAATGATATTTATAATGTGATTTCATGATTCCGTAAATAGAGGATGCAGAATGATGATGTAAAATAAGCATAATAAAGCATAGGTTATTCATGCATGCAAGATTGCCAGTCTCATCACACATGCATAACAGTATTCCTAAATGCTGGCAATAGTAAAATAAAATGCAATACAGTAAAATAAACATGCTAAAATAATTGTGTGGTCCTCAGACTTGACTAAGCTTGTGTGAGCTTTAAAGCTTTAGTTTTGAGAAATTATTAAGCTTTCCTCATCGAGAGATTCAAAATGACAATAGAATGATGCTAGCTTGTATGCCTTTAAAGCGTGCTTTGACAAAGATGATTCTAGGTTTGGTGGAAAAGGGATATAACAACCTAAGGGAAAGGATATAGGAGAGTAAAAACTATATGGAGAGGGATTTCTCGCACCTTCAATTGGATTGACTTTTGAGTGAGTGTGTGTCTTCACTTGCTCCCCCCTCTAAAATGGGGTGTATAGGGGTCTATTTATAGGGAAAATGTGTAGAATGAGGTGGTGTAGGTGTGGTCACGCACGTATAAGGGGATTTTTGTATGTGGCTGCACCAAGTCCATGTGCCCACATATAGTGTGCACATGGCCATGCATAATGTGCACGTGGTCATGCATTTGGCATGTGGCCACGCGTGCAGGTACACGTTTTCATGCACACTTTAACACTCTATGCGCTATTCATGGGTTCTATGTGTGTTGTTTTGGGGTTGGTTTGTAAGGTTTTTTAGCCTTCCAGATGTGTTTTCGGAGTTCGTATTGCCAAATTCAGCCTTGATTTTAGCACATGACACCTAAGGGTGTATATGCGCACTTCTAAGCAATATGCATTGATACTCGAGTTGTGTTAGACTATTCTGGGACCACTTCCGGAGGTTTTAGGGCCTTCCGGACATGTTTCTGAAGTCTTTTTTATGAAAATTGATTTCCATTTTTTCATAAAGTCGAGTCCCAATCTAACAAAATGCGCACCAACCCAACGAGCTGAGCATTTCGAGAGGAGTTTTCTTGAAATAAAACCTCTCGTTGTTTCGATAATTCATATTTCACAATGTTAGAGCACAACTTAAAGGTTCGGTGATCGAGTTTGCACACTGGTAGGGTTGGTTAGGTGTTTTAAGGTTGCACACTTCAGAGGTATTACGAATGAGCAGACTCTAGTCATCTCGGGGATTCATTTCATCATTGGACCTTTATGGAGATAGTCAAATTTGAGTTATGACAGATACTTGAATTATATTCTAAATTGTCCCTATTCAATTATTATTTTAGAAACAACAACGAATAAAGGCTAGTGTGAGGTTGACTGATAATTATGTTTTATTGATCATGTATATGAGCTATTGAGTCAAACTTATAGATATATATTTAGAGAAATAATGTACTGGATCGACCAACTATGATAATACTACATGAATAATTGTCATAAGTCACTATAAGAAAAATCCTATTTTGTAATAACTAAATCCGTTACAAATCCGTTTGTAACATATTTGTAATGAATTTGTAAGGGAAATTTTTTGTTAAAATTTTGATGGTTACAAATATTTTATAACAGAAAAAAAAAATCCATTATAAATTTCTAACCAATTTATAATAAAAAAATTCACTTAAAATTAGTAACAAATTACTAATCTGTCACAACTTGATAACTATCTATCAAAGGGCAAATGGATTATAATTGGTTTGCAACAGATATGGTTGCTACAAAATTAGTAAGAGAATATGTCCATTACAAATTTTCCGTTATAATACGGAATATGTTACAAAAGCACATTTACAAATTATTATTATTATTATTATTGGATTCAGTATAGCAAATAGTGAAAAATCACATAACTTTAAAATTAAAAAATATATAAATCATTACAATAGTATTTTAGAATTTGTAATTGTATAATATACTTATATTTTAATTATATACAATACATTTTAATTGAAAGACCATATTTAGCCAAGATCTCAATAACCGTCTAAATATCATCAGCCACGACAATGCATGTGCACTTTTTATGGAAGGCATACCTGCACAAAAATAGAAACATAAATGAATTAAAATCCAAACAATTGAATATTGCTCTTCAGACCACAAATGCTATGCAACTTAGATGATAAATTCATGCAACATGCAAATTCTCTAAAGGAAAAAAGTGGAGTATTAAAACAAAAAAATACAGAAGAACATAAAATTATATTATCTTGATACAATCGTTGCATGCATCTCATCTTACCTAATTTTTTTGATGTTATGTTTACATGGACTATATTATATTTAATTATTAAATATATAATAATATATTTAATTGTTAAATAAATATCTTTTATTTTAATATTTTATATTTAATTATTTTAAAGATAATAAATATTTTTGATGTTATAATTATAATTATTTATATAGATATCATATATTTAATATTTGAGTGTAATTTTTTAAAATAAAAAAATTATATGTATAGACAAAAAAGTCAACAAAGCTTTCGTGGATTTTATTTATTAGTGAGAAAACAAGTGTCAATGCAGCCCTTTCTCACCAACTCCAAATACACAAAAGCAAAAGCTTTACATGGTATTTTCTTCTCAAATCAGTTTGCATTGGCCCCTCCTCCCTCTAAATTTGAACAAATCCAAATATGGATACACGACAATACCACCAACCCATTTGCGCCCCATATATATATATGTAACACAGCCAAACCCATCCACACACATTTCCCCATTATTGGAAACCAAACTATTTTGTGGTGTTCCAAAGATCAAGAAACCAAACCAAACCTAATGAATTCTTCCAAAGAAAATCCTACCCTTTTTTACCTCACCTTTCCTCTAGAGAAAATTTAATGGTTGTATAAAGAACATATTATCTAAAGGCTATCATCCAGTCATAATTTATGTTGAAGAAAAAACTAGAAAGAAAAAAAAAACTACAGATGCATAGAAAGGTGTCAGACACTGAAAAAAAAAAAAAAGGTTCAATAACAACCAATTGTCAAATTTACAATAACAATTGTTACTACAGCTCTGCTACTCCCTTATCTGCCTTGGTTAACTCAACAAATTTCTTATAACACCCTACGTTTTATTTAAATAAAGACAATTATTTAGTTTGCATTATTAGTAAATAATTCTAAATTATATTAAATAGTTATTTTATGTATGTTGCTAGTACCTATGTATATATATATATTTAAGGTTCATAATAAATATAAGTTATTATAATAATATATGTTTATTCATGTTTATTATAATAGTATGAGTATATATATATGCACATATATATATATATACATATACATGGGTATACATGTGTGTATAATATAAAGTACATACTATTAGAGTAGTATATGTGTACATACACCTATATTTACATACACACACACACACACACACACACACACACACACACACACATATATATATATATATATATATATATATATATATATATATATAATCAAAGAACAAAAGAACAAAAACAAAACAAAGAAAGAAAGAAAGAAGAACTCACCCTCCCGAAAACGACCCGACCATCTGCAACTCCTCAACTCCACCTGTCACTGTCTCTTTCTTCCTTCTCACTGCGCCATTTCCTTCTCCACCACCGAAACTCCATCGCCGCCACAAGTTTGGAGCTTCCAGGTGGTGGTGCTGCTGCTGCTTCTCTTCTTCACCTTCGGTCACCTTCGATCTGAGCTGATCCAGCGCCACCAAAGCTTCCCCAGCTTCCCTCATCCTCTCAGGCATTAGTCCAAGCCGGAACCCACCGCTGCAACTCACCTATGGCGTCGGAATTGGAGGTTGAAGGTGAGTTGTTTTGGGTTGTTCTTAGGTTGTTCTTAGGTCGTTTTCTGGTTGTTGAATGGAATTGGGTGTTGATCTTAAGTTGTTCTTAGCTAAATGTTGAGTTATACCGTTTGGTTGTTCAAATTTGAATTTTTAAGCATTTTTCTGAATTTTTCTTGATTTACAGAATTTTTGTATAATTTTATTTAATTTTTATTTGAATTTATTGGATTTTTCTTTGGTTTAATTAGTGATATTAGAGTAATTAAGATTATATATTTGTAATGTTTGGGTTGTTTTTAAGGTTTTAGGAATTTTGGTGATTAATTAGAAGTTTTTATAAATTTTGGGTATTTAATTAATATTTATGTTAATTTCGAAAATATTGTTAAAAAATTATGAAATTTTGATAATTGAGGTTATTATTAAATGTTATTAATTTTAGAACTCAAATTATAATTTTTGTGATTTTTATACTATTTTTATAAATATTTTTGAGTGTATGTCAAATGTGATTATTAGGTCAAATTATATATTTTTTTAGAAGAAATTATTAGTTGATTTTATGTTTTAATTATATTAAGAAGTTTAATTTTGAGGAAAAAATTTTAGATGATTAAATAATTTTAAGGAATTTTTTTAGTACTAATAATACATTATGTAATTTATGTATTTAGGGGTAAAAATGTAATTTTACGCTAATTATAGTTAAACATATATTTTAGTTAGTTTTATTATTATTTAAGAGGTTTAGACAATTTTTATAAATTAATTGATATTTTTAATTAAGTAGTGTTAATTTTGAATATTAATTCCAAATATTATATATATTTATAATACATTATTTTGGTAATAAAAGTTGAATATAAGGTTACATTTAGCATGTTTGGGTATAATGGTTTTAATTTAGGTTATAATTATATTTTGATAATGAAATGCAAATTGAGTTGTTTAATTTTTGAATAATTGAGATCTTTTTATTTTTAGTATATATGTATGTGTAATATGTATTTTGGGAAATAAATGATAACATTTCTTGATGTTATATTAAGTTGTGATCTCGGTCGGGGCTAAGTGTAGTTTTGGGAGCCCGACTCGAGTGTGTATGTCTGTGGTTATTAGAAGTGTGTTTTCTATGCAAGTTTGGCTCTACCTTTGGTAGAGAGATATCCGTTTTACAGAGGAGACTCTGCCGAAATTTCGGTAGATTTTCTCTTAAAGCGTGATATTCATTATGAATTTCTACCGTTAATTAGGCTTTTCCTATCTATCGTGTCTTGTCCAGTCTTCCTCGAGTCAGCCTATCATTTTACCATTTTGTTGATTTATGATTTCAATTCCATAGTCATGTTTTAAAAATCGATTTATTATTTATTTATAGAGCATATCGGAGCAGAAGCCGTGAGACCGAGGCAGACGCGTGGTCATCAGCCTTCGCATTCATCTTGTAAGTCAATAGAACGATCTGTGTGTTTGTTTACTTAAAGAATGCATGCGCTCATATTTTTTTATATTTATTATATGATTTATTTAATTTAATGCTACTATTTAAGGTTTAAAACACATTTTATTTATTTAAAAGTCGATTTGAGAAATTTTTGTAGAACGGGCTACATGGTGGGCTTCACCAGGACTATGTGCACATGGTAGAGATTGAGAGATGGATCCAAAATATATATGACTGGTGAATGTTAAACTGGGATGGGTGCCTCGGTGGAAGCCTATGCTCTCGGGGACCGCCAGTGATTATAAGGTTAAAAATGGACTAGGATGGGTGCCTCAGTTGATGCCTTAGCTCTCGAGGACTGCCAGTGCCATATATTTAGATTAAGTGGATGGCTACGACTTGGTGCCTCGGTTGATGCCTTTGCTCTCGGGGACCGGTAGTCTAGTTGGAATAAGTGGGCCCAATTGGCCATTTAGATTTTTGGGTTTAGGGTTCTACCGAGATTTTTCAAAAGCTATACCTATACATTATAAATTATTTTCACTATAAATATATAGTTTTCAAAAAGGTTTTCAAATGGTACAGCTCTTTTTATTGACTTACTCAGTGAGGTTTGATTCCCCTCAATTTATTTTTTTCAGGAGCTTGGGAGTTCGACCTCAGACTACCTCCATGCCATGTTTCTTCATCACCAGCTATTTTATGTAGGTCATTGTAAGTTGTACTGTTGTATTATTCTAGGATGTTGTAGTAGTATATGTACTAAGAATTGTATGGTTTAAGTATATTTGTATATTTATTTATATGAACCACGCTTATGTATAAAGATTTAAGTTTGATTTATAATATGTAACGCTGAAGCATATTTTTATTAAACACTTGAATTTGTTTTATTTATAAGAAAAATCAGTTTAATAATATGTTCTGTTATAAATTAAAGTTTAAAAATGGAAGGTTTTATTTTTCTTTTCTTTTAGGCTTACTACTGGTTTCGGGGGCCTTATGCCTACTCATTCCCTAGTGCCGGTCATGTGTCCTCGGGTTCGGGTCATGACATTTCTTTGCTATGGAATCTAGGCACCTCAACCTTCCACTTTTGGTTTCCACATTCCACAGTAAACTTTCATATTCAAAGTTTTGTTGCACCTGTTTTAGGGACAAGGAAGACACGAATGAAAAGTTAAAAATGCAAGTGTGAGAATCAAGTGGACATTAAACTAATTCAGAAAAGTTAATTTGAATTCACTACAAGTTGGAGGAATAAAACATTTCATCAAGACTTGTCCTCTAAGAGCAATTCCCATTCCATTTTATGTCAAGTGTTTCCTGTAAAACTGTTCATTATAGTATAAGAGATTAAGAAGGTGAAAAACATAATCAAAGGATACATGTGGGGGAGTTTATTATTTGTGAGGCATAATGAGTGGGCGATTGAACACACAAATGAAAAACACCAATTCTTTTTATCTTTTTCCCCTCTTCTCTATTCCAAGACTAAAATTCTTTTTTTTTAACAATAATAAAAATAAGCAATGATGCACAAGCACAAATCATCATTAGTCATATACATAATTCCACTACAATATGTTCATTAATTACCTTAACCTTTACCTCCTTTCATGATGACATAGCGTAATTTTTCTAATACTGCTAACATAAAAAAAATGATAATCTTTGTAATGGACATATCCCTCAAAGGACTAGTCATCTTGTTTTCTTTGTATTTCTTAATCTCATCAGGTGTCTACAAATAGCATTCAATACCTTAAATCAAGACTTCTAACTTCTATGTTAGTAAATGCAAAATAAAATGCAGCAAAAGCATAATTTAAAATGGACATGAAGATTCAAAATTTGGGACAGTAGCAGGGGGATCTACTACACCTAAAAATTGTTCATAATCCAGGAATCCTAGTAATAATACCCATAAAAGAACAAAAAATAAAAAAGATTTTAAATTGATAGTAAAATCATTAATTAGTCAAATAAACATTAATTAACCAAAAAAAAACAACCAAGCTGATAGTGAAATCATAAATTGTTCAAATTATAAAGAATCAGTGTGATATCGGGGCACACAAGCTAATGATAACCATTTACTAGATGTTATTGATCGTGGAAGGGTCTACCTAAATAGATTTTGTAGATTGGAGTCGCCACCCAATTTTATTCAGGAGAAAGTAAATCAAAAACCCACTTTACTAACTAGAGATTTTAGGTTCAGAGTTAGGAGTTACTTATCTTATTTCTTACTACACATTTCTTAATCACCCATTACTTCACCTTAATTATAGTTTCATGATGCAAATTGACTTGAATTACATATTGAAATGCAGGATAATTGTAGTTGGTGTGCATACATCACAAGACAAATAAACATTCACCAATCACATCAATTAAACAAGTAATAATGCAAATAAGTAGACAAGTAACACATAGCACACAAGCATGCAAGAAAAAAATAAAAAAAATAGACATATATATAAACAAAATAAAAAAAATAAAAAGAAATCGGGGGAAAGAAATTAAGGATTACAACCCTTGAAAATGCCAAATTTAACATGAGAGACATAAAATCATCAAAAACAAGAAAAAAATGCAATAAAAATAATAAAAATATAGAAAATGCAATAAAAAAACAAAATAATATAATAAAAATGTCATTTCTACCATAAAAACATTAACTTTATGATAATAATGTCAAATTTATCAATAAAAGGCAATAAAATAGCACAAATGGTAGAAATGCAGTAAATATAATAAAAATGACGAAAATATTATTTTCACCATAAAAATGTGGATGTTATGATAAAAATAATAAATTTATCAAGAAAAAAAATAAAGAGAATGAAAAAATTAATAAAAATGCAAAAATAAAAATAAAAATGTTAACTTTACACCAAAATACCCATGTTCTATATATAAAGAAAAATGATACAAAAAAGATTGAAAATGCAAACAGTCCCTGATTCACCCGAACTACCCACTCCGTCTACATATCTTGTTCTCAAACTTCAAATCACCACAAAAATTAGAACTTCATCATAAGATAATAAATAATAAAAAAATGCAAGAAATGAGTAGAAGAAGAAGAAAATTATATGATAAGCTAATTTTTTTACTAAAAATAATTAGGAGATCCTTAGAGGGACCGGGTGATTAACCTTGAAGCTTGCTTTGACTTATAAGAAGTTTGGTTTGGATTTTGGATCTGGATCCTAAGAAAAATGTACTAGGTGAGCTAAAAGTGTATAGAATAGGAGTCATGAGTCTTTAATTTAGCAAAGTTTTGATATATTTTTCATCCTCTACCACAGCACGCTTAGGAAAATTTCTAAAGAAAATTTTCCCCTGTCTAGTTAACAAGAAACCTTCATTATTGGATATTTAGGGAAATCATCGAAATTTGGGTATCAATAGTTGCCCCCTGCTTCACGTGCATTAATCAAGTTGATGCTTATCAATGCACTAAAAGTACATTTAAAAAACATATGAGATGTAAAACTTTCATGAGGGTGTTATGTAACCTTTATCAAGCTACACATTTTCCAAGCCACAAGCAAGGGTGTCGTGACCTTTTCCAAGCCACAAGCTAGGGTGCACTATATAGCCCTAATAGGCCTCAAGTGCCAGGTTTTAAAGAAACTAAAGTACATAAAAAAAAATTTTTTGGGTGCTATATAACCTTTACCAAGCTATAAAGTGGGGATGTCATGACCTTTTCCAAGCCATAAGTAGGGGTTGCACTGTATAGCCCTAAAAGGCCTCAAATGCCAGGTTTTAAAGTAACCAAAGTACATAGAAATTTTTTTAAGTTGCTATATAGCTTTTACTGAGCTACAAAGCTGGGGTGTCATGACCTTTTCCAAGTCATAAATCGAGGTGCACTGTATAGCCCTAACAGGCCTCAAGTGGCAAGTTTCAAAGAAACCAAAATACATAAAAAAAACTTTTTGTATGTGCTATGTAACCTTAACCATGCTAAAAAGCAGGGGTGTTATTACCTTTTCCAAGCCACAAGTGGGGGTGTCATGTAACCTTTACCAAGCTACAAGCAAGGGAAGCTAAGTAACCTTTACCAAACTATAAGCAAGGGGTGTTGTGTGTGATTTTTCAAAGTCTTGATGCATGTAAAACCAAAATTCTATGTTGAAATTTTGATTTTAAAACTATAATGCATGAAAGTTTGTTCATGATTTAGAGATTTTACTCGTATCGAGGAGAGGTACATGTCAAGGATCATGGATGACTTTGGCTGTGGTTGTCTTATCTTCCTATAGCTTTTATAATTTCTTCAAGATTGGATTGGTAATTCTTCACCAGGAAAGTTGTTACTAAATGGAAAGCAAGCGTCCTAAATGACTTAAAGAGGATTTCTTAAAAGGAGAACACCAGGAATTATGATAAACAAGACAACTCTTATTACCAAAACATTCCTCTATTAGGCATGAATGCTCCATCATATACTTACTTTTTTTGTAGTGCTTTTTCTCTTTTCAAGCATCCGTCACCTTTCCAATACTATTTAGCATGAATGTCGTCAAAGAGACTTTAAGGTACTCTTACTCTTTTTAGGAGCATTGAAGTATATGCCTTTCTACATTAGTTTCCCTTTTTAAGTATTCCCTACCTTTCTCAGAATATTTAGCATGAATTCCACCAATGGATCCTTTGGATACTTTTACTTATTTGAGCATTAGAGTATAATGAGTATGATCTTGCATTTGTGTTAGTTTTAGGGGTTTACTACAATAATCATAAACTGTTTAATCAATACAACTTCTTATTATTCCTTTTCTATGAACTCTCTTCCCTTCATAAGGTCATTAAGCACTAGGTTGGTTAAAGTTTGAAAATCCTGGCTCAAAGTTACTAATCAAAGTTGAGAAATTTCAAAAGCGTCATTAAGATAAGGTGACAACTACTAATGTTGACTAGTTAGTCTTTGCTACATACCCCTCAATGCATACTCACTTTTAAGAGCACAAAAGAAAATTTTGGAATGAAAAGCAGTGCATGGATGCATGAATGCACATATAGGTTTTCTTTAAAATAAGGTGACATAAAGTACCTCCCTAGGGATATGATGTGTTTCCTTGGACATGTTCTGTTGTCTATTTTTACTATTGGAGCTTTGTCAATGTCTCTTTCTTTTTATTTATTTAGTGTTTGGCACCTGTACGATCTAGGAGTTTCCTTTTATTATTGTTTACTTTGATGTTTCTTTATCATCCTTTATGATCACATTCTCCTATAAAACAACCAACAAAATCATTTTAGGCAACATCGATCTCACCCACAATCCTCAATTAAATTACATTCTAACTTCCTTTTTTAATATGGTGGACCATGCTTTGCACTTTTGATAGGCTTGCTAGTGTGGTTCTTATTGTGATTGTAACTCTATCATTGAGGCTATTGTTATCATTTATAGTTATTGCTACAATGATTGTGTAGATGATGGGGTTTAACGCGTGTCCAAGATTTTAGCAACCACGACACTGTTTAGGCTCAAGGCCTTAAAGAACACACTAACCATTGTCACAAAGACATGGCGTGGAGATGAGGAGTCACCACCTAGGGTAATAACTAGGACAAATCGAAAAGGTGGTACTCGATTCTCTAAAAGAAAGCTAGTACCACAACCAAGAGATTCTGGATACAGAATACTAACTTCTCTTAGTCTTGTGTTCATTTAGAATAATTTTATAACTGATTATTTCATCCTCTAATTACATGCAATTTTATAAAACCCTAATTAACATCCATCTAACCCAAAAGGCAACAAATCTATAAAATTACAAGTAAAAATGCATAAAAAAGGCAATGTCCCTATGTCTAAACTATGTTAATTTTATTTTATAAGTTAGCTAAATCTACATATTATTTACAAGTGAGAAATGGACTATAGGTGGGCCTACATTTTTATTAGTTAGTGAGCTTAGATCTGTTTATTTTAATTTTTCTAAGGAATGGGCTTAAGTTTATTCAATTTTAAATTAATGAGCCTAAGTCTAACTTAGTCTTATTTTAAGTCAAATGCGGGCCTAGGTTTATTTATTTTAAAAGAAATGAAATTAAATGGGCTGAGCTAAGTCTAGACAAGTTTTAATTAACTATCTGGGCCTAAAATTTACTTAACCTAATGGGCCTAAATTGATTTTAATTATTTAAAGTCTTAAACCATTTTTAAGCCTATTTATTTAAATGGGTTATACCTAAACGTGGGCTTGGGGCCCAAAAATATAAAAAAAAAGGCCCAAAAAACATCACAAAATTTTTAAAAAAATCACAAAATCAAATCAAAATACATACACATATGATTTTTAAAAAAAACCTAAATTAATTACATACAAACTACAGCCACCATTAATTTTTAATTAAATTTTACCCGACTGAACCTAATTACTAATTAATTTTAAAGTGTAGAAATTTAAATCTTTCACTATTCCCACTACTAGGGCTATTACAAACTACGTACAAAATTAAAATTAAATAATTATACACCCATGAATTAAAAATAGACTACACAAGATACCAAAATGCAAAATAAAAATTAAAATCCTAAGAACTATTGAAAAAATAGTACTGGTTCATCCATGGCATTCCATGGATCTTCTGTTCAATTCTTGGATATTAGACCGTTTCCTCCTCAATCCACAATTGAGCATCAAATAAAAACACACAAAAAATTAGATTAGTACTGAAATAAGAAAACAATAACGAAAATAAAAAAATAAAAAATTACAAGAAGAGAAGAGAAGAAAGAAAAAAGAATGTTATGCATATGCTTTGAGATGGCTCCTCAGACTAGGATTTTCACCGTTGAAATTGAATTGTTGCTAATTCTAGATTGGAAAGGGCATTCTCAATAGCATCTAGATTTTTAGGGTTTTTTGCGCAGTCAATTTTTAGTGTGTGTCTGTCTCTCTCAGTCTCTCTGTGTGTTAAAAAGAAAAAAAATTCCCCCTTCACGCATGTAGACTCTTTTCTTTTTAAAGCAGAGTCTGCACGTACTGACTTTCCTAGTTTACAAGAACGCTCATCTCTTCAAAAACAACCTGGTAAAAATTTTAATTTTTGAAAACTATTTACATGGTCAAAATGCATTGAAATTTTCATCAAATAATAATAAAGATACAATTGAATTTTCAACCAATCAAAATGCTGAAAAAATGATAAAAAATACGCAAAAAATTAAAAAAAAAAAAGAGATTTTACGAGTCAAAATTTTAGCTAATCCTAATTTTTTTAATTACTGAAAGACCCCTGAAAATTTAACTTATTTGCAATTAAATCCTAAAAAAATATTGCAATTTAGTCCCTAAAGTCCAGAAAATTGATAACCAAGTTTAATTTTTGAATAAATTTCATCATAGGGGCTTACATTGTAATTGTGCACAATTGCATCCCAAAATTGGGTGCTTATAGTTGCCCCCCTTTGTCGTTGTTTTCTTTACAAATTACGGCAAAGCAACAGAAGCACACAATTTCGAAAAAAAGAAATTAGGATACTTGATTGTATCCTAAGTGATAGATTGATGCTCAAATTGCTAAGCAAAGTATGATGTTTGGCAAGTCTCACTATATTTCCTACTGAATGTTTAGTGGACTTTGTGCAAATGAGTGTTCACTATATTCCCTATGGGACGTTTAGCGATGATAAATTGAAAATTTGCTATAGTTCTTGTGGAACGTCTAACAATGATGGATTTCGTTATATTCCCTATGGGACATCTAACAATGTACACTATATTCCCTATGGGACGTCTAGTGTAGTTAAATTGAATTTTGTTATATTCCCTGTGGGATGTCTAACGATGCATAATATATTCCCTGTGGGATGTCTAGTGTAGTTGAATTGAATTTCGTTATATTCCTTGTGGGACGTCTAATGATGCACACTATATTCCTTGTGGGACATTTAGTGTAGTTGAATTGAATTTCGTTATATTCCCTGTGGGATGTCTAATGATGCACACTATATTCCCTATGGGACATCTAGTGTCATCAAATTGAATTTTATTATATTCCCTGTGGGACATCTAATGATGCACACTATATTCCCTGTGGGACGTCTAGTGATGATAAGTTGAAAATTTGCTATAGTTCCTATGGAACGTCTAGCAATGATGAATTTGAAAGTTTATGTCATAACTACTATACAATACATAACATAATGAAGGTTATGACTATTGTACAACACATAACATAATAATTTGAAATTCATATTATAGCTATTATGTAGCATATGAAACCTTTGATTGAAATCATGCATGTAAAATGCAAAAATGAGTTATGTAATCTTATTATGTATTCTGTACTTGACAAAAAATTTAGAATCACAGATTGATTATACAGTTTTAATAATTCAATGAATTATTAATTTGATGAATGTCATGATTTAATTAGGAACATGTTCCTAATCCAAATGCAATTATGGACCAAAATGCAAGAAATAAAATATGAATAAAATGAATATAAATTAGAGGGATTAAAATGGATATTTTCCATTTTATATACCCTTCCCATGTCAATCACTTCCCTTCTCTTCCTATTCTTTTCCCTTTTTTTTTCTTTTCTTTCCAATTGATTCACATTTTTCTTTTCTTGATTTCTTGATCATTTATGGTCCGATTTTCAATTTGTTTGATTCGATGGCCCACCCGCAACATAAGCCACGTGGGAGAGTAGAGATGCATGCTGATCCAATTATTTTGAGTCCACATTTTCCACAGAATAAACTTGGACTACAAGAAGGTAATATCATCCTTCCTTTGACCCATTTGCATCTTCATAGGTCCTCACAAACTGGCAATGAGGTATTTTCTATCCCTTCTACTTTATTCTATAAGATTAATATAAATAATTAGCTATAATGATTAATTTTTACAATGTAAAAATTTACATGCATGCTAACTAAATTAAATTTAAAAATTAATTGGGATATATATGAAAAAATTCAAATTAAATGTTGAAAATAGTTGGGAGTCCTTGGAATTGCATGCATGACCGATCGATTTTCTAGATTGCCAACAAAAAAATTGGATTTTTTATCAGAAAATCTACATTTCTGATAAAAAATCTAGATTTCTGATAGGAATTATGGATTTCTGATCGAAAATCCATAATTCCGATCGGCATTATGGATTTTCAATTTCTAAATTTTTTTTAACTTTTCTTTCTGAATTTTATTCAGAAACCAATGAAATTCATAGGATGCTTCCATTTGGCATGAGAATTGTTCCATGGTTTGCTAGAGAATGTGACATAGATCATCTGGGCCTCGGGCTTCAAATATTTTGTTGCTGCTCTTTCGACTACTCTGGGTAAATCAGATCATTATTCCTTGTTTACACTGATTGAGAGGTGGATGGACACCACTCACACCTTCCATACACCTATAGGTGAGTTGACAATAACACCTATGAGTTTCTCTACTATTACGAGTATCACATTTGGAAGGACTCCTATACCCTTTAACATCAGCTACTACAGTCTTCCGAAGCATAGACAGAGTCAGTACATACGAGATTTGATTGGGTTTGCTCCAGCATGGAAGAACCATAAGAACATAGTTCTTTCCTCTTTGGTTGAGGGCTTCAGACATCTAACCACTACTACTCCTCGCCAGATTGCTCAGAAGGTGAGATATTTCCTCCTCATCTTGCTAGGCACTGCTCTTTTTTGTGAGACTGGTCATGAGGTGAGCATTGCTCTTTTAGGCCCCCTGCGTGACTTATACAAGCTCATTACTCTTGATTGGGGATCTACAGTACTTGCTTATCTCTACTACAAACTCGACACTATTTGTAAAGGTACAGTGACCATGTGCGGCTTTGGGTATGCATTACATATATATTCTTATTTGCCTTTAATTTTTGCATACTTCCTAATCCCTCTTCTGATTTTACTAACTCCTTTTCTTTCTCAAATCTAGAGTATTGAGCTTGGGCTGGTTCAAGGTTTTGGTGTTGTTAGCCTCGACAGGAACCTACCTTTAATGTAGAGATGGTGTTCATCTCGCCTTGCTAGTACTAAGAACACACTTTAAACATACTGTGACCATCTGAACGCTCTAGAATAGAACTTGGTAAAAATAATAAAATCATTAGTATTAGCTAGTGAAACTTAATTTAGCTAATGAAAATGAAAATCTGTAGGTTGATCCTAATTAGTTGGAAGGTGCCGATGATTTCTAGTGATACGACTTCATGGCTGGTACAACAAGGCTAAAGACACTAAGGATTCTACTTCCTGGATATAGTTGCAAGATGTGGTATCTTGGTGAGCGAGTATATCGCTGGTTTGTAGGACCTACTAGGCAACGTGTCCCTTTTGGTATTCCTGCTTCTATGCTATAGAGTTATAATCTTGCTAAATCAGAGCTGAGGGAGGCACTGCAGGGGCATGATGCTTCGACTTTGCTTAAGCGATCCCATCATTATTGATGATATATCCAGGAGAACCTTTTAGAACAGATTCCCATTGATGATATTAAGGTATCTCCTAATGATTTCAATTATCTCCCTGGAATTTGTGAATAACTATTCTCTTTTTTTTAGGAAGTCTGCTCTCCTATTATTGTAGTGGAGGAGGTAGAGACAGAGACTATTTAGGAGACTGAGACTATTCCTAATCCTGAGACTGGCCTTAAGACTGAGAGATTTGAGTTTAGGCCCAGTCCGCAGCATGTTAGGACTAGCTATAATGGGGCCTTTATCAGTGCTACGCTTGGTGATGTCTCTCTTCCAGACAAGTCTATATTCTACTGGGCTCTCATTGTTTAGGCTCCAGTTGAGTAGCAGATGTAGTTTGGTGATGCTCAGCTTCCTAGCTTTTGTCCACCAGATGCTTCTCATGTGAGTCTGTTTGCTTTATTTCTTGTATGGATCTATACACTTGACATTGATATTAATAAAATTTTACAAAACAGATTCCCCGGACACAGGTAGAGTATCTATACGGACTTGCCTCATCTTAGAGATTATTTACAATACAAGTTACAGATAGTTGGCAGGTAAGTGCCTTTATTAAGAAAATGAAAATGTATGCATGCTATACATGTAATGCATATGATATGGTGTTTTCTATGTATGCAAAGCTATTCTAGCAGTCTAGAGTGGGAGAACGAGTTACTTCGTTGGTACCTTGCAGACTTGGGATTTGATCCGTATAGTGCTGCGACTTCATCTGCCAGATTTCCAAACACTTATCATCATGATAACCCTACCAGAGGATGGAGCCTATGGCCTGATACCAGAGCTCAAGATGAGTGATTTAGAGTTTTTGTATTCTTGACTTTCTGCGTGTCTATATCTGACTGCTCTCTATTATACTACTATTTTTATTCTTATACTATCTCGAACACTGTTAGATAGAATTGAAATAGTGTTTGCATCTTAATGGATTTTTTTGCCTAAGCTGCCTTTTCTAGTTTTCAACTTAGCGGGCTTGCCCTAACTTTTTCCTAAGCCACACTTTCGGATTTTCAATTTAGCGGGCTTGCCTTAACTTTTGCCTAAGCCGCCCTATCGGGTTTTTAACTTAGTGGGGCCTTTTTTTTTATAAATAACTAATTAAAAAAGATAGTTAATGAACATTATCCTTTTTTAATTAATCATCCATTTATCTTAATACTTTTTCAAAATGGATAATCTTGGATAGATAAATAATTAAAAGAATGGATTATCTTCCCAATTATTTATTTATCCCAATCCTTCTCAGATTCTATCTCTTTATCCATATCTTTCTTTGCTAGCAGAATCCTTTTCCACTTGAACTCATCTTCTTTCCCTATATAAGACCATACAATGGGAATTCTCCTTCATTCTCTATACCCTCATCATGACTCAAACATCTCTCTAAACAATGAAGAAATTTCTTAAAAGTCTCAATGGTGATGACTGGAATAAGCTTCAACCTTTCCACATCAAATCCCTAAAATCTCTTCAACACCTGACTATCGATAACAATCTCCTCCATGCTACTGCTACCTTTTGGGATGTTAAGGACCATGTATTCAGGTTTAATGGGCAAGAGCTTTGTCCAATGATTGAAGACTTTGTTGCTATTTTGGGATGCACATTAGACTCAACTACTATAATAGCCCTTCCTGATTTGGAGATGCAATTTCTTGGTAGATTGGTTACATTCTTTGATTTTCCCCCAGCTGATATTTACATGTATACGCATAACCCTGGGACCATCAATATTTCTTCTTTGATCACTGTTTGTGGGACTCAGGATAAGAACACTACTTCTTGGACTAGAACAATTGCTTTCTATTTATATGCTCAGTTTTTGCTAGTTTCTCACCATGGTGGTGCCGATAAATGCATTGTCAGTATTTTGGAAGAGGTAGAGCTTAGGGCTAACCCTATGCCAATTATCCTTACTAAGACCATCATTGGGCTAGACAGTATCAAGACTCATAACTGTTTTTCATGCAGCTTACTTCTTCTTCAGGTATGCAACCAAAACTTTTATTTATTTTGCCTTAACTACTGCCTAAGCCGCCCTTTCGAGTTTTCAACTTAGTAGGCTTTTATTTTATTATTCTATATATATATATATATATATATATATATATATATATATATATATATATATATATATATATATATGGTTACAA
This sequence comes from Mallotus nudiflorus, assembly GCA_947683625.1. Lineage (NCBI taxonomy): Eukaryota > Viridiplantae > Streptophyta > Magnoliopsida > Malpighiales > Euphorbiaceae > Mallotus > Mallotus nudiflorus. Next base: position 3,989,472 of record CANTUR010000049.1, on the reverse strand, counting down.
GAAAAGCTGAGCTTGCTTACTGTACCCCTCAGTCCTTTGACTTATCAACCTCATCAGCTATAATCTCATCCTCTAAAAATGAAAGACAAATGTTCTATGGACCAATGGGTTGACTGGTTGAAGAAGATTTCAGATGCTGAGATCACATGAGTCTGCCCTTGGTAGAGATTGAAGTTCATGACTATTGAGTTGTATGACCAATATGTTCCTATTCCAAGGCTACACTTCTCTACCTTTTTTACCCCTTTACGCCTTTTGTCGTCAATATGGTCACCCTCAGTTCATCGTTATTGTTCTGACTGACTTTGAAGGCTTTCCTTTAAGACAAGATTCTTTAGATAAGATTAGGAGCTTATGGCCTTGTAGAGCCTTTGAACGGAACATACACCTAGATGCTGGTGTTACTACTGATGATGATTACAAAACTTGGGTTGTTATCCAAAAGACAAAACCACTAGGCTTTGCTAGGTACAAGAGAACTTAAACTTTGTATGATGAGTTGCAAAGGAAGAAATAAAGACATCACTAGATAGAATGGTCTCATAGAGCTAGTCTTAGGCTTTCTTATGTTTTGTTATCCCTTCAAGCACTTATGCTTTATAATAAAGAAGGATATGCAAAGTTTAATAAAACTTCAACTTCAATTTCATTTATTAATTAGGGCCAAAATGAGTACATTTAATACATCACATGACATAACTCCTGTTATCAGCTAGTCCTTACAAATTTTCTAACTGAATATTTTCTGCTCACGTTTTATTTCCCTAATTTTTACTTGACTAGCCCTTTGGGGGTTTTCTAATCAGCAGGACCATTATTTTTTATTTATTTCCCTAACTTTTGCCTGTCAGCCCTTTGCGGGTTTTCTAAACAGCTGGAATGTCCTAACTTTTGCCTGACTAGCCTTTTCAGGTTTTCCAGCTAGCGAACTTTATTTTTTTTATTCTACTTTTATTCATATTTTTTATAGGTAGTACTTCTTGAGGCAATCCAGATTAACAGGTTCCATAAACTCATTCCCTTCAAGATATGATATCTTAGTAGCTCTTTTAGGTAGGACCAATTTTTTACCAAGTATGGTCCTTCCCAATTCGGTCTAAATTTACCTCTCAGATTGAACACCATGGCTCTAGACTATTTTAGCACCATATCTCTATCTTTGATCTTCCCAAGCTTAACCTTCTTATTGAATGCCCTTGCTATCCTTCTTTGATATATCTGAGTGTGGAATAAAGCATCCATCCTTTTCTCATCTAGAGATACTAGATGACCATATCTTTTATGCGCCCATTCATTCTCAGTTATTTTAGCCTCCATGACTACTCTCAAGGACTTAATCTCAATTTCTATGGGCAAAACTGCCTCACAACCATATACCAATGAGAATGGTGTTTGGCCTGTGGTGGTTCTAGCTGTAGTCCTATATCCCCATAAGGCAAATGAAGATATTCAGAACAATCCTTGTAAGTCTTAACCATCTTAGAAAGGATTTTCTTGACATTTTATTAGCTACTTCCACTGCTCTATTAGCTTGAGGGCGATAAGGTGAAGATTTATGGTGCTCAATCCCATACTTTTGTAACAACTTTGTTGTTTTTGCTTAAAATTGAACCCCATTATCTATCACAATATGATGTGGAACCCATATCTGTAGATAAGGCTCTTCTCAACGAATCGTGCCATCTGTTTTACTTTCAGATTGTTGAAAGATTCTGCCTCTACCCATCTCAAAAAGTAATCAATTGCCACCACTATGTATTTATGCCCATTTGATGCTATCAGTCTTATTTCTCCTATGATATCAATTCCCCATGTTGCAAAGGGCCAAGGGGATGATAAATTATTCAACACTATTAGAGGCATGTGACTAAGATTCCTATGGATCTAACACTGATGGCATTGTCTTACTGTCCTGATACAATCCTTTTCCATAGTCATCCAGTAATACCCTTGTCTGAGTATCTTCTTAAATGGAATTATCCCATTCATACGAGAACCACAAGCCCCTGCATGAATCTCTTGCATCACCTTTTCGACTTCATCCTTTTTGAGACACCTGAGCTGCATCCTGTTCGACATTCTTTTGTATAATATCCCATCATGACTTACATAGTTACGTGCAAGAACACGAAGAGCATTTCTTTCTTTTGAGACTGCTTCATCTGGATAAATTCCTTTTTCAATGAATTTTAGGATATCATAAAACCAAGGCTTTTCTTCATGCCCCATTTAAAGATTCATAATCTGCTTACCCCTATAAGACGATGCTCTAGACTTCATGATCACTAAAGGTTTCATAGTTAACCCAGTTGCACTATCCCACATTGAAGAGAGTGTTACAAGTACATCTACCATTTGATTATCATCTTTGGATAGATGGATAAAAAGACATTTGGTGAAATTCTTCATTAAGGCTTTCAAATAGCAGATATAAGGCTTTAGCTTTTCCTCTTTTACCTCCCATTCTTCATTAGCATGATTGATGACTAACATTGAATCCCCATAAACCAACAAATCTTTTGCTCCAGCTGCCACAACCGCCTTGATTCCATAGATACATGCTTCATACTCAGCCATGTTGTTTGTGACCTTGAAATCCAGTTTCTTTGCCATTGGTATAGTTTCTCCTTTTGGTGTACCAAGAATCACTCCCAATCCAACTCCTTTGTTGTTTACAACTCCATCAAAGTAAAGTTTCCACTCCTGATGCTCTACAACTACTAAGTTCTCATCTGGAAACTCCAAATTGCACTACTCTTCACCTTCGATCGCATTCTGAGCTAAGAATTCTGCTACTGCTCTTCCTTTGATTACCTTTGTAGTAATGTACTCCATATCAAATTCAATTTAAAAGTACCAACCATCGAGACATTTTTCCAATTAAAGCTAATGCTTGAAATAGATACCTTAGAGGATCTATTCTTGAAAGAGCTTGAACCCTGTAAGATTGAAAATAATGCCTCAATTTCCTCGTAGCCCAAATCATGATCAGACATGTCTTTTCTACTAAATCATATTTTTCATCGTATGGCATAAACTTCCTACTTAAGTAGTACTGGCTAATCTTTCATTAAGAGCTTAAAGATAGGGTCATAAATATTAATGAGTTTTGCGATAAACCTACTAATATACTGTAACCTGCCAAGGAATCCTCTTTCTTCTTTCTCTGTCTTTGGTATCGGCATTTCTTGGATGGCTTTCACTTTTTCCGACTCCACTTTAATTCCTCGGCTGCTCACTATATGCCTTAACAGCTTCCCTGAAGTAACCCCAAAAATGTACTTCTTTGGATTGCATCTCAGGTTGTACCTCTCAATTCAGGCTAAGAACTTGTCTAAGGCTTCAAAGTGTCCTCCTCTTGTTTCTAATTTGACCATCAGGTCATCCACATACACTTCAACCTCCTTATGCATCATTTTATGGAAAAGTGCAGTAACAGCTCTTTAATAAGTTGCACTTGCAATCTTCAGTCTGAAAGACATCACCTTGTAACAATAGGTCCCCCATTCTGTGATGAAAGATGTCTTAATCTTGTCCATGACTGCCATCATTATCTAGTTGTACCCGAAATATCCGTCCATAAAAGAATAAATTGCACTTACTATAGCACTATCCACTATTATATCAATGTGAGGTAACGGGAAGTCATCTTTTAAACAGGCTTTGTTCAAATCCCTAAAATCTACACACATCCATACTTTTCCATCTTTCTTAAGAATAAGTACTATGTTTGCTAGCCATTGAGGGTAGTCTACTATTTCTAGGAAGTTAGCCTATATTTGCTTAGCAATTTCCTCCCTTATCTTTTCTGTCCATTCTGGTCTTAATATGTGCAATTTCTATTTAACCGGCTTGGTTTCTGAATGAGTTGGAATGTGATGCTCTGCTATTTCCCTATCCAAACCTAGCATGTCTTCATAAGTCCAAGCGAATACTACCTTTCTTTTTGTTAATATTCTCTCATAATTTTTCCTCTCTTTAGGAGTTACTTCATATGATATAGAAATGTTCTTTGGATTATCATTTATGCCCATGTTAAATGAATTAAATTGAATTAATGTCAAACATGCATGACTGATCAAAATTATAATGCATATAACTATCAAGATGCACATCACATAAGTAAGCAAAACCAGCATTCATATCATTGACCATAGGAAAAACAACATCTTTGTCCATATAAAGACCGGATGTTATTACATCAGTTTCTTCAAAAAAAATATCAATAAAACTATCACTAATGACAGTAGCTAAGTCCTGGGGTGGTTCCTCCTCAGGTGGCAGACACAGCAACTCCTCAACAACATCATCACCCGTCCTTTCAGTTACTTACTTCATGACTTCCTCTTTGTTGTTGGCTACTAGGCTTTCCACAATCTGCTCTTTGAAGATCTCAAACCTAAGGACATCCTTTCCAGCCACGTTAATAGATTCTTTGGTGCCCAAATAATACTTGCCCTACCTTGGCTTGATGAAGTTCTCACTTAATGGTCCAATCCTTCCCAAGGGCTTATTTCTTTTTGCTTTCTCCTTGTTCTTTGCTCTTTAACTAGTCGATCCTACCTCAGTATATCCTAAGCCCTTCATATGGTCCTGGGCTTTAATGTTTAGGGGCCTAGGACTTCCTTGTTCATTCTTCCCGAGCCTTATCCAGGTCGATAATTCATGCTTTCCATCATTTTTGCAACCTTGGGATCCATCTCATCAAATATTCCAGCAACTTGGAAACCAGGCGAAACACACACTTACTTCTGTTTATCAAGTATAGCTGCCACAGCTGCATTAGTCCAAACTTCTATTGTCACGACATCTCCTTCATGAGGGAATTTTATTTTCTGGTACACTGTTGAAGGTACTCCTCCCAGGGCATGAAACCACGGCCTTCCCAATAACAAGGCATAGGTAATAGGGATGTCCAGCACAGTAAATTCAACAGTCGACCCTACGGGCCCTATTTTGACTAAAGCCTAAAATGTTCCCTCCACATTCCTAGTTCTGTCATCATAAGCTCTGATTATGAGGTTTGAAACCGTTAAGTCATCTTCTTTCAGACCCAGATTAGGCAGGATTTTTAGCAGGCATACATTTATAGTTGAACCATCATCTACCATTGCAAAGTTGGTTCTCTTCCTTTTTATTTTAGTTGGGATAAATAATGCCTTGTTATGGTTTCTTCCCTCCAAAGGAAAGTCATCATCTGAGAATGTTATCAGCCCATGTTTCTTTTTTGTAACCTTTGCCACCATAGCTTCTGGAGTAACAGTTGTTTCAATGTTCATATTCGATAAAGCTTTGATAAGACCCCTTCTATGGCTACCTGAATGCATCAGTAATTCCTGAATGCTGATGTTTGCCTTAGCCTTCTCCAGTTGTTCCAAAATCATATCCTCTTTTTGTCCTTCCTTTACTTCTGCATCTTCTATTTCTTCCCTTTCATTTTGCTTTTCTTTTGCCCGGTAATTCCTCCCACTTCTAGTAACATGATTCACATTTGAAGTATCACTCCATACTTCAACTCCAGTGGATTTTTCTTTATCAGAATCATACCAGATGTCCATAGCCCCAACAATCCATTCTCTTTTCCTGTTTTTCCAAACTTCCACTGTGCATGTTTCTTTTCCTTTTAACTCCCTTAGCTTTTCCATATGTTGGCTTAGTAGCTCTTCAACCCCTTCTTGGGACAATTCTAGGGTTAAGAATTCATCTTCTTTAAACTCATCACCCCATCCTATAAGCATAATCAATTCAATGGGGATGTCAGTGGAAGCGGGTTTAGAATAGAACACTCTGTAATCAAACTTGCTCGAAGATTGTCCAACAGATCTTCAACTCCTCTTGGTGACTACTCGAGAATTTCAGAATCTTCTTTTACTAGCTTATCATCAAACTCATCTTCCTAACTTGAGGGCTTAATTAATTCAATAGGGATATCAACAGAGGGTGGTTTTGAGTAAAATACTCTGTAATCAAACTTGCCTGAGGACTAGCCCAATAAATCTTCTACTCCTCTCTGTGGCTGTCTGAAAGGTTCTCCATTGGGTATAAGGTTGAGGTCCTCAAAGAAACTTAGCACTTCTTCTTCGCTAACCCCTGAGTTGATCATCATGGTGGTTGGTAATGGAACATTTTGGTAGTCTGGGAAAGGGTTATTTCTGGTGTTTAGGTTGGAATTGGATTTCTTAGGGTCAGTGATTTTTCTAAAGTCTATCAGGTTTTGGATTTTGCATTTTAGGCGAATGCAGGTATCTGTGGAATGGCCAGCTACTTGATGAAACTTGTAGTAACTGTTTGGATTATAGCCAGTGAGATTTGGATTCAAGGGTTTGGAAAAGGTTAAGGGTCGGAGCAGGCCTTTTTGGATTAGCCTCTCTAGGACTTTGGAGAGTGGTTGGTTGAAGCTGGAGAACCTTTTAGGTTGCTGAACTGCACGCACCTCTACAACTCGACTAGTACTTCCTTATTGTATGCCCCCAGTTGGGTCATTTCGAGTTCTTGTGCCTCCAGCAGTTTTCTTTTTCTCACTCTCAATTTCCTCAGCTTGTAACCCATCATCATACAAATCAACAAAGGTTTTGGGATTCATCATCTATAGCCTATCGACCAAATTAGGTAACACATTACGAACTATCATTCAAACTTAATCCTTCTTAGCCAATTTATTTTTCATCAGTCATGCTTTATTCATGAATCTGGTGAGGAAATTAGAAAAGGACTCATTTGGTTTTTACTTAGTCAACTCCAAATCCCTAATAGACACTTCCAATCGAGTGTTATAATCATATTGTTTCAAGAATGTAATACATAGTTCCTTCCAGTTAGCCCTAACAGACTTTTCTAAGCCATGGTACTAGTTTACAACCATTTCCTCTAGTGACAGTACAAACAATGTAATAACTACTGACAATGGTGCTTTAGTAGTACTCATGGATATAATGTATTGACTCAAATGAATTCTAGGGTCTCCTCTCCCATCAAATTTTTGCAATTGAGGCATTTTGAATTTTGTAGGGTACTTGTCACCCTCCATTTGCAACATATCATCAAAGTCAAAAGAATATCCTATTCCTTGTCCTCTAATCAGCTCTTCCATCTTGGAAATTTTCTGAGTCAGTGCTTGCATATGCTTGGACTCAAGGTCTTAAACCAATTCAAATGATTCTCTTTTTTCCTTTTCTACCATGTAGTTTTATATGTCTTCCATTCTCCCATTAGTAGCAGGCACATTTCTAGCAGAAGGTTTCCCCCCAGCATTGTTAGTAGTAGGTGGAGGAGCTATAGCAATAGGTGGAGCTCCTACAACAAGTGGGGCCCAACATCCTTTACCAACTCGAGAGAAGATTACCCCTCCTTAGGGACTTGGGTTACAGACTCTGGTCAGATGAGCCTGGTAATCTCTCTTGAACCAAGTTAAGGCTAAGGGTGATGGTTAGCAAATCTACAACTCCATAAAGGTAGTGGAATCATGGAATCATAAACCAACGCCATCGGTTTAGTAAGGACATGAAAAATGAATGCAAGAATGAAATAATAATTAATAAAATAATTCTAAAGAACACAAGTAGAATCAATATCTCTTATCCCCAATGAAGTCGCCACTGTGGACGGTGGGGTTTAGTGCACGTCCAAGATTTTAGCAACCACGACACTGTTTAGGCTCAAGGCCTTAGAGAACACACTAACCACTATCACAAAGACATGGTCTGGAGATGAGGAGTCACCACCCAGGGTAATAATTGGGACATATCAAAAAGGTGGTACTTGATTCTCTAAAAGAAAGCTAGCACCATAACCAGGAGATTCTAGATACGGAATACTAACTTCTCTTACTCTTGTGATCATTTAGAATAATTTTATAAATGATTATTTCATCCTCTAATTACATGCAATTTTATTAAACCCTAATTAACATCCATCTAACCCAAAAGGCAATAAGTCAATAAAATTACAAGTAAAAATGCATAAAAAAGGCAATTTCCCTATGTCTAAACTATGTTAATTTTATTTTATAAGTTAGCTAAATCTACATATTATTTATAAGTGAGAAATGGACTATAAGTGGGCCTACATTTTTATTAATTAGTGAGCCTAGATCTGTTTATTTTAATTTGTCTAAGGAATGGGCTTAAGTCTATTCAATTTTAAATTAATGAGCCTAAGTCTAACTTGGTTTTATTTTAAGTGAAATGCAGGCCTATGTCTATTTATTTTAAAAGAATGAAATTGAGTGGGCTGAGCTAAGTCTAGACAAGTTTTAATTAACTAAGTGGGCCTAAAATCTAATTAACCTAATGGGCCTAAATTGATTTTAATTATTTAAAGTCTTAAACCATTTTTAAGCCTATTTATTTAAATGGGTTAGACCTAAACGTGGGCTTAGGGCCCAAAAACATATAAAAAAAGGCCCAAAAAAATTAAAAAACTCACAAAATCAAATCAAAATACATTCACATATGATTTCTAAAAAAACCTAAATTAATTACATACAAACCCTAATTAACTAAAGCCACCATTAATTTTTACCCGATTAAACCTATTACTAATTAATTTTAAAGTGCAGAAATTTAAATCTTTCACTATTCCCACTACTGGGGCTATTACAAACTACGTACAAAATTAAAATTAAACAATTATACACTCATGAATTAAAAATAAACTACACAAGATACCAAAATGCAAAATTAAAATTAAAATCCTAAGAACTATTGAAAAAATAGTACAGGTTCATCCATGGCATTCCATGGATCTTCTGTTCAATTCTTGGATATTAGACTATTTTCTCCTTAATCCACAATCGAGCATCAAACAAAAACACACAAAAAATTATATTAGTAATGAAATAAGAAAACAATAACGAAAATAAAAAAAATAAAAAAATTACAAGAAGAGAAGAGAAGAAAGAAAAAAGAATGTTGTGCATATGCTTTGAGATGGCCCCTCAGACTATGATTTTCACCATTGAAATTGAATTGTTGTTGATTCTGGATTGGAAAGGGAGTTCTCAATAGCATCTAGATTTTTAGGGTTTTTTGCGCAGTCAATTTTTAATGTGTGTTTGTCTCTCTCGATCTCTCTGTGTGTCAAAAAGAAAAAAATTCCCCCTTCACGCACGTAGACTCTTTTCTTTTAAAGCAGAGTTTGTGCGTACTGACTTTCCTAGTTTGTAGGAACGCTCATCTCTTCAAAAACAACCTGATAAAAATTTTGATTTTTGAAAACTATTTACGCGTTCAAAACACGTTGAAATTTTCATCATATAATAATAAATATAAAATTGAATTTTTAACCAATCAAAATGCTGAAAAAATGATAAAAAATACACGAAAATTTAAAATAATGAGATTTTACGAGTTGAAATTATGTAATGCCGATCGGCATTACACCAATGCCAATCCTAATTTTTTTAATTACCGAAAGACCCTAGAAAAATTGACTTATTTGCAATCAAATCCTAAAAAAAATGTTGCAATTTAGTCCCTAAAGTCCAGAAAATCAACAACCAAGTTTAATTTTTGAATAAATTTCATCATAGGGGCTTACATCATAATTATGCACAATTGCATCCTAAAATTAGGTGCTTACAGACTGTAATTCTTACTGCATCATCTATTAGTTTATCTGTTGTGTCCATAACTTTAGCTGTAGTATTTTTGTTTCCCATAGTCAAGGGATACAATTTTTATACAGGGTGGTGACAAATGTAGTCCTTGCATCTACTGAGCCTATGGCCTTTATTCTTGGGAACACTACCTACTTCTATCTTTGTTATTTTAATGTTTTGAGTCAGCTACTTTCTAACTGTCTTATTTATAGGTTTCACGAGGGACAACTAAGTACTTGTTCCAGTGCGCTTTAAGCCTAATGAGCTATCATATCCATCATTATGTGGAGACTTATATGAGTATCTTGTTACTCTTTCTTGTTTTCCTTATTCAAATATGCAATACTATGTGTAAGTGGAATTCCATAAGTGCTAAGAGGGGGTGAATTGGCTTTTTAAAAAATATGGGTAACTTTCGTTTCATACCTAAAAGCAATAAAAAATAGAGTAAGAGCTGTATGAAATGAAGAATAAAATGATAAGAACTCTAAGGATTTATAGAAGTTTGGCCCTCAAAGCCTACGTCCTCTCCTCAACCACAAGTTGAGAATTTCAATCCATTATTAATTTACTTTAAGGTGTAGATTAAACCCTTACAAGCTTAAATCAAGCTACCCAAGTGTTTTCCTTAGCCTCACACTCAAACCTAAGTGTTTTCACAAGGCTCACACTCAAACCCACTTGCTAAGAACAATCCTCTTAGCTTACAAGTGAATAAAACCCTAACCCAACTCATTTAATCTCACTGTTGAGCTTTGAATAATGGTTTTAAACACTCACCAACCCATACTCAAGAACACATAAGATAAAAAGATGAAAGCTTGAGTGGTAAAAGGATTAATTAAAGATTAAATACTTAAAGATTTCTCTAAATGTGTTTGCTCAACTTCCTTCACTTGTTCTAGCTCTGTTCTTGGTAGTATTTAAACCCTCTAAGAGAAAAAGAGTTATTGGAGATGCATTTAATTCAAATAAAACCATTTAAGACTCAAAAGAAAAAGTGCTATGCATGCTTTTCATAACTCATTACAAATCGTCATTGGTCATGATAGTCAGGGCACTAAGATAAAATTTCAAATTCATTTGCTTTCATGAGTTGTGATGCTTCTATCATTAGTAGTGATGAGATTCTAGATAGCAGTGGTGGTCATAAATGCTTATAATGGATTTGTCACCACTCATGACGAGTGTGTCATAACTTCAGTTTGCTCACGATGCAGGTGGTGGCTACTCTTAAAAATTTTAGGAAATTTGTAATTTTGAACTTCATAATTTTGCTCAAAATATTTTTTTCGATGATTGGGATTTACTTGTGACCATTTGAAATGAAGATTACCATCATAGTTAACCAAATTTTACTTTGGATTTTTGACGAAAAATTTGATCTTCAATTTTGTCCTTGTCATCACTCATGATAATTTTATTACCACTCATGACATAATTGCAAACTTGGAAATTCAACAACTTAACTTTTCATTGCTTGTGTTAGAACATGAATTTTTCATTTTTAATCCACCTGAATGTAAGCACTTAAACACATGGATCAAATATAATTTTACTTAATTACTTGTGACCATAAAAAATTATTAGTTTACCCCTTAAGGTCAATAATCTCCCCCTTTGTGATAGTAATAAATAACTATGTAAAATTAGGCTAAAAATAGGAAGGAATAACTCCCCTATAAAATAAGTCTAAATTTGAAAATTGCAAAAATCAATTAGCAAGTTCATTTTGCATATTTGATTAACCAAGGCATCAATTATTAAAAATTATAAGTAAAGCATTGACATGATCAAAGTAATCAAAGCTCAACTTTCAAACAACAAAAATATATCTAAAGAAGTATATTCATCAATCAACAAATATATTTAAAATTAATTCTCCCCCTTTGCAATAAACAAAAAATACTTTCTCAGCCATAAGAATCTTTCTCCCCAAACACAATTCAAAACATTTTACATTTTCTCCCCCTTTGTTACTATAAAAAACAACAAGAAAATTTTGTAGAAAGGAAGGTTCTAAAAAATGAAATGCCATAACCATGCCAAGTTCTAAAAAGACTTGAAAAATCTAGTTAAAAATAAAAATAAAAATCCATAAGATACGAATTATAGCCTATGACAATAACCAAATAAAATATGTATCCAACTAAAATATATCTAAAGAGTTGTCATAAATTAACCAAGAAGATGCCAACAAAATCAATGTTAATAAAACATGGAATATAGTCACCAACACTTCCATTTTAGCCAAAAGGAAAATCAATAGCCATATCGAATGACCACTAACATGTCAAAAAGTAACCAAGATGAAAAAACTCTAATTAAACCAATGAGTTCCCACAACTGTCAATGAAAACTATCAATTAACCAATATCAAGGTTCTCAAGTATCCAATATAATCAAAAGTTAATAACCACAAAAAATTCAATAACCAATGGCAATTTAACCAAATAGAAGCCACAAGAAAAAACACAGAGTATCCAATACATAACACCTCTACTTTAAACAAAAAAAAAATTCAATAGTCATGAAATATCCAAAAAATAAATATCATAATGTATCAACAAAGTTTGCATATCCATATTCAGTTAAGCACAAAAATAACAAACTTTGAAAAATCAATTTATTTGAAATAACAAAACCTTTACTGCCAGTGATAGTAGTATAATTATCATGATTTAAATCCAAAATTTTCAAAAATGAAGCTTTGAACTTGGGTTGAGCTATTTTAAATATAATAGGGACAAATACATGTTGTAACACAATTAATCAAAGTTCATGGATATAATAAATTAACCACTCAAGGTTCAAACAATTAATTATAATAAAACAAGCAACCATGTATCACAATAAATTACCAACAAACATTTTGAGATTACTCAATTGGAAGGGAAGTAGCTTATCATTCTCCATTGCTTCTTGTTATTGATTTAACTCTTTAAGACTACTCATTTGATAAGCTCCACACACTTGTTCTTTTAGAAATTCACTTTGAAGAGGATAATGACATAATCGTCTTTGCTTATATCTCTAATGAGCTCCACACTAGCATCACCAAATCTCCTATGCCACATCCAAGTGTTATACTTAATAGCAACAAAACACTTAACACCTTAGTTAGTCAAAGGGGATAGATCAATAGTATAAACATTGTTGACTCTTTCACCATTGAAAATGACTTTGTTCTCTTCCACATGAGTTACAAAGAATTTCTTTGGTCCAAAATTCACTCTATTACTTTATTATATCATTAACTAACATTAAGTAATATGTGCTTTAAGCCATCAACTAAAAAAAATATCTTCAATATGAGTAGAGTCTTTCTTACAAACTTGACCAATGCCTATAATCTTACCTTTGACATTATCATCAAATGTAACTTTGCCTCCCATTTTCATCTCCAAATGAGAGAAGAGGTTGGCCTTTCCAGTTATGTACCTTAAACATCCACTATTTATATACCACTTTTCTTTGCACATTGTGGATTCTAAGCAAACTTATAATAAAATGCTTCGTATTTTGGGTACCGAAATGTATTTGAGTTCTTAGGGGTTAACATTGAAAGACTCATCAATTGAGTACCCTAAATGAGTCTTTCTAATATAGCATCTAGAATTCTTATGTCCTATCATACCACAATAATGGCATTTAACATTTAGTGCATGCTTTTTCATTTTAAAACAATGAAAACCATGATAATGAGCATGATTGGGTTTCCTAGGCTTAGGTCCTATTGAGCTCTTAGTTCTAGATTTGGTAGTCTTGTTACCATTAGATTTTTTAAGTCCATTGGTTTTAAGACTAGGCTTTTAGTAAACCTTAGTAATAGGAGGACTTAGGCTTACAATTTTTAAAGTACTAGCATGAGCATTTTTAAAACCAATTCCAAATTTAGATTTTAAAGAAGTGGAAATTATAGAGATCATACCATCCATAATTTCCTTTCCTTTCCTTTCTTAAATCTAAAAATGGACTCTTTGAAATTGCCATTTTCATTTTCTAAAAATATATTTTGTTCAATAAGCTTTGCATTTTCATTTTATAATCTTAATTTCCTTAGAATTACTTTCATTCAATGAATTGGTTAACTTTTCATTAGAGGACCTTAATTTCTTAAGTTATTCTTTTAAAGTTTTTACCATTTCTTTAAGTGAATTAATTCTAAACAAGTATTTATCATATTTATGCACCAATTTTTCACAATTATATAACATTTCAATATTAGATTTAAGGTCTAGAGTTACCTCACTTGAAGGTTCCTCCAAGGCCATAAAGCAAAGGTTGGAAACCTCTCCATCGGTGTCATTATCACTAGACTCTCTTAAATCATCCCAAGTTACTTTAAGTGCATTCTTCTTTTCCTTATTGTGCTTCCTATCTTTCTTGAAGGATTTCTTTAACTTTGGGCATTAAGATTTAGTATGACCTAATTTGTTGCATTCATAACAACTCATTCGATCATTCTTACAAGTCTTGCTTCTTAAATCCTTTTCTCTTCTTCATGATGAGATCTCTTACATTTCTTAAAATTATAACATACTCATCTTTATTTTCACTTGAGCTGCTATCACTAGTGTCTCTACTTGCCTTGAGAGCTATGCTTTTGTCGTTCTTGGCCATTTCTTTCTCTACCACTTAATTTATTTTGATTTCATGGGTGAGAAGTTTCCCAAGTAGTTCATCCATAGGTAGAATAGAAAGATCATTTACTTCTTCAATTAAGGCCATCTTAGCTTCCTAAACCTTTTGAGGAAAACTCATAAGAATTATATTGTTAACATCATCATTTGAAAATTTCTTGTCAAGTTTCCTCATAGATTGATGAGAGTGATAAGCCTACTATACATATCACTAATTTTCTCATAAGGTTTCATCTCAAACAATTCACACTCTCTTCTAAGCATTTGTAATTTCTTATTCTTGACTTAACTAATGCCTTCATGCTTAGTCTTCAAATATTCCCAAATCTCTTTAGTAAATATCAAATGCTCTATTAATTGTATTATTCTTTATACAAACCATAATAAAAAATAGTGATTTCTTTTCTATTTCTTGAGTTGGCTTTGGATTGCCCATTACTTCATTCCTTTATAGGAATGAACACCTCATTGCCTTAATTATCTTTCTTTGTTGGAGGACTCTAACCTTCTTCAATAATATCCCATAAACTAACTCCTTCACTGTACAAAAACATATCCATCTTATTTCTCCAATAAGCATAATTGATACCATTAAAGAATGGAGGTCTTTGTAGCTAGGACCATGAATTTCGAGGGTGACAACAACTTGATTTGTGGAGGCCATGATATTTTCTCTAAGATGGTTAAATCTTTAAGAATGGAGATCACAGGTCTGATACTAAATGTAATTTAGCAAGTGCCAAGTGGGGGGAGTGAATTGGCTTTTTGAAAAATATAGGTAATTTTTATTTTACACCTAAGAGTAATAAAAAAAACAGAGTAAGAGATGTATAAAATGAAGAATAAGAGTGATAAGAACTCTAAGGATTTATAGAGGATCAGCCCTCAAAGCCTACATCCTCTCCTCAACTATAAGTTGAGAATTTCGATCCACTATCAATCTACTCCAAGGTGTAGATTAAACCCTTACTAGCTTAAATTAAGCTACCCAAGTGTTTTCCCAAGGCTTACACTCAAACCTAAGTGTTTTCACAAGGCTCACTCTCTAACCCAAGTGTTTTCAATGGCTCATTCTCAAACCCACTTGCTAAGAACAATCCTCTTAGCTTACAAGTGAATAAAACCCTAACCCAACTCACTTAATCTCACTATTAAGCTTTTGAATAATGGTTTTAAACACTCATCAACCCACACTCAAGAATATTATTAAGATAAATAAGAATTATATGAATTAAAGATGAAAGCTTGGGTGGTTGAAGGATTAAGTGAAGATTATATGCTTAAAGATTTCTCTAAATGTGTTTGCTCAACTTCCTTCACTTATTCTAGCTCTATTCTTGGTAGTATTTAAACCCTTTAAGAGAAAAAGAGTTGTTGGAGGTGCATTTAAAGCAAATAAAACCATTTGAGACTTAAAAGAAAAAGTGCTTTACACATTTGCATAACTTATGACAAATCGTCATTGGTCATGAAAGTCGAGGCGCCAAGATAAAATTTCAAATTTGTGTGCCTTCATGAGTTATAACGCTTATGTCATTGGTAGTGATAAGATTCTAGATAGCATTGGTGGTCATCATTTCTCATGATAAATTTGTCACTACTCATGACGAGTGTGTCATGACTTCAGTTTGCTCACGATGCTGGTAGTGACTACTCTTGGGAATTTTAGGAAATTTACAATTTTAAACTACATAATTTTACTCTAAATTTTTATGATTGGGATTTGTTTGTGACTATTAGAAATAAAGATTCCCATTATAGTTTACCAAATTTGACTTTGGATTTTTTACAAAAAATTCTATCTTCAAATTTTTCCTTGTCATCACTCATGATGATTTCATCACCACTCATGACATAACTGCAAATTTGGAAATTCAACAACTGGACTTTTATTGCTTGTGTCCGACCATGAATTTTTCACTTTTAATGCACTTGAATATAAGCACTTAAAAACACAAATTAAATATAAACTTAAATACTTGTGACCATCAAAAATGATTATTTTACCCCTCAAGGTTCAACAGTATGTATGTTATGGATGTGTAAAAGTTAATTCATGCTTGTTATAATGTAGCATGAGCATATGAGGATGATGAGTGAGTAGGATTAGGCGCTCTGTCCATAAGAGGCTGCATGACAATAAAAGGGTGCCTATAGATTATAGGGTTTAGTGCATATAGAAGATTTTAGCAACCACAACACTATTTGAGCTCAAAGCTCTAGATAAAACACTACTATATCATAAAGACATAGTATGGAGATGAGAAGTTATGACCCAGGGCAATAACTGGGATAAATCGATGGTGGTGATAACTCAATTCTCTAAAAGAAAGTTAGTACCATAACCAAAAGATTTTGGATATGGAATACCAACTTCTTTTAGTCTTATATTCATTTAGAATTACCTTATTAGTTACTAAATTATTCCCTAT
Organism: Mallotus nudiflorus; assembly: GCA_947683625.1. Classification (NCBI taxonomy): domain Eukaryota; kingdom Viridiplantae; phylum Streptophyta; class Magnoliopsida; order Malpighiales; family Euphorbiaceae; genus Mallotus; species Mallotus nudiflorus. Next base: position 3,972,799 of record CANTUR010000049.1, on the reverse strand, counting down.
TTACATGAAATTTCATTTAAACCCTAATTTAGCATACATCTAACTCCAAAGGCAACTAATCATGAAAGAGCATACAAACAATGCATTCATAAAATGCAACATCGCTAAATTAGTCTAATCTACATTAGTTTTAATTAAATGGGCTAAATCTACATATTTTAAAAGCCTATTAATTAATGAGTTAGAGCCTAACATAGGATTGGAGCCTAAAATGAATAAAAAAACATAAAAACAAGCCCAAACAACAAATTGAAACTAATAATGATAAAACACATACATACTATGATTTCTAACCCTAATTTTATTTACATGCAACCTAAATTATCTACTACCACCATTGATTTTATTTGGCTTTTACCCAATCAAACCTAATTTACTAATCAGTTTTAAAGTACAGAAAATTAAATGGTTTCACTATTCCTACTATCGGGGCTATTACAGTTCCTATGTACATAATTAATTAATTACATACCCAAAAATAAATTAAATACAAAATGCAAATATCATAAAACAATAAAATACAAAAAAAAACTAAACTACGTGATTTCAAAACCTAGTTTTAATCCATGGCATTCCATGGATCTTCATGGGTTTTCCTTGATTCAATCATATTTCCACCAAATTTCCACCACAGTTAAAAAAAACACCAAAATAAATAAATAAAAGAAAAATGATTAAAAATAAAAGGAAAAATATACAAAAAAAATAGAAAGCAATTAAATTAAATTAAAAGAACAAAAGAAAGAGTAGAAGAAAAGGGATGTAGCATGGATGCAGTATTTATTTGCCCCTCAAAGTATTTGATTCTCCATTTTGAATATGTTATGTAGACTTGATTTATTTCTTCTCTGGCTTAGACTACACGCCTAATTCAAGGACCTTTTTTGTTTTTGAAAGAAAATATCGTGCAAAGAAGGTTTTTTTTTTTCCTTAAAGCTTTTTCTCTCTTTTATGCTCTTTGTCAATTTTTCTCTGTCATTTTACAAAGGAAGTTGATCCCCTCCTCACAGAAAAAGAATGAATATATACAAGTGAACAAACCCTAATCTCCATTGAAGATAAAATTTTCAACTTTTGTTTATTAAACATCCTGATAATTTATCATTATCAGTATTATTTTTTATTTTTATATTTATCCTTTTATTTATTTTTTAACCAATGAAAAGTAAGAAAAATTATTTTCAAAAAAACCAAATTAATAAAACAAATAAAAGGATGTTGATCAGAATAATGCACTTTCGATTAGAAATCTATAATTCTGGTAGGAATTACATATTTTCGATTAGAAATATGTAATTCCGATTAAAATATGTAATTCCAATCAGAATTACATAATTCTGATGGGTAAATTTGTTAACATTTAATTACAAAAATACCTCTGAAAGAATTAAAACTTTTTTAATTAGGTACTTAAATAAAACATTACGATTAAATCTTAAAAAAATCAAATTAAGCCTTGAGATTGATAAATCAATGACCACAAACCTATTTGTAATAAATTTTCATCATTGGAGTCCTCTGTTGCATCCACACTCTACTATCCCAAAATTGGGTAATTACACTGCCTTTTTTCAAAGTGAGTTCTAAAGGGTATGGGCTAAGTTAGAGGAGTTGAAAGTTCATGGTGCCGGAACTAGGAGGAGAGGACCTCTATATGATGTTGATGCTGAGAATGACAACAAAAATGAATATATGTCATTACCATCTTTGCTTCATTCTTCTAAATAGAGCAATTACATCCCATCTGAGGTTCTCTTGTACATGACAACTTAGTGAAGGATGAATTTTAATACTAGCTTTCTGATAACTATCTTATCCTTTTCATTTGCACCTTTTGGATATTCACGATTGTTAAGATACTTTTGAACATCATCCACTCTTACTTTCATTACCCTCATGTTCTTGTGACTTGGCTAACTAAGCTTCAGTAATACCAAAGGTTTCATAGGCATGGTTGTCAATCCATCCTAAACTAATGCTAATGATGATAAGGCATTTGCCATTTTATTGTGATTTCTCAATAAATGAATGAACCTACATTCCTAGAATGATTATTTCAACTACTATAAACGTTTTAGATATGGCTTCAGATGTGGCTTTTTTAAATCTGATTCATTAATGGCTTCATTGATTACTAACACTGAGTCACCCAGTATTTCTACTTCTATAACTTTTAAGGCCATCAGTGTTTCCATTCCTGTTATACATGTAACATACTTTGCTTCATTATTCGTAACTTGAAATTTTAGTTTCTTTGCTATAAGGATCACCTCTTTTTCTAGAGTTAACAAGATTACCCTTATTCCTACTCAAAATACATTCATCATCCTTGGATCTTAATTGTTACTATAAGGTCATCCTGGAACTTAAGTTCTATCTCTCAGGCATCTGAAGCTAGGTTTAGTGCTAGAAATTTAGCCACTACTTTTCCTTTTACCGTCTTCTTAATCAGATACTCAAAGTCAAACTTTGTCGTTAGTACTAACCATTTGGCTAGCTTGCTAACTAATGAAGGTGCTTCAAATAGATGTTTCATTAGATCTATCTTTAAAATTGCTTTGATCTTATAAGACTAAAAGTAGTGTCTTAACTTCTTCATCGCCCAAACCATTACTAAACAAATATGCTCAACCTTAACCTTAACTTCTTCATCGCCCAAAGCATTTTTTTACTCAAGTAATAGACTATGTGCTCAGCTTGTGCTTCTCTTTCATGAGCCAATATAGCCCCTATTTCATTCCCTATAATTTCTAGGTACATAATTAAAGGTTTTCCCATTTCTAAAGGTCTCAGGATTAGAGGATTCATGAGATAGTCCTTAATTTTATCAAAAGTGATCTGATATCATTCATTCCAAACCATAGGCTGATCTTTCTTGAGCAACTTAAATATCAGGTTACATACTTCAGTCAATCTAGCTATGAATCTACTGATGAACTGTAATTTTCCTAAGAATTCATAAATCTTTTTCTCATTCTTTGGTTTTAGCATTTCTCGGATTGCTTTTACCTTTTCTAAGTCAACTTCAATTCCTCTTTTACTAACTATATATCCCAGTATCTTCCTTGAGGTTACCCTAAATACACACTTCTTAGGATTCAGCCTCATATTGTATTTGTCTACTCTTTATAGGAACCTTTCCAATACAACTGGATGCTCTTCTCGAGTCTTTGATTTCACCATCATGTCATTGACATAGACTTCTACCTCCTTGTGTATCATGTCGTGGAACATTATTGTAGCCATTTATAAGCACCCAATTTTGGGATGATTAGAGTATGGGTGTGACATAGGACTCCAATGATGAATATTTGTTACAAATAGGTCTACGGATATTGATTTTTCAATCTTAAGGCTTAATTGTATTTTTTAGGGACTTATTTGTAACATTTTCTTTAGTGACCTAATTGAAAAGTTTTGATTCTTTTAAGGCTCATTTTATAATTAAAAGTAAAGAAGAGAAATCACCAATCAGACTTATGTAATTCCGATCCAAAATGCATAATTCTGATAGAAATTATGTACTTTTGACTAGAAATACACACTCATAGTCAAAATTCCACACCACCAATCAAGTCCTGCACAGTTTTTTTTTTTTAAAAAATAATTTTCCCAATTTTGATTGTTTAGAAAATAAATAAAAAGGTTTTAAGAATAATGTAAATAAAATTTTATCTTAATAAGCATTGTTTATTAAATAAAAATAATTTTTTTTAAATTTAATCTCTTGTGATTATCAAATCACAAGAGGTTACATTTCTTCCTTTTATATAAAAAACCTATAGGACTTTCAATGGAGGTTTTTTTTTTTTTCAAAAAGGCACAGATAAAAAAAATTCCAAAAAAAACTCTTCTTTTCACGTTATTTTCTTTCAAAAAAAATGTCCTTAAGGTAGTTTAAGCCAAAGAAGAAAAAAATCAAATTGATAGGTTCTATTTAACACGATGAATCAAATAAGACTCTGAGGAGCAAATCATTACTACATCACACTTTATCCCTTTTCTTGTTTTCTTTTCTTTATTCTAATTTAATTTTTATTTTATTTCCATTTCTTCACTCCTTATTTCTATTCTAATTATTTTTGTTTCTTTTGTTTTTTATTGATGATGTTGGAAGCAACTTGAGCCATGGGTGAACACATTTAAAATAAAATCCAGAAGATCCATGGAATGCTATAGAATAACCCATGTTAAATCATATAGTTTTTTGTTTTATATGTTTCTATGTTTTTATTATTTTTTATGGTATTTGTGTTATGTATTTTATTTATGGGTTGTATTAATTAGTTTTAGTTTTAGTTTTTACTGTACATAGGTTTTAATAGCCCCAATAGTGGGATAATAGTAAAACCCATTTAATTTTTTGAACTTTATAATTTATTAGTAAATTAGGTTCAATTGGGTAAAATCCTAATAAAATCAATTGTGGCAATAGTAATTTTTAGATTACATGTAAATTGAATTAGGGTTAGTTATTACTAAAAGTTTGTTTGATTGATTATTTGCTTTAAGTTGTTATTTGGGCTTGTTTGTTTATTTTGTGCATTTTGGGCCCTAAACCCATGTTTAGGTTTTAATTCATTAATAATAGGCTCTTAAAATTTTTTTTAGGTTTACTTAACTTTAAAATTAAATTAGGCCCATTTAAATATGGGCCCACTTTTAGTTAATAAAATTGACTTAGACATTAGCTAAGCCCATTAAAGCATTCTTTCATAATTTATAGACTTTAGGATCACTTCATTTAATTAAAATCAATTAGACTTAGGCTCACTAATTTAAAGCCTTTTAAAAATTAGTAGATTTAGGCTCACTATCTTTAAACTAAAAATGTAGACTTAGGCTCACTAATATAAATAAAGAATAGGCCCACCTTTAGTTTCCATTTCACTTGTAAATAAAAATATGTAGAATTAGCTAACTTTAATTAAAATAAATGTAGATTAGACTAACTTAGGGATGTCTTTTCGCTTTATGAATACATTGTTTATATGCTTTTCATGAGATTAGTTGCCTTGGAATTTATTGTAAAATAAGGGTTTAATATAAATTGCATGTAAATTGGGAATAATATAGTAATTATTAAGTTAATTCTAAAAGAATATGAGACTAAAAGAATTTAATATTTCGTGTCCAAAATCTCCTGGTTGTGGTGCTAACTTTCTTTTAAAGAATCGAGTTACCACCACTCATTAGTTGTCCTAGTTATTACCTTGGGTGGCAACTCCTCATCTCCATGCTATGTCTTTATGATATAGTAGTGTATCCTTTAAAGCCTTGAGCTTAAAAAGAGTCACAGTTGTAATATACTTAGGCATGTGCTAAATCCCACCATCTATACCATCCTCTGATAAGTTGCACCTATGTTCTTCAAACTGAAAGGCATCACCCTATCACAATATGTCCCACATCCAATAATAAATGTGGTTTTTACTTTATCGATGATTGCCATAAGAATCTGGTTGTATCCTAAAAATATATCCATAAAAGAGTACATGGCACATGCGGTAGCATTATCAATGAAAACATATATGTGAGGCAAAGAGAAATCTTCTTTTGGGCATGCTTTGTGTTGTCTTCAAAACTCGCAAGTGCACAGATCATGAATTATAGTATAAAAGATATTATTCCCATGAGGATTTAATATTGAATATTAATATTTCTACTTATGTTCCTACCTAGCAAATTAATAAATTAATTAAGAAAATCAAAGTATAAATCTAAACAACTAAAATTAAAAGAAAATCAAATCATAAAAACATAGAGCTTAGGTTTAGTTTCAGTATTCCAATCATATCATAAAAACTTACATATTAAACACCTTGATTGCAGCTAAGGGTAATTGTTTTAAAATATCTAAAGACTCTCTTGAGTTCAATTAAGTATATTAAGATTAAAGTTTAACCTACTCTCATGGTTAAAAAGTTAATGAAAACTCATTAAGTTCCTTAATAATTAGTTTACCACCATAGACCCTACCTACTATCATTGTCCCCAGAAGAGCTCGCCTACTCTTGTGGTTGAGTGGTCTAAGTCATATAAGTCTTAAGCTGATAAATTTCTCTAACTCTCATTGGTTAATTGACCCATAAACATGCAATCAAACATGTCTAGAATGATAACAAGGCATTTAGCTCAACACATAGAATTAACTAAAATTCAAATTAATAAACTTGTGTTCAATCACATCATAGAATAGCTACTCCTAGCTTAAACCCTAAAAAGAGTTTAGTCAAACATGGCTTTTGAAATGAATTACAAACATAAAATAAATAACAAGAGAATGAAGAAGAAGAATAATTGATAAAACTCATTCGAGCGTGCTTTAATCTTCAATCCTTATTGAGCTCTTTAATACCTAAAATGGCTCTTTATAACCTAGAGCTAAAATTCTCTATTTATAGAGACAATAAAGAAAATTTCATACAAGGACCAAAACAATAGTTTTTCTCCTTTAAAACATTCTTTAATTAGAAAAATAACTTCATAAAATAGCCCTTTAATTATTGGCTTAAATCCTAAACTCTTTAAGAAAATAAAATTCCTACAAAACATACCAAAAATGCATAAATTAACTAGAAAACTAAAAAGGAAATAAAACTAAACTAATTAACTAAAATCCTAATAAAACACAAATTATAAATAATAAAATATAAAGAAATACTAATAAATCCTATATAAATTAAATAGAAAAACTATACAATAATTGACATTAACAAATTCCCCTACACTTAAACCTTTACTTGTCCTCAAGCAAACACATGAGGACACTTATCATCATAACAAATTTAGCACATAGACAAACTTTAACTTGTCTATCCCCCATAATCTTTAGTTAAATCAAAAATTATGACTCGAAATGAAATTAATAATTCAAGGTTAAAAATGTAAGCTTTACCGAGTGAAAAGTAAACTTAACCGTTGAATTTTCAAAACATTACAAGTTAACAATCTAGAAAAATGAAAGCAACTAATACTACTCACTCAACCCTTAGCAACCCCTAAATTCTAACACATAAAAGATAACAACAACTTTTTTTTTTGCGTGCAAGTGCATTTTATACTCCATTTTACTTTTTTTTTTTACTCTCTTTAACAAATCTTCCCACTCTTAGTATTCCCCTACTGTTCCTGCACTACTAAATATAGGTACCATTTAGTGGGTCCCTTTGGATATTCTTACTCTGTTTAGAGCACTAGAGTAGATTCAAAGTATATGAAGATTGTAATTTAAATATTTGCTCCTTATTAAAAGAGATATTTTTTTTTAATGAAGCTACCATTTCATATGCTAAACTCAAGGATCAACTAAGAATCAAAAATTGAGTATCACTTATTATCATTTTTCTCAACTATCAACTCATAAAATTCAATCACTCAAAATCAAGCATTAGGTTCATTAAATTTTCAAAAGACTTTGACCACAAATATCAACCTAACTTAAAAATCACAAATTAGGCATTAACAAAATATTATGAAACATGAGGATAGGGGGCAAGAATTTAAATATGTATATGCTAACATGAAAAAGAAAATATAATTATAAAATTCTAACAAACAAAATTAAAATAACATAAAAGATAAAAGTATAAAAATAAAATATAACTAAATGTGAAATACATGCAAATGCCCCCCCCCCTTCCAACTTAAACTTCACATTGTCCTCAATGTGAAATGATGAAATAAATGCACAAAGAATAAATAAACTAATAAAATTAAAAGAATTAATGGGAAAAAAAATAAAACTAATACTCCCCTAGTGTGATGCTCCACTCTTCGCTTTGTGGTGTTGGGAAATTGATAAGCACGTTAGAGATCAAGAACTAAGAACATCACCTAAACAAAATAAAACAAAAACTAAATAAATAAACATATAACTAAACTAAGCATAAATTCATGAAAATTAAGAGCAAACTATACAAAGCAAAAAATAGAATTGCTTTTTAAATGTATATATTGAAAAATTATGCCTAAAATTCATGCAATCCCTAAATAAAATTAAATAATTGTCATTAATAATAAAGAAAATAATGCTTAATGCAACATTAAAAAATTCTAAACTACCATTTAAATCCCTAAAAAAATAAAATGAGAGAATAATAATAATAATAATAATAATAATAATAATAATAATAATAATAATAATAATAATAATAATACTAGTACTACTACTACTACTACTACTACTACTACTACCACTACTACTAGTAATAATAATAATAATAATAATAATAATAATAATAATAATAATAATAATAATAATAATAATAATAATAAAGAAAAAAGTCAATGTAAGAAAAGGAAAAAATTTGGTGCCTAATGTTAGTGGGCTAACAACCCTATCAACATAATTGTTTTTAAAGAAATGAATGTTGGCATGACACAACCATACTATGAACCATGTGTCAATCCATGTTGTCTACAACCTAAGTTTGAAATTTTTCTCTCTTAACAACATGGTCTTGTTGAGGACATGTGGTAGGTTGTGCTTACAATTGCCTGGAATAAAAAATTTTGTCTTGTGAGTACGGTCGTGCAACTAGACATGTTCATCAAGAATTTCTTCTTTTTTTCAACACCAAAAATAGGTTGCATGACACGGCCATGTTGAGGCCATATGGCAAGCCATGCCATATTTTTAGTCTTGTGACATGGTAATGTTGTGGCTATGTTATAGTGCGTGCTTGCTTCTGTCTAAAACTTTAAGTTGCTATCAATTTAGCACGGGTAGCACATGACCATGTGTGAAATCGTACTACTTTCTGGGCAAAATGGATGTTGGGACATAATAAAAAACATGACCATGTCATGGCCATGTTTCCCAATAGAAAAATAATCAAAATGATATATACCTGAGCATGGCCAGTGACATGGTTGTGTGATCCCTTCAAACTAGCATACCTTAACCATTTCATCTCCTTTCTTCATGCATGATGATCCTAAGTTAAAAATATTAAAAAAAGATGAATAAAGGAAAAATAAAGGAGAAAACAAAAGAAAAGTAAGAATTGAGAGAAAATATTGGGTTGCCTCCTAACTAGTGCCAATTTAAGGTCATTAGCTTAACCTTAATACCAGATCTTCACTTAGGGAGGATTAATTAAAGAATAATCCTCCCCCACTTAAGCTCATTTACTTGACACTTGAAGGGAAGATGAAAAATTCTTAAAATTTATATCCTTTACAACACTTTTAATTCGCCACTCTTTTATATTTTTCTCTAGAGGCCCCTTTTTCTTGTTAACTTTTTTTGATACTTCACCTCCTTAGTATCATAAATAGGGCATGTTTTAAGTGGCTTTTTAGGAACTTATGGAAGAACATCCTTAGCACAAACCTCAACTGCATCCACCCTAAAACATGAAGTCACTAATGAAGATTTATGTGGCATTTTAAATACATCAAACTCTACTTTTTCTTCTATAATATAAGAATAATTTTTCCACGTTTGACATCAATAATTGCACCAGCGATAGTAAGGAAAAGACAACCCAAAATTATTGGAATTTGGTGGTGCTCTTGCATCTCCAAAATGATGAAATCTCCTAACACATAGTAATCGCCAACTTTATTAGGCATATCTTCTAGGATTCTATAAGGATAGATGATGGACCTATCCATTAGCTATAATGACACCATTGTTGGTTGTGGCTCACCAATGTTTAGGTGCTTGCTAAAAGAAAAAGGCATTATGCTCACACTTGCACCTAATCATATAAAGACCTACCTATTAACTCTTTTCTAATAGTGTAAGGAATAGTGATACTCCATGGATCTTTAAGCTTTTGTAGAAGCTTATTATGAATGACTGTATTGAACTCCTCATTAATAGGAATGGTTTCATGATCTTCCCACTTTCTCTTATTAGTAATGATGTCTTTGAGGAACCTCACATATGAAGGCATCAACATAATGACATCCAAAATCATAATGTTCAATTTAAGCTACTGAAATGCCTTGAAAAATTCCCAAATTGCTTATCATGTTAGCTCCTTTGTTGTTATTAAGGGAATGGTAGTGGTGGAGTGATAGTTTTAAGCACCTATTCTTTCTTTAATTCCTTGTCTTTAATATATTGCTTAGTCTATTTTTCTTCTTTTTAAACATCCTTTACAACCTCCTCTTCTTCCTTTTGATTCCCACCTCAAGTAGTTGTTTTCCACTTTAAAGCATTATTGCATTCACATGCTCTCTTAGGTTCTCTGGTTAACTATGAAGGTTACTTAGTTGTCAAAAATTAAAGGCACTAGCTTGTGAAGAAATTTGATTCTTTAACATCTTTCCATGCATAAAAAGTTGACTAATTTGAGATGCTTGGGATGCAAATTAAGATGCAACTTGAGATGTTAGATTTATGATAGCCTCCTTTTGCTCCTTTTGATCCTTAAGAAGCTTCTTTGTCATGTCTTTAAGATTAAGCTTATTGTCATGTTGTGGATGGAAAGTGTTCATTTATTGGAAACTAGGTAAGGGCTGCTTGAATCCTTAGATGCTGTCTTACACCTCTACTTGATTAAACCATAAGAAGTTAAGGTGATTGTGCCATCCCAGGTAATATGTGTTGGAGTAGGGGTTCCCTTGACTTCTTTCAAAGTTATTGAGAGCATTGAGTTGCTCAATTGGAGGATCTTTAGAAGTAAAACCCCTCTAGCACTTTATAGTTAAGTGACCTCCTCTATAATATTCATGAGAGTAGCCAGTCCTTGGATTAGATAGCTTGGAGGTAGCTTCTAATTTCTTTATGAGCATGTTAATCTTAGCATTAAGAAGATTCCACCCATTTACCTCATGCATTCTTACAACTTTCTTTGGTGTCCTTCTTTCTCCTTACTATTCATAGTTATTAGATGCCATAGTCTTAAGTAAGTTGTATGCATCATTGGGTGTCTTACTCATAAATGAGCCTTAAGCTATGGCATTTATGCTGATCCTCATCAGTTTAATGAGTACTTGGTAGAATTTTTGAATAAAAAACCATTGAGGGACTCCATGGTGTGGGCATTGACGTTGCAAGTCCTTAAATTGATCCTATGCTTCATATAAAGATTCACCATTTTGTTGAGGGAAGATTGTAATTTTTTTTTTCTAAATTTTGCTGTCTTGCCTAGTGGAAAATATTTGCCTAAAATTTCCTTTAACAACATATCCTAAGATGTGATGGATTATGGTGCTAGAATGTGCAACCAAAACTTAGCCTTATCACTTAATGAGAAAGGGAATAACCTACGCTTTACTACATATGGACTAACCCCATTCATCTTAAATGTGTCACAAAACTTAGTAAACCTTTAAAGTGAAATTGCAAAACCATTTGAATGATCATCGATTTAATCTCAAAGTTATAAGTTTCAATGGTTGGAATCACAATACTACTTTGGTTGTCCTTTAGGTAGGACATTGTGTACTCTTAAAGAGCATGAATGCCAACTTGCTGAGCCACTTGATCTTCAGCCATTGTGGCTTGTCCTTTGCATACTTTTCCTTTTAGTTCTTCTTGCACAACTTCTCAATTTCAAAATTAATCTTTTACAAGCTTGTTCTCTTAGATTGAATGTTCATAAACTAGGAAGTCATCTAAAAAATCAAAAAGAAAATCAAGTAAGACTAAAAGAAAAATACTAGTCTAAAAAAAGTAAAAATTAAATTAATATCAATATTACTAATTCCCAGCAACGGCGCTAAAAACTTGTTGTGTTCAAAACCCATAAGCACAAGGATCATGAATTATAGTACAAAAGATATCGTTCCCATGAAGATTGAATATTGAATACTAATATTTCTACTTATTTTCTAGATAGTAAATCAATAAAGTAATTAAGAAAATCAAAAAATAAATCTAAATAACTAAAATTAAAATAAAATCAAATGATAATTATATAGAGCTTAAGATTAGTTTCACTATTCCAATCAGATCATGAACATTTAATTATTAAACACCTTGATTTCAGTTGAAGGTAATTGCTCTAAAATACCTAAGGACTCTCTCAAGTTTAATTAAGTAAGTTATGATTAAAGTTTAACCTACTCTCATGGTTAATAAGTTAATCAAAACTCATTAAGTTTCTTAATAATTAGTTTACCACTGTAGACCTTGCCTACTATCATGGTCCCCCGAGTAGCTCACCTACTCTTGTGGTCACATAGTCTAAGTCCTATAAGTCTTAAGCTGATAAATATCCCTAACTCTAATTGGTTAATTTACCCATAAACATGCAATCAAATAGGCCTAGAATGATAACAAGACATTAAGCTCAACACAAAGAATTAACTAAAAATCAAAGTAATAAATTTTTATTCAATCACATCATAGAATAGCTACTCTTAGCCTAAACCCTAAAAATATTTTAGCCAAACATGGCTTTAAAAAGAATTACAAACATAAAGAAAATAACAAGAAAATGAAGAAGAAAAAGAATAGATAAAACTCGTTTAAGCGCGCTTCAATCTTTAATCCATGTTAAGCTCTTCAATCCCTGAAATGGCTCTCTATAACTTAGAGCTAAAATTCTCTATTTGTAAAGAAAATAATGCAAAATTCATCCAAGGAAAAAATAGTAGTTTTTCTCCTTTATAACCTTCTTCAATTAGGAAAATAACTTCATAAAACAACTCCTTAATTATTGGCTTAAATCCCGAACTCTTTAGGAAAACAAAATTCCTACAAAAATATACCAAGAATGCATAAATTAACTAGGAAACTAAAAAGGAAATAAAACTAAACTAATAAACTAAAATGCTAATTATAAATAATAAAATATAAATAAATACTAATAAATCCTATGGAAATTAAATAGAAAAACTATGCAATAATTGACACTAATAATTTGTTTAAATCCCTATAGTCTATATAAATCCTTACTTTCCCATCCTTCTTAGGCACTAGAACAACATTGGCCAACTACTCCCAATAGTCTACTACCTCTAGGAATTTGGCCTTGATATGCTTTTCTATATCTTCTTTCACCAACTGAGCCCATTATGGCCTCAGCCTTCATAATTTCTGCTTCATTGGCTTGTGCCCTTCTTTGGTTCGATTGTAATACTAAGCAATGTCTTTGTTGATGTCGGGCATGTCATCATATCTCCAAGCGAATACTTTCAAATATTTTATTAATTTTTTTTCTAATTCTCTCTTTTCCTCAAAGGAAACATCCTTTGAAATATGCAATATGTGAGGATTTTCATTCATGCCCATGTTAAATGGTTTAGTGTCAATGGAATGGATGTAAAAAAATGCTCATGTAAGGTTTAATGAAATTCTCATCATTATCAAAAGAAAAATTACACAAGTAAAACCATATTTTATTATATTATACTTAAAGTTTACTACATCAAAAAATTCAAATAGATTAGCAATACATATATCATAAAAAATAAACACATCTTCAAATAAAACATCCTCTATGATAGACTCAATAAGAGCTGTAATATTACTATAGCTAGGTGCTTCAGCTTACATTCTTATATTCTATAGGACCTACCCAATTTTAGTGATAAAAATCTCTTCTTCTTTAGTGTGACTATATCTCTTCCCTATACTGCTGATTGTATAAATAAAGATCTCAAACCTAGCTCCTATTGCATTCCTATTCCTTAGGCTGACCTTGATACTTAGAGAGGTCTTCTGAGATAAAGGTGGTCTTATTTCCCTTATTTATGCTTGCATTATGCCCCGGTCTATGCTTACTAGTATGTCCCTTAAATTCTAGCAGTTCTAAAATCCCATTCTTCTTCTTTTGGAGCCTCGTTCCTGGTTCGTAACTCATGTTCTTCATCATTGCAGTAACCTTTGAACTAACCCAGTCTTTATTAATCACTACTACTTAAAAGGCTGGGGGAATTACATTCATACAGGCAACTAAGACATTAGTCTCAGCTTTAATAGTGATTACCTTTCCATTAAGTGGGAACTTGATTTTTTGATGCAGGGTGGATGGTAATCCTTTAAGTAGGTGGAACTAAGGTCTTCCTAATAATAGAGTAAATGTGGGTGGAATTTCTAACACTGTAAATTCTACAATAAATTCAGTCTCCCCGACAATGATTGTAACCTTAAAAGTCCTTACTACCTACTTTTTAAAGTCATCATAAGCTCTTTTTATTACATTGGATGCCTCAAGGTGTTCAACTGCTATCCTGAACTTATAAAGCAACTTGGCTGGATAGACGTTGATGGCTAACCCATCATCAACCATGAAATACAATGTCTTCTTAGCTCTCATGACCACTTGGATGAACAAAGGCCTATTATGAGCTTTCCCTTCTAATGGGAGATCACTATTAAAAAAATAAATAGTACTACTGGGCTTCAAAAGTAATGAAGCTATCATGTTTTTAGGAGTAGTGTTTGAAGAGTTCTTTGCATCATCCAAAGCACATGCTAAAGCATCTTGATGTTTCTATGATATCATCAAAAGGTCCCAAACACTAACTTGAGCTTGAGTATTTCTAACCTATTTCAGGACTAAATCTTCTTATGCTTGAATGGTTGATTCATTCTCTTTTGTAGCTTCTCTGTAGTTCCTTCCCTTTCACTAGATCTTTCTCAACAAGCTAGTACACTCACCCATTTTGAGTCATATGGCTAACTGATTATTCCTCATTAGAGTCATACCATATGTTGATCCCCATCACACATGGTGCATCTAACAATTGGATAGTAACAATTCCATCTTCTTCATTAAACTTTTCTCCCCATCCATAAGGTATGATATCCTCCTTCTTGAGAGTAACTAAAGGAGGGGTAGTATGTTTCACTTTAAAGTTAAATTTTTCAAATGGTTGCCCTAGTAAGTCCTAATCTTTTTTTTACCTTTAGTTCTTCCTCTTCTTCTAGTCCACTATCATTAATGACATCCTAAACTCTTCTTGTTGCTATCTGGCTTAGCTATCTTTACATTATCATATAGGGTATAAAGATAGGAAGCATAGATATGTATTGGTAACTGGAAGAATCCATCTCATTATAGCTCAAGTCATATATTAAATCCATACAATTTGCTTCTAATATGGCCAGTAGTTCTCTCTCTTCCCTTTTAAGTTTCTTTACCTTATTCATCAAAATTTCATTAATAGAATTCTTCATAAAAGGCTCAGATAATCCTAAGGAATGAGCATAAGATGTTAGAGGTGGCATGTTTCGATAGTTAGGTAGAGGGTTAGTTTTGATATTAAGCTATTTTTCAATGTCTTCAATCTTTCCATAATCTATAAGGTCTTGGATTTGGTCTTTTAGGACATAGAAATCATTAGTTATATGGCTAAACATTTAATGGAAGTGGCAATAAAGGTTGGGATTAATGTGAGGTGGCAATGAGTTTGGTAGAGGTCTTGGTTCAAGGGGTTTAAGGATGCCTTTTTACTAGAGCCTTTGGAAGACTTTAGATAAGGGTAGGCTGTAGTTTGAGTATTTACAGTTTCTCAAGGCATTAACATTTAGGTTTGTTTTAGTGGAACAGGTGCTTTGGGTAGGCTAAATTGGTTTTTAATAGGGATTTTTGGGTTGAGATATCTCTTTATCTTCAATTCAGATTCCCACTTAATAAAGTGCTTTGAAGGTAGGGTAATGAATGAACAACATCTATTTACGAAAGTAAGGCAAGGATCCCTTAATTACCATTTCTATTTGTTCATCTTTTGGAGGTTTTTCTCTCATTAAAGTAGCTTTCCCTCTCTATTGAGTGATGTAATATGAGAAACTTTCACCACTTTTTGCATAATGGTCTCTATATCACGCCTCGTGACATCTAACTGGGTATTATACTTATACCGCTAGATGAACTTTTGAGTTAGGAGCATTCATTCATTCTTGATTTCATCTTCTAAGTCAAAGAACCATGCTTAGGGCCCTTCTTCAAGTGAAGTAAAGAAAAACTTCACAATTTGTTACTCAATCAACTTCATAAAAGCCATGAAAGTATTATACTACCTTAAGTGGACTCGAGGATCTCCATTACCATTGAACTTAATGAAGTTTGGAAGCCTAAAATCTTTAGGCAAAGGTTCATCCTTGAACAATGAAAGATTGGTGTAGTTGAGACTTCCTATAACACTCTTCTCTTTGAGTGAGAACTCTAGTTAGGCCATCTTATTAACAAGTATCTTGACCTCCTCCATTGGTTTAGACTTGGTCAGATTTATTGGTTTCATGAGTGGAAAAGGGGAGCTCCCGTCATTGCTTAGTAGTATTCATTATCTTTAGTAAATAAACATGGAGTGAACACTACACCCTTTCCTCTATCAATCTTCACATTTACTGACCTAGAGGCTTCTTTATTATCATCTTTCTCACAGATCATCTGTTCCATTGTAGCTTTCATCTCTTTCTTTAGAAATTCAAATAAAGACTCATCATTCATCATTTTCTTAAAGGCATCCTTTAGTTGAACTTTTGTGTTGTAAGCCATTATCTCTTAGGTTGAATCAGTAATATGAATAGTAGGACTAAGGTTGGTGTGCTTAGTAGTGTAGGCAGCAGGGTTCAGTGTGCATGCACCTAAGTGTTTGACAACTATGGCACTATACGGGTATAGTGCCCAATAGGAAATACAACCAAGGCTTATAGCCCAAGTCTGAGATAGGAGTCACCACCTGAATGAAACTAGGGACACAGTTTTATAGCAACTGGATCCCACAGAGGGCCCTAGTAGCCATCCTTAGAGATTGGGTTTGGAAACTAAGTATGAACTTTTGGAATACCCACCTAAACTTGCGGTTGGCCTCCATTTATGTTTTTTTATTTTATTACTTTTAATTATTTATTTATTTATTTATTAATATGCAAATTTACAATTTCCTCCAAACAATTTCCCAATTTTTTACAATTTAGTCCATATGATTAATTAATTAATTCCAATTGCATGCAAGTTGGTCCATCATTCATCATAAAGTATAAATAAACAACTAAATTAAAAATATAATGCATGTGCAAAGAAATGGGGGGAAGGAGAAATGAAATACAACCCTTAATCATGCAAAATAAATAAGATAATGAAAATAAATTAAATAAAAAAATGCATGAATGGAGGGAGGAGAAAAGATTTACAACCCTTTAAACACATAAAATCTAAAATAAATCTATATCAATCTTCCAAGTTCGGGTCACAATTTAGTGACTAGCCATCACTTAAATAAATCCTGAAAAATCAAGTAAATAATCTTCTCACAAATAAAAATAAAACCTACAAAAAGGAAAACCACCGAGTTAATTTTGTGAAAATAAAATAAAATAATTTAAGCACATAAAAATTCAATTAACTAATAAGTATCAAGATGATAAAGTAAGGCAAAACAAAATAAAACATAGAGAAATACATAAATATAAAAAAAAAAAGATAAATTGCAACAAACGTGTAGGAAAATTAAAGTCAAAACAAACTTAAATCTAACAATTATAAAAACTAGCATAAAATATTAATGAATGCATATTCAAATTATAAAGGAAAATTAGAACTAAAATAAATTACAAAATGCATAGAATATTTATAAATTAAAGAAAGATTAATATCTAATAATTTAATTAAAATGCATGAAAAAAAAACGCATGAAAGGGATGTGGTGACGCCTCTTTGTTGAAGCGTAGCCTCAAGCCTTTAAGGCAGTGGCACAATGCCTTAAGCTTATGCAGTGATGCCTCTTTGATGGGGAGTTGCTAAAAATCTAATTTATAGAATGAAGATTATTTGAATTCTTTTCTTCTCCAATCAAATATGAAACCAGAATTGTCACAAAACAAATTAATTATTCATGCACTAATTTATAAAGTTATAACTTAGATAGGAATATTCATCAAAACAAGATATAAATCTTATGAGTTATGAAAATCAATGCAAAACAAAGAAATCTTACTATTTATACTTATTTAGTTTCAAAATAATGGCTCTCAGAAGTGTTTCATAATGGTTGTTGCAATAATAAGTCTTTAGTTATGCAAAGATTAGCCTTTCTCTTCTGAAAATAGACCTCTAGGATTGCTCTTTCTCCTCTTCTTACTATTCTTTCCAATTCCCAAAACCTTTTTCTCTTTTTTATCTCACTCTCTCTGTATTAGTTTTTTTCTCTCTCAGACCTTTCCTTGAATTGATTTTCTTTTTTACCTTTTTTCTCCTTCTGCTCCCCTTTTCTCTAACATTCTTTTCTCCTCTCTTTTAATGATCACATGTAAGAGGTCTTAATTCTATTGAATTTTTATTTTTTGGAGAATATCTCCTACTTCCCATATTCTTTTACAAGTTAGTAACGTCTTCCTATGCTAACAGATGAAGGAAAATGCATGAACAATGTAGTTTGCTATATTTTTTAAAAAAAATAGCTCTGAATCACTAAGGCATCACCTCATCGATGAGGCAACTATCTTTTTGATGAGGCAATCATCTTATTGATGAGACAAATGTCTCATTGATAAGGCAACCATCTTATTTATTAGGTGATCATCTCATTGATAAGGTGACCATCTCTTTAATAAGGCGATCCTCTCATTAATAAGGTGACTGCCTCATTAATGAGGCGAGTGAGGCCCATTGGGCTATAGGCCTATTAAGGAAGAAAAAGGTTAAACTTTGCACTAATAAGCTCATTTTACTTGAACTTTTATCATTAGGCTTCATTCTTGGGTTAGGCCAAGCCATGTATCTATAAGTAGCTTTGAGCTTATAAAACTTTTAAGGAGCTATCTTTCTACATAGATATGATGGTTAGGATGGAAAGAAGATGATGCATGTGCACATGATATTATGTGCTCTGCAAGACAAGAGGGCTAGCATGTATGCATAGTATGATAGTTATAATTTTGCTAGTGTGATGATGCAAAAATGGCTACAAGAAGATCATGCCTTAATTCATGCTAAGATGCACTCCTATATGTATGTATGTATGTATGTATGGATGTATGTATACATGCATAGGAAAAAGAAAGAAGACAAAATAAAATGAGCAAACAAACAAAATAAGCAAATGAGGTTAGCATGAAAACCTATAAAAATGAATAAACCAGACACAAGCAATAGCTCCTTCCAACCTTATTCCTCGATAAGGTAAAGAATTTTGTCCTAGGTGGGTTTTTCGAATCTTAATCATCAGGGGATCTTGGCTCCACTCTTAAACTGTACTGTTTTGATTCTCATTTATCAAACTTAAAAGGTAAGCTAGGGAACGACACTTAAATGTGCTCAAGGTAAACATAAAATGTTAATGAGAGGCCCAATCATCAGGTTATAAATGGTGTTTATAATCCATGTGCGTTTGTGAGCACAAGAACTATAGTTAACAAAAGGGATCCAATTTCATGTCTCCCTCATCAACATTTGGTATGTTTACTAAGAAACATAGAAGTTTCATTTGATATTTTATAATTTGATTCTTTTAATATGAATGCCCACAATTTAGTTAAATTCCTTATTCATCCATCTTATATGATAAGGACAAATGGATGACTTCCATAGGTTCCGTCATCAAAAGATGCCACTATTTGCCGGTTCTTACAGATTATCCAAATTAAGGCATGTGATTCTTGTCATTCCTTGTGAATCCGGCTTACATAAGGTAAACAAGGGTCACATGGGTCTAAGCATGGGCAGTCTATGAAAATTGATATAATGGCAACAAATAGTGATAAACACTAAGGATGCCATATTATTTGTAAATAACAAGTCAAACGAATAGCATCAAGACAAGGAAAACATGCAAGAGCTAGGTAGGACCCTAAAGGAGGTTTTTATTGGTTTTATCTATATGGGATAAGTTGAGCTTACGGCTGAGGGCTCCTTTAGTGAGAATGCCCCCATATGACTAGGGTTACAAACTTCGGTTTATGATTCCAACATTCTTTTACATATTGAAGAAAAATTGTACCCCATTTGACTATAGCTTTTATTGATCGAGTAAAGGCTAAAGGTGATAATACCAATCTTGTTGCCCTATGACTCGAGTGGAATCATAGTAGCAATGTCATTTAGTATTATCAAGGGTATAAGGACCAAGGGTGCATATGGTGAGTGTAGTGAAATGCAATTATAATGTTTTATGAAAGTGAGTAAATAAGTATGAATAATAAGAAACAATCTTTCTTTTATACCCCTCGAATCAGTTATCCCTAGTGGAGTCACCAAAAACCTATAAGCAACTCCTTTTGGATAGGAACAGGATCAGTGCGATATCGGGGCACATAGGCTAAAGGCCACCACCTACCAATTGTTATTAATTGTGGAAGGGTCTATTTAAATAGGCTTTGTAGATTGGAGTCGCCACCTAATTTTAATCAAGAGAAAGTGAATCAAGAACTCACTTTCCTAACTAGAGATTTTGGGTTCAAAGGATAGGACTTACTTATCCTATTCCTTTCTACACATTTCTTAATTACCCATTACTTTAACTTAATTAAGGTTTCATGATGCAAATTTCCTTGAATTACAAATTGAAATGCAGGATAATTAGAGTTGGCATGCATACATCACACAATAAATAAACATTCACCAATCACATCAATTAAGAATGTAATAATGCAAATAAGTAGATGAGTAGCACATAGCACACAAGCATGCAAGAAATAATAAATCAAAATAAATAAATAAATAAATAAAATAAAAAATAAAAAGAAACTGGGGGGAGGAATTAAGGATCACAACCCTTGAAAACAGCCTATTCTAATAAATACATCCAAAATAAGAAATAAAGGGGAAATTGGGATTAAAGATCACATTGATCTGGAAATTCCCTATTCTATTAATTACATAAAAATGGAAAATAAAATAAAATTCCTATTCTAATAATCCTGCAAAACAAAGGTTAGCTTTCACACACATGTAAGCACACATCACATTTAAGGCAATTTTATTTATTACATTTATAATTGAAATAACAAAGGATAATTAAAAAAATAAACAAACAAAGATAGTAATGATTATGCAAGATGCAAGAGTTGAGAATTTTGGTATTTTGGCATAAAATCACTATTTTTTATTATAGAAATGTAATTAATAAAATAGTAATAGTGTGTAAGCAAAGTAATAATTTCCACCATAAAAATGTTAACTTTATGATGAAAATGGCAAATTTATCAAAAGAGAAAATGGAGTAATAAAAATAACAAAAATAATAGAAGCAATAAAAATACAAGCAAAATAAGGGAAATGATAAAAATACTATTTTCACCATAAAAATATTAACTTTATGATAAAAAATAGTAAATTTATTAAAAAACAAAAAAAATAGTAAGAATAATAAAAGTGGCAAAGAGTACAATAAATGCAATAAAATGATAAAAATGCAGAATTTTAATAGTAAAAATGATAAGAATGTCATTTTTACCATAAAAACATTAAATTTATAATAAAAATGGCCAATTTATCAACAAAAGATATAAAAGGAACAAAAATAATAAAAATAGCAAAACATGCAAATGAAAATAATAAAATACAGAATTAAAATATTAAATATGATAGAAGTGTCATTTTAACCATAAAAACATTAATTTTATGATAGAAATGTCAAATTTACCATGGAAGGCATAAAATCAACAAAAAGAGGAAAAAAGGCAATAAAAATAATAAAAATACAAAATAAAATAATAAAAATGATAAAAATATCATTTCTACCATAAGATATCATATGAAAAATTGACTATAATACATACTGTAGTTTAGGAAGTGTTAGATTATCGGCCTTATATATATATATATATATATATATATATATATATATATATATATATATAAGGTCGCACACTTTGGAATTAAAATTAAAATAGAAAAACAAAGTCTAAATTAAGAAAATTGTTTTGATAGGTAAAGGTTTGAAAACCCTGGATGATGTATATATATATATATGTACACACACACACACACATATGTATGTATATATGTATGTATAGCAGGCCCAAAGTAGACTTTAGATTAATTAATCCAATGATAATCTATCTAAAAGAATAATATACCCAAGTCTAAAAGAATATTATTATTTTAGAGAGATTATCATTGGATTAATTAACCCAAGTTTGCTTTGGACCTATTATACATACATACATCCATACATACATACATATGTATATATATATATATATATATATATATATATATATATATATATGTTTTTTTTTCTCTAGGGTTTTATAAGGCTCTTTTCCTTCTCCTTCTTCCTTCCCTTCTTTTCTCTTCCCTTCTTTTGAGAAAAGAAACACATAGAAAAAAAAAGTGAGACTTCAAAGGTGTTACCATACCAACATTGCTTTGGCACCCTGTTCATATGGATACTAATATAGGGCATGGTTTTATTAGAGGTGTCTAAATCCGATGAGACCTACACATAATGCTCAAGGTAGGGTGTCACCAGAGTGAACCCCCTCTCATCCTTCCAGCATTCTTACCTTAAAATCACCTTGGTAAGTTTTTGGATTCTCTCTTTAATCAATTTATTTGAATTACATGGATCTTGTGATGGTTTCTTGATGAAAATTTTTAATTTTCACTGCATGTATGAATTAAGAAAACCCAACAGTGGTATTTAAGCGATTTGTAATTCAATTAAATTGATTTTATCATATATGTGATATATACTGGAGTTATGTGGAAGTTATTTTTATATATATGTGTGATATATATGCACTTGATTTTAAAAGTGTTTTTAAAATTTCAATTGAAATTTTTATGTGATAATTTATTTGAATGTATACCAAAAATAGTTATATACATTAATATGAATAATGTCCATAGTTGTTTAATATGATTAAACAACGTTTTCATTGAAAAACATTATTTTTGTGTATGCAAAATTCAAGTTATATGGGGATATGGCCGTGTCGCTTGGATGACATAGTCATGTCACTTGGATGACATAGTCGTGTTTGGTTGTGCATATAGGTAAACATGGCCATGTCAATTTTTGACATAGCCATGTTAGTTTTGACACATCCATGTCTAGTTTTAACATAGCCATGTATGTTACAACAAATTACATTCTTGTTCAAGTGTTGAACAAAATAGTTATATTTTGAACATGTTAGTTAAAATGTAATATGATTACAAGCCTCTTAATCCTAAATAGATTTTTCACATAATTCATTCTTGTCATAATATTAATTAATTTTAATGAAAATTAAACTATTATGCTCTATGTGTTTATTTTGAAATGCATGGTGCATGACATGACCCTTAAGATCAATGTGATTGGATTTATATTATTCATTTTTATAGGTTGTAATTTATTAAATACAGCTTGCAAGTCATTTTTCATTTATTGCAATTTAATTTTATTAAGTAGCAATAGAATAGTAGATATTGCAACTTGTAATGTAATGTAAATGAAGACCCAACATAAAGATTGAAAAAGGAGGCCAAGGATGGAGATCCAAGGTAGAGACTTATAGAGATCCAAGGGAAATGGTCAAGATAAAGAATGTGTTTTTACCTAGGATTGACCATGGATCTTTATATTAGTTTATGAAGATCAACCTAGATTTGGGCCATATTATGTCACGTTTACTTTATTATGTTATACAATGTTATGCATGTGATGCCACATATGTGATGCAACATAATAATAACCAAATAAGATTAAATAAAGAAGAACCCTCATTCAATATTAAGTCATTATAATGCTTCCTATAAATTCAACACTTATGAAGCCTAAGATTACTATATATAGGTCTACCAAGTACAGTGTATTAAGTCATCCAAGGAAGGCAAGGTGGATAAGAGTGATATCCAAAAATTTGAAATGGTTTGACTTAAATAGGTCATCAAAAGGATTTTGAACCTATGGCATTATATGTGAATTTTGGCCAGGACATGTAATGTCAAATCCCATACCTTTCTAAGAGTTACATGAGATGTAATTAGTAAGAGTTACCTACTTAAATAACCATACTTTAGGTGTTGAGCCAAAGCTCACTTAGAGTATGGTGAAATATGGATTTTGGACCACTAAAATTTACAAGTTAACTTTGAGGGTTATTAATTTGAATGAATTTTATGGGATTTATAATTATGCCTCATTAAAATAATTTGATTAAATATTGAGTACACTACATACATATTTGTTGTAGATAATGGCATCAAACACTGCATCTAATTTATCACTATGATCAATCCTTGAGAAGGATAAGCTTAATAGGACTAACTTCCTTGACTGGTACAAAAAATTAAGAATTGTTCTTGAGTAAGAGAGAAAGGAATATATCCTTGATCAACCTATACCATATGAACCAGTTGCTAATGCCCCTAAACCTCAAAAGGATACTCATAGTAAGCATCTTAATAACTCTATTGATGTTACTTTCCTCATGCTTGGAATCATAAAATGAGAGCTTCAAAAGAAACTAATGGAGATGAATATTTATACTATAATAAGCCATCTTAAGGAAATGTTCTAAGATAAATCTATAATAAAAAGGTTTAGCACCATAAAGGCATTGCTTTCTTACAAGTTGACTACTGGCAACTTATTGGCTCCTCATGTTCTTAAGTTGAAATTTCATCTTGAAGATCTTAAAAGGTTTGGTCTTAAGATTGAACAAAAATTAACCATTAATATTATTCTCTAGTCTTTGCTAGAAGCTTATGATGGTTTTATGATGAGCTATAACATGCATGGAATGAACAAAACTATTTATGAATTGCATGGGATGCTTAAAACTGCTAAAAAGAGCATCAAGACTACTAATGATGTTATAATGGTCAATAAATGGAAAGGTATGAAAAGGATGGGAAAGGGAAAAGGCAAGATTAAGCCTTTTAAAGGCTTTCAGAAGCCTAAGCCCAAGCCTAAACTTGCACCCTAAGCATAACCACCTAAGGAGGGAACATGCTTTTTCTGTAATGAGTCGGGCCATTGAAAAAGAAATTGCAAGCTTTATTTAGATAATCTGAAGAAGAATAAGGGTAGTGCAACTACCTCTTTAGGTATTCATGTTATAAAAGTCAATTTATCTACTTCTGATTCTTAGGTATTAGATACTGGTTATGGATCTCATATTTGTACTAATGTGCAGGGTCTAAAAGGAAGTAGAATCTTAGTTAAAGGTGAAGTGGACCTAGGATTTGAAAATGAAGCAAGATTTGTTGCTTTAGATGTAGCAATTTATGAATTAACTTTGCCTAATATACTTGTTTTGAGTTTGGAAAACTATTATTATGTACCTGCTATAAGCAGGAATATCATTTTTGTTTCTTGCTTGGACAAGAATGGTTTTGAATTTATTATTAGGAATACTAAATGCTCCATTTATCATGATAATGTTTTCTATGGATATGCTCCACGAACTCATGGTCTTTATGTTTTAAACATTAAAGACACTAATAAAAAGTCATATATAACATTAATACAAAAAAGTTTAAATATAATGATTTAAACATAACCTATCTTTGGCATTATTGTTTAAGCCCTATACATAAGAAATGCATTTCAAAACTCCATCAACATGGACTCTTAAAGTCATTTGATTTTGAATCATTTCAAACTTATAAATCTTGTTTATTAGGAAAAATGGCTAAAAAACCTTTTACTAGACATAATGAGAGGGTTAATGACTTATTAGGCCTTATATGGTCTATTAAGTTTCACTACTAAAGAAGCTTATCGGTACTTCATTACTTTCACAAATGATCTCAGTAGATTTGGCTATGTCTGTCTAATGAAACATAAATCTAAATCTTTTGAAATGTTTAAAATTTTAAAAAATGAAATACAAAATCAACTTGCCAAGAATATTAAAGCACTAAGATCTGATTGAGGTGATGAATATTTAAGACAAGAATTTATTGACCATCTTAGAGATTATGGAATAATTTCATAATTAACTCCACTTGGAACACCACAATGGAATGGTGTATTTAAACAGAGAAATCAAACTTTATTGGATATGGTTCGATCTATGATGAGTTAGTTAGATCTTCCAATCTCCTTTTGGGGTATGCTCTAAAAACTGAAACATTCCTTTTGAATAAAGTTCCATCAAAGGCAATTAAAAAGACACCATATGAAATATCGATTGGGAAATCTCCCATTTCTTCTTTTTCTTAAGATTTTGGGATATGAGGCTTATGTGAAGCATCAAATTTTAGATAAATTAACACCTAAATTAGATAAATGCCTTTTTGTAGGATATCATAAAGAAACTAAAGGATATTACTTTTATAATGCTTTTGAGAACAAAGTGTTTATTGCTTATAATGGTGTCTTTTTAAAAAGAGAGTACATTTCCAAAGGAACTAGTGTGAGTAAGGTACAACTTAAGGAAATTCAAGAACAATAAAATAGCATTATACCACATATGGAACCTCAGCTAGATCAACAAGTAATTATTGAATCTACATAAGTGCCACAAGATCATATAAGGTCTAGTAGGACATGTCATATCCCTAAGAGATATGGATTTCTCTTAACAAATAACAATGATGTGATGATTATGGATCAAAGTTAGCCTACAACCTACCAAAAGGCTATGGACAGTCTAGACTTTGAGAAATGGCTAAAAGCCATGAAATCAAAAACTCAATCCATGTATGATCATCAAGTATAGACCTTGATTAATCCACCTGATGGTTTAAAAATTATTAGATGCAAATGGGTTTTCAAAAAGAAAACTGACATGGATGGCAATGTGCATACCTTTAAAGCAAAACTAATTACAAAGGGTTTCAAGTAAACACATGGTATAGACTATAATGAAACCTTTTTACTAGTTATTATGCTTAAATCCAGTCAAATTCTCCTTGCTATGGTTGCATATTATGATTATGGGATATAGAAAATGGATGTCAAAATAGATTTTCTTATTAGAAACCTAATTGATGTGTATATGACACAACCAAAGGGTTTTATTAATCTTGAGAATTCTAGAAAGGTTTGTAAGCTTCAATGATCCATTTATGGATTGAAGTAAGCTTCTCAAAGTTATAATCTTCATTTTAATAAAGTAGTCAAAGAGTTTAGATTCATTAAGAATAAAGATGAACCTTGTGTTTACAAGAAGGTTAGTGAGAGTAAAATAGTTTTTCTGGTGCTATATGTTGATGATATATTACTCTTTAGAAATGATATTCCTACTCTATAAAATATTAAATCATGGTTAGAGAATTATTTCTCAATTAAAGACTTAAGTGAAGCCACCTATATTTTAGGCATCAAGATCTATAAAGATAGATCCAAGAGGCTTATTAGCCTAAGCTAGAGCACTTACATTAATAAGGTATTATATATGTTCAGTATACAAAACTCTAAGAGAGGATTCTTGTCAATGTGCCATGGCATTAGTCTTACTAAAATTTAGTATCGAAGGACATAAGATGAGCAGGATTGTATGAGTAAAATTTTATATTCTTGTACTATTAAATCTATCATGTATGCCATGTTATGCACTCAACCAGATGTCTTATATACCTTAAGCATAATTAGCAGATGCTAGTCAAACCCAAGTGAAAGTCACTAGATAACAGTTAAGAACATCCTTAAGTACTTGAGAAGAACTAAGGATGCAATTTACTATATGGTAAGCAGGAAGATGAGCTAGTTGTAAATGGTTACACTGATGCAAGCTTCAAATCTGATAAGGATGACTTTTAATCATAATTAGGTTATATGTTTGGTTTGAATAGAGGCACAGTGAGCTAGAGAAGTTCAAAGCAAGACACCATTGCTAATTCTATAATAAAAGCTTAGTATATAACGGCCTTAAAGGCAACCAAGGAAGCTATAAGCACCCAATTTTAGGATAATTGAGTATTGATGCGACAGAGGACTCCAATGATGAAAATATTATAAATAGATCTTTAACACTTGAAGTTTGAAACCTTAAAAGCCTAAATACATTTTCAAAAAAATCAATTATTTTTATAAGGACTTAATTATTATGTTTCCTTTAAGGACCCAATTGAAAATTTTAAATTCCTTTAGGGGCCTTTTTACAATTAAAAGCTAAAAAAAGAGATTGAAATTCTATAATTCTTATTAGAATTACATAATTTTGATCCAAATTTTGTAATTCCAATCGGAATTATATAAAACCAATCAGGATTATGTGATTGGTTTTATATAATTTCGATTGGGATTATGTAATCCTAGTCGGAATTAAACATGTTCTATCTGTTTTTTATTTTTACATTAAATAAAAATTTTATTTTTGTGAATTTTAATTGGTAAAATAATATGATAAATCCCTTTTTTCGGATTTATCTGAATCTTCAAGAAATTAAAAAGTCCTTTTAAATCAAAACTCTATCATTATGAAGAGAAAGTCACAATATGATACATCTTTTAGCTAGAGTTTTATATATAAACCTAGCTCAAACTCTCTTAAGGGGGACCTCACTTTTTTTTTCCCTAGACTTTTTTTGGAGGCATTCACTTCTCTTTTATAGTATTCAAAAAATATTTTCTTATTAAGTATTTGTTCTTTGAGCAAGAAGCAAGAAGCTTTTGAATGGAGAACTATAAGTATTGAAGATCTATATAAAAAAGCAATGGTGATCTATACTAGTCTAAGTGGCAAATTAACATGGCGTCTATACCATCTCCTCTCACTTTCTTCTATTTTTTATTTTATTATTTTGTTTCTATTATATCTTAAATTTATTTAATTTCTATTGTTATTCACTAACCATTGTTTATTTTTCTTTGTGTCGGTGATTATGGAGAGGTTATATGATAAGTTCACTTAGAGAATAAAATTCATAAAGATCCATGGAATGCCATGGATTGAATTCTATAGCCGAATATAATTTCTAAGGTCTTTTTATTTATTTATTATTATTTTGATTATTTTATTTTGCATTTAGTTTTTCTAAGATTGTATCAATTTTTATTTTCCTATTATTTTCAGTAGATCATTGTAATAACCCCAATAGTGGGAATAATGAAATCATGTGTGTGTATATGTGTTTATTTTAATTAATTGGTTAGGAAAATTAGGGTTTTAATTAGGTAATTAATTAAAATTAATGGCTCTGGAGATAATTATGGTTATTTAATTAAAATTGAATTAGATTTAAGTGGATAGAATTAGGGTTGCTTGTTAATTATTTTATTTATTAATAATTTGTTGTTTAAGGTCACTTTAATGAAATTAGTTTTTTTAGAATAAATTTAATTGATTGTTTTATCTTTTATTTGATTATTTTGATATTTATTTATATGTTTTGGGCTTGTTTATTTCTTTTATGTGTTTTGGGCTCTAACCCAATTACATAAATTTAGGCTTTTTAGGCTTAATACTTAGATTCACCTTCTCTTTAATAGATTTACTAATTTAATTAGGTTTAGGTTTAATTAATTAAAATTGATTTCAGGCCATAATTAATTAGAAGTTAGGTTAGGGATAACTTAGGCCCATTTAGTTAATTAGATATAGGCTCACTTTAGTTTAATTAAAGTTTTCTAGACTTAACCCATTAAATTAAAGTCTTTTTCATAATTTGTAGATTAAAAATCACCTTAGAAATAAAACATATAGATTTCGGCCCATTTTTAGAATTAAAATAAGTACACATAAGTTCACTTAATTAAAATTAAATAGGAATTAGGTCCATTAGTCTTTAGGCTCACTTGTAAATTAAAACATGTAGATTTAGCCTATTTAATTAAAATCAACGTAGATTAGGCTAACTTAGGATTGTGAATTTATATGAATGCATTGTTTACATGTATTTTAATGACTAGTTTTCCTGGAGTTAATTGTTTAAATAAGGGTTTATATGAAACTATATGTAAATAGAGGATAAGATAGTAATTCATAAAGTAATTATAAATGAACATGACACTGAAAGAAGTTAGTTTTCCATATTCAGAATCTCCTGGTTGTGGTGCTAGCTTTCTTTTAGAGAATCAAGTACCACCATTTTTCAATTTTTCCCAGTTATTACCCTGGATGGCGACTCCTCATCTCCACGCCATGTATTTATAACAGTGGTTAGTGTGTTCTCTAGAGCCCTGAGCTCAAATAGTATCACGGTTGATAAAATCTTGGGCACGCACTAAACCCTGCCGTCTACAGAAGCAACTCCACTAGGGATAAGAGATATTGATTCTACTTATGTTCTTTAAAATTATTTTATTAATTACTATTTTATTCTTGCATTCATTATGCATGTCCCTATTAACCGATGGTGTTGGTTTATAGTTCCATGATTCCACTAGCTTCATGAGATTGTAAATTGGCTAACCATCACTCTTAGCCTTAACTCGATTCAAGAGAGATTACCAAGCTCATCTAACCAGAGTTTGTGACCCAAGTCCTAAAGGGGGGTAGTCTTCTCTCTAGTTTGCAAAGGATGCTAGACCCCTATGACCTTGGCCTAGAACTCAAGTCTTAAAGGAGGACATCTTGCTAAGGGAACCTTAACCTTTTTCACTAGACTCAGTTCATATAGTGGCTTAGTAATTTCCCCTAGGATTACCCAAATTTCTTGTGAATGTTTCCATAAGTTATTTTTATCTATAAAAGCATAAGCCCATACTTTAAAAGTCCATTAGGACTAATAAAGAGTGGGCTCTACTTTTATACCTAGAAATACTATTTCTATGCTTTACTACTTTGAGATATTTCACATGCGCATCAATTCTTAATATCCCTTGTTGATATTAAGGCCAAGAACAAAAATCCTAGGAAAAGAGACTTGCCATTAAATACGTGTGTATGGTGAATAAGGTTGGAATGATGTATACTTGACTTGACTTGCTATTTACTACTTGTTGTATAGCACATGCATCGTGCATCGTGCATACATGCATTTCATTTATCATTCAAACACTTTGTTTTTCAGCCATCATAGATTCATCTGGGCCTTCTTGTGTTTAGAAATGGAGTAGTAGAAGATTAGTGAGAATTGATTTAAGTCTAAAATCAATAGCTAAAGGGATCTTTCGTAGTTTGGAAAAGAGCCTTATCAACCCACTTTATCTAGAAGCTACACTAACTCAAACAAAAGAGATAGAACAACAATGAGAAGGAAATTAGACCTTAAAGGACATCAAAGGAGCATTGATGGATGACATGAGAGCGATGATGCAAGATGAACTAAGATAAGCTCTGGCTGGATTTATGCCACCCCCTGCTGCTGCACCACCAGTTATGGCCAATCCACCTGTTGTGGGTGCACCACTTGCTAACAATGACAATGCTACAGGGCAACCTTTAAATGATGCTAAGGATGTAACCATTGTGGAAATGAAATTAGAGGATGTTGAGAAGTACATTGTTAAAAAAGTAAAAAAGGAATCATTTAAACAAGTTCAAGAGCTGGAATCTAAGCAAATGAAAGCACTGACTCAAAAGATGTCCAAAATGGAATAATTAATGAGATGACAAGGCATCAGATATTTATTTGAATTTGATAATATGATGAAATTTAAGGAAGATAAGCTACTTGATAAGTTCAAGATGTCACAGTTGTAGAATTTTAATGGTACTAAAGACCTAAGGATATACCTTAGTCAATATATAACTACTATGAGCACCACTAAGGCTCCTTTGTCTATGGCTACCAAATTATTTGTACTATCTTTGAAGGGTATGGCTATTAATTGGTATCATGGGCTAAAGAAGTCTATTTGAGCTTACTTGAAGAGAATTGTGTACTGCCTTTCCAAAATAGTATGACTGCAATACCAGGCTTGAAGTGTCTATCAGGGATTTAGAATTGACCAAGCAAAAGCCTAATGAATCATTTTTGGATTTTCTGACTAGATTCATGAATAAGGGAGGGTAAATGAAAAACAAAATAGCTAAAAAGGATTAGGTTAGGATAATTATTTGAAATGTGTCACCTAATTTGGTTAAAAGGTTGTAAATGAACCCTAACACATTTATAGACCTTTATGATGATGGGTTACAAGTTGAGGAGATTGAAAGTGAGAAAAAGAAGATTGTTAAAAGCACCAAAGCAAGAAACTACCCAATAAAGGGCACATAACAAAGAAGCACTAGCCAGATTGTGGAAGTGCATGTTGTTCAACAACTAAGGAGATTGCCCAATTTTAACTAACCTTTATCAAAATTCCTAAAGCACCCAATGCAAAATGGCTTACTTCAACCTTTACCTAATCCAAACCCACCAAACCTAAACACCCTAGGCTATAACCCAATTAAGCACTACAAATTCCATTAAAACCTCTAACACTTCACGGATAACTGCATCCATTGCAAACATGAAATCCAAAACCTTATAGATTCTAAAAAGATAATAGAACCCAAAAACTAAGCACTAGAAATAATCCTTTCACAAACTATCAAAATGTACCACCCTCAACTACCATGATGATTAACTCAAGAGTTAATGAGGAATAAGTGCTAAGCTCCTTTGACACATTAAAACCAATGAGAAATCTCTTAATGCCCCTAAAGATGTGGAAAGAGTGAAAGACTTATTGAGCCAGCCTTCAAGCAAGTTTGACTATAAGGTATTTTACATTAAACCACCTTCTTTTGACATACACTTCGAGTCGATTATGCCTACAGGCTAGGGTGATGAGTTTGATGATGAGAAGCTACTAAATGAAAAAGAAAAATGTACAAAAAGATAAAGCCATAGAGATTGTAAGCACCTAATTTCAAGATGTAATTGTGCATAATTGTGACGTAAGCCCATATGATGAAATTTATTCAAAAATTGAACTCAATTGTCGGTTTTCTAGACTTTAAGGACTAAATTGCAATATTTTTAGGATTTGATTGAAAAAATTAAGTTTTTAGGGGGTCTTTTGGTAATTAAAATTTTAAAAAATATACATAATTTTTGAAGATCGGCATCATTAATGTCGATCGGCATCATTAATGCCGATCGACATTGCACAATGCCGATGCATGAAAAATCCTATTTTTTAATTTTTTTCATCGATTTTTCTCTTTTTTGATTGGTTAAAATTTTATTTTATTTATTTTTTTGTTAGCAAATAACATGGTCAAAATGCATAAAAAATTTTGAAAATTAAAAAGATAGAGTCTGTTTCCTTGAATTGAGGAAGGTCATCTCGTAAGTCTCTACTTTTAAAAGGCAGAGATTGAGTGAGTGAAGGGGAGGACAGCTCCTGACTACGGAGAAACCCTAAAAAACACAAAAAAAAAAGTTTTCTTCACTGCACAAAAAAAGAATGCTCTTTTGTTTTCAATAGTCCATAAATCAATTAAAGCATAGTCAATTCTCAAAATAATCAATCTGAGGGGCATTCAAACAACATTTGCACAATATTTTTTACATTTCTCTTTTATTTTATTTTTATTTTATTTTATTTTCTTTATTTTATTTTATTTTAATTATTCATTACTGTCTAATTTTTTTTATTTTGATTGATGTCATGTAATGCTTTAAAGGAGAGGTTGGAGATATATGATTTTTTGATAGTGAATGTTGAAGAATCCATGGAATTCCATGGACTAAAGTTTGTAAAAGTCCTATAGGATTTAGATTTTTTTATTTTTTCCCTGTGTTATTTGATCATTTATTGCTTATGAGTTGTAATTAATTTTCTTAGGCCATGA
This sequence comes from Mallotus nudiflorus, assembly GCA_947683625.1. Taxonomy (NCBI): domain Eukaryota; kingdom Viridiplantae; phylum Streptophyta; class Magnoliopsida; order Malpighiales; family Euphorbiaceae; genus Mallotus; species Mallotus nudiflorus. The sequence continues at coordinate 3,939,339 of CANTUR010000049.1, read as the reverse complement.
CTTCAATGATGGAGTATCATGACCTTGTTGTCAGAGACATCATCATCATAATCAAAAGGGAAGTATGCAAAAGAATAACATTGTATTTGGCCAAAATCTCTTTATTTACAAATAAACCACACTAACTTATGGTATTTTATGTAGGGAAAAAACAAAAGAATGAAGAAGGGGAAATGAACCGATATATTAATAAAAATGGGCAAGATAGCAAATGCTAAACCCTCGCCAAGATAATAAAGGGAAGTAACATAACTCTATTCTATAATAAAGTACCATCTCAATCATAAAATTCACAAATTGAAAGTAAATTCATCCACTTCACGAGATTATGTGCGAAAAGCCTATCTCATGACCTTTGATTATAATGGCTTTTTTTTATTAGCCTCATAGAATTCAAATGATTAGTTAACAGCTTTGTGTTGAGAGTTTATAAACTATAATCAATCTAATGCTTGCTTCACACCCAAACGAGGGAAAGAATATGCAAAGACAAAATCTATGGACTTGTAGTATAAATTGCTTGAATTTCAAAGTATCATTTTAGTCTTTTGAATAATAAATGTGCATATAATCTACTCCAATATTCAGAAATGAGTATGAGTACAAATCCCTCAATGGTATCCATGCTGAGTAATACAAAAAAGGTGGGGGAATACTAAAAGAAGACCATCTCAAAAGCTGCTCTATTTACTCCAATGCTCTAAAAGAGTATAAGTATCCAAATGACCTATCCAACGGTATCCACACTGAGTAATATCAGAAAGATGAGGGAATACTCGAATAAGGAAGAAAAACACAAAAATAGTTCAAAAGCTATTTTGATACTCATAATTCGATCTGTTTATGCTCAATTTCCATGAGTATTGTTTAAGTAGATTCTCCTTGATCTTAAGTGTAGAAGCAAGCTCTTCACTTGGTAAAAAATATGTTCTCAACATAAGATGGTTAATGATACCTTTGACCTTTATGAATGGCAAAAAAATGATAGTTATAAAAATCAAAATTAATAAGATTCGTTGGGTACACATTATCTCATGATAAAGTGGTGAATTTTCTCATATTCAAAAAATATAATGTACTTTGTTGTACAATTATCATATTGAAAGTAACTTCAACAAGTTTTCAGGAATAGCAAGTCCAGAAAAAATAAACCCAACATATGGAATCAGCACTAGCGCCAACAAGTTAATCAAGGTCATTAAGTGATGAAGACAGTTGATTAGAGTCACAGTTGATCAACACAAAATCTCAAAATCCTAGTCAGTATGAAATTCCAATGTGATGTCTGCATTTTGCATACACTGCACTTCATCTTAGTTATATGCTACACAGTAGCTATAATAAAATTTTCATTTTCACTTTGTTATATGGCACGTAGTAGCTATAACATAATTTTCAGATCCACTTTATTATATGCTAACAATCATAACTTGCTAGACACTACACAATAGTTATAGCACATTACCAAATCACTTTTTGCTAGACATTCCAAAGGAATTATAGCACATTTCAAATTTTTTGCTAGATGCTCCATAAGACCTATAGCACCATTATTACTATTTACTAGACGCTCCACATGATCTATAGACACAACAGTTATAGTATATTTTCACTAGACGTCCCATTGGGAATATAGTGAAAATCATAATCACTAGACATCCCATAGGGAATATAGTGAAAATTACAATCACTAGACATTTCACAGGGAATATAATGAAAATCACAATCACTAGATGTCCTACAAGGAATATAGTGTACATTGTTAGATGTCCTACGGGGAATATAATAAAACTCATTATCACTAGACGTCCAACAGGAAATATAGTGTACATCATTAGACATCCCATAGGGAATATAATGAAACTCATTATCACTAAATGTCCTACAGGAAATATAGTGTACATCATTAGATGTCACACAAGGAATATAATGAAACTCATTATCACTAGATGTCCTATAGGGAATATAGTGTACATCGTTAGAGGTCCTACAAGGAATATAACAAAACTCATTATCACTACATATCCTACAAGGAATATAGTGTACATCGTTAGACATCCCATAGAGAATATAACGAAACTCGTTATCACTAGATGTCCTACAATAAATATAGTTTGCATCATTAAACGTCCCACAGGGAATATAACAAAATTCATCATTGTTAGACATTCCACATGAACTATAGTAGATTTTCAATTCATCATTGCTAGAAGTTCCACAAGAACTATAGCATATTTTTAAATCATATGTTCATTAGATGTCCCACAGGGAATATAACAAAATTCATCATTACTAGACGTTCCACAGGAACTATAGCATATTTTTAAATCATATGCTCATTAGACGTCCCACAGGGAATATAACGAAATCCATCATTACTAGACGTTCCATAAGAACTATAGCATATTTTTAAATCATATGTTCGTTAGATGTCCCACAAGGAATATAATAAAATTCATCATCACTAAAATTTCCCACAAGGAATATAACGAAACTCTTGTATAAAGTTCAGTAGACGTTCTATAAGAAATATAGTGAAACTTGTTAAACATTACATCTTACTTAAAATTGCATAGTAATTTGAGCATCAATCTATTAATTAGGATACAATTAAGTGTCCTAATTTCTTTATATCGAAATTGTGTGCTTCTATTGCTTTGCCGCAATTTATCAAGTAAACAACAACAAAGGGGGGCAATTGTAAGCACCTACTTTTAGGATGCAATTTTGCACAATTGTGACGTAAGCTCCTATGATGAAATTTATTTAAAAATTGAACTTGGTTGTCAATTTTATGGACTTTAAGGACTAAATTGCAACATTTTTAGGATTTGATTGCAAAAAATCAAGTTTTCAGGGGGTATTTTGGTAATTAAAATTTAAAAATATATATATAATTTTTTAAGATCGACATTGTGTAATGCCGACCGGCATTGCACAATGCCCATGGGTGAAAAATCCTATTTTTCAATTTTTTGTCAATTTTTCTCTTTTTTGATTGGTTAAAAATTTATTTTATTTATTTTTTTGTTAGCAGATAATGTGGTCAAAATGCATAAAAATTTTGAAAATAAAATAGATAAGTGTTTGTTTCCTTAAATTGAGGAAGGTCAACTCAAAAGTCTACTTTTAAAAGGCAAAGATTGCGTAAGTGAGGGGGAGGACGACTCCTGACTGCGAAGAAACCCTAAAAAACACAAAAAAAAAAAGAAAAAGTTTTCTTCACTAGACAAAAAAGTACGCTCTTTTGTTTTTAATAGTCCATAAATCAATAAATGCATATTCAATTCTCAAAATAGTGACAATCTCAATCTAAGGGGCATTCAAACACCATTTGCACAACCTTTTCTACATTTCTCTTTTCTTTTATTTTTCTTTTATTTTGTTTATTTTATTTTATTTTAATTATTCATTACTAACTAATTTTTTTTATTTTGATTAATGTCCTGTGATGCTCTGAAGGGGAGGTTGGAGATATATGATTTTTTGATAGTGATGTTGAAGAATCCATGAAATGCCATAGACTAAAGTCTATAAAACTCTCATAGGATTTAGATTTTTATTATTATTTCTCTATGTTATTTGATCATTTATTGCTTATGGGTTGTAATTAATTTTCTTTTAATTCTCTGCATTGTAGGTTGTAATAGCCCCAATAGTGGGAAAATAGTGGAATTCTAATTCTCTGCACTAAAGTTGATTAGTAATTAAGGCTTCACTAGGTAAACAACAATTAAAATCAATGATGGTTGTAGATTAATTTAGGGTTGCATGTAAATTAATTTAGGTTTTTTTTAGAAAATCATAAAAATGTATGTTTGATATATTTTTTTGTGTTTTGAGCTTATTCTTTTTATGTTTCTATCCTTTTGGGCCTTAAGCCCATGATAGATTCAAACCCACTAAATAAAATAGGCTTAAAATGGTTTATGTTAATTAATTAAAATCAATTTAGACCTTTTAGGTTAATTTAGACGTAGGCTCATTTTTTAACAAAAATTAATTTAGACTTAACTTAGCCCATTTAAATTCATTTCCTTTAAAATAAATAGACTTAGGCCCATATTTCACTTAAAATAAAATTAAACTAGACTATGCCCACTTATAAAATCCAATTTCTTTAAAACTTATAGATTTAGGCCCACCTTTAGATAATTAAAATCAATAGACTTAACCTCACTAACTAATAACAATGTAGGTCCACCTTTAATCCATTTCACTTGTAAATAAAAATGTAGAATTAGCTAACTTTAAAATAAAATAAACATAGTTTAGACTTAAGGACGATCTGCTTCATATGTATTTTTTACATGCAATTTTATAACTAGTTTGCTTTATGGCTAGATGGATGTTTCATTAGGGTTTAATAAAATTGTGTTTAAATAGAGAATAAGATAATAATTTATAAAGTAATTTTAAATGAACATGAGACTAAGAGAACTTAGTATTCCATTCCCAGAATCTCCTGGTTGTGATGCTAACTTTCTTTTAGAGAATCGAGTACCACCAATCGAATTTTCCCAATTATTACCCTGGGTGGCAACTCCTCTTCTCCACGCTATGACTTTGTGGCATAGTAGTGTGTTCTTTAAGGCCCTGAACCTAAACAGTATTGTGGTTGTTAAAATTTTAGACGCGCGCTAAACCCCACCGTCTACAAAGACCGTTGATGAGAAGATGCAAGAATAGCCCCTATGTCAACCACCTGAAGGACAACCACTATGAGACTTAGAATCCCTAGTATCCAGAATAGGAAATAAATTTTCTTATTGTCTTCTTTGAATAAAATTTTAGTTTCTTTAGAACTTATTTTGTTTTAGTGATTAATTATATGAATTTTGATCATGCTTACTTATGTAATGTACATCCTAATAGTATTGTGCATTATGATATTGATCGCATTTACATGTTTGACATAAATTCAATTCAATTAGATTCATTTAGCATGGGTACAAATGCAAATTCAAAAAACATTCATATATCATATGATGTAACTTCTGAAGGTAAGAAATTTAAGGAAAAGATAAAAAGAATGATAAAAAAAAAGAGAAAAAGAGAGGGAAAAAGAAAAAAAGAATAGTAAGGTAAAAATAAAAAAAATTTACAGGACTACCTAATAATAAAAGTTGTACCATGTGATGTAATGAATGTTCTCATTTTTGCCTTAATGAATGAGTAAAATTGAATTGAAATTTTTGTTCAAATATTGCATATTCATCTTATCATACTACATAAGTATCTAAATGGAAAGACAATACATAATAAAAGCTAAATCAAAGCTATGAGATCACTATTTTAGTTATATTTTCTTTTTTGCCACCCCTTTATGATTTTGTTTATAAGTCTAGTGTCCTATTGTACATTAACAATTCAGGTGTCTCAATAACTTACATTAAAACCCATACCTTATAACTATCATCAATCATTGCATCAACATCAAGCCTCATATTTTGCTCAAGAGTCCTTCAAAGTGCAAGTCCAGTTGATTTCATCATCAAGAACTCACTTTAGTTAGTTCACCCACTCCTCTGCATCTTCAATGCATGAGATTGCAACTAATAGGGTTAATAAGTCAAAGGATCAATAATAGCAATGAACAAATTGATTCTCTTGAAGAATAGCATGAATGAATTTAGAATGAAATTAAGGGTAAAATGTAATTCTAGGGGCAAATTACAAAACTGTGAGTTTTCATTCAAAGAGGCAAGATGGAACACTAAAGTATAGGAGCCAGTATAAAAGATCTCGAGGCAGAAAGAAGCAGACAAATACATTAATTATCATACAGCAAAAGTAATAAAAAAAAGAGAAGTTGAACAGTGCATTTGTTAATCACAAGCTCCAATGTCGAGCCATGGACCCCACTTACTAGCATGTTCATCTATCTAACAAACTGTATCAAAGGCTCTGACATCAGAAGTACCAATAATAAGGCATTCAACACTCAAGCCTACATGCTATTGATGAGGAGGCACCTCATTCTCATACTCCAAGCTACGAATCTAGCTTTGTTCCAAATAAATGACCTATTAGGATTATGCATGTTGTACATAACATGTATACACTTGCATACATTTTCTTTTCATAATAAAGTCTTTGAGCTTAGGCAAGATTGTGGAAATTCTTTTCTACTAACATTTAAAATTAATGTTGTAAAAGTGCAGAAAGGTAGTTAGAATGTTCACATCTGAGGGAAAAGGGTAACACTATCAACGTGAACCTGATACTCAATGGGACTTTAGACCTCAGGAGCCCAATAAATCATGGGCCCATCCAGTAAGGGAAAATCACTGACAGTGATACTTGAAAAAGCATCATCCTGGCAACCTCAAAAGGCTAGATAAGATGCTCAAGCTCCTCAAATTCAATATACATCTCCATAGTCTCATATGGAGCATTATCTAGAACATCTCTCCATAACAGTTAGACCAGTGTAGGGTATGGAATATGGTAATAAGAAGGTCCAACATGTTAGCAATACATTTATTGACCCCAAAAAGGGAAGAATGCACTCAAAACTTAAAATGAATGCACTCTAAAAAAATATTTGATCATGAAATAAGATCTTTGACTCCTAAACCTTTTTGCAGGAGATATCAAGAAGAGGAATGAAGCCCTCTACCATAGCATTAATGGAAAGGCGAAAATACAAATACAGCCTAAAGGCATGACTTCAATGGTGGAGTATCATGACCTTTGTGATTAGAGACATCATTGCCATAATCAAAAGGGAAAAAATAAAAGAGAATAAAGAAGGGGAAATGAATCAATACATCAATAAGATCAAGCAAGATTGCAAATGCTAATTATTCATCAGATTATCACCTTATGTGACAAACAACTTGCCAAACACTCATCAAAATAATCAAGGGAAGTAACAAAACCTTATTTCTTTAGATTCTAAAATAAAAGCACAATCTCAATAATAAAATCTATAAATTGAAAGTAAATTCATCCACTTCATGAGGTCTTGTGTGAAAAGCCTATCTCATGACCTTTAATCATAATGGCTCTTTTTTATTAGCCTTGCAGAATTCAGATGTTTAGTTAACAGCTTTGTGTTGAGAGTTTATAAACTTTAATCAATCTAATGCTTGTTTTACACCCAAACAAGGGGAAAAATATGCAATAACAAAATTTGTGGACATACAATATAAATCGCTTGAATTTCAGAGAATTATTTCAATCTTTTGAATGATAAATATATATATAATTTACTCCAATGCTCAGAAATGAGTACAAGTATAAAATTCCTTAATGGTATCCATGCTGAGTAATATGAGAAAGGTATGGGGAACACTAAAAGGAGAATCAAAATAAGAGCAAGTATAATTTACTCTAATGCTCATAAATAAGTAAGAGTATCAATGAGAACCTCTAGCGGTATCCACATTGAGTAATACAAGAAAGGCAAGGAATACTAAAACAGGACCATGCCAAAAAAATACTATATTTACTCCAATGCTCTATACAAGTATAAGTATTCGAAGGACCTTCCCAACGGTATCTATGCTAAGTAATATGAGAAAGGCAGAGAAATACTCGAATAAATAAGAAAAACATAAAAAAAATTCAAAGGCTATTTTGATACTCAGAATTCGATATGTTTATGCTTAATTTCCATAAGTTTTTTTTAGCAAATTCTACCTAAAATTAGGTATGGAAGTAAGCTCTTTACTTAATAAAGATATGATCTCAGTATAAGATCGTTAACAATGCCTCTAACCTTTGCAAATGACAAATAAATGATAGTCATGAAAATTAAAAATATTGAGATTCAATGAGTCCACACTATTTTATGAAAAAATGATGAATTTTCTCATAAATTTTCAACATTATAATGTACTTTTGTACATTCATTATGATTGAAACTAACTTCAACAAGTCTGTAGGAATTACAAATCCATAAGGAAGTCCATCCAAATTGAAGAGTTGGTTAACACAGCAAAATTAAAATTAGTCAGTAGAGAAATTCTAATCCATCAACACAGCAAAATCCAAAGTTAGTCAACAAAAATTCTAATCAGTCAACATAAAGAATTTAAAGCATTTGACTCAAATAACCTAAGATAAAAATTATGAGCAGTTATGGACTATAGTACTAAGGACTGGCAATGAAAGGGTTGCAGTTAATCAGAATCATCAGCAAGCAATGAAAGGATTGTAGTTAATCATGAGCAGTTATAGACTCTAGTAGTAAAGGCAAGCAATGAAAGTATTGCAGTCAATTTGCAAGCAATTATGGATTGCAGAATCATCGGTGAGCAATGAATGGATTGCAACATCATCGATGAGCAATGAAAGGATTACAGCTAATTACGAGCAGTTATGGACTATAGCATCAAAAGCGAGTAATGAAAGGATTACAATCAATTTGCAAGCAATTATGGATTGTAGCATCATCAGTGAGCAATGGAAGGGTTGCAACAAATCGTGAGCAGTTATGGACTATAGCTTCAAAGGCGAGCAATGTAAGGGTTATAGCTAATCACAAGCAATTATGGATTGTAGCATCATCGACGAGCAATGAAAGGGTTATAACTAATCGCAAGCAGTTATGGACTGTAGCACCAAAGGTGAGCAATGAAAGGATAGTAATCAATTTATAAGCAATTATGGATTATAGCATCATCAGTGAGCAATGGAAGGGTTGCAACTAATCGTAAGCGGTTATGGACTGTAGCATCAAAGGCAAGCAATGTAAGGGTTGCAACTAATCATGAGCAATTATGGATTGTAGCATTAAAGGTGAGCAATGGAAGGGTTGCAACTAATCGTGAGTAATTATAGATTACAGCATCATCAACGAGTAATTAAAAGGTTACAGCTAATTGCGAGCAATTATGGATTATAATATTATCAGTAAGCATTGAAAGGGTTATAGCTAAATCGCGAACAATTATGGACTATAGCATCAAGGACTAGTAATGAAAGGTTTACAATTAATCAAAATTGTGAGAAATTATGGATTGCAGCGTTAAGAGCAAGCAATGAAAGGGTTGTAGTTGATTGAAATCATTAGTGAGCAAGGAAGAGATTGCAGCTGATCGAAAGCCTTGAGCAGTTACGGACTGCAAAATCAAAAGGTGAGTAATAACAGGGTTGTAGCTGATTAAAGCTAGCAAGCAATGAAAGGTTACAACTGATTAAAATCATCGATAAGCAATGGAAGGATTGCAATAAAATCAAAAGTCATGAGTAGTTACAGACTAAAACATCAAAGGTAGACAACAAAAGGGTTGTAACTATTCAAAACCTGCTAGCTATTGTAGATTGCAACAGCATAAAGCCTGTATTGAGGAATGAAAAAAGCAACATCGTTCAATTCAATGTTATAAACAAAAGCTATGTAACATAACAGGTAAGTGTCCTAACTATTTACTTAGAAATTGTGTGCTTATTTGCTTTACCACAATTTATCAAGCAAACAATGACAACCAATTTTGGGATTGTTAAGTGTGGATGCGACAGAGGACTCTAATGATGAAAATATTATAAATAGATTTTCAACACTTGAAGTTTGAAACCTCAAAAGCCTAAATGCATTTTCAAAAGAATTAAATTGTTTTTTTAAGGACTTAATTATGATGTTTTCTTTAAGGACCCAATTGAAAAGTTTAATTTCTTTAAGGGGTCTTTTTGTAATTAAAAGTTTAAGAAAAAGATATTAGAATTCTATAATTCTAATTAGAATTACGTATTGTCAATCAGAATTATGTAATTTCGATTAGAATTACATAAAAACGATCAAGATTATGTAATTCCTCGGAATTACATAATCCCGATCGGAATTAGACATGTTTCATCTATTTTTTAATTTTTACAATAAATAAAAATTTTATTTTTTTGAATTTTAATTGGTAAAATAATATGATAAATCCCTTTTTTTTATTTATCTGAATTTTTAGGAAATTAAAAAATCCTTTTAAAACCAAAACTCTATCACTATGAAGAGAAAATCATAATAGGATACATTTTTTAGCTAGGGATTTCTATATAAACCCAGCTCAAACTCTCCTAAAGGGGACCTCTCTCTCCTTTTCCTTGGACTTTTTTTGGAGTCTTTCACTTCTCTTCTTACATAGTATTCAAAAAATATTTTCTTGTTAAGTATTTGTTCTTTGAGCAAGAAGTAAGAGGTTTTTGAAAGGAGAATAACAAGTATTAAAGATCTATCCTACAAAAGAACAATAATCTATACTAGTCTGAGGGGCAAATCAACATTGCATCCATACCATCTCCTCTCACTTTCTTCTATTTTTTTATTTTATTATTTTGTTTCTATTAAATCTTAACTTTATTTAATTTTTATTGTTATTCACTAATAATCGTTTATTTTTGTTTGTTTTGACGATTATGGAGAGGGTTACATGATGAGTTCACTTAGAGAATAAAATCCATGAAGATCCACAAAACGTCATGGATTGAATTCTGTAGCAGAATATAGTTTCTAAGGTCTTTTTATTTATTTTTTATTGTTTTTATTGTTTTATTTTGCATTTAGTTTTTTCTAGGATTGTATCAATTTTTATTTTCTTATTATTTTCTATAGATCATTATAATAGCTCTAATAATGGGAATAATAAAATCATGTGTGTGTGGTTATATGTTTATTTTAATTAATTGGTTAGTAAAATGAGGGTTTTAATTAGGTAAGTAATTAAAATTAATGGCTATAGAGATAACTACAGTTTGTTTAATTAAAATTAAATTAGATTTATGTGGATAGATTTAGGGTTGCTTGTTAATTATTTTATTTATTAATAATTAATTGTTTAAGGTCACTTTAATTAAATTAGTTTTTTTTAGAATAAATTTAATTGATTGTTTGATTTTTTATTTGATTATTTTGATATTTTTTTATATGTTTTGGGCTTGTTTATTTATTTTATGTTTTTTAGGCTCTAAGCCCATATTAGTCTCTAACCCATTTAAATAAATTTAGGTTTTTTAGGTTTAATAATTAGATTCAGCTTCCCTTTAATAGATTTACTAATTTAATTAGGTTTAAGTTTAATTAATTAAAATTAATTTTAGGCCCATAATTAATTAAAAGTTAGGTTAGGGATAACTTAAGCTCATTTAATTAATTAGATATAAACCCACTTTAGTTTAATTAAAATTATCTAGACTTAGCCCATTAAATTAAAGCATTTTCCATAATTTGTAGATTAAAGATCACCTTAGAAATAAAACATGTAGATTTAGGCCCATTTTTAGAATTAAAATAAACAGATTTAGGTTCACTTAATTAAAATTAAATAGGAATTAAGTCCATTAGTACTTAGGCTCACTTGTAAATTAAAACATGTAGATTTAGCCTATTTAATTAAAATCAATGTAGATTAGACTAACTTAGAGATTATGAATTTAAATGAATGCATTGTTTATATGTATTTTTCAAGACTAGTTTTCCTAGAGTTAATTGTTTGAATAAGGATTTTATATGAAATTGTATGTAAATAAAGGATAAGATAGTGATCCATAAAGTAATTCTAAACGAACATGAGACTGAAAAGAAATTAGTATTCCATATCTAGAATCTCCTAGTTGTGGTGCTAGCTTTCTTTTAGAGAATCGAGTACCACTATTTTTTTATTTGTCCTAGTTATTACCCTAGGTGGTGACTCCTCATCTCCACGTCATGTCTTTGTGATAGTGATTAGTGTGTTCTCTAGAGCCCTAAGCTCAAACAGTGTCATGGTTACTAAAATCTTATGCGTGCACTAAACCCCATCATCTACAGAAGCTATTTGGATAAAAAAGTTCATAATTGGATTAGGTGTTGTTCCTAGTATATCAAATCTAGTAGACTTGTATTGTGATAATAATAAATCCATAGATAACACAAGCTGAAGAACTCAGTTCACATCAGCGATCCAAACACATACTCAAGCGTTATCATCTCATTAAAGAAATTATTAAGAGATGAGATATCAAGATATACAAAGTACCAATAAATGACAATGTTACTGATCCACTAACTGAGCCTCTTCCACAGCTTAAGCATAAGAGTCATACTAGGCTAATGGGTACATGATACAATGTTGATTAGAGTGCAAGTAAGAGATTATTAGTGATATGCCCTAGGCCAATTATATAATGGCCATACTTTGACTATGTGGTATTTCAATTTTATTAATAAAGAGGCATCTTTATTATTACTGACTAATTCTAATAAGTTCCTTGAATAGTTAATCTAAATAAGATCATTAAGTATGTGACTTAATATTAAAACTCTTAGGTGATACTTGAATTCTATTCTAAATTATCCCTAGTCAATCATTGTTTTGGGAACAACAATGAATAAAGGCTAATATGAGGTTAACTGATGATTATATTTTATTAATCATGTATATAAGATATTGACTCAAACTCATAAGTACATATTTAGAGAAATAATGTACTAGATTGACCCACTATATAAAAACTACATAGATAATTTTCATAAGTAATTCTCATCACAATAGTATTATCTGAGTCCTCTTACCTGAAATCACCATGGTTTTCTACATTATAAGTTTTATATTTTGACACATCCTTACATCATCTTTAATTGGATGGTAAAATAGGTTATGATTGGATATAGAATGAGTTATGTGAAGAATGTGAGTGATTAATATGGAACTTGTCCCTCAGTTATTTTAAGAAGATATCTATAGACCCCATGATAAGATAAATTGAAAAGAATTGCATGGCCATGCTCTAATGAGTTAATAAAGAGTTATCAATATCAGATAAAGAGTTATCAGTCTTAGTCTACTTGCGATCGAGAAACAATATGATTGAACTATATAAGGATGACATAAACCATGCCTTATGCTCAATCAAGATATCATGTGGCAAAATGACTATAATACATGTTGTGGATTAGGTTGTTTCAGATTATTGGCCTTTACATAATTTGGATAAACATAATGTCTTGCTAAAGACCACTTATAACTTATGGGCTAAAATGGGAATTTTAGGCCCACTATCAATGATGTGTGAACCTACAAACTCGCACACTTAGAATAGGCCCAAAGTAGACTTGTATATATATTTATATTTATTTATTTATTTTCCTTAAGACATGAGTTATTTAAATAAATAAGAAATAATTCTAATTTTAGAATTAGAATTAAAATAAAAAAAGGTCTAATTTTAGAATTAAAATTAACATAGAAAAAGGAAGTATAATCTTACTAAAATTATTTTAGTAAGTGAAGGGTTTTAAAACCCTTAATAAGATATTTATATATACATCTTTATCTCAAGGGTTTTATAAGGCTCTTCTCCTTCTCCTTCTTTTTTCACTTCTTTTAAGAAAAGAAACATACATAAAGAGAAAATAAAAAGTGAGACTTCAAAGGTGCTAGCACACCAACATTGCTTTGGCACCATGTCTGTGTGGATACCAGTAGAGGAAGTAGTTTTATTGGCAGCATCTAAATCCAGCAAGACCTACATGTAAAGCTCAAGGTAGGGTGTCAACAGAGTGAACCCCTTCTCATCATTCCAACATTCTTGCCTTATAATCATCTTAGTAAGTTTTTAGATTCTCTTTTTATTCAAATTACATGGATCTTCTAAGGGTTTCTTGATTAAAATTTTTAATTTTTGTTACGTGTATAAGTCAAAGAAACCTAACAAGCATAGCATGACCAAAGAAAGAGGAAGGTAAGCTTATGAAGATAGGGTTTTCTTGCCTTATTACCTTACTAGCTTGGCCTTTTTAAGCATTAGCTCCACTTACTAGCTTAACTGGTCTTTTTAAGCATTAATTTTTGTTACGTGTATGAATTAAGGAAACCCAACAACCATATCAGGTTCAAAGAAAAAGGAAGGTAAGCTTATAAAGATAGAATTTTTTTGCCTTGTTACATGACTAGCTTGGCCTTTTGATGATTTTAACTCCACTTGCTAGCTTAGCTAGCTTGGTACTATTCATATGGCCATGTTTCCTGTCTTTTTGTAGAGATAAACATCATTAGGAGTGTAATCGAGTCAAGTCGAACTGAACTTTGAATAGCTCGAGGTTAGTTCATTTTATAATTGAGCTGATTTTGAGCCAAGCTCACTATCCCACTTGGTGTTCACAAATTGTTCCCGAGTTTAAACGAATTTAAAGAAATTTTTAAAAATGTAAATTATAAATTAAAATTGTACATTAAAAATTAAAAATAAATTCCAATATATTTAATAAAAATTATAATTTTATTCTAATAATATTTTTTCAAAAACATTTTTTACAACACAAATTTATATATACAATCAAATTACTAAACATTAAATTACGAATTAGATCATAAGTTTCTACTCAAATTTGTTCCAAAGTTTCACTAACTGAGCTTTTACATAATTTGAACTCAACTCATTTATTAAATGAATATCAATATATTAATTCGAATAAATTTTTATTAAATCGAATATCAAACTGTTTGCGAGTAGCTTAGCTGATTTACACCCATGGACATCATTTAGGGCTGTGCATGGCTTGTTCAGAAGGTTGTCGGTGGATTGTACTACTTGCCTACGTCATTTTCTTGGCGTGGTTCTCGTTGGTCGAGTGTGGTATCCTGTACCTCCTTTGTCGGTTACTACTTGTTTGGTGCCGAGTCGTGCCAGACTTAGTGAAGGAGTTCCTCCTGGGCTTGGAGGGAAGGCTCTTCCTTGGGCTTGATGTAGTGGATCTCGGGCCTTTTTGAGTGGACAAAGTTGAAATCCTTTTTGGGCTTTTGGGTTTGCATTTTGGGCGTTGGTATCAATAATAAAATGATGATTGCAAAATAGTTATGTATATAATACTATATTTATATAACATATATATAATATATATACATACGTTATATTCGATTTTAATTTATACGTATAATTTGTGTACATTGATTTGTTTTTAATAAGCTTTATTAGTTGCATGCATGTTGCAATTTAAAAGAAAACATAATGCTATGGAATTGTGAAAATTATGCATGGAAATTATAGCATTGATATTTCTAAGGGTCACGTATGTCAAAAGTCATTAAAGATTTTCTTTGTTTATCAAGCTCTAAAATTAGAGTTTGCCATACATAACTAATGCACTGCAAATAATTCTGTAGAATAAAAATGAAAAGAAATTTAATAAAATTAAAATTAAGATTAAAGAATGTAATTATAGCCAATGAAAAAATAGTTAAGTGATAACATTTTAAGGTATAAAATATGATTCATATTATCGTAGATTTAAAATATAAGAGATGTTTCTATACTTTTTATTAATCAAGAAATAAACCAAAACATAACCTAATTTTATTTTAAAAAAAAATATTTATATATAATTAAAATTTGATATTTTCAATTTCTTACTTTTACTTATATATTTTTATATTTTTTAATTCTTATTATTATTATCATTATAAATTTTGTAATTTTTAAATCTACATTCGTAATTATTTATATATGAGTACTATTTAGTTATAATTGAAAAGTTGAAATAGATGCAACCTAATTTTTTAATTTTAAAATTTTAAAAAAAGTAATCATTTTAATTTAATTTTTAGTAAAAATTTTAAAATAAATTATATTTTTTAAAATTTTATTTTTTTCTAATTTACTTTTTAAATTTAATTTTTACCAATACATGTTTTGTTTATTTTTAAATTTGATAAATTGAAATTAATTAGTTATTATACAGAAGTTGGAGGCACACGGTGTATATACACTCTCCTATTTAATATTTTCAATATTTTCACTGAGTAAAAAAATATATATTTTTTGAGTGAATTGAATTTTTTAAGAAAAATAATTTGAATTAATTGACTAAATTTATCAAGTTGATAAATAAATTAGCTAAAAAATTAATTTATGAACTTAACTAACTATCACATCGGCAAATTAATACTTTATCTCTCTTAGTACTCTGTTGCACATGTGGGTTCCATGGTCCACCACACTATTGTGTGGAACCAGTTACGTCGTAGTGGGCCTCATATCTTCCAAAAATGCCATGGAAGTCGTAGTGGGTCTCATATCCTCCAAAAATGCCAAGGATCGCACTGATAGGATTTGAAATGTGCATCATTGTTAACCAACAATCATTTTGGACCATAATGCATTTCTATGCATAAGTCAATGGCGGCTTAGTGAATTCAGAAACCAACAAACAGGCAATGGCAAGGGTTATCTTCCAAGCGCGTTTTAATAGTTTTTGGATTTGCTAATTTAATTATCTTCCTGTGTTGACAATACAATCATTGTTTTCACATTAAAATCAGCACAGACAATTTCTAATATATTATATTCATTGGTCTTTAATTATTTTACATTTAATAAATTATAAATAAAAAAATTATCAATTTTATTTTAAAATTTAAATCAATTACTTATTTCAATTTATTAATACGAATGAATCATATTAATTTTACTCAATTTTATTTGAAAGATTTAAATATATTTTTAAAAATTACTTTTACATTTGTATAAATTAAATTTAACATTTGTTAAATTTTTTATCATCTTTTTCTTATAAGAAAAATGTAAGAACATATTTTTTAATTTTAATTTTTTCATTCTCGACAAACATTTAAAAATTAATATCTAAATTTTTATCCTGTTCACTAAAAGTTTTTAAATTTTAACTACTTTAAAATTTATTTTTCAACTTTCAATTACATTATTTAAAACTTAGTCCAATAGAGGTAAAGACAAAAAATTATGAGATAAAAAAAAAAGAGAGAGAGAGAAAGCATTTTGAGATACTAAAAATATTAGTTAATAACATAAAACATATAATTTTTTAAAAAGTACGAAATTTTTTTTAAAAATTAATATTTTAATATATAATGATAGTTAAAAATGCTTACTTTAATTTTTTTATTTTTACTTATATTAGTCTATATAATAAATTGATTCACAATTTATCACTTTCTTTTTTCTTATTATTTTTAATTGATAAATTTTATGCAAAAATTTAAAGGTTAATTTTTAAATTTATTTCAAAAGTGGTAATATTAAAACTTAAAAATTTTTTTGAAAATTTTTTTTCTTGAGAAAAGGGAGAAAAAATTGACTAACTATCAAATTTATTTTATAGGGATCTAAAAATAATTTTTAAAAATACAATTACGTCTTTCAAATAAAATTAGATAAAATTGATGTAATTTATAAAGTTGAAAAAGCAAATTAAAATGACATTCAAAATAAAATTTAATTGATAATTGGTCTAAAATTCAATATTTGCTATATATCAAAAAAAAAAATTTGACTTGATTGATTCAATGAATAAGGTTTTTTTATTTTAATTTCTTTATGATAAAGAAAAAAAATACTCAAATTTTATTTCTTTGAATTATTAATTTCTTGAAATAACTTTCCCTTGTTTAGGCTTAACAAATTGATTGACTAATTAATACTCAATAATCAAAATAAGGTTGTATCCGTTTTCTAATGGTTTGTCATATTCTAGCCGCTTAGACTCCATTTTTGTTCAAGAAAATTATGAAAAACAACTTGCATTAGCAATTTGCAATATATATAATAAGATATTTAAATTATTATATTTTAATATAATTAAATTGCTATTTATAAAAAAAATCATTTCCCCTTTTATATATATATATATATATATATCCTTAAATTTGCAATAAAAATATATATTTCATTTTTATTAATTAAATATAAAAGATTTAAAATATGTATTACAAATTTAACTCTAATATATAACACATTTATAGTTAGTAAGAACTAACCATTAACATAAAATATTTGGAGTAGATAAAAATCTCCTTATAAATTTTATGTAGTAAAAATTTAATAATTCAAATATCTTATTATATATATTGCAAATTGCTAATACAAGTTGTTTTCTTAATTTTCTTGAACAACAATGAAGAAGTCTTAGCCGCAAGAATTTGACAAACCATTAGAAAACGAAGAAAACTTTATTTTAATTATTGAGTATTAATTAGTCAATCAATTTGTGAAGCCTAAGCAAGGGGAAGTTATTTCAAGAAATTAATAATTCAAATAAATAAAATTTGACTATTATTTTTTCTTAATCATAAAGAAATTAAAATAAAGGAACCTTATCATTGAATGAATCAAGTTTTCATGATTTTGACTAAAAATAATTTTGATACACATTGAACATTCTCCTAAAACACCATCCTAAGGCTTTTTTCTTTTTTTTTTTTTTAATTTTTAGCTCTAATCTAAAAGAATTTTTATTATATGTACACTCACAATTGAATTACTAAAACCTAATACACAAGTAGCTTTAATATTACACGTGAGAACTAATTCAAGAGTATTTGCTTTTAAGGCAAGGTTTTGGCTCAATAATTACACCAACTCTACCATAAGATTGATTCTCATAGAACTTTTAGATTAATGGGACCCATTATGTGATGATATACAAAAATAATTAAAAAAATTATTAGCAACTAACTACCTTGTTTTCTATTTCGATAATATTGAATTTCTAATGTGATAAAAAAAATTAACTTTTTTATTTATTTTTAAATTTTAGTAATTTAAAAAGCAATATTTGTATGTATTACTATGTAAATTTAATATAGACAACTGAAATAAATTTATCATCTAGATTCTTTATTTATAATTGTGTTGAGTAATTAGTGATTAATTGAATACTGTCTTGGGTATTTCATTGTTGTAATTATTATCATGTTCAATATTATTATTATTATTGTGTTGAAATTTTTGATAAATTATAATTTCTCCCCATATTTTGACATATTATACTACTTCATCCTAATATTTTAAAAAATATTTATTCATTTTTATATTTTATTTTGTTAACACTCATTAATCATTTTGTTGGAAATAAAGAAATATAATAGAAAAAAAATACAGGAAAATTGTAATTTACCCAGAAATTTTTATTTCTACGGGACAAGAAAACCATATGCATATATATAAAATGAGTGTTAATTGATAACTTCTCTATAAAAATATCATGAAGTGCTGGATTGAATTATCTCAAGTTGTGTAGTCCATTATGAACTCTCAATTAAAAAAAAAAAAAGAATAGAGAAGGTGAAAGTTGAATCTAATGGATATGCTGATTCAAGAAAAGGTAGGTACAGGCACACATGGAAAAAGTATATACCTAATCATCTTGGTTCACTATATAATAAGGGTGAGATAAACCATACTCAAATCCATATCATTGCTAGCCCTTGTGCTCGGCACACTCCTATCCCTAATAACCACTTCAAAACCTTTGGATTTTTGTTATTTGTACTCTCTTTGGAGGTATGTATATGAATATTATGATTATGAGAAGTTGATAATATATATAATTAGCCGTTTCTTATAGTAATGCAAGATCTTTTATATGCATGTAAGTGTGTGATTATTTTAGTAGCTTGTTTAATTGCCTGGTTGGTGAAATTTTCATACTTAATCAAGCTAGCTAGCTAGATTTGATACTTTCTGTTTTCTGGGATTCTAGGCTTACTCAACTGACATGTATATGTTTATATATGAAGGTGCAAAAAATGAAGAATATTGAGGCATCATGTTCAATAGTAGGCCTGTTATTGGTGTTGATAAGTTGCAGTATATTTAATGAAGCAAAAGCTAGCGGAATTAGTGAAGCAGGTCTTCATCAAGTGGCTGCTTCTCTTGAGATGTATGTAGATGAATTGCCCGAGATGCCCAAGCTCTATGGCTATTTTGGTTCATCTCCCATGCCAGGCAAACTCACTCTCGGCATGTATCAAATAAAATGGGTACATATGCGATTTCTACCCTTTTTATTAATTATGAGTCTTAGCTTACCTTAGTTTCATAATCATATTTGAAGTTAGATACATTTTATAAGTTTCTTATTTTGATTTAAGTTTCGATAATTTTTATTTATGACAAGCTGAGGTACTTAAGGAACTAATCTACAAAATTCAAAGAATATATATATATATATATATATATATATATATATATATATATATATTTATTTATATATGTGTGTGTGTGTTTTCGTTCCTAATGGGCACTATAGCTCGATCATCAAGCATGAAGAATAAATAAAAGATGAAGTTCATTTTATAAACTGTGTTGTGTTAGGTTTATAAACTCTCTCTCTTCAATGGTGGTGCTGCTATATATATATATATATATATTGATACATATAATTTTTGTACATTGACTTTTTATTTTTTATTTTTTTTGAAAAATAAGCTTAATTAGTTGGATGCATGTTGCGATTAAAAAGAAAACGGAATGCTATCGAATTGCGAAAATTATGCATTACAAGTATAGCATTGTCATTCATAAGGGTCACGTATTTCAAATATTATTAAAGAATTTTTCTTTGTTTATTAAGCTCTAAAATTAGAGTTTGCCATAATTAACTAATGCACTGCAAATAATTCTGTAGAAAAATATATATTTAATTTCCTTTCCGTTTTTTTTTTTTTTTTTTTTTCAAAAGTAGGATTAGAAATGGCAGTTGGATGGAAAAAAATGGGCAAAATCCATTATCAAGTCTGAGCAAACTATAACGGTTTATTATATTAAGTTATTATCATTTTATTGTATTTTATTAAGCTCGTATGATTTTATTTATATAGTTATTAAGAATCAATTTAACATATTCATTAATTATGTTGAATATTACATATAAAAATAATATTATAAAAAATTTAAATAAAAATATAAAGGCTAAATAGAATACAATGAAAAATAATAATAGTTGAATAAAATAAATCTAATAAGTTTAGAAATTTTATAATAGGTTTTACTTTATTTTATATACAATATTTAACTGTTTGAAAAAAATTTTAATAACTATTTAAATAAAAGTATAAAATTTTAATAGAATATAATAAAAAAATAAAAACTCAATAGAATAAATCCTTTAAATTTAAATGATTTTGCCTGAAAATTTTCTAAAAACTTTACCTACTATGCTTACGGTCCAATAATTCCTTAGACGTCACCTTATTATAAAATATCAAAATTATAAATTATTATCAATAAGCGTTATAGGTAAGACTCCATTAATTATTTGTACCGTTCTTCATTACTTATTATTATTATTATTTTTGAACTGTTATTCATTACTTCCAATTGTTTTTTCTAAACTTTTTTGGCCAAATTTTTTTTCCAAAATTTGAACTTAAATGCAGATTAAAAAAAAAAATAATAATAATAAAGGTTAACTTAGTCCCTGAATTTTTTTGGCAAAGTCATACTGATCCCTTTTGACCATATTAGGTCAGTCTAGAGCTTGAACTTTATAGTTTAGATCAAATTGGCCTTTAAATTATATTTTGATTGGTAAACCACAGTTCCACTAAAAATATAAAAAAAACTTCTCTATTGTCTTAGCTAACAAACATTTACTTCCTATGTTACTAAAAGAATTCACCAGAAATAATATTTAAAATTAAAACTTATTTTACCTTATAAATTTAAATGTCATTAAAAATTTATATTTACAAAGTATATATAAATTTAGATTTTAAATATAATTTTAAAAACTATAATTGTTAAATATGGACTAATAAGTTAACTAACTAAAATATAAGTTTTTTTAGAAAAAATTCCATTTATTTATTAAATAAGAAGATAAGTGTAATTTTTAGAGTGTATTTATTTCAAATGAATTTCATAAAATTTCATGGAATTCATATGCAAATCAAAATGAATGTGTTTGATTTAAATGAAAACTTGTAAAATTCATTTCTAATTTTGACTTCTTATGAAATTAGTTAACATTAAATTAATTTTTATTAATAAAATATATTTGGTTCAAATAAATTTAAATGAATTTTATTTAAATTTATTTATAAATGAAATGGATTTTTAATAAAATTTTGGTTAAAATCAATTTGACATTTGGCTAATATATATGACTGAATAAAGTCAAAAGGCTAATTTGAATATGAAAAATTAAGGATTATTCTTATTCTAATATATTATTAAGGATTATTCTTATTCTAAAAATAAAAGTTCCCCTTCACATATTATATTATATTGAATTTGCTATGATCTACATGTGTAAAAAAATGCAATTAGTACTATATAATAAGATTTTTTTTATTACAATATGTATATGTGTAATATATAAATGCAATTATCATAATATATATCTTTTATAAATAAAAATTAATTCTTATTTAAATATAATTATTGATTTTCTGTAATATATATGAAAGTTTATAGTTAAATTATATATTTAAAAAAATAATTAAAAAAATGAAAACTTTTGAAAATCCCAATCTCAACGTTAGGTCTCAAAGTGGAGCATTCAGAAAATCTAAACGTTAAAATGTAGTTCATTAATAATTTAAAATCAATTTAGATAAATGGGGTAATATTTTGCTTATAATATGTCCAGAAATTCCATCGTGATTTACCGTCTACAAAAGTGTTTGCTTATGGTACATCAGCAACGACAGCCTCTGTGCCTGGCCCTACTATAGAGGCAATTAGAGGAGTACCCACTTACGTGACGTGGCAAAACTTTCTCCCTCGATCTCACATACTTCCATGGGACCCAACCATCCCAACAGCAATTCCTAAACGGGGAGGTGTCCCTACAGTCGTCCATCTTCACGGTGGGATCCACCCTCCTCAATCGGACGGTCATGCACTAGCTTGGTTCACTGCAGGATTCCAGGAGACCGGCCCCACATGGTCCCGATCAACATACACTTATCCAAACGTACAACATTCTGGTAATCTCTGGTACCATGATCATACCGTTGGTTTAACACGTGTCAATCTTTTAGCTGGTTTGATTGGGGCCTACGTAATTCGTGATCCAAAACTTGATGCAAAATTAAACCTCCCAATGGGCCCAGAGTTCGATCGGCACTTGATGATCGTTGATCGTAGCTTCTATAAAGATGGATCATTGTACATGAATTACACAGGAAACAATCCCACCATACACCCACAATGGCAACCAGAATACTTTGGCGATGCTATTATTGTTAATGGAAAAGCATGGCCTTATCTTGAGGTCAAAAGAAGAAAATACAGATTCCGAATAATCAACGCCTCTAATGCAAGATACTTTCGCTTCTCATTATCCGACGGTTCTCCATTCATCCAGGTCGGATCTGACGCCTCCTACTTACCTCATCCAATCTCCACACCCTCCATCATTATGTCACCTTCGGAGATTGCTGATGTCATCATTGACTTCTCTACATCAAAAGTCAACGAAATTTTGCTGAAAAATGATGCTCCGTACCCGTACCCGACGGGTAAACCGGTTGATGAGTTAAACAGTAAGATCATGAAGTTCATCATCATCAACAATAACCATGGTGATACATCACGGATCCCACCAAGTCTTGTCAAATATCCAACAGCTTCAGTTGCAGAAGCAGCAACTACAAGGTACATTGTGATGTATGAGTACACAACTGCAACTGGAGCTCCGACCCATTTATACATAAACGGTAAAAGATTCGAGGACCCAGTAACAGAGACACCGAAATCAGGCGGGACAGAGGTGTGGGAAGTGATAAACTTGACAGGTGATAATCACCCATTGCATGTTCATCTGGCCACAATTCAAGTAGTGAAAACGCAAGCACTGTTAGATTTAGCTGGATTCACTGCATGCATGACCGTTAAGAATGATGCAGTTGCATGCAACGTGAGTAGCCATGCAGTTGGGAAGGTGATTGATACGCCACCTTATGAGAAGACATGGAAGAATACAGTTAAGGTCGAGCCAGGATACAAGACAACAGTTGTTCTTAAGTTTAATTTGGTGGATGAAAACAAGCCGTATCCTTTTGATGCAACTGCTGAACCAGGGTTTGTCTACCATTGCCATGTAAGTTTAATTGGACTATATATAATCTTATAGATTTGGTTTTATCATATGTGTTGATGCATAATCATTAATTGGTGTTACTTGGATTTTTTTTTTCAAATTGTTGTTTATATGCAGATTCTGGATCACGAAGACAATGCTATGATCCGCCCATTAAAGCTTGTTCATTGATGACCAAGGAAACAGTTGAGAATTTGGGTATATAGTTGGCATGTAACTTCTGTCTAGGGGAAAGTCGAAATGTTTTTGGTTAAGAACTGGCATAATATACTTTATCAAGGTGATGAAGTGAGTGCTAATTATTTGTATGTTTTGTTACTTTCATTAGAGTGGCATTGGTGTGTATGTGTGTTTAATGACTATCTCTGTAATGAATAATTTTATTGCATAATAAATTTAGTGAAGAGTTTCATAATGAATAATTTTATTTTATAATAATCCATTTTGTTTATAAATTATTAATTATGTTAAAGGCTAATTAATTTTTTAATTTCTTAAATATAGCAACTACTCATTTATGTAATATGTGAAATCTTTTAGGACCAATTACATTAAAAAACTTTCCAACCTTTTGTTAAAATTTCAAAATAACCTCTAAAGAAAATTTCTTTCACATATAGTCTCCAACTTTCAGAATGCAGCCCTGCTGTGGCAGTTACTGCTAATAGAGCCTACATTTAAGTTTACAATATAAAAAGGGTAATTTACTAATATCCATTGAGTTTTGTTTTAATTTATTAATATATTCTTGTATTTTCAAAAGTCAACTAAATACTCCCTTATATTTGATTTTATTAACTATTTTTCTTTTTCATATATTTTTTTGAAAAAAAAAATAATTTCATTAATTTAAACTAGCAATATATCCATAGAAACTTTTATACAAATTCGTTAAAAATTATAGAGGATGAAACATCTATATTAGTAGCATAACGAATCAACTTAAAGCCTACAAATTAATTAATACTATAGTGACTAGAATATCTATAACTCCAATTTTTCAAAATATTGATGATCATCTAATTTGTTATTTTTGTGTTTATTTGATAAAATATGCTCGTTTGAATCACCCAAATATAAAAGAAAAGGCCACAACAAGACAAGGAAATCATAAAAAAATAAAATAAAGCTATATCTATATGGAACCAATTATTTAAGAAATAAATTGATAAAAAAGGCTAGGATTTTTTTTAGGATTCTATTGTTAAATTAATCTTGTTCAATTATCTTTTCCACTAACTTAATACACTCTCATATTTACAATAAAAATATCAAATTTAAGGGGTCTTTAGTTAGTGAAAGGGGGAAATAATTAATCAAATTAAATCTTAAGAGCTTATTAATTGACTTTTAAAAATATAAGGATCAATTAGTGAATTTGGCCAAATTTCAAAAGGGTGAATAAAAAAGTGGCCACTAGGTCCTATTTTTTATGTTACAAATTAAAGTAGGTTTCAAGACTGCTACATCATCTTTTTATGAAATCAAACCATGGAGGACTACAATAAATTGATGGTGCACCTAATATCTCATATCGGATAGGAGATGAGGAGCTTGAGTCCTTGTAAATTTAAGTCTCCCCTCTTTCTCATGAGGAGCATTTTTCAGTAAATGACAAAATCTTATAAACTATGAGCTCCCTCTATCAAAACGGACAATACCTCACAAGCGAGCTACTATGGATTAGGATTTGGGTCAGACACCATTAGTTGCGTCATATGTGGTAATGAGGCTATGTCCTCTAACCAAGTCCCTTTTTTATGGGGCTCTAATAATGCACCAAATATCCCACATCGGTTGGGAGAGAACATCCAATGTCCAACATTTGTTAGGAGACTGATTTGAGTTCTCATAAACTCAAGTCTCCCCTCTATTCTATGAGGCACTTTTTCAGTAAAGAAAAGATAGTGCAGACCATGGACTCCTCCTGCCAAAGCAAACAATACCTCAGAACGGGTCTACCATGTGTCAAGATTTGAACTAGGCACCGTTAGAAGTTATTGGTGTAAGATTTTTTTTAGTTAATAATACAATCAATCAATAAATTATAACTTAATTATTCTTCCTACCAATAAGGTTTTTATTCGGTTGATGTGACTAGGAACTCCGAAGTGAAGTCTTGAGATTTACATATTTTGAAAGTTAAAAAAAATTACAATTTTTTTATGTAATTATCCCAATCTTTTAACAAACTAGATCAATACATTTAAAGTTTTATCATTTACTATTGCATGATATAATATATAAAAGAAAAATTATATTTCGCGAAATAGGAAGTAGAACTATTGAATACATTATGAACCACATGGTTTCTATATATGTGAGTATTGAAATCCAACTCAAAATGAAAATGGAGAGAAATTACAAACGTAATGAAAATTATTGGAAGTCATTTGGTTTATTATAAAATTAGAATTGGAATTATTATTTTTTATCTATTAAAATATTTTAATAATTACTGTTATATATTATAAATATTATTCTGGTTATTTATTGTAAAAATATGTTTAAAGATATTATTCTGGCTATTTATTGTAAAAATATGTTTAAATTTACTTACTAAAATATTATTATAATTTTTAAAAACAATAAAAGTTATTAGTTATTTAATTAATAGATATCCTTTATTAAAATACTTCAGTAATAATTTTTATTTTGTATATGTTTTATCAGTAAATATTATTGTCATATATTAATATTTAAATTTTTTACTATAATTGAAAATAAATTTGATTTAGTTAATTTGATTTAATTTTCATTGAAATAAAAATTTATTTTTTAATTAATAGAAAGAGGTATAATGATCAATTTTAATCCTCAATTATAGCCCGACCAAAGTTGATATTTGACCTTCAACTTTTTATTCTATTAGAATTTTTTTTTTCTTTTAAAATTTGGTTATATATTGTATCTTTTTCTAAACAAAATTACGATTAAGACAAGATTTTAATTTAAAAAATTGACTAATGAGAAATTATTTTAACTAACAATTAGAATTGATGAAAAATATATTATTTAATTATAAAGTTTTTAAAATTTTCAAACTTATAAAAAAATTTTAAAATTTCTTTAGACTTTAAAATTTCACAATTAAATGATATATATTTTTTAAAATAATTAATAATTCTATTTTTAGTCAAAAAAATAACTTTTCATTAGTTTAGTATTAAAATTTTTTAAAAAATTTACAGGATTTAATTTTTAATTATTTTAGAAAATTAATATAGTTTACTTTAAAATATAAAATCCTATTGAAAATAAAAGAAATTTGAAGACAAACTATTAATTTCAAACTGACTTTTTTCATAGAAGAATCTCTTCTTATTTTGATGTGAATTTAAGCAAATCAATTGAGTTGCTCATTCTAATTTTAGTTATTATTTTTACTGTTCAGCTCCGTTTATTTGTTGAAAATATTGTCTTTGAAAAATATTTTTAGGAAAAATATTTTTTAATATTTGGTTGCAACACTAAAAAATAATTGGAAAATATCATTTTTTGTGTCTTAATACCTTTTGTATTCAAATTATTTTTTTTGTAATGGATCTAATATATATTCTTTACAAATTATCTCTTTATAATGGACTTGATGTTGACAAAAAATAATGAGAATCAAAAAGAAAAAAGAAGAATAGAAGGTAAAAAAAATGAGAGAAAATAAAAAAAAATAAGAAGAAAATAAAAATTAAAAAAAGGACAAAGAACAGAGAAAGAGAAAAGGAACAAAATAATGATAAAATAAAAATAAAAAAAAAAGAAAAAAAAAAGAAAGAAAGGTAAAGTTGAATTTTAAATAATTTTTTCTTATTTTTAAATATTAGAAAATGATTTTTCATTTTAAACATGAGAAATCATTTTTCTTTATCTTTAAAATATTTTTCATTGATTAATTATTTTTTTTCTTTAACTTATTTTCTTTAATAATTGAAATACTGAAAAATAAAAGAAAATATTTTTCACAAACAAATGGAGCTTTAATGAAGCAATCTGGGACTAAATTGACCCATCTATAATATGCAATAAATGTGTAGTCCATTATAATCATGGTAAAATATTACGGTGCACTGTTTTTGGTAAAAAAAAAAAAATCAAATTTATGACTATTTTTTTAATAGTAACGCAACATATGTTTCATATAATACAATTTTTTTTTCTTTATTTTTACAATGTTCCATTTTTTTTTGGGTCAAAATACAATGTTCCATTTTTTTTTTGGTCAAAGTACAATGTTCCATTTAAACCTTTCTTCTTCTTTTTCTGTTGTCTCCTATCCCTTTTGTTTCTCCATCTATTTTTATAATTCTTTGGAAGTAGGTGTTGAGCCAAATTATTGTTTTAACATTAAGACTACCATAACTTGTTCAAGAAAACCATTTCCCCAAATTTAGAAGCAATAAATTAAAAGAGAGGTAACAATAATAAATAATTTTCTTGGCTCAAAAGAGCCTATTTATATTAAAAATCTTATCATTTTAGCCAAGTTTGACATTGCTGTTGATTTCTATATTTGTGGTGAGTAAAATTGTTATAGCTAAATCTACTGTGAGTAAATAAAAAAAGGTGTTTGGTAAATTTTTTTCAAAAGTGCTGTTACATTTAGAATTTAGATATTATAAGTTTGATAATATAATTAAAAGTACTCTTAATTACTAAAAGATTAAAAAAATATATTTATCATGAGAATTTATTTATTTTTTATTTAAATAATATGATTTTGATATAATTAAAAAAATAAATAATAATTATTTATAACAAATATTTTATCAATAAAATAAAAAGTAATATCAAACCCACATAAATATAATAAAATCAAATTGTCAAAATTATATTATCCTAATATATATTACAACTAATTTCTTCTAGCCAATTCTAAAATAGAAGCAATACGATCATGAAAGCTATTCATTTATATTGCATTTCCTTTCCTTCGCTGCCCATTTTGTTGAAAACCTTCAATATCAACAAATAAATCAGGTGGTACAGTTTCAGGATGTTCATCAAATTTTACAAATGCATAGTCATTTAATGATTTTCTTTTAAGGAGAAGATTAAGAACTTAATATTTAAGTAGTTCGATTCAAGAATTAAATCTATGTCTCCACTTAACTTATCCACAAATCAGGATTTTTAACACCCACACCAATCTATTTCTTTGAGATTATGTTTATAAGAGTTTAAAACTCAATTTTCAACCTTATACAATCAAGAATTTTCTTAGCTCACTCTTAAAATCAATTTCCAAGTGTTTTAGTGTCTAACACTTAAACCAAAATCCACCTAACACTAGTTCTTCACTTTCTTTTCTTAAATCCAAGAAATACAAGAAGAAGAAGAACCTAGTCTAGCTCACAAAACCACACTCAAATAGTATTGAATACAAAGATTTGAAATTAGAAGCTTGAAAGTATTGAATGCTAAGAAAGAATTTTTTCACCAACTCATCTAACCCTTTAAATGAGGTTTAATGAGGTGTATATATAGTGAAGACATCAGAATGTAGCTGTTAAAGGCCATTAAATTCATCCCGAGCTTTTTCTTCCTTCATTAATTTTTTTTAGCTTTTTTATAGGAATTTAAATGGTTATAGTTGTGATTATGTAGGTCACAGTCATGACTCTTAAGAAACTAGCTATTGAGACACTCATTTAACTGTTGTACAAGTGCCACCTAGCTCATCACGGTCTGGTCATGGTCATGACCTAGACTATGAGCACTCTTACCATATTGATCTTTAATAAACTTTGGTTGCCACACTTGTCAAATAAGGATCACAAAGTCTATCACGAGCATGATCATAGTAGTGATAAGGCTTGTAAGGACTACTGCCTTCTTGGCTCATTGAAGGATTTTGAGTTATGGTCATGATGCCTCTTAATGATGGTGGTCACGGTCTAGTCACGATCATAATAAGGACTGTGAACACTATTGACCTTTTCCTTATTTGAGGTGTTTGGGTCATGCTTGTGAAGGGACTCATGATTGAGTTCATAAGACTTGTCATGGTTGTAACTCGAACTATGAGGGCTACTAGACTTTATCTAAGGCTCATCTTCTTCATGACTTGGTCTTGTGATCGTGACAGTGACCTAGTGTTACTTCACTAATTTCTTTTTATTGTCTAGCAAATACACACTTAAAAAAAATAATATTAGCACTTCAAAATTGTATTGTTAAAATCAAAACAAGGTTTGATTAAGCCTTAATCATGAAAACAATTAACAATCTCCCCTTTTTAATTTTTAAAAACAATATTGAGAATTTAAATAATCAATTATGAAGAGTGTGTGTGAGTGTGACTCCCTCCCTTAACATATGCATTAATTTTTAGAGGTACTCCCCCTCACTTAGTGCATGTATTGATTAATGGGGTTCCAATTACCAAAATATACAGAAAGTATACGAAATTGAAAGTTCACACACACACACACACACACACACACACACACACACACACACACACACACACACACACACATATATATATATATATATATATATATATATATATATATATATATATATATTATAAATGAATTGTTTGAGTAAAAAAAATTACATACATTTGTTGAAAACTTAATATTTATCAAGCATGTTCAACCAATTTTTATTGTATTAAAGATACAAGTGAATTCTCAACATATTTAGTCATAGATTTAAATTCTTAACACATTTCTCCCTCTTTTGGTAAAATAAAAAAAAGGAAAGAATAGGAGGAAATAAAAAATGAAGAAAGATATAAAACAAAGCTAGGAATTTTCATTAATGCTAAAAATGTGGTCCAAGACACATTACATGAAATGGAAAAAAGTGAAAAACACTAGGACATGAAAAGATAAAAAAGAGCACAATACCTAGAAACATAAAAGAACATAAACCCCAAAAATTTAAAAAAAATAAAGAAAGACTAACATGGGTGTATTCCATTAGGATTTTAAAAGATTTTAATTAATTCCAAAAGTTGGGTGGTATTCAATTATAGCTCTTTAGGACTCCAGAAAAGTGAGGCACTATTCAATTAAAATTTCTAATGACTTAAAAAAAGTCCGTAAAAGATAGAAGATATTCAATTATAACTTTAATAGAGTATATAAATGTTAGGTGATATTCAAAATGTCATTGACTTTTATAGACATTAGACTTTTATGTACTTTTATAGACTTTTTATGTAATGTTATTATAAGCACCCAATTTCAGGATGCAATTGTGCACAATTGCGACGTAAGCCCTTATGATGAAATTTATTCAAAAATTGAACTTGGTTGTCGATTTTCTGGACTTTAAGGACTAAATTGTAATATTTTTTAGGGTTTGATTGCAAATAAGTCATTTTTTTCAGGGATTTTTTGGTAATTAATATATAAATAAATTTAGAATCGGCATTTAAAATGCCGATCGACATTGGTGTAATGCCGATCGACATTCGACAATACTGATCGACATTATACAATACCACGTTAAAATCCATTTTTTTTATTTTTTTCGCATATTTTTATCAATTTTTCAGTGTTTTGATTAGTTGAAAATTTAATTTAATTATTATTATTATCTGATGGAAATTTTGACACATTCAAAAGCATGTAAATAAGTTTCAAAAATCAAATCTTATCATACGCTATCTGATCAGATAGGTTTGTTCCTCCTTTGGAGGAAGTTCAGTATGTGTAGACTCTGCATTTAAAAGTAGAGTCTACATACGTGCATAGAGAGGATTTTTTTGGGGGGTTTTTTTTTCTTTTTTGATGCAAAAACACTGGACTGCACAAAAACCTTAGAAACTGTCACGACCCAAAACAGGGGCCATGACCGGCGCTAAGGAACGGGAATTCTTTCGAATCCGGAACCCGTAGCAAGCCTAAAAATAAAATAAATATGCAATAATAACCATAAAAATATAATATGCAGCGGAAAATAAAATCATAAATATTACAATATCATCCATATCAACTGGATTCAATTCAAAACTCATCACATCACATATATAATCTCATAAATGTATAATCTTTATACAAATCCAGTTTTACTATAATACATCTCTTTAAAACAAATACTTTAATTCACAACTACTGCAGTGTCTAGATAAAATAAATAAGACTCAAGTATATAATTTACATAAAGAAGCCGGGGCGGAAGAAATCCGGCGTATTAACCTGCTACTGAGGTCTGAGGAAGTTGACTCTCCTGAAAAATAGTCAACGGAGGGGAGTCAGACCTCACTGAGTGAATTACTATAATATATATACATACACTCTAAGTGATAATGCATACAGTCAACAGTATCTGAGTAATATGTATATATACAGGCAAATTCATACAGATGCAGAAAAATCATTTTATATATTTGTCTGAAAATCAACTTTTATGAAGGATCACATAGAACCCTAGAATATCGCAACCTCAGAAAATAGTGTTAAACAACACTCTAGCCATACAGGCTCACTGATTCCAAATATATCCACTTAATCCATATGGACAGTA
This sequence comes from Mallotus nudiflorus, assembly GCA_947683625.1. Lineage (NCBI taxonomy): Eukaryota > Viridiplantae > Streptophyta > Magnoliopsida > Malpighiales > Euphorbiaceae > Mallotus > Mallotus nudiflorus. The sequence continues at coordinate 3,907,085 of CANTUR010000049.1, read as the reverse complement.
GACTGGCCCCGAGACACTAAGTCAACCGAGCTCCAGCAGTCTGACTGCCAGTGTGATTGGCCCCGAGACACTTGGTCAACCGAGCTCCAGCAATCACATCCCAAACCACATCTCACACATATCAATAATCATATCAAATCAATATCCACAAATAGTCAGTAATAAAGCCTAAATACTATAGGCGTACCGGTACGTACTCGGTCCTAGTGCTGCCCACTAGGTAGCACGTTCTATTGATATCCTTCATTCTTAAATATAAAACATTCATTCATAAAAATAAATGATGCATGGATATAAATGAAATAGCAATATAAACCATATATATACCGAAAATATACCAAACATAAACCTGGTATATTTTGAGTATATATATGTCAAATAAATCCAATCAAATCATGAATTAAACTAAAAATATATTTAAAAACATTTTAAATATATTTTATTAATAAAACATGTATATAATTTATTATATACCAAAAATATACCAAAAATATACTTGAATATAAATCATGTTATTTATGCATATTTAGTCAAAATAAAACATGCATTTTCTAAATCATGCATCCTAAGCATATATATATAATATAGTAACTCACCTAATGCGCTCCACGAGACGGGTCCGACGGGCCTGGTCCACTAACCCTCGGTCTCGGCACAACTAAACAAGAAATAATTAATCGACATCAGAATAACCCTAACAGAAATCCTAGAATTCAATCTAGAGTATTCAAATACAGAAACAGAATTAGGGTTCGACTGGATATCACGTTTTACGAGAATTCTACCGGAAATCCGGCAGAACCTCCCCTGTAAAACGGACATCTCTCTACTCAAAAGAGTAGAGCCGACCCTGCAAAGAAAATACACTTCAAAAATAAACACCACAATCAATCACAACCCCTCGGTCGGACTCCAGACTACAATCTGTCGATCGGGGTCCACAAACACAGAATATATATTCAAATATACCAAAAATATCCTTAAATCATAAAAATATATTTCATACGTAGAAATTACATAATAAATCTTGAAACACTGTAAAAACCGATTAAAACTCATTTTATTAGAAAAACCGTATATTATATATATAATTGAAAATAATTCCCGGAAAATAGTTTTAATTAGTTAAAAATACTAGATATTTTGTAGAAATCATTTTTATACCTTAAATAAATATTAAAACCAATTAAATTACATTTTTAGACAATTTAGGGTAAAATTACCAAAATACCCCTATATATATATATATATACCTAAATTACTTCAAAAATTCACCAAAAATCATACAATTATCCAAAATTAATTTTCTCAACATATTTATCAATAATTAAACTCAATTAACCAATGAAATTCAATTTAAAACACAATTAACTTAATTTTACAAAATCACATAAACTTCAATAATTAAAAATAAATACTTAGAAATTCATAAAAATTCCAAATAAATTTCTATAATTCATTTCAACACCTAATTCAACCATAAACTCCAATTTCATAATTTAAATAATTAATTTCCGAAAATTAGAAAATAATATTAAAATATTCAAAAATACCCAAAAATCCAAACAACCTCCAAAAATTCTGTAAAAATTCATACATGAAGATTAAGCTACCAGGAACAACATTTGTGAAGGAAGTTTCCATGAATCATCCAAATCGAAGCTCAAAAAAATCGAAAACCCAAAGAGGCCGAAATTTTCAAATCGAAACCTAAGCAATTCTAGACCATTTTAGCTCAAACCAAAGCTAGAATCACACTCACCGGAGCTCAAGGAGAAGATAGAGACCGGCGGTGTCGAAAACGGTGGCCGGAGGAGGGAGAAACGGCGGTGAGGAAATGGTGGTCGGCGTCGGGCGCGGGAGAGAAAGAAGAAGAAGAAGAAAAAGAAAAAGAAAGAAAAGGAAAGAAAAAGAAAAAGAAAAAGAAAGAAAAAGGAAAAGAAAGAGAAAAAAGAAAAAAGAAGAAAAAAGAAAAAAGAAAATAAAATAAATTAAAATAATTAAATATTAATAAATAATTAATAATAAAATAATAAATTTTAATAATTTAATAATAAATAAAATAATCAAATAATAATAAATAAATAATAAAATATTAGGGTAATAATAAACCCTAATTAAATAAATATACACACACAGGCTTTATTTAATAATTTAAAAATATGTATGAGTTCATGCAAACCCGTAAATACATTTAAAATAATTAATAATACATTGTTTACGTGGAAATTTCCCCGAAAATGAAAGTCCCGGGAAAATTTTACGTAAAATACTGAAAATAATAGACAGTAATTAAAATAGGTTTAAAATACATATTAACTCATAAAAATATCGTATAATGCATGAAAAATTATTGACACTGTATATCCCGGTACAGTGTAAAAATATTTTTTAAAAAAACACGGGATATTACAGAAACTGAGACATCACTGAGAACACTGGGGGTAGAAGGAAACTTCAATTTTGTCAAAGCTTTTTTTTTTATACAATTATTTCAACCAGAATGGTCCAACACTATTTTTTAAGCCTGAGTCCAAAATCAGCAACAGTTTCAACGGTGAAAATCCTAGTCTGAGAGGCTAAAGCATATGCACAACATTTTTTCTTTCTTTTCTTCTCTTGTTGTAAACTTTTTTATTTTTTTTTATTTCGTTATTGTTTTCTTATTTCATTACTAATATAATTTTTTATGTGTTTTTGTTTGATGCTCGATTGAGGATTGAAGAGGAAACAATCTAAAATCCAAGAATTGAATAGAAGGTCCATGGAATGTCATGGATGAACCTGTATTATTTTTTCAATAGTTCTTAGGATTTTTTTTTCATTTTTAGGGTTTTGTGTAGTTATTTTAATTTATGGGTATATAATCATTTAAATTTAATTTTTATACGTAGTTTATAATAGCCCCAGTAGTGGGAATAATGAAAATTTTAATTTTCTGTATTTTAAATTTGATTAGTAATTAGGTTCAATTGGGTAAAAAAATCAATTAAAATCAATGGTAGTAGTAGCTTAAATTAGGGCTTGCATTTAATTAATTTAGGGTTTTTTTTTTCTAGAAAATCATTATAATGTTTATTTGATCTATTTTTTTGTGTTTTATTTATTTTAGGCTTGTTTTTTTTTATGTTTTTATGTTTTTGGGCCCCAAGCCCACGTTTAGGTCTAACCCACTTAATAAATAGGTTTAAAAAAGGTTTAGGACTTTAAATAATTAAAATCAATTTAGGTCCATTAGGTTAATTAGATTTTAGGCCCACTTAGTTAATTAAAACTAGTTTAGACTTAGCTCAGCCCACTTAATTTTATTCCTTTTAAAATAAATAGACCTAGGCCCACATTTCACTTAAAATAAAACCAAGTTAGACTTAGGCCTATTAATTTTCCTTTAAAATTGAATAGATTTAAGCCCATTCCTTAGAAAAATTAAATAAACAGATCTAGGCTCACTAAATTAATAAAATGTAGGCCCACCTAGAGTCCATTTCTCACTTGTAAATAATATGTAGACTTAGCTAACTTATAAAAATAAAATTAACATAGTTTAGACATAGGGACATTGCCTTTTTATGCATTTTTACTTGTAATTTTATTGACTTGTTGCCTTTTGGGTTAGATGGATGTTAATTAGGTTTTAATAAAATTTCATATAATTAGAGGATGAAATAATCATTTATAAAATTATTCTAAATGAACACGAGACTAAGAGAAGTTAGTATTCCGTATCTAGAATCTCCTGGTTGTGGTGCTAGCTTTCTTTTCGAGAATCGAGTACCACCTTTTCGATTTTTCCCAGTTATTACCCTGGGTGGCGACTCCTCATCTCTATACCATGTCTTTATGAGAGTGGTTAGTGTGTTCTCTAAGGCCCTGAGCTTAAACAATGTCGTGGTTGCTAAAATCTTAGATGCACGCTAAACCCCGCCGTCTATAGTGGCGACTCCATTGGGGATAAGAGATACTGATTCTACTCGTGTTCTTTAGAATTTTTTTATTGATTATTATTTCATTCTTGCATTCATTCTGCATGTCCCTACTAAACCGATGGCATTGGTTTATGATTCCATGATTCCACTAGCTTCATAGAGTTATAAATTGGCTAACCATCACTCTTAGCCTTAACTCGGTTCAAGAGAGATTACCGAGCTCATATGACTTGAGTCTGTAACCTAAGTCCCTAAGGGGGGTAATCTTCTTTTGAGTTGGTAAAGGATGCTGGGCCCCCCTGACCTTGGCCTGTAACTCAAAGTCCATAATGGAGAGCATCTTGCTAAGGGAACCTTAACTTTTCACCGGACCCTAACCACATATAATGGCTTAGTTACTTCCCCTAGGGTCTTTACCCAAAATGCTTGTTTGTTTGAATTGCCATGAGGTATTTCTATTTATAAAAGCCTAGGACTATACCTTTGAAGCTCATTCAAGCTAATAAGGATTAGGCTAGACCTTTATATTTAGAAATGCTACTTCTGTGCTTTTTTATTTTAAGAGAGATTTGGCATGCATGTCGGCTCTTAATATCCCCTGTTGATATGAAGGCCAATACCAAAAATCCTAGAAAAAGAAACTCGCCATTGAACATATGTGTGGGAGGAATAAGGTTGGAAGGCTTATGCTTACATGTTGCTTATTGATTGCTTCTTGATGCTTGCTACTTGCTAAGTGCTTGCTTGCTATTTGTTGCGTAAACACATGCAACATGCATACATGCATACATACAGTCCATGCATCATACTAATACCTTGTTTTGCAGCCATCATAGATTCATTTAGGTCTTCTTATGTCTGCGGACGAAGAGGTGGTAGATTGATCAGAGTTGATTTAAGTCCGAAGTCCATAGCTCAAAGCATTCTTCACAGACTGGAGAGACTAGAGGGGAGTCCAATCAATCCATTATTCCTAGAAGTTGAATCAACTCAGGCTAAATAGACTGAAATGGAACAACAACCAGAGATGTGGACCTTGGAGGACATTAAAGGAGTTTTGATGGATGACATGAGAGCTATGATGCAAGATGAACTGAGATAGGCTTTGGCCGGACTAGTGTAACATGTTGTTGGACAACCACCTGCTACTATTATTGAACAACCACCTGCTGCTGTTATTGAACAACCACCTACTGTTACTATTGAACAGCCACCTGCTGTAGGAGCTCCACTTGTTGTTGTAGCTCCTCTACCTATTGCTAACAATGTTGGGGGACAACCTGCTCCTAGAAATGTGCCTGCTATTAATGTGAGAATGGAAGACATTACAAACTACATGGTAGAAAAGGCAAAGAGAGAATCACTTGAATTGGTTCAAGACCTTGAGTCCAAGCAGATGTAAGCACTGACTTAGAAAATGTCCAAGATGGAAGAGCTAATTAGAGGATAAGGAATAGGATATTCTTTTGACTTTGATGATATGTTGCAAATGAAGGGTGACAAGCTGCCTGAAAAATTCAAAATGCCTTAACTGCAAAAATTTGATGGGAGAGGAGACCCTAAAATTCATTTGAGCCAATACACAACAACCATGAGCACTACAAAAGCACCTCTAGCGGTAGTCACTAGGTTGTTTATGCTGTTCTTGGAAGGAATGGCTGTGAACTGGTACCATGGGTTAGAAAAGTCTATTAGAACTGATTGGAAGGAACTATGTACTGCATTCTTGAAGCAATATAATTATAACACTAGATTGGAAGTGTCAATTAAGGATTTAGAGTTAACTAAACAGAAATCAAATGAGTCTTTTTCTGATTTCTTAATTCATTTCATGAATAAAGCAGGGATGATGAAAAATAAGCTTGCTGAAAATGATTAAGTTAGAATGATAGTTTGTAATGTGTCACCTAATTTGGTCGAGAGGCTACAAATGATGAATCCCAAAACCTTTGTTGATTTGTATGATGATGGGTTACAAGCTGAGGAAATTGAGAGTGAGAAAAAGAAAATTGCTAGAGGCACAAGAACTTGAAACAACCTAACTAGGGGCATACAACAAGGAAGTACTAGCCGAGCTATAGAGGTACGTGCAGTTTAGCAACCTAGAAGGTTCTTCAACTTCAACTATCCACTCTCCAAAGTCCTAAAGAGGCTAATCCAAAAAGGCATGCTCTGATCCTTAACCTTTTTCCAAACCCCCGAATCAAAATCTCCCTGGCTATGATTCAAATAGTCACTACAGGTTTCATCAAGTAGCTGGCCATTCCATAGATACCTGCATTCACCTAAAACACGAAATCCAAAACTTGATAGACTCCAAAAAAATCACCGACCCTGAGAAATCCAATTCCAACCTAAACATAAGAAATAACCCTTTCCCAAACTACCGAAACATTCCACCACCAGCCATCATAATGATCAACTCAGGGGTTAGCAAAGAAGAAGTGCTAAGCTCCTTTGAGGACCTCAACCTTATACCCAATGGAGAACCTTTCGGACAACCACAGAGAGGAGTAGAAGATTTATTGGGCTAGCCCTCAGGTAAGTTTGATTATCGAGTATTTTACTTGAAACACCCTCTGTTGATATCCCTATTGAATTAATTGAGCTGTCAGGATGGGGATATGAGTTTGATGATAAGCCAGTAAAAGAAGAGCCTAAAATTCCTGAGCAGTCTCTAAGAGGAGTTGAAGATCTATTAGGACAACCTTCTGGCGAGTTTGATTATATAGTATTATACTCTAAACCCGCTTCTACTAACATACCCGTGGAAGAGATCGTGCCGACAGGATGGGGTGATGAGTTTGAAGAAGACGAATTCTTAACCCTATAATTGTCCCAAGAAGGGGTTGAAGAGCTGTTAAGCTAATATATGGACAAGTTGAGGGAGTTGAAAGGAAAAGAAACATGCACAGTGGAAGTTTGGAAAAATAAGAAAAGAGAATGGATTGTTGGGGCCGTGGACATCTGGTATGATTCTGATGAAGAAAAACCCACTAGAGTCAATATATGGAGTGATACTCCAAATGTGAATCATGTTACTAGAAGCAGGAGGAATTATTGGGCAGCAGAAAAGCAAAATGAAAGGGTTGTAAAAAGGGAAGAAATAGAAGATGCAAAAGTAGAGGAAGGATAGAAAGAGGATCTAATCCTAGAACAATTGAAGAAGGTTAAGGCAAGCATCAGCATTTGGGAATTACTGATGCATTCAGGTAACCATAGAAGGGCTCTGGTTAGAGTTTTGTCGAACATGAGCATTGAAACGGTAGCTACGCCTGAGGCTATGGTAGCAAAGGTGACAAAAAAGAAACATCAGCTGATAACATTCTTAGATGATGACTTGCCTTTGGAGGGAAGAAATCATAACAAGGCATTATTTATCCCAGTTGAAGTAAAAAGGAAGAGAACTAACTTTGTAATGGTAGATGATGGTTCAACTATAAATATATGCCCGCTAAAGATCTTACCTAATCTGGGTCTAAAAGTAGATGACTTGATAGCTTCAAACCTCATAATTAGAGCTTACAATGACAGTACTAGGAATGTGGAGGGAACATTCCAGGCTTTGGTCAAAACAGGGCCCGTAGAGTTAACTGTTGAATTTACTATACTGGACATCCCTGTTACCTATGCCCTACTATTGGGAAGGCCGTGGTTTCATGCCCTAGGAGGAGTACTTTCAACTATGCACCAGAAAATAAAATTTCCTCATGAAAGAGATGTCGTGACAATAGAAGTTGGAACCAATGCAGCTGTGGTAGCCATACTTGATAAACAGAAGCAAGTGTATGTTCTGCCTAGTTTTTAAGTTGCTGGAATATTTGATAAGATGGATCCCAGGGTTGCAAAAATGATGAAAAGCATGAATTATCGACCTGGACAGGGGCTTGAGAAGAATGAACAAGGAAGTCCTAGGCCCCCAAACATTAAAACCCAGGACCATACAAAGGTTTTGGGATATACTGAGGTAGGACTAGCTAGTAGAGGAGCAAAGAACAAAGAGAAAGCAAAAAGAAGTAAGCCCTTGGGAAGGATTAGACCACTAAGTGATAACTTCATCAAGACAGGGGAAGGTAAGTATTATCTAGGCACCAAAGAATCTGTTAATGTGGCTGGAAAGGATGTCCCTGGGTTTGAGATCTTCAAGGAGCAGATTGTGGAAAGCCTAGTGGCTAGCAACAAAGAGGAAGTCATGAAGCAAGTAATTGAAAGGATGGGTGATGACGTTGTTGAGGAGCTACTGTGTCTACCACCTGAGGAGGAACCACCCCAAGACTTAGCTACTATTATTAGTGATAGTTTTATTAATTTTTTTTATAAAGAAACTGATGTAATAATGTCCGGTCTTTATACGGACGAAGATTTTGTTTTTCTTATGGTCAATGATATGAATGCTGGTTTTGCTTACTTGTGTGATGTGCATCCTGATAGTTCTGTGCATTGTAATTTTGATCGGTCATGCATGTTTAACATTAATTCAATTCAATTTGATTCATTTAACATGGGCATAGATGATAATCCAAAGAATGTTTTTATATCACATGATGTAACTCCTGAAGAGAGAAAAAAATTTTGAGAGAATATTAACAAAAAGAAAGGTAGTATTCACTTGGACTTATGAAGAAATGCCAGGTTTGGATAGGGAAATAGCAAAGCATCACATTCTAACTCATCCAGAAACCAAGCCGATTAAGTAGAAATTGCGCAGATTAAGACCAGAATGGATAGAAAAGATAAGGGAGGAAATTGCTAAGTAAATACAGGCTTACTTCTTAGAAGTGGTAAACTACCCTCAATGGCTAGCAAACATAGTACCTGCTCCTAAGAAAGATGGAAAAGTATGGATGTGTGTAGATTTTAGGGATCTGAATAAATCCTATCTAAAGGATGACTTCCCGTTACCTCATATGGATGTAATAGTGGATAATGCTGCAGCAAGTGCAATGTATTCTTTTATGGACGAATTTTTTGGGTACAACTAGATCATGATGGCAGTCATGGATAAGATTAAGACAACTTTCATCACAGAATAGGGGACCTATTATTACAAGGTGATGCCTTTCGGACTGAAGAATGCAGGTGTAGCTTATCAAAGAGCCACTATTGCACTTTTCCATAATATGATGCATAAGGAGGTTGAAGTGTATGTGGATGACATGATGGTCAAATCAGAGACAATAGGAGGAAACTTTCAAGCTTTAGATAAGTTCTTAGCCCGAATTGAGAGGTACAACTTGAGACTCAACCCAAAGAAGTGCATTTTTAGGGTTACTTCAGGGAAGCTGTTAGGATATATAGTGAATAGCCAAGGAATTAAAGTGGATCCAGATAAGGTGAAAGCCATCCAGGAAATGCTGACACTAAAGATGGAGAAAGAAGTAAGAGGATTCCTTGGCAGGTTGCAGTATATTAGTATGTTTATCGTAAAACTCATTAACATTTGTGATCCTATCTTTAAGCTCTTAAGGAAAGATCAGCCGGTTAAGTGGAATGATGATTGTCAGAAAGCTTTCGATAAGATCAAGGAGTATATTGTTAATCCACCTATTTTTAAACCACCTAGACAGGGTAAGCCATTGGTTGTATACTTGGTTTTAGAAGAGGATGCAATGGGGGCAATGTTAGCACAAGAAAGGTCAGATGGAATAGAGCACTCAGTGTACTACTTGAGCAAGAAGTTTCTGCCATAGAAGGAAAAATATGATTTAGTAGAAAAGACATATCTGATCATAATTTGGGCTACGAGGAAATTAAGGCATTATTTTCAATCTTACAAGGTTCAATCTGTTTCAAGAATAGACCCTGTAAGGTATCTATTTTAAGCATCGACTTTAACTGGCTCGACGGTTGGTACTCTTAACTGAATTTGATATAGAGTACATTACTATAAAGGTAATCAAAGGAAGAGCAGTAGTATAATTCCTAGCTCAAAATGCGATCAAAGGTGAAGAGCAGTGGAATTTGGAGTTTCCAAATGAGAACTTAGCAGTTGTAGAGCACTGAGAGTGGAAACTTTACTTTGATGGAGCTGTAAACAACAAAGGAGCTAGATTGGGAGTGATTCTTGTTACACCAGAAGGAGAAACCATACCAATGGCAAAGAAACTAGATTTCAAGGTCACAAATAACATGGCTAAGTATGAAGCATGTATCTATGGAGTTGAGGTAGCTGTGGCAGCTGGAGTGAAAGATTTGTTGGTTTATGGAGATTCAATGTTAGTCATCAATTAGGCTAATAAAGAATGGGAGGTAAAAGAGGAAAAGTTGAAGCCTTATATTTACTATTTGAAAGCCTTAATGAAGAATTTCACCAAATGTCTCTTTATCCATCTATCCAGAGATGATAATTAGATGGCAGATGCACTTGCAACACTCTCTTCAAATGTGGGATAGTGCAACTAGGTTGGCTATGAAACCTTTAGTGATTATGAAGTCTATAGCAACGTGTTATGAGGGTGAGTAGATTGTGAATGTTCAAATGGGGCCTGAAAAAAAGCCTTAGTTTTATGATGTCCAGAGGTTCATTGAAAAGAGAATTTATCCAGATGAAGCGACCTCAAAAGAAAGATATGCTCTTCGTGTTCTTGCATGTAACTATATAAGTCATGATGTGGTATTATACAAAAGAATGTCGAACGGGATGCAGCTCAGGTGTCTCAAAAAGGATGAAGCTGAAGAGGTGATGCAAGAGATTCATGCAGGGGCTTGCGGTTCTCATATGAACGGGATAATTCTAGCTAAGAAGATACTCAGACAAGGGTATTATCGGAGGATTATGGAAAAGGATTGTATTAGGATTGGAAGACAATGCCATCAGTGTTAGATCCACGGGAATCTTAGTCACATGCCTCCAATAGTGCTGAATAGTTTATTATCCCCTTAGCCCTTTGTAGCATAGGAAATTGATATCATAGGAGAAATAAGACCGACAACATCAAATGGGCATAAATACATAGTGGTGGTAAGCAATTACTTTTTGAGATGGGTAGAGGCAGAATCTTTAAACACTGTGAAAGTAAAACAGATGGCACGGTTCATCGAGAAGAGCCTAATTTGCATATATGGGGTTCCACATCATATTGTGATAGATAATGGGGTTCAATTTCAAGCAAAAATAACGGAGTTGTTACAAAAGTATGGGATTAAGCACTATAAATCTTCACCTTATTGACCTCAAGCTAATGGAGTAGTGGAAGCGGCTAATAAAAATGTTAAGAAAATCCTTTCTAAGATGGTTAAAACCTACAAGGATTGGTTTGAATATCTTCCTTTTGCCTTATGGGGATATAGGACTACAGCTAGAACCACCACAGGCCAAACACCATTCTCATTAGTACATGGTTGTGAGGCAGTTTTGCCCATAGAAATTGAGATTAAGTCCTTAAGAGTAGTCATGGAGGCTAAAATAATTAAGAATGAATGGGCGCAGAAAAGATATGATCATCGAGTATCTCTAGATGAGAAAAGGATGGATGCTTATTCCACACTCAGATATATCAGAGAAGGATAGCAAGGGCATTCAACAAGAAGGTTAAGCCTAGGAAGATAAAAGCTAGAGACGTGGTGCTAAAACAGTCTAGAGCCATGGTGTTCGACCCGAGAGGTAAATTTAGACTGAATTGGGAAGGACCATACTTGGTTAAATTGGTTTTACCTAAAGGAGCTACCAAGATATCAGATTTTGAAGGGAATGAGTTTATGTAACCTGTTAATCTGGATCTCCTCAATAAGTACTACCTGTAAAAAATATGAATAAAAGTAGAATAAAGAAAATAAAGTCCATTGGCTAGAAAATCTGAAAATTCTAGTCAGGTAAAAGTTAGGACATTCTCGTTGTTTAGAAAACCCGCAAAGGGCTGACAAGCAAAAGTTAGGGAAATAAATAAAAAATAATGGTCCCGCTGATTAGAAAACCTGTAAAAGGCTAGTCAGGAAAAAATTAGGGAAATAAAATGTGAGCAAAAAATATTCAGTTAGAAAATCTGTGAGGACTAGCTGATAACAGGAGTTATGTCATATGATGTGTTAAATGTACTCATTTTGTCCCTAATTAATGAATGAAATTGAAATTGAAGTTTTGTTAAACTTTGCATATCCTTCTTTATTATAAAGCATAAGTACTTGAAAGGATGACAAAACATAAGAAAGCCTAAAACTAGCTCTATGAGACCATTCTATCTAGTGATGTCTTTGTTTCTTCCTTTGTGACTCATCATACAAAGTTTAAGTTCTCTTGTACGTAGCAAAGCCTGGTGGTTCTGTCTTTTGGATAACAACCTAAGTTTTGTAATTGTCATTAGTAGTAACATCAGCATCCAGGTGTATGTTCAGTTCAAAGGCTCTACAAGGCCACAAACTCCTAATCTTATCTAGAGAATCTTATCTTAAAGGAAAGCCTTCAAAGTTGATCAAAATAGTAATGATGAACTGAGGGCGACCATATTGACGACAAAGGCATAAAGGGGTAAAAAAGGTAAAGAAGTGCAACCCTAGAATAGGAACACAGTGATCATACAACTCAATAGTCATGAACTTCAATCTCCACCAAAAGTAGGCCTATGTGATCTCAACATTTGAAATCTTTTTCAACCAGTCAACCCATTAGTCCATAGAATGTTTGTCTTTCATTTTTAGAGGATGAGATTGTAGCTGATGAGGTTGATAAGTCAAAGGATTGAGGGGTAATCAAGCTTAGCTTTTCCTGTAACCAAATCTTAAAAAAAAATGGTATAAGACTAATAAAATAAAAGTCCGCTAAGTTGAAAACCTGAAAGGACAGCTTAGGCAAAAATTAGGGCAAAAATAAAATAAAAATAAAAGTTTTAGTTGCACACCTGAAGAAGAAGTAAACTGCCTGAGAAACAGTTATGAGTCTTAAAACTGTCGAGCCCAATGATGGTGTCAGCAAGGATAACTGGCATAGGATTAGCTCCAAGCTCTACCAGTTCCAAAATACTAACAATGCATGTATTGGCACCACCATGGTGAGAAGCTAGCAAAAATTGAGCATATAAACAGAAAGCAACTGTTCTAGTCCAAGAAGCAGTGTTCTTGTCCCGAGTCCCACAGACGGTGATCAGAGAAGAAAGATTAATGGTCCCAGGGTTATGTGTGTACATGTAAATATCAGCTGGGGGCAAATAAAAAAATGTAACCAATATGCTAGGAAATTGCATCTCCAAATCAGGAAGGGCTATCATAGCAGTTAAGTCTAATGTGCATCCCAACATAGTAGCAAACTCTTCAATCATTGGACAAAGCTCTTGCCCATTAAACTTGAATGCATGGTCCTTGACATCCTATAAGGTAGAAGCAGCATGTAGGAGATTGTTATCGATAGTCAGGTGCTGAAGAGATTTCAGGGATTTAATGTAGAAAGGTTGAAGCTTGTTCCAGTCATTACCATTGAGACCTTTAAGAAATTTCTTCATTGTTTGAGGAGATGCTTGAGTCATGATGAGGGTATAGAGAACAATGGAGAATGCCCCTTGTATGGTCTTATATAGGGAAAGAAGATGAGTTCATATGCGAAAAGGATTCTGCTAGCAAGGAAAGATGTGGATAAGGTGATAGAATTTGAGAAGGATTGGGATAAATAGATAATTGGGAAGATAATCCATTCTTTTAATTATTTATCTATCCAATATTATCCGTCTTAGAAAAGGATTAAGATAAATGGATAATTAATTAAAAAAGATAATGTTCATTAACTATCTTTTTTAATTAGTTATTTATAAAAAAAAGGGCCCGCTAAGTTGAAAACCCGAAAGGGCGGCTTAGGCAAAAGTTAGGGCAAGCTCACTAAGTTGAAAACCCGAAAGGGTGGCTTATGTAAAAAAAAAATTCCATTAAGGTGCAAACACTGTTTCAATTTTATCTAATAGTGTTCGAGATAGTACAAGAATAAAAATAGTAGTATAATAGAGAGCAGTCAGATATAGACACGCATAAAGTCAGGAATACAAAAGCTCTAAATCACTCATCTCGAGCTATGGTATCAGGCCATGGGCTCCATCCTCTAGTAGGATCATCATGATGATAAGTGTCTAGAGATTTGGCAGATGAAGTCCCAGCACTAAGGATCAAAGCCCAAGTCTGCAAGCTACCGACGAAGCATCTCATTCTCATGCTCTAGATCATTGGAATAACTCTACATACATAGAAAACACCATATCATATGCATTACATGCATGCATTTGCATTGTCTCAATGAGGGCACTTACCTGCCAACTGTTTGTATCCTGTATCATAAATAATCTCTGAGACGAGGCAAGTCCATATAGATACTCTGCCTATGTCCAGGGAATTGTTTTGTAAAGTTTTATTAATATCGATGTCAAGTGTACAGATCCATACAAGAAATAAAGCAAACAGACTCACATAAGAAGCATTTGGTGGATAAAAGCTAAGAAGCTGAGCATTACCAAACTACATTTATTGCTCAACTGGAGCCTGAACAGTGGGAGCCCAGTAGAACATAGGCTTGTCTGGAAGAGAGACATCACCAAGCGTAGCACCGATAAAGGCCTCATCGTGACTAGACCCAACGTGCTGAGCATGATGACCAGGACTAGGTCTGGGCTCAGGGCACTCAATATCAGGAACAACCTTAGTCTCTGAAGTAATCTTAGTCTCCTCATCCACATCAACAGGAGAGCAAACCTCCTCAAACTAAAAAGAGAAGGAGTGATTCATAGGTTCCAGAAATAGAAGCTGAAATAATGAGAAATTACCTCATCACCGTCAATGGGAACATGCTCCAGGAGCCTCTCATGGATAAACTGCTGATAATGTCGAGAATGCTCAAGAAAATATGAGGCAGCATATCCTTGTAGTGTACCCCTTAACTCTGAACCTGTAAGATGTGAGCTGCAGAGCATAGAGGAAGGGACATAAGATGGAATGCAACATCGAGAAGGGCCAAAAGACCAATGATACACTTGCTCCCCTAAATACCATATCAGACAGCCATAACCATAGAGCAGGATCCTCATAGGCTCCAAGCAAGCTGCAGCCGCCATGAAATCATTTCACTGGATGTCCTTAGCACCCTCCAACCAATCAGAGTTTATCTGCAATTTATGTAAATTAAGTCTAATCTCTATTAAACTGTAACATACTAATGATTTTATTTTCTTTTTTTTTACCAGGTGCCACTCGACAGTGTTCAAATGATCATGGCATGTCCACAAAGTATTCTTATTGCTAGCAAGGTGAGAAGAACCCCATCTCATCATCAGAGGAAAGGTCCTATCAGAACTGATAGCGTTAAAGCCTCGAATCAGCCCAATCTCTATGCTCCATATCTGAAAAAAAAGAACATATCAAAAAAAGGCAAAGAAGAGCAAGACTATAAAGATCAAATGAAGGAGAACATATATGTAAGATGTGCCAAAAGCCACACATCATGACAACACCTCTATAGACAGTGTCCAATCTATAATAAATATAAGCGAGTGTAGTAGATCCCCAATCTAATGTGTCAACTTGATCCAAGTCACAAAGAGGACCCAACAGAGCAATACTGACCTCATGATCGGTCTCACAAAAGAGGGTCATGCCTAATAATATCAAAAGGAAACACCTCACCTTATGAATAATCTGATGAGGAGTAGAAGTAGGAAGGCATCTGAATCCCTCAACTAATGATGAAAGAAGAATGTTCTTTCGATTCTTCCATGTTAGGGCGAACCCAATCAAATCTCATACGTACTGACTCTGTGCATGCTCTGGAAGACTAAAATAGTTGATGTCAAATGGAACTGGGGATCCTCCAAAGGCAATCCTGCTGATAGCACAGAAACTCATAGGAGAAACGGTCAGCTCACCCACACGAGTATGAAAAGTGTGGGTAGTATCCATCCATCGCTCGATCAAAGCAAATAAAGAACAACGGTCAGACCAGCCTTGAATAGTCGGAAGTGCAACAATGAAATGCCTAAATCTAGAAGCCCAAATCAGACGTGTCACCTACTTTGACAATCCATGAAATAATTCCCAAGCTAGATTGAAATAGCTCGTGAACTTCATTAGACGCTATTTCAATTTCAAAAAGAAAATAATAATTAATTAATTGAAAGATTAATTCATTAAAGAATTTAAATTAAAGGATTTGATTAGTTAATTAATTTATTAATTACCTTTTTTTAAAAAAAAAATTTGATCGGAAATGTAGATTGCTGACCGGCAATCTAGAATGTCGATCGGCAATCTACTATGCTGATCGGCATTAACTCAGTTGATCAGAAATCTGGAATTCTGACTAGAATTCTAGACATCTGATCCTCCATTCTGACAACCCGAGAGTTAAATTTCATATTTTTAGAGTTAATTTCAATTTATCAGGCATTTTCATATTAATTTCTGACTAATATACATTTCAATGTCAATCTCTACTATGAAACTAACTCTAATTACTAATTATATAGGATATATTTTTTCAGAAATAAATAGAGGCAAAAAAAAGTTACCTCATTACCCACATCTCTGCACCTGTGGGTATGTAAATGAGTCAAGGGAAAGATAGTTGAGTCTTCTCGAAGTTCCAAATTATTTTGAGGAAAATGAAGAGGTAGAATCCTCTGACATTCTGAAGTCTCAACTCCTTCATGTTGTCTGTGTGACGAGGAGGCCATAGGATCAGACAGATTGTAAATCGAATAACAAATGGTGAAGAGATCAAGAAAAGAAAAATCAAGATCAATTGAAAAAAAAAAAGAAGAAGAAGAAAAGAATATGAAGAGAAGTGAAGTGATCGACAAAAGGGAAACAATATATAAAATGGAGAATATCCATTTTAATCCTTCCAATTTACTTACTTTTTATCCATCTTTTCTTTCTTGCAATTTGGTCCATTATTTCATTCAGATTAGGAATACATTCCTAATTAAATCATGACATTCATCGAATGAATAATTCACCGAATTATTAAAACTGCATAATCAATTTGTGATTCTGAATTTTCTGTCAAGTATAGAATACATAATAAAATCACATAACTCATTTTTTGCATTTTACATGCATGATTTTAATCAAAGGTTTCATATACTGCACAGTAGCTATGATATGAATTTTAAATGATTATGTTATGTGTTGCATAGTAGTTATAACCTTCATTATGTTATGTATTGCACAACAGTTATGACATAAACTTTCAAATTCCTCAGTGCTAGACGTTCCACAAGAACTATAACAAGTTTTAATTCAACTACACCAGACGTCCCACAGGGAATATAGTGTACATCAGTAGACATCTCACAGGGAACATAACGAAATTCAATTCAACTACACTAGATGTCCCACAGGGAATATAGTGTACATCGTTAGATGTCCCACAGGGAATATAACAAAATTCAGTCCAACTACATTAGATGTCCCACAAGGAATATAGTGTACATTGTTAGACGTCCCACAGGGAATATAACAAAATTCAATTCAACTACACTAGACGTCCCATAGGGAATATAGTGTGCATCGTTAGACATCCCATAGGGAATATAACGAAATTCAATTCAATTACACTAGACGTCCCACAGGGAATATAGTGTGCATTGTTAGATGTCCCACAGGGAATATAACAAAATTCAATTCAACTACACTAGACGTCCCATAGGGAATATAATGTGCATTGTTAGACGTCCCATAGGGAATATAACAAAATTCATTAATGCTAGACGTTCCATAGGAACTATAGCAAATTTTTAATTTAACTTCACTAGACATCCCATAGGGAATATAGTGAACATCGTTAGATGTCCCACAGGGAATATAATGAAATTCATCAATGCCAGACATTCCACAGGAACTATAGTAAGTTTTTAATTCAACTTCACTAGACGTCCCACAGGGAATCTAATGAACATCGTTAGACGTCCCACAGGGAATATAATGAAATTCATCATTGCTAGACGTTCCATAGGAACTATAGCAAATTTCAATTCATTTACACTAGATGTCCCATAGGGAATATAGTGTACATCATTAGATGTCCCACAGGGAATATAACTAAATTCATCATTGCTAGACGTTCCACAGGAATTATAGCAGGTTTTCAATTTATCATCGCAAAACGTCCCATAGGGAATATAGCGAAACTCATTTGCATAAAGTCCACTAGACGTTCCACAGGAAATATAGTGTGACTTATCAAACACTACACCTTGCTCAACAATTTAAGCATCGATTTATCACTTAGGATACAATCGAGTGTCCTAATTTCTTTCTTTTGAAATTATGTGCTTCTATTGCTTTGCTGCAATTTGTCAAGCAAACAACGACAAAGGGGGGCAACTGTAAGCACCCAATTTTGGGAAACAATTGTGCACAATTATGACGTAAGCCCATATGATGAAATTCATTAAAAAATTGAACTTGGTTGTTGTTTTCTGGACTTTAAGGACAAATTGCAATATTTTTTTAGGGTTTGATTATAAATAAGTCATTTTTTCAAGGGTTTTTAGGTAATTAAAAGTTAAACAAATAAATACATAAATAAAAATAATAAATAAAGAAATAAATTTAGGATCGGCATTGGTGTAATGCCGACCGGTATTAGACAATGCTGATCGACATTATATAATACCGGTCGGTATTACACAATGTCGACACGTTAAAATCTAGTTTTTTTATTTTTTAACGTATTTTTATCAATTTTTTAATGTTTTGATTAGTTGAAAATTTAATTTAATTATTATTATTATTATCTAATGAAAATTTTGAAACATTCAAAATCATGTAAATAAGTTTCAAAAATCAAATCTTATAAGACATTATCTAATCAGATAGGTCTGGTCCTCCTTTGGAGGAAGTTCAATAAACGCAGACTTTGCATTTAAAAGCAGAGTTTGCATGCGTGCGTAGAGAGGATTTTTTTTTTTGGGGTTTTTTTCTTCTTTGACGCAGAAACACTGGACTGCGCAGAAACCCTAGACACTGAGACATCACTGAGAATGTTAGGGGCAGAAGGAAACTTCAATTTTTTCAAAGCTTTTTTTCTATACAATTCTTTCAACCAGAACGGTCCAACACTATTTTTTAAGCTTGAGTCTAGAATCAGCAACAGTTTCAACGATGAAAATCCTAGTCTGAGGGGCCAAAGCATATGCATAACATTTTTTTTTCTTTTCTTCTCTTATTGTAAACTTTTTTATTTTTTTTATTTCGTTATTATTTTCTTATTTTTTTATGTGTTTTTGTTTGATGCTCGATTGAGCATTGAGGAGGAAATAGTTCCATGGAATGCCATGGATGAACCTGTATTATTTTGTCAATAGTTCTTAGGATTTTTTTTTATTTTTTCATTTTTATTGTTATGTGTAGTTATTTTAATTTATGGGTGTATAATAATTTAAATTTAATTTTTGTACGTAGTTTATAATAGCCCCAGTAGTGGGAATAGTGAAAATTTTAATTTTCTATATTTTAAAATTGATTAGTAATTAGTTCAATTGGGTAAAAAAATCAATTAAAATCAATGGTGGCAGTAGCTTAAATTAGGGTTTGCATGTAATTAATTTAGAGTTTTTTTCTAAAAAATCAGTATAATGTTTGTTTGATATTTTTTTTGTGTTTTATTTATTTTGGGATTTTTTTTATGTTTTTGGGCCTCAAGCCCACGTTTAGATCTAACCCACTTAATAAATAGATTTAAAAAAGGTTTAGGACTTTAAATAATTAAAATCAATTTAGGTCCATTAGGTTAATTAGATTTTAGGCCCACTTAGTTAATTAAAACTTGTTTAGACTTAGCTTAGCCCACTTAATTTCATTCCTTTTAAAATAAATAGACCTAGGCCCACATTTCACTTAAAATAAAACCAAGTTAGACTTAGGCCTATTAATTTTCCTTTAAAATTGAATAGACTTAAGCCCATTCCTTAGACAAATTAAAATAAACAGATCTAGGCTCATTAAATTAATAAAATGTAGACCCACTGATAGTCTATTTCTCACTTGTAAATAATATGTAGACTTAGCTAACTTATAAAATAAAATTAACATAGTTTAGACATAGGGACATTGCCTTTTTATGCATTTTTACTTGTAATTTTATTAACTTGTTGCCTTTTGGGTTAGGTGGATGTTAATTAGGGTTTAATAAAATTGCATGTAATTAGAGGATGAAATAACCATTTATAAAATTATTCTAAATGAACACAAGACTAAGAGAAGTTAGTATTCCGTATCCAGAATCTCCTGGTAGTGCTGCTAGCTTTCTTTTAGAGAATCGAGTACCACCTTTTTTATTTGTCCCAGTTATTACCCTGGGTGGTGACTCCTTATCTCCATGCCATGTCTTTGTTGCAGTGGTTATTGTGTTCTCTAAGGCCCTGAGCCTAAACAGTGTCGTGGTTGCTAAAATCTTGAACGTGCGCTAAACCCCGCTGTCTACAGTTATGTATAAATATTTTTTTTCCCTTACTTCAAGATTGTAATAGATTTTTAATAACTTTTTGTAGGTTGATATAAACAAGAAATCAAAAAAATTATCTTTCACCCTTCCTCAAGACTTTGAATGACTTATTGTTATTTCAACTTATTTTCACTTTTTATATGTTTATTTATTTTTGTTTATCATTTTTTATAATATTTATGTTAGGTAAATATTTTTTGGTGGGTTGTGGATTTCCAAATCAACTTTAGTTTTTAGCTCCATTTTGAGGTGTTCATTATCATTTTCAAGATTTTCATAGTCAAGTTCGTCGTCTTGAAACAACTCTTTGATATATTTTTTATTTGAAATTAATAAAAAAAATATCTTAATTATTTTTAAAAAAAATTAATTAAAGACATCCACTTTTAATAATTATTTAAAAATTTTTATTTTTATTATATGACAAAAATTAATTTATTAAGTTAATATATTTATATTAAAATCAATAAAAGTTGTCCAATGTGAATAAAAGTCATAAAAAAGTCTTTCAAAATAAAGACTATAAAAGTCATTAACAAATTCATAAACTTTATAAAAGTCTTAAAAAATAAAGTCTATAAAAGTCATTAACAAATTCATAAACTCTATAAAAGTCTTAAAAAATAAAGGCTATAAAAATCATTAAACTTTATAAAAGTCATTAAAAAGTCTATATTGTCTACCAAAATCATTCACTTAAAAAAGTCTTTAAATGTCTATAGAAGTCTTAATTGAATACATCCCCCTAAGATTCATCTCCCTCATGGGGAGGAGGAGGGTGATGAAAAGAGGCATATTGGCATTAATATTCTTGCCTCTTATAGAGATAATGCATATAATATTGAAGGTGTGCAATTTGCTCATCCACCCTATCAAACTAGAGGTTGAAATTGGACTCCATTAACGACATTCTATCAAAGAGATATCCAATCCATTGGGGGTTGATCTTTAACCCTTTGAACACCCCTTAATGTGCCTTCACTTCTTGCTCTCTTCCTTTGAGTAGAAGTGTATCCTTTTTAAGCAACTTGGGTAGGAACCTCTTCTTTACCCTTTGGGCCTTCAAAATCCTCAATGTATCTAAAGAGTGTGTCCATATCATCACCTCCCTTACCCTCCTTTTATGGAGCATCACCTTTCTAAATCCATTTGTTTCATACAAGTGAGAATTGCTTGGAATTTTTGATAAAGGTATCATCAAGAAAAATGAGGGGAATGGACTTAAGGTTGCTGAATTGAAGGACAAAGAGTTGAGCAAGCTTGGTGGCAATTCCACTAATGTAAATGGAACCAGATATACTATCACTCACTAACCAAAGATTCCATTAAAGAATCCTTCCCAATGCAATTGGGTCATCTTCCATTATACACCTAAAGATGAAGAGGTCATTTAAAGAAATAACTTTATTACTTTGGCCTCTTACATTAAAAGTATAGGTTACAAACATGTGGATGTACCAAAGGACCTTAGATTAAAAAAAGGAGTTTTTTGTGTGACCAGCTAAGAAGGTGGAGGTATCGGGTTTGAAATATTCAACCCAAAAGGAGTGAGGAAGCCATGTAAAGAGCGTTTGAACATGGCCTTCTCTAGAGAATCCAAAAAAAGTATCAAACTCTTAGGTGGTCATGTATTTATCCCTCCTACCAAGTTTGAATCTCATGCTAAAATAGGAATTATTATCATCAAATTGGGTGGTTTGAAGGGGGTTAGGAGGAAAGAAATTAAACCACTAAGGAAGGGTAGGTAGGAACAAGTGTAAATGCAAAGTCTTTTGCACCCATCTTGAGAAGCAAATATTCCAATTCCTTAAGGCAATCCATCTTTTGAAGAGTAGATGGAGACATATATCTTGTAGAGATTATATTTCTCTTTTAGAAAAAGGCAATTCTTTTCTTGAGGAGAATAGGAGAAATGAGGATGGGATTTGCTAGGCTTTTCTTTAATTGTCGTTCTTAAAGTCTCAAAATGTGAGGGGGAAGGAGTTTTGCTTTTCTTTGGGGCCATGGTTAGTAGAAGATGTAGAGATAAGAAACAAACAGGTAAGAAGATGCGAAAGGGAGTTTAAATATAAAGAGTTTTGCAAAGAAAGATGAAAGTGATGGGTGTGTTAATGTATAGGGTTTATATAAACAAGAAATAAATTAAATTTAGGTCAAACTAGGTTTTATGAGTCATAATTGACTTAAAAAATTGTTCATAAATTGAAAATACATGACCATTCATGAAAAAAATTTAGTTTCCTAAGTCTGCCAAGACTGTGCTCACGGTCATGACTAACCAGTCACGATTGTGATATGCATAGTCACGACCACGATCGCAATTATAATCATGAGCACAACTATGTCAAACTTAACAAGTGTCACAATTTGAATCGTTGCTAGTAATGTCATGACCAAATTGCATTATGACCCCTGAACTTTTAAAAAATTACAATTGAGTCCAGAAAACTTTAAAAAAGTTTACAATTACACCTTTAGCTTAAGAAAATCAAATAAATTATAAACATGGTCATTTTTAATAAACAATAAAGTTTGTTTAAATCATGTAAATGGTAGCAATACGCTTGGACATATTTTTATGTGCAATTTTCATTAATAAATATAATAAACTTATTTTATTAATTTATTAATGATTATGCTTAAACACAAAAATCAATCAAGCATAAACAATCAATGCATTGTAAATGTATACTTAAGCAATTAAGTAAGCAATATAGTACATCATTTCAAGCTAGATCCATCAAGCATGGTAATTCATTTAAAATGAAATTGTGCCTATCCTTATTAACAAGTTCAATGAATATGTTTGCTAATTGATGGTTTGTGTCCAAAAATTCTAATGAGATGTGTCCTAATTGAGCATTGTCTCTAAAAAAAATTATATCTAATATCTATGTGTTTAATTATGGAGTGTTGAATAAAGGGTTTTTGCTAAGGTTAATAGCATATTGAAGTGTTGAATGGAGGGGGGGGGGGTGTTATTAAGGTTAATAGCACATGTGCTATCACATTTAATAAGAATGTGATCAATCTTAATGCGAAAGTCCTTAAGTTGTTATTTTTGCTATAAAAATTATGAGCAACAACAACTAGCCACCATAAACTTGGCTTCGATCATGGACATAACAACCAAACTTATTTCTTGCTAAACCAAGAAACTAAACATTGCCCTAAGTATTGAAAAGTTCTAAAAGTGCTTTTTTCTATCTATTAAGCTATCAGCAAAGTCCACATCCATGTAGCTAACTAAGCTAAAGGAATCACTCCTACAATACCAAAGTCCTAGATGAAGGGCTCCTATAACATACTTAAAGATTCACTTAACTATATTTATGTGTGATTCTTTAGGACAAGATTAAAATCTAGCATATAAATAAGTAGCAAATATAATATTGGGTCTACTAGTGATAAGGTAAAGAAGAGATATGATCATACCTCTGAAGCACTTTTCATCAACTGACTTTCCATTTTCATCCTTGCCAAGTTTGGTGGTTGTGCTCATTGGACTCTTGCTAGCCTTTGCTCTATCCATCCCGAACTTCTTAAGATTTCTCTAGTGTACGTGGCTTGGTTGATGAATATCCCTTCTTTTTCTTATTTGATTTGGAGGCTAAGAAAGAACTTGAGCTCTCCTATCAATCTTATATCAAACTCCCATTACATTAGCTTTAAAAATTCCTTGCACAAAGAGTGGTTAGAGTAGTAAATATTATATCATCAATATATACACAATTAATAAATCACTCTTGGATTTCTTAATGAACAAAGATATGTCAACTTTGCGTTTAGAAAATTCTTTCTTTAAAAGAAAGTTGCTCAACCTTTCATACGAAGCTCTAAGAGCTTATTTCAATTCATATAAAGCTTTTGAAAGCTTGAAGATATTATTAGGAAACTCAAAACTTTCAAAACCGAAGGTTGTTCAATATAGACATCCTCTTGAATGAAACCAATTAGGAAAGCACTTTTCATATCCATTTGATAAAAATTCATGAAAGATACAAATGGAAACAATATCCTAATAGCTCTAACTTTACAATAGGGTCAAAGGTTTTTTCATAATCAATGCCTTCTTCTTGATTATAACCCTTAGCTATTAATATAGCCTTATTCCTAGTTATGATGCCTTATTCAATCATTTTATTTCTAAACACCCACTTGGTGCCTATAATAGGATGATGTTTAGGCTTAGAAACTAGATTCCACACTTTGTTCCTCTCAAATTGATTTAGCTCTTCTTGCATAGCAAGTACCTAAAACTTATCATTCAAAGCATCATCATTATGTTTGGATTCAATTTGAGAGATGAATTCTAAATTAACAATAAACTTAAGGTGAGATTTAGTGGTTACCCCCTTTGAAGTGTCATCGATGATGAGCTCTTTAGGATTATCCTTTTTGAATTGCCAATCTCTAGGAGCTCCTCCTTTAATGTGAGTTAAAAAACTTCTTCTCACTCTTTTTTACTTGGAGCTTCTAGTTCCAATGGCTTGTTAGCATCATTTTTTTTGAAGGTTCATATTTAAAAACTCATCTATAATATCATCAACACAAGAGAGATCCTTTCTTAAATCAAATGGGTTAGAATCATTAAATACTATATGCATAGACTCTTTTCTATTAATGTGCTTTTATTAAAGACTTTATTTGACTTTCTTATGATGGAATAACCTAGGAAAATACCTTCTTCGGCTTTAGAATCAAATTTCTTAAGATTATCCTTGGTATTTAATATAAAGCATTTGCACCCAAAAACCCTTAAATATGAGATCTAGGGTTTTTTATTTCTCCAAAACTCATGAAATTTTTTATTTAAAATGGGTATTTTAAACACTTTATTAGTAATATAACAAGTGGTATTAATAGCTTCTAGCCAAAAATATAGTGGTAAGTTATATTCATGGAGTATAGCTCTAACCATCTACACCAAAATTCTATTCTTTCTCTTTATAACTCCATTTTGTTATGGAGTTTTAGGGGAATAATAGTTATGAAAAATTCTATTTTCATCATAAAATTTATAAAAAAATTCAATTTCAATTGCAGTTCCATGATCACTTTTAATAGAGGAAATACAAAAACCTTTTTCTTTTTTAACTCTTTTAGCAAAACTTTGAAAAGCTTTAAAAGCGCATTCTTATATGATAAGAAGCACACCTAAGTGTATCTAGAGTAACCATTAACAAGCACAAGTGTATAATGCATTCAACCTAAGCTAGTTACTCTAGTAGGACCAAACAAATCCATATGAATTAATTATATTGGCCTAGAGGTAGACATATTATTTTAGAGTTTAAAAAATGACTTTGTTTGCTTTTCCATTTGACAATCATCACATGTATTGTCCTTAATGAACTTGTTCTTGGGTAATGCATTCATAAGTTCACTTTTACTAAGTGTAGACACCTGGTCCAATCGGCCCATGAATCGGGGGTGGATCACAGGTGCTCGATTTGATTGGTCCACACCTAAGCCCGATGATAAGAAAACTCAAAACTCGAATGCAAGTAAAGCCTGAAATCTTCTTGAGAATGGACCTAAGGTCTTAAGCCTAAGAACCAAAACCCATACAAACATAACTCCAAGCTAAAACTCTTTGGCTCGAAAGGCCCAGACATATAAGCCAAAGAGACGATCGCCTTTTTGGCAGTTGAGTGAAGAGGTGTTGCCTCTTCAGAGAGGCAATCACCTCTTCACTAGGCCATTTACTACTACATTAAATAAGGTTCATCAAGGACATCAAGTTAGAGGGCCCCACATATTCTTGCTCTGTACTTACAATAGGAATAATTAATTTTTGGAGAAATGTTGTAGGCTAAAATGAGGATGCTAATGATGAAGAGAGTAGGGGGTTCACAAAGAAAAAAAATCTTAGAGGTTCAAAGAGAGAGAAAAGATAAGAGCTTTGAAACAAGAAAAAAGACGTTTTGAAAAAAAGGAAGGTTTTTGGGAAGGAAGGAGGGATTAAGCTTGAAGGTTGATTCTTGAGAAGAAGAAGGTAGAAACCTTGCATTCGGGTGTGCAAAAATCAAATCCATACCTATCTCTGAGGGTAAACCATTTTGAGAAAAGTTCTTGCTTCATTGTAAGTTTTGTTCATTTACACTAGTTATTGCTTATTTGAAAACTAAGTTTATTGCCTATGAGAGTCGTCTGTGTTTGCTGGTCAGGTGATTGTCTCTACAAAGAGGCACAACCTCTTTACGATGAGGCAATCGCCCACTTTAAAAGGTCACTTTCTCTATTTTGCTATTACCAATATCACTGTTCATAAAAAAAAAATTGTCCTCAAATTTTTTTTCCTTTCAACCATTTCATCAGAAGAGTGACACAAACATATCCATATATTTTGTTTGCTCCTGTTTGGTGTGTTACTCAAAATTTTACGTGATTTTAGTTCCATGTCATATTCCTGCATGTATTTTTGCTATTTTAAAATCAATATTCATATAATTAGATTCTTGTGCTATAAATTTGTTTATTTTTCAGCCACTTCACCAGTAGAATGATGAGAGTATTTCTATATATTTTATTGGTTAAAATTTAGTATATTAGTCAAATTTTTACGTGATTTTTGGTTGGGTTTACATGGTTTTCATAGATTTTATTATTATTTTCTTTACTATTTCAATTAAGCCCATTTGAGCCCATTTTTATGTGTAGAGGCATTCGCCTCTTTGCTATGAGGTGATGCCCCATGGCTAAAGGTGACGCCTCTCATGAGTGATGCCTCTTCAAAGAGGCATCGCCGTATCATTTTATTTTATTTATTTTATTTTTATTTTTTATTTTTTTTTATGTATTTTCGTATTTCTATATTTTCAATTTTTTATACAATTTTTTTTATTATCTTAATTAATTATTTGTGTGCTTATTATTATTTTTACTTTTTATTTATTTTCTGTTTATTTTATTCTATTTTTTATGATAAAAAGCATTGTAATCCCTAATCCCTTTCCCTATTTGATTCGAATATATAGTTGTAAATTATTACTTATTTTATTTTTGTTGAATGTTGGGACTTAAAAGCATGAAATTGGATTAATGTGCAAGCTTGGACTTAACTGTAAAACTTAGAAAGTGGATGGAGGCAATTATAATTTTGAATGTAAATAAGGAAATAATTAAATAATTAAATGTAATAAAACACGAAACACAAATGGAGGCCAACTACAAGGTTGTGTGGGCATTCCAAAAGCCCATACCTAGGTTGTGTGGGAACCCACGTGGGATCTAGTTATTGTATAGTGTGTCTCGACTTTTATCCGGGTGGTGACTCCATCTCCGAGTAAGTTTTATAACTTATTTTGTATTTCTTAGTGGGCCTTGAGCCCACACAGTGTTGTGGTCACCAACACTTAGGCACGTGCTAAATCTCACCGCCTATAATGGTAACTCCACTTGGGATAGAAAAATTGATTCCAGTGTTTTATGTTTTATCATTTTTAATTATTTTCTTTTTTCTTTTGCATCTTTTGCATTCACTACACATTTTCACACAATGAGTACTTAGTCCTTAAATAACCCGATGATAGTCATTGCTTTGCCACTTGTGTTTCACTTAAACTTGGTAGTGGAGTATTTGATTATTATCACTCATAATATGTACTTATCCATGTTGTATGGACCCTTGAGTGGGGAGATATAATGGAGGTATATTGTTGTGGCAATCGAAACCTTTTTCACCTGAGACTCAGCTCATGTAGTGACCTAACAACTTCCTTTAGGATATTCCAAAATGCATGTGTTTGATGCTATATAGTGGACCTTGGCATAAAATCTTGGCCCATTTTTAATGGACTATATCAAAGTAGGCCTTTCATGCCTCTATGACCTGTTATAATGGACCTTGTTTTTATGCAAAGGCCTACTACTTGTTCATTTTGAGAGTTATCTTGCATACATTGGTTTTGTTATCCCCTGTTGATAATTAAAACCCAGACCAAAAATCCTAGGATGAGAAACTCACCATTGAACACATGTATGGGAGAAATAAGGGTGGAAGTAATCATGCCTAAATTCATACTTATTTGTTTTATTTTTCTATTTTTGTTCACGTAAAAAAAAAGCTTGCATTTCATGCATATATGACATTCATTTTAATTTTCAAAAAAAAAAAAAAATTTCATTTCATGCATACATGACATTCATTACAACTTCAAAAAAATGCATTTTTCTTAGCCATAAGCCTCTTTTTGTTTGAAAGCAGATTAAGGGGAGTTGGCCCACCAATATCAAAGATCCAATTAAATAATTGAGACCACTTAGCAAAGGATTAGAATGGTAGGACCCTATAATTTTGATATTGAAGCTTTTAAGAAAGAATTATTGAAAGAGATCGGGGATGAGATACGATAAATGGTGAGGGACATGGTTGCTGAGATTAGAGGAAAGATGCACTCTAATGAAGATGATTATGAAACTAGAACTATTTTAGGTGAGTAGTTGAAAGGAAAAGCACTAGCAGATTCAGCGAGATCGAATGGATGAAAGACCTGACAAAATAGATGAATCAACTGCATACCACATTTAAGAACCACAGGCTTAGTTTGAACTTTACTGATTTTGACTTGGATTTGAATTTTAAAGAATCACTTCCTCCAAAATACAAATTCCTGAATATGAAGAAATACTTTGGGACTAATGACCCTTACTTGCATCTGAGGCAATATGTCACTTACATGAAGGCCACTGAGTTGTCAAAAGCTTAAATTGTCAAGAAATTTCCATTATCCTTGGAAGGAGATGCTATTAATTGGTACTACACTCTGGATGCATAGGCTTAACAAGATTGGAAGGAGCTATATTAATTCTTCATCAAATAGTATAGGCTAAACTCTCAGTTTGAATTTTCTCTTTATGAGCTACAAAATACAGTTCAAAGACCTAACGAGTCCTTCATGAGCTTTTTAAATAGGTGGAGAGGAAAGTTAGCCCAAATGAATTACAGATCTACAAAGTCTTATCAGTTGGTAATAACCAAAGAAGTTTACATCCCACCTCTAGCAGATAAGTTAAAGGACATAGACGTAAGGGACTTCAAAGAATTGTATCATTTTGGGGTGCAAGTTGCAGCTAACTTGGATTTGGACACTCAAGAATAGTTATTATCAGTTGTAATGGTTTCAAACAATGTTTTGATGCAATATTTTATTTTATGCTAATGAATTTTTGATTGTCTAATTTGCATGAGTATTAATTTGTTATAATTGTGCATGCAATCTTATGCTTGAATGAGAGAGAGATTTGAAAAAGAAGAAAACCCTAAAAAATGAGAGGACGAAAATATCATAATTAACTTTCAAACTTTCCTTCGGGCATATTCAACTTTAGTTTTTTCCTAAAATGAATTCCTCATGTTCATCAAGAAAAGGAAAAAAAGAGAAAAGGCAAGAAAAAGAAAAAGAAAAAAAAGAAAAAAAGGAGAAAAAAATAAATAGAAAAAAAGAAGAAGAAAAGATAAAGAAAAGAAAAAGAAAGGAAAGAAAAAGAAAATGAAAAGGAAGGGAAGTGTGGGGAAAGAAAAAGGAAATTATTTGTTTATGCCACTAACATTTGAAAAGTCAATTTTGAGCAATCCTTGGAAAGTCCTTATTCTTAAAAAAAAATTCCCATAAATTGTGAGATGAAAAATAGTTAGTCAAAAAACCCACAAAGGGCTGATCAATAACAAGCATAATGTGGCATGCCTAATTATAATAGAGAAGTAATCCTACGAAGATAGTCATGAGTGACATATTGTTAGCATATGAAGTGTTAAACATGGACTCATTAGTTTTGCAGCAATAAACAACCAACATGAGTAACAACAACATCCAATGATCAGTAGCAATAGTAATCAACAGCTAAAGTGACAATATAAACATCGAGCGTAATAAAAGTGATCGACCATCACTAAGAATTTATGACCACCTAGCTAGGTTGAAAACTCCTAGAAAGGGAGTGACCTAGGCAAAAGAGGGAAAATAAAAAAAAAGAAAGAAAAAAATGAAAGACCTAACTAGGTTCAAAAACTCCTAGAAAAGGAGGGACCTAGGAAAAAAAGGAATATAAAATAAAATCTGTTGCATTTTCATTATGAGAAAAGTAGTTCAAGAGATTATAAGATTCTACTTGATGGTATAAAAGCGAGAGAGTCTATCAAGTCCTTGACTGGGGGGCAATTTTGGGGATGAATTTAGCCTCATGAGCAATGTAATTTTTAAATAGAGTCTCTTCCACACTAAGGGTCAAGTGCAATTGTCATATGACAACAAAGCATTCTAAGGAAGCAACTAAGCTAAGGGCATAAGTTGTTATTGTCATCCTAATTTAATCATGAGGGGGTCTTAAATTTTGCTCTATTTGGATAAGCTAGTCTCAATGGACTTAAATTTGAATTCTTTGATATGATGAGGACCAATTCTCAAAGATTAATTCTAAATAGGAAAGGCATTTGGTTATTGACTATTTTCTCGATTATTCATGCATATACAAAATTGTTTTGCAAAAATCATTTTTAGATTTCATGCTTAGGCACATTAGAATAATGCATGTTTTCTATAAGCATTGCATACACCACTCGAGCATATATTGTTAAAATAACTTTTGAGAGATTCCAAAGATCATGGCCATGCATATATCGATTTTGGATGTGTAATAGAATAAGCTAACTCAAGTGCTTGAGATGTAGTTTTCTTGTTTGGTTTCACCCGACATCTCGTGAGGCTATATGATTTATTTTGATTTACTTGCTTTTTTTTATTTTGCTTAAATGCCTGTGAGGCTACATTGTTTTATTTTATTATCTTCACCTAATGCCCCAAAGGCTAAATGGCACCTTCTATTTGATCTTATTTTATGCATATTTTGTTTATTGTTGTCCTGTCAGATGCCCCAAAGGCTATATGGCACTTTCCATTTGTCCTTACCTGATGCCCTTAAGGCCATATGATGTTCGTTATTATGGTTTTTTCCTGACGCCTACCTGGCTATATGGCTCTTTTTTTATTGTTGTTCTTGCCTAACAACTGTGTGGCTATACATCTTTTCTTTGTTATTGTTATTTTTGACTAATGCCCACGTGGCTATACGGCTTTTCTTATGCATTCTCGCCTGATGCCTATATGGCTATTTGGCTTCTTTTATATTTTTTTGTCTGATGCCTACATGGCTATATGGCTTCCATTGATATTCTCTTTATTTATTCTGTTTGCTAATTGAAGTATTAGTGTTCATAGGCATTCATTTCCCAGGTCAATTGGCCTATAGAAGGGGCAAACCATAGATATTCGATTTAATTAGCCCATAGCCGGGGGTGAGCTATGGATTTTCTCTAATCGAAGTGTCAGAATAAAGGGACTGCCTATCGAGCTATGAAAACTCAAGGATGACGGTGCAAGTTTCCCATTTATGATAAGGGATCATCTTCTGGGCTAGGAAAACCCAAGGGTTATGTCTCAAAAGAAAGGGCTATTCGGGTTATATCCCCGAATCTCGTGATCAAGAGAGGGCTGTTTGGGTTGTATCCCCGAAGCTTATGATCAAGAGAGGGCTATTCAGGTTGTATCCCCGAATCTCATGATTAAGAGAGGGCTGTTCAGGTTGTATCCTCGAAGCTCATAATCAAGAAAAGGCTATTCGAGTTATATCCTTGAAGCTCGTGATCAAGAAAAGACTATTCAGGTTGTATCCTCGAAGTCTATGTTTTAGTTTAGTGATGATTGAGCCAAAAAAACTCAAGAGTTTTCATTTTAGATTGATTGATGATTGGGCTAGGAAAACCCGAGAGTCTTTGTTTCGGTTAAGTGACGATTAGGCTAGGAAAACTCGAGAGTTTTTATTTTAGTTGAGTGACTAATTGGGCCAGGAAAAATTACGAATCACGTCCTCAGTAGAGCGACAATAGGGCTAGGAAAACCCAAAGATCACAGTCTTTGTATAATCTACCAAATATTAATAAGTGGTTGATGGGGCCAGGAAACTTGAGGAACACGGTCACGTTTTGAGTCAAAGCACTCATCTCTCGAGTAAACCTTAAGATTTAGGTATGTCACCTATCTTTTTCTTTTGTTTGCATTGTGCATGTGATTTTCTCAAAAAACTACTTTGTATGTGTTTGGTTTTTTGAAAAATCAGGGGATAAATTTTAGACACCTGGTTCGAATGGCCCATCGATTAGGGGTGGACCATGGTTGCTCAGTTTGATCAACCAACACCAAAGCCTGATGATGAGAAAACATAAAACTTGAATGCAAGTGAAGCTCGAAATCTTCTTAAGAATGGACCTAAAAGCCTAAGCCCAAAAACTAAAACCTATGCAAACACAACTCCAAGCCTAAACTCTTTGGCCCAAAATGTCCAGACATATAAGCCAAAGAGGCAATCCAAAGAGGCGGTTGCCTCTTTGGTAGTTGGGTGAAGAGGCATTGCATCTTCAGAGAGGTGATCACCTCTTCACCAAGCCACTTGCTGCTGCATTGAATGAGGTTCATTAAGGATAGCAAGTTGGTGGCCCCCCTCCTATTCTTGCTCTATAATTATAGTGGGAATAGTTAGTTTTTAGGGAAATGTTATGGGCTAAAAAGAGGAGGCCAATGATAAAGAGAGTAGGGGTAAGGATTAAGTTGGGGAAATATAAAATGAAAAGAGAAGGAGAGAAGAAGGAGGGGGCGGTTCACAAAGAAAAAAATCTTAGAGGTTTAGAGAGAGAGAAAAGAGGGAGAGCTCTGAAATAAGAAAAAAGACGTTCTAGAAAAAAGGGAAGGTCTTTGGGAAGGAAGGAGGGATTAAGCTTGAAGGTCGATCCTTGAGAAGTAGAAGGTAGAAACCTTGCATTCAGGTGTGCAAAAATCAAATCCATACCTATCTCTAAGGGTCAACCATTTTAAGAAAAGTTCTTGTTTCATTGTAAGTTTTGTTCATTTACACTAGTTATTGATTTTTTGAAAACTAAGTTTATTGCCTGTGAGAGTCGTTTGCGTTTGCTAGTCAAGTGATCGTCTCTACGAAGAGGCACCACTTTTTGCGATGAGGCAATCGCCCCATTGTCTTGAGGCAATCACCTCATGACAGTGGTGATCACTACTTTAACAGGTCACTTTCTCTATTTTGTTATTACCAATATCACTAATCATAAAAAAAAAATTTTGTGCTTAATTTTTTTTTTTCTTTCAGCCATTTCATCAAAAGAGTGATACGAACATGTCAATCTATTTTGTTTGCTCCCATTTAGTGCGTTACTCAAAATTTTACATGATTTTAGTTCCATGCCATATTCCTGTATGTATTTTTGCTATTTCAAAAATCACTATTCATATAATTAGATTTTTGTGCTTCAAATTTGTTCATTTTTCAGCCACTTCACCAATAGAATGATAGGAGTATTTCTGTATATTTTGTTGGTTAAAATTTAGTATATTAGTCAAATTTTTAT
This sequence comes from Mallotus nudiflorus, assembly GCA_947683625.1. Lineage (NCBI taxonomy): Eukaryota > Viridiplantae > Streptophyta > Magnoliopsida > Malpighiales > Euphorbiaceae > Mallotus > Mallotus nudiflorus. Next base: position 3,873,334 of record CANTUR010000049.1, on the reverse strand, counting down.
GTGAATTTTTTGGGTTTGCATGGTTTTCACATATTTTATTATTATTCTCTTTACAATTTTAATTAAGCCCATTTTAAGCCCATTTTTTTGCACAGAGGCATTCGCCTCTTTGCTCTGAGGCGACGCCCCATGGGTAGAGGCGACACCTCTCATGGATGACGACTCTTCAAAATGGCATCGCTGTATCATTTTATTTTATTTTTTAAAGTATTTTCATATTTCTATATTTTTAATTTTTTATAAAATTATTGTATTATCTTGCTTAATTAAATATTTGTGTGATTATTATTATTTTTGCTTCTGTTTATTTTTAATTTATTTTTTTATTTTCTATTCTATTTTGTATGATAAAAAGCGTTGTAATCCTTAATCCTTTTCCCCAATTTATTTGAATGTATGGTTGTAAATTATTACTTGTTTTATTTTTGTTAAATGTTGGGACATAAAAGCATAAAATTGGATTAATGTGTAAACTTAGACTTAACTATAAAACTTGGAAAGTGGATGGAGGCAAGTGCAATTTTAAATGTAAATAAGGAAATAATTAAATAATTAAAGGTAATAAAACATAAAACACAAACGGAGGCCAACCGCAATGTTAGGTGGGCATTCCAAAAGCCCATACCTAGTTTCCTAACCCGATTTCTGATAACAGCTTATGGGAACCTCCATCGGATCCAGTTGTTGTATAGTGTGTCTTGGCTTTTATCTGGGTGGTGACTCCATCTCTGAGTAGGCTTTATAACCTATTTCATATTTCCTAGTAGGCCTTGAGCCCATATAATGTCATGGTCGCCAACACTTGGGCGCATGCTAAACCTCGCCGCCTACACTAAGATAATTTAAAAGTTCAAAATTAGCATGTCTTAACCTTTTATGCCAAGTCCAGGTATCATGTGAAATAGCCATAAGAAATTTAAACTCTTTATTTCATACTTCATTTAAATCAACAACATAAATATTATTAACTCTTTCACTACTAAAAATCACTTTGTCACTACCAAGATTACTAACAAAGAAATTTTTAGGATAAAAGGTGACCTTATTACCCATATCGGATAATTGGCTAATACGAAGCAAATTATATTTTAAGCCATCTACCAAGAGAACATGATGAATAGATAAAGATTAAGGGTTACCAATTTCAGCAATGCCAACTATCTTTCCCTTCGCATTGTTTCCAAAGGCAACACATCCTCCATCTTTAGCTTCAAACTTGGTAAATTGCTCCTTATCGCTCGTCATGTGCCTTGAGCATCCACTATCAAGGTACCACTTACTTTTCTTCTTTGTGGATTTTAGGCATACCTATATAAGGAAATTTTAAACCTTCTTTTGAACCTAAACCTTAGTTGGTCTAGGTTGGTTACGTCAACATAGTCCAAAGGCAATAAATTTAAATGCAATTTTTATAATAGCATGCATTACTTGTATGTCCAAGTATCATGCAATAAAAGCATCTCACATTAGCAAATCTCTTCAATTTTAGTGCATATGAAGATCTCATATTTGAATAATATGCATTATTCTTTTGAGAAGCATATCTTTTAAATTGTGCATGGAAATGTGGAATGTGATTCCTAGAATATGCTTATAATAGAGAATGTATGTGATTCATATAAGCATATGTGTGTGTATGGTGTTGTGGAGCTGCATGCTTAGGAACATTTTTTCTAGTGTACTTATAGGCATACTTATGTTAAGGTCTCTTGGCTTGTGCCTTAGACCTTTGAGTCAAGGATGGTTGAGTCTTATTAGACTTAACATTGACTCTTATAGGTGGAGACTTTTTAGCCTTTAGGGCCTGAGTCTCAAGGGGGTTAAAGGTAGAGGGGATAGATCAATAGAAGCTTTAACAAATTTAATTTGTGATGATGATGAATATAAGGATCCATTTGTGTATCCAAGTTAATGGGTGCTTTCATGGTGTCTTTATGATTCAAGAAGATTATCTAAAGTCTCATTCCCCTTTTTGAATTTGGAAATGGAACTTTTTAATTCTACTATTTCTCTTTAAAGGTTTTAATTCTCATCATTAGCTTTCTTGAGTTCCTCATTTAAGGAGGCAGAGATTTTTAAATCATTAACAAGTTTTTTATTTGATAAACCAAGTTTAGAAAATTCATTTTTTAAGTTCTTAAATTCCTTAAATAGATTTGAGAGCTCATGCTTGTAGAGCTTTTTCTTTGAAAGTAAGCAATTGTATCTAAGCATGAGTTTGCTCATAATTGAGCTCTCATCATCATTATCATTATCATCACAATCATCATAAAAAGAGTGAGAAGTTGATGGTACTTTATTATTATCCTCAAGAGCCATGAAGCAAAGGTTGGCTACTTCTTGTTGCTTCTCTTCCTTTTCTGATTCGGAGATGTCATCCCATAAAGCTTTGAATGCCTTTTTATTGTTCTTTGCTCCCTTGTTCTTGAACTTCAACCTTGGGCACTCATTTCTAATATGTTCGGGCTTCTTGTATTCATAGTAAGTCACCCCTTTGTTCTTCTTCCCATCTCCTTTCTTATAGTCTATAGTTCTTAAGGAGTTCTTTCTTCTTAAGAATTTATTGAAGTTCTTTATGAGCATAGCTATGTCACCATCTTCATCACTAGAATCTTAAGGCTCTTATTTTCATTATTTTCTTATGATGCTTTTAAAGTAATGCCTTTTTTTTATTCTTTTTCTTCCTTTTCATCTTCTCTTTATTTTAATATGAGATCATATGTCAATATCTTGCCAATAAGTATGCCAGTTGAAAGCTTTGACAAGTCATAAGCTTCTTCAATTGAAATCATTTGATATTCCCAATCCTTTTTAGAAAGGATTCTAAGAGTCTTTATGTTAACTTCTTCCTTAGAATAGTATTTTCCAAGTTTCTTTAAGGTGGTGAGAAAAGCATTAAGTCTATTAGTAATTTCAATGAGGGATTCTTAAGGCTTCATTTTGAAGAACTCATATTCATACATATGTAGTTGAACCTTCTTGCTTCTTACTTGAATGTTGCCTTTATAATGATTCTCAAGAGTCTCCTAAATTTCTTTGGCGAATAGGCAATGTTGGACCTTGCCTTCTTCTTCTCTAGACATAGAAGCAAACAACATTGTCATTTCCTTCTTATTCTTATAGTTTGCCTCCTTTTGATCTTGAGTCCATTGGGTTCTATCAATGTGAATTTCCACATTATCTAGCATGACTTTAGGAGGCTCCCAACCATCAAGCACTACTTCCCATAACCTAATTGGATCATTATTAAGATATAACTCCATTTTAAACTTCAAATGGAGATAATCACTCCCATCAAAGAAGGGTCTTAAAGAAAAAAATTTCATACCCTCACTACCCATAATCTAACCTCCTTGCAATTAAGTACTAAGAAGTTCGGCTCTAATACTTATTGAAAATGCTCTAGGGGGGTGAATAGGGCACTTAAAAAATTAAAGATTAATTAACCACTAATTTAAGGATAGATGAAAATATTGAAGTAAATATAGGGAGAAGATTAAGAATTCAAGATTTAAAGAGTTCAATTCAAGAATTGAATCTACATCTTCATCTAACTTATCCCTAAGTTAGGATTGTTAACACCCACACCAATCTATTTCTTTAATATTATGTTTACAAGAGTTTAAGACTCACTCTTCAACCTTATATAATTAAGATTTTTTTTGCTCACTCTTAAAACTAATTCTTAAGTGTTTTAGTAGCTAACACTTAAACCAAATCCACCTAGCACTAGTTTCTCACTTCGATTTTTTAAAATACAAAAATAAGAAGAACTTAGTCTAGCTCACAAAACCACACTCAAATATTATTGAATACAAAGAATTAAAATTAGAAGCTTGAAAGTATTAAATGATAAGAAATTATTTATTCACCAACTCGTATAACCTCTTAAATTAAGTTTAGTGAGGTGTATATATTGTGAAGACATTAGAATGTAGCTCTTGGAGGCCATTGAATTTGTCCCAAGCTTCTTCTTCCTTCATTAATTATTCTTTTAGCTTTTTTCATGAAATTTACTGGTCACGGTTATGGTTATGTAGGTCATGATCATGACTCTTAAGAAATTAACCATTATGACACTCATTTGACCATTATGTAAGTGCCACTTGGCTCATCATGATCTAGCCATGGTTGTCACATGGACTGTGAGCACTTTTGCCATTTTTATCTTTAATCAACTTTGGTTGTCATGCTTATGAGACAAAGATCATGAAGTTTGTCACGAGTATGATCATGATTAGGCTTATAAGGACTATGCCTTCTTGGCTTCACTCAATGAAGAAGTTTGAGTCATGGTCATGATGCCTCTTTATGATGGTGGTCACTGTCCAATCATGGTTATGATAGGGATCATGAGCACTATTAGACCTTTTCCTGATTTGAGGCATTTAGGTCATGCTTATGAACTGACTCATGATTGAGTTAATAAGCCTTGTCACAGTCATGACGAGGACCGTGAGAGCTACTAGACTTCATCTTGGTAAAACGACTTAAAGGCTTGTCTTCATCACAATTGAGTCTTAATCATGACCATGACCTAGTGTTACTTCATTAATTTCTTGTTATTTTAATCTTTTTTTCTATCTAGCTAATACACACTTAAACAAATAACATTAGCACTTCAAAATTATATTATTAAAATCAAAACGAGGTTAGATTAAGCCTTAATCATGCAAAGGTCTACCAATATCTCTTTGAACTTTAAGTGAAAATGAAGGCATGCCATACAATATCTTCCATCTTTTTTCCAAACTCCAAATGTGTGTTTAATACAACTTTTGAGAGATGAATATGCATGATTACAAATTTCTTAATGTCCTTCTAGTGCCTCAGCTCGCTCAAAATTTGGTAAATGATATCTAGTATTTTTATAAGGTTTAAGATATCTAATCATTTATGGATATCCTACATCAACAAAATAATATTTACCTGCATACTATGAAAAAATATTTTAATAAATTACAAGTGTGTGTGTGTGTGTGTGTGTGTGTGTATATATATATATATATATTAAAATACTAATAAACTTTAAAAACATTTAAAACCTTGTTGTGGTTTAGGAAATGCTAAGTGAGATGCATTAATTGTAGTTAAAAAATGCATGTAACATGTGCTAAACCCTTGCATCCTGTTAGAAAAAATGTGAATTGCATGTCAAAACTATGCATTGCCATAATATTTTGTGTTGGTATTCCTTTTCTTCTAATTTATAGCACTTGGTCATATGGAGATACACATGCACATATATGAGTACCATCAATAGCTTCAATAGAATCCTAAAAATGATTATTTAAATTATAAATACTATTATTTTTAACAATAAATATGTTATAAACTTAAATTATAGAACATATTACCTTAAAATGAGGTATATATCGTGTATCATGTAATATTTCAAGTGCAATTTCTTTAAATTCTAGATCAATAGGTTTTATTAAATTTGTTGCAAATAGTTTCAATGTAGATAAAACTTGCCTAAATTTTTTGCTAACAATTTCTCTAGAATGCTAAAACTGTTCTTGAACCTATGCACCACTACTAATTTTCCATAAGAACATACAAAATTTTTCAATTACTCACATTCTCCTTGAAGACTTCAATCCATATTTTGATTCTAATTCATTACACAATCAAAGTATTGTATCCTTGTTCTTTCTAAACATGTTAACACATCATTCTTTATGACCTTGCATTATCTCTGACAACCATCATATCCCTATTTGATATGAATCCATGCATGGTTCCTTATTTATACATTTGTAATAATAAGTGCTAATTGAACCGCTCGTAGTCACCACTAATTGCCAAAACTCATCATCCTTCTTAGATCTCTCAGCTTTATGCATCTCATCAATATCAATTTTATCCATATTTATAATCATATAAGTAAATTATTAACTATAAAAAAGATACAAGATATTACATAAAATTTTATTCTAATAATTAAAAAAAATTAAAATTACTTAAAGTTTAAATCAAAATGAACGAATGAAAACAAGATCATTCAATAGAATCCAATAAATAAATACTAATACTAATAATCTAATTGCAATTCTTATTAAAGTGATATTATAGCCATTTTAGCTTCTCATCTAAATTTTCTAATAAGCTATAAATCTCTCTCTTCGAGTTTTGTTGAAATAATTTTGTTGCAAACAAATAAAGAACACTATAAATATCCATATCTAAAAAACATTGCATATCAACCATGATGTTAGTTATACTACTTTTTGGTAGTTCTACAGTATTACCCTTTTTTCAATAGTAGATACTAATTTCTCAATTTGAGTTGGAGTATTATAGAACCTCTTGATAGCCTTCTTCCCTTATTAATTTTATTGTCCTTATTTATTAGTAATCTAGACATAAAATTCTTTTTTGTTCCTTATCTTTTCTAGTTGCACTCCCACCTGTAATGGTATTTGTAAACATGACATCTAAAATTTCCATAAAGTTTTCATTCTCATCATATTCACTATCATCCCCAACCTTAATATTCTCATTAATATCCTCATTTTGTAAGTGAGTAATTAAAGGTGCCTAAGCATATTCTCATGCGACAACAGTATCTCCACACATGATATCTAATTTAGCACATAACTCTAGCTGAATACCAGCTTCCTGAAAAATTTTGTATAATAGATTAGCCTACAATTTTCATACAAAAAAGACAAGTCTTTATTAGTGTTTAAGTAAGTATTTTATAATATATTTATTATTTAAATAAGTCCATCAATACTAACCTTGATTTTTTCATCCCGCCATTCATTAGAGGCATCAATTGTTTATTTACTTGTAGGCTATTTTAGTCCAGCTTCTTTCCCTTCTAATTCTTTCCAAAGCCTCAATTCTTTCTTAAATGAATCCCATTTGATTTTCAATTGAGCTTTTTCATAAGATTTTCAACTCTTTGAAAATTTTGGATAACATATCTCCACCCTTCTTTATTAAAATGAGTGCTAGATCTCATATGTTTATGGATAGCTCGAATACAAATATCATAATATATATTATTTGTATTCTTAGTTCATACTACTTTTGCTATTTTCAATCCACTCATTTGACTAGCTTGTGTTTGTATGTTTCGTGCCATATATAATATTTTTAATCAAATAAGTTTATGGTGAAAAGAAATTGCCACAATTGTATAAAGCATATAGAAATTAAAAAAAAAAAAAGTAATTAAACTACAAAGATAATACATAACATTATAAAAGTTGATCCACATAATATAGCAAATATTATGATCACTTAAAAAAACTAAAATAAAATACTAATGTATCAATGTATACAAAAAATCTATCCACTCGGTGATGTCATGATCCAAAAGACAAATAGAAAAAAAGGAAAATTTAATTGGTAAGACATGTTTAATTGTAGCTAATATCTTATTAAGAACAATGCTAACAAATAAATAGAAAAAAGGCTTTTTTTTTTTTTTTTTTATAACAAATCTATAGTTTTGACTCAAATTAAAATATCTAGTAAAAACAGCTTGGAAAAATTAAATGAAGAACACAACTTTTTTTCCAAATGCATCTATGGCAATTACAATTTTTGTTATATATGATTTTGTTAGTTACTCTGTTTTTGGCATCCTATTCAAACTTAATTTTGAATAATTATGTTCAAAATTATAATGAAATATGAATTCCAAGCTTCAACTTTGTCCCATTCGTGTCTCTCTTGATATGAAGGATCTACAAACTCAATGTTTACTCAATAATTTTTTATGTTGTCATCTTCTATGATACGACAAATAACAAAGTAAAAATGATACTTGGTTTTATCTCTAAAAAAATACTAAAGACCATTGAGAATAGTTGTAGTATCGTAACTTATAGTGAAAATCTAGCTAATCTATGCATAGGGAAGTGGAATGAAATCCTAATATTCAATGGTCTAAATTTGCAACACTACAATCATATTCATGAGAGAAATGCATTAATGATTAAAAACCATAGTTCTCTCATAAAAAAAATGATTCAAAACCATAGTATTAGGGGTGAAGAATTTATAAGGAAAGTAGAAAACACCAGCAAAGTGGTAGTTTTTAAACCTATGCATCATAGGACCTCTACCTACCTACATATTGGCATCAAGAAAAATAAATACATACCTTATTATGATCCTTAAGAGTTTGATGTGGAGAATATTAATGTGAAAAAATAACTTTAGGCTTTAAAGAATTTTACTGTAAAGAAATAATGTTGAAATTCAAAATTTATATAAGGTAGTTTTTGTAATTATTATTTAGAAATAAGGTTATTTTTGGATTTAAAATTATTTAAAAATCACTTTGCACTTTTTGTATTTTTTATATGTTAGGAAAAAAACATAAAAAATTAACTTCTCTCAAATGTGAGTTTAAGAGTTTACTTTTTTTCATAACTCTATTTTGAGATAAATATCCAAACAGTTAAAAGATTGTGTTTATATTTAAAGTCACTTTTTGATCTTTATGTGTAATAAAATTATTGAGACGTGACATATGAAGATAATTATCTTCAGTATGTGTATTTGTTATGAGCTCCAACTATTGATAACTGTTTTTGGAACAACACATAAAATCAATATGCATTCAGGGTGAATTTATATAGTTAAAATGTATGCAAATTGATTTTATGAGTTATTATATTTTGAGATACAAATATTGTAAATAAAATTATAGCGTGCAGCTGTGAAATACAATGATGTTAATGGGATTTAATGTCTAGATATGTGATGTAAAATTTTATGAGTTTAATTACACATGCACACATGTCATAGTGCACTAATATTCATAAACGTATTATGTACAATACACTAACAATTAAGAAAAAAAAACCTTGGAAAAGTATGATCCAAATTATAGAATGAATAAAGTAAGAATAATTAATTAATATTTAAAGATTAATGAAATCCATTATTTTCTTTTGAGAAGTTTGTTGGTGTTTTTCTTACAGTTGTTTTTATAATTTTTACCTTATTACATATGGTTGATATTGTTGATTGATTTTATACCCATTTCACTTGCTCTTATTGATTAGTAATTCACTATGTAATTTTCTTATTAAATTACTTGTACTCTCCTTACTTTTATACTTTCTAGTATAGGTATTATAATAACACAGCTAGTGTAGATATAATATGGTGGTACAGTAAACATCCATGAATTATGAAGTGACGAAGACAAAGACTTCAGTGAGGTATGTCATCTGCCACAATGCAGATGTCGAGTTTGCCTTTAAAGTTGCAGTGGAGTTGGTAGGAGCATCGGTGAGGATCTCAGTGGTTAGGGATGAGTGTATGGACAATATGTGCTTCACCGTATGGGTTTTCCATCAAACTGACTTTGGAGTTTAGGTCACTGTTATTTGGATTTGACGTCGTAAAGGAGGATCTTTTTTTTGCTTGATGCTGAGCCATATTCCCCCTTGGACTATGATTGTCACCTTTTTGCTAATAAAGATGAAGGGTTAACTGTTGCTTTGGTAAGTGATGTGCCAATGGATAATGCACATCTCGACTTTATTAGTGGTTTCCTAGAGAGGGTTATTGAAGCTCTTTTTGGTCTATTATTTTGATTATATAATTTGGATAACATTATTTAATTACAATTGATATATTGGCTGCCACATTATTTAATGATAATTATTTAACAATTATTTAACCTAAAAACATTATTGAAATTGAAAAGTGAATATTCATTCATTAGATTGCATAAGAAAGTCTTAAGGCAACAAAATAAGTTCTAATTATTTATAACAAGTAATAGTTCAAATACTAAGAACATATCAATTCGACAATTCCAAAGAAAAGGTCTTAAAATGATCATATGATATAAAACAAAACTAATTGTTGGGCTATTGTCCAATTGAATAGCTTTAAATATTCAAACACTATTTCTACCCATATCAAATACATCTCAATGTTTAACCTTTACAACAGCATGCCAATTTGTATTTTTTGGATCTTAGACATAAAATACTTGCTGAAATTAAGAGGAGAATACATATGGATCATCATCCACTTTATCACCAGTGTGTATTAAGTGAGAAAAATTTATAAGAGTGAAACCAAATTCATCTTGCTTAATGCATGCATTATGATAGACATCAAACCGTTAATTAAAAAACAAAACCATAGCCTTTTATTCTTTTATTGATTTTTTTTTTTTGCATGAAACTAAAACTATAGCCTATTCAATAAATTCAAGGGCTACATAATTAACATTCAAATTGGAGAATTTGGTATAGAAAAGACAAAGTAGCTTTAATATAAAATTTTATTTTATTTTTCTTCCATTTGTTATTCATCGGCTAATTTTTCAATTTTCAGTGGCTTATAAATATAATAAAATTGTCAGAATAATAGGCTATTGTCATTTCATTTCTAAATGGAGGCCGTATAGAATACCTTATCTCTTCACTAAATGGAAATAGGTAGCAAACCATGAAATACAAAAAAAAAGCAGCGGTATACATAGCAAAGTGAAAGGCAAACAAGCAAGCACTAAAGAACAAATGCAATAAAAGAAACAATTATTTTTAACAAATAAAAGAAATAATATACTAATAGAATATACATAAACAAACATATACCAACCCACAACAATTAAGAAAATTACAATGCAACAGTGAACAGAGTATGTCAGCAAATTAAAGACACTCCAAAGTAATAACCCCTGTAACTAGGAATAAAATGTTTTATAAAGAGAACAAATTTTACTAAACAATTATAATATAGTGTCATACATATCTTGCTAAATTATAATTAGGAATACTGCTATATATTTATATTATGAAATAAAGAATGATTAGAAATTATTATACCAATAACGCAGAATAGTTAAGCATTTAATATATGAAGCTCATATTCTTTTTAAATTTTTTGAAAAGAAAACAAATAAATATTATTAAGAACCTTTATAAACCTAATACAGTGGGGGAGATCAATTGATAAAATCATAAATAATTTACAAGAAAGACTTGTATTTTATTATGAAAATAATGGTTCCATCATAGTATTGAACCAACATAGCAATTCTCACCATAAGTGTTCAAGGACATAAGATAACCAAACATTATAATTTAAAATAAAATTAGGCTAGAAAGATTACGAAAATTGAACTAGTGAATTAAATTTATAGGACAACAATTTAAAAATTAAGCTAACCCTAATAATAAATCAAAACCAAACACAAAATTTGACACTTGTAATTCATTACTACTTCATCTGACAGAGTTTAAGAGCCATAAAACTAAAGATGTTGAATGAACATAGAAAATTGGGGTAAATGGAATTGAAAGATAGATTGGAATGATAGAGATTTTTATAGGAGTGCTTATTAACACTATCCTTATGTTTTCACCCCCAAAAGGCCGTTTTTTGTGTAGTGACTATTATATCTTTAAGTAATTTGAGTAATAATATTACACATGCTATTAAATTTATATTGGTGTTGCCTTGTTACTCATTTATGTTTTGAGGATGAGAATGTGGTTATGTGAATAGTTCTTATATTATTTTGGTTTAAGTAATTCTCCACTTTGTTAAATCGTTATCAAACAGTATTCCAATAGCGATACATCGGGGAAGGGTGTTACAATTATTATCATTCATTTCATCACCTAATTTTCTTATATTTATCATTTTTTTTATTATAAATATAATCAGACATGGAACTCATGACTTCCTAGATGCAATACAAATATGAAAATAAAATCAATAACATAATATAAAAGAATTAAAATGAGAAATACTACATTCTATCTAATAGAATCTCATTTTCATGTCAAAAAGAGAAAATGAAAAAAAAAGGTTCATTAATCACAATCTTAAACCAATGAGCTTCTTTAAGGTTGGACTCTTTTTTTACTACCATTGGCCTTAGCTATTATCAATAATACTTGTATTGCAAAAGAGAAAGAAAGCTAGAAGAACACAAGAAAATTACGACCTAAGAATTATATTTTCTTTCTTCTTTAAATATATTTAATCTTTCAAATTTATTAGGATCTATGCTTAAATCAGTTGAAATACATGATATGTTTGTTTAATAAAAAAACTATAACTTATTAAGGTACTTAAAAGCACCATGTTTTAAACTTTGTGATCATATATGTCACATATGTACTCTAACTTTAGGTACATTTGCATTCATTTTGCATTTCATTTACATATATGTTGATAGAATTTAAGTATAAGCTAGTATGTATATAGTTAGACTAGTGTATCAGTTTAAGTTGTGACTTGTACTCGATTTTGGAGTAAGAATTTTTAACTTTTAATGACACTCAAAATGAGTGAAATTATGTGAAAAAGAAGGATTAGAAGTAAAAATAAAGCAAAGATTGGGAATTAAAAAGGCTTAGGATGATTTGGACTGAATTGAACAAAAGAATGTCCTAAAATAAATAATTGGAAGTTCATGGGTTAATAGGTTATGTTAGCTTTCCATTAAGGGTCAAAATGGATATTTTTCAAAATGATCTATCCAATTTAAGAGACTAGCCTTATTTTTTTAAGGAAAAGAAAAAGAAAAAGAAAAACAACTACACTTAAAGAAAGAAAGAGAGAGTTATGGAGGATTCAGAACTCTTCAAGTGAAGTTGATTGTTGTAAGCTACATTTGCAAGTTTGAAGCCATTTCAAGCCATTAATCATCTCCTATGAGGCTCTATTGATTGAATTAGTAAGTAATTTTATTGTTTTGGTTGATTTAGGTTAGGGTTCATATGCAGCAATTTTTGGGTTTGAGAATTCTGGTTTATCAATCTTATTGTTTTGGTCATATATTGAGCTAAAAAGCTCCAAATTGAGTATTCTTTGATGATATGGAAACTATGAAGAGTTATCTACAAATTTTCCTGTTTAAGATTGATCATATTCAGTCACTATCCTAGTGCAAAAATGGAAAACATTTTATTACTCAATCTGTCAAAGTAAACTGCGTTGGTCTATCCATTTCTCCCTCTAGTTTTCCAAATTAAGTGAAATTTTTACTAAAGGTGCTACATATATAAATGTAATATTTTTTAAATTTGGGCTCAAAATCCCTTTTATACAAGTCTAAGCAATGTTTCTAAATTTGGCATGAAACAACCGTTTTAGAGTTACTGAGTTAGATTTGTGAAATTAGTTGGTTTGCATTTTATGCATATCATTTTGGGGCTACATAGTTAGATCAGTACATGAGATCATTATATTGATGATTTACAAATAAAATTTCATGCTTTAGGTCCTGCAAAAGGCAAGGAAAATGGTAGTGCAAACTAAGCAAATTTATGATCAAATTGTGTTTGTTTTGGAAGCTATTTTGTGAGTAGATGTTCAAGGTCTTAAATTCTATTCATATTAAAATAAAATGAGCCTTTAAATGCTGGTTTATGAATATGAATAGATTTACTAAAATTTTTCTAAATCAGATTGGTTATAACATAATTTACTTGGTTAAAATTTAAACTTTGAAATAATAATGTTTACAAATACACAAGTTAAATTATTAATACTCTATATTTTTTGGTTTGCTAATTGATTTGAGATTATTTAAGTTGTTTAATGAATATATTGAGTTTACATTCAACTTAGTTTCACTTTTTTAAATCTTGGAGAGAAATAGATGGTTTTGGATGCTTTGCTAAACTATAAATTGTTAACCAAATTTTGATTGTCTATTTGATAGAAATGATATTTATTTTATGTATTACAACCCTATACGAGTTATTGAATGTGCTAAGATGATATATGAAAATTCGAGATTGTATTGGTTGTTATTGTGCAATAAACAACATGGTACTTGATTATAGGACAATGAAGGGGAAGGGTCATTTCATGCTAATGTAGTCGAAGGGTTAGCCACCTACCAAGGAGTGTATGTTAATCTAAAGAAGATTGAAGTAATTTTGCAATTGGAAACCACCTACCAGTGTGCATGAAGTGTATAGTTTTCTAAGGTTGGTAGGATACTATAGAAGATTTGTGTAGACTTCTCCATCATTGCCTCATCTTTGATAAAAATGCTAAGAAAGAATGTGAAGTTTGTTGGAATGATGAATGCCAAGAAAATTTTGATGAATTAAAGACATGTTTAACTCTAGTAGCAGTGTTGACACTCCTAAAGATATGACTAGAACATGTTGTATATAGTGATGCATCAAGAAATGGCTTGGGTTATGTGTTAATGCAATAAGGTAAGGTGATAGCATGTGTTTTTTAAAAATTAAGGCCACATGAGCTAAACTATCCTATATACGATTTAGAACTAGTAGTAGTTGTTTTTGCTTTGAAGCTTTGGAAGCATTACTTATATGGCAAGAAGAGTTAGATTTTCCCAGATCACAACAACTTGAAGTGCATACTAAGTTAAAAAGAGTTCAAATTGAGGCAAAGAAGATGGATTAAGCTCTTAAAAGATTATGATTTCACTATTAAATATCACTTAGGGAAAGCTAATATGGTAACAAATGCACTTAGCAAGTAGTCCTTAGAAAACATATCTTATATTCATTATGTACGAATTCCATTGTTACTTGAGTTAAGGGCATTGAATATGGAGGTAGCTCAGGGTGAGAAAGAAGCATTGCTTGCTACTTTAAAAGTTTGACCAATGTTGATTGATGGAGTTAAGGAGGTATAGGGTCAAAATGAACAAATGGTAAAAATCAAGGAGCAAGTCCATCAAGGCAATAGAGCAAACTTGATGATTTTAAAGGATGGTACTTTGCCATATGGGGGAAAATTATATATACCTAATACTGAGGTTTTGAAAAGAGAGATATACAGGAAGCACATAACTCAACATATGTTATGCATCCAAGAAGTACCAAAATGTATCGTACTTTACAGGACAAATATTGGTGGCTAGTAATGAAGAAAGACATTGTAGAATATATGGCTAGATGTTTAGATTGTCAACAGGTAAAAGCAGAACATCAGCATCCTACGGGAACATTACAATCTCTTCATATTCCTAAATGGAAGTGGGAGCATAATATGATGGATTTATAGTTGGATTTCCTAGAACTCATCAAGGACATGATGCAGTTTAGGTGATTATTGATCAACTCACTAAATCAACTCACTTCTTACCTGTGAAAGTGAGTTACTCACTCAATACACTTGCTAAAATCTATATAAAAAAATTGGTCAAATTGCATAGTGTTCCATTTCTATTAGATTGGATCGGGATCTAAGATTTATATCTAAATTTTAGTGTTAATATTGTCGAAGGATTAGCCATCAAGTATGCTTAGTGAATGAATTTATGATGGCTTATATGTTATGGTCGGGTTATGATGCTTGTTTAAGGATGGTTAACACAAATGAAAGGTTGTATTGAGGTTTGTAAAGATACATGTTTTTATTAATTAAGCTTGACATATATTTGAAAGCAAGATGGGATTTAATGTTATAAGTGAATTATAATTTGATTGTAAATGCTCTAATATTCTGATTTATAACATTTATTATGTTTAATTTAATTAAAATATTTTATGTTTGTAACATCTATTCATTGAGTATTTTGTACTCATTTTACTATGTTTTATAAACCTTTTCAGATAATGGGGCTTGATAGGGGGTGGCCTAAGCTATACGAGTGTAGATAGAAGTTTGATAGTAAATTTGGCTAACATCCTTATTGGAGAAGACTTATATTTTGTTTTCTTAATTGTTTTTATTATGTATTATAAATGAAAACATCTTATAGTTAAATGAATGGTGGCTAGACTATATGTGTAAAGCAACTATTTAGAAATATGTTTTATATTGCTTTAATAATGTTTATTACCATGTTTTCATCATATAATTATTAAGGAAAAGTACGGAAAACCACCTTGTGATTTCACTGTTTTGCACTTTTAAGTAGGTGTTTTATTTTTTTGATAATTTAGATCCTGTGTTTGTCGTCGTTTGACAATTTTCAGTATATGAGGTTATCGTTGTTAAATGAGTTTGATGGTGTTAGTCTCGTATACTGGAAATCGTCGAGTGCCGACAAACAAAGGACCCAAAATTCTCTAAAAAGTGAAATACATACTTGAAAGTGCAAAATTGTAAAACCACAGGACAGTTTTCCGTACTTTCCCCTTAAATGTTTTTTGTGAGGTTGTACATCATTTAACGAAGTTAGCCTCATGTTTTAAAAATTATCAAACAGTGACAAACACAAAACCCAAATTGTCAAAAAATGAAATACATACTTAAAAGTACAAAACTATGAAACCACACGGTGGTTTTTTGTACTTTCCCCAAATTATTAATATTAATATATTATAAAGGCGTGATTTCTTATAATACTAAATTATCTTATGGTATAGTTATTATTCATAAACATATCAATTGTAAAAGTTCTTATTTTCTAAATGTTAATAAACCTTTCCAAGATATAATTATTTTTAGTTCTATTAGTATGTAATTATAATTATAACATAATCTGGCTAAGTTAAATGCTTTATTAAATGGTTGGTTTTAAATGATCATCTCGGGCTATGTGAGATGAGGTGCAATAATATAGCCAGATTTGACTTTTTGGAGCCCATGAAGCATGACTTAGATGGCTAAGTTGTCGCCACAGGCCTTCTACGTCTCAGGTTCAAGACCTCATGCCCCTATGTTGGTGTTCCCTCTCATTTTGATGTATGACAAAACAAAATGAATTTTTAGACAAACATTATAGCTATATTTTCACTTGTTCCCTTATATATATAAAATTTCATAGACTTACGAGACCAAAATGGAAGATTTCCTTAGGATTTTTGGTTTTTAAGATTAAGACAATGAAAGCATTATTACTATTAGGACACAAAATACTAGACTTCTAAATGGTGGAAACAAAGTTATGAATAAATCCCAATAAGTTTAGTATAAGATGCCTTGAAAACTATTAGGGTCTGGGCTTTTTATAAATCAAATACTAGTGTTACATCATCCATCAAGATTGATTTCATAAGTATATTATTAAATTTCCTTATCACCAATCTCTGTTGGTCTCAAATGACTTTATTTGTGTAAAACTAACTCTTTATTATACAACTTTTTATAAAAATTATGAATCACCTCTTTGATTTTCTTTCCTTCCTCCTCCTAGACACTTGTTTTATTATTTAAGCTTCAAATTTTGGTTTCTCTATTCATGCTAGATGTAGATATATGAAAGAATTTGGTATTCTTGTCTTTTACTTTGAGCCACATTTTCTAGAACACTATTTCCAATATATCTCCTTTAATTTTTAAATGTTATCTTGTTGCTTTATGACTAAGCTTGCTTTTACATGTTAGCCTACATTTTCTATCATTTTTTTAGATACTCTAATTTTAAAGTTTTTACTTTTTTTTAGCATTATTACTACTATAGAAAGAAACATAGTTCAAAATTTACTTTTTGTAGTTTTTCAATTTATACTTTACTAGATTAGTTAGGATTTTTTCCCGTCCTCTAGTAATAGCCTCCTTACATCCCTCCATCTTCCTCCATTTAGCCTTAAATCTGAATAACCTTATTTTCTAATTTTATTGCTAAATAAGTCTTAGAAATATAGGTTGTTGGTCTGAAGTAGTTATATTCTCGAGAATGACAATTATGTTTGGCAAATATAATTTTCATTTATGTTACATAAGGCCTAGTCTAATTTCTATTGAATGTTTGTCTCACCCTTTTATTTATTTTCCCAAGTGTCTAGGTTCTTTTTAAATCCCAAATCTAACTAACAATTATCCTGAATGAAATCACAAAACTCACTTGACTATTTCTCCATACTCCTACCCCATTTATTTTTTTAGCTACATTAGTAACACTTTTAAAATCACATCTACAAACTTAGGGTTTTGATCCTCGAGCTTTAGTTTTAACACCATTCTCTACACTTATCATTTCCCTATTTTAAAAGCTTCCCTATAAACAAATGTAGCATAAGAGGAAATTTCTCCCTTAATAAAAACATGTATATGGTGCTTTTGAAAACTCAATATTGTCAACTTAACAAAAGTTCTCCACTCCCAACAAGCCCCCTTAAATCCATATTAAAACCACATCCAAAACAATTCTCCTATGAATGTTGTAAAAAAAATGTAAATTTTTGGACTCTATTATGAATATAATAAAGGGATTACAGTTCTATTAGAGCTCTTTTGTGAGCTTGAATTGTCAAGGGTTATCTAAGCCCCTGAGAATTCTAAGATAATATATTTATATCTACTATAATGGCTTTTAGTGAGTCACTTGTGCCTCATCCATGTCCTAGTTTAGAGCTCCAATTTCTTTATTCTTTTGCCTATTCTATATTGAATCAATTTATCAATAATTTCTTCAATATAACTCTCTTGTTGCTTCATGTTTCTCTTTTTATTTAATTCTTCGATGAAAGAATAAGTCTACATTTGGTATTACAAGAGGGGCCTCTACACTACCTTTTTTCTCTTTAGTTCTCTGATATGCTTCTTATATTTTTGGTATAATGACATATCTACGATACCCATAGTGTAAATGGTGGGGTTTAGCGCGTGTTCAAAATTTTAATAATCGTGACATTGTTTAGGCTCAGGGCCTTAGGAAACACACTACTATGTCACAAAGTCATAGCGTGGAGAAGAGGAGTCACCACCCAATGTAATAACTGAGACAATTTGATTAGTGGTACTAGATTCTTTAAAAGAAAGTTAGCACCACAACTAAGAGATTCTGGGAACGGAATACTAACTTCTCTTAGTCTCATGTTCATTTAGAATAATTTTATAAATGATCATTTCATCCTCTAATTACATGTAATTTTATTTAAACCCTAGTTGACATCCATCTAACCCTAGGCATCTAGTCAATAAAATTACACATAAAAAATGCACTTAAGATCGTGTTGTCCCTAAGTGTAAACTATGTTAATTTTATTAAAAAGTTAGCTAGATTTACATTTTTTATTTACAAATGAGAAATGGACTAAAGGTGGGCCTACATTTTTATTAATTAGTGAGCCTAGACCAATTTCTTTTACTTTGTCTAAAAAATGGACTTAAGTCAATTCAATTTTAAAGGAAAGTTAAATTAATGGGCCTAAGTCTAACTTGGTTTTATTTGAAGTGAAATGTGGGCCTAGGTCTATTTATTTTAAAAGAAATGAAATTAAGTGGGCTGAGCTAAGTCTAAACAAGTTTTAATTAACTAAGTGGGTCTAAAATCTAATTAACCTAATGGGCCTAAATTGATTTTAATCATTTAAAGTCCCAAACTATTATTTAAGCCTATTTAAAATGAGTTGGACCTAAGCGTAGGCTTGGGGCTCAAAATAATATAAAAACCCAAAAACACAACCCAAAACAAATAAAACATAAAAAAAAAAGATCAAACATACATTTTAGTGATTTTCTAGAAACCCTAAATCAATTACATGCAAACCTTAAATTAAACTACTGTCACCATTGATTTTAATTGATTTTTACCCAATTGAACCTAATTACTAATTGATTTTAAACGCCAAAAATTAAATCTTTCATTATTCTCACTACTGGGGCTATTACAAACTACGTAAAAAAATTAAAATTAAACAATTATACACCCATGAATAAAAATAACTAATGCAAGATAAAGATTAAAATCCTAAGAACTATTGAAAAACAGTACAGGTTCATCCATGGCATTCCATGGATATTCTGTTCGTTTGAACATAGGCAGTATCCTTCTCAATCCCCACTCGGATATCAAAAAAAAAAACACAAAAATTCATATTACTGAAATTGAAAACTCAAATCAATAACAAAAATAAAATAAAAATCATTAAGGAAGAAAAGAATAAAAAAAAGAACATTGTGATGATCTTAGATGTTGTGCAAATGCCTTTTTTAGCCCTTCAGACTAGGATTTTCACCATTGAAATTGAAGTATTGTTGATTCTGGACTGGAACTAAAAACAACGTTGGATCATTCTCGTTGAAAGATTTGTATAAAAAAAACTAAGGCTCTGACAGAACAAAGGAAATCAAAGTTTGTGATGTACGAGGTGTTCTCAGTAGCGTTGGGATTTTAGGGTTTTTTTGCGCACTGCTTTGCCTTTTTTTTTTTCATCTTCTCCCTCTTTTTTTCTCAGTTTATGTGTGTGTCTCCAGCTAAACTCACACACATGTAGACTCTTTGTTTTTTAAAGCAGAGTCTGCGCGTACTAACTTCCTCCTTTGGAGGAACAAAATACATTTGATAGCCTTTTTTTTTTATTTCAAAATCTTCTTATGTATTTTGAATGCGTAAAAAAAACCTTATAAGATAATAATAATGAAAAAATTGAATTTTCAACCAATCAAAACATTAAAAAAATTAAAAAAATTAAAAAAATAGGCGAAAAATAAAAAAAATGGACTTTTAACGCATCGCCATTGTGTAATGTCGGTCGGCATTACACCAATACTGATCAACATTAAATGCCAACATCTTTTTTTTAACTTTTAATTACCAAAAGACCCCTAAAAATTTGACTTCCTTGTAATCATATCCTAAAAAATGTTGCAATTTAGTCCCTAAAGTCCAAAAAATCAACAACTAAGTTCAATTTTTGAATAAATTTCATCATAGGGGCTTACGTCGTAATTATGCACAATTGCATCCCAAAATTGGGTGCTTACAGGTAGGTCTGGTGATTCTAGCATTTATCTTTTACCTTTTTAGGCTTGGGTGTATATTTGCTTCAAATGTTTTCTTAATGTGAGGAGGGTAGATCTTAGGCCTAGGGTAAAGAGTAGTTTCATATGGACTAGTTATTAGCCTTAAACTTATGATAAAGTTTGATTGTTATAGTTCATCTTGTTTGATCTATTTAGGTATGAGTTGTGTGAGGTCTTCATTGCTTTTCATTAATAATGTATTGTTTGTTGGAGAAGCTTCCTCTCTAATTGCACTTACTGTAAAATTTAATGATCAAGCATCATCAAACATAAATTGTTGCTATAATCATTTGGGTTAGAGCTTACATCCTATAAAAATTTTAATATATCCTCATTAGGAATTAAAATCTCGTTATCCTTCTTTTATAATAGTAACTTTGCATCTTTCACCTCCAATTCCTTATCTCTTTAGAACTTCTTCCTCCACTAGTGTCATGTATAAATTTTAGTATCTTCTTTGCAATGGTAAAGCCTTCAACCAATTTGGAAACCTTATGGATGATGTATACATAATTAAGTTTTCTTTATATCATCTTAGTATAATACATTTGCAGCCGTCTATACTTGCATAAATTTATCACTTTACTCAATATACTTTTAATTTTATCATATTAACACCTTAACTTGTCCATAGCCTATTATATAAACACATGTACTTATACGGGTGTGGATTGGGCAAGTCGAGTTTTATCTTTTCCAAAAATATAAAAGTGAACCGAGAATTGAAGTTACATACGAGGTGTTGTCAAGTACTCAAAAATTGACTAACTTTTTTAAAAAATAAAAGGAAATGAATTTCACAGTAGTCTAATAGAGCTTATGTGTGTCTTTGTTCCTAGAGATCCTAGTTTGAATCCTAGAATTATTGTTTACAATTTTTATATTTTCTAAATATGAAAAAAAGCATTGCAAGTTATAGGATTGAACCCACAACCTTACATCCTTTCTATAAATGGCTTACCACTTTGTTATAAGCTCTTTGTTATAATATTTTGGTTATAAATTTATATATAATACTAACAAAGTTCAGGTTTTTGTTGGTTAGCTTCAACCGAAAACTCATAAATTCATAAAAAAGAGAATTGACCTGACTCTAGTCAGTTTAGTTTTGGGTCAAATATTCATGGCGGGTAGGTTTTGCTCACCCCTATGTACTTGCATAAATTTACCATTTACCCCCATATTTGCATACATTTACTACTTTACCACTATGTGTATGTTAAAATATCATTCCATATGTCTTGCCAACAGTGAAAATAAGTAATTATATAATAGGTTACAGACAAGTTAAGGAGTTAATTTAACAAAACTAGTATGGGACAAAGTGATAAATTCATGCAAATATAAGCGGTTGCAGTTGTAGTATGTCTATAATCTTTTAACGCAACTCCTTCATACATGAACCATAATCCTATAATAATTGTACAAATCCAATAATTTTTCATACTTAATGGGTTTCCATTCAACTTTCCCATAAATGCATTGATTTTAGAGATCTTACACTAATGGTTTATGTATTATTACATTGATTTTATTCTAAAAATGCATGCCATGTAATGCCATTATCTTGTGTTAAGTCTACTTCTAGGAAACCTTTAAATAGGCTAACTATTATTATTATACTTTCCTTATCCATCTAGTTTGGCAATAAACTATGGCATTAGATTTAAAAGGGTATTACTAAAAAAATTTACTCACTTTAGAGGAACATGAGATGGTTATGACTTAATAATTAGTAACTGATTCAAAACACATCATAGGATTTCTTTCAAAATAATTAACCTATCCACTTTATGTTAGAATAAGAACTTGAATAGGTTCATATTTAGCTTTTGCATTCAAATATCGTGATATAACCTCCATGAGCTTGACATTGCCTACTTTACCATAAAAAAATTATGACTCTTCTGGCCTAGCATCTTTCCAATAAGGATTAGGTTTTCCTATTGCTCGTATTATCTAAAGTGGCTTTTAGTGCTAAAAAGGGAATGTTTAGTTTGGGGTTATCTTTGTAACTTATGCTTTTCTCTCTTTGGATAATTATATCTAGTTCATTGTCTATGTGGTCCATGATTGGTAAATAGATTACTAGGGAAAGCAAAGTTAGTAGTGACTAACACAAATAGTTTTAAAAGAAAAAGACACATGTTCTTTTAGGTAACCATTATACTGGAACTTGTAAAACCACAAAAGGCTAATGTTAATGAAGATAGGCACATTCAATATACAGATAAAAAAACTATAGTTTCACCTAAAACTCTACTTGTGGAGATAATATTATTTTACATTACATAATTTTGACTAAGCTTAAAGGCAAAGAAAACATAACATAAATTTTGACTAAGTGTAAAGGCTAAAACAATTAATGCCTAAATTCTAATTAAGCTCAAAATATATGAGATTTGATTTTAAGATCTTAGCTCAAGCTTTACTAAAGTTTAAAAAGTTTAATCAAATAATGCATGATGACAAAAACTATATAGGCAATACTTGAATGAGTAGAATGCATTAGATGATCGTCGTTTCTAACATTTTTTATGAATTATATATGAAATTAGAATTCTATTAATATAAATTTTCCTAAAAACAATTAATTTTATGAAAATAAAGCAATCGAAAAGGTTAGTACCTAAAATATTATATAGAGTTCATTTTCTTCATTATGAACTTATAGTCGCTTCTTAAAAATGTAACTTAAATATTGAAACATTTAGATAAAAAATTTTAGACTTTTGAGATCTTGATGAAGACGTGCCTTGGATTTAACAGAGTGATCAAAAGATCTTCCTAGATTTGTCAGTTGTTGTGAGCAAACTCCTGTCAAGAATTTTTTTGTACTTGTAGAACTTCAATTGGACAATAAATTCAATAATGTTAAAAATATATTTTCATTTTTTTATGTATTCAACTTATTTTTTAAAAATTTTGATTCAATTCAATTTTAAAAATTTTAAATTAAATAATTTCAATTGGATTCTAATTAATCAAATTCGATTCGAATAAAACTACAAGACGGTAAAGGTCTCTCAATAATTATTCAACATGATTGTGTATGCAATAGCTCAAATTGGAGACATTGCTTAAGTGAAAACAACCCTACCAGCTGACCTAAAATTTGTTAATACTAGACATTAGCCTAAATGATGTGCAAGAGAAATAAGTAATTTAATTTATACATATTTTTGAAAATGTTGAAATAAAGTTTTTTTTTTAAAAAAAGCTATTTAAAAAAATAACATTCTTAATAATTATTTGAAATATCTTTAGAGGGGGGGGGGGGGTGAATAGGGATATTAAATAAAAATCAGAATTAAAAAATAATTCTTTGCCAAAATTAAAAGAATGTTGAGAAGGAAAAATGAAGAACATAATGATTTAAAGAGTTCGAATTCAAAAACAATCCTACGCCTCCACTTAACTTATCCCCAAGTTAGGATTTTCGATCACCCACAATCTTATTCATAAAATTGAGATTACACAAGAGTTTTATGGCTCACTCTTACAACCTTACAATATGAGTTTTCAAGGCTCACTCAAAAAACCAAATCCTAACTATTTCTAAAGACAATACTTAAACCAATTCTTTTAGAAATAAATCTCACTTCCTTAATAATCTATACTAAGATTTAAGATGAAGAGAAATTTTATTTCTAACACACAACCAACTCTCATAAAAGTTATAAACAAAGAGTGAATATTTGAGAATTTGAGAGCTTTAATGAATGTTAAGATAGAGAATGATAATAAGCAAAAAAATTTTAGCTTCCATTCAGCTTTAGAGGTGTTTATATCGATAAACACTAAAAAATATAGCTATTAGAGGTGCAAATAATGTGTCCAACATCTATATTTCGAATCCAACATTTATAATTTTGAATTATTGAGTGTAATGTTGTCAGATTGCTATATAAGGATTGAAGTCATGATTGGATACTATAGATGTTTGAATTTGACCATAATTTCTTCTAAAAAGTGTATATATTTGACTTAGATTTCCATATCATTTTTGAATCACCTCAATTGGACTTCTCTAGCTTAAGATATGTCCAAAACACTAAGAGCTATGCAATCTAAAATGCAGACTACTGTCAAACAGCTGTGCATGAATTGAAACCATGATTTTCTTTTGAAGACTTTTGAATTTACCTATTCTTTCTTCATAAAAGTTGTAAATATTTGACTTATCTTTCCATATCATTTTTAATTACCTAAATTTAACTTTTTTTATCTCAAGATATGTCCAAAATACTAAGAGCTATGCAATCTAAAATTGCAAACTACTGTCAGACAGCTGTGCACGAGTTGAAGTTATGATTTTCTATTGGAGACATTTGAATTTGCCTATTATTTTTCATAAAATTTTTAGATATTTGACTTAGATTTCCATATCATTTTGAATCACCTCAATTGGAATTATTTAGCTTAAGATATGTCCAAAATACTAAGAGTTATGAAATCTAAAATAGCAGCTACATACATTGAATTCAACTCAATATTTTCATACCTAAATGAACTCAGATTTTGAAAAGGAAGCCTAATTCAGAAAGCTCAAGATGTTTACTTAAAATTTAAAGAAGATAACTTTCTCATTATAAGGCTCTAAGGATGTTAAAATCCTCCTTCCATCTCAGAGGTCGAATCTGCCCAAGATATTCATACTTCATTTTAACTTCCAATAGAGTACTAAATTATACACACTTAAATGAAAAAATTAAATTCTTAAAATTAAGTTTGTTAAGATTAAAAATTAAGATTGATTATTGCTAAGGTAAAAAATCTCCCCCTTTTTCATTTTGACAAACTTATTTTGAGTTTAATAAAAAATAAAACAAAGTAAAGTGTGTGATAATATTTGTGATAATAATGATGCCAAATGAAATAAAATATATTTCTATATTTATCCCCCTATGAATATGGACATGATAAGAAATATAAATTTATAGATTATTCCCCTTGATAGAAAAATAAAAACAACATAAAATATAGCAAGAGGGATAAAAACATGGCATTCTTATGACAAATTTATTAAAAACATAAAATATGATAACATGATAATTCAAATAAATGTTAGGCAATGTGGGGAAATAATTTCAAATATATTGTCGTACCTTAAATATAACTATCCTTAAAAAGGTCCATTGATGAAATGAATCCCCAAGATGACTAGAGTCTGCTCGTTCATAACACCTCTAAAGTGTGCAACCTTAAAAACCTAACCGACCCCACCAGTGTGTAAAACTGATCACCGAGCCATTAAGTTGTGCTCCGACCTTGCAAAATAAAAATTATTATAATGATGAGAGTTTTATTTTGAGAAAAATCCTCTTAAAATACTCAACTTTTTAGGCCAGTGTGCACTTTATTAGACCGGGACCCAACTTCATGAAAAAATAGAAATCGATTTTGACAAAACAGACCTCAAAAACACATTCAGAAGGCCCCAAAACCTCCAAAAGTGGTCCCAGAATGGTCCAACACAACTTAAGGATCAGTGCATATTGCTTAAAAGCATATGTAAATGGCCCTAGGTGTTATATGCTAAAATCAAGGCCGAATTTGGAAAAATGGACTTCGAAAACATGTCCGAAAGGCCTAAAAACTCTAAGAACCAACCACGGAACAACATGTGTAAAACCCAAAAAGTGTGTGTGGAAGGTTAAAGTGCACGTGGATCACGCGTATGCGTGCAACAAGTGGACCCTATTCTACCCAATTTTCCCTATAAATAAACCCCTTCATACCCCATTTGGTGGGGGGGGGGAGCAAGTGGAAACACACACACACTCAAAAATTGATTCGATTAAAGGCGTTGGAAACCCCTTTCTAGATAGTTTTTGCTCTCCCATAGCCTTTATCTTAGGTTATTAAATCCTTTTCCCACTAAACCAAGCCTCATCTTTGTCAAAGCATGTTGTAAAGGTATACAATCTAACATCATTTTATTATCATTTTGAACCTCTCGATGAGGAAAGTTTGATAATCTCTTGAAGCTAAAGCTTCAAAACCCACACAAGCTCAATTGAGTCTGAGGACCACATAATTATTTTAGCACATTTATTTCATCACATTGCATTTTATTTTACTATTGCTAGCATTTGGGAATAATATTGTGCTTGTGTGATGAGACTGGTAATCTTGCATGCTACGTAAATAATATATGCTTTATTATGTTGGTTTTATGTCATCATTTTTCATCCTCTATTTCTGAAATCATGAAATTACATTGTAAATACCAATAATGTGAAAAGTTCATATCCTAGAATAGAGTCATCATGCTCTCGATCCACTGATGACCTTATGCATCCTTTATATCATCATTATAGCATAAACAATCACTACAAGCATGCATGATCATCCTATTGTTCATGAAATCCAGCAAGCTATGTGAATGGTCGTGTTAATCTTACAGATCAGTTATATCCAAATTAGAATTACTTTTTTGCAATCTTTTCCTTTTCATATGTATTTTATCAAGAAAGTGATGTAATAATTAACTTTTCAACTTTATTATCTTCCACTATCTAATGTACTATGTGAATGCTATACAAATTGTCATTATTGAAACTAGGGTGTTGCGGTAGCTATACATCAAATATCGTATAATAAGAAATAGTCAAAAAGTATACGTGATCCCCTGAACCCAGAAATCTCTGCTAAGGACAATACTCGCTGAGTGACCTGATGTTGTCCTTTTCTTTTCTCAATTTTCTAAAAATTAGGTGGCAACTCCATAAAATCAAAAGCATCTCGTTCCCCCGAGACCAATCATTTATCCTCATTCAGTAAAGTTGTAATGTCCCATAAAAACATACTGCTATGCAAAACCGAAAGAGGTCATTAGCAGTGGCTACTCCACTAGGGACTTCTAAGTAAGAGGGATTAATTCGAAAATGACTATTTCTAATTATGCAATACTCAATTGTATAGAGCTCCTTGCCACTGCATTTGCACTACACATCACACGTGCACCACTTTTCCTTAAAAGCCTCAATAATACTAAATAACATTGCCACCATGATTCCACTCGAGTCACAAGGTGACGAAGATATGATATTATCACCTTAAGTCTTTACTTATGCATTTGCTAAACTTATCTGACCAGAGTCTATAACCCAAGTCCTTAAGGGGGGCGACCGAGTTATTAAAAGAATGCTAGACTCATTGATCGGAGTCCGTAACCCTAGTTATATAGGGGAATTCTCGCTAAAGGAACCCTTAGCCTTTCACCTTGACTTAGTTCATGTAGATAAACTACTAGCAACATCCACTAGGATTCCTCTAAGATATGCATGCTATCCTTGTCCTAAACATTATTTGTTTGACCTGATATTCATAAATGACATGACCCTTCTAGTGTCTATCATCGAATGGTGTCGTAATGTCAGTTTTTATAGAAAATTTATGCTTAGGACCATGTGATTCTCATCTACTTCATGTGAGCCCAAAGTATGAGGAATGATAAGAATCGTGAACCTCAACTTGAATAGTCTATGTAAATTAACAAAATAACGACATCTCTTGATGACAGAACCTATGAAATGTCATCCATTTATCCTTATTAGATTAAATGAATAGGTTTGGAAACCAACTTGATTGTGGAACTTTATGTCAGCAAAATCAAACTACAAACTATCAAATGATACTTTCATAACTCCCGATAAACATATCGAATATCAATATGGAAGTAAGAATTTATACTCCTTTTGATTGATTTTGGTCCTATGCATACGAGCACATGTAGGCTTTGGACATCATCTAAAGCCTAACAATTGACCCTCATATTGACATCATATGATTACCTCAAGCACATTTAAGTATTGTTCCTCAGTTTACCCTTTGGTTTTGACCAACATAAATCGAAATAGCCTAGTTTCGAGAGTGGAACCATAGTCCCCTAATGACTATAGGTTCAAAAACCACCTAAGAAAGAGATTGAATGACCTCGTGGAGAAAAAAGGTTGGAAGCAAGAACTTGCTTATGATTGGTTTATTCATTATGCAGAAAAACCAACCAGCTTTAATCATGCATACATAATATACATGTAGATAGCACATGCTAACCACTATTTTTTGTAGCAATAATCATATTTCATTTAAGGATTCTTCATCCACTCCATGCATACATGCTCACCCTTTTCTTTTGCAGGCACACGTCATGCATCATTCATTTAGTTGACCTTAATGAATGTACAGGATTACAACATGAGTGACTAAGAAGATACCTACTATCAACAATTCAAAGACAAGCTAAAAGAAGGGGTCCACAAGTTGCTCGTTGATGGCACCATAGCTGAAATCCTCTAAGCCCAAATCAAAGCCAAAAGTGCCCGAGATGGGAATAGCACACCATTGAATGAAGACTCTGCATCTATTCACCTGAGGGTAGATAAGGCAAAGGGAATTCCCTATACTCCAGTTCAAGAAGATGATGACAATGGCTACTACCAAAATCTCAGGAATGCACCAAAAGCTGCAAAAATTATTAACATGACCAAGCCTGAATTGATAGGATAGGTCAAATTATTGGCCAATAGGATGGCTCAGTTGGAATTTGCCTTCAAAGAAAGGGGAACTCATGGCTTTAAAAGCTTTACCGACCTAGCACTATTCAAAGATAAGCCACTTCCAGATGATTTTAAGCTACCAAACTTTGCTAAGTTTGACAGAACAGGGGATCCAAGAGTCCATCTAAGGTAATATGATACCTTCATGGCTGTCACAAAGCTTACAGAATCATAGATTGCTAGATTCTTCTTCACATTACTAGAAGAAGGACTGAAGGCATGGTCCTTTGACCTTGAAGATGAAATCAAAAGCAATTGGCTATTACTAACTCAAAAGTTTATCAAGTCATATGAATACAACACTTAGTTAAACATCACTCAAAGGGACCTTAAGACTACAAAGCAGAAACCCAATAAAGCTTTCTCTGATTATGTCACAAGATGGCGAGGAAAGGCAGTCAAGATAAGAAACCATCCTTATGAGGATGAGCAAATTAAATTGATAATCAAAGGGGCACTACCACACTTTAAAAAATAGATGATCTTTGCTCATTATCCTGACTTCAAAGCTCTCCATTAGGCTGGGATCAGACTTGAGGATGAGGAACCTCAGCAAGCCAGAAACACTTTTTGCTACAATACCTAACTAAACATGCAAAACACCTTCACCCGAACTGTAGAAATAAATATGATCCAACCTAACACCCACAGCTTAACATCTATTAATATTATTAAAGCACCAAGAAAATTCTCAAACTTTAACCTCCCACTATCTAAAATATTCTAGAGGCTTCAACAAAAGAACCTCCTACAACCACAAGACCTTAGGCCTCTTCCAAACCCACTACCACCTTAGATTAACTAAAACTTGTTCTACCACTTTCACCAAATGCCTGGCATACCACTGATACATGCAGAAATCTAAAAAAATGAAATCCAGTACCTCATTGACTCTGGAAGAATTGATGACCCATAAAAATGACCTAATATCAAGACTAATCCTCTTATAAACTACTAAAACATGCCTCCACCAACCATCAGCATGATCTCCTCTAATCCATCAGAAGACCTTATTGAAAAATCAATCCAAGCCATATAAGAAACCAAGATAAGTCCTCAGAGGACAAACCCTTGAATCCTATTCTTGAGCCTCATGATTCTAGTGAAGATGAGCAATGCCCTTCTACCTTTGAATAAAATCCAATGCCTCGAGAATTTCTTCTCAACTTTATGATGCAAAAAAGAGCCAAGGATACAACTCTCCCCATGAATGGTGAAGTGATTGATTGCCTTTACTCACAATAAGTAGACATAAATAAAAATCTCAACAGTGACCATGAGATATGGGATTTACTAGGCTAACCATTTGGGAAGTTCAACTACAAATTCAAGTATATAGTAGCCCCTACTACCCACTCTTAGAAGGCATAGTACCCTCAAGATGGGGAGAAGGATTTGACAATGAAGATGGGATGATCAATATTATTTAGCTTTAGAACTTACAAGTCATGGGGATAGACATATGGTATGACTTTAATGATCCTGAAATCATTATCTAAGACTAGAACAGTAGTACAAAAATAGATAAGCAAGCAGCTAATAAGCCCTCATTAGCAGTCAATCATGTAACTCACAGTGGGTGGGTATATGAACCTTCTGAGAAAGAGAAGGAACCCTCTAAGGAGAAAGAAGTAGCAAGAGATTAAGCTCCGGTCAAAGAATAAGATACTATCCTCAAACAGCTTAAGATAGCTCAGGCACAAGCCAGTATTTGGGACATACTTATGGCCTCCAAAAAGCACAGAGATGCCCTAGTCAGAGCACTAGATGAAGCAAAGATTGCCACTGATTCCTCACCTTACGAGATGATAGCATCTCTAATGAAAGCTCCTTCTAATGAAATCACCTTTTTAGATGAAGATTTACCCTTCGAGGGAAGGGTCCACAATCATCCTCTCTTCATACAGGTAATTTTCAGGTCTAAGAAGATCCTATATGTTATAGTAGATGACAAGTCTGCCATTAATGTTTGCCCCCTAAGGTTGCTACACAAGTTCGAGATGAATGCTGAAAACTTGGAAGAATCCAATATGGTCATATGAGCCTACAATGATTCAAAGAAGCTAGTCATCGGTACTTTCAAAATAGTAGTTACAATGGGAGATATCAAATTAGTAATAGAATTTACCATCCTAGTCACCCCTCTGAATTTTGCCATAATGCTAAGAAGACCTTAGTTCCACCCACTAGGGGGCATGCCTTCCACTGTGCATTAAAGGATCAAGTTCCTTTAGAATGGAAAGGTCATTACCATCCTTGTTGAAATAAATAACATTATTGCTTGCATGTATGTGGTCCCTCTATGATTCCAGGTTTCTATGATCAGTGACGGTTATGTCGATCCTAAAGTTGTTGCTATAATAAAGATGATGCAATATCTGCCTAAAATAGGATTAGGAGGACGAAACATTAGAATCACAAAATTCCCTGACATTCGAGGATAGACCAACAGAAATAGTCTAAGGTACAATTCTTAAAAGGATACTAGGGCTAAGTAGTCAAACTCTTTTATGGCTGAAAGCTCAACCCAAGTCTATCAAGGACAAGCTAAGGAGTGGATGAGTAATGGAATCAAGAAACTGCGGTTTAAGATCTTCAATAACACCCTTAAGGAGAAGCACTTACCAAACATGATCCCGAGACTGACATCTGTGAGCTAATGAAAAACCTAGAGATAGAATATAAGAGTGAAGCTATCAATTATGCTCAAGCTATAGCCATCCTTAAATTGAGCATTGATAATATCCTGTTCGAAGACATTGCTGATGATGATCTCTATACTTTTTCTTTGTTTGAAACTGATGATGTAATGAACTCTAAAGTTAATGTAATGAAATCTGATTTTGCTTACTTGTTTGATGTCTTTCCTGATGGTAGTGTGCATTACATTAATCAAAGTATTAGCATATTTGACATTCATTCCATATGCACTGAATCATTTAACATTGACACGAAATCTAAACCACGCATTCTGCATATTTCTAAAGATGTTGTCCCTGAAGAGAGGAGAGAAATTAATAAAATATTCAAAAGTATTTGGCTAGACATATGATGATATGCCTGGTATTGACAGAGACATTGCTCAACACTTCATTCCCACTAAATAAGGGTGCAAATCGGTAAAGAAGAAATTGAGAAGACTCATACCATAATGGGCCTAACTAATGAAAGAGGACATCGAGAAACAAATCAAGGCAAAATTCCTAGAGGTAGTAGACTATCTAGAATGGTTAGCAAATTTGGTGCTAGTATCAAAGAAAGATGGAAGGGTTAGAATCTGGGTCGACTATAAAGATTTGAATAAGGCCTGTCTAAAGGATGATTTTCCACTACCTCACATAGACATACTGGTTGACAGTGCCGCCATATGTGCAATGTACTCCTTTATGGATGGATTCTCTAGGTACAATTCAATACTAATGGCCATTATCGACAAAGCAAATATAGCTTTCATAATAAAATGGCGTACTTACTACTATAAAGTAATGCCTTTTGGACTAAAGAATATAAGGGCAACCTACTAGAGAATGGCAACTGCAATGTTCCATGACATGATACATAAAGAAGTGGAGGTATACATTGCTGACATGATGGTCAAGTTAAAAACCAAGGAAGAACATCCCTCTGATCTCTAAAAGATCCTTAAAAGGGTTGAAAAGTACATTCTCAAGCTAAATCCAAAGAAATGCATAATTGGGGTCACTTCAGGAAAGATGCTGGGGTATATTATTAATCAGAAGAGGATTGAAATGGATCCAAATAAAGCAAAAGCCATCAGAGAGATGCCAATGCCAAAAACAAAGAAAAAAATCAGAGGGTTTCTAGGGAAACTACAGTTCATTAGCAGATTCATCGCTAAGTTGACAGTAGTATGGGAATCGGTCTTTAAGCTACTCAGAAAAGATCAACTGGTTGAATGGAATGAATAGTTTCAGCTAGTATTTAACAAGATTAGAAGCTACCTAGCCAACCCAACGATTTGAAGACCACCTAAACCAAGGATACCTCAAACCTTGTACTTGGCCATCGAAGGGAATGCAATTGGTGCAATGTTAGCCTAAGAGGGAGAAACAAAGTAGAACACACAGTCTACTACTTATGCAAGAAGATGCTGCCATGTGAGGAGAAGTATAGCCAATTCGAACAAATATGCCTAGCAATGGTATGGGCAATGAAGAAACTTAGACACCACTTTTAATCCTATAGAATTCAGGCCATGTTTAAAATGGATCCAATGAAGTACCTCTATAAAGCTCTCTCTTTAGTGGGAAAACTTGCCAAGTGGCTCGTACTGCTAACAGAATTCGATGTGCAATATCTAACTAAGAAGGCAGTAAAAGGGAGAGTAGTAGTTGAATTTCTAGCTCTCAACCCCATTTTAGACTCAGAAGAAATCCGACTGGACTTCCTAGATGACCTCATCTCAGCCACTGAGATCTAAGCATGGTGCATGTACTTTGATGAAGTAGTCAATCAGTTCAATGCAGGAGTCAGTGTTATATTACAATCTCCAAAAGTTGAAGTAGTACCTATTGCTAAAAAGCTCGAGTTCATAGTCATAAATAATTAAGCAAAATATGAGGTATGCACATTCAAAATAGAAGCATTGATAACCTTAGATATCAGAGAAGTTGAAATCTTCAAAGATTCCATGCTAGTAATCAACCATGCCACAAAAGAATGGGAACTGAAAGAGCAATACTTAAGGCTTTACTTAAACCACTTGAGGCTACTTACCATGTCCTTTCGAAAATGTAGATTCATTAATCTCCCCAGGACTCATAATCAGATGGTGGGTGCACTTGCTTCCCTAGCATCAGTATAGGAAGGACTATCCAAAATGCCCATAAAGCCTCTGATTCTACTCAGATTAGGACAACCTTGTCATAAAAACTATAGAATAGTGAAGACAGAAACAACTGAAAAACCCTAGTTCTACGACATTCAAAGATATCTAAAGGAACGAGCTAATCCTGATCAATCATATGAAAAAGACAAAGTAGTCATTCGATGACTAGCATCAAAATTCACATCACACTAAGGTGTGTTATACAAGAGAACCTTAGATGGTTTACAACTCCAATGTTTAGATGAAACTGAGGTTGCAAGAGTAGTAGAAGAAGTACACGATAGTGTTTATGGTCCACACATGAATGGAGTAATCCTGGCTAAGAAGCTAATCAGACAAGGGTTCTTCTAAATGACGATGATGGAAGACTGTATCAAATTTGTAAAGAAATGCCACAAGTGTCAAATCCATGAGAATGTTAGTCACCTTCCCCCAACATAACTGCTCTACATCTCCTCTCCATGGCCCTTCTCAGCATGAGGACTAGACATAATTGGGGAAATCCACCCAACAGCCTTAAACGGACATAGGTTCATCCTAGTGGCAATAAACTACTTCATAAAATAGGTCAAAGCATAATCATTTGCAAGGATAGGAGCCAAGCAAGTGGCTAAGTTCATTAAAAGAAATCTATTTTATCAATATGGGATCCCCTATCACATCATCTTTGACAATAATGTCCAATTCCAAGGGGAAGTTAAAGAGCTACTAAGGGGTTATAATGTGGAACATCATAAATCTTCTCCCTATCGACCACAAGCAAATACGGTTGTCAAAGCTGTAAATAAGAACATAAAAAAGATCTTGTCAAAGATGACTCAAACTTACCAAGATTGGGTAGAGAGATTGCCACATGCCTTATGGGGGGGTACCAAACAATAGTCAAAACTTTAATAGGACCAACTCATTTTTCACTAATGTACTGATCAGAAGTAGTTCTTCCTATCGAAATAGAGATTAAGTCGCTTCAGGTAGCAATCGAATATGAATTGCCCAAAGTATAGTGAGCTCAACAGAGGCATGATAATCTCACTCTCTTAAATAGCCAAAGGCTCAAGGCTCTATACCACACACAGTTGTATCAAGCTAGACTAGCCAAGACCTTCAACAGAAGAGTAAAACACAAGAGTGTGAAAGCATGAGATTGGGTGGTAAAGTAAGCAAGACAGAACATTCCAGACCCCAAAGGGAAATTCATACTGAACTGAGAAGGCCCATACCTGGTCAAATAAGTCCTATTAAAAGGAGCAGTCAAGTTGATGGATTTTAAAGACAACGAATTCTTCGAACTTGTCAATACATACCACCTAAAGAAGTACTACGTCTAAGGCATAAAAAAATCATCATCCTACTGAGTTAAAAACCTAAAATGGTAGCTCATGAAAAAGTTAAGGACTTCCCACTAAGTTGAAAACCTAAGAATAACAGCTCAGGCAAAAATTAGGGAAAGAGAGAAAAAACTTAACTAGAAAACCTAAGAAGGCTAGTTAAGGATAGGGGTAACCTCAAGTTTGAAATTTGTATGAATGCACCTGTGCTTTTCTTAAATGATTACAGTGAAATGAGAATGGTTGCCAGTTTATGCAAAATGCCTTTCAAAAGTGCAACACATTTTATCATCATAAATTGCTTCAAGCATGCTTTGCATTTTCTTTCATTACATGACCATGGTTCTTACCATCCTCTCTGAGCTATCTCTTCAAGATCAACCACTATCATCGAAGCCAAAAAAAAAGCCCAGCTAGGTGTGAAAAGCTCTGAAAGGGGACATCCTAGGCAAGTAAGGGAAGAAAAAGGAAACCCAGCTAAATGCAAAAAGCTCCAAAAAGGAGACGCCTTAGGAAAAAAAAGGAAAAGAGGCAGACAATAGTAATAGCAAACATCATCATTAATGATACACAACAAGAATATAATCATCATCGTACAAGCATTATACAACATATGAGACAAATGCCCAGATACAATACCTAGAGTCCATAACCTCGGGAAAATAATACAATAAAGCAAACCATAGGCCAAAAGTCCTACACCTAGTTCTTAAAATAACTACATCGATCGTGGCTACTATAAGAAGCAAGCACTAATCCTACTCAAGCATCCCCCTCGTCTGATCCTGACTCATTATTGTTCATCGTAAAGGATGCTAGCTATGACTCTAGCTCATAAATGCAGTCACAATAAGCTACACGCTCCCGATCCCATTTACAACTAACGAGATGGTGCTCAACCTACATTACATATTGCATATCATATACTTATACATAAAATATACACATAAAATAAGCAGGTACAATAAGAAGGTAGACCCTCTAAGTAGTAGCAAACTCTAAAAGCACTGTTGTGCACTCCCTACAATAATATACCAGTACTGACCATAGGAGATAGGAATCTACAAAAGCAAGAAAATAAGTCAACCACCACGTACTAAATAAATGAAACACATGCAAGAATAAGTGTAGAAAATGAACATGGGTAGCATCAGTAAAAGCAACACCCGATTGAGGAAAGCCAAGTCTAGGCAAATCAAAACTTACTACTCTACCAAGGATATCTGTCCTAAGTAAAGACAAAGATGAT
The DNA here is from genome assembly GCA_947683625.1 of Mallotus nudiflorus. NCBI lineage: Eukaryota > Viridiplantae > Streptophyta > Magnoliopsida > Malpighiales > Euphorbiaceae > Mallotus > Mallotus nudiflorus. The sequence goes on along the minus strand of CANTUR010000049.1, from coordinate 3,836,719 downwards.
TGAACTCTCAAGTCCCAAAGAGTAGTACTACCAGAAGCCACACCACTGGCATGGGCAGTCACCTTAATACGGAACGTGCCCTCATCCTCCTCAAAATGAGATCCATATCTTCTCTGACATTGCTGCATATAGGTTCTCACAACTCACATATATTACAATTTATTGCTAATAAAGTTTGCTACATGCTTGCACTAAAATAGGAATAAAGGCCTATTGGATTAGAAGAAGCGACTCTCAATGACCCACGTGATGGCCTAATCCTTGAACCTAAAGGACGAGATGCATCTACTTAAGAAGGTGGAGGTGGAGGAAAGGTCCTACTAACTACAGTTTCAATTAGCTCAGGGATCAATACATCAGCATAAGGCAAACCCACACTCTCTAAGAGGCTCTCAGAGGGGAATCCCATCATAACAGTAGCAAGATCATCACCATAAAGCTCATGGCCCTAGAACATGTCACTAGGAGGAGGGACAAGAACTCTTCTCATATATGGGCCATCCCACCAACGATGGACTCGCTTGCCCAAATACCACACTTTACCTATAAGGCCAGAGAGTGACACTCATCTCTCTGTCAGCTTCCATATAATCACCATCTTTGTTGTCCAATGAGACCTTGCCACCCATTAGTAAAGAAAATTATGCTCAAAGGGCAAGAATGAATAAAAGATCCCTAAGAGAGAAACAACCAATGCAGTAGGAATCAGACATACTTGATCAGGGGACAACTTCCCCATTCAGTCCCGAGCTACCATGCAATCCTCAATCAAATCAATAGTCTTCCTAATCTAGCGAGAATAATAAGGGAAGCTATCCTCTAGAAAATGTTTGATGGTTGGACGAGGGAGAATCCCGAACTCATATGCCCAGATCTGTCAAAATCAAAGGGTAAAAAATAACAAACTAAAAGCAAAATAATTCAAATTACATGAAAATGCTACGTTAAGGTCTGAGTACATATGAGCAAAGGCAATAGTGCCCCAGCAATAGCTTGACAAGCCATCCAGATCTCTCAAGACAGACAGCAATCGCAAATCACTCATACCCAAAGGGTTCGAGAAGATAATAGCACTCATCAAACAAAATAAAAGGCAATAAGCCAACCTCTCTACTGAGACAAGACCATCATCATACAGAGTTCGTACGAAGGAAACAAACTCCATGTAACGAGCGAGATACGGGCAGTGAGACTTCATAAGTGTGACTACCCCAAGTAAATCCACTATAAGGCGCCTCCTCACCACAGCAGTAGAACACTCCTCCTTATTGAAAGGAACAGGCTCTCCAGAAAAGCTTAAGCCCGTGATAGTGGTAAAATCTAAAGGGTAATAGTCATCTCGCTAACAGGCAGATGGAAAGTATGCATCGTGTCCATCCAACTCTCCATCAACACATACATGGCAATTTGACTCGACACATACGAGTCATAAGATAATGTAGCAATGCCTCCTTCAAAGACCTTCCCTGTAATCATTTGCTTCACACACATCTAGAGACCATAATAATACATGCTAACTCTATTAAAACTACCAACAACACAGTAACATACCTATAAGGCTACAAACAACAGGTGCGCTATCAAACATTTGCACAACTACTAAATACTAACGCATCTCTCTCTCTCTCTCTCTGTGTCATTTAATAGGATCAAAATAATAACAAAAGCCAAAAAGAAAAGCATCACGATAAAAACTAGCAAACAATTACGAAAAGAAAAAAAAAAGCAAGAGCTATATGCCATCAACATTTACAATAAAGCTACGACTTAATAGGCAGTTACAATAAGGGCTACAAAGCTACAACTACAATAACCTCATATAGCAAAATAACCAACGAACAAGCTTCAGAAAATAAGGGCAAAGAAGGACCTACCTCATGACGATGACATAACTAAGCATGAGTCTCCAAGCAATAAACAACAGGGATAGGATCTCCCCGAGAAAGCCTGGATGGCTGAGAACTCTAAGCACCATATGTGCTAGTCCCTGCAGTTGATGGCCCAGCTCTAATGGCCTATGTAAAGTCACCCTTAACATCAGCAAAAATATCTTCCAGACCCTCAGGAATGTTGGGGAACTCCATTTTATGTAGAAGAAAATGGAAGTACACAAGCAAAAATAAAGCAGAAAGCACTCGAAACAAAAAAGGGTCAAGAAAAGTTAGAAAACACTCAAAGAAATTTGGACAAAGCCTCCCAAGACCTCCAAAACAACCATTTAAATAGGCCTAAAGGGGAGGAAGCATATGACCATGCATAAGCGTTTGACCATGCTCCTTCCACGCGTAGTCATGCGAACTTCCCCCTTCCACACGCTCTTCTATAGTTTTATGCGCACTTCAAAACTTTGGACACTCATTTCTACAGTCCTAAACTTCCATTTAAGCATAAGACATGCACAAAACTCATACAAAAGCACACTAATATGGACTCCATTTATCTAAAGACACTATGCGTACATTACCTTTTTAAAAAAATTCAACACTACATAAAAGAAAAGGAGTAAGGAAAAATTCATTATAAGGATATCTCTCTCTAAATTATCTAAATAATGACATTATCACCTCATCATTACTGCATCATCATTGCATCATTAATGCATCACTACTGCATTATTATGGCATCATCACTACTACCTCATTCACATTGCGTAGAAGCACTCACTAATTGCTTAAGAGCATTCACATTGCTTAAAAGCATCTTCACATTGCTTAGAAGCACTCTTATATTGCTTAAAAGCACTTTCATTGCTTAAAAGCACTCTTCTCATTGCTTAAAAGCACTTTCACTACTTAGAAGCACTCTCACATTGCTTAGAAGCACACTCACATTGCGTACAAGCACTTTCACTGCTTAAAAGCATCTTCTCATTGCTTAAAAGTACTTTCACTACTTAAAAGCATCTTCTAATTACTTAGAAGCTCTTTCACTACTTAGAAGCATCTTCTTATTGTTTAAAAGCACTTTCACCACTTAGAAGCATACTCACGTTGCTTAGGAGCATCTATACTACTTAGGAGCATTCTCATTTGCTTAGTAACATCTTTATTTGTGTGACACCTAAGAAGGTTATAGTCGCATGTTCATTCGTGTGACGCCTAGAAAGGTTATAATCGTATATTCATTTGTATGACACCTAAGAAGGTTATATTCGCAGTTTCATTGCTTAATAGCATCCTCATTTTGCGTGACACCTAAGAAGGTTATAGTTGCATGTTCATTTGCGTGACACCTAAGAAGGTTATAATCTCATTTTCATTACTTAGTAGCATCCTTATTTCGTATGACATCTAAGAAGGTTATAGTCATATGTTCATTTACATGACACCTAAAAAGGTTATAGTTGCATCTCTTTTTACATAATAGCATCTTCATTTGTGTGATACCTAAAAAGGTTATAGTCGCATCTTTTTTTGCTTAGTAGCATCTTCATTTGCATAACACTTAAGAAGGTTATAGTCTCATAAATCTCAATGCACTTTTATAAGGTTGCATATGTCCCAAATAGCACCTTATGTGATAACCAAGTCACAAAATAATAGCAATAAACAAAACATAACAACAACAGTATAATCTTGACAAGATGTCTAAAGATAACCCACAGGTAAGTACCTCTCTCCCTACTAAAACATTTTTTACATATTTGCATTTGCTTTACGTCTATTGGCACTAGCACTAGGTGGCTATACAACACATGTGAAGTACGGGGCAACTGTCATACCTCAAATTTTTTTGTCCCCAAAAAGGTCCAATGATGAAATGAATCCTTGAGATGACTAGAGTCTGCTCGTTCGTAACACCTCTGAAGTGTGCAACCTTAAAAACCTAACCAACCCAACCATTGTGCAAAATCGATCACCAAGCCATTAAGTTATGCTTCAACCTTGTGAAATATGAATTATGGAAACAATGAGAGGTTTATTTCAAGAAAACTCCTCTCAAAATACTCAGCTCGTTGGGCTGGTGCACACTTAATTAGACCGGGACCCAACTTTGCCAAAAAAGAAAAATCAATTTTAATAAAATGGACCTCAAAAACACATCTAAAAGGCCCTAAAACCTTTGAAAGTGGTCCCAGAATGGTGGTCCAACATAACTCGAGGATCAACACGTAATGCTCAAAAGTGCACCTAAATGCCCCTAAGTGTCATGTGCTAAAATTGAGGATGAATTTGGCAAAAAAAACTCTGAAAATGCATTTGAAAGGCCTAAAAATCCTAGGAACCAACCCTAAAATAGTGTGCATAAAACCTGGGAAGGGTGCACGGAAGGCCAAAGTGTGCATGGATCCCGTGCGTGGCCACGTGCACATTGTGCACGGCCATATGTACTTGGCATGGCCATGTGTAAAATTCTCGATATGCATGCATGACCACGCCCTTACCACCTTATTATACCCAATTTTCCCTATAAATAGACCCCTTCACACCCTATTTTAGGGGGGAGCAAGTGGAAACACACACACACTCAAAAATTGATCTGATCAAAGGCACTGGAAACCCCTTGCCATATAGTTTTTCCCACATCCTTTGCTAGAAACCCCTTTCCAAATAATTTTTCCCAAATCCTTTCTTTTAGGTTGTTAGATCCCTTTTCCACCATACCAAGCCTCATCTTTGTCAAAGCACGCTTCAAAGGTATAAAATCTATCATCATTCTATTGTTATTTTAAACCTCTCGACAAGGAAAGCTTAATAATCTCTAAAAGCTAAAGCTTCAAAACCCATACAAGCTCAGTCAAGTTTGAGGATCATATAATTATTTTAGCACATTTATTTTATCGCATTACATTTTATTTTACTGTCGCCAGCATTTAGGAATACTGTTGTGCTTGTGTGATGAGACTGGTAATCTTACATGCTACGTGAATAGTATATGATTTATTATGCTTGTTTCATATCATCATTCTGCATCCTCTATTTCTGAAATCATGAAATCACATTGTAAATACCAATAATATGAAAACTTCATATCCTAAAATAGAGTCATCATGCTCTCGGTCCAATAATGACCTCATGCATCCTTTATATTATCATCATACATCATCATAGCATAAATAATCATTGTAAGCATGCATGATCATCCTATTGTTCATAAAATCCAACAAGCTATGTGAATGGTTGTGTTAATCTTATAGATTAGTCATATCCAAATTAGATTTACTTTTCCACAATCTTTTCTTTTTCATATGTATTTTATCAGAAAAGCGATGTAATAATTAACTTTTTAGTTTTATTATGTTCCACTATCTGATGTACTATGTGAATGCTATACAAATTTTCATTACCAAAACTAGGGTGTTGTGGTAGCTATGCATTGAATATTGTATAATGAGAAATAGTTAAAAAGTAGACATGATCCTTCGAACCCAGAAATCTCTACTAAGGATAATACTCACTGAGTGACTCGATGTTTTCCCTTTCTTTTCTTGATTTTCTAAAAATTGGGTGGTGACTCCACAAAATCAAAAGAATCTTGTCCCTCTAACACCAATCATTTGTCCCTATTTGATAAAGTTGCAATATCCCATGAAAATATACTGCTATCCAAAATCGAAAGAGGTTGCTCACACATATATACATATAGTGCCACTAAAATGCAACGTAAAAATAGTAGATATAACAATAATGTTGATGCTAGGTGAAATTAACTATCATATGATTATATAGAGCTTAGCTAGCTAATCAATCATGTAGCACTTAGCATATAAAAAAAATAAGCATAAATTATCCATAACATATTTTCCTCTCTTTATACAAAGTTAAAAGGAAAAGATAGAGATGTAAAGGGAAATGAACCTAAAGGGTCCAAAATTCCTATAAGAACAAAGCAAAGATACACCAAATCTTTGTAAAAATATTGATGCCTTATCAAAGATCAAACAATTACTAAAAAGAATTTATACATGAATTATGGATGTATAAACACAATAATAAAATATTATACACATGTATAGTAACAAATAACAAACTCAAATATATTTCTCCCCCTTTGTCAAAAACAAAAAGAAAATCTTTATAAAATCTATGTCATACATAAATAAAGTAAGCAAAACAAGGCCTTTGGTCACATATGATGTACAACAAAATTAGCCATATTTACAATGTTAATATGCATGCAAAAATTTAAACAAATTTTCTCCCCCCTATATCAAACAAAAATATAATATGCCATCAACATAAATACATGTTTAAGAGAGTTTTAAAATATTAAAAAAAACTAAGTACACATGTTTAAAAAAATTAACTAGGTACACACGCAAACTTAAATTATTTCTCCTTCTTTGACAAAATGCAAAAGGAAATTTAAAAGATAAACCAAATATGAATTGAGGACCATAAAAAAAATTTAAGATCAAAATCAAAACATTTATCAATTAAAGTAATTAATAAGCACAATATGATTTCACATAAAAATAGTTCAACCATTAATTAAACATAAATCAAGATAATCTAGAGCCATCCATCATGCCAAATTCATGTTTAATGAAATTCAATCTCTCTTCATTGAGAGGTTTAGTGAAGATATATGTAAGTTGATTATTTGTATCAATAAATTTAAGTGAGATATCACCAATTTGAACATGATCATGCAAGAAATGATGTGTATGTCTATATGCTTAGTAATAGATTGCTGAATTGGATTTTTGCTAAGGTTGATAGCACTTTTATTGTCACATTTGATTGGAATGTGATCAAGTTTTACACTATAGTTTAACAACTATTGTTTTTGCCATAAAACTTATGAACAATAAAGACTTGATGCAATATATTTAGCTTCAGTAGTGGATAAGGCAATTGAAACTTATTTCTTACTAAACTAAGAAACTAAACATTATCCTAAAAATTGACAAGTTCTGGAAGTGCTTTTTCTATCAAGTAAACTACCGACTAAGTCCGCATCAAAATAACTAATGAAGTTAAAGGATGAACTCCTAGGATACCAAGTCCTAAATGCATTGTACCATAAAGATATTTGAAAATTCTTTTAATAGCATTCAAATGAGACTCTTTAGGACTTGATTGAAATCTGGCACACAAGCAAGTAGCAAATATAATATCATGTCTACTAGTAGTTAAATAAAGAAGAGATCCGATCATACCTCTAAATCGCTTTTCATCAACATGTTTGTCGTTCTCATTTTTGTTAAGTTTGGTTATGGTGCTCATTGGAGTTTTACTTATCTTAGATCCATCCATGCCAAACTTCTTAAGAACATCTTTTGCATACTTGGTTTGATTAATGAAAATCCCATTTTTGCATTGCTTGATTTATAGTCCAATAAAGAATTTAAGCTCATCGTTCATACTCATCTTAAACTCTCATTGCATTAAATTAGAGAATTCCTCACACAAACAATGGTTAGTAGCACCAAATTTAATGTTATCAATATATATTTGAACAATTAATAAATCATGCTTGGATTTCTTTATCAAAAGAGTTGTATCAACTTTTCCTTTAGAGAAACCTTTATCTAACAAAAAGTTGCTCATTCTTTCATAACAAGCTTTAGGAGCTTGTTTCAATCCATATAATGCTTTGGAAAGTTTAAAAACATGATTTGGAAAATCAAAGCTTACAAAACCTAGAGGTTGTTCAACATACACCTCTTCTTTAAAAAAACCATTAAAAATGCACTTTTAACATCCATTTGATAAAGTTTGAAATCCATGAATGATGCAAATGCAATTAGCATTCTAATAGCTTCCAACCTTGCAATGGGGGCATAGGTTTCATCATAATCAATGCCTTCCTCTTGATTATAACCTTTAGCTACTAATCTAGCTTTATTCCTAGTTATGACACCTTGTTCATTCATTTTATTTCTAAACACCCATTTGGCACCTATAATAGGATGATGTTTTGGTCTAGGAACCAATGTGTAAACCTTGTTTCTTTTAAATTGATTTAACTCTTCTTGCATAGCAAGGACCTAAAATTCATCACACAAAGCATCATTAATATTTTTGGGTTCAATTTTAGAAATGAAGGCTAAATTAACAATAGACTTTAATTGAGATCTTATAGTTACTCATTTTGTAGTGTCACCTATGATAAGGTCTTGAGGATGAGCTTTCTTGAATTTCCAATCCTTTGGAAGTTCATCCTTCAAGGTAGGTTGAGACGTTATCTACAAGATCATCAACACTACAAATATCCTTTCTAAGATCAAGTGAGTTTGAATCATCAAATACAACATGCATTGACTCTTAAACTACTAGAGTTCTCTTATTAAAAACTCTATATGCTTTGCTAGAAATAGAATAGCCTAGGAAAGTTCCTTCATCAGCTTTGGAATCAAATTTTCTAAGATTATCCTTGGTGTTTAACACAAAGAACTTACATCCAAATACTCTTAGATATGATATTTTGGGTTTTCTATTGTTCCATAGCTTATAAGAAGTTTTATTCAAATTAGTCTTTCAAAAACTCCATTTGAAATGTAGCAAGATGTGTTAACAACTTCCGTCTAAAAGTGTAGAGGCAAATTATACTCATGAAGCATTATTCTAGTCATTTCCACAAGAGTTCTATTTTTATCTTTCAATTACCCTATTTTGTTGAGGATTCTAGGAGAAGAGAATGTATATGAAATACCATTTTCATCACAAAAGGTTTTGAAAACTTCATTTTCAAACTCGGTTCCATAATCACTTCTAATAGAAGAAATACAAAAAACCTTTTTCCTTTTGAACTCTTTTTGCAAATTTATCAAAAGCTTTAAATGCATGATTCTTATGAGCAAGGAAACAAACCCAAGTAAATCTAGAGTAATCATCAACCAATGCATATACATAGTGCATACCACTAAGACTAGCAACTCTAGTTGATCTAAACAAATCCATATGTATAAGTTAAGTGGCCTAGAAGTGGACACTATATTATTTATATTAAATGAGGACTTTGATTGTTTTCCATTTTGGCAAGCATCATAAAGTTTATTCTTAGTGAATTCAAGCTTAGGTAAACCAATCACAAGTTCATGTTTACAAAGATCATTCAATTGCTCAAAATTTGCATGTCCTAACCTTCTATGCCATGTCCATATGTCATAGGAAATTGACATCAAACATTTAATATTTTTATTATCAATCTTATTCAAATCAATAACATAAATATTATCAACTCTTTCACCACTAGGATTGAGGATTACCAACTTCTCTATGCCAATAATCTTTCCATTTGCATTATGCCCAAAAGTAACATGTCCTCCATCCTTAGCATCAAGCTTGTTGAATTGCTCCTTGTCTCCCATCATATGCCTTGAGCATCCACTCTTTTTTGCTTTCAAGAGCCATGAAATAAAGTTTGGCTACTTCTTGTTGTTCCTCTTCCATTTCTAAATCGAAGGAGTCATCTCAAGTTGCCTTATAGGCCCTCCTTTTCTTTTTTGGTCCTTTGCTCTTATTTTTGAGTTTGGGACACTCACTTCAGATGTGACCGGATTTCTTACATTAATAGCAAGCAATGTATTTGGTTTTCTTTTTACCTTCTCCTTTATACTTCTTATTAAAGTCTCTTGTTCTTTATGAATCTTTCTTTTTTAAGAACTTCTTCAAGTTTCTAGTGAGCATGGCAATTTCATCATGTTTATCACTAGAACCTTCAATATTTTCTTATTCACTATCATTTTATGAAGCATTCAAGGCAATGATATTCTTCTTCTCTTCCTTTTCTTTTTGCTCTTTACCTCTTTGCTTAATTGTTAGCTCATGTGTTAAAAGCTTTCCGAGAAGCACGTCAGTAGAAAGAGTTGAGAGATTTTGAGCTTCCTCAATTGAAGTAACCTGAGATTCATAATCCTCTCTTGAGTAGGATTCTTAGAATCTTGTTATTTAATTCTTCCTTGGAGAATTTCTTTCCAAGTTTCTTGAGGGTTATGATAAGAACATTGAATCAATTTGTCATCTCTATGATTGACTCATGAGGCTTCATCTTGAAAAGTTCGTATTCATACATGTGAAGTTGAACCTTCTTGCTTCTAACTTACACATTGCCTTCATAATGATTTTCCAACATCTTCCACATTTCCTTATTCGACATGCAATATTGATTTTTACCTCCATCTTCCTTTGTCATAGAAGAGACTAGAGTGATCATCACCTTTTTATTTTTATGATTTTCTTCCTTTCGCTCATTGTTCCATTAAGTCCTTGCTATAGTAGTTACCATACCATCAATGGTAGTTGTAGGTGGTTCCAACCTTGTAGGATAATATCCAAAAGTTTGATGGAATAACAATCAAGGTATAGCACCATTTTGAACTTCCAATAAGGATAGTCACTACCATCGAAGAATTGTCTAAGTGAAGAAATATTTTGTGATTTACTCCTTATGATCTTGTATTCTAGCAATGAAGTTTCTAGAATTCAAGCTCTGATACCAATTGAAAAAGCCCTAGAGGGGGGTGAATATGACTATTAAATAAAAATTGAAGTTAAAAAAATAATTCTTTGCAAGAATTGAAAGGATGTTAAGAATGAAAAATGAACAATACAATGATTTAAGGAGTTCAGATTCAACAACAATCCTCTATCTCCACCTAACTTATCCCCAAGTTAGGATTTTCAATCACCCATAATCTTATTCATAAAATTGAGATTACATAAGAGTTTTATGGCTCACTCTTACAACCATATAACATGAGTTTTCAAGGCTCACTCAAAAAACTAAATCCCAACTATTTCAATGGACAACACTTAAACCAAATCCTTTAGAATTAAATCTCACTTCCCTAATAATCTATCCCAAGATTTAAGATGAAGAAAAATTATATTTCTAACACACAACTAACTCTCACAAAAGTTATAAACAAAGAGTGAATATTTGAGAATTTGAGAGCTTTAATGAATGTTAAGATAGAGAATGATAATAAGCAAAAATTTCTTAACTTCCATTCAGCTCTAGAGGTGTTTATATAAATAAAAAATCAAACATATAGTTATTGGAGGTGTAAATAATGTGTCCAAAATCTATATTTTGAATCCAACATTTATAATATTGAAATATTAAAAGTAATGCCGTCAGACTGCTATACACAGATTAAAGCAGTGATTGGCTACTAGAGACATTCAAATTCACCCATTATTTTTTCATAAAAATTGTAGATATTTAACCTATATTTCTACATCATTTTAAATCACCTAAATTTGACTTCTATAGCTCAAGATATGTCTAAAACACTAAGAGTTGTGCAATTTAAAATGCAGAATACTGTCAGACAGCTGTACATGAGTTGAAAATGTGATTTTCTATTGCATAATTTCGAATTTTTCTATGCTTTATTCATAAAAATTTTAAATATTTGACTTAGCTTTCCATATCATTCTGAATCACCTCAATTGGACTTCTATAGCTCAAGATATGTCCAAAATATTAAGAGTTATGCAATCTAAAATGGCAAACTACTGTCAAACAGTTGTGCATGAGTTAAAGCCATAACGTTCTATTAGAGACATTTAAATTTACTTATTCTTTCTTTATAAAAGTTATAGATATTTGACTTAGCTTTCCATATCAATTTAAATCACATCAATTAGACTTATATAGCTCAAGATATGCCACAATGCTAAGAGCTGTGCAATCTGAAATGGTAGCTACATGCATTGATTTTGACTCAATATTTACATTCTCAAATGAACTCGGATTTTGACATGTAAACCCAATTCAAAAAGCTCAAGATGTCTACTACAAATTTAAGAAGATAACTTTCTCATTATAAAGTTCTAAGGATGTTAAAAGCCTCCTTGAATCTCAGAGGTCAATCAGCCTAAGATATTCATACTTCATTTTGACTTCCATTAGAGTCCTAAGTTATACACACTTAAACAAAAAAATTAAATACTCAACATTAAGTTTGTTAAGATCAAAAATTTAGATTGATTATTGCTAAGGTCAATATTATTCATTTATTTTCAATTCTTAAAAATAAAGATAGTGATAGTAAAATAATGAAAGTAATATAGAATCTTAAGTATTAAAATAGATATTTATATAATGGTGATAGATATAATAACTCTTTAACTATCTTGAAAGATAATGAGACATAAGTATTTACAATAATTTAAATGAAATAAATTGAAAACTAAGAATTTTTAATTTTAAAAAATAAATAGAAATATTTGAACAACTTACATCATAAAATTAATGGAAAATGAATAGTTGGAAAGTTGAAATGAATATATATCAATGACTTAAATAAATAGAAATTCAAAATTTTTTAAATTGATTAAATAAATAGGAATTTAAGAGTTTTTAATCAAATAAAGTAAATAGAAATAATGAAATAATGTACACTATATTTAACGAAAAAATGAATAGTTAGTGGTAGAAAAAAATTAGAAGATAAAGACAATGAAGAGATAATGATATTAATGAAAAGAAAAGCAAGGGCAAAGAAAAATAAAAAAGTTCTAATTGAAGTAGTCATTTGACAACCTTTTAGATTGTATGATACATTTATATTAGCATGGAATAGTGTCACTTGCCCTATAGAGGTAGTTATACATGTGCACAAAGAAAGAGAAAGGAAACAAAAAAAGAGAATAAAGAGCAAATATGATATACTAAACTATTTTAAACTATAACTAATCACTGGAATCCTTTGAAAAAGAAAATATTTAAAATTCTAGTAATAATATAACTTAAAATATTTTAATTGCATGAATTATTTGAATTATTGAAAAAGAAAAAATAAAAAATATCAACCTCTAATTAAATTAAATTAAATTCTAGTTACATATAAAAAAAAAGTAAAAGATACCACCAAATTGTAGAAGATATTAGATAAAAAAAAAAAAAACTTAACTGTTTATAAAAATTGTCAAAAATTGATCATTTGAATTTTTGTATGGGTAAAGAATAAAAAGAAAAAGTAGTGTTGCTATGCATTTTGGTGAGAGGAGATAAAAGGATGACATGTTCTTAGAGAAACGATTGTTTGGTTGCACATATTTATATTAATAATGTAATCTTTCAAATTCTTGAAATTGAAAAGTCACTAAAATTTGAAAAACTTAATTAAAAGCATTTAAGAAAATGTTAAAAAAAATAAGAAAAAAATGTAATTAGAGTGAAGGAGGAAAAGTGTATTGTATATTAAAAAAGAGTTGATATGCTAGAAGTAGAGAGAGCCATGTGACAACACATGGTTAATTTTCCATCTGCTTTTAAGTAAAAAGAAATTTAGTTAATTCAATTTATAGTTAATATTATTTCTATTCCAATTCAATTAAGTTCTATATTTATTTGATTATGCTAGTTCAATTTGGTAAAAACAAAATACATAAATAAATAATTAAAACTTATCCAGCTAACTTAATATTAATCCCTAATTGTGACTATATGAGATGTGAATTCTGAGAATTGATCCAAAATATGGCAACATTTAAAACAAAAATTAGAAATAATATTAAACTTCAAATGGTAATTCTAAGTATATAGTATCTATCCAAATTATTTTGGATAAAAAAGTTAAAAAAACTAAAATGACCTTAGTTATAAGAGTGGGAGATTTAGGCGATAAAAATGTTTTTGATGGAAACTAACTATGTAAAATTAGATTTTGATAAGAAGATTAAACGAATTTATCATCATTGCATTATGTTCTCTAAGTATACATGTCATACCTCAAATTTTACTGTCCCCAAAATGGTCCAATGATGAAATGAATCTTCAAAATGACTGAAGTCTGCTCATTCCTAACACCTCTAAAATGTACAACCTTGAAAACTTTAACTAATTCTACCAGTGTGCAAAATCAATCATCGAGCCATAAAGTTGTGCTTTTACCTAAAAAACACAAACTATCGGAATAATAAGAGGCTCATTTCAAGCAATATTCTCTCAGAACACGTAGTTTGTTGAGTCGGTATTCATTTCACCAGGCTAGGACCTAACTTTATGAAAAAAAAAAGAAATTGATTTTGATAAAATGGACTTCAACAACATATTTGGAAGGCTTTAAAACCTTTAAAATTAGTCCCAAAATAGTCCAAAAGAACCCGAGAAATAGCGCGTGTCGCTTAGAAGTGTGCATGTAGCCACGAATACCTTTAGACTTTAAAAACATGTCTGAAAGGCCCAAAAACCCTAGAAACCAACGTTAAAATAGCCCAAAATAGCCTCAAATTGTGCGTGCATCACGTGAAAGTGCGTGTGACCACATATGAGCACATGTGGTCAAGCGACACACACTTTATGTGGCCATGTGCTCTGTCCTAGGGACATATGCATAATCATGCATATACCCCCCCCCCCAAACTCACAATTTGAAATATATATATAGGGGTCTCTATACCTTATTTTGGGGGGAGCAAGAGAAACACACACACATACACACTTAAAATTTTGTTCATTTGAAGACGTTAAAAACCCACTTCCAGATAGTTTTAGCTCTCGCATCGCATTTTTCTTAGGTTATTAGATCTCCTTTCCACCAAACCTAGCCTTATTTTTGTCAAAGCACGCTTTAAAGATATACAAACTAGCATCATTCTGCGTGTCATTTTGAACCTCTTGATGAGGAAAGCTTAATAATCCCTCAAAGCTAAAGTTTTAAAAATCACACAAGCTTAGTTGAATCTGAGGACCACATAATCATTTTAGCACATTTATTTTATCATACTGCATTTTACTTTACTATCGCCATTATTTGTGAAATTTGTTGTGCTTGCATGATAAGACGGGCAATTTGCATGATATATGAATAATTTATGCTTTATATTGCTCATCGCATATCATCATTTTGCATCCTCTATTTTTGAAACATGAAATCACACCATGCATACCAATAACATGAAAAGTTTATATTCCAAACTAGAGTCATTATGTTCTCAGTCCAATAATGTCATCATGCATCCATTATATGATCATAGCATAATAATCACTGCAAAGATACATGATTATGAGTGACCAATAAGATACTTCCTATCAACAATTTGAAGATAGACTAAAAAAGGGATCCAAAAATTGCTCACTGATGGTACCATAACCGAAATCCTCTAAGCCCAAATCAAGACCAAAAATGCCCAAGATGGGAATAATACACTAATGAATGAAGCTTTTGCATATGTTCTCCTAAAGATAAATAAGGCAAAGGGAATTCCATGTACTCCAGTTCAAGCTGAAAATGACAATGACTATTACATGGATCTTAGAAATGCACTAAAAGCTGCAAAAATTACCGACATGACCAAGCCTAAATCAGCATGGGAGGTTAAATTATTGGCTAACAGAGTGGCTCAATTGGAATTTGCCTTTAAAGATAAAGGGGCTCATGGCTCTAAAAACTTCATTAACTTAGCATTGTTCAAAGATAAACCACTTCTAGATGATTTTAAACTACCAAACTTTGGTAAGTTCAATGGAACTAGGGATCTAAGGGTCCATTTAAGGCAATATGCTACCTTCATAGCTGCTACGAAGCTTATAAAATCATAAATTATTCGATTCTTCTTTACATCATTAGAGGAAAGGCCAAAAGCATGGTTTTTTTTACCTTAAAGATGAAATTAAAAATGACTGGCTATTGCTAACTCAGAAGTTCATCAAGCAGTATGAATACAACACGTAGTTAGACATCACTCGTAAAGATCTTGAGACTATGAGACAAGAACTCAATGAAGCTTTCTCTGATTACATCATAAGATGGTACGGTAAGGCAGTTAAAATAAGGAACTTTCATCATGAAGATGAACAAATAAAACTGATAATCAAAGGAGCGTTACCACACTTCAAAAAGTAGATGATCTTTCCTCATTATCTTGACTTCAAAGCTCTCCATTAGGCCAGGATCACAATTAAAGATGAGGAACCTCAACAAGCTAAAACCACTTTTTGCCTTAATACCTAATCAAACATCTAAAATACCTTTACTCAAGCCGCTTAAATAAACTCGATCCAACCCAACACTCACAACCCACCATTTATTCATGCCATCAAACCACTAAGAAAGTTCTCAAGCTTTAACCTCCCATTATCCAAAGTATTCTAGAGACTTCAACAAAAGAATCTTTTATAACCATAAGAGCCCAAGCCTCTTCTAAATTCATTGCCTCCTTATATTAACCAAAACCTATTATGCCACTTTCACTAGATGCCCAATCACCACTAATGTGTGTAGAACCCTTAAGAATGCAAACTAGGACCTTATTAACTCTAGAAAAATTAATGACCCAGTAAATGACCCAACATCAAAACTAATCCTCTCCCAAATTATCGATCAGCATAAAAAACATGCCTCCTCTAACCATTAGCATGATCTCATCTAACCTGCCAGAAGTTATTGTTAAAAAATTAATCCAAGCCACCCAAGAAACCTAAGATAAGTTCCATGAAAAAGAAGAGAAAGAGCTTTTGATGATCTTAGGAGATAAATTTTAAAGCCTTATTCTTGAACCTCATGACTTTAGTGAAGATGAACAACTTCCTTATACTTTTGAATATATTCTAATGCCTTAAAAATTCCTTCCTCACTTAATGATGCAAGAAAGAACCAAGGATACAACTCTTCCTATGAATGATAAAATGATTGATTGCCCTTACTCGCAAAAAGTAGACATAGGCAAAAATCTCATAGTGACCATGAAGTATGGGATTTACTAGGCTAACCATATGGAAAGTTTGACTATAAAGTCAAGTACAAAGCACCCCCCCGCTACTCACATTCACTTGGAAGACATAGTACCCTTAAGATGGGGAAAGGAGTTTGACAATGAAGATAGGGTAGTCAATGATATTCAATTTTAGAATTTGTAGGTTATAGGATTGATATATGGCATAACTCTGATGATCCTGAAATCATTATCTGGGACTAGAATGATAATACAAAAGTAGATGAGCAAGCAGTTAAGAAGCCCTCATTAGCAATCAATCATGTAACTCACAACAAACAAGTATATAAACCTCTTGAGAAGGAGAAAGGTCCCCCTAAAGGAGAAGAAGTGACAAGTGGTAAAGCTTCAGTCAAAGAGGAAGACACTATTCTCAAACAACTTAAGAAGACTCAGGTAAAAGCCAGTATCTAGGACCTACTCATAGCCTCTAAAAAGTATAGGGATGCCTTAATTAGGGCACTAGATGAAGCAAAGATTGCCAATGATGCCTTGCCTTATGAGATGATAGTCTATTTAATGAAAGCACCCTCAAACGTAATCACCTTCTTAATTAAAGTTTTGAGCCTCGAAGGAAGGGTGCACAACTGCCCTCTCTTCATATAAGCTATTATTAGGTCTAAGAAAACTCCATGTGCTATGGTGGATGATGGATCTGCCATTAATGTTTGCCCCTGAGGCTGCTATATAAATTTAGGATGAATATTGAAAACCTAAAAGAATCCAACATGGTCATACAAGCCTATAATGATTTAAAAAGCCAATCATTAGGAATTTCAAAGCGGTAGTTATAGTGGATGATTTCAAATCAGTAACAGAATTTACCGTCTTAGACATTCCTCCAAATTTTACCCTACTGCTAGGAAGACCTTAGTTCCACACACTAAAGGGCATACCCTCTACTGTGCATCAAAAGATCAAGTTCCCATTAAATGGAAAAGTCGTTACCATCCCTGCTGAAACAAGCAACATTATTACCTGCTTGAATGTGGTCTCACTAGGATTTTAGGTTTCTATAATCAATAACAGTCATGTTAATCCCAAAGTCTCTACCATAATGAAGAAGATGCAATACCTAAACGAGATTAGGAGAAAGGTACACTAGGGTCACAAAATTCCCTAACTACTGAGGATAAACAAATAGACATGGTCTAAGGTATGATCCTAAAAGAAGACACTAGGACTAAGAAGTCAATCTCTTTTATGGTTGAAAGCTTAACCTAAGTCTACCAAGGAAAAACTAAAAAGTAGGTAAGCAACAAAATTAAGAAACCAGGATTTAAGATCTTCAATGACACCTTTAAAGAAAAGCACTTACTAGATACAATCACTGAAATAGACATCAACGAGCTAATGAAAAATCTAGAGCTAGAATCTGAGAATAATACCCTCAATTATGCCCAAGTTACTACCATCCTCGAATCAAGTATCGATGACATCCTGTTTGAAGACACTATTGATATTGATCTCTATACTTTTTCTCTATTTGAAACTAATGATGTAATGAATACTAAAGTTAATGCAATGAAATCAAATTTTGCTTACTTGTTTGATGTCTTTCCTAATGGTAGTGTTCATTACATTGATCAAAATATTAGCATATTTGACATTCATTCCATATGCACTAAATCAATTAACATTGGCATAAAATCTGAACCAACCATTCTGCATATTTCAAAAGATATTATCCATAAAAAAAGGAGAGAAATTGAAAAAATATTAATAAAATATTCAGAAGTATATGCCTAGATATATGATGATATACTTGGTATTGGCAAACACATTGTTCAATACTTTATTCCTGCCAAAGATGGGTGCAAACCAATAAAATAGAAACTAAGAAGACTCCGACCAGAATGGGCCTAACTAGTAAAAGAAGACATTGAGAAGCAAATCAAAGCAATATTCTTAGAGGTAGTAAACTATCCAAAATGGTTAGTGAATGTGGTGCCAGTACCAAAGAAAGACAGAAGAGTTAGAATCTACATCGACTATAGAGATTTGAACAAGGCCTGCCCCAAAGATGATTTCCCACTACATTATATAGATATACTAGTTGACGATGCCACCACATATGCAATGTACTCCTTCGTGGATGGATTCTTTGGGTATAATCAGATCCTAATGGCCATTATCGACAAAGCAAATATAGCTTTCATAACAGAATGGGGCACTTATTACTAAAGAGTAATGCCTTTCAATTTAAAAAATACAAGAGCAACTTACCATAGAATGGCAAGTACAATGTTCCATGACATGATACACAAAAAAGTAGAAGTGATGACACAATGGTCAAGTAAAAAACCAGAGAAGAACACCCATTTGATCTCAAAAAATTCCTTAAAAGAGTCAAAAAGTATAGTCTCAAGCTTAATCCAAAGAAATGCATGTTTAGGGTTGCTTTAGGAAAAATGTTGGGGAATGTTGTTAGTCAGAATGGGATTGAAATAGATCCACACAAAGTAAAAGCAATCAAAGAGATGCCAAAACTTAAAATGGAAAAATAGATCATAGGGTTTCTAGGGAAACTAGAATTCATCAACAAATTCATCGCCAAGTTGACAATAATATGTGAATGAATTTTCAAGCTACTCAGAAAATATCAGCTAGTTAAATGGAACGAACAATGTCAGTCGACATTGGATATAATAAAAAGCTACTTAGCTAACCCACTAGTTCTAAAGCTACCTAAACTAGGGATACCTTTAACCTATATCTAGCCATCGAAGAAAATGCAATTAGTGCAATATTAGCTCAAAAAGGAGGAACAAAAGTAGAACATGCAGTTTACTACTTAAGTAAGAAGATGTTACAATATGAGGGAAAGTACAACCAAGTCGTGTAGATATGCCTGGCAATGGTATGAGCAAGGAAGAAACTCAGACATTACTTTTAGTCCTACATAATTCAAGCCATGTCTAAAATGGATTTGATAAGATACCTCTAAGTTGCTCATTTTATTAATAGAATTCGATGTGCAGTATCTAACTAAGAAAGCAATAAAAGAAAGAGTAGTGGCTAAATTTCTAGCTCTCAACCCCATTCCAGACTCAAAAGAAATCCAACTATACTTATCGGATGACCTCAATTCAACCATCAAGATTCAAAGAGGGTGGATGTATTTTGATGGAGCAGTTAATCAATTAGGCACATGAGTTGAGGTCGTATTACAATCTTAAAATGGTGAAGTAATACTAATTGCCAAAAAAATCAAGTTCAAAATCATCAATAATGAAGTAGAATATGAGTTATGCACACTTAGTGTAAAAGCACTAATAGCTCTTGATGTTACAGAAATTGAAATCTTCGGAGATTCCATGCTAATCCAGAATATGTCACCAATAGGAGGAATAAGGACTCTCCTCATGAATGGACCATCCCACCAATAATGGACTCGCTCACTTAAATACTAAACCTTGCTAGTAAGACCAAGTAGTAGCACTTGCCTCTCTATCAACTACCACGCTGTCACTATCTTTGCTAATCAATGTGATCCCATCGCTAACCAATAAAGAAGAATTTGCTTAAAATATGAATAAAAGAATCCCCATGAAATGGGACGGCCAACACAGTAGAAATCAAGTATACCTATCCAAGGGACGGCTTACCTATGTAGTCCCGAGCCTCTATGCAATCCTCAATCAAGTCAGCGGTCTTCCTAATCCAGTAAGAATAACAAGGAAAACCATCCTCTAGAAGATGCTTGATAGTCGAACAAGGAAGAACCCTAAACTCATAAGCCTAAATCTATCAGAATTAGAACCTAAAGAGTTAGAAAAATAAGAAAGATTTAAAAAATAAAAAGGACATAAACAAGAACTCTTACTCACATCCAGCATAAATAAGCATCCGCAAATCCTTGAGCGACCTCTGCATGCTACATCTAAACCCGAGTACATATAGGCAAAAGTTGTAGTACCCTAACTGTATCTCGATAAGATATCTAAGTCCCTCAAAATAGGCAATAACCATAGACTACCTGTACCTAAAGGATTTAGGAAGATGACAACACTCAGTAAGTAGAACAAGAAGCAACGAGTCAACTGCTTTGACGAAATAAGATCAGCGTCATATATCGTCCGTATATTAGAGATAACTCAGTGTAATGAGTGAGGTACAAAAAACTATATTTCATAGGGGAAACCACCCTGAACAACTCCGTAGTAAGGCACCTCCTCACCACAGCAGAAGAACACTCCTACTCGCTAAAGGGAATAAGCTCCCTAGAAAAGCTTAAGCCCATGATAGCGGTAAAGTCTAGAGGAGTAATGGTCATCTCTCCAACAGGCAAGTGAAAAGTATACGTCGTATCCATCCATCGTTCAATCAACACATACATAGCAATCTGACTTGATGCATATAATTCATGAGACAGTGCAGCAATAATCACATCGAAGCCCTTCCCAGCAACTATTTGCTTCACACAGGGCAAGGACCTTGAAAGTATATGTTAACCTTATTAAAACTATCAGGCAATATAGTGACAGACCTGCAAGACTATAAATAATAGGTACGCTATCAAGTATTTGCACAGTTACTAAATACTAACACAACTTTCTCTTTGTCATTTAACAGGATCAAAAAATAATAATAACAAAAGCCAAGAAGAACATTATGGCAAGTGCAAATAAATAGTTATAGCAGGCACTATAAAGCTACATATAAAAGCCATGACAACCTCAATTGAAAAACATAATAAGTACAGCAAGAGCTAAAAAGCAATAAAGCAGTGCAAATATTTAGATAACTTTATAAAAGATAGAGGATAAAGGAGAACCTACCTGGCAATGATGAATCCAAGCGTGAGTCTCTAGACTATAAATTACGGGATCGAATCTTCTCAAAAAAGCCTAGAGGGCTGAGGACCCTAAGTGCTAGACAGACCATTAGTACTAGTCCCCACAGTAGAAGCCCTTGCTTTAGTAGCCTCTATGAAGCCACCATCGACATCCAAATCAATAAGAATATCCTCTAGACCCTCAGGATTATTGGGGAACTCCATCTTATGTAAAAAAAAAAATCAGAAGCAAAAACATAGTAGAAAACACCCAAAACTCGAAAGGGGTAAAAAAAAAGGCAAAAAACACTTAGAGAATATTGGAAGAAGCCTCCCCGAGCCTCAAAAATGTGCATCTATATAGATCAGGAGGGGGAAGGTGCATGACCACATGCCAGACGCATGATAGTAAAATAACATTAATGAAGATAAGTGCATTCAATATACAGATAAGAAAACTATAGTTTCACCTAAAACTCTACTTATGGAGATAG
This sequence comes from Mallotus nudiflorus, assembly GCA_947683625.1. Taxonomy (NCBI): domain Eukaryota; kingdom Viridiplantae; phylum Streptophyta; class Magnoliopsida; order Malpighiales; family Euphorbiaceae; genus Mallotus; species Mallotus nudiflorus. The sequence continues at coordinate 3,814,835 of CANTUR010000049.1, read as the reverse complement.
TATTATTTTACATTACATAATTTTGACTGAGCTTAAAGGCAAAGCAAACATAACATAAATTTTGACTAAGTGTAAAGGCTAAAACAACTAATGCCTAAATTCTAATTAAGCTAATAGTCCAAATAGATAATATATGATATTTGATTCTAAGATCTTAGCTCAAGCTTTACTAAAGTTTAGAAAGTTCAATCGAATAATGCATGATGACACAAACTACATAGGCAATACTCAAATGAGTAGAGTACATTAGATGCTCATCATTTCTAACATTTTATATGAATTCTATATGAAATTATAGTTCTATTAATATAGATTTTTCTAAAAGTAATTAATTTTATGAAAATAAAGCAATTGAAAAGGTTAGTACCTAAAATATTATATAAAGTTCATTTTCATCATTATGAATTTATAGTCGCTTCTTAAAAATGTAAGCTAAATATTGAAACATTTAGATAAAAAATTTTAGACTTTTGAGATCTTGACAAAGACATGCCTTGCATTTAACAGAGTGATCAAAAGTTCTTCCTTGATTTGCTAGTTCTTGTGAGGAAACTCCTATCAAGAATTTTTTTGTCCTTGTAGAACTTCAATTGGGCAATAAATTCAATAATGCTAAAAATATCTTTTCAATAATTTATTTATTCAATTTATTTTTTAAAATTTTGATTCAATTGAATTTTAAAAATGTTAAATTAAATAATTTCAATTGAATTCTAATTAATCAAATTCGATTCAAATAGAACTATAAGACGGTAAAGTCCTCCAAACAATTATTTAACATGATTGTGAATGCAATAGCTCAAATTGGAGACATTGCTTAAGTGAAAACAACCCTACCAGCTGACCCTAAAATTTGTTAGTACTAGACATTAGCCCAAATGATGTGCGGGAGAAATAAGTAATTTGATTTATACATATTTTTGAAAATGTTGAAATAAAGTTCTTTTTAAAAAGCTATTTAAAAATAATATTCTTAATAATTATTCATTTATTTTCAATTCTTAAAAATAAAGATAGTGATAGTAAAATAATGAAAGTAATATAGAATCTTAAGCATTAAAATAGATATTTATATAATGGTGATAGATATAATAACTCTTTAACTATCTTGAAAAGTAATGGGACATAAATATTAGCAATAATTTTAATGAAAAAAATAGAAAACTAAAAAAAATTATTTAATAAAATAAATAGAAATATTTGAACAATTTGCATCATAAAATTAATGTAAAATGAATAGTTGGATAGTTAAAGTAGATGTAAATCAATAGAAATTTAAAATTTTTAAAATTGATTAAATAAATAGGAATTTAAGAGCTTTTAATCAAATAAAATAAATAGAAATAATGTACACTATATTTAATGAAAAAGATGAATAGTTGGATGGTAGAAAAAATTAGAAGACATAGACAATGAAGATATAATGATATTAACGAACAAAAAAGAAAAGGGCAAAGAAAAATTAAAAGTTTTAATTATTCCAATTGAAGAAGTCATTTAACAACTTTTTAGATTGCATGAAACATTTATATTAGCATGGAATAACATCACTTGCCATATTTTTGTTAACTCATAGTTTATAGGTTAAATTTATTATGTTATTTAGATATAAATGGGAGCATCAGCTAGTTCATGACAAAATTAAATGTCATATAAAATAAGAAAACGTTATGAGCTCAACATTTAAATAATATAAGAAATTATCAATAAATCATGAAGTATTTGTATATTTTTGGTTTTTTATGTTCATGATAAACTAAGAAAGATATGAAGCCTTTGACCAACTTCATTCTCTCAACAACCTCTACCTCATTGTACCATGTTTTTTCATCATGAAATGGTTAAATTTGAGATGCAAAATTAATATGTTTCTAAAAATATGAATAAAATAAAAACAATTATTTTATAACATTAATATCAACATATTAAAATAAAGAAGAAAATAGTTAAATAACAACTGATGATTAACTGTAAATAAACTTAATCTTTACCAAAATCAATTTTGTTATGATCCAAATTTTTTTTATATAAATTATTAAACTAAATTATGGGATATGCAGTATTAATGAATATTTTAAATTTTTATATATTATGATTATTTTGTGTAATTTAATTAAATTTTGGTGTTGGTATTTATTTTATTTTATTTTGGATTAAATATTAAATCGATATTTAAAAATGTAATTTATTGTTATGTGTTATTTAGTAATATTATTATTGTTATTATTTGTGAATAGTATTAATTTATTTTATTGTAAATATTTTAATATATGGTGGTGGATTTAATTTGAAAGTGATTACTTAATTCAAAAATATTATCATGATTATTATTATATTTTATATATGTGTGATATTTTGTCTTTTTCCAATTATATATAAAAAAAAGACATAAGCATTATTTTTTTCGGGTCTTCTTCTTCCTCTTTATTTTTTTATTTCTTTTCTTTTTCTTCTTCTTCTTCTTTTCAGTCTGCCAGCCACCACACAAACCACCACCATGCCACCACCTCAGCACCAGACAACCATCAGCAGCAGCAATAGACAGCAGCGACAACAATAGCAACATCAGCAACGACAGTGCAAACTGCACTGTGTGAACAGTGTTGTCCAGTCGCTAGCAAGAAAACTAGTCAAGTTTGGGCTTGTTTCAAAGCTCACACTACAAGCTTTGATAATATGTGGTTCGTTTCAAGTGAATCAATCGGTAAGGACTCTGAAAACTCGATTTTATATTTATGTCAATATATTTAATTTGATTTTTCTTATTTAATTTAATTTTTTTTGGAGATGTGGTAGTTAGATAAATTGATTTTTGAGTTAAGATCTACCTAAATATCATTTTTATTTTTATTTTTGAAATTATTTATTTTTTTGAAATTATAAAAAAATACGTATTTTTCAAGTTTGGTTACTGTTCACATTCCCAAGTCCGGAAAATTTTCGTATCTTTATTAAATTCTATATATTATTTAGAGCAAGTTTTATGAAGGAAGTTTACTTAAATTACGTACTGAATTTTTATTACGAATTTTTTAATGTTTATGTAAAAAATAGAATTTTTGGAGAAATTAATATAAATAAGTAATTTTTACGTTTTAATTGATTTTATTAATAATTATTAGTTTTTGATAGTTTTTGAGTGATAGTTGGTATTCAAATAATTTTTATAAATTTATTACTATTTTTAGCTAATTAATATTAATTTCCAGAATTATATCTAAATAATAATTTTAATTATTAATTTTGAACTTAAATGAATTTTAATTGTTTAAATTAGATAATTTAATAATTTAATTGATTATCGGTAATTAAATGCTATTTAATTTAGAATATTTAAAAGAATGGGTTTAATTAATATTATTTACTTACATTTGAAATTTTAGTATTTAATTTGGAAAATAAATATTTTTTATGCTTTTATTATATAAATAAGTTGATTTTGATATTTAAATGAGATTTTTATAATTTTATTGAAATATTTGGTATTTATTATTTAAATGAGATTTCTTTAATTTTGGATGAATTAATGGTATTTATTATTAGTTTATTTGTTGTGGTATTTGATTGAATTTTGATAGTTTATGTCTACATATGTATTTTTGGAAGTTAGTAAATTAATTTATTTTGATTGAAATTGTTGTTAATTTTTTTGTTTTAAACTATTTGTGGATTAATAAAAGTATGAAAAGTAATTTTTAATATTATTTCCCATTTATTAGTTAATTTTTGATAATTTTAGAATATTATGTGAATAATAAATTTATTTATTATTTTTTAGCCTAAATGGGTATTTTATTATTTTATCATCTTAAATAGTGATTTTAATAATTATTTGAAATCTATGCAAATCTAATTGTAAAATGGGAATTTTATTCCATTTATGAATCTTATTAGCAAATCTTATTTAAAAGATAGAATTTTTTTATTTAGTTGGAAAATAAAGGTTTTTAATATTGTTATGAAACATTTTGGTGATTTGAGAAGTTACTATATTTTTATATAGATTTTATGATTTTTAGGTGAATTATTTGAAATTATATATATATATATATATACATAGTGTGTGTGTGTGTGTGTGTGTATATATGTATATTTGTGGATTGTTGAGGCTCAGTTGGGCATTATGAGTAGTTCGAGGGTCCAACCCAAGTAATTGAACTTATGTGTTATAGAAGTATTTTTCTGTGCAGAGTTGGCTGTACTTTTATAAAAAGATGTCCGTTTTACAAAGAAAAATCTGTCGAATTTTTGGTAGATTTCTCGTAAAACGTGGCATCGGATCTATTTTAGTAGAGTCATATATTAATCAAGTTTTTCCTTGAAAATCTAGAATTTGTAGGAGTTCTCTATTTAATTCTGTTTTTATTTATTTCTTTCCTTTAGTCGTGTCTCCAGTCGAGCCAATAGATCGAGGTCGAGCATGACTGTGTAGAGGAGTGCATTCAACCAATAAGTTAATAATTGAACTCTGTGTGTGTGTGTATAAAGTGATTGATTTTGGTGAATAAAAGAATTTAGTAAAGAATTATGTTATCATTAGAATTTCTATTAGAATTATATTCTTCTATTATTTCTATAGTTATATTAGCATGTTTATATTAAGTTTTCACAAGATTAGTAAATTTTATTTTATTGTAATCTTTCTTATTTATTTTTATTTATTTATTTATTTATTTTAAAATAAACTACGGTAGAACGGGCTCCCTGATAGGTTTCATTAGGATCGTGTGCATACCGGTATAATTGAGAGTGAGTGGTGAATGTATATGGCTCGGTGATGCTTTGATCTCGGGTGTGAGTTATATATTGCATGGATTAGTAGCTCAATGATGCTTTGCTCTCGGGAACCGGCAATCTTTAGATTATAAGCGAGCTGAAATGCTATTAGATTTGTGGGCTATAGTTCTACTCAGTTTTCATATATAGTGATTTAAGAAAGCTAATTATATTTTATATATAGTATTTAATGAGTTTTAATTACCTCATTTCGGTTAAAGATGATTTTAATAAAATTAAATAGTTTAAATTATAAATGATAAATTTCTTATTTTCATAAATATATTTTAAAGGAGACTTTTATTCTATATACATTCCTTTTATTAACTTACTCAATGAGATCTAACTCCCCTTAATCATTTTTTAGGATCTCGAGAGTCACATGTCTATCAGCTTACCTTATGTCGGGTTTTTCTTCTCCGGTTGTTTTATGTAGGTTTATTTAAGATATTATCCTTCTATATAAATTTAACTTTAGAACATCACAGTAATAGTAGAAATGGTTAAATATTATGTTGTATTTTATGGGTTGTTGTATGTATTAAGAACCTATACTAAAGATTATCATTATTTATATTATCTAAATTTGTTTAGGATTTTAATTCATTTATGCTTTTTTTATTCTTTATTTATAATTTCATTTATTTATCATCTTCATTTTATTGCAATTTTTCTTGAGGCTTATTATAGGTTTCGGGTACTTTACATATTCCAATTTCCTAGTGTCAGTCACATGCCCTTTTAGGTTCGAGTCATGACAAAGTTGGTATCAGAGCCTAGGTTTAGTATTATGGACCTAGGTTAGTAGAGTTGAGTTTTCTTTCAAACTACTACAGTAATTAGGTTAGACTATGTCTTTGACAAGTCTTCGTTGCTTTTTGAAATTCTGTGTAATCGTTAGGGTGTTTGTTTATTGTCTGTTTGTTGTTTGTGATTATTTAAATTGTATGTTTTGCTTTTGTTCATTTCCTTTTATGGCAAGCATGAGTGGCTCCATCGGTCAATGAGATTGATGACGGAGAGTCTTTTAAGGATAAGGTTCTGACATATATGCAACTAGCTAGGCATAGGGTAAGAGGTGAATCTAAAGGGCCAAGTGGTTGTTATAGACATTGAGAACAACAGAATGAGGAGCTTGTGGCTCAGGGTTTTAATGATGATGTTACCCATACACTAGAGTTTCGTAGGGTGTAGTGTCGATACCTCCAGCCGTACAACAAATGCAACCTCTATTTCAATAGAGAGCTTAGGATATACCAAGTCTACGTATATTCCATGTTTTGAATCTTGTTGATTTGCACATCTTTTCAAATAAGGAGAATGCGAACTGCTTCTACCATAGAGATAATATGTATTGATAAGTAGTCCTTTCAAGTTGAAGTTGTGATTCTTGTTTCAACCCCTACTACACCTATTTAGTATAGGGGTAGGTCAGAGAGAACTGTAACTCAAAGGCCAATGTAATTATTGTAAGAGGTACAAGCAGCCTTTGAACTCTAACTTGCAGCATTTATGGCTGGGATAACCAGGGTTAATAAGGACTTAATAGAACTTAACCAAGCATGAAAATTATTTTGAATATGCTTTGATGAAGGAATCAAAAGATGTTTAATGCATACGCAACACTTTTATACTCTTAATGGTGTAGTTGTCAGTTTTGACTGCAATATAAGATTGGTGCATGTAGTCAAATTAGCTTTATATGACTATTGTGACATGGTTGGAGTTTAAAGAGTGAATTATAAGACACTTCCATTCACCTTCAATGAGGGTGTAATACCCTATATAGTATTTAAATAAAGAGGGGTATTTTTTTATTTTATTTTATTTATTTTATTTTATCAAATCATATTATGAATAATTGTTTCTTCTTTACCATATTATATTTTATTTATGCTTATATTATTTAAGGGTAGTTAATATATATGAGTATTAGTTAATCATTGTTTAAAATTTCATTGCCTATTTTATTATTATTATTATTAGTAAATTATATTAAATATTATGTCTATTTGGGTGCTTATGAATGAATGTATATATATATATCTATATATATATATATATATATATATATATATATATATGTGTATACCTATTTTTATGTAAGTGTATGTATGTATATATATATATATATATATATATATATATATAGATGTTAAAAACATGGAACCCAAACCACATCCACTGCCCTCATTCTGTCCGTCCCCCATCCTCGCCCTTTCTCCTCACTGTGCCGCCTCCATCACTGCCTGAGAATTGCCATTGCCGCCGTCTACCAAGCTCCCTAACTCCTGCTACTGCTGCTCTTCTTCTTCCTCACCAAACAATAGCTCTTCTTCCTCACACGATAGCTCTGCATTCAGAGTCTGCCCAGCTTCGTTTCCCTTCGTCAGTTGCTACTTCCCTGCTGCACCGAGCTGCTTCTGTTGGCCTCCATTTCTGGTGGCAGCAAGCTTTCGTCTTCCTCCTTCGATCTTCTCTGTTAGACAGTGAGTAGCACTCACTTGTTTCCTTCTTTTTCCTCTCGATCCTTGATGGTTATTGGTAGATCCTAGGATTGTTAGAGTTATTTATTGTTTAATGAAGTTGGTTTTGATTTTCTTGGAAATTTTGGTGAATTATTAATTTTTACAGAATTATATTGGATTTATTAGATAATTATTTAGGTCTAGTTAGTAATTAGGGTAGTTGTTGTTAATTATTTTTGGTGTTCTTATCAAATGTTATTAATTTTAGGATTTAATTTATAATTTTGTGAATTTTATACTATTTTTGTAATGATTTTTAAGTTATGTCAAATGTGTATATTAAACTAAATTTATAAATTTGGAAGAAATTAGTAGTCAATTATATGTTTTAATTTTAGATTTTCCAGAATTGTGTTTGAATTTTTGTTATTTTAAATGATTAGATAATTTTAAGGAAAATTTTTATATATATAGCACATTATGTAATTCATATATATACTAGGGGTAAAAATGTAATTTTACACTAAATATGATAAATATATATTTTAATTAGTTTTATTAGTATTTAAAGGGTTTAGATAAATTTTATAAATTAATTGATATAATTTCCTAACTAGTGTAAAATTTTAAATGTCCAATTTCCAATATATATATATGAAATATATATGAATATATATATATATATATATATATATATATATATATATATATATATATATATATATATATATATATATATATATATATATATATATATATATATATATATATATATATATTGGAAATTGGACATTTAAAATTTTACACTACTTAGGAAATTATATATATATATATATATATATATATATATATATATATATATATATATATATATATATATATATTCATATAATATATTACAAAGGTTTTCATTTGGATAATAATTATAATTATATTATTAGTAATGGAAAACAAATTTAATTGTTTAATTTTGAATAATTGAGATTTTATATAATTTTATTTATTTTAGTATGTGTGTAAATGGAGAAATAAATATTATTAATTTTGATACTTTATTGAGTTGTGATCTCGGTCGGGGCAAATTGAAGTTTTGGGAGCCCGACTCGAGTGTGAATGGTTGTGTATATTGAAAGTGCATTTTCTATACAGGTCTGGCTCTACCTCTGGTAGAGAGATGTCCATTTTACAAAGGAGACTCTGCCAAAATTTCAGTAGATTTTCTCGTAAAACATGATATCCGTAAAATTCCTACCATTAGTTAGGTTAAATCCTGTCTGTCGAGTCTCGTTCGATTTTCCTCGAGTCAATCTGGAATTTTATTATTTTGTTGATTTCTGATTTCGATTCCTTAGTCATGTTTTAAAAGTCGATTATTATTATTTCCTTCTAGATCATCTCGGAGTAGAAGCCGTGAGGCCGAGGCAGACTCGTGGTCGTCAGCCTTCACATTCATCCTGTAAGTCGATAGAATGATCTGTGCGTGTGTTTTAATTAACAAATGCGTACACTCCTATTTTAATATTGATTATATGGTTTATTTAATTTAATGCTGTTATTTAAGATTTAAACGCATTTTATTTATTTAAAATTGATTTTGAGAAATTTTGGTAGAACGGGCTACCTAGTGGGCTTCACCAGGACTATGTGCACATGGTAGAGATTGAGAGATGGATCCGATAATTGTATGATTGATGAATGTTAAACTGGGACGGGTGCCTCGATAGAAGCCTTTGCTCTCGGGGACCGCCAGTGATTGGAAAGTCAATAATGGATTGGGATGGGTGCCTTGGTTGATGCCTTTGCTCTCGGGGACCGCCAGTGCCATATATTTGGATTAAGTGAATGACTACAGCTTGGTGCCTCGGTTGATGCCCTTGCTCTCGGGGACCGGTAGTCTAGTTGGAATAAGTGGGCCTAGTTGGCCACGTAGATTGTTGGGTTTAGGGTTCTACCAAGATTTTTTTCAAAAGCTATAAATATATATTATAAATTATTTTCATTATAAACGTATATAGCTTTCAAAAAGGTTTTCAAACCGTACAGCTCTTTTATTGACTTACTCAGTGAGGTCTGATTCCTCTCAATTTATTTTTTTTCAAGAGCTTGAGAGTTCAACCTCAGACTACCTCCACGCCGGGTATCTTCTTCACCGGCTTTTTTATGTAGGTCATTGTAAGCTGTACTGTGCATTAATCTAGGTTGCTGTAGTAGTATATGTATTAAAGATTTGTATGGTTTAAGCATAATTATGTAATTCATTTGTGTAAACCACGCTTATGTATAAGATTCAATTTGATTTATAATATGGGATGTTGAAACACAATATTATTTAAACAGTTGAAATTGTGTAATTTAAGAAAAATCAGTTTGATAATGTGTTTCTATTTTAAAATAAAGTTTAAAATATGAATGGTTTTATTTTCTTTTCTTTTAGGCTTACTATGGGTTTCGGGGGCTTTATGCCTACCCATTCCCTAGTGCCGGTCACATGCCCTCGGGTTTGGGTCGTGAAAAAGTTGGTATCAGAGCATAAGTTCGATTAAGTGTCCATGTCTATCTTTCTATGTGACTACTGCAGCTTTAAGGTTGATAATTGTCTTGAGATGTTATTGTTTCTAATTCCACGTTGCTTTAAATATTCTTACCCCCGTTTTGAATTCAATTTTCCTTGTCTTCCTTTCAGAATGAGGCGTGTGCGTACCGACCCAGATGTTGATCCGACCCTTAGGCTAGATGAGCAGTCTATGCACGATGAGGCTCCCCTTCCTGCTCCACGTCGTAGGGGCAGAGGTAGAGGTAGAGGTCGAGCCAGGGTAGCTGCAGCTAAGATTCCTGATCAGCAGCCAATCGAGCCTGAAGCCCCAGTTGTTGACCCCACAGCCTTTGCAGCTGGACTGGTAGGGATTAATCAGGGTCTAGCAGCATTGAATCAGGCGATGCCCCTTGTACAGTAGATGCTTCAGCAGAGGAACCAGGGTATGTCAAATACTAAAGCAGCCCTTCTTTACTCTCAGGATTGGTAGAGTTTCTTTTGACGGTACGGGCGATGCCTTAGACTTCATTAATGCGATTGAGGCACGCACCAAGACTGGACATACGGATTATCAGAGGATTATGATTATGGAGTTATCGGTTCAGGCAGCCGCTCAGGATTGGTTTATGCAGTCGATTCAGCCATCAATGCACGAGCTGACTTGGCTAGAATTTAAGGACCGCTTTTTGAGATTTTTCTGTCCTCCAGCCACCAGAGATGCCCTACAGGTGGCAGTTACTCCACATTACTAGGGGCGATAGGGTAGTGGAGGATTACACCAGAGAGTTTAATAGGCTGTCTCGACATTCAGAGATATCAGGAGGGACCCTTACAGAGCAGTAGAGCTGTATGTTACTGGATTAGGACCCGCTTTTATTGGTATGCATACCGAGGACCGCACCCTAGAGAGTATGATTGAGGAGGCCCGTTTGATTGAGAGGCGACATATCCGCTAGGGCACCATGATAGATCCTTATATAATCGGGGGCAGTGGTCATGGTGTAGCTCCCGGGTACCAGTAGCCAGCATTTCACATCGGCAGTTCGAGTCAACAGGCTGCGGGTAGTTCTCAGCAGAGTGGTAGGAGGTCCAGGACTCACAGAGTTGGCCGACATGGATATGCTTCAAACAGGAGAATCGACAAGAGTCACAGATTCGGTGCAGGAGTTAGTAGTAGCAGTAGTGGGCAGAGTTCCAGGCAGAGTAGTTCTGGGTCTGGAGTTAGTGCTTGCGCTAGTTGTGGACGATTTCATCAGGGCCCGTGTCATATGTTGACGGGCGCATGTTTTAGGTGTGGGCAGGTTGGACACCTTGCCAGAGCTTGTCCCCACTCCGGATACTAGTCACAATACGTTCAGGGTTCATCTTCATCAGTGGCTTAGCCCTACTATTCGATGCCTCAGCAGTATAGAGCACCCATACAGCCACAGCAGAGACCGCCTCAGCCTATGAGTCAGCAGGGTCGATGTTCAGTTGGTAGACTGTCACGAACCAAAACAGGGGCCATGACCGGCGCTAGGGAACGGGAATTCTTTCGAATCCGGAACCCGTAGCAAGCCTAAAAATAAAATAAATACGCAATAATAACCATAAAAATATAATATGCAGCGGAAAATAAAAATCATAAATATTACAATATCATCCATATCAACTGGATTCAATTCAAAACTCATCACACCATATATATAATCTCATAAATGTATAATCTTTAATACAAATCCAGTTTTACTATAATACATCTCTTTAAAACAAATACTTTAATTCACAACTACTGCAGTGTCTAGATAAAATAAATAAGACTCAAGTATATAATTTACTAAAGAAGCCGGGGCGGAAGAAATCCGGCGTATCGACCTGCTACTGAGGTCTGAGGAAGTTGACTCTCCTGAAAATAGTCAACGGAGGGGAGTCAGACCTCACTGAGTGAATTACTATAATATAATATACATACACTCTAAGTGATAATGCATACAGTCAACAGTATCTGAGTAATATGTATATATACAGGCAAATTCATACAGATGCAGAAAAATCATTTTATATATTTGTCTGAAAATCAACTTTTATGAAGGATCACATAGAACCCTAGAATATCGCAACCTCAGAAAATAGTGTTAAACAACACTCTAGCCATACAGGCTCACTGATTCCAAATATATCCACTTAATCCATATGGACAGTAGACTGGCCCCGAGACACTAAGTCAACCGAGCTCCAGCAGTCTGACTGCCAGTGTGATTGGCCCCCGAGACACTTGGTCAACCGAGCTCCAGCAATCACACCCCAAACCATATCTCACACATATCGATAATCACATTAAATCAATATCCACAAATAGTCAGTAATAAAGCCTAAATACTATAGGCGTACCGGTACGTACTCGGTCCTAGTGCTGCCCACTAGGTAGCACATTCTATTGATATCCTTCATTAATAAATAATAAAACATTCATTCACAAATACATGATGCATGAATTTAAATAAATCAACAATATAAACCATATATATACTGGAAATATACCAAACATAAACCAGGTATATTTTGAGTATATATATGTCAAATAAATCCAATCAAATCATGAATTAAACTAAAAATATATTTAAAAACATTTTAAATATATTTTATTAACAAAACATGTATATAATTTATTATATACCAAAAATATACTTGAATATAAATCACATTATTTATGCATACTCAGTCAAAATAAAACATGCATTTTCTAAATCATGCATCCTAAGCATATATATATAATATAGTAACTCACCTAATGCGCTCCACGAGACAGGTCCGACGGGCCTGGTCCACTAACCCTCGGTCTCGGCGCAACTAAACAAGAAATAATTAATCGACATCAGAATAACCCTAACAGAAATCCTAGAATTAAATCTAGAGTATTCAAATACAGAAACAGAATTAGGGTTCGACTGGATATCACGTTTACGAGAATTCTACCGGAAATCTGACAGAACCTCCCCTGTAAAATGGACATCTCTCTACTCAAAACAGTAGAGCCGACCCTGCAAAGAAAATACACTTCAAAAATAAACACCACAATCAATCACAACCCCTCGGTCGGACTCCAGACTACAGTCTGTCGACCAGGGTCCACAAACACAGAATATATATTCAAATATACCAAAAATATCCTTAAATCATAAAAATACATTTCATACGTATAAATTACATAATAAATCTTGAAACACTGTAAAAATCGATTAAAACTCATTTTATTAGAAAAAACCGTATATTATATATATAATTGAAAATAATTCCCGGAAAATAGTTTTAATTAGTTAAAAATACTAAATATTTTGTAGAAATCATTTTTATACCTTAAATAAATATTAAAACCAATTAAATTACATTTTTAGACAATTTAGGGTAAAATTACCAAAATACCCCTATATATATATATATACCTAAATTACTTCAAAAATTCACCAAAAATCATACAATTATCCAAAATTAATTTTCTCAACATATTTATCAATAATATCAATAATTAAACTCAATTAACCATTAAATTCAATTTAAAACACAATTAACTTAATTTTACAAATCACATAAACTTCAATAATTAAAAATAAATACTTAGGAATTCATAAAAATTCCAAATAAATTTCTATAATTCATTTCAACACCTAATTCAACCATAAACTCCACTTTCATAATTTAAATAATTAATTTCCGAAAATTAGAAAATAATATTAAAATATTCAAAAATACCCAAAAATCCAAACAATCTCCAAAAATTCTGTAAAAATTCATACATGAAGATTAAGCTACCAGGAACAACATTTGTGAAGGAATTTTCCATGAATCATCCAAATCGAAGCTCAAAAAAATCGAAAACCCAAAGAGGCCGAAATTTTCAAATCGAAACCTAAGCAATTCTAGACCATTTTAGCTCAAACCAAAGCTAGAATCACACTCACCGGAGCTCAAGGAGAAGATAGAGACCGGCGGTGTCGAAAACGGTGGCCGGAGGAGGGAGAAACGGCGGTGAGGAAATGGTGGTCGGCGTCGGGCGCGGGAGAGAAAGAAGAAGAAGAAGAAAAAGAAAAAGAAAGAAAAGGAAAGAAAAAGAAAAAGAAAAAGAAAGAAAAAGGAAAAGAAAAAGAAGAAAAAAAAAAGAAAAGAAAAAAAAAAATAAAATAAATTAAAATAATTAAATATTAATAAATAATTAATAATAAAATAATAAATTTTAATAATTTAATAATAAATAAAATAATCAAATAATAATAAATAAATAATAAAATATTAGGGTAATAATAAACCCTAATTAAATAAATATACACACACAGGCTTTATTTAATAATTTAAAAATATGTATGAGTTCATGCAAACCCGTAAATAAATTTAAAATAATTAATAATACATTGTTTACGTGAAAATTTCCCCGAAAATGCAAGTCCCGGGAAAATTTTACGTAAAACACTGAAAATAATACACAATAATTAAAATAGGTTTAAAATACATATCAACTCATAAAAATATCGTATAATGCATAAAAATTATTGACACTGTATATCCCGGTACAGTGTAAAAATATTTTTAAAAAAAACACGGGATATTACAGTCTTCCCCCCTTACAAGAATTCGTCCCCGAATTCTAAAAAGAAAAGATCAAGAAGGAAAGAGATACGGGTAAGAAGCTCGCATCTCAGCTTCAGTCTCCCACGTATGCTCTTCAACTCTGTCGCTACGCCACAAAACCTTGACCATCGGAATCTGCTTCGATCGCAACTGTCGAACTTGAAAATCTACGATCGCCACAGGTTCTTCCACAAACGTCAAATCTTCACTCACTTCCACACTGTCAGGTTGCAACACGTGTGAAGGATCTGAGATATACTTCCTCAACATCGAGATATGAAATACTGGATGCACCTGTGACATACTCGGAGGCAAATCCAACCGATATGCAACAGTGCCAACTCTCTCCAGAATCTCAAACGGTCCAATATATCTCGATGCTAACTTACCCTTCCTGCCAAATCTCATCACACCCTTCATCGGAGATACTTTCAGAAAAATGAAATCTCCAACCTGAAACTCCACATCTCTACGCCTAGGATCCGCATAACTCTTCTGTCTGCTAACTGCGGTCTCTAACCTGCGCTTGATCACGGCGACTTTCTCTGCAGCATCTTGAACCATCTCTGGTCCAGTCAAAACTCTCTCACCAATCTCATCCCAACACAACGAGGATCTACACTTCCTTCCATACAACGCCTCATATGGTGCCATACCAATACTGCTATGGTAGCTGTTATTATATGCAAACTCAACAAGCGACAAATGATCATCCCAGCTACCTCTCAAATCCAAGACACACATCCTCAACATATCTTCCAATGTCTGGATCGTCCTCTCAGACTGACCATCTGTCTGAGGATGAAAAGCAGTACTGAAATCCAACCTAGTGCCCATCGCTTCCTGCAACTTCTGCCAAAAACGAGAAGTAAACACCGAACCTCTGTCTGACACAATGGACACAGGTACTCCATGAAGGCATACAATATGCTTCACGTACAACTTCGCCAATCTAGCAACTGAATATGTGGCTTTCACAGGCAAGAAATGTGCAGACTTCGTCAATCTGTCTACAATCACCCAGATGGAATCGTATCCATCCTTTGAACGAGGTAAACCGACCACAAAATCCATAGCTATCCTTTCCCATTTCCACTCGGGAATAGGAAGAGGCTGAAGCTTCCCAGAAGGCTTCTGATGTTCGGCTTTCACTTGTTGACACGTCAAGCACTTAGCAACATAATCAGCAACATCCTTCTTCAATCCATCCCACCAGTATAGATCTCTGATACTGTGGTACATCTTAGTAACACCAGGATGAACGCTGTAGGCTGTAGAATGTGCTTCCTCTAAAATCTCCTCTCTCAAATCATCCACATCAGGAACACACAATCTACCACTGATCCACAACACACCATCATCATCGAGTGTGAAATCAGTGAACTTCCCTGCTCTTACATTCTCTGCAAGCTCTTCCAGAATAGGATCTCGGCTCTGAGCTGCTTTAATCCTATCCCTTAGCACAGATCGTACTTTAAACTGAGCTAACAGTCCACCTGATCTACTGATCTTCATCATCAGACCTTGATCCACCATCAGATGCAACTCCTGGATCAATGGTCTCCTCTCAACACCGATGTGAGCAAGACTACCTGAAGACTTCCTACTCAAGGCATCTGCTACCACATTAGCTTTACCCGGATGGTAAAGAATCTCGCAATCATAATCCTTCAACAATTCCAACCATCTTCTCTGCCTCAAATTCAAATCTCGCTGCTGGAAAATGTACTTAAGGCTCTTGTGATCAGTAAATATCTCACAAGTCACCCCGTACAAATAATGTCTCCAAATCTTCAAAGCAAAGATCACTGCAGCCATCTCCAGATCATGTGTAGGATAATTCTGCTCATGCTTCTTCAACTGCCTCGAAGCATAGGCTATCACTCTTCCATTCTGCATCAACACACAACCAAGACCAATTCTAGAGGCATCACAGTAAACTGTGAACTTATCCACACTATTAGGCAAAGCTAATACTGGCGCTGTGGTCAACTTCTCCTTCAACAACTGAAAACTTTTCTCACAAGCTTCTGACCACTCGAATCTAACATTCTTCTGAGTCAAGCGAGTCATAGGGGCTGCTATCCTGGAAAAATCCTGCATAAACCGCCTATAATACCCGGCTAAACCCAGAAAACTCCGAATCTCAGTAACTGAAGTAGGTCTAGGCCACTCAGATACTGCTTCAACCTTCTGTGGATCAACCTGAATACCTTCTTTAGACACTACGTGTCCAAGAAAAGAAACACTCTCCATCCAGAAATCACACTTCGAGAATTTAGCATAAAGCTGATGATCTCTCAGTGTCTGTAGTACAATCCTCAAGTGATATACATGCTCTTCCATACTCCTCGAATATACTAGTATATCATCAATGAAGACTACCACAAACTGATCCACATACGGTCGGAATACTCTGTTCATCAGGTCCATAAAAGCTGCTGGTGCATTAGTCAAACCAAAAGACATCACTAGAAACTCATAATGACCATAACGAGTGCGGAACGCTGTCTTAGGAATATCAGCTTCACTGATCCGCAGCTGATGATAACCCGACCTCAAGTCAACCTTAGAAAAGAATTGTGCACCCTGGAGCTGATCAAACAAATCATCTATCCTCGAGAGAGGATACTTGTTCTTCACTGTCACCTTGTTCAACTCTCTGTAGTCAATGCACAGTCTCAGGGTACCATCCTTCTTCTTCACAAACAAGACTGGTGCACCCCAAGGGGAAACACTAGGTCTGATGAAACCCTTATCCAACAACTCTTGCAACTGCTCCTTCAACTCTCTCAACTCTGCAGGAGCCATACGATAGGGTGGCATAGATATAGGAGTAATACCTGGAACCACATCTATACAGAACTCAATCTCTCTATGAGGTGGTAAACCTGGCAACTCCTCGGGAAAAACATCAGGAAACTCACAAGCAACAGGAACATCTGTGAGTGACAACTTCTCCTCTGACGTATCCCTAACCAATGCCAAAAACCCCTGACAACCTTTCCTCAACAACTTCCTAGCTGAAATAACAGAAATAAGATTCTGAGGTGCTGAGCTCCTATCACCAACAAACTTAAATTCTACTTTACCAGGAATTCTGAAAATCACCTCCTTATTCCTGCAATCAACCATGGCATAATGCTGAGACAACCAATCCATTCCCAAAATAACATCGAACTCCATCACATCCAACAAAATCAAATCAACGGGTAATTCTCTATCTCCCACGAGAACTGGACAACCAGAAAGAACAATATCGGTGTCCAAAGAATCGCTCAGAGGAGTGGCAACAGACAAAGGAAAAGCCATCCTTGAAGCTTGCCAATAAGATTTAGAAGCAAAAATGGGAGAAACAAACGAATGCGTGGCACCCGGATCAAACAAAACCAAAGCATCCAGGTAACAAACAGAAAGAATACCTGCCACGACTGCATTAGATGCTTGAGCATCCTGCTGAGTCAGATGAAAAACTCTGGCCTGGCCTCGACCTCCCTGCTGACTGGTAGAAGCCTGGCCAACACCTCGGGTACCTCCTCTCGTACCTCTACCACGACTCTGCTGTGGAACAAACTGAGTAGAACTCTGATGCTGAGCTGGTGGTAACTGAAATGGCACGGGTGCTGCACTAGCAATCGACTGCTGTGGGAATCATGGAATCTGCTGCTGCTGATATCCGGGGTAAGGACACGATCTGGCAAAATGTCCTGCCTGCCCGCATCTGAAACATGTCAACGGTGTCAGATAACACGGTCCCTGATGGACTCTACCACAAGTCTGACAAACACTGGCCGCTGATCCAGAACTACGACCACTGCTGCTGCTCGAAGCACCTGACCCAAATCTAAACGATCTACGCTGACCTCCACGACCATGTCTACTGCTCCGATGCACTCGCTGCTGCTGTCTCTGACTCTGCTGAGTCGAACCTCGCTACTGACTACTCGAACCAACATGAAAACTCGAATACGGAGTAGCCTGCAATCCACTCGACTGAACTCCCAACTGGTAATAATCAGGCATCGCTCCCTGCCTAACTAACCTCAGCTCAATCTCCTTAGCTAGCTCAATCACCGACTCGAGAGTAAGACCTGCTGTAGGCATACCAACAAAAGCTGAACCCAAACCAGTAACATAGGTAGTAACCGCGAAATACTGATCTCGCATCAGATCCTCAGCATATCTACCCAGACGAAGGAACTCTCGGGTATACTCCTCTACAGATCGATCTCCACGAGAAATACTGGTCAAACGGAGACGATAGCTCAAACGAAGAGGCTCTGGACAAAATCTCCTCATGAATCGCTCTCGAAACTGAGCCCATGTCATCGTCATCATATAAGGCTGGATCATCTGAATAAACCAATCCAAGGCTGGTCCCTCAACAGACAACTCAACGATCATGATCCTCTGGTACTCGGTATGAGCAGTTCGAGTCCTAGTCTCAATCGCATGCAGAAAATCTAAAGGATCAGAAGTCCCATCAAAAGCAATCCTGCCAACTCTGGCATAGAACAAAGCTGCCTCAGGGTCAGACATACCCTGCTGATAGGCAGGCTGAACAGGCTGAACAACTGGAGGAACAAGAACATCAAACTCAGGCTCAACAGGCTCCTCGTCCTGTAACTCTCTCTGCCTACGGCGACCTGCCGCTCCTCGAGGTCTACCCCTGCCACGACCTCTACGTCTAACTGGCTGCTCAGGAGGTAAAACCTCGTCCTGAAAAGACTCATCATCCTCGGCCTCAACGACCGGTGGAGCGACACGCGCTCGCCTCCTCATTCTGAAAAGACAAACGGAAAGATTCAGACAAAACAGACAACGGAGGAATAACGTTGAAAACTACAGCAAGGAATACTCATCAAGACATACTCGAACCTAATACACTGCAGTAGTCCAACAGAAAACACAACTTTAAAACTAGGGCCACAACTCACAAAACTAAGCCCTGACACAGAACTCCATTCTGATACGAACTTCGCTCTGATACCAACTTTGTCACGACCCAAAACAGGGGCCATGACCGGCGCTAGGGAACGGGAATTCTTTCGAACCGGAACCCGTAGCAAGCCTAAAAATAAAATAAATACGCAATAATAACCATAAAAATATAATATGCAGCAGAAAATAAAAATCATAAATATTACAATATCATCCATATCAACTGGATTCAATTCAAAACTCATCACACCACATATATAATCTCATAAATGTATAATCTTTAATACAAATCCAGTTTTACTATAATACATCTCTTTAAAACAAATACTTTAATTCACAACTACTGCAGTGTCTAGATAAAATAAATAAGACTCAAGTATATAATTTACATAAAGAAGCCGGGGCGGAAGAAATCCGGCGTATCGACCTGCTACTGAGGTCTGAGGAAGTTGACTCTCCTGAAAAATAGTCAACGGAGGGGAGTCAGACCTCACTGAGTGAATTACTATAATATATATACATACACTCTAAGTGATAATGCATACAGTCAACAGTATCTGAGTAATATGTATATATACAGGCAAATTCATACAGATGCAGAAAAATCATTTTATATATTTGTCTGAAAATCAACTTTTATGAAGGATCACATAGAACCCTAGAATATCGCAACCTCAGAAAATAGTGTTAAACAACACTCTAGCCATACAGGCTCACTGATTCCAAATATATCCACTTAATCCATATGGACAGTAGACTGGCCCCGAGACACTAAGTCAACTGAGCTCCAGCAGTCTGACTGCCAGTGTGATTGGCCCCGAGACACTTGGTCAACCGAGCTCCAACAATCACACCCCAAACCATATCTCACACATATCGATAATCACATTAAATCAATATCCACAAATAGTCAGTAATAAAGCCTAAATACTATAGGCGTACCGGTACGTACTCGGTCCTAGTGCTGCCCACTAGGTAGCACGTTCTATTGATATCCTTCATTAATAAATAATAAAACATTCATTCACAAATACATGATGCATGAATTTAAATAAATCAACAATATAAACCATATATATACTGGAAATATACCAAACATAAACCAGGTATATTTTGAGTATATATATGTCAAATAAATCCAATCAAATCATGAATTAAACTAAAAATATATTTAAAAACATTTTAAATATATTTTATTAACAAAACATGTATATAATTTATTATATACCAAAAATATACTTGAATATAAATCACATTATTTATGCATATTCAGTCAAAATAAAACATGCATTTTCTAAATCATGCATCCTAAGCATATATATATAATATAGTAACTCACCTAATGCGCTCCACGAGATAGGTCCGACGGGCCTGGTCCACTAACCCTCGGTCTCGGCGTAACTAAACAAGAAATAATTAATCGACATCAGAATAACCCTAACAGAAATCCTAGAATTAAATCTAGAGTATTCAAATACAGAAACAGAATTAGGGTTCGACTGGATATCACGTTTTACGAGAATTCTACTGGAAATCCGACAGAACCTCCCCTGTAAAACGGACATCTCTCTACTCAAAAGAGTAGAGCCGACCCTGCAAAGAAAATACACTTCAAAAATAAACACCACAATCAATCACAACCCCTCGGTCGGACTCCAGACTACAGTCTGTCGACCGGGGTCCATAAACACAGAATATATATTCAAATATACCAAAAATATCCTTAAATCATAAAAATACATTTCATACGTAGAAATTACATAATAAATCTTGAAACACAGTAAAAATCGATTAAAACTCATTTTATTAGAAAAACCGTATATTATATATATAATTGAAAATAATTCCCGGAAAATAGTTTTAATTAGTTAAAAATACTAAATATTTTGTAGAAATCATTTTTATACCTTAAATAAATATTAAAACCAATTAAATTACATTTTTAGACAATTTAGGGTAAAATTACCAAAATACCCCTATATATATATATATACCTAAATTACTTCAAAAATTCACCAAAAATCATACAATTATCCAAAATTAATTTTCTCAACATATTTATCAATAATATCAATAATTAAACTCAATTAACCAATTAAATTCAATTTAAAACACAATTAACTTAATTTTACAAAATCACATAAACTTCAATAATTAAAAATAAATACTTAGGAATTCATAAAAATTCCAAATAAATTTCTATAATTCATTTCAACACCTAATTCAACCATAAACTCCACTTTCATAATTTAAATAATTAATTTCCGAAAATTAGAAAATAATATTAAAATATTCAAAAATACCCAAAAATCCAAACAATCTCCAAAAATTCTGTAAAAATTCATACATGAAGATTAAGCTACCAGGAACAACATTTGTGAAGGAATTTTCCATGAATCATCCAAATCGAAGCTCAAAAAAATCGAAAACCTAAAGAGGCCGAAATTTTCAAATCGAAACCTAAGCAATTCTAGACCATTTTAGCTCAAACCAAAGCTAGAATCACACTCACCGGAGCTCAAGGAGAAGATAGAGACCGGCGGTGTCGAAAACGGTGGCCGGAGGAGGGAGAAACGGCGGTGAGGAAATGGTGGTCGGCGTCGGGCGCGGGAGAGAAAGAAGAAGAAGAAGAAAAAGAAAAAGAAAGAAAAGGAAAGAAAAAGAAAAAGAAAAAGAAAGAAAAAGGAAAAGAAAAAGAAGAAAAGAAAAAGAAAAGAAAAAAAAATAAAATAAATTAAAATAATTAAATATTAATAAATAATTAATAATAAAATAATAAATTTTAATAATTTAATAATAAATAAAATAATCAAATAATAATAAATAAATAATAAAATATTAGGGTAATAATAAACCCTAATTAAATAAATATACACACACAGGCTTTATTTAATAATTTAAAAATATGTATGAGTTCATGCAAACCCGTAAATACATTTAAAATAATTAATAATACATTGTTTACGTGAAAATTTCCCCGAAAATGCAAGTCCCGGGAAAATTTTACGTAAAACACTGAAAATAATACACAATAATTAAAATAGGTTTAAAATACATATCAACTCATAAAAATATCGTATAATGCATAAAAATTATTGACACTGTATATCCCGGTACAGTGTAAAAATATTTTTAAAAAAAACACGGGATATTACATAGACCTAGCGGACGTGGTTTTGCACAGCCTTCCACTTCTCAGTAGGCAGGTCATGGTCAGGCTCGAGTGTTCACTTTGACACCACAGGATGTTCAAACTTCGAATGCAGTGGTAGCAGGTATTCTCTCAGTCTGTGCATATGATGCTAGAGTGTTGTTTGATCCCGGTGCTTCACATTCCTTCATTTCTCCTATGTTCGCTTCGAGAATCGAGTGGCAGCCTTCTAGGTTGTCCTTTCCTCTTTCTGTTTCGACTCCTCTTAGTGATGAGTTGGAGACAGATGTTTTCTTTCCTTCGTGTCCAGTGATAGTTGGTGGTAGAGAACTATTGGCGGACTTAGTATTGCTCGACGTACTAGAGTTCGATGTCATTTTGGGCATGGATTGGTTGTTGAGGTATTATGCCTTTGTAAATTGTAGAGAGAAAGAAGTGGTGTTCAGAATTCCAGGTGAAGAAGAATTTTATTTCAAAGGTGAAAGGAGCTCTATGCCTCATAATCTCATTTCTGCCATTACAGCCCAGAAGATGCTTAGAAGGGGTTGTCAGGGTTATTTGGTAGTGGTAAGAGATGTTGAGAAGGAGAATGTGGCAATTGAGCAGGTGCCAGTGGTGTGTGAATTTTTGGATGTCTTTCCTGAAGAATTACCAGGATTACCACCAGACAGAGAGATAGAGTTCTGCATCGATGTCATACCTGGTACGGATCCTATTTCTATACCACCTTACAGAATGGCACCAGCTGAACTGCAGGAGCTAAAAGAGCAATTGTAGGAGTTGCTTGATAAGGGTTTCATCAGACCCAGTACATCGCCTTGGGGTGCTCCGGTGTTGTTCGTGAAGAAGAAGGATGGTAGCCTTCGCCTTTGTATCGACTATAGACAGTTGAATAAGGTCACCATCAAGAACAAGTACCCATTTCCGAGGATCGATGATCTGTTTGATCAACTTCAAGGTGCTACATGCTTCTCTAAAATAGACCTGAGATCGGGGTATCATCAGTTGAGAATCAGAAGAGGTGATGATTCCAAGACAGCTTTTCGAACAAGATATGGCCATTATGAGTTTTTAGTAATGTCCTTTGGGTTGACTAATGCTCCAGCAGCCTTTATAGACTTGATGAATCGGGTATTCAGGCCATACTTGGATCGGTTTATGATAGTTTTCATTGACGATATCTTGGTTTATTCCAAGAGTGAAGCTCAACATGTGATGCATCTGAGAATGGTACTTCAGACTTTAAGGGAGCACAGTTTGTATGCCAAATTCTCAAAGTGTGAGTTCTGGTTGCATCAAGTGGCATTTCTAGGCCACGTGGTTTCTCGAGATGGCATACAGGTGGACCCTAAGAAGATAGAGGCTATTACAGAGTGGTCAAGGCTGACTACAGTTAAGGAAGTACGGAGTTTCCTAGGTCTAGCAGGTTATTATAGAAGATTTGTAAAGGACTTCTCTAGAATTGCTGCACCTTTGTCAAGGTTGACCCAGAAGAATGTTAAGTTTGTATGGACGGACAAATGCGAAGAGCATTTTCAATTATTGAAGAACTTGTTAACGTCGGCACCAATTCTAACTTTACCCTCTGGGAATGAAGGTTATACAATGTATTGTGATGCTTCCAGAGTAGGATTGGGTTGTGTGTTGATGCAAAATGGCCAAGTGATTGCTTATGCTTCAAGGCAGTTAAAGAAGCACGAGCAGAACTATCCTACTCACGACTTAGAGATGGCAGCCATGGTGTTTGCTTTGAAAATATGGAGACATTACTTGTACAGAGTGACGTGTGAGATATACACTGATCACAAGAGCTTGAAATATATTTTCCAGTAAAGGGACTTGAATTTGAGGTAGAGGAGATGGATGGAACTCCTTAAGGATTATGATTGCTCCATTTTATACCATCCAGGCAAGGCGAATGTTGTTGTGGATGCCTTGAGTAGAAAATCTGCAGGCAGCCTTGCCCATATTAGCACAGAGAGAAAGCCCATTATTAAAGAGTTGCATGGATTAATTGACTAGGGGTTACAGATGGAAGTTACCCGAAAGTGCCTTTTAGCTCAATTCAGTGTACGATCAGTATACTTGGATCGGGTTAAGGCAGCTCAGAGTAGAGACCCCCAGTTGCAGAGAATCATGTATGAAGTGCAACAAGGGCAGTCACGGGACTTTATGATTAACAGGGAAGGTATATTGCGGTTAGGCACTAGGATTTGTGTGCCAGATGTTGATGACTTGAGGAAGGAGATTATGGAAGAAGCACATTTTTCTGCATATAGTGTTCATCCGGGTTCTACCAAGATGTATCATAACTTGAAGGATACATATTGGTGGAATGGAATGAAGAAGGATATTGCAGAGTTTGTATCCAGGTGCTTGACTTGCCAGCAAGTAAAGCTTGACATCAGAGACCCTCGGGACTGTTGCAACCCATGCCAATTCCTGAATGGAAATGGGATATGATAGCCATGGATTTCGTGACTGGACTACCTCGAACTACTGGAGGTTATGATGCTATTTAGGTGAATGTTGATAGGTTAACTAAATCAGCACACTTTCTGCCTATAAACAAGACGTACTCTACTGATAGACTGGCAAGACTTTATGTCAATAGGATTATTTGTCTATATGGAGTACCTGTGAGCATAGTATCAGATAGAGGAGCCACCTTTACCTCAGTCTTTTAGCAAGAATTACACAAGGCCTTGGGTACCAGATTGGATTTTAGTACGGCCTTCCACCCTCAGACAGATGGTCAGTCAGAGAGGACCATCCAGACGTTAGAAGATATGCTGAGGATGTGTGTAATGGATTTTGGGGGACAATGGGATTCACACTTGCCACTGATTGAGTTTGCTTATAATAACAGCTATCATGCTAGCATCGAGATGGCTCCGTATGAGGCACTATATGGTAGGAAGTGTAGATCACCTTTATGTTGGGAGATTGGTGAAAGGCAGTTAACGGGACCAGAGTTGGTGCAGATCACCTCAGAGAAAGTTCCCATTATTCAGCAGTGATTGAAGGCAGCCTTCAGCAGACAGAAGAGCTATGCTGACCCTAGGAGGAAGGATGTGTCCTTCATGGTTGGAGACATGGTGTTCCTGAAGGTGTCTCCAATGAAAGGAGTTATGAGATTTGGCAAGAAGGGTAAGCTAGCTCCTAGATACATTGGACCGTTTGAGATTCGGTCTAAAGTGGGTGAAGTGGCATATAGGTTGGTGTTACCACCAGAGCTATCGAGAATCCATCCTGTATTTCATGTGTCCATGTTGAGAAAATACGTCCCTGATCCGTCTCACGTGTTGCGACCTTAAGCCGTAGAGCTTAGTGATGATTTGACATATGAGGAGTACCCGGTGGTGATTGTGGATCGCCAAATCCGATAGCTGCGGACTAAGGAGATACCGATGGTGAAGGTGTTATGGAGTAACCATTCTGTAGAGGATTGCACCTAAGAAACTGAAGCCAAGATGCGAGTTTCGTTCCCCTATCTCTTTCCTTCTTAGCCTTGTAATTCCTCTTTTCCTTCTTTTCTAGAATTCGAGGACGAATTCGTATAAGGAGAGGAGACTGTAATACCCTATATATTATTTAAATAAAGATGGGTATTTTTTATTTTATTTTATTTATTTTATTTTATCAAATCATATTATGAATAAGTGTTTCTTCTTTACCATATTATATTTTATTTATGCTTATATTATTTAAGGGTAGTTAATATATGTGAGTATTAGTTAATCATTGTTTAAAATTTCATTGCCTATTTTATTATTATTATTATTAGTAAATTATATTAAATATTATGTCTATTTGGGTGCTTATGAATGAATGTATATATATATATATGTATAAGTGTATATATATGTTTATAATATATATATATATATATGTATACATATATATATACATATATGTATACATATATATATATATATATATATATATATATATATATATATATATATATATATATATATATATATATATATATATGTATACATATATGTATATATATATGTATACATATATGTATATATATATAGATGTTAAAAACATGGAACCCAAACCACATCTAC
The DNA here is from genome assembly GCA_947683625.1 of Mallotus nudiflorus. Lineage (NCBI taxonomy): Eukaryota > Viridiplantae > Streptophyta > Magnoliopsida > Malpighiales > Euphorbiaceae > Mallotus > Mallotus nudiflorus. The sequence goes on along the minus strand of CANTUR010000049.1, from coordinate 3,788,285 downwards.
TGCCCTCATTCTGTCCGTCCCCCATCCTCGCCCTTTCTCCTCACTGTGCCGCCTCCATCACTGCCTGAGAATTGCCGTTGCCACCGTCTACCAAGCTCCCCAACTGCTGCTATTGCTGCTCTTCTTCTTCCTTGCCAGACAATAGCTCTTCTTCCTCACGCGATAGCTCTGCATTCCGAGTCTGCCCAGCTTCGTTTCCCTTCGTCAGTTGCTGCTTCCCTGCTACGTCGAGCTGCTAATATATATATATATATATATGTATATATATATGTATACATATATGTATATATATATGTATACATATATGTATATATATATGTATACATATATGTATATATATATAGATGTTAAAAACATGGAACCCAAACCACATCTACTGCCCTCATTCTGTCTGTCCCCCATCCTTGCCCTTTCTCCTCACTGTGCCGCCTCCATCACTGCCTGAGAATTGTCGTTGCCACCGTCTACCAAGCTCCCCAACTGCTGCTATTGCTGCTCTTCTTCTTCCTTGCCAGACAATAGCTCTTCTTCCTCACGCGATAGCTCTGCATTCCGAGTCTGCCCAGCTTCGTTTCCCTTCGTCAGTTGCTGCTTCCCTGCTACGTCGAGCTGCTAATATATATATATATATATATATATGTATACATATATATATACATATATGTATATATATGTATATACATATATGTATATATATATAGATGTTAAAAACATGGAACCCAAACCACATCTACTGCCCTCATTCTGTCCGTCCCCCATCCTCGCCCTTTCTCCTCACTGTGCCGCCTCCATCACTGCCTGAGAATTGCCGTTGCCACCGTCTACCAAGCTCCCCAACTGCTGCTATTGCTGCTCTTCTTCTTCCTTGCCAGACAATAGCTCTTCTTCCTCACGCGATAGCTCTGCATTCCGAGTCTGCCCAGCTTCGTTTCCCTTTGTCAGTTGCTGCTTCCCTGCTACGTCGAGCTGCTAATATATATATATATATATATATGTATATATATATAGATGTTAAAAACATGGAACCCAAACCACATCTACTGCCCTCATTCTGTCCGTCCCCCATCCTCGCCCTTTCTCCTCACTGTGCCGCCTCCATCACTGCCTGAGAATTACCGTTGCCACCGTCTACCAAGCTCCCCAACTGCTGCTATTTTTGCTCTTCTTCTTCCTCGCCAGACAATAGCTCTTCTTCCTCACGCGATAGCTCTGCATTCCGAGTCTGCCCAGCTTCGTTTCCCTTCATCAGTTGCTGCTTCCCTGCTACGCCGAGCTGCTTCTGTTGGCCTCCATTTCTGGTGGCAACAAGCTTTCGTCTTCCTCCTTCGATCTTCTCTGTTGGACAGTGAGTAGCACTCACTTGTTTCCTTCTTTTTCCTCTCGATCCTTGATGGTTATTGGTAGATCCTAGGATTGTTAGAGTTGTTTATTGTTTAATGAAGTTGGTTTTGATTTTCTTGGAAATTTTGGTGATTTATTAATTTTTATAGAATTATATTGGATTTATTAGATAATTATTTGGGTTTAGTTAGTAATTAGGGTAGTTGTTGTTAATTATTTTTGGTGTTGTTGTCAAATGTTATTAATTTTAGGATTTAATTTATAATTTTGTGAAGTTTATACTATTTTTGTAATGATTTTTAAGTTATGTCAAATGTGTATATTAAACTAAATTTATAAATTTGGAAGAAATTAGTAGTCAATTATATGTTTTAATTTTAGATTTTCCAAAATTGTGTTTGAATTTTTGTTATTTTAAATGATTAGATAATTTTAAGGAAAATTTTTGTATATATAGCACATTATGTAATTCATATATATACTAAGGGTAAAAATGTAATTTTACACTAAATATGATAAATATATATTTTAATTAGTTTTATTAGTATTTAAAGGGTTTAGATAAATTTTATAAATTAATTGATATAATTTCCTAAGTAGTGTAAAATTTTAAATGTCCAATTTCCAATATATATATATATATATATATATTCATATAATATATTACAAAGGTTTTCATTTGGATAATAATTATAATTATATTATTAGTAATGGAAAACAAATTTAATTGTTTAATTTTGAATAATTGAGATTTTATATAATTTTGTTTATTTTAGTATATGTGTAAATGGAGAAATAAATATTATTAATTTTGATACTTTATTGAGTTGTGATCTCGGTCAGGGCAAATTGAAGTTTTGGGAGCCCGACTTTAGTGTGAATGGTTATGTATATTGGAAGTGCATTTTCTATGCAGGTCTGGCTCTACCTCTGGTAGAGAGATGTCCATTTTACAGAGGAGACTCTGCCAAAATTTTGGTAGATTTTCTCGTAAAACGTGATATCCGTAAAATTCCTACCGTTAGTTAGGTTAAATCCTGTCTGTCGAGTCTCGTCCGGTTTTCCTCGAGTCAATCTGGAATTTTATTATTTTGTTGATTTCTGATTTCGATTCCTTAGTCATGTTTTAAAAGTCGATTATTATTATTTCCTTCTAGATCATCTCGGAGCAGAAGCCGTGAGGCCGAGGCAGACGCGTGGTCGTCATCCTTCACATTCATCCTGTAAGTCGATAGAATGATCTGTGCGTATGTTTTAATTAACAAATGCGTGCGCTCCTATTTTAATATTGATTATATGGTTTATTTAATTTAATGCTATTATTTAAGATTTAAACGCATTTTATTTATTTAAAATCGATTTTGAGAAATTTTGGTAGAACGGGCTACCTGGTGGGCTTCACCAGGACTATGTGCACATGGTAGAGATTGAGAGAGGGATCCGATAATTGTGTGATTGATGAATGTTAAACTAGGATGGGTGCCTCAGTAGAAGCCTTTGCTCTCGAGGACCGCCAGTGATTGAAAACTCAATAATGGACTGGGATGGGTGCCTCGGTTGATGCCTTTGCTCTCGGGGACCGCTAGTGCCATATATTTGGATTAAGTGAATGACTACGGCTTGGTGCCTCGGTTGATGCCCTTGCTCTCGGAGACCGGTAGTCTAGTTGGAATAAGTGGGCCTAGTTGGCCACGTAGATTGTTGGGTTTAGGGTTCTACCGAGATTTTTTTCAAAAGCTATAAATATATATATTATAAATTATTTTCACTATAAACATATATAGTTTTCAAAAAGGTTTTCAAACCGTATAGCTCTTTTATTGACTTACTCAGTGAGGTCTGATTCCCCTCAATTTATTTTTTTTCAGTTGCTTGGGAGTTCGACCTCAGACTACCTCCACGCCGGGTTTCTTCTTCACCGGCTATTTTATGTAGGTCATTGTAAGTTGTACTGTGCGTTAATCTAGGTTGCTGCAGTAGTATATGTATTAAAGATTTGTATGGTTTAAGCATAATTTTGTAATTCATTTGTGTAAACCACGCTTATGTATAAGATTCAATTTGATTTATAATATGGGATGTTGAAACACGATATTATTTAAACAGTTGAAATTGTGTAATTTGAGAAAAATCAGTTTGATAATGTGTTTCTATTTTAAAATAAAGTTTAAAATATGAATGGTTTTATTTTCTTTTCTTTTAGGCTTACTACGGGTTTCGGGGGCTTTATGCCTACCCATTCCCTAGTGCCAATCACCTGCCCTCGGGTTCGGGTCGTGACAGAGGGATAATTACACGTGGTGGCTATTGCACAAAGTAAAAGAAGAGTAGTCAGTTGAGAAGAATACCCGTGAACTCTTCAATTTGTCGCGTTATACTGTAGACATGATACTGTATAAGTGGAGTATTATAGAATTGTATGTTGCAGGATTAAGTTCAGTACATATTAGCATCAGAGCTGAGGACTGAAATTTAGAGAGTTATTCGGGGATTTATTCCTTTTAGGTGTAATTGACTTGACGTAATTTTGAGGATGGATTTTGTCATGATCCTTAGAATGAATGGGTTGTCTTAGCATTATGTTGTTGTTAATTGTCGGAGTAAAGAGTTGATTGTCGGACTAAAGATGTGATTTTCATAATTCTGAATAATGAAGAGTTTAAGTTTACGGGTGACAAAAGTTCTGCACCTCAGAATCTTATCTCCGCTATCACGGCTAGGAAGATGCTGAGAAAAGGTTGTCAAGGATATTTAGCAGTGGTCAGAGACATTGCAGTGGAGAAGACTTTTGTTTTAGATGTCCCTATAGCTTGTGAGTCCCTAAATATCTTTCCTGATGAGTTGTTAGGTTTACCACCTTATAGAGAGATCGAATTCTATATAGATGTGGTCCTAGGCACAACTCCTATTTCGATGTCATCTTATAGAATTGCTCCTACATAGTTAAAGGAGTTAAAGGAGCAGTTTTAAGAGTTGTTGGACAAGAGTTTTATCAAACTCGACACTTCTCCTTAAGGTGCACTAGTCCTATTTATGAAACAGAAGGATGATACACTCAGCTTATGCATCGATTACAAAGAGCTTAATAATGTGATGATTAAGGATAAATATCCTCTTCCAAGGATAGATGTAATGACCCAATATTTTAAATAATATAAAATTATTTTGAGATATGCAGTGTGAATAATATTTTAATTTTTATATATTATAATTATTTGTGAATATTATTTATTTATTTTATTCTAAATATTTTATGTACATAAAGGACATTATTTTGGAAGTTATTATTATTATTATTATTATTATTATTATTATTATTATTATTATTATTATTATTATTATTATTATTACTATTATTATTATTATTATTATCATCATCATTACTATAGTTATTGTTATTATTATTAGGGTTATTATTAATATGCATGTGTGTTTATGTGTTGTTGTATATATATGTTAAGTTGTTAAGTTGATATATATATATATATATACACTTAACATATATATATCAAAAGTTTTTTTTTCGAGTCAACTCTCTTCTCTTCTTCTTTTTCTTTCTCCTAATTCCGGTGTGCAACAGCAAGCCGAAGCCTTCCACCCACGTTTAAGCCACCACCTGACCACCTCCAAAGCTCACTACCACCTCCCCTCCCTCCCCTCTTCCTTCTTACCGCTGCTAGGACGCCTATTACTGTCGAAAATCGAGAGTGAGCTGTTGTTGCTACAGTAACTCTGCGCGTGAATCCCGTGGTTTTAGCTCGCGATCTGAGGCTCGTTTGACTCCTCTCAACACAGGCTAGTCGTTTCTCAAGTCATTTCAAGTCTAGGACGTCCGGTTAATGAGTTTTCTTTAAGTTTTAGTTTATGCCTATTAGGGTTTTTTATTTTTTTGAGCTTGTTATTTTTTGATTCATGTTAATTTCTTTAAGTAATGTTGTTGTATACATCTTTAGCTACTTAAATATATTTTTAGTTTATTTTTATGAATTTATTTAATTTATGTATAAATAGTGTATTTTTTATAATTAAAATGAATTTTTTATTAATTATGTGTTTTATATGTTTTGTATAGAAATTATATTAAATTAGTATAGTTAATTTAAATTATTAGTTTTAGAAGTGAGAAAATAATTTTTACTAATTTTGAGTAATTTTTGGAAAATATTTAGTATTATGTAATTTTTGGATTGGTTAGTAAACTTTGTAGTTTTATTGAAATTATTGTTAATTAGTATATTTTAAATGATTTTGGAATAATAAATAGTATTAAAATAATTTTTACGAATTATTTACTATTTTTAACTAATTAATAATAATTTTTGAAAATATATTCAAATGATAAATTTATTTACTATTTTTGTGATTAAATGAATTTTTAACTATTTTTATTATATATTTGAACTATTTAAATAGTTATTTGTGAATTTTACTAGATAATTTCGAATAATTGAAAATTTGGATTTGTATTAATTTTATATAAATATTTGAGATTTTATTAACCATTTTGAAAATAATTAGCTTTAATGTTTTTATTATTTAAATATATTGAATTGTAGTTTATTATTGAGGTTTATGGATTTTAATGATTTTATTATATTATTTTAGTAAATATTGATTGTTATGAATTTTGATCCTCGGTTGGAAAATTGTGTAGTTCGAGGTTCCACCCTGAGGTGGTGAACATTTGTAATTTTAGAAGTGTGTTTACTTCCAGGATCGGCTCTACTTTCAATAGAGAGACGTCCATTTTACAGAGGAGACTCTGCCAAATTTTTAATAGAATTCTCATAAAACATGACGTCGGGTCAATCATGAGTTTTTGGTTTTGTGGTTGAGTTGTGTCTTAGATCGAGTCTTTCTTTAGAATTCTTAGAATTATAAGTTAGGGATTTATTCTTATTCCTTTATTATTATTTATTTTCTATAGTTGTGCCAAGATCAAGACCTATTGAACCAGGCTCGTCGAGTCTGTCTCGAGGAGCGCAAACCTGTGAGTTATTATTTTATATATGCATTGCATATAGGATACATGAATATGAGCTTTCATATTTAAATAATGTATTTAAACATGAATTATTTCATTAAATGATTTAGTATATTTTTGGTATTCTTTTGGTATATTTTGGTACATATGTGCTATATATGCTTAGTATATTTTAGTATATATTCGGTATAATTTTAGTATATTCTCAGCCTATATATTTGGCATATTTTCAGTATGCAATTGGTATACTTCCAGTATATGTTCAAGATATTTTTAGTATATATGTGGTATATTTCTTTATAAGTAGATGCTATTATGTTTGAATTATGCATGTAATTATTTTTTAATAATTATATGATTTTATTTGAAGGATATCAATAGAATGTGCTACCTAGAAGGCTGCATTAGGACTGTATACATACCAATTCATTGGACTTTAGGATCGATATTATGAAATCATTTGAGGTGAAATTTGATTATTTGATTATTGAGAATTACAATGAGATTGTGACTGTGGGAGTTCGGTTGACCTAGTGTCTTGGAGCTAATCACATTAACAGTCAGACTACTGGAGCTTGGTTCTCAGGGCCAATATACTGTCAAAAATTGGAATAAGAGAATTACTTTAGAATTAAGCCTGTATGGCTAGTGAGTTTTATGATTGAGGTTGCGAATAATGTAGGTTTCTATTTGATCCTTCACTTAAATAAACGTTTTCTATATTATATATTTATAAAAGTGGATTTTAGCATTTGTGTGAAATGCCTGTATATATTTATATTTATACTGATGCTTGACTGTATATGGCTTTAGGTTGCATGTATATATATTATAATAATTCACTCAATGAGGTCTGACTCCCCTCAATATTTTTTTATAGAATTTTCTTCTTCTTCAAATCTTCCCAGTAGTACTTTATGCCGATTTTCTTCAGCCCCAGCTAGATTATGTAAATTTTATATCTGAACTTTTGTTGTAATCTAGAAACTGCAGTAGTAGTAATGTTGTGGTAGTTATGTGTTGTATCAGTTTGTAATTTTTGTATTCAGAATATTGTATGAATATTTTTATTATGATATGATATTTAAGATTTGCTTTTATATTAAATAAAGTTTTAGTTCTGGCATATTTTATATTATTATTTGCATGTGTTTTTATTTTTAGGCTTGCTATGGGTTCCGGATTCGAAAGAATTCTTGTTCCATAATGTTGGTCCCGATTTTGGTCGTGATAATAGATGATTTGTTTGATCAGCTTCAAGGTGCACAGTTCTTCTCCAAGATTGATTTGAGATTAGGCTATCATCAATTACGAATCAAAGAAGTCGATGTTCCTAAAACAAGATTCCGTATTATATATGGTCACGATAAGTTTCTGGTGATGTCATTTGGGTTAACTAATGCCCCAGCTGCTTTCATGAATTTGATGAACAGGGTATTCAGACCCTATATGGATCAGTTTATGGTAGTCTTCTTTGATGATATACTGGTGTATTCGAAGAGTATAGAAGAATATGTATATCACTTGAGGACAGTACTACAGATACTGAGAGAACATCAACTTTATGCTAAATTCTTAAAGTGTGATTTCTGGATTGAGAGTTTAGCATTTCTTAGTCATGTGGTGACTAAAGATGGTATCCAAGTTAATCCATAGAAGATTAAAGCAGTATTTGAGTGGCCGAGACTGAAGACACACACTAAGATTTTGAGTTTTCTGGGTTTGGCTAGGTATTATAAGAGATTCATTCATGATTTCTCAGGAATTGCAACACCCATGACCTGTCTAACTCAAAAGATTGTGAAGTTTGAGTGGTCAGGTGCTTGTGAGAATAGTTTTTAGCTATTAAAGGAGAAGTTGACCACAGCTCCAGTGCTGACTTTGTCGAATGGAGAAGACAAGTTCACTGTTTACTGTGATGCCTCCAAAGTTGGTATAGGTTATCTATTGATACATAATGGTAAGGTAGTTGCATCTGCTTCCAAGCAGTTAAAGAAGCATGAATAGAATTATCCCAATCACGACTTAGAGATGGCTGTAGTGATCTTTGCTCTCAAGATTTGGAGACACTACTTGTATGGAGTAACTTATGAGATCTCACATATCACAAGAGCTTGAAGTACATTTTTTTAGTAAATGGATATGAACTTGAGATAGAGGAGATGGTTAGAACTCCTGAAGGTTTATGACTAAAATATTCTTTATCATCCAGGTAAGGCTAATATGGTAGCAAATGCCTTGAGTAGAAAATCCTCAAGTAGTCTTGCTCACATTACTGTGGAGAGGAGAGAATTGCTATGAATTTTGTGACTGGGTTACCTCATTCAAGGGATGGATATGATTCCATCTAGGTAATTGTGGACAGGTTAACCAAATCGCCTCATTTCCTGCCAGTTAAAGATACTTTTTCTATAGTCAAGTTAGCCAAGCTGCATATTAAGCATATTGTGTGCCTACACAGAGTACCTGTGTCCATCGTATCTGATAGAGGTTCTGTGTTCACCTCTTGATTTTGGCAAGAAGGGAAAATTAGCATCAAAATACACTGAACCGTTCGAGATTCTGGAGATAGTGGGTATGGTTGCATATCAGTTGGCTTTTCCTCCAAATTTGTCACAAGTGCATCCAGTGTTCTATGTTTCGATGCTGAGGAAGTACATTTCGAACCCTTCGTATGTGTTGCTACCTGAGAGTGTGAAAGTAAATAAAGATCTAATATACGAGGAGGAATCAGTCACGATTATTGATTATCAAGTCCGTCAGCTACGTTTAAAACGGATCCTAATGGTCAAAGTGTTGTGGAGAAACAACAACTCGAAAGAGTATATGTGGGAGATAGAAGTTGAGATGCGAACAGTGTACTCCAATCTTTTTCCTCAATGATTTCTTGTATTCCTTTCTTTTATTCTGAAAATTCGATGATGAATTTTTATAAAGAGGAAAGACTGTTATGACAAAAAAAAATTTTCTATATAAATTATTAAATTAAATTATGGAATATACAATGTTAATAAATATTTTAAATTTTTATATATTATGATTATTTTGTATAATTTAATTAAATTTTAGTATTGGTGTTTATTTTATTTTATTATGGAATAAATATTAAATTGAGATTTAAAAGTTTAATTTATTGTAATGTATTATTTAGTAATATTATTATTGTTATTATTAGTATTAATTTACTTTATTGTAAATATTTTAATATATAGTAGTGGATTTAATTTGAAAGTGATTACTTAATTCAAAAATATTATTATATTTTATATATGTGTGATATTTTGTCTTTTTCCTAATTATATATAAAAAAAAGACAGAAGCATTATTTTTTTCGCATTATTCTTCTTCTTCTTCTTCTTCTTCTTCTTCTTCTTCTTCTTCTTCTTCTTCTTCTTCTTTTTTCTAGTATGTCAACCACTGCACGAACCACCATCTTCTTCTTCTTTCTAGTCTGCTAGCCATCGCACGAACCACCACCATGCCACTACCTCAGCACTGAACAACCACCACCACCAGCAGGCAACAACAACAGTGCACACTACACTGTGTGAACAGTGCAATCCGGTTGCTGGAGAGGAAACTAATCAAGTTTGGGCTCGTTTCGAAGCTCACACTACAAGCTTCAACAATACGTGGTTTGTTTTGAATGAATTGACCGGTAAGGACTCTAAAAATTTGATTTTATATTTATGTCAATATATTTAATTTAATTTTTCTTATTGAATTTAATTTTATTTGGAGATGTTGTAGTTGGATAAATTGATTTTTGAGCTAAGATCTACCTAAATATTATTTTTATTTATTTTTTTTGAAATTATAAAAAAATACGTATTTTTGGGTTTGGTTATTGTTCATAGTCCCGGGTCCAGAAATTTTCTTATTTTTATTAAATTCTATACATTATTTAGAGTAAGTTTTATTAATGAAGTTTATTTAAATTACGTGCCAAATTTTTATTACGAATTTTTGAATGTTTATGTAAAAAATAGAATTTTTGGATAAATTTATATAAATAAGTAATTTTGATGTTTTAATTGATATTATTGATAATTAATACATTTTGGATAGTTTTTGAGTGATAGTTGGTATTAAAATAATTTTTATATATTTATTACTATTTTTAGCTAATTAATATTAATTTCTAGAATTATATCCGAATAATAAATTTAATTATTAATTTTGAACTTAAATGAGTTTTAATTGTTTAAATGAGATAATTTAATAATCTAATTGATTATCAGTAATTAAATGCTAATAATTTAGAATATTTAAAAGAATGGGTTTAATTAATATTATTTACATATATTTGAAATTTTAGTATTTAATTTGGAAAATAAATATTTTTTATGCTTTTATTATATAAATAAGTTGATTTTGATATTTAAATGAGATTTTAATAATTTTTATTGAAATATTTGGTATTTATTATTTAAATGAGATTTTTATTATTTTAGATGAATTAATGGTATTTACTATTAGTTTATTTATTGTGGTAGTTTATTTGATTGAAGTTTGATAGTTTATGTCTACATATGTATTTTTGGAAGTTAGTAAATTAATTGATTTTAATTAAAGTTGTTGTTAATTATTTTGTTCTTGTCACGACCCGAACCCAGAGGCATGTGACCGGCACTAGGGAGTAGAAAAGTATAAAGCTACCGAAACCCGTAATAAGCCTTGAAAGAAAAATGCGGAATATTTAAACTTTGAAACCTTACAACAAAATAATTAAATCACAATGCACATTATTAAACTGATTTTTCTCAATATAATTTAAACCAGAATGTCATAGTGCATAAAATAAATAAACATCAGTTATACAGTTATACAAATAATATATCAGTACATAAATTATAAATACATGATATCCCAAATAAAATATGCAATTATACAATTTTCTCTACTGCGATACACGAATATAAATACAACACAACTAAGTAGACCTACATAGAATAGCCAATGATGAAGCTACACGGCGAAGAGAAGTAGGTCTAACAGAAAACTCCCAAACTCCTAAAAAAATAAGTTGAGAGGAGTTAGACCTCACTGAATAAGTTAATAAAAAAATGAATGCGGTTTGAAAATCTCCTTAACAATAAATTTGTATGGAAATATAATATAATTATAATTTTATTCAAATCATTTGATATACATATAAGAAATCCATTTTTCAAAGGAAAGAATTAAATATTTAAATACTTTTTAAAACATTTCAGTATAAAAATTTGGTAGAATCCGATTTATCAATTTATATAATAGTCATACGACTCACTTGTATACAAGACTGTTGGATCCCGAGAGCAAAGTATCACCAGGATACACAGCCGCAGTCACATCACTTAATCCAATATCACTGGCGGTGTCCGATAGCAAAGCATCACCAAACCATCGGCCCCAGTGATTTAATAAATATTAATCCAATTATATTGGCAGTGTCCGAGAGCAAAATATCACCAGACCTTCGGTCCCAGTAGTTATTAAATAAACAAATATTATACTACTGACGGTGTCCAAGAGCAAAGCATCACCAGACCATCGGCTCTAGTAATATAATTAATATAATAACATATTTTACTGGTGCGCACACGATCCTGATGAAACTCATCAGGTAGTCTATTCTACCGTGATTTATTTAAAATAATTACAAATAAGGAAAATTACAATAAATAATAATAAAATAAATCAACTATAAATTAAATCATGTAATATCATATGAAGAATGCCGACTAGAATCTCATAAAATTAAATTCATCAGAATTTAATATAATTTAAATTGAAAAACCTGACACTCAAATCAAATATTAACTTACATGATAAATGTGCTCCTCTGGCACGTTGTGTCTGACCTCGACTGGCAGACGCGATTTGAGGGGCGGCTAAAAGACAGAAAAGGAAAACGACAATCAGAAAATAGAAACCTAACTTCTAGAGTTTCTAAGGAAGACTCGATTCGAACTCATAACAATAATTTTTAGGATTGACCCGATGTCACGTTTTATGAGAAATCTACCGATAATTCGACAGAGTTTTCTCTGTAAAACGGACATCCCTTTACCGAAGTAGAGTCAATCATGCAAGTAAACACACTTTAAAACTTTACAGAAGCTCAACATCTTGGGTTGGGACCCCGAACTACAAAATTCCCAACCGAGATTCACAAAATACAAATAAGCAAATATTAAATATTAATATAGTAAATCACCAAAAACTATAAAAATTAATAATAAATCACAACATAATTTATTCAATTCTCAAAACACTAAATACATTTATTTCACCATAATTTAATAAAATCCCAAATAATAATATAATATTAATAAAAACCCAACTTTCCAAATATTCAACATAATATAGACAAATTCAAACTTAATTACCCAAATAGTTTAAATATACTATAATATTGATTAAAACTCATTTAAATCACAAAAACAATAAATAATTTAATATTGAAAATAATTTTCAAAAATTAGAATTAATTAGTTAAAAATAGTAATTAATTTATAAAAATTATTCTAATACTCTATAAAATTCTAAAACCATTTAAAATGTAATATAACTATATTTTTCAACCAAATTACATAATTACTCCCAAAATTCCAATATTCACATAAACATAATAATTCCTCAAAAATAATTTTATTAACACAGAAATTATTAACTTAATATACTAATCACTAATTACTCAAATTCCAACCAAAAATAATTAATTAACATAATTAACAAAAATTACAATTTATATTATTAAACATTCAAAAATACCCATTTAAAATTAACTAAAATAATTTCAAATCAACTAAATATATATAGATCAACTCAAAAATCAACCAAATATTAAGAGATAAGTTAAGCAAAAATTACATTAATTAACTAAAAATTAAAATAAACATAATAACTAATAAACAACTAATGAACAACTAATAATCTACTAACAAACAACTAACAGTCTACTAACAAACAACTCACAGTCTACTAACAAACAACTAATAGTCTACTAGTAAACAATAAGAAAACAACCCAGAAATTAACCTCACAACTCAACTAAATCAGCCTAAAACTCACCTAAAACATAAATCTAAGACAAGGAGGGCTGTTGTTGTCTTTGATGTTGTTGTCGCTGCTATTGTTGATGCTGCTCTTGTTGCTGTTGTTGTTGTGGTTGCTATCATTTATGCTTCTTATTGTTGTTGATGTTGTCGCAACAAGAAGAAGAAGGAAGTAAGCTATGGTGAGTTACTGGAAATGAAGGAAGAAGACAACAAAAGAGGGCATAATGGGACAACATGAAAAAGAGAAGAAAAAAAAAATAAAAGAGTGGCGTGAAGGGATGGGGAAAAGAAAAATGGGGTAGGTTAATCTATTATATATATATATATATATATACACACACACACACACACACACACACACACATATATATATACACACTACTTTAATATAAGCCATACAATAAATGTCTATATATATATATATATATATATATATATATATATATATATATATATATATATATATAATAATAATAATAATAATAATAATAATAATAATAATAACTATAGAAAAAAATAATGCTATGAAAATAATAATAATAATAATAAATAACAATAATGCTATGTAAATAAAATGAAATAGAAATAATAAATACATTAATAGTTTCCAAATAGAATTTTAAATTTAGTAATTAAATATAACAATTTAATGTAATAATAACAACATAACATAAAAATTATTAATAACTTTGCAAACCTCGAAATTTAATTATACAAAATAATTTTAAAAAACAAATTCGGGTTATTACAATTTTAAACTATTTGTGGATTAATAAAAGTATGAAAAGTAATTTCTAATATTATTTCCTATTTATTAGTTAATTTGTGATAATTTTGAAATATTATGTGAATAATAATTTTGTTTATTATTTTTGAGCCTAAATGGGTGTTTTATTATTTTATGATGTTAAATAGTGATTTTAATAATTATTTGTAATCTATGCTAATTTAATTGTAAAATGGGAATTTTATTCCATCTATGAATCTTATTAGCAAATATTATTTGAAAGCTTGAATTTTATTATTTAGTTGGAAAATAAAGGTTTTTAAAATTGTTATGAGACATTTTGGTGATTTGAGAAGTAATTATATTTTTATATAGATTTTATAATTTTTGGGTGAATTATTTGAAATTATATATATATATATATATATATATATATATATATATATATATATATATAAAATTGTTGAGGCTCGGTTGGACATTATCTATTAGAATTAAATTCTTCTATTATTGCTATAGTCATATTAGCATGTTTATGTTAAGTTCACATGATTGGTAAATTTTATTTTATTGTAATCTTTCTTGTTTATTTTTATTTATTTATTTATTTTAAAATAAACTACAGTAGAATAGGCTACCTAATGGGTTTCATTAAGACCGTGTGTGCAACGATAGAATTGAGAGTGAGTGGTGAATGTATGTGGCTCAATGATGCTTTGCTCTCAGGCGTGAGTTATATATTACTAGGGCTGGTAGCTCGGTGATGCTTTACTTTTAGAAACCACTAATAAATATCGATTTAAGTGAATTGACTATGGTTGGTAGCTCAGTTGTGCTTTGTTCTTAGAAATCGACAGTCTTTGGATTATAAGAGAGCCGAAAAGCTATTAGATTTGTGGACTAGGGTTCTACCCAGTTTTCATATATAGTGATTAAAGAAAGCTAATTATATTTTATATATAGTATTTAATGAGTTTTAATTACCTCATTTCGGAAAAAGATTATTTCAATAAAATTAAATAGTTTAAATTATAAATGATAAATTTCTTATTTTCATAAATATATTTTAAAGGAGATTTTTATTCTATATACGTTTCTTTTATTAACTTACTCAATGAGGTCTGACTCCCCTCAATACCTGATGGGTTTCATTAAGACTAGGTGTGCATCGGTAGAATTGAGAGTGAGTGGTGAATGTATGTGGCTCGATGATGCTTTGCTTTTGGGCATGAGTTATATATTACTGGGGTTGGTAGCTCAGTGATGCTTTGCTCTCAGGAACCGCCAGTAAATATCGGTTTAAGTGAATTGATTGTGGTTGGTAGCTCGGTTAATGCTTTGCTCTTAGAAACCGGTAGTCTTTAGATTATAAGAGAATCGAAAAGCTATTAGATTTGTGGACTAGAGTTCTACACAGTTTTCATACATAGTGATTTAAGAAAGCTAATTATATTTTATATATAGTATTTAATGAGTTTTAATTGCCTCATTTCGGTAAAAGATGATTTCAATAAAATTAAATAGTTTAAATTATAAATGATAAATTTCTTATTTTCATAAATATATTTTAAAAAAGAATTTTATTCATATATGTTCCTTTTATTAACTTACTCAATGAGGTCTGACTCCCCTCAATTATTTTTTTAAGATATCATGAGTTACTTGTCTGTCAGCCTATCTTATGCCGGGTTTTTCTTCTTCGGTTGTTTTATGTAGGTTTATTTGAGATATTATCCTTCTATATAAATTTAACTTTAGAACATTGCAGTAGTAGTAGAAATGGTTAAATATTATGTTGTATTTTGTGGGTTGTTGTATGTATTAAGAACCTATACTAAAGATTATTATTATTTATATTTTCTAAATTTGTTTTGGATTTTAATTCATTTGTGCTTTTTTTTTTTATCTTTATTTAGATATTTCATTTGTGTTATCATCTTTATTTTATTGTAATTTTCCTTGAGGTTTACTATAAGTTTTGAGTACTTTATGTATTCTCATTCCCTAGTGTCAGTTATGTGCCCTTTTGGGTTCAGGTCGTGACAATTTTTAACCACAAAATTATCCTTGGAATCCAAAATCAATCTATAGATCACGAGAGCTATTTGTATTTAAATGTAAATTATATAGGTAGTTATACATGTGCACAAAGAAAGATAGAGGAAAACCAAGACATCTTGGTCTTGGTGGTTAGACACTCACCAAAGTAGTGTTATGGTGTGGGTTCAAACTCCATCAATCTCCCCTCCCCTCTAACATACTAAGATCTTTAGTAAAAAAGAAAAGAAAAGAAAAGAAAAAAGAGAATAAAGGATAAATATGATGTACTAAACTATTTTAAACTACAACTAATCATTAAAAATTTTGAAAAAGAAAATATTTAAATTTCTAGTAATAATATATCTTAAAATCTTTAAATTGCACGAATCATTTTGAATTAGTGAAAAAGAAAAGAAAAAGAAAAAAAATCAACCTCTAATTAATTTAAATTAAATTATAAAAGATACTACCAAATTGAAGAAAATATTAGACAAAAAAATACACTTAAACTATTTATAAAAATTGTCAATAATGAATTATTTGAATTTTTGCACCAATAAGGAATAAAAGGAAAAATGAGTATTGCTATTCATTTTTTGTGAGAAGAGAGAAAAAGATGGCATGTTCTTAGAGAAAATATTGTTTGGTTGCATATATTTATAACAATAATATAATTTTTAAATTCTTAAAATTGAAAAGTCACTAAAAATTGAAAATCTTAAATAAAAACATTTAAGAAAATGTTAAAAAATAAGAACAAAATGTAACTTAGAGTGAAGGAAGTATATTAAAAAAAATAGTTAATATGCTAGAAGTAGAAATAGTTATGTGTCTGCATATGGTTAATTCTCTCTCTCTCTCTATATGTATAAGTGGAGAGAAAATTAACCTTTCATATTTATATATATGAAAAAATTATAAATTTAGTATTTGAACTTTTGTGTTTTTTATTTGAATGTCTAAATTATTATTTTTTTTATTTGAGTATCTTAATTTTAAAAAAACATATCAATTAAGTATATGCAACTTATTTTAAATTGATCATTGGTTTAGTCGGCTTAAACGAGTCTATTTTTTTCCAATTATCTTACCAATTTTTTAAGTATACAATAGTGAGAGATGAGCTAAAAAAAATAGTATGTGAGTTTAAAAAAATGGATCTCGTTTGAACTGACTAAATACACAGTCAACTTAAAATATATCAGATACATTTTATTAATATGTTTTTTCAAAATTTAACACTTAAATAGATTAAAAAATAGTTCAGACACTTAAATAGAAAAATTATAAAAATTCATACACTAAATTTATAATTTTTCCTATATATAATTTAGTTAAATATTTCAGCTAAAAAGAAATTTAGTTAATTCAATTTATAGTTAATATTTTTTCTATTTCAATTCAATTAAGTTCTATATTTATTTTATTATGTTAGTTCCATCTGGTAAAAAAAAAAAAAAAAGACATAAATAAATAATTAAAACTGATCCAACCAACTTAATATTAATCCCTAATTGTGACTTTATGAGATGTGAATTCTGAATATTGATCCAAAATTTGGCAACATTTAAAACAAAAATTAGAAATAATATTAAAATTAAAAACCCAATTTTCTAGCACTATGGTCTTGAACTGATCAACTTCCTTTCTCCATGTTCGTGATCTCCGAACATAAAAATCAAACAACTTTCGAAGTTACCACTCCAACTGTCTTTTTCTTCTCTTTTCTCCGTTTTCCTGCACTCCAAAAATGGCAGAGCTATCAGAAACTTACGCCTGTGTTCCCACTACAGAACGGGGCAGAGGAATTTTAATCTCAGGAAGCCCAAAATCCAATTCCATTCTCTACACCAACAACCGATCAGTTCTAATCCTCAACCTCGATAACCCACTTGATGTTTCTGTCTATGGAGATCATGGCTACCAAGCCACCGTCGCTCGTTACTCCCCTAACGGTGAGTGGATCGCTTCTGCTGACGTATCCGGTACTGTCAGGATCTGGGGTGCCTTTAATGACCATGTTTTGAAGAAAGAGTTCAAAGTTTTGTCGGGTCGGATCGATGATCTTCAGTGGTCTCCTGATGGCTTGAGGATTGTTGCTTGTGGTGATGGCAAGGGAAAATCTCTTGTGCGAGCTTTCATGTTAGTAAATGCACTGCACTGCTCTGCTTTTTCTTTTCTTTTTTTTTTTTTTAAAAAAAAAAAAGTAAGTGTTGAAGTAATGACTTTTCTTTTGTTTTTTGATGTTGAAAACAGGTGGGATTCAGGGACTAATGTAGGAGAATTTGATGGACATTCAAGGCGGGTTTTGAGCTGTGGATTTAAGCCAACAAGGCCTTTTCGAATTGTGACTTGTGGCGAGGATTTTTTGGTGAATTATTATGAAGGTCCTCCTTTTAAATTCAAGCTCTCACGCAGGTTTGTATTGTTCTATATTACAAAAATGTTGTTAGTTCTGTGAAGTTTACTTAGATTTTTAAAAGTTCACCTAATGTATGTATCAACTAGACATCCAAATCCAGTGGTTGTTATACATTCATTTGAAAGTACACGTCCAAACCAATATGATTGAATTAGGATAAGTAATTGAAATATGTAAATTGTCAATTTAAGTTATCCATTAGTTGTATACAAGTTGATTTTGTTTTCTTTACCCTGTCTAGATTAAGAATCAGGATTTAAATGCTTGAATTATTAGTTAGGATGACAATTAAGATTAAGAATTCAACCTTTTTTCTTTTTTTTTTTTTTTGGTTGATGTTTCCCCTACATTTTTGAAAACCAATTAAACTGGAGAAAATGGATATTGAAAAGGAATTGGCTCTTCTTTCGAGTGTTACTTTGTCTGCTCAGAAGTTTTGTTCACTGATCTGCAGGGACCATTCAAATTTTGTCAATTGCGTTAGGTTCGCTCCAGATGGCACCAAATTCATCAGTGTAAGCTCTGATAAGAAAGGCATACTATTTGATGGCAAGACTGGAGAGAAGATTGGAGAGCTGTCTTCTGGAGATGGTCACAAGGGAAGCATTTATGCTGTTAGCTGGAGTCCAGATAGTAAACAGGTAGGCCTATGGTTGTTGCAAGTGAGGTTGTTGAGATTGTTTTAATTGATATTATATTCTAGATATACATTTCTCCAGGTGCCAATATCAACATCAACACATCCTTAGTGACATGGAAAAAAGATTGTCTTTATTTTATTAGTTTTTCTTCTTCAAGGAGGAAGCTAATTAGGATTCAAAATGAACACTTCCCAGTTAGCATACCGTCAATTTTAAAAGAATCCAGATTTTTTTCTTGGAAAAAGAGATACTAAAATTGGTTATTCTTCTTGCCTTTTTACATGCCTTACTGACCTATTTGCTTCCATCTACTGCATTTTATTGTCACTCTATACTATTTATCGTCACTCTATACTATGTTGTTGTGTGAATGCTATGCACAATAATTATCGACATTCGGTACAATTATTTTGTAGGTGCTGACTGTTTCTGCTGACAAATCAGCAAAAGTTTGGGAAATCTGTGATGATGGTAATGGGAAATTGAAGAAGACATTGACATGTTCTGGATCTGGTGGAGTGGATGACATGCTAGTTGGTTGTCTCTGGCAGAACGATCATCTTGTCACTGTTTCTCTTGGTGGCACATTTAGTATCTTCTCAGCAAATGATCTTGACAAAACACCTCGGCAAATATCTGGGCATATGAAGAACATTACATCACTAGTTGTGCTTAAAAACATCCCAAAAACTATACTGTCAAGCAGTTATGATGGCTTGATCATTAAATGGATTCAAGGCATTGGATACAGTTGTAAAATACAGAGGAAAGAGAATACTCAAATCAAATGTTTAGATGCTGTTGGAGAAGAAATTGTCACATCTGGTTTTGATAATAAGGTGACTACCATGCTTATATACATCATGTTTACTTTGCATTTTCATTCTAATTAATTATTTAGTTAAGAATGTGAAAGTGAACATTCTGGTTAAATGCGTTATTTTCTGTTGTACTACTTACCATTTAATGGTGTAAGCAGATTTTATTATTTAAAGATTCAGAAACATCCAAGGACATGTATTTCTCCGAGACAACATTTTGAAATTTTTGAGTTGTTAAAGTCATATTTAATGAAAATGACAAAAGCAGTTGCCATGTTACATACGAATGGATGTTTGGAATCCTGTCAGGGATATTTTCATTTCTTTTCATGAATTTCTTTTTTGCAACTTTACATAATGCTTTAATTTAACCAAATCCTTAATCCAAACAGGATGGAATTGGCTCCACAGGTCTTTTTATTGTATTCCACCCAGTTTAAACTACACCTTTGCAAAGATCCAGAGCCACTGACCCTTTCCTACATTTGCCGCTCAGTTTCCTATCTTCTACAACTTCATTTTGCTACATCTTAATGTTGGTGTTTTGATTCGTGTGCAATGCATGTATGCAAATTATCTCAATCCTTCATCTCTGAACTTTTCCTCAATAAATATCACTTTCGCTCCTTATGGTTACATTCATTATATTTGGATCCCTGCAAATTTACTAGCTAAGCTATTCAGTTGTGCTTTCCTCCTTAGCTAGAACGTACTCTTAGATTGGAAGGAAAAGAGTGTATGTTGGTTTTTAGTTCTAAACTTTTTAATGCTTTAATCTATTCATTCTCTCAATTTGGCAGATATGGAGAGTTCATTTTGAAGGAGATCAATGTGGAAGTGCTGATTTTATTGACATTGGCAGTCAACCAAAAGATTTGAGTCTTGCCCTTCTATGTCCTGAACTTGCTTTGGTCACAATTGATTCAGGTGTTGTCATGCTCCGTGGAACAAAGGTGGTGTCAACCATCAATCTAGGTTTTTCTGTAACAGCATCTGCAGTTGCACCCGATGGAAGTGAAGCAATCATTGGTGGGCATGATGGTAAGTTGCATATATATTCTATTGCTGGTGATACCCTTAAGGAAGAAGCAGTCATTGAGAAGCATCGTGGTGCTGTCAGTGTCATACATTATTCTCCAGATGTTTCAATGTTTGCATCTGGTGATGCAAATAGAGAAGCTGTAGTTTGGGATCGTGTCTCTCGAGAGGTAGCATATCTGCCCATCTTGTTTCAGTGTGGTGATTTTATTTGCATTGCAACAGTTTTTTTCTTGGTTTCTTCTATTAGTTAGTTAAGCAGAATTGGCAATTGTGAAAAATTATGTCAATTTTATATATATATATAGCTAAAAAATCTTTCAACCGAAATTTTGACAAGTGTTCTATCAGTTTTTCATCCGTAAATGTAAAATTTTAAAAAAAAGAGGTAATAGCATTTTTATTCTTTTAACTTATATCGTTTTTTCAGGTAAGTCTCACTAGAAGTTTTCTTTACAACCAAGTTCTATAAGTTAAAAAAAACTATTCTGTTAATCCTATTCATCAATCAAATCAATTTTCCATTAGTTAACCTTTAAATTTTTTTTTCAATCCTAAAATTTTAAAAAATGTTATTTTTATATTTTAATTAAATAATTTTTTTGTTTTTCATTTATGACTCATTTTATTATCTAACTTATATTATAGTTATTATATAGTTATTATTATCTAACTACATAACTCACTAAAATAATGTCAAAAAATTAAAAGTTAAAAATAATATTTTTTCTTAAATTATTAATCTTATTAACAATGATAAATAAAATTAATTAAATATTCTTAATTAGTTTTAAATATATAATTGTAATTAATATACCATAAATGAATTAATGCTTTTTATATGGATAAACTCAATTAATTTTGTCTATATCATAATTTGTGTTAGATTTTAAATAATTTTTAAACTCAATTGGATTTAAAATAGACAACTTTTTTTAAAAAAAAAATAATTCTTTAAATTAGGCTATTTAACAACAAATATTCGAGCAATAAAAAAAGTGAACATTGTTTTAATTAAAAATTTATTTTTTTATTATAAAATATATTTAATTTAAGATAAAATTAATTACGAGTTCATGAATTAAACTCACCTAAACATTTCAACCTGTATAGAAAATCAAATTTGTGTAAAATTAGATCAAAATCGTGTGTTGAATCATTAAAATCAGTAAAATTGTGTCTTTATACCCAAGTTTACTGAGTTCGCTTTAATGTTATATAAGGCTTGAATTTATTGGTACTTGTTTTGTGATATAAAAATAAAATAAAATCCAACCTATTTAGCTTACTTTTGACACTTGTTTTGTTCTTTGGGCTTTTTGATTCCAAATTGAAAAAAATAAAAAAAAATAAAATTCCACCTATTTTGCTTACTTAAATTATGAGTTTGCTAGTTTTTTTTTTTTTTTTTTTTAAAAAAAAAAAAAAAAAAAAAAAAAAAAAAGAGTTTGCTAATAATTGATATGAAATTGGTTATACCATCTAATAATTTTGATGCTATCTGTCATAAACCTAAATTTTTTCTTTTCATGTTTTTCAAATTATAATTTAATTTCTCATAGTCATGAAACATGTTAACATATATTATTTTCTTATTTTTTTCCCTTTGCATTATTGTATCTTATTGTATTGTTTATTTTTAATTTGTTGAAAGCATGAAAATTAAATTTGTTGTAATGATTGAAGTAGATTACTTGGTTAAAGCAAAATTCAGGATGATAAAACAAATAATACATACTAACATATTTTACATATATAATCAGAGTCTTAAAAAATACTTATTTAACATATGTTGTAAAATCACAGTTTGATTTTCTGGTATGAATTAGTGGTCCCTCAATCAATCGCATGTTAAAAAAGCGAGTTTGACAACCTTATTTATACATGCTACTTTCTCCTTTTTCTCAAAACATTTGTTACAACAGAGTAATTTAGTTCATTCTGAGATGAAAATTTTAAATTGGATGCATAGATTGGATAATTGTTTGTTTCAATTACTGTGAATATTATTTATAATCTTAAATTTGGTCAAAAGTTTAAATTGCAAGATCTTTTTTGATAAGTGAACTGCAATATTTAAGTCATAAATATAATTTCCGTTTAGCTGATGCTTTCTTTAGCACAAATGCAGGGCTATGATGAACATATATTAACTAGTAGATACTAGAGCATTCATATTTTCAACAATATGATGTTATGGCCCCCAGATTGTGATCAAGTTATGGGGCAACTAACAAGAAAATCAACTAAATCACGCAAATGGGAAATTTTTGCTGAACATAACCCTTTGATCTCAAGTTCTTAAGGAACTCGGGCTTTTTCTGAAAATGCAACTTAATTTTCATTCATTACCTTCTGCATTTAAATCTAGCAAGTAGAAAATAAATGCCACTTGAAAACTTCCTAAATGCAGTACTTTCACATTTTTTGGAAACATGAAGACATTTAAATACGAGAATTAACTTAGTCTATCTAATGCTTCAAGACGTAATCAACAAAACATGACAGCAATTGAATTGAATTCATAAGATTAAGAACCATAACATCTGATTCTTACATTGAACATCAGATCCTGTTTTGGCTAATTTGAGTGTTTGTCATGTATTGTTGTCTTCTTGCTGTAAGTACATAGTTAACTTTATTATGCAAGGTATAGTCTGTCTCATTCAGGCAAAGCCTGACTGGTATGTTGTGTGGAACTAAGTGTTCATCTTTCATTTGAAATACACTTACGATTGGCCTGGCTGTCTGTTCATTCTTTCTTACTTCACATTTTTCTTATCAAAGATAACACAAAAATTTCTGATGAGTGGCAACAATAATCCACTTTTTCCGTATGCTTGTTCAAAACTATTTTATTATGGTATCATTTTATCTATTTATTTATTCTTATCTTGCTTAGCTGAAGTACAAACTCTTATGAATCATTTTTGTCAAAATTTCTGATAGGTGAAGCTTAAGAACATGCTGTACCATTCTGCTCGCATAAATTGCCTCGCTTGGTCTCCTGATAGCAGCATGGTTGCTACTGGATCACTTGACACATGTGTCATTATATATGAAGTTGACAAGCCAGCATCTACTCGGATGACAATAAAAGGAGCTCACTTGGGAGGGGTATATGGTTTAGCTTTCACTGATGTGCTGACTGTGGCAAGCTCTGGTGAGGATGCTTGTGTTCGTGTTTGGAGGTTGAGCCGTCAATGATGTTGAT
This sequence comes from Mallotus nudiflorus, assembly GCA_947683625.1. NCBI lineage: Eukaryota > Viridiplantae > Streptophyta > Magnoliopsida > Malpighiales > Euphorbiaceae > Mallotus > Mallotus nudiflorus. The sequence goes on along the minus strand of CANTUR010000049.1, from coordinate 3,764,011 downwards.
TTAGTGGAGGCAATCATGAAGATAGTAAAGGTAAAAGCAGATCGAGTGTGGTGACCTTGCTGAATTTCTTTGGATTTTGTTTGTTGTAGAAGTTTGGAATGCAACATAGGAGAGAGTAATAAGAATAGGCATATTTATGAAGATTGAAATGCCCTTTCTAGTTTTCAAGTCATGCTGGAAATGCTCCTCTCCGAGTAGCAGTTTGATTGAGTGATTTCTTCCCTTTTCTAGCTTGAAGTTGGTATTTTCCACTTGATCGCTGATTGCAGTAGGGGAATTACGTCAGTTTGTTTTTTCCTGCCTTTGGTTTGTTGTGAGTCTTTGTTCAATGGGAGGTTTCAGAAGTTTCAAGATAATCTTAGGTATTTCGGATATCCTGAGTTTATTGATACCTCAAGATGCTGTTGTTCAGAATAGCATGCAGCAAATAAATATGGATAAAGTTTTGAAGGGATCCGAATACAATCCATGAGATGGTATTATTACTTTCCTCCACCCTGCTTGGCATGTAAAGATCTATTGTTGACAATACCTCATTTGTAAAACAAATTGTTGAAACTAGCACATCACTTCTTTTTTTCTGTGATAATGCTGCTAACGAATGTTGTCATATTGTGTATTTTCCCCCTAATTTTTTTCTGCAAGTGATGTGAGCTCTCCATAGATTTTGGTTGTTTTGAATGCTTCAATGGTTCTACTTTTAATGTGTTTTATCTTCTTGCATAAGTTTCACATTTTTTCGGGCCAGGATGATGCTTTGCGAGCGGCTATGCAGGACAGATTCTGGTTCAAGCCACAGCAAGGCGTTTGCTGCCTGACAATAAGATGTGGAAGTGTATGTCACATATAGGCAATTTAATGATTGAGTTCATCTTATTTGTTTAGTATTGATATTAATTAGCCATTGCAAACCTTTAATGCTATTTGAGATTAAGAGATGGAAGAAAATGGGAGACGAAGCTAGCCAGCTATTGAACTAATTGACTACTTTAATTCTTGTCCTTTTTATTTGTGGCAATATATCAGCACTATCATATTTATTAGGGGAAATATATATATATATATAATGTTTTTGTTAGGTAAAAATGTTAAATTGATTTTACCATAAAAAATTCATATTATCTTTGATATTACATTTAAAATTTTTCACAATATAATTTAGTAGGAGTAAATAAAATATGAAACACAAGATATTTAAATGTTATAGAAAAAAGTATAGGAATTAAAATTGTATTTTCTACTAGGATGATCATAAAGATGGTTCTTATTATGATACACGTGTATCTTTATATGACGTTTTCACTTGAATTTACATTAAAGAAATTATTTTTTATTTTAAGTATATTATTGTGTGTATATTTATATAATGATAATTAAATAAAAGATTAATGTAATGGATTTTTACATTTTATTTAGTAGAGAGAATTCATAAGAAATTCTTGAAAGTTTGAAATATATATCAGCTATTGATGTTAGAATTAGCATGTGTAGCCCAGGAGATTTATTAGAATGATCTATTTTAGTCATTGATCATAACATTGTAAAAATTCATTTTGCATTTTTACTTTAGCTCTTAGCATCTTAAAAGTTACATTAATTTTCATAAAATGGATATTACAAAACATACGAAAATTTTTAAAATCTTATATTTACATAAAATCGATTCTTGATAGAATCATATGCCAATGGCGGGGTTGGCCATCTGGCCTACGCAGGCTATATTTACATTTTCTGATAATAGTACAAAGGATGATTTATTATGTATTGCAATTATTTGATTTAACATGTAGTATGAGCAAATGAGTGATGCATGAAATCCACTAGCTCAATAAAGAATGACTGCTTCACTAATGAGTATGATTAGCAAAAAGGGAGGCTTGCTGTGGAAAATGGATATTGCAAAGATGGAAGATTCGGAGATGCAGTAGTGCTTGTCATGAGATAGAGGAGGGAGGAGTGGACACGAATCTTGTGTGCTATAAAGGAATTGAGGGATTTAAATGGTTTTTGAAGAGAAATCAAAAGGATTTAAAATTATTTATAGTGTCATTTTAAAAATAAATCGAAGTTAAATTATCAAAATTAAACAAATTAAAGTCTAATATTCAAATTGTAATAAACGTAAAGTTAAGTGGTTATAAATACATTTAACCCATGTAATATATTATTTAACAAAGAAGGTTCTTTTTTTACTCTATTTATTGCATTTTATCAATGTACAACCTAATGGTAGAATGTTAAAAGTGATTCAGTTATCTTTTGAACTTAATAAATTTGAAAGAACTTCATTTTTATAGAAAAACAACCCCAAGGTTCTTACGAAAAATATTTTACCTTATTAATTTTTTTAAAGAATAATAATAGGGGTATAGCCCTTTTTTTTTTTTTTTTCTTCTTGTTATTGTTATTTTATAGTTTAAGCATGAGTATGTGTCAATGCCTCACCCTCAAAAGATAAAGAAAAAAAAAATCTTTATGAAATGGCCGGCTAGCGTTAAGATATGGATATCTCAGACAAACATGATTGACACACACGACACAAGGCAAGGCAGGGAATATTAAGAAGCCATTTGGCCTTTGGGACGTTATGGCGGAAGAAGGATGCATTCCAAATATTATATATAGCATACACTGCTTTGATAAATGATTTCCTTCATCATCTGTAAGGAACTATTGGTTAGTGATGCAACTCCACATCAAATCAGACATGGTTGTTTCCTTGATCATCTTACCAAGGATGGGAATATGGAGAAAGCTGTTACAGCTTCATCAAGCAATCTTAAAGGGTTTCTGGCAAACACAGTTGCATATAATATCACAATTTTTTAAGGCACTACTTCATGATTATATGTGAAATGCTTATTCAAGTGAAAATGAAACTCAAATAATTGTTGCTATGCTAATGAACAATTTCAACTTGAAAATTTCATTTTGCCCAGTCATGCATATATGCTAATTAACAAATCTTGAATTTTACATGCTTCTTCAACAACAGTACAATCATGGGCAAATCTTGTATCTTGTTAAACCTGGGATCGGAACAAAATATTATAGTGGAAAGATTTTAAAAAAAAAAAATTGAAGTACATACCAACACATGAATAAGCCACCTATAAACACCATATCTTCTTCCATAGAATTAGAAAAGAGTAAAACATCCATTTAATTGTTGCAAAATGCAAATACAATCCCAGTTTGCTCCACCATCAGATGGTGTTGCATCATATATTGTGAATGTAACTATAAAGAACACACCTTGCATAAGTTCATAACAAATCATTGAAACACTCTATCAGGTAAACTCAAACAACAAACCAATATCATAATTCAGTCAAGTTCACCGCATATGAAATAAACATTTTACTTAAGAGTAGTGGTGCATATGAGACTCTCCACTGTGAAATTGGGATACTTCTATCTAGTTGGCACGGCTCCTAAGGACATCAAGACCCATTTCAGTCGGATCAGTCGCCTGCAACTCTACCTGGATACCATCTAGTTCTCTCTTGAACCTGTCCTTAGAACTTGCGTAGATCATCTTGCTTCTCACCCTTGATGTGTCAGGAGACCTTGCACATAGTTTAAAAAAAATGAAAGCAACAACATTAGAGAGAAAGCTGAACTAACATAAATATCCAGTATACACAACTAAGCTATTTTTAACGTGTTTTTACCATGCAATGAAGAAAATTCTGCTCTTTTGGCAGTTCTCTTGAGTTACAAAGTCAAAATCATAAACAGCATATCGACACTCATCAGCAGGGAGGCTTGCAGTGAAATCTTCATAGCTTTGTGCTGGCTCACCGAGCTTTTCCACGACAACCTGCTTTTGTTTATCTTCAATCTTAAAGACAATGAAGCGGTAAGTTCTTTTTGCCTTCAACTCCAAAAACTTCAGCTTGCAGTCATCATGCACAGCCATTCCAGATGCCGCATTAGCCTGTACAGAGAAAGTGAAAACACTAAACACTAAGTCTTGTTGAAGACCATCTGTCCATATGCTGTTACTATTATCAATTCATTCCCTTTTATACAAGCATTCTATAAGGCAAGGTTCCCAAAAAAAAAAAAAAAAAAAAAAAAAGGAATTATGGCATCCATACGGAGACATCTGCATAAAAAATGGAGTTGCTTACACAAAAGCATAGATAAAGATATACCTTTGCATCTCACTGACCTAAGTCATTAACTCCTAACACTCATATGTCACATAACCAACACAATCAGGGGTTCTAAATTGGTCCCCACATGTCAATACCTCACAATCCTATGCACCATAAGACTAATCCTACGAAAGCACAACCTACACTTATTGCAAACAAAGAACAAATCCACATACTGCAAACATTTCACTATTGGATGTGTAAACCCAACAATAATCAACCAAAATTCAACATCATAAACCCACTTCAGCAACTATTCCTATTATCATTTTGCTTCAAAAGAAATCAAAGCCATGAGATGTAGATCATACTTAAATCAGCAAACTTAACCAACCAGACAAAAAGTTCACATATTTTCCAAATTGACATTGTCCATTAGAAAACTAAAAACCATACAAAACAAACTTGATCAACAATTAAAAACTAAGAAATTAAGATCCATAAACAGCAAATCAAAAACCCAGAAAAAAAAAAAAAAGACAAAGATCAGCATTAAAAAATATAGATCTACTTCTAAACTGAGTGAAAAAATATATACTAACAAAAAATACTATCTATAATCATAGATCAAAACCCAGAAAAATTAAGAGTTTGACTGTTGAAAAAAAACAGTAAAAAATGGAAAGTGAAATGGCGACTCACCATGGTTATAGGGATCAGCAAGCACTAAAATACAAGCAGAACTTGAGATATTCTTTTATTCAGGAAGAAGTTTTTATTTATTTTTTCTTCTTTTTTTGCTCCTTCAATTTTTTTCAAAATGAAAATTCAAAGAATATTTGGTGGGTTTATGTGCTGCTCTTGCAAAATAAATCAAATATCATGATCATGATGCTCTGCTTATGCGTCGACAGGGACAAAGTACACCTCTCCAATTACAATTTGACGCGTCGTCAGCATTTGAAATCTCTGTTTTGTCCCTTCAGGAGCTGTATTGCCTTTTTGATGGATTTATGGGAGCCAGCCTGGCCTCAAAAGTGAATTGGGCCGAGCCCCTGCAAAGGCATTATATTTAGGAATGTTTTCAAAAATAACCTAAAAATATAAAATAGGCAAATTATATCATACACTCTATGTATATTATAATATTAATTAAGGTCCATCACATGTGTGAATATGCATTTTATTTTTTTTAATGCATAGCTTCTTCTCTTGCAAAAAATAATAAATAAATTAATGTGCTATCTTCTGATCCTCTCTCTCTTCTCTTTTTATCTCACTGCTTATCCTTTCGTTCTTATACTTTCTTAAGGCAATCTCAAAGACGCTTCCTTCATTGATGACTTATTGCCCATCTCCTTCACTGTTTCACTTCCAAAGTGGGATGAGTCCAAGCTTGAACATAAACTCAATCCTTGCTTATAGTGCCCAATTTTCAAACTAGATTCTTCTTTCGATCCTAACATCATCGTCGATAAGGATCAACAGATGGAGAATTATAAATTTAAGATAATTGCTTATTAGTGACATGAGTCAAACAAGTAATGAGTAGAGCATCATTTGCACAAATATTGAGGTCTAAGCACCTATTAATCTCAATTGTATATGTTTAGAGCTATCAATTGTTGGTTGTTCAAAGCAAGTAGATAAAAAAAATTAACTATTGAACTAAAGAAAGTAAGTGAGGGTATTGTCAATTAAAATGACAAGGAAACAAGTAATATTGAAGGCATGTTGTTGGGAGAAATAGTATACCACATTTTCATTAAAACAAATAGCATATTAGTTTAAGTTCATATGCACACCTCAAGATTTCAAAAACCGAATTAATAATCTCTCTCTAGCAAAGGTTAATCTCACTAACAAGCATCAAATCTCATTATGCAACTTAATTCTCATTATGATCATACAACAAGATTAAATCTAACTTGGAAGGCGTTCAACAAACTTATGAGGATTAGATCTAAATAAGCTTTCTCAAGACATTAAAAGATCTAACAAGTGTATGCGGGTCTATTGAATCCACCAACTCTCATTGCATAAATTCAAACTACAGATGCATTTGGCCACAATACATCACTCAACAAGCTTAACATACACGATATGCAATTAATAAACAAGAATTAATATGTTAAATGAACTCAATTCAAATGGGTTTCTAAAAATCCCAATAACATATAACAACTTAACCACTCATGGCTATTAAAACTAACATTTAATATTCAATTACACACAATAGATCAGAATAAGGATAAGAGTAAGAAATATTATCCAAATGAGCTTTAATTCTAATGGGCCTCTCTCTTTCATCTTCTTTTTCTCCTCTTTTCCTTCGTCTCTCCTCCTTTCATGTGTGTTTTTCTTTTTCCTTTTATTTAATTCTCCCCCTTTCTTGAGAATATAAGAGCATGTGTATATAATGTGTCCTTCTCCCCAAGTAATCTGTGCCTTTTGTACTTTTTAACCCTTATAGAATATGTTCTTTCACTTCCCTTTAGATAATTCTCAAAATCAACACACATCAACATGTTTTGTGATGGAAACGATGAAGCCATGATCATGGTAGATCCGTGCTTGTGATAAAAGGGTCTCTCAGGAAAGGGTCATGATTGCACAACATCTATGCTCGTGACAGAAGGCTGGATTAATGGACAATAGCGATTGCATGAAGATCGCCCTTGCATAAGGCTTAAAATCACTCAAGGACTAGCATTCTAGCATATCTATGATAGTGTATTAGGCCACGCTTGCAACAGAATCTTACTCTATTGCACTTTACTTATTTTCTACTCTTTTTGGCTCCTAACTTAACCAAATCACCTCTTTTCCCTAACAAAAATAAAGAAAATATAAAAGTATATCTTTATATATGATTTCCTATACTAAATGTTGTTTAAAATATACTAATGTATGCAAATTAAACACTTAAAACTATGCATAATTTGACACCAACAATAATTTATGACAATGTTATGCCCTGTGCAACTATGGATCTGCCTACAAGGATTTGTGCAATCGTGGATTTACTAGTTTCAAATTGTTCTAGTATTTATGATTACCAGTTCCTTATAACATGTGATTTGTTGTATTGTCATGATGATTGAATTTACAATATATAGTATGCACTTTTTGTCAGTTAGTATTAAATTTATAGTATGTTCAAAGACTTCTTCTAATGGCTAGTAATGTATGTTTGTATCCTAGCATTCATGGAGCTTCAAAATTTAAAGTTAACATTGATAATCAAAAACTATTATTTGAAATATATTAATACAATCATGCCCAACTTTTCTTTCTTTCATGAGATGATTTTAGAAATTTTATAGTTGCCATCTATTGTTGTGGAGATTTTTTATTTGATGTTTTAATTAATATTTCAACAGTCACCTATGAACCTGTAATGATTCTGTAAAAAAAATCAACTGTGAAATATCATATGACATCGTGAACCTGTAGGTGAAGGTTAATGAACCTTCAGACGAAGATCAATGAGCCTGCTACAAGTTTATTGACCTTTACCTACAGTTTCAATGAATATGCAGGTGAAAATCAATGAATTTACAAAAAAAAAGATGTGCATTTTTTTTTATCTCGAATGTGTATTATGGACTAGGTTCCATGATATAACAATTAGAGAAAAGATTTATAAAACTATCGTTGACCAAAAAACATTTTCAAAACTACAAAAATGTGGGATTTTTTTTTCAGTTTTACAGTCCTTTTTGTTCTTTCTTCTTCTTCTTCTTCTTCTTCTTCTTCTTCTTCTTCTTCTTTTCATCTCTTTTCTCTTTTTTTGTTATTTTTTAAATTTTTTTCTTCGTTCACTTTCAAATTTTTTGAGCTTTTTTTGTGGTGATTTTTATAGTTATTTCAAAAAAAATATTGTAAAAAAGAAAATATTAAGAAAAAAAAGTAAATAAAAATAAAAAATAAGAAAAAAAGGCAAAAAAAACCACTAAGAAACAAAAAAATAACCTAAAAAACAATATAAATAAATAAAAATAAAAAACTAGAAAACAACCACTAAAATAACTAGAAAAATAACTTCTAAAACGAGTAGAAAAACAATTGCTAAAACAACAAAAAAAACAAACCGCTAAAACAACTAGAAAAACAATTAAGACACCGCTTGTTTTGTGGTAATTTTGTGGTTATTTTAATCAACAAAAAACCAAAAACAACCAAAAAAAGCAATAAAAAAATGTGGTGCAAATGAAAAAAAAAAATTCAATAAACAACCAAAACAATGGTTGTTTTCATAGTTATTTTGGGTTATTTTTTTTCTTGATTCATTTTCAATTTTTCCAACTTGTTTTGTGGTAATTTTCTGGTCGTTTTAATCAATTAAAAAAAACCACTAAAGCAACCACAAAATATTTGTACAAATGAAAAAAACACAAACAAACCATAAAAACAACCTAAAAAACCAAAAAAATGACAAATAAATAAATAAAATAAGCAAAGAAAGAAAAAATAAATAGAAAATAAAAATAAAAAAGGTAATGAATAATAATATCAATATAAACTAGTTATGAAATAAAATAAAAATAAAGTAATCAAAGAAAAAAATAAATAGAAAAAAATAGTTATGTAATAATAATAACAATGGTAGTAGTAGCAATAGCAGTAGCAATAATAATAATAATAATAATAATAATAATAAAAAGAACAAAAACAGGAAGAATAAGCAAAAATGTAAAAATGAAAAGAAAAAGAAAAAAAAAAGTAAAAGTGAAAAGTGAAAAGTGCTTGCATAAGCGTGGAAAAGGAAAGGAATGTACAATACAAGTGAAAAAATGTCACGACCCAAAACAGGGCCATGACCGGCGTTAGGGAACGAGAATTTTTTCGAATCTGAAACCCGTAGCAAGCCTAAAAATAAAATAAAATATGCAATAATAATAATAATATATAATACAGCGGAAATAAAAATCATAAAAATCATAATAACAATTTCATTAATTGGATTTAATTTAAATCTCAACTCATCACATATATATAAAATCTCTTAATACAAATTCAGTTTCAAATAATACAATATCTCGCATAAATAAATACATAAAATCCCATAATTTAATTTACAACTACTGTAGTGTCTAGATTATATAAAAATAAGACTCAAATAAGTAATTTACACAAAGAAGCCGAGGCGGAAGAAATCCGGCGTACAGGCCTGCTACTAAGGTCTGAAGATGTTGACTCTCCTGAAAAATTATCAACGGAGGGGAGTCAGACCTCACTGAGTGAATTACTATAATATATATACATACACACTAAATGACAATGCATACAATCAACAGTATATATATAATATGTATATATACAGGCAAATGCACACAGATGCAATAAAATCATTTTATATATTTTTCATTAAAAATCACAGTTTATGAAGGATCACATAGAACCCTAGAATATCGCAACCCCGAAAATAGTGTTAGACAACACTCTAGCCAGACAGGCTCACTTAATCCAAATATGTCCACTTAATCTATTTAGACAGTAGACTAGCCCCGAGACACTAAGTCAATCGAGCTCCAGCAGTCTGACTGTCAGTGTGAGTGGCCCCGAGACACTTGGTCAACCGAGCTCCAGCAATCACACCCAAATCACATCTCAAACATCAAATAATCATAATCAATCAATATCCATAAATAGGTTAGTAATATAGCCTAAATACTATAGGCGTACCGGTACGTACTCGGTCCTAGTGCTGCCCACTAGGTAGTACGTTCTATTGATATCGTTCATTAATAATATAAAACATACATTCATAAAAATAAATGATGCATGAATTTCAATAAAATAACAACATAAACCATATATATACTAGAAATATACCAAAAGTAAACCAGATATATTTCGAGTATATATAAGTCAAATAAATCCAATCAAATTATGAATTAAGCTAGAAATATATTTAAAAACATTTTAAATATAATTTATTAACAAAACATGCATATAATTTAATATATATCTAAAATAAACCAAAAATATACTTAAATACAAATCACATTATCTATGCATTTTAATCAAAATAAAACATATTTTTATAAATCATGCATCCTAAGGCATATATATATAGTATAGTAACTCACAAATTAGTGCGCTCTACGAGATGGGTCCGACGGTCCTGGACCACTAGCCCTCGGTCTCGGCGTAACTAAACAAACAATAAATAACCGACATTAGAATAAACCTAATAGAAAATCCTAGAATTCGATCTAGAGTATTAATTACAGAATTGATATTAGGGTTCGACTGGATATCACGTTTTACGAGAATTCTACCGAAAATTCGACAGAACCTCCCCTGTAAAACGGACATCTCTCTACTCAAAGAGTAGAGCCGACCCTGCAAAGAAACACACTTTGAAAAACAGGCTCAACCACTCATCCATAACCCCTCGGTCGGACTCTAAACTACAGTCTACCGATCGGGGTCCACAAACACAGAATAATTCTGATAATACCAAAAATACCCTTATATCATAGAAATACATTTTATAAATAGAAATTACATAATTAAACTTAAAACACTGTAAAAACCGATAAAAACTCATTTTATTAGAAAAATCGTATATTATATATAAAATTGAAAATAATTCACGAAAAATAGTTTTAATTAGTTAAAAATACCAAATAATTTATAGAAATCATTTTTATACCTTAAATAACTATTAAAACCAATTAAATTACATTTTTAGCCAATTTTGTGTAAAATTACCAAAATACCCCTATATATATAAATACACTAAAATTACTTCAAAAATTCACCAAAAATTGTATCATTATCCAAAATTAATTTTCTCAACATATTTATCAATAATATCAATAATTAAACTCAATTAACCAATTAATTTCAATTAAAAACACATTTAACCCTAATTTTCCAAAATTCCATAAACTTCAATAATTCAAAATAAATACATAGAAATTCATAAAAATTCCAAATAAATTCCTATAATTCATTTCAACACCTAATTTAACCATAAAACACAATTTCATAATTTAAATAATTAATTTCCGAAAATTAGAAAATAATATTAAAATATTCAAAAATACCCAAAATCCAAACGATCTCCAAAAATTCCACAAAAATTCATACATGTAGATTAAGCTACTAGAATCAACATTTGTGAAGGAATTATTCATGAATCAACCAATAAAAATTCGAAAAAAATCAAAAACCCAATATGGCCGAAATGGGAAAATTAAAAACTAAGCAAATCTAGACCATTTAAGCTCAAACCAAAGCTAGAATCACACTCATCGGAGCTCAAGGAGAAGAAAGAGACCGGCGGTGTCGAAAATGGTGGCCGGAATCGTGGTTGATGGCGAGGAGAAGAATTTCGGCCAAAAGAAGAAAAATAACTCGCCGATGCCGGGGAAGGAGGCTGCTGGCAGCGAGGGATGGTTGAGGACGAAGGTGGAGCTGTTGGTGGCACACCGATGGCCGGGGATCGGAGTAGTAGCGGTGAGGGGAAGGGTAGTCGCACGGGAAGGAAGAAGAAGAAGAAGAAGAAGAAGAAGAAGAAAAAAAAAAAAAGAAAAGAAAAAGAAAAGAAAAGAAAAGAAAAAGAAAAAGAAAAAGAAAAAAAAAGAAAAAAAATAAAAATTTTAATAAAATATTTGAAAAAATTTCACATCCACACATATAATTTAATATTTTAATAATTTAATAATAAATAAAAATAATTAAATAACAATAAATTAATAAACAAATAATAAAATATTAGGATAATATATATTAAACCCTAATTAAATAAATATTGCACACATACACGGTGTTTAGTAGTTTAAAAATACGTATGAGTTCATGTAAGTCCGAAAATGTATTTAAAATAATTAATAATAAATTATTTACGTGAAAATTTCCCCAAAAATGCAAGTCCCGAGAAAATTTTACGTAAAGTACTTAAAATAATACACAATAATTAAAATAGGTTTTAAATACATATCAACTCGTCACAAAAATATCGTAATACATACAAAATTATTAACACTGCATATCCCGGTACAGTGTAAAAAAAATGTTTAAAAACACAGGATATTATAAAAAAGTGATCCAAACTCAATGATTTATGTAATTTCCCTTATATTTAGGGGACTTTCTCAAAAAGGAAAACGTTTTAAAAAAAGGTATATTTTATCTTTATTTTGTTTTTTACAAAGTAAAATATATTTTCTTAATAACTACTATTAGATATTAAAACATACTCTCATCCAATAGTAATAAAGATAACGTAAAATAAAAATAATAAAAAACAAAGTTACCAAGGAAATTCCTTTTCACAAATATTGTTGATTTTTTTCTTTTACAAAAATTCTACTTTCAAAGTTTTTTTTTTCAAAAATATGGTCTTGCTTCTTCTTTTTCTTCTTATTTTTCTCTCATTTTCTTTGTTTATCTGCAAATCTTTCATTTTTGTTTCTTATCCTCTCTTTTTGATTTTTCGTTTAATTGTATTGTCTTACTTCTTCTTTTTTCTTTTTCTTATTTTCCTCTCTTTTCCTTTTTTTATTTATCTGTAAATCTTTCATTTTTTTCTTCCTCCTTTTCTTTTCATTTTCTTCTTTTAATCTTATCGTCTTACTTCTTCTTCTTCTCCTCCCTTTTTTCCTTTTTTCCTTCATCTATAAATCTTTCACTTTCTTGGTTTTTTTAATCATATTGTCTTTGTAATTTTACTTCTTATTCAAACTCATCAGTATAGTAAAATGAAGTATACTGTCACGACCCAAAACAGGGGCCATGACCGGCGCTAGGGAACGGGAATTCTTTCGAATCCGGAACCCGTAGCAAGCCTAAAAATAAAATAAAAATGCAATAATAACCATAAAAATATAATATGCAGCGGAAAATAAAATCATAAATATTACAATATCATCCATAACAACTGGATATAATCAAAACTCATCACATCACATATATAATCTCATAAATGTATAATCTTTATACAAATCCAGTTTTAACATAATACATCTCTTTAAAACAAATACATAAAATCCAATACTTTAATTTACAACTACTGCAGTGTCTAGATAAAATAAATAAGACTCAAGTAGACAATTTACATAAAGAAGCCGGGGCGGAAGAAATCCGGCGTATCGAGCTGCTACTGAGGTCTGAGGAAGTTGACTCTCCTGAAAAATAGTCAACGGAGGGGAGTCAGACCTCACTGAGTGAATTACTATAGTATATATACATACACTCTAAGTGATAATGCATACAGTCAACAGTATATGAGTAATATGTATATATACAGGCAAGTTCATACAGATGCAGAAAAATCATTTTATATATTTTGTCTGAAAATCAACTTTTATGAAGGATCACATAGAACCCTAGAATATCGCAACCTCAGAAAATAGTGTTAAACAACACTCTGGCCATACAGGCTCACTGATTCCAAATATATCCACTTAATCCATATGGACAGTAGACTGGCCCCGAGACACTAAGTCAACCGAGCTCCAGCAGTCTAACTGCCAGTGTGATTGGCCCCGAGACACTTGGTCAACCGAGCTCCAGCAATCACACCCACAAACCACATCTCACACATCCAATAATCATAATCAAATCGATATCCACAAATAGTCAGTAATAAAGCCTAAATACTATAGGCGTACCGGTACGTACTCGGTCCTAGTGCTGCCCACTAGGTAGCACGTTCTATTGATATCCTTCATTCTTAAATAATAAAACATTCATTCACAAATATAAATGATGCATGAATATTAATGAAATAGCAATATAAACCATATATATACTGGAAATATACCAAACGTAAACCAGGTATATTTTGAGCATATATACGTCAAATAAATTCAATCAAATCATGAATTAAACTAAAAATATATTTAAAAACATTTTAAATATATTTTATTAATAAAACATGTATATAATTTATTATATACGAAAAATATACCAAAAATATACTTGAATATAAATCATGTTATTTATGCATATTCAGTCAAAATAAAACATGCATTTTCTAAATCATGCATCCTAAGCATATATATATAATATAGTAACTCACCTAATGCGCTCCACGAGACAGGTCCGACGGGCCTGGTCCACTAACCCTCGGTCTCGGCGCAACTAAACAAGAAATAATTACTCGACATCAGAATAACCCTAACAGAAATCCTAGAATTCAATCTAGAGTATTAAATACAGAATCGAAAATTAGGGTTCGACTGGATATCACGTTTTACGAGAATTCTACCGGAAATCCGGCAGAACCTCCCCTGTAAAACAGACATCTCTCTACTCAAAAGAGTAGAGCCGACCCTGCAAAGAAAATACACTTCGAAAATAACACCATAAACAATCACAACCCCTCGGTCGGACTCCAGACTACAATCTGTCGACCGGGGTCCACAAACACAGAAAATATATTCAAATATACCAAAAATATCCTTAAATCATAAAAATACATTTTATAAATAAAAATTACATAATTGACCTTGAAACACTATAAAAATCGATTAAAACTCATTTTATTTGAAAAACCGTATATTATATATATAATTGAAAATAATTCACGAAAAATAGTTTTAATTAGTTAAAAATACCAAATATTTTGTAGAAATCATTTTTATACCTTAAATAAATATTAAAACCAATTAAATTACATTTTTAGACAATTTAGGGTAAAATTACGAAAATACCCCTATATATATATATATACCTAATTTACTTCAAAAATTCACTAAAAATCATACAATTATCCAAAATTAATTTTCTCAACATATTTATCAATAACATAAATATTTAACTCAATTTACCAATTAAATTCAAATAAAAACACAATTAACTTAATTTTACAAAATCACATAAACTTCAATAATTAAAAATAAATACTTAGAAATTCATAAAAATTCCAAATAAATTCCTATAATTCATTTCAACACCTAATTCAACCATAAACTCCAATTTCATAATTTAAATAATTAATTTCCGAAAATTCGAAAATAATATTAAAATATTCAAAAATACCCAAAAATCCAAACAACCTCCAAAAATTCTACAAAAATTCATACATGAAGATTAAACTACCAGGAACAACATTTGTGAAGGAAGTTTCCATGAATCATCCAAATTGAAGCTCAAAAAAATTGAAAACCAAAAGTGGCTGAAATATTCAACTCAAAACCTAAGCAATTCTAGACCATTTTAGCTCAAACAAAAGCTAGAATAACACTCACCGGAGCTCAAGGAGAAGATAGAGACCGGCGGTGTCGAAAACGGTGGCCGGAGGAGGGAGAAACCACGGTGACAAAATGTAGTGGTCCGGCGGCACCCACGGGAGAAGAAAGAAGAAGAAGAAGAAAAAGAAAAAGAAAGAAAAGGAAAGAGAAAAGAAAAGAAAAAGAAAGAAAAAGGAAAAGAAAAAGAAAAAAAAAAAAAAAAAGAAAAAAGAAAAAAAAAATAATAAATTTTAATAATTTAATAATAAATAAAATAATCAAATAATAATAAATAAATAATAAAATATTAGGGTAATAATAAACCCTAATTAAATATACACACACAGGCTTTATTTAATAATTTAAAAATATGTATGAGTTCATGCAAACCCGTAAATACATTTAAAATAATTAATAATACATTGTTTACGTGGAAATTTCCCCGAAAATGAAAGTCCCGGGAAAATTTTACGTAAAATACTGAAAATAATAGACAGTAATTAAAATAGGTTTAAAATACATATTAACTCATAAAAATATCATATAAAATACAAAAATCACTGACACTGCATATCCCGGTACAGTGTAAAAATATTTTTAAAATTACGGGATATTACATATACACACATTTATATATTACTATTTTTTCTTGACCATTAACTAGGAGTTACAACAATTCTTGGTTTTTTTTAATTGCTTGCTTTCTTTCACTTTAGAATTCTTTTTTTTTAATTGCTTGCTTGCTTTCACTTTAGAATTCTTTTTTTTTAATTGCTTGCTTGCTTTCACTTTCTTTCTCTCTGCAAAAAAACTTATGTAGAGTGTAAATTGGAGACATTTGGACACTATTAAATATTTTCATGATCAAGTGTTAATCCATTCCTATTTTGACTTTAAGAAACATTTTTGGATCACTAATGTTTAAGTATGATTATAAGTATAGGTATAAGATTACTCTCAATGAAAGTCAAGTTAGTTGACCGACCTTTAGAACATATTTGAAGACATTTGAAACATATTTGAAGCCTTCAAAGACTCCTAAACATATTCCCTTAAACATGGAAAAAGAGCCAAGTGCAAATGAGTGCATTTGGAGGCTAATCGGACAAGTTTTTATAAGGTTAACCTACGCTTACGGTCTATGCTCATGACCCATATCTGACCATGAGCGTTCGTGAGCAAAGTGGCTGACACGCTCACGATCAACGCTCACAACCATGACCTAACCATGAGTGTGACCTAACCATAAGTGTCCATAAGAAAAATGACTGATACACTCACAATCTACGCTCAAAACCAAGACCAGACCATGAGTGTGACCTGACCATGAATGTCCATAAAAAAAATGTTTGATATGCTCATGGTCTATGCTTACAACCATGACCAGACTATGAGCATTGCCAATGGTCACTTTTGTAAGTAGCGATCATATTTTTCAAACACTCATGACCCTAAGCCTACACTCACGACCATGAGTATTAGAAATCCCACAAAACCCAAATTTTCATTTATTGAAGGAAAGAGATGTTTGAGACATAATCAATGGCTCCAACAACCATATTTTTTAAGCTTATCTATATATATGTGCTTTAGAGTTATGATAATAAGAACATATACATTACATTACTCTTTGATTATCAAAAAAACTCTTTAAGCATTCATTAAGCTTCATTTTTCTTTTTATCAATATTCATTGTATTAATTAACTCTTGTGGGAGTTGGTTGTGTGTTAGAAATAAAATTTCTACTTCATCTAAGTCTTGGGATAGGTTAGAAGGGGAGTGAGATTTATTTATAAAGGAATTGGTTTAAGTGTTAAGCCATTAAAACACTTGGGAATTGGTTTAAGAGTGAGCTTAGAAACTCTTGATTGTAAGGTTGAAGAGTGAGCCTCAAACTCTTGTGTAATCTCAATCTTGTGAATAAGATTGTATGAGATTGAAATTCCTAATTTAGGGATAAGTTAGGTGGAGACGTAGGATTGTTGAGAATCCGAACTCCTTAAATCATTGTGTTTGTTGAGAATGAACGAACCAAAACAACTAGAAAAAAAAAGAACAACTAGAAAATACAACATCATAAAACTGAAACAAAAACAACAAAAACAAACAACCATAAAAACATACAGAAAAAACAACCTCATAAAACTAAAAATGAACCAACCAAAACAAGTAAAAACATATAAAAATAGTATTATTTCTACCCCTTTAATTTTGCACTCTGACTTTTATGAAAGCAGAATAATATAAAAAATAAAATAGTTTTGGAATAAGAACAAGAAAAAAACCATAAAGATGAAAAGGAAAAGAAAGCAAAGTAAACATGAAAAACTGATAGGTTAAGCATGAAAAAAAAAGTAGAAAGTATTTTTGAAAAGATTTAGGTCAAATGAGGTGAGTGTAATTTTTCCTATATTTAGCTAGGGGCAAGCATTTAGTTGATTGAACCAAAATCATACAAAACTAAATAAATAAATATTTTATATTAAAAAGATAAAACTGATTGGATTAAAATTGAATTATAAAAATTATAATTTTTTATATTTATACTATTATTATTTATATATTATATAAAATTTTAGTTTGTTTAGTTATTGCGATTAACTTAAATTTTATATAAGAAACTGAACCAAATCAAATTTAAATAAAAATCTAATTGAGTAAAACAAATGATTGAACCAAATTAAAATAACTAAATTATTCAAATTGAATGCTCACACCTATATTTAGCTATTGAAATTATATATAAACTAAAGGTCAAAATTGAACATTAAGTTTTTATCCTAAGAATTCATTGGACTCTATTTTTTTAGCCTGTTTTAACCTTTTTCTTACATAAGGTGGACAAAATTGACCTTGCCTTTGAATAATGTCTAATGACAATTAAATGCAACTAATATGGCAAGTGAGGATGTTCCTCCATTTGCCACTCCATTAACTCCAACTCTATAACCATGTGTAGCATTAGCACTACCTGAAACATCATTCCTCTACATTTGCCCAATGTTAATCTTTTAATTCATAAACCTTTACTACTAGGACTACTATGGGCCAATTTAGGTATGGAATTAGACTGATAAAAAATAGGAGCAAAACTAGTCAAACTTAGAATCAATCTGAAACTAAGGAATGACTAGTTCAGTAGTGATTCATCCCCTTATGGAACCCGAACATTAGTTCCAGTTCTAAAATAATTTTTTTTTCAAAAAAATTAACTTGTCAAACTGGTTGAACTGATAAACCAAACTAGAACAAACCTTGAACCGAAATGGGAGCCAATTTCGGTTCAATTCCATATGTGAATTATCAGTTCACTGAATCGTGCCCATACTATTTACCACCACCCTCACAATTACCTCATTTACTTAGTAATGCACCTTTATATAATCTTCCTACTTCTCTATCAGTATGTTGGGTTTCGTGATTCCATACACAGTGGAAAAATTAAAACTTTTAATCATAAACCCGAACCTAGATCTAAGTAATTCGATTAATTGTGGTTTTCAAATCTTACCACAAATGTAGAAGGGGCAAGATTTCTAGAAGGGAGAGAGGAGGTTCATTTCAATGACACCTACCTTGAGCTTTTTATTTGGCAGTTCGGATTAAGATGCCTCCAAAAGAATTCGTCCTCCATAAGTGTCCATATGAACAACCCTTGATTGAAAATAAATATTTGTGTGCTAGCATGTTCTCTTGATTTCTCACAAATCAAGAGTGAAAAGAACTTTTTTTTTTGTATTCATAAAGAGAGAAAAATGAAATTTAGTGGTAGAATAAAGAGTGAGTGAAACCCTAGCGAATATAATATATTTATAAACATCTAAATTAGGGTTTCACTTACCAAATGACCTTTTGGTAATTTCTCACTTATTCTTATTATGATTTTATTTAAAATTAAATTAGAAATTATTTTTTATTTATTTAAGATAATCTTTACCTTAAATAAATAAACAAATAAATAAATATTTTATTTATTTATTTCCACATAGCATATTTAGGCTTGTTAAATCCATATTCGTTTTTGGTCTTATTCAAAGTGTATGACCCTGTAGGTTCACATGATATTGGCAGTGGGCCTTAAATCTCTATTTAGGCCTACAAGTCATAAGTGGCCTCTAGTAAGACATTATGATTGCCTAAGTCATGTGAAATCAATAATCCGACATAACCTAATATATAATGAATATTCTAGTCCCTTTGTCACATGATATCTTGATTGAATATAAAACATAGATTATGTCATCTTTATAGAATTAAATCATATTATTTCTTGATTCCAAGTAGATTGAGAATGATAACTCTTTATCAATTCACTTTAGCATGGCCATGTATTTTCCTCAATCTATCTTATCATGGGGCCCATAAATATCTTATTCAGATTAAATGAGGGACAAATCCTTCTCAATCACTCACATTCCTCACATAACTCATTTCAAATCCAATAACAATTTATTTTATCATCCTGTTAAAGACAATGTTAAATTATGTTAAAATACAAAATAGTTATGTAAAAATCCATGGTGATTTTAAGGTCAATGGACTAAATCAATATTACTATGATGAGAATTACTTATGATAGTTATATATGTAGTATTCCCATGATAGGTCAATCTAGTACATTATTTCTTAAATAAGTACCTATGAGTAGACTTAATATCTCATATTCATAATTAGTAAAACATAATCATCAATCAACACCATACTAGTCTTAATACTTTATTATGACTAGGGATAATTTGAATAAAATTCATATTTAATCTAAGGGTTTTATTATTAAGTCACATACTTGATGACCTTAGGAAGAATTGACTATTCAAGTAATTATCATAACATAAAATGATAATGAAAATGCCTCTTTATTAGTAAAATGATAAAGTCAAAACATGGTCATACATGATTGACTTAGTGTATATCACTAACAATCTCCCACTTGCACTAGCCCCAATCTATATTAAAACTAATACCCATGGGCCTAGTATGACTCTTATGCTTAGGTTGTGGAAGAGGCTTTGTTAGTGGATCAGCAACATTATCATTTTATAGGTACTTTGCATATCTTCACGTCTCCTCTCTCAATGATTTCTCGAATGAGATGATAATGCTTGAGCATGTGTTTAGATCTCTTATGTGAATTGGGGTCTTTAGCTTGAGCTATAGCTCCATTATTGCCATATTGCAAGTTCACTGGATTTAATATACTAGGAACAACACCTAGTCCAGTTATGAACTTTCTATTTTAAATAACCTCCTTAGTTGCTTTTGAGGTAGCTATATACTCAGCTTCTGTTGTAGAATCAACAATGGTGTCTCACTTAGAACTCCTCCAACTCACTTCTCCTCCATTCAAATAAAAACATAACCTGACTGTGATAAAAAAATCATCCTTGTTAGTTTGGAAGGTGGCATCCAAGTAACTATTTACAACTAGCTAATCTTCCTTACCACCATATAATAAAAATATATCCTTAGTTCTTCTCAAGTACTTAAGGATATTTTTAACTGTTGTCTAGTGACTTTCACCTAGGTCTAACTGGTATTTGCTCATTGTGCTTAAGGCATATGAAACATCAAGTCGAGTACACAACATTGCATACATGATAGATCCAATAACAGAAGCATATGAAATCTTACTTATGCGATCTTGCTCATTTTGTTTCATAGGACACTAAGTCTTGTTGAGACTAATGCCATGTGACATTGGCAAGAATCCTCTCTTAGAGTCTTGCATGTTGAACCTATTCAATACCTTATCAATATAAGTGCTCTGACTTAGGCCAATAAGCCTTTTAAATCTATCTCTATACATTTTAATGCCTAATATATAAGCGACTTCACCCAAGTCTTTCATTGAGAAACAATTCCCTAACCATGATTTAAAATTTTGTAGAATAGGGATATCATTTCTAATGAGTAGTATGTTATCAACATATAGCACTAAAAACACAATTGCGCTCCCACTAACCTTCTTGTAGACATAAGGTTCATCTTCATTCTTAATGAGGCCAAACTCTTTGACTGCTTAAATAAAGATTCCAACTCTAAGATGCTTGCTTCAGTCCATAAATGGACTTTTAAAGCTTGCATACCTTTCCAAAATTCTCAAGATTGACAAAACCCTCTAGCTGTATCATGTACACATCCTTAAGTAAGTTTGAATTAAGAAACGTTATTTTCTTTCATATAAATGACTACTAATTTCTTTCAAAATTTTAACTTAGCCTAGTTATTCACATTTGACATAAACCTAAAAATAATTATAAAAATAGTATAAAAATCACAAAAAAAAAACCATAAATTAAGTTTTAAAATTAATAACATTTAATAATACTAATTATCAAAATTCCATAATTTTTAACAATAAATTTTTGAAATTAACAAAAATATTAATTAAATACCCTAAATTCACAAAATTTACAATTAACACAATAGTTTCTAAAATCTTAAATAAAAATCAATACACTAAAAATAATTAACCTTAATTAACCTAATTTCTAATTGAACTCAAATATCAATAAATTAAAAACAACTAAATATCAAATAATTTCAACAAAATTTCTGTATAAATTCAATAATCCACCAAAATTTTGAAAAAAAAAAAAATGTCCTCAACCAACAATAAACCACCACAACAACCTAAGATCTACCAAAGCCATTCAAGAACCGAGAGGAATAAAGAAAGAAATGAGTGAGTGCTACTCACTAACTAGCAGAACAAATCGGAGGAAGGAGAAGAAGAGAAGAAGACCTGCTGCCATAGGAGATGGGGAAGATGGAGGTAGCTCGACGTAGCAAGGAGACAGCACGAACAGAGAAGGACCAACTCTGGGCAGGACGGGAGGTGCAAGACTGCTGTGCGAGGAGGAGAAGGTGCTGTCTTGTGAGGAAGAAGATATATATATATATATATATATATATATATATATATATATATATATATATATATATATATATATATATATATATATATATATATATACAATACACCTATATATATAAATATATTTACATATATACCTAACCAAATATAATACTTATATCGAATAATAAAACCTTAAAATAATTTTAACATAAATATATCGATTAAATAGTTAGATAAGTAACATTTATACAAAATAAGAATTTAAATTTAATCATTAATAGCTCAAATTCGAAAATTACTTTATTTAAATAAAATATAGGATATTATAAATGAAAATAAAATTACCCATGATAACGACTTAAATTTATCTTTTTGACAAAAAAAAAACATAAAAAAAAAGTAACTCGAAATTTTTTTTAAAAAAGTAATTGGTTTCTTTAATTGCCAATAAGTGAAAGGAAAATCCAAAGATCGAGAGGAACGGGGAAAGAGCAAGAAAGCCTCAATGTTTTTTAATTTGAAATAGACAAAATTTTTGTAACTATAGCAAGAAAAAAAAAAAAAGCTCCAAAATAAGGCCACAGAATTTTCAAGATTAGAAAAATATAAAAACTAAAAAATGGGGGTTTAGAACTTTATTCATTAAGACCAAAAAATTTAACTAAAAAGAAAAACCCTTAATTTAAACTAAAAGCAACACCACCATCACAAGCTATACAGGTCTGATTCCTTAATAATATATACATATGTTATTTACTGGCGATGCGTTACACAATGTATACATAGGACCGGCTTAAAGGTATTTATGGCTTAGGCAATTTTTTTTTATTTAAAATCATCAATTAACTATTATTTTTTTAAATATTAACTATATTCATTTTAAAATTAAAAAAATAATATTAGCACAACATTAGATACTAACTTAAAAGGGTAAAATTTTAAAATTTTCAACTAAAAAATGATACGTATATTTAATTTATTATATTGAAAGTATGAGACAATCAATTAAAATTTGGTGAGATGGTATGAATATATAAATTTAAAATATTATAATAAAATTTAATTAGTTAAAAGGAGGTAACGGTCTCTTCTTATCCATTTGCCCCTTAATTTCGGTTTTGATTAGCACATAATAAAATTTTAAAATCTTTTGAATCTAAAAATAAAAATACAATTATCTAGGAAATAATTTAATTGAAAAAATAATAAAATATAACATAAAAAAAGAGATGAATAAATTAAAACTATAAATTTATCTATATTTACTTTTAATACTATTGAATAAAATTTATTTTACGTATTTAATAGTAATTATTTTAAAAAATAAATTATATTTTTTTAAATATAATAGAGTGACTATTTCTACGAAAAAATATAATAGAATAAAAAATTATTTAAAATACATTTTTTACTATACATGTTTAGGGCTCCATATTTGGGGCTCTAACGAAAAAATCTTCATTTATTATTACATAAAAATTAAATAATTTAGTCATTTATTAATAAAAATATAATTTTAATTTGATTAAAAGTTTATTTCATATTTTAATTAGGTTAACTTTTATTTTATCTCTAATAAAAATTAAATTAACTAAAATATAATTCTAATTTAATTGAAAATATGTTTCCTATTTTAATTAGGTTAACTTCTATTTTATCTCTAAAAAAAATTCTAGTTGAACTGAAAGTATATTTTCTATTCTAATTGGGTTAATTAACTTATATTCTATATCTAATAAAAATTAATATAATTCTAATAAAATTAAAAATATATTTCATATTTTAATTATGTTAATTTCTATTTATCTCTAGCAAAACAAAATTAATTATTGAATTTAAATTAATTAGATAACACAATTCTAAAAGTCTCATCATATTAATTTTAATAAGTAAATACTTTAAATAAAAATTATTAAATTTCAAGAAAATAGGAAAAGTATATAATTTGTTTTAAAAGAATATATTTTTATAAATAAAAAATAGAGCATATAATTTATTTGAAAGTATATTTTCTGTAAGAAAAATAGTATAATTATTGTTTTTAGATATTTTTATAAAATTTAATAAAAAGTGTTAAAATTAACTTGATTAATATTTATCATTTAATTATCAGTTAAACTTAAAAATTTACACTAAATTAATTTTTGAGTAAATAAAAGTATTAATATTAAAAATATTGAAGAAATAAGGTGTCAGAACTCAAATAAAAAATTTACTAAAATTGTAATAAATTATAAGTTTGATGGGTTATAATATTTAAATTATTATATAAGGATTATATAACTTTTATTATTATTTTTTATTTTTTCTTAAAAATTAAGTAATAATTTTTTTATTATCTTATAATTAATTATGACTATAATATTTTTTTTAATATGAAATTAGTTTTAGAGTTGAGAAATATTAATTATAAAAAATATTGAAGGAATATCATATAATTATTTAAATAAAAGATTTATAAAAGTTGTAATGAAGTATAACTATATTGAGTTAAATATCAAATTACTATATAAATAAATAACAATGTTATTATTTTTAAAACTTTTATTTAATAATAATAATAATAATAAATTTAATTATTTATTCATTATATATCATGAGTCTAATAAATTTTTTATTCATATGTAAAACACATGGTTGTTTACTAGTATATATAAATAAGCATATTTCCTTTTGACCCCATGTTTTCCAATGCAGTAACCATAAGGTAGGAGTCATGTGTTGTAGTTAAGGCTAAGTATGGATCTTAGAGGAATTCGGACTATCCTGAAAAAATTCAACTAAAAATTTCTAGAATTAAAAATTTTTGTTGATTATTTGATTTTTTTTTTGTTTGCACCGAACTATCTTGAAAGTTTTTATTGGAACAGGTTCAAACAATTTAAATTTTCTGAACTGAGATTCATTCTGAACTGCTCCAAATTGTAGTAAACCGAAGAACTAAAATGAAAATCAATAATTTAATAGAAATAGAGTTATATATACATATATATTATAAAAGATTAACATTATATTATAAATATTTTACAATAATTATGTTCAATTTAATTATATTAGGCCTACTAATTTAACATGTAATCTAAAATAATGTCATTTTTTAATTATCTGAAATAAAAAATTTCATTCGTCAATCAAATAATTTTAAGCCCAAAAAATAAATAATTAAATTAGTAAATAGCATTTTAGAATATTATAGTACAATTTATTTTGAAACATTTAAATTCACCTTCAATAATAAAATTGTAATATAATACACTTTTAATAGCTATGGTGTTGTTATTATTATTTTATGATGGATTATTACATTATTTTATCATGAACTTTTGTCATTTTCGCCAATCTATATTAAAAATTGTGACAAATTAATATATGGACTTTTTGATTTATTGCAAATCTATCTACAGTCAAAATAATATATGCCTATACTAACTTGAATGTTGATATGACATTTATATGTAAATTATTTGCTAACGTGAAAATTATAAGAAGAAATTAATAATCTTTCTATCCTTAACTTTCATCTTATATGCAAACATATCTTTAACTTTCCTTTTTTTTTTTCCAATTCTATTAACTTCACTAATTATTTCAATTTTAATGAAAATAGTGTATCTTCTTTAAAATGTATTTGCAAAAAAAATGAAAATAGACCAATGGATTCGAGAAGCCATTCACAAAAATATATCCTTACTTCTATTATGTAAATTTTAGGATTTTAATTAATTATTTTTTAGGCATCAAAATCTTTTCTAACCCAAATTAGTGTTTCTTTTTTTCTTTTATTTCAATTATAGTTGTTATATTAAATTTCATTATAATCACTTGATTTTATTTATTATTTTAGTAAGTTTATGTCACAATCCAGTAAAAAAAATCCATCAAAATTTTAAAATGTATTTTTATGAAAATATGCACATGATCATATAAAAAATGTCAAATCTCTAAAATAATTTAAAATTAGATTAAATTGAAATAATTAGTTAAGTTGATAGAATTGCAAATAAGATGAAAATTAAGGATACATTTCTAAATAAAAGAAAGTTAAGGATAAAAAAAAATCAATTTCTTCTTCTAATTTCCATATTTGCAAATAATTTACATATGTATGTCATGTCAGCATGCCAAATCAGTATGGACATACACTATTTTGACCATTGATAGATAGGCAACAAACAAAAAAGTTCATATAACAATTTGCCACTATTTTAAAAATTGGATAGATTGACAAAAATGACTTGTTTACAATGATAAGACAATTTGTGTTTGATAATTGGCTTTCGGAACTCTTGAGCTTGGTATCCTGCAATCCACAAACAGAAGGTAAGGTGAGAGGTGGGGAGAGTCCCCATAAACACTTCGATGCCTAAGTTAGAGAACAGAAGTAGGAAGAATATAGAACAACTAGAATATCTGAGAATGAGATGCCCCTTTGTGAGGGATATGGGGTTCTATATATAACAATACTTAAACCTGGGAGGAGTCGAATTCCTTGTGAGATAGTGAATCATAATCTTGGTAGGAGAGCATTCCTTCTTTGCTTAGGATTCCTCTTTGGGGTAGTACTTATCCTAGACGGATTTTGCCTTTTTCCTAATCCAAGTGTCCCTGTTCAGGAGATAAGGAGCTCTTAATTAGGCGGGAATAAATTAGACGGTATTAAGAGTCCCCCTCGGGTGTATTCGGATATTTATATCTGTCATGCCCGGGTAGAGTAGGGTGCTGATGCTTTCACATAGGGGTACTATACAATGATAAAGACGAGTGAGCTGAGGTGGCTAGCCTCAATCGCAGTAAGATAGTAGAGTTCAATGTCGAGTCTTAGGATAATCTCATTGTTGAAATGTAATTTGTGGAGCTTGAATATCTGCCAAGTGTGTAAGAGCACAATAATAGATTAATCTGTCCATTCAAAACCGACATGATGGAACCAATCATCATTGGATTTTT
The DNA here is from genome assembly GCA_947683625.1 of Mallotus nudiflorus. Lineage (NCBI taxonomy): Eukaryota > Viridiplantae > Streptophyta > Magnoliopsida > Malpighiales > Euphorbiaceae > Mallotus > Mallotus nudiflorus. The sequence goes on along the minus strand of CANTUR010000049.1, from coordinate 3,736,908 downwards.
GATGCTCAGTGTAAGGACGCGAGGCTTTACAAGCTCGGAACCTCAGTACTACAGAAGCGACATGAGGGTGTCAACTTCAGTCACTGGACTAAAATGCATGAGGCTTAAATGCTAGGTATATGGACGTCAGGCTTACATGCTCAGAACCTCAGTACTATAGAAGTGACCTGAGGATGTCAGCTTTAATCACTGTACTTAGATGTGCGAGGCTTAGCAAGCTCAGAACCTCAGTACTATAGAAGCGACCTGAGGGTGCTAGCTTCAATCACTGGACTTAAATGCATAAGGCTTAGATGCTTAGTACATGGATGCGAGGCTTACATTCTCGAAACCTCAGTACTACAAAAGTGACCTGAGGGTGCCAGCTTCAGCCACTAGACTTAGATGCGTGAGGTTTAGATGCTCGGTACATGGACATGAGGCTTACATGCTCAGAACCTTAATACTAAAGAAGCAACTTGAGGGTGCCAACTTTAGTCACTTGACTTAGATGCGTGAGGCTTAGATGCTCGGTACATGGACGCGAGGCTTACATGCTCAAAACCTCATTACTATAAAAGCGACCTAAGGGTGCCAACTTCAGTCACTAGACTTAGATGCGCAAGGCTTATATGCTTGGTACATGGACACGAGGCTTACATGCTTGGAATCTCAGTACTATAGAAGTGACCTGAGGGTGCCAGCTTCAGTCATTGGACTTAGATGCGTGAGGCTTAGATGCTCGGTACATGGACGCAAGGCTTACATGGTCGAAACCTCAGTACTACAAAAGTGACCTGAGGGTGCCAGCTTTAGTCACTGGACTTAGATGCGCGAGGCTTAGATGCTCGGTACATGGACTCAAGGCTTACATGCTTGGAACCTCAGTACTACAGAAGCGACCTAAGGGTGCCAGCTTCAGTCATTGGACTTAGATGCGCGAGGATTAGATGCTCGGATACCTGGAATGGACTAGAAGCGTAGCTTGGATGATTTTCGAGTAACTTGATAAAAGAGCCCAGTCGAGACATGGGCGGGCCAATGCGTGGCGATGTCGCTTTAACTCCTAGGGATTCAAAATTTAAATCGCATGAGTTATACGTCATTTCGTGTGTAAGTAAACGAAATGTTTCTGCTACCGTTGTCGTGACTCCTCGTTCAATGGGCTTATTTTCCCTAAAAGGTCCCTGATGACCTAAAGAGAAATGAAGCAATGATGAGGGAAATTAATGGCATGTTTCCATATCCTTCTATGTCTTTATAAGTACTATTTTTTTGTCAACTGGTGCATTTTTCTTTTTTTTTGTTTTTGCCTTTATCACGTTTGTATTACCGTTGTTGTTTTCCTTTCTGCCTGTCGTGATTCTTGCTTGTGTTAACCAGGTGATCTTTTATCATTTCTTCTTCTTTTTCTTGCTTCTATTGTTATGCATTTTCCTTCTTTATTATGGCACCCAGGGAATAAGTTAGTTTTAACCTTTTTGTTTCAAATGTAGATGATGAGTTACTAGGGTGGTACCGGAGGTAGTTCTATATACTTACCGATTACGCCCTTCATACTGTAGATAGGAAGTTTAAGGCCCACACCTACCTGCTAAGGCTATGTAAATTAGTGGTGTATTTTGACCAACTAGAGGGGGGTTTAAAATTTCCATTAGATCCCTTTGTGAAGAGGTTTTTGAATAGGCATAATATAGCGCCCAGTCAGCTTTATCCGAATAGCTATAGGATTCTGACTGGGTTCATCCAACTGATGCATGAAGAGGGAAAGGAACCGATTTAGATGTTTTTCGATACCTGTATAGTCTGTCTAGGAGGAAGGGAGAGCTGATGTTTTCTATGTTGGTTGTGCCTAACCACACCTTATTCGTAAAGCTTCTAGATCTCTATAAGAAGTGGAGACACTATTTTTTTTATTGTAGAGCATCATTCGGACTTCATGGATGTTTGGCGGATGTGGTCTGACAAGTTTCATAGGGTGAAATGGCCCGTGAGACTTCCCGACCATGATGCAAAGATGGTTTTACAATTGCATCTCGATGGACTTGCCGAAGCACGATCGACATAGGATGTGTTCAGGAGATACGTATGGAGAGTCTGTCCAAGTCGTGTTCATTCCCCTGGTACATTTATGTTACTTAAAGCTATATTTCTAACTTGATCTATTTTTGCAACTGTAAATGGCTGACTTTTTTGATTTTATGGGTGAGATTTCATTAGTTTATGAGCCAACTGTTCCGGAGGAAGTGTAGATATCTCCTTCCCCAGAACCCGAAGCTCCCATGGCTCCTGAAGCGGTAACTGCCAATCCCAAAGGTAAAGCGGTGGTGGGGTTATCACAATCAGAATGAGTGAGTCAGAGGAAGAGGTGATTGATCGAGCAGGAGTCAGACACAGAGGGGCTTGATGAGGACATATATGTCCAATACCCAAGGTTATCTGGGTGTCCAGATATGAGGGGCTACATACTAAAGCAGATGAAGCCCTCGAGTGTCTCTAATAGCCAAGTGAGGGATCAATACACTAAATCGCTAAGGCTACCTAAGGATATGAGGGCCCATAGGGTTTGCTCGACTCAATGATTGGCCAGTCATTGGAAGTAAGTTAGCTTTGCTACTAATGTTGTTATCATATGTGCTTCTTGTTGACACGAACTTTTATTATTGATAGATGACTCATTGATTTTGAAAAGAAGCTAGATGGCGTGAAGGCAACATTAGAGCTCTGCCAGATAAAGTATGTTAAGGCGAAGTCTGAGGTTAAGGTGAGTCTGAGGAAAATTACCGAGTTGGAATATAGCCAAGGCCAGCTGACGAGGAGGATTGAAGAGCAGGACCTTCAAATTGCTGAGCTGGAGAGAAAGTTATCTGAGCTTGAGAAATCCTAAGCAAGTGACAAAAAGTCATACCAAGGCATGGTAGGGGGATTTCTTAAGGCCTACAGGGCTGAGTGTAAGAGGGTCTTGCTAGCTCAGGACTCAGGATTGGACTTGGGGGTGTTAGATCAAATAACACCAGCAGACCTTACCAAGCTTATTGCTGAAAAGGATGCCCATTGAAAGGCCAGTGATGCTCCTGTGAGGAATACTGTGGAGACTACTATTGCTACTGAGTCTGCAACGCATCCAAATGCTATTGATGAGGTTTTCCCCTCTATTTTTGGGCCTGGGGGTCTAGATGTACATATAGTAGAATAGATATTCCCTTTTTTTTATAACTGATCTCTTGTAAAGGCATTTTATTAATGAAGAGATACTTTATTAAATCTTGTATTGAATACAACTTATTAATAATATTTTTTGAGAGAATTTGAGTTCCAAAACCATGGTAGTTCTTTGCCTCCTCTTTCTCTTAGCTTGTTTGCTCCCTTGGTTGTGCGTGTTGAGATTTGGTATGGACCTTCCCAGTTTGGACCTAACTTGTTCATTTCTAAGTTGCCTTTGCCAATATCTACCCTTCTGAGTACCCAATCTCCCAACTTGAACTGTCTTGGATGATGTCGTTGATGATGATACAGTGTCAACTTTTATCGTTGTGCTTCACTTATGGTTGTTGCATATTCTCTCCTTTCCTTTAGTAGGTTCAGACATATTCAAGCATCAATGTTGTTGATGGTGTGATTGAAATTCTGGCTTACTTTATAACTTGGTGAACCAATTACCACTAGTATTACTGCATTTGTGCCATAGGTTAGCTTGAATGGTGATTCTTCGGTAAATGATCTAGGCATGGTTCTATAGGCCCAGATTATGTTGTTGAGCTCTTTGACCCAATTTCCCTTTTTCTCGTTGAGTCTTTTCTTTAATCCTTGCTTGAGAATTCTATTCGTGACTTTTGTTTGTTCGTTTGTCTGTTGGTGGGCTACCAAGGTGAAGCAAAGCTTTATTTTGAGGTCTAAGAAAAAATCTCTAAACTTTTTATTATTGAACTATTTTTCGTTGTTCATAATTAAAGTGTGGGGGATGCCAAACCTAGAAATGATCTCCTTCCAAAAGAAGTGTTGTATCTGAGCTTCTGTGATGGTTGGGACTGCCTTTACCTCTACCCATTTAGTGAAATGGTCAATAGCCACAATTAAGAACTTTTTTTATGAAGTGGAGGGTGGGAAAGGAACTAAGATGTCCATCCCCCATATAGCGAATGGCCAAGGGCTTCCGATGGGATGTAAGGGGCAAGAAGGCTTGTGGTTAAGTCGAGCATAGTGCTGGCATTGGTGACATGCTTGTGTTAGCTCCTAGGCATTGTTAGACATGGTAGGCCAATAATATCCTTGGAGTAGTGCTTTTTGAGTTAGCGTATAATGGGATTCATGCGCTCTGCAAATTCCTTCGTGGATCTCTCGGAGTATGTCATTTCCTTCCTCTTGTGAGATGCACTTAGACCATGGGTGTGAAAGGGATTTTCGATAGAGCTCCCCTTGATGGATAGAATATTGGGCTACCTTGGTTTTTAGTTTTTAAGCCTGCAACTTATCTTCAGGGAGGATTCCGTGTTCCAGGTATTAGATTATCGATCACATCCATTTTGAGACTACTCGTGTCTCCAAAACTTCAAGGTCTTCAGTGCTAGGATTGGTTAATGACTCGGTGAAATTCATATCCCAAAATGCTTGACTGTCTTCAATTGTTGACTTGGCCAGGAAGTCGACCTCAGTGTTCTCTTCTTTGGGTATCTGTATGATCTCCCAGCGGCCCCCGTCTCGTTTAATGTATTGCAAGAGTTGCTTGATTTTGTCCACGTACTTGGCAACGTAAGTGTCTTTGACTTGGAACGTTCTGCTGACTTGGTTGACCACCAGCTGGGAGTCTGAGTGTATAATGAGTTGTTCAGCTCTGACTTTGATGGCTAACTTCAGGCCTGTGATGAGTGCTTCATACTCGGTAGCATTTTTGCTTACGTTGTACTCGATTCGGACTGCATATCAAATGTAAACCTTATGTGGTCCCTTGAGGATTATTCTAGCGCCGGATCCTTGAGTTGAGGATGCTCCGTCAATATAGAGCTTCCATTCTAGTGCTTTGGTCAAGGTAAGGTCTTCCGAAGCCATTTCTTCACGAAATCTGCTAATGCTTAGGCTTTCATCTATTGGCGGGGTTCATAATCAATATCGAATTTGCCAAGTAATACCGACCACTGTACTAGCCTGCTTGAGGTCTCCGGTCTTTATAAGATTTTTCACAATGGGAAACAGGATCAAACGATGATATGGTGAGCTTGGAAGTAATATCGAAGCTTTTGAGAGGTGTGGACCACAACCATGGCTAGCTTATCCAATATAGGATACCGAATTTCAAATCCTCAGAGCATTTTACTGATGTAATAAATTGGGCTTTGCTGGCTTACTTCTTCTCTTACCAGTACTGAGGCGATGCATTCTCAACCTACAGAAAGGAATAAGTACAATGTTTCATCTAGGATGGGCCAGTTGAGTAGGGGTGGTGAGGATAAGAATTTTTTAATGTCTTTGAATACCACTTGGTAGTCAGCGGACCACTCAAACTTCCTAAAATTTTTGAGAGCTCAAAATACTGGTAGACACTGTCTTGTTAAGCATGAAATAAAATGCCCCAATTTAGTGGTTCTGTTATTTAAATTTTGTACCTTATAGATATTTTTTTATGCGTCCATATTGAGTATGGCTTCCATCTTTTTTGGGTAATGGGTAACTATCTTTGGGGCATGCTCGGTTGAGGTCAGTGTAGTCTACACACATCCTGTATTTCCCATTTGCTTTTTTGACAAGTACCACGTTGGCTACCCATTTCGGGTAAGTAACTTCTTTGACGAACTCATCTGCTAACAGCTTCATTGTTTCTTTAATAATTATTCTCTGCCTTTCATAGGTAAAGGTTCTTTTTTTCTGTGCTACTGGCTTGGCTCTTGGTCTAATGTTTAGATAGTGACGGGCAACTTGTGGGTCCATGCCAATGATTTTGGATGCTTATAAAGCAAAATCCTCCAAGTTTATGGTAAGGACTTCCCTTATTTCTTCTCTAATGTTCTGGTTGTGTTCATTACTAATTTTCACGATCTTCCCTTCCGTGATTTGTAAAGTCTTTGTGTCTTCCACTGGTTGTGGATCAGCACCTTGCTTCTTAACTTCCCATGCTTCTAAAGGAAAAGCCTCCGCCTGAGGCTTCATGGCCATCTGGTAACACTGTCTAGCCATATGCTGATCTCCCTGAATGGTGAGGGTGCCATTCTTGACTAAAACTTTCATAGTTAAGCACTAGATATTGGTGACTGCATCTGCTTCATAGAGTACCAGTTGTCCTATAATCTCATTATAAGCCAGTGGTATATCCATCATGTTGAATATTGTTTGGATGACTTTTGTTTCTTCATCATCTTGATTTCCAAATTCTAGGCTCAGTTTGACAATTCCCATTGGTTGTACAGTTCCTCCATAGAAACTCATGATGGGGTTCTAGATGGCCTTCAGGTTGGTGATAGAGCCGCCCATTGCCTTGTACCTATTCCAAGATAATGCGTTGATAGCACTTCCATTGTCCACTAATAACCTTTTTACTAAATACTTATCTATGCATGCAATTATTACCAGGGCATCACAATAGGGGTGGTGAACATGTGAATCATCTTTCGAATTGAACACAATATCGCTTCTTTTGGATACTGGCTTTTCTCCTCTACTCCATTTTAATCTTTTCTCAGTGTTTTCTCCCTCGATGATCATGTTGATTATGCCAATCGGCTCCCTCTAGGTTCTCTTTGCTTTCGGCCTATCATGCTCTTGGTTTTCAGAGATTTCGCTTCTTCTTGATGTATCTATGAAATTATTGAGTTTTCCCCTCTGCACCAGTCTCTCTATGGCATTCTACAACTCTCTGTAACCCTCTATGTCATGCCCATATTCCCAGTGATACTAGCAGTATTGTCCCTTGTCTTAGGTAGATCTTCGGCTTTGGCATATTCTCTTAGATAGGGTGATTCTAACTCCATTCTGCTTGATCCACATAAGGATTTTGGATCGAGAGGTGCTTAGGGGTGTGTATCTGTTTGCTTTCCTGTCAAATCTTTCTACTGGATTTCTAAAATTTGTTTTTGGGAAGCTTGCTCATCTATGTTTAGATCGTTCATCCTTGATCGATGTCTTCTCTTCCGCCCATCGCATCCTTCTATCCTTGTCCATTTTTATCATCTTGACCACCATGGTCGTTGCCTCTGCAAAGGTACTCAGTTCTTTGGTCATTATTTTGTCTTTAAGCTTGCCGAGTCTAGTGCCATTTTTCAAAGCTTCAATGGTAACTTCATTAACAAGATGCTCAATTTGCATGGCTATTTTATTGAAACTGTCAAGATAACTTCATAAAGATTCATCAACTTCTTGCTGGCACATCCAAAGATCATTGATGTTTTTAGCCGGGGGAATATTAGTGATGAATTTGATATAAAATTGTTATACCAGATCCTTAAAAAAAGTGACAAAATTCTCTGGGACTCGATGAAATCGCTTTTGAGCGTTCTTTGTGAGTGTGCTTGGAAAAACCCTATACGTGATTCCATCATTTACATTCTGAAGTAGCATCTTTGTTTGGAATGTTGATATGTGGCTGATGGGATCTCCCATCCCATCATATTGATCAAGCAGTGGGATTATGAACTTAATAGGATCTCCGTTTGAATTATTCTTCTGACAAATGGAGTTCTATTGTCCATAAAGCATTCTTCTTCCTTTCTTGGTTTTGTTCAAGCTTTGTATATTACCTCTTCAACATTCTAAGCTATCTTTAAATCATTAAGAGCTAGAATTATTGAACTACACTCCCCTTCTGGCACTTTACCCTTTCCCATGCTTGTCCCCGGGGCCTGCCAAGGTGTTGTGTTATCATCATTTTGAGCCGGTTCAAAACACCCACTATGTATTATAGCATTTAGCTGTTGTTGCATCAAAGCTATCTGTGCTTGGATATTTTTTATCATGACTTCCTTGCTAGTTTGGTAGAGGCTGAGTGTTTGGTTTACGGTGTTTAAATTTAGTGTGGTTATTACTGGTGTCTTTGTTAAACTTGGAAAGGGTATGGAAGGTATTGAGTGATGGTGTTGTAGAGGAGCGTAATATGAGAGGTTTGTGCCCAAGGACGGGTATCTTAAGGTATTGTTGGGGAGTGGAGGTGTATGTCCGAATGAAGCTCTGATATGTTGAAAAGTGGTTGGAAGCACTATTGCTATGAGAGGGTTTGAGAGGTTGGTCGAAGGGATAGGTACAAAAGGGTTGGTGCTGATTTCAAGAGTCAAGGTTGGTGGTGGGCTGGAAGTTATAATGAAGATGTCTTTAGCTTAACAGGTAAACGAATTGCTTTTCCCAAGATTTCCTACAGACTGTGCCACTTGATAATTGGTTTCTGGAACTCTTGGGCTTGGTATCCTACAATCCACGAGCAAAAGGTAAGGTGAGAGGTAGGGAGAGTCCCCACAAACACTTTGATACCTAAGTTAGAGAACATAAGTAGGAAGAATATAGAATAGCTAGAATATGTGAGAATGAGATGCCCCTTTGTGAGGAATATGGGGTTCTATATATAGCAATACTTAAACCTGGAAGGAGTCGGATTCCTTATAAGATAGTGAATCATAATCTTGGTAGGAGAGTGTTCCTTCTTTGCTTAGGATTCCTCTTTGGGGTAGTCCTTATCCTGGACGGATTCTGCCTTCTTCCTAATCCAAGTGTCCCTGTTCAGGAGATAAGGAGCCCTTAATTAGGCGGGAATATATTAGATGGTATCAATGCTTATTAATTGGGCGAAGAAGAGAATAAATATCACACCCAAAAACTCTTAAAAAAGAATAGTATAGGACATTATTGAATAAAAGCTAGTAAGGAATTTTATTTTGTAGGGACGAGGTAGGTAGCTGATAAAATATTTCAATTTTAAAAGAAAATTCCCAATATTTGAATGGAGGACCATAAGGTCCTAATAATGTAAGACCAATATCTGAAACATGTGGACAAATAATTCGATGTTGGATACTAGTGTATTGAAAATATGTATATAAGGGATGATATTCACCACCCCAATTAGAATTAAAGGCCTTAATTTTGCTACTAAATTGCTTATTAACCATGGCTTGGAATTTATAAAAAATATTTGGAACCTAACTTTTGCATAGCCATGTAAATAACATATAATCATAAATAAATATAGCAAAATATTTACAACTTAAAACTAAAAAGAGAGGGGTAGGACTCTAAACATTAGAGTGAATGAGTTGTAAAGGTTGAGTACTATAATTGTTTGTCTATGGCAAAGAAATTTGATGAAGCTCTACTAGACAACATGCTTCATATTTATTTACTTTTGGTTTTATTTTGGAATAAGATAAATGAAAGGAATTCAATAAATGACGAATAGTATTAAAGTTTGGATGATCTAGTCTTACATTGTATCTTTTAAACTTGTAAGGTATACTGCGGCTAGTGAAGATTATGGCTTTGAAATTGCACCTTAAAGCTTGTAAAGAGCTAACTCAGTTATTCCTTGAAGCACTCACCTTGTCTTTGACAAGACAGTGGTCATCATAAAACTAAAAAAAGCACTTATTATCTCTACACAATTTCTTAACAGATAGTAAAGGTTTGGCTATTGAAGAAACATGAAGCACATTATTTAATTTAAAGAACTTAGAATGAGTAGGAAGAGTAGTGGTACCAACATTGAAAATCAATAATCCATGGCCATTACTAACTAATAAATGAGCCTTACCTTTTTATTCATCATAGATAGTAAATGTTGAAAGATATAGTGTAACATGGATTGTAGCACTAATATCAAGATACCAAGAGGATGATGAGTCATATTGTGGAGTAGGAAGAAGCCCTGGGGTTAAAGAAGATGGTAGCTCAGTCAAGTATGCTTGACGACGATTGGTAGAGTCCAAAAAATTGGAGAAAGGAGTAAGTGAATAAGGTCTACACTGAGAGGTGAATGAGGCATCAAACTGGTATCAACACTATATAGCGACGTGATTTGGGAACCTATAAATTTGATAAGCAATTATAGAGAAGCCTTGTCGGCTACCACAAGATGCTTGGTGACCCTGAGTACTGTTGAAGGTTGAATGATAGATACTGGAACCAGAATTGGATTAATGCTAGGCAATGTTGGCAACCAGAATAAAGGGCTCTTGTGACTTAAGCAATAGTTATAGGAAACTAACTAATCGTGTAATTTGTTTAATGGGACTAGTTCATCTCACTATTACAGGGCACTAATAATGCCATTGTAGGAAGCTCTAAGCCTTCGAAACGCAATAAAATTAAATTCAAAAGATGAGATAAGATGGCCTATTATTGCTAGAGAATCAGCAATGGCCTTGGGTTGATAAAGGTATTATGAGACAAACTTGTTATCATTGGATGGGTTGTGCAACCCAATATATAATTAAGTCTTTTGAGCATGGCTAATGACATTATATGCCACTACTAGAGCACAGCAAACCTTAGTAGAAGAAGGAGGTCAATAAGCTAAGGATAACCTTTTCAGTTATAGAAGACAACAGTCAAGAGAAAAGCAGTTAGTCATTAAGAAACCAAGTTGTGTATTCTAGATTAATGGATGATTGACTAGTAAAGGAGTCAATTATTTCTCTAGGAGGAGGAGGTTCAATGCCATTAAGGATTCCATGAAGGTTATGATAATGGAGAAAAGGAGTGAATTGAAGTTTCTAAAGGATATAATTCTTGGATGTAAGTTTAATGGAGAAGGTTTGTTGAATTTGTGTAGGTGTGGTAGAGGAAATAAGTGAGGGAAAGGGTTTTTTCTTATCCCCATAAATCGGATAATACTATGTTTTTTCCTATGCTTGTCTTGGTACTATTTACTTTGTTTATTGGAGCCATAGGAATTCCCTTCAACCAAGAAGGAATGGAGTTAGATATATTGTCAAAACTGTTAACTCCGTCTTTAAACCCTTTGCATAAAAATTCAAATAATTATGTGGATTGGTATGAATTTGTAACAAATGCAATTTTTTCAGTCAGTATAGCCTTTTTCAGAATATTTATAGCATCTTCTTTATATAAGCCTGCTTATTCGTCGTTACAAAATTTGAATTTTTTAAATTCGTTCACCAAAAAAGGCTCGATTTTGGAAAAAATAATATATGTCATATATAATTAGTCCTATAGCCGAGGTTACATAGATACTTTTTATAGACTATATTTTATTGGAGGTATAAGAAAATTAGTGGAATTAATTCATTTTTTTGATAAACGAATAGTTGATGGAATTACCAATGGAGTCGGTGTTACCAGTTTTTTTGTAGGGAGGGTATAAAATATGTAGGAAGTGGTCGCATCTCTTCTTATCTCTTATTGTATTTATTTTATGCATTATTTTTTTTATGAATCGGGATTTTGAGCATAAAGGTTCCACTGACCTGTAAAAAGTGGACTTAATCCTTGGGGATGTGGTAATACATCTAAGAGATTATTCCATCAAATGTATTCCCCCCTAGCGCCAGGAATAGCGACATGGACTAAATGTCCTGTCCAAGCTAAAGAGCTTACTCTGAATAGCCCTGACAAATGATGATTGAGACGAGATTTAGCATTTTTGAACCATGGGTCGGTCCCAGTATCACAACTTCTTCTACCCATCCTGTATATTGTCCCTTTCATTCCATGTTGGAATAGAAACTTATTAATATTAATAGACGCGATTTTACAAAAAATAATAAATAATTTTTTTATTTTAGGAGAAAAGAAATATTTCTTTTCTCGATACGAATTTGATACAATATAACAAATCCCTTTTCTATTTATATTTAGACTTATTCTAATTGAAAAATAATGAAAAATAAGATTCCATCATAAACATATCATAAATAAAGCAAAAGATAAGCTTTTAATACCCACCACCTATTACCTATAATAAGGTGGAACAATATTAGTTATAGTCATGGATGATAAAGAAGAAGAAAAAGACGAGGAGGTAAAAGATGAGGTAGGAGTTGTCATTTGATTGTTTGTGAACTCTTGCCTTAATACCAAGTCAAGAGTTTATGTGTTGGAATGATTTCTTCTCATTGATCATCAAAGTGGTAAATTCTTCTATCTGGCCCCTAGACTTCCCACATATAACTATTAGGGCTAGATGCATAAAATGCATGATAAAAATATGCAAATTATGCCTAAAATAACATTATCAGACTACATTTCCTAGACATGATTCAACTTATACACATCCAATAGGTATAAGCAATCAAAGACTTTCTACCGTAGAAAATAGAGTAGCCGTACTTGAAGACTCTTATCACATCCTTTCAGAAGAAATTAAAAAACTTAAGAATGGAAAACAACAGGAAATACCATACAATTCACCAAACACATGAATACGAATATCTGAACCATGTGAGTCATCAAACTTTCTATTTCATACATTAATGGCTTTAGAAACACAGAGTTCACAAACTGAAAAACTGGTATATCATAAAATAACAACTATATGCAATAAAACACCTATAATAGAACTCAAAGTTTCAGTAATATTAAACATTAAGGGAAAAGAAATGGTTTTACTAGCCCTTATAGAAATAGGAGCTTCCGCAAACACCGTAGACTTAAGAATAATAGAATTCTTAGATGAAAATTCTATAAGACATCATCCACAAGGAAGAAAAAGAAAAAATTATTATGGAACAACCTTCCGTATACATAAATACATTATAAATGCACGTCTAAAATTTGCTGATAATTGTAGCCAGTACGGACAAAATTGTAAAGTCAGCCATTTTTAGGTAGACACCTTAAACCACCAGTACATTAAGATGATAATAGGATTATCATTTTTATTTGGAGACATGGGTGGACTTTTTGCAACTAACGACTATGTTTTCTTTGTTAGAAAACCTATACTTAGCCCTGTAATATCAAAGTATGTGCTCATGCAGCTTGTGAGAATTATAAGGTACCACTTCCTCTGCCAAATTTTCCAAAAAACATAGAAGACAAACTGGAAAATTGTACTTGCAAAATCAAGGGTCAATGTAAAAAAGATAACTTAGACAGTTTCTTAATAGGAGAAGAGACAAACCCCGAAGAAACTATCCCTAATTATGAACAACTTAGGGATATAGACTTAATTGACTTAGTAGACTTATCTAAGGCTAGAAAAGCTTTAGAACAACATACAGAACTTGATGACACAATTAGTAGACTTGAAAAAATAGGGACTATAGGAGAAAATCCTACCAGACACTAGAACAAAAACAAAATAACATGTAAGTTAGACATAATCAATCCTGATTTAACCATAAAAGCAGGAAATATTAAATTCAATACTTAGGAGATAGAAGAATGCAAAATGAATATTAAACAACTCTTAGACTTACAAGTTATAAGACAGAGTACATCCAAATATAGATCACCAGCTTTTATTGTCTAAAAAGAATCAGAACTTAAAAGAGGACGATCTAGGATGGTATTCAATTATAAAAGACTTAATGACAACACACAAGAAGACGAGTATAAAATTCCAGACAAAGACGTGTTAATTAATAAAATACAAAATGTTAAAATCTTTAGTAAATTTGATCTAAAATCAGGTTTCTGGCAGATTAAGATGCATGAAGACAGTATTCCTTAGACAACTTTTAGTTTCCCTAAAGGAAACTTTGAATGGCTAGTAATGCCATTTGGATTAAAAAATGCTCCATAAATTTTTCAAAGAAAGATGGATGAAGCATTTAGACAATGTAGTACATTTACTATTGTATATATTGATGACATTTTAGTTTTTTCAAAAACTGAAAAAGAACACACTGCACACTTACATTCTATATTTAACATATTTAAAAACCATGGAATGATAATATCCAAAAAGAAAATGGTTCTCAATAAAAGACACATTGAATTCCTAGGCTCAGAAATAGGACAAGGAAGAATTAAACTTCAACCTCATATTACTAGGAAAATTTTAGAATTTCCTGATAAAATTGAGGAACTTAAAAAACTTCAGGCCTTTTTAGGACTTTTAAATTATTCTAGGAATTTCATTAAAGACTTGTCTAAATTGACTGGCCCATTGTATAATAAGAAATCTATTAAAGGCCAAAGACATTTTAATAATGAGGATGTTAAAATTATACAAAACATTAAAAAATAGGTACAAAATATTCCTCTGATCAGACTTCCTTTAAATACAGACTACATGATTGTAGAAATAGATGGTTTTGAATTAGGATGGGGAGCTGTATTATATGCAAAACCTCATAAATATTCACCTAAGATAGAAGAACAAATTTCTAGATACTCATCAGGTATTTATAAAGAAAAAGGCATTATATCATTAGACTTTGAAATATTGGCAGTTATAAATGGAATTAAAAAATTTTATTTATATATATGCGACAAATCCTTTACAATAAGGATAGACTGTGATGCAATTGTAAAATTTTATAATAAACAAACTGAGAAGAAGACTAATGCTAATAAATGGTTAAATTTTGTAAATTTAATCACAAATAAAGGTATTAAGCCTTCTTTCGAACATATAGATGACAAGAAAAATACTCTTGCAGAAAATTTGCCCAGACTAATTTTTTAATGTGTTATTTGCAGGATATTTCAGAGGAAAAATCCTCAAACACCAAAGAAAGACTTGGTTTTGAAGCAAGAGCTCAAAACTCAGACATTTCCATTTGGAAAAGACATGGGCTCCAAAAAACCCACAATTTATATCAAAACAAATGCAACTGTTGCAACCATGAAATTTGGCCAACAAGAGTTGCCAATTTTTGAAGATACTCACACTTTTAATTTTGTAGGTAGAAATGACTGTAGCGGTCCACAGCTTTGCATAATAGACAGCATTTGGAATCTCCTTACAGAAGAAAGGGGAATCTCCAAAAAGAAGAGAGTAATTAATGCTCTTGTTTTTTATTTCCAGACATCTCAGACACCTTCAGGCAAAAAATTCTTGTACTATGTGCTATATAACGGCCCAAATGCTGGAATTTATGATAAGTGAGCCAAAATCAATGAAAGGATTAAGGTCCATAAATAAATATCTAAATTTGACAAGACATTAAAGACACCCAAATTTAAAGGCTTTTATGACTGCAAAGAGGCCCAAAAAGACCTCCAAGACTTTCTCTAGCCCAATACACCATACTTTATTTCTCCTGAAGTAAAGAAAAGGCTTACAGATCCATCTGCATCTACAAGCTCATCACTTGTTAAACTAGGAACATTATATTCTAAGACACTTATAAAACATACAGTTCCAACATACAATACAAAAAGTAAAACTGTAATGATAGAACACAATGTTCCTTACTCTTTAAATACCTGGATCAAAGACATTATGGACACATCTTGGACAAAGTTTGTTATTCTACAAGAATTTTTAGACTTATGTCATAATGATCAATTTGTTGACAGTAATGCAATTAATGATGGCATTTTCTGTGGATATATTTATCATTGTGATAATAGATATTCTTGCAGAAATGAACACCACTTATATAGAAAGACAAGTTCTTATCATTGCTAGCTTGTTTACTTTTTTAGATCCTGTGGAATTTGGGTAGACAGGTTTCCTTTTAGTAAAAAATTCAAAAACATTAAAATAAGTCCATTATAATTCTATCAACATGGACTCTTGACAGACTTATGGATCCATGATCCATAAAATATTACAGACTTGCCAGAAATTCTTGAGTTGCCCTTACTAGAAGTTGCAGCTCATAATGCCATCCATGTTAAAATAACAGTAGTTCCTTCTAAAGACATTGCAGGACAAATGAAATCATGTTATTCTATGGCATTTATCCACACACTCGGACATCCAAGGTACAAAGACACTCCTTCAAAGCATCTCCATCTAGAAACTTCATGGAAACTTCCCCAAAACTTATGGCCCAAGGCCTAGGTGCATTGGAAGGCCAGGACAGTAGCTTATAACTTTTTCTTTAACATTAATAGTCCTGAGACAAACATTTACGATTTATGTGGTGGGACTCATTATGAAAAAGTTTATATCATAAAAGAACTATTGGAATCTAGCTCCATTAGCTTCTATCTTAAAGGAAGCAATGAATTCCATATAATTGTTAAAGTGTATGAAACACTATTTAAAAAGGAGCATAAAAATAAAGACACTAATTCTAACACTCAATCTACAGCTGGTAAGCAGACACTCTCTTACTGACAGCGAAAGAAAAATGGTGCACCCCTCCACGTTCCATGAAGACCCCTAGACAAGAAGACAAATAGTGGAAAAGACTACACAAAAGTGGGTCAACCCACATGAAGACACAACTTGTAATAATACTTATCCTGATAAGCATTACATTTACTTTTCTTATTTCACCCCTCCACTAGAGGGTATTGTTTGTAATTTTCTTTTAGTCCTTCAACTATATAAGGAGGACTCCTCCCTTTGTTTTAGATATAGAAATCTTTGATAGCCCTATTCCTACAAGAGCATAGCAAACTTATAAGAAAAATACATCTCTTGCCCACTCTAGGATCTGGAGAAAAATCACTTTCTTATGAGTTCGACAGCATAAATATTGTAAATTAGCAAGCTATTAGCCATGTACTATTTCTAAGTTCTCTTTGGATTCATCCATAGAGAAAAGATAAATAAACAAAAGTATTCTTCACTTCAGGTATTCTATTCTAATCTTTTGTATGTATGACTTTATTTGTGATATAATTGATTTTGCATGAAAAATTTAAATAAGTTATAATCACCAATTTAATTATTTCATACTATATATATTAATAAACTTAAACTAGTAATATTCCTTAGTATTATCCTTAGGAGGAAAAGAAGGGCCAAGGAAGGCCTAAAAAAGTACTCCAGTGGTAAAGGATTATGAACAAGTAGAGTTTCTGGGAAACTCACTAGTTTGTTCTTAAATATATAGGTTTAAGTTTTAAATTGTTGGTTTATTT
Organism: Mallotus nudiflorus; assembly: GCA_947683625.1. Classification (NCBI taxonomy): domain Eukaryota; kingdom Viridiplantae; phylum Streptophyta; class Magnoliopsida; order Malpighiales; family Euphorbiaceae; genus Mallotus; species Mallotus nudiflorus. The sequence goes on along the minus strand of CANTUR010000049.1, from coordinate 3,720,009 downwards.
ATTTAAATTTTTAATCATTCATTATATCTATAATTTAAGGTGATGCATATAGACAGATTATTATAAAATGGCTAGAAATGAAGAATGCTTTTAAATGTTTATCTGAGTATCTATTGGATGAATCTCATATTTTATTCTGATATTTCTTTTGATTTGAACATTATTTGTGTATGACTACCATAGAAAAAGTTTTAGAGAATTTTTTTCTTTTAGATCTACAAAGCAGACAAAGTTTAGAAGAATTTAGACAAAAGACACTACACTATATAGGCGTAGAAGACAACAATCATATAGAAAACCATGATCAAGACTGTGATTGTAACGAAGTCGCTAGATGTATCTTTTTATTTCAATCTTTTGTAGACTCATTAAATACATTAATTAGACAATTTCCACACATTCCATACACACAACCTCACGAACAGACATCCAGCTCAGAACCTTCTGTCTCTCAAACTCTTAAATCAAACTCAGACTCTTCATGAATGCCAAACAGACAATCTATAGAATAGACTATCACATAGCACAATTAGAAATAAGACTTCATAATTTACAAGAACAATATACTAGACTTATTAGAAGAAGCACCTATTTAGACAGACTTAAAAAATAGGAACTTTTAAATACACTTAAAAAAGACATTGAAAATACAATATACAAGATAAGACATTTTCAAGAATGCCAAGTTACTTGCACACTTTAATGAGTAAACGGGCTTTAGACAACATAAATTTGCAAAATTTAGAAGACTCTAGGGTGATAATTTGATTTGAACCAGACATCTGGCCCCTAGACTTCTTTAGATATATATTTAATATCTTTAGACACTAGGACATCTGGCATTAGTATACTTTCCAAAATCAAAATTTTGTTAAAGTATCCTCCAACTCCCCATGGTATTAGAGCCCTTTATGGTGGTAGAGCCCCCCGTGGTTCATTTCGTTTAAGTTTGTGTAACCTGGCTCTAATACCACAGGTGGTTAAAGGATACTTTGACAAAATTTTGATTTTGGAAAGTATACTAATGCCAGATGTCTTGGTGCCTAAAGTATTAAATATATATCTAAAGAAGTCTAGGGCCCAGATGTCTGGTTCAAATCAAAAGAAATATCAAAATAAAATATGAGATTCATCCAATAGATACTCAGATAAACATTTAAAAGCATTATTCATTTCTAGCCATTCTATAATAATTTGTCTATATGCATCACCCTAAATTATAGATATAATGAATGATTAAAAATTTAAATAGATAAACCAACAATTTAAAACTTAAACCTATATATTTAAGAACGAACTAGTGAGTTTCCCAGAAACTCTACCTGTTCATAATCCTTTACCATTGGAGTACTTTTTTAGGCCTTCCTTGGCCCTTCTTTTCCTCCTAAGGATAATACTAAGGAATACTACTAGTTTAAGTTTCTTAATATATATAGTCTGAAAGAATTAAATTGGTGATTATAACTTATTTAAATTTTTCATGCAAAATCAATTATATCACAAATAAATTCATACATACAAAAGATTATAATAGAATACCTGGAGTGAAGAATACTTTTGTTTATTTATCTTTTCTCTATAGATGAATCCAAAGAGAACTTAGAAATAGTACGTGGCTAACAACTTGCTAATTTACAATATTTATGTTGTCGAACTCATAAGAAAGTGATTTTTCTCTAGATCCTAGAGTGGGCAAGAGATGTATTTTTCTTATAAGTTTACTCTGCTCTTATAGGAAGAGGGCTATCATAGACTTCTATATCTAAAACAAAGGGAGGAGTCCTCCTTATATAGTTGAAGGACTGAAAGAAAATTATAAACAATACCCTCTAGTGGAGGGGTAAAATAAGAAATGTAATGCTTATCAGGATAAGCATTAGTACAAGTTGTGTCATCACATGGGTTGGCCCACTTTTGTGTAGTCTTTTCCACTATTTATCTTCTTATCTAGGGGTCTTTATGGAACATGGATGGGTCCACCATTTGTCTTTCGCTGTTAGTGGGAGAGTGTTTGCTTATCAGCTGTAAATTGAGTGTCAGAATTAGTGTCTTTATTTTTCTGCTCCTTTTTAAATAGTTTTCATACACTTTAACAATTGTATAGAATTCATTGCTTCCTTTAAGACAGAAGCTAATGGAGCTGGATTCCAATAGTCCTTTTGTGATATAAAATTTTTCATAATGAGTCCCACCACAAAAATCATAAATGTTTGTCTCAGGACCATTAATGTTAAAGAAAAAGTTATAAGCTGTTGTCCTGGCCTTCCAATGGACCAGGGCCTTGGGCCATAAGTATTGGGGAAGTGTCCATTAAGTTTCTGGATGTAGATGCTTTGAAGGAGTGTCTTTGTATCTTGGATGTCCGAGTGTATGGATAAATGCCATAGAATAACATGGTTCCGTTTATCCTACAATGTCTTCAGAAGGAACTGCTGTTATTTTAACATGGATGGCATTATGAGTTGCAGCTTCTAGTAAGGGCAACTTAAGAATTTTTGGCAAGTCTGTAATATTTTATGGATCATGGATCCATAAGTCTATCAAGAGTCCATGTTGATAGAATTATAATGGACTTATTTCAATGTTTTTGAATTTCTTTCCAAAAGGAAACCTATTTACCCAAATTCCACAGGATCTGAAGGAGTAAACAAACTGGCAATGACAAGAACTTGTCTTTCCACATAAGTGGTGTTCATTTCTGTAAGAATATCTATTATCATAATGATAAATATATCCACAAAAAAAGCCATCATTAATTTCATTATTGTCATCAAATTGATCATTATGACATAAGTCTAAAAATTCTTGTAAAATAACAAACTTTGTCTAAGATGTGTCCATAATGTCTTCGATCCAGGTATTTAAAGAGTAAGGAACATTGTGTTCTATCATTACAATTTCATTTTTTGTATTGTTTGTTAGAACTGTATGTTTTGTAAGTGTCTTAGAATATGATGTTCCTGGTTTAACAAGTGATGAGCTTGTAGATGAAGATGGATCTGTAAGGCTTTTCTTGAATTTAGGAGAATTAAAGTATGGCATATTGGGCTGGAGAAATTCTTGGAGGTCTTTTTAGGCCTCTTTGAAATCATAAAAGCCTTTAAATTTGGGTGTCTTTAATGTCTTGTCAAATTTAGACATTTGTTTATGGACCTCAATCCTTTCATTGATTTCGGCCCAATTGTCATAAATTCCAACATATTGGCCGTTATATAGCACATAGCACAAGAATTTTTTGCCTAAAGGTGTCTGAGATGTCTGGAAATAATTAATAAGAGCATTAATTACTCCCATCTTTTTGGAGATTCCCCTTTATTCCATAGGGAGATTCCAAATGCTGTCTATTATGCAAAGCTGTGGACCGCTACAGTCATTTCTGCCTACAAAATTAAAAGTGTGAGTATCTTTAAAAACTGGCAACTCTTGTTGGCCAAATTCATGGTTGCAACAGTTGCATTTTTTTTTTGATATAAATTGTGGGTTTTTTGAAGCCCACGTCTTTTCCAAACATAAATGTCTTAATGTCTAAGTTTTGAGTTCTTGCTTCAAAACCAAGTCTTTCTTTGGTGTCTGAGGATTTTTCCTCTGAAATATCCTATAAATAACACATTAAAAAATTAGTCTGGACAAATTTTCTGCAAGAGTATTTTTCTTATCGTCTATATGTTCGAAAGAAGGCTTAATACCTTTATTTGTGATTAAATTTACAAAATTTAACCATCTATTAGCATTAGTCTTCTTCTCAGTTTGTTTATTGTAAAATTTTATAATTGTGTCACAGTCTGTCCTTATTGTAAAGGATTTGTCGCATTTATATAAATAGAGTTTTTCAATTCCATTTGTAACTACCAATATTTCAAAGTCTAATGATGTAATGCCTTTTTCTTTATAAATATCCGAAGAGTATCTACAAATTTGTTCTTCTATCTTAGGTGAATATTTATGAGGTTTTTCATATAATATAGCTCTCCATCCTAATTCACAACCATCTATTTCTACAATCATGTAGTCTGTATTTAAAGGAAGTCTAAGCAAAGGAAGATTTTGTACCTATTTTTTAATGTTTTGTACAATTTTAACATCCTCATTATTAAAATGTCTTTGGCCTTTAATAGATGTCTTATTATACAATGGGCCAGTCAATTTAGACAAGTCTTTAATGAAATGCCTAGCATAATTTGAAAGTCCTAGAAAGGCCTGAAGTTCTTTAAGTTCCTCAATTTTATCAGGAAATTCTAAAATTTTCCTAGTAATATGAGGTTGAAGTTTAATTCTTCCTTGTCCTATTTCTAAGCCTAGGAATTCAATATGTCTTTTATTGAGAACCATTTTCTTTTTGGATATTATCATTTCATGGTTTTCAAATATGTTAAATACAAAATGTAAGTGTGCAATGTGTTCTTTTTTAGTTTTTGAAAAAACTAAAATGTCATCAATATATACACAAGTAAATGTGCTACATTGTCTAAATGATTCATCCATCTTTCTTTGAAAACTTTGTGGAGCATTTTTTTAATCCAAATGGCATTACTAGCCATTCAAAGTGTCCTTTAGGGAAACTAAAAGTTGTCTAGGGAATGCTATCTTCATGCATCTTAATCGGCCAGAAACCTAATTTTAGATCAAATTTACTGAAGATTTTATCATTTTGTATTTTATTAATTAACACGTCTTTGCCTGGAATTTTATACCCGTCTTCTTGTGTGTTGTCACTAAGTCTTTTATAATTGAATACCATCCTAGATTGTCCTCTTTTAAGTTCTGATTCTTTTTGGACAATAAAAGTTGGTGATCTATGTCTGGATGTACTCTGTCTTATAACTTGTAAGTCTAGGACTTGTTTAATATGCATTTTGCATTCTTCTATCTCCTAAGTATTGAATTTAATCTTTCCTACTTTTATGGTTAAATCAGGATTGATTATGTCTAACTAACATGTTATTTTGTTTTTGTTCCAGTGTTTGGTAGGATTTTCTCCTATAGTCCCTATTTTTTCAAGTCTACTAATTATGTCATCAAGTTCTATATGTTGTTCTAAAGCTTTTTTAGCCTTAGATAAGTCTACTAAGTCTATTAAGTCTATATCCCTAAGTTCTTATCAAGGATAGTTTCTTCGGGGTCTGTCTCTTCTCCTATTAAGAAACTGTCTAAGTTATCTTCCCTTGATTTTGCAAGTACAATTTTCCAGTTTGTTTTCTATGTTTTTTGGAAAATTTGGCAGAGAAAGTGGTACCCTATAATTCTCACAAACTGTGTGAGCGCATACTCTGATATTATAGGGCTAAGTATAGGTTTTCTAACAAAGAAATTACAATCGTTAGTTGTAAAAAGTCCACCCATGTCTCCAAATAAAAATGATAATCCTATTGTCATCTTAATGTACTGATGGTTTAAGGTGTCTACCCAAAAATGGCTGACTTTACAATCTTGTCCATACTGGCTGCAAGTATCAACAATTTTTAGATGTGCATTTGTAATGTATTTATGTATATAGAAGGTTGTTCCATCATACTGTGTGCTTTTTCTTCCTTGTGGATGATGTCTTATAGAATTTTTATCTAAGAATTCTACTATTCTTAAGTCTATAGTGTTTTCGGAGGCTCCTATGTCTATAAGGGCTAGTAAGCCCATTTCTTTTCCCTTAATGTTTAATATTACTGAAACTTTGAGATCTGTTATAGGTATCTTATTGCATATAGTTGGTATTTTATGATATACTATTTTTTTAGTCTGTGAACTCTGTGTTTCTAAAGCCATTCATGTATGACATTGAAAGTCTAATGACTCACCTAGTTCAGATATTCTTATTCTTGTGTTAGATGAATTATCTGGTATTTCCTATTATTTTCCTTTCTTATGTTTTTTAATTTCTTCTAAAAGGATGTGATAAGAGTCTTCAAGTACGGCTACTCTATTTTCTAGGGTAGAAAGTCTTTGACTACTTATACCTGTTGGATGTGTATAAGTTGAGTCATGTCTAGGAAATGTAGTTTGATAATGTTGTTCTAGGCATAATTTGCATATTTCTGTCATGCATTTTATGCATCTAGCCCTAACAGTTATATGTGGGAAGTGTCTACATTTAAAGCATGGATTTATGTCTGATCCTGTATTAAAATGCCAATCATGTAAACAGTTTGTTGTCTCAGAATTTTTGAGATAAGAAAACATAAAATTTATATTTTCTTCTTTGTCTTCAGAAGTTAATGTTTTTGTGCCAATGTCTTGTATTTGGTCTATATCTTTTACAATTTGATTTATAAAAGAGTAGTCTTTTGGAATTTTTTCTACTTCCTCATATATATCCTCAGATATTATTGAGTAAATAGAAGATGTGTCTGACATGTCTTCATTAACATGTATTAAATTCATGTTTGTCTGTTTTATAATCTCTGCATTTCTTGATAAAGATTATGTTTGTAAGGGCATTCTTTTGCAAAATGTCCTTCTTTGTTACATACAAAACAAGTAAGTTTGTTTTGATAAGTCTTATCTGTTTTTTGTGTAACAAAGAAGGACATTTCGTTTATTTTGATACCACGACCACTTTGATGATCAATGAGAAGAAATCATTCCAACACATAAACTCTTAACTTGGTATCAAGGCAAGAGTTCACAGACAATCAAATGACAACTCCTACCTCATCTTCTACCTCCTTGTCTTTTTCTTCTTCTTCATCGTCCACGACTATAACTAATATTATTCCACTTTGTCCCTCACTGATTTCCTCTACCACACCTACACAAATTCAACAAACCTTCTCCATTAAACTTATATATATATATATATATATATATATATATATATATATATATATATATATATATATATATATATATACTGATGTAACTAATTGATAAACAATAGAAATGACACTAACTGAATTAGTTTACAATGGTTTCTTTGATAGAAGTAATCCTTAAGCCTCAAAATTAATTATTTATAATGTTTATAAGTCAATTTTAGTAATTCCTTCATTTTTATAATTTCTAGTAAGTTTAGGAATTATTAGGAATTTATTTGGAGGTTTATATTTAAATAAATATTTTAGTTGTATAAAGGGTTTAGGAGTAGAAGGTGTAGAGTTGAGGCAGCCAATGACACATTGACCAACACGTATCACATGTGAGTTAATATTATAAAATTTTTGTTAAAAATATGATATTATAAATTTGAATATTTAATTATTATGATAAATATGGCCTAAGTATTACTATGGAATGTATTGGTTTGCATTTATATGTGTGTGTGTGTGTATCATATGGGCTAATAATTTATTGTTGTTAAGAATTTTGGAAGGAAGTTTTAGCTTTGTTGTATTTCATTTAATTATATCAATATATTTTGGAGGACTGGTAGAACATGCTACCTGGTGAGTATCATTAGGACCACATGCGCACAGGTGTAAATTTTGGTATATGTTAGTGGTTGACCTTGTTCTTTTGGGAAATATCATTTAAAAATTTTGAACTCAGTGAAGCTTTTTCTCTCAGGCCGGAATTGAGATGTAACTCAGTTGAGCTTATTCTCTCAGGACATCAATAATGAATTAAGTGTTAACTATGACTAAATTTAGTTGAGCTTGATCTCTTAGGAAAACAGTCATTATGGAATAAGTGAATTTAAAATACTAGTAGAAGTGAGGTTTAGGGTTCTACCATAAACTCCCACCAAAGATTTTATTTCATTAATAAATATTATTTTATATTTAAGAGAGTTCCAAATTTTGGAAGAATACATTTTTATAAAATTATTTTAACTAAATAAAGGATTTTTAAATATATATTTATTTAATGAATTTAATGGTTTTAAATAAGTGTTTTAAAGACCAACATGATTTTATAACATTAATTCACTCAGTAAGGTCTGATTTTCCTTAATTTTATTTTTTCCCAAGATCTCATGGTTAGACTAATATTTCTTATTGTTTATGCCAGGTTTCTTCTTCTCCAACTATATTATGTAAGTTTATTTAAAATATGCATTATGTACTCAAATTCTAGATATCGTAGTAGTAGATCATTTGTATAACTTGTATTTGTGAATTGTATTATGATAAACCTTCTGTTTGGTGTTAGTTGTTATATTGTGCCTCTAGTGGGGATTGAGAATATACTTTGGGAGTGTTATTTATATTCTTTTAGAAGTTTTAGGATGGTCCCAGTACATGGGAACTCTGCTGGATTTTCTTCAGAATTTTAAAGTTAATTAAATTTATGTGGTAATTCCTTAAAATTTACTACGCATTTTGGAAGCATCATGTTTTCCTATTCGTTAGTAATGACCACGTGCCCTTAGGGTTCGGGTTGTGACAGGTACTAAGATCTAGGTAGTTTGAAATAATAGGTCCTTATCCTCCCTTGGCTAGGGAGCTAGTGTAATGAATGTGTTGCACAATTAAATGGGGTAAAATGTCATTGCACGCCTAAGGTTTTAGCAACCACAACACTGTGCGGGCTTAGGGCCTACTAGGGAGATATAACAAGGGCTTATAGCCTAAGTTGCAAAATGGAGTTGTCGCCCGAATGAAACCCCAAAAACCTTTTACAACAACTGGATTCCATTAAGGTTCCCTAGAAATTTAGAGACTGGATTTAAAAACTAGATATGGACTTATTGACACTAATAGGACTGACTCGACACTTTTTGGATCATTGACCCTTTTTTATTATTACCCAAAAATAGAGGGTGGTGAGGGGAGTACTAAAAGACCTTAGGGATAGCATAAATGCACTTATAATCCTTCACTCAAGCAAGAGAAACAAGGAGTCGCCACTTAGTATCACCCGAGAAATTGTCTGTTTTAGGACTTATGCAAACTTGGATCCCTCGGTTGGAACCGCATTCACCTATTGGATAAAGCATTGGGTTCAAATGTCGATGCTAGTAAGATTTGGCTCTTTTGTTCGAGGAGTCTCCATACCACCCGAATGCTGAGCATTGTTGACCTTACTTTATTATACAGTGCTTCCAAGAACTATATACTATTATACATCAATTTCTACATGCAAATGCAGTCACAACATATACACACAAGAATAAAAGAGCATTATAAAATGATTTATGAATGTGGTAAAATGACATAACAATAGAATGATGTGTGATTATGGTAAATGCTAAACTAATATACATAACATGGCACGCATACATATCATAGCATACATGGTATATACATGGCATATCTTCATAATATAATAACATGCAAACATGGCATAGAATTATAAACATGGAAAAAATAATAAAACATGTAAACATGGTAAATCTTCATGTTGAGACAAATCACACAAGCATGGCATCCAACATAATACATGACACATGACAAAATATTATTTATGAACATTTATTAAATATGCAAATAAAGCAATAAAAAGACAAACAATTAACCTATGACATGGAAATTAGGGCAAATTTATGTTATGAATAAAAATGTTCATGTTAAACAAGAAAGCATGAAAAATAAATAAAAGCAATATAAAGAAATAAATTGAAATAAATTAAAAAGAGAGGGGAGATGAGAATGGCTAACACATTTTATGAATATTCTCTCTATGATTGCTCCACATTTAGGGCAAATTTATGTTATGAATAAAAATGTTTATGTTAAACAAGAAAATATGAAAAAATAAAAGCAATATAAAGTAATAAATTAAAAAGAGAGGGGAGATGAGAATGGCTAACACATTTCATAAATATTCTCTCTATGATTGCTCCACATTTAGAGTTTCAGGGCAATAGAACATTATTTGAAAAATTAATGAAAAATAACCTTAAAATCCAAAATAAAGAAATTAAATTGCTTATAAATAACTTTAAATATGAAAGTAATTTGAAAATCAAAAGAAAAGAAGAACACTTTGAAAAATTGATTTTAACATATAAATAGTTTAGAATAGCATTTAAAATAATATTTGATTAATTATGTGAACCATTAATTCATAATATGAGTTTCCATCAAGTTAGGCCTCAAAATGTGAATTTTGTACCTTGGATGGATATTTATCACATCATAAATTATTGAACACATAATCAAATCATTTATTTGAAAAACTAGAAAATAAAAGGAATTGTGATCCATAACCTTGCATTTGGATATTTTTGTGATCAACAAAGAACACAGCTATAACAAAAAAAGGTGTTACTTTATTGAAAAAGAGAAGCAAAAATTAAACTTACCATAAAAATGATAAATTCTTATTAAAGAGAATGCAAAGTTCCATATTTAAATAGAGAGAGAGAGAGAGAGAGAGAGAATGAATTAGGATTTATTTATTTATTGAAAAGGAATTGAGAAATAAGTACAAAAGATGCAATTTTATTAACCATAAGAAAATATAAGATTAATAACTCAATAAAACAACAAAAACATTTTGGTTTATTTTTGGTATGTTACTACTTTATGATACCAAATAAAACATAAATTAAACATAAGATCCAAAGACAATTTGATATAAATGACAAGACAAAGCACGAACAATATTAAAAAGAGTATGTAATAATAAAATTACAAATTAAAGAAAATAAATAAAGAAGTAGGAGTAGGAGTAAAGATTTCAAATGAAATAAAAAAAATAACAAAAACATAAATAAGTGATAAAAATAAGAGAAACGAGGATTGAGTGTAGAGTTTGAGATCATGATATTTATAACAAGAGGTATATATAATACAATGGATTATTCTAATGCACTGCATGCTCACATAAGCATTAAATAAATCTAGGTGCATGAAAAGGATGATGCATGATGCAAGTCAGGAAGCATGCAAAGTGATGCAAATTTAGGAAGCGTGCAAGTATGCAAGTGATTCAAGTCGAGAAGCATGCAAGTATGCATCTAGAGAATCTACAAATGAGCACATGCATGATAATGATATGCATAAAGGCACATGAATGCATGAAAATGCAATAATGCAAAAGAAAGGTTAGTCACTTTTTCCTATTAATTTCTTGTAAAACAATATTAGGTCAATCATGTTTTAGGGTGTAATAACCTTTCTTGTACATAAATTGAGTGCATTACATGTTTTGGAATTTTGATAAAAATTTAAAATCAGCTTTTGCGCCACTAAGGTGTCACCTTAATGGTAAGGCGATCACCTTAGTGTACTAATGCGTCACCTTATCATTAGGACAAATAGCCTTATAAAGAGGTAAAGCCGCTTCATCTTAGCACTATAGGGCAACACCTTAACGAAAGGCGTCACCTTAATGATAAGGTGGCACTTTTAATTCTATTTTAGTTGTACACTAAATTCACACTTCCCTTTTTATCTTGCAGTTTGATGTGCATGTTGTCAAAGGTGTTGGGAATGCTAGTGGTGCCTGCAGTTGGTTTGAGACATTTCCTGAGGAGGTTCAAGTCTAAATTAAAAATACCAATTTTGAGGCTATAGTTCTTTCTCTCTCAAATGTTATAAGGTAAAATGATTATAGGCCCCTCTATACACTCATAAAGAGGTGGTTTGATATAACACACACTTTCTATTTCCCTTACGGAGAGTTTACTTTAAACCTGATGTCCTTTCAATTATTATAGGTATTGTATATGCTGAAGATCCTGTTCCCTTTAATAGGAACCTTAGTGTTGAGGTAGGTGATCTTGTTGCTTACATTAAGAGGTTATTGGGTATAGTTCCTTCCATGAATGGGGCCCGTACTATCAAGATAGACTCGATTCTCTCCCACTACACTTCTTAATGAGTGGCTGCTATGACCTCTCCCCTTTAGATTGATCAGTTGGTTTGATCCTTCTTATTCTATTTATTAGGTAGCACTCTCTTCTCTAACACTATGAGCTCTATTTATCTCATATACATGATGCCTCTGAGAGACTTAGATCTAGTTTTGACCTATGACTAGGGTTCTATAGCTATTTTATACCTTTACCATGTTATGGATTCCTTTGTCCAAGGGGTAAAGAGGTTGTGTGGCTTCTAGTATGCTATCTTAGTATGTTAATGTTCTTCTCTTCTTTACCATATTTATCTTTTTTGCTTTTTATTGATCCTGAATGAATGTGATGGGTTTAGGGTCTAAAGCTCAAGTTAATCAAGGAGATTAACCCTATTGGTCAACCGAAGACTTTTCTTACCTTGGATCAATAGGACACTAGTAGAATCTTGTAAAGAGAGATGGCCAATGTTCACATCTACTTTCTCCATCTCTACACCCTAGCTTAAAGTGAGGTATTCCTATAAGTAGAAAAAATCTAGTGAGCATCTTTATTTTTAAAGAAACTTCCTAGATTTATCTTCTTTTCTATGATTTTCAACTTAAGTGTAATCCTTAGGGCCCTCATGTTGGGTAGAATAAGTCTATGTTGAGGTCTGAGCCTTTAGTTGCTAGACGAGTGTTGCTTTGAGGTCTTGACTTCCTCATATGGTATATTAGTGAGAGGATATTTGAGTGCCATCATGGCTCTATTAGGAGGTCTATTCCAGAGTCTTTTCCTTATATGTTTGAGACTCACATGCTAGTGGATGCTTTACTGGATACGGCCCTTGTTGGTTCACTTACTGAGGATCTTCTAGTTCAGACCAAGATGCGCTATCCTACTTTTGTTCAGACTTCTCTGTTTCAAGCTCTCCCTCTTTCTACTTCCTCGATAGTAAGTGTTTTCATTCAATTATTATCAATTTTTCATTGTTCTTAATCCTTATGTGATTTCTTTTCTTTATTGTAGCCTTCTTCCTCAAGTGCAAGTGCTAGAGTTAGATCACCGCCTTTTAAAGAGAGAACTTCTTAGAGAGAATAAGTTGCCCCTACTGCTACCAGGCCTACATCTTCTGCTTATGGTGAGGTGGTAGCTCGAGCCTTTTCTCACATGCCTATCTTATTTACATGTTTCTAGGTCCCTCTAGCGAGCAATTGCATCGGTCTTTGACCTTAGACATCGACCTCTCTCCTTCTTATATTCCTTCTATTACTACTTATATGAGTTTTTGACTATTTATTTATTTTTTTCTATACTTTATATGAAGTTTAAAAAGCAAGTTTTTAATATATTCCTAGAGCTTAAGGTAAGGAGCTATATAGGCTACTCAAGGCCAACCGAGACCAAGTTTTAATAGTGACATAACAATGGAAGGTACTTGACTCATATGATTCTCAATGTATACATGTATACATGACTTATACTTTCCTCTTTTTCTTTAATTGGGTAGGACCATTATGAGTCATTAGAGGCTCAGATAAAGGGACTGTGACGTAAGCTGAGAGCTTATGAACTTACTAAGAGTGAGGATGAGCAAACAAAGGAGCAGAGAGATTATGATGATGACTTAAGTGCTGAGGATAGCATAGATGGTGATGGCGATGACCAAAAGGTGGGTGACCGAGATGGTGATGATGATTAAAATGATGGTGAGAGGATGGAGAGGATGATAAGGATGATGCTTAGTTTAGGATTTCTTTTACTTTTCATCACATGTTTCATGTCTCTTTAATAGTCTTAAACTTCACTTTTATTTGAACAATGACAATTATTTTTGGTAATGACAATAAGATCCATTTCTCTTCAAACTTCAGTTGTTATGTCTTTAAAAGCTCTTCTTTCTACCATTAGGGCATTACCTTTCTATTCAGGCAGCATCTTTATAACACTAGTGTGTCGCCTTTGTGAAATGGCAATGCCTTAGTGTTTATACTCATGCATAATCTTTACTTGATAAGGCAATGCCTTTGTGTAATAAAGAGGCACCTTTTCAATAAGGTGTTTGCCTTTGTAAGCCATTGAAGCACATTCATGCTTAAACATGAATTCTACTTTATATTAAACCAAGCTCATATGTCGTTATTCAACTAGAACCATGTTCACACTATTTGGGATCAAAATGATTGAACAATACTTGAAAACACTTTGCCCTATCCTTCAAAATCACTATTTGGGACTTAAATGTTCGGTACCATAGAAGTGACCTGAGTCTTCGAACCTCAATACTATTGAAGCAACTTGAGGGTGTCAGCTTCAATCAATGGATTTAGATGTTCAGTACTATAAAAGTGACCCAAGTCTCTGAACCTTAGTACTATCAAAGTGACCTAAGGTGCCAGCTTTAATCACTGGACTTAGATGCTCGATACTATAAAAGCAACCCGAGTCTAATGAAAGATGGAGACAAATGTGTAAGATTCCATTTATTTTGATATTCTTTTGAATTCTGAATTATGTAACTATCATGCCTATTTGTGTGTTAAAAGATTAGACATTTTGGCTACCATAATGATAACTGCTCGATTAGTGAGTTTTTCTTTGCCTTAAAATGCCCTTGATGCAAGGAGAGAGTAATTTAAATAACTGTGAGGGCATTAGTGGTCATTCTAGAACCTTCTTAATACTTTAAATAAGCCATCTCTTTTTTTATTTTACTTTTGCTTCCTCAAGTTTTCACATTTTTTGCTTGCACTGAGCTCTCATTCTCCTCGCTAGTTAATTGCTTCCTCTACTACTTTTTGGTGACATCTTGTTAAAGGTGTGTTTCTTTTTTAGGTAAAAATCTTGTTGTTTGCTTTTTTTTTCTTTCATTATCTTCATCTTCATGGCTCCTTAAGGATAAGTTAGTTTCAAAATGTTTGTATCTAGAGTTAATGAGGATATGCTTATATGGTATAAAAGATGTTTTAGCATTCCCTAGGAATTCATGTCATACTATAGACAGATTCTTTACGGCTCATACACCCCTTTTAGATTGGCATAAAAGGTTATGTATTTTAATCAACTATAAGGGGATTTGAAATATCCCTTAGATCCCTTTGTTAAGCATTTCTTAAATAGATATAATATAGCTCCTGGCCAGCTTTACCCCAATTGTTTCTAAATCTTAATTAGGTACATAGAGCTTATGCATAGGGAGGGTAAAGATCTAGATTTGGAAATTTTATAGTATAAGTATAGTCTGACTAAGAAGAAGGGACAGTTGACCATTTCTTTATTGGTTGTCCCCAATCAAGTGTCTTTGTGAAACTTCCTGATTTACACAATAAATAAAGGCATAAGTTTTCTATAATTGAGCACTTGATGAAATTTATCGATGTCTGGTGCCTCAGGGCAAAGGATTACCTTTAGATAAAATGTCCTTTACAACTTTCAGTTAAAGATGTTTATTTAATAAAAAGACTTCATGACAAGAGCATAATTAAGAGTACATATGTTAAGACTTATTCTCAACGATATTTAATGAGGTTTTATTTAGGTCCAACTATCAGAAGTACTTAAGGTAAAATCTAAGCTTCAGGAGGTATTCTCTAACTTTTCCTTTTTCTTTTATTTATAGATGGTTGATTATTTCACATTTTTGGATGGGATCTTTTCAAATGATGAGTGTAAGCACCCAATTTTAGGATGCAATTGTGCACAACTGCGACGTAAGCCCCTATGATGAAATTCATTCAAAAATTGAAGTTAGTTGTCAATTTCTAGACTTTAAGGACTAAATTGCAACATTTTTTAGGGTTTGATTTCAAATAAGTCAATTTTTCAGGGTTCTTTTGGTAATTAAAAGTTAAAAAAAAGAGTTGGCATTTATGTCGATTGGCATTAATGTAATGCCAACCGGCATTGCACAATGCCGATCGACATTACACAATTCTGACTCGTAAAAGTTGATTTTTTCGCGTATTTTTATTGATTTTTCAGCATTTTGATTGGTTAAAATTTCAAATTTTATCTTTACAATTATCTGATAAGGTTGTTTAAACACAAAAGGTTTTTTGAAAAAAAATAAAAACAAACACTATCTGATTAGATAGGTCTGTTCCTCCTTTGGAGGATTTTTTTTTTTTTTGGAGAGTTTTTATACACACATAAAAAAAAGCGCAAAAACCCTAAAATTTAAACATGAAGAATACCTCACACACACCCTGGTCTTCCAAAAGAAACCCTAATTTTGGATACTGCCAGTGTCTTTAAAAGCAATTAAGTCTTAGTCCAGAATCAACAAACAATTCAATTTCAACAATGAAAATCCTAATATGAGGGGCCAAAAAGGGGCATTTGCACAATATTTAAATCATTAGAGTTTTTTTTTTGTCATTTTTATTCTTTCTATTTTTTTCTTTTGTGATTTTTTATTATGTTATTCTCTTTTTGATTGTTTAATTTCACTACTAATTTGATTACTTGTGTTTTTGTTATGTGCATGTGGATTGAGGAGGATACTGCCTATATTTAAATTGAGCAGAAGGTCCATGAAATGCCATGAAAGAATCTATGTTATTTCCCAGTAGAATTTAGGATTTTTTATTTATTATTTTTTCATTTTCGGTGTTCTGTGTAGTTATTTTAATTTCTGGGTGTATAATTATTTAATCTTAATTTTGTACATAGTTTCTAATAGCCCCAGTAGTGGGAATAGTGAAAAATTTAATTTTCTGTAGTTTAAAATCGATTAGTAATTAGGTTCAATTGAATAAAAATCAATTAAATTCAATGGTGGCAGTAGCTTAAATTAGGGTTTGCATGTAATTAATTTAGGGTTTTTTTACAAAATCATTGTAATGTTTATTTGATCCATTTTTTTGTGTTTCATTTGTTTTGGGCTTGTTTTTTATGTTTTTATCCTTTTGGGCCCCAAGCCCACGTTTAGGTCTAACCCGCTTAATAAATAGGCTTAAAAAAATAATTTAGGTTTTTTTTTATATAAATTAAAATCAATTTAGGCCCATTAGGTTAATTAGATTTTAGGCCCACGTAGTTAATTAAAACTTGTCTAGATTTAGCTCAGCCCACTTAATTGTATTTCTTTTAAAATAAATAGACCTAGGTCCACACTTAACTTAAAATAAAACCAAGTTAGACTTAGGCCCACTAATTTAATTTTTCTTTATAGACTTAAGCCCATATCTTAGAAAGACTAAAAAATAGATTTAGGCTCATTAATTAATAAAATGTAGGCCCACTTTTATTCTATTTCACTTGTAAATAAAATGTAGATTTAGCTAACTTTTTAATAAAATTAACATAGTTTAGACTTATGGACAATGTGATCTTGAGTGCATTTTTACTTGTAATTTTATTGACTTGTTGCCTTTTTGGGTAGATGGATGTTAATTAGGGTTTAATAAAATTGCATGTAATTAAAGGATGAAATAATCATTTATAAAATTATTCTAAATGAACACGAGACTAAGAGAAGTTAGTATTCCGTATCCAGAATCTCCTGGTTGTGGTGCTAATTTTCTTTTAGAGAATTGAGTACGACCAATCAAATTGTCCTAGTTATTACCCTAGGTGGCAACTCCTTATCTCCATGCCATGTCTTTATAACAGTGATTAGTGTGTTCTCTAAGGCCCTAAGCCTAAATAGGGTCGTGGTTGCTAAAATCTTGGACGCGCGTTAAACCCCGTTGTCTACAATGAGCTAGAGCTTCAAGAGGCCACCCAACTTCCTAAGGAATAAGAAGTTTTTAAGGCTCTAGCTGTTCCTCAACCTATTATTAGGGTTACCCCGGTGCCTTACTTTACTTAGGTGGTATCTAAGTCCTGTAAAAAAAAATGCTCCCAGGCTATAGAGGTGGATGATGAGGAACAACTAATTGATAGGGTGTTTGTTAAATGTCCTAAGATATCCAAATGCTCGGATATGAAGAAATGGTTTGTGTTAAAGGTGAGCCCTCTAAGCATCCTCAACTCTCAAGTTAGAGATCAGTATACTGAGTCCTTGTGCTTTCCTAGAGACATTCAGAGGTAGATGGAGGTGGATAAGGAGGAGCTATTCAATTCTTTAATTACCCATTCTCTGGATGTAATTCCCTTTCCTCAACTATTTTATTACTATCTATAGATATTCTTGGTTTTGACCTTTCTTTTCCTTTTAAATGACACAAGGTTTACTATTGGCTAAAGATAATTACTACCTCTTGAAGAGTCAATACAGCTTGAAAGAGACAAAAGTTGGTACCATAGCTATTGCATATAAGAAGAAGTTGGAGATGGCAACGAAAGCAATAGAGCTTTATTAGACTAAGCATGTAGAGGCCATATCTAAAGCTGAGGTGAGTTAGAAGAGGGTTCAAGAGCTTGAGAATTCACAAGCTTAACTTACTTTAAGAATAAAATAGCAGAATACTGAGCTCAAAGCTTTTAAGAAAGAGTTGGCTAAAGAAAAGAAATTCCAAGGCATTAATATGAAGAACTATCAAAAAATGATGAAGGGATTTCTTAAGGGCTATAAGTCTGAGTGTTGGAGGATATTGCTTGCTCAGTATTCTAATATGGACTTCTCTAAGCTTGAAAAGATTATATTTAATGATCTAGTAAAGCTAGTTACTGAAGAAGATACTATAAATATGTCCACTTCCAAGTAACCAAGGGATCCTAAAGTTGCTAGAAAGAAAATTATCATTGTTGAGAAGTCCACCTCTAAGTAACCTATCAATCTAAAGGTTGCCAGAGAAAGCATAACTACTAAAGATAACCTTTTTGCTTCATAAGTTGCATGACATCTAAAGTTTAGACTTATGAGAGTGTAGATCCTACTCCCATTAATGGGACTGAGCCTTTCAATACTAAGGCTAACTTATAAAATACTTAGTGAAATTTTCTTTTTTTTTTCTTCTTTAAACTGATGTAATATTATGATTAGTAATTGAAATTTTGTTATTTCTCAAAATTTACTAAATTCTGAGTACATTTTCTTTACTGATAATATTATATGAGACTATCTGAGTTCCAATATCGAGGTAACTCTTTCCCTTATTCATCCTGGATTCTATATGCCCCCTTAGTTATTTTCTCAATGACTTGATAAGTGCTTCCCAATTAGGTCTGAGCTTCCCTATTCTAGAGTTGCCTTTGCCAATGTCAACCCTTCTAAGCACCCAATCTCTGACCCTAAACTATCTTAGCTAGATATGCTTGTTGTGGTACCTTTGATCTTCTACTTCTGAGCTTCTGCCACAATAGCTGCTTGTTCCCTTATCTCTTCAAGCAGATCTAGGTATATCTGACATTGATATTATTAATTTTTGAATCTAGATCCTCCATTAGTTGGTAGCTTAATGATCTAATCTCTAATGGTATGAAAACATCCAACCCATATGTTAATCTAAAAGGCAATTTACCAGTGAAAGTCTTAGGTATTGTTCTATATGCCCAAATGACATTATTGAGTTCTTCAACCTAGTTTCCTTTCTTTTCATCTAGCCTTTTTTTTAATCCTTATATGATTATCTTGTTAGTGACCTTTGTATACCCATTCATTTATGGATGAGTTACTAAATTGAATATGAGCTTTATGTTGAGGTCTAAGCAAAAACTTCTAACTTTCTCATTGTCGAATTGTTTTCCATTGTCTATTATGAGGGTGTGTGGTATGCCAAATTTGCAAATGACTTATATCTAGAAAAAATATTAAATTCGAGCTTCTATGATAGTTAGGATAGCTTCCACCTTTATCCACTTAGTGAAGTGGTCTATGGCCACAATCAACAATTTCTTTTGGGAAGTTGAGACTGGAAATAGACCTAAGATATCCATCCCCCACACTGTAAAAGGCTATGGACTTCCAATTGGATATTAGGTATTAAAAGGCTTATGATTGAGACAAGCAAACTGCTAGCACTTATGACATTCTTGAATGAGCTTCTGAGCATCTTTGGCCATAGTAGGCCAATAGTAACCTTGTAATAATTCTTTTCTAATTAATGAGTTGTGGGACTCATGTGCTCTACAGATTCTTTCATCGATTTCTCTAAGTATATAATTGCCCTTTTCTAATGAAACACACTTAGACCATATGTGTGATAGGGACCTCCTATATAGTTCTCTATTATACAAAGAGTAATGTGCATTTTTTGTCTTCAACTTTTGATCTTTCAACATGTCTTATGAAAGTATGCCTTGCTCAAGATATTGAATGATCAACTTCATCCATTCTACCATTTCTTGGATATCTATGATATCTACCTCCTCAATGCTTGGTTTTATTAGTTCCTCAGTTAGCTCAAGCTCTTTAAATGTCTGATTTTCTTTTGATGTTGATTTGGCCAGTAAATCTACTTCTGAGTTTTCACTTCCAAGAATTTGTCTGATTTCCCATTGTCCCCCTTCATACTTGAGCTTCTTTAGGAGTTGTCTAGCCTTTTCTACATACTTGGCTATGCTCGGATCCTTGATCTAGTATGTTCCTTTGACCTAGTTGACCACAAGTTGTTAATTAGAGTATATTTTTAAGTGCTCAGTTCTGACTTCCGTAGCCAATTTTAACCTTGTGATGAGTGCTTCATACTTAGCTGTATTGTTAGTGGCATTAAATTTTAAAGACACTATATACTTGATTATTACTTTGCTCAACCCTTTGAGGATAATTCTAGCTCCAGATTCTCATACTAATGAAGCACCATCTATGTATAGCCTACATTCCAGGTATAAAAAAAAGAATAAAATCTTATAATGATTGAATGAGCCTAAAAATAGTGTCAGAGTTTCTAAGATGTGTGTACAATGGCCATAGCTAATTTATCCTGTTTTCGATACTAGAATTTTGAGCCCTTAAGTATTTTGTTGATGTAGTACACTAGATTCTGATGGCTTCCTTCCTCTCTTACTAGTACTGATGCAATTGATTCTTGGCCAATTGAAAGATATAGATACAAGATCTCTCCAGGAATTGGCCTACTAAGCAATGGTGATGTTGATAATTAAATTTCGACAGTTCTCCCCAAAATCTAATGATGAAGGATTCCCATTTATCAAACGGGGGGAGAATTTCTTCAAAAGTTCTCTCAAGCGTGCTTAGATCGAGAACTAACCAAAAAAATACCAAAAGTATACCAAAATATATCAAACTCTCAAAAAAAAAGCCAAGTTTGGGCCCAAAAAGAATCAAAAGTAAGGGAAAAGCCCATGTAGGTGGGTCAACCCACGAGCTTGGGTAGATGACCCATGAGTGTGGGTCAAAATGACTATTTTGCCCCTGCGTGGGTCTAGGAATCCACACACGTGGGATCTAAACCCAAGAGCGTGGGTCAACAACCCAAGCTCATGGGTCCCCATACCTGGATTATAAAAATACATTTTTTCCTTCTTTAGCAAGGGGATTGGCATACACTTCACGATAGACATCTAGTGAGAGAAAACACCAATGTTTTAGAGGCATTTCTCACTCTCTCTCTCTCTCTCTCTCTCCTAACACACTTGGATGCCCATTTACATCAAACACCAAACCAAAATCACTTGTTTTCTTTTATTTTTGTCTTAGGATTTAGACCATTAAATCCAAACAGACCCACATCTTTGTCAAACATTCATCTTGGGTAATTACTCGACCCCTCTAAGGATCTCCATGTTTTTATTATCATTAAAATCATCATTTTTGCATTTTTCTTTATTTTTACTATTTTCTTGCATTTTTCCACCATGATAGTATGTTTATTTTTATTATTATTGTGATGTGATAAAGTTGTGATTTTTATGACTATTTGAAGTTTGTGATTAAGATATGTAGAAGGAAAAGAAAGTTCGGGTTGGATTCAGGAGTGTTTGCATTCATTTTAGATATTTTCCATATTTTGCATCATTTTCTTCCTATATTAAAAATGGGTATTTTGGTATAAAGTTAGCATTTTTATTATTATTATTGCATCATTTTAATTTATTTTCATTACTGTTGTATCTTATTTATTTTTATTATTATTTCTGCATTTTTTCTTATTTTTATTGTATTTTTATTATTTTTTTATTTTATTTATGTTACTTATGGTAAATATGGCCTTTTTATCGTAAAGTCTCCATTTTTATGGTAAAAATGTCTCCCTTACCATTTTAATGTTTTTATTTTATTTATATCTCTATTTCTATATTTTGATTATTTTGTGGTATTTTTGCAATTTTTATTGTATTTGTACCTTTTATAGTAAATTTGACCTTTTTATCATAAAGTTTACATTTTTATCACTTTTATTATTTTTACCATTTTATTTCTGTCATGTTTATTTATTTATTTATGCACTTTATTTACTTTTATTACTTTTTTGCAATTTTTATTGTATTTATGCTTTTTATTGTACATTTGGTATTTTTATCATAAAGTTTACATTTTTATGGTAAAAATATCATCTTCATTATTTTATCTATTAATTGCTGTCACATTTATTTATTCATGTATTTACTTCAGCACTTTATTTATTTTTATTGCCTATTTACAATTATTATTGTATATATGCTTTTTATGGTAAATTTTGATGTTTTTATCATAAAGTTCACATTTTTATAGTAAAAATATTACCTTTATCATTTTAAATTATGTGTTTCTGTATTTTATTTATTTTTATTAATATTCCAGAATTTTTATTATTTTTATTGCATTTTCCCTTATTTTTATTGCATTTATCCCTTTTGTGGTAAATTTGATATTTTTATCATAAAACTCACATTCTTATGGTAAAAATATTATTTTCATCAACTTAATATTTTTACTGCTGTCATTTTAATTTATTCACATATTTATTGCTGCATTTTTATTATTTTTGTTGCATTTTATAATTTTCATTATCTTTATGTCTTTTGGGGGTAAAATTGTCATTTTTATCATAGAGAATATATTTTTATGGTGGAAATGACATCCCTACCACTTTATTTACTTTTAATTCTGCACTTTATTATTTTCAGTTATATTAGTTGCATTTTTATCATATCTATTGCTTTCCTCGATAAATTTATTACTTTTATCATAAAGTTCTCATCTTTATGGTGAAAATAATATTTTTATCACCTCTTTTATTATTTCACTTGCATTATTATTCTTTTTATTTAATATTTATTATCCTTGTCATTTTATTACCTTCTTTGATAAATTTATTATTGTCATCATAAATGTAATATTTTTATGGTTGGAATAATATCTTTTATCACTTTTATTATTTTATTTCCATCTTTCTCACTTTTATTCCTTATACTTGCATCATTATAAAAATCTTATTTTTAATAATAAAATGATGACTCCACACTAAAGTACCCAAATTTTCAAAATCTTGCATCATTCATACATTTGCATCCTTATTCGCTTATGTGTTTAATTATTACTTCATTTATTATTCCAATTGTGAATGAATGAATATATTAAATTGTTCTATATGTGATGTGTGCTTGCATGTGTATTAAAACTAACCCTTATTTTGCAGGATTTTTTAGAATACGTTTACTTTATCTCTCTTTTTTTTTTCCATTTTAATGTAATTAATAGAATAGGCTCGCCCAAGGCAATGTAATCCTTAATCTCAATCCCCCTTTTTTATTTCTATTTGGATGTATTTATTAGAATAGGCTATCTTCTCGGGTTTTAATCCTTAATCTCTTTCCTAGTTTTTATTTTGTTTATTTGCTCGCTTATTTTGATTATTTCTTGCATACTTGTGTGCTATGTACTTACTTGCTTATATGATCACTTACTTGGTGGATACTTGCTTATTTATTATATGGTGAATGCTCGTCAATCCAACTATCTCACGCTTTATTTCCAATTAAAATTGATTAATGATCAAGTGTGGTAACAATGCATCATAAAACCAAAATTAGGTGAAGTAGTGAATGAACAAGCAACATATGTGATAAGAAACAGGATAAGTAACTCCTACCCTCCGAACTTGGATTCTTTGGTTATGGAAGTGATTTTTTCACTTCTTCTCAATTCAAGTTAGGTGGCGACTCCAAATCTATACGGCCTAATAAAGTAAACTCTCCAATAAATAATAACAAATTGAAATCCAGTAGATGGTCGCCATTTAGCCTATGTGCCCCGATGCTATAAATGAAAAATGATCCTTGTGATCCTAATTATAGGTGATGAAAATAAGAAATTTTTTATATCTTCAAAAGCATCTTAACATTCCTTATTCCACATGAACTTCTTTAAATATTTTAGGGCTCAGAATAATAGTAGGCAACTTTTAGCTGAGCAAAAGATGAAGCGGCCTAATGTTATTATTCTGCCATTCAGCTTCTGGAGTTCATTTAATGATGCTAGAGCTTTCATGTTGAGGATGGCCTCTATCATTTCCAGATTAGCTTCAATTCCCCTATGGGATATCATAAAACCCAAGAACTTGCTAGCTTTTACCCCAAAGACACATTTATTTATATTAAGCTTGATCTGATATTGGTCCATTATACAAAGGATTTGCTCAAGATCTTCAACATGCTACTCTGCATGTTAACTTTTAATGATGATGTTATCCATATATACTTCCACATTCTTTCTAATATGATCTTGGAACACATGTTTCATTAACCTCTAGTAAATTGATCTTGCATTCTTTAACCCAAAAGACATGCCTTTGTAATAGTAAAGGCCTTCATGGGTGATGAATGATGTTTTCTCTTAGGCTTCCTTCTTCATTGGAATTTGGTGGCATCCTTAAGTAGTATCAATAAAGTTATATAGATTGTGACAACCGGTTGAGTCTACTAATTAATTAGTGATTGGCAATGGATAGTTATCTTTTGAGCATACTTTATTGAGATCAGTGTAATCAATGCACATTATGTACTTGCCATTTGATTTTTTAACCAACACTATGTTGGCTACCTAGTCTGGGTGTGTGACTTCTTTGATGAATCTGACGTCTAACAATTTCTTTATTTCTTCAACAATCATCTTCTGCCTTTCATATGCAAAGTTTCTCTTTTTCTAAACTACCAGTTTTACTCTAGGGTTAATGTTCAAGCTATGCAATGCAATCTGAGGATCCACTCCAACAATCTCAAATGCCTTAGAAGCAAAGTTGCTTAAGTGTTTGATGAGAACCTTGCCTACTCCTTTTTTTATTTTTCCTTTTATAATGTATAAAGTTTGGATTTGATCAACTAGCTCTAGATTAGCCCCTTATTTTTTCATCTCTAAGGATTCTAGAAGGATTGCTTCTATCTGAGGTTTGATAGCTAGCTAATAACACTATTTTATCATAGTCTAATCTCCATGGATTGTTATCATTTAGTCTTATAGAGGAATCTTTATGGTCAGATGCTTAATGCTCATAGCTACATCAACCTCATAGAGGATTAGTCACCCTATGATGCCATTATATATGAGAGAAAGGTCTACGACATTGAGTAGAGCTTTGGTCATTTTGATATCACCAATATCTTGGTTACTAAATTCCATCAATAACTCTACCAGTCCTATTGGCTATGTGGTTCCACCATAGAAACTTATGATGGGATTCTGAATGGCTTTCAAATTAGTGATAAAGCCTACCATTACCTTGTAAGCATTTCAAGAGAATGCATTAACAACACTTCTATCATTATTAATAATCTTTTACTAAGTAATTATTAATGAAAGCACTTACCACTAAGGCATCATTATGTAGGTATTGGACGTGTCTTCCATCTTCTAGGCTAAGTGTGATGGTTTGCTCCTTTTTATAGAGATGAGATATCCCTCCTTTTTGAGTTATTTTTAGCTTCCTTTCGAGTTATTTTTAGCTTCCTTTCCATCGATATCTCTCTCTCGACTATCGTATTAATGATTCTAACTACTTCATTCTGAGCTTTCTTTTATTTCAACCTATCTCTATTCTAGTCTTTTGATTTACGATTCCTTTTAACAATGTCATAAACCTTCCCAACTTCCCATTCTATATTAGCTTCTTTATAGCACTCTTAATTCTCGGTATGCATCGGTCTCATGCCCATAGTCCCAATAATATTAATAGTAGAACCTTCTACCTTGCATGGCCCTTCTGGTTAGACTCAACCTTTTAGCTAATATTATGCTTATTCCATTCTATCTTATCCATATGAGGATTTCTGATCTCAGGGTTTTTAGAGGCATGTATCTCTCAGTTTCTCTTCTGAATCCTTCAATCAGGTTTCTAAAGTTTAAACATTGACCTCAAGGTCTTCTGGATTCTAACCTTTCATCTCTTTTAAAGGGTGTCTTCTTATCATCTCGATGCATCCTTTTATCTTTTCTATATTTATTGCCATGGCCATTACTTTAGAAAAAGTTCTAGGTTCTTTAGTCATAATTTTATCTTTGAGTTTCCCTAGTTGAGTTCCATTCTTCAGTGCTTTTATAGCTATTTTATTGATTAAATTCTTAATTTGTTTTGCAACTTTATTGAACCTATCTAGGTAGCTTCTCAAAGATTCAGTGGCTTCTTGTTTGCACATTCGAAGATCATTTATGTTTTTTACAAGAGGAACATTGGTGATGAATCAAGTTTGAAACTTCTCAACCAATTCCTCAAAGGATAAGATAAAATTCTGAAGAAGTCAATGAAACCAATTTTGAGCATTTTTTTGTGAGTGTGTTGGGAAAGACTCAGCACATGATGTCATCATTCACGTTCTGAAGTGTCATCTTATTTTTAAATGATGATATGTGTTTAATCGAATCTCTAGTACCATCAAATTAATCTAGTTAAGGCATATTGAATTTGGATGGAATCTCTATTCTGACTATTCTACTTACAAAGGGTGGTGTTCTATCTAAGACACATTCATCCTCTTTTTTAGGCCTAGTACTAGCTTTTTGTATGACCTCTTCAACTTTTTAAGCTATCTTTTCATTATTTAGGGCTAGGATAGTTGTACTAGATTTTTCTTCCAAAGCTTTATGACATTCTTTACTCCCACTATGTATGTTTTGAGCTGTTACTGGTGGTTTCACCATATTATTCTCTGAATTAGCTATTCTGAGGTTGTCTTGAATTAGAGTATTTAGCTATTATTGCATCAAGGTCATTTAGGCTTGGATTTTTTTTTACCATTTCTTCTTTGTTTGATGGAGGTAGATTGAGGGTTTGGGTTACGGTGTTTAGGTCTAGTGTGTTTATAGTAGGAGTTCCTAATACGTTTGGGAAAGGTATGAAGGGTATAAGTATGTTGGTGTGCTATAGGGGAGCATAATAAGGCAAATTTGTGTCTGGGGATTGACCAACCCTGACCAACATCGAGTGGTGTATATGGCCTAAAGGGAGCTTATGATGAGTTCTAATATGCTGAAGAGTGTTGATGGATTTATTTGAGTAATAAAAGTTATTCTTAATGGTGGATTGGTAGCCATAATGTCAATGCTTTGCTCGATATATAACAATAGCTTAAACTCAAGAGTTTCCCACAGACATCACCACTTGATAACTTGTTTCCGAAATCTTTAAGTCTGAGTCCTGCAAGCAACGAACAAATGGCAAGATGAGATGTGAGGAGAATTCCTACAAACCCTTCGATGTCTAAGTCAGAGAGATTTTAGAGAGGTAAAGAGAGCAATGTGTAGAAGAAATAAAATGAATAAGAATAAGGGATATGGGGAGTATTTATAAAGATAGTAATGCTTAAATCTGATAGAAATAGGATTCCTCATATGTGTAGGACTTATGCCTTTAGAGGAGTATCTTCTTGTCTGGGAGTCTTCCTAATTAAGGACTCTCTTCCTATTTAAGTTGGACATTCTTTCTGCAGAAATAATACCTATTTGAAAAAATAAACCCTTAATATAATAGGAATATATATATGGGGTATCACCACATAACCATCAAAATTTTAAATTCTGTAACTTCTTTTATTTTTTCTTGTGATAAGAATTGCAATTCTGAGGTATTTATGCACATATCATTGGTGAAGGTTGAGGTTTTGGTTATTGATAGTGCTATTATTTAGACTTTAATAGAACCTGGTGCTGAATGATTTTATTCTAAATAATTTAACAATGTCATTACGTACTAATTATATGTATTGTGTGATATTTTTTTTAGTAACATTCTCTTTTTAAATTATGGTTGACCAAAACATGCACTTGCATAGTGGAGAATTTTTGTTGCATCGAAAATTAATGAGTCCATTTGGATTTGATATAGTCAATTGAAAACATGCATTTAAAGCCAAAACATGCACTTACATAGTCAATTGAAATTTTTTTTTTTAAATTGTCACGGATTAAACATCAAATCCAAATTTCACGGTAGAACACTATATAATGAAAAAGGAACTATTATTCGTTATTTTCATATTGAAAAAATAATGGACAAACCCACTCAAGAGGAAATCAAAATTTTTTTGGTCAATAGAAAATCAAATTTTTATTGAAGGGTCAATATTATTCACCTTATGTTTGAGTTGTCAAATGTGATAGGTGGCTACTAAATCCTGCATAATAAGTTCATGCGGATGGTTACTTTAATATATATATATATATATATATATATATATATATATATATATATATATATAAGCATGATTGTACTAAAAACATATAGAAATGAAAATAAAATAAAGGAAGTCTCATAATAAGAGGGCATACAACTGTGGATTTGAGGACACCCATGAAGGAAAACTTCCTAAAAGATAATTGTAAGATAAATCTCTGGAACGAAAAACATAAAATTTAGTGAATTAGCAATGTGGAATAGCATCAGAATTAATGCACTAATATAACATTTTTCTTATAAATAAATACATAATATTGCAGGATATAACCAAAAATTTCATATACATTTTTCAAAATAAAAAAAAAACTAAAATAGAAAAATAAACCAGAAACTAAAAATAAACCAAAATGATACCAAAAAAATGAGTACATTTGCATGTTTAATTCGTTACAATTTTTTTAAAAAAATCAATTGAATTTAAAAGTAAAATTTACAATTTATGATATATATATATATATATTTTTTCCTTTAATTATTAATGCTAATAATTAACAGTCATATCATTCTAAACTAAATTCACATTTGTCTTTGTAAACAACTCTAGAACATATATTTTTTGGTCTATTATTGTATATTTTTCGTTTATTTATTGTATAAAATAATCACTTATACTTGTATTCATCTCATTATATTTTTCATGTGTGGATTTGACCAATCACCTCTTATATATTATGTAATAGATATATAATATTGCAGGATAGAATAAAAATCCCATATATATTCTTCAAAAAAAAAGCTAAAAATTAAAACAGAAAAAATGAATCGGAAACCAAAAATAAATCAAAAGGATACAAAAAATGAATCGGAAACTAAAAATAAACCAAAAAAAATTAAAGAAAATCAAAATAATAACTCTCATTCAACTATGGAATATTTGGACTTAAAATAAAGATTGCATAAATACAATAAACATACAAAAAAGAAACTATGTGATACAACTAAATTACCATTAATAAAATTAAAAAGGATGAGAAACCAAAAAAAAAAAAAACCAAAAAGATACCAACAAAAAAAAAATCAAAACGATACCAAACTATAAACGCAACATAAAATGATAGCATCCTCTTAAAACCCAACAACACCAAAAAACTTAAAAACATATTCATTTCTTTAAAATATTTCTTTTACAATAATTACAACTTGATTAATTTCAAAGAAAATGTTTAGTTTTAAGTTATAGTATTTTTTTTTGTATATTTTTTATTTATTTTTAGTTTCCTATACAATAACAAAAGTAAGTCTATGTTCCCTTTTTTATGGAGAATGACTGACAAAATCATCTTCAACATCCTGCAAATACAAAACTAAATCAGAGACCAAAAAGTAACAAAAAATAAGTTACAAAAAAATTATAACAATATATACCACATCAACACCCTTCACATTTTGTCCACAATGACCACCAGAATGAGTGGGAACAAAAATAGATTTACTATTTTCAACACCCTATTCAATAATAAAAATTACAAATAAACAAAAAATAAAAAAATAATAAAGTATTTTGTAAAGCAATGCATGCTGGCATCTTTTAACAAAACCCAATAAAAAATTAATTTAATAATACTACAAGATTTTAAACTATTTTATTTGTAGGATTATATAATTTGTATTGATTTTGGTTTATTGAAATTAAAGAAAATTAACATTTAGAAAATAATGGCAAATTTATTAAAAATTAAAGAGAAAAAAAAAAGAGGGAACAAATAAATAAATAAATAAAGAGATTGTATTTCAGCATAAAATGTCAAAAAAATTATGAAATAAAATTCAAAAAAATTATATAAAGGCTACTACTCCACTAATATATAAAGATGAAAATTAAGGAAAAATGAGAAAATAAAAATTTTGAAACAAGATGAAAAAAAAAGAGAAATAAAAATAATAAAGAGAAAAAAAAAAAGAAAGGAATGAGAAAGGAATAAAAATAATTACAAAAGAGAAATAACAAATAATGAGGAAAAAATAAAAATAAAAAAAGGAAGGAGGAAATAATAAATATGAAAAAAGTAAAAAATGGAAAATTTAAAAAATGAAAAAATGAAAAAAGAAGGAAAAAATAAAAAGAATAAAAATAAAAGAAAAGTGTATATCTGTAAATAAAATAGGTAATAATGTAAATAAAAAAGGATAAAATAAATAAATAAAAAGCATTTGGGATATTTTGGTTAATAAAATAAAAATGAAAGTACCTATTTGCTTAAAAACCTCTTCTCTTTATTAGGCTCTTTAACTCTTGTCTCTAACACTACGCAGGCCCAGAGTCCTTGTTTAACAATCAGATTTTTAACTTGGGATTGTTTTGAGGGTTCCCTTATAGTCATTTTATTATTCATACTCTTAAATTTGGTCGAAAGTTTAAATTGCAAGATCTTTTTTGATAAGTGAAATGCAATAATATTTAAGTCATAAATGTAGACTTCCATTAAGATGGTGCTTTCATTAACATGCAGGGCTATGACGTATGTATATTAACTAGTATATACTAAAGAACTCATATTCAACGATATGATGTTATGGCCCCTACATTGTGATCAAATTTTGAGACAACTAACAGGAAAATCAACTGAATCACGCAAATGGGAAATTTTCGTGAATGGAACCCTTTGATCTCAAGTTCTTAAGGGAACTCAGAAAATGCAACATAACTTCCACTCATTACCTTCTAGTGTTGTCAATTGTCATGTATTGTTGTGTTCTTGCTGGAAGGACACATTTGACTTCATCATGCAAGATTTAGTCTGTTTCAATCAGGCAAAGCCTGACAAATACACCTATTTTTTTTTATGTTGAACTAAGTGTTCATCCTTCATTTGAAATACACCTACGACAGGCGTGGATTCAATACAATCCATGAGATGGTATGTGACATTTGAGCAAATTTAATGATTGAGATCATCTTATTTGATATTAGTTAGCTATTCCAAGCCTTTAATGCCATTTGAGCAATTCAATGATTAATCATGATAAATTCTTGAGAGTTTGAATATATAAATTAGCCATTGAACTAAAGATTAATTAATTGGTTAGAATTAAAATGTGTAGTCCTTGAGATCTATTAGAATGGTCCATTTTAGTCATTGATCATGACATTGTAGCATTTGTTATTTACCTCTTAATTAGCATTTTATAAAATTACATAATTTTCACAAAATGGCATATTATACAAATTTTTTTTTTTTTTATAATAGTACAAGGACTATATACTATGCATTGCAATTATTTGATTCAACATGTAGTATGAGCAAATGGGTGATGCATGAAATCCACTAGCTCAATCAAAAAAGACTGCTTGACTAATGAGTATGACAGGTACAAAAGGGGATATGATGCTTGCATATGTGTGGTTTGGATAACAAAGATGGAACTAGTAAGCTTTTTATTTTTTTTGGTAGAAAAACTCGGCAACAGCCGAAATTAGTATATTAAATTAGTATATTAAATTAGTGTTATAAAGAGATATTGAAAAAGAGCGAGAAATGAATTCGAACTCTTACTCCCTCCAAATACAGGCAAGGCCCTCACCACCACTCCCAAAGGGATAAGGCAGGCTCTTTATCATTTGCTTTATGACTGCCTGCAAACACTTTGTCAGGCTATTATCTTCATACTTTTTTTCTCCTTTTTTTTTTTGGATATATCATAATAAGCTCCTTTAGATTTTCTCTTCGGAAAAAAAAAAAAACTTTTGATTGTTTTCTTCCTTTTTAAAACTAACTAATTGTAGATTCTTTCACAAACTTATAAAAATGTTAATTTTGAAATAATAGTATTGTCCTTAAAAAATTTGTCCGCTTTCAAATTATAATATAAAAATGTAAATATTTCATTGGATTCAGAAGCTCTTTTGATAAATGATGGTTAGGATAGAAATCTATAGAGAATTAACTAGTGGCGAGAAGATAGATAGTTAAGTAGAATTAAGATAATCTTTTTTCAAAATATTTACATTTTATCATCATCATCATCAAGGTGAGACAATCTAATCATAGATTAACTGTACATTAGGACAACATTCCTCTTTAAAATCACCAAAAATTAATTCTCCAATAAAAAATAAAAAAAATTCAAATTATAGGTGGAGATTTTTACACTTTATCCATTGATTTTTGCACTCTATTTTTATTTTTCTAGAATTGTAAATTATTTAACTATTCTCTATTGAAAATTTTTATTCTTTTATTAATTACAATTAATAAACTACTATTTTTTTTATTTTTTTTTTCAAATTCATTGTTTGATGATTAACATTTTAAAACTATTTGTAATTATTTTTTTGTGTTAATAAAATTTAATATTATCATATTTTTTTTATAAAATACAATTAACTTTTAACTTTTTTTTATTGTGAAATTTGCACCAATTATAGTAAATAACAAATCTTTTATTTTTTATGAAGAGGTTTTTTTAAATATTATATGGATATATTTTTATTTTTTATTAGTATTTTTATTATTTTTTAAAAAAAATTAAAAATCATTATGATATTTAACAATAATTCAGCATATAAAAAGTATCCATAAATTCAATAAATAGAGTTAAAATCAATTTACATATAATTTAGATCAAATATATCCCAACAAATACCCTAATTAAATTATACTATAAAAAGTCTATTTGATAAAAATATATATATAGCACTTACTTTTCTATTTTTAATATGTTATAACATTGGCTTAAAAATTAAAATTACAAAAAAAATTTATATGATGAATTTTCATTAAATTTTTATAATATATGTTTTTAATCATGTAATTTGATTTTTATATTATTTTAAAAAATATGATAAAAAATAAAAATAAAATAATGTACATATGATATTAAAAAAATTGTTCATAAAAGTAAAAAATAAAAAATATTTATAAAAGTGAAAAAATATTGTTATTTTTTTTATAAATGGTGCAAGTTTTATAATGGTCTAAATAAATTAAAAAATAAAGAGTTCTTATAAAAAAATAATTGACTATACTAAATTAAAAAAATGAAAAAAAAATTCATAAAAACTCAAGCACAAGTAGCTTTATAATTTTAAACATTAAATAGTAAATTTAGATAAAAATTAATTAAAAATTAGAGTTGAAGAATAGTAATTAATGAAAAAATAAACATTTTAAATAAAGGATAATTATATCACCCAAAATTTCATAAAATAAAAAAGGAGTGCAAAAATAAATGGGTGGAGTGCAAAAATCCCCACTCCAAACCATATATTTCATGACACTTAAAAAATGTGATTATTAAAACACTCATTCACTCACTATATAAGTAAAATTTAATTACAATATAATTCCCAATATCGGATTCGGAATTGAATTGAAAAGGACTGTGAAAAGAAATGAATTTTGAAAAAGATATTTGGTTATCTAAGGAATGAGAATGGGAATGAAAGGATTAACATAATTTAGCAACTAAATTCTTTTTATGAAAAATATTTTTGTAATTATTTTATATATTAAAATTTATAATTATAATTATTTTTAAGAAAAATGATTTGTTGTATCCTCAATTTTAGGTCTATTATCAATTAAATTTTACTTTGAAAATCATTTCAAATTGCTCTTTCAACTTTATAAATTATGTCAATTCTGTCAAATTTTATTTAAATGATCTAATTGTAATTTTTAAAATTACTTTTAGATCCCTATAAAACAAATTTGATAGTTATTCAATTTTTTTCTTTTTAAAAAATAAAATTTAAAAAATATTTTCATGTTTGAATTATAAAATGTTTTGAAATAAATTTAAAAATTAAATTTAAAATTATTGCATAAAATTTTAAATTTTAATGTATCAATTTTTAAATTTTTTCATAAAAAAATTATTTTTCAGATTTTTCATAATTTATTTCAAATATTATTTTTATTATTTTTAATTTGATATATTATTTTAATAAATTATGTAATTATTATAAAAACTAAATAATAAATAAGTCATAAATAAAAATTAAAAAATTATTTATTTAAAATATCAAAATAAGATGCATTTGTAGTTTTAATAATAAAATGTAAAAGACAAAATATAATTTTACAATGGGAAAACCATCGATTTTATCTTGAACTTTAAGCAAATTATCAATTATTTTAGCAAATATCCTTAACTTTAAAAATTACTTTTAAACCCCTATAAAATAAATTTAACACTTATTAAAGTCTTATCATTTTTTCTTATAAAAAATAAAATGTAAGAAAATATTTTTAAATTTAAAATTTTTCACCCTTGACAAAAATTAAAAATTAATTATTCCTATTGTTATTACTTAGTTCAAAAAGTAATTATTTATTCTTATTATTATTATTTAGTTCAAAAAGTAACAAAGTAAAATTTTAAAAAAAAGGATAACAATATTCACAGCCCTAAAAGTTATATAGTTTTTACAATTAAGTTATGAATATTCAATTCATAATAGTTAAGTTCACTGAATATTTTAAAAAGTAACTATTAGTCTTATTTTATTAATTCTAGGAGATTGAGTATATGCAACACTAATTTTGCCCATATGACATCAACGTAATCACTACACCAGCCACCTCACATGCCCATATTAGCTCTTTATGCCCCTTAGAATTTTCACTAACATGATAACCAAGTGCTTTATAACAGGTTCTAAGCTAAGTTTAAGAGTAAAACAAGAGAGATAAAGTAAATCTCAACAAAGTTCTCACTTTAAAAAAACCTTAAAATGTTCTTAAAATTAGTAACTCATCTACAAGTAAATAAAGAGAAGTTAAATTTTTAACATAGATTATGCTTATATAATAAGATCTAAATAGTAATCTCAGCTCTTAATGTTGAATAGGTAAGTTTTAGGGTTTAGATTACTAAATTATGAATCTTTTTATTCAAAGATTATGATTATAATATAGTGTTGAAATTTGATTATGGTCTTGAAATTGGTTAAAGTGTGGTTTAAACTTGATGTATTATTTTCTATTCTTTATTACTTTGCTTTTATTTATTATGCATTGTTATCTTGTTTTCTATACTTCGATTGTTACTGTTTCTTTAGTATCGATGTTGTTAACTAGACCTTATTTGACTTTATCTTTGTTGTATGTTTTCATTAATATGTTAAGTCAAAACGGAACATGCATTACTTATGTTGCATGTAGGGGGAATATTACAAAATGTATTGCATGTGGGTGGGAATGTATATACCTAAAAGGTTGACACTGATCTGCTAGGTTATTGGTGTTTACTTGGGCTATGTTAAGGGAGAATTAGGTCAGAATGTGAATTTCAAGTTATTTTTAATAGTCATATGTATGGTGGTTTATAAGTGGTCACTACTTGTCTATTATTAAGTTATTTAAATGAAAATAGAAAGATTATATGTATATTATGAATGAAAAATAAGACATTATGACAAGTGAGTCTATTAAAGATAATAATGATAGTGATATAGGGTAGAATTTTTCTACCTTTATTAGTGAGGATGGTGGGTCTACTAAGGTTAATGGTGAAATAAATAATAATATTGAAGAAAAGTTAGTGGATATAAATGTGTATGGCTAAGAAATTATAGTGTTAAAGATGTAATAATAAAAGAAGATGAGGAGGAGGAATAAAAATAATATGTTAAGGCTAATGAAGAATATTTAATGGATGGTAATGACATTGAATTACAAAAAGCAAGAGTTAACTGAAAAGGGTTTATAAAAGGGAATCTCATTATCAATAAATTAGCTAAAAATGCAATAAAATTCAAGAAACGTGTAGGGGGAAGAAAGTACCAGAAGCATATGCAGCAGAAGGTTATAAGACAAATTACATAGACTTTGATAATTGCAGTTGGCTTTATACAAATGAAAAGGTAGGTCTGATAAAGGAAGGAGAAAACTAAAATTTCCTACTTATTACCTAAGTGCAAGTTATGTTTTCTGTTGGCATGACATTTGAGGAGTCTACTAAATTT
This sequence comes from Mallotus nudiflorus, assembly GCA_947683625.1. Classification (NCBI taxonomy): domain Eukaryota; kingdom Viridiplantae; phylum Streptophyta; class Magnoliopsida; order Malpighiales; family Euphorbiaceae; genus Mallotus; species Mallotus nudiflorus. Next base: position 3,683,957 of record CANTUR010000049.1, on the reverse strand, counting down.
AAAGAGGGCATAACATATACTTTTCCCCTACACTTTTATTATTTTTCAGATTTACCCCATACACTTTTATTTTTACACATTGAGTCCCTACACTTTTATTTTATCATACATTAGGTCCTTAATTTAATATCCATACACTTTTATTTTTCCAGATATTAAAATTAAGGACCCAATGTAAGGCAAAATAAAAGTGTATGGATTCAAAGTATAGAAATAAAAGTGCAAGGAGGAAATCTAGAAAACAATAACAGTGTAGGGGGCAAAATATGGATTATGCCTTTAAAGAAGCATTAAATCTATATGAGATATGACCTAAAATTCATTAAGTATACTATGCAATATGTGAGAGTGTGATGCAAGAAACCTACATATCCTTTGTATATTTCATGTTCGAAAAATACCAAAAGTGATGTGTTTTAAATTGTTGATTTGCTTGATTAAGAAAATTGCTCACTGGTTAACAAGGTTAGAAGACTAACCTATAAGAAGCTTACTGATTTTTTTATTAAAAATTTTTATGGTGTCCCAAACATCAAACTCTCTTGTATACAAGATTTAGTAAAAAATGAGTTGAAGTTAGAAGTAAATCTAGTTCAATTCTAAACAACTAAGTCATTAGTGTACAACACACTCAAAGGAAATGCATTTGATGAGTTGGCTAAGCTATGGGTGTGTGTTCTAAAGATCAATGTGCTAAAAATACTATATTATTATAAACAAATGAATATGACAGTTTTAAAAGGATTTCTATCTCATTCAATGCATGTAGACCAATTTTTTACTTAGTTATTAAAGAGTAATTAGATTAAATAGGGCATTTTTAAAATCTATAGTGAAAAGAGAGGCGTTGGCTACATTAGGAAGAGATGCCAATAATTAAATATATTTATTGGCATGGGAGAGTTATGAATGTAGAAAATAAAGACAATTGGTCTTGGTTTATAAAAAGATTTTAAATGGATTTTGCAAATAGTAAAGGAGGAGGATGGACCTTTTTCTTAAATTAGCAAAAGGTATTAACAACCATAATATTTATGTCTTGATAAAATATATTTATAAGTTAGAATTGGTAACTTTATTGGTGTTGTTTAATTGCTTTGTTGGGATTGATGCCTACAGTATTTGAGTTGCTACCTGATGCAAAGCTAAGGTGGTGTGCGAAATAAGTATGTTCAAATTGGAAGAAGAAATGCAAAGGAGAAGAATTGGAGAAGCAATTTTGATTATGTGTAAAAGTTGCAATTAAGATAGAATATACTAATAGCATATAAGGCATAGTTGCATTGTCACAACATGCTCATGATGCAATGCTCCAACAGAATCTCAAATTTGGGTGTAGAGCCTTCTTCTGAATACATACCACATGTCAATTAATTTACAATAATAGTATGACTGTCAAGTTTGATGGTGGTGCACATAAGTGTCTTACTTGTCTTTGCTTCATCCATCTCAAACCTTTTAAGCAAGTCTTTGGTGTACTTTGCTTGATTAATGAAGATTCCATTTATGCATTGTTTTATTTACAATCCAAAGAAGAATTTAAGTTCTCCCATCATGCTCATTTCAAACTCAGTCTTCATCCACTTAGAAAATTCTTTACATAAAAACTCATTAGTAGCACCAAATATAATATTATCAATATATATTTTTCTAATTAGAATGTCATCGTTATGCTTTTTTATGAAAAGTGCAGTGTCAACTTTGCCTTTGGAAAAATTATTTTTCAAGAGAAATGCACCCAATCTTTCATACCAAGCTATAAGACTTTACATTAAAGCATATAAGGCTTTTAATAATTTAAAGACATTGTAAACACCCAATTTTAAGATGATGAAGTGTGGATGCAATAGGGGACTCCGATAATGAAAATGTTATAAATAGGACTTTAACACTTGAAGTTTGAAACCTTAAAAGTTTGAATGTATTTCCAAAATGGGTTTTAATTGGTTTTTTAAGAACTTAATTGTAATGTTTTTCAAGACCTAAATTGAAAATTTTAAATTCTTTCAGGGGACTTTTTGTAATTAAAAGTTAAAAAAAAATCGAAATTCTATAATTCTGATCAGAATTTTGTAATTTCGACTGGAATTACACAATTTCAATCAAAATTATGTAATTCCGATTGGAATTATATAATTCCACTGGGAATTATACGTTTTCCGTCCATTTTTTGTATTTTTATAGAAAATAAAAAAATGTTTCCTGAATTTTAATTGGTTAAAAACTTTCCTTAATTCCCTTTTAGGATTTATCTAGATTTTCAAGAAATAAAATTCTTTTAAAATTGAAACTCTTCAGTATGTCTATGACCGAGGGTTTTTTTTGGTTTTTTTCTATAAAAGCATAGGTAAAGCTCTTTTGGAAGGGGGGCTCTCTCTCTTTCCTAGAAACTTTTCTTTATCCCTAGGTAGTACACAAAAAAGATTCTCTATGATTTATTTGTTTTTAAAGCAAGGAGCAATAAAATTTTGAGAAGAAGAATAACAAGTTTTTGAAGATCTATCCTATAAACAACGGTGATTTATACTAGTCTGAGGGGTAACTCATACTGCATCCATAATCATCATTTTCTTTTCTCCTTTCTTTTATTTTTATTTTATTTATTATTTTGATTTTATTAAATTTTTTATTGTTATTTTATTCACTAATCATTGTTTATTCTTTTGTGTTGGTGATTATAGAGGGGATTATACGATGATCTCACTAGGTGAACAAAATCCATGAAGGTCCATGGAATGCCATAGATTGAACTTTGTAGCTAAATATAGTTTCTAGGTTTTTATTTAGTTGTTTATTATTGTTTTGTTTTTTTATTATTTTTGGAATTATATTAAATTTTCTTTTCTTATTATTTTCAACAGCTCATTGTAATAGCCCTAATTGTGGGAATAATGAAATCATGTGTGTGTGATTGTGTGTTTTATTTTAATTAATTGATTAGTAAAATTAGGGTTTTTAATTGGGTAATTGATTAAAATTAATGGCTATAGAGATAATTAAAATTTTTTATTGAAATTGGATTAGATTCAAGTGGTTAGAATTAGTGTTGCTTGATAATTATTTTATTTATTGTTCATGGTCACTTTAATTAAATTAGAATTTTTAGAAGAAATAAATTTGATTAATTGTTTGATCTTTTATTTGGTTGTTTTGATATATTTTAATTGTTTTTGGGCTTGTTAATTCTTTTATGTGTTTTGGGCCCTAGGCCCATGATAGGTTTTAACCCATTTAAATAAATTTAAGTTTTTTAGGTTTAATTAATTGAAATGCATTTTAGGCCTATAATTAACTAGATTTAGGTTAGAGATAACTTAGGCCCATTTAGTGAATTAGATATAGGCCCACCTAGTTTAATTCAATTAATTTAGACTTAGGCCCACTAATTTAAATATTTTATAATTTGTAGATGTAAGCCCATCTTTTAGAATTAAAATAAATAGACTTAGGTTCATTTAATTAAAATGGAATAGAAATTAGGCTTATTAGTCGTTAGGCTCACTTGTAAATTAATACATATAGATTAAACTCATTTAATTAAAATCAATGTCTATTAGACTAACTTAGGGATTATGAATGTAAATGAATGCATTGTTTACCTGTATATTTCATAACTAGTTTACTTGGGGTTAATTGTTTAAATAAGAGTTTATATGAAATTGCATGTAAATAGAGGATAAGATAGTAATTCATAAAGTAAATCTAAATGAACACAAGACTGAAAGAAGTTGGTATTCCGTATCTAGAATCTCCTGGTTGTAGTGCTAACTTTCTTTTAGAAAATCAAGTATCAATATTTTTTATTTGTCCCAGTGATTACCCTGGGTGACAACTCCTCATCTCCACGCCATGTCTTTGTAACAGTGGTTAATGTGTTCTCTAGAGCCCTGAGCTCAAATAGTGTCGCAGTTTCTAAAATCTTGGGCACACGCTAAACCCCGCCTTCTACAGACATGATTAGGAAAGTCATGTTGCTAAAAACCTGGAGGTTATTCAATATAGACTTCTTCCAAAATAAAACCATTCAAAAATGCACTATTTAAATCCATTTGAAAAAGCTTGAAATTCATGTATGATGTATATGCAAGCAACATTCTAATTTCTTCTAATACAGTAACTGGAGCAAATGTTTCATCATAGTCTATACCATCTTCTTGATTATAGCCTTTAGCCACTAACTTAGTCTTATTCCTAGTAATTGCACCTAACTTATCAAGTTTATTTCTAAAAACCCACATGGTGCCAATTATAGAATAATTCTTGGTTCTAGGAACTAAAGTCCACACTTTATTTCTCTCAAATTGGTTGAGTTCCTCCTGCATAGCAAGAACCCAACTCTTATCATTTAAAGCCTCATCAACATTCATTGGCTTAATTTAAGAGATAAAGGCAAGACTATTTAAATGTTTAAGAGAGTGTCTAGTAGTTACCCATTTTGATGGCTCACCAATGATTTAGTCCTTAGAGTGATCTTTCTTGAAGAAAAATTCTTTAGGTAGGCCTTCATGAACACTTGAAGTTATGGGGGCCACTTATTCCTTTATAACTTCTCCTTTTTGAGCATTCACCATATTTTGAGAAGATTCAATTGGAAGGGAAACATCTTGATCATTTTCCAATGCTCCTTGTTGTTGATTTAGCTCTTCAAGAATACCTACATCATCATCATTAATAACAACCACCTTTCTTGGCTCAAATGGATTAGTCTCATAAAAAACAATGTGCATGGACTCTTTCACTACTAAGGCTCTTTTATTGAAAACCCTATATGACTTGCTAAAAGTTTCATAGCTAATAAAGGTTCCCTCATCGGTTTTGCAATCAAATTTTCCAAGATTATCTTTGGTATCTAATATATAGCACTTTCATCCAAATACCCTTGGATATGAAATCTTAGGCTTTCTCTCATTCCATAGTTCATAAGGAGTTTTATTTAAAATGGGTCTAATAAAAACTCTATTTGAAAGATAATAAATAGTATTGATAGCTTCAGCGTAAAATTATTTAGGCCAATTGTACTCATTGAGCATAGTCCTTGCCATTTCAACCAAAACTCTATTTTTTCTTTCAACAACCCTATTTTGTTTAGGTGTTCTAGGAGAAAAAAAATTATAAGAAATTCCCATTTCATTATAAAAGGTTTTAAAATAATCATTTTCAAATTCTTTTCCATGGTCACTTCTCAAGGAAGAAATTTTAAAACCTTTTTTCATTTTGAATGCATTTTGCAAGAATTTTAAAAGCTTCAAAGCTATTATCCTTATAAGAAAGAAAGAGTACCTAAGTGAATCTAAGATAGTCATTAACAATGATATATGCATAGTGTTTACCACCTAGGCTAGCAACTTTACAAGGACCAAATAAATCCATATGCAACAATTGAAGACGCCTAGTAAAAGTTACCTTATTTTTGGCTTTAAATGAACTTTTCACTTGCTTACCCATTTGACAAGCTCCATATACTTTGTCCCTTTAGAATCTCACTTTAGGTAGGCCAATGACATTATCACCTTTTCTTAGGTCTCCAATGAGCTCCATCCTAGCATGACCAAGTCTTCTATGTCACATCCAAGTGTCATCCTTAATGGCAACAAAGCACTCAACCCCTTGGTTAGTCAAAGAGCTTAAATCAATAGTATAAACATTATTGACTCTTTTACCTTTGAAAATGAATTTATTCTCTTCCATATGAGTTACAAAGCATTTATTAGGTTCAAAAGTCACTCTATTACCTTTATCAAATAATTGACTAACACTAAGTAGGTTGCGTTTTAAGCCATTAACTAAAAGGACATTTTCAATATAAGTAGAGTCTTTTTTACCAACTCAACCAATGTCTACAATCTTACCCTTAGCATTGTCACTAAATGTAACCTTGTGTCCCTTTTTCATTTCTAAATAAGTGAAGAGGTTAGTTTTCTAGTTATATGCCTTGAACATCCACTATCTAGATACCACTTTTCTTTGCATGTTATGGATTCCAAGCACCCTTACAAGGAAATGGTTCATCTTACTTTAGGTACCCAAATGTATTTAGGTCCTTAAGGGTTACCATTAAATAATTCATCATTTAAGTAAGCCAAAAGAATCTTTCTAATATAGCATCTGGAATTTTTAAGTCCCATCACACCACAATAATGACATCTAACATTCGGTGCATGCTCTTTCACTTTAAAACTATGAAAACCATAAGAATAAGCATGATTAAGTCTCCTAGGCTTAGGTCCTCTTGAGCTATTTGCTTTAGAATTGTTAATCTTATAACCATTAGAATTTTTGGGTCCATTAGTGCTAAGACTAGATTTTTTATAAACCTTAGCAATTGAAGTACATAGGTTTACAACTTTTGATGAACTAACATGAGTGTTTTCAAAGCCAATGCCACTTTTAGATTTTAAGGGAGTAGAAGTCATGGAAATCATTCTATCTATAATTTTCTTTCCTCTATTAAATCTAGAAATGGATTCCTTAAGGTTGGCATTTTCATTTTCTAAAAATAAATTTTGCTTAATAAGTTTTGTATTTTCATTTACAATCTTTTGATTTTCTTATAACTACTTTCATTCAATGAATTGGTTAACTCTTCTTTAGAAGTTCTTGATTTCTCAAATTCTTCTTCTAGAGTTTTTACCATTTCTTTGAGTGAATTAATTTTAGATAAATATTTATTGCATTTATGCATCAATTTCTCACAAGCAAGTAACATTTCATCATTGGATTCAAATTTTAGAGTTACCTCATCATTTAGGGGTTCCTCCAATGCCATGAAATAAAGATTGGCAACTTCATTAGTGTCAACATTAGTTGACTCACTAGAGTCATCCCAAGTTGCTCTAAGTGCTTGTTTCTTTTCCTTTTTGAACTTCTTATCTTTTTTAAAAGATTTCTTTAACTTTGGTCATTCGGATTTAATATGACCCAGTTTGTTACATCCATAGCAAATGACTTGATCCTTGTTGCTTAAATCTTGCTTCTTGAATCCTTTTCTCTTCTTTATGATGCGATTTCTAATTTTTCTTGAAATTATAAAATACTCATCATCATCTTCATTTGAGTCACTATCACTAGTGTTTCTAGTTACTTTGAGAGCAATACTTTTTTCCTTCTTAGTTATCTCTTCCTCAACTACTTGATTTATTTTAATTTCATGTATAAGAAGTTTTCCAAGAAGTTCATCCGTAAGTAGAGTAGAAAGATCATTTGCTTCTTTAATTGAAGCAATTTTAGCTTCCTAAATCTTTTAAGGCAAAATCATAAGGATTTTATGATTGACATCTTCATTTGAGAATTTCTTGCCAAGTTTACTAATATAATTGATGAGAGTGATAAGTCTATGATACATCTGACTAATTTTCTCATTGGGCTTCATTTCAAACAATTTGTATTCTCTTCCTAATGTTTGCAATTTTTTATTCTTGACTTGATTGGTTCCTTCATGTTTGGTCTTTAAACATTCCTAAATTTCTTTGGCTAACCTCAAATACTATATCCCATTGTATTCTTCTTTACTTAAGCCACAATAGAGAATGGTGATTTCTTTTCTATTTCTCATGTTAGCTTTGGATTGCTCATCACTCCATTCCTTTCTAGGAATGATCACCTCATTACCTTTATTGTTTTTCTTTATTAGAGGACTCCAACCTTCTTCAACAATATCCCATAAATTGACTCCTTTACTATCCAAGAAAATCTCCATTTTATTTCTCTAATATGCATGATTAGTGCCATAAAAAAAAAAGAGGTCTTGTGTAGCTAGGATCATGAACATCAGGGGTAGCAACAACATGACTTATAAAGGCCATGATCTTTTCTCCAAGATGGTTAAATCTTCAAGAATGGAGATCAAAGCTCTGATACCAAATGTAATTCCATAAGTGCCAAGAGATAGGCTGAATTGGCTCTTTAAACAATATGGGTAATTTTGAAAAAGCACCCAAAAGCAAACTAAAAATAAAGTAACAGCTGAATTGATTAAAGAATGAGAGCAATTAAAACACAAAGAATCTATAGAGGTTCGGTCCTCAAAGCCTACGTCCTCTCTTTAACCACTTGTTAAGAATTTTAATCCACTAACAATCTACTTCAAGGTTAGATTAAACCCTTACAAGTTTAGACTAAGCCACCCAAGCATTTTTACAAGGTTCACACTCAAATCCAAGTGTTTTCACAAGGCTCACACTCTAACCCAATTGCTAAGAACAATCCTTTTAGCTTACAAGTATTTAAAACCATAACCCAACTCACTCAATCTCACTATTGGGCTATTGAATAATGGAATTAAACACTCAGCAACCCACACTCAAGAACACTCTTAAGATGGAAAGAAATTACAATAATTAAAGATTGAGAACTTAGGCTGTTAAAGAATAAATTTAAGGTTGAATGCTCAAAGATTGCTCTAAAGATGTTTGTTCAACTTCATTAATTTTTTCCAGCTCTGTTCTTGGTAATATTAAAACCTTCTAAGAGAAAAAGAGTTGTTGGAGGTACATATAATGCAAATAAAGTCGTTCAACCACCAAGGAAAAAGGAACTCTACACGTTGTCATGACTCATGAAAAATTATCATTGGAATTACAGTCAGGATGCCAAGATAAAAATTCAAATTTGCGCACTTTCATAATCATAACAATGGTGGTGATATTGGTCATGACAACTCTAAAGAACTTTTGGAATTGGTCGTCATTGTTCATGAAAACTCTATCACCACTTATGACAGGAGTGTCATGACTTACTTGCTCATGATGCTGGTGGTGACACTGCTCATGACTGCTCTCAAGAATTTTAGAAAATTTACATTTTTTATTTTCATAATTTTTCTTGAAAAATTTTTCTAATGATTAGGAGTTGTTTGTGATCATTTGTTATGAAGATTCCAATCATATTTGACCAAATTTGACTTCAAAACTTAATGAAAAATGAGATCTTCGATTTTGTCCCATGTAACCACTCATGACAGAGCTACAAACTTAGAAAATCAATATTTTGAACTTTCATTGCTTGTATTTGAATTTGAATTTTATAATTTTAATTAATCTGAATATAAACACTTAACATAGGGATTAAATATAATTTTACTTATTTACTTATGACCATCAAAAATGATTATTTTATCCCTTCAACATTGAACAAAATGCTACAATTAATTTTCTACGGGAATGGAAAAAAGCTAGATTGGATGCAGACCAAGTAGCCAACTCAGTTTCATGTCAAAACGAGGTTTAGGAGTAACCACCTCAAGGCTGACTAAAATGTCATGTAGAAGCAGCGATTCTCAATGACTCCTCTTGCATGGGCTTTAGTTGTGTCATTCGAAACTTGGATGGTGCTTTTTGTTGCTGTTAGACGTCAAAATTATGTTGGCAACTCAAAAGTCAAAGCAGCAGAAGCTCTTAGTGTTCATGAAGCTCCTACCTTGTAAAAGATTAGGGATATCAAAATGTTATTGTGAAATCTGACTAGCTCAATTGTTATAAGTATTCATATGGCAGACTAAGACGAGCTAATTATTGACATTTGCAGTCATCTGCTTGTGGAGATCAAAACATGTAGAATGGTTCATATTAAGAAGCATGCGAACCAAGTTGCTCATTGTCGGGTAAGAGCTGTTGGTTTTATAACAGGATGCAGCGTCTTGTAAGAGTTTCCACCTCAGCTCCTGCTAAACTCTTTGTACCATGATTTATAAGTAATAAAAGTTTTTTGATATTTCAAAAAAGTAAAATAAAAAATAAATTTATTATTTATTTATTTAATTAATAAAAATTAAATATTAAAAAATTAAAAATACAACTTATCCTATCCCCATTTAGAAAAAAGTTTTAGTTAATAATTTTTTTTTGTTTATTCTTTTTATTTAACTTGCTCTCTAGTTAAGAATTGTTTTATGAATTGGAATTGTCCTTTTAAAGTTAAAGTTAGTACTTTTGCAAATATTAAGATTGAATATTTTTATAATTAATGGTAAATTAATTTCTTTTGACAACTATATATTTTATATAGTTATTAAGATTTAACAAAAAGAAAAAATATATATTATTTTTTATAAAAAAAAAAGGTAACTAGTTTATTCATTGTTATCTTAATAAAATTAGAAAGTAGGATATTTAGAGCAATTTACTATCCACACTTCATTATTTTTTTACAAGTTACCAATTTTATTATTATAAAAATTAAGATGCACAATTATTAAATTTTAGAAAATTTAAACATATTATTATTTTGTAAATTAAACAAAAGATAATTTTACTAATGTTTATATGTATATATATATACATACATTTCGGATGTTGGTGTGACTTTAAATTTTGCAGGGAAAACAAATAAAATTGAGTGAACTCCAGAAATAAAAAAGAAAAAGGAAAAATTGGACAGTATTAGGCGACTTGTAGAGTCAATAACATGTGCCAATAGACAGAATCAAACAGAAAATGTTAAGAAGATATTTAATTAATTTTCTTTTGGATTGAGCAAAAAAGGAATCAAAAAGTGGACCATTGGGATTCATTAGATTTGATGCTTTTTGACCAAAGCATAATATTTTTTTTTGAACAACGCATAATATATTTTTAGAACAACGCATAATATTGATAAGCAATACAATAGGGACCTACAAGTGCAACTGTGCCAGTTTTGTTAAATTTGACCATCCCATAAAACAATATGATCAATTTTAAAAGGAAAGTTAACCTATTCCAAAGTAGTTTTATATTCTTATAATTTTTTTTTTATCAAATTAGTATATCTCACTTTGTTCATTAGCAAATTTCTTTATATAATTTCCTTAATATTATTGTTAATTTTAAATACTTATCAGAATTAGTTTTTCAATTATATTTAAGTTTTAACATTTAGATTGCATTCTTTCAAAAAAAAAAAAATTAGATTTCATTGTTATAAATTAGGCCAAAGGGCCAAATTGGACCCTCACGTTTTACCCTAATTTTACATTAGACCCTTAAACATTTTTTGACCCAAATTGGAACTTCAATTTTGTTAATTAAGATCATATTGGACCTTTATTGAGTACAATTAAGTCTTGTAACTTTTTTTTTTGGTAAAACTAAGTCCTATAGATTAATAAAAAAATTAATTTTAAGGGTTACTAACAAACAAAATTGATAAATTTTTTTAAAATATATATAACATAATTATTAAGTTTTTAAACATATAAAAAATATTTTTTAAATTATTTTTGAAATTTAAAAACTTTACAATTAAGTGATATATATTTCAAATAAATGACCAATTTTATTCATTAATATAAATACAAAATTGATAATTAACTTAATAAATGATCAATTTTGTTCATTAATATAAATAGCAAATTGATAATTAACCTAAAAATTTAATTTGAAATATATATCACTTAATTGTAAAGTTTTTAAAATTCAAGAAAAATTTATATATATATTAATTTTTTTTGAAATTTAAAAACTTTACAATTAAGTGATATATATTTCAAATAAATGACCAATTTTATTCATTAATATAAATAGTAAATTGATAATTAACCTAAAAATTTCATTTGAAATATATATCACTTAATCGTAAATTTTTTAAAATTCAAGAAAAATTAATCTACATATATATATATATATATATATATATATATATATATATATATATATATATATATATATATATAGATTTAAAAAATTTTAAAACTTTATAATTATGTTATATATTTTTTTTAAAAAAATTATCAATTTTGTTTGTTAGTAACCCTTAAAATTAATTTTTTATTAATCTAAAGGGGATAATTGTACTACAAAAAGTTATATGACTTAATTGTACTTAGTAAATGTAATACCCTACATATTACTTAAATAAATAGGGGTATTTTTTTTTATCAAATCATACTATAAATAGTTACTTTTCCATCATATTATATTTATTTTATGATTGTTATTATTATGATTGTTATTATTGTGATTATTATTATTATTTTCATTATCGCTATTAGTGTTATTTTAAATTATATTAAAGTCATTAGCTACATGTATGTCTATAAACAAATAAATATATATATGTGTGTGTATACATGTGCATATAAATAGATATATGTATATATGCATATTTATAAATATATGTATATATGTATATTTATAGATATAGATGTAGGGTTTAATTATTATTTTATATGTGTATGTATATTAGTAGGTTAGATGATATATATATATATATATATAGATGTTAGAACCTAGAAAACCGAAGAAATAACCCTCCCCTGTCACCCACACCTCCTCACCACCATCATCCCCGACGCTCCCTTCACCGGCGCCGCCCCCACCTCCACCAGAGGACCTGAGCTCGCGGTTTGCTGCTACTACTGCATGCTACACTTCTTCTTCTTCTCCTCGCGCAGCAACTCTGCATCCTCCCGTCCTGCCCAGCTTCGATTCTCTGTCCGTGCCATCTCCTGGTGGTGTCAAGCTGCCTTCTGCCTCCACCTGAGCTGCTCCATCTTCCTCATCTTCTCCGGTGGCAGCAGGTCTCCTTCCCCTCCCTCTGTTTCGTCCAGCAGCTAGGTGGTGAGTAATGCTCACCCGATTCCTCCATTTTCTTCCTTTATCTCGAATATTTCTTGGTTGATTATCTGAAATAGGGTGTTGTTAGTGTAATGAGGAAGATAATTGCTCATTTGGATTATTTTTGGGAATTATTTGAATTTTCAGAATTTTAGCCATTTTAATTACTTGATTTAATTTTATTCGTAAGTGTAATTAGTGATTTGGTTAAATATAGTTAAGTGTTTTTGAGTTTATTAATTTTATTTAGGGTTTTAGAAATTTTAGAGTTAATTATAGATTTTATAAAGTTTAGGTATTTAACCAATATTTATGTTAATTTCAAAATTTATTGTTAAATAATTATAAAATTTTAATAATTGAGGTTATTATTATTTGTTGTTAATTTTAGAACTCAAATTGTAATTTTTGAGATTTATATACTATTTTTATAAATATATTTTGAGTTTATGCCAAATTTGATTTTTGGTTAAATAATATTTTTGGGAGAAAATTTTTGGTTGATTAAATATTTCAATTATGTTAGGGAGGTTTATTTTAAGAAAATAAATTTTTGGCATGATTAAATAATTTTAAGGGATTATTCTAGTATTAAAAACACATTGTGTAAATTATGTGTTTTTAGGGGGGTAAAAATGTAATTTTACACTAAATATGATAATATACATATTTTAATTAGTTTTATTAATATTTAAAGGGTTTAGATAATTTTTATAAATTAATTGATATAATTTCCTAAGTAGTGTAAAATTTTAAATGTCAAATTCCCAATATATATATATATATATATATATATATATATATATATATATATATATATATATATATATATATTCATATAATACATTACAAAGGTTTTCATTTGGATAATAATTATATTTATATTGTTGGTGACGGAATACAAATTTAATTGTTTAATTTTGAATAATTAAGATTTTATATATGTTATTTATTTTTAGTATGTGTGTATGTAAAATATATATATATATATATATATATATATATATATATAATTGAGAAATAAATATTATTAATTTTTGATATTTGATTGAGTTGTGATCTCGATCGGGGCAAATTGTAGTTTTGGAAACCCGTATCAAGTGTGGGTGTTTGTGGTTATTAGAAGTGCATTTTCTATGCAGGTCCAGCTCTACCTTTGGTAGAGAGATGTTCGTTTTACAGAGGAGACTCTGCCGAAATTTCGATAGATTTTCTCGTAAAACATTATACTCGTAAAATTTCTATCATTAGTTAGGTTAAATCCTGTCTGTCGAGTCTCGTCCGGTTTTCCTCGAGTCAATCTGGAATTTCATTATTTTGTTGATTTCTGATTTTCGATTCCTTAGTCATGTTTTAAAAATCGATTCATTATTTTTCTTTTAGAGCATATCGGAGCAGAAGCTGTGAGACTGAGGCAGACGCGTGGTCGTCAGCCTTCGCATTCATCCTATAAGTCAATAGAACGATCTATGCATGTGTTTATTTAAAGAATGCATGCACTCATATTTCTATTATATTGCTTATATGATTTATTTAATTTAATGCTATTATTTATGATTTAAATGAATTTTATTTATTTAAAATCGATTTGAGAAATTTTGGTAGAACGGGCTACCTGGTGGGCCTCACCAGGACTATGTGCACATGGTAGAGATTGAGAGATAGATCCGATAATTGTATGATTGATGAATGTTAAACTGGGATGGGTGCCTCGGTAGAAGCCTTTGCTCTCGGGGACCGTCAGTGATTGTAAAGTCGATAATGGATTGGGATGGGTGTCTCGGTCGATGCCTTTGCTCTCGGGGACCGCCAGAGCCATTTATTTAGATTAAGTGAATGACTACGGCTTGGTGCCTCAGTTGATGCCTTTGCTCTCGAGGATCGGTAGTCTAGTTGGAATAAGTGGGCCCGGTTGGCCATTTAGATTTTGGGTTTAGGGTTCTACCGAGATTTTTTCAAATGCTATACCTATATATTATAAATTATTTTCACTATAAACGTATATAGTTTTTAAAGGTTTTCAAACCGTACAGCTCTTTATATTGACTTACTCAGTGAGGTCTGATTCCCCTCAATTTATTTTTTTTCAGGAGCTTGGGAGTTCGACCTCAGACTACCTCCACGCCGAGTTTCTTCTTCACCGGCTATTTTATGTAGGTCATTGTAAGTTGTACTGTGTGTTAATCTAGGTTGCTGCAGTAGTATATGTACTAAGGATTTGTGTGGTTTAAACATAATTATGTAGTTTATTTGTACGAAATACACTTATGTATAAGATTTAAATTCATTTTATAATATGAGATGTTGAAACACATTATTAACTAAACAGTTGAAATTGTGTAATTTGAGAAAAATCAATTTGATAATGTGTTTCTATTTTAAAATAAAGTTTAAAATATGAATGGTTTTATTTTCTTTCCTTTAGGCTTACTACGGGTTTCGGGGGCCTTATGTCTACCCATCCCCTAGTGCCGGTCACGTGCCCTCGGGTTCGGGTCGTGACAGTAAAGGTCCAATATGGTCTTAATTTACAAAGTTGAAGTTCCAATTTGACTCAAAACATATTTAAGGATCCAATGTGAAATTAAGACAAAACGTGAGGGTCCAATTTGGCCCTTTTGCCTTTTGAATTAATATAGCATAGAAGTTATTCTATATAATATTGTGTTGATACTACTTAAATGAAGAAATTTGCCACATTTCATGATTTCTCTGTGATAAAATATTTAAATTTAAACTTTATTTAATTTTTTATAATTTAACTTTAATTTAGTAATGGTATATCATTGTTTCCAGTAATTAGAATTTTAAAATATAATTAAAAATATGATCAATTCAAATGATACTTAACTGTATTCCATTACATTAGAAATTAAAGATTATGGTTGATATTGCTAGAAAAAGAAAGAACTGCGTCCTATGAGTAGGTGAAATGGTAAAAAGTATAGACATTCTATTAAAAAGAATAAGGTTCAAACTCTCCACTCTCTCTCCCCTTTATGGTATAAAAAATTAACTATTTGTACCAATTATTTAAAAAACAAAAGAGAGAACTAATAATTCAATGGATTGTGATTTTTTATGGCCGGCTTGAAGAAAAACAATACATTTTTTTATCCATTCCACAATAATTTTACATGGAAAGAATTAAGAAGATTAACATTAGGCATCAACATTTCAGTTTTACACGAAAAAATAGAATTTTAAATGAATTAAAATTTCAATCTAAAAATTTTTCTAATTTCAAAATATAAGTTAGAAATTAATTAGATTAAAAATATATAAAATTCGAAAAAATTAAATATTAAATATTATAAAATTATAATACTTCATTAATAATATAAATTTTAAAATTATTAATGCTCATGCACAAATAATTTGTTAAAACCTTATGTTATTAATGCATATTTATAATTTTACAATAATTAACATTTGATTTTGTAAAATTAAGATAATGTTTATTGTTATTATTATTATTATTATTATTAAATAAATAACTAAATTTATTATTTATTTGATATTGTAAAATATGATACTTATTTTTTATAAAGATAAATCACAAGTTAAAATATAAAATCATAAATTGATATGATTAAAATATTCATTATAACATCATTATTTTTAACGGTGTTAGACAATTTCTCTTTATTTATTAATGGTGTACTATACAATATACTAATTTGTTAGAGTTGAAACTACAAGTTAAAAAGTAATTATAATTCAAACTACAGAGTATTTTTCTATATGTTTCCCCAATAACCAATTAATTTAATGGGTTAAAACATAGGAGCCATAAAATAATTTATTTATTTAATTAGCTTATTTCTTTTCTTTCTTTTGATGAACTAGTCTAGCCAACTTTAGGCAATAAATAAATTTTTTAGTGAAAAGAGAAGCATTCTCTAATTCTTAATTCTATAATTTACATCTTACTTTTACAGTCATTATATTGTTAGGCATCAGCACCCTAAAGGTCTAGACATCAATTATTACACTCTTACTTATTTCCTTTTATAGTTAGCTTTTTTTTCTATCCAAAAATGGGCATTAATCACTAGAAAAATATACTAAAAAAAAACCATACTGTATGAGTATTTTATATTTAGCTAAAATAGTGTTTGCCCCTGAACTTGTAATCAAGACAATTCTAGCCACTTCTTTTTTCTCCTCTCAATTATTGATTTTCATATAACTTTCATTTTGGTCACCATTGATTATCCTTTTGATTGACGATGATCACTTTAATTTCTTTTCTGTTTGCTTTATTTTTTCTTTTTACATTGAATAAATATATATCTTTGATCTATTTGTCTTTTGAATAAAATTTTAAATCTTCCTTCATGGAGTTTTTATTTTTACTAGGATTGTTTTCCTTTATGAAATTTGGATGTCTCCTTATTGTAAATATTCTATTGGTATTCCTACATTCAAACTCATTCAAAGACCAGTGAGTCGATTTACAGCTAAATAAAGTCACTGAGTGGAGCGTACGGATCATCGAGTTGCAAATTAAAAAAGCTATATGAACGCAATTGAGAAATAATAATCAGAATATTTATAATTTCAAAGAGATTTTATTTTGATATTTCGTGATTGTACTGTTATTCTTATTATTATTTTATCAAGATATACTTTTAATTTTCAATGAATGAAAGATGATTTTTTCTTTTAAAAAAAAAAGAAAGATATGTTATTCGATTAAAAATATCATTTTTAAACTAATATTGTATGTTAGTGGCATTTTAGGAAATAAAAATGATACAAGGATATTATAATCTTATAAAAATATATATATTTAAAATTATAAAATTCATTTAAAAATATCTAATAGAATTTAATTTAGTTGTGAGTAATTCTAAAAATTTAAAAATTAAAACTATAAATGAATGTTATAGAGTTTTTATTTGAACTAAACACTATAAATTTAAATTGACAAATATATTTAATAAAATTATAAATATTTTTAGATAGTATTTGACAAAATTTATCTAGTGCATTCTATGGTTATTTTATTTTTTACAAAATAAATTTTACTTTATTTATAATCACCATTGAATGATAGGAAGCACTCTCATCATATGTTTATAAACACAAAGTACAAAAAACAAAGTAATTGTAGAATTTCCAATTTATCTATATCAAATACATTATAAATATTTTAAAGAAATTTTTATCCACATTGAGCATATTATACTCTTACAATAAAAAGACACTGATTATATTATTATTATTATTATTATTATTATTATTATTATTATTATCATTAAATAATTTATTGGTGTGCCTTTCTTCAAATTATTAGAAAGTTAAGGATTAATAAATAAGCATTTGAATGCAGGAAGTCCCATGTTATTTAGTTAGTGCTTTCTTGATGTCTTAAAGAGTTGGTATACCTTTCTCAAATTATTATAAAGTTAAAGACTAATAAATAAGCATTTAAATGCAGGGAGATAGACAAAAATCTTCCATGTTATTTAGTTAGTGCTTTCTTGATGTCCTAAAGAGTTAGTCTTCGCATATGATAGACAAAAATCCGAATAGGACAATTTCAATTCATCTATTAATGCCTCAACTATCTTAGGAGTAAGAGAACTCCTGAAATCATCCAGAACACGCTCAGTAATGCTAAAAGCACTTTCAAATGCCATAGTTGATAGAGGGACAACAAGCACATCACGTGCCATTTTATAGACAAAATAGAAAATATTTCTGAGTTGATTTTTCACTAACGGAGGACATCAAAGGAATCATCTTCCTCTACAATTTCCTCAGATCGACATATCTCTAGTTTAGATTTTTTATTGCAAAAGCTTCCACTAGTTTCCATTTTATGCTTTCTGAATTTTGCTTTTAACAGAGATAAAGATTTCCCAGGCACATCCTTATCAAAATAGGCAGCAGAAATAGTGGGCTCATAATTGCTTCCATCAGAAGTAGTATGATACAAGATAGAATACTCATCAAACAAGGCAGACATATCAAATTTCACAATGGTATACAAAGTCAAGCTTTTATCCTCACCATACATTTGCTTGAGTGAATAGTCCATATACTCAAACTTGTCACGAGGATCTAGAATATTTGCAAGAAATATTAGAGTATTCATTTTCTCTGGGTTACCCCAATATTTTTCAAATTTAGATTGTATTGAAAGGCCCATTGAAACAATAGAGAGATTAGATGAAGATTGCCACTCATTCAACATGTAGTGCAAGTTAGAGATTTCAATAAAAAAGGAATTAGCAGTGACGTATAGAGAACCAGAAATCCACAAAGTCATGTTAAGAGCTTCAATATATCAACAATTTTATTGGCATATTGTCAATCAAAAAAATCTGGCACATCTTCCTTTAAATCTGCCCTAACGGAACTCTCTTATTCCTCAAACTCATCAAAAGCACTCTCATACAAACAAGCAGTTCGAAGCATCAGATAAGTTGAGTTCCACCTAGTAGGAACAACAAAACACAAAGTAGACTGAGATTCAATACCAACAAAATCAGAGATATCTTTAAATTTTTAAAGTCTCATAGGTGAATTTCTTATATACCTCACAGCTTCTCTAACTTTTTTAACAGACTTAAAACCTTCTTTCAAGTCATTATTCACAACAAGATTCAATATATGAGTTATACACCTCATATGTACAAATTTTAATCTAAAAGCATAGCAAGTTCCCCAAGACATGAGCTTCTTTTTTAAAAAATTAAGAGCATTATCGTTTGAAGAAGCATCGTCAATAATTAAAGTAAACATAGATTTAAATCCCCAATTAAGTAAACAATTTTCAAGAGCCTTAGATATGTACTCTCCCTTATGAGAAGTAATAGGCACAAAAGATAATCCTTTTTCGAAGCTTCCCCTCATTGTCAATAAAGTGGGCAGTAACACATATATAGTTTATTCTTTAATTGGAAGTCCAAGAATTAATTATTATATTGATTCTATGAGACTGGTTTTGTATAAATGAGTTAAGCTTCACCCATTCATTAAGAAATATGGAGTAACAAGCTCTAGAAAAAGTCCATCTAAATGGAATTTTGAACCTAGGGCAGCAAGTTTCAATAAATTTTTTGAAGCCATCACCTTTAACAAATTTAAAAAGCAATTCATCAACAATCAACATATGTGCAAGTGCTTTACGGATGGCTTCTTAGTCAAAATTCCATGTGCCTATTACTCCTAATTATGAATTTTTTGATTGATAAACATCAAATGCAGGTAGTAGTGTTAAAAAAGACTTCCTAGTGTCTTGACTTTGGGGGCATTTTAGTGCAATTTAACACATGATTCCTATGACTAGAAGTGCCATTCTTTTTACTATCAGTATAAAAATTTTTACCACAGTATTTGCACTTGGCAATCAGACCTTGCTCCATACTTAGTTTTCTCAAAATGCAACCAGCACTTTGCTCTGGCTTCCACCCCTTTTTTTTTAACAGGCTCAGGCTACTTCTTAGGATTAGCATATAAAGTTTATGTATTTGGGATTGGCACAGTCAATATTGCTTCTACCCTCAAATTATCAGTGGAAAGAATACTACTACTATCAAGTTCCATCTAACAAAAACAAAATAGATACCAAGCAGACAATATTAATTAAACCCTGCAAATCATAACAAAAATATACCAAATACATTCGTTTACATATATACAAAAAATATACCTTTATGCAGTAGACTGAGCCTCTACTAGAAAGCAACTAGATTCATAGTGAATCAGTGACAGAAAATGGGAACAAGCTTCCACCCTTATTAATTTTGCACTAACAAATTCTACTACTAGATTTAGAGAGATCACATACAAGAGTCACAGACAAGTTCTGAATCTATTTAGCAAATAGCTTCCACCCATACAGTTAAGCAAAATGCTTAACTTGTAACTAAAACAAATAAAAGACACCATCAATTAAACACAACAAAATCACATTTTTTTAATTAAATGGTCTAAAATTATACTAGACTACAAATACACACCGAATAATAGAATAAACACATTAAAAAATCAATTTTTTTTTTGTAAAATCTTCTAAAATTAAACCAGATCTACAAATACATACTGATTAATAACAAAGACACATTGAAAAATCAAACATTTTTAAAACAATTAAGATATGCATGCAACGAATCAACATAAAAGTTCAGAGTCACATACATCAAATTAAACACAACAAAACAATTTTTTTTTTGTTAAATCTCTAAAATCAAACCAGATCTATAAATACAGACTGATTAATAACAAAGATACGTTGAAAAATCAAACATTTTTAATGTCACGACCTGAACCCAAGGGCACGTGATTGGCACTAGGGAATGGGAAAGCATAAAGTTACCGAATCACGTAGTAAGCCTTAAAAGAAAAACGTGGAATATTTAAACTTTGAAACCTTACAATAAATAATTAACTCATAATGTACATTAGCAAACTGATTTTTTTCAATACAATTTAAACCATAATATCATAGTGTATAAATTATAAATACATGATATCCTAAACAAAATATGCATTTATACAGTTTTCTCTACTGCGATACACGAATATAAATACAACACAACTAAGTAAACCTACATAGAATAGCCGGTGACGAAGCTACACGGCAAAGAGAAGTAGGCCTAATAGAAAAATCCCAAACTCCTAAAAAAAATAAATTAAGGGGAGTCAGACCTCACTAAGTAAGTTAATAAAAGAGCTGTGAAAATAATTTGAAAACCTTTTTAAAAACCGTATAGATATAGTGAAAATAATTTATAACATATATATATATAGCTTTTGAAAAAAAAAATCTCAATAAAATCCTAAATCCAATTCTAAATGGCCAACTGGGCCCACTTAATCCAAATGGACTGTCGGTCCCCGAGAGCAGAGGCATCAATCGAGGCACCAAGCCGCAGTCATCCACTTAATCCAAGCATATGGCACTAGCGATCCCCGAGAGTTAAGGCACCCATCACAATCCACTCTTAACTTTCCACATCACTGGCAGTCCCCGAGAGCAGAGGCTTCCACCGAGGCACCCGTCCCAGTGTATAACCACAAGTCATACATATTTTGGATCCATCTCTCAATCTCCACCATGTGCACACGGTCCTGGTGAAATCCATCAAGTAGCCTGTTCTACCGTGGTTTATTTAAAATAATTATAAATAAATAAAATAAGAAAAATTACAACAAATACCAATAAAATAAATCAACTATAAATTAAATCATGCAATATCATATGAAGAATACCATCTAGAATCTCATAAAATTAAATTCATCAGAATTTAATATGTTTTTAATTTAAAAACTCGACACTCAAATCAAATATTAACTTACAAGATAAAGGCGCTCTTCTGGCACGTCGTGTCTAACCTCGACTAGCAAACATGATTGGAGGGGCGACTAAAAGACAGAAAAGTAAAACGACAATTAGAAAATAAAAACCTAACTTCTAGAGTTTCTAAGGAAGACTCGATTCGAACTCAGAATAAATAAATTTTAAGATTAACCCAGTGTCACATTTTACGAGAAATCTACCAAAAATTCGACAGAGTTTTCTCTGTAAAACGGACATCCCTCTACCAAAGTAGAGTCAATCCTACAAGTAAACACATTTTAAAATAACATAATTGTCATGACCCAAAACAGGGGGTCATAACCAGCGCTAGGGAACGGGAATTCTTTTGAATCCGGAACCCGTAGCAAGCCTTAAAAAATAAAAGCATGCAATGTAATATAATAAATAAATTATTTGTGCAGCGGAAATTAAATCTCAAATATAAAATAATAATTTCTTGGCTCACTTTAATAACATAAATCACATTTTATATACAAATAGAAATCTGTATATACAAAACTTTCAGAGTAACACTCTAAATTTAAAATCCCATACAAGTATAAATATAAATACAGCTCACAACATATTAAAGTACAATCACTACTGCAGTGTCTAGAGTACAAAATAAAACTCAGGTAAGCAGTTTATATAATAAAGCCGAAGCGGAAGAAATCCAGCGGACAGGTCTACTGCTGAGGTCTGAAGAAGAAGACTCTCCTGAAAAATATCAACAGAGGGGAGTCAGACCTCACTGAGTGAATTATTATAATATTTATACATACATAACTAAATGTCAAATGCAAACACTCAATAGTATATATAATAAATATATATACAGGCAAATACACACAGATGCAGCAAAAATCATTTTATAATGAAAATCATCGATTTATGAAGGATCAAATAGAACCCTATATTTTCACAACCTCAAATATCAATAGAACTCACTTAAGCCATACAGGCCCACTTAGTCCAATTGGACAGTAGATTGGTCCTGAGACACTAAGTTAACCGAGCTCCAGCAGTCTGATTGTCAGTGTGATTGGCCCCGAGACACTTGGTCAACTGAGCTCCAGCAATCACACTCTCAATCACATCTCATATCAATCAAATCAATCAACAAGTCATAATCCACCAATAGGTTAGTAATTTAACCTAGAATCTACTGTCTTACCGATACGTACTTGGTCCTAATGCTGGCTACTAGGAAGCACATTCTATCAATATCTTTCATTTTAATATAAAACATACATTCAAGAAAATAAAGGATGCATAATGGTATTTAAAATAAACAAATATACTATATATATACCAGAAATATAACTAAAATAAACTAAGTATATTTCAGGTATATATACGTATAATCAACTTAAATAAATCACAAAATATATTAAATTCAACTAATAATATATTTAAAAACAAGTCATATTTATTTGAAAAAGGAAAACATGCATTTATTTCATAATGTACTAAAAATATACCTAAAATTTACTTAAAAATTCAAATAGTCAATTATGCAAAAGTTTGTATTTAAAACATAGAATTCTAAACATGCACCCTAAACAATGTATATACATTATAATAACTCGCAGTTGTGCGCTCCACGAGACAGATCCGACGGGCCTGGTCCACTAGGCCTCGGTCTCAGCGCAACTAACAAATAAAATAATAACACAAAAATAAAATAAATCTAACTTAATTTCTAGAAACTCGATCTAGAATTCTAGACATAGACAAAGAATATGAATTTGACCGAATGTCACGTTTTATGAGAATTCTACCGAAAATTCGACAGAACCTCCTCTGTAAAACAGACATCTCTCTACTTAAAAAGTAAAGTCAATCTTACAAGAAAACACACTTCGAATAGATTTCACACAATATTCGTACAACCCTCGGTCGAAATCTCAAACTGCAAATTCCACCGACCGAGGTCCACAATTCACACAAAAAAAAAAACACAAAATATATTAAAATTTCATAAATACCAAAAATACCCTTTTAATAACAAAATATAGCAAATTAAATATTTAAACACTAAAAATAACTATTTAACTAACACTTACTTAAAAACCTAATATTAATATAATATTATTAAAAATCGATAATTCTTGATAAATTCAAAAATATTAATGAAAATTTGTTTTATAAATCCAAATTACTTAATTAGTCCAAAAACATACTAAAAATTACTAAAAACCCATTTATTTACAAAAATAGTATATTATATTAAATTTGAAAATAATTTTTGAAAAATAGTATTAATTAGTTAAAAATAGTAAATAATTTGTAAAAATCATTTTTATACTTCAAATAATTATTAAAACCATTCAAATTTAATTTTTAACCAAAATGACTACCAAATTACCAAAATACCCCTAGTATTTAAAATTCACATAATATACTATAATTACTCAAAAATTCAATAAAAATTATATAATTACTCTAAAATTACTTTCTTAACATATAATTCAATAAAATCAAAAATTATACTCAATTAACCAATTAATTTTAACAAAATACATATATAACCTATATTTCCAAAATTTACATAAACTAAATAAAATTATATTAATTACACAAAAATCACAAAAATTATAAATTAAATTCTAAAATTAATTTCAACCACCATAAACACTAGAAATCACAATTTCACAATTTATTTAATTAATTTAAGAAAATTAGAAAATAATAATAAAATAATAAAAAATTCACAAAAATCAAAAAAAATTCCACAAAAATTTTAGACTATAGATTGAGCTAGTAGAACCAACTTTTGTGAAGAAACTAAGCTTGAATCTTAAAGATTGAAGTTCAAAAAAATGGGAAAAGTCAAGATGGCTGAAATGAAGAAATCATTCACCACCAAAATCTAGGCCAAACCAAGAGAAACCAAGCTTAGAGACACACTCACCGGTGCTCAGGGAAGGGAAAGAGACAGACGGTGTCGAAAACGGTGGCCGAAAACGCCTTGAACGGAGGTGAGGTTGATTTTTGGCTTTATCGGCTTCCTAAGCTACTGCCGGCGCCGGAGAAGACGATGGGAAGCGGCAGAGCAGCTGGAGAGGAAGGCGGCACTCCAGGAGGCACTCTAATGGCTAGAAAATGGCATGACAGGCGGTGAGAGTGAAGGGAGGGGTAGGATCGAGGAAGAGAAGAAAAATAAAATGGGAGGGTGTGTTTTTTTTTTTTTGATAATTTTTGTATATATATATATATTAATAAAACTTTATATTAAAATATAATAAACTTTATAATATACATAATAAACACACACCACACATTTATACACATGCATAATTAAATATATTTATATATATATACACACACACACACATATATATATATATATATATATATATGCAGCTGGAGAGGAAGGCGGCACTCCAGGAGGCACTCTGACGGCTGGAAAATGGCATGACAGGCGATGAGAGTGAAGGGAGGGGTAGGATCGAGGAAGAGAAGAAAAATAAAATGGGAGGGTATGTTTTTTTTTTTTTGATAATTTTTGTATATATATATATATATATATATATATATATATTAATAAAACTTTATATTAAAATATAATAAACTTTATAATATACACAAGAAACACACACCACACATTTATACACATGCATAATTAAATATATTTATATATATATATATACACACACACACACACACATATATATATATATGCAGCTGGAGAGGAAGGCGGCACTCCAGGAGGCACTCTGACGGTTGGAAAATGGCATGACAGGCGATGAGAGTGAAGGGAGGGGTAGGATCGAGGAAGAGAAGAAAAATAAAATGGGAGGGTATGTTTTTTTTTTTTTGATAATTTTTGTATATATATATATATATTAATAAAACTTTATATTAAAATATAATAAACTTTATAATATACACAATAAACACACACCACACATTTATACACATGCATAATTAAATATATTTATACACACACACACACACACACACACACACACACACACACATATATATATATATATATATATATATATATATATATATATATATATACAAACACATATATGCATATATATATATATAACACATGAAATAAAAATATAAACCCAAGGTACATGCATGTATATATATATATATATACATTAATACATAAAATAATGATCCTGCATGAAACCATATATTTTAATAAAATAAAATAACGTTAAATAATAAAATATTATTTAAATATTATTTTCCAAAATAATAGGTTTTGGGATAATTTTTACGTAGAAAATTTTAAATAAATGTAAAATAACATTAATTATTCACAAAATAATTAAATAATCAAATGTATATCTTTAAAATTTATTAATACTGCATATCCCGATATAATATAAAAACATTTAAAAACTCAGGTTCTAATAAGAATACTCACACCTTCAGTTAGGATTTCGAACTACACAATTCCCAACCAAAGTGCACAATTCGCCAACAATCAAATAATATAATAAATATATTAAAAATCAATAATTTCCATAAATATCCTCTAAATATCAAAATATTACATATTTAACATTAAAACACTAAATATACTTAATTTCAAAATAATTAAATAAAAGTCCTAAATAATAATATAATATTATTAAAAATCCAATTTTCGAATAATTACACATAAAATAATAATAATTCATTTTATAAATCCAAATAACTCCATTAACCCAAATATATAACAAGAGTTATAAAAACCCATTTTATTACCAAAATAATATATAATATATATTTGAAAATAATTTTCAAAAATTAGTATTAATTAGTTAAAAATATTAAATAATTTATAAAAATCATTTTATTACGTTAAATAATTCTAAAACCAATTAAAACATAATATTTAACTATAATTTTAACAAAATTACACAATTACCTCGTAATTTCAAAATATACATAATAATACTAATATTACTCAAAAATTCTATAAAAATCATATAAAATCATTAAAATTATTTTCTCAACATATATACTAATAATATTAACTAAAACAGATTATTAAACAATAATTTTAACAAAAATACTTATTTAACTTAATAATCCAATATTTACATAAACTAAAAAAATTACTAAAAATTATATAAAAATCCAAAAAATTATTTTCTTTACTCTAAAATTAATATCAACTCATAATAACACTAAATCAACCAATTTTATAATTAAATAAATTATTTTACAAAAATTAAATAAATAATAATAAAATATTCAAAATTCACCAAAATTAAAATAAATTCCAAAAATTAAAAATATATATATAAACATGTAGATTAGGCTACCAGGAACAACTTTTGTGAAGGAAGATTGCAAGATTCATCAAGATCAAGCTTAAAAAAAATCAAAACCCCTAAAAGCCAAAAACTTAAAATCAACAAAACTCAAGAAACGGGTGTTTTGACCTCAAACCGAAGCTAGATTCGTGCTCACCGAATGCTAGAGAGTTGATAGAGACTGGAAGCTCATAAAACGGTGGCCGAAAGAGGGAGAAACGGCGAGGAGCTCAACTTACTACCGCTGCCATTTTCTGTAACTCCGGCGATATATATATTTCCTTCGATTTCGATCGGTAAGTGTCCTAAATTGAACTGATTTCTAAAATCAGTATTCCTTTATTTTTAGCACTGAACCAACCGATTGACCTATCACAAACCGTACCAATTAACCAAACCACTTTGGTTTAATTTGGTTTTTCTGCTCGGCTGGTTCTTGCACATTCCTAATCACTGCCCTCGCCTCTGCCTCCTCCTCGACCTTGAACCACTACTTCAACGATGGACATGACCAAGACAAAGAAAAAGACGGGGATATAGATAGAGATGGGTCACCACCCTCGCCCTCACCACTGTTCTGCTCCTACCTACTTCACTTTTGGCTGCTTTCTTCAGATTTTTTTTTTGGTTTTGATTTTGTTTTTTCCATGACCCAAACCAAGAGTCATGACCAGCACTAAAGAATAAGAATTATTTCGAATCCAAAACCCATAGCAAGCCTTAAAAATAAAAGCATGCAATAAATAAATAAATAATGCACCATAATTAAAATCTTAAACCAATATAATAAAAATGAACTTTTGTCATATCATAAAATAAAATATAATAATACAATATCCAGAGAAAGAGGCCTCTGAATTTACAACCAGCAATCTATAAATATAAAATACAACTCACTACTGCAGTTTTCTAGAGTACAATATAATTAAGTAAGTAATTTACACAAAATAGTTAGGGCTGAAAAGTCTGACAGATGGGCCTACTACTAAGGTCTGAGGAAGAAGAATCTCCTGAAAAATATCAACTGAGAGGAGTTAGACCTCACTAAGTGAATTGTTATAATATATATATATGCATTTCCTAATGTCAAATGTAATCAATCATTCGTATATAATAAATATATGTACAAGTATTTCACACAAATGCTGAAAAGCACTTTACATAATAATACTGAAAAATATAAGTTTATGAAGGATCAAATAGAACCCTATTTAATTGGAACCTCAATCAGCAATAACATCACTTTAGCCATACAGGCTCACTTAATTCCAAATAAATTCACTTATTTCATATGGACAGTAGACTGGCCCCAAGACACTAAGTTAACCGAGCTCCAGCAGTCTGACTGTCAGTGTGATTGGCCATGAGACACTAGGTCAACCGAGCTCCAACAACCACACTATCCAATCATATCACATATCAATCAATTAATCAAATCATTCTCAATCATATTATAATTACCACAAGCAATCCTCACTTAACCCTAAATCTATCACACCGATTCGTACATGGTCCTAATGCTGCCCACTAGGTAGCACGTTCTATCGATATCCTTCATTTAAATAAAACATTCATAGAGGTAAATAAATAATGCATAATGTCATTCATAATAACAAAATAAACCATATATATACAAGAAATATACCTAAAATAAACCAAGTATATTTCAAGTATATATATGTCAAATAAATTCAAATCAACCATGAAATATACCAAAAATAAACAAATAATATACTTAAAAACAATTTAAGTATAAATCAATAATATAACATGCATTTATTTAGAAATATATCTAAAATATATTAAAAATATACCTAAAATATACTAAACATTCAATAAAATAATTTATGAATAAATAAAATTCAAAACATATGTATTCTAAAACATGCAACCTAAGTGCGATGTATATATAAAATAACAACTCACAAGTTTGCACTCCTCAAGACTAGTTTGACGGGCCCAGTCCACTAGGCTTCAATCTCGGTGCAACTAAACAATAAAATAATAATGAAATTAGAATAATTTTAACTTAAACTTCTAAAGAGACTCAAACTAAGAATACGAAACATAGACAGACACAGAATTTCAGGATCGACCCGATGTCACATTTTACGAGAATTTTACCAAAAATTCGACAGAACTTCCTCTATAAAATGGGCATCTCTCTACTAAAAAGTAAAGTCAGTCATGCAAGAAAACACACTTCAAGACACAAAATATTCAACATCTTCGGTTAGGACCCCGAACTACATAATTCTCTCAACCAAAGTCCACAATTCCACCAAAAATACAAATAATACAATAAATATATTAAAAATCATTAAATTCCCCAAATATCCTCAAAATGTCAAAATATAGCATATTTAACATTAAAATACTAAATATAATTCTTTTCGCAATAATTACGTAAAAATTTCAAAATAATAATATAATATTATTAAAAGTCCAATTTCTCGATAATTCAATACAAAATAGTGGAAATCACTTTTATATATTCAAATAATATAAATAGCCTAAATACATATTAAAAGTTAATAAAAATCCATTTAATCACTAATTTAGTAAATAATATATTATTTGAAAATAATTTTTGAAAATTAGAATTAATTAGTTAAAAATAGTAAATAATCTATAAAAACCATTTTAATACCTTAAATAATTATAAAACCAACTAAAACATAACATTTAATTATTAATTTAACAAAATTACAGAATTACCCTAATAATTCAAAATACATATAATATAACTAATATTCCTCAAAAATTATATGAAATCATTAAAATTATTTTATTAACATATATAATAATAATAATATTAACTAAAACACATTATTAAACAATAATTTCAACAAAAATACATATTTAACCCAATTATCCAATATTTACATAAACTAAAAATATTACTAAAAAATTATGTAATACTCTCAAAAATTAATTTCTCAACACTAAAATTAATAATAGCTCATAATAACACCAAATCAACAAATTTTAAAATTAAATAAATTAATTTAAGAAAATTAAATAAATAATAATCAAATAATCAAAAATTCACAAAAATTAAAATAAATTCAAAAAATTCAAAAAAAAATATTTCCATAAAGATCAAGCTCCTAGAATCAAAGTTTGTAAAGGAAGAATTCAAAAATCAACCAAAAATCAACTCAAAAAAAAAATAAAAATAAAAAAACAAAATAGCTCAAAACCAAAAAATTGAGAAAAACTCACAAATGATCGGGTTTTAGCTCAAATGGAGCTTGTAATAAGGACCACCGGAGCTCAGGGAGTCAAAAGAGACTGGCGGTGCAAGCAGAGGTGACCGGATTCATCACCGACGATCGTGGGAGCTCCTCAGATTGCAGCGGCTTCAGGCGGTACTTCGATGAATTCCAGGTGGTATGACGGTGTCGGGAAGGAGAAGGAAGGAGGAGGAAGAGGTTGGTGGCTGCTGGTGGCTATGAGAGGTGGTCCGGCGAGCTTGAACGAGAGGCACAATGAGGGTAGGGATCGAGAAAACGGGAGGAAGAAAAGCTTCTGCTTCTCTTCAAGTTTTTGTATATATATATATATATATGTATATACACACATATTTACATATACATACACATATACACAATCATATACTAATATATATACAAAAAATAACAATAAATGATAAATAATAATAATATCAATAATACAAATAAAATAAATAATGTAAGTTGATAAAAATAATAATAGAAATAATAATGCACATAAATTAATATTATTAAAATAATACTATCCAAAAATAATAAATATAAACCATGCAAGTTAAATGTCCAAAATAATAAGTTTCAAAATAAAATATTTATGTAGAAAAATATATTTTAACGTAAAATAATAATCATAAATCACAAAATAGTAAAATAATTAAATATAAATCTTAAATTTATTAACATTGTATATCTCATTTTATATTAATATAATTTAAAAACTATGGTTATTACAGTTTTTGTTTTTGGATTTTGGATTTTGGTTTTGATTTTGGATTTTGATTTTGGTTGTTGGTTTTGATTTTTAATTTTAGTTTTGCATTTTGGTTTTGGATTTTGATTTTTGTTTTTTTTTTTTTTTTTTGGTTTTGATTTTGGATTTATGAGTGGCAGCATCTTGGTGGTGGTGATGGTGGTCGATTAGTGGTGGTGGATTAATAGTGGTTGTTGTTGTTATTGTTATTGCCCATTGTTGTGACATATTGGAGGTGGTAGGGATGGATTTAAGACAAATATATGCGGTGGGGATGGATTTATGATAGATGTATGTGGAGGTGCTAGATTTGTTATAAGGGTGGCGATGGCGGTGTTGGATGACATGGTGGGTGTGAAAGAGGTGTGAATGAGAGAAACAATACAGTTTCAAGAATTTGTTTTAATATGAATTTTTTATGATTTTATAAATATTAAGGTATTTTAAAATTTTTTAAGTTATTTTAATCTTATTTTAAAATAACTTATATATTTGTAAATAATAATTTATTATTTTAGTGTATTATAAAGTTAATTGAACAAGAAAGTATATGTTTAAATAATTTTTTTGTGTACAATAATCAATTTGACCCTATTTGAATTTTAAATATAAACAAATTTAAGAACTAAAAAGAAATTTGTCAACCCAAGGCAAGGCTAAAATGAAATGTGTCAACAAAAGGTAAATTGAGCTCATTTCTAAGTTGGAGTGCATGGCATCACACCCTGTATGAAGGTGTCTATTAGGGGTGTGTATTCAGTCGATTTGGTCGGTTTTGGACCTTTTTTTTATCGAACTAACCCAGAACCGAACCAAACTAAATTATCTCAGAAAACCAAACTGAAATAACTGAATTTTTCAAAATTAAAACTGAATAGACCAAATAAATTGAATTTTTATAAATATGTATTATTTTTTATTTTTATCACATTATTATAATATAAAAAATAAAAAATTAATTAAATTTTGGTTAATTCAATTAATCGATTTTTTGACCCTAAAAACTGAACCGAACCTAAAATTATGTTTGGTTTGGTTTAAAAATTGAAAATCCTTACTAACAAAATTGAACCAAATCGAATTGGATCAGTTTGGTTTTCAGTTCGGTTGGTTCAGAAGGGTTTTACACCCCTAGTGTCTATAAAGTCATATTTTGCAAGTTGACGTGTCTATAAAGTCATTTAGAAGTTTAGGTAACTAATAGAATTTTGACCAAAACTTTAGGGAGCTAAGTATGGATTTGGTTTCATCTAAAAATGATCCATCACCACCAATTATGAAGGTGGCGATGATTGTTGTCTTCAAGTTCCACATGCATTTCCTTTTCGAGTCTATAAGAATTGGCGATGAATTTCATCATCGGTACCTACCCGTAATATATTGCATCATCGTCCGCAACGACGTGGCGATGGGTTGGAAGGTTGCCCACTTCATCTGTTTCCTCTGATTTTTCGCTTCTCAAGCATTCAATCTCTTCCAAAAATGCTTGAATGCATTATTGCACACTTCGAATTAGCTTAATATATTAATAAAGAATCAATTGACAAAATTGAGAAAAAAATCCTATTTTAATCAAAAGCTCAAGTTCTAAAATTTTTGGCCATAAACATATGCATTTCATGCACACTTCAAAACAAGTAAGGGATATTGTCTTTTTTTTTTCTTTGGGATTCTGTTCAAATTCCCAATTCTCTTATTCTATTTCATAGTGGTTTTGCTTCGGGACAATTTCATCGCAGAAAACTATTACTGATTTTTTTTGGCCAAGAATTGACATAGACTCACAATTTAAAATTCAAACAGCTAGCAAACAAAATTAACAACGCTTTAAATTTAATTTGATTAGGAAAACTACAATCCAATCATGTCACATGTTACTTAAAAATTGTGGTTCTTTTTCAGATTTCATGGAGTGGGGGAACAATCCACCTGATTTTCTTGTTCATCTTTTAATTTCTAATAATCAATGAAACTCTTTTTTCCTTAAAAAAAATTCACACTTTTTTATGGAAAAGATAAATTGCATAAATACACTTAATTATCAAATAAAATTAAAATATTAAAACAAAAATTAATTAGAAACCAAATAGTCAGTGAATTGGTCTCTCCATTTTTCAATTTTAAACATAGCAAAAATAATTAGAGTGCACAAATAAACAATTAATATATATGAATTTACATGGAAAATTCCAAAGGCAAAGAAAATGTTAAAGACTGAAAGTATAATACTCTGTTTGTGGCTTTCAAGCTTATTTTATTCATTAACTCAAATGAGGCTTTTATAAAGCCATTGCAAACAGAAATAATAGCAAATGCATCCATGATTCACACTACTTTATCATGGCTAAAATTGGAAGAAAAAAATAAAAAATCTAAACTACACCCCCACAAACCAGGGCTTATTTCAATAGAAGAATAACAAACACAAAAATAACATTTAAGACTTAGTCAACTAGTAACCAAGTTTCCTAACAATTCCTCCCCTAAACTGATTTGTAAACATACAGTCAATTTAATTCTTGAACACTGCACACATTGAGCTGCTCTCTCATCTTTAAGAACAATTCTAACTTCAAAGGTTTTGTCATAATGTCAGCCAACTGATCCTTTGAGCCACAATGCACTAACTCCACTACTCCATCATTAGCTAAGTCTTGAAGAAAATGAAATCAAACATCGATATGCTTACTTTTACCATGCATAACAGGATTCGTTGAAAGTTTAATCACTAAGTTGTTATCACAGAATATAGTGCACTTACATTGCTTAAGTCCAAGTTTCCCAAGAACCAGTTGCATCCACACTCTTTGACAAGCGCATGCAGGAGCAGCAATGAACTCTACTTCGATGGTGGACAGCAACACAACTGGCTGCTTCTTAGAACTCCATGCTACAGCTCCAAAACTCATTTTAAAAACATACCCTGAGGTACTTTTACGGCCATCAAGATCACCTGCCTAATCACTGTTTGAATAAGCAAGCAAGCTTTCTTCTCCTTCTTTCCTGTAAAGTATTCCCAACTTTGTTGTTCCCTTCAAGTAACGAAACACTCTCTTCACTACTTGTTGATGCAACACAGTAGGGGCCTCTATAAAACGAGCTATCAAGCTCACTACATACATAAGATCAGGTTTAGTGGCAGTCAAATACATAAGATTGCCCACCATTTGCTTATAAGCAGTGGAATCAATTTTTGTGCCTCCTCCATCTTCAGCTAGTCTACTTCCAGGAATAATAGGATTTTTTATAGGTTTACAATGCTTCGTCTCGAATCTCTCTAGTACCTCATTGGCATACTTCTTTTGGCTTATGAAAATCTCAGTTAAGCTTTGCATTACCTCCACTCTAAGAAAGTATTTCATGCAACCAAGATAAGACATGTCAAACTCTTCTTTCATTGAGCTCTTAAAATTCCCAAACATCTGCTCATTATTTCCTAGAAAAATAAGATCATCGACATACAAGCTTATTATAAGTATACCTCCATCTTTACTCTTCTTTGTGAAGAATGTGTGATCACTTAAGCATTTCTCAAATCCCTCATTGATGCAATAGGATTCAATTTTACTGAACTAGGCTCATAGGGCTTGTTTAAGCCCATAAAGTACTTTCTTCAACTTATACACTTTGCCCTCTTTACTCTTCACCTCATAACCTTGTGGTTGCTCTACAAACACCTCTTTACTGATTTCACCATGCAAAAATGCACTTTTAACATCGAGTTTGTATACTTTCCAACCTTGATTAGCTACAAGTGCAAGTATTATTAGAATAATGTCCCAATAAGCTACAAGAATAAATACCTCAGTATAGTTAATGCCAGTTTACTGTGTGTATCCTTTTGCTATAAGTTGGGCCTTACATTTATCCACCTCTCCTTTCTCATTTAACTTGGTCTTAAAAACCCATTTAATACCTATTTTCTTTACTCCTCTTAGCAACTCAATCAGTTCCCATGTACCATTCTTCTCAATTTCTTGGATTTCTCGATCCATAGCTTCTCTCTAAGTTAAACTCAGCCTCTTTAAAGGTTGTTGGATCATTTAAAGTGAACATAACAAGTTATTGCATCTCTATAGCTACTTGTTGCACTTCATCTTCTTCCTCAGACAAGCCTTCACTGCTCACATAGTCCTCCATCTACACAGGTTCTCTGATTCTCCTCCCTTGAACTGGATTTATCACAACAGTTATTGTAGGTGAGTCATCAGTTGTTGTAGGTGGGTTTGAACTTCTTGCTCCATTCTCTTCTTCTTTTATTTATTTATCTTCCCATTTAAGAACATCAAATAAAGCTTCTTTACTTGTTTTGCCCCAATTCCATTTTTCTTCCTCTTTAAAAGCTACGTCTCGGCTTATGAAAATCTTTTTGGACTGGATCATACATTCGAAAAGCTTTGGATTCTTCACTGACTCCTAAGAACACACACCTAAATTTTTTATCATCAAGTTTTTTTCTTTTAACTTCAGGTATGCGAATGTGCCCTATGCACTCGAACACTTTGAAGTACTCCACCGAAGGCTTGATTCCATTCTATACTTCCTCAGGTGTTTTATTTTGTATTGATGATGTGGGACATCTATTAAGCACATGCACTGCCCAATTCATTGCTTCCTACCATTATTCTTTTAGAAACCCTTTTGTAGTCAGCATACACCGCACCATGTTCATTAAGGTTCAATTTTTTCTCTCTGTTATGGAGAGTAAGTTACAGTAAGTTGTTTACTGATCCCATTTGAACTACAAAAGTTATTGAACTTAGATGAGGTGAACTCCCCACCTCGATCAGTATATAGATAATAAATATAGCTCCCTATTTCCTTTTCTACTATGCTTTTAAATTTCTTAAACACAGTGAATGCTTCTGATTTATCATGCAAAAGATAGGTCCACATTTGACGACTATGATCATCAATAAATGTAATTATGTACCTTTTATGGCTATTAGATTCTAGAGTAATAGGACCATAGATATTCAAGTGCACTAGTTACAACGTTGAGAAGTTCTCCCTTTTCTTGGGAAAAGGATCATATTGTTACTTTCCCACTACACAATCGGTACATAACTTGGAGCTAGCTTTCAGAATTGGTAAGCCTTTAACCATCTTTCTGTATGCCAATGTCCGTAGCCCTTTCATGTTAAGATGACTGAACCTCTAGTGCCACAGGTTTGTTATATCATCCGATGATGCTTGAAGACAAGTTGATCCTAGAGCATTAGTAGGCATAGAAGTAAGCAACACAAACATTTAATTTGCAGATATATTTGATTGCATAATTAGCGCCTTTATTGGATGGTAGATTTTTTAGACATTATTTTGAATCAAACTAGCCAAATCTTTTTCTTGAAGTTACCCAATGCTAAGTAAATTATTCTTGAGCTCGGGAATATAAAATACCTCAGTGAACACTAAGGTTCTGCCTTCAATCTATATTCTGATATTTCCTATCCCCATAACAACTATCTTCGAGTTATTTCCTAGCTGGATTGAGTGCTTGAAGGACCAATCGAACTCAATGAACCACTGCTTGTCTCTACTCATATGGCTATTACAGCTAGAGTCTAAGAACCACACCTTTTCTCTTTTAGAATTCTATGTCTCAATGTAACACATAGGTAGCATTTCTTGATCTGAGCATAATAGGTATAGCTAGGACATTCATACTGAAAATGTCCCAACCTATGGCATTTGTAGCACTCCACTATAGCTTTGTTGAAAGCTCTTCTTCGACCCCTTCCTCTTCCTTTGAAATTTCCACGATCTCTACCTCTTTCACCAAATCTATCTTCTTTCTTTGCTCTAGATTTTTCACCTCCTGTAACTTTCAACACTTGATCCTCCATATTGCTTTTTTAAAACTTATGTTCATAGACTAGTAATGAGCTCTGTAACTCATCCATCAAATGACTATTAATGTCGTTTGAGTCCTCTATAAAGCATATAATATAGTTAAACCTTTCTGTAAGTGTGCGTAAGATTTTTTTAACTATTTATCCATCTTGCATGTCCTCTCCTGCATTCCTCATATTATTTGGTATCAATATCACTCTAGAGAAGTAATCATTCACAGACTCACTAGTTTTCATTTCCAAGATTTCAAATTCCCTATAGAGTGTCTGAAGTTGAGCTCATTGATCTCAAACACTTCCATGATATTTTCGCTTCATGGAGTCCTATAGCTACTTAGAAGTATCTTTCTGAATAATGGTCTTCAGAATGGATTTGTCAATAGACTGGAATAGGTAGTTTTTTCCCTTAAATCCTTTAGCTTCTGGTCCCTTAAGGTTTTTCATTGTGCAGTTGTTAGAGCTTCTTCAATGGTAGGCTCAATGAAACCATTCTCGATGATGCTCCAATATTCTTTTGATCACAACAGGTTTTCCATTAACATCGACCAGTGATCGTAGTGAATGCTCAAGAATTTGTTTCCTTCAGTTATCTCTTTCTCTCCTTTTTTTTAATGTTTCACTCAAACACTCTCTCAGTATTTCACTCACTCACTACCTCTCAAATCAAGCCCTATTGTAAAGCTCTGATACCACTGTTAAAGACTGAAAGTATAATACTCAGTTCTAGCTTTTAAGCTTATTTTATTCATTAACTCAAAGGAGGCTTTTTATAGAGCCATTACAAACAGAAATAATAGCAAATGCATCAACGATTCACACTACTTTATCATGGCTAAAATTAAGGAAGAATAAGTCAAAAAATCTAAACTACACCCCCACAAACCAGGGCTTATTTCAACAGAAGAATAACAAACACGAAAACAACATTTAAGACTTAGTCAACTAGTAACCAAGTTTTCTAACAGAAAAAACTATGGGTAAAGTAGAAAATAATTTCACTATTGTGTAAAAGAGTGTACAAATTAGAGGTGTACATGGTACGGGGGAATTTGGGGATTTGAAATCTCCAAATCCATACCAAATTTTGAGAATTTTAAAAATAAAATCTCTAGTATGAGTACCAAATTTAAAAGACTCCATTCCAATACAGTTTTATTTTTTAAGACGGTTTAGTGCGTTATTTCAGTTCTTTTGGAACAGATCGGTATAGTTCGGTTCAAAACAAGGATCCGGAGATATATGTTATATAAAAATTTATATTATGAATTGAGTTTATATTTATTACTAAAAAAAGAATGTATTAATTTTAATAGTTAATATAGTATAAACCATTGTTGACAAAAAAAAATATAAACCATTAAAAAATCATTATAATTATATGTTTACACAATATTATAGTTAAAAATTATTAAAAAAATATATAATATAAGCCATATAAATAAAAAAAAATCTCTGCAAATCATTATAGTTATATGTTTGCCCAAATGGCTTTTATTTTATTTATTTGTAAGGTCGCTATTTACTTTAATAGACACGAAGCAGTTTTTGACAAAATTACATCATTTTGATTATCTATTATTTAATTTATTAATTTTAAATAATATCAATAATATTAGGTTACTTACTAAAAATAATAATAAATAAATTATGAAATATAATAATATCAATATATTTTAATTAATAAATTATAAATTTTGAAATCATAAATTGTTGTTTTCATATTTTTAGTTTAAATTGAAATATAATGGTTATTACACTTTTTTACTTGTTCTTGATAATAATAATAGTTTTCTTATTTCTCATATTTTAAATTTAGATTGTGTTGTAGTGGACATTATACATTCTTTTATTAGTTGAATTATTTGAAATTATACAATTTGAATTTTTTTATTTTCATATTTTAAGTTCAATTTGTAATATGATAAATATTTTACATTTTTATTTATCAATTGAATAGTAGTAGTAGTAGTAGTAGTAGTATTAACAATAATTAATGATAATGAAATTAATAAAAATACTTTTTTAACAATTTATATGTTATATTTTTAACACAAAACATATTAATTTTTGTCATATATTATTGTACATATGTTACTTAGTAATAATATATTACTTGATATTATAATGAAAAGTATATAATTAATTTTACAATTATTTATTAATATTTATACATTATTTATTAAATTAAAATTTGGTATTATATTCAATTTTCAATTCAGTACGGTTCTCAATTCAATTTTTTGTAATTCTCCAATAACATACTAAATTAGTCATAAAATTCAGTTCAATTTAGATTTAAGTTAAAATTATTCGATTTGATATGATTTCAATGTCTTTTAATTCGATATTTCGGTTCAGTTCACTATTTTTTTATCTCGTGTTCAGCCCTACTACAAATGAGTGTTAGCGAGCGAGTGATATATACCAAATCCTAAAAATAAATATTTATACAATTATGGTATAATTAGTCGACCATATTGTGTGTTACACGGACATGTTAGTCCTTTTGAAACTCAGAAACTCTTTTGTACACAGTTTGTAGCACGTACGTCTCACGGGTCGTGCTCACTGCGGAACAAAAGGGCATATCCTGACATAGCTACCAATATACCTATGTTTCAGGCTGTGTTCATCACTAAATAAAATGACAAACTCCAACACAAATACATGTACGTCCATACTTTAACCTGTATTCCTTACTGGATAAGAGAGCGCATCTCAACATGGTTATTATCACGACTGTGCAATGATACATGATAACAAAGCCTGCTAATCTTTTATTCACGTCACAAACATAACAATGTCATTCCTAATTTTCAATTGATGTAAAGACATGAAATTAATGTAATCAATTATGAAAAGCAACGTTTTTTAGATTAAATAAGCAACGGAAAAATGTAGAATAATACTCCCTCTTTTTCTAAATATTTGATGTTTTAGGTGCCAATTTTGTTCTTAATTATTTGACATTTTCAATTATCAATATATTTTAATTACTTTTTTTTTCTTATTCTATCCTTATTTAAATCTACTCATTTTGGGAATATACAAAACTAATAATTAGTTGAGAAAATTATTATAAATATAGTATAATATTTTATACCTATATTAATCAAATTTCTTAATCTACGCGGTAAAACCTTAATCGATAAATAATTAGGAATCGAGGAATTACAATGTTGGGTGAAGATTTTTAAACTTTATCTATCCATATTTGATTCTTTAATAACTCAAATGCCATAATTATTGAATGACCCTTTTATTAGCTAATACAACATTTAATTTTTTATATTTAATTGCCTTAATATATTATTTATTTTTTGATTTTCTAATATATATTAAGTCTTAAATCTATACTTAAATATTTATATTATAAAAAATAAAAATAAAAATCATTAATATTTGCAAGTTGTTAATTAAAAAATGTAGGTTCTTGGTTAAAATTAGGCATGATTCATTATTTAGTTATAAATTTTTATTGATTTTGTTATACTTTTAATTATTTGGATATATAATTTGAGATTATGCAACAAGTTAATATTAAAACAATTATTTATATTGCATATTTAATATGTAAATTTAAATATATAATTTATTTTAAAAAAAGAATTTTTAGAATATAAATAAATAATTGGAGAAGTAATTAATGATATTGATGTTAGATTATAGAAGAGAAATATATATTATATATTTATATGAATTAGTTTGAATAAATATTATATATTTATATATGAATGAGTTTGATAGTTATACCAAGACATACTTGATTTTTCATAAAATAAGTAAGTTTTTAAAAAGAAAAATAAATTAAAAAGTAAAAAATTTAATGAAAAGTGCAATCAAATAGGATATTTTAAATATTAATTATTAAATAGTTATTTTAAATAGAGGGTCATTGTGTCATTTTAAAAAAATGAAAAATTCAAACAAACAGTTTATCAAAAGAATATGCAAAGTATTAAACGTACACAAATAGAATTGAAATAAAAATTGGAGTGTTAAAAATGAAAATGTAACTGAGAATTGCATTTTCATTTTATTGATAAATTATTTGTTTAAATTTTTCACTTTTTATATTTTTAATTTGAATGACATAACTATTCTATGTTTAAAATAGCTACTTAATAATTAAAATATTTGAAATACCCTATTTGACTGCACTTTTTGTAAATTCTCTTACTTTTTATTATATTACTTGATAAAAATATATTTATTCTTCTATAAAGAATTTTATTTTATGAAAAATTAAATATGTCTTTATTTCTCTTTTATAATCTAATAATTGATTCTCCACTTATTTATTTTATATTCTACAAATTATATTTTTGAAAATAAACCATATGTTTGAATTTGCATACTAAATATACAATATAAATAAAATTTTAAATATTAACCTATTGTATGAAACAAATATCAAAATATATATTCAAATAATTAAAAACCTATAAAAATCAATAAAATTTATAATAAAATACCATGCTTAAAATTTTAACCGAGAATCTACATTGTTTTAGTTAAGAACTTGCAACTACTAATGTTTGTGCTTCATTTTCATTTTCTATTATTATTATTATTATTATTATTATTATTATTATTATTATTATGAACATTAAAAAATTAAAATAATTAAATATAAAGATTTAAAATTCTGTATTAGCTAATACAAGAGTCATTATAAGAATAATTATATCATTTAAATTTTTAAAAAGTAGAGTGCAGGTGAAGTGTAAAAATTCTCATCCTACAATGTTTTTATTTTTTGGACAATAATATCATTTTTTATTTTACTACTATAAAATTATCTGCAATGTAATACAATAACAATTTTCATTATAATATTTAATTTATTTATAGCAATTATAAAAGTTAAAAAATATCTAACTTTGATAATTTTTTTTTAAAGAGTAGCTAAATTTCAATAATTGGCCGATTACTGGATTCTGATCACTAGGTATATCACGATCCAAATTAGGGGTCATGATCGGCACTAGCAAATGAAAATTTTTTCGAATCTGGAATCCGTAACAAGCCTTAAAAATAATAAAAAATACAATAAATATAATAAAATAAATATACCGTAATTAAAATTTTAATTTAATTTGATAAAATAAACTCTTTCATATCATGAAATAATTTAATACAATATTTAGATTAAACATCTGAATTAAAATTCTTATACAGCAAAAAAAATAAAACTCACTACTAATACAAATACAACTACTGCAGTTTTCTAGAGTATAATAATAAATAATTAAGTAGATAAATTACATAATAAGGCCGGGGCGGAAGAAATCTAGCGGATAAGCCTACTGCTGGGTCTGAAGAAGAAAACTCTCCTAAAAAATATCAACTGAGGGGAGTCAGACCTCACTGAGTGAATTGTTATAATATATATACATGCATTACTATATGTCAAATGCAAACAATCATATGTATATAATAAATATATATACAGGCATGTACACATAGATGTTGAAAATCACTTTGTTTCATAATACTAAAAAAATATAAGTTTTGAATGATCAAATAGAACCCTAATGATCGCAACCTCAATTAATAATAGAAAACACTCTAGCCATACTGACTCACTTAATTCCAAATAAATTCACTTAATCAAACTGGACAGTACACTAGCCCTGAGACACTAAATCGACCGAGCTCCAACAGTCTGACTGTCACCGAACTCCAGTAATCACACCATCAATCACATCACACATAAATTAAATCAATCAAGTCATGATCCATAAATAAGTCAGTAATTTAACCCTATGATCTATCACACCGATACGTACTCGGTTCTAGTGTTGCCCATTAGGAAGCACGTTCTATCGAAATCCTTCATTTAAAATAAAACATAAATTCAAGTAAAAAATAATGTATAAAGTCATTCATAATAATCAAATAAACCAAAAATATACCTAGAATAAACTAAGTACATTTCAAGTATATATATGTAAAATAAACTCAAATAAATCATGAAATATACTCAAAATAAACCAATAATATACTTAAAAATAATTTGAATATAAATCAAATGTAAAACATGTATTTATTTCAAAATATACCAAGAATATACTAAAAATATACCTAAAAAATACATTAAGCATTTAATGAAACAATTATGCAAAATTATACATTTAAAACATATAATTCTAAAACATACAACCTAAATGCAATGTATATATAAAATAATAACTCACAGGGATGCGCTCCATGAGATTGGTTCGACGAGCCTGGTCCGCTAAGCCTCGGTCTCGGCGTAACTAAACAATAAAAATGATCACGAAATAAGAATAAATCTAACTTAGACTTTTAGAGACTTAATCTAGAATTACTAAACACAAATAGACACAGAATTGAAATTAGACCTGATGTCTTACGACAACTTTATCGAAAATTCAGTACAACCTCCTATGTAAAACGAACATCTCTCTATCAAAAAGTAGAGCCGGTCCTACAATAAAAATACACTTATAATTACAGAATTCAAACAACTCTCGATTGGGATCCTGAACTACAAAAATTCCCCAACCGAGGTCCACAAT
The DNA here is from genome assembly GCA_947683625.1 of Mallotus nudiflorus. Taxonomy (NCBI): domain Eukaryota; kingdom Viridiplantae; phylum Streptophyta; class Magnoliopsida; order Malpighiales; family Euphorbiaceae; genus Mallotus; species Mallotus nudiflorus. Next base: position 3,640,463 of record CANTUR010000049.1, on the reverse strand, counting down.
TCAAATAATATAATAAAATATATTAAAAATCAATAAATGCCATAAATACCCTCAAAATATCAAAATATAGTATATTTAACATTAAAACATCAAAATAATTGTCACGACCCGAACCCGAGGGCACGTGACCGGCACTAGGGAATGGGTAGGCATAAGGCCACCGAAACCCGTAGTAAGCCTAAGGAAAAAGAAAATAAAACCATTCACATTTTAACTTTAATTAAAAACAGAACATATTATCAAACTGATTTTTTCTTCAATTTACACAAATTTAACTGTTTAATAAAAAAATATGATTCAACATCTCATATTATAAATTGAATTTATGTCATATACATAAATGTATTTCGTACAGATAAACTACATAATTTGGTTAAACCATACAAATTCTCAATACATATACTACTGCAGCATCCTAGATTAATACACAGTACAGCTTACAACGACCTACATAAAATTGCCGGTGAAGAAGAAATCCGGCGTAGAGGTAGTCTGAGGTCGAACTCCAAAGCTCCTGAAAAAAAATAAATTGAGGGGAATCAGACCTCACTGAGTAAGTCAATAAAAGAGCTGTACGGTTTGAAAACCTTTTTGAAAATTATATATTTTTATAGTGAAAATAATTTATAATATATATAATTATAGCTTTTGAAAAATCTCGGTAGAACCCTAGACCCAAGTCTAAATGGCCAACTGGGCCCACCTATTCCAACTAGACTACCGGTCCCCGAGAGCAAGGGCATCAACCGAGGCACCAAGCTGTAGTCATTCACTTAATCTAAATATATGGATCTGGCGATCCCCGAGAGCAAAGGCATCAACCGAGGCACCCATCCCAGTCCATTTTAACCTTACAAATCACTGGCGGTCCCCGAGAGCAAAGGCTTCCACCGAGGCACCCGTCCCAGTTTAGCATTCACCAAACACATATATATATATCGGATCCATCTCTCAATCTCTACCATGTGCACATAGTCCTGGTGAAGCCCACCAGGTAGCCCGTTCTACCAAAACTTCTCAAAATCGATTTTAAATAAATAAAATGTGTTTAAATCTTAAATAATAGCATTAAATTAAATAAATCATGTAATCAATGTAATAAAATACGAGCGCATGCATTTTTACATAAACACACGCACAGATCGTTCTACTGACTTACAGGATGAATGTGAAGGCTGACGACCACGCGTCTGCCTCGGCCTCACGGCTTCTGCTCCGAGATGATCTAAAGGAAAATAATAATCGACCTTTAAAATATGACTATGGAAACCAAAACCAAAAATCAACAAAGCAATGAAATTCCAAACTGACTCGACAGACAGGATTTAACCTAACTAACGGTAGAAATTTTATAGATATCACGTTTTACGAGAAAATCTACCGAAATTTCGGCAGAGTCTCCTCTGTAAAACGGACATCTCTCTACCAAAAGTAGAGCCAGACCTGCATAGAAAATGAACTTCTAATTCCAAAACCATTCACACTCGAGTCGGGCTCCCAAAACACAATTTGCCCCGACCGAGATCACAACTCAAATAAAATATCAAAAATTAATAATATGTGTTTCTTAAATACATATATCGCATACATACATACTAGAATAGATAAAAATTATACAAAATCTCCATTATTCAAAATTGAGCAATTAAATTTGTAGTCCAACCATATTAAAATTATAATTATAGCCCAAATTAAAACTAGTGCAATGTATTATATGTATATATATATATATATTGGGAATTTGATAATCAAAATTTACATTACCTAGGAAATTATGTCAATTAATTTATAAAAATTATCTAAACCCTTTAATTATTAATAAAACTAATTAAAATATATATTTATCATATTTAGTGTAAAATTACATTTTTACCCCCCTAAAAAATACATAATTTACTTAATGAGTTTTTAATACTGAAAATAATTCCTTAAAATTATTTAATCACGTCAAAAAAATTCATTTTCTCAAGATACATTTTCTTAATATAATTAAAACATTTAATTAACCAACAAATTTTCTCCCAAAAATATTATTTACCCTAAAAATCAAATTTGGCATAAACTCAAATATAGTTATAAAAATAATATAAAAATCTCAAAAATTATAATTTGAGTCCTAAAATTCATATTATTCACTAATAACCTCATTTATCAAGCTTCATAATTTTTCACAATAATTTCCAAAAATTTACATAAACACCAATTATATACCTAAAATTTATAAAATCTATAATTAACTCCAAAATTTTCTAGAACATCAATACCTCACAAATAATTAACACTAATTAACCTAATTACTATTTAACTCAATTAACAATTAACCAAACAACTAATACAAAATAAAATCACATAAAAATGCAAATAAAATTCTAAAAAAAAATAACACACATTTACTAAAATTAACATCAACCCCCCTATTTTTTTTTTTTTACCAAACAGCCTCACATAGCTAAAGAAAACTACCAACTAACCGGATCAAAGAAAGGAAGAAGAGATCGGTGAGCATGACTTACTGTTGAGCTTGAAGGGCTGGGGAAGGGAAGCTTATTGTTGTCGGAAAGAATGGAGAAGAAGGAGCAGCAAGTTGTAGCTGAGAAGCAGCACCGAAAGTGGGGGACAGGAACTGGACAGAGTTGGACGAGTAGCTATCGCGCGAGGAAGAAGAGTCGGCTGCCAGGCGAGAAGAGAAGAAGAAGAAGAAGAAGAATCAGCAGCAGCAGAGAGGGCTGGGTGAGGATGGTGAGTGAGGGAGGAAGACGGGGATGGGACAGGGCTCGGGAATCCTCTACTGCTCTCTTCTCTAATTTTTTTTTTTTTTTTTCGGTTGGGTCCCTTCTATATGTATACTCATATATATATATATATATATATATATATATATATATTATAACTATTAATTTATATATAATTATACACATATATGTATAGGCAATTATTGGTATGTATACATATACTACATACACATATGCATATATACTAGCTATTTTAATGCACACACCTAAATAATACTTAACCTTAAATATACACATAAGTGTGAATATATATATATATATATATATATATATATATATATATATATATATATATATATATATATATATATATATATACACACATGTACATAGAAACACATATATAACCTTAAAGTTAATATAGTTTAAAATAGCAATAATAATAATAATGATAATAATAGACAATGAAATTCTAGACAATAAATAAATAATAATCACATAAATTAGTAACCCTAAAATTATATTAACCTAAATATATATATATATATATATATATATATATATATATATATATATATATATATATATATATATGTATATAATTTATACCTTATACTTTAATATAATGCAAATTAATTATTACTAGTACTTCTCGAGAAAAAAATGTGTCCCTTTATATTAAAATAATTATAGATATGTAGGGTATTACAGTCTCTCCTCCTTATATGAATTCGTCCTCGAATTCAAGAAAAGAAAGAAAAGAGGAATTACAAAGCTAAGAAGAAAAGAGATACGGGAACGAAACTCGCATCTCAGCTTCAGTTTCCCAGGTGCAATCTTCTGCAGAATGGTTACTCCATAACACCTTCACCATCGGTATCTCCTTAGTCCGCAGTTGTCGGATTTGACGATCCACAATCGCCACCGGGTATTCTTCGTAAGTCAAATCGTCGCTAAGCTCTACGGCTTGAGGTTGCAACACGTGAGACGGATCAGGGACGTATTTTCTCAACATGGAAACATGAAATACAGGATGGATTCTCGATAGCTCTGGTGGTAACACTAGCCTGTACGCCACTTCACCCACTCTAGACCGAATCTCAAACGGTCCAATGAATCTAGGAGCTAGCTTACCCTTCTTGCCAAATCTCATAACTCCTTTCATTGGAGACACCTTCAGGAACACCATGTCTCCAACCATAAAGGATACATCCTTCCTCCTAGGGTCAGCGTAGCTCTTCTGTCTACTAAAGGCTATCTTCAATCGCTGCTGTATAATGGGGACTTTCTCTGAAGTGATCTGCACCAATTCTGGTCCCGTTAACTGCCTCTCTCCAATCTCCCAACACAATGGTGATCTACACTTCCTACCATATAGTGCCTCATATGGAGCCATCTCAATGCTAGCATGATAGCTGTTGTTATAAGCAAACTCAATCAATGGCAAGTGTGAATCCCATTGTCCTCCAAAATCCATTACACACATTCTCAACATATCTTCTAACGTTTGGATGGTCCTCTCTGACTGACCATCTGTCTGAGGGTGGAAAGCCGTACTGAAGTCCAATCTGGTACCCAAGGCCTTGTGTAATTCTTGCCAAAAGACTGAGGTAAAGGTGGCTCCTCTATCCGACACTATGCTCACAGGTACCCCATGTAGACAAACGATTCTATTGACATAAAGTCTTGCCAGTCTATCAGTAGAGTACGTCTTCTTTATAGGTAGAAAGTGTGCTGACTTAGTCAACCTGTCAACAATCACCCAAATAGCGTCATAACCTTTAGTAGCTCGAGGTAGTCCAGTCACGAAATCCATGGCTATCATATCCCATTTCCATTTAGGAATTGGCATGGGTTGCAACAGTCTCGAGGGTCTCTGATGTTCAAGCTTTACTAGCTGGCAAGTCAGGCACCTGGATACAAACTCTGCAATGTCCTTCTTCATTCCACTCCACCAATACGTATCTTTCAGATTATGATACATCTTGGTAGAACCCGGATGAACACTATATGTAGAATAATGTGCTTCCTCCATGATCTCCTTTCTCAAGTCATCAACATCTGGCACACAAATCCTAGTGCCCAACCGCAATATACCTTCCTTGTCAATTACAAAGTCTCGTGACTGCCCTTGTTGCACTTCATACATGATTCTCTGTAACTGGGGGTCTCTGCTTTGAGCTGTCTTAACCCGATCCAAGTATATTGATCGTACACTGAATTGAGCTAAAAGGCACTTTCGGGTAACTTTCATCTGCAATCCCCGATCAATCAGTCCATGTAACTCCTTGATAATGGGTCTTCTCTCAGTGCTAATATGGGCAAGGCTGCCTGCTGATTTCCTACTCAAGGCATCCGCAACAACATTTGCCTTGCCTGGATGATATAAAATAGAGCAATCATAATCCTTAAGGAGTTCCATTCATCTCCTCTGCCTCAGATTCAAGCCCCTCTGCTGGAAAATATATTTCAAGCTCTTATGATCTATGTATATCTCACATGTCACTCCGTACAAGTAATGCCTCCATATTTTTAAAGCAAACACCATGGCTGCCATCTCTAAGTCGTGAGTAGGATAGTTCTGCTCGTGCTTCTTCAACTGCCTCGAAATGTAAGCAATCACTTGGCCATTTTGCATCAACACACAGCCCAATCCTACTCTGGAAGCATCACAATACACTGTATAACCTTCATTTCCAGAGGGCAAAGTTAGAATTGGAGCCGATGTCAACAAGCCCTTCAGTAGCTGAAAATGCTCTTCGCATCTGTCCGTCCATACAAACTTAACATTCTTCTGGGTCAACCTTGTCAAAGGTGCAGCAATTCTAGAGAAGTCCTTCACAAATCTTCTGTAATAGCCTGCCAGACCCAGGAAACTCCGTACTTCCCTAACTGTAGTCGGCCTTGGCCATTCTGTAATAGCCTTTATCTTCTTAGGGTCCACCTGTATGCCATCTCGAGAAACCACGTGGCCTAGAAATGCCACTTGATACAACCAGAACTCGCACTTTGAGAATTTGGCATACAATCTATGCTCTCTTAAGGTCTGAAGTACCCTTCTTAGATGCATCACATGCTCAGCCTCACTCTTAGAATAAACCAAAATGTCATCAATGAAAACTATCACAAACCGATCCAAGTATGGCCTGAATACCCGATTCATCAAGTCCATAAAGGCTGCTGGAGCGTTAGTCAGTCCAAAGGACATTAATAAAAACTCATAATGGCCATATCTTGTTCGAAAGGTTGTCTTGGGCTCATCACCTCTTCTGATTCTCAACTGATGATACCCAGATCTCAGATCTATTTTAGAGAAGCATGTAGCACCTTGAAGTTGATCAAACAGATCATCGATCCTCGGAAGTGGGTACTTGTTCTTGATGGTGACCTTATTCAACTGCCTATAGTCGATACAAAGTCGAAGGCTACCATCTTTCTTCTTCACGAACAACACCGGAGCACCCCAAGGCGATGTACTGGGTCTGATGAAACCCTTATCAAGTAATTCCTGCAACTGCTCTTTCAGCTCCTGTAGTTCAGCTGGTGCCATTCTGTAAGGTGGCATAGAAATAGGATCCGTACCATGTATGACATCGATACAGAACTCTATCTCTCTGTCTGGTGGTAATCCTGGTAATTCTTCAGGAAAGACATCCAGAAATTCACACACCACTGGCACCTGTTCAATTGCCCCATTCTCCTTCTCAACAACTCTTACCATTGCCAAGTATCCCTGACAACCCCTTCTAAGCATCTTTCAAGCTGTAATGACAGAAATAAGATTGTGAGGCATGGAGCTCTTTTCACCTTTGAAATAAAATTCTTCTTCTCCTGGAATCCTGAACACCACTTCTTTCTCTCTACAATTCACAAGGGCATAATACTTCGACAACCAATCCATGCCTAGAATGACATCAAATTCCAGTACGTCGAGCAATACTAAGTCCGCCAATAGTTCTCTACCATCAACTGTTACCAGACACGAAGGAAAGAAAACATCTGTCTCTAACTCGTCACTAAGAGGAGTCAAAACAGATAGAGGAAAGGACAACCTAGAAGGCTGCCACCCGATTCTCGAAGCGAACACAGGAGAAATGAAGGAATGTGAAGCACAGGGATCAAACAACACTCTAGCATCGTATGCACAGACTGAGAGAATACCTGCTACCACTGCATTCGAAGTCTGAGCATCCTGTGGTGTCAAAGTGAACACTCGAGCCTGACCACGACCTGCCTGCTGAGAAGTCGAAGGCTGCGCAAAACCACGTCCACTAGGTCTACCAACTGAACCTCTACCCTACTGACTCATAGGCTGAGGCGGTCTCTACTGTGGCTGTATGGGTGCTCGATACTACTAAGGCATCGGATAGTAGGGCTGAGCCACTGAGGAAGACGAACCCTGAACGTACTGTGGCTGGTATCCGGAGTGGGGACAAGCTCTGGCAAGGTGTCCAACCTGCCCACACCTAAAGCAAGCGCCCATCAACACATGACACGGGCCCTGATGAAATCGTCCACAACTCACACAAGCACTAGCTCCAGACCCAGAACTACTCTGCCCGGAACTCTGCCCACTACTACTACTACTAACTCCTGCATCGAATCTGTGACTCCTGCCGGTTCTCCTGTTTGAAGCATACCCATGTCGGCCAACTCGGTGAGTCCTGGACCTCCTACCACTCTGCTGAGAACTACCCGCAGCCTGCTGACTCGAACTGCCGATGTGAAATGCTGGCTGCTGGTACCCGGGAGCTACACCATGACCACTGCCCCCGATCATATAAGGATCTATCATGGTGCCCTGGCGGATATGTCGCCTCTCTATCAAACGGGCCTCCTCAATCACACTCTCCAAGGTGCGGTCCTCGGTATGCATACCAATAAAAGTGGGTCCTAATCCAATAACATACAGCTTTACTACTCTGTAAGGGTCCCTCCTGATATCTTCTGCATGTCGGGACAGTCCATTAAACTCTCTGGTATAATCCTCCACTGACCTATCGCCTCTAGTGATGTGGAGTAGCTGCCACCTATAGGCATCTCTGGTGGCTGGAGGACAGAAAAATCTCAAAAAGCGATCCTTAAATTCTGGCCAAGTCAGCTCGTGCATCGATGGCTGAATCGACTGCATAAACCAATCCTGAGCAGCCGCCTATACCGACAACTCCACAATCATAATCCTCTGATAATCTGTGTGCCCAGTCCTGGTGCGTGCCTCAATCGCATTAATGAAGTCTAAGGCATCACCCGTACCATCGAAAGAAACTCTACCGATCCGAGAGTAAAGAAGGGCTGCTTCAGTGTCTGACATACCCTGGTTCCTCTGCTGAAGCATCTGCTGTACAAGGGGCATCGCCTGATTCAATGCTGCTAGACTTTGATTAATCCCTGCCAGTCCAGCTGCAAAGGCTGTAGGCTCAACAGCTGGGGCTTCAGGCTCGACTGGTTGCTGATCAGGAATCTCAGCTGCAGCTACCCTGGCTCAACCTCTACCTCTACCTCTGCCCCTACGATGTGGAGCAGGAAGGGGAGCCTCATCATGCACAGACTGCTCATCTAGCCTCAGGGTCAGATCAGCATCTGGGTCGGTACGCGCACGCCTCATTCTGAAAGGAAGACAAGAAAAATTGAATTCAAAACGGGGTAAGAATATTTAAGGCAACGCGGAATTAGAAACCATACATCTCAAGACAATTATCAACCCTAAAGCTGCAGTAGTTACACAGAAAGACAGACATGGACAATTAATCGAACTTATGCTCTGATACCAACTTTGTCACGACCCGAACCCGAGGGCACGTGACCGGCACTAGGGAATGGGTAGGCATAAGGCCACCGAAACCCGTAGTAAGCCTAAGGGAAAAGAAAATAAAACCATTCACATTTTAACTTTAATTAAAAATAGAACATATTATCAAACTGATTTTTTCTTCAATTTACACAAATTTAACTGTTTAATTAAAAAATATGATTCAACATCTCATATTATAAATTGAATTTATGTCATATACATAAATGTATTTCGTACAGATAAACTACATAATTTGGTTAAACCATACAAATTCTCAATACATATACTACTGCAGCATCCTAGATTAATACACAGTACAGCTTACAACGACCTACATAAAATTGCCGGTAAAGAAGAAATCCGGCGTAGAGGTAGTCTGAGGTCGAACTCCCAAGCTCCTAAAAAAAAATAAATTGAGGGGAATCAGACCTCACTGAGTAAGTCAATAAAAGAGCTGTACGGTTTGAAAACCTTTTTGAAAACTATATATTTTTATAGTGAAAATAATTTATAATATATATAATTATAGCTTTTGAAAAATCTCGGTAGAACCCTAGACCCAAGTCTAAATGGCCAACTGGGCCCACTTATTCCAACTAGACTACCGGTCCCCGAGAGCAAGGGCATCAACCGAGGCACCAAGCCGTAGTCATTCACTTAATCTAAATATATGGATCTGGCGGTCCCCGAGAGCAAAGGCATCAACCGAGGCACCCATCCCAGTCCATTTTAACCTTACAAATCACTGGCGGTCCCCGAGAGCAAAGGCTTCCACCGAGGCACCCGTCCCAGTTTAGCATTCACCAAACACATATATATATATCGGATCCATCTCTCAATCTCTACCATGTGCACATAGTCCTGGTGAAGCCCACCAGGTAGCCCGTTCTACCAAAACTTCTCAAAATCGATTTTAAATAAATAAAATGTGTTTAAATCTTAAATAATAGCATTAAATTAAATAAATCATGTAATCAATGTAATAAAATACGAGCGCATGCATTTTTACATAAACACACGCACAGATCGTTCTACTGACTTACAGGATGAATGTGAAGGCTGATGACCACGCGTCTGCCTCGGCCTCACGGCTTCTGCTCCGAGATGATCTAAAGGAAAATAATAATCGACCTTTAAAATATGACTATGGAAACCAAAACCAAAAATCAACAAAGCAATGAAATTCCAAACTGACTCGACAGACAGGATTTAACCTAACTAACGGTAGAAATTTTACAGATATCACGTTTTACGAGAAAATCTACCGAAATTTCGGCAGAGTCTCCTCTGTAAAACGGACATCTCTCTACCAAAAGTAGAGCCAGACCTGCATAGAAAATGAACTTCTAATTCCAAAACCATTCACACTCGAGTCGGGCTCCCAAAACACAATTTGCCCCGACCGAGATCACAACTCAAATAAAATATCAAAAATTAATAATATGTGTTTCTTAAATACATATATCGCATACATACATACTAGAATAGATAAAAATTACACAAAATCTCCATTATTCAAAATTGAGCAATTAAATTTGTAGTCCAACCATATTAAAATTATAATTATAGCCCAAATTAAAACTAGTGCAATGTATTATATGTATATATATATATATATATTGGGAATTTGATAATCAAAATTTACATTACCTAGGAAATTATGTCAATTAATTTATAAAAATTATCTAAACCCTTTAATTATTAATAAAACTAATTAAAATATATATTTATCATATTTAGTGTAAAATTACATTTTTACCCCCCTAAAAAATACATAATTTACTTAATGAGTTTTTAATACTGAAAATAATTCCTTAAAATTATTTAATCACGTCAAAAAAATTCATTTTCTCAAGATACATTTTCTTAATATAATTAAAACATTTAATTAACCAACAAATTTTCTCCCAAAAATATTATTTACCCTAAAAATCAAATTTGGCATAAACTCAAATATAGTTATAAAAATAATATAAAAATCTCAAAAATTATAATTTGAGTCCTAAAATTCATATTATTCACTAATAACCTCATTTATCAAGCTTCATAATTTTTCACAATAATTTCCAAAAATTTACATAAACACCAATTATATACCTAAAATTTATAAAATCTATAATTAACTCCAAAATTTTCTAGAACATCAATACCTCACAAATAATTAACACTAATTAACCTAATTACTATTTAACTCAATTAACAATTAACCAAACAACTAATACAAAATAAAATCACATAAAAATGCAAATAAAATTCTAAAAAAAAATAACACACATTTACTAAAATTAACATCAACCCCCCTATTTTTTTTTTTTACCAAACAGCCTCACATAGCTAAAGAAAACTACCAACTAACCGGATCAAAGAAAGGAAGAAGAGATCGGTGAGCATGACTTACTGTTGAGCTTGAAGGGTTGGGGAAGGGAAGCTTATTGTTGTCGGAAAGAATGGAGAAGAAGGAGCAGCAAGTTGTAGCTGAGAAGCAGCACCGGAAGTGGGGGACAGGAACTGGACAGAGTTGGACGAGTAGCTATCGCGCGAGGAAGAAGAGTCGGCTGCCAGGCGAGAAGAGAAGAATAAGAAGAAGAAGAATCAGCAGCAGCAGAGAGGGCTGGGTGAGGATGGTGAGTGAGGGAGGAAGACGGGGATGGGACAGGGCTCGGGAATCCTCTGCTGCTCTCTTCTCTAATTTTTTTTTTTTTTTTCGGTTGGGTCCCTTCTATATGTATACTCATATATATATATATATATATATATATATATATATATATATATATATATATATATATATTATAACTATTAATTTATATATAATTATACACATATATGTATAGGCAATTATTGGTATGTATACATATACTACATACACATATGCATATATACTAGCTATTTTAATGCACACACCTAAATAATACTTAACCTTAAATATACACATAAGTGTGAATATATATATATATATACACATGTACATAGAAACACATATATAACCTTAAAGTTAATATAGTTTAAAATAGCAATAATAATAATAATGATAATAATAGACAATGAAATTCTAGACAATAAATAAATAATAATCACATAAATTAGTAACCCTAAAATTATATTAACCTAAATATATATATATATGTATATAATTTATACCTTATACTTTAATATAATGCAAATTAATTATTACTAGTACTTCTCGAGAAAAAAATGTGTCCCTTTATATTAAAATAATTATAGATATGTAGGGTATTACAATAATTATTTTTCTCAATAATTACTTAAAAATCCTAAATAATAATATAATATTATTAAAATCAAATTTTCTCGATAATTCAATATAATTTAATAAAAACTCACTTTACTAATCCAAATAGCTTAAGTAGCCCAAATACATTTTAAAAATTACTAAAAATCCATATTTTTACAAAAATAGTATATAATATATTATTTGAAAATAATTTTTGAAAATTAGTATTAATTAGTTAAAAATAGTAAATAATTTGTAAAAAACATTTTTATACCTCAAATAATATTAAAACTAATTAAACATAATGTTTAACTAAAATTATCACCAAATTACACAATTAACCCTAATATTCAAAAATTCACATAATATACAAATAATACTCAAAAATTTAATAAAAATTATTTTCTCAACACATATCTCATTAATATCAATAAAAACATATAATTAACCAATAATTTCTATCAAAATATATATTTAACCATATTTTTCAAAATTGACATAAACCTAAAATAATTATAAAAATTACACAAAAATCACAAAAATTATAAACTCAATTCTAAAATTAATAATAATTACTAATAATACCAAAAATCACAATTTCATAATTCATATAATTAATTTACGAAAATTAATAAAATAATAATAAAATATTCAAAAATTCAGCAAAAATCAAATAAATTCTAAAAATAAAAAAAAAATAAAGATGTATATTGAGCTTCCATGAACAACATTTGTTAAGGAAGATTGACTGAATCAAGCTAAATCAACCTAAAAAAAATTGTGAAATCCTAAAGCTCAAAACCAAAAATTCAAGAAAACCCAATAAAATGGAAGATTAAGCTCAAACCGAGCTTAGATTAGTGTTTACCAGTGAGAGAGGAAGAAAAAAAGACTGAAATCGTGAAGAATGGTGGCCGAACGTGGGTGGAACGACGCTGGAAGCTTCTATCAACCTTGTTGTTGCTTTTGCTCTACGACGCTGTCGGAGAAGAAGGATGAGGACGGCGGAGCTGCTGGTGGAGCTGGATGGCCGGATGGCACATTGCCAGGGGAGGAATGGCATGATAGATGGAGGAGGGGGAGGTTCGGGTTGGTTTCAGGGAAGAAGAAAATGTGTTTTTTGTGTTTAATGTATATATATATATATATATATATACACTAATCTCCACACACATCTATATTAATATATATATACACACACATATATATATTCACACACAAATAAAATAATACTAACCCTAATATATGTGTGTATATATATATCTAATAACACATAAAATATTCATGCAATAATGTATTTTATTAATAATAATAATAATAATAATAATAATAATAATAATAATAATAATAAATTAATAAATAAAAATAAACAACATCATTTAGAAAAAATACAATAACATTAGCACTTAAATAATATTATTAAAATAATTTTTTTCAAAGTAGTAAATATAACGTAAATAAATTTCCAAAAGAATAAGCTTTTAAAATAAATATTTACGTAAAAAATTATAATTAAACATAAAATAATAGATATTAACTACAAAATAATCAAATATAACTTTAAATTTTATTAATACTGCATATTCTGTTTTAAATTAAAATAATTTAATAACTAGGATTATTAAAAGGTATATACTGGACAATAATCAATGACAAAATACCAACGGAAGAAATTATTATTATTGTTGATAGACAAAATGAGAGAAATTATAAAATAAATAAATAAATGAACAAAATAATGATTTCACTCATTTTTTAGTGCAATAAATAGTATATTAATTATATTGTAATTAATTATGTAGGGTATTTAATAATTCATTAATTAAAATAATTTTTCTTAATCAATTGCTAAAGTAACATTCTAATTAATTTATAGGATTTTAGTTAGAATTTTTTTTAAATAGTTAATTTAGTTTAGGCTTTCTAGAAAATATATATATATATATATATATATATATATATATATATATATATATACATATACACATATATATGAGTGGGGAGGGTGGGGGATAGGTAAAATTACGAAAAAAAATTTACCCATTATTAGATAAAAATGGGACAATTTGGTCATTTACTAATAAAAATAAAATTAAATTAATTAAAATATAATTTTAATTTGATTGAAAGTTTATTTTCTAATTTAGTTAGGTTAATTTTTATTTTATCTCTAATAAAAATTAAATTAATAAAATATAATTCTAATTTAATTGAAAGTATGTTTCCTATTTTAATTAGGTTAAATTTTATCTTATCTCTAACAAAAATTCTAATTTAATTGAAAGTATACTGTATATTCTAATTAGGTTAACTATTTTATCTTTAATAAAGATTAATTTAATTTAAATATAATTCTAATATAATTAAAATATGTTTCCTATTTTAATTATGTTAACTTCTATTTTATCTCTAAATTAATTAAAATATAATTCTAATTCAATTGAAAGTATATTTTCTATTATAATTAGGTTAACTTCTATTTTAACTCTAATAAAAATGGAATTAATTAACATATAATTCTAATTTATTTGAAAATTTATTTTTTATTTTACTTTCTATTTTATCTCTAATAAAATTGAATTAATTAAAATTTAGTGATAATTTTGTTAAAAATATATGTTTTTCAATTTTAATTAGGTCTATGTATATTTTAACTAATACAAATCAAATTAGATAACATATCTTTATAAGTCTTATTATATTAAATTTAATAAATAATTAATTAAAATCAAAATTAATAAATTTTATGAAAATAGGAAAATTATATATTTTGTTTTAAAAGTTGATATTTTATGAATTAAAAATTAATGAATAAATTATAGAGCATATAATTTGTTTGAAAATATATTTTCTGTAAGAAAAGTAGTATAATAATCATTTTCAAATTTTTTAAAAAAATTTAACAAAAAAGAGTTAAAATTAAATTAATCAATATTTATCTTTTAATTATTATTTGAACTTAAAAAATTATATTAAATTAATTTTTGAATAAATAAAAGTATTTATATTAAAAATATTAAAAAAATAAAGTGTCATAGTTAAAATAAAAAATTTACTAAAATCGTAATAAATTATAAGTTTAATAGGTTGTGATATTTAAATTTTTTATATAAAGAAAATATAAATTTTATTATTTTTAGATTTTCATTAAAATTAATTATTTTTATTATTTTATGATTAATTATAATAATAATATTATTTTTATATGAAATTAGTTGTAGAGTAGAGAAAAATTAATTATAAAAAATATTGAAAGAATATCATACAATTATTTAAATAAAAAATTTATAAAAATTGTAATGAATTATAACTATATTAAATTAATATCAAATTGTTATATAAATAAATAACAATGTTATTATTTTTAAATTTTTTATTCAACAACAACAACAACAATAATAATAATAATAATAATTTTAATTTTAATAATAATTTTAATTTTTTTCTATATATCACGAGTCTAATAAATTTTTTATTTACGTATAAAACAAGTAGTTTTTTAGTATATATATATATATTCAAAAAGAGTATATGAAATATTTAGAAATAATTACAAATATAACTAATGTTGAACAAAACTATATATTCAAAAAGAGTATATGAAATATTTACAAATATAACTAATGTTGAACAAAACTTTTCATAGCTTACCGTCCTTTTTGTTTTTTTAAGCATGCTTTTCTTTTTTCTTTTTCCATTTTATGTGATTTTCTGTTTCTCTCTTCTTTTCCTTTGTTTTTCTTCCGTAACTTATTTTTTTCTTTTTCTTTTTCTTTTTTCATTTTCTATTTATTGTTTTCTTTCTCTCTTTAATTTAATTTTATTTAATTTTTTCTTTTTTTATTCTTCTTATTATTACTATTATCATTTCATAACTATTTTATTTTGATATTATTATTAATTTTCTTATTTTTATTTTTATCATGACCCAAACCCAGGAATAATGACCGGCGCTAGGGAGCGGCAATTCTCACGAATCTGAAACCTGTAGCAAGTATTAAAATAAAAAATCACACAAAATATGCCACAATAATACCTCAAATTTTAAAACTTTAAATAATATAAAGAAATCTCCATATAATATAATAAAATATATTCATATAATTATTCAAATATAGAATCTCAGTCTAAAATAATATCTAATCCTACAACAAGAATGCATTACTACTATAGTGTCTAATAAAATACAAAACAAATGATAGTTCAATATTTACATAAGTCGACCGGTGAAGAAAGAGTCCGGCGAAGAGAACTAATATGGAGGTCTGAAGTAAAGAGTCCTGAAAAAAATATATTTGAAGGGGTCAAACCTCACTAAGTAAATTATTATTATATATATGCACGCAACCTAAAGACACAGACATTCAAGCATCAATATAATAATTATATATTTATATTTTTTTAATGTATATATGCATTTCATACAAATGCTCGAAATCCATCTTACTTCAAAACAATTTAATGCAAAAAGGTTTAGGTGGAGGAACAGAGCAGGACCCTAAAAGTTTTCACAATCTTAATCACTATATTTCACTAGCCAACAGACTTTCCATAACTTCAAAAATATATCTCTTGTCCAACTTTTGGCAGTGAAGTGACCCCAAAGTACACAAAAAAGTTAATCGAAGATCCGTAGTCCCACTACCGATATGACTGACCCTAAGTACACTGCAGGTCAACCGAAGATCCACAGTCACGCCATTTTTCCATCATTCACAATAATCATCATATCCATACCTCAAATTAATCAAAATTTATGGCCTATCATCTAGTGTATTATTGTGTAACAATCATAATGTAGCCCACTAGGTGGCATATTCTACAGCAATCCTCCAAAATATTTATCATAAATAATTAATTAAATGAAATCTCATATATGTGCATACATGATAATGATAATAAAAATTAATAATTAAATAAAATTTGATGCAACTAATATATGAAATTCGCATCATAAAAATATGGATGCCAACTATGATTTCTAAATTTCATGCATACATATAATAATAACTCACAATTTGAGTGCACTCCTCTATCCTGACTTGGCTAACTCGATTCAGTAGGCTTAGCTTGTGGTACAGCAAAGAAAAAATAATAATATTATTATTATCATTAGAATTAAATTCCTAATTTTATACATCTAGAATTTCTAGAGAACAACTCTGTCACGACCCGAACCCGAGGGCACGTGACCGGCACTAGGGAATGGGTAAGCATAAGGCCCCCGAAACCCGTAGTAAGCCTAAAGGAAAAAGAAAATAAAACCATTCACATATTAAACTTTACTTTAAAACAAAACACATTATCAAACTGATTTTTCTCAGAATACACAAATTCAACTGCTTAAATAATAATGTATTTCAACACCTCATATTATAAATCAGATTGAATCTCATACGCAAACGTGGTTTACACAATTAAATTATATAATTATGTTTAAACCATACAAATCTTTAATACATATACTACTGCAGCAACCTAGATTAGTACATAGTACAGCTTATAATGACCTACATAAAATAGCCGGTGAAGAAGAAATCCGGCGTAGAGGTAGTCTGAGGTCGAACTCTCAAGCTCCTGAAAAAAAAATAAATTGAGGGGAATCAGACCTCACTAAGTAAGTCAATAAAAGAGCTGTACGGTTTGAAAACCTTGTTGAAAACTATATATATATTTATAGTGAAAATAATTTATAATATATAAGTATAGCTTTTGAAAAATCTCGGTAGAACCCTAAACCCAAGTCTAAACGGCCAACTGGACCCACTTATTCCAACTAGACTACCGGTCCCCGAGAGCAAGGGCATCAACCGAGGCACCAAGCCGTAGTCATTCACTTAATCCAAATATATGGCACTGGCGGTTCCCGAGAGCAAAGGCATCAACCAAGGCACCCATCCCAGTCCATTATTGACTTTCCAATCACTGGCGGTCCCCGAGAGCAAAGGCTTCTACCGAGGCACCCGTCCCAGTTTAACATTCATCAATCATAAAATTTTCGGATCCATCTCTCAATTTCTACCATGTGCACATAGTCCTAGTTAAGCCCACCAGGTAGCTCGTTCTACCAAAATATCTCAAATCGATTTTACATAAATAATTTGCATTTAAATCGTAAATGATAGCATTAAATTAAATAAATCATATGATCAATATAATAGAAATACGAGCGTATGCATTCTTTAAACAAACATACGCACAGATCATTTTATCGACTTACAGGATGAATGTGAAGGCTGACGACCACGCGTCTGCCTCGGTCTCACAGCTGCTGCTCCGATATGCTCTAAAAGAAAAATAATGAATCGACTTTTTAAAACATGACTAAGGAATCGAAATCAGGAATCAACAAAATAATAAAATTCCAGACTGACTCGATGAAAACCGGACGAGACTCGACAGACAGGATTTAACCTAACTAACGGTAGGAATTTTACGGATATCACGTTTTACGAGAAAATCTACCGAAATTTCGACAGAGTCTCCTCTGTAAAATGGACATCTCTCTACCAAAGGTAGAGCCAGACCTGCATAGAAAATGCACTTCCAAAATACACAACCATTCACACTCGAGTCGGGCTCCCAAGACTACAATTTGCCCCGACCGAGATCACGATCTCAAAAGTATCAAAATTAATAATATTTATTTCTCCATTTACACACATACTAAAATAAATAAAATTGTGTAAAATCTCAATTATTCAAAATTAAACAATTAAATTTGTTTTCCATTACTAATAGTATAATTATAATTATTATCCAAATGAAAACCTTTGTAATATATTACATGAATATATATATATATATTGAAAATTGGACATTTAAAATTTTACATTACTTAGGAAATTATATCAATTAATTTATAAAATTTATCTAAACCCTTTAAATACTAATTAAAATATATATTTATCATATTTAGTGTAAAATTACATTTTTACCCCTAGTATATATATAAATTACATAATGCTTTATATATATACAAAAAATTTTCCTTAAAATTATCCAATCATCTAAAACAAATTTTTTTTTTTTTTAATCAACCAACAATATTTTTCCCAAAAGTATTATTTAACTAAAAATCAATTTTTGGCATAAACTCAAATATATTTATAAAAATAGTATAAAAATCTCAAAAATTATGATTTGAGTTCTAAAATTCATATTTTTCACTAACAACCTCGTTTATCAAGTTTCCTAACTTTTTTTTTTTTAAAAACCAAAATTTCCAAAATTAATCTAATTATTTAATTTTTGACATAAAGTATAAAAATTTCTAAAAAAAAGAATTATCTTCCTTAACCTAAAATCTAAATCAACAAATAATAACACCAAAATACCAATTATTATTATTATTTGCTATTTTTATAATTAATTTTCGAAAATTCCTAAAATAGTATCAAAATTTTCAAAATTCACTAAAAATCAAAATAAATATCAAAAATTCAATAAATTTTATTTTACTCAAAATAATTAATAATAATCTCCCTAATTGCTAATTATAGCTAAATAACTATCTAAATAAACCAAATAAACATTAAATAAATTCTGGAAATTCAATTTAATTACAAAAAATTCAAGAAAATTACATCCAACTCAAATGCATGTTAACTAACATTAATCTCCTTAGAATTGCCAAGATCGAGCAGAAAATTGAAGGAAGAAAAGGAAGAGATCGGGTGAGCATTACTCACCTCCAAGCTGTCGAGACAGAGGAGGAAGAAGGGGCTCGCTGCCATCGGAAGAATAGGGAGGATGGAGCAGCTCAGGCAAGGCAACAGCAATGACAGGCGGAGGGAGACGAGCTGGGGGGAGTTACTGTCGCGCGCGTGCAGAGAACCAGAGCTGCCAAGCAAAGGAGATGAAGAAGAAGAAGTGCAGCAGCAGCTGCCAAGCTTGGGGAGCTCCTGAAGCACGGCGGAGATGGTGTCTCGAGCGATGGAGGGAGCTGCACAGGGAGAGGAGAGGCAGAGATGGTGACGGGAAGAAGTGGGGAGGGTACAGAGCTCGGAATTTTTTTTTTTTTTTTTTTTTTTTGTACTGATGGGTATATATATATATATGTATGTATATATATATATATATATATATATATATATATATATATATATATATATATATATATATATATATATATATATATATATATATACTATAACATATAAAAATATACATGTATAAACATATACATATATATATATACATATACATACATACATACATATGCATTATACAACTTACCAATATACATACACATATAATAATTAAACCCTACTCATATATATCTAGAAATACACATATATATACATATGTTTATTTATAGGCACACATACACACACACACACACACACACACACACATATATATATATATATATATTTATTTATAATTATGTACATGTGCATGTACATGGAAACACATTCATAGCCATAAAATTTAATATAATATAAATAGCAATAAAAATAATAATAATAATAATAATAATAGACAATGAAACCCTAGACAATAAGTAAGTAATACTCACATGTATTAATAACTCTAAATATTATTAACATACATATAATATAATGCATGAGTAATTATTAATAATACTATTTGATAAGTATCCCTTTTATTTAAGTAAATATATAGGGTATTACAAACTCGATCTAGGACACGACTTGACTAAAACTCAAAACTTAGGACCGACCTAATGTCACGTTTTACGAGAATTTTACCTAAAATTTAGCAGAATCTTCTCTGTAAAATGGACATCTCTCTACTAAAAATAGAGCTAATCCTACACGCAACACACTTCAAATAGCCACAAAGCTCAACTTCTCGAATTTTGCCCTTGAACTACATTTATTGTCCAACCGAGAATTAACAAAATCCACAATAATAAAATAATATAAATCTCAATAATTCACCAAAAATATATATATTTTTTTTATTTTTCTTAATCTTTTTCATTTGTACAATGTTTTTTTTGTGGTTTTTTTTGTTGATTCAACTTTATATTTTATGAGGTTGTTTTGTAGTGGTCATTTTTTTCGTTGTTTTTATGATTTTTTTTCAAAATAATCATGAAAACAAATAAAAAATATATATAACCACTAGAAAACAAGCTCATAAAAATTGCAAAAGAACCAATAAAAACAACCGAAAAAGCAACTGTCAAAAAATAACTAGAAAAATAATCAGGTACCAAAAACAACTGGAAAAATAATAAAAAATCAAGCTCATTAAACTAAAAAAGAACAAAAAAAATAAAACAATAAGAAAAATTACTGCCAAAACAATAAGAAAAACAACCATCAAAATAATTAGAAAAAAAAACACACTCGTATTAATCCAAACAAATCAAATCAGATCCATTATAATA
This sequence comes from Mallotus nudiflorus, assembly GCA_947683625.1. Taxonomy (NCBI): domain Eukaryota; kingdom Viridiplantae; phylum Streptophyta; class Magnoliopsida; order Malpighiales; family Euphorbiaceae; genus Mallotus; species Mallotus nudiflorus. The sequence continues at coordinate 3,619,344 of CANTUR010000049.1, read as the reverse complement.
CTCAAATTTCAACGCCTAAAACATTTTTTTTTAAAAAAAAAAACTGAAAATACAATTTAACTTTCAATATCATTCACTTTACTCGTATTTTTCTTTTACTCTCTCTTTACTTTCGTTTTAGTCGATTCATTATATTTGAATTTTTTTTAATATAAATTAAGTGTGGGTTTCATTTTTTTTATGAGATTTAACGCAAAAAAAAAAATTGTAATGCAAAGATAAAGAATATAATAATAATAATAATAATAATAATTACTATTATTATTATTATTAGGTATTTTTGGTTATTTGTTGCCTTACTCAGATATGGATGATGAGATGTAATACAAGAAAAAAGAGTAGAGAAAAAGTATAAAAAAAACAGAAAAAGACTGTAATCTCAAAAATATTTCACCATTTATATATATTTTTTATAAAAATTTCGGCGTATTTTATATTTTAATTTTTTTTCTTTTTCTATACATTTATGTAAAAATTCCAATTATTCATTAATCGAAATCATGGGGTCCGTTACTTTGGAGCAACAAACGCGTCTGCATGGTACATTTTCAAAAGATTATAAATTGTTACTTTGCCCAAGATTTTAGACAAAATCTCGTCCATATATCAATCATGATATATATGATTTTTTTTCCTTCCATTAAGAAAAGGGAGTTTCTTATATTGTAGTGCCAAACCATCATGGCTAGTAGACCTTCATCTTTTAAAATTAGGTGAGGGATAAATTTGTCTTTTATTATATTCTCTATTAGTATATAAATTATTTTTGATAATTTTCATTCAGGTTACTCAACTTTTGAATGCAAACGATTTGCAAGTTACTCAAAATTAATTAAGAAAAAATTTAAAATTAATTTCATTATTATTGATTATTGAGTCCAGCTTGAGCTATTTGAATAAATTATTAAATAAAATTTGAACTTTTAAACATATGATTTGATAGGCTTATAAACTTAATTAATCTTATATATTTATTATTTTATTATTTTATTTTAATATAATTATAAATATTATTGATTCAAGAATTTATCTACAAAGTGTACTGTTGGCCTTATTTATTTGGATCCACTAACATAAAAAGTTCTTTTTTTTTAACAATTTTATAATTAAAGGGAAATAAATGTCAAATTGTGGAATCATGTTTAATTCTATTATTTTTTTAGTAAAAATTATTTTTCAAATATTAAAAAAGTAGTGAAATTTGAATTTGGACATCCATTTTCAAAATGATCTCTTAATTAATCTTACTTTTTGTGTTTTTCATAAAAAAACACAGGATTTTTTTTTTACTTGTACTACCATAAACTAATATATAATTTAAATACTTCATATATATTAACCAAAAAAAGTATTTCACATATTAGTATTAATAAATTAATTTATGTTTAATTAATAAATATATATATTAGTAATTTAATAATTTATAGTATATATAAAATAATTCGGAGTGGTAACAAATTTTTTTGTGTAAAAGAGATTTTAATAATGCCTGCCAATCCATAGCCCTTGATAGCTGCCAACTCACCTTAGATTTTTCAATCCTACCATATGATATGACAATATATTTTTTTTTAATAAGATAATGTTCAAATAATTTTCTTGTCGTTGGCCTATAAATAAGGACTTCCTGACTTCCTTCTCTCACACTTCACACTCCTTCACTTGTTACATAAACATTTTACTCTCTGAATTTTGTTAAAAATGAGGACTGACCATGGCCGATTTCTACGGCCACTAATGCTTGTAGCAGCCATTAGTACAATAATGTGCATAGCTGAAGCAGCAGAGGAGGAGCAGATGATGATGCAGCAGCCGGAGAGCATAAGTTTGGATACCGGAGGGCTTAGCAGAGAGAGCTTTCCTAAAGGATTTTTGTTCGGAACGGCGACTTCTGCTTATCAAGTTGAAGGCATGGCTGATAAGGATGGCCGTGGCCCCAGCATTTGGGATGCCTTTGTTAAAATTCCTGGTAAAAAAAAACAATTATTTGTTTAATCTAACTATATGATATGCTGTGATAATTATTTAGAGGGTAAAATATATATTACATCGCTTCATTATTTATATTTAAAAAAATATTTATTTATTTTTTATATATATTATTTCATCTTTACATAAGAACTAACGAGTGCATAAAAATAAATAAATATTTTTTTAACAACAAAATATATAAAAAAAAATGTAATTTACCCCTTATTTAGCCTCCTTCATAGTTCATTATTTTTTACATTTAAGCCTTGTGAGCTTATTTTGTTTTTATTTGGACTATAAATTAATATATATTTTATTTTATTTTATTATTTTAAATAAAAAATTAATTTAAATATATTAATTGAATAAGTTTAATAAAAAAATTATAAATTATTTAAGTAATTTTTTAAAATATTTTTTTTGCTATTTTTATTTTTTATAAAATTATAAATTACATAAATATAGCTTAATGTTTAAAATTTTAATAAATAGTTTATAAAATAGAAACCCATCTACTTTTAATTTTAACTTTATGTTTTATTTATTTTTCAAATTTTAGTAAAATAAAGTAATTAAAATATATTAATTAAAGAATTTTAATAAAATAAATATTCTTAATTAATTAAGTCTTTTAAAAGAAATACAAATTTATCTGTTTTGAATTTGAATAATTTGACATGTGATGATGGCCATGTGGAAAACAGGGATGGTTGCCAATAATGCTACTGGCGAAGTATCAGTGGACCAGTATCACCGCTACAAAGTATGTCCTTATTCTTGTCTTATTTTCTGTAAATAATATCATCAACCCATTTGATGCTTAATTATCAATATTTTATCATCTTCTCTAAGGCTGATATCTCCAATGCATATTGTCATTAATAGCACGGGATGATGAACCCCCCCATAAATGATATATTATTTATAAGTATTAAAAATATAGTTATATAAATTCAGATTCTCTTAAGTTTTAAATTTGATGAACATTTTGTTGCCTGTAAAATGTCAGCAATTAAATATAAAAATAATAATAATTATATCTCCAGTTGAATAAATAAACAGTAAACATCATTGGAAAATCATAAGTTCAATTAATAATCACTCCATTGATGAAACTTCTTTTTAAAATTCAAAAAAATGGCAATGCAATAACCCACTAAATAATTTTAATAAGCTTTAGCTTAATAATATTAAAATAAAGAGAATAACAATGATTAGAAACTATGTGATAGAATGTAGTCAATTTAATTATTTCTAATATGGAGGAACTAGTAATTTTCTGTAAAAGGAAATGTTGGATGGTATCAGCTGCATAGATTACAGACATAACAGCCAATGAGTAAGTATTGAAGTGATAACTGCTGTTTAAAGATATTCCGAGATGTATGATTCAATTCTTAAGATGTATGGTTCGATTTTTACTTTTTCACCAAAAAAAAAAAGTCATATGACACCCTTAAATTCATTTATGATGTGTCACACTTCTTCTAATGTTGCAGGAAGATGTAGATATCATGCAGAAGTTGAACTTTGATGCGTACCGCTTCTCCATTTCATGGTCCAGAATTTTTCCATGTAAATCAATTCATTCTTGTTCTTGTTCTTTTTATTTTTTTGGTCTGAACCCCTTAATGGCCCTGGTCTAATCTCTGATTCACCATTGATGCAGATGGAACTGGGAAGGTCAATTGGAAGGGTGTTGCATACTACAATAGGTTGATCAACTACATGCTCGAAAGAGGTTAATATTTGCATTTAGACTAAATATTTTCAGTCCCCAGCTCTGGCTTTTCGCTTTTTTGTAGGACTCAAGTGTGGCACTGCATCACTTAATGTGTTTTTATAGGCATTACTCCATATGCAAATCTTTATCACTATGATCTTCCTCTGGCGCTTGAAAAGAAGTATAATGGACTATTGAATCGCCAAGTAGTGTGAGTACTGGTTCTGCGTTTCGACATTTTCATATTGATCAACCATCTGTTCCTTATACTGATATATAAATGTTTACATTTCAATGTCTTCAGGAAAGATTTTGCTGATTATGCTGACTTTTGTTTCAAGACCTTTGGAGATCGAGTAAAGAACTGGATGACATTTAATGAGCCTCGAGTGATTGCTGCGCTTGGTTACGATAATGGATTCTTTGCTCCTGCAAGATGCTCCAAAGCCTATGGAAATTGTACTGCTGGGAATTCTGCAACTGAGCCTTATATTGCTGCCCATAATTTGATCTTGTCTCATGCTGCTGCAGTTCAGAGATACCGTGAGAAGTATCAAGTCAGGAGCCCTGCTTTTGTTTCAGATTCTGGATGGTGTTCATTTGATTCTTTGGAACAGGATTTTTTAACTCTTATTTTTTTTAATGATTAATGGGTACACATTTCAGGAAAAGCAAATGGGAAGAATTGGTATTTTGTTAGATTTTGTTTGGTATGAACCTCTGACCCGATCAAAAGCTGACAACTATGCAGCTCAAAGAGCAAGAGACTTTCATGTCGGATGGTAAAAATTCTGTATTCCTTCAGCCACCAATTTGCATTTATCTTGATAGGTGCAAGAAAACTGATTCTGGCCACTGCATAGGTTTATTCATCCCATTGTCTATGGCGAGTACCCGAAAACAATGCAGAACATTGTCGGTACAAGGCTCCCTAAGTTCACAGGAGAAGAGATTAAAATGGTGAAGGGTTCAATTGATTTTGTGGGCATCAACCAGTACACCACTTACTACATGTACGATCCACACCAGCCAAAACCCAAGTACCTGGGCTACCAGCAAGACTGGAATGCTGGATTTGCTTGTGAGAAACTTCTGAATTCCTGTTTTATCGAATATGAAATTTACTAGTAACAATTGCTAAACTACTTCTTTGGTTACTAAGCTACGTTTGTTCTGAAACTTTGCAGATGAAAAGAATGGGGTGCCAATTGGTCCAAGGGTAGGGTATTGTCATTATCATCATTTGCATTTTTTTTTTCTGTTTAATAATTCCATGGCCATATGATTATTCATACTGTGAATATCTGCAGGCAAATTCTTATTGGTTATACAATGTGCCGTGGGGTATGTACAAGGCTTTGATGTACATAAAAGAGCGGTATGGAAATCCGACTGTGATTTTATCTGAAAATGGTATGGCCTGGTGCAATATTTTATTTAATAACAACTTTCGTGAGTTTTTTATGAAGCATGTTCACTCTGTAATATGTTTGCTCGCTACGTATCTCTCTCAGGCATGGATGATCCCGGCAATGTCACACTTCCAAAGGGATTGCATGATACAACCAGGATCAACTACTACAGTAGCTATTTAACTCAGTTAAAGAAGGCAGTTGATGATGGAGCCAATGTGGTTGGTTATTTTGCTTGGTCATTGCTTGACAACTTTGAATGGAGATTAGGCTACACTTCAAGATTCGGCATTGTCTATGTTGATTTTACCAACCTGAAGAGGTATCCGAAAATGTCTGCCTACTGGTTCAAGCAAATGCTCCAGCGGAAGAAACATTAGCCGACCAGTGTCCTCAATTTTCAGTTTTCTTGAGAATAAGATGCACAAAAATATCTCTGTACCTGGTCTAGCATCACTTTTTTTTTTTTAATGTAATTTACTGAATGAAGATCCTATCTTTTGTTCTTGGTTAAATAATCATATGCTAGCACTGATTCAATGGGAAATACATGTGAGATGAGACTAAAAGATTACACTCGAGAAAAAAAGTTCAGGATAGTGTTCTGTTTACTCTCAGAACTCCTATGTTTACTATTAGATTTTTCACTTTTGCCTCTGCCTTTAAACTCAGAAGTCTTTACAGGCTTAGAATTCACACTGTCCTGGGATCCCTTAGTAACAAACAAGATTTCTAGTTCATTCACCTCTGGAGCTTGTTCACTTGTGATGCTTTCTTCCTGATGTGAGTCCATTTCATTTAGTTTTCTTTTCTTGGAGCGACTACTATTAGGAACCTTTCCTGAAGTGCTATCTGGAGTTGAACCTGATATACTCGACCTTTCATCATCTGATACATCTAAAACTGATACAGGGCTGCTCTTAATCATAAATGGGTTGTTAGCAATCTTTGGAGGAACATCATCACGAACCATTGTCCTTTCTACTTTTAGATGAATTTCTTGTGGTGAAACTACTCTCTGAAGTGCTAGAGCTTCATTTATGTACTTCTTTTCATTTACAGCTGGATCATGCTTCATAACCATATCTGCAATTATAGCTCAACAATGTAATGTAGGTATATTTTATCTCAGATTTTGCATTGCAACTTAATTGCCTCGTATGATTAGACAAGCTCAAGGGGCTAAACAACTTGCCTGTAGTATTTTCTTCACGGACTTTTATTGATCTGCCCACAAAGGTGTTCTTCCGACTGAATATCGGGGCAGCTTCAATTTTCTGGAGTCCACAAGAATTTTGGACGGCAGCGGATTCTCCATGATGTCTAGAACTTGGGGAAAGATCAAAGGCCTCCATGTTCATCGGGTTCAAGTTTCCTTCAGCAATTGCAGTTGCCACTGAAGGAGGAAGTTCCCTGATATTCGCAATCAGTCAAGGAAAAAAAATTGTCAAAGAAACATGGCAGGTTAGTCAAATAAGACCTCTGAAGGTTAACATTGCTATGATCAATGCCCAACGTATAAGACTTTTTAAGTATCCAGGTTAGATAAGTTCTTAAAGCAGTCCTAAAACAAGGAGTAATATGTATATCTTTGCAATAGATGATACAAAATTCTGGCAACAGAAATAAATAACATGATGAAGGATACGGTCCAAGGAAATCAAGCTTCTCATCCAGAGATTCCAGAAGATTTTGTGAAAGAGGTTTTATATGTTTGAGTTTCTTTGTTGCTGCATCATATCTGCTTATAATATTAGAAAAATCATATTGTCCATGCATTAAAAATATATATGACAAGAGACTAAAACGATGAATCACTGAATGCTGTAATCTAAAAATTCACACATTCGAGCATGTTGGAAAACTGCAAGAGCTTCTCTGAAAGATTTGGTGTAATCTTCAGGCATTTGATTCCCCTTCTCCAACTTCAGAACTGATAAAACCTGTAATCGTGCAACCCAATATGGAATTTGCAACCAAATATGTGTATTTTACAGTATGATCATAAAACGTGAATTTACAATACCACTACACGTTTCTAAAAGAACATGTGAAATGCCAGAAAATTTCCTGAAAGATTATGAACATCAATCTAAGCCTGCAACTTCAGATGAGACTGCAAAAGTTTCATTATGTCTTGGCTATTTTCTTGCCATCCTATTGATTGAAAAGTTCACATGAATATCAAGTATATGAAAATTAATCTTTTCTTTTATGCTTAAGGGAAAGTTTGTAGGTTTTTATCAAATATTCATTTACATGAATATTTTTGTTAGACATTTCGTAGCAGATGACTCATAAATTGTCTTCACATGAAAATGGGCACTAGTTTTTCAGCATATATGATGTCTGCTTTTGATAGGGGTTGGAATGGCAAATCACATGACACTTGTTTGGAGATGCTAAAACAAGCATGCAAGTGCTTGATAGGGATAAATATGCATTATCTTGTCATGATACTCCAAGAAAGTATGCGAACAATAAAATGATTAATTCTTTTGAGCAGCTTTTCATTTATCTTCAAACATGAAATGTGAGTAATTCCATGGCCATATCAAAGACAGTAAGGCATACTTACACGGTCCAAGTTTCGATACTTCGAAACAAAGGAATGAGCCTTCACGATTCCAATCCCAGGAACAGATGGAAGAAAATCACAACCAGCTAAGACACACATTCCTGCAAATGGGTTAAAAGATAAGCCATTTACAGTAACAGATATTTCGTTTAAGCATGCAAAATATTAGTAGTATGTTCATCCAAACAGATCCTACTTACAAATTTTTGTAAAATGTGTTAAAGGATAAGCCAGTCTACAGTCTATAACAGATATTTCATTCAAGTATGCAAAATACTAGAAGTATGATCATCCAAACAGACCCTACTTATCAATTATATGCCAAATGAAAAACCATATCACAAATACAAGCAATGTAACGTATAATGTTCAACAGGTGAAAACAACTATTATCAGAATAGCTCAAGATTCTACTTTTATTGCACTTCTAGTTTAATTTAGTAACACATAATTGTAGTTGTGTCTCATGACATGTAAAACCTGATGCCGACGGGTGCGTTTCTGCCAACATAATTATGAACACAAAATCCATATTCCCCAATCAAAGTTGGTGGGATAAAGAGTTTTTCCATTCGGATGCAAGACACAATTTTATCAACACAAGTTAAGAAGAAATCTCCTTTATGTCCTTCCTTTAATTGCTTAAATTCATTTTCATTTTTGTAATTTGCACCCTTTAACAAGATGTCAGAGAACTCACCTATAAACAATTCTCTATCAAAAAGTTGGAATGATGGCTTGCTAGCCATAGAATCAAAAACCTTGTCTACAATTATCTCTTCTCCATTGCCATATCGATCCATCTTAAAAATTGTCTGTTAGCAACCAAAGAAAATCAAGACAAGGCAACCTAAATAATAGTTTCAATAATAAACTAAACTACCCAAGTGATCAGGAGAGCAATAGACCTCCATTTCCAACAAATCAAAGTATCGTGGAAGTTCTTACAGCTTGGCAACCATATGCCAATAGATCACTATCCTCAGTAATGACTGCTGTTATGCCACCCTCCTCTGCATCAAGACTAGACAAGTATGCCAATTGTGCATCAGCCTCATATGGAGCTACCACAAATTCCACATTTTCTGACTTCAAGATCTGAAAGATGACCCACAGGGCAGAGAAATAAACAATTAACACTGAACAAGTAACAATATATTGAATTTTTTGAACTAGAAGCAAAATAAGGATGCTACGGTAATTATGCACCTTAATCAATTGATAGGCCATGGGTGGGGTAATACTCACTGCTCTCTGCAAGTAACAAAGTAGTGCATATCCAATGATTGTCATCAGCACTGTAGGGAATATATATATTTATACAAGCCTGTTTGATTTAACGGACTAACTGAAGATTGAACAAAAATTTTTCTATGACTAAAGTTTTGGGGGAAAACTTGTTAGGCAATTTCCAGAAGTAAAACAAAAATCAGCGGTGAAAAAAATCAGTAACTGCTTCGAAAAAAACAATTTAAACAGTTCAATCCATCTATGAACTAAGACCAACAATATGGAGATTTTGAACTTGACAATGCTGGAGAAATGCCAAAATCTTCAAAAAATTCAGTTAGTTAAAATTAACAACAAAATAAAACAATGATTCAATCCAAACCAGGATACTTTTTAAATCCCATTAATTTGCAAAATAAAAAGGAACTAATGAAATTTAATTTTCTTATACCCAAGATGCTATTTTTAAATCACAAATCAAAAATTGATAGTAAAGAGTTGAAGACAATATAGAAAAAACGTGAAATTCCAGCACCTGGAAGAACTCACTGGCAGCATTGACATTCCCTTGTTTAAGCTTCTCCATAGCCAGCTCATGATTAGCTTCTCGTCTCCTAATTAAGCCAAACCAAATCACCAAAGCAAAACCTCAAATACCCACATTCAGCGACACAAAAGGGTACAGTACAAAAGTACATGTTACACAAAATATCAATAAAAAAAATTGGCAAATTACCTGTGCCTCTCATGTTCTGTTGCAGATTTACAAGGAATGCTTGCACCATCAAAAACAACAACTGGGGTTATCTTGTAGTGCCTAAGAAGATTGATTCTGTGCATAAAGTAATCTAAATATCGAAGCTTTTTATTGCTATTTAAATCCAGACATATCTCCATGCTACACGAATATGCTGTGACAATTTTTTTTTCCAAAAAAGAAAATCCAGTTTCATCCACAACTCAGAAAGTTATAACAATAAAAACAAAAGTAAATGCTGAAAAAATTAGAAATGTTACCTCCTTTATGCATCCATGAATATGCATCAATACCCACCTGAAAGAATAGATAGAATCAACTATACTCACTTGCCACCAAGACATTGAAAGAGAGAAATAAAATTGCATATTAAAAAAAATGAAAAAGGTGGAATCTTTACTCTCTTCCCGGTATATTTTTTGATGTGAATGGGTTCAATGTAAGGTTTCATGAACTTGAGAAGATCTTTGATACCCATTTTGCAGCTACCTGCTGTTTGCTGCTTCCTTCCTTTGTTAGACATTTGACCTAATTTGCTTCTTATTAATTCAATGAGAAAGTGGCGGGAAGATTTGGAAATGGCAGAATATGGAGGCAAAGTTGAAAAAGTGGTGGGATGGGACGGTGTTAAGTCACGGGCCCGTTGCCAAACAAATTTACCCAAAATGTCTAATTGGACATTTTTAATAAAATGCAGTTAATTTTCATTTATTACATTTTTACTTGTACTACATTCTTTTCTTACTTTTTTTTTTTAATTTTTATTTTTCTTTTACGTCACTTTTGTTTTCTCTTTTTTCTTTATTTTTTTAGAATAAATACAATTTTAATTTATGAGGTTTTGGCTTTTGACAAAACCAATTTTATGTTATTTTTTTAGCTTTTAAGTCACATATGTTTTACATTTTAGTACCTTTTAAATAAATATTGTTTAAAATATATACTTTAATATAAAAATAATATGCATTTTTAATACTAAATCATATAATGAGTAATATAGTATTCAACTAATTACAATAAACTCACAAAAAATCAAATTTAAATATATTTTTAATTTAATTATGAATAAAAATAAATAATTTTGTAAAATAAATTTACAATATTTTTAAAATAACCAATTATTTATATTGATCATAAATTATATATAGAATAAATTTATTATTAAAAATTTATATTATATTAATATTTTATCATAAAATAATGATGATATTAGTTAAAAGGATATTAAAGTGTAAAAAATGTGAAACACATGTTACTTAAAAACTAAAAAAAAAATCACATGACTAATTTTACCAAAAAGCAAATCACATTGATTAAAATTGTACTTATCTCTATTCTTTTTATTTTTTTCTTCTCATTTCCTTCTCTTATTTTTTTTCTTTTTTCTTTTTATTTTATTTTTTCTTTTCTCTCTATTTATTTATTTATATTTTTTTATTTTTTTCATTCTCTTTTTTTATTTTTTTAATTCATGGAAAATTTGCCAATATCATTATTATTTTTCTTATTTTATTTCATTAATTTTCCATCAATTTTTTTTTGTTTTATTTTGTTAATATGTTCAATTTTTTTAATATTTAATGGCTCCTTGTCCAAGGGCATATTTTAGTAATTTGGGATCACAATTATAATTGAATGGAACAAAATAGTCAATGACAAGTATGTTAATATATTTGTTTTGACGAACATGCTAAGATATTTCATGTTTGTGTTCAGATCCTTTTAGGGATCCTAAAACTCCCAACAGTATTTGCCAATTATAAATATTTTCTTGGTTTGGTGAAGGACTAATCAAGAAGAAGGTTAAAAATGAGAGGGTTTGGGAAAGCAATCTGGATGCAATCTCTAGTCCAAAGTATTGGATCGAAAAGGATAAGTGGGTTCTTGATGAGGCTCTTGGGCGTTGGTTGGTGGTTGCACATAGCCATTCCCTTCTAAAAAAAAAGAGTCTCACAAATGAAAATTGATGACTCTTTGGACACATGAGTTGCCTTTTAACTTGATGGACCATTAGACCATGCATCTCTCTTTACCTGTTCTTTTGTTTTTTTATTTTTTTTTTTTTCAATAGTAAGGTAAAATAATTTAAGTGTCGATACTCTATTTAATAGGGGTATTTATTTTTAAAATTAAATAAAAATTAATTTTACAAATTAAAATGATAAAATTTAAACCTTGTTCTTAAAATATCTTTAAAACAAAATAATCATTAAAATGCTTTTTTAGTGACTATTTTTCCCTTCAAAAAATATTTAGAATTGAACGAAATTGAAATATAAAATACATTTTTGGAAAAACAAGAGATATTTAGTACATGTCTTACAGTTATAAATTCATTATTCTCATTTAGAAATAAATACTGATATTTAAACAGGTGAAAAAATATAATGAGTTGTTAGGTATTCTTTATGAAGCTTAATAAAAGTGTAGAAATTTATTTTATATACAGAAAATAAACTAAATAAACACAATAATGAAAAATATTCCAATTTAACGTCTTTGGAATAGTATTCCTGTCACTTTAAATTTTTATAAAATGAAATTTTCACTCTATTATTCATTGTAATAAATAAAAACTAGTAATTATTCCATTCCTGTAAATATAAGTTGCATTACAGTTGGTTTTTAATGATGACTATAATGAAAATATGATATCAAAAACATAAAATATATTTAATATATTCTAAAATGATAAAAACGTATACAGACTTTCTGGATATTGATATTTCAATTGTACTTTTGGGTATTAACATTTCAAGTTTATGCTGTATTTTGTTGCTTTTTGGTTTAATTTTGGTTTTCTGACTAATGACTTGAAAGTAATTGAATGTGAAATTGTCACTCCAATCTCCATTATATGTAAATAAAAACAAGTAAATGTTCCATTCCTTGAAGTATAAGATGTATCAGAAACATGAAATATACTAAAAGTATTCTGAAATGAAAAAAAAAAAAAACACATATATAAAATTTATAGGTTTCCAATGAGCTTGATCTAAATCTATTTAAGGTGTATCAAAAAAATGAAATATACTATAAGTATTCTAAAATGAATAAAACACATCAAAATTCTAGATTTCTAATGAGCTCGATTCATATTTGTTTAAAGATGTATTGAAAATGTGAATTATACTGAAAGTATTCTAAAGTGAAAAAACTTATACAAAATTTCTAGGCTTTAGAGATAAACAAACAAAAAATATTCACAATTGAATGATATTGAAATATGAAATATATATATATATATATACACACACACACACTCTTAATACATGTTTTTCAATTATAATACATTATTTGTATTCAGAAATAAATATTACTAAATATATAAACAATTGGAAAATTTTAATGAGATTATTTAGTATTCTTCATGAAGTTGAAAAAAAAGTGTATGAGATTGTTGCACATACATAAAATAAACTAAAAATATCAAATTTATTTTCGAAATAATTATATTCAATTGTTAAATTTATAATATATAAAAAAATTAACAAAATTATTGAGGGTAAACATTTTTTTATATAAAAGATTCATCAAAAACTTTATCAGAAAATATAAGTTATGTTAGAAGTTCATTTTAAATGATGATTGCAATGAAATTATTATATAAAAAACGTAAAATATATAAAACGTATTCTAAATTGACAAAATATATGTGATCATTTTATAAATTAGTTAAAATTTTTATAAATTAGTAATCCTAGAGTCTAGATCTACACTAAAGGAAATTCTTAGGAATGTAGCCAAATGAAACTTCCACAAACTGGAGGACTGGCGGTGGAAGCTTCCCAACATTAGCAAAGTGAAAGACCAAAATCTTGTCTTTAACCACCTTCTTGGTAAAATTGGCCATATGATGGTTTTGTTTTTGAAAATTATGAGATCCCATTGTACATATGGTCACTTCCAAGCCATAAATATTACTGAAAAACATGAAGAATAGTTTTATAAGTTTTGATTGGGGACATAACTTGTCTAAGAGGAGAATTTGTCTGGTTATGCCCTAGAGAGAGGCTAGCATACTGAAGCTCCATACTTGACATATTTTCCCTTTTAGCCAGTACTTATGAGGCACCAATGACATTCAATAAAATAAAAATTGGGAAGTATATCCAGTATAGTGCCACATGGATACAAAATATAACAACATGTAAGAAAAATAAGACTTGTCTCATTCAAGCATTCACACTAGTATGTCACCATTATATATTTTTCATACAAGTCAAGACCAACAAAGCCCTCATATTGTGGTTTGACATGAAGGTTGAATGATTTTACTTTGGCACCCCATTATATGACTTCCAAAGCAAAGAACATATCTATTTAAGAACTCTATTTCTAAAATATTCCAAATGATTATTTTTGTTTCAGCCATAAAACATAAGGAAGAGCTCTGATTCAATGGTATCACTGCTCCAAAGTAACCTCACACTCCAACACTCAATGAGGAAGACAACCTTTGTACAAAGCAAGGGAGCCAACTTAATAATTTTACCCAATTACAAGGGAACCAGCAAAAAGGTAAAAAATGACATACAATATCGGTCTAGTTAAAAAATAAAATTAAATCGGTCAAGAAATCAAGAACAACAAAAATAAACACCCATTTCACCAACAACCAAAAAATAAGAAGAAAAGAAAAAAAAATACACAGTAACACCTTTCCATTTGATTATAAAGTCTTGTTCTTTTTCAACAATTAAAGAATTAATCTTTTCCCTCTGATCCTCCAAAACTCTAACAAAATTAATGGCTTCATCTGTCACCAAAATTAAATGAATTGAAGGGAGATGAGAGGTAGAATAACAGAAAAAAAAAATGCAAACCATGAGGTAGTGTTTATTATTATTATTTTATTTTATGAAATTAGTATGTGTATAATTTAATAAATTTTATTATATGTGTTAATAATTTTAGTTTATAAAATATTATGTGGTTTATTATTAAAATAAATTGTGGTGGAGATTTAAAGTGAAGTTTGGTTGAAAAAGAATGTTTAGTTTATTATAAAAAAAAATTATTGTAAAACGTTGATAGCCATTTTTTTTTCTTTTTTGTTTCTATGCAACCACCACTCAAATCGACGCCACTACCACTTGTTTAGCCACCTCGCTATCACCAATCACCGCCTGATGCTGCTGCCATCAACCAGCAGCAGCCCTGCCACCTCATTGCCCTCCTATTTTCCTTCCTCCTCTCCCTCTTTCCTCATGTTGTTGGATTGGTTTCAAGATCACTAGACACGCTTTTGGCGCCGATGGGAGCTAACACTGGTCTCAAACGGAAGCTCATCCATTAGGCTTCATTTCCCCCAACTCGATTTATTCGAATAATTCCGGTAACGTGCTCGATTTTGAGTAATTGTGTTTTAGGTTTAATGTTATTTATTTTGTTAAATTAAGTTTGAATTTGATTTAATTAGATGAAATTGCTTTGGGATAAATGATCTAGAAGTTGTGATATTGTGAATGGTGATTTTTAATTATTTTTTTGAATTTTCGGACGTCGAGTATTGTTTATGGTACTATTCCGGACAATATCGGTTCAGAAAATTTTTATATTTTTAATAAATTCTATTAATTATGTAGATTATACTTTGTGAAGAAAGTTTTGTGAAATTTCTTATAGAATTTTAATTATGAATTTTTGTAGTTTATATCTAAATATGTATTTTTGGAAAATTGTTGGAATTTAGTAAATTATTTGATTTTAATTGAAATTGTTGTTAATTATTCAGTTTTAGACTTTTTTTTTTTTTTATTAATAAAGGTCTGAAAAATAATTTTTATAATTAATTCTCGATTTTAATTAATAAGTGGTAATTTTGGGAAATTATATGAAAAAATAAATTTATTTATTATTTTTAAGTTTAAATAGACATTTTATTATTTTTATGATGTTAATAAGTGATTTTAATAATTATTTGCAATTTATGCTAATTTAATTGTAAAATGGGAATTTCATTCCATTTATGGATTTTATTAGCAAATATTAATTAATAATTAGAATTTTATTATTTATTTATAAAATAAAGGTTTTTAATATTTTTTACAAGATATTTTGGTGATTTGAGAAATTATTATATTTTTATATATATTTTGTGATGTTGATTCTCGGTTGGGCGTGATTTGTAGTTTAAGGACCCAACCTGAGATGTTGAGCTTCTGAGTATATTTGAAGTGTGTTTTTGTACAAGTTTGACTTTATTTTTAGTAGAGAGATATTCATTTTATAAAGAAAATTCTACCAAATTTTTAATAGATTTTTCATAAAACGTAACATCAGGTCTGTGTTTGGTTTTGAATCTTTTATTAGAGTCGTGTTTTAAATCGAGTCATTTCTTAGAAATCTAGAATACATAAGATTAGGAATTTTATCCTAATTATTTTATTATTATTTTTCTATAGTTGCGCCAAGACCAAGGCCTACAAAATCGGGCCAGTCGAGTCATTTTAGAGGAGCGCACTCCATCAGTGAGTTATTATTATATGTATGCATTGCATGTAGAAATAATATTGGCATCCACAAATTTTAATAAATATGAATTTTATTATGTCATGTTTGCATATATATATATATATATAAAAGTGAAAATTTATTAGTGTATTGGATGTTGTTCATATTTAATATATGATTTTATTATTTTATTTATGAAATAATATTTTGGAGGATAGTTGTATAATGTGCTACCTAGTGGGTTACACTAGGGTTGTTGTGCAATAATATGCTAGATACTAGGTTATGAAATTTTTATTGATTTAAGGTATGATTAAATTAATTATTGAGATTTGTGGTGAGAGAGTGGTATGATTACGGAAGCTCAGTTGACATAGTGTCTCGGGGCTAATCATGCCGGTAATGAGACTGCAAAAGCTTGGTTGACTAAGTGTCTTGGTGCCAGTCTACTGTTAAAATTGAGAAGAGAAATATTTTTGGAATGAAATGAGCCTGTTGGCTAGTAATAATTGGTTTCCGAAACTCTTAGACTTAGTGTCCTGTAATCCACGAACATAAGGCAAGGTGAGAGGTGGGGAGAATCCCTACGAACACTCTGATGCCTAAGTTAGAGAACAAAAGCAAGGAGAATGCAAGATAGCTAGAATATGTGAGAATGAGATGTCCCCTTGTGAGGGATGTAGGGCTCTATATATAGTAATACTCAAACCTGGATGGAGTCGGATTCCGTGTGGGATAGTGAATCGTAATCTTGGTAGGAGAGTGTTCCTTTTGTGCTTAGGACTCCTCTTTGGGGTAGTCCCCATTCCGAACGGACCTGCCTTCTTGTTAATCCAAGTATCCCTATTTAGGGGGTAAAGGGCCCCTAATTAGGCGGGAATATTCTAGATGGTATCAAGAGTCCCCCTCGGGGTATTCGGATATTTATGTCTATCGCGTCCAGGTAGGATGCTAATGCTCTTAGAAGGGATATAATATGGTAATAGAGGCCAATGAGCTGAGGTGGCCAGCCTTAGTCACAATGAGTAGAGCTCGGTGCCGAGTATCTGGATGGTCGTCGTTGAATCGTAATCTATAGACTTGGGATATCCGCCAAGTGCGTATGAGCACAACAATAGATTAACCCATCCGTTTGGAAATGACATGACGGAACCAGTCGTCACTGGATTTTTGATGCTCGATGCATGGACACGAGGCTTTTCGAGCTCAGATCCTCAGTACTACATAAGTGACCTGAGGATACCAGCTTCAATCACTGGACTTAGATGTGCAAGACTTAGATGCTCGGTTCAGGGACACTAGGCTTACATGCTCGGAACCTCAGTACTACAGAAGCGACCTGAGGGTGCCAGCTTCAGTCACTGGACTTAGATGTATAAGACTTAGATGCTCGGTTTAGGGACGCGAGGCTTACATGCTTGGAACCTCAGTACTACAAAAGCGACCTGAGGGTGCCAGCTTCAGTCACTGGACTTAGATGTGTGAGACTTAGATGCTCGGATATTCGGAATGGGCTAAAAAAGATGTTTGAAATGCCTTCCCAATCACTTGATGAAGCGACCCAATCAAAATGTGGGCGGGTCGACACGTGGTGGCATCGCTTCAACTCTTAGAGATTCGTAATTGAAATCGCATAAGTGATGCATCATTTCGTATGTTGGTAAACAAAGCGTTTATGCCACCGTAATGGGCTTTTTTTATTCCCAAAAGGCCCCTGGTGGCCTAGGGAGGAACGCAGCAATAATGAGGGCAGTTCATGGCGTGCTTCCAAATCCTTTTGTGTCCTTATAAATACTGCTGCGCTTGTTAACTGGCATATTTTGCTTCTTTTGCTTTTCTGTTGTTTTTACCTTCGTTGCATTGATATCACCTCTGCTGTTTTCATTTCTTGCTATCATAGTTCTTGCTTGTGGTGACCAGGTAATTCTTTCATCTTTCTTCTTCCTCTTTTTGCTCATTTATGCTATTGTGTGTTTCCCTTCTCTACTATGGCCCCAAGGGAAGAAGTTAGTTCTGACCTTTTTATCTCCAATATAGATAGTGAGTTACTGGGGTGGTATCGGAGGCAATTTTGTATCCCCGCCGATTACACCCTTCATACCGTAGATAGGAGGTTTAGGGCCCATACCCCCTCATTAGGGCTAAGTAAATTAGTAATGTATTTTAACCAGTTAGAGGGGGGTTTGAAATTTCCTCTAGATCCCTTGATGAAGAGGGGAGGGAACCCGATCTAGATGTCTTCTGATATCTGTATAGGCTAACTAGGAAGAAGGGAGAGCTAATGTTCTCCCCGTTGGTTGTACCCAATCATACTCTCTTTGTAAAGCTTCCGGATCTCCACAAGAAGTGGAGACACCATTTTTTTATTTTGGAGCATCAGTCGGACTTTTTGGACGTTTGGAGGATGTGGTCAGACGAGTGTCATAAGGTGACCTGTCCAGCGAAACTTTTCGACCATGATACAGAGCTAGTTTTACAGCTACATCTCGATGGGCTTACCAAAGCTCGATCAGCGGAGGATGCGTCCCAGAGGTACCTGTGGAGAGGCTGTCCGAGTCGCGATCACTCCCCTGGTATATTTGTTTTGCTTTGAGCTATTTTTCTAACTTGTTCTATTTTTCCAAATGTAGATGGCTAACTTTTTTTATTTTGCGGGCGGGATTTCCTTAGTTGATGAGCCGGCTGCTGTGGAGGAGGTGCGGGTCTCTCCTTCCCCAGAACCTGAAGCTCCTACGGCCCTTGAAGCGGTTCCCGCCGACCCCAAGGGAAAAGCGCCGGTGGAAAGTGAACGGTCGGAGCAGGTTGGTCGAAGAAAGAGGTGGCTGATTGACCCGGGGTCTGATGCGGAGGGGCTGGATGAAGAGATTTATGTTCAGCGCCCATGATTATCTGGGTGTTCGGATATAAGGGGCTGGATATTAAAGCGGATAAAGCCCCCAAGTATCTCCAACAATCAAGTACGGGATCAATACGCAGAGTCGTTAAGGTTGCCCGGTGATATGCAGTGTTGGTCCGAGAGGGCCTGGATGGGTTGTTGGACTCCATGATTGGCCAATCACTAGAGGTAAGCTAGCTTCTGCTACTTGATATAGTTATCGTATATGTTTCTTATTGAAGTTAACTGTTGGTTTTTGGCAGATGACTCAGGCCTTACTGCAGGCGAAGGATCAGTACTTCTACCTGAAGAGCCAGTACAACTTAAAAGAAACAGAGGTGGGGACCATATCCATCGATTTTGAAAAGAAGTTGGATGGTGCGAAGGCAGCTTTGGAGCACTGCCAGACAAGATACGCTGAGGCCAAGTCCAATGCTGAGGCAAATCAGAAGAAAGTTTCTGAGCTGGTACATAGCCAGGCCCAAGGGAGGATTAGGAGGATTAAGGAGCAGGATCTTTAGATCACTGAGCTCCAAGGGAGGCTGGCGAAGCTTGAGAAATCCCGAGTAAATGATAAGAAGGTGTACCAAGGCATGGTAGGGGGGTTTCTCAAAGCTTATTAGGTTAAGTGTAAGAGGATCCTGCTCTCCCAAGACTCGGGACTGGATCTGGGGGCGTTAGACCGGATAACTCCAGCAAACCTTACCAAACTTGCTACAGAGGAGGATGCCCGTTGAAAGGCCAGTTCTGATCCTATGAGGGAGTCTACAGAGGCTGCTGTTGCTGCTGGGTTCGTAGAGCATCCAGAGACTGCCGATGAAGTTTCCCCCTCTGTTTTCGGGCCTGGGGGTCCGGGTGTACATATAGTGGAGTAGATATGTATAGGTTATTTTTCTCCTTTTTTTTAATAACTGATCACATGTAAAGGCATTTTTATTAAAGTAATATCCCGTGTTTTTAAATATTTTTACACTGTACCGGGATATGCAGTGTCAATAATTTTTGTATATATATTACGATATTTTTACGTGTTAATATGTATTTAAAACCTATTTTAAATACTGTGTTTTATCTACAGTGCTTTACGTAAAATTTTTCCGAGACTTTCATTTTCGGGAAAATTTTCACGTAAATATTTTAATATTAATTATTTTAAATATATTTTCGGACTTGTATGAACTCATATGTATTTTTAAAATACTAAATAAGGCCTATGTGTGTATATATTTATTTAATTAAGGTTTAATATTACTCTAATATTTTATTAATTATTTATTTGTTTTATTGTTATTTAATTAATTTTATTTAGTATAAATTATTAAAATATTAAATTTTATGTGTGTGGTGTATATTTAATGTGTGTAATTTAATATTATTTTATTATATAGTGTAAAGTATATATATAAACATATATACATTAAAAATAAAAAGGATTTGCCAAATTACCGTTTTGCCCCTCCCTCTCCTTCTTCTCTCCCAATCGCTCACCCTCACTGCGCCTCCCATTCCAACACGGCGGACCGCCCCTCACCGCCACCAGATGCCGCCAACCTCCTTCCCCTTCCTTCCTCTTCCTCTCCGACGTGACCAGGCCGCTGGAACGCCCGGAATCCGCCATGGCAGCAAGTTGAGCTTCTTGCCGTCGACGACGATTCCGGCCACCATTTCATGCACCGCCGGTCTTCATCGACTCCTTGAGCTCCGGTGATTCCAATTCTAAGCTCCTTTCGGCCTGAAATCAAGTGGATTTTGAGGTTTGAGCTAAAACTCAATTTGGTCACATTAGGGTTTTTTATTTTTTTGAGCTTTGAATTGATTGATTCATGAAAACTCCCTTTAAAAATGTTGATCCTAGTAGCTTAATCTACATGTATGAATTTTTTTGGAATTTTTGGAGATTGTTTGGATTTTTGGGTATTTTTGAATATTTTAATATTATTTTCTAATTTTTGGAAATTAATTATTTAAATTATGAAATTGGGATTTATGGTTAAATTAGGTGTTGAAATGAATTATAGGAATTTATTTGGAATTTTTATGAATTTCTAAGTATTTATTTTGAATTAATTGAGTTTATGTAATTTTGGGAAAATTAGGTTAAATGTGTTTTTATTTGAAATTAATTGGTTAATTGAGTTTAATTATTGATATTATTGATAAATATGTTGAGAAAATTAATTTTGGATAATTGTATAATTTTTAGTGAATTTTTGAAGTAATTTAAGTATATTTATATATATAGGGGTATTTTGGTAATTTTACCCTAAATTGGCTAAAAATGTAATTTAATTGGTTTTAATAGTTATTTAAGGTATAAAAATGATTTCTATAAATTATTTAGTATTTTTAACTAATTAAAACTATTTTTCGTAAATTATTTTCAATTATATATATAATATACGGTTTTTCAAATAAAATGAGTTTTATCGGTTTTTACTGTGTTTAAAGGTTAATTATGTAATTTCTACCTATAAAATGTATTTCTATGCTATAAGGATATTCTTGGTATTTTCAGAATTTTTCTGTGTTTGTGGACCCCGGTCGGTAGACTGTAGTTTGGAGTCCGACCGAGGGGTTGTGGATTGTGTTGAGCTTATTTTTCAAAGTGTGTTTCTTTGTAGGGTCGGCTCTACTCTTTTGAGTAGAGAGATGTCTGTTTTACTGGGGAGGTTCTGCCGGATTTTCGGTAGAATTCTCGTAAAACGTGATATCCAGTCGAACCCTAATTTCTAATTCTGTATTTAATACTCTAGATCGAATTCTAGGATTTCTGTTAGGGTTATTCTGATGTCGGTTATTTATTTCTTGTTTAGTTGCGCCGAGACTGAGGGCTAGTGGACCAGGCCCGTCGGACCCGTCTCGTGGAGCGCACTAGGTGAGTTACTATACTATATATATATGCTTAGGATGCATGATTTAGAAATATATGTTTTATTTTGATTAAATGCATAAATAATGTGATTTGTATTTAAGTATATTTTTGGTTTATTTTTGGTATATATTAAATTATATGCATGTTTTGTAAATAAAATATATTTAAAATGTTTTTAAATATATTTCTAGCTTAATTTATAATTTGATTGAATTCATTTGACGTATATATACTCGAAATATACCTGGTTTATTTTTTGTATATTTCTAGTATATATATGATTTATGTTGATATTTTATTGAAATTCATGCATCATTTAATTGTGAATGAATGTTTTATATTTATTAATGAAGGATATCGATAGAACGTGCTACCTAGTGGGCAGCACTAGGACCGAGTACGTACCGGTACGCCTATAGTATTTAGGCTATATTACTAACCATTTGTGGATAGTGATTTAATGTGATTATTGATATGTGTGATGTGATTTGGGTGTGATTGCTGGAGCTCGGTTGACCAAGTGTCTCGGGGCCAATCACACTGGCAGTCAGACTGCTGGAGCTCGGTTGACTTAGAGTCTCGGGGCCAGTCTACTGTCCAAATGGATTAAGTGGATATATTTGGAATAAGTGAGCCTGTATGGCTAGAGTGTTGTCTAACACTATTTCCGAGGTTGCGATATTCTAGAGTTCTATGTGATCCTTCATAAAAAATGATTTTCAGATAAAATATATAAATGATTTTTATTGCATCTGTGTGTAATTGCCTGTGTATATATATATTAGATATATACTGTTGATTGTATGCATTATCATTTAGTGTGTATGTATGTATAATATAGTAATTCACTCAGTGAGGTCTGACTCCCCTCCGTTGACTATTTTTTAAAAGAGTCAACATCCTCAGACCTCAGTAGCAGGTCGATACGCCGGATTTCTTCCGCCCCGGCTTCTTTGTGTAAATTATTTACTTGAGTCTTATTTTTATAATCTAGACACTGCAGTAGTTATGAATTAAAGTGTGGGATTTCATGTATTTTATTTAAAAGATGTATTATATTGAAACTGGATTTGTATTTAAAGATTTATATATCTATGAGATGAGATTTAATTTAAATCCAGTGGTGAAAATGTTATTATTATATTTATGATTTTTATTTCCGCTGCATATATAATATTTTTATTGTTATTATTGCATGATTTATTTTATTTTTAGGCTTGCTACGGGTTCCGGATTCGAAAGAATTTCCGTTCCCTAGCGCCGGTCATGGCCCCTGTTTTGGGTCGTGACAAAGTTGGTATCAGAGCAGAGTTCTATGTCAGGGCTTAGTTATGTGAGTCGTGGCCCTAGTTTTCAGAGTTGTGTTTTCTGTTGAACTACTGCAGTGTATTAGGTTCGAGTATGTCTTGATAAGTATTCCTTGCTTTAGTTTTCAGCGTTATTCCTCCGTTGTCTATTTTGTCTGAATCTTTCCGTTTGTTTTTTCAGTATGAGGAGGCGAGCGCATGTCGCTCCACCGGTCATTGAGGCCGAGGATGATGAGTCTTTTCAGGATGAGGTTTTACCTCCTGAGCCTCCAGTTAGGCGTAGAGGTCGTGGCAGAGGTAGACCTCGAGGAGCGGCAGGTCGCCGTAGGCAGAGAGAGTTACAGGACGAGGAGCCTGTAGAGCCTGAGTTTGATGTTCCTGTTCCTCCAGTTGTTCCGCCTGTTCAGCCTGCCTATCAGCAGGGTATGTCTGACCCTGAGGCAGCTTTGTTCTATGCCCGAGTTGGCAGGATTGCGTTTGATGGTACTTCCAATCCATTAGACTTTCTGCATGCGATTGAGACTAGGACTCGGACTGCTTATACCGAGTACCAGCGAATTATGATCGTTGAGTTGTCTGTCGAGGGACCAGCTCTAGATTGGTTCATTCAGATGATCCAACCCTATATGATGACGATGACCTGGGCTCAGTTCCGAGAGCGATTTATGAGGAGATTCTGTCCAGAGCCTCTTCGTTTGAGCTACCGTCTTCGACTGACCAGTATTTCTCATGGAGATCGATCTGTAGAGGAGTATACCCGAGAGTTTCTTCATCTGGGTAGATATGCTGAGGATCTGATGCGAGATCAGTATTTCGCAGTCACTACATATGTTACTGGTTTGGGTTCAGCTTTTGCTGGTATGCCTACAGCAGGTCTTACTCTGGAGTCTGTGATTGATTTAGCCAAGGAGATTGAGCTGAGGCTAGTTAGGCAGGGAGCGATGCCTGATTACTACCAGCTAGGAGTTCAGTCGAGTGGGTTGCAGGCTACTCCGTATTCGAGTTTTCATGTTAGATCGAGTAGTCAGCAGCGAGGTCTGACTCAGCAGAGTCAGAGACAGCAGCAGTGAGTGCATCGGAGTAGTAGACATGGCCGTGGAGGTCAGCGTAGATCGTTCAAATTTGGATCAAGTGCTTCGAGCAGCAACAGTGGTCGTAGTTCTGGATCAGCGGCCAATGTTTGTCAAACTTGCGGTAGAGTCCATCAGGGACCGTGTTATCTAACACCACTGACATGCTTCAGATGCAGGCAGACAGGACATTTTGCCAGATCGTGTCCTTATTCCAGTTATCAGCAGTAGCAGATTCCGCGATTCCCACAGCAGTCGATTGCTAGTGCTGCACCCGTGCCATTTCAGTTACCACCAGCCCAGCATCAGAGTTCCACTCAGTTTGTTCCACAGCAGAGTCGTGGTAGAGGTACTAGAGGAGGTGTCAAAGGTGTTGGCCAGGCTTCTACCAGTCAGCAGGGAGGTCGAGGTCAGGCCAGAGTTTTCCATCTGACTCAGCAGGATGCTCAAGCATCTAATGCAGTCATGGCAGGTATTGTTTCTGTTTGTTACCTGGATGCATGGGTTTTGTTTGATCTGGGTGCCATGCATTCATTCATTTCTCCTGTTTTTGCTTCTAAATCTTATTGGCAAGCTTCGAGGATGGCTTTTCCTTTGTCTGTTGCCACTCCTCTGAGTGATTCCTTGGACACCGATATTGTTCTTTCTGGTTGTCCAGTTCTCGTGGGAGATAGAGAATTACCCGCTGATTTGATTTTATTGGATGTGATGGAGTTTGATGTCATTCTGGGAATGGATTGGTTATCTCAGCACTTCACCGTGGTAGATTGCAGAAATAAGGAGGTGACTTTTAGAATTCCTGGTGAAGAAGAATTTAAGTTTGTTGGTGATAGGAGTTCAGCACCTCAGAATCTTATTTCTGTTATTACGGCTAGGAAGTTGTTGAGGAAAGGTTGTTAGGGATATTTGGCATTGGTCAGGGATACGTCAATGGAGAAGTTGTTACTCACAGATGTTCCTGTTGCTTGTGAGTTTCCTGATGTTTTTCCTGAGGAGTTGCCAGGTTTACCACCTCATAGAGAGATTGAGTTCTGTATAGATGTGGTTCCAGGTACTACTCCTATATCTATGCCACCCTATCGAATGGCTCCTGCAGAGTTGAAAGAGTTGAAGGATCAGTTGCAAGAGTTGTTGGATAAAGGTTTCATTAGACCTAGTGTTTCTCCTTGGGGTGCACCAGTCCTGTTTGTGAAGAAGAAGGATGGTACCCTGAGACTGTGCATTGACTACAGAGAGCTGAATAAGGTGACAGTGAAGAACAAGTATCCTCTCCCGAGGATAGATGATTTATTTGATCAGCTACAGGGTGCACAGTTCTTTTCTAAGGTTGACTTGAGGTCGGGTTATCATCAGCTGCGGATTAGTGAAGATGATATTCCTAAGACAGCGTTCCGTACTAGATATGGCCATTATGAGTTTCTGGTGATGTCTTTTGGTTTGACTAATGCACCAGCAGCTTTTATGGACTTGATGAACAGGGTATTCAGACCATATGTGGATCAGTTTGTAGTAGTCTTCATTGATGATATACTGGTACATTCAAGGAGTATGGAGGAGCATGTATATCATTGGAGGATTGTACTGCAGACATTGAGAGATCATCAGCTTTATGCTAAATTCTCTAAGTGTGATTTTTGGATGGAGAGTGTTTCTTTTCTTGGACACGTAGTGTCTAAAGAAGGTATTCAGGTTGATCCACAGAAGATTGAGGCAGTATCTGAATGGCCTAGACCTACTTCTGTCATAGAGATTCGGAGTTTTCTGAGTTTAGCCGGGTATTATAGGCGGTTTGTGTAGGATTTTTCCAGGATAGCAGCCCCTATGACTCGCTTGACTCAGAAGAATGTTAGATTCGAGTAGTCAGAAGCTTGTGAGAATAGTTTTCAATTGTTGAAGGAGAAGTTGACCACAGCACCAGTGTTAGCTTTGCCTAATAGTGTGGATAAGTTCACAGTTTACTATGATGCCTCTAGAATTGGTCTTGGTTGTGTGTTGATGCAAAATGGAAGGGTGATAGCCTATGCTTCAAGGCAGTTGAAGAAGCATGAGCAGAATTATCCTACACATGATCTTGAGATGGCTGCAGTGATTTTTGCTTTGAAGATTTGGAGACATTATTTGTACGGGGTGACTTGTGAGATATTTACTGATCACAAGAGCCTTAAGTACATTTTTCAACAGCGAGATTTGAATTTGAGGCAGAGAAGATGGTTAGAATTATTGAAGGATTATGATTGTGAGATTCTATATCATCCGGGTAAAGCTAATGTGGTAGCAGATGCCTTGAGTAGGAAGTCCTCAGGCAGTCTTGCTCACATCAGTGTTGAGAGGAGACCATTGATCCAGGAATTGCATCTGTTGGTGGATCAAGGTCTGATGATGAAGATCAGTAGATCAGGTGGACTGCTAGCTCAGTTTAAAGTAAGATCTGTACTAAGGGATAGGATTAAAGCAGCTCAGAGCCGAGATCCTATTCTGGAAGAGCTTGCAGAGAATGTTCGAGCAGGGAAGTTCACTAATTTCACACTCGATGAAGATGGTGTGTTGTGGATCAGTGGTAGACTGTGTGTTCCTGATGTGGATGATTTGAGAGAAGAGATTTTAGAGGAAGCACACTCTACAGCTTACAGCGTTCATCCAGGTGTTACTAAGATGTACCACAATATTAGAGATTTATACTGGTGGGACGGATTGAAGAAAGATGTCGCTGATTATGTTGCTAAGTGTCTGACGTGTCAGCAAGTGAAAGCCGAACATCATAAGCCTTCTGGAAAGCTTCAGCCTCTTCCTATTCCCGAGTGGAAGTGGGAAAGGATAGCTATGGATTTTGTGGTCGGCTTACCTCGTTCGAAGGATGGATATGATTCCATCTGGGTGATTGTAGACAGATTGACGAAGTCTGCACATTTCTTGCCTGTGAAAGCCACATATTCAGTTGCTAGATTGGCGAAGTTGTATGTGAAGCATATCGTATGCCTTCATGGAGTACCTGTGTCCATTGTGTCAGATAGAGGTTCGGTGTTTACTTCTCGTTTTTGGCAGAAGTTGCAGGAAGCGATGGGCACTAGGTTGGATTTCAGTACTGCTTTTCATCCTCAGACAGATGGCCAGTCTGAAAGGATGATCCAGACACTGGAAGATATGTTGAGGATGTGTGTCTTGGATTTGGGAGGTAGCTGGGATGATCATTTGTCTCTTGTTGAGTTTGCATACAATAACAGCTACCATAGCAGTATTGGTATGGCACCGTATGAGGCTTTGTATGGAAGGAAGTGTAGATCCCCTCTGAGTTGGGATGAGATTGGTGAGAGAGCTTTGACTGAACCTGAGATGGTTCAGGATGCTGCAGAGAAAGTCATCGTGATTAAGCGCAGATTAGAGACCGCAGTTAGCAGACAGAAGAGTTATGCGGATCCTAGGCGCAGAGATGTGGAGTTTCAGGTTGGAGATTTTGTTTTTCTGAAAGTATCTCCGGTGAAGGGTGTGATGAGATTTGGCAGGAAGGGTAAGTTAGCACCGAGATACATTGGACCGTTTGAGATTCTGGAGAGAGTTGGCACTGTTGCATATCGATTGGATTTGCCTCCGAGTATGTCACAGGTGCATCCAGTATTTCATATCTCGATGTTGAGGAAGTATATCTCAGACCCTTCACACGTGTTGCAGCCTGACAGTGTAGAAGTGAGTGAAGATTTGACGTTTGTGGAAGAACCTGTGGCGATCGTTGATTATCAAGTTCGACAGTTGCGATCGAAGCAGATTCCGATGGTCAAGGTTCTGTGGCGTAGCGACAGAGTCGAAGAGCATACGTAGGAGACTGAAGCTGAGATGCGAGCTTCTTACCCATATCTCTTTCCTTCTTGATCCTGTAATCTTTTCTTTCTGGAATTCGGGGACGAATTCTTGTAAGGGGGGAATAATGTAATATCCCGTGTTTTTAAATATTTTTACACTGTACCGGGATATGCAGTGTCAATAATTTTTGTATATATATTACGATATTTTTACGAGTTAATATGTATTTAAAACCTATTTTAAATACTGTGTTTTATCTACAGTGCTTTACGTAAAATTTTCCCGAGACTTTCATTTTCGGGGAAATTTTCACGTAAATATTTTAATATTAATTATTTTAAATATATTTTCGGACTTGCATGAACTCATACGTATTTTTAAAATACTAAATAAGGCCTATGTGTGTATATATTTATTTAATTAAGGTTTAATATTACTCTAATATTTTATTAATTATTTATTTGTTTTATTGTTATTTAATTAATTTTATTTAGTATAAATTATTAAAATATTAAATTTTATGTGTGTGGTGTATATTTAATGTGTGTAATTTAATATTATTTTATTATATAGTGTAAAGTATATATATATATATACATTAAAAATAAAAAGGATTTGCCAAATTACCGTTTTGCCCCCTCCCTCTCCTTCTTCTTTCCCAATCGCTCACCCTCACTGCGCCTCCCATTCCAGCACGCCGGACCGCCCCTCGCCGCCACCAGCTACCGCCAACCTCCTTCCCCTTCCTTCCTCTTCCTCTCCAACGTGACCAGGCCGTCGGAAGCCCGCTAGAATGCCCGGAATCCGCCATGGCAACAAGTTGAGCTTCTTGCCGTCGACGACGATTCCGGCCACCATTTCATGCACCGCCGATCTTCATCGACTCCTTGAGCTCTGGTGATTCCAATTCTAAGCTCCTTTCGGCCTGAAATCAAGTGGATTTTGAGGTTTGAGCTAAAACTCAATTCGGTCACATTAGGGTTTTTGATTTTTTTGAGCTTCGAATTGATTGATTCATGAAAACTCCCTTCACAAATGTTGATCCTAGTAGCTTAATCTACATGTATGAATTTTTTTGGAATTTTTGGAGATTTTTTGGATTTTTGGGTATTTTTGAATATTTTAATATTATTTTCTAATTTTTGGAAATTAATTATTTAAATTATGAAATTGGGGTTTATGGTTAAATTAGGTGTTGAAATGAATTATAGGAATTTATTTGGAATTTTTATGAATTTCTAAGTATTTATTTTGAATTAATTGAGTTTATGTAATTTTGGGAAAATTAGGTTAAATGTGTTTTTATTTGAAATTAATTGGTTAATTGAGTTTAATTATTGATATTATTGATAAATATGTTGAGAAAATTAATTTTGGATAATTGTATAATTTTTAGTGAATTTTTGAAGTAATTTAAGTATATTTATATATATAGGGGTATTTTAGTAATTTTACCCTAAATTGGCTAAAAATGTAATTTAATTGGTTTTAATAGTTATTTAAGGTATAACAATGATTTCTATAAATTATTTAGTATTTTTAACTAATTAAAACTATTTTTCGTAAATTATTTTCAATTATATA
This sequence comes from Mallotus nudiflorus, assembly GCA_947683625.1. NCBI lineage: Eukaryota > Viridiplantae > Streptophyta > Magnoliopsida > Malpighiales > Euphorbiaceae > Mallotus > Mallotus nudiflorus. Next base: position 3,589,714 of record CANTUR010000049.1, on the reverse strand, counting down.
TATAATATACGGTTTTTCAAATAAAATGAGTTTTATCGATTTTTACTGTGTTTAAAGGTTAATTATGTAATTTCTACCTATAAAATGTATTTCTATGCTATAAGGATATTCTTGGTATTTTCAGAATTTTTCTGTGTTTGTGGACCCCGGTCGGTAGACTGTAGTTTGGAGTCCGACCAAGGGGTTGTGGATTGTGTTGAGCTTATTTTTCAAAGTGTGTTTCTTTGTAGGGTCGGCTCTACTCTTTTGAGTAGAGAGATGTTCGTTTTACTGGGGAGGTTCTGTCGGATTTTCGGTAGAATTCTCGTAAAACGTGATATCCAGTCGAACCCTAATTTCTAATTCTGTATTTAATACTCTAGATCGAATTCTAGGATTTCTGTTAGGGTTATTCTGATGTCGATTATTTATTTCTTGTTTAGTTGCGCCGAGACCGAGGGCTAGTGGACCAGGCCCGTCGGACCTGTCTCGTGGAGCGCACTAGGTGAGTTACTATACTATATATATATATATTTAGGATGCATGATTTAGAAATATATGTTTTATTTTGATTAAAATGCATAAATAATGTGATTTGTATTTAAGTATATTTTTGGTTTATTTTTGGTATATATTAAATTATATGCATGTTTTGTAAATAAAATATATTTAAAATGTTTTTAAATATATTTCTAGCTTAATTTATAATTTGATTGAATTCATTTGACGTATATATACTCGAAATATACCTGGTTTATTTTTTGTATATTTCTAGTATATATATGATTTATGTTGATATTTTATTGAAATTCATGCATCATTTAATTGTGAATGAATGTTTTATATTTATTAATGAAGGATATCGATAGAACGTGCTACCTAGTGGGCAGCACTAGGACCGAGTACGTACCGGTACGCCTATAGTATTTAGGCTATATTACTAACCATTTGTGGATAGTGATTTAATGTGATTATTGATATGTGTGATGTGATTTGGGTGTGATTGCTGGAGCTCGGTTGACCAAGTGTCTCGGGGCCAATCACACTGGCAGTCAGACTGCTAGAGCTCGGTTGACTTAGTGTCTCGAGGCCAGTCTACTGTCCAAATGGATTAAGTGGACATATTTGGAATAAGTGAGCCTGTATGGCTAGAGTGTTGTCTAACACTATTTCCGAGGTTGCGATATTCTAGAGTTCTATGTGATCCTTCATAAAAGATGATTTTCAGATAAAATATATAAATGATTTTTATTGTATCTGTGTGTAATTGCCTATGTATATATATATTAGATATATACTGTTGACTGTATGCATTATCATTTAGTGTGTATGTATATATAATATAGTAATTCACTCAGTGAGGTCTGACTCCCCTCCGTTGACTATTTTTCAGGAGAGTCAACATCCTCAGACCTTAGTAGCAGGTCGATACGCCGAATTTCTTCCGCCCCGGCTTCTTTGTGTAAATTATTTACTTGAGTCTTATTTTTATAATCTAGACACTGCAGTAGTTATGAATTAAAGTTTGGGATTTCATGTATTTTATTTAAGAGATGTATTATATTGAAACTGGATTTGTATTTAAAGATTTATATATCTATGAGATGAGATTTAATTTAAATCCAGTGGTGAAAATGTTATTATTATATTTATGATTTTTATTTCCGTTGCATATATAATATTTTTATTGTTATTATTGCATGATTTATTTTATTTTTAGGCTTACTACGGGTTCCGGATTCGAAAGAATTCCCGTTCCCTAGCGCCGGTCATGGCCCCTGTTTTGGGTCGTGACAATTAATGAAGAGAGACTTTATTGAATCATATCATATGTTGAATACAATTTTACTAATAGTATTTTCTGAGAGAGTCTGAGTTCCAAAATCATGGTAGTTCTTTGCCTCCTCCTTCTCTTAGTCTGTATGCTCTCTTCATCGTGTATACTGAGATTTGGTACGGACCTTCCCAATTTGGACCTAACTTGCCAGTTCCTAAGGTGCCTTTATCAATATTTACTCTCTTGAGTACCCAGTCTCCCAACCTGATTTATTTTATTTAATGTCGTTGACGATGGTACCGTATTACTCTTTGTCGATGTGCCTCAGCTGTGGCTGCAGCTTGTTCTCTCTGATCCTCTAATAGGTCTAGGCATATCTGAGCGTCGGCATTGTTGATGGTGTGATCGAGATCCTGGCTTACTCGATAACTTGGTGACCCAACTTCCACATGAATTACTGCGTCCATGCCATAAGTCAGTTTGAATGGTGTCTCGCCAGTGGATGATCAGGGTGTGGTTCTGTAGGCCTAAATTACGTTGTTGAGTTCTTTGACCCAATTCCTCTTTTTCTCGTCAAGCCTCTTCTTCAATCCTTGCATGAGAATTCTGTTTGTGACTTCCGTTTGTCCGTTTATCTACAGGTGAGCTACTGAGGTGAAGCGCAACTTTATACCAAGGTCCAAGCAAAAACCTCTGAATTTGTTATTGTCGAACTGTTTACCGTTGTCCGTAATTAAAGTGTGGGGGATGCCAAACCTGCAAATGATCTCCTTCCAGAAGAAGTGCTGTATCTGGGCTTCTATAATGGTTAGGACCACTTCTACTTCTACCTATTTAGTGAAATGATCAATGGTCACAATTAAAAACTTTTTCTGTGAGGTAGAGGGAGGGAAAGGACCAAGGATGTCCATCCCCCACATGGCTAAATGGCCAAGGGCTGCCGATGGGATGAAGGGGCCGAGAAGATTTGTGACTGAGTTGGGTATAGTGCTGGCACTGGGGACATGGTTGCGTTAGCTACTAGGCATCTTTGGACATGGTGGGGCAGTAATACCCTTGGAGTAGTGCCTTTCTAGTGAGCAAATAATAGGATACATGCGATCCACACATTCCTTCATGGATTTCTCAGAGTATATAATTTCCTTCCTCTAGGGAAACGCACTTCGACCATGGGTGTGAGAGGGATTTTCGTTAGAGCTCCCCTTGATGGATGGAATAGTTGGCTACTTTGGTCTTGAGCTTTTGAGCCTGCAGCTTGTCTTTTGGGAGTGTTCTGTGCTCCAGATATTGGATTATGGGTCGCATCCATTCTGAGACTACCTGTGTCTCCAAAACTTTGGTGTCTTCTGTGCTGGGATTGGTTAGTGACTCAATGAAATTCATATCCTAAAATGCTTGATTGTTCTCGGCTATGAATTTGGCAAGGTAATCGGCCTTACTATTTTCTTCCTTAGGAATCTGGACGATCTTCCATTGGCCTCCATCCCTTTCGATGTGTTGCAAAAGCCGTTTGGCGGCCTTGTCTACGTACTTGGCAATGCAGGTGTCTTTGACTTGAAACGCTTTGCTGACTTGGTTGACTACCAGTTGGGAATTCGAGTGTATGATGAGGTGTTCAGCCTTGACTTCGGTGGCCAACTTCAAACCTGTAATGAGTGCTTCGTACTCGGTTGCATTATTGGTGGCGTTATACTCAATACGGACTGCGTACCAGATGTGAACCTTGTGCGGCCCTCTGAGGATTATTCTTACACCAGAACCTTGAGCTGAGGATGCTCTGTTAATATAGAGCTTCCATTCTGGTGCTTTAGTCAAGACTATATCTTCCGGAGCCATTTCTTGCACAAAATTTGCTAACGTCTGGGCTTTCATCTACTGCCGGGGCTCATAGTCAATATTGAATTCATTAAGTAAAACTGACCATTGCACTAGCCTGCCTGAAGTCTCCGGTCTCTATAAGATTTTTCATAACGGGAAGCGGGATTGGAATACAATATGGTGAGCTTGGAAGTAATGTCGAAGCTTTCGAGAGGCATGGACCACGACCATGGTTAACTTGTCCAGCATGGGGTACCAAATTTCAGGTCCTTGGAGCATCTTACTGACATAATAGACAGGGCTTTACTGGCTTCCTTCTTCTCTTACTAGTACTGAAGTAATGCATTCTTGACCAATAGAAAGGTACAAATACAAGGTCTCATCTGGTACCGGTCGGCTGAGTAGGGGTGGTGAAGATAAGAATCTTTTAATGTCTTCGAATGTCGCCTGGCAATCAGCGGACCACTGAAACTTCCCAAAATTTTTGAGAGCTCAGAACAATGGTAGACACTACCTAGCCGAGCAAGAAATGAAAAGCCCTAATGCGGTGATTCTACCATTTAACTTTTGTACCTTATAGATGTTCTTCAGTGCCTTCATGTTGAGTATGGCTTCCATCTTTTTTGGATTGGCTTCAATGCCCCAGTGAGATATCATAAACCCCAGGAACTTACCTGCTTAGACTTCGAAGATGCATTTCTCAGGATTCAACTTGATCCTGGATTTACTCAGTAGTTGGAGAACCCGATCCACGTCTGCTGGGTGCTGCTCTGAATGTTTGCTCTTGATGATGATGTCGTCCACTTATACTTCTACACTTGTTCCAATCTGGTCTTAGAGGACTTGGTTCATCATTATTTGATACGTGGCCCCAACATTTTTCAGTCTGAAGGGTATCACCTTGTAGCAATACAACCCTTCATGAGTGATGAAGGATGTTTTCTCCTGATCCTCTTCCTTCATTGGAATCTGGTGATAACCTTGTGCCGCATCGATGAAACTATATAATCCATGACCAGCGATGGAATCAATGAGCTTATCAATTTTGGGCAACGGGTAGCTGTCCTTAGGGCATGCTCAGTTGAGGTCGGTGTAGTCTACACACATTTTGTACTTCCCGTTTGCTTTTCTGACAAGTACCATGTTGGCTACCCATTCCGGGTGAGTAACCTCTTTAATGAACCCAGCTACTAACAACTTCGTTGTTTCTTCAGTAATGATCTTCTGTTTTTAATAGGCAAAGATTCTTTTTTTCTGTGCTACTAGCTTGGCTCCTGGTTTGATGTTTAGGTAGTAACAGGCAACCTGTAGGTCCACGCCAACGATCTCGGAGGCTTATGAAGCGAAATCCTTTGAGTGTCTGGTAAGGACTTCCCTTATTTTGTCTCTAATGTTTTGGTTGAGTGCGTTGCCAATTTTTATAGCCTTTTCTTCTGTGATTTGTAATGTCTCCGTGTCTTTCACTAGTTGTGGGTCAGCGCCTTGCTTCTCAACTTTCCATGCCTCTAAAGGAAAAGCCTTCACTTGAGGCTTCATGGCCATCTGATAACACTGTCTGGCCACGTGCTGATCTCCCCGGATAGTAAGGGTCCCATTCTTGATCGAATTTTTCATGGTTAAGCGCCGGATGCTAGTGACTGCATCTACCTCATAAAGTGTCGACCGTCCTATAATCCCATTATAGGGTAGTGGTATATCTACCACGTTGAATAAAGTTCAGACGAATTTTGTCTTCTTATCATCTTGGTTTCCAAATTCTAGGTTTAGCTCGACAATCCCCATTGGTTGCACGGTTCCCTAACAAAAACTAGCGATGGGATTCTGGATGGCTTTCAGGTTAGTGACGGAGCTGCCCATTGCTTTGTACGCATTCCAAGATAATACATTGATAGCACTCCCATTATCCACCAGTAGCCTTTTGACTCAATACTTATTTATACACGCAGTTATCACCAGAGCATCACAATGGAGGTGGTGTACATGTGAATCATCTTCTGAATTAAATATAATGTCGCTTCTCCCAGGTATCGATTTTTCTCCTCTACTATGCTTTAATCTTTTTTCGGTGTTTTCTCTCCCTATGATCATGCTGATCGTTCCAATCGACTCCTTTCGGGTTTTCGTTACTTCGACGCTGTCCCATTCCTGGCTTTCAGAGTTTTTGCTTCTCCTCGGTGTGTCTGTGAAATTATCAAGCTTTCCCCGCTGCACCAGTCTTTCTATGGCATTCTTCAACTTTTTGCAGCCCTCCGTGTCATGCCCGTATTCTCGATGGTACTCGCAGTACTGGCCTCTGTCCCGGGTAAATCTCTGGCTTGGGCTGATTCTCTTGGTTGGGGTGATCCCCACTCCATTTTGCCTAACCCACATGAGGATTTTGGATCGAGAAGTGTTCAAGGGTGTATATCTATCTACTTCCTTATCAAATCTCTCTGTCGGATTTCTGAAATTCATTTTTGGGAAGCTTGCTCATCTTTGTTTCGACCGTTCATCCTTGATCAATGGCTTGTCTTCTTCCCGATGCATCCTTCTGTCTTCGTCCATTTTTATGATCCGGACTGCCATCGCCATTGCTTCTGCAAAGGTACTCGGTTCTTTAGTCATTATTTTGTCTTTAAGCTTTCCGAGTTTGGTGCCATTTTTCAAAGCTTCTATGGCGACTTCATCAACAAGATGCTCAATATGCATGGCTATTTTATTGAAACGGTCAAGGTAACTTCGTAAAGATTCATCCACTTCTTGTTGGCACATCCGAAGGTCATTGATATTTTTTGCTGGGGGAATATTGGTGATGAATCTGATATGGAATTGCTCCGCTAGATCCTCAAAAGAAGTGACTGAGTTTTTCGGGAGCCGATGAAACCATTTTTGAGCATTCTTTACTAGCGTGCTTGAAAAAACTCTACACATGATTCCATCATTTATATTCTGGAGCAGCATCTTTGTTTAGAACGTTGATATATAACTGATGGGGTCTCCCGTCCCATCGTACTGATCAAGTTGCAGGATTCTAAACTTACTAGGAATCTCCGTTTGAATTATTCTGCTGACAAACGGAGTTCTACTATCCATAACATATTCCTCTTCCTTTCTAGGTTTGGTCCGGGCTTTGCATATTGCTTCTTCAACCTTCTGAGCTAATTTTGAATCATCAAGGGCTGGAATGGTTGAACTGCACTCCCCTTCTGGCGCTTTACCCTTCCCCACACTCGTCCCTGGGGCCTGCCGGGGTGTTGTGTTATTATCATTTTGAGCTGGCTCAGAGCGCCCGCTCTGTATTATAGCATTTAGTTGTTATTGCATCAAAGCTATCTATGCCTAAATATTTTTTATCATGGCTTCCCTGCTAGTTTGATTAAGGCTGAGTGTTTGGTTCACAGTGGTTAAATTTGGAGTGGTTATTGCTGGTGTTTCTGGTAGACTTGGAAAGGGTATAGAAGGTATTGATCGATGGTGTTGTAGCGAAGCATAATACGGGAGGTCTATACCCAAGGACAAGTATCTTGGAGTGTTGTCCAGAAGTGAAGGTATATGTCCAGATGAGGCTCCAGCATGCTGTAAGGTGGGTGGAAGTATTATTTATGGGAGAGGGTCTGAGAGGTTGGTCGAAAGGATAGGTGCGGAAGGGTTGGTGTCGGCTTCAGGAGTCTGGGCTGGTGGTGGGCTAGAAGTCAAAGATATCTTTAGCTTAGCAAGTAAATGAATGGCTTTTCCTAAGGAGTTCCCATAGACGGCGCCACTTGATAATTGGTTTTCGAAACTCTTAGGCTTAGTGTCTTGCAATCCATGAACAAAAGGCAAGGTGAGAGGTGGGGAGAATCCCCACGAACACTCCGATGCCTAAGTTAGAGAACAGAAGTAAGGAGAATGCAAGATAGTTAGAATATGTGAGAATGAGATGTCCCCTTGTGAGGGATGTAGGGCTTTATATATAGCAATACTCAAACCTGGATGGAGTTGGATTCTGTGTGGGATAGTGAATTGTAATCTTGGTAGGAGAGTGTTCCTTTTGTGCTTAGGACTCCACTTTGGGGTAGTCCCCATTCTGGACGGACCTGCCTTCTTGCTAATCCAAGTGTCCTTATTTAGGGGGTAAGAGATCCCTAATTAGGTGGGAACATTCTAGATGGTATTAGCTAGTGAGGTTTTGTGATCAAGGTTGCGGAATATTTTAAGGTTATGATATGGTCCTCCACCTAAATCTTACTACATTTATTTGTTTGTCAAACATGCGATTTTGAGCATCTATATGAAATGTGTATATAAATTATATAAATATGTAAATATTATGTTGATGCTTGATTGCTTGTATGCCTAGGTTGCATGGATATATATAATAATGATTCATTTAGTGAGGTCTGACCCCCTCAATTATACTTCATGACTTATCTCGTTAGATCTCTCATAATAATTATCTTTGTCGGACTTTTTCTTCTCCGGTTGAATTATGTAAATTTTAAATTACTTTTTCTTTGTATTTCTAGACGTTGTAGTAGTATTATATACTTATAGTATTTTATAGTTGTTATTATGATGGTTGTATTTTAAATAATGTAATTTTTTTTATTAATATATTATTTATGGAGATTTTTTTTATTATTAAAAAATTTAATATTGAGCATAGTTATAGTTATATTTTATTAAATTTTTTATTTTAAAATTTACTAGGAATTTAAAAGTATCGCCAATTCCCATTCTCTAGAGAACATGATTTCACAATTCTTGCATCATGAATCCCAAATTTAGGTTCTGAAGAGTGATGGGTACGAAGGAAAGAAAAAGAGGTACGGAAGTAACAGACAAAAAATAGTTGCATTTTAAAAAAATGGAACGTATTTTTTCGGTATATGTGTAAAGGTCCCAATCATCTATCTATGTAGCCAACAATACATTGTTGTTGCACATAGGCCACGTGCTGAAAATCAAAAAAATAAAAAATACATAAATAATGTTTAACTTTTTACTATATTTGTGTTTGAACTGATGGTCAAATTGCCTTTGAACTTGAAGCCACTGGACAAATAAGTTGAATTTTTACTTTTTCAATAAATTAGGACAAAACTTTCCATTTTTAGGCCAAATAAATTCAAATTGTGAACATCATCACACGTATGCAACAATCATCAATTTTTTAATTCAAATTTATATAATATTAAAAAAATGATTTGACTTTTCAAATCTTTTTTTTTATCTTTATCAATTACTTTAATTAATTAATTAATTTTCTTTATTTTCCATATTTATCCTCTTCTTTTCTTTTCTTCCTTGGCCAACAACCACTAAAACCTCTTTCCTTTGATTTTCTCTTCTCCACGGGCAAATTCATGGGCAAATTCATCAAAAAGCCAAATCATTGCCTCTATCGATCTCTCTCTGCGTGGCTCTTCAAATCCAAACATAAACCCTTCTGCCTCCGCTTACCTCCTTCGTCGCTACTGTTAGTGGGTATCCCTAGCTCTGGAGCCGTCGTCTTGTTAAATGAAGAATGAAGAAATTAATCTTCTTTTGAACATTTTTGTTTCTGGAGAAGTTGATATAAATGAATAAATTGCGTTTGGTTGGTGAGGTGTTCAATAGGGCCATCGAGGCGAGTGAGGAAGATAGATGGTGAATGAAACAGACAAGCTAGGTTTTTTTTTAATATGTTTATTAGAGGTTATATTAGGCGGTATGCATTGTTTTGATTCGGGTTTTTTTCTTTGCAATTTATTTGAGTTTTTGTTATTTTTATGATGTTTCAGGAAATGGGTATTCTTTAATTTGTTAAAAAAATGGATAGAATTTGACTTATTGTTCGTGCAATAACTCACTTGATGTTGAGGTCATTTGCAAACCTTTGCACCCCACTGCTGTTGAACAACTGTAATATCACTAGCAGCAGAATTTGTGCTTAATAAAAGTTTCAGATGGGTGTCTTGAATTTTTGGTGGCGGTGAAGGTTCTTCTGTTGTTGATAAGAGAATTGGGTTGGCTTGCAATAATAGAAATGTTGCCTGTTTGTTTTAGCTTGCCTTGAGGCATGAAATGCTAAATCAAAGTGAATACTAAAGAGGTGAAGGAAAATGAGCATGGACATTGTTTTGAGCAGAGGAAGGATACTGGATTTTGTTTTAATTTTGTTTTGAGATTTGATTGTTAAAAATTATTTTGCTTTGAGTTGGAGATGATATGGGTTTGTTGAATTGAAATTTTTGGGGCTTTGAAAGAGGAAAGATGACGGTGTTAGTGGTGATAGAGGCGACAACAACAAAGAGGCGATGATGTCTAGTGAGGTGAATGGAGAGATGAAGATGTCCGGTGGGTGGTGTTGATCAGTATTTTAAATAACAGCGTTTTTGAATTAAAGTAAAGAGGTGTTTTAGTCCTATTGAAACAACAATTTTTTTTTATAGATTTGTTAATAAAATATTTATTTCACATGCTTGTTGAAGAGTTTGCACTACACGCGATTAATTTAAATCCAATTTGGATTTAAATTTGGCCTGAAAATTGAAAATTTTGTCCTAATTTAACGAAAAAGTAAAAATTCAACTTATTTACCCATTGGTTTCAAGTTTAAGAGGCAATTTGACCATTAGAACATATTTTAATTTAATAATTTTAAGGGATAATATACAAATTGGACTTTTAACGTTACCCTGAACTTCATATTTGATATTTTTTTTGTTATAGTTGGACCTTAATCTTTAAAAATTGAATCATATAGGACCTTTCATTAAAAAATTGTTGCAATTAAATTCTAAAAATCAAAGAAAAGTTTTACTTTAACATTAACTTATAAAAGTTAGCTCAAATAACAATGCAAATTGATTAAATTACTTCCAAAATATACATTTATGAAGTTTTTTAAATTGTTGTAAATTTTTAAGCTTGTAAAAATTATTTTTAATATTTTTTAAAATTAAAAAAAGTTTAAAATCGTTTTTATACATCTAAAAATTTTGCAATTAACTCATATACATTAAATAAAAAAGAATTAAAACTTTTCTATACACTCATATTTTTTTAAGATTTTAAAAAGTTAAACTTTTCTATAAATTTAAAATTTTTTAAAAAACTATTATGTGTAGAAAATTTTAATTCTTTTTTCCTAAATGCTTGATTCTTAAAATTTTAAAACTTTCTGGATCTACCAAAAAGTTGTTTTTAGCATTTTCAAAATTTTTAAAAAATATAAAAATATATTTATGTAAGCTTAAAAATTTTTTAAAATATAAAAATTTCATAAATATTTATTTTGAGAGTAATTTCATCAATTTACATTTTTATTCGAGCTAATTTTTGTTAATTAAAATTAAAGTTAAACTTTTCTTTGATTTTTAGGACACACACATATATATATATACATTGCAACAATTCTTTGAATAAGGGTTCAATATGATTCAATTGTCACGAACCCGAACCAAAAGGTACGTGACCGACACTAGGGAATGAGAATATATAAAGTATCTGAAACTCATAGTAAGTTTTAAAAAATTTTCACGAAATAAAAATAATACACTTAACAATAAACCGATAATAAATGCACAAAACCAAATACATATAATAATATTCTTCAAATACAACAACATTTCAAGTCTGAATACAAACAACACAAGTTTCATAGATAACTACTGCGGTGTCTAGAATTTAATTTTACAATACTTATATCAATTCAACATACATAGTGCAGCCGGTGAAGAACGAACCTGTCACGACCCAAAACAGGGGCCATGACCAGCGCTAGGGAACATGAATTCTTTCGAATCCGGAACCCATAGCAAGCCTAACATAAAATAAAACATGCAATAGAAATAATAACACATTTAAGTAAAATATTATGCAGTGGAATAAAATCATAAATATCAAAATAATATCTCCACCAAATGAGATTATATCAAATCCTCATTTCATATATATAAATAAACTCTTTTAATACAAATCCAGTTCAAATTCTTAAAATACATAACTTTCACAAATATAATACGATATCTTTTAACAAGTTTACGACTACTGCAGTGTCTAGATTATAAAATAAAACTCAGATAAGTAATTTACATAAAGAAGCCGGAGCGGAAGAAATCCGGCGTACATGCCTGCTACTGAGGTTTGAAGATGATGACTCTCCTGAAAAATAGTCAACAGAGGGGAGTTAGACCTCACTGAGTGAATTACTATAATATATATACATGCATACTAAATGCCAATGCACACAGTCAAAAGTATATATAATATGTATATATACAAGCAAATACACACAGATGCAATAAAATCATTTTTTTTATATATTTATTGAAAATCACTGTTTATGAAGGATCAAATAGAACCCTAGAAAATCGCAACCTCAAAACAGTGTTAGACAACACTTTAGCCATACAGGCTCACTTATTCTATTTAGACAGTAGATTGGCCCCGAGATACTAAGTCAACCGAGCTCCAGCAGTCTGACTGCTAGTGTGATTGGCCCCGAGACACTTGGTCAATCGAGCTCCAGCAATCACACTCCCAAATCATATCACACCTCAAATAATCAAATCCAAATAATATAATCAACATCCACAATTAGGTTAGTATTATAGCCTAAATGCTATCAGCGTACAGGTACGTACTCGGTTCTAGTGTTGACCACTAAGTAACACGTTCTATTGATATCCTTCGTATAAATATAAAACATACATTCATAAAAGTAAATGATGCATGAATTGAATAAAATTGCAACATAAACTATATATATACTAGACATATACCAAAAATAAACCAGGTATATTTCGAGTATATATACGTCAAATAAATCCAATATAATTGTAGAATAGACTAAATATATATTTAAAAACATTCTAAATATAAATGTTTAATAAAGCATGCATATAATTTAAAATATATCAAAAATAAACCAAAGATAAACCAATATTAAACTAAAAATAAACTTAAGTACTAATTAAATCATTTATGTATATTTAATAAAAATAAAACATATATTTCTAAAATCATGCACCCTAAAGCATATATATATAGAATAGTAATTCATAATTAGTGCATTCCTCGAGATGGATCCGATGGGCCTGGTCCACTAGGCCTCGGTCTCGGCGCAACTAAACAAATAAATAACAACAGGAATCAGAATAAATCTAACAGAAAATCCTAGAAACTAGATCTAGAATATTAGACACAGAATCAGAATTAAGGTTCGACCGGACATCACGTTTTACCAGAATTCTATCAAAAATTCGGTAGAACCTCCCCCGTAAAACTGACATCTCTCTACTCAAAGAGTAGAGCTGGCCTTGCAAAGAAACACACTTCGAAAAATAGACACAGAATCACAACCAAAATCCCTCGGTCGGACTCCAAACTACAGCTCACCGACCGAGATCCACAATTTATAGAACAATTATAAAAATACCAAAAATACCCTTGTATACTAAAAATACATTTAATAAGTAGAAATTACGTAATTAACCCTAAAACACAGTAAAAACCAATAAAAACTCATTTTATTAGAAAAATCGTATATTATATATATAATTGAAAATATTTTACGAAAAATAGTTTTAATTAGTTAAAAATACTAAATAATTCGTAGAAATCATTTTTATACCCTAAATAACTATTAGAACCAATTAAATTACATTTTTAGCCAATTTTATATAAAATTACCAAAATACCCCTGTATATATAAATATACTAAAATTAATCCAAAAATTCACCAAAAATACTATAATTGCATAAAATTATTTTTCTCAATATATTTATCAATAATATGAATAATTAAACTCAATTAACTAATTAATTTCCATTAAAAACACAATTAACCCTATTTTCTCAAAATTATATAAACTAATTAAATTCAAAATAAATACATAGAAATTCACAAAAATTCCAAATAAATTTCTATAATTCATTTCAACACCTATATTTATCATAAAACACAATTTCATAATTTAATTAATAAATTTTGGAAAATTAGAAAATAATAATAAAATATTCAAAAATACCCAAAAATCAAAATAAATTCCAAAAATTCTACAAAAATTCACACATGAATATTAAGCTAAGGGGAACAATATTTGTGAAATAATTTTTCACGAATCAATCAATTGAAGCTCAAAAAAATTTGAAAACCCTAATAGGCCGAAATTGCAAAATCGAAACCTAGGCAAATCTAGACCATTTTAAGTGAAACAAAGCTTGGAATCACACTCACCGAAGCTCAAGGAGAAGATAGAGACTGGCGGTGTCGAAAATGGTGGCCGGAATCATGTTGATCAATGTTGAGAAGAGTTTCGACTTATCCGACCAAAATAAGCTTCCTGACACCGGAAACGGCTGCAACAGGTGGCGGGGAAGGCTGAGGAAGGAGGTGGCACACTGGGAGGCACATCGACAGCAAGAGAACGGCGTGACAGACGGTGGTTGTGGGTGGTTGGGTGATTGGGGAAGAAGGAGAGGGGATTGGGGCAAAATGGTAATTTAGTAATAGTTTTTTTTTTATTTTTAACAATAGAATATGTATATATATGTATATATATTATCACACTATATATTATATTAAATATAAAATATCACACACATTAAATATACACCACACACATAATTTAATATTTTAACAATTTTATACACCTAAAAATAATTAAATAATATTAAAACTAAATAATAAATAATAAAAATTAGGGTAATTAATTAAACCCTAGTTTAATTTAAATAAATACACACATATATACACTTTATTTAGTACTTTAAAAATATATATGAGTTCATGCAAATGAGGAAATCTATTTAAAATAATTAATAATAAACAATTTACGTATCGATTTCTCCGAAAATAAAATTTCCGGGAAGATTTTACGTAAAACACTTAAAATAATATAAAACAATTAAAATAAACTTTAAATAAATATCAACTCATAAAAATATCAAAGATATATATATATACAAAAATTATTAACATTGCATATCCCTATGCAGTAATAAAATATTTAAAAACACGGGATATTACAGTCTTCCCCCCTTACAAGAATTCGTCCCCGAATTCCAAAAAGAATAATTACAAGATCAAGCAGGGAAGAGATACGGGGAAGAAGCTCGCATCTCAGCTTCAGTCTCCCACGTATGCTCCTCAACTCTGTTGCTATGCCACAGAACCTTGACCATCGGAATCTGCTTTGATCGCAATTGTCGAACTTGATAGTCCACGATCGCCACAAGTTCTTCTACAAATGTCAAATCTTCGCTCACTTCTACATTGTCGGGCTGCAACATGTGTGAAGGGTCTGAGATATATTTTCTCAACATCGAGATATGAAACACCAGATGCACTTGTGACATACTCGGAGGCAAAGCCAACCGATATGCAACAGTGCTAACTCTCTCCAAGATCTCAAACGGTTCGATATATCTCGGTGCTAACTTACCCTTCCTGCCAAATCTCATCACACCCTTCATCGGAGATACCTTCAGAAAAATAAAATCTCCAACCTGAAATTCCACATCTCTGTGCCTAGGGTCCGCATAGCTCTTCTGCCTGCTAACTGCGGTCTCTAATCTGCGCTTAATCACGGTGACTTTCTCTGCAGCATCCTGAACCATCTTAGGTCTAGTCAAAGCTCTCTCACCAATCTCATCCCAACTCAGAGGGGATCTACACTTCCTTCCATACAACGCCTCGTATGGTGCCATGCCGATACTGCTATGGTAGCTGTTATTATATGCAAACTCTACGAGTGGCAAATGATCATCCCAGCTACCTCCCAAATCCAGAACACACATTCTCAACATATCTTCCAGTGTCTGGATCATCCTCTCAGACTGACCATCTGTCTGAGGATGAAAAGTGGTATTGAAATCCAACCTAGTGCCCATCGCTTCTTGTAACTTCTGCTAAAAATGAGAGGTAAACACTGAACCTCTATCTGACACAATGGACACAGGTACCCCATGAAGGCACACAATATGCTTTACATATAGCTTCACCAATCTAACTACAGAATAGGTGGCTTTCACAGGTAAGAAATGTGCAGACTTAGTCAACCTGTCTACAATCACCCAGATGGAATCGTATCCATCCTTCGAACGAGGTAAACCAACCATAAAATCCATAGCTATCCTTTCTCACTTCCACTCGGGAATAGGAAGAGGCTGAAGCTTCCCAGAAGGCTTCTGATGTTCAGCTTTCACTTGCTGACACATTAGGCACTTAGCAACATAATTAGCGACATCCTTCTTCAATCCGTCCCACCAGTACAAATTTCTGATACTGTGGTACATCTTAGTGACACCCGGATGTACGCCATAGGCTGTAGAATGTGCTTCCTCTAGGATCTCTTCTCTCAAATCATCCATATCAGGAAAACACAATCTACCACTGATCCACAACACACCGTCATCATCGAGTGTGAAATCAGTGAACTTCCCTGCTTGAACATTCTCTGCAAGCTCTTTTAGAATAGGATCTCGGCACTGAGCTGCTTTAATCCTATCCCTCAGTACATATCGCACCTGAAACTGAGCTAGCAGTCCACCTGATCTACTGATCTTCATCATCAGACCTTGATCCACCAACAGATGCAACTCCTGGATCAACGATTTCCTCTCCATGCTGATATGAGCAAGACTGCCTGAGGACTTTCTACTCAAGGCATCTGCTACCACATTAGCCTTGCCCGGATGATATAATATCTCATAGTCATAATCTTTCAACAATTTCAACCATCTCCTCTGCCTCAGATTCATATCTCTTTACTGGAAAATGTACTTAAGGCTCTCGTGATTAGTAAATATCTCATAAATCACCCCGTACAGATAATGTCTCTAAATCTTCAGAGCAAAGATCACTGCAGCCATTTCAAGGTCATGTGTAGGATAGTTCTGCTCATGCTTCTTCAATTGCCTTGAAGCATAGGCTATCACCCTTCCATTCTACATCAGCACACAACCAAGGCCAACTCTAGAGGCATCACAATAAACTGTGAACTTGTCCACACTATTAGGCAAAGCTAACACTGGGGCTGTGGTTAATTTCTCCTTCAACAACTGGAAACTATTCTCACAAGCTTTTGACCACTCGAATCTAACATTCTTCTGAGTCAAGCGAGTCATAGGGGCTGCAATTCTAGAAAAATCCTGTACAAACCGCCTATAATACCCGATTAGACCCAGAAAATTCTGAATCTCAGTAATAGAAGTCGGTCTAGGCCACTCAGACACTGCCTCGATCTTCTGTGGATCAACCTGGATACCTTCTTTAGACACCACGTGTCCAAGAAAAGAAACACTCTCCATCCAGAAATCACATTTCGAGAATTTAGCATAATGTTGATGATCTCTCAGTGTCTGTAGTACAGTCCTCAAGTGATATACATGCTCCTCCATGCTCCTCGAATAAACCAGTATATCATCAATGAAGACTACCATTAAATGATCCACATATGGTCTGAATACCCTATTCATTAGGTCCATAAAAGCTGCTGGTGCATTAATCAAGCCAAAAGACATCACCAAAAACTCATAATGGCCATATCGAGTGCGGAATGCCATTTTAGGAACATCGACTTCACTAATCTGCAGCTGATGATAACCCGACCTCAGATCAATCTTGGAAAAGAACTGTGCACCCTGTAACTGATCAAACAAATCATCTATCCTCGGGAGAGGATACTTGTTCTTCACTGTCACCTTGTTCAGCTCTCTGTAGTCAATGCACAGTCTCAAGGTACCATCCTTCTTCTTCATAAACAGGACTGGTGCACCCCAAGGAGAAACACTGGGTCTGATAAAACCCTTATCCAATAACTCTTGCAACTGCTCCTTCAACTCTTTCAACTCTGCAGGGGCCATTCTGTAGGGTGGCATAGATATAGGAGTAGTACCTGGAACCACATCTATATAGAACTCAATCTCTCTATGAGTGGTAAACCTGGCAACTCCTTAGGAAAAACATCAGGAAACTCACAGGCAATAGGAAAATATGTGAGTGACAACTTTTCCACTGAAGTATCCTTGACTAATGCCAAATATCCCTGACATCCTTTCCTCAGTAACTTCCTAGTCGTAATAGCAGAAATAAGATTCTGAGGTACTGAACTCCTATTACCCACAAACTTAAAATCTTCTTCATTAGGAATTCTAAAAGTCACCTCTTTATTCTGATAATCCACCACGACATAGTACTGAGATAACCAATCCATTCCCAGAATAACATCAAACTCTATCACATCCAACAAAATCAAATCAGCAGATATCTCTACCTCCTATGAGAATTGGACAACCAGAAAGAACAATATCGGTGTCTAAGGAATCGCTCAGAGGAGTGGCAACAGACAAAGGAAAAGCCATCCTCGAAGCTTGCTAACAAGACTTGGAAGTAAAATGGGAGAAACAAACGAATGCATGGCACCCGGATCAAACAGAACCCATGCATCCAGGTAACAGAAAGAAACAATAACTGCCACGACTGCATTGAATGCTTGAGCATCCTGCTGAGTAAGAT
Source organism: Mallotus nudiflorus (assembly GCA_947683625.1). Taxonomy (NCBI): domain Eukaryota; kingdom Viridiplantae; phylum Streptophyta; class Magnoliopsida; order Malpighiales; family Euphorbiaceae; genus Mallotus; species Mallotus nudiflorus. The sequence continues at coordinate 3,571,676 of CANTUR010000049.1, read as the reverse complement.
GGAAGACTCTGGCCTATCCTCGACCTCCCTACTGACTGGTAGAAGCCTGACCAATACCTCTAGCACCTCCTCTAGCACCTCTACCACGACCCTGCTGTGTAACAAGCTGAGTGGAACTCTGATGCTGGGCTGGAGGTAACTGAAAAAGAACGGGTACAGTACTAGCAATTGACTGCTGAGGGAATCACGGAATCTACGGCTGCTGATACTCGGAGTAAGGACATGATCTAGCATAATGTCCTGTCTACCCGCATCTGAAGCATGTCAGTGGTGTCAGGTAACACGGTCCCTGATGGACTCTACCGTAGGTCTGGCAAACACTGGCAGCTAATCCAGAACTACGACCACTGTTGCTACTCGAAGCACTTGACCAAAATCTGAACGGTCTACGCTGACCTCCACGACCATGTCTACTGCTCTGATGCACTCACTGCTACTGTCTCTGACTCTACTGAATCGGACCTCTCTGCTGACTACTCAAACCAACATGGAAACTAGAATACAGAGTAGCCTGCAATCCGCTCGACTGAACACCCAGCTGGTAATAATCAGGCATCGCTCCCTGCCTAACTAGCCTTAGCTCAATCTCCTTGGCTAACTCAATCACAAGCTCAAGAGTAAGGCCTACTATAGGCATACCAGCAAATGTTGAACCCAATCCGGTAACGTAGGTTGTGACCGCGAAATACTGATCTCACATCAGATCCTCTGCATATCTACCTAGCCGGAGAAACTCTTGGGTGTACTCCTTAACTGATCGGTCACCATGAGAAATGTTGATCAGTCAGAGACGATAGCTCAAACGAAGAGGCTATAGACAGAATCTCCTCATAAATCGCTCTCGAAACTGAGCCCAGGTCATCGTCATCATATAGGGCTGAATCATTTGAATAAACCAGTCTAGGGCTGGTCCCTCGACAGACAGCTCGATGATCATGATCTGCTGATACTCGGTGTGAGCAGTCTAAGTCCGAGTCTTGATCATGTGCAGAAAGTCTAACGGATCGAAAGTCCCATCAAAAGTAATCTTGCCAACTCTGGTATAGAACAGAGCTGCCTCAGGGTCAGACATACCCTGCTGATAGGTAGGCTGAACAGGCTGAACAACCAGAGGTACAGGAACATCAAACTCAGGCTCAACAGGCTCCTCGTCCTGTATATCTCTCTGCCTATGGTGACCTGCCGCTCCTCGAGGTCTACCTCTGCCACGACCTCTACGTCTAACTGGCTGCTCAGGAGGTAAAACCTCATCCTGAAAAGACTCATCATCCTCGGCCTCAACGACCGGTGGAGTGACACGCGCTCACCTCCTCATTCTGAAAAGACAATAGAATGATTCAGATAAAACAGACAACAGGAGAATAACGCAAAAAACTAAAGCAAGGAATACTTATCAAGATATACTCAAACCTAATTCACTGCAGTAGTTTAACAGAAAACACAACTCTGAAAACTAGGGCCACGACTCACACAATTAAGCCCTGACACAGAACTCTGCTCTGATACTAACTTTGTCACGACCCAAAACAGGGGCCATGACCGGTGCTAGGGAACGGGAATTCTTTCGAATCCGGAACCTGTAGCAAGCCTAACATAAAATAAAACATGCAATAGAAATAATAATAACATATTTAAGTAAAATATTATGCAGCGGAATAAAATCATAAATATCAAAATAATATCTCCACCAAATGAGATTAAATCAAATCCTCATCTCATATATATAAACAAACTCTTTTAATACAAATCCAGTTCAAATTCTTAAAATACATAACTTTCATAAATATAATACGATATCTTTTAATAAGTTTACAACTACTACAGTGTCTAGATTATAAAATAAAACTCAGATAAGCAATTTATATAAAGAAGCCGGAGCGGAAGAAATCCGGCGTACATGCCTGCTACTGAGGTCTGAAGACGATGACTCTCCTGAAAAATAGTCAACAGAGGGGAGTCAGACCTCACTGAGTGAATTACTATAATATATATACATGCATACTAAATGCCAATGCACACAGTCAAAGGTATATATAATATGTATATATACAAGCAAATACACACAGATGCAATAAAATCATTTTTTTATATATTTATTAAAAATCACTGTTTATGAAGGATCAAATAGAACCCTAGAAAATCGCAACCTCAAAACAATGTTAGACAACACTTTAGCCATACAGGCTCACTTATTCCAAAATATTCACTTATTCTATTTAGACAGTAGACTGGCCCCAAGACACTAAGTCAATCGAGCTCCAGCAGTCTGACTGTCAGTGTGATTGGCCCCGAGACACTTGGCCAACCGAGCTCCAGCAATCACACTCCCAAATCATATCATACCTCAAATAATCAAATCCAAATAATATAATCAACATCCACAATTAGGTTAGTATTATAGCCTAAATGCTATCAGCGTACTGGTACGTACTCCATCCTAGTGCTGGCCACTAGGTAGCACGTTCTATTGATATCCTTCGTAAAAATATAAAGCATACATTCATAAAAGTAAATGATGCATGAATTGAATAAAATTGCAACATAAACCATATATATACTAGAAATATACCAAAAATAAACCAGGTATATTTTGAGTATATATACATCAAATAAATCCAATATAATTGTAGAATAGACTAAATATATATTTAAAAACATTCTAAATATAAATGTTTAATAAAGCATGCATATAATTTAAAATATATCAAAAATAAACCAAAGATAAACCAATATTAAACTAAAAATAAACTTAAGTACTAATTAAATAATTTATGTATATTTAATCAAAATAAAACATATATTTCTAAAATCATGCATTCTAAAGCATATATATATAGAATAGTAATTCACAATTAGTGCGCTCCTCGAGATAGGTCTGATGGGCCTGGTCCACTAGGCCTCGGTCTCGGTGCAACTAAACAAATAAATAACAACAGGAATCAGAATAAATCTAACAGAAAATCCTAGAAACTAGATCTAGAATATTAGACACAGAATCAGAATTAGGGTTCAACCGGACATCACGTTTTACGAGAATTCTATCGAAAATTCGATAGAACCTCCCCCGTAAAACTGACATCTCTCTACTCAAAGAGTAGAGCTGGCCTTGCAAAGAAACACACTTCAAAAAATAGACACAGAATCATAACCAAAATCCCTCGGTCGGACTCCGAACTACAGCTCACCGACCGAGGTCCACAATTTACATAATAATTATAAAAATACCAAAAATACCCTTGTATACTAGAAATACATTTAATAATTAGAAATTACGTAATTAACCCTAAAACACAGTAAAAATCAATAAAAACTCATTTTATTAGAAAAATCGTATATTATATATATAATTGAAAATAATTTACGAAAAATAGTTTTAATTAGTTAAAAATACTAAATAATTCATAGAAATCATTTTTATACCCTAAATAACTATTAGAACCAATTAAATTACATTTTTGGCCAATTTGGTGTAAAATTACCAAAATACCCCTATATATATAAATATACTAAAATTAATCCAAAAATTCACCAAAAATAATATAATTGCAAAAAATTAATTTTATAAACATATTTATCAATAATATCAATAATTAAACTCAATTAAATATTTAATTTCCATTAAAAACACAATTAACCCTATTTTCTCAAAATTACATAAACTAATTAAATTCAAAATAAATACATAGAAATTCAAAAAAATTCCAAATAAATTTCTATAATTCATTTCAACACCTATATTTATCATAAAACACAATTTCATAATTTAATTAATAAATTTTGGAAAATTAGAAAATAATAATAAAATATTCAAAAATACCCAAAAATCAAAATAAATTCCAAAAATTCTAAAAAAATTCAAACATGAATATTAAGCTATGGGGAACAACATTTGTTAAATAATTTTTCATGAATCAATCAATTGAAGCTCAAAAAAATTTGAAAACCCTAATAGGCTGAAATTGGAAAATCGAAACCTAGGCAAATCTAGACCATTTTAAGTGAAACAAAGCTTGGAATCACACTCACAGGAGCTCAAGGAGAAGATAAAGACCAGCGATGTCGAAAATGGTGGCTGGAATCATGTCGATCGATGTTGAGAAGAGTTTCGACTTCTCTGGTCAAAACAAGCTTCCTGACGCCGGAAACGGCTACAACAGGTGGCGGGGAAGGCTGAGGAAGGAGGTGGCACGCCGGGAGGCACACCGACGGTAAGAGAATAGCGTGACAGATGGTGGTTGTGGGTGGTTGGGTGATCGGGGAAGAAGGAGAGGGGATTGGGGCAAAATGATAATTTGGCAATAGTTTTTTTGATTTTTAACAATAGAATATGTATATATATGTATATATATTATCACACTATATATTATATTAATATAAAATCTCACACACATTAAATATACACCACACACATAATTTATTATTTTAACAATTTTATACACCTAAAAATAATTAAATAATATTAAAATTAAATAATAAAAATTAGGGTAATTAATTAAACCCTAGTTTAATTTAAATAAATACACACATATATACACTTTATTTAGTACTTTAAAAATATATATGAGTTCATGCAAATGAGGAAATCTATTTAAAATAATTAATAATAAACAATTTACGTATCGATTTCCCCGAAAATAAAATTCCCGGAAAGATTTTACGTAAAGCACTTAAAATAACATAAAACAATTAAAATAAACTTTAAATAAATATCAACTCGTAAAAATATCAAAGATATATATATATATACAAAAATTATTAACACTGCATATCCTGATGCAGTATTAAAATATTTAAAAACACGGGATATTACAGAACCCAGCACAAATATGGAACACTAGGAGGTTGATTGTGAGGTCCTAAAAAAAATAAGTTGAGGGAATCAGACCTTACTGAGTGAATTAATTCTATAAAATGCTTGCTGATTTATAAAATCATTTGTTAAAACCACTTTTCACAGTAACATTTAAATAAAATCCTTTTATAATTCTTAAATCAGTTTAATATGAAATCCCTATAAGAAAACTTATGGAATAATTACTTTTGGTGGAAAATTTGGCAGAACACCTAAACAAATATTCTAATAGCCTTTCGGCTCTCTTTTAATCCAAGTGACTATCGTCCCAAGAGAGCTCAACCGAGTTACTGCCACAGTTATTTCACTTATTCCATGTTGATGTCTCAAGAGCAAGCTCAAATGAGTTATATCCTTTTATCCAGCCCGAGAGCACTAGCTCCATCGAGCTCTGACCATTTACTCTTGCTCGAGAGCGCACGCTCCACCAAGCCTATTTGACAATTTAAACACATACTAAAATCTCACCTGTGTGTATGTGGTCCTAGTGACACCCACAATATAGCACGTTCTACCATTATCTCCAAATCAATTTAAATTATAAATAAATAAAATAAAATAAAATAAATAAATCATTAAATAATGAATAATTAAATGATTAAATATAAATAAATAAAACATAACAAAATAAATTTCCTTTAAGCATGCTTTTAATTTCTACTCGCAAATATAAAAGAAATGATGATACATATGACAATATAAATATATTTATAAATCAATCATATAATCATTTTTTTATTATATTTAATTATTTGAAAATATAATAAAAACACGCGCAAGACACATTTCATAAAATTAACTAACAGGTTGAACGTGTCGGGCGATGCGTTATCTGCTACCCTAGTGCTATAGCTTGAATCCCAGAGTTCTCTAAAATAATTAATATTTATTTAAAATATATTCATAAAATAAAATAAATAAATTCATGAAAATTCTCGGAATTATGAAAACTATAGAATTGACAAAACTAACCCGACCAAAGACGCAAAGTCAACTAAAACTAGGAATATAACATAGGCCGATGTCGCGTTTTACAAGAAATTTATCAAAAATTCGGCAGAATCTCCTCTGTAAAATGGATATCTCTCTACTAAAAGTAGAGCTGTTCTTACATGTAAACACACTTTAAAAATTCACAGTACTCAAAATCTCAAGTTGGGCCCCCAAATTCCAACTATTGTCCAACCGCGAACCAATTCATCAACAAAATCTAAAGTAATATAAATCTCAATAATTCACCAAAAATCATAAAATCTATATAAAAATATAATCATTTCTCAAATCACCAAAATATCTCATAAAATATTAAAACCCTTTATTTTCCAAATAAATAATAAAATTTTAGTTTTTAAACAATATTTGCAAATAAAATCCATAAATTGAATAAAATTCTCATTTTACAATTAAATTAGTATAAATTGCAAATAATTATTAAAATCACAAAAATAATAAAATACCCACTTAAATTAAAAAATAATAAATAAATTTATTATTCATATATTATTCCAAAATTATCACAAATTAACTAATAATTGGAAATAATTAAAAAAAATATTTTTCATACATTTATTAATCCAAAAATAGTCTAAAACAGAATAACTAACAATGACTTCAATTAAAATCACATAATTTCCTAAATTTCAATAATTTCCAAAAATTTACATTTAGATATTAAACTACAAAAATTCAATTAAATACTTCAATTCAATCTATTTACATAATAAAAGCATAAAAGACATTTATTTTCAAAATAAATAATAAAATTTGAATTTTTAATTAAATTTCATTATTAAAAATATATTCTAACAATATTCAAAATTAAATAGCATTAATTTCAATTAATCATTTAAATTGCTCAAATATATAATAAAAATAACTACAAACTCATTTAAGCTTAATAATAATAAATAAAATCATTATTCATATATTTTTCCAAAAATTACTAATAATTAGCTGAAAATAGGAAATAAATTATATAAAAAAATATTTTCATGCTATTTATTACTCAATTCTGTCAAAACATAATAATTAATAATAATTTCAACTAACATATAAAAATTACTAATTTACACTAATTTTTCCAAAAATTCATTTTTCACGTAAACATTCAAACATTTATAATAAAAATTCTACACATAATTTTAATAAGCTTCCTTAACAAAACTTGCTTAAAATAATTAGTATAATTTATTAAAAATATAAAATTTTCAGGGCCAAAAAATTTTGTGAACAGTAACCCGAAAAATTCAAAAAAATCATAAAAAATATTAAAAATCACCATTAACTAGATTTCAACCTCAATTGCAATTTATCTCAAAGTAAATATGTCTAATTAAATCAAATTCAAACTCAAGTTCACAAATTAATCAAAATTAACCTCACAAAATTGAGGAACTTACTGGAGTTGAAATCTAAAATTGATTGAGGGCTTAAGAAGCCTAGAAGAAAAGCTTTCGTTTGAGCCAACAGTGAGTTCAAAGGTCACCGAAAACATTTTCGACAAGCCCAAGGGCAAAACGGTCACCAAGTGAAACAAATAAAGGATGAAGAAATTGTGGTATGCCGGGGAGGGGAAGGAGTTGCCGGTGGCGGCGCTAGCTAGTGGTGATCGGTGGTGGCGAGATCAGGTGGTGGTGTTGGGTGGAAGGGAAGAGAAAGAACAAGAAAAGGAAAGAAAATAAAAGAAAATAATATTAATAAGAAGAAGAAGAAGAAGAAGAAGAAGAAGAAGAAGAATAAGGGGGAGGGGGGGCTTGGGTTCTGCACATTTTTTTTTCTTCTAATTTTTTTTTAAAATTTTATAATATAATATTTATTAAAAATACAATTTAAATTAATATTTTTAAATTAAAATGTCTTTTCTTATATATATATATATATATATTCTAATAATCTATATTTTTATTAATATACTCACAAATATTAATAATTATTAAAATATTTACAAATTACTTAATTAACACCAATTGAATAAAATTATAATTAAACTTAATAATCCACATAATATATTAAAAATATATTCTAATAATTATTAAATGCATTAAAGTATTCCAAATACACTAATTAAATAAAATATTAATTAAAATCAAATAATAATCTCATGAATAATTAAATAATAATTAACACTAATAAATCCCAAAAATTTAATTTAACACTAATTAATTAAAAAAAATTAAAACTCAATAATTCCTCCCAAATATTTATACACATACTCACTTAAATAATTACTTAACAATAAATTCCATAGAAATAATATTTAATTCAATAATCAAAAGACGGGTTATAACAATCTTCTCTCCTTACAAAAATTCATCCTCTAATTTAAATAAAAAGAACTGAATACAAGAATTCACCGAGGAAAGAGGTAAAGGTAAGCCACTTGCATCTCAGCCTCGGTCTCTCATGTGTGCTTCTCCACGTTGTTGTTTCTCCACAACACTTTGACTATCATAATTTGCTTCGAATGCAACTAGCAAACTTGATGGTAAACAATCGCAATTGATTTTTCCTCGTACATCAAATCTTCATTCACTTCCAAGCTTTTGGCTTGTAAAATGTGCGAAGGGTCTGAAATATATTTCCTGAGCATCGAGACATGGAACACTAGGTGCACTTGAAATAAATTCGGAGGCAAAGCCAATCGATATGCGACCATGCCAACTCTCTCTGAAACCTTGAAATGCCCTATATATCTTAATGCTAACTCTCCTTTCTTATATCATCCTCACGATCACCATCAACTAGCTAATATGCTCAAGCATAAGTCAACTTACACTATTTATTAATAATCATCATCTATTTTCCTTAAACTTCATATTTTACGACCTGAACCGAAAGGTATGTGACTGACACTAGGGAATGAGAATACATAAAGTACTCGAAACCCATAGTAAGCCTTAAAATTTTTTCATAAAATAAAAACAATACACTTAACAATAAACCAATGATAAACCAAAAATAAACAAAAAATAAAGCACAATATCAAATACATATAATAATATACTTCAAATACAACATCATTTCAATACCAGATACAAATAACACAAGTTCATAAATAATTACTACGATGTCTAGAATTTAATTATACAGTATATATATTAGTCTAACATACATAATGCAGCCAATGAAGATCGAACCCGACGCAGACAGGGAACACTATGGAGCTGATTGTGAGGTCTTGAAAAAAAATAGGTTGAGGAGAATCAGACCTCACTGAATGAATTAATTCTATAAAATGCATGCTGGTTTATAAAAACATTTATTAAAACCTCTTTTCAATATAAATGTAAATAAAGTAATCATAATTCTTAAAATCATTTATTTTTCACAATAATATTTAAATAAAATATATTTATAATTTTTAAATCAATTTAACATAAAATCCTTATAAGAAAATATATATAATAATTATTTTTGTGGAAAGTCTAGTAGAACACCTAAACCTTAAACCTAATAGCCTTTCGGCTCTCTTTAATCCAAATGACTGCCATCCTGAGGGCAAGCTCAACCGATTTACTGCCACAATCATTTCACTTATTCCATATTGATGTCTCGAGAACAAGTTCAACCGAGTTTCATCCCTTTTCCGGCCCGAGAGCACTAGATCTACTGAGCTCTAACCATTTACACTTGCTTGAGAGCACACGCTCCACCGAGCCTATTTCACAATATAAACATATATCGAGATTTCACCCGTGTGCACATGGTCTTAGTGACACCCACTAGGTAGCATGTTCTACCATTATCTCCAAATCAATTTAAATTATAAACAATTAAATAATTAAAATAAATAAATAAATCATTAAATAATGAATAATTAAATGATTAAATAATAACCAAATAAAATATCATAAAGTAATTTCCCTTAAACATGCTTTCGATTTCTACTTGCAAATATAAAATAATTAATCAAGCGTATGGTAGTAATAATATATTTTCATAAATTAATCATATAATTATTTTTTTATTATATTTAATTATTTGAAAATATAATAAAAACACACACAACATACATTTCATAAAATTAACTCATAGGTTGAGCGTGCCGGACGACACGTTCTTTGCTGCCCAGGTGCTACAGCTCATATCCTGGAGTTCTCTAAAATAAATAATATTTATTTAAAATATGCTCATAAAATAAAATAAAATAAATTCATGAAAATTCTCAAAAATTATGAAAACAATTGAACTGACAAAACTGACTTGACCAAAGACACAAAGTCGATCAAGACTAGAAATTCAATACCAGTCGATGTCACGTTTTACGAAAAATCTACCAAAAATTCGGTAGAGTATCCTTTGTAAAATGGACATCTCTCTACTAAAGTAGAGTCGTTCTTGCACAAAAATATATTTCTATTCACAACACAGTTCTACACTCAAGTTGAGTTCCCAAATTACGGACAATTCTCGACTGAAATCACCAAAACACTACTACCACAACTAATTTAAATCATAAAAATACATAGCAAAATTTTATCAAAATCTAATTCGGTTATAAAATAAATTCTTTTAAATAATAATATACAAAAATCCAAATTTTCATTTAATCCAATAAAATTCCTTATTTGACATATAATATCTATATTTAAGAATTATAATTATAAAATTTCAGGAATTCATAAAAAAATTTATATTAGTACTAATTTAATTAAATCAACTAAATAATTAAATATTATAATATTTACATACATTATATTATTTTCGGAAAAATTAATCTATAATTAACAAAATATATAAAAATATCAATTTAACCAATAAAATTATTTTATGCCTTCTAAAATTAAAATTATCATTATACACAGTAATTTAACTACAAATTTACTCAAACCCAATTAAAATCAATTTATACAATTTTTCACTAAAAATTTATATTTCACATAAACTTTTAAAAATTCATAACTAAAAATCTATAATTAATTTTAACAAATTTCCTTCACAACATAAACTCAAAAAAATATATAGAATTTAATAAAAATAAGAAAAAATTGTATCCCAAGACAGTATGAACAATAACCGACACTTGGAAAATTCAAAATTTTTCAAATAATTCTAGGAAATTAAACGAAAATTATCCTTACCTAGCTAATGATCTCTACAACAAGATTACTAAGGGAAATTAACCCTAAAAATCAACCAAAAATTCAAAAATCAACAAAATAACAAAAATACACATTTTATATTTACCTCGATCTACAACGATCCGGAAGGTGGATCAATGATCTGAGGGTAGATTATTGAAACTTGGGAGATAAGGAATCCATAGACACTGGAATCAAGATGATTTGATGTCGGAATCTTCACCGAAATTCAAAACAAATCTGGCCAAATGAAGGCAAAACGGGAAAAAGGAAAAGATGGGGCTGCTGCTGGCGTGTCGTGGAGGAGTTGGGCTGCTGTTGGCATGCCATGGTGGTGCTGGGCTAGTGTTGGTGGCGGAGGCACTGTCAATCCAAAATAGGGGGGCCATGACCAGCGCTAAGGAACGAGAATTCTTTCGAATCCGGAACCTGTAGCAAGCCTAAAAAAAATAAAAGCATGCAATATAATAAAATAAATAAAATATTTGTATAGCGGAAATTTAATCTCAAATATAAAAATAATAATTCCTCAACTCATTTTAAATAACATAAAATCCATCTTATATATAAAATCTTTTAGTACAAATTTTTAGTTTAACATTCTGAAATTTAAATCTCATACATGCATAAATATAAATACAACTCATGACAGATCAAAGTACAACCACTACTGCAGTGTCTAGAATACAAAATAAACTCAAGTAAGCAGTTTGTATAATAAAGCCGGAGCGAAAGAAATCCGACGGACAGGTCTACTGCTGAGGTATGAAGATGAAGACTTTTTTGAAAAATATAAACGGAGGGGAGCCAGACCTCACTGAGTAGATTGCTATAATATATATACATGCATCTCCTATATAATAAATGTATTCAAACATATGCATATATATATATATATATATATATATATGTGTGTGTGTGTGTGTGTGTGTGTGTGTGTGTGTGTGTGTATGTGTGTGTGTGTGTGTGTGTGTGTGTAAACATGTACACACATGTCACGACCCAAAACAGGGGCCATGACCGGCGCTAGGGAACGGGAATTCTTTCGAATCCGGAACCCGTAGCAAGCCTAAAAATAAAATAAACATGCATAGTAATAACAATATATAATATTATATGCAACGGAAATAAAAGTCATAAATATAATAATATCATTTCATCACTGGATTTAAATCAAATCTCATCTCTTCACATATATATATAAAATCTTTCAGTACAAATCCAGTTTCAATATAATACATCTCTTTAAATGAAATACATGAAATCCCACACTTTAATTTACAACTACTGCAGTGTCTAGATTATAAAAATAAGACTCAAGTAAGTAATTTACACAAAGAAGCCGGGGCGAAAGAAATCCGGCGTATCGACCTGCTACTGAGGTCTGAAGATGTTGACTCTCCTGAAAAAAATAGTCAACGGAGGAGAGTCAGACCTCACTGAGTGAATTACTATAATATATATACATACACACTAAATGACAATGCATACAATCAACAGTATATATATATCTAATATATACACAGGCAAATTCACACAGATGCAGAAAAATCATTTTATATGTTTTATTGAAAATCATTGCTTATGAAGGATCACATAGAACCCTAGAATATCGCAACCTTAGAAATAGTGTTAGAAAACACTCTAGCCATACGGGCTCACTTATTCCAAATATATCCACTTAATCCATTTAGATAGTAGACTGGCCCCGAGACACTAAGTCAACCGAGCTCCAGCAGTCTGACTGCCAGTGTGATTGGCCCCGAGACACTTGGTCAACCGAGCTCCAGCAATCACACCCCAAACCATATCTCACATGTCAATAATCATAATCGATCAATATCCACAAATGGTTAGTAATATAGCCTAAATACTATAGGCGTACCGGTACGTACTCGGTTCTAGTGCTGCCCACTAGGTAGCACGTTCTATTGATATCCTTCATTAATAAATAAAAATCATTCATTCACAAAAATAAATGATGCATGAAGTTCAATAAAATATCAACATAAATCATATATATACTAGAAATATACCAAAAGTAAACCAGGTATATTTCGAGTATATATATACGTCGAATAATTCCAATATAATACAGAATAAACTAAAATATACCAAAATATATATAAAAGCATTTTTAAGAATAATTTAGTTATACAACATGCATATAGTTGAAAATATACCAAAATATACCGAAAATAAACCTAAGTAATACTTAAATCATTTATGCATATTTTATTAAAATAAAGCATACTTTTCTAAAACATGCATCCTAAAGTATATATATATAGTATAGTAACTCACAAATCAGTGCACTCCACGAGACGGGTCCGACGGGCCTGGTCCACTAGCCCTCAGTCTCGGCGCAACTAAACAAGCAATAAATAATCGACATCAGAATAAACCTAATAGAAATTCTAGAATTCGATCTAGAGTATTAAACACAGAATCAGAAATTAGGGTTCGACTGGATATCACGTTTTACGAGAATTCTACCAAAAATCCGACAGAACCTCCCCTGTAAAACGGACATCTCTCTACTCAAAAGAGTAGAGCCGACCCTGTAAAGAAACACACTTCGAAAAATAAGCTCAACACAAATCCACAACCCCTCGGTTGGACTCCAAACTACAGTCTACCGACCGGGGTCCACAAACACAGAAAAATTCTGAAAATACCAAAAATACCCTTATAACATAGAAATGTATTTTATAAGTAGAAATTACATAATTAACCTTAAAACACTGTAAAAACCGATAAAAACTCATTTTATTAGAAAAACCGTATATTATATATATAATTGAAAATAATTCACGAAAAATAGTTTTAATTAGTTAAAAATACTAAATAATTTGTAGAAATCATTTTTATACCTTAAATAACTATTAAAACCAATTAAATGACATTTTTAGCCAATTTAGGGTAAAATTACCAAAATACCCCTATATATATAAATATACTAAAATTCATTCAAAAATTCACCAAAAATTATACAATTATCCAAAATTAATTTTCTCAACATATTTATCCATAATATCAATAATTAAACTCAATTAACCAATCAAATTCAATTAAAAACATAATTAACCTAATTTTCCCAAAATTCCATAAACTCAAATAATTCAAAATAAATACTTAGAAATTCATAAAAATTCTAAATAATTTCCTATAATTCATTTCAACACCTAATTTAACCATAAAACACAATTTCATAATTTAAATAATTAATTTCTGAAAATTAGAAAATAATATTAAAATATTCAAAAATACCCAAAAATCCAAAAAATCTCCAAAAATTCCACAAAAATTCATACATGTAGATTAAGATACTAGGATCAAAATTTGTGAATGGAGTTTCCATGAATCAATCAATTTGAAGCTCAAAAAAATCGAAAACTATAATGTGACCGAATTGAGTTTTAGCTCAAACCTCAAAATCCACTTGATTTCAGACCGAAAGGAGCTTAGAATTGGAATCACCGGAGCTCAAGGAGTCGATGAAGACCGGCGGTGCACGAAATGGTGCCCGGAATCGTCGTCGACGGCGAGAAGCTCAACTTGCTGCCATGGCGGATTTCGGGCGTTCCAGCGGGCTTCCGGCGGCCTGGTCACGTCGGAGAGGAAGAGGAAGGAGGTTGGTAGCAACTGGTGGCGGCGAAGGGCGGTCCGGTGTGCTGGAACGGGAGGCGCAGTGAAGGTAGACGATCGGGAGAGAAGAAGGAGAGGGAGGGGCTAAACGGTAATTTGGCAAATCCTTTTGATTTTTAATGTATATATGTATATATATATACTTTACACTATATAATAAAATAATATTAAATTACACACATTAAATATACACCACACACATAAAATTTAATATTTTAATAATTTATACTAAATAAAAATAATTAAATAACAATAAAACTAATAAATACTTAATAAAATATTAGGGTAATACTAAACCCTAATTAAATAAATATACACACACATAGGCTTTATTTAGTATTTTAAAAATACGCATGAGTTCATGCGAGTCCGAAAATATATTTAAAATAATTAATAATAAATTATTTACGTGAAAATTTCCCCGAAAATGCAAGTCCCGAGAAAATTTTACGTAAAGCACTGTAAATAAAACACAGTATTTAAAATAGGTTTTAAATACATATTAACTCGTAAAAATATCATATATATATTCAAAATTTATTAACACTGCATATCCCGGTACAATGTAAAAATATTTAAAAACACGGGATATTACAACACATATGCTGAAAATCTCTTCATATATAATACTGAAAAATATCAGTTTATGAAGGATCAAGTAGAACCCCAAATGATCGCAACCTTAAATAGTATTAGACAACACTCTAGCCATACAGACTCACTTATTTCATTTGGACAGTAGACTGGCCCCGAGACATTAAGTCAATCGAGCTCCAACTGTCTGACTATCAGTGTGATTGGCCCCGAGACACTTGGTCAATCAAGCTCCAACAATCACACTCTCAATCACATCTCATAATAATCAAATCAATCAACAAGTCATAATCCACCAATAGGTTAGTATTTTAACCTAAAATCTACTATCATACCGGTACGTACTCGGTCCTAGTGCTGCCCACTATGTAGCATGTTCTATTAATATCATTCATTAAAATAAACTCATACATTCGTAAAATAAATGATGCATGATATTAATTTAAATGGCAATATAAACCATATATATACTAGAAATATACCAAAAATAAACTAAGTATATTTCGAGTATATATATGTTAGATAAATTCAGTTCAATTATAAAATAAACAAAAAATAAACCATATTTATACTTAAAAACAATTTAGGTTTAAATCAAGAGTAAAATATGCATTTATTTCAAAGTATACCAAAAATACACTGAAAATATACCTAAAATATACTAATCATTTATTAACGCAATTTATGCATAAATCATGCAATTAAAACATATATTTCTAAAACATGCAACTTAAATGCACGCATATATAAAATAACAACTCACAGTTGGTTACTCCATGAGATGGGTCCGACGGGCCTGGTCCACTAGGCCTTGACCTTGACGCAACTAGACAATGAAATCACAATACAAAAATCAGAATGAATCTAACTTAACTTCTAAAGACTTGATTTAGGATTACAAAACACAGATAGATACAGAATCAGACCTAATGTCACGTTTTACGAGAAGTCTATCAAAAATTCAGCAAAACCTTCTCTGTAAAACAGACATCTCTCTACTTAAAAAGTAGAGCCGGTCTCGCAAGAAAACACACTTTGAAATAAAATATTCTCACAATCATCGGTCGGGATCCCAAACTACAATTCCACCGACCGAGGTTCACAATTCACCAGAAAATACCACAAATACCAAAAATACCCTTTAAGTTCCAAATTGTAAAAATTTACTGTAATATCCCGTGTTTTTTTTTTAAATATTTTTACACTGTACCGGGATATGCAGTGTTAATAATTTCTGTATATTACATGATATTTTTACGAGTTGATATGTATTTTAGACCTATTTTAATTATTGTGTATTATTTTCAGTGCTTTACGTAAAATTTTCCCGGGACTTGCATTTTCGGGGAAATTTTCACGTAGACAATGTATTATTAATTATTTTAAATGTATTTACGGACTTGCATGAACTCATGCGTATTTTTAAATTGTTAAATAAAGCCTGTGTGTGTATATTTATTTAATTAGGGTTTATTATTACCCTAATATTTTATTAAGTATTTATTTGTTTTATTGTTATTTAATTAATTTTATTTAGTATAAATTATTAAAATATTAAATTTTATGTGTGTGGTGTATATTTGATGTGTGTAATTTAATATTATTTTAATATATAGTATAAAGTATATATATATACATATATTTGTCAAAATTACAAAAGTTTGGAAAATTACACATTTGCCCCCCCCGAGTCTCCTTCTTCCTCCCGATCCTTCCCCTTGCCGTCCGGGCGTCTGTCACGCCGTTTCTTCACCGTGGGTGTGTCGTCCGGTGTGCCACCATCTTCCCCGACCAATTCCACCGCCTGAGGAGGCCGTTTCCGGTGTCTGGAAGTCGATTTTGGCCGGAGAAGCCGAAAATCGATCCACCGTCGATCATGCCGATTCCGGCCACCATTTTCGACACCGCCAGTCTCTTTCTTCTCCTTGAGGTCCGGTGAGTGTGATTCTAGCTTTGGTTTGAGCTGAATTGGTCTAGAATTGTTTAGGTTTTGATTTTTCTATTTCGGCCTATTAGGGTTTTTGATTTTTTTGAGCTTTGAATTGATTGATTCATGAAAAATCCCTTCACAAATGTTGATCCTAGTAGCTTAATATACATGTATGAATTTTTGTAGAATTTTTGGAGATTTTTTGGATTTTTGGGTATTTTTGAATATTTTAATATTATTTTCTAATTTTTGGAAATTAATTATTTAAATTATGAAATTGGAGTTTATGGTTAAATTGGATGTTGAAATGAATTATAGGAATTTATTTGGAATTTTTATGAATTTCTAAGTATTTATTTTGAATTATTGAAGTTTATGTGATTTTGAGAAATTAGGGTTAAATGTGTTTTTATTTGAAATTAATTAGATAATTGGATTTAATTATTGATATTATTGATAAATATGTTGAGAAAATTAATTTTGGATAATTGTATGATTTTTGGTGAATTTTTGAAGTAATTTAGGTATATTTATATATATAGGGGTATTTTGGTAATTTTACCCTAAATTGTCTAAAAATGTAATTTAATTGGTTTTAATAGTTACTTAAGGTATAAAAATGATTTCTACAAAATATTTGGTATTTTTAACTAATTAAAACTATTTTTCGTGAATTATTTTCAATTATATATATAATATACGGTTTTTCAAATAAAATGAGTTTTTATCAGTTTTTACAGTGTTTTAAGGTTAATTATGTAATTTCTACGTATAAAATGTATTTCTATGCTATAAGGATATTTTTGGTATATCTGAATTATTCTGTGTTTGTGGACCCCGATCGGTGGACTGTAGTTTGGAGTCCGACCGTGGGATTTTGATTGTGTTGAGCCTATTTCTCGAAGTGTATTTCTTTGCAGGGTCGGCTCTACTCTTTTGAGTAGAGAGATGTCCGTTTTACAGGGGAGGTTCTGTCGGATTTTCGGTAGAGTTCTCGTAAAACGTGATATCCAGTCGAACCATAAATTTCTGATTCTGTATTTAATACTCTAGATTGAATTCTAGGATTTCTGTTAGGATTATTCTGATGTCGATTATTTATTTCTTGTTTAGTTGCGTCGAGACCGAGGGCTAGTGGACCAGGCCCGTCGGACCCGTCTCGTGGAGCGCACTAGGTGAGTTACTATACTATATATATATGCTTAGGATGCATGATTTAGAAATATATGTTTTACTTTGATTAAAATGCATAAATAATGTGATTTGTATTTAAGTATATTTTTGGTTTATTTTTGGTATATAATAAATTATATACATGTTTTATTAATAAAATATATTTAAAATATTTTTTTAAATATATTTTTAAATTTAATTTATGATTTGATTGGATTTATTTGACATATATATACTCGAAATATACCTGGTTTACTTTTGGTATATTTCCGGTATATATATGGTTTATGTTGTATTTTATTGAACTTCATGCATCATTATTTTTGTGAATGAATGTTTTATATTTAATGATGAAGGATATCAATAGAACGTGCTACCTAGTGGGCAACACTAGGACCGAGTACGTACCGGTACGCCTATAGTATTTAGGCTATAATACTAAATTATTTGTGGATATTGATTTGATTATGATTATTGATATGTGAGATGTGGTTGTGGGTGTGATTGCTGGAGCTCGGTTGACCAAGTGTCTCGGGGCCAATCACACTGGCAGTCAGACTGCTGGAGCTCGGTTGACTTAGTGTCTCGGGGCCAGTCTACTGTCCAAATGGATTAAGTGGATATATTTGGATTAAGTGAGCCTGTATGGCCAGAGTGTTGTTTAACACTATTATTCTGAGGTTGCGATATTCTAGGGTTCTATGTGATCCTTCATAAACTGTGATTTTCAATAAAATATATAAAATGATTTTATTGCATCTGTGTGCAATTGCCTGTATATATTCATATTATATATATACTGTTGACTGTATGCATTATCACTTAGTGTGTATGTATATATATTATAGTAATTCGCTCAGTGAGGTCTGACTCCCCTCCGTTGACTATTTTTCAGGAGAGTCAACTTCTTCAGACCTCAGTAGCAGGTCGATACGCCGGATTTCTTCCGCCCCGGCTTCTTTATGTAAACTGTCTACTTGAGTCTTATTTATTTTATCTAGACACTGCAGTAGTTGTGAATTAAAGTATTGGATTTCATATATTTTATTTAAAGAGATGTATTATGTTGAAACTGGATTTGTATTAAAGATTATATATCTATGAGATGAAATTCGATTTAAATCCAGTTGATATGGATAATATTACGATATTATGATTTTTATTTTCCGCTGCATATTATATTGTTATTGTTATTATTGCATGATTTATTTTATTTTTAAGCTTGCTACGGGTTCCGGATTCGAAAGAATTCCCGTTCCCTAGTGCCGGTCATGGCCCCTGTTTTGGGTCGTGACATTTACATATTTAAACATTAAAAAAATAATTATATCACCGATAATTACTTAAAATCCCTAATATTAATATAATATTATTAAAAATTGATATTTCACGATAAATACACCAATATTAATAGAAATTCATTTTATAAATCCAAATTACTTAATTAATCCAAAAAAAACTAAAAATTACTAAAAACCCATTTATTTACAAAAATAGTATATTATATATAATTTGAAAATAATTTTTGAAAAATAGTTTTAATTAGTTAAAAATAGTAAATAATTTGTAAAAATCATTTTTATACCTCAAATAATTATTAAAACCAATTTAACTAAATATTCAAGTAATATTACTATCAAATTACCAAAATACCCCTAATATATAATAATTCACTTAATATACTATAATTACTCAAAAATTCACTAAAAATTATATAATTACTGTAAAATTATTTTCTCAACATTTAATTCAATAAAATCAATAATTATACTCAATTAACCAATTAATTTTAACAATATATATATATAACCTATATTTCTGAAATTCACATAAACTAAATAAAATTATATTAATTACACAAAAATCACAAAAATTATAAATTAAATTCTATAATTATTTTCAACCACCGTAAACACTAAAAATCACAATTTCACAATTTATTTAGTTAATTTAGGAAAATTAGAAAATAATAATAAAATAATAAAAAATTCACAAAAATCAAAATAAATTCCAAAAATTCCACAAAAATTCCAGAGTGTAGGTTGAGCTAGTAAAATCAACTTTTGTAAAGGAATTAAGCTTATCAAAGATCGAAGTTCAAAAAAATCAAGAAACAAAAGAGGCCGAAAATGAAATCAAGCTCAAATCCTTACCAAATCAAGTTTTCAAGCTACAAGGAGCTTGGAATTGGCTTCTATGGAGTTTTAGGAGCTCAACGGCACTAGAACCACCAGATTTGGTGACTGAAAATGCCTTGAACGGAGGAGAGTTGATTTTCAGCTTCCTCGGCTTCCACAGTAACCATTGGTGCCGGAGAGGGTGGAGGAGGGTGGCGGAGCAGCTAGGGAAGGAAGGTGGCACTCTGGGAGGCACACCGACGGTAGGTGGCCGGACTTGCAGCAGTGAGGGGGTGTGGGGGTAGGGCGTCAGGGTGAGGGACGGTGATGAAGATGAGTTTTTGTTTTATATATATAAATAACTTTATATTTTAATATTAAAACTTTATAATATACCAAATACACACACACCACACACTTATATTATCTACATTTATATATATACACACACATATGCATAAAAAAAATAACCCTAAGTATATATGCATGTATATATATATATATATATATATATATAATATATATATATATATATATATATATATATATATATTATTAATACACAAAATAATAATGCATGAAACAATAAAATTTGTTAAAATGAAATAATATTAAACAATAAAATTTTATTTAAATGCTATTTTCCAAAATAATAGGTTTCAGAATAATTTTTATGTAGAAATTTTTAAATAAACTTAAAATAACATTAATTATTAACAAAAAAATTAAATAATCAAATATATATTAAAAATTTATTAGCACTGCATATCCTGATAAAATATAAAAACATTTAAAAACTTGGGTTATTACAGGCATAGTGCTGGCTATGGCAGAAGGAAGAAGGAAGAAATGAAATGAAAATGGTGAGGAAGAAGGAGAGGTGCCTGAAAATGTTTCTGCCAACTTTTTTTTTTAAAGAAAAAGACAAAAATTTAATAATTAAAAATTAAAAATTATACTTTACAAACATATATATATATATATATAAATCTTTATCAATAAAAACACCATTAACACTAATTAATTTTGAAATAATAATAATATTAAAATAATATTCGATATTAAAAATTTCAAATTAAATTTCACAAATAATCAAACTTAATAATCCACTTTTAATATAAATATATATAAAAATATTGGGGTCTTTACATCAATTTTTGATACTAATAGCCTCTTCTCACTGTTCTTCATGCTACTGTATACTTTATTAATTTCTTTATTTGTTCCTCCCAATGACCATATTTCTATACACCAAGGCACATTTAATATTTGTTTCATAACTATACTTACATCCACCAGTCATCCAAATCTTATAATAGATTTTTCAATATATATCAAAAATTGTAATTTGCTAAACTAGTAATTCACCATATAAGAACCATAAAGTTTTAATGCTTCCTATTGTTAGCAAAATCCATTAAACTTATACCCATGACTTATCAATCTAAATATTCAATTCATCACCAATCCTGAGTCTAATTAGATATTCGTCTATCTCACTTTCACTATGCTACTTTGATGTACTTCTTTATATATTCAGCTTATCACTCTCAATGTAACTAGCATAGCTTAAATGATACAATCTCAACTCAAACTTAAGAGTTTCACTTAATCTCAAAAAATATGTACTTATTTCCTTTAATTTCAACAGTTAAATCCTTAAGTCTGCTTTTCTTATAACTACACCTTTAGTTTTTTTAAACTGAAACAACTCCAATTAAAATTTCAAATTCAAATTCTATCTTCTTATTCCACACATTTACTTATACAATCACTATCTTGTTGTATAACACCTCATATAATTTATAAATTATGTACATACTATCATACATCAATTTTTTTTTCTTACCTGCTAAATTCATATGATTCACACTTACCCATAATGCTAGTGTCATATTATTATAGAGTTGCACTCAATAATATATATATATATATATATATATATATATATATATATATATATATATATCAAGTCTCTTTAATACATTTCACTTTATTATCATTAATTTTCGTATCAACTCTTAAGATCAACCTCAACACAATTAATATGAAAAAACTTATATTATTATGATTATCTTAATTGCAAACTAAATTATTAAATCAATTAGCTATACCTTTATAAACTTATCATCGTTGATAACTTATCAGCTAAATATGCTAACTTTCATAAAATTTCAATAGGTCTACCATCAAAGCATTAATTGTTTATCTTATATTTATATCCTCAAGGTTTTTTTTATTCCTTATTCCATCGTGTTAATTGTTTATCTTATATTTATATCCTCAAGGTTTTTTTTATTCCTTATTCCACCGTGTTATTGTCATATCATCTCTTAATTAAACTAAATATCAAATTTAAGCTTACCTACACATTTATTTTCTATCTAGCCTTTCTTGTCTCTGCATTTTTCTTAGTGGAATAAATCTCCCCGAAACACTTACATAATTTCTCATAAAGTATCATTTCATTAGTTAATATGTAATTCGATCTCCATAGTTGTTATAATTCAACTCTTATATCATAAAATGGAATAATCACCCTATTATACTATTAAATATAAATTTCATAATCAAGATAAAGTTCCAATAAAATCGTCAATATTTACAATGTCCATAAACTATATTCAAATCCTAAATCCTCATATTTCATTATAATTCACAATTTCTAGTCTCATAGGATATTTCTACATATATATTCACATTTTTACCTATCATCCATATACCCCAAGATAGATTGAAATAATATGTGACTCCATTAATTATAAATCATATTCCTAATAAACACCAAATCCCAATGAACTAATTATTAACTATAAATTTTATCAACTTGCAAACCATGATCTCTACCCATGCTTCTATCTCCAATTCTTGTCATTACCCTAAAATCCAAAATCAAATAACTTCAATAATCTGTGTCATTAAAGTTTCGATTCATCAACTAACTCTTTAGAACATTTTCATTAAAACACTCAATCTTATCAATAACTTAAATCAAAACCAAGGAAAACACAATCAATCATCCTCTTATATGCACTCATAGTTGTGTCCTAGAAATCCTTAACAACTATGGGCACAAAATGTCTCACCTCCTACTCTCAGCAACCTAGAGTAGCATAATGTCGAGCTAACAAATCCATTTCCAAAATCATTCCTAAGTCAATAACACCCCCAAGGATTGATTCCACAATTAACTTTCTAAATTTCAATCCTCAGTTTGGATGCTAATATATATACTAAACTTAATCCTATAACATACAGTTCTACCAGTCTCATCTTATACTGTATCACGTTTATAGCATGACATGACATATTAAAAAGTTCACATATATTCTTCTCAACTGACCGCTCTTCTTTTTCCCTACACAATAACTGTCATATGAAATTATCCCTCCTTGAAGATGGATAGGAGAATCTTAGAAATTACTTTTAAACTCCAACCATGTCATGGTAGTCACATAAAGCTGATTTAACTGTATGTACCAATCTCATGTTGCAGTCATAACTAACAACTTCACCCTCAAAGAGTACAAATGTGTTGCGTCCATGCTAGACATCTTCTGATTTCTCCATCAAGCATATTTGAACACTTGTCATGCTTGGTTAAGTGCTATTAATCTCTTATCAATCCTGGCTACCCTAGCCACAAGTGCTTCAAGTTCTAGTTTGAAATTGCCTGTTCCACTTACAGTAAGTGCTTTGGCATTTAAGTTACAATTGCCTTTGACCTACCTCTATACTAGATAGGTGGAATCGGGGTTGATACTTGAATCAAAACTTCAACTTGAAAGGAATGGTTATCATTACATGCTGTCTCTGTGGTAGAAATAATTCACGTTCACCTCATTTGAAAATACGCAGAAACCAATAAGATTCAAAACATGGAATATACGCGAAAATGACATACATGCAAAATTCTAGAAACAACAATGACAACAATTGACATTTATCAACCTAATCACCGCAGCAGTTCAGGAAAAGACATATTCCAATGACCTAAACATCAATTAATAAACTATTGGCTTTGATACCAACTTTGTCCTGACCCAAACCAAAAGGTACGTGACTGACACTAGGGAATGAAAATACATAAAGTACCCGAAACCTATAGCAAGCCTTAAAAATTTTTTGCAAAATAAAATAAAATAAAATAAATAATGAGAATACATGCGTTATCTGCTACCCTGGTGCTACAGCTCGAATCCCAGAGTTCTATAAAATAAATAATATTTATTTAAAATATGCTTATAAAATAAAATAAATAAATTCATAAAAATTCTTAGAATTATGGAAAATATTGAATTGAAAAAACTAACTCGACCAAAGACACGAAGTCAACTAAAACTAGGAATACGACACAGGCCAATGTCATGTTTTATGAGAAATCTATCGAAATTTCGACATAATCTCCTCTGTAAAACGGATATCTCTCTACTAGAAGTAGAGCCGTTCCTACATGCAAACACACTTAAAAAATTCACAACACTTAAAATCTCGGGTTGGACCCCCAAATTACAACTATTGTCCAATCGCGAACTAATTCATCAACAAAATTCAAAGTAATATAAATCTCAATAATTCACCAAAAATCATAAAATCTATATAAAAATATAATCATTTCTCAAATCACCAAAATATCTCATAAAATATTAAAACCCTTTATTTTCCAAATAAATAATAAAATTTTAGTTTTTAAATAATATTTGCTAATAAAATCCATAAATGGAATAAAATTCTCATTTTACAATTAAATTAGTATAAATTGTAAATAATTATTAAAATCACTTATTAACATCACAAAAACAATAAAATGCCCATTTAAGCTCAAAAATAATAGATAAATTTGTTATTCATATATTATTCAAAATTATCACAAATTAACTAATAATTGTAAATAATAATAAAAAATTATTTTTCATACTTTTATTAATCCAAAAATAGTTTAAAACAAAATAACTAACAACGACTTCAATCAAAATCACATAATTAACTAAATTTCAATAATTTCCAAAAATACACATTTAGACATAAACTACAAAAATTCAATTAAATACCACAATTCAATCTATTTACATAATAAAAGCATAAAAGACATTTATTTCCAAAATGACTAATAAAATTCAAATTTATAATTAAATTTCATTATTAAAAATATATTCTACCAATATTCAAAATAAAAAAGCATTAATTACAATTAATCATTTAAATTGCTCAAATATATAATAAAAATAATTAAAAACTCATTTAAGCTTAATAATAATAAATAAAATCATTATTCATATATTTTTCCAAAAATTACTAATAATTAGCTAAAAATAGGAAATAAATTATATAAAAAAATATTTTAATGCTATTTATTACTAAAATTCTTTCAAAACATAATAATTAATAATAATTTCAACTAACATATAAAAATTACTAATTTACACTAATTTTTCCAAAAATTCATTTTTCACATAAACATTCAAAAATTTATAATAAAAATTCTATGCATAATTTCAATAAGCTTCCTAACAAAACTTACTTAAAATAATTAGTAGAATTTATTAAAAATATAAAATTTTCAGGGCCAGAAAAGTTTATGAACAGTAACCCGAACCCGAACCCGAAAAATTATTAAAAATAGCATTAACTAGATTTCAACCTCAATTACAATTTATCTCAAAGCAACTATGTCTAATTAAATCAAATTCAAACTCAATTTCACAAATTAATCAAATTTAACCTAAACACAAATTCACAAAATTGAGGAATTTATCGGAGTTGAAATCCAAAATTGATTGAGGGTTTAAGAAGCCCAGAGGACAAGATTTTGTTTGAGACCGACGGTGAGCTCATAGGTCGTCAGAAACGTCTACAATAAGTCTAAGGGCAAAGCGGTCACTGAGAGAAAAAGAGAAAGGAAGAAGAAATGGTGGTGTGTCGGGGAGGGGAAGGAGCTACCGGTGGTGGTGCTGGTTGGTGGTGACCGGTGGCGGTGAAGTCAAGCGGTGGTTGGTGGTGGTGTTGGGTGGAAGGGAAGAGAAAGAGGAAGAAAATGAAAGAAAATAAGAAGAAGAAGAAAGGGGGGGGGGGGGGGTTTGATACTGCACGTTTTTTTTTCTCCTAACTTTTTTTTTAAACTTTATAATATAATATTTATTAAAAGTACAATTTAAATTAACATTTTTAAATTAAAATATCTTCTCTCATAATGTACATATACACCCTATATATATATATATATATATATATATATATATATATATATATATATATATATATATATATATATTCTAATAATATATATTTTTATTAATGCACTCACAAATATTAATAATTATTAAAACACTTATAAATTACTTAATTAACACGAATAAAATTATAATTAAACTTAATAATCCACATAATATATTAAAAATATATTCTAATAATTATTAAATGCATTAAAGTATTCCAAATATACTAATTAAATAAAATATTAATTAAAACAAAATAATAATCTCATGAATAATTAAATAATAATTAACACTATTAAATTCCAAAAATTTAATTTAACACTAATGAACTAAAAAAATAATTAAAACTCAATAATTCCTCCCAAATATTTATACACATACTGTAATATCCTGAATTTTTAAATATTTTTATACTGCATCGGGATATGCAGTGTTAATAATTTTTGTATATATTTATGATATTTTAAGAGTTTTTATTTGTTTAAATCTAATTTTAATTATTTTATATTATTTTAAGTACTTTAAGTAAAATTTTCCCAGGAATTATAATTTCGGGAAAATTGACACGTAAATAATTTAATATTAATTATTTTGACTAGTTTTACGAATTTGCATGAACTCATACATAATTTTTAAGTGCTAAATAAAATGTATATATGTGTATTTATTTAATTAATTAGAGCTTAATTAATTTCCTTAATTTTATTATTTAATTTTTTTATTAATTAATTAATTTTAAGTGTATAAATTATTAAATATATTAAAATACTTGTGTGGTGAGTATTATTTGTGTGTGGGAATATATATAATATTATTATATAAGGTGGACATATATATATATATATACATACATATATACACAATTTTTAATAAAAAAAAAAAGTTTACAGAAATTACAGTTTTACCATTTTCTGCATCTTCTTCTTCCCAACACGTTTTCTTCCATTTTTGGCCATTTCCAGCTGGTTTTCTTTGCTGTCACTGTGCCCCTTAGCCTTCCTCCACCTCCAGCCATTTCCACCACCTAAAGCTCCCTTTTCCGCTGTGTTTTGGTCGGAAAATCAAGTAGAGGCCGAATTTCATCTCAACTCCAATCAAACCATTTTCGGCCACCATTTTTGACACCGTCAGTCTCTATCTTCTCCTTGAGCTCTGGTGAGTGTGATTCCAAGATTTGTTTCACTTGATTTGGTCTAGAATTGCTTAGGTTTCAATTTCTTCATTTCAGCCATTTAGGGTTTTGAATTTTTTTCAGTTTCAATTTGATTTATTCATGAAAACTTCCTTCACAAAATTTTTTACTAGAAGCTTAATATACATATTGTAATTTTTTTAGAATTTTTGGAATTTATTTTAATTTTTATGAATTTTTTATTAATATTTTCTAATTTTCGAAAATTAATTAATTAAATTATGAAATTGTGTTTTATGGTGATTATAGGAGTTGAAATAAATTATAGAAATTTATTTTTAATTTTTGTGAATTTTTATATATTTATTTGGAATTTATTAAGTTTATGTAATTTTGAAAAATAGGGTTAATTATGTGTTTAATTGAAATAAATTGGTTAATTGAGTATATTTATTGATATTATGGAAATATATGTTGAGAAGATTAATTTTGAATAATTATATTATTTTTGGATTTATTTTAGTAAATTTATATATATAGGGGTTTTTTGATAATTTTACACTAAATTGGCTAAAAATGTAATTAAATTGGTTTTAATAGTTATTTAGGGTATAAAAATGATTGCTAAAAATTATTTAGTATTTTTAACTAATTAAAACTATTTTTCGTAAATTATTTTTAAATTATATTTATAATATACGATTTTTCTAAATAAATGAGTTTTTATCGGTTTTTAACGTGTTTTAGGGTTAATTACGTAATTTGAATTTATAAAATGTATTTTTATTATATAAGGGCATTTTTGGTATTTTGTAATTATTCTGTGAATTGTAAACCTCGGTCGGTGAATTGTAGTGTGGAGTCCGACCGAGGGATTGTGGTTGTGAATTTGGTGTTATTCCGAAATGTGTTTTCTTTACAGGACCGGCTCTAGTCTTTGAGTAGAGAGATGACCATTTTACAGGGAGGTTCTGCCGGATTTTCAGTAGAATTCTCGTAAAATGTGATGTCCGGTCAAATCCCCATTCTAATTTTGTGTCTAAAATTCTAGATCGAGTCTTTAGAATTTTTGTTAAATTTATTCTGATTTCATGTTGTCATTTGTTTGTCTAGCTGCGTCGAGACCGAGACCTAACGGATCAGGCCCGTCGAGTTTGTCTCGTGGAGCGCTAACATGTGAATTATTATACTGTATATATATGCATTGCATATAGGATGCATGACTTAAGATTTTTCATTTTCATTATATGTTTAAACAGTAAGTTAATATTTGATTTGAGTGTCGAATTTTTAATTTATATTATATTAAATTCTTATGAATTTAATTTATGAGATTCTAGTCAGCATTATTCATAGGATTTTGCATGATTTAATTTATAGTTGATTTATTTTATTATTTATTATAATTTTCACTGTTTTATTTATTTTTAAATAAACCATGGTAGAACGGGCTACCTGATGGGTTTCATCAGGACCTTGTGCGCACCGATAAAATATGTGATTATTTAATTATATTACTGGGGCCGAAGGTCTGGTGATGCTTTGCTCTCGGACACCGCCAATAGTATAATATTTTTTTATTTATTAAAATACTGGGGCCGAAGGTCTGGTGATGCTTTGCTCTTAGACATCGCCAGTAAAATTTTAATTTATATTTATTAAATCACTGGGGCCGATGGTCTGGTGATGCTTTGCTCTCGGACACCACCAGTGATATTGGATTAAGAGATATGACTGCGGCTATGTATCTTGGTGATGCCTTGCTCTCAGGATCCGACAGTCTTGGATATAAGTGAGTCATATGACTGTTAAAAATTTATAAATTGGGTTCTACCAAATTTTTATACTACAATGATTTTAAAAGATATTTAAATATTTATTTCTTCTCTTTTAAAAAAAATGGATTTATTATGTGTATACAAATGGTTAAATAAAATTATATTATATTATATTTCCATAAAATTTATTTTAATGAGATTTTCCAATCACACTGACAGCCAGACTGTTGGAGCTCGGTCGACTTAGTGTCTCGGGGCCAGTTTGCTGTCCAATTTGAAATAAGTGTTCTATTTGGAAACAAGTGAGCCTGTATGGCTAGAGTGATGATGGGGTTGATTGGGGATTGCTATTATTAGGGTTCTATGGATCCTTCATGAACTAAAACAAACGTTTTCTACAATTAGTATATTTATAAAGGCAAAGTTTGACATTCGTGTGGAATGTGTGTATATACATATATATATATATATATAAGAATGCCTGATTGTTATGGTTTAGTTTGCATGTATATATAGTATAATAATTTACTCAGTGAGGTCTGACCCTCCTCAATTATTTTTTTTAGGAGATCCCATATCGTCAGACCTTAGTTGTAAAGTTCCTCGCCGGTGTTCTTCAGTCCCGGCTATTTTATGCAAATGTATATTTTGAACTTTGATTTGTATTCTAGAAACTGTAGTAGTTGTGTTATTGAATCAGAAGAGTATTATATTGTTTTGATATTGTATACTCTGAAAAATTTGTATTTGATTACTATACGAATATGTATTCATTGATAAAAGCATTTGGAGTATTTATTTTATATATTGATTTGAAATTTTTTAATTCTGTCATACTTTTTATTTATTTATTGCATGATTTTATTTTCTAAGGCTTGCTACGGGTTCCGGATTCGAAAGAATTCCCGTTCCTTAGTGCCGGTCATGACTCCTAGTTTGGGTCGTGACACCTACTCACTTAAATAATTACTTAACAATAAATTCCATAGAAATAATATTTAATTGAATAATCAAAATACGGGTTATAACACCGATTTTCAAAGATTAAGATTTAATTAGAACAAAAAAAAAAATTAAGGTCATACATGAACTTCGGGGTAAAGTTGAGGGTCCAATTTATACCTTGTCTCTATTTTTGACAGATTTTACAATTGATATATGGCAAATTTTTAATAATAAATTAATTTAAAAACTTCCTTTTGTATTATATTTCATTTCCTTTTCTTCTCCAATTATTTCTAAAAAATAATAAGTTTTGTTTATCAAACTAAACTTGAAAAATTATACATTATTCTCCTTTTATTTTATTGATTATAGTGGTTAAGTTTAATTTTTATTTCATGATTTTAGTTAAATTGAATTTTTTTATTCATTGAAAATTTATTTTTATTTTGAATTTTATTTTTAATTATAATAAGTAAATTTTTTTTTTGATAATATTTCATATTGAAAAATATAAACAAATAAAGTGATTTCATAAGTGGTGTAAATTAATTTTAACATAAACCAATTCGCTTTAATGTCATACGGATTCAACTTCATTTATATGTTCACATGTGTATATGTGAGCCAATACTTTTGAAACAGTTTGACCTAATTATTTAAAATTAATTTACACCACTTATGAGGTTTAATTTTATTGGGCAGTTTTGTGAAACAATTTGGAAAAGATTAGGTGGCACCAGTGAAATACACCCAAACTAAAAGGGATGAGAATTCCAACATTATAAGGTTTAACTTAAACCATGTTGTCCTCTCTTTTCAAGTCTCGTTGCACACACAAATTAAATTAAAATAGTGTAAAGAGTTATTAAGTTTGAGAAAATTTTTATTTTATATCAAATGTATGACAGTTAAATGTATAACACATGTATATGTGGAATGCATCTAATATAAAATATATTTACCATTGGATATAAGAACAGGGTTTAATACAATACAATTAAAGTTCAAAGATTTAATGCAATAAAACTTAAAAATTTAAGGTTTGAAAATGAATTTTATTAATTCTAAATAAATTAATAGCAAATTTTTATGAGCAACTAAGAAAAGTATTTTCAAAATTTTTTGAAAATACTAGATTAAATTGTAAAGATTCAAAAACACTGTGGAAACAAAAGAGAGGTATTTAGTACTTAAAGGATTCAAAAAGCATAAAAGGCATAAATTGGAAATTAAAAATTTTGCCCTTTCCTCCACTAAATTTGCACCTCTTTTTTTTTTTTACTCTTACGTACAAACTTTTATATCTATACAAATACAATTAGAATTGTTAGATTACTTTTTATTTAAGAGTCATTCTTCAGTACAAATATATGTATGTATACAAATGAAGCTATAGTCATTAGATTAATGCTTATTTAATAATAGCCGTTGATACAAATTATGGATATTGATACATAAGAATAATCAATAGTTGTAATTATATAAAAAATAATCTAACGGTGCTAATTTCGTTTGTATAGATACAAACGAAAGTACTGTAGCAAGAACTTTTATTTAATTACAACCATTGATTATCCTTGTGTGTCAATACCCACAATTTATATCTATGACTATTATTAAATAAGTATTAATCTAATAGTTATAATTTCATTTGTATACATGCACATGTTTTATATATTTTAGAGCAAATTACATTTTCCTCCCTCAAGTTTGACTTAATTTACACTTACCTCCCTCTTTTTTTAAAATCAAATTTTTACCTCCTTAGTTTTTGTTCCAATAACATTTAAGAAGTTCTGTTATGGTTAAGTGATTTTTCCATTAAGTGACATATAAAAACGACTAAAATGTTATTCTAAATAATAAAAATTGCAATTAAATATAAAAATACTATAAAATAATAATGATATTCATGATATTTTAGTGTTTTATATTTAATAACATAAAATATAAACATTTCTTATTAAAAAAAAGAAAAAAGAATTAAAAGATGCTAACAATTATATAATATATTTAAAAAAAAAATTGTTTACATTAGAACCATCTAAATAATTTAAATCTATAATAAATATATTGTTACTAAAAATCAAGACATTAAATCAATTACAATAAACACAAAAATATTAAATTAAGAATTAAAATATCTTGTAAATATTATTAGTATTTATAGTTAATTATAGTTATTTATCGTTTAAAAGGACATTTTAATCTTTTTATATGGTATTTAATAAAAAAATTAACTGTAACGAAAGTTCTTAAATGTTAATTGTCACGACCTGAACCCCTATAGACATGTGACCGACACTAGGAAATGAGAAAAACATAAAACTTCCGAAATCCATAGTAAGCCTTAAGAAAAATTTCACTATAAAATTAAATTAATATTATATTTCTAACAAAAATTCAGTAGAGTTTCCTTTGTACTGGGACAAAACCACAACTTGTAGAAAAGAAATAATACTTTTAAAATAATTTCCAATCAATACTAATGCACAAATACTCCAATAGTCCACACCAATTTCACAAACACATATAACTTCAACATAATAAAATCCATAATATAATTATACAAGATATTCAACTATTATGGCGTTTTGGAATTTAATTACATAATATATATATATCAAGTGAACCTACATAATATAGCTGGGGAAGAACAAGTTCGGCGCAGACGATGACTGGGATGGGTCTAATTGTGAGGTCCTAAAAAAATAAATTAAGGAGAATCACACTTCATTGAGTGAATTAACTTTATAAAATGGATGTTGGTTTTAAAATAGTTATTTAAAACCTTTAAATACCTTAAATACATAATTATTCAAAAGTCCTTTATTTTTCTAAAACTATTTTTCTTATAAAAATGTCTTTCCAAAACTAGAACATCTTTAATACAAAACCACTTGAGAAATCCATATAAATTAAAACCTTTAATGGAAAACATGGTAAAACCCTAAATCTTACTTCTACTAGCCTTTCAGTTATTTTAATCCAAATGACTGTCGGTCATAAAGAGCACATTCAACCAAGATCCAGCCATAATCAGTCTCTTACGCTAATTATTTACTGGTGCTCAGAGAGCAAACTCAACCCAAAAATGAAATCCTCCCATTGCTCTCTCTTCCTCCTGCCGCTACAGACCACTTTCCCCTTTTAATGGAGATGGACACGTGTCCATCTCCCTATGGTCCCTAATAATAATAATAATAATGATGATGATGATGATGATAATGATAATAATAATAATAATAACAACAATAAAAACAACAACAACAACAATAACAACAACAACAACAACAAGAATAATAATAATAATAATAACCACACAAATTCGGGTTATTATATTCTTCCCCTCTTAAGAAAATTTGTCTTTGAATTTACATCAATATTGAAACAATTAGAGGTATCAGTTATGCATATCAACCTCTGTCTCCCTAGTGCAATCTTCCATTGCATGGTTACTTCATAGTACCTTTACCATAGGTATTTCCTTAGTACACAATTGCCAAATTTATTGATCTATGATTGCCACTGAGTACTCTTTATATGTTAAATCTTCAATGAGCTCCATCGTCTGTGGCTGAAAAACATATGAAGGATCAGAGACGTACTTCCTCAACATTAAAACATCGAATACTGGATGAATACACGATAACTCTGGCGGTAACACTAGTCTGTAAACCACATCGCTAACTCTCGAATGAATCTCGAAGGATTCGATATACCTTAGAGCTAACTTGCCCTTCTTACTAAATCTCATTACTCCCTTCATTGGAGACACCTTAAGAAATACTATGTCTCCTATAGAGAATGATACATCCTTCCTCTTAGGATCTGCATAGCTTTTCTATTGACTAAAAGCTATCCTTAATCTCTGTTAGATGATAGGAATCTTCTCTGAAGTCACTTGCACCAATTCTAGGCCTATTAATTGCCTCCCACCAACTTCCCAATATAGGGATGATCTACACTTCCTACCATATAATGCTTCATAAGGAGCCATCTCAATATTTGCATGATAACTGTTGTTTTATGCAAATTCAATCAAAGACAAGTATAAATCCCATTAACCACTAAAGTCTACCCCTATTAAGTGGGTCTTATCGTGGGAAAATCTAATTTTTTTTCACTCCAAATCCTACATAAAACTCCCCTAAAAAATTCCATGGTGTAATGTGTATCCCCGCCGTTCTAATCATAGAATAGATGAAATAAATCAAAAAATAGATTTTTGTTCAAGGAAGAAATCTTATTGGAACCTCATTTAAGAATTATTTTTGATCCAATCCGTAGGAATTTCTCTTAAATTGCATTGATTTATCCTAAAGATTTCATTTCAATTGGAATTTGGTTATTCACTATGTACGAGGATCCCCACTAAGCATCCATGGCTGAATGGTTATGACAATTCAATCAAAGGTAAGTATAAATCCCATTAACCACCAAAGTCTATCACACAAATTCTCAGCATGTCTTTTAGTGTTTGGATGGTCCATCCTAATTGAGCATCCATTTGAGGATGAAATGTCATACTGAAGTCAAGTCTTGTACTCAAAGCCTTATGTAATTCTTACTAAAAGACTGAAGTAAAAGTGGCTCTATCAGACACAATACTTTCTGGTACCCCATGGAGGTAAAAAATTTGATTAATGTATAATCTTGCTAACGTGTCAGTAGAATCTATCTTCTTAACTGATAAAAAGTGAGCTAACTTGGTTAGCCTATCAATTATCACCCAAATAGCATCATAGCCTCCAGTTGTACAAGGTAATTCAGTCATAAAATCCATAGTAATCATATCCCATTTCTACTTTGGAATAGGCAACTGTTGCAACAGTCATAAGGGTCTTTGATATTCTAATTTCACCTGCTGACAAATGAGACACTTGGATACATGTTCATCAATGTCTCTCTTCATCCTAATCCACCAATATGTATCTCTTAAATTATGATACATCTTGGTAGAACCTAGATGAACACTGTAAGTAGAAAAATGAGCTCGTTTCTTAGCTCATCCATATATGGCACACATAATATAGTGCCCAGTTGTAGCACACCCTCACTATCCATAATAAAATTTTTGGATTGACCTTGTTGCACTTCAAACATTATCTTTTGTAATTATGGGTCCTTTCTTTGTGTTGCCTTAACTCTATCCAAGTACACTAATTGTACTTTAAATTAAGCTAATAAACATGTGTTAGTTGCCTTTCACTGCAATCATTGATCAATTAGTTCATGCAACTATTTAATGATTGGCCTTTTTCTCGAGCTAATGTGAGTAAGGCTTCTCGCTGACTTTCGACTGAATGCATTATCTACCATATTAGCCTTACCCGGATAGTACAAAATAGAGCAATCATAATCTTTTAGAAGTTCTATCTATCTTCTTTGCCTCAAATTCAAGTTTCTTTATTGGAAAATGTACTTTAAGCTCTTGTGGTCAATTTATATTTCATAAGTTACACCATACCAGTAATGCTTGTAAATCTTCAATGCAAACATCACTACTGCCATTTCCAAATCATGAGTAGGGTATTTTTGCTCGTGCTTGTTCAACTGATGCGAAGCATAAGCAACTACTCTCCTATTCTGCATTAACACACAACCTAATCTTACTTGAGAAGCATTACAATACACTATATACTATAAACGGCAAGGTTTAGTGTGCTTCCAAGATTTTAGCAACTGCGACACTGTTTAGGCTCAGGGCCTTAGAGAACACACTAACCACTATCACAAAGACATGGCGTGGAGATGAGGAGTCACCACCCAGGGTAATAACTGGGACAAATCGAAAAGGTGGTACTTAATTCCCTAAAAGAAAGCCAACACCATAACCAGGAGATTCTAGATACAGAATACTAACTTCTCTTAGTCTCGTGTTCATTTAGAATAATTTTATAAATGATTATTTCATCCTCTAATTACATATAATTTTATTAAACCCTATTTGACATCCATCTAACCTTAGGCATCTAGTTAATAAAATTACATATAAAAAATGCACTCAAGATCACGTTGTCCCTAACTCTAAACTATGTTAATTTTATTAAAAAGTTAGCTATATTTACATTTTATTTACAAGGGAGAAAGAGACTAAAAGTGGGCCTACATTTTTTAATTAGTGAGCCTAGATCTATTTATTTTAGTTTGTCTAAGGAATGGGCTTAAGTCTATTCAATTTTAAAGAAAAGTTAAATTAGTGGGCCTAAGTCTAACTTGGTTTTATTTTAAGTGAAAAGTGAGCTTAGGTCTATTTATTTTAAAAGAAATGAAATTAAATGGGCTGAGCTAAGTCTAAACAAGTTTTGATTATCTAAGTGGGCTTAAAATCTAATTAACCTAATAGGACTAAATTAATTTTAATTATTTAAAACCCTAAATCATTTTTAAGCCTATTTAAAGTGAGTTGGACCTGAGCATGGGCTTGGAGCCCAAAATAATATAAAAAAGCCCAAAAACATAAAAAATATAGAAAAATCAAATAAAAACACATTCACATGTGATTTCTAAAAAACCTAATTTAATGACATACAAACCCTAATTAACTAAAGCCACCGTTAATTTTATAAAGGATTACCTAGTGAACCTAGTTTTACTAATTAATTTTAAAGTGCAGAAAATTAAATCTTTCATTGTTCCCACTATTGGGGCTATTACAAACTATGTACAAAATTAAAATTTAACAATTATACAGCCATGAATTAAAATAACTATAAAGGACACCAAAATACAAAGTAAAGATAAAAATCCTAAGTTCTATTGGAAAATAATATAGGTTCTTCCATGGCATTCCATGGACTTTTTGTTCGTCTAAACATAGGCAGTATCTTCCTTAATCCACATGCGGACATCAAAACAAAAACACAAAAGTAATCAAATTAGTAGTGAAATTGAATAATCAAAACAATAACAAAATAAAAATCATAAAAAGAAAATAATAGAAAAGAATGAAATAGAAAAGAACACTAATAATTTTAGATGTTGTGCAAATGCCCTTTTTTAGCCCCTCAGATTGGATTATCACCGTTGAAATTGAATTGTTGTTAATTCTAGACTGGAAAGGGCATTCTCAGTAGCTTTTTGATTTTAGGGTTTTTTACGCAGTCAATTTTTTATGTTGTTCTCTCTATGAGTCTCCCAAAAAAAATTCCCCTAGCAAGCATGCAGACTCTGCTTTTAAATGCAAAGTCTACCTGTGTGCCGACTTCCTCCTTTAGAGGAACAGACTCATTTCCTCAAAATAGACTGATAAGATAAGGATTTGATTTTTGAAAGTTACGTGTTTTGAATGAGTAAAAATATTTTCCAGATAAAAATAATAATAAAATTCAATTTTTAACCAATCAAAACACTGAAAAATACACGAAAAAATGAAAAAATATACGAAAAATTAAAAAAATAGGACTTTTATTAGTCAAAATTGTGCTATGTCGATTGGTATTGTGCAATGCCGATCGGCATTAAATGCCAACCTATTTTTTTTACTTTTAATTACCAAAAGACCTTTGAAAAATTGACTTCCTTGTAATCAAATCCTAAAAAGCATTGTAATTTAGTCCTTAAAGTTTAGAAAATTGGCAACCAAGTTCAATTTTTGAATAAATTTCATCATAGGGGACTACGTCGCAATTATGCACAATTGCATCCCGAAATTAGATGCTTACATATACCCTTCACTTCCCAAAGGTAAGGTCAATACTAGGGCTGAAGTCAATCTATCCTTAAGAATCTAAAAGTGCTCCTCATATTTGTCTATCCACACAAACTTAGCATTCTTTTGGGTTAACCTTATTAAAAGTGCAGCTATCTTAGAGAAATCCTTCATAAATATCCTATAGTAGCCAACTAAACCTAGAAAGCTCCTTATTTCAATGACCGTTGTAGGTCTCAGCCAATCTGTAATGGCTTTGATCTCTTTGGGATCCACTTGTATGCCATCTTTAGATATCACATGGCCTAAGAATGCCATTTGATCAAACCAAAACTCACACTTAGAGAATTTGGCATACGACCGATGCTCTCTTAAAATTTGAAGCACCATCCTTAAATGCATAGCATGCTCCACCTTAGTCTTGGAATATAGTAAGATATCATCAATAAAAACTATCATAAATTGGTTTAACAGTGGCCTAAACACTCGATTCATCAAGTCTATAAGAGTTGTTGGAGTGTTAGTTAACCTAAAGGACACTACCAAAAACTTATAATGGCCATATTTTGTCTGAAATTAAATCTTGGGTATATGTCCACTTCTAATTCTTAACTGATGATATCCAAACCTTAAGTCAATTTTGGAGAAACATCGAGCTCCTTGAAGTTGATCAAACAAGTCATTAATTCTTCGAAGAGGATACTTATTTGTTGACCATTTGCTTGATCAAACTCCTAATTTTAGACTTTGACAAATGATTTAAATTCTAATAATTTCAATTAAGTATGTAGGAAGTTGATCAATTACAAAGTATAAGTGCTCAATGTTTGGAAATGTTAAAATACTTCTTAGAAGAGTATTTAACATGTATTTATGAAGTACATGAACCAATGCAAGTGCTTAAATTAATTGATGTAAAATAAGCAAAGAAAAATCAATTTTTGAATTTACAGGTGTCACCTCATGAGCGTCTCACGAGCTGTCTGCTTTAAGTGCCCATTTTAAGCCATTTCAGTTGTTTTAAATAGTGCCACTCATTCTGCCTCTCATGGTCATGAGTAGCTCATGAGGGCAGTCTAGACAACTCAAAATGGGCAAAAACAAGCAAATTTCAAACTCCAATAGTCCTCAAATTGACCCTCACGAGCCAAGACACTACCTTCTCAACTGTGAGCGACATTTTAGTTGTAAAAGTTTAAAAAATACTCAAGGATGTTTGGAAGACTTTAGAGACACAATGAATGCCTCCAAAAGCTATAGTTTTTATTTTTTTTATCTATATAAACTACTCCTAGAGATCAATTAAAGTTAAGACACTTGCTTATTCAAATTCTCTATCTTAACATTCATCAAAGCTCTTAAACTTTCAATTTATTCATTCTTAGTTTCATTAAATCTTGTGAGAGTTGGTTGTGTGTTAGAAATAGAATTTTTACTTTATTTAAGTCTTAGGATAGATTAAAAAGGGAGTGAGATTTATTTCTAAAGGAATTGGTTTAAGTGTTTAGCTATTAAAACACTTGGAAATTGGTTTAAGAGTGAGCCTAAAAACTCTTGATTGTAAGGTTAAAGAGTGAGCCTTAAACTATTATGTAATCTCAATCTTATGAATAAGATTGTGTGAGATTGAAAATCCTAACTTAAAGATAAGTTAGGTAGAGACGTAGGATTATTGAGAATCCAAACTCCTTAAATCATTGTGTTTATTATTCTTCTTACTTTATTCTCTTTTAATTCTTGCTCAATTCCTTAAAATCATTTTTATTTTTCTAAAATCCTTATTAGCCTTATTCACCCCTCTTCTAAGGTACTTTTAATTGGTATCAGAGCCTAGATTCTAGAGCTTAATTGCTAGAATACAAGATCATGGGGAGTGAACTTCAAATTTTTCTTCACTTAGACCATTCTTTAATGGTAATGACTATCCTTATTGGAAGTTCAAAATGGAGCTATATCTAGATTATGATTCCATTTTACTATGGGAAGTTGTTCTTAAAGGTTGGCAACCACCAAAAACTACCATTGATGGTATACAAACTACTCTTTCAAGAAGTGATTAGAGAAATGATCAAAAGGAGGAAAACTAAAAAAATAAGAAAGCTATAATCACTCTCCTCTTTTTCATGACAAGAGAAGAAGGAGGCAAGCTTCAATATTTCATTTCAGCCAAGGAAATATGGAAGACCTTGGAGAACCATTATGAAGGCAATGTATAAGTAAGAAGCAAAAAGGTTTAACTTCATATGTATGAATATAAACTCTTTAAAATGAAGTCTCAAGAATCAATCATAGAGATGACAAACCATCTTAATGCTCTCCTCATAACCCTCAAGAAACTTAGAAAACATTTCTCTAAGTAAGAGGTGAAAACAAGATTCTAAGAATCCTACCTTAGAAGGATTAGGAATCTTGAGTCATTTCAATTAAGGAAGCTCAAGACCTCTTTACCCTCTCAATTGATGTACTTATGGGCAAGCTCTTGACACATGAGCTCACAATTAAGTAAAGAGGTGAAGAGTAAGAAGAGAAGAAAGAGAAGAAAAAGAGCATAACATTGAAGGTTTCACAAGAAGAAAGTGAAGATGAAAATATTAAAGATCCTAGTAATAAAGATAGTGATATTGCCATGCTTACTAGGAACTTCAAGAAGTTTTTGAGAAAGAAAAAGTTCTTAAGAACAAAAGGCTTTAATAAGAAGTATGAAGGGGAAGGTAAAAAGAAAACTAAAAAAATTACTTGCTATAAACGTAAGAAACTGGGTCACATCCAAAATGAGTGCCCTAAACTCAAATTCAAGAACAAAAGAGAAAAGGAGAAAAGAAAAGCCTTAAAAGCTACTTGGGATGACTTCTTCGAATTTAAAAAGGAAGAGGAATAATAAGAAATGGCTAACTTTTGCTTCATGGCTCTTGAAAATAAACATGAGGTACCATATATTTATTATTCTTCCTTTAATGATTGTGAAGATTATTATAATGATGATGAGAGCTCTATTATGAGTAAATTATTAGATAAATGTAAAAGCTTACTTTTTAAGAAGAAGCTTTACAAGCATAAGCTATCTAGCTTAACCAAGGAATTTGATAACTTAAAAAAAATATTTTTCTAACCTTGTTGAATCAAATGAAAGACTTAATATTGATGAAAAATCTTCTAATTCCTTCGAAGATCAACTCAAGAAAGCAAGTGATAAAAATCGTAAGCTTTCTAAGGAGGTCTTAGAATTTAAAATTCCATTGCTAAATTCAATAGAGGAAAAGAAATTTTAGATAGTCTTCTTGATTTTAAAAGTTTCATGGAGATACCCATGGGATTGGATATAAAAATGGAATGCCATCATCATCATCATCACACATTAATTTTGTTAAAGCTTTATATGATTCCACTTCTTCTACCTCTAAACCAAATGAGACTCAAGCTTTCAAAGCTGAAAGTCTCATGTATTAAATGACTAAGGAAAGTCTCATAAGACTCAACCTTCATTAGCATAAACAGGTGTGCTTAAAGTCCATAAAAGCAAAGAGTAAATGGTATCTTAATAGTGGATGTTTAAGACATATGATGGGAAACAAGGAACAATTCAACAAGCTTAATGCTAAGGATGAAGGACATGTCACATTCATAGACAATGCTAAAGGAGAAATTGTAGGCATTAGAGAAATTGGTAATCCTCAATCCTTATCTATACATTATGTGTTGCTTGTTGATAGTCATAAGCATAATTTACTTAGTATAAGTCAATTATGTGACATGGGAAATAAAGTGACTTTTTATCATAGAAATTGCTTTGTTAGTAGTCTTGATGAAGATAAAGTAATTTTTAGTGGTGAAAGAATAGACAATGTTTATATTATTGATTTAAATAAAATTGATAACAAAGACATAAAATGCTTAATTTCTATTTCTCTTGACATATGGACATGACATAAAAGCTTAGGACATGCAAATTTTGAGCTATTGAATGATATTTGTAAACATGAACTTATGATCGGTTTACCCAAGCTTGAATTCTCCAAGGATAAACCTTATGTTTCTAGTCAAAATGGAAAACAATCTAAGTCTGCATTTAAGCTCAAGAATGTAGTGTCAACCTCTAGGACACTTGAACTTATACATATGAATTTGTTTAGACCAACTAGAATTACTAGTCTCGATGGTATGCACTATGCTTATATATTGATTGATAATTACTCTAGATACACCTAGGTGTATTTTCTTGCTTATAAGAATGATGCATTTAAATCTTTTAAAATTTTTTCAAAAAGAGTTCAAAAAGAAAAAAAAGATTTTGTATTTCATCCATTAGAAGTGATCATGAAAGCAAATTTGAAAATGAATTCTTTAGAACCTTTTGTAATGAAAATGGTATTTCACCTACGTTTTCGTCTCCTAGAACTCCTTAATAAAATAGGGTAGTTGAAAGAAAAAAGGGCTAGAACAATACTTCATGAGTATAATTTTCCTTTATACTTTTGGGGAGAAGCCATTAACACGTCTTGTTATATTTCAAATAGAGTTTTCAAAAGACCAATTTTAAATAAAACTTCTTATGAGCTATAAAATAATAGAAAATCCAAAATCTCATATCTAAGAGTGTTTGGATGTAAATGCTTTATATTAAATACTAAGGATAATCTTGGGAAATTTGACTCTAAAGTCGATGAAGGAATTTTCTTAGGGTATGCCACTTCTAGTAAAGCATATAAAGTCTTTAATAAAAGAACTCTAGTAGTTGAAGAGTCAATGCATATTGTATTTGATGAATCAAACTCACTTGATCCTAGAAAGGATGTTTGTAGTGTTGATGATTTTGTAGATGAGCATGCGGATGTAAACACTTAAGAAGAAAATGTTAGCAAACTTTTAGAGCTAGAAGATCCTATAAAGAAGGATGATGAGGAGATACCTTAATCTACTTTAAAGAATGATCTTCCAAAGGATTTTCAATTCAAGAAAGCTTATCCTCAAGATCTCATCATAGGTGACACTAAAAAAGGGGTAACTACTAGATCTAAAATTAAATCTATTGTTAATCTAGCCTTCATTTCTCAAATTGAACAAAAAAATGTTGATAATGCATTAAGTGATGAATTTTGGGTCCTTGCTATGCAAGAAGAGTTACATCAATTTGAGAGAAATAAGGTTTAGACCTTAGTTCCTAAACCTAAACATCATCCTATTATAGACACCAAATGGGTGTTTAGAAATAAGATGAATGAACAAGGTGTCATAACTAGGAATTAAGCTAGACTAGTAACTAAATGTTATAATCAAAAGGAAGGCATTGATTATGATGAAACCTTTGCCCCCGTTGAAAGGTTAGAAGCTATTAGAATGCTACTTGCATTTGCATCATTCATGGATTTCAAACTTTATGAAATGGATGTTAAAAGTGCATTTTAAAATGGTTTCATTGAAGAGGTTTATGTTGAACAACCTTTGGGTTTTGATAGTTTTGATTTTCCTAATCATGTGTTTAAACTTTCAAAAGCATTATATGAATTGAAATAAACTCCAAGAGTTTGGTATAAAAGATTGAGTAACTTTCTTTTAAAAAAAGATTTTTCTAAAGGAAAAGTTGACACAACTCTTTTCATAAAGAAATCTAAGGATGATTTATTAATTATTCAAATTTATGTTGATGACATTATTTTCGATGCTACTAACCATTGCTTGTATGAGGAATTTTCTAAGTTAATGCAAGGAGAATTTGAATGAGTATGATGGGTGAGCTTAAATTCTTCCTTGGACTTCAAATCAAGTAATGAAAATATGGGACTTTCATTAATCAAATTAAATAAGCTATGGACATTCTCAAAAAATTTGGTATAGATGGAGCTAAGTCAAGTAAGACTCTTATGAGCACCACCACTAAACTGAATAAAGATGAGAATGGTAAACTTATTGACTAAAAGGATTTTAGATGTATGATTGGATCCCTTATTTATTTAACTGCTAGTAGATTGGATGTCATGTTTGCTATATGCTTGTGTGCTAGGTTTAAATCTAGTCCTAGGGAGTCTTATTTGAATGCTGTTAAAAGGATTTTCAAATATCTTTGTCAAATAATGCATTTAGGACTTTGGTATCCTAGGAGTTCATCCTTTGACTTAGTTAGTTATTCAGATGCAGACTTTGTGGATAGTTTAGTAGATAGAAAAGCACTTTCAAAACTTGTCAAAATTTAGGAAATTGCTTAGTTTCTTAGTTTATCAAGAAACAAGTTTCGGTTACCTTGTCCATCGCTAAAGTAGAATATGTGGCAGCTAGTTGTTGTTGCTCACAAGTTTTA
This sequence comes from Mallotus nudiflorus, assembly GCA_947683625.1. NCBI lineage: Eukaryota > Viridiplantae > Streptophyta > Magnoliopsida > Malpighiales > Euphorbiaceae > Mallotus > Mallotus nudiflorus. The sequence continues at coordinate 3,527,266 of CANTUR010000049.1, read as the reverse complement.
TGGTAAAAATAACAACTTAAGGACAATGGCATTGAACTTGATCACATTCCTATTGAATGTGACAACACAAGTGCTATAAACCTTAGCAAGAATCCCATTCAGCATTCTAGAACTAAGCATATTGATATTTGACATCATTTTTTGCATGATCATGTGCAAAATGGTGATCTTTTTCTTGAATTTGTTGATACAAATAATTAATTAGCAGACATTTTTACCAAGCCTCTATGTGAAGAAAGATTGAATTTTATTAAGCATGATCTTGGTATAATAGATGGTTCAAGCTTGTCTTGATGACTTGTTAAATTGTTTAATTGATGGTTGAATTTCTTCATTAAAATTCATGATTTTCATAAATTTTGTGTGCAATCATGCTTTTAACTTATTTTTTACTCTCTGTTTGTTCTTTGTATTTGACACCATTTCATAAAATTCATGCTTTACTTTTCATTTTTGATACTTTTATTCATGATTACATTTTAAGACAAATTATTTTGACATTTATGGTCTTTATCATGTATAAATTCACTTCAAATAATTGCTATTTAATAATTAATGATTGAATTTTATTCAATTTATTGATTATTTAAAAAAGCAAATCTATTTCATATACATGACTTGATTTATTATATTTCCCATTTGTATGATTTATTTTTTAATATAATTTTTTGAAAAAATAATTATTTCAAAAATAATTATTTAAAATAATTATTTTTTATTTAAATGCTTGATTATGTTGATTTATGAGATAACATTTAATTTGGTTGTGATTTGATTTGTTTTGGAGTTAATTTGATGTAAAAGGACCTATTTGTCGTGATTTAAGGATTTAATTGAAAATTTTTTGAAATTTTAGTTAACTTTCACCAGTTGTATACTTATCACAACATACAATGCACTTGGCCTCATCCTCCTCCACCTCTTCATTGAGTCTAGATTTATTTTTGTGTTTTTTGTATGTTTATTTTTAGTTTCTAAGCCTTGAGCTGCTAGTTTATGTCTTGTGTTATGTTTCTTTTTAGTTTACAATTGATATTCTATTATCATTGTAACTCTATCCTTTTCATTAATTCAATTTCTATTTTATTAGATTTTCCTTTTGCATTTTGATAAGAGGAGAAACATTTGAAATTTTTTTTGCATGCATAAACATTGTAAGTGTTGCTAATTTTGTCCTCTTTAATAATCATGTTTTCATAATTTTATAATTGTGACAAAAAGCCTTGTTTTACTTTGTTTCTTTATGCCAAGATCCTTATTTTTTAAGTTTTTGTCTATCTTTGTTTTCATTGTTTTGGTTCTTGGTCCTTTATTTCCTTTAGGACTTTTGTTTCCTTTAGGTTTATTTCTTATTTATTATTTATCTCTTTTCTTTTTGTCTTTGACAAAGGGGGAGAAAATGTTATGGTTAATTGTATTTTTGATATGCTAAATGCTACATGATCATGTATGTTAGTTAGCTAAGTTCTACATGATCATGTATGTTAGTTAGCTAAGTTCTATATGATCATGTAATAGTTAAGTTTGTTAAGTTTCAAATAAGTGTCATATGTACTATGTTTATGATGCATTTATGTAGTACTACATGCATTGTAAGTGCTAGTTTATTTATTTAAATATGTTTGAAATTATTTCTTTCATATTGCCTAACATTTATTTAAATGATCATGTTGTCATGTTTTTAACACATTTGTCATGTTAGACCATGTTTCTTTTTGTCCCTTATGTTAAATTATATGTTGTTTTTATTTTTAATAAAAAGGAATAAAATATTAAATTTATATTTTTTATCATGTCTAAAAAAGGGGAGAAAGAAAGAAATATATGTTTATATAAAGGAGAAAATTTTTATTATCTTTCAATTGATATCTCTTCTTAAAACCATCTCCTTTATAATTATTTAATATTTAAAAGAGACATTTTTTTTAAATCCTTATATATGCTATAATAATTCATTTTTTTTCATGCTCTAATATGTGATAAATAATATAGAAATTATGCATATATTAAGGGTGAGCAAATTATTTTCATGTATTGCATCTATTTAATTTGGAAGGGGGAGCTATTTTATATAACACTTATCTATTCATGTTAATTATTTTTTGGCACTCACACACACTTTATTTATTTTTATCAAATTAGTTATCAAAGCCAAAAAGGGGGAGATTGTTGACCATTTGCATGATTAAACTCCTAATTTTGGACTTTAACAAACAACTTAAATTCTAATGATTTTATTTAAATGTGTAGGAAGTTGATCGATTACAAAGTATAAGTGCTTAATCTTTGGAAATGTTAAAATACTTCTTAAAAGAGTATTTAACATGTATTTTATGAAGTACATGAACCAATGCAAGTGCCTAAATTAATTTCTGCAAAAGAAGCAAAGAAAAATCAATTTATGGACTTACAAGTGTCTCCTCATGAGTTGGTCATGAGTTGTCCCCTTTAGGTGCCCATTTTGAGTCATTTTAGCTATATTGGATAGTGCCACTCATGAGTGCCACTCAAGATCGTGAACAACTCAAAATGGGGAAAAATAAGTAAATTTCAAACTCCAATGGTCCTTAAATCAACCCTCATGAGCCATGACACTGCCCTCACGACAGTGGGCAGTGTTTTGGTTGCAAGAGTTTGAAAAACACTTAAGGATTTTTGGAAGACTTTGGAGACACAATCAATGCCTCCAACAATCATATTTTTTAGCTATTTATCTATATAAACTACTCCTAGAGCTCAATGGAAGTTAAGACACTTGCTTATTCAAATTCTCTTTCTTAACATTCATCAAAGCTCTCAAACTTTCAATTTATTCATTCTTAGTTTCATTAACTCTTATGAGAGTTGGTTGTGTGTTAGAAATATAATTTCTACTTCATCTAAGTCTTAGGTAAGATTAGAAACGGAGTAAAATTTATTTCTCAAGGAATTGGTTTAAGTGTTTAACCATTAAAACACTTGAGAATTGGTTTAAGAGTGAGCCTCAAACTCTTGTGTAATCTCAATCTTATGAATAAGATTGTGTGAGATTGAAAATCCTAACTCGGGTTTAAGTTAGGTGGAGACATAGGATTATTGAGAATCTAAACTCTTTAAATCATTGTGTTTATTTTTCTTTTTACTCTATTCTCTTTTAATTCTTGCTCAATTCCTTGAAATCATTTTTTATTTTTTTTTAAAAATGCTCATTAGCCTTATTCACCCCCTTCTAAGGCACTTTCATTGTTCTTGATAGTGACTTTGTTCAACTATTTATAGTCGATACAAAGTTGGAGACTACCATTTTTCTTCTTTATAAATAACACCAGCACACCCTAAGGAGATGTGTTGGGTCTTATGAAACCCTTATCAAGCAACTCTTATAACTACTCTTTAAGCTCCTTTAATTATGCAAGTGCAATCCTGTGAAGTGTCATAAAGATAGGATTTGTACTAGGTACAACATCGATATGAAATTCTGTCTCTCTTTCTGGTGGCAACCTTAGTAATTCTTCAGGAAAGACATCTGGAAACTCACACACAACTGGCACCTTCTCAACTACCCCCTTATTTGCTTGTATATTCCTAACTATAGTAAAATAGCCTTAATATCCTCTTTTAAGCATCTTTCTAGTTGTGATTGTAGAAATGAGATTCTGAGGCATCAAATTCTTATCACATCTAAATTGAAATTCCACATTATTTGGAATTTTGAAGAGCACCCTCTTTCTCCTGACAATCCAAAGTAGCATAATATCAAGGTAACCAATCCATTCCCAAAATCACATTAAAATCTATCATATCCAACAAAACTAAATTTGCTAGTAATTCTTTACCTTCCACCAACACTGGAAAAGATGGAAAAACTATGTTTGTTTCCAACTCATCATTAAGAGGAGTTGTTACAGATAATGGAATTAACAACTTGGATGGTTGCCATTCCATTCTCAAAGAAAAAATAGGAGATACAAAAGAATGTGATGTACCAGGATTAAATAAAACTCTACATCAAAAGAATCGACTAGAAGAGTCCCTACTACCACTATATTAGATGCTTGATCATCTTATGGAGTCAGTGTAAACACTGTGGCATGTTCATGGCCTATCTGTTGTGAAGTAGATGGTTGCATAAATCCTTTACCATAAAGTCTTCCTCCATGCCTACCTCCTGTACCATGACCCTATTGGCCCACAAACTGAGTACCACTCTACTGAGTATACATTGGTGCATGAAACTTGAGGAGTCTGTTGTACTGGTTAAACAACTGTAGATGATGAACCCTGAGTGTATGCTTGCTAATAACCAAAATATAGATGTGCTTTAGTAAAGTGTCCAACTTTTCCACATTTGAAATAGGCTTTTGATGGTAGGTGATAAGGGCCTTGATGTACTCGACCATAGTTAGGACATGCACTAGGCGTTGAGCCTGTGTTGCTATACCTAAAACTCGATCCATTACTACTGTTGCTAATTCTAAGTCCAAATCTGATAGGTTTACTGTGCCTGTGATTATGTCTCCTAGATCTATATCCCCTTTGACCTCTATACTGCTGGGAGGTACCAATCTGCACACCAATACTGCCAAGTTGAAACAGTAGCTGGTAAATACCTTGAACATTGGCTACCTTGTCATCTCCACTTATATATGGATTTGAGATCACACCATGTCTTATGTTTCACCTCTTCAATTGTTGGGACTCCTCAATAATGCTTTCTAAAGTGTGACCCTCAATATGAATCCCAATATATACCCATCCTAATCTAGTCACAAATAAGTCCACTACTCTATGCTCATCTCCCATCACATCTACTGCATGACGTGATAATCTAAAGAACTCTCTTAAGTAATCCTCAATTGATCCATCTCCCTTGTTGATATGCAACAACTGCCATCTATATGCATCCCTCATAGTGGGTGGCCAAAAATAGCTCATGAATCAACCTTTGAACTCAATCCATGTGATAGTGTCCATATAGGGCTGTATGGACTGCATGAACCAATATTGGGTTGCTAGTTGGACTGACAACTAAACAATAAGGATCCTCTGATAATCTGTATACCTAGACTCAACAACATTAATGAAGTCTAAGGCATCTCTAGTCCTATCAAAGGAAATCCTCCCAACTCTGGAATACAAAATAAGAGCATCAATATCTGTTATCCTTTAGTTCCTTTGTTATAGGATTTGTTGCACCAATGGCATGGCTTGGTTAAGTGCATCCAAACCTTGATTAATTCCTGCCATTCTAGCTGCAAAGGCTATAGGATCCATCTCAGGAACTTCTAGCTCTACTTGTAGCTATTGCTCTTGTCTTTGAGCTGCTATTGCCCTAGGCCTACCCCTTCCTCAATGTTATGGTTCAGGGGAAGGGCTTTATCCTGAATGGATTGCTCACCATCAACATTTGCTACTTCTATATTAGGATGAGCTTGCACTCGCCTCATTCTTAGAAGGCGTAAAAATAATATTCAAGACATAATAATGATGCTAATATATATATATACAGAATTCTAGAATCAATGATAACAATAATTGATAATTACCACCTAATTACCATAATAGTTCAAGAAAAGACATACTTCAATGACTAGAATAGTAGAAAATCAACCATAACCTTTGATACTAACTTTGTCACGACTCGAACCCCCTTGGTCATATGACCAACACTAGAGAATGGGAAAAGTATAAAGCTTCCAAAACCTGTAGTAAGCCTTAAGAAAATTTTCACTATAAAATTAAATCAATATTATATTTCTATGAAAATCTAGTAGAGTTTCCTCTGTGTTGGGAAAAAACCATAACCTGTAGAAAAGAAATAACACTTTTAAAATAATTTCCAATCAATACTACTCCACAAATACTCCAATAATCCACACCAATTCCATGAACACATATAACTTCAACAGAATAAAATCCATAATATAATTATACAAGATAATCTACTATTGCACCATTATGGAATTTAATTACGTAATACATATATCAAGTGAACCTACATAATATAGTCGGGGAAGAACAAGTCCGGCGCAAACGATGACTAGGATCAATTTGACTATGAGGTCCTGAAAAAATAAATTAAGGGGAATTAGACCTTATTGAGTGAATTAACTTTATAGAATGCATGTTGATTTTAAAAAAATTATTTAAAACCTTTAAATACCTTAAATAAATAATTATTCAGAAGTCCTTTATTTTTCTAAAACTATTTTTCTTATAAAAATGCCTTTCCAAAGCCAGAAACATCTTTAATACAAAACCACTTTAGAAATCCATATAAATTAAAATCTTTCGTGGAAAACATGGTAGAACCCTAAACCTTTGTTTTACTAGCCTTTTGGCTCTTTTAATCCAAATGACTATCAGTTCTAAAGAGTACACTCAACCAAGGTCCAACCATAGTCAGTGTTTTATACCAATATTTACTGCCCAAGAGAGCAAGCCTAACCAAGGTCCAACCAGTAGACATATACCTATCTAGAGAGTCTTACTCAACTAGGGCTCACAATCCATAAAACTACCAATAGATATATCAATATTGGTGTGCACACAGTCCTGGTGACACTCACTAGGTGACATGTTCTACCATTACTTTTAAAACAATATATGAAACAATATAAAATAAAAATAAAATAAAATAAAACCAACTAAAGCATGTTCATCAAATGCTTAATCATAATCAAATAAATGAATCATAAATAAACTTATATTAATCTCATAAAATTCTTATTTATAAATAATCTTAACAAAACATTTTATAAAATTAACTCACAGATGGAGTGTGCCGGCCAATGCATCCTCGACTGTCCAAATGCAACGGCTCCCACTTCGGAACTCTCTAAAATAAATAATATTTATTTAAAACATGCTTATATATACAAATAAAAATTCATAAAAATTCTCCAAAATTCCGAAAAAAATATTAAAACTGAGGAATTTATAAAATACACTTAGAAATATCCTAGATATGACTTTTGAGACTAAGGGAATTTATCTACAACAATTTAAGTAATATAAATGGAAATTAATTAATTTTCACCGCAAACTTTCCGATATTTATTACTAAACTTTATATATGGAAATTAATCATCACAATTTATAATATCTATTAAAAATAGCTCATAATCATTTTTGGGTTGTTACTGTTCACTCACTAGAAATTCAGGTGGGACCCACCGAATTTTGACCAGAAAGTACAACCTTTGACCAGATAAAATATACTAAAACATTCGTCACAGTTAGTAGGACACAACTAAAGCTTCAAACAATCCAAAATAAATATTGAATAACAAAATCGGAATATAAACTGAATTTACCTAAAAATAGACTCTTAGCAACGAGAGGATCACAATGGAAGTGACCGCGTTGACTAAAACTCGTCGGAACAATAGAACACGACAAAAATAGGCCGACTGATCTCCTTAAATTTTGGGCATTCCCAGATGGTCTCTCACAAAATAATAGCCATGCGAAGGTAGAAAAGGATGAGAAGAAGCTATGGTTCGAATTTAAGATCGATTGGAGTTCGTTTGAGTGGTTAATGGAAAAAAAAGAAAAATTTTAGTACTAAAAGGAAATTTTCCACCCAAAAATGAAATCCTCCCGCTGCTCTCTCTTCCTCTTACCGCTCCAAACCACTTTTCCCTTTTAATGGGGATGGACATCCATGTGTCTATCTACCCATGTTTCCTTTTTTTTTATATATAATAATAATAATAATAATAATAACAATAATAATAGAAAGAGCTAGGATAATAATAATAATAATAATAATAATAATAATAATAATCACATAAATTCGGATTATTACATTAATGAAATAAAAGTTGAGAAAGGTAAAACTTTGACTTTGAAATAAGAGAGATGTAAATGTGAATTCACTCTATATTTTATCCCATGATTCGTATACTTTGAGTTTTTTTTTTTTGTTTAGAAGATAAACTTACCTTAAATATGGAATTCGAAGGCATAATTCACATGCTGGTTGTTAAAAATATATATATGATTTATTTTTTTAAAAAATGTATAATTTAATGTAAATGTAACTTAAATTTTATATGTTGAATACCAAGACAATGCGTGCCAGAGAAGCAACTATAGTCTCGGTGTCTCCATCGCCCCTTTTCAACTACTAATATTTTAAAAGGGTAATGTTTCATGTAATTATCCTAAAAGGATAATTTAATATTTAAAATTTAAGTTTTCAAATATATATATATAATTTAAAATACCAAGAAAGTTCTTTCAGCAACACAGCTAGGGAAATATACTTTTTTTTTATATATATTTAAAATCATTTTTTACTTAAGCAAGTGTATTCATTATTATTATTATTATTTAAAAAATTTTAACATGCGTTTTCAATTTTAACTTAAAAATTTTTTAGCCTTATATATTTTTTAACAATTTTAATACCTTCTTTTAATATTTATAAAAATTATAGATTTTAAAATTTTTAATAATTTTATATATTCTTTTAAAAATTTTGTTAAAAAATTGTTAAAACTTGTAGTGTATAATTTTTTTAGATAATTAGGCCAACATTAAATTATATTTATTTACTCGATTGTTAACATTTTATAAAATATTATAATATTTAATGTTGATATGACACCAAATTTCTTTTATTTAAAAAAAAAAAATTATTGAATGAGTAAAAATTTTCTTCTTAAATTATACCATTTTATAATAATAAAAAATAGTATTTCAATTTATTATAAATTGAAAATTACTTATATGATGCTAAAATGGATTTTTTAATTAAAAACATATTAAAATTATTAAAAGATGTAAAGTTTACTATTTTAAAGTGAAAACGATATTCAGTGTTATGTAAACAATTGAAAATTTATAACAAATTAAAATATTATTTTTATTTTAAAATCATATATTTTAAAATGAAAATTTTTGCTAACTTATTAAATTATCTTTTCTTTTAAATTAAAAGGTCTTTGGGTTATATCAACATAATATTTCAGATACTATAATATTGATTAAACAAATATAGTTTAATATTAAATTAGAAATTTTTGATAAATTTTAAAAGAATATAATAAAATTGTCAAAGTTATAAAATTTGTGATTTTATATAAATTTTTAAAAAATGTATTAAAATTGTTAAAATATGTATATTGAAGATTTTTTAAATAAAAATTAAAAGAAAAGGTTAAAATTATTAAAATTTGAAGTGATTAATAGACGAGAACGACGAGACCAAGCAGTCACAATTGAGACCTTGGCCAAGAAGGATTAGCCATTAGGTCAACAACTCATGGGGTTTTAATCACTACCTACCTAGTACTCCATTTTCCTTTGTGTGAGATTCACCATTCTTTCTTTCCTGTCAATATAAGCACTGGTCAATGGCTTAACCTTCTATAATTTTCATATCTCTCTTCTCCGTTGTTGATTTTGTATCTTGGTTGCATTTTATATATAGTTCTTCCAAAATAAAATGGTATGGAAATCATTCTTCCCATTTTCACCGGGTTAATTAAGGATCCCATCAAGAATATTATTGTCTCTGCCAAACGCTGCACCTATTATGCTTTCACCTGTGACAACTGTTAACTTGTTTCCAGAATCTTTGAGTCCTATAAGGAAGTAATAAAAAAAGGGCAAGGTGAGAGTTGGGGAGGATCCCCACAACCCTTTGATGCCTAAGTTAGAGAGTATAGAGAGAGATAGTTTTAGAGAGATAAAAAGAGTAACGAGTAAAAAGAATATAAAGGGATATGGGGAGTATTTATAGAGATGGTGATGCTCCAACCTGAGAGGAATAGGATTCCTTATATATTAAGGATTTGTGTCCTTCCTGAGGAGTATCTTCCTATTTGGATGTCTCCCAAATTAGGTACTCTTCTTATTTAGGTTAGACATTCTTCTTCTACAAGTAATCTCTCTTTAGGATAATAACCCTTATTATAATAGGAATATGTATATGGGGGTATCAAGAGTCCCTCCCGAAAGTTTATTTGGATATTTATGTCTGAGATTTTTAGGTATTGTAAATATTTTATGAACGATGACGAGTAATTTAGAGTAGCGATCTCTTTGCAGAAATGATGATTGTGCTTATAATCACATTTGATGGTGAAGGGTGAGCTGAGGTGGCTAGCCTTAGTCAATAAACGTGGAGATGCTCGGTATACCAAGTCTTGACATCTTAATATTTGAGATAAGAACCTTATGATTCCAGTTGGACTTTAAGATGCTTAGTATTATGAAATGACCTGAGGGATTAAGCTGTCAGTGTGATGAAATGACTTGATGGGACTAGTAGTTGCTAGGATTTAATGCTTAGTACTATAGAAGCAACCTGAGTCTCAAAACCTCAGTATTATAGAAATGACTTAAGGGTGTCAACTTCAGTCACTAGACTTAGATGCTTGGTACTATTGAAGCAACCTAAGTCTCTGAACCTTAGTATTATAGAAATGACTTAAGGGTGCCAGCTTCAATCACTAGACTTAGATTCTCGGTACTATAGAAGGGACCTAAGTCTTCAAACTTCAGTATTATAGAAATGACTTGAGGGTGCCAACTTCAGTCATTAGACCTAGATGCCCAGTACTATAGAAGTGACCCTAGTTTTTAAATCTTAATATTATAGAAACGACCTGAGGGTGCCAACTTTAGTCACTCGACTTAGATGCTCAGTGTTATGAATGACCTGAGTCTTGCGGAAGTGTCAACTTTTAATTACACACCTTTTGAGATGCCTTATTTTAAATTTCAAACCATCATGTCTATTCGTGTGTTAGAAAAGGAGATGTTTTGGTCACTGCAATTATAACTGTTCGAATAATAAGCTTTTCCCTTTCCTTAAATACCTTTTAGGACATTAAAGATGTCCTTGATTCTTGTAAGGGTATTAGATGGCATTCTAAAACATTCCATCTCCTTTAAAAACCCATCTCTTCTTCCCATTTTGCATCTTTATTTTCTCTTTGCGATTGTGTATTTATTTTTTCTACTTTTTAACTATTTTCGTCCGCCTGAGTACTGCTATCATTTGTTGAAGGAGTTGCATTATTTTCTAGGTGAAAACCTTCTCCTTTTATCGTTGTTCTATATTATTTAGTCTTTATAGCTCCATAAGATTAAGTTAAGTCTAATTTATTTGAATCCAAAGTAGATGAAAGTATGTTTAAGTAGTATAAGAGGCGGTGTAGATGGCGAGGTTTAGCACGCGCCAAGATTTTAGCAATAGCGACACTGTTTAAGCTCAGGGCTCTAGAGAGCACACTAACCATTGTCACAAAGACATGGCGTGGAGAGAAGGAGTTACCACTCAGTGTAATATTTGAGTCAAATAAAAATGATGGTACTCGATTCTCTTAAAGAAAACTAGCACCACAACCAGAAGATTCTGGATACAGAATACTAACTTCTTTCGATCTTGTGTTCATTTAGAATTACTTTATAAATTATTACGTTATCCCCTATTTACATGCAATTTCATATAAACCCTTATTTAAACAATTAACTCTAGGCAAACTAGTCATGAAAATACATGAAAATAATGCATTCATCACAATCTCTAAGTTAGTTTAATCTATATTGATTTTAATTAAATGAGCTAAATCTACATGTTTTAATTTATGAGTGAGCCTAAAGACTAATGGACCTAATTTTTATTTAATTTTAATTAAGTGAACCTAAGTCTATTTATTTTAATTCTAAAAATGGGCCTAAATCTACAACTTATGAAGTATTTAAATTAATGAGCCTAATTTTACATGTTTTAATTCTAAAGTGATATTAAATCTATAAATTATGGAAAAGGCTTAAATTAAATGGACTAAGTCTAAATTAATTAAATTAAGTGGGCCTATGTATAAATTATCCTAAATGGGCCTAAATTGATTTTAAAATTAAACCTAAAAATCCAATTAAAAGCCTATTTATTAAATGTTTTAGAGCTTAAACATGGGCTTAGGCCCACAACACACACAAATAAAACTAAAAACATAAAGAAATCAAAGCTGACAAATAAAAAAGATCAACCATGCAATTAAATTGTTTCTTTTAAAAAACTCTAATTTTAATTAACATGCAACCTAAATTAATCTATTGCCTCCATTGATTTTAATTAAGGTTTACCAAATTGAACCTAATTTACTAATTAATTTTTAAGAATAAGAGAACTAAATTTTCATTATTGCCACTATCGGGGCTATTACAAAATCTACCAAAATAATACAGAAAAAAATTAAAATACAACCCTTAAGAAGACAAATGAAACAAATTCAAAACCTAAAAAAATAAAATAAAATAAACTAAACTAAACAGAGCAAAATAAAATTAAATTGGGATCTTGACTCTTGGTTTTCATTCATGGATTCTTTGTGAGTTTCCTTAGTTCAACCATGTATTCAACACCAGAATCATGAAACACAAAAAATCATAAAAAAAATAAGATTAGAATTAATGAATAAAGAAAATAAAACCTGAATAAAAAACATAGAAATAATAAAATAAAAAATAGTAAAAAATAATGATATAAAAGAAAGAACTAATAAAAAGAAAGGAGTAGAAGATGAGTAATGTTGTGCAGATGCTATTTAAATGCTAATCATAAAAAAAATAAGATTAGAATTAATGAATAAAGAAAACACAATAAAGAAAATAAAACCTAAATAAAAAAACATAGAAATAAAAAAATAATGATATAAAAGAATGAACTAATAAAAAGAAAGGGGTAGAAGATGAGTAATGTTGTGCAGATGCTGTTTGAATGCCCCTCATAATAGGATTTCATTGTTTTGAGAAAATTGACCTTGCGTTTTCTTGATTTCTAGACTTTAAAAGAATGTCTTTTATTTTTTTTCGCCTTGAAAAGATTTTGAAATCCAAACAACAGTAGAAGATTAGATCCTTTTCCTCTCTTATGCTTTTTTCAATTAACTTTTTTTACATAGTAGAGATTAGGATTCCCCCTGTCCTCTTTTTTCTTTTATATCCAGTTCCTAAGCTAATCACTATTATCCCCAAAGAGGTAGCTCTGATCCTCCCTCTCATTTGAAAACAAAGCCAAGATAAGGATTTTAATTTCAAAAAAATTATACGCGTAAGAGACGCGTACTAGACATAAAACCCCTATAGATAAATACCAAAATTAATTAATTTATTAAAAATAAATTAAATTTAGACCAATTATAATTAAAAAATTGAGAAAGATAATTTTTTGCTAAAATTTTAGCGCCTCTGTATTCCAAAATACTAACCGACATTGTGTAATACCGATTGGCGTTGTGTAAGTCCAATTGGCATTACATAATGTTGATTGGCATTGTGTAATGCCGATTGGCATTACGTAATACCAATCGACATTATGTAATGTCAATTGGCATTACATAATGCTGGTTGTACATTTCCAACTAGACACCTACAAAAGTCAAATTTTTACAATTAAACCCAAAAAACAATGCAATTTAGTCCTTCAAATCATGAAACTTAACACTAGAGGTCAATTTTTGATTAAATTTCATCATATAGGCTTTCATCGCATTCATGCACAATTGCATCCTGAAATTGGGTGCTTACAGTTGCCCCATTTTATCGCTATTTGCTTGACAATTTATGGCAAAACAATAGAAGCACACTATTTCTAAGGAAAGAATTAAGGTACTTAATTGTATCCTAATTGATGGATTGATGCTTAGCAATTTTTCAGCAAGATGCTATGTTTAGCATGTTTCACTATATTTCCTGTAAAACGTCTAGTGAGATATATGTAAATGAGTTTTGTTGTATTCCCTATGGGAAATTTAGCGTTTAATGATTTGAGAACAAGCTATAGCTCCTGTGGAATGTCTAGTAATAATACCATAACTACTGTGTAGTTTTTAGTGAACTGCACTGTATTCCCTTTGGGATGTCTAGTGATAATGAATTTCGTTATATTCCCTGTGAGATGTTTAATGAAATATATGTAATGATTCTCGCTATATTTCCTGTGGGATATTTAGTGATTTATGATTTGAGAACATGCTATAGCTCTTATGGAACGTCTAGCAATAATACCATAACTATTGTGTAGTGTTTGGTGAACTACACTATATTCCCTTTAGGACATCTAGTGAAAATGGATTTCGTTATATTCCATGTGAGACATTTAACAAAATATATGTAATGATTCTTGCTATATTCCTTGTGGGACCTTTAACAATTCATTATTTGAAAAATGTGCTATAGTTCTTATGGAATGTCTAACAATTATACCATAACTACTATGTAGTGTCTGGTAGATCAAAAAGATTTGAAAATTCATGTTATAACTGCTTTACAACATATAACATATTGAATTTGAAAGTCATGTTATGACTATTGAGTAGTGCATAATGAAATAATCTGAAATTTCTGTTATAACTACTGTGTAGCATATAACAAAATATATTTAAAATCCTTGACAAAAAATGATGATGCATGTAAAATGCAAAAATCAAATTCTGTAATTATATTATGTATTATGTACTTGATAAAGGATTTAGAATTTTAATACAGACTAACTATGTAGTTAATAATTCTGTGAATTATTAATTAATGATATGAATTTCATGAGTTAATTATGATTGGACCAAATTGTGAGGAAGAAATTTGGACTTGAATGCAAGCAGGTTTTGGTGGATCAAAATGGATATTTTCCATCATATATTCTTCACTTTTGCATATCAAGTTCCATTTCTCATTTCATCTTCATTTTCTCTTTGCATTGATTTTTTCTTTTTTTGATTACTTAATCATCTGATGTCCGATTTGCAATCTATTAGATCCTATGGCTGCCCCGCGATATGGACCATATAGAGGAACATAAATTCTAGCAGATCCAATTATTTTGTCTCCCCATTTTCCTTAGAATAGTCTTGGACTTTGAGAAGGCTCCTCCATCTTCCCTTTGACTTACCTACATCTCCACAGGTGTACAGATGTGGGTAATGAGGTAATATTTCCTCATTTCTATTTATTTTTGCAAAAATTATTTATAAAGTTAGTAATCAAAATCAATATTAGAATGCAAACTAGTATGCACATTATTCAAATTAAATTATAAACTGGTTGAAAATGCATGAAATTTTGAAATTAAACCCTGAAAATATGAAAATTTTAGCTTAGGTATGCTATATATCCAATTGAATGTTTGGAATCCTGATCAGAATTTCAAATTTTCAATCGCCATCCTAATTTTTGGTCAGTATTGCCCAATGTCAATTAACATTATATAATGCCGATCGACATTACGTAATATAATTAAAAATTTTATTTATTTATTTATTTTTTGAATTTCATCCAGCGACCGATGAAATTCATAGGTTATTTTCACATAGCTTAAGAATTATTTCATGGGCTGCCAGTGAATATGGCATAACTGATCTGGGCCTCAGGTTTTAGATAATTCATCATTGTGCTTCTGATAGTTTGAGGCCGATCTGACCATTATTCTCTATTTGCTTTGATTAAGAGGTGGATGGTCACCACCCACACTTTTCACACTCGCATAGGGGAACTGACTATTTCTCCTATAATCTTTTCTACTATCACTAGGATTGCCTTTGGAGGAACTCCTGTTCCTTTCAATGTTAGTTATTGTGATCTTCTTGAAGATGCATAGAGTTAGTACATGTGTAACTTGATTGGGTTCGTCCTAATGTGAAAGAATCGTAAAAATGTTCTCCTTTCATCTTTAGTCGAGGGATTCAGACGTCTACCCACTGCTACTCCCCGTCAGATTGTTTAGAAAGTGAGGTGTCTCCTCCTTATACTGCTAGGCATGACTCTTTTTTGCGAGACTGGTCATAATTTATAATGCAAGTTAAACTTAATTAACATAATTTACAAATGAATTTCGATTGGCTAGAGGGAGCTGATGACATTTAGAGATACGATTTTATGGCTAGAGCAATACGTCTTGAGTCCATGAGGATTTTACTCCTTAGATATGGTTGTCAGATGTGGTATCTAGGGGAACGAGTATATCATTAGTCTTTTAGACCTTTATGATGTCATATTCCTTTTGATATCCCTCCTTCGATGTTATATAGCTCGTAGTTGATGAGTTTAGAGTTGAGAGAGGTGCTACAGGGGTATGCTACCTTGACTTTACTTGAGCGATCTTACCATTACCGATAGTTCATTCATGAGAACCTTATGGAGTAGATTCCTATTGACCATGTTGAGGTAACTTCTTATTATTTCATTTATTATTTTAGATCCCATAAATTACTCATTCTTTTTCACAGTTTGAGGAGATTGGTTCCTCTACTGCTGAGGCGATGGGGGAAGAGACTGAGACTGCTTATAGGACTGAGACTACTTAAAGGACTGAGATTGCTCAAAGGACTGAGACTATTCCTGATACCGAGAGATTTAAGCCTAGACTTAGTCATACAAACTATACTCAACACGTTGGGACTAGTCGTGAGGGGGCTTTTGTTGGTGCTATCCTTGGTGTTGGTGCTATACTCAACATGTTGGGACTAGTCGTGAGGGGCTTTATTGGGCTCTTGCTATTTAGATTTTGGTTGATCAGTATATGCACTTTAGCAATGCTCAACTTCTTAGCTTTTCTCCAACATATACTTCTTATGTGAGTCTATTTGACTTATTTCCTACATGATCTATACACTTGACACAGATGTTAGTAAAAAAATTTTACAAAACAAGTTCCCCGGACAGGCAGAGTATTTACACGGTCTTGCCTCGTCTCAGAGGTTATTTACTATGCAGGTCATAAATAGTTGGCGAGTAAGTATATACATTGAAAAATAGAAAGTGTATGCATTTTATGCATATGATATGAGATTTCCTATATGTGCAAAGTTATTCCAGTGGTCTAGAGCACGAGAATGAGATGCTTCACCAGTAGATACTTATTAACATGATGATCTGATTGGAGGATGGAGGCCTTAGATTTATTCGAGAGCTCATGATGACTAATTAGGACTATTTTTTATTTATGACTCTCAACGTGCTTGTATTTGACTATTGCTTTAGTATTGTTACTTTCTAAATTCTGCATTGTTCTGAGTACTGTTATGTATCACTTGAACTGGTAGTTGCTTTTGATTAAACTTCTTCCATTAAAATCCTTCTAATAATGGATAATGCTGAATAATAAAATAAATAACTAATTAATTAAAAGATAAATAATGAATATTATCCCTTTAATAATTGTTTATTTATCCTTATCTCTATTAGATTCCATCACCTTATTTTATCCATATTCCTTGAACAAATAGAATCCTTTTCTTATATGGACTCATTTTCCTTCTCTATATAAAGAACACACAAGGGGAATTATTTCTCATTCTCTACACTTTCGATCATAACTCAAGCATCTCTTTAATTGATAAAGAAATTCCTTAAGAGCCTTGATGGAAATAATTGGAACAACTTTCTCTGTTTTCATTGCAAGTCACTAAAATCCCTTCAGCATTTGAATATCAACAACAAATTTTTGCATGCTACTGCAACTTTTTGGGATGCTAAGTGTAGACACCTAATTTTGGGATGATGAGTTATAGATGCGATAAAAAACTCCAATGATGAAAATGTCATGAATAAGTCTTCAATATTTAAAACTTTGAAACTTCAAGGGTCTAATTGCATTTTTTAAAGAAAGGATTAATGTTTTTATGGACTAAATTGCAATGCTTTTTAGGGATCTAATTGCAAAACTTAAATTCTTTTAAGGACTTTTATGTAATTAAAAGTTAAAAAAAAGTGATCAGAATTACATAATTCCGATCGGAATTATACAATTTTGGTCGGAATTAGACTCCTTCCATAAATTCTTGAATTTTCTAGATAAATCTCAAAATTTCTAGATAAACTAAGTCCTAATTGGTCTAATATTCTCCTAAAATTATTTTGATAATATTTTTAAGGAAATATAAGTCTTTTAAGAATCAATTTATAACTAGGGTTTCAAGATGTATCCCTATATAAAGATGGCTTTGGCTCTGAAAATGGGGAGGAGATAGAGAGAGGGAGAAAGAAAAAGAAAAAAATGAAGGGAAGATAGAAAAAAAAAAAGAACGAAGCATAAAATAGAGGAAAAACGAGAAGCAAAGAGAGAAAAAAAGAGAAAAAAAGAGAAAAAAATATTATTCTCTACAAATTTCTTTTTTTTCTTTATTAATTAAGGATCTTTGAAGAATTTTTGAAGAATAATATTTGAAGTCCTATAAAAAATGGTGATTCTACAAATATGAGGAGCACTTCATTAAGATCATCCATAATCATTATCTTTTCTTTCTTTTTATTTTATTTGATTTATTTACTTCTTTTCTTGATTTTTTATTATTATTATAATTTATTCACTAATCATAATTTTTATTTTTTTATGGTGATTGTGGAGGAAAACACATGATGATCATACTTGAAGAATCAAAGCCATAAGAGATCCATGGAATGCCATGGATAAGACCTTGTAGAGACATAGTTTCAAGGGTTTTTTTTTATTTTATTATTTTATTTTAGTTATTTATTTTTGGGGTTGTATTAATTATTTTTATTAGCATTTTCAATAGATTATTGTAATAGCCCCAATAGTGGGAATAGTATAATTATGTGTGTGGTTGTTTGCTTATTTTAATTAATTGGTTAGTAAAATTAGGGTTTTAATTGGATAATTAATTAAAATTAATGGAGGAAGTAGATTAATTTATGTTGCATGTTAATGAAAATTAGGGTTTAGAAGGAATTAATTTAATTAGTTGTTTAATCTTTAATTTAATTGTTTTAATATGTTTTATTTGTTTTGGGCTTGTTTATTTTATTTGTTTTTGGGCTTTTCTATTTATTATTATGTTTTTGTGCTTGTTTGTTTATTCTTATGTGTTTTGGACCTTAAGCCTATATTAGATTTTAATCCACTTAAATAAATTTAGGTTTTTAGGTTTAATTAATTAAAATGCATTTTAGGCCCATATTGAATTAGATTTTTAGGTTAGACATAACTTAGGCCCATCTAGTAAATTAGACATATGTCCATTTAATTTAATGTAATTAATTAAACTTAGTCCACTTAATTTAAGCCCTTTTTCATAATTTGTAGATTTAAGATCATCTTAGCATTAAAGCATGTAGAATTAGGCCCACTAATTTAAATACCTTCATAATTTGTAGATTCAAGCCCATTTTAGAATTGAAATAAATAGATTTAGGTTCATTTAATTAAAATTAAAAGGAATTTTTCCCTTTAGACTCACTTATCAAAACATGTAGATTTAGCTCATTTAATTGAAATCCATGTATATTAGACTAACTTAGGGATTATATGTTTGAATGAATGCATTATTTACTTGTATTTTTATGACTAATTTGCCTTAGAGTTCATTGTTAGAATAAGGGTTTATATGAAATTGCATGTAAATAGAGGATAATTTAGTAATTCATAAAGTAATTCTAAATGAACACAAGACTGAAAGAAGTTGATATTTCATACCTAGAATCTCTTGGTTATGGTGCTAACTTCCTTTTAAGGAATCGAGTGCCACCTTTTCGATTTGTCCTAGTTATTAGCCTGGGTGGTGACTTCTCATCTCCACGCCATGTCTTTGTGACAGTGGTTAGTGTGTTCTCTAGAGCCCTGAGCTCAAATAGTGACACGGTTGCTAAAATCTTGGACGCGTGCTAAACCCCGCCATCTACACTAAGGACCACATGTTCATATTCAATGGGCAAGAGTTATGCCCTATGATTGGAGAATTTGCTGCTATCTTAGGGTGCTTATTAAACTCAATTGCCATGATTGCTCTTCCTTATCTGACCATGCAGTTTCCTGATAAGCTAGTAGCATTCTTTTATTTACCCTCAGATGACATCTATCTGTATGCTCACAACCCTGGGACCATCGATCTATCTTCTCTGATTACTGTCTATGAAACTAAAGATAAGAACAATGTTACTTGGACTAGAATCGTTACTTTTTTTCTTTATGCATAATTTTTACTAGTTTCATCTTAAGGAAATGTTGACACACAAATTGTGAGTATTTTAGAGCAGGTACAAGGCCGACCTTATACTCGTTATTCTTGCTGAACGTATTATAGGATTGGACAACTTTAAAACTCAGAATCGTCTTTCAGGCAGTTTACTTCTCCTTCAAGTGTGTAACTAGAATCCTTTATTTTTTTCTTTCTCTTTTATTTGCCTTAACTTTTACCTAAATCACCCTTTCGAGTTTTTAACTTAGCAGGCTTACCCTAATTTTTGCCTAAGCTACCCCTTCGGGTTTTTAACTTAATGGGCTTTTTTTTAGATCTACCTACAGGAAAAGCTGAGTTTGCTTATCGTTCCTACTAACCCTTTGACTTATCAACCTCATTAGCCATAGTCTCGTTCATTGAAGATGAAGGATAAGCTTACCATAAACCCATGGGTTGACTGGTTGAGGGGCATTGTAGATGCTGAGATCACATGGGTCTGCCTTTAGTGGAAATTGAAGTTCATGACCATCAAAATATATGATCATAGTGTTCCTATTCTTAGGCTATGTTTCTCTACCTTTTTCTCCCCTTCACGTCTTTGCAGTCAGTATGGTCGCTCATAGTTCATTGTCACTATTCTTACTGACTTTGAAGGCTTCCCTTTGAGACAGGACTTTCTGGACAAGGTTAAGAGCTTATGGCCTCATAGGAACTTCAAGCGAAATATGCGTTTGAATGCCAATGTGACTATTAATGATAACTATAAAGCTTGGGTTATTGTGCAAATTACAGAGCCACCCATATTTTCTAAGTATAAAAGGACTCAAGTGTTGTAGGATGAATTACAGAAGAAGAAACCAAGACATATTTAGAGTAGTGATCTTATAGATCTAGTCTTTTAGGCTTTTCTTGCTTTTTTTCTTCCTTTAAGTACTTATGCCTTATAATAAAGATA
The DNA here is from genome assembly GCA_947683625.1 of Mallotus nudiflorus. Taxonomy (NCBI): domain Eukaryota; kingdom Viridiplantae; phylum Streptophyta; class Magnoliopsida; order Malpighiales; family Euphorbiaceae; genus Mallotus; species Mallotus nudiflorus. The sequence goes on along the minus strand of CANTUR010000049.1, from coordinate 3,506,398 downwards.
AGATATGTAATATTCAAAAAAAAATTTCATTTCAATTTGCTTCATTAATTAGGGCCAAAATGAGTATTACTCCAGTTATCAGCTAGTCCTTTCAGATTTTCTAACTGAATATTTTTTACTCAATTTGATTTCCTTAATTTCTGCCTAACTAACCCTTTGTGGATTTTCTAATCAGCGGGATCACCTTTTTTCTTTTATTCCTTAATTTTTGCCTGCCAACCCTTTGTGGGTTTTCTGAACAGTGGGAATGTCCTAATTTTTTCCTAACTAGCCTTTTCAGGTTTTCTAGCCAGTGGACTTTTATTTCCTTTATACTATTATTATTTTCTCTTTTTTTAAAGATAGTATTTCTTGAGATGATCTAGGTTGATTGGCTCAGTGAACTCATTCCCTTTAAGATTTGATATTTTTATAGCTCCCTCAGGTAGAATTGACTTGACTAAATACGGTCCTTCCCAATTTGGTTTAAACTTTTCTCTTGGATCAAATACTATTGCTCTAGATTTTTTTAACACCATGTCTCCAGTCTTTATCTTTCCAGGCTTAACCTTCTTATTGAATGATCTTTCTATCCTTTTCTGATATATCTGAGTATGAAATAAAGCATTCATCCTCTTTTCATTTAGAGATACCAAATGATTATATCTCTTTCGTGACCATTCATTCTTAGGTATTTTAGCTTCCATAACCACTCTCAAAGATTAGATCTCAATTTCTATAGGCAAAACTGCTTCACAGCCATACACTAAAGAGAATGGTGTTTGGCATGTGGTAGTTCTAGCTGTAGTTCTATATCCCCAAAAAGCAAAAGGAAGAAACTCATACCAATCCTTGTAAGTTTTGACCATTTTAGAGAGAATCTTCTTAACATTTTATTTAGCTTCTTCTACTTCTTTATTAGCTTGAGGGCAATAAGGTGAAGACTTATAATGTTCAATCCCATACTTCTATAACAACTCTACCATTTCTACTTGAAATTAGACATCATTATCTATTACAATATGGTACAAGACCCCATACCTACAAATAAGACTCTTCTCAATAAACTGTGCCATTTGTTTTGCTTTTAGAGTGTTGAAAGACTCAGCCTCTACCCATCTGGAAAACTAATCTATTGCCACAACTATATACTTATGCCCATTGGATGTTGTTGGTCTTATTTCTCCTATAATATCAATCCCCCACGCTGTAAAGGGCCAATGAGATGATAAACTATTTAGCACCATCGGAGGAAGATGGTTAAGATTCCCATAGATCCGACACTAATGGCACTATCTTACTGTTCTGATACAATTCTTTTCCAAAATCATCCAATAGTACCCCTGTCTAATTATCTTCTTAACTAAGATCATTCCATTCATGTGAGAACTGCAAGCTCCTGCATGAATCTCTTTTATTACCTCTTTAGCTTCATCTTTCTTAAAACATCTGAGTTGCATTCCATTCAGTATTCTTTTATATAATACTCAATCATGACTCACATAATTATGTGCGAGAACATAAAGAGCATATTTCTCTTTTGAAGTCACTCTATCTAGATACTTTCCTTCCTCAATAAACCTCTGAATGTCATAAAACCACGTCTTCTCTTCAGGCCCTATTTGAATACCTATAGTTTGCTCTCCTCCATAATATGGAGCTCTTAATTTTATATTACCAAAGGCTTCATAGTCAATCCAGTCATATTATCCCACATTGAAGAGAATATTGCCAGTGCATCTTCCATCTGATTATTGTCTCTTGACAAATGGATGAAGAGACATTTAGTGAAGTTCCTTATTAAAGTTTTCAAATAGCAGATATAAGGCTTAAGCTTTTCCTCTCTCACCTCCCATTCTTCATTAACCTAACTGACGACTAATATCGAATCCCCATATACCAATAACTCTTTTGCTCTAACTGCTATTGTTGCCTCCACTCCATGAATGCATGCCTCATACTCAGCCATATTATTTGTTACCTTGAAATCTAACTTCTTGACCATTGGTATGGTTTCTCCTTCTGGCATAACAAGAATCACTCCTAATCAGGTTTCTTTGTTGTTTATAGCCCTATCAAAATAAAGCTTCCACTCTCGATGCTCTATGACTACTAAGTTCTCATATGGAAACTCTAAATTCCACTGTTCATCACCTTCTACTTCAATCTGAGCTAGGAATTCTGCTACTGCCCTTCCTTTGATAACCTTTATGGTAATGTACTATATATCAAATTTAGTTAGGAGTACAACCTATTGAGACATTTTTCTAATTAAAGCATATACTTAAAATAAATATCTTAAAAGATATATATTTGAAATAACTTGAACTTTACAGGACTGAAAATAATGCCTCAATTTTCTTATTGACCATATCATTATTAGACATGTCTTTTTTACCAAATTGTACTTTTCCTCATATGGCAAAAACTTTTTGCTAAGGTAATACACCACATGTTCTACTCCATCCAATCCTTCTTGTGCTAGTATTGCCCCATTACATTTTCCTCTAGAGCCAAGTACAGGATCAATGGTTTACCTTGCCTTGGCAGCTTTAATACAAGTGGATTGGCAAAATATTCCTTAATCCTATCAAAAGCCTTATGACAATCGTAATTCCACTTCACAGGTTGATCTTTCCTTAAAAGCTTGAAGATAGGGTCACAAATATTAGTAAGCTTTGCAATGAACCTACTAATATACTGCAACCTGCCAATAAATCCTCTTACTTCTTTCTCTATCTTTGGCATCGACATTTCTTGGATAGTTTTCACTTTATCAAGATCTACTTCAATTCCTTTGCTACTAACTATATGCTGTAGTAGTTTTCCTGAAGTAACCCTAAAAATGCATTTCTTTGGGTTAAGCCTCATATTGTACCTCTCAATTCGAGCCAAGAACTTCTCTAAAGCTTCAAAGTGTCCTCTCTTATTTCCAACTTGACCATCATGTCATCTACATATACTTATACTTCTTTATGCATCATGTCATGGAAAAGAGCAGTAGTTGGCCTTTGATATATTGCACCTGCATTCTTCAATCCAAAAGGCATAACCTTAAAATAATACATCCCCCATTTTGTAATGAAAGCCATTTTGATCTTGTCCATGACTGCCATCATTATTTGATTATATCTTGAAAACCCAACCATAAAAGAATACATTATGCTCGATGTCGCATTGTCCATTATCACATAAATGTGAGGTAAAGGAAAATAATCATTTGGGCAAGCTTTGTTTAGATCTTTGAAATCCACACACATACGTACTTTACCATCTTTCTTAGGTACTAGTACTATGTTTGCCAACCATTGAGGATAATCTACCACTTTTAGAAAATTAGCCTGGATTTGTTTAGCAATTTCCTCTTTTATCATTTCAATCCACTATGGTCTTAGCCTGTGTAGTTTCTGTTTAATAAGTTTAATTTCTAGATAAGTTAGGATGTGGTGTTCCAAAATTTCCATGTCTAAACTTGGCATATCTTCATAAGTCCAAGCAAATACTACCTTTTTTTTTATTAATATTCTCTCAAAGTTTTCCCTCTCTTCAGGAGTTACATCATGTGATATAGAAATGTTCTTAGGATTATCATTTGTGCCCATGTTAATAAATCTAATTGAATGGAATTAATGTTTAACATGCATATATGATTAATATTAAAATGCATAGAACCATCAGGATGGACATTACATAAGTAAGCCAAACCAGAATTCATGTCATTGACCATGGAAAAAATAAAGTCTTCATCCTCATAAAGGCTGGATGTTGTTACATCAGTTTCTTCATTAAAAAAATCACTAAAACTATTACTAATGATAGTAGTTAAATCTTGGGTTGGCTCCTCTTCAGGTGGCAGATACAACAACTCTTCAACAACAGTATCACCCATGCTCTCAGCTACCTACTTTATCACTTCCTCTTTGTTATCCTCTACCAAGTTCTCCACAATCTGCTCCTTGAAGATCTCAAACCCAGGAATGTCTTTTCTAGCAACATTGACAGATTCCTTGGCACCCATATAGTACTTGCCTTCCCCTGGCTTGATAAAATTCTCACTCATTAGCCTGATTCTCCCTAAGGCTTATTTACCTTGGCCTTTTCCTTCTTCCTTCCTCTTTTACTACTAGGTTCTGTCTCAGTGCACCCTAATCCCTTGGTGTCACCCTGACTTCTGAATTCCAGGGGTTTAGGGCTTCCTTGCTCATTCTTTCCCAGCCCCTGTCCAGGTTGATAATTTATACTCTCCATCATCCTCATAACTCTTATATCCATCTTAGTTCCATCCAATATTCCAACAACTTGGAAACCAGGAGGAACACATACTTGTTTCTATTTATCATGTATGGTTGCCGCAGCTGCACTAGTTCCAACTTCTATAGTCACAACCTCTCCTTCATAAGGGAATTTTATCTTCTGGTGCATAGTTGAGGGTACCCCTCCTAGAGCATGGAACCATGGCCTTCCCAAGACAAAGGCATATATGACAAGGATGTTTAATACAGTGAACTCAATAATTGACTCTATAAATCCCATTTTAACTAGAGGTTGGAATGTGCCTCCATATTCGAGTGCTATCATCATAAGCTCTGATTATAAGATTTGAACCTTTTAAATCATAAACTTTCAAACCTAAATTAGGCAGGACTTTTAATGGACACACGTTAATATCAGAACCTTCATCTACCATTACAAAATTGGTTCTCTTTCCCCTTACTTTAGTTGGGATAAATAGTGTCTTGTTATGATTTCTACCTTCTAAAGGCAAATCATCATCTAAGAATGTTATCAAGCCATGCTTCTTTTCCATGACCTTTGCTACCATAGCCTTAGGTGTAGCTATTGTTTTGATGCTCATATTTGATAGAGCCTTGACAAGAGCTCTTCAGTGGCTGCCTGAATGCATCAATATTCCCAAATGCTCACATTCACTTTAGCTTTCTTTAGTTGCTCTAAGATCAGGTCTTCTTTTTGCCCTTCCTTTACTTCTACATCCTCTGTCTCTTCTCTTTCTATAACTCTCTCAATTTTCTTTTTTGCTACCTTATAATTCTTTCCACTTTTGATGATATGGTTCATATGAGGATTATCACTCCATACATCATGACCATCAGGGCTCTCTTCATCAAAGTGATACCAAATGTCAATAACCCCAATAATTCGATCCATCTTTCCATCTTTCCATCTTTCCATACTTCCATTATGCATGTTTCTTTCCTTTTCAGGTCCTCCATGTTAAGTTTGCCTAAATGTTGCCTCAGTAGCTCTTCAACTCCCTCTTGAGATTGTTTAAAAGTAAAAGATCCATTGTTCTTTCCTTTTACATCATCATCTTTGAACTCTTCACCCTATCTTGAGGACATAATCTCCTCTACTAGTATATCACCTGAAGCAGGCTTAGAGTAAAATACTCTATAGTCGAACTTGCTTGAACGATGCCCTAATAAAACTTCAACCCTCTCAATGGCTACTTAGGAGTTTCATATTCTCTCTCTTCTTCCATTGGGTCATTATTAAACTTATCACCTCATCTTGAGGGTACAATTGAGTCAAAAGGAATATCAACAGAGGGTGGCTTTAAATATAACACTTTAAAGTCAAATTTGCTTGAGGGTTGCCCCAATAAATCTTCTACTCCTCTAGAGGCATCAAGAGATTTCTTACTATCTGTAATGTTTAAGTTTTCAAAGGAGTCCAACACTTCCTCTTCACTAAATCTTAAGTTGATCATCATGGTGGCTGGTGGTGGAACATTTCGGTAGTCCGGGAAAGGGTTGTTTCTAGTGTTGGGATTAGAATTGGACTTTTCAGGGTTTATGATTTTTTTAAAGTCTATAAGGTTTTGGATTTCATGTTTTAAGCTAATACAGGTGTCTGTGGAGTGGCCAACTACTTGGTGAAATTTACAGTAGTTTTTTAGGTTATAGCTTGGAACATTTGGGTTTGGTGGTTTGGAAAAGGTTAAGGGTCTAAGTAAGCCTTTTTGGATTAAATGGTCTAGGACTTTGGAAAGTGGTTGGTTAAAATTGGAGAATCTCTTGGGCTACTGAACTGCACAAACCTCCATAGCTTGGCTAGTATTTCCCTATTATGTGCCCCTAGTTGGGTAATTTTAGGTTCTTATACTTTTAAAACTTTTATTCTTCTCACTCTTAATCTCTTCGGCTTGCAAACCATCATCATACAGGTCTATAAATGTTATAGGATTCATCATTTGTAATCTCTCAACCAAATTAGGTGACACAGTACAGACTATCATCCTAACCTGATCTTTCTCAGCGAAATTTTTTTCATTAATCTTGCCTTGTTCATAAATTTGGTCAAGAAATTAGGAAAGGATTTGTTTGATTTTTGCTTAGTCAGTTCCAAATCCCTGATGTACACTTCCAATCTAGTGTTATAATCATATTGTTTTAAAAAAGCAGTACACAGTTCTTTCAAGTTAGCCTTGACAGACTTTTCCAAACTATGATACCAGTTTACAGCCATTCCCTCTAAAGATAGTACAAATAACCTAGTGATCACTGCTAATAGGGCCTTAGTAGTGCTCATAGTTATTGTGTACTGACTGAGATTAATCCTAGGATCTCCAGTTTCTTCAAACTTCTACAGTTAAGGCATTTTGAACTTCTAAAGTAGCTTATTACCCTCCGTTAGCAGCATATCATCAAAGTCAAATGAATATCCCATGCCTTGTCCTATAATAAGCTCTTCTATTTTGGACATTTTCTAGGTCAGTGGTTGCATCTGCTTAGACTTGTGGTCTTGTACCAGTTCAAATGATTCTCTCTTTGCCTTTTCTATCATGTAGTTGTCAACATCCTCAAGCTTCACATAAACAACATGTGGGTTTCTAGCAACAAGTTGCCCCCCAACATTATTAGTAGCAGGTGGAGCATCTGCAGGAAGTGGGACAGCTGCAACAATAGGTGGTTGCTTAATTGTAGGTGGTGGTATGACACCAAAGCATGTTGCATCAATCCAGGTAAAGCCTATCTCAGTTCATCTTGCATCATAGCCCTCATGTCATCCATTAAGGCTCCCTTGATGTCTTCTAAGGTCCAATTCCCTCCTTGTTATTATTCCATTTCTATATGCTCAGTTGGAGTTGGTTCAGCTTCCAAGTAAAGTAGATTAATAGGACTCTTCTCTAGTTTGTGAAGGATCTTTTTTGCTATGGCCTTAGGACTTAAATATATTCTTCTTAGTCTGCCACCTTTTTGTCCCCAAATATGAAAAGACCCAGATGAATCTATGATGGCTTCAAAATAAAGTGTTAGTGTGATAGATAAAAAGCATGCATGCATGATGCATGTGCTATGCAATAAGTAGCAAATAACAAGTATCAATCAAGTGTACAACATTCATCCTTCCAACCTTATTTCTCTCACACACGTGTTCAATGGTGAGTCTCCTTTCCTAGGATTTTTAATCTTAGCCTTAATATCAATAGGGGATATCAAGAATTGACGTGCATGCCAAATCTCTCTTGAAGCAATAAAGTATAGAAATAGTATTTCTAGGTATAAAGGTCTAACTTAATTTTTATTAGCCCAGATGGGATCTTTAAAGTGTGGGCTTAGGCTTTTATAGATAGAAATACCTCATGGTAACATGTATAAGCAATTTGGGTAGTTCTAGGGGAAGTAACTAAGTCATTATGTATGGTTAGGGTCCGGTGAAAATTTAAGGTTCCCTTAGCAAGAAGCACTTAAGACTTGAGTTACAGGCCAAGGTCAAAGGGGCCTAACATCCTTTACAAACTCGAGAGAAGACTACCCCCTTTAGGAATTAGGTTACAGACTCTGGTCAGATGAGCCTGGTAATCTCTCTTGAATCGAGTTAAGGCTAAGAGCAATGGTTAGCCAATTTACAACTCCATAAAGCTAGTGGAATCATGGAATGATAAACCAATGCCATCAATTAATAGGGACATGTAGAATGAATGCAAGAATAAAATAATAATTAATAAAATAATTCTAAAGAACACAAGTAGAATTAGTATCTCTTATCCCCAGTGGAGTCACCACTATAGACAGTAGGGTTTAGTACGCACCCATGATTTTAACAACCGCGACACTGTTTGAGCTTAGGGCTTTAGAGAACACACTAACCATTGTCATAAAGACATGACATGGAGTTGAGGAGTCACCACCTAGGGTGATAACTGGGACAAATAAAAAATGGTGGTACTTGATTCTCTAAAGAAAGCTAGCACCATAACTAGGAGATTCTGGATACGGAATACCAACTTCTTTCAGTCTTGTGTTTATTTAGAATTACTTTATAAATTACTATAATATCCTTTATTTACATGTAATTTCATATAAACCCTTATTTAAAACAATTAACTCCAAGCAAACTAGTCATGAAAATACATGTAAATAATGCATTCATCACAATCCATAGGTTAGTCTAATCTACATTGATTTTAATTAAATGAGCTAAATCTACATGTTGTAATTTATAAGTGAGCCTAAAGACTAATGGGCCTAATTATTATTTAATTTTAATTAAGTGAATCTAAGTCTATTTATTTTAATTCTAAAAATGGGCCTAAATTTACAACTTAGGAAGTATTTAAATTAATGGGCCTAATTTTACATGTTTTAATTCTAAAGTGATATTAAATCTATAAATTATGGAAAAGGCTTAAATTAAATGGGCTAAGTCTAAATTAATTAAATTAAGTGGGACTATGTCTAAATTAACCTAAATGGGCCTAAATTGACTTTAAAATTAAACCTAAAAATCTAATTTAAAGTCTGTTTATTAAATAGGTTAGAGCTTAAACATCGGCTTGGGGCCCAAAACACACAAAAATAAATAAATAAAACCCAAAAAATAAAGAAATCAAAACTAACAAATAAAAAAGATCAACCATGCAATTAAATTATTTCTTCTAAAAAACCTTGATTTGAATTAACATGCAACCTAAATTAATCTACTGCCTACATTGATTTTAATTAGGGTTTACCAAATTGAACCTAATTTACTAATTAATTTTTAAGAACAAGAGAACTAAATTTTCATTATTCCCACTATCGGAGCTATTACAAAATCTACCAAAATAATAAAGAAAATAAAATTAAAATACAACCCTTAAGAAGACAAATTAAACAAATTCAAAACGTAAAAAAATAAACTAAACTAAACGAAGCAAAATTAAATTAAATTGGGATATTGACTCTTGGCTTTCATTCAGAGATTCTCTGTGAGTTTCCTTGGTTCAATCATGTATTCATCACCAGAATCATGAAACATAAAGAATCACAAAAAAAAAAAGATTAGAATTAATGAACAAAGAAAATAAATTAATTAAAATAAAACCTGAATAAAAAACACATAAATAATAAAATAAAAAATAATAAAAAGAAAATAATAATATAAAAGAAAGAACTAATAAAAAGAAAGGAGTAGAAGATGAGTAATGTTGTGTAGATGTTGTTTGAAAGCCCCTCAGAATAGGATTTCACTGTTTTGAGAAAATTGACCCTGTGTTTTCTTGATTTCTAGACTTTGAAAAGAACGTCTTTTGTTTTTTTTTTGCCTTGAAAAGATGTTAAAATTCAAACAATAGTAGAAGGTTAGGTCCTTTTTCCACTCTTGTGCTTTTTTCAATTAACTTTTTTATACAGTAGAGATTAAGGTTCCCCCTCTCCTCTTTTTTCTTTTGTATCCAATTCCTAAGCTAACCACTCATATTATCCCTAGAGAGGAAGCTCTGATCCTCCCTCTCCTTTGAAAATAAAGCTAGGATAAGGATTTTAATTTAAAAAAAAAATTATATGCGTAAGAGACATGTACTAGATGCAAAACCCCTACAGATAAATACCAAAATTAATTTATTTATTAAAAATAAATTAAATTTGTACTAATTATAATTAGAAAAATTGAGAATGATTTTTTGCTAAAATTTTAGCGCCTTGGCATTCCAGAATGCTGACCGACATTGTGTAATGCCGATCAGTATTATGTAATGTCAATTGGCATTACATAATGCTTATTGCACCTTTCCAAATATACCCCTGTAAAAGTCAATTTTTTACAATTAAACCTAAAAAATGTTGCAATTTAGTCCTTGAAATAGCAAAACTTAACACTAGAGGTCAATTTTTTATTAAATTGTCATCATAGAGGCTTTCGTCGCATTTATGCACAATTGCATCCTGAAATTGGGTGCTTACAGGCGGTATAGTATTCCCCAAGAGTTTGTTTTAGATACCATGGGTAGAGTTTTAAGGCTTAAGAACACTTTTGAGAAATGGTAAAGATGGTTGTTTATGCTGACTAGTTGGAAAGTGGGTTTAAGGTTTCCCTTAGACCATTTGTAAGAGACTTTCTGAATAGGTTTAATATAGCCCCTAGGCAACTTCACCCTAATAACTATAGAATCCTGACTAGGTATATAGAGCTCATACATAAGAAAGGTAGAGATCCAAATTTAAATATGTTCTGATTTATGTATAGTTTAAATAAGAAAAAAAGGGAGCTAACCTTTTCTTTGTCTGCTACTCTTCATCAAAGTATATTTGTCAAGCTTCTAGACTTGCAAAAGTCTTGGAGGCATAGATTTTTTATTATTGAACACCTGTTAGACTTTTTCAATGTTCGACGTCTACGGGTTGATGAATGCCCCAAAGTGAAGTGCCCTGCGCTATTGTCTGAAAAAGATATAGATCTGGTGCACAGACTTCATATTCAAAGTTTAGCTAAAAGTACATCTATTGAGACCTTTTCTTAATGATACCTCTAGAGATGTTAACCTGAAGATGTAAATAGAGATGTTGACAGTAAGTGTTGACCTTTTAAAGGTATCTTTTGACTTTTCCTTTTCCTTTTATTTGCAGATGGCTAGTTACTTCACGTTTACAAATGGACTCCTTTCAAATGATGAGCTGAAGGTGCAAGAGACTCCCCAACTTACCTAGGAACAAAAAGTTCTAAAGACCTTAGCTATTCTTTAGCCTAATGGGGGTTAACCTAGAGAGCTTACTCTTGCTCGAAATGAGGTGCTTGAGTCCTATACAAAATTATCCCTAGTTAAAGAGGAGGAATATTAGGAAGAAATGACTAATGGGGTGTTTGTTAAATGCCCTAAGATATCTGGATGCCCAGATATGAGGAAATGGCTTATGTCAAAGATAAGCCCTCTAAGTGTCCTTAATTCCCAGGTCAAGGATCCGTGTACTGAGTCCTTGCGCTTCCCTAAAGATATTCAGAGGTGGATGGATGTGGACAAGCAGGAGCTATTTAATTCTATAATTACACATTCTCTGGAGGTAATTTCCTTACCTCTAATATTTTATGAATGTCCATGGATATTCATGGTTTTGACCTTTCTTTTCCTTTTAAACGACTCAAGGTTTGCTACTGGCCAAAGATAAGTAATTCCTAAAGACTCAATATAGCTTGAAGGAGGCTGAGGTTGGTACTATAGCTATTGGTTATAATAAAAAGTTAGAGACAACAATGAAAGCACCAAAGCTTTGCTAGATTAAGCATGCAGAGGCTAGATCTGAAGCTGAGGCGAGCCAGAAGAGGGTTCAAGAGCTTGAGCATTTGTAATCTTAGCTTAGTTTGAGAATTGAGTAGTAGGATACCAAGCTCAGAGCTTTAAAGAAGGAGCTAGAAGAAGAAAAGAAATCGTAAGGCAATGATATGAAGAACTAATAGAAAATGATAAAGGGATTTTATAAGGCCTATAAATCTGAGGATACTGCTTGCTTAGCTTTCGAATTTGGACTTTTCTATGCTTGAAAAGATAACTTCTAATGATCTGGCGAAGCTAGCTGCTGAAGAAGATGCTACCAATAAGTCCACTTCTAAGCAACCAAAGGATCCGAAGGTTATTGGAAAGAAAGTCGTTGCTAATAAATCCACTTCCAAGTAACCAAAGGATCTGAAGGTTGTTGGAAAAAAAGTTACTATTGTTGAGAAGTTCTCTTTCGAGTAACCTATTGATCTAAAGGTTGTCAGAGAAAAATCAACTGCTAAAGCTAACCCCTCTACTATTGAAGTCACTTCATTGCTTGAAGCTCAGTCCTTTTAAAATATAGATCCTCCTCCTACAGATGGAGTAACACCTTTGGGGACTAAGGCTAGCTTGTAAATACTTAATGTATCTAGTTTTTTTGAATTAGTGTAATGCAATAAATAGTAAATGAACGTCATATATTATTTCTCAAAATTTTCTTTATTCTGAGTACATTTACTTTATTGATAGTATTTTTTGAGGCTATCTGAGTTCCAATACAGAGATAACTCTTTTCTCTATTCATATTTGATTTTGTATGCCCCTTAGTAGTTTTCTTAATGACTTGATAAGGACCTTCCCAATTAGGTCTGAGCTTGCCTAATCTGGAGTTGCCTTTGCCAATGTCAACTCTTCTAAGTACCCAATCTCTAACCTTAAATTACCTTGGCCAGATATGCTTGTTATGATATTTCTTGATCTTTTACCTTTAAGCTTATGCTATAATAGTTACTTATTTTCTTCTTTCTTTAAGTAGATCTAAGCATATCCATGCATTGATATTGTTGACCTCTTAATCTAGATCCTTAATTACTTGGTAGCTTGATGATCCAATCTCTATTGGAATGACATCATCCATTCCATATGTCAATCTAAAAGGCATTTCTCTTATAGAAGTCTTAGGTGTTATTTTATATGCCTAAATGACATTGTTGAGTTCCTTAACCCAGTTTTCTTTCTTCTTATCTAACCTCTCTTTTAGTCCCTGTATGATGATCTTATTGGTGACCTCTGTCTGGCCATTCATTTATGGATGTGCTACTGAAGTGTATATGAGTTTTATATTAAGATCTAATTAGAACCTTATGAATTTCTCATTATGAAATTGCTTCCCATTATCTATTATCAGGGTATATGGTATGTCAAATCTACAGATGACTTCTCCAGAAAAGTGCTGAATCCAAGCTTCTATGATGGTTGGGACAGCTTCCACTTCTACCCACTTAGTGAAGTGATCTACAACTATGATTAAGAAATTTTTTTGAGAGGTTGAGACTAGAAATGGACCTAAGATATCCATCCCCCAAATTTCAAAACACTATGGACTTTTAATTGGGTGCTAAGTATTGGAACATTTGTGATTAAAATGGGCAAATTGTTGGCAATTGTGGCATTCTTGGATGAGATTTTGAGCATCTTTGGACATGGTAGGTTAATAGTAACCTTGAAATAATGCCTTTCTGACTAACGAGTTATGGGACTCATGTGCTCCACAGATTTCTTCATGAATTTCTCTAAGTATGTAATTGCCTTCTTTTGATGATACGCACTTAGACCATGGATGTGATAAGGATCTTCTATAGAGTTCTCTATTATATATGAAGTAATGAGCAGCCTTTGTTTTCAATTTTTGAGCCTTAAGTTTTTTTTTATGGAAGGACACCATGCTCTAGATATTAGATGATTAGCTTCATCCATTATGCCACTTCCTGGATATCCATGATCCTATGCTTCTTCAATTTAATCGGTTATTCAGTTAATTCCAACTCTTTGAATATTTGGTTACCTTCTACTTTTGACTTAGCAAATAAATTTGCATTTGAATTTTCACTTTTAGGAATTTGTTTAATTTCCCATTGTCCCCCTTCCTTCTTGAGCTTTTTTAGGAGCTATTTAGCCTTTTTTACAAACTTGATTATGCTTAGCTTTTTGATATGGTATGTCCCTTTGACTTGGTTAAGAACTAATTTTGAATCAAAGTAAATCTTAAGGTGCTCGGTTCTAACTTTTATAGCTAGCTTTAACCCTGTGATTAGTGCTTTATACTTAGTTGCATTATTTGTGACCTTATATTTGATTTATACTGCATATTTGATTGTAATTTTGCTCAGCCCTTTGAGGATAATTTTAGCTCTAAATCCTTATACTCCTGAAGTGCCATCTATGTATAGCTTCCACTCTGAATATAAAGTAGTAATTGTATCTTCTATTATTATCTTTTGTATGAAATCTGCTAGAGTTTGAGCTTTGATCTATTGTCCAGAGTCAATGCTAATGTCAAATTCTCCAACCTGTACTGACCATTGAACTAATTGACTGGAAGTTTTAGGTATTTGTAAGATTTTCCTTAATGGAATGCTGGGTCTCATGATGATTGAGTGAGCCTAAAAATAGTACTAGAGTTTTCAAGATGTGTGTACAATAGCCATAGCTACCTTATCTAATTTTGGATATCAGATCTCTAAGCTCTTGAGTATTTTGTTGATGTAGTATACTGGATTCCACTGGATTCCTGCCTCTTTTACCAATACTGATACAATTGACTATTAGCCAACTGAAAAATATAGATACAAGACCTCTCTTAGAATTTGTCTACTGTGCAATGGTGGCGAGGATAAGAAATTTTTTATGTATTCAAAGGCAACCTGAAATTCCTCATTCCACTTAAACTTTGAATTTTTCAGGGCTCGGAATAGTGGTAGACACCTTTTTATTGAATAAGAGATGAAGCGTCCTAATGCTGTTATTTTGCCATTCAGCTTTTAGAGTTCATTCAATGATGCTGGAGCTTTCATTTTGAGGATAGCCTCCATCATTTTTGGATTAGCTTCAATTCCCCTATAGGAAATCATAAAGCCTAAGAACTTTCTAGCTTTTACTCTAAAGACACATTTATTTGGATTTAGCTTGATTTGGTATTGGTCCAGTATATGGAGGATTTGATTAAGATCCTTAGAATGTTGCTCTACTTATTGGCTTTTGATAATGATATCATCTATATATACTTCCACATTCTTTCTAATATGATCTTGTAAGACATGGTTCATAAGCCTCTAGTAGGTTGCTCCACATTCTTTAAGCCAAAAGGCATAACTTTATAATAGTAAAGGCCTTTGTGGGTGATAAATCATGTTTTCTCCTAATCCTCCTTTCTCATTGGAATTTAGTGGTACCCTTGAGCAACATCAATGAAACTATATAGGTTATGACAAGTAGTTGTGTAATAACCCGAGTTTTTTTAAATGATTTTATTTAAATTAGGTTATGCAGTGTTAATAATTTTAAAATTTTATTTGGTTATTGACTATTTTGTGAATAAATATTATCACTTTTACGTTGAATTAATATTTGTATGTAAATGCTCATTTTTAAAACTTATTATTTTGGAATTTATTTGCGTTATATATACTACTTTGAAAAGAATTATTTTAATAATATGATTTAAATACTACGATTATTTTTAACAATGATATTGTTTATTTTATTATTATTATTATTATTATTATTCTTATCATTAGTATTATTGTTATTATTTTATTATAATGCATTATTGCATGACTACAATATGTGTTATTACACACACACACACACACACACACACACATATATATATATACTTACCTTAGGGTTATTATTATTATTATTATTTGTGTGTGTGATTATATATGTATGTATGTACATATGGTGTAAGATATTTATTCATTATGTGGTGGACATTTTTTGTTGACTAAAATTATATTATATAGTATTATAATATATAGTTATATTATAAAGGTTATATATATTTATATACATACAAACATTAAACACACTTCTCTTCCTCCTCACGCACACCTGACCCCTACCCTCATTGCGCTTTCCGTTCAAGCTTGCCGAACTGTCACCCTTCACCACCATCATCTTCTCTATCTTCCCCGACGCCATCCAATAAGAAAGCAACTCGCTGGAACGCCTGGATCGATAGCAGCAGCTTCCATTCTTTCCGGCCAACCTCTTCTTCCGGCCACCATTTCTCATGCTTCTGGTGTCTAACGACTCCTTGAGCACCGGTGAGCATGAATCCAACCTCTATTTTAGCTCTAATCCATATGTTTTTAAGTTTTCTTGGATTTTGGTTTTGAGCATTAGGGTTACACAATTTTTTTTAGGTTGATTTAGCTTGATTCAGTCAATCTCCCTTAACAAATATTGTTCCTATAAGCTCAATCTTCATCTACATATTTTAATTTTGATTTTTAGAATTTATTTTAATTTTTTTATGAATTTTTGATTATTTTATTATTTTCGTAAATTAATTATATTAATTATGAAATTGTGATTTTTAGTGTTTATGGTGGTTGAAATTAATTTTAGAAATTAATTTATAATTTTTTTATAATTTTTATAGTTATATTTAGTTTATGTCAATTTTGGAAATTTAGGTTAAATATGTATTTAGTTAAAATTAATTGGTTAATTGAGTATAATTGTTGATTTTATTCAATTATATGTTGAGAAAATAATTTTAGAGTAATTAAATAATTTTTAGTGAATTTTTGAGTAATTATAGTATATTATGTGAATTTTTATATATTAGGGGTATTTTGGTAATTTGGTAGTAATTTTAGTTGAATATTAAGTTTAATTGGTTTTAATAATTATTTGAAGAATAAAAATGATTTTTTTTTCAAATTATTTACCATTTTAACTAATTAAAACTATTTTTTAAAAATTATTTCCAAATTATATATAATATACTATTTTTGTAAATAAATGGGTTTAATAATTTTTAATATGTTTTTGGGCTAATTGAGTTATTTGGATTTATAAAACCAATTTCTATTAATATTGGTGTATTTATTGTGAAATATCGATTTTTAATAATATTATATTAATATTAGGGTTTTTAACTAAATATCGGTGAAATAATTATTTTTAATGTTTAAATATGTAAATTGCTATATTTTGGTATATAATGGGTATTTTTGGTATTTATGAAATTTTAATATATTTTGTGTATATCTTGTGAATTGTGAACCTCGGTTGGTGGAAATTGCAGTTTGAGGTCCGATCGAGGGGTTTTGAGGATTCTATATTTGAAGTGTATTTTTCTTGCAGGACCGACTCTACTTTTTAAGTAGAGGGATGTTTGTTTTACAGAGGAGGTTCAACCAAATTTTTGGTAGAATTCTCGTAAAACGTGACATTTGGTCAAATCCTTATTCTCTGTATGTGTTTTGAATTCTAGATTAAGTCTCTATAAGTTAAATTAGATTCATTCTGATTTTGTATTGTGATTTGATTGTTTAGTTGCATCAAGATCGAGGCCTAGTGGATCAGGCCTGTCGGACCTATCTCGTGGAGCGCACAACTGTGAGTTGTTATTTTGTATATGCGTGCATTTAGATTGCATGTTTTAGAAATATATGTTTTAATTGCATGATTTATGCAGAAATTGCTTTAATAAATGATTAGTATATTTTAGGTATATTTTTAGTGTATTTTTGGTATACTTTGAAATAAATGCATGTTTTACTCTTGATTTAAACCTAAATTGATTTTTAAGTATAAATATGGTTTATTTTTTGTTTATTTTATAATTAAACTGAATTTATCTAACATATATATACTCGAAATATACTTAGTTTATTTTTAGTATATTTCTAGTATATATATGGTTTATATTGCCATCTGATTTGATATCATGCATTATTTATTTTCTGAATGTATGATTTATTTTAATGAAGGATATCGATAGAATGTGCTTCTTAGTGGGCAGTACTAGGACCGGGTACGTACTGGTACGACAATGGATTTTAGGTTAAATTACTAACCTATTTGTGGATTATGACTTGTTGATTCTATTTGATTGATGTGAGATGTGATTTGAGAGTGTGTTTGCTGGAGCTCGGTAGACCAAGTGTCTCGGGGCTAATCACACTAATAGCCAGATTGCTAGAGCTCAGTTGACTTAGTGTCTCGGGGCCAGTCTACCGTCCAAATGGAATAAGTGAATTTATTTGGAATAAGTGAGCATGTATGGCTAGAGTGTTGTCTATTACTATTTGTGGTTGTAATCATTTAGGGTTCTATTTGATCCTTCATAAACTGATATTTTTCAGTATTATATATAAAGTGATTTCAGCATCTGTGCGTATTTACCTATATATATATTTATTATATATATTCTATTGAGTGTCTGCATTTGACATTTAGTTATGCATGTATATATATTATAACAATTCACTCAGTGAGGTCTACTCCCCTCTATTGATATTTTTCAGGAGAGTCTTCATCTTCAGACCTCAGCAGTAGACCTATCCGCTGGATTTCTTCCGCCCCGGCTTTATTATGTAAACTGCTTACTTGAATTTATTTTGTATTCTAGACACTGCAATAGTGGTTGTACTTTAATCTATTGTGAGTTGTATTTATAATTATGTACATATGAGATTTAAATTTTAGGATGTTAAACTAAAAATTTGTATTGAAAGATTTTATTATATATGAGATGAAATTTATGTTATTAAAATGAGTTGAGGAATTATTATTTTTATACTCGAGATTAAATTTTTGTTGTACAAATATTTTATCCATTATATTATATTGCATTGCTTGTTTTTATTTTTAAGGCTTGCTACGGGTTCCGGATTTGAGAGAATTCCCATTCCTTAATGTCAGTCATGGCCCCCTGTTTTGGGTCGTGACAAGTTGAGTCCACCAGCAGGTTAATTATTAGTAAGGATAGTTGTTGTAGACAGCGGGGTTTAGCGCACAACCAAGATTTTAGCAACCGTGACTGATGTGAATCCAAGTTCAAAGCCTAAAGAGATCCAAGATCCATTAATCGTACAAGAAGGCCCAATCACAAGGTCCAAATCCAAGAAGCTTCAAAAAGCCATATTGGGTTTAATTAAGGACATTTGGAAAGCCCACAAATTTCAGCCCAATAAGGCATCCATGGAGGCCCAAGGAATAATATTTAACTTGTTTTTGTGTTAATAACAATTAGGGTTACATGTAGACACCATATACAAGTTAATAGGGTAATTAATACCAAGTAATGGTTATTATTATGGGTAGTGGTTACTAAAGTTAATGGGGTAATCAATACCAAGTAATGGCTATTAATGTGGGTAATGGCTATTAAGGATATTTAAGAGTCAAAGTAATCCTATGTGTGTGAGTCTATTTTAGTAGTGTGAGCATGGACTTGTACTCTATATAAACAAGTCCTTTTCTTTCTTTTGTAGCATGAATGAATTTGATATATGAATTATAGCTTTGTTTGAGTTTTATTGTGAGGAATTTTGTCTTTAATTTCTTGCATAAACTTTGTGACTTATCAAGCTTTATTCTAGCTTGTGGTGTCAAAATCTAAATCTTTGTTTTCTTGTTATTTATCAAACATTCTTGTTTGTGGAATAAGAGGAAATTCAAAGTCTATCTTAGTATCTTTATCCTTGTTGGTAAAGGGGTTAAGTAGCATCTATCTTCTTACTTCAATCTTTGAATGATCCGAATTTGTGGATTAAATTGGTAATTTCTAGTTTTCTTTCAATTCAACTTATCATAGTATTCTTGCTATTGGGGAGTTAATTGATGAAACCTACAATTCCCATCATAAGTGGTATCAGAGCATTGGCTCAAGATTGAGGTTTGCGTATCCAAAACTATCTTTTAGTTCTCAATATATTGTGTTCATCTTATATTTTGCACCTTTCTTGCTATCTATTATTCTTGTTATTTTTTTTATCTTTATTCTTCTTATCTCAAGATTTTGTTTGCAGATATCAAAAAAAAAAAAAAATTCGTCCAAAAAAAAAAAGTATATGTTATCTTTGATATTCCTATGTTAGATCTCAGTTTACATGAAAAAAAAAAATTGACTCTTCATATTCCATTGAGATCTATCTTTATAATTCTATCTCTTTGTGTTCTTGATAATCTATCTTTGTTTTTTTTTCATTTCTATTAGCCTATTTGTTACAAATTGTTCTTTTCTTTAAGCCTACCTTATTATTTTCTTGTTAGCCTACCTTATTATTTTCTTGTTAGCCTACCTTATTTTTTATCATTGATTACTACATTCTTGAATTTTGTTTGATTGAGAAACTTAGTTAATCTAAGAGATCAAAAGGCAAATTTGAGAGGTAAAAGGCAAGAGTGTGAGATCATTAGAGAAAAAGCCAAAATTGAGTGTAAACACGAGTGGTATACATTAATTTTGAGTGAAACACGTGAGGGAGTGTTGTGAGAATTATTTTTTTTTCTATTTTCTTTTGTTAAAATTTTAGGTTTTACAATCATGTCAAAAGACACAAGTTCTTCTTCTACAAATGATCATGTGATTCAAGCTATGCAACAACAATTCAAAAGAATGTTTAACATGATGGCGGGAGTTAATGAGAAATTGGAGAGGCATGATGGCATCCTTAACCAATTACAAGGAGAGCCTAAAGAAAGGAGACGTCCACCAATTGACCAAGAGGACTATGAAGGAGAGGATGAATTGGATGATGATCAAGTCACCTTGGTGGGACAACAAATCAATCCTAGGAGACAAGCTAGGAGAGGACGTCCTAAAGATGATGTTGATCGCAACCTTGGAAGCATCAAAATGAAGATTCCTTCATTCCAAGGAAGAAATGATCCAGATGTGTACCTTGAATGGGAGAGGAAAGTGGAACTCATCTTTGAATGTCACAATTATTCGGAGGAGAAAAAGGTAAAACTTGCCACTGTTGAGTTTAGTGATTATGCAATTGTTTGGTGGGATCAATTTTGCAAGGAAAGACGTAGATATGAAGAAAGACCCGTGGAGTCATGGAGGGAAATGAAGCAAATCATGAGAAAGAGGTTTGTTCCAAGCCACTACTATAGAGAGCTTCATCAAAGATTACAAACTCTAATTCAAGGATCCATGAGTGTGGAGGAGTATCACAAAGAAATGGAGAAGGCTATGATTAGAGCAAATGTGGTAGAAGATCGTGAAGCTACCATGGCAAGGTTTTTGAGAGGGCTAAACAAAAACATTGCTGATGTTGTTGATTTGCAACATTATGTGGAGATTGAAGATATGGTGAATTTGGCCATGAAAGTGGAAAGGCAATTGAAAGGAAAGAGGTATGATTCTAAACCAAATGTGGGTTCTTCTTCTTCTTGGAAAACTTCTTAGGGGAAAAAGGATGATAAACCTTTTAATAAGTCAAAAGTGGAAGAAACTAAACCTAAAATTGACTTGGGTAATAAGGGAAAGGGTGAGAATCAACCAGCCCAAACTAGGGGAATCAAATGTTTTAAGTGTTTGGGTCATGGGCACATTGCTAGGGAATGTCCAAATAAGAAAGCTATGATTTTAAGGGATGGTGATATTGAATCGGAGAGTGAGGGGGATAGTGATGATGATATGCCTTCTTTAGAAGATTGTAGTGATGTTGAATGTGCTAAGGGAGATAATCTTGTTGTTCAAAGAACATTGAGTTTGCAAAATAAACATGATGTCCATAGGGAGCAAAGGGAAAATTTGTTTCATACTCATTGTTTAATTTCTAACAAGTTGTGCAACATGATTGTGGATAGTGGAAGTTGTACTAATGTAGCAAGCACTTTGCTAGTGGAGAAATTGAAGTTGCCTACTACCAAGCACCCAAGACCATACAAGTTGCAATGGCTTAATGAAAGTGGAGTTGTAAAGGTAAATAAGCAAGTTCTAATTTCTTTTCAAATTGGTAGATATAAGGATGAGGTGTTGTGTGATGTGTTACCAATGTTGGCCGGACATATGTTTTTGGGGAGACCTTGGCAATATGATAGAAGGGCTAATCATGATGGATTCAAAAATATGTATACTTTGACTATGGATGGAAAAAGGTTTAACCTTGGACCATTAACCCCAAAACAGATTTTTGAAGACCAAATGCGCATCAAGCAACAATATGAAGAAATGGGTTCTTCATTGGGAAATTCTTTGGGAAGGGAAACCTTTGAGAGTAAAGAAAAAGGTGAGATGAGTGAACCTAAAAATTCTAATTCTCTTGACCAAAATGGGAAACACATGGTGAGAGAAAACAAGGAAGGTTCAAATGAAAGAAAAATGAGTGTTTATGCAAAAATGAGTGATGTGAAGGAAGCTATGCTTTTGAGGCAACACATGCTTGTACTTATGTACAAGGAGATTTTGCATATTTCTAACGAAATAACCAATGGTTTGCCTAGTGTTGTTGTTGATCTTTTGCAGGTTTATGAAGATTTATTTCCAGAAGAAATTCCAAATGGTTTGCCACCTAAAAGAGGCATTGAGCACCAAATTGATTTCATACCCGGAGCAAGCATTCCAAATAGACCAGCATATAGATGTAATCCGGAGGAGACCAAGGAAATCCAAAAGCAAGTGAGTGAGCTTATGGAGAAGGGTTATGTTCGTGAAAGCATGAGTCCATGTGCCGTACCCGTCTTGTTAGTGCCTAAGAAAGATGGAACTTGGAGGATGTGTGTTGATTGTCGTGCCATCAACAAAATCACGATGAAGTATAGACATCCCATTCCTAAGCTAGATGACATGTTGGATGAATTGCATGGTTCATATTTGTTTTCAAAAATTGATTTGAAATCTGGTTATCATCAAATTAGAATGAGAGAAGGTGATGAATGGAAAACAGCTTTTAAAACTAAACATGGTTTATATGAGTGGTTAGTAATGCCTTTTGGTTTAACTATTGCACCAAGCACTTTCATGAGATTGATGAATCATGTTTTAAGAGCATTCATAGGCAAATTTGTTGTTGTCTATTTTGATGATATCTTGGTTTATAGCAAAAATTTAGATGAGCATGTACAACATTTGACTTGTGTTTTTGATGTGCTTAGAGAAGAGAAGTTGTATGCTAATCTAAAGAAATGCTGTTTTTGCACTAATGAAATTACTTTTCTTGGATATATTGTCAATGACAAGGGCATTCATGTTGATCAAGAAAAGGTAAAAGTAATTAGAGAATGGCCAACACCCACAAGTGTAAGTGATGCAAGAAGCTTTCATGGTTTAGCTAGCTTTTATAGAAGGTTCATTAAAAAATTTTCTACCATAGCTGCACCTTTAACTGAATGCATCAAAAAGAATGTTGGTTTTAAGTGGGGAATTGAACAAGATGAGGCTTTTAACTTGCTAAAAGACAAATTAAGTTCTGCACCCTTGTTATCTTTGCCAAATTTTACTAAACCTTTTGAGATTGAGTATGATGCAAGTGGCATAGGTATTGGAGGAGTTTTGATGCAAGAAGGCAAGCCCATAGCATTCTTTAGCGAAAAGCTAAGTGGAGCAAGTCTAAACTACCCTACATATGACAAGGAGTTCTATGCATTGGTGAGGGTTCTAAGGACATGGCAACATTACCTTGGTTACAAAGAATTCATAATTCACACTGACCATGAGTCCTTAAAGTATCTCAAAGGACAAGGAAAGCTCAACAAGAGACATGCAAAATGGGTGGAATTCATTGAATCCTTTCCGTACATCATTAAGTACAAGCAAGGGAAAGAAAATATGGTGGCCGATGCATTGTCAAGAAGGTATGCCTTGATCTCTAAACTTGATGCAAAATTATTAGGATTTGAATACATCAAAGATCTTTATTCTAATGATCCTGATTTTGCTAATGTTTATGGGGCATGTGAGAAAGGGGGTTTTGATAAGTTTTATAAGTTTGATGGTTTTCTTTTTCGGGAAAACAAATTGTGTGTGCCACAAAGTTCTTTAAGATAGTTACTTATGAGAGAGGCACATAGCGGAGGTTTAATGGGGCATTTTGGGATTAAGAAAACTTTGGATGTGTTGGGTGACCATTTCTTTTGGCCACACATGAAAAGGGATGTTAAGAGAATTTGTGAGAAATGCATTACTTGCAAACAAGCCAAATCCAAAGCAATGCCTCATGGTTTGTATACACCTCTTACCATACCAAATGAACCTTGGGTAGACATTTCTATGGATTTTGTTTTAGGATTACCTAGGTCCAAGGGAGGGAGAGATTCCATTTTTGTTGTTGTGGACAGGTTTAGCAAAATGGCACATTTCATTCCATGTCACAAGACGGATGATGCAACCCATATTGCCAATCTATTCTTCAAGGAGATTGTTAGGCTACATGGAGTGCCAAGGACCATTGTGAGTGATAGGGATGTCAAATTCCTAAGTCACTTTTGGAAGACTCTTTGGGGAAAGATGGGGACAAAGCTTTTGTATTCTATAACTTGTCATCCATAAACGGATGGACAAACGGAGGTGGTCAATAGGACACTTTCAACACTTTTGAGGGTTGTCATCCAAAGAAATCTGAAGAATTGGGAAGAATGTTTGCCACATGTGGAATTTGCTTACAATAGGAGTGTGCATGGTTCAACAAATTGCTCACCATTTGAAGTTGTGTATGGATTCAACCCAATGACTCCATTAGATTTGCTACCATTGCCATTGGACAAAGCTAATCTAGAGGGGAAACAAAAAGCTGAGTTCATCAAGACTTTGCATGAGAGGGTGCGTGCAAACATTGAGAAGAAGACACTCCAATATGAAAAGCAACACAACAAGGGGAGGAAGCAAGTCATTTTTAAGCCCGGAGATTGGGTGTGGGTGCACTTGAGGAAGGAAAGATTTCCTAACCAAAGGAAATCAAAGCTTATGCCAAGAGGAGATGGTCCTTTTAAAGTGCTTCAACGCATCAACAACAATGCCTACAAGTTAGAACTTCCAAGTGAGTATGGCAATGTTAGTGCTACATTTAATGTTAGTGACTTGTCTTTGTTTGATTTAGGTGATAAAGATGATGGAGCTGATTTGAGGACAAATCCTTTTGAAGAAAGGGGGAATGATGTGAATCCAAGTTCAAAGCCTAAAGAGATCCAAGATCCATTAATCGTACAAGAAGGCCCAATCACAAGGTCCAAATCCAAGAAGCTTCAAAAACCCATATTGGGTTTAATTAAGGACATTTGGAAAGCCCACAAATTTCAGCCCAATAAGGCATCCATGGAGGCCCAAGGAATAATATTTAACTTGTTTTTGTGTTAATAACAATTAGGGTTACATGTAGACACCATATACAAGTTAATAGGGTAATTAATACCAAGTAATGGTTATTATTATGGGTAGTGGTTACTAAAGTTAATGGGGTAATCAATACCAAGTAATGGCTATTAATGTGGGTAATGGCTATTAAGGATATTTAAGAGTCAAAGTAATCCTATGTGTGTGAGTCTATTTTAGTA
This sequence comes from Mallotus nudiflorus, assembly GCA_947683625.1. Taxonomy (NCBI): domain Eukaryota; kingdom Viridiplantae; phylum Streptophyta; class Magnoliopsida; order Malpighiales; family Euphorbiaceae; genus Mallotus; species Mallotus nudiflorus. The sequence continues at coordinate 3,481,425 of CANTUR010000049.1, read as the reverse complement.
GTGTGAGCATGGACTTGTACTCTATATAAACAAGTCCTTTTCTTTCTTTTGTAGCATGAATGAATTTGATATATGAATTATAGCTTTGTTTGAGTTTTATTGTGAGGAATTTTGTCTTTAATTTCTTGCATAAACTTTGTGACTTATCAAGCTTTATTCTAGCTTGTGGTGTCAAAATCTAAATCTTTGTTTTCTTGTTATTTATCAAACATTCTTGTTTGTGGCATAAGAGGAAATTCAAAGTCTATCTTAGTATCTTTATCCTTGTTGGTAAAGGGGTTAAGTAGCATCTATCTTCTTACTTCAATCTTTGAATGATCCGAATTTGTGGATTAAATTGGTAATTTCTAGTTTTCTTTCAATTCAACTTATCATAGTATTCTTGCTATTGGGGAGTTAATTGATGAAACCTAGAATTCCCATCAGTGACACTATTTGAGCTCAGGGTTTTGGAGAACACACTAACCACTGTCACAAAGACATGACGTGGAGATGAGGAGTCACCACCCAGGGTAATAACTGGGACAAATCGAAAGGGTAGTACTCGATTCCCTAAAAAAAAGTTAGCATCACAACCAGGAGATTCTGGATATGGAATACCAACTTCTTTCAATCTCATATTCATTTAGAATTACTTTATGAATTATTATATTATCCTCTATTTACATGCAATTTCATATAAACCCTTATGTTACCAATTAACTCCAAGGTAAACTAGTCATGAAAATACAAGTAAATAATAATCTCTAAGTTAGTCTAATATACATGGATTTTAATTAAATGAGCTAAATTTAATTTACAAGTGAGCTAAAGACTAATTCCTTTTAATTTTAATTAGATGAACGTAAATCTAATTATTTTAGTTCTAAAAATGGGCCTAGATGTAATATCCCGTGTTTTTAAATATTTTAATACTGCATCGGGATATGCAGTGTTAATAATTTTTGTATATATATTATGATATTTTTACGAGTTGATATGTATTTAAAACCTATTTTAATTATTGTGTATTATTTTGAGTACTTTACGTAAAATTTTCCCAAGACTTTTATTTTCGGGGAAATTTTAACGTAAATAATTTACTATTAATTATTTTAAATATATTTACGGACTTGCATGAACTCATATATATTTTAAAATACTAGATAACGTGTATATGTGTACTTATTTATCTAATTAGGGTTTAATTAATACTACCCTAATATTTTATTATTTATTAATTTGTTTTAATATTAATTAATTATTTTTAGGAGTATTAAATTATTAAAATATTAAATTATATGTGTGTGGTGTATATTTAATGTGTGTAATTTAATATTATTTTATTATATAGTATAAAGTATATATATATACATATTATAAGTCAAAAAAATCAAATTTTGCAAAATTACCGAATTGCCCCCGACCATCCCCTTCTTCCCCGACCATCCCCATCGCTGTTCCGCCACGTGTCACACCGATTTCTTGCCGTTGGTGTGCCATCCGGCGTGCCACCACCTTCCTCAGCCTTCCTCGCCGCCTGTTGCAGCCGTTTCCGGCGTCTGGAGGTTGATTTTGGTCGGAGAAGCTGAATTCTTCTTCACCGTCGATCACGACGTTTCTGGCCACCATTTTCGACACCGCCAGTCTCTTTCTTCTCCTTGAGCTCCGGTGAGTGTGATTCCAAGCTTTGTTTCACTTGAAATGGTCTTGATTTGCTTAGGTTTCGATTTTTCAATTTCGGCCTATTAGGGTTCTTGAATTTTTTGAACTTCAATTTGATTGATTCATGAAAAATTCCTTCACAAATGTTGTTCCCCTTAGCTTAATCTACATGTATGAATTTTTGTGGAATTTTTGGAGATTATTTGGATTTTTGGGTATTTTTCAATATTTTATTATTATTTTCTAATTTTCGAAAATTAATTAATTAAATTATGGAATTGTGTTTTATGATAATTATAGGTGTTGAAATGAATTATAGAAATTTATTTGGAATTTTTTTGAATTTCTATGTATTTATTTTGAATTTACATAGTTTATGTAATTTTGAGAAAATTAGGTTAATTGTGTTTTTAATTGAAATTAATTGGTAAATTGAGTTTAATTATTTATATTATTGATAAATATGTTGAGAAAATTAATTTTGGATAATTATACTATTTTTGGTGAATTTTTGAATGAATTTTAGTATATTTATATATATAGGGGTATTTTGGTAATTTTACCCTAAATTGACTAAAAATGTAATTTAATTGGTTTTAATAGTTATTTAAGATATAAAAATGATTTCTACAAATTATTTGGTATTTTTAACTAATTAAAACTATTTTTCGTGAATTATTTTCAATTATATATATAATAAACGATTTTTCTAATAAAATGAGTTTTTATCGGTTTTTACTGTGTTTAAAGGTTAATTATGTAATTTCTACTTATAAAATGAATTTCTATGTTATAAGGGTATTTTTGGTATTTCTGAAATTGTTCTATGATTGTGGACCCGGTCGGTAGACTGTAGTTTGGAGTCCGACCGAGGGGTTGTGAATGTAATTTTGTGTTTATTTTCGAAGTGTGTTTCTTTGCAGGGTCGGATCTACTCTTTGAGTAGAGAGATGTCCATTTTATAGGGGAGGTTCTGTCGAATTTTTGATAGAATTCTCGTAAAACGTGATATCCGGTCGAACCCTAATTTCGATTCTGTGTTTAATATTCTAGATCGAGTTCTAGGATTTTCTGTTAGGTTTATTCTGATTTCTGTCGTTATTGTTTGTTTAGTTGCGCCGAGACCGAGGCCTAGTGGACCAGGCCCATCGGACCCATCTCGTGGAGCACACTAAGTGTGAGTTACTATTTTATATATATATGCTTTAGGATGCATGATTTTAGAAATATATGTTTTATTTTGATTAAATATGCATAAATAATGTGATTAATATTTAAGTATATTTTTAGTTTATTTTTGGTTTATTTTTGGTATATATTAAATTATATGCATGTTTTATTAATAAATTATATTTAAAATGTTTTTAAATATATTTCTAGCTTAATTTATAATTTGATTGGATTTATTTGACGTATATATACTCGAAATATACCTGGTTTACTTTTGGTATATTTCCAATATATATATGGTTTATGTTGCTATTTTATTTAAGTTCATGCATCATTTATTTGTGAATGTATGTTTTATATTTATTAATGAAGGATATCAATAGAACGTGCTACCTAGTGGGCAGCACTAGGACCGAGTACGTACCGGTACGCTTATAGCATTTAGGCTATATTACTAACCATTTATGGATATTAATTGAATATGATTATTTGATGTGTGAGATATGGTTTGGAGGTGTGATTGCTGGAGCTCGGTTGACCAAGTGTCTCGGGGCCAATCACACTGGCAGTCAGACTGCTGGAGCTGGGTTGACTTAGTGTCTCGGGGCCAGTCTACTTTCTAAATGGATTAAGTGGATATATTTGGATTAAGTGAGCCTATATGGCTAGAGTGTTGTCTAACACTGTTTGAGGTTTTGATATCATAGGGTTCTATTTTATCCTTCATAAACGATGATTTTCAGTAAAATATATATAAAATGATTTTACAGCATCTATGTGTATTTTTCTGTATATATACATATTAGATATATACTGTTGATTGTATGCATTATCATTTAGTGTGCATGTATATATATTATAGTAATTCACTCAGTGAGGTCTGACTCCCCTCTGTTGACCATTTTTCAGGAGAGTCATCATCTTCAGACCTCAGTAGCAGGCCTGTACGTCGGATTTCTTCCGCCCCGGCTTCTTTATGTAAACTGCTTATCTGAGTCTTGGATTTATTTTATCTAGACACTGCAGTAGTCATTAAATTATTAAAGAGATGTTGTATTATATTTGAATTGGAATTGTATTAAAAGATTTTATATATATATATGATGATGAGGATTTGATTTAAATCCAGTTGGTGCATATGTTATTATTATATTTATGACTTTTATTTCCGCTGCATTATATATTGTTATTATTACTATTGCATGTTTTATTTTATTTTTAGGCTTGCTATGGGTTCCGGATTCGAAAGAATTCCCGTTCCCTAGCGCCGGTCATGGCCCCTGTTTTGGGTCGTGACAAAGTTGGTATCAGAGCGGAGTTCTGTGTCAGGGCTTAGTTGTGTGAGTTGTGGCCCTAGTTTTCAAAGTTTTGTTTTCTTTTGGTAACTACTGCAGTGAATTAGGTTCGAGTACGTCTTGATAAGTATTCCTTACTTAGTTTTCTGCGTTATTCCTCCGTTGTCTGTTTTTTCTAAATCTTTCCGTTTGTCTTTTCAGAATGAGGAGGCGAGCGCGTGTCACTCCACCTGTCGTTGAGGCCGAGGATGATGAATCTTTCCAGGATGAGGTTTTACCTCCTAAGTAGCTAGTTAGACGTAGAGGTCATGGCAGAGGTAGACCTCGAGGAGCGGCAGGTCGCCGTAGGCAGAGAGAGTTACAGGACGAGGAGCCTTTTGAGCCTGAGTTTAATGTTCCTGTACCTCCAGTTGTTCAGCCTGTTCAGCCTGCCTATCAGCAGGGTATGTCTGACCCTGAGGCAGCTTTGTTCTATGCTAGAGTTGGCAGGATTGTGTTTGATGGGACTTTCGATCCGTTAGATTTTCTGCACGCGATTGAGACGAGGACTCGGACTGCTCATACCGAGTACCAGCGAATCACGATTATCGAGTTGTCTGTCGAGGGACCAGCCTTATACTGGTTTATTTAGATGATCTAGCCTTATATGATGACGATGACCTGGGCTCAGTTCAGAGAGCGATTTATGAGGAGATTCTGTCCAGAGCCGCTTCGTTTGAGCTATCATCTTCGATTGACCAATATTTCTCGTGGTGATCGATCTGTAGAGGAGTACACTTGAGAGTTTCTTCGTCTGGGTAGATATGCAGAGGATCTGATGCGAGATCAGTATTTTGCAGTTTCTACCTACGTTACTGGTTTGGGTTTAGCTTTTGCTGGTATGCCTACAGCAGGCCTTACTCTCGAGTCTGTGATTGAGTTAGCCAAGGAGATTGAGCTGAGGCTAGTTAGGCAGGGAGCGATGCCTGATTATTACCAGCTAGGAGTTCAGTCGAGTGGATTGCAGGCTACTCCGTACTCTACTTTTTAGGTTGGTTCGAGTAGTCAGCAGCGAGGTCTGACTCAGTAGAGTCAGAGACAGTAGCAGTAAGTGCATCGGAGCAGTAGACATGGCCGTGGAGGTCAGCGTAGATCATTCAGATTTGGGTTAGGTGCTTCGAGCAGCAGCAGTGGTCGCAGTTCTGGATCAGCGGCCAGTGTTTGCCAGACCTGCGGTAGAGTCCATCAGGGACCGTGTTATCTGACACCACTGACATGCTTCAGATGCGGGCAGACAGGACATTTTGCCAGATCATGTCCTTACTCCGGGTATCAGCAGCCGTAGATTTCGTGATTCCCACAGCAATCGATTGCTAGTGCTGCACCCGTGCCATTTCAGTTACCACCGGCCCAGCATCAGAGTTCCACTCAGCTTGTTCCACAGCAGAGTCATGGTAGAGGTACTAGAGGAGGTGCCAGAGGTGTTGGCTAGGCTTTTACCAGTCAGCAGGGAGGTCGAGGTCAGGCCAGAGTTTTCCACCTTACTCAGCATGATGCTCAGGCATATAATGCCGTCGTGGCAGGTATTGTTTCTGTTTGTTACCTGGATGCATGGGTTTTGTTTGATCCGGGTGCCACGCATTCATTCATTGCTCCCATTTGTCTGTTGCCACTCCTTTGAGCGATTCCTTGGACACCGATATTGTTCTTTCTGGTTGTCCAGTTCTCGTGAGAGGTAGAGAATTACCCGCTGATTTGATTTTGTTGGATGTGATGGAGTTTGATGTTATTTTGGGAATGGATTGGTTATCTCAGCACTATGCTGTGGTAGATTGCAAGAATAAAGAGGTGACTTCAGAATTCCTGGTGAAGAAGATTTTAAGTTTGTTGGTGATAGGAGTTCATCATCTCAGAATCTTATTTTTGCTATTGCGGCTAGGAAGTTGTTGAAGAAAGGATGTCAGGGATATTTGGCATTAGTCAGGGATACTTCAGTGGAGAAGTTGTCACTCACAGATGTTCCTGTTGCTTGTGAGTTTCCTAATGTTTTTCCTGAGGAGTTGCCAGGTTTACCACCTCACAGAGAGATTGAGTTCTATATAGATGTGGTTCCAGGTACTACTCTTATATCTATGCCACCCTACAGAATGGCTCCTGCAGAGTTGAAAGAGTTAAAGGAGCAGTTGCAAGAGTTATTGGATAAAGGTTTCATCAGACCTAGTGTTTCTCCTTGGGGTGCACCAGTCCTATTTATGAAGAAGAAGGATGGTACCCTGAGATTGTGCATTGACTACAGAGAGCTGAATAAGGTGACAGTGATGAACAAGTATCCTCTCCCGAGGATAGATGACTTGTTTGACCAACTACAGGGTGCACAGTTCTTTTCTAAGATTGACTTGAGGTCGGGTTATCATCAGCTGCGGATTAGTGAAGCCGATGTTCCTAAGATGGCGTTCCGCACTCGATATGGCCATTATGAGTTTCTGGTGATGTCTTTTGGTTTGACTAATGCACCAGCAGCTTTTATGGACCTGATGAATAGGGTATTGAGACCATATGTGGATCAGTTTTTAGTAGTCTTCATCGATGATATACTGGTTTATTCGAGGAGTATGGAGGAGCATGTATATCACTTGAGGATTGTACTACAGACATTGAGAGATCATCAACTTTATGCTAAATTCTCGAAGTGTGATTTCTGGATGGAGAGTGTTTCTTTTCTTGGACATGTAGTGTCTAAAGAAGGTATCCAGGTTGATCCATAGAAGATTGAGGCAGTGTATGAGTGGCCTAGACTAACTTCTATTATAGAGATTCGAAGTTTTCTGGGTTTAGCCGGGTATTACAGGCGGTTTGTGCAGGATTTTTCCAGAATAGCAGCCCCTGTGACTCGCTTGACTCAGAAAAATGTTAGATTCGAGTGGTCAAAAGCGTGTGAGAATAGTTTTCAATTATTGAAGGAGAAGTTGACTACAACGCCAGTGTTAGCTTTGCCTAATAGTATGGATAAGTTCACAGTTTACTGTGATGCCTCTAGAATTGGCCTTGGTTGTGTGTTGATGCAGAATGGAAGGGTGATAGCCTATGCTTCAAGGCAGTTGAAGAAGCATGAGCAGAACTATCCTACACATGACCTAGAGATGGCTGCAGTGATCTTTGCTTTAAAGATTTGGAGACATTATCTGTACGGGGTGACTTGTGAGATATTTACTGATCATAAGAGCCTTAAATACATTTTCCAATAGCGAGATTTGAATCTGAGGCAGAGGAGATGGTTGGAATTTTTGAAGGATTATGATTACGAGATTTTATATCATCCGGGTAAAGCTAATGTGGTAGCAAATGCCTTGAGTAGAAAGTCCTCAGGTAGTCTTGCTCACATCAGTGTTGAGAGGAGACCATTGATCCAGGAATTGCATCTGTTGGTGGATCAAGGTCTGATGATGAAGATGAGTAGATCAGGTGGATTGCTAGCTCAATTTAAAGTGCGATCTGTACTGAGGGATAGGATTAAAGTAGCTTAGAGCCGAGATCCTATTCTAGAAGAGCTTGCAGAGAATGTTCGAGCAGGGAAGTTCACTGATTTCACACTCGATGACGATGGTGTGTTGTGGATCAGTGGTAGATTGTGTGTTCCTGATGTGGATGATTTGAGAGAAGAGATCCTAGAGGAAGCACATTCTACAGCCTATAGTGTATATCCGGGTGTTACTAAGATGTACCACAGTATCAGAGACTTATACTGGTGGGATGGATTGAAGAAGGATGTCGCTGATTATGTTGCTAAGTGTCTAACGTGTCAGCAAGTGAAAGCTGAACATCAGAAGCCTTCTGGGAAGCTTCAGCCTCTTCCTATTCCCGAGTGGAAGTGGGAATAGCTATGGATTTTATGGTCGGTTTACCTCATTCTAAGGATGGATACGATTCCATCTGGGTGATTGTAGACAGGTTGATGAAGTCTGCACATTTCTTGTCTGTGAAAGCCACTTATTCTGTAGCTAGATTGGCGAAGCTGTATGTGAAGCGTATCGTATGCCTTCATGGAGTACCTGTGTCCATTTTGTCAGATAGAGGTTCGGTGTTTACTTCTCATTTTTGGCAGAAGTTGTAGGAAGCGATGGGCACTAGGTTGGACTTCAGTACTGCTTTTCATCCTCAGACAGATGGTCAGTCTGAGAGGATGATCCAGACACTGGAAGATATGTTGAGGATGTGTGTCCTGGATTTGGGAGGTAGCTGGGATGATCATTTGCCACTCATTGAGTTTGCATATAATAACAGCTACTATAGCAGTATTGGCATGGCACCATACGAGGCATTATATGGAAGGAAGTGTAGATCCCCATTGAGTTGGGATGAGATTGGTGAGAGAGCTTTGACTGGACCTGAGATGGTTCAGGATGCTGCAAAGAAAGTTGCCGTGATTAAGCTCAGATTAGAGACCGCAGTTAGCAGACAGAAGAGTTATGCGGATCCTAGGCGCAGAGATGTGGAGTTTCAGGTTGGAGATTTCATTTTTCTGAAGGTATCTCTGATGAAGGGTGTGATGAGATTTGGCAGGAAGGGTAAGTTAGCACCGAGATATATCGGACCGTTTGAGATTCTGGAGAGAGTTGGCACTGTTGCATATCGGTTGGATTTGCCTCCGAGTATGTCACAGGTGCATCCAGTATTTCATATCTCGATGCTGAGGAAGTATATCTCAGACCCTTCACACGTGTTGCAGCCCGACAGTGTAGAAGTGAGTGAAGATTTGATGTTTGTGGAATAACCTGTGGCGATCATTGATTATCAAGTTCGACAGTTGCGTTCGAAGCAGATTCCGATGGTCAAGGTTCTATGGCGTAGCGATAGAGTCGAGGAGCATACGTGGGAGACTGAAGCTGAGATGCGAGCTTCTTACCCGTATCTCTTTCCTTCTTGATTCTATTTTCTGGAATTCGGGGACGAATTCTTGTAAGGGGGGAAGACTGTAATATCCCGTGTTTTTAAATATTTTAATACTGCACAGGATATGCAGTGTTAATAATTTTTGTATATATATTATGATATTTTTACGAGTTGATATGTATTTAAAATCTATTTTAATTATTGTGTATTATTTTGAGTACTTTACGTAAAATTTTCCCGAAACTTTTATTTTCGGGGAAATTTTCACGTAAATAATTTATTATTAATTATTTTAAATATATTTACGGACTTGCATGAACTCATACATATTTTAAAATACTAGATAACGTGTATATGTGTACTTATTTATCTAATTAGGGTTTAATTAATATTACCCTAATATTTTATTATTTATTAATTTGTTTTAATATTAATTAATTATTTTTAGGAGTATTAAATTATTAAAATATTAAATTATATGTGTGTGGTGTATATTTAATGTGTGTAATTTAATATTATTTTATTATATAGTATAAATTATATATATATATATATATATATATATATATTATAAGTCAAAAAAATCAAATTTTGGAAAATTACCGAATTGCCCCCGAGCATCCCCTTCTTCCCCGACCATCCCCATCGCCGTTCCGCCGCCTGTCATGCCAATTTCTTGCCGTTGGTGTGCTGTCCGGTGTGCCACCACCTTCCTCAGCCTTCCTCGCCGCCTGTTGCAGCCGTTTCCGACGTCTGGAGGTTGATTTTGGCTGGAGAAGCCGAATTCTTCTTCACCGTCGATCACGACGTTTCCAGCCACCATTTTCGACACCGTCGGTCACTTTCTTCTCCTTGAGCTCTGGTGAGTGTGATTCCAAGCTTTGTTTCACTTGAAATGGTCTTGATTTGCTTAGGTTTCGATTTTTCAATTTCGGCCTATTAGGGTTCTTAAATTTTTTGAACTTCAATTTGATTGATTCATGAAAAATTCCTTCACAAATGTTGTTCCCCTTAGCTTAATCTACATGTATGAATTTTTGTGGAATTTTTGGAGATTATTTGGATTTTTGGGTATTTTTGAATATTTTATTATTATTTTCTAATTTTTGAAAATTAATTAATTAAATTATGGAATTGTGTTTTATGATAATTATAGGTGTTGAAATGAATTATAGAAATTTATTTGGAATTTTTATGAATTTCTATGTATTTATTTTGAATTTACATAGTTTATGTAATTTTGAGAAAATTAGGTTAATTGTGTTTTTAATTGAAATTAATTGGTAAATTGAGTTTAATTATTGATATTATTGATAAATATGTAGTAGGCCTGTACGCCGAATTTCTTCCACCCCGGCTTCTTTATGTAAACTGCTTATCTGAGTCTTGGATTTATTTTATCTAGACACTGCAGTAGTCATTAAATTATTAAAGAGATGTTGTATTATATTTGAACTGGAATTGTATTAAAAGATTTTATATATATATGTGATGATGAGGATTTGATGTAAATCTAGTTAATGCATATGTTATTATTATATTTATGACTTTTATTTCCGCTGCATTATATATTGTTATTATTACTATTGCATGTTTTATTTTATTTTTAAACTTGCTACGGGTTCCGAATTCGAAAGAATTCTCATTCCCTAGCACCGGTCATGGCCCCTGTTTTGGGTCGTGACACTAAATTTACAAATTATGGAGGTATTTAAATTAGTGGGCCTAATTCTACATATTATAATTTTAAAGTGATCTTAAATCTACAGATTATGAAAAGAAAGCTTTAATTAAATGAGCTAAGTCTAATTAATTAAATTAAATTGAGTGGGCCTATGTCTAATTTATTATATGAGCCTAAGTTATCTTTAACTTAAAATCTAATTAATTATGGGCCTAAAATGCATTTTTAATTAATTACACCTAAAAAACCTAAATTTATTTATGTGGATTAAAATTTAATATGGGCTTAAGGCCCAAAACACATAAGAATAAACAACCAAGCACAAGACATATAAAATAAATAAACAAGCCCAAAAAAATAAAATAAACAAGCTAAAAAACAAATAAAACATATTAAAATAATTAAATTAAAGATCAAACAACTAATTAAATTATTTCCTTCTAAACCTTAATTATCATTAACATGCAATCTAAATTAATCTACTTCCTTCATTAATTTTAATTAATTACCCAATTAAAACCCTAATTTTACTAACCAATTACACAAAATATACCAACAATCACACATAATTTCACTATTCCTATTATTTGGGCTATTACAATAATCTATTGAAAATAATAATAAAAATAATTAATACACCCCAAAATAAATAAATAAAATAAAATAATTAAATAAAAAATAGCCATAAAAACTAAATCTACAAGGTTTTATCCATGGCATTTCATGGACCTCTTATGGATTTAATTTTTCAAGTATGATCATCATCTGTTTTCCTCCATAATCACTATAAAAAAAGAATAAAAATTATGGTTAGTGAATAAATAATAAAAATAATAAAACAAAATAAACATCAATCAAATAAAAATAAAATAAAATAAAATAAAATAAAAAGAAGATGATGCTTATGGATGATCTTAATGAAGTGCTCCTTAGATTTGTAGAATCACCATTCTTGATAGGACTTCAAATATTATTCTTCAAAAATTCTTCAAAGATCCTTAATTAATAAATAAAGCAAAAAGAATTCGTAGAGGACAAAATTTTTTCTCTTTTTTTTCTTCTCTCTTTTTCTTCTCATTTTTTCTTTCTTTTCTCTGTCTTTTTCTTTTGATTCATTCCTTTTTTTTCTTTTCCCTTTCCCCTTTCTTCCTTTCGTTTTTCCTTCCTTTTCTTTTTTTCCTTTTTTTTCTTCTTGTTTTGCCTTCTTCCTTTTTCTCTCCTTCTCTTCAGTTTTTTTCTATTTTTTCCTCTGCCTTTTTTATTTTTTTCCTCATTTCAGAGCAAAAGCCCTCCTTATATAGGGATACATCTTGAAACCCTAATTATAAATTGATTCCTAAAAGACTTCTGTTTCATTAAAAAAAATATTATCAAAATAATTTTAGGAGAATTTCATACCAATTAGGACTTAATTTATCTAGAAAATTCAAGAATTTATGGAAGGAGTTTAATTTCGAACGGAATTGTGTAATTCCGATCACCTTTTTTTAATTACAGAAAGGTCCTTGAAAGAATTTAAGTTTTGCAATTAGATCCCTAAAAGCATTGCAATTTAGTCCATGAAAACATTAAATCCTTTGTTTGAAAAATGCAATTAGATCCTTGAAATTTCAAAGTTCAAACACTGAAGGCCTATTCATGACATTTTCATCATTGGAGTCTTCTATCGCATCTATAACTCATCATCATGAAATTAGGTGTCTACAGCTGTCTTTAGGGCACACTTTGTTAAGATCTGTGTAATCAATGCACATTCTGTATTTCTCATTCGACTTTTTGACTAGGACCACGTTAACTACCCAATCTAGATGTGTGACTTCTCTAATGAATCCAATATCTAACAGCTTCTTTATTTCTTTAGCAATCGCCTTCTGCCTCTCATATATAAATTTCCTCTTCTTTTGAATGACAGGTTTTGCTCTTAGATTAATGCTCAAACTATATGATGTTATATAAGGATCCACTCTAACAATCTCGGATGCTTTAGAAGCAAAGTTGCTTGAGTGCTTACTAAGAACTTCACTTATTCCTTATTTGACTTTATCATCAAGCTTATTATATCAAGTTTATTATCGATCTTAACTATCTTTTCTTCAGCTATTTTATAAAGTCTAAACTTGATCAACTGGCTCTGGATTAGGACCTTGTTTTTATGTCTTTATAGATTATAGAGGGAATGCTTCCATTTGAGATTTAATAGCTAGCTGATAATACTATTTAGCCGTAGTCTGATCTCTATGGATTGTTATTACCTTATCTTTTAGAGGAATTTTCATGGTCAGCCACTTGATGCTCATGGCTGCGTCAATTTCATAGAGGATTGGTCGGCCTATGATGCCATTATATGTGAGAGGAAGGTCTACCATATTAAATAAAGCTTTGATAGCTTTTATATCTCTAGTATCTTGATTGCCAAATTCCATTGCTAGTTCCACTAGTCCTATTGGCTGTGTAGGTCCCCCATAAGAACTAGCGATGGGATTCCAAATGAGCTTCAAATTGGTAATAGAACCTCACATTGCCTTGTACGCATTCCAAGAGATTGCATTGACAACATTTCTAACATAAATTAATAATCTTTTAACTAAATAATTATTGATAAAAGAACTTACTACTAGAGCATCATTATGTGGGTAGTAGACGTGTTTTCCATCTTCTGGACTAAATGTGATGGTTTGTTTCTTTTCAGAAATGATACTTTCCTCCTTCTAAGTTCTTTTTAGCTTTCTTTCTACTAACTTTTCTCCTTCAACTATCATATTGATGACACTAGCTACTTCATTCTGAGCTTACTTCTACTCTAGCCTATCTTTATTTTGATCCTTTAGCTCACGGTTCTCTAATATTATCTATGAACCTTCTGAGCCTCCCATTCTATATCAGTTACTCTATAATGCTTTTCAAATCTCGATATGTGTCAATTTCACCATAATCCCAGTGATACTGACAGTGAAACCTTCTATCCAGCATTCCCCTTTTGATTGGATTTAGCCTTCTGGTTGGAGGTATGCCTACTTTATTATGTCTAATCCACATAATTATTTTTGATCTAGGAGAATTTAGGTGCATGTATCTTTCAGTTTCTCTTTTGAATCCTTTCACTGCGTTTCTAAAATTTGAGTGCTAAACTCAGGGTCTTCTAGACTATAATTTTTTAACTTTTTTGAGGTGCCTTCTCATCATCTTAGTGTATCCTTCTATCTTCATCCATCTTTATCAACTTTTTGGCCATGGACATTAATTCAGAAAAGGTGCTAGGTTTTTAGTCATGATTTTATCTTTGAGTTTTCCTAGTCAAGTTCCATTCTTTATTGCTTCTATGGCTACTTTATCATTTAAGCTATCAATTTTGCATAGCAACATTGTTGAACTTATCTAGGTAGCTCCTTAATGACTTTGTGGCTTCTTGTTTGCCCATCTAAAGATTATTTATATTATTAGCAGGAGGAACATTGATGATAAATCAAGTCCAGAACTTCTCAACCAATTCCTCAAAGGATGAGATAGAATTCTTAGGAAGTCAATGAAACCACTTCTAAGCATTCTTAGTGAGTGTGTTGGGAAAAACTCATTACAAGATTCCTAAGAATGCTTAAAAGTATCATCCTAGTTCTGAATGATTATATGTAGTTGATCAGATCTTTGATGCCATCATATTGGTATAGCTAAGGCATTTTAAATTTAGATGGAATCTTTGTTATGACTATTCTACTCATAAAGGGTGTTATTCCTTCCAAAATGCACTCGTCCTCCTTCATAGGCCCAGTACAAGCCCTCTAGATTACTTCTTCAACTTTTTGAGCTATCTTGGAGTATTCCAAAGCTGGGACACTTTTGCTAAAATCTCCTTTTAGGTTTTTATAGCCCTCTTTATTTCTATCAGGTACACCTTGAGTTACCATCGATGGTGTTAACATATTATTCTCTAGATTAACTCTTCTAGGATTGTTGTTTTGAACTAAGGCATTTAGCTGATATTGCATTAGGATTATCTAGGCTTGGATGTTATTAATCATCATTTCTTTATTTAATAGATACAGGTTGAGTGCTTTTGTCACAGTGTTTAAGTCTAGTGTGCTTATGGCAAAAGTTTCTGACAAACTCAGGAAAGGTAAAGAGGGTATGGGTTTGTTAGTATACTGCAGGGGAGCATAATAAGGGAAATTTATACATAAATTTAACTAGCCATGAGTAATTCCAGGTGGTGTATATGTTCCAAGGGGAGGTTATGATAAAGGTCTAATATGTTGAATCAGAGCTGATAGATTGATGAGAGGGATAAGGGTTGATGGATTGATTAGGGGGGCTGATGAGTTGATTTAAGTGGTTGAAGTTATGCTTGGTGGTGGACTAGAGGCCATGATGTAAATGCTTTTCTCGATAGATAATAATGGCTTAGACTCAAGAGATCCCCATATGCGGCACCAATTGATAACTTATTTTTGGGACCTATGAGTCCTGTAAGTAAGCAATAAATAAAGGCAAGGTGAGAGGTGGGGAGGATTCCCACAAACCCTCCGATGCCTAAGCTAGAGAGTATAGAGAGAGAGAGTTTTAGAGAGATAAAAAAAGTAATGAGTAAAAAGAATAAAATGAATAAGAATGAGGAATATTTATAGAGAAGGTGATTCTTAAATTTGAGAGGAATATGATTCCTCATATATTAAGGATTTATGTCCTTCCTCAAGAGTATCTTCCTATTCAGATGTCTCCCAAATTAGGGACTCTTCTTATTTAGGTTGAACATTCTTCTTCTGTAAGTAATCTCTATTTAGGACAATAACCCTTATTATAATAGGAATATGTATATGTGGTGTCAACAACAATATTAAGAAACTCTATCAGGAGACTGAGAGTTGAAGAATAAAAAATAAAGTTTACAACAATCCTTTAATGAAGCTATAAGGAAAGGGGATGAGATTTAGGAGGATGTTATAAAATGGCTAACCAATGTATATAGAGTTATTCAAGATGCCCAATAACTTATCATTGGAAAAGATGAGGCTATGGATAAGAGGCATTGTATTGGATCCTTTCCTAATTTGAAGATGTGCTATAAGCTTAGTAGGAGAGCTGACAAGAAAGCTTTAGTAATCTAAAATATAAAAGAACTTACAGAACCCATTTCATACCATTTTACTCTAATGTAGATGACTGCACCATCTGTCTACAGTCTTGAGGCATTACAATCTAGGGTATCCATGTTAAAGGATGTGATGGATGCATTAAAATATTCATAGCTTATTAGGATTGGGGTGTATATAGGATGGGTGGTGTGGGTAAAACTACATTGGCAAAAGAAGTCCATCGACAAGCCCAATCTAACCATTTATTTAACATTATGGTTTTTGTTATTGTCTCTCAATCCCTATAAATTGCAAGAATACAAAATGAGATCATCAAAGTCCTTGGCCTGGATTTTAATAAGGAAGGACTATTCTTACGAGCAAATAAACTATGTGAGAGGTTAAAGGAGGAGAATATGATACTTATCATTCTTTATGATGTTTAAAATAAACTTAAGTTAATGGAGGTGGGAATTCCATTTGGGGATAATTGCAAGGGTTGCAAGATAATGGTAACCTCAAGAAATTGAGATGTCTACTTTGTAATAGGTGGAATTGAAGTTCTATCTGAGGAAGAGGCATGGAGTTTGTCTTAAAAAATTATGTCCAATGCTAAAGATCCAATATTGCCTCCTAGAGCAATCGATGTTGCTAAGAAATGTTTAAGATTTCCACTTTAGTCATGCTTACCACAGATTTATAGAATAAGCAGCCATATGCTTGCAAAGATAAATTGAAACAACTATTAGAGTTCAATAATAAAGATATGTATGAAAAAGTACATAAGGTATTAGAGCCAATATCAATAGGGGATATCAAGAACTGATGTGCATGCCAAATCTCTTAAAGTAATAAAGCATAGAAATAGTATTTCTAGGTATAAAAGATTAGCCTAATCTTTATAAACCTAAATGAGGGCCTTCATAAATAGAAATACCTCATGGCAATATTCATAAGCAATTTGGGTAATCCTATAGGAAGTTACTAGGCCACTACATGAGTTGAGTCCGATGGAAAAGTTAAGGTCCTCTTTGCAAGATGTTCTCCTTTAAGACTTGAGTTACAAGCCAAGGTAAGAGGGGCCCAACATCCTTTACAAACTTGAGAGAAGACTACCCTTTTAAAGATTTAGGTCACAAACTCTGGTCAGATGAGTCTGGTAATCTCTCTTAAATTGAGTTAAGGCTAAGAATGATGGTTAGCCAATTTATAATCCCATAAAGCTAGTAGAATCATGGAACCATAAACCAATGCCATCAGTTTATGAGGACATGCAAAATGAATGCAACAGTAAAATCATAATTAATAAAATAATTCTAAAGAACACAAGTAGAATCGGTATCTCTTATCTCCAGTTGAGTCACCACTGTAGATGGCGAGGTTTAGCGTATATTGCAACCACGACGCTGTTTGAGCTTAAGGCTCTAGGGAACACACTACTATATCATAAAGATATAGCATAAAGTTGAGGAGTCGCTACCCAGGGTAATAATTGGGATAAATCAAAGGAGGTGGTAACTTGATTCTCTAAAATAAGTTAGCATCACAACTAGGAAATTCTGGATATAGAATACCAACTTCTTTCAGTGTTGTGTTCATTTAAAATTACTTTAGTAATTACTAAGTTATTCCCTATTTACAAACAATTGCATTTAAACCCTATTTATCATCCATCTAACTCCAAGGCAACTAGTCATGAAAGAGTACATAAAAAATGTATCCATATAGCGCAACGCCCTTAAATTAGTCTGGTCTACATTGATTTTAATTTAAGTGAGCTAAGTTTATATTTTATTTACAAGTGAAATAAAACTAAAGATGGGTTTACATTTTTAGTTAATTAATGAGTTTAAGTCTACTTGTTTTAATTCCTGAAAGTGGCCCTAAGTCTACTAATTATGAAAGCTTTAAATTAGTGGGCTTAATTCTACATGTTTTAATTCTAAGGTGAGCCTATGTCTACAAATTATGAAAAAGAACTTAATATTAATGGGTAATGTCTAAATTACCCCAAAACAAAACCAAAACAATAAAAATAGGCCAAATTTTCTAAATTTACGTGAATACCTTCTTCATCAATGCCAAAAACATAGCTTCTCTATCCGATTAGTTGTTCATCTTCTTACTTATGTATTCAAAAGAAAAATTATTCTCCTTTAAATCTTAGTTTCCATTATTTATTTTTATTTTGTATTATCTAATTTTTAAAATCGGTTTTGATACTTCATTTTTTATAGAGTTTTTTAGTTCTCCAACGACTCCGATAGAAATGGACTTTGTTTATAGTCAAGAGCGGTTCTGAACAATTACAAATGGTAAGTTTATAGTCTGCTGCTACAGTTTTATATATATATATATATATATATACACATTGCGCATGTAAGAAATTGAACTTAGGGAATGATTTCCTACAACTATGACATATGTTTTGAAGATTTCTGGGTGGAACTACTCTATTGTTAAACCTAATTACCTTTTGCTTTCCATGGGATTTCTTATTTGAGCCATTTGCGGTTAGGGTTTCTTTAGCAAATAAATTTATGGTTTGAAATATGGAATTTCCTTTAGGAAGAAGGGTAACCAAGGAGAATTTTTTAGGTTGAATATGATTGTACAAGTAAAGATTATAAACAGATTAGTTGGGTTTTGAAGATTTTTGTCAACTGCTATTTGTTAAGGTACTTGCTTTCACATTAGTACATAGTTGAGTGTCATTAAATTGGCATCTGAAAAGTCATAATTTTGATGCTTGAGGTGGAAGCATGCTTAAATTTTATGCTTATTTTCATGGTATTTATGCATTAGACCTAGTGCCACAATCATATAAAGAATGCTATGAGTCAAGTGGGTAATTCTTTTTACTAGGCTAAGATGTTCTATCATTTTATATTAGGTTCAATTTTAACTTAGATTTTAAAAGTTGTTTAAGTAAGCAGTTTTATTTCCTAAATAATCACTTTGAGTATAATGAACAAAATACGGGTACTGTAATGCAGAAAGAGTAGGCTCTGTTGCTTTAAATGATAAATGTGGCACATGAAGTTCATTAACTACCGTGTAAGGATTTCTTTGCAATTTATTATGTTGGGGTCATTTCCTCATCTAAGTAGCAAATTTTCCTTTGATGATAATTCTCTTTGCATGCCTTTGATCGATATGACCAAACTGGTCAACCTTGATTCCCAAGCTTCAAAGCTTCAAAACTTTCACTCTGCTTGTAAGGAATGGGGTTTGTTTTAGGTACCTTAATTTAGTACAACTTTTTTCCCCTTGTTTTGAACTGAAAAGTGCAGTTTAATTAGTAGTTCTTGAGATCATTCCCTAATCCAAGGTCAGTAATCTCTCTATTAGAGCTAGTTGTTTATCAGCTTTCTTTTTTGGAACATTCATGAATCATGTTAAAAGGAAAATAGATAGATAAATAAAGATAGAAACTGAAATTGGAACAGATGAATTTCACATGGTAGGTAAAGAGAATCAAGCTATAATAGTATGAGCATTTAATTAGGAGTTTCTTGTAACCATGTGTATGTTGTTGTTTGCAAATTATGGAAGCAATTTAGGTATTGAAGGATTGTCATTATAGTAAGAGGAGAGTTTTAATTTTTTTTAGAAACTAAGTGTTTGTCATCGAAATATTGATCTTCTGCTTTGGGTTTTGTTTTGATACATACCTTCTAGCATGTATGAAGTCAGAGTTTGTCCCTAATGTTTTAATATGTGGGGATGAAAATAACATAAGCACCATTGCCTCTTGATCTTGTTGATGATGGGCCTATTTATGTCAACATAAAATAGTACCATGGAATTCTCAGGAGGAGACAATCATGTTCAAAGCTAGTGGATAGGGCCTAATCTTTTATTTCCTAAATATTTTTATGTGTACCGAGTACAAAGTACAAACTATCACTAACTAATATATATATTTTTTATCATCATCACAAACTAATGGCTGCCACCACTTGTTGCTTGTTGAACAAATGATAAGCCATGACTTTTGAATAAAAATAAAGATTAATTAATAATTAAATTTTAAGTAATTCATAAAAATAATCACATTGTTTATAATAATAATAAAGATTATTATTATTATTATTGTTGTTGTTATTATTATTATTATTATTATTATTATTATTATTATTATTATTATTATTATTATTATTATTATTATTATTATTATTATTATTATTATTATTATATGGGAAGTATTTTAAATTGACAAAAACATATACTGAATTATTGTAATAGAAACGTAAAATAAACATAAAGTATTCTAAATTGACAATATATATATATAGAATTTCAAGTTATTCAATACAATAGAAAATTGAGTGACAATTTCATTTTAAAACTCTTATAAATAACACCATAACTGCTATATTATTATTATTATAAATATAAAATTCTAGATTGAAAAAAAATATATATATAATTATTGTATCAGAAACTTAAAGTAAACAAAAAGTATTCTAAATTGACAAAAATATATAGAATTATGCGTGATGCTGCAAGAGTGTGTGTGTTATTATCTGAACATATAAAATAGTATCGAAAACCCAACATAAACCAAAAGCAACAAAAATAAAAAAAATAACATAGCAATATGCTTAACAGTCTATTCACCAATAACACCATATTAGTTATAAAGAGACACAAAATCATCCTTTTCAATAAACTATTCTAACAAAAAAATTTCACCCATAAACAAAATACAAAAAATAAAAAAATACATGTCCACTCAAATTACAAGCAAGTTTTATAGCAGAATCAATAAGAATGAAAAGATGATCAACATTATTAAATACAGTCTCTTTACCCTAAAAATAAAATAACACATCAAAAGTAAAATAAGAATCCAAAACTAAACTAAAAAGATACTAAATTAATTTAACTTGATCAATTCATGTGTGGATTTAACCAAATCATCTCTTATATATTATGTATTGAATACATAATATTGCAGGATAGAAATAAAAATCTCATATACATTTTTAAAAACATAAAAAAAAATTAGAAAAAATGAATCAGAAACTAAAAATTAATCAAAAGGATACAAAAAAAAAAGAATCAAAAACCAAAAATAAACAAAAAAGATACAAAAAATGAATCTTTGTGATTGTTATCTATTTAATTTAACTTGATCAATTCATGTGTGGATTTGACCATATAATCTCTTATATATTATGTATTGAATACATAATATTGTAGGACAGAACCAAAAATCTCATATACATTCTTCAAAACAAAAAAAAAAACTAAAATAAAAAATTGAACCGAAAACTAAAAATTAACCAAAAGGATACAAAAAATTAATCATGAACCAAAAATAAACCAAAAAGGATATAAAAAATAAATCAGAAATAAAAATGAAAAAATAAAACTAACATAAATTAATATAATAAAAAAAAGAACACTCCAAATTAGAATCTTTCAATACTTCATCACCATCAACACCATCTTTGATAGAACTATCTTTAATATTGGAATTAAAACCAACATCCTTAGATAATTTCTTATCACCCTTAAAACAAAAACACAAAACAAAACATCAAAAACCAAAACGATGCAAAAATAATAAAACAAAACATAACCTAACAAAAATCCTCTAACTCATCAGCATCACCAACAGTTTTAACAAACTTTGAATCATAAGCACTCTTTTTACAACCAACAACATCAGAACTAGAAGCACCAAATGCATATCCACCTTTCCCTGAACTTTTAAAATAAGATCAGAAATTATAAGTAAACCAAAAAGCGACAAAATTAAATACATGCTACGTAATAAAAGAAATTCTTTAACTCATCACAACCACCAACAGTTTCAACAAACTCTGAATCATAAGCACCTTTTTCACAACCAATAACATCTTCTAAATCAAAATTAGAAGCATCAAATGCACATCCACCTTTCCTTGCACTTTTAAAACAAGATTAGAAACTAAAAGTAAACTAAAAAGCAACAAAATTAAATACATGCTACCTAATAAAATAATAGCGATGTGGGGTATTGATTCTTGTACCTCTCACATGCTAAGCAAGTGCTCTACCATCTAAGCTACACTCATCTTCATCTTTCATTTTCTAGAACATTATTAAAACAGGTTTTGATATGTTTCGCGATAGGTTCTTCAATTTGAAGTTATAAGACATTATTTTGTATTTTACAAACACATTAGACTATTTGAAATCTTAAAAATGTTAAAATCATATTTTTCGTGCTTGAAATATATTGATAAAATTGATTCTATTTTAGAATCATTAAAAATTTAAATTATGACTTTATTTTTCTTATCCAAAGTTCTATTATCGCTTTTTAGAAATAAACATGTTGGTTCAATTATAATGAATGTTACATCTTTTACACATTAAGAACTTGAATAATCAATTATGTATAGAAAATTTATTGCATGTGAGTTGCTTGTATTTTGATCATCACATTCTCTTTATTCTTATAACCCACTTGAGGAATTTATGAAATAAAATCTCAAAAAATATATTGGCTAATGCTTCACTAATAAAAAAAAGAGGAAAAATTAAGGGAAATATTTTTTTAAAAAAAGAGAAAAAAAAAAGAAGAGAGAAATAAAAAATAGAGAGAAAAAAAAAGGAAATACAAAAATTAAAAATAAAAATAAGAAAAAAAATTATAAAAAAGAGGAAAAGGAAAAAAGAAAGAGAAAAAAAAAATAAAAAAGAATAAAAAAAAGGAAAGGAGAATATATATATATATATTTTTTTTTTTTTTTGCTTTTCTCTTTGCTTTTCAAAGCTCCTCTCTCTATTTGTTTTCTTCTTTCAATAATGGACTTTTTTTCTTTTTTCACTCTCTTTTTCCTTTTATTCCCTAGCTTCCCCATGCCCCTAAGCCCTCTAGCTCATCATGAGCCTCCATAGTCTTTTTCTCTTCCCCAAAAATCTCTTTCTCATGCAAGAATCAAGTTTGGAGGGTGGGGCCCACACCACTTGGCCACCATGGTTGCAGCAGCAAATGGGTTGCCATAGAGGCGGCGCCTCTTCGATAAGGCGATCGCCTCATTGGCAGCTACTAAAGAGGTGATCACCTCATTGCATTGAGGTGATGCCCCTTTGGCCCAGGCCTATGCTGGGCTAGGCGGGCTTAGGCCAATTTTGGATAGTTGGGCTAGGTTTTGGGCTTTTTAGTCTTTAGGTTTTCAAGTCCACTTTCCATTAAAGATTCAAGTTTCATTCTCATGTACAAGTTTCACATTCTTATCATTGGGCTTGACAATGGGCCGATCAAACTGAGCATCCCTAATCCGTCCCCTAACATGGGTCGACCGAATCGGGTGTCTACAGTTTGCCCCCTGATTTTTTAAAAACTCAAATGCATGTAACGACAATTTTTTGAAAAATCACATGCACAACAATAAATAAACATTAAGATGAGCAACATACCTGACTCTCAGGTTTCACTCGAGAGATGAATCCTTCAATTCTGAAACGTGACCGTGATCCTCAAGTTTTCCTGGTCCGATCATCCACTCATTAATATTTGATAAAGTTTTCAAAAACTATTAACCTTGGGTTTTCCTGGCCTAATTCTCACAACATTGAAACTCAATTCTCGGGTTTTTCTGGCCCGATCCTCACAACACTGAAACTTAATTCTCGGGTTTTCCTAGCTTGATCCTCACAACACTTAAACTTGATTCTCGGGTTTTCCTGGCCCGGTCCTCATAACATTGAAACTTAATTCTCGGGTTTTCCTGGCCTGATCCTCACAACACTAAAACTTAATCCTCGGGTTTTCCTAGCCCGATCCTCATAATACTAAAACTTGATTCTCAGGTTTTCTTGGCCTGATCATCACTGGGGATGTGGTTTTTAGATTTTCCTGGTCTGATTATCACTCCTCTAGGGACATAGACTTCCGGGTTTTCCTGGCCCAGTTATCAGTCACTTCTGACTTTCAGGATACTACTCGAACAACCATCTCGATCTTTGAGCTTTAGGGATTCAAACCCGAACAGCCCTGTCCTTGAGCTTCGGGGATTCAAACCCGAACAGCTCTGTCTTTGAGCTTCGGGGATTCAAACTCGAACAGGCCTGTCTTTGATCTTTGGGGATTCAAACCCGAACAGCCCTCTCTTTGAGCTTTGGAGATTCAAAGTCGAACAACCTGTCTTTGAGCTTCGGGGATTCAAACCTGAATAACCCTCTCTGTTAATAGTGTGGGTTTTCCTGGCCCATTCTTCCCGAAACTTTACTTTGGGAATCTCTACCTTTGAATTTCGCCTTTTTAGTATATGATAATAACCATCATTTTCCATTCATCTTTTATCTCTTTTTTTTGGAAACCCTACACCTTTGCCCACTATAAAAGTAACTTTTCCTTATCTCCCTTCCCTTTTACTTTTTTCACCTTCTCTTTTTTCTCTTTCCTCCTCTTGCACTTCCTGTACTCTCTGTACCTTTCCTCTTTTTACAGTCAATGGAGAACAAGAGAACACCCCCTGTGCCTGAGTGGGATCATTTCACACCTTTTATTAGTACTTCTAGGAGTTTAGGATTGACCCGAGGAGACTTGATTCCCCTTCTGGTAGACTTAAGGCCCTATATCTGCTTGTTTGCATCTGGAGAGGTTAGTACCCTAAAATTTCCTGCAAAATCATATTGGGTCAGTGATTAATCTTGCATAATTATCATTCTAGGGCATTATTTAATTGAACAAACATGAAATTTGTGTTTTAATTGCCAAACATTGAAAATCATCATTGTCTGTGCTTCGCAGAGGCGATCGCCTCTTCGATGAGATGATAGGCTTCTACAAAGAGGCGATTGTCTATCACCCTTTTAAAGAGCTTATCACCTCTATGATGAGGTGATCGCCTCTGTGATGACACGATCGCTTCATCAATAGGGTGAGTTACGCTACTTACATGCCCGTTTATTCTGAATTCCTTTCTAAAACCATAAAATGCATAAATTTCACTTCCTTATCTCTTTGTTTATAGCATGATGCTCAAACATTCAAGGGCACCAAGAATTTCCATGGAGCCTGAGTTTTCTATGGCGAGTTGACTGATAACCAGAGGGATCGGATTCAGGAGACTAGATTTGAGGGCTTCATGCTCTTGCTTCCTTCCGAGCAGGGGCGTATGGAGTATCAGCCACTGCATGCTCTGATGGAGAGGTGGTTCGATGCAACTCATACTTTCCATCTCCTGTTCAGTGAGCTTACTCTAGGCCTTATGTCATTTGCCGCCATCACAGGGATTGCCTATGTCGAGGACCCGTCCCTTTTGATGCGAGTCTACACTAACTATCTTTGGCTAAGGCTACATACATCGAGTGACTTTTAGGTATGAATCCCAACATGAAGGGGACTCACACCCTTAAGTTAGACTCGATCAGGAGCTTCTACACCCAAGAGTGGGCTGCGGCGATGATTACTCCTTGTGAGATTGATCAGGTGGTGAGGGCCTTCTTGCTCTATCTGCTCGGTACCACCTTCTTTGCTGACACTGCCAGCTCCATCAACCTGATGTTCTTGCCAGCTCTTCAAGACCTTGATCAGGTTCCTACATTTGATTGGGGTAGTTGTGCTCTAGCGTACTTATACCAAAGTATGGACAAGGTGGTCCGAGGGGCTAAGAGATTATGTGGCTTCTGGCATGTTGTTTTGGTACGTCATGATCCTCTCTTTCCTTATCTTGTTCTAACCTCTATTATTTACATCAGTTTTCCCTATTTCTCCTCTTTTACTTTTTTAAGTCTGGGCTCTGGAGCTAGAGCTGCTCATGGGCATGACACAAGTGGGGGATCACTTTCTAGCTCTCGGTAGGTGGGGCGCCAGCCGTATTGTGAAGAGGTACCTCGTGCGAGTTCACATCCATAGACAACACTTGAACTCCCTGACATAGGATGTGGTACCTACAAAGCACAATCTTTCTTATTAGTAAATTATGCATATTTAACTCACTTACCTATTGACATATCCCTCTTTGCAAGTTCGAAATGACTTGTGGGGGCCTGAGGATGGCTAGACCATTGAGATGACTCACTCCAAGCTTTTAGCCAGGAAGAGGGTACTCCTCTGTGGCCCTAGGTATCGATCTTGGTATTTGGGGGAGCGGGTCCTGAACTGGAGGAGAGGTGTCAGAGCGAGACGAGTCCTCAGGTCTCCTCCTCACAGTATGCTTTGGGCCCACGAGCTGGAGGGCAATGAGCTTATTAAGGTTGTTGTAGGTTCACCAACTGTTGATCACATGGTTCATGTGAAGAGTCGATATGCAGAGTTTGTTCGCACCCACCTTCTGCTGACAGTCCCCTTCCATGACGCTTCTACCTCTCAGGTATGTCCCTATTAGCTTTCCTCACCTTGAGAATTGATTGTGTTCTCACATTTTTCTCCTGTATTGTCTTCAAGTTGTGCCTGTTAGACCCGTGGCCCTGGTTAGGTCTCGAGTATGAGAGAGAAAGCCCTTAAGGCATTGACTGGATCCAGGCAGGGAGGAGACCTCTATGGTTGGTGAGCAAGTCAAGCCGACTACTGCCCCTAATTCTGAGTTCATCCTAGGTAGCTTTATTCACATCCCTGACCCTTTAGCCCGATGTTGGTTCCTCCTGGAGAATTGTCACGTCAGTTCTTGACCTTGGACAAGGACCTAACCCCTACATGCACCCCTGGTGGTGCTACTCATGTAAGCTCTTTTTCTGACCTGCTTTCATTATGATTCTCAAACCAACCGTTAGTTTTAACATTTATTTCAATAACACAGATTCCTCTAGAGCAAGGCCTATATATGTATCACATGATAGAGGCCTAGAGAGACTATATGTTGGAGATCATTCAGCAGTGGAGGGTAAGAATCTTTTTATTTTCTACATGTATTCATGCTCGAATGGTTTACTAACATGTGATTTGTCTAAACAGGATCAGGATGACGCTAGCAAGGTGAGGATCGCCACTTTTGAGCGTTAGATTGATGTATTTCAGATCGATGAGGATGACATGGATGAAGACAAGAGTGGCAGTGGTGCTGGAGGAGGGGAGGACCCTGAGGGTACCGGATCAGAAGCTTGATGTGTCTGGGTTAAAACTTGTGTAGTCTTTGAACAATGAACATATATTTTCCTTTGTTATTGATTTAGTGACAGATAGATTATTTATAGAACTTGTTATTCTCCTTAATTAAATTCATTTATTTCTTCATTCTTCATATGTGAGCTAATTTCAATGATTACATATGTATTTTCCCCACTATATTCTGATTTTGACCTATTTAGACTGCGTGATTCGAAGAAGTGTAACGACCCACACTACTGATGAGGTGATCAACTCATTGAATTTTGATGAAGAGGCAATCACTTCTTGTTGTTGAGGCGATCAGCTCATTGATGAGGTGATCGACTCATCGATGAGGTGATTGGCTCATCAATGAGGTGATCACCTTAACAGCAGGTGGTCCTACCCCTTTAAAATGTGCATTCTTATGTTTAGCCCACTTCTGGAGTTGCTTTCATCTCTAACCTCCTATTTCTCTCTCTAAGCACTTCTAAAAGTTATAATCATGACTGAACAGAGTCTGAGGATGCTACAACTGATCTTAAAGGGTTTAGACAATAAGTCTTGGACTATGTTAGAACCTTTTCACTTTTCGATCTTCAAATCACTCCATACTAGGAGAATCAACTTCCCTTTTCTCCATGCCATGGTTCAATTTTGGGATCCCCATAAACACGTCTTTCAGTTCAATACAATAGAAATATGTCCCCTGTCAAGGGAATTCGAGGCAATTCTCAGCCATCATACGGATTCTACTTGCCGGTTTACGGTTCCTGACCTTGAAAACCCAAACTCTCACTCCATCCAACACCAAATGGCGCATATGTTCAACATTCCACCCTGATCTTCTCTTTATTGTATCCTCGATTCAGAAATCAAACTAGAATTATTTGTTGAGGTCACCATGAATATGGACAAAGAAGAAACATATTGGCCTCGCATGATGGCCCTTTGCTTGTATGCTTAATTTATGTTGGTTTCTTCCTTAGGACACTATGATTTGAAGTTCCTTTCAATCTTTAATCAAGTGGAGTTAGGGTTCAATCCCTTCCCTCTCATATTAGTAGAAACTATCATTGGATTGGATAACTTTATGAAGACACAATGATTCTCAGGAAGTCCATTCCTATTGGAGGTAAGTTTCCTATTGTCCCTTCTTAACTTCCAACTACCATACTATCTACATCTAATCATTTGCAAACCTATAGATGTGGTTTTATGAAAAGTTGGGCTTGATCAAACCTCCTCAAGACATCAGACGCTACAAAGCAAAGCATTATCGAACAAGAAAGCTACATCCCATTCCTGTAGATATTCATGGCTGGCTATCGACATTTCCTGATACACTGATCCGCTGGATGTGCCCTTAGTGTGGATTGCAGCATGTGACCATTCGGTCTTACACATATAATGTCCCGATTGCCAATCTCCATTTTGTTACTTTCTATAATCCAGCCCGCATCTACCACCAACATGGTCATAAACAACTGATTGTGGAGCTTGTTCATGAGTTCGAGCTAGGGCCCCTTTCTCAAAATTTCTTGGACCACTTGGTGGCAACTTGGCCTCAAAGAGTCATCGAAAGAAATTTAAGCTATGACAGAGATCAGACTACTGATGATTATTAAAAAGCATGGGTTTGTTTGCAATAGATAGAAAGAGACAAATTTATTAAATACAAAAGGATAAGAGAGTTACAAATGTTAAGTTCTCAGGGTAGATAACAAAAGAAGAGAAAACAAAATTAGCTTATGAAATAAAGTCGTCATTTCCCCTTTTATTAAATGTAATTTTCCTTTTATACTAGTTAAACGGCTTGTAATGGACACATTATACAATGTTTAACAATAATCAAAGCAATCCATTTCTTTTCATTTAAGCACAAAACGTATATACATTTCACTTTTGGTACATCTCATGTTATTAGTTAGCTTGTCCTTGCAAGTTTTTCAACTAATCATTTTGTGTGTGTCTCTCTCTTTTTACATGTCCTTAACTTTTGTCTAGACAGGCTCTTTTAAGGTTTTCAATCCAGCAGGACCTTTTTCTTTTTTTCTTTTTAGTCTCTAACTTTTTCCTACATAGCCTCTTTTCGAGGTTTTCTTCTAACGAGCCTTTTTACAGAAAGTATTTCTTGAGCTTGTCTAGGTTGGTGGGTTCTTTGAACTTGTTTCCCTCCATGTCAGACAAAATGGTGGTGCCTTTCAAAAATAACTTCTTTACTAGATACGGTCCCTCCCAGTTAGGCTTAAACTTTCCTTAAGGATCATTCATGACTGATTTTGTAAGTTTCAACACCAAATCTCCTTCTCGAATCTTGCTTGGCTTGATCTTTTTATTGTAGGCACGGGCTATTCTTTTCTAATACAGCTGAGAATGATACATAGCCTTCATCCTCTTTTCATCCAGCAATGTCAACTGAGCCAACCGACTTTTGACCCACTGATATTCGAGGAGTTTAGATTCCAGAAGGACTCTCAATGACCATATCTCAACCTCTACCGATAAAACAACCTCACACCCATAAACTATAGAGTACAGAGTGACTCCTGTTGAAGTTCTAGCAGTGGTTTGGTACCCTCATAATGCGAATTGTAAGTAATCAACCCAATCTTGGTAATTTTCCAACATCTTGGCCAGGATTTTTTTTACATTCTTATTTGCTGATTCTACTGGCCCATTTGCATGCAGCTTATATGGAGATGACCTGTGGTGCTCAATCTTATAGTCTTTCAGTAGTGTGGTCATTTCTGCTCGAAATTGAACACTTTCTGTAACTATATGGTGCAACAAACCATATCTGCAAATTATGTTTTTTTCAATGAATCTCAACATCTACTTTGACCCCATGGTAGCATAAGATTAAGCCTCAACCCATTTGGAGAAGTAGTCGATAGCCACAATGATATACCGATGGCCATTAGTTGCTTTTGGCCTTACCTCTCCTATGATGTCAATCCCCCATACAACAAACGACCAAGGAGAAGTCATTCCCTAAAGCTCTATAGATGGTAGGTGGCTAACATCACCATAATTTTGGCAAATGTGACATTTCTTCACAAATCTAACACAATCTGCCTCCATGGTGAGCCAAAAGTACCCTTGACAGGCTATTTTCTTTGCCAAGATAGTTCCATTCATGTGTGGCCTACACACCCCTTCATGAATCGCTTCCATAAGCTTTTGGGCTTCATCCTTATCAACACACCTGAGGTGTACCCCAGTTTGAATTCTTTTCTATAACATCTCGTTGTGACTTATGAACTGTCAAGATAACATTTATAGGGATATTCTTTCTTTCTTATCAGCGTTATTCAAAAACTGCCTAGTTTCTAGATACCTTTGTAAATCATAGAACCAAGGTTTCTCAGTAGCATCAACTGGCGTCACCCTCACCTCCTCATAATAGGGAACTCGAGACTTTGTGAGAATTAAAGGGCTAGCTTCTAGTTGCTTCCCACTTTCCCACATGGAGGATTGTGTGGCTAGGGCATCAGCTACCTGGTTTCCTTCCCTTGGCAAATGGACAAACTTACACTGAGTAAAGGAGCACAGGATGGTGACCAGGTATTCCCAATACAGCCATAATCTGTCTTCTTTTATCTCCCATTCTTTGGTGGTTTTTTTTTATAACTAGTATGGACTCCCTCTAGACAGTACCATTTTCTGCCCCTGCACTACGCAATGCCTCTAAACCAAAAATGCAGGCCTCATATTCTGCTTGGTTATTAGTTTCTTCAAACTCAAGTCTTTTTGCCATTGGGATCATTTCTCCTTCTGGCGTAACCAAAATTACCCCTATTCTGGCCCCCTTATTGTTGACAACTCCATCAAAGTACATTTCCCAACCTTGTATCTCTATCACCCCTAGATGTTCATCAGGAAACTCCAACTTCCATTCTTGGTTGTCATCCACTGGGCTCTGTGCCAAGAAGTCTACTAATACAAGGTCAAGGCTTTACCCGGTGTCGGTGGCTATAAAATAGGAGGATTCATCAGATAATCCTTGATAGCTTCAAAGGCCTGTTAACATCTTTGTTCCCACACAGCAAGTTGGTCTTTCTTTAGAAGCTTAAAGATGGGATTGTAGATGGCTGTCAATTTGGCTATAAATCTATTAATATACTATAAACGCCCCAGAAACCCTCAGACCTCTTTTTCATTCTTTGGTGCAGGCATATCCCTGATTGCTCTGATCTTATATAGATCCACCTCTATTCCTTTCTGCCTGACAATGTGTCCCAATAGCTTCCCAAATGTGACCTTAAAAATACACTTCTTAAAGTTTAGTATGAGATTGTACTTTTCTGCCCTAGCCAAAAACTTGTCTAGTGCTTCAAAATGCCCTTCCTTAGTTGTAGACTTCACCGTCATATCATCCATATACACTTCTACCTCTTTATGGATCATGTCGTGTAGCAAGGCAATCGCCATCCTCTGATAAGTGGCTCCTGCATTCTTTAACCCAAAAGGCATCACTTGGTAACAATACACACCCCATTCGACGGTGAAAGATGTCTTCAATTTATCCATTGCTGCCATCATGATCTGATTGTACCCCGAAAATCCATCCATGAATGAGTACATTGCATTAGAAGTTGTACTATCAATTAACGTATCAATATACGATAGCGGAAAGTCATCCTTGGGGCAGGCTTTATTCAAATCTCGGTAGTCTACACACACTCTGACCCTTCCATCCTTCTTAGGAACAGGAACTATATTTGCTAACCATTGAGTGTCCTCTACCACTTCTAGGAACTTTGCCTTTATCTACTTTTTGACCTCTTTTTTAACCAAGAGAGCCCATTTTGGCCTTAACCTTCTTTGCTTCTACTTTATTGGTGCTATGTGAGGGTATATAGGGATCCTATGTTCTAATATCTCCCTGTTGATTCAGGGCATGTCTTCATAACCGCAAGCAAATACTTTATGTCTCTTTTTTAAGATTTCTTCCATTTTTTCTCTCTCATCATGAGTTAAACCAGAAGCAAGCAATATATTTTTAAGATTCTAGTTTGTGCCTAAATTAAATGACTCAGTTTGTGTGGAATTAATGTCAAATATATGCAAGAAATGATCATCACAAACAAAGTAACCATTAGGAAACACATCACACAAATAAGCAAACTCAGAATTCATTACATTCACTTTTGAAAAGAAAAGATCATTAGTCTCAAACAGAGAAGCAAAAGAAATATCAAAGTCATTATTAAAGGTATCTATGATGGAGTTGAGGATGTAGGTTTCAAATTCAAGGTCTTTGCTTTGATCATCAATGCCTTTCTGCTCCGAGGTAGCTTCATCCTCTTTAAATTGCTCTTCAGCTAGTACTAGCTCCTTAGTAGGGGCTTTTTCAATAGCAACTCCCTCAGCTTTATTCATAAATTCAACAAAAATCTTGAACCCCGGGATAACTCCCCCAGCCATCAGGAGAGGTTTTGAAGTCCCGCTGTACGGGTGCCCAGTGCCTTCCTTTACAAAGATTTCCCATAGAGTTTTCTTTCTAGCCATGGTCTCCTTTTCCTTTTCTTCAGATTGGCCCCATACACTTATCTCTTCCCTAGCTCCATCTGCCTCTTTAAATCCTAACCCGTGCTTCAAACAGGTACTTTATTTCCCATAAACTCTGAAGGTTCGCTCTGATTTTTCCCCAATCCCATGCCGGGCAAAAATTTCATATTACGCATCATTCTCATAACCTTTTTATCCATCTTATCCTCATAGATTACACAGACTTCAAAACTAGGGCTAATGGAAATCTCCTTAGGGATCAACTTCAGTGCATCTACGTCGACTTTAGTTTCAGTTGAGACGGTGACAACCCTTCCTTCATGTGGAAATTTAATCTTTTGATGAACAATGGATAGAACACCACTTAGAGGGTGAAACCATGGCCTCCCCAATAAAATGGAAAATGTTACTGGGATATCAATCACATGCAAGTCAACCCAGACTTCTATAGGTCCCGTTTTAACCAATGCCCTGAAAGTTCCTTCCACAGACCTCTTGGTGTCATTATAAGCCTTGATAAATACCTTAGAAGGCTTTAAGTCGACCACCATCAACCCTAGCTTTGGTAGAATCTTCAATGGAGACATATTGATGGCAGAACCATTATTGACCATCACACAACAGGTCATCTTCCCTTTCACCTCAGCTTTGATAAACGGAGCTTTGTGGTGATCCCTCCCTTCTAGAGGTAGATCATCGTTAGAAAATGTTATCATTCCTTAAGGGGTTTCCATAAGTGACTGGACCATCTGCTCTGAAGTAAAATTAGTGGAAATATTTTTCTGATATAGTACCAGAACCAGAGCTTCCTTATGATCCCTAGAATGCATAAGTAACTCCCAGACACTGGCAATGGTCTCTTTACTTTACTCTATCTACTTTCCCTTCTTTGCACCTTCTGCCTTTTCGGGCCTAAACTTGGTAGCCTCAATTTCCTCTTTCTTTTCTTTAACCTTCTCCATATATTAACTTAGCTCACACCCCTCATTGTCCCATAGGTCAACTTGTTCTTTGCTCTTATCATCGAAACTCCATATGTCCAAGACATGCACCTGCAACTCCATGGATTGTTTGTTTAGTTTCAGATTTTCAAGTTTGGTTTTTAGGGAATTATGGGAGACATCAATAAAAGAGTTTAGGACTTACTCTTATGTTAGGCCATAGTTGACCATCAAAATGGGTGCATTTGGTGGTGGTACATTTTGATAATTAGGTAAGGGGTTGGTTTGTGTGTTTAGTTTTCTGTTTTCTGGGTCGATAATTTTGCCTAAGTCTATTAAGTCTTGAATTTCATGCTTTAACTGGGTATAGCCGTCTGTGTCATGTCTAATAGTCTGATGAAATTTATAAAAAAATTTTGGGTTGGCCCCAGGTAAAGGTTATTGTGAAGGTAAAGGCAGTAGCAGGTTCTTCTCAATAAACTTATCAAGGACCTTGGACATGGGATGTCCCAGATTTGAAAATCTTCGAGGTTGTCTAACTATACTAAAATGGCATGAATCCGAACATTACCGCTTGAGCTGGCCCCTTTATTTCCCCTAAATCCTCTTTCAAAGAATTTCTTCTTTTGAGCCAAATCTGACTCTTTTTGGATCCTAAATCTGTACAATTCTTCAAAGCTTCTGATTCCCAGATCCCTTAATTTCCTAGACAGTGCTAAAACACATCCTTCTATTGCCAGGACTAACTAGTCTGACTTAGCAGGCCTATGCCTAATGAAGGATAACTTTCCCCTCTAATAATTCAGGTAGTTAGCAAAAGGCTCATTAAAGTTATGCTTGGTATTCTATAAATCTCTCAAGGACACCTCTAGTTGAACATTAAAACCGTATTGCTTGACAAAAGTGGGACACAATTCTTTCCAATCCGATTGAACATGTGGTTCCAAGGTGTAATACCAACAAATTAGTGCCCCCTCCAATGAAATAGGGAACTGCTTGATAATTTGGCTCTCAGTCAGCTCGGTAGCCTTCATGTATGTCACATACTGCTTCACACGCAAATAGGGATCCTCAATGCCAGTATACTTCTTCATGTCAGGGAATTTAAACTTATGAGGCAGTGGTTCATCACCCTTTTCCAAATTCAGATCATAATCTAAATGAGCGACCATACCTTTCTCCTTCATTATCACTTGCATCTGGTTCATCACTTTGGTCATGTTCTTAGCCCACTCAATTTAACCCACATCTTTGGTTGGGATGACATTTCTTTGATTTATTAGATTGGCCAACACTATCACATCATCTTCTTCCCTTCTTTTAGTTGGTATTTCCTCATTAAGATCCACTGAATCAATTGGCGGTGCATTAAATGGCTGTGCTAGTTGACTCTCTCTGATGAGCTTAGTAATTTCCCCCATCATTTCTCTCATTATAGCTTGGGTTTCTACCATTACTTCTTCTTTCAACCATACCCAAAATGCTATTGGATCAAACCCTCCTACCATTCTTATTTCTAAATTCCTGACCAGGCAACTTGAACTAGCTCGGACCCACCCTGCTGAGCTTAAAGGATCTATAGTGCTGCAAAACAGTTGGTTAGAATGATGCATGACATGTATGCATGATATGCAAGTTTGTTTTATTTTAAAAATTTGAGAAACAAAAGGTCACACACAAAAAGATATACAAGATCAAAACATAAAGCTTAAACATGCAAACTTCCGCCCTTATTTCTCCCATACACGTATTCAATGGCGAGTATCTTGTCCTAGGATTTTTTGCCTGGGTTTTAATTATCAACAGGGGATAATAGAACTGATGTATGCAAGAAAACTCTTAAAATGATTCATACAAGTAATGGTTCCTTTAAATAAAGCCTGAGTCCACTTTCTATGAGCCAAGATCCTTAGCACCATAAACTTACTTGTCAAGGACTGTTAGAAATAAGTTATGAGTAGGCATGAGAGGCCTTTGTTGACTAGCTTATTTATAATGGGCTTTGGTTGGAAATGAGGGCCCATTTTATTTTAGACTGCTTATTGATGGGCTCAAGATTTATTTTAAGGGTCCATTATATGGCATTATACACATGCATATAGGAAAATTCCTAAGGATAGTTGTTAGGTCATTACATGGGCTTGAGTCTTGGGTAAAAAGGCTTCGACTCCCACAACGATATACATCCATATAAATCTCCCCACTCAAGGGTCAAACAATGCAGATTAATACATGTCGTGAGTGACATTAATCAAATATTCCACCACCAGGTTTGAGTGAAACGTAGGTAGCGAAGCACTGATTATTGTTGGGTTTATTCGGGACTAAAGTGCTCATTATATGCAAAATGTGTAGTGAATGCATAAATATAGGAAGAAATAAAAAAATAATTAAAGATGATAAAATGAAAAAAACTGGAATCAATTTTTTTATCCCCAGTAAAGTCACAACTGTAGGCGGCAAGGTTTAGCGCACGCCCAATTATTTGGAAACCACGGCACTGTGTGGCCTTGAGGCCCACTAGGAAATAGATATAGGTCTTGGGCCTATTCAGAGATGGA
Organism: Mallotus nudiflorus; assembly: GCA_947683625.1. Taxonomy (NCBI): domain Eukaryota; kingdom Viridiplantae; phylum Streptophyta; class Magnoliopsida; order Malpighiales; family Euphorbiaceae; genus Mallotus; species Mallotus nudiflorus. The sequence continues at coordinate 3,445,649 of CANTUR010000049.1, read as the reverse complement.
GTTACCATCTAGAGAAAAGCCAAGACATAATGTACATCAATTGGATTCCATGGAGGTTCCCAGAAGCCGTCATCAGATATCGGGTTTGGAAACTGGGTATAAGTGTTTGAATACTCACCCAACCTTGCGGTTGGCCTCCATTTGTGTTTTGCATTTTATTACAATGTAATCATTTAATAATTTCCTCATTTACATTCAAAGTTGCACTTGCCTTCATTTATTTTCCAAATTTTATAGTTAAGTCCAAGTTTGCGCATTAGTCCAGTTTCATGCTTTTGAGTCCCAATATTCAATAGAAATAAAATAAATAATAATTTGCAACCATACATTCAAAATCAAATGAGGGAAAGGGATTAAGGATTACAATGCTTTTAGGCAAGATGAAAGAATAATATACAGAAAATAAATAAAAAATGTACTGAAAGCAAACCAATAATAACATAAATGCAATAATGTGAAAGGGATAACTAACGAAGGTGACTACTCAATGATGAAAATCATCAAGTAATTCTTGTAAATGACACACAGTTAGTCCTTCCTTTCAATAAATGAAATCGTATAAACAATATTTACAAAGAGATGTTCTTAAAGAAAAGGGAATTCATGTTGCGAACTAAGGAAATCATTAAATAATCAAGATAGTCATCATCACACAATGATATAGCTACGCTTAATGTAAAAAAGGCACATACCAAAGTTGACATTACAACAAGCATTAGTAAAAAATAAAGCTAAAAGCAGGCTAACCTGTCAATGTGGTGATCGCCTTATTGATGAGGCGATGCCTCATTAACAGGGACCCCTAATATTTCTAAGGAAAAAAAGCATATAACACACATAAACAAAAGGAAGATTTCCTAAAGGCCTGTCAATGGGGTGATCGCCTCATTGACAAGAAGCGACGCCTCTATGAAGAGGCATTGCTTGATCAACAGGCCAATTTTGACTCTCAAACATTCAGACTTCTACTTTAAGTAACAATATATGAACATACACACTCTATAAACATCAAACTACAACTACATGCAAACGTATTCAGATATCACATCAATAAAGTGGGATATTAAGCAAGATAAACTAGAAATATAACTAAAATACACTAATGACTTAGTTACACATGAGCAAGAACACACAAAATGATGAATATGTTAAGTTTAAGTGCAAGTTTTCTAGCAAAATGAGAGACCCTCAGAGATGTTTTTGATTGTGATCCTTACTAGGATGTGATCTCCACTTTTGACGTAAGCTTCTCCCTTCTTCTTTTAGGAAAATGTAGACTCCTTTGCTTTAATCTCTCCCTCTTCCTTAAGGACATTTTTTTTCTTTTAATTTTCTCTTTCTTTTTTTAAAGCTCCTTTCTCTATTTTTTTTCTTCTTTCAATAATGGCCTTTTTTCTTTTTTCTCTCTCTTTTTCCTTTTATTCCCTAGCTTCCCCATGCCCTTAAGCCCTCTAGCTCATCATAAGCCTTAAAAAGAGTCCTAGAGGGGGCATGAATAGGACTATTAAATAAAAATGAGGAATTAAAAGAATTCTTTATAAGAATTAAATAAAAGTTGAGAAGGAAGAATGAAGAACACAAAGATTTAAGGAGTTTAGATTCAACAACAATTCTAAGTCTCCACCTAACTTATCCCTAAGTTAGGATTTTCAATCACCCACAATCTTATTCACAAGATTGAGACAATACAAGAGTTTTATGGCTCACTCTTATAACCTTACAACATGAGTTTTCAAGGCTCACTCAAAAAACCAAAACCCAAGTGTTTCAATGGACAACACTTTAACCAATTCATTTAGAAATAAATCTCACTTCCCTTCTAATCTAACCCAAGATTTAAGATGAAGAGAAATTCTATTTCTAACACACACCCAACTCTCATAAGAGTTATACAAACAAAGAATTATTTAAGAGAATTTGATAGCTCAATGAAAGCTTAAGAAATAATGAATGATAAACAAGTTTTTTAAACTTTCATTGAGCTCTAGATGTATTTATACTAAAAAATATGGCTGTTGGAGGTGCAAATGATATGTCCATCATCTATATTTTGAATTATTGAGACCGATGCTGTCAAACAACTATTAATGGATTGAAACCGTAATTGGCTCCTCAAGACGTTTGAATTTGCCCATAATTTCTTCATAAAAGCTGTAGATATTTGAATGAGCATTCCATATCAATTTTTTAATCACCTAAATTGGACTTCTATAGATCAATATATGTCCAAAATACTAAGGGTTGTGCAATCTATAATGCAGACTATGATCAGACAGCTATACCCAAATTGAAGCCGTGATTTGCTCTTGAAAAAATTTGAATTTGCCCATATTTTCTTCATAAAAACTGTAGATATTTGAATTATCTTTCCATATCATTTTAATAGCCTAAATTTGACTTCTTTAGCTTAGGATATGTCCAAATTACTAAGGGTTCTGCAATCTGAAATGCAGAATACTGTCAAACAGCTATACATAAGTTGAAGCCATGATTTGCTCCTGAAGAAATTTGATTTTGCAAATATTTTCTTCATTAAAGTTGTATATATTTGACTTATATTTTCATATCATTTTGAATCACCTTAATTTTACTTATGTAACTCAAGATATGTCCAAAATACTAAGAGATGTGCAGTCTAAGATGGCAGATGTATATGTGGATTTCAACTCAAAATTTTCCTAACCAAATGAACTTGGATTTTGACAAATAATCCCAATTCAGAAAGCTTAAGATGTCTACTTCAAATGTTAAGAAGCACATTTTCTCATTTAAGAGCTCTAAATATGTTAAAAACCTTCTTCAATCTCAGAGGTTCAATCAGCCCGAAAAGTCACTATTCATCTAAAAGTGTATATGTTTAGTGTATAAAAATAGCTCCCCCTTTCAAATTAAATAGATTCAAAAAGAGAAAATATTTTTCTCCCCCTTAACATGTGCATAAATTCAATATTTATCATATATCAGAGCATATAAATAAATGAATTATCATAGCATGTATAAGGGTTTAACAAATATATTCCTTTAACAAAAATATATTTCTTTATTTCTCCTCCTATTTGGACATGATAAGAAATATAAATAAATTTTGTTGAAAATAAAGACAACATATAAAAGTTATAAAAAATATGGCCTAACATAACAAATGATGATAACATGATTATTAAACAAATGTTAGACAATATGAAGGAAATAATTTCAAACATATATAGAGGTAGTGCATGCATCACAAAATAGAATATATGCTATATTGAAACGTCACATGATTATAGAAGGTTTAGCTAGACAATCAATCATACATAATCATATGGTACTTAGCATATCTTAAACACAATTATTTATCCCCTAAGCATATAGCTTCTTCTCCCCCTTTGTCAAAGACAAAAAGAAAAGACAGAGATATAAGGGGAAATAGACCTAAGGGAGCCAAAAATACTAGAGGGAATAAAAGATCAAAAACCAAAACAACTCAAGCAAAGATATTCAAAAACTTTATGAAATTCATGTCATTTTAAGAGATAAAAAACATTCCCAAGAAGAATTTATACATGAATATGAATTTTGTAGGTATAAGCATAATTGATAGTCATGCATAAATAAAAAAAATTCATGTCATATATAAACAAAGTAAGCAAAACAAGACTTTTTATCACAAGAACAAAACTAGCCACACTTACATTGTTATTATGCATGCATAAAAAATTTTTGGGAAATAAATTCAAATCAAATAAAATTAATACAAATATCATGCAAATGGGAAATACAATATATCATGTATATGACATAAATTTGCTAAAGCAAATACTTTTAAAACAAAATATATACATGATGCTAAAAATATTTTTTTTTATTTTTATTTTTTTTAAAGCACATGATCACATAAGAATCCAAACATCAATTCATCAATTTAATAAGTGATCAAGACAAGCTTGAGCCATCAATTATACCAAGTTCATGCTTAATAAAATTTAATCTTTCCTCACAAAGAGGCTTGGTAAAGATATCTGCTAATTGATGATTAGTATCAACAAAATCAAGAAAAATATCACCATTTTTCACATGATCACGCAAGAAATGATGTCTAATGTCAATATGTTTAGTTCTAGAATGTTGAATGGGATTTTTACTAAGGTTTATAGCACTTGTATTGTCACATTTAATTGGAATGTGATTAATATCAATGCCATAGTCCAAAAGTTATTGTTTTTGCCATAGAACTTGAGTGCAACAACAACTAGCCGCCACACATTTTGCTTCAGCAGTGGACAAGGAAACCGAAACTTATTTTTTACTAAACCAAGAAACTAAGCAATTTTCTAAAATTTGACAAGTTCCGGAAGTGCTTTTTTTATCTAGTAAGCTACCGGCAAAGTCAGCATCAGAATAACTAATCAAGTCAAATGAAGAACTCCTAGGATAACAAAGTCCTAAAAGCATTGTACCACAAAGATATTTGAAAATTCTTTTAATATCATTCAAATGAGACTCTCTAGGACTTGATTGAAATCTAGCACACAAGCAAGTAGCAAACATAAAATCGGGTCTACTAGTGATTAAATAAAGAAGGGATCCGATCATACCTCTAAATCGCTTTTCATCAACTGGTTTGCCATTCTCATCCTTGTTGAGTTTGGTTATGGTGCTCATTGGAGTTTTTCTTAATTTAGCTCCATCCATTCCAAAATTCTTGAGAATTTCCCTTACATATTTGGTTTGATTAATGAAAATCCCATCTTTACATTGCTTAATTTGAAGTCCAAGAAAGAACTTAAGTTCTCCCATCATACTCATCTTAAATTCTCCTTGCATTTGCTTAGAAAATTCCTCACATAAGCAAAAGTCAGTAGCACTGAAAATAATATCATCAACATAAATCTAAATAATTAATACATCATGCTTGGATTTCTTTATGAAAAGAGTTGTGTCAACCTTTCCTTTAGAGAAACCTTTCTCTAGTAAAAAGTTATTCAATCTTTCATACCAAGCTCTTAAAGCTTGTTTCAATCCATATAATGCTTTTGAAAATTTAAAAACATGATTTAGAGAGTTAAAATTTTTAAAACCTGGAGGTTGTTTAACATATACCTCCTCTTCAATAAAACCATTTAAAAATGCACTTTTAACATCCATTTGATAAATTTTAAAATCCATCTATGATGCAAATGCAAGTAGCATCCTAATAGCTTCTAACCTTGCAACGGGGGCAAAGGTTTCATCATAATCAATGCCTTCCTCTTGATTATATCCTTTAACTACCAGTCTAGCTTGTTCCTAGTTATGACACCTTGTTCATTCATCTTATTTCTAAACACCCATTTGGTTCCTATAATAGGATGATGTTTAGGTCTAGGAGCCAAGGTCCAAACCTTGTTTCTCTCAAATTGATTTAACTCTTCTTGCATAGCAAGGACCCAAAATTCATCACATAAAGCATCATCAATATTTTTAGGTTCAATTTGAAAAATGAAGGATAAATTAGCAGTAGACTTTAATTGAGATCTAGTAGTTACCCCTTTTGTAGTGTCAACTATAATAAGGTCTTGAGGGTGAGCTTTCTTGAATTGCCAATCCTTTGGAAGTTCATCCTTCAAGGTAGGTTGAGATTTCTCCTCATTTTCCTTCTTGCTTGGATCTTCAAGTTCCAAAGGTTTATTAGCATTTTCTTTTTGTGTTTCCATAATCTCATTGTCACCTACAAGATCATCAACACTACAAACATCCTTTCTAGGATCAAGTGAGTTTGATTCATCAAATACCACATGCATTGACTCTTCAACTACTAGAGTTCTCTTATTAAAGACCCTATATGCTTTGCTAGAGATGGAATAGCCTAGGAAAATTCCTTCATCGGCTTTGGAATCAAATTTTCCAAGATTATCCTTGGCGTTCAATATAAAGCACTTGCATCCAAATACTCTTAGATATGAGATTTTGGGTTTTCTATTGTTCTATAGCTCATAAGATATTTTATTTAAAATTGATCTTTTGAAAACTCGGTTTGAAATATAACAAGATGTGTTAACGGCTTCTGCCCAAAAGTATAAAGGCAAATTATACTTATGAAGCATTGTTCTAAACATTTCCATAAGAGTTCTGTTTTTCCTTACAACTACCCCATTTTGTTGAGGGGTTCTAGGAGATGAAAATGTATGAGAAATATCATTTTCATTAAAATAGTTTTTGAAAAATTCATTTTCAAATTCGGTTCTATGATCACTTTTAATGGATGAAATACAAAATCCTTTTTCTTTTTGAACTCTTTTTGAAAAATGTTCAAAAGCTTTAAATGCATCATTCTTATGAGCAAGAAAACACACCCAATTGTATCTAGAGTAGTCATCAACCAATACATAAGCATAGTGCATTCCACCAAGACTAGCAACTCTAGTTGGTCCAAATAAGTCCATATGTATAAGTTCAAGTGGCCTAGAGGCGGACACTACATTTTTTTAGCTTAAATAAGCACTTGGATTGTTTTCCCTTTTGACAAGCATCACAAGGTTTATCTTTAGTGAATTCAAGCTTAGGTAAACCAATTACAAGTTCATGTTTACAAAGATCATTCAAAAGCTCAAAATTTGCATGTCCAAATCTTTTATGCCATGTCCATGTGTCATAGGAGATAGACACTAAGCATTTTATATCTTTGTTATCAATTTTATTCAAATCAATGACATAAACATTGTCTACTCTTTCGCCACTAAAAATAATTTTATTTTCATCAAGACTACTAACAAAGTAATTTTTAGGATAACAAGTTACTTTATTTCCCATGTCACATAATTGACTTATACTAAGCATATTGTGTTTAATACCATCAATAAACAACATATGATGTATAGATAAGGATTGAGAATTACCTATTTCTCCAATGCCAATGATTTTTCCTTTTGCATTATCTCTGAAAGTAACATGTCCTCCATCCTTAGCATTAAGTTTGTTGAATTGCTCTTTGTCTCTTGTCATATGCCTTGAACATCCACTATCGAGATACCACTTGATTTTCGTTCTTATGGATTTCAAGCACATATACACAATACAATTTAAGTGTTCTTTTGGACCTAAACCTCATTTTCATTTTCAATGGCCATGAAGCAAAGATTGGCAACTTCTTGTTGTTCCTCTTCCTCTTCGGATTCGGAGGAATCATCCCAAGTAGCTTTGAATGCCTTCTTCTTATCTTTTGCTCCTTTGATTTTGAATTTGATTTTAGGACATTCACTTCTAATATGTCTCAGTTTCTTGCATTCATAGCAAGTAACCTCTTTTATTTTCTTTCTTCCATCTCCTTCGAACTTCTTGTTGAAGTTCCTTGTTCTTGAGAAATTTTTCTTTCTTAAGAACATCTTGAAGTTCTTAGTGAGCATGGAAATATCACCATCTTCATTACTAGAATCTTTGATGCTTTCCTCTTCACTATCTTCTTGAAGAGCTTTTAAAGCAATGCTCTTTTTCCTTTCTTCTTTCTCTTCTTATTCTTCACGTCTTTGCTTAATGGTGAGCTTATGTGTTAAGAGCTTACCAATGAGCACATCAGTTGATAGAGTAGAGAGGTCTTGAGCTTACTCAATTGAGGTAACACAAGATTCTTAATCCTTCTTAGGCAGGATTCTTAGAATCTTATTGCTTACCTCTACCTTGGAGAAATTTTTTCCATGTTTCTTGAGGGTTGTGAGGAGAGCATTAAGACGGTTTGTCATCTCTATGATCGATTCTTGAGGCTTCATTTTGAAGAGTTCATATTCATACATATGAAGTTGAACCTTTTTGCTTCTTACTTGAATGTTGCCTTTATAGTGATTCTCTAAGGTATCCCACATTTCTTTAACTGAAATGCAATATTGAAGCTCGCCTCCTTCTTCTCTTGTCATGGAGAAGACTAGAGTAATCATAGCCTTTTTATTTTTGTGATTTTCTTCCTTTTGATCAACACTCCATTACCTTCTTGTAAGAGTGGTTATCATACCATCAATGATGGTTGTAGGTGGTTCCCAACCTCTTAGGACAATATCCCAAAGTTTGATGGAATCACAATCAAGATATAATTCCATTTTGAATTTCCAATGTGGATAGTCACTACCATCAAAGAATGGTCTAAGAGAACAGATATTTTGAGATTCACTCCTTATGATCTTGTATTCTAGCAATGAAGTACCTAGAATTCAAGCTCTGATACCAATTGAAAAGAGTCCTAGAGGGGGGGTGAATAGGACTATCAAATAAAAATGAGGAATTAAAAGAATTCCTTACAAGAATTAAATAGAAGTTGAGAAGGAAGAATGAAGAACACAAAGATTTAAGAGTTTATATTCAACAAAAATTCTAAGTCTCCACCTAACTTATCCCCAAGTTAGGATTTTCAATCACCCACAATCTTATTCACAAGATTGAGACAATACAAGAGTTTTATGGCTCACTCTTATAACCTTACAATATGAGTTTTCAAGGCTCACTCAAAAAACCAAAACCTAAGTGTTTCAATGGACAACACTTTAACCAAATCATTTAGAAATAAATCTCACTTCCCTTCTAATCTAACCCAAGATTTAAGATGAAGAGAAATTCTATTTCTAACACACACCCAACTCTTATAAAAGTTATACAAACAAAGAATTATTTAAGAGAATTTGATAGCTCAATGAAAGCGTAAGACATAACGAATGATAAATAAGTTTCTTAAACTTCCATTCAGCTCTAGACATATTTATACTAAAAAATATGGCTGTTGGAGGTACAAATGATGTGTCCAACGTCTATATTTTGAATTATTGAGACTGATGCTGTCAGACAACTATTAATGGATTGAAACCATAATTGACTCCTCAAGATGTTTGAATTTGTCCACACTTTCTTCATAAAAGCTGTAGATATTTGAATTAACTTTCCATATCAATTTTAATCACCTAAATTAGACTTCTTTAGATCAAGATATGTCCAAAATACAAAGGGTTATGCAATTTGTAATGGAGACTACAGTTAGACAGTTATACCCAAATTGAAGCCGTGATTTTCTCCTGAAGAAATTTGAATTGCCCATAATTTATTAATGAAAGCTGTATATATTTTAATTATCTTTCCATATCATTTTGATTCACCTAAATTTGACTTCTTTAGCTCAGGATATGTCCAAATAACTAAGGGTTGTGCAATCTGAAATGCAGAATACTGTCAGACAGCTATACACAAGTTAAAGCCGTGATATGCTCCTGAAAAAAATTTGAATTTGCCCATATTTTCTTCATGAAAGTTGTAGATATTTGACTTATATTTTCATATTATTTTTAATCACCTTAATTGGACTTTTGTAACTCAAGATACGTCCACAATACTAAGAGATGTGCAGTCTAAGATGGCAAATGTATATGTGGATTTCAACTCAAAATTTTCCTAACCAAATGAACTTTGATTTTGAAAAATAAGCCCAATTCAGAAAGCTCAAGATGTCTACTTAAAATTTTAAGAAGCTCATTTTCTCATTTAAGAGATCTAAATATGTCAAAAGCCTTCTTCAATCTCATAGGTTCAATCAGCCTGAAAAGTCACTATTCATCCAAAAGTGTATATGCTTGGTATATGTTTGGTATATAATTTCCTACACACTTAATTGAAATTATTGGTATAAAAATTGTTTGTCAAAGTGCAAAATTATTAATTTTATCATGCAAATGGTCAACAAGCCTCCACAGCCTTTTTCTCTTCCCCAAAAATCTCTTTCTCATGCAAGAATCAGGTCTAGAGGGTGGGGCCCACACAACTTGGCCACCATGGTTGCAACTATATTTAATGTAGCTGCAAGTGGGATGCCATAGAGGCGACGCCCCTTCGATAAGGCGATTGCCTCATTGCATTGAGGCAATGCCCCTTTGGCCCGAGCCTGCACTAGGTCAAGCGGGCTTAGGCCAATTTTGGATAGTTGAGCTAGGTTTTGGGCTTTTTAGGCTTTGGGTTTTCAAGTCCACTTTCCATTAGAGATTCAGGTTTCATTCTTATATCCAAGTTTCGCATTCTCATCATCGGGCTTGACAACGGCCCGATCAAACTGAGCATCCCTAATCCGTCCCCTAACATGGGCTGACCGAATCGGATATCTATAGGTAGATTTGTAAAAAATGAAAATTTAGAATATTTTTATTGACAACGTTTTAAAATGAGGCATTTTTATAAATGTCTCTAATTTTAAAAAGACTAAATGGACATATATCTAAATTAACTAAATAGACTTAAATTTATTTTAGCTTAAAACTAATGCAATACAACTACATATATCAATATGAAATTTTGCTTAAGTGGAAACCATCTCTTCATTCATTTTAACAGTTTTTAATTGTTATTAAATGCAAATGTAGGTTTTTTTTCCCCTAAAGTTGGAGACACTGTAATTACATTTAAAGAATTGCGAAAAGATATGGAATGATCACTGTCATCAACTTCCCTCAACATCTTCTTCAAACTTAACAACCTTGGAAGTGAAGCATTGCAACTATTTAAAGCATTTATGTTTAGTTCCATTGGTTATGAGTCTTCGTAACTCAAATGTTTCGTACCTCAAAACATTTGAGGTTTGCATATGTGAATCCATTGAAGAGATAATAATGCCAACACAAGAAGAGACTGAATCTTTGTTGACAGTAGTCTTCCCAAAACTGAATTTTCTATGGCTCGATCATCTTCCAAACTTGAAGAGATTCTGTTGTGGATACTTAATTGAATTTCAATCATTTAAAAAATTCGACATAAGCTTCTATGAAAAACTGAAGAGCTTTGCAGTCCCCAATGATGATGATAATTATATGCAATTGGAGTTCAACCTCTTTTCAATCGTATGATATTATCTCTTCTCTCTTTTTCTTATGAAGTTACCCTCTTATTTAGTATATATTGTTTCTATTTTAATTTAGATATATTTCCTATTTTGATTGCTTTGACTTATGTATTATTTAGTATATTTCCTAAATCAACACCATTGTGCTTTTATTCAATTATTTTTAATTAATTAAATTTTTATGATAAAATATTATTTATCATTTTAATGAATTAAATTGAATGATTATAATAATTTTAGTTGCTAAATTTATCATATCATTTTTTTTATTATATTAGTAGTGTAGGAAAATACTTGTTGAAATAAGATCACATAAAATAAAAATTAAAGATGAGTATGAAAAAAAATAGTCCTAAATCATCTAATCATCTATTTTTTCTCTGATTTTTTTTATTGCAATTTGAATAATAAATTATGTAAAAATTTAATAGATATTTGAAAGCTAATTGGCATGAACACTTGTCAATTAAAAAAAAAAGGTAAAGCATATCCTGAGACCCCTAAAACTTTTGGATTTTTGGCTTTAGGCCCCTCAAGTTTCGTTTTGTATATTTAAGACCATCAATTTCACGAGTTTGAAGTTTTAAACTCCTTTATAAAAAATTTAATCAAATTATTTTCTTTTGATCTCTAAAGTTTTATATTTCTAATGTGCATATTATTTTTTTTCTTTTTAACACTTATATCACTTTTAAATTTATGTCACTGGTGCAGACAATGGGGTTTAGCGCACGTTCAAAATTTTAGTAACCGTGACTTTGTTTGAACTCAGGGTTCTAAAGAACACACTACCATATCACAAAGACATGACGTGGAGATTAGTAGTCCCCACCCAGAGTAATAACTAGGACCAAAGGTGATGGCAGCTCGATTCTCTAAAAGAAAGTTAGCACCACAATCAGGAGGTTTTAAATACGAAATACTAACTTCTCTTAGTCTTGTATTTATTTAGATTTAGTTATTAATTATTACCTTATTCTCTAATTATATGCAATTTCATTTTAAACCCTAATTATCATTCATCTAACCCAAGGCAACTAGTCATAAAATGACACATAAAAATTACATTCATATAACGAGACGTCCCTAAATTAGTCTAAACTATGTTAATTTTAGGTTAGCTAAGTCTATAGTTTATTTACAAGTAAAATGGAACTAAAGGTAGACCTATATTTTAAGATAATTAATAAGTCTAAGTCTACTTGTTTTAGTTCTAAAAAAATGGGCTTAAGTCTATTAATTTTAAGAAATAAAATAGAAATAAATTAGTGGGCTTAATTCTACTTAATTTTAAATTAAGTGATGTGATCCTAAATCTATTTATTTTAAAAAGAAAATACTTTAATGGGTTGAGCTAATTCTAAATTAATTTTAATTAAGCTAAAAATAGGCTTAAGTCTAAATTAACCTAATAGGCCTAAATTAATTTTAAAGTTAATTTAACCTAAAATTGAATTTTAAAGGCCTATTAATTAAATGAATTAATCCTAAACGTGGGCTTGGGGCTTAAAACATACAAAAATAAACAACAAGCCTAAAAATATAAAAAAAAATACTAAAACAATCAAATAAAAAGATCAAACAAGCAATTAAATTATTTTTTCTAAAAATCCTAGTTTGATTTCATGCAACCTAATATTAATCTATAACCACTATCGATTTTAATTTAAATTTACCAAATGAACCATAATTTACTAATCATTTTTAAAGTGCAGAAAAATAAAAATATTACTATTCCCACTATTGGGACTATTATAATTCCTATGTACGTAATTTAAAACTAATTAATTACATGCCCAAATAAACCAAATAAATAATAAAAAAAAATGTAAAAAACACATAATATTAAAATCTAAAATCTAATAAAAAATTACTAAAAAATTAAATCCATGGCATCCCATGGATCTTCATGTATCTTCCTTATATATTCACCCCACAATTTTGGTTATGCCCATCACAATCAAAATCACAAAAAAATGCAAAATAGAATAAAAAATTAGTAGATGATCAAATACTAAAAAAAAACAAAATCAAAGAAAATAATAATATAAAAGAAAGAGGAAAATAATATGTTGATGTTGTGCAGTTTGATTGCTCCTCAGAGTATGAATCACCATTGAAAATTGATCTTGATTGATTGTTGGATATCATAGACGTATTGTGTTTTTTAAACTCAAGAACGTAGGTTCAAAAGCTTTTTTTTTTTTTTAGCAGTTTTTTTTTTCTTCTTTTTTAAGCCGTCCTTTTTTTTCAAACTTTCTTTCTGTCTGAAAAACCCTTTGAAAGCAGCGTCCCCCATCCTTTTTTATTCCAGCACCCCATTATCTTATCTGAGTTAAAACTAGATAAAACACGTAATTTATCATTTATGTGTGAAAAACAAAAACATTAAAAAGAAAACATTGATATGATATACACACAAAAAACACGTAAAATGCATTTATCAGATTTATTTATTTTTATTTTTATTATTTTATAAACCAATCACAAATTAAATAAATGTATTTTACAAAAATAAAAAAAACACCGCCAATCAGAATTATGGAAATCTGATTAGATTTTTATATTTCTGATTGAAAATTTGTAATTTCGATCAGAATTACAGATTTCCGATTTGAATTATAGAATTTTGATCGGTTTTCTGTAAAACTGATCCTTTTTTTTTTTAACTTTTAATTATAAAAAGGTCCCTGAAGAAAATTCAATTTTGCAATTAAACCCAAAAAAATATTGCAATTTAGTCCTTAAAATACACAATTTTAGTCCTAAAAATCCAAAATCAATATCTAGGGATCAATTTCGATCAAATGTTCATCGTAGGAGCTTTTATTTCATCTATGCATTAATGCATCCCAAAATTGGATGCTTACAACTGGAAAAAATTAAATTTACTTATTTCATTTATAATATTTTAAATTATTATATACATATTTAAATAATTTCAAATTTTAAAAATAAACAAACAAGTTAATTTTAAGATAAAAAAATTATAATAATACTCACAATATTTTAAATTATTGTGATAAATTTTTATAATATAAATTTTTTTCATGTACACAAAAAACATGATAAAAAATGAAGGTTAAGATAATAGTTATAAAAGGTTTGAGTTGTTTGAAAAATCTATCACCATTTTTTACGATGTATAGACATGCATTGGTATCCAATGTTTATAAAATTTATATTATAAAAATCTATTTAAAATAATTTAATTAAAAAGTAAAAAATGGTATAAATGATAAAAATATAAAACTTAAGGGATAAAAATAAATAAATTATGTCAAAAAATTAACATAATAGTTTAAAATTTCAAACTCATAAAGTTTTAGAGTCTAAATGTATAAAATAAAATTTAAGAGGTCTAAAATTAAAAAGTCAATAAATTTAAAAACTTCATAATAAATTTTGCCTTAAAAAAAATAAAAGCTACTAGAATAATTACCTTACATTTGTATAATTACACGTGATTGATTTTAATCATTTCAATGATTCTTTTTAAGATTTTAATACATAAAACAAAAGGTACATTTTAAAACTATTTCTTAAGATATCTTCCATTTATAGTCTAATAGTTCAAGTAATGGATATTGTAATGTAAAATTATAAGTTTGATTATCTACTTTATTTTGATCTCCTAATTATTAAAAAAAAACTATAAATATCAATTCATTTTTAATATATATATATTATGACATTTCTGATCATTGTTTCTGTTACATAAATTCATCCCTTCATTGTCAATTTATAGACTAAGGTGCAATTGTATAACATTAAATTTTTCTTTGTGGTCAATAGCATTTTGCCTACTACTATTCCTACCAATTTTTTAAAATTTATATTACCTATATCACTTTATAATTTTTTTGACAATTAAAAATAAATTCAAATATTTTAATTTTTCCTAATTTAAATTAAAAATATAAATATAAATTTTATATGAAATAATATTTTCATATTTTAAATTTCTTAAAAATACAAATTTATATACGTATCTCTAAAATAATTTTAAATTCTAAAAATAAATAAACAAACAGACATAAAAAAATAAAAAGATTATCAAATAGTAGCATATTCATAATATTTTTTATCATACAAATTTTGTTTGCAATAAACAGCTACAAATATGCCCTTAAGCCAACCTTCACACACATACACACACAACATATATATATATATATATATATATTCAGTAAATTAAAATTGTTATCAATTGGAAGTTGATCAAAATTATCAAATGACTTGAGAAGATTCCGAAGATTGGAGACGTTGAACTTACAGTATTGATCTTATGTGCAAGAAATATATCAAGTCTAGCAACAGCTGAATGATGCACTAACAATAAAACCTGTTACGGTAGTATTTGAGTTGAAAGATATATGTATACACGACCTATCCTCACTGAAGCATATAATTACGTGGAAGAACTCGCAAGGAGAATGCGCAAAAGAGTCAATTGTTCATTTCAAATTTCCTCAGCTGTGTTCGGTTAAATTTGTAAACTTGCTAGCGTTTATAAGTTTCCACCATGGATATCTATGAAATTGCCAAAGTTAAAATGTGTCGAGGTGTATGATTGTCGCAATATAAAATTTGCATCAAATGGAGAAAGACAACACAGCATTTCAAATGGACAATCCATCTTTGGGGTTGATAAGGTACACACTTCTATAATATTTTGTTTTCTACTTTTTATTTATTTATTTATTTTATTTCTCCCCACTCTTTTTATTTTTAGAAAAAGCAAACAACTATTTTCAAACAGAAAAGCTATAAACAAAAGAATTTCAAATGAAAAGAAAAACTGAAAGAAGCAAGAGAGTCAATTTGTTAAATTTTTCTTTACTTCAAGATTTGATCATATTATTATTCAGCCTCTATCTCAAAATTTTTTTTAAGTGTTATTAGATGTGTGCAACAGTCAAGTTGATTGGTTCGGGTGAAATTAGGATTGAAACCGATTGGTTTTAATGAGGGAAAAATCAGGATCAAATCAAACCAATTAGAAAGACAAAACCGATATTTCGAAAGCCGAAATTGGTCGGGTCTGGTTGGATCAAAAATCGGTTTAGACTTAGTTGGGTTGAGCCCTTTTTTGGGCTCAAATACAAAAATAATTAAACTAAATATTCATTCCATTAATCATTTTGGGCCAAGCCCAATTAGTTACATTATACAAAATACATTTGTAATCCTATAACTAACTTAGATACAAAAAATAATAACCTGTAATTCCATAACTAACTTAGATACACAAAATAATAACTTATACTTAATACAAAAAGTAATATGCAAGCAAATGCACTACTATTCTGCATACAAAAAATTAAGCAAAAAAATTTGTAGGCTCAGGATTCCACCATATAACTAGCAATACACAAAAAGCAAAATCTATGCAAAAACCCTAAACAATTACTGCAGCAAGTTCATAAAAAAAGTTGATGTTTACCTACAGATTAAAGGACAACACCACACAAAATCAACGTTCTAATATAGAACAAAGGTACTTAATAAAGAAAAAAAAAGTAGGCAGAGGAGGCTCAGGATGCTTATTTATAGAAAGTATTTAGAATATGGCCATATTGCTGGCAGCAAGGAAATAGCCACCTAGTCAAATAAGGTAAGTACTCTTAACATATTTAAAAAATGCAGAGTGAAAGCATTATCATTACCAAAAAAAAAATAGAACAAGAGACTCATAATTGAGCATTTACACTTTATATCATGAATACAGCTACATTTCTAATAGCTAAAACAAAAATAAAAGCCATCAAAGAAACTCAAGCACGCATTCATTGACGATCATATAATCCTGAAGGTAGAAGCATCATCATTGCCTCTGTTCTATGCACACACACACACATACAGTTACTGGAACAACAACACAGACACAAGTACCTCAACCATTCAAAAGAGGCACTTCAGGTCAGGTTGGTCCTAGACAATACACATACAAAGTGACAACATTTTAAAAAAGAGCCAAGCAAGTAAGCACCTTTAGTAATTAAATAGTTACATATTAAGAGAATAATAGATTAATTATCATCAATGAGAATAATAAAGTAATCATCAATGGAAGCCATTGCCCACTAGATCAAGATCTGTAAAGATAAGAGAACAAGAGAATTAATATTTAATCAAACATTGCATAAATATTATAAACAAATGCAAGTAATTGAAGAATTAAATTAAAAACATTACCTTTTTCAAAAGACTCTAAAGGTTCTTCCACCACAACAGTCTGGTTTGACATTCTAAGCTAATCCTATGAACATGAAAGCTTCCACTATTTTTAGAGTTAATGAACTTCAGAAAGCATTAAGAACTCTGCCTTCAATACTGAATGCAGACTCAAAAGCCACTGTAGAAATAGGAATAACTAGAACATCTCTAACCATACAAGACAGAATTAGGAACCTCTTAAAATTTCCACCATCTGAGGATATCAAAAGTTCCCTCATCTTCCAAAATAGCCTCACTAAGATAAATTTCAAGTTTAAATCTTTTACTTCTACCCAAACCATAATCAAACTTATGCTTTTTTAACTTTTCTTTGATTAAAGACAAAGTGTTTCCAGAAAGAGGTAATTAAGGTTCAGAAACTGTCTAGATAGACTGAGTACCAACAACAAACTCAGAGGCAGAAGAGGTGCCATAAATTGATAAATAATCATCAAATAACTTATAAAGATTAGTCTTTATATTCAAGTATAAAGTGCTTCCCAGTAGTGGACCATATATTTGATGCATAGAGAATTTTACAAATTCAAGTTTATATCGAGGATCAAGGATTGTAGCAAAAAAAAATGATAATAATAGAGTTCATTTTTTTTATCTCCCCAATATTTATCAAATTTCTACTTTATGTTATTGCCCATGTTCTTTACAAACAAACCATAAGATGGTTGCATATCAACAATCATGCAATTCAAATCACAAATTTTAGAAAAGAAGCTATTTACAGTCATATAATTTAAACCAAAAATTCTTAGTGTGATATTATAGAAAAGCTTCAACATGTCAACCATTCGATTCACACATTGCCAATCAAGAAAATCTGGGATATCATCCCCTAAATCATGTTTGAAAGAAGATTCAGTTTCTTCATATTTTTCAAAAGTCTTCTCATATAAATAAGCAATTTTAAGCATTAAGTAGGTGGATTTCAACCTAATAGGGACATCGAGGGAGAATAAGCATTTGGACTCGATACCTAGCATATAAGACAGTTCTCTAAATTTCTTCAACCTAGCATGTGAGTTTATGATGTATCTAACTGACTCCTTTACTTTTTTAATAGAAGAATTAACTTCTTTCAACCCATCATTCACAATGAGGTTTAAGATGTGAGCTATACATCTCATATGGAGGAATTTTAGTCCAATAACAAAGGCACCCTAACTTAACATTTTCTTTCTAAAATACCTCATAGTAATGTCATTAGAGGATGCATTATCCATTGTGATAGAGAACACATTTCTAATCCCCCACTTAATCAAATAATTCTTTAATGAATTAGAGATGTATTTCCCTTTATAAGAGGTAACAAGGACAAATCATATTATCTATTTGTGCAAATTCTACCCATCATCTATATAGTGAGTAAGTCACATATATATAATTAACTCTTTGTACTGATGTCTAAGAATCAGTAGTGATACTGATTCTTTGATAGTGTGACTTAAGGAAACTTTTAAGCTTCACCCTCTCATTAGCAAAAATTGAAAAATAGTCCCTACTTATAGTCTACCTAGATGGTATTTTAAAGTGATGACAATCAACAAACATGAACTTTTTAAACCCACCCCTTCTACAAATTTAAATGGCAATTCATCAGTAATTACCATTTGTGCAAGCAAATTTCTAATAGTTTCTTGCTCAAATTTCCAAGTCTTTAAGACAGCAGACTCAGTATTTTCATGTGCTCTTACCCCAACATGTTGTAAAGTTAACAATGACTGCCTAACATCCATAAAATGTAGAAATTTCAAACAAGTCAAGATATGGTTTTTTAATGATGAAGTGCCATGTTTTTTAGAGTGTGCATTATAGGTTGCAGAGCAATAAATACATATACCCTTGATGACAACACCTTTATTGCCCTTAATTTTCTTAAAGTACTACTAAACTTTGGATTTCAGTTCAATCTCCTTTCATTTTTAGCAGGAACTTGAGGTTGAGGCTCAATCTGTGTCTGCTTAGCAACAGGAACACTTGCGGCTTCCACCACCACCTCAGGGTTTGAACCAGTGGCATTCTTATTGCCACTGCTATTGGCCATCTCTATTATTGACATAAAACAGATAAAATAGAAAAAAGAATAAGTTTATAGCTTATAAAAAATTGCACATTACAATAAAACATAAAAATAAAATAAAATGAAGTGATTGCTCAATACCTTTATATTGCTGCTAATGTAATATTGAGAATTTGAGATGGCAATGGGTTAGTGACTACTTCCACCCATTTTATTTCGAAAGTTATAAAGTATAAAAGCTTATGCTTCCATCCCTTTATTTTTGTTATAACTTTAAGCTTCCACCATTAAGAACTTTAGATACATACAACATAGGATAGAACAAAAAAAACAAAGAAGTTATTTACGAGTTATTAACATAAATCAATATTAACATAAACTCTTAAATAAATAAATATGAACAAAAATAACATAGACATAATTTGTGATCACAATCCAATAATCTTTGAAAAAAATAACACATTTAATCTAAAAATTATTTTACAAAACACAGACAAAAAACAATAAAAAAATAAATTTTTTTTTATCAAATTAAATGAAATATTTTTACAACTAAAAATTAAAACAATTATATATCTATACATAGATATCTTTTTTGTTTACATGCATATTAAAACAATGAAAAAAATGGTAAAAAATTATTAATTTTTTATAAATAATTACAAAAATTATCATCCAGCATAGATCTATATAATATAACATATATAACACAAAAATTTTACACAAATCAAACAAAATTACAAAAAATAAAAATTTATCATAAAGAAATGCAAAACAATTATCTTCGAGCATAGATCTAAATAGGGTTGGCCATGAGCTGGTTTAGATCCTGAATCAAAATTGGAACTGGCCCAATCAAAATTGGACTATAATAGTCAAACTCGACACTAGGCTGAATCGGCTTGAAACTGTGGGGAGGACCAGTTCAGGGCCGATTCCTCTCTAGATGGAACCGTGAACCGTGAACCGGCAAAAAAAAAAATATATATATATATATACTCATTTAATTCTCTTTGAATTTTTAAGTTTTGTTTTGTCAAATTTGAATTTTTTAAATTTCAAATCATAATCAATTATAATTTTTAATTTATTTTTATAATTTAATTTTTAATTCAAACCCTTTAAAATTTTTTAAAAATATATATATATATATATAATGTTAATATTTTCAAGCTATGTATATATATCTTACTATATATATTTTAAGCTATGTATATAAATTTTGTTATATATATATATATATATATATATATATATATATATATATATATATATATATATATATATATGTAATTAATTCTACTTCTAATGGAGGGGTATGTGGTGGGGTCTTCATTTTTTAAAGCCCCACTTTGTTTCTTTTCCTGTTGTACTTAATTATATTAAGTTATTATGAATGAGGTAAAATTTGATAAAAGTAATTAAATTTATGAATTTAATAAAGTAAATTTTTATTTATAGGAGGCAATTGAGTGCTAGGGTATATTAAAATAGCTTTATTATTTCTCTTATTTTTTTTCCATTGAAATGATGTTAGTGATTTTATCAATGTTGGGCTGAATATGTTTAGGTGGATGATGTTATTTTTTTGGGTCAGAGGTGGACTCACTTTGTACTATGTTGTTGCATGCACAATAAGGTGCTGAATATTCCTGGTGACAAATCAGCAAACGTTTGGGAAATCTGTGACAATGATAATGGAAAATTGAAGAAGACATTGACATGTTTTGGATGTGGTGGAGTGGATTGAGCCTACGATGTCCAGTTTTTCTAAGCGGAGTAAGCTCCCTTCTCCTTCTTCAATTTGGTCATTGTTCTTCACTTTTGTTGGTACTTTGGTGCTGGAAGGGGGGTGAAAGAGGAGAAAGCTTGCTGGCTCAAGAACTCATTCATCCTTGAGCTTTGACTTGCTGACTTAGTCTTGTCTCCTTGCCTTGAAGCAGGTGCTTCACTTTTGTGCGCTAATTTGAAACTGACTTTTTTTTTACAGGAAAAATGGAGTAGCAATCAACTTATGTTATGGTTTTCTATTTCCGTATAATTTAGCATGCTGATATTTTGCTACTATTAAATTTTGTTAGGGCAAAGGAGTTGGAGATGACTTTAATGGAATGGTCAAGCAGGATAATAAGAGGCAACTGAGTGCTAGGGTATATTAAAATACCTTTATTATTTCTATTTTTTTCCATTCAGATATTGTTAGTGATTTGTAGCAATGTTGGGCTGAATATGTTTAGCGAATGATGTTATTTTTTTCGGTCAAAGGTAGACTCACTCTATACTATGTTGTTGTGTTAATGCTATGCACAATAATTATCGACATTGGGTATAAATATTTTGTAGGTGTTGAATATTCCTGGTGACAAATCAGCAAATGTTTGGGAAATCTATCGCAATGGTAATGAAAAATTGAAGAAGACATTATCATGTTTTGGATCTGGTGGAGTGGATTGAGCCTACGATCTCTAGTTTGTCTAAGCGGAGTAAGCTCCCTTCTCCTTCTTTGATTTGTCCAATGTTTTTGAACCTGAAATATGAGGGGTTAAAAACTAATCTGTAAGTTAAAATACCTTTTAGCATGTTTATTTTGTTGATAAAGTATTTTCGTTGTTGTTGGTTTGTTATTTAGGCAACGTGTAAAATGCTCCGATTTTGTATTTACAAAAGTGTCTTTAATATTGCAGCTGTATTTATGTGTGTGGCAATTGATAGCTAAAATTTACTAATCTAAGGACAGTAAATTTTTTTTTATTTTTTTTAAATTTTGTTTCTCATATTATGTTTGCTTTGTTGTGTAGTTCTGGCAATATGAATAAGCTTGCGTAACTCAGCAAGATGCTTGCAAGGGAAAAATATGCCAAGAAAGATCTTAGGCCAGCAACAGAACCTTTCTTTCTCAAAATTTGCTGCTCAGTTTCAATTCAAAGGGATTGATTCATTTTATTATCCCACAAATGAACTAAATAATTGCCTTTGTGACTGGTGAATTGATCCCCAAAGCAGTTGCTTTTGTGGTTTGGTTAGAAAGAGGATGTAAGATATAGGAACTTCTCTTAACTGTATCAAATATTATATGCTTTAAAGAATTTATGATGTATACACTGGATTTCAAAGTTTCACCTTTTTTCTTTAACCGTTTTAATTATTATGCAGTGCTGGAATTCTTAATATGGAAGCAAATTATCAATGAAAAGAGTAAGGATCCAATCTTTAGGAAATATAGCCCATTTTTTCTTTTCTATCTTGAATCCTTAAAAGGTTAATTTTGATTACACCCTTATCCTCACTTAATAGTTCATCTTATTTAGTTAAAGCTCTTTTTTTTTTTGGCAAAATCCACTATCAAGCTCCTTAACTAGATCGATTTATTCTATTGAACCCTTATCTTTTTATTGCATTGTATTGAACCTCTATACTTTTATTTATGTAGCTATTGAGGACCAATGTGACAGACCCACTAACGGTGTTAAGTATTGTATATAAAAATAATAGGCAAAATCCATTTTTAAGCCTCTGAACTATTCTATTGAACCCCTATCATTTTATTACATTGCATTGAGTCTTTATGTTATTATTTATGAATGCATACATTAAGCCCCAATTTGACAAATTTATAGATTTTTTATGAAATTTTTAGGGTTTCAATATATTATATAAGTAATAGTATAAGGGCTTAATGTATACATAAATAATAGTATGGGAGCTCAATATATACATAAATAATAGCATAGGGGCTCAATGCAATGCAATAAAATGATTGTAGCTCAATAGAAAAAACCGCTATAGTTCAAGGACTTAAAAATAGTTTTTGCCAAAATAATATCATCAAAAATTTAAATAAAAGCATAGGGGCTCAATAGAATACAATGAAAGAGGATAATGACTCAATAGAATAAATGCAATAAGTTTAGGGGCTTCATAATTGTTTTTGTTAGTGTTATGCCCTAAACCAATTATGTAATGGTCATACTTTAACTTTGTTATATTTCTATTTTATTAATAAAAAGACATTTTTATTATTACTAGCTAATTCTAATATTATCCTTGAGTAGTTAATTTTACTAAGATCATCAAGTACGTGACTTGATAGTAAAACTCTTAAATAATACTTGAATTCTAATCTAAATATCCCTAATTGATTATTGTTGTGAGAATAACAATGAATAAAGACTAGTATGAGGTTGACTGATGATTAAGTTTTACTGATAATGTATATGAGATATTAAGTCAAACTCATAGGTACATGTTTAAAGAAATGATGTAATAGATTAACCCACTATGAGAATGCTACATGGATTATTGTCATAGGTAATTCTCATCACAATAGTATTATTTGAGTCCTCTGACATGATATCACTATGGTTTCCTACATGATAAGTTATGTATTTTGACACATCCCTACACCATCTTTAATCGGGTGGTAAAACAGGTTGTGATTAGATATAGAATGAGTTGTGTGAGGAATGTGAGTGATTAATTTGGAATATTTCCCTCAATTATTTTGAGAAAATATCTATTACGCCCCTCAATGAGTTAAACTAAAGAGAAATGCATGGCCATCCTAGAATGATAAAGAGTTATCAATATAAGTCTACTTAGGATCGAGAAACAATATGATTGAATAATATAAGGATGGTATAATTCATGTCTTATGTTCAATCAGGATATCATGTGACAAAAGAACTGTAGTACACATTGTGCATTAGGTTATCTCAGATTATCAATCTTCATACAACTTGGGTAGTCATAATGTCTTGCTAGAGACCAATTATGACTTGTGGGCTAAAATGGAGATCTTAGGCTCACTGCCAATGTTGTGTGAACCTACAGGGTCACACTCTTAGAATAGGCCCAAAGCAAAATTGGGTTAATTAGCCTAATAATTATTTCTATGGAAGATTAAATAAATAAATAAATAAATATATATATATATATATATATATATATATATATATATATTCTAATTTATTTAAGGTAAGAGTTGTCTAAAATAAATAGGAAACAATTCTAATTTGGAATTAGAATCAAAGAAGAAAAGGAAGTCTAATCTTACGAAAACTATTTTGGTAAGAGAAACCCTAGATATGATGTACATATAAACATCTCTTTCTTTAGGGTTAGCTAAGGTACATTCTTTTTCTTCCTCTACTACTTCTTGTGAGAAAAACACATAGAGAGAAAAGTGTTGTGAGACAATAAAGGTGCTAGCACACTAACACCACTTTGGATCACCTTATTCATGTGGATACCGTAAAGTGTGGATACCGTAGATGGTTGCAATATTTAATGAGTACCAACAAATTCGTTTTTGTCACTTGTAATGTCTAGCAATTTGAGTGTCAAGTCATATGATTCTTAACTTTGAGGTGGATTTTTTGTACTTGTGTGGTAAAATGTTGGCAACTGTTATATGTCATGTTGATGGTTTGAGTTATTTGAAGGCATTTAAATTGGATTTTATGAGAATACAAACACATATAATTTTGCTTGCTCTTTACCAGACACTTTTTTCTCATTCAGGTCAACGATAAAGGGGTCTCAACCATACATAATGGTCTCAACCATACATAATGGTCCAGTGGGGAATTCCCATATTGTTAATTATAGAATGGCATTAGAAAATTATCCTTATATGTTTAAATATAGAAAATGGATAGAGGCAGAAAAGGAAAATCTTAAAAAGGGAATAAGGCAACAATTTCAAGAAAACAGTGCTTCAATTTTCTGTGGATCAATTGAGGTATTTTTCGTTGCATTTAGACTATATATTGTATGCCACAAATAGTTTAAGATATTTCAACACAGTTCCCACTCACTCATAAGAATCTAAACCTCATCTTCCAATTTATTACATGCAACATGTTCATGGATATGTAGCTCAGTCTTATTTCATTGGATGGCTATCATTGTTAATCTTCATGGTGAAGTCTCTAGGACTTATCAGTTATGATGCTATTTTTTGCTTTAGTTATTTTATTTTATATAATTGTTAGAGGTGTTCTTAAGGTTGTTATATGCTTCTAATGCTCTGTATAGAAGTTATATTCTGTTTAACAAATCTTCAAAATTTATAGCTTTAGCCTTGTGCAGAACATGCTTACCTATTGCATTTTGAATTCTACAACGTTTTCTTTTTCTAGTGCACATAAGCTTATTCGTAAAATACATTAACCCATCGGCATAAAATTTTTTGAAGTTCGTTTTCTTTTGTTTAGAAGATCTTGCATTGCTTCAAATTTTGGTTTGATTTTTGAAAGAACTTTTGCTCTCACTCTCACATTAATCTATGAAAGAATGAAATTTAGTAAAAAGTCAGGCTATTATTTTCTTCTGAAAGAAAAATCATGAAATTTTATAGATTAAAGCTAAACTAGAAATTGTTTTTTTCCTAGCACATTTTATTATAGGGATGTCTACCATAAGAAACTGTTACGAAATGTATAACTTTGTTAATAAATTGGGTTTCATGGATTCGAACATGTTTGAACTTTATAACGGATTTGAGTGTTGGACCTTTGCACTAATTAGGCTTAAACATAAAATCTCCAATTGGGCCTTCATCATGGCTTTGCTCACCACCAAAATGGCCTTAATCATTTGGATTATGGCTCCCCCTGAATTATATGCCCTTTACATTCTTTTCTTTTTTCCAATATGGGATTTGTTCCCACCTTCATTCTTCAACACTCCACCTTAAGTGCAACTGGGCTTACTTTCTTTGGACCTAGTTGTCACTTGCTTTATCAGGATTGATTCGAACCTGGCCTCTCTCTTTTTGGGCTCTATGGCTCCCTTCTGTCCTCTTCATATTGCCTCAAGCTTTCAAACTTCATTGGTCCAGACTTGACCCTCTTTGACTCAGAGGTCTAGTCTCCTCTAGTCTTCATATGGTCTAATATGCCTCTCAAATCTCCAAGTCCAACCTCTTTGTTTAGGTTGATCACTTGGGCTTCTAATATTAACTTAGGCCTAGATTTGGACCTCAACATCCACACGGGCCTTCAAGATCTTCTTGACCTGTTAGGGCACTCATGGGTTCTGATACCATATTTTAATAAATCGGGTTCCATAGACTTAAACATGTTTGGACTTTCACAACAGGCTTAAGTGTTGAACCTTTGCACCAATTGGGCTTGAACATAAAATTGGGCCTCCATCATGCTAAAATAGGCCTTCATCATGGGCTTGCTTACCACCAAAATGGCCGTAGCCATTTGGATGGTGGCTCCCCTTAAATTATATGCCCATTACATTTTCTTCTTTTTTTCAATGTGGGATTTATTCTCACCTTCATTCTCCAACAAACTTGTACTTTTCAAGTTTAATACTTATCCAGATTGTGTAGTCAATTGTTGTTAAAAATTCTTGTGCAAATGTAATTTAAAGCTAGTTAAATAGTGAAATTTTTGCCTAAATAAAATATTGAACATATGAATATTATTACATCTAAGATTTGCAAGAAGAAAATTAAATGGAAAGGTGGAGAACAGTATAACTAGAGTGGTGTATGCTTTGCTTATTAGCTAATAATTATACAAGTTGTAGCAGTGAGAAATATCAATGCCAGTAAAACTGAGAGGAGTTTTTTTTTTTGCACTTTAAGCATGTCCAAATTTTTAGAAACAACCTTATGCAACTCATGGAGTAATTATAAATTGTCTATCACTTGAGAAGATGCACCATATACATTTTATTTATCGGAGAATTGTAAATGTAGACCCTTTTTTAAAAAAAAATTATATGAGAAAATCATTAGTCTCACTTTGTCACTTTTAATTTGTGTGTTAATCCCTACAGGTGCCTTTTGACATAAAATATATCCAGATATATTTTTAAGCATTGCTAAGTGGTTGTTTTTTTTCTTTTTTTTTTTTTTTGAGTTTGTTTCTTAATATAGTTCCTGACACATTTTATTTTGAAGTGGTTCAGAAGGATCTTTATGAGATGTTAATAATTTTGATGTTGTTCTCTCATCAATCTGAGATCTGGAAATTACCCCAGAAATGCTTAGAGAGTTTCTTCTAAAGGTTAACTGAGATCAATTGGCTTCTTTGTATGTCTCTAGTCGCGCTGGTGATGAATGTGAAGCACAGAAAGTACTCTGTAATTGCTTATTTTATTTTTCCCTTTACATTAGTAAAGCTTACCTATGCGCATGATGTTTAAAGCACTTCATGAATCGGGTTTTTAGTTAAAAGGCATGTTGTTAAGTGATTTTCTTGGATTTGTAGTTGATTGTTGCATAGTGCATTGCTGTGAGGGGAACTTTGTAAGACTCACTCCTTATTCCTACATGTGGTTAGCATGTGCGTATTTATTAACATGAAAATAGCAAAAAATTCAAAAGTTCAAACATCAATGTCTTAATCATCCCTTTGATAGCTACTAATTTATGGTTAAAATAGCAGTGTCTAGTTCCACCCTTACTCCTATGGTGCAAAAATAATTTAATGAATAAATGAATAATTTGTTTTCCATTTTGTTAATGTACTTCCAAGCATTATATGATAAAGATTAAAGTTTTGCACATGTTATATCACATATTCTTTTCTAGCTTTTTATATTCCTATTCTACTCTCAGTTTTTATAATCCCTGTTAGCCATTCTAGATTCTTATTAATTTTCTAATCTTAATATATACAGTTATTGACATTTGTTTCCATTTTCATTGATCTTCTATGAAGCATGCACCCTTTCAATCAAGCTAGCTTCGCAGATGTCTATGACGATTACCATCACATGCATCTTTACCATTATTGGGTTTGAATAAAAGTGCAAGGTTAACACTGGTCATACAGGTGGGACCTATAAATATCTTGTGCTTTACTCTGACAGTGTTGTTGATTGCATCTGGTGATTGTCATCAAATATAAACGCAGCAAAAAATTAAAAATTTATCACGTTCCCAAACTTGGATCCATGTAATTTGACCACTTGATTAAATTCAAGATTTCAAGAATCTTACTAAAACATAGAAGAGGCAAGATTTTCTGAAAGAATGAGAGGAGGTTCACACCGATGACACCTTACCTCAAGCTTTTTGCTTTAGTTGTTCGGATCTAGACGTCTCCAAAAGGATGCGCCCTCTAAAGGTATACACACGAATAGCCATTCACAAAAATGAATTGGAGTGTGTGCTAGCAACTTTCTTAATTGTCTCACAAATCAAGAACAAAAGAAAAACTCTATGTTTGTTTTCTAAGAAGAGAGAAAACGAATTTAAAGGCAGGAAAAACAAGTGAGTTAAATCCTAGAGAATATAATGTATTTATAGACTCCAAATTAGGGTTTCACCTACTAATGACCTTTTAGAAATTTTCTATTTATTATATTCTGATTTTGTTTTAAAAACAAATCAGAAATAATATCTTATTTATTTATTTAAAATAACATTTATCTTAAATAAATAAACAAATAAATAAATAAATATAACACTTTAATTATTTATTTCCATAGAGTTTATTTTGGACTTATTAAACCCATATTCGTTTTGAGCTTATTTTAAGTGTGTGACCCTGTAGGTTCACATAACATTGATAGTGGGTCTAAATCTCTATTTAGGCTTACAAGTCATAAATGGCCTCTAGCATGACATTATGACTATCCAAGTCATGTGAAGTGAATAATCCGATATAACCTAATTACAGTGAATTGTATCGTCCTTTTATCACATAATATCTTAATTGAACATAAGGCATAGAATGTCATCCTTATATAGTTCAATATTATGATTTGATTCCAAGTAGACTAAAAATAATAACTCTTTATCAATTCATTTCAGCATGGCTATGTATTTTTCTTCAATCTATCTCATCAAGGGACCCATAGATATCTTTCTTATATTAATGAGGGATAAATTCCTTTTGAATCACTCACATTCCTCACATAACTAATTTTATATCCAACAACATACTATTTAATCGTCCGGTTAAAGACAATGTTAGAATGTCTCAAAACATAAAATAGCTATGTAGAAATCCATGATGATTTCAAGGTCAAAGGACCAAAATAAAATTACTGTGATGAAAAATACTTATGACAATAATCTATGTAGTATTCTCATAGTGGGTCAATCCAGTACATGATCTCTCATCATGTATCTATGAGTTAACTTAATATCTCATATTCATGATTAGTAAAACATAACCATCAGTCAACAACATACTAGTCTTAATACGTTAATATTTATATAATGAATAAATGGCTAGGGATAATTAGAATAAAACTCGTATTTTAATTTAAGGGTTTTATTATCAAATCACATACTTGATGACCTTAGTAAAAATTAACCATTCATATAATTATTATAAAATCAAGTGATAATAAAATACCTCTTTATTAATAAAATAAGAAAGTCAATACATAATCACAAATGATTGACCTAATGTATATCACTAATAGTCTGTGACGCTTACATTTTCATTTTTTATTTTTTTTCCAATTAAACCGTATGCATGATTTAACCCTTGATTGATTTGCTTTAAATCTTTTATCCTGTTGTAAATGGCTATTGCTGCAGGTGGTTGAACTGTGAAGACTCATTAATCAATCATAGTAAATGGACTGCCAAAGAAGAGAAGAAGCTATTGTTTATTGTCCAGGAAAAGAGGATGACAAATTGGTTTGATATTGCAGCTTCACTTGGGAGCGGTAGGACCCCATTTCAGTGCCTGGCTCATTATCAGAGGACTTTAAATGCTCGCATAATTAAAAGAGATTGGACGAATGAAGAGAATGCTCAACTGTGAGCTGCTGTGGAAACTTCTGGTGCAAATGATTGGCAATCTGTGGCTTCTACTTTGAAGGGACGAACTGGTACTCAATACTCTAATAGGTCAGTTCCTACTTCAAGACATTATTGCTATTCATAATAATTTTATATTAGCCTGTTAGCTGTTAGCTGTTACTCCAACTGACATGAGTTTTCCAAGCATTGCATTTTTTTTTTTTTGAAGAAATTTCTTTTGTTGTTCTACTGTTTCATTGTTGAGGTGTTTATAGGCTTATGGAACCCCTACCTTAAGCCATCATAATATCAAGCTTGGAGGTCTTCTGCCTAGCCCAGTCTGAGAACTAATGTGTTCATTGGGCTTGGAATGTTAATTTTGCAAGGATCAAACATTGCCCAACCTTCATGTGAAATGAAATACATATTTTCCAATAGTTTGATCCACATAGACAATATAATAGAATAGAACTGAGAACTTGAGTTGGATCAGGCCTGACTGACTAATGACTGAAATACTTGCAAGTGTTTTCCATATAGGACTAGTCTTTAGTTGATTCAAGGAAGTGGCAACTTGCGTGGACAAATTTAGTTTGCAATTGATTATTAGTAGAAAGCAAACTGGCAGGATAGAAGATGATTTTTTTTCCTTCAGTTTCACTCCGTGCTGGCACTGTGAAAAATGGATGCAGCAATTTGGCATCTATACTTTCTTAGGCATCAAATCAGAAGTTCAATAGGTATTACATCAGAGGTGAGCTATATCATAAAATGTAAGAACAATTGCTGCAATTTATCAACTGAACAACCATAAATCCCTTCAAATTGATCTTGATCCTGATGTTTACATACTTCATGATGTCAACAGAGGTAAATCTCAGCATTTAGAATGATATCTCCTAATGATATGACCAGAAAGGGGATATAACAAGTCTTAGACTGATAATTGGGCTGAAGTGGGTGTTTGATTCATAGAAGACTGGACAAAGTAGCATTACAAGCACAAGTATAAAATGAAAGTAATCTTTAGCTTAAAAAATATTGAAATTCTCAAAACTAGTCTGGTCTCTCGAAGTATTTCCATTTCTTTAGAGCACTGAAGGATAAATTTTGGTTGTATAATAGTCAATTGTGTGATGCTTTCGTGGTTTGTAGTTCCAGATTCGCAGTACATTGAACATGAAAATGCAAATATAATGGCCAAGGCATTGGAAATTTTATTGATCTTGAAGAAAGCATCTGTCAAAATTCCAGCTATTGTTCAACCATATTGATTCTTGAAGATTGTCTCACATCAATTGTGGATATTCTTAAAAATTGTATTAAATTCTACCCTTTACCTATCTATGAGTTTCACTCTTAGACTGCCTTTGAAGTCTTTGGGACTTGGCCCACTATTGCTTCAAGTTAATTTAATCATGTCTATAGAGGTGTTGAATATTATCAAATAATTTTCATCATGAAGTATATATGTTTGCCTGCTTCTAATAGAGAACAGGAAATTGTTCAAACGAGACATGCTACCCACCTCCATCAATCCCTACCCCTTACTGAAAGGGAAAAAAGTTTTCCATCATCTTTTAAGTCTTTTATTCCATTGCACAATTGTGCATTGGTAAACCTTCATATCTTTCTGTAGCATCAATTGGTCATGCTGAGAAGTGTCATTTCTCATGTATATAATGGTTTGAATACACTTCCAAAATTGTCTAATGCTGTCCGATCAGTTAGTAGTTTTTGCTTGGTTTCGGCTACATTTGACTTCTGTTATAATGACTCATACCAATGTGATATTTCATAACATGCAGATGGAAGAAATCCCCCGACCCAAACATTTGCAGACAAGGCAGGTGGACTCTAGATGAAGGCAAACGCTTGAAAGTTTCTGTGATGCTTTTTGGTCCAAAGAATTGGGGGAAAATAGCTCAGTTTTTACCAGGCCGAACTGGTCAACAATGCAGAGAAAGGTATGGTGGAATAATTGCAAAGGTGATGCAGATTTCTTTGATATGCCCAGGTATTGACTTCTATTCCTCTGGCAGATGGTTTAATTGTCTAGATCCCTCTTTAAAGGGGGGCAATTGGACTGAAGAAGAGGACTCAAGGTTAAAAGCAGCAATTGAAGAATGTGGATATTGCCGGGCAAAGGTTGCAAAATGTCCCCCACCTCGAACAGATAGTGAATGTTTGAGGTATTAAAATTTTTTAGCGTGTGGATTAAACTTCCTGATTATTTTATGTCGTTTTTATGCATTTTTTCCTCATTCCCATAGCTTTATTTAACTTGCATTTCTGCAATAAATTAGGAGATGGAAGGATTTATTTCCAGATGAAGTGCCCTTGCTACAGGCAGCTAGAAGAATACGGAAAACTGCAATCATAAGCAACTTTGTGGACCGTGAATCAGAGCGACCTGCAGTTGGTCCTCCTGATTTTATTCCATTACCGATGATAAGATCAGTATCTGGGTCCAAAAATGACAAAATTTCTAGGAAAACCATGTATAATGTTCAAATAATTCTTATCTTTGCTTTTAAATGTTCTTTCCTTTCTTCTTGCTTTTGTATTTTTTTTTTTTTTTCAGTTTGTATGATCTGATGCATTCCTTTCTCACAGGTCAGCATCTGGGAAGAATCAAAAGGCTGCTCTTCGGTAAGCTATCTTTTCCATGATGTCAGCGGTTTGTTCTGTGTATATTGAGAATTTTCTGATCTCACTTGAATTGTGGTGTTGAGGATTGTCTCTTCAAGTTTCTATAGATTTTGTCTTTGTTTAATTTCTCCTATATTTTCTTTCATGGAATGCAGGAACTCTTCAAGGAGTGACAAATCCAGAAGACAGAGATGGAATGCAAACTCCTAAAACAGAGCCAGTAACACATAATGGCACCGGGAGGAATTTGGTGGAAATGTTACTGTTGTGACCAAGAGAAGAATAAGACCTAGTTCGACAAAAAATTGTCATACTGAACCTGCTCGAGATGACAGATGAGAAGGGTCAAAATTTGGAGGCAAATACAGTTCCAAGAAGGTTTTATATGCAAATCATGAGGACCATGTTGCACTAGCTTTAGTTCCCGGTGAAGATGGACACCAACGGTTAAAGTCTTGTGCCAAGAGTGTTTTAGATATGAATGATGAGGATAGCGTTACGCTTGCTTCCTTTGTTGCTTGGCTTCCTTGTCAACATGACGGGCACAAAAAGTCAAAAGTTGGAAGCAAATATCATTTAAAGAGGGTTTTAGATACAAATGCCGAGGATAATGCTACACTTGCTTCCTTTGTCGCTTCGGATCCTCAGAAGTTAGAAGCAAATCATGTTCAAAGAGGGTTTTAGATACAAATGATGAGGATAATGATCCACTTGCTTCCCTCTTTAAACATAAATCACAGAAGAGGAGGATTCAATTCTTTGAGAATGATAAATCAAACTAGCTCTTTCACCAAGTATGAAAATTGGATCCGAGTTGGTCTCCAAACATTGAAACCAATTTGTAGAAAGCCTCAATTTTTTATGGAGCGGAGCTGTGTAGATACCAGATACGAAGGCATATGTACATATGTACATTTCCAAGGTCAAACAGAAGAGTTTATATGAACTTCATTGCCAGAATGTGAGACTTTGGCGCACATAGTTGCTGTTTGTTCCCCTAAGATTCTTTTAACTCTTAAAGCAATCAAATAGACAACTAAATATGATGTAGGTCAAAAATGTTTTTTTCTTTCTGGGAATAGCCCCAGGCTTAGTCCACAATGGCATTGCTTGTTTATTAAAAGTATTGCATCCTCTGCGGATGCAAACTTTCAAATGAAACTTAAGAGAGTTTCTGATTTTGGTTAAAGTTCTGAGATAAAATTGTCAATTTTTTTTTTTCTTAATCTTCTACTTTCATCATTTGATCAACTGTAGCTATGCATTTTGTTCTTGGTTCTCTTGGGCTGTTTCCAGCTATAACTGATTGCTTGTAGAATTTTGTTGCCCTTTATATATATATTAAGAATAGAGAAAAGTAAAATAAAATAACATGTGGTTAGATTTGATTTGAAGGATTGGTATTTTTCATGACATTTGAGGGCCCCTGGTTTGAAGAGACTGATATTTTTCGTGACATTTGAGGTATATAGTTTGATTTTATTTGCATTTTAGTATTTTACTTAGCAATATTTATTTTTTTTTAATGGTACTTAGTAAGATTATTAAATATATGATATAATGTTAAAATAACATGAATTTTGAATAAAAAAATTATTTATTATGTAATTTAGTATTTAATTAACTAAAATAAATTCACAATTAATAAAAATAAGATCTATTTTTTATTTTATTAAGAATAAAAAATAATTTTAAAAATAAATTTATTATATTTTTAAATGTCTCTAAATAATTATATTGCTAATGAATCACATATAAAATATTTTTATTATTGAAAAATATTATTATATTAAAATTTTATTATAAAATAACGGCATCAATTGATAAGATATTAAAATGATTAAAAATAAATTTACGTGGTTTTAAAAATCATAAAAGAATAGCACAAATCTTTAAATGATTTTTTTTTTTTTTTTTGTACTTATCCCATTAGAATTTTTATCACTTAATTTTTCCTTCTTAGGCTGTTATTGCCATAGCCAAAATAGCAATGGCACCAAATTAAATAATTGGGAATTGGGCATTGACTCATGTATACGCGATAAATTCACAAAAAGGGATTGATAAATGACAATCTTAATTGGAATAACATTAAATATTCTTTCTGTTTAAAAATCCTATACAATACGAATACAGTGACGAGGCAAAAATCAAGTGATTCAGAATAAAAACTAAGGGAAATTGATTTAATCTATCATCAACTTTGAATCAATTATTAATCTAATTCTATTTTTAAAGTTATTTTAATTAATTTCTCCAACTTTTTAAATTGTGTCAATTTTATCCAGATGAGCATAAAATAGAGCTGACATAATCATATTACTTGGTATAAAAGTGTCTAATATGGTAAAAAAGTGTCTTATGTGACCATTTCACCTTATCAATTCTATTATTAACTTTTTGAGTTCTATCAAATATATTCGGACGATAAATAAATTTTGAAATTTTTTAAAATTATGTTAATAATTGTTTAATTATGCATATAAAGACTATTTAGTTATAATTGAAAAATTAAAATTAATTGATTCAATTTAAATTTTAGTGTTCAATTATGATAATAAATTATTTTTTAAAAAAATAAAATAAAATTAAAAATGAATTTTAATTTTGTAAATATTCTTTACTTTAAAATGAAATAAATCTACTAATAGCTCTTAATTTATCTAGGCATAACATATGTTTCTTGATATAATTTTTATGTTTAAAGAGAATTTTAATTTTTTTTAATAAAGAAATTATTGGACTTAAATATTGATGTATTATATAATGAGGCAATTATTTCCCTTAAAAATGAGTTAGCATTTAACTACTTTCCTAATGACAAATCGGATTTTTATTTTTACTTTGCAAATCATCTGAATAAATTTAACACAACTCGAAAAGTTAAAAATAAAATTGATAAGATGAGACAATCATATAAGATTTTTTTTGTCATATCAGATGTTCTTATACCATGTAGAAATGTCACCTCAGCTTTGTCGAATGTTGTTGTTGTTTGGATAAAATTGGCACAAATTGAAAAGTTGAAAAAATAAATTAAAATGACTTTGAAAGTAAAATTAGATTGATAATCAGTTTAAAATTTAGGATAGACCATATCACTTTCTAAATAAACTCTAAAATTAATTGATAATAATTGAGTCAAATTTGAGTTTACTAAAAAATCGAATTCAAATCCCCCAATTTTTAACTCGATAGATATTAAATTGGCATATTTAAAAATTTAATTTTTTCGTTATTTTAATATAATTACAACAGCTTTTATATGTTTTAAAAATTTAAACTTTTACACGTTTGTATGTGCAGTTGTTGGATCCTCACCCGACAGTTGCAGCCAACAAGCTTACGGAAAGGAAGAAATTCATAGACAATGGCAAGCAATTCAACATGATAGCCTGCTCATGGATCCAATTCATAATTCATGATTGGATTTGATCATATGGAGGATACCCAACAGGTTTCAATTAATCCAAGTTTTAGTTATTATAGATGCTACTTCGTAAAATTTCAATAAGAGATGTGTTGAAGCTAAAGATGGGAAGTAGGATTTTTAGTAGGAATATGCCTAAAATCAATGTTAATTTTTATGGTAAATAGGTATAATGATGTGTACAAATAATATTTCATCAAACAAAATTAAAAAAAAAATGTTTCACAATTGTTTGAACAGGTGGAAATTAGAGCACGCGATGAAACTGCAGATGGGTGTCCATTAAAGTCCTTCAAATTCTACAAGACAAAGCAAGTTGCCACAATTCTGGATGTCTCAATGCATGAACACCATGGTGGTAAGTCCATAAATTTGTACCTCAACGGCAAAATGCTAAATTTAAATGTTGGGACTTAGAATTTTATATGGTGGTAATAGATAATAGCTAACCCCAGCCCTTGGCGTAATGGTCAAGATGTTGGGGTGGGTCTCTCCCCCTCAAAATCCCTCTGGTAAAATAAATAGATAATAACTAGTATTATAACCATGCGATGGGTGATTTTATTTTTTATTTTTATATATAAGTTAATTTATTTTAAGAAAAATGATATTTATATTTGGCATTAAATATATATATTTTATTTATTTTTATATGATGCTAAAAATAAGTAAATAAAAATAAAAAATAAAAAAAAATTATAACCTATAAAATTATAAATTTGCTTCTTATTTCATATGTAATAAGTAATAAACTTGATGGATATGAGTGTCCTTAGTAGGTCTAAACTGTGAGAGATATTTTTAAATTCGTATCACGTTTAAATTAATTTTCACTTACACTACGTCGGCTCATGAAGGGGTAAAATATTAGTCATCTTGATATTCTATGCATAAACAAAGTTCGAACTCTAATCTACCTTAAAAGATGAAAGCATCAAACTACTCGCATAAACCATTAATGGTTACTTGATGGACATGTTTAATAGTTTTAAAAATAAAGTTCTTTTCTTTTTACGCCATGTTTTGTCTTTTCTTTAGTATTCAATGCTTGCTCTTCTGGATCTTTGTCATTCATATTTTGCAGGAGTTTGACATTATTCACCTTATCATTATAAAATTTAAGTGTGTTAGCATAAGAGATAGACATTTTGATTATAATGTTTTAATACATGTAAAACTAAAATAGAAGTATAATTAATACTAAAAGATTATTGTGCCAAAACATATATAATATACATTATATGTAGATTATATAATTAATTGTCTGGAAAGTTGAAGATTGAACAAATGATGAATCTATATATATATATATATTCCTTGCAATTTTAGCTAGTTTGTGAAATACAGAAAAAAAAAAAAAAAAAGGGCAAAGCGATTTAGACATTACTATATATATATATAAGAAGAAATTTTAAGAAGATTTACCTATCAGAGATGGTTTTCAAAGAATGAGAAATTTAACGAAAAATATAAATTGTGCTTTGATTTTGTAGTGGTTGTCAATGGACAATTGCGATAAGAAAAAATTTCTTGAAACTAAGAAGAGATATTTTTTTATTCAAATTAATTTAAATAGCTATCTCAAAGTTATCGTAATGAAGCTTTTTTCTTATATAATCTTATATATTAAATACATAATTTTTTTTATTTTAAATGATAAACTAAATTAAAAAGTACTCAAGTATTTTATTTAAACAAAAGTTTACAAACGTTTGTTATACCGTTGATATCATAATTTTGAACCATGTTTTATTTCGGTATCAAAATTTTAATTTTTTTCTTTTCAGTTTTAAAAATTTTATTTTTATTTTAAGTTAAAGTAACTTAAATATATCCGATCAAATTTAACATACGTTGTAGTCGGAATAAACATATTTTTAATATATTTATCTTGTAAGTATCTCATTAAACAGTTTAATAATTTTGTTGGTTCATAAAATAAAATTTTCTTATGGACCCCATAAAATAAAATTTTAGCAAAATTTATTTTATAGAGCCCATAATATGATTAGAACGTTTAATGAGATATATACATAGTGAATATATTAAAAATATATTTATTCTAATTGTTATGTATGCTAAATTTGATCGGATATATTCGAGATACTTTAATTTGAAAAAAATAAAATTTTTGAGACCGAAAAAAATTAAAAAATTAATAGTAAAGTGAAACATTATCTGAAATTATGATATCGACTGTAAACTAAACCCTTATATAACTATAGGAGTTTTTATTGTTTGACTCGGTAACATTTTACTTTGAAAAATATAACTACAGAATATTTAAAAAAATTATGTTTATCATATATTTTAAATGTTAAAAAATATAATTTTTTTTTAAACTAAGCACTGTAAATTCAAAACAGAAATTTTTAAAAATAAGAAGAGATTTGACTGCATTAGCTTTGATAGAGTTAATATACATGAGGCTTTTTCCATGTATTTCTACCTTAGGTGAATGAAAGATTTCAAAAAGATATTATTTTTTGTATTTTTTTTCAATATTCAAAATATAGCAGAATATTTAAAAATTCTGTTTGTCATATATTTTAAATATTGAAAAATATAATTTTAAATTGCGTACTCTAAATTCAAAGCAGATTTTTTTGTAATTAAGTAGAGAGATTTTTTTTTTTTTTGGCTATGAAAGTAAAGGGAGAGAGAAGAGGAATTTAAACTACCCCCACCGTCCAGCCATAGGGGATATAGTTAACATACAGGAGGCTTTTTATATGTATTTCTATACTAGGTGGCACTCTAATTTGATATCTCTTTGTTTTAGCTTTACATAGATGGGGGATTTTTATGGTGTTCTGATGATATGGTGTCATCAAGGATTATTAACCATTAGATTTAAAGAATCTATGTACAACCATTTACTGTCATTGTTTAAAAACCTATAATCTAAAAAATCTGTTTCTACTTTACAGGTTAAGGAGACATCAGGTTGTTACAGTTAAAAAATAAAACGCAATTTCGGTACCTTTTTCTTAATCTCATTTTGTTTCTGCTATTTTCCTCTGCTTTCATTTCCCAGTCTAACTGTGAGCCCGTTCATGAGCCAGAAAAAAAAAAAAAAAAAAAAATCTCCTCCTCCTGCTCCTTTCGTCTATGCTTTTTTCCTCCATTTAAAAACCCTAAAAATATCCGATAGAAATAAGAAAAGAAATGAAGCTGAAGAAGCCATTGCAGCACTCAAGCTCTCAATTCCTGCTCAAGAAACCCCAATCACCTCCTTCTTGTAAGTTTTTACTGCATCCTTGCTTAATTACTGGTGTTATTATTAATCAATTTCTTGTTTTGTTTATAATCTAAGATAAGTTTGTTTGATTTAATAACTAAATAATTTTTAATTGTTTTTTTTGAAATGGAATCATGAAATTGATTAATTGGATATGCTTAAAAGTAATTGAATAAATTAAATGTTCAGGACTGCTAGCGGTACATTTCTTGTTGAAGATTTGCTTTTGAATAAGAAAAGTTTGCGACTCATCAATGAAGAAAGTGAATCTCGTGTAAGTTTTATTCTGATTACTCTGTGCATGTATGTGTAGTCTGATTTAGCGTATTTATTGACAGGCTTATGCAGATGCGAAGGAGGTTGATATGGAATTTTCATTGGAAGATATTGAGACAGTTAAAGTTATTGGAAAGGGAAGTGGAGGTGTTGTTCAATTTGTTCATCTGGTTGCTGTTGCTCATTGCTAAGCTCAGTTCTTCTTGTCTGGTTAAGGCGCTTGCTGATTATCCTGAACCATGGAGTTAAGGTAAGAGCTATATGTCTAATGTGTTTGTGATGAACTGCTACTTT
This sequence comes from Mallotus nudiflorus, assembly GCA_947683625.1. Lineage (NCBI taxonomy): Eukaryota > Viridiplantae > Streptophyta > Magnoliopsida > Malpighiales > Euphorbiaceae > Mallotus > Mallotus nudiflorus. The sequence continues at coordinate 3,405,957 of CANTUR010000049.1, read as the reverse complement.
TGCTGTATCTGGTTGATTGGAATTTTTTCACATTTTTATTATTCCCTACATCACAGCTTCTTTGAGATTTTGCAAGCTCTTCAAATTCATTCATCATCAATTCAGATTGATAGTTATAAGATTGGATGTTGATGTTTTGTTTGTCTAAGATTTTGATTAAAAAGAAAACCCAATTAACTGTAAAAACTACTTTTAAAAATTTTAAAAAGATTCTGATAAAAACTACCAAAAAAAAAAGGTTAGTGCATAAGTAATCAAAATTACATACTGTAATTATTTACTTATTCACCAGCTAGTGACAAAATATAAAATAAAAAAGGTTGCCTTCCAAACCACTATAGGCCAATGTCAAATTATTTTCTTTTGACTTTATTATATTGTATTTATTGATAATGATCAATTAATTTCTTTAATTTTGATTTTTCTGGTATTGGTAGTAGACCATGCAATTTCAAGAAAAACAGCAGACCGCGTGCCTCTTACAAAAATCTTATGTTCTCACTTCAACCTCTAAAACCCTTGTGTTGTTTATTAGGTGTGGTCAAAGCCAATGGCTAATATATGCTAGAGAGAGCTCTCCAGCATGATAAAATTAATAATTCTCATTATGTTGAGCAATACTGGTTGACTAGAAAGAAAAAAGATAATTGAGGCACACTATCTGTTCCATAAATGAGCCTTATTATCTGATCCTTAGTTCACTTGTGCATCATCATAGCCACTTGAGATGGTCTCTCGATGGCATTCCCAGTTCAGGGCCTTTTGAGATGAATGGTTAAATAGCCAAGATTTCTTGCTTTCACGCCTTCACTGATCCACTTCAAGATGCAAATCTCTTGATTTTTCTTTTTCCATGAGATGCCTGCCATTAATATTTGTTGGTCCTGCTTGCACCATGCATTATATTGAATGCGTGACACTGCAATTTATTGAGATACTGGTCCTAAACCGTCAAGCATCCAGTGCAAACTGAAATGTGGCTTGTAACTGTAGTTGGATATTCTTTTTAGATTTTAAGGCACTATTGTTTTTAGTATGGTTGTAGCTTGTTTGCTGTAAGCTATTGATGGGAGCATTGATGAATTGATTTGTAGTTATGTGTGTGGAGCACTGATGGATGGGGGAAAAAAGTCAATGTTCATACAAGCACCATCAGGCTTATTTGCATTCTCTTCCTACGTTGCAGGCACCAATTACGAGTGGGTAATTGGCAGTTTGATGTTTTAACTTGCTTTATTATTATTATTTTTTTGAGATTTTGAGTTGGTTGATTGCCGCTAATTTATGTACTGCTTCTTTTGTATTTTGATTGACACTAATTGACTAATTTAATAGAACTAATTAGCTCAATTCTCAATCTTTTTGCATTAACCAACTCAGTCTTTTAAGGTGTAAGGCTGGAACACAATCACTTTATATTCTTGGAAATTATTAACATATGATAATGTTGCATGTTCTAATTGTTGTAAGTGTTTTGAAGGGGATTATTATAGAGGTTCTCCCACTTCAAGAATCCAAGCATTCGTTCTCCTTGCATTTTCTTGTTCCTGGTGAGTACACTCTGGTGGCTGTTGCTGTGATTGAATATGCTAATGGTACCCTTAGAACCTGTGCAAGAACTGATATGTGTAACGGGGTGACAAAAGGGGCCCTAGGGGTCATGCACCCTTAGAGTCCTTAGCTCATTCTAAGGACATGGTGAGATAAGAAAGTTTAATATGGCCGAACAAGAACGTATGTGAAAGGAAAAGTACAACGAAGGGTATTTTGATAAATATGAATAAATATTATTATTTATATATTTATCAAGGTGTGATGGGTGGAACATTCTGATGTCTCCTCCTATCAACTTTTAAGGTGCTCCTTATGCTCTTTAGGGGGTACCTTCGGTGTAAGCTCTCCATCATCCCCGAGGCTTGTGTGCATGTTCAACTACACAGCCTTAAGTGAGCTTTTTAGTGTGAAGCTAGGTGACGAACATCGAGTTCAGAAAAGAGGAATTCGGTGTCTCCATAGAGAAGGAGCTCTATGGACACTACGAGGCCGAGGTGATCGTAGTGCGTGGTTCTCTTGGACCCGAGGTTACAATATAACTTGCGCTATGCGCAAGCATATAAGGGAATTCCGAGGCACTGTAAGATTTGATTATATGTGGGACTTGTGAAACAAGTTTATGACCCTTGTGTATGCGAGAGCCGTGAGGCTAATGTGGGATTTGGTAACGTGCAGGAACGGTGAGGCGAATGCAAGACTTAAGATAAGAATAAAGTTTGGATACATATACAGAATCCAATGCGAGTATGAACCTCGAACATATGTGAGAAACATAGGAACAACGATAGTAGTGAACATGCAAGGTTGATTAGGTTCGTCAACACTCGACTATAGTTGAAAGACACTCGATATTAATGTTAAGAGTATATTTATAAGGCTTGATTAATCTAAATTTGAAAAAGTTTAAGCGTCATACGGAACGAATATCAAGGCAAAATGGAAAACCTGTAGCAATATGCTGATGAGCCAATATTTTGTTAGGGGGCCCATTCCATATTCGAGTAATCGGAAGTGGAGTAGTTCAGTGTTCTTGGGAGTGCTGCTTAACATGGGCGGATTCACGTTGTTTACCACGTTTTGCCTGTGATTTTCATTTTATTTGTACTATTTGAGTGGATCATTAAATATTTTGGATTTTGTTGTGCTTGTAAATCCACCTTCTACGAGAAATGCAGTCAAAGTCAAAAGACGCAAAGCTGCTGTCATTTCTAACGAGCAAACATTCCCTTCAGATGGTTTGAGGCAGCCTGTACTGACTGCTGTACTGGTTAATGGGCTTTAAATGTTTGTCAATTTAAATATAAAATAAGTATTAAAAAAATAATGTCAATTATGGGAACGGCTGCTTCATTTTATCAAATAAAATATGGGTATATCTTTCATAACACAGAATTTGGTAGGCAAATGCTAAATTTCGACAGGTTTACATGTATATATATAATATTTAAAGTTCGTATATTTTCGTACTCCATATCTATCATAATAAAGAAAACTTTAAAGATAAAAATGTAACATAAAGAATATAGTAGGTATATGCTAAAAATTATATAAAAATTTAAATCAAAAGAAAATATTAAATATTATACAAAAATGTAAATAATAATTTCAAATTTTCTATTATGGAGGATATGTTTATGTTATTTTCTACTTTAAATGCCATGAAAGCTTATGCTTCTTCAATTTGAGACTTACTCTAGTTGATGTCATATAATAGGAGCCATCTTGTTATTTCGAAACGTGCTTCTTCCTACTCATACTGTTTGAAAAAAAAAAAGGAAAAAATTAATTTTTTATATCATCAAAAGTAATGATTTATTTTTTTTATCTTACATTTAGAAAAAAATTGCTGGATTTAATATCGTCAAACAACACAATTTGTTGCATTGAATTAATGACAAACACTCCACAATTGTTGCTATTAGTATTCAAATAATGAATATAAGAATATATCATATAAATGTATTATTATGAAATAATTAGAAAACATTTACTTACTGATTTGGTTGCTTTGGTCCTTAAATAGCTTGAATTCTGAAATTTTTCCCGTTGCATAAGAACTTAATTGAAATTCATTATCAAGAACAGTTTGGAGTGTCTTCATCTACATATTTATTAAAAAATATATATGTATATGAGTTAACAATATAGAATGATAACCAATTTTTTTTAAAAAAAATTAATTTAATGAAAATATGCTTACAATAATTTTCATTTTATCTTCAAATTATTTACTCATTTGAGGTGATTGATTTTATCCTGAATCCCATGTTTCTACTTTTTCAAATATTAGATCCACGAACATTAATATAAAGTGACCTCCATTAAATAAAGGGACTAAAATCTACAAATCAAATAATTCCATGAGTCAGGTACATATTATCAATGTCAATTAAATCTTATTTTAGTGTATGCTGATGTGAAATTAGTACATAATTTATTAACAAAATTTAATGCTTACAGCTTTTCTAGTAATGGATTATTTTTTGTCACTTTATTTTTTTCCATGTGCAACATACTTGTTTGTACATCCTTCAGTTGTTGACCCTTGCACCATTAAAGAAATTAGTAATCTTTAGTTAATTATGATATAAATTGTAAAAAAAAAAAATTTAACATAAATTTAATTTTTAAAAAAATAATTTACTGACTTACAATGTCTATGAGGGCCATAAACCAATCATTACCATGTAACTTTTAGAGTTGTCAAAATTCAAAATTTCAACAGTCATATCAACGTTCTATTAACAAAAATATTATATTAAGTTATTAAAAAAATATAAAGTATATTATAATAAAATATAAATTGAAATCAACTTACAAATAATAAATATATATTTTTTGTTATATATCATTATACACAACTGATATCATCCAGTATGTTCCCGTTTAGTTATAGGTTCCTTACCCCCTAAATAGGGACACTTGAATTAGCAAGAAAATAGATCCGTCCATAATGAGGACTACCATAAAGTGGAGTTCTAAGCACAGAAGGAATACTCTCCTATCAAGATTATGATTCACTATCCCACACAGAATCTGACTCTTCCCGGATTTGAGTACTACTATATATAGAGTCCTACATCCCTCACAAAGGAACATCTCATCCTCACATATTATAGCTATCTTGTATTCTTCCTACTTCTATTTTCTAACTTAGGTAGCGGAGTATTCGTGGGAACTCTCCCTACCTCTCACCTTACTTTCTGTTCGTGGATTGCAGGATACCAAGCCCAAGAGTTCCGGAAACCAATTATCAAGTCTAAGAGTTCCAAAAACCAATTATCAAGTGACGCCGTGTAATATCCCGTATTTTTAAATATTTTTACACTGTACCGGGATATGCAGTGTTAATAAATTTTGAATATATATATGATATTTTTACGAGTTGATATGTATTTAAAACCTGTTTTAATTATTGAGTATTATTTACAGTGCTTTACGTAAAATTTTCCAGGGACTTGCATTTTCGGGGAAATTTTCACGTAAATAATTTATTATTAATTATCTTAAATATATTTTCGGACTTGCATGAACTCATATGTATTTTTAAAATATTAAACACCGTGTATACATGTAATTATTTATTTAATTAGGGTTTAATATATTACCCTAATATTTTATTAATTATTTATTAGTTTTATTGTTATTTAATTATTTTTATTTAGTATAAATTATTAAAAATATTAAATTATATATGTGTGGTGTATATTTAATGTGTGTAATTTAATATTATTTTAATATATAGTATAAAGTATATATATATACATATAATATATTAAAAATCAAACTTTTGGAAAAATTACCATTTTGCCCCCGAAGCATCTCCTTCCCCGATCTTCACCCTCACCGTCGTCCGGTCACTGCCGTGCCGATTCCTCACCGTTGGTGTGCCGTCCGGTGTGCCACCACCTTCCCCAGCCTTCTCCGCCGCCAGCAGCACCCTATTCCGTCGAGTTTTGGCCGAAACTAGCTTTGGAAGCCGAAACTTTGGCCACCGTCGTTCACGCCGATTCCGGCCACCATTTTCGACACCGCCGGTATCTTTCTTCTCCTTGAGCTCCGGTGAGTGTGATTCTAGCTTTGGTTTGAGCTTAAATGGTCTAGAATTGCTTAGGTTTCGAATTTTCCAATTCGGTCACATTAGGGTTTTTGATTTTTTTGAGCTTCGAATTGATTGATTAATGAAAACTCCCTTAAAAATGTTGATCCTAGTAGCTTAATCTACATGTATGAATTTTTGTGGAATTTTTGGAGATTGTTTGGATTTTTGGGTATTTTTGAATATTTTAATATTATTTTCTAATTTTCGGAAATTAATTATTTAAATTATGAAATTGTGTTTTATGGTTAAATTAGGTGTTGAAATGAATTATAAGAATTTATTTGGAATTTTTATGAATTTCTAAGTATTTATTTTGAATTATTGAAGTTTATGGAATTTTGGAAACTTAGGGTTAAATGTGTTTTTATTTGAAATTAATTGGTTAATTGAGTTTAATTATTGATATTATTGATAAATATGTTGAGAAAATTAATTTTGGATAATTGTATAATTTTTGGTGAATTTTTGAAGTAATTTTAGTATATTTATATATATAGGGGTATTTTGGTAATTTTACCCTAAATTGGCTAAAAATGTAATTTAATTGGTTTTAATAGTTATTTAAGGTATAAAAATGATTTCTACAAATTATTTAGTATTTTTAACTAATTAAAACTATTTTTCGTAAATTATTTTCAATTATATATATAATATACGGTTTTTCTAATAAAATGAGTTTTTATCGGTTTTTACAGTGTTTTAAGGTTAATTATGTAATTTCTACTTATAAAATGTGTTTCTATGTAATAAGGGTATTTTTGGTATTTTTGGAATTGTTCTGTGTTGTGGACCCCGGTCGGTAGACTGTAGTTTGGAGTTCGACCGAGGGGTTGTGGATTTGTGTTGAGCTTATTTTTCGAAGTGTATTTCCTTGCAGGGTCGGCTCTACTCTTTTGAGTAGAGAAATGTCCTTTTTACAGGGGAGATTTTGTCGAATTTTCGATAGAATTCTCGTAAAACGTGATATCCGATCGAACCCTGATATCGATTATGTGTTTTTGTCACGACCCAAAACAGGGGCCATGACCGGCGCTAGGGAACGGGAATTCTTTCGAATCCGGAACCCGTAGCAAGCCTAAAAATAAAATAAATATGCAATAATAACCATAAAAATATAATATGCAGCGGAAAATAAAAATCATAAATATTACAATATCATCCATATCAACTGGATTCAATTCAAAACTCATCACATCGCATATATAATCTCATAAATGTATAATCTTTATACAAATCCAGTTTTACTATAATACATCTCTTTAAAACAAATACTTTATTTCACAACTACTGAAAATCACAACTACTGAAAATCATAACTACTGCAGTGTCTAGATAAAATAAATAAGACTCAAGTATACAATTTACATAAAGAAGCCGGGGCGGAAGAAATCCGGCGTATCGACCTGCTACTGAGGTCTGAGGAAGTTGACTCTCCTGAAAAATAGTCAACGGAGGGGAGTCAGACCTCACTGAGTGAATTACTATAATATATATACATACACTCTAAGTGATAATGCATACAGTCAATAGTATATGAGTAATATGTATATATACAAGCAAGTTCATACAGATGCAGAAAAATCATTTTATATATTTTGTCTGAAAATCAACTTTTATGAAGGATCACATAGAACCCTAGAATATCGCAACCTCAGAAAATAGTGTTAAACAACACTCTAGCCATACAGGCTCACTGATTCCAAATATATCCACTTAATCCATATGGACAGTAGACTGGCCCCGAGACACTAAGTCAACCGAGCTCCAGCAGTCTGACTGCCAGTGTGATTGGCCCCGAGACACTTGGTCAACCGAGCTCCAGCAATCACACCCACAAACCACATCTCACACATATATCAATAATCATAATCAATTCAATATCCACAAATAGTCAGTAATAAAGCCTAAATACTATAGGCGTACCGGTACGTACTCGGTCCTAGTGCTGCCCACTAGGTAGCACGTTCTATTGATATCCTTCATTAATAAATAATAAAACATTCATTCACAAATACATGATGCATGAATTTAAATAAATCAACAATATAAACCATATATATACTGGAAATATACCAAACATAAACCAGGTATATTTTGAGTATATATATGTCAAATAAATCCAATCAAATAATGAATTAAACTAAAAATATATTTAAAAACATTTTAAATATATTTTATTAATAAAACATGTATATAATTTATTATATACCAAAAATATACCAAAAATATACTTGAATATAAATCATGTTATTTATGCATATTTAGTCAAAATAAAACATGCATTTTCTAAATCATGCATCCTAAGCATATATATATAATATAGTAACTCACCTAATGCGCTTCACGAGACAGGTCCGACGGGCCTGGTCCACTAACCCTCGGTCTCGGCGCAACTAAACAAGAAATAATTAATCGACATCAGAATAACCCTAACAGAAATCCTAGAATTAAATCTAGAGTATTCAACACAGAATCGGAAATTAGGGTTCGATTGGATATCACGTTTTACGAGAATTCTACCGAAAATCCGGCAGAACCTCCCCTGTAAAACGGACATCTCTCTACTCAAAAGAGTAGAGCCAACCCTGCAAAGAAAATACACTTCAAAAATAAACACCACAATCAATCACAACCCCTCGGTCGGACTCCAGACTACAATCTGTCGACCGGGGTTCACAAACACAGAATATATATTCAAATATACCAAAAATATCCTTAAATCATAAAAATACATTTCATATGTAGAAATTACATAATAAATCTTGAAACACTGTAAAAACCGATTAAAACTCATTTTTATTAGAAAAACCGTATATTATATATATAATTGAAAATAATTCCCGGAAAATAGTTTTAATTAGTTAAAAATACTAAATGTTTTGTAGAAATCATTTTTATACCTTAAATAAATATTAAAACCAATTAAATTACATTTTTAGACAATTTAGGGTAAAATTACCAAAATACCCCTATATATATATATACCTAAATTACTTCAAAAATTCACCAAAAATCATACAATTATCCAAAATTAATTTTCTCAACATATTTATCAATAATATCAATAATTAAACTCAATTAACCAATTAAATTCAATTTAAAACACAATTAACTTAATTTTACAAAATCACATAAACTTCAATAATTAAAAATAAATACTTAGAAATTCATAAAAATTCCAAATAAATTTCTATAATTCATTTCAACACCTAATTAAACCATAAACTCCAATTTCATAATTTAAATAATTAATTTCCGAAAATTAGAAAATAATATTAAAATATTCAAAAATACCCAAAAATCCAAAAAATCTCCAAAAATTCTGTAAAAATTCATACATGAAGATTAAGCTACCAGGAACAATATTTGTGAAGGAATTTTCCATGAATCATCCAAATCGAAGCTCAAAAAAATCGAAAACCCAAAGAGGCCGAAATTTTCAAATCGAAACCTAAGCAATTCTAGACCATTTTAGCTCAAACCAAAGCTAGAATAACACTCACCGGAGCTCAAGGAGAAGATAGAGACCGGCGGTGTCGAAAACGGTGGCCGGAGGAGGGAGAAACGGCGGTGAGAAAATGGTGGTCGGCGTCGGGCGCGGGAGAGAAAGAAGAAGAAGAAGAAAAAGAAAAAGAAAGAAAAGGAAAGAAAAAGAAAAAGAAAAAGAAAGAAAAAGGAAAAGAAAAAAAAAAGAAAAAAGAAAAAAATAATAAAAAAAAATAAATTAAAATAATTAAATATTAATAAATAATTAATAATAAAATAATAAATTTTAATAATTTAATAATAAATAAAATAATCAAATAATAATAAATAAATAATAAAATATTAGGGTAATAATAAACCCTAATTAAATAAATATACACACACAGGCTTTATTTAATAATTTAAAAATATGTATGAGTTCATGCAAACCCATAAATACATTTAAAATAATTAATAATACATTGTTTACGTGGAAATTTCCCCGAAAATGAAAGTCCCGGGAAAATTTTACGTAAAATACTGAAAATAATAGACAGTAATTAAAATAGGTTTAAAATACATATTAACTCATAAAAATATCGTATAATGCATAAAAATTATTGACACTGTATATCCCGGTACAGTGTAAAAATATTTTAAAAAAACACGGGATATTACAGTTTTATACTCTAGATCGAATTCTAGGATTTCTGTTAGGTTTATTCTAATGTCTGTCATTATTTGTTTGTTTAGTTGCGCTGAGACCGAGGGCTAGAGGACCAGGCCCGTCGGACCCGTCTCGTGGAGCGCACTAGGGTGAGTTACTATACTATATATATATGCTTAGGATGCATGATTTAGAAATATATGTTTTATTTTGATTAAAATGCATAAATAATATGATTTGTATTTAAGTATATTTTTTGTTTATTTTTGGTTTATATTAAATTATATGCATGTTTTGTAAATAAAATATATTTAAAATGTTTTTAAATATATTTCCAACTTAATTTATAATTTGATTGAATTCATTTGACATATATATACTCGAAATATACCTGGTTTACTTTTGGTATATTTCTGGTATATATATGGTTTATGTTGTTATTTTATTGAAATTCATGCATCATTTATTTTTATGAATGGATGATTTATATTATTAATAAAGGATATCGATAGAACATGCTACCTAGTGGGCAGCACTAGGACCGAGTACGTACCGGTACGCCTATAGTATTTAGGCTATATTACTAACCATTTGTGGATATTGATTGATTGTGATTATTGATATGTGTGATGTGATTTGGGTGTGATTGCTGGAGCTCGGTTGACCAAGTGTCTCGGGGCCAATCACATTGATAGTCAAACTATTGGAGCTCGGTTGACTTAGTGTCTCGAGGCCAGTCTACTGTCCAAATGGATTAAGTGGATATATTTGGAATAAGTGAGCCTGCGTGGCTAGAGTGTTGTCTAACACTATTTCTGAGGTTGCGATATCTTAGGGTTCTATATGATCCTTCATAAAAGATGATTTTCAGATAAAATATATAAATGATTTTTATTGCATCTGTGTGTAATTGCCTGTATATATATATTAGATATATACTGTTGACTGTATGCATTATCATTTAGTGTGTATGTATATATATTATAGTAATTCACTCAGTGAGGTCTGACTCCCCTCCGTTGACTATTTTTCAGGAGAGTCAACATCTTCAGACCTCAGTAGCAGGTCGATACGCCGGATTTCTTCCGCCCCGGCTTCTTTGTGTAAATTATTTACTTGAGTCTTATTTTTATAATCTAGACACTGCAGTAGTTGTGAATTAAAGTGTGGGATTTCATGTATTTTATTTAAAGAGATGTATTATATTGAAACTGGATTTGTACTGAAAGATTTTATATATATGTGAAGAGATGAGATTTGATTTAAATCCAGTGATGAAATAATATTATGATATTTATGATTTTTATTTTCGCTGCATTTAATATTGTTATTATTATTATTGCATGTTTTATTTTTATTTTTAGGCTTGCTACGGGTTCCGGATTCGAAAGAATTCCCGTTCCCTAGCGCCGGTCATGGCCCTTGTTTTGGGTCGTGACACGCCGTCTGTGGGAACTCCTTAGGAAAAGCCATTCATTTGCTTGCTAACCTAAAGACATCTTCACTATGACTTCTAGCCCACCACCAGCCCTGACTCCTGAAACCAGCACCAACCCTTTCGCACCTATCATTTCGACCAACCTCTCAGACCCTCTCCCAGCAATAATACTTCCACCCACCTTACATCATGCTGGAGCCTCATCCGGACATATACCTTCACTCCCTAATAACACTCTGAGATACTCGTCCTTAGATACAGACCTCCCGTTTTACGCTCCGCTACAACACCATCGATCAATACCTTTTATACATTTTTCAAGTCTACCAGAAACACCAACAATAACCACTCCAATTTTAAACACTATAAACCAAACACTCGGCCTCGATCTAACTAGCAGGGAAGCCATGATAAAAAATATTCAGGCGCAGATAGCTTTGATGCAACAACAACTAAATGCTATAATATAGAGTAGGCACTCTGAGCCGGCTTAAAATGATCATAACACAATACCCTGACAGTCCCTGAGGATGAGCATGGGGAAGGGTAAAGCGCTAGAAGGGGAGTGCAGTTCAACTATTCCGGCCCTTAATGATTCAAAATTAACTTAGAAGGTTGAAGAAGCAATATGCAAAGCCCGGACCAAACCTAGAAAGGAAGAAGAATGTGTTATGGATAGCAGAACTCCGTTTGTCAGTAGAATAATTTAGATGGAGATCCCTAGTAAGTTCAGAATCCCGCAGCTTGATTAGTACGATGGGACAGGAGACCCCATCAGTCATATATCAGTGTTCCGAACAAAAATGTTGCTCCATAATGTAAGTGATGGAATCATGTGCAGAGTCTTTCCAAGCACGCTCATAAAGATTGCTCAAAAGTGGTTAACTGCTCTCATTATTGCTGTGTTCCTTCCTAGGCCACCAGGGGCCTTTTGGGAATAAAAAAGCCCATTAGACGAGGGGTCGCGACAACGGCGATAGAAACACTTTGTTTACTGACATACGAAATGATGCATCACTCACGTAATTTTAATTATGAATCCCTAAGAGTTGAAGCGACACCACCAAGTGTCGGCCCGCCCACATTTCAACTGGGCCGCTTCATCAAGTGACTCGAAATGCATTTCAAGCAACATTTTCAATCCATTCCGGGTATCCGAGCATCTAACTCTCGCGCATCTAAGTCCATTGACTGAAGCTGGCACCCTTAGGTCGCTTTTGTAGTACTGAGGTTTCGAGCATGTAAGCCTCGCATCCCTGAACCGAGTATCTAAGTCTCGCGCATCTATGTCTAGTGACTGAAGCTGGCACCCTCAGGTCACTTCTGTAGTATTGAGGTTCTAAGCTCGTAAAGCCTCACGTCAATGCATCGAGCATCAAAAATCTAGTGACGACTGGTTTCGTCATATAGTTTCCAAACGGACGGGTTAATTTATTGTTGTGCTCATACGCACTTGGCGGATATCCCAGCTCTACAGATTACGATTCAGCAACGACCATCTTGATACTCGACATTGAGCTCTACTCATTGTGATTGAGGCTAGTCACCTCAGTTCACTCGCCTCTATTATCGTATTATACCCCTTATGAGAAAGCATCAACATCCTACCCGGACACGACATACATAAATATCCGAATACCTCGGGGGGACTCTTGATACCATCCAGTATGTTCCCGTCTAGTTAGGGGCTCCTTACCCTTTAAATAGAGACACTTGGATTAGCAAGAAGGCAAATATGTCCAGAATGGGGACTACCCTAAAGTGGAGTCCTAAGCACATAAGGAACACTCTCCTATTAAGATTATGATTCACTATCCCACACGGAATCTGACTCCTCCCAGGTTTAAGTATTATTATATATAGAGCCCTATGTCCCTCACAAAGGGACATCTCATCCTTACATATTCTAGCTATCTTGTATTCTTCTTACTTATGTTTCCTAATTTAGGCATCGGAGTGTTCGTGGGGACTCTCCCCACCTCTCACCTTGTCTTCTGTTTGTGGATTGCAGGGTACTAAGCCCAAGAGTTCCGAAAATCAATTATTAAGTCCAAGAGTTCCGAAAATCAATTATCAACAACCATTAATTTGGCTTCAGAGTTAAAATGTCAAATCTTGATAAATATCTATATTTTCATTGCACGAAAATTTCACTACCATGAACAACAAATAAAATTATTAGAAATTAAGTTTATTTAAATCAACCAACAAATATTTGAAAGCAATAAGTATTATCTCACCTTCGATTTGTAAGATCATCCTGCATCAAGAAAAGTTTTACTAGAAACTGATGCATAAACTACTATTATTTTTCTAGTAGCAATGACTAATAGCGATCCAGGATTATATTGCAGGTATGTTTTCAAAATTTTTCTTTTACTTAGATAAATAGTGTGCAATTTTGAATAATTATTAAAAAAATCAAAATTTTTTTTTTTAAATTACCCTAAAAGATTTTTAATATTTAATTTAATTAGACAAACAGGGAAGCTCACAAAGATAGGCTTGGATGCACATTTTATGAAGGTTGTGATCATGGGGTTAGTGAGGGACCATGTCCTTGATTTTGGCCCTTTTTTAGTCCTATTCTCATTTTCTTTACACTTGTTGCTACACATTTTACTTTTAGTTTTCGTCTTTTGCTGTTTGTTTGGAATATCCAACACCAATCATAATTTCTTCAGGCTAGCTAGTTAGAGGAGAGGCTTTTTAAGTTAAATTGGCAAAGAACATCGATCATCCCCCGAAATAAATAGTTAAATTAATGAAGGATATGCATACAATGTAATATAGTATAATAAGGATTAATGCATACAATATATATATATATATATATATATATATATATATATATATATCTGTGTTTGTGGATTGAATATAACATAGTAATAGCATGAACAAGATAATCGGGAAAGATACATATGAATATGAAATAGCATATATACAGTGGAGAGGAGTAGCTTGTTGTGGGACCAACATGGCCTTTAAATTAGTAGTATAAAACTTAATTAATTTTAAATCCTTAATCTTAGTAGAATATAACTTAATTAATTTTCAATTTTATTAGGTATGGGGTTGGTCAAGATAACAGATTGTGCATACTATTTTGAGTTGATTCACGTTCTAGGATGGATTATAAAAATTTGAAGATGTTCTAATTTTTTATGCAATATATATGACAAATAGCATCAAATGCCTTGCAGGAGTGAACCACTATCAATCAACTGTTGTATTTAATTGTGCTTTAATAACTGATGCGTGAATTGAGACATATATATGTGTTTTTCTATTTTTTCTCTATGCAATGGACATGAAAAAACCTTAGTCAATTCTAACGGATAGGGATAAAGCAATGAAGGGTGCTATTAAATATGTAATGCCAGAAACTAGACATAGATTATGCTCTTGGCATCTTGAGAGAAATACAAAAGGCATATGCCATCAGAGTGGGTTCATAAGGCAATTTAACAGTTGTATGCGGATGCTAAGCTCTTCGTATAGTAGATGAATTTGAAAATAAGTGGGAAGAATTTTTTTCAAAATATAATTTGAATGTAGATAAAAAAAAAGACTAGGTGAAGCAAATGTATGGGATGAAAGAGAAATGGGCAGAGACTTTTTTAGAGGAACTTTTTTTGTAGGCATGACTACTACTTAAAGATATGAAGGTTACCGTTCTTATATAAAAAGATTGTTCATGTACAATAAAGGCTGGTTGAATTTGTTCATCATTTTGGTAATAGTCTTTGAAGGGTTTGAAATAATGAAGATTACGATGATTTTATTGCATCATATTCAGAAGCTCAACTGCAAACACATATGAACTCACTGGAGAAAGAAATAGAGAAGATTTACACAAGAACTATGTATATGGAGGTATGTGAAATACAATTTAATGTTCCACTTTATTTTTTAAATTGTAATAATATATATATATATATATATATATATATATATATATATATAACAATAGGTTCGTCTTGAAATTCAAAAAGAGTGTTTCTTTACAACAACATTTGTGGCAAACAGTGAAAATATGAGGATATATGTAGTCAGCACATATGCACATAAAGTCGATGATGAAGTTGATAGAAGAGTTAAAGTTCGAACTTATGACATGACTTTGTATTGCTCATGTGAGAAGATGGAAAAGTGAAGCAACAAATGCTAGATAAAGAAAATAGTAATTTTTTTAAAATTTTCTTTCAATGTAGTTATTATTATTGTTCCAAGTAATCTTTAATTCTAAAATATATATTATTTATTCATGCATGTTGCAAATTCATCCATAGAATCTATGCAATTGACATTACAATATGCACATTTCTCTTTAATTATTACCCAATTTTTCTTGCTATAATTTCTCATTTAATATATTTTCCTACACGCATTCAATATCGCTTGCATTAGTCTAGTATTCCATTGAAAGATTCATTTAATCACCAACAAAAAAAAGCTACCAAAAATTAATTCACAAGGTTGAATATTGCATGGAATTTTTGTATTTATTATCTTTTGTGTATATTATGGTTAGCTTAGCTTGTAGCATTCGCTTGACACATCATTTAAGTGTAAAAGCCACCTGAAGACTATGGAATTTGTTATTTAGAAATGAATTGAGCACTTACTATAACAACACATATGTCATGCTCCATTACCATGATTCCTATGATCTAACAATTTGTAAGAATTTAACATAAAGAAAACAATAATGCATGATTATTCTAGTGTGAAGAGATAGTAACAATGGGTAGTGTAAAATGCACAATCTCAATCATTTTAACACATAGTGTTCAACTAAAAGTGATGCGGACTAGATAGCCCTAGCGTATTTGGAAAGCTTGAATTTTAGGAAGAAATTCAAGATGTGAAGTTGGCCTTTAAGTTGCTCTAACTTGTAGGCCTAATTGAACCGTGGAACTCATAATATATCAAACTGAAGCTAACTTAGAGCTCCAAAATGAGTGTTACACAATTTCCTTGTAACACTCCAACTTCATACCCAAAATCCGTCATTTAAGGCTTCAAATTCCAGTTTGAAGTTTTATGTTTTTTTAGGTGTTTTGTTGGTTTTTTTCCCTATTCTTTTAGGATATTTTGCAAATGGTATTTATATGTTCTTTTGGAGTTATGTTAGATAGTTTTTTTGTTAAAGTAATAATCAAAGTTCTATTTTCTTCTAATTTTCGGCATTCTTTTGAGAATCAACGAATCTTGATGCCTTTTATTATGATATTCTTTTGAATTAATAGAGTAGAAGAAGGTTGTTTGACAGCTAATCGTACGTGATTCGACAGCAAATGACATTTTTCCCTTTTAACCTAGGCTTTCGCTACATCAAAAAGTAAAATTGGTTACTTAGAAGTCATAATAGTGGTTACCATTTTGAGTTCATCAAAACAAGAAACACAATGAAATGCATGGAGAGAATGGGGAAGCTCAAGAGGTGCAATGGGGTTGCATGAACTTTTTTTGGGAGCCCTCATCTTTATGAGAATATGCCAGCTAAACCATATATAAGAAAAATAAAATTTAGTGCATACTAATAAAGCAACCTAAAGAAAGAAGGTATAATAAGGAAAAAACTAACAAGCAAATTGTAAGTTGAGAGATGGACGAAGAGAGATTGAGAGAGGTGTATGCCATTTATTGTATTGTGAACTAACTTGTCAATTTTCATTTCTATACCACTCTTGATTTTGTTGAGAAAAAGAAAGCATAGAATTACTATCTGTTCCAAGATTCTTTTTGCCCTGGAAATTAAAAGAGTTGGAAGTTATAATAAACTTTATCATGAAGACAGCAACAACAACAACAGCTAATTAGATTGGATTATATAAGATATGATTATGTGGAGGATATAAGGAGAATGTTAATTAGAATAAAAATTAAGAAGAAAAGAGATGTGATTCTACCCAACCAAAAGTAAAGGAAGATTGTTTTCGGTGCCTAAAGGAACGGTGACGATAGGGGGAGAATAAGGAAACTTGAGATAGCAAATGACTCCAAGAAGCCAGCCAGAGTTCCTTCGCCATCTGCAACCTAAAAGAAAAGGAGTCTAATATAATCATAGTTTAGTTATTCTTCATAAAGCATGTATAGAAAAATATATAATGAGGAAATGAAAAACTAAAAATACACACAATAAGGAAAGAAAAACCTCCAAATGCAACACAAATAGGATCATTATGGCCTCCTCCAAAAATTTCGAGAGCGCTTGGGAAAGCAACATTGCCATCATACCTTTCTTTAAGCCCTTCTCTATATTAAAAAAAAATTAAGAATTTTTTGGAAATATGATTTATTTTTCTTCTTTGCAATTGGTGACAAGAATGGAATGCTATAATAACTAAGCATTTCTTTTTATGCATTTGCCACAATATAAACCACAAACAAATATTTTTTTTTTAATTTTAAATCTTGTTAAATGCTAGAGATACTCCATTAATTTACAAGGCCATTACCAAATCAGGAATCATCCTATAATAAAGGAATACATGTCTGTAAATATTACACAATTGATGTAATATGCACGCATTTTAGCTAACAAATGCACACTTTTCATTGGGGAAAACACACAAATAGGTGGGGTGCACATAATCTACAACACAATAAGCACACAAGAGCAATAAAATGATAAGAATTAAAGCACCTTGAGGCACCACATCATGGCATTCAGATTCACTGAACAAGTAGGACACTAATCTTGAAGAAGCTATGGCACAATGCAACGCGTCTCAACTCCACAGGTAAATTTAAAAAAAAAAACTCAAAATGAGATACAACGGAGGCAATGCCAATGTTGGCATAACGTTTCAAAAATAACATAAAAATTGATTTTTGAAACATAGGATGCTCAAAAACTTCCTGTAGAAGAAGAGGGCGAGGTGAGGGAAGAAAGAGATAGGATGTTGTTGAGCTTGAAAGCAACGGTAAAGGGAGGAGATGAAGTACAAGAGAATTGCGATTGTCACAGTAGTGATGGTGTGATGGCCATAGCCATTTTGGTACAAGAACCCATTGTACCTTGTCAGCGGCAGTGGCAAAGCACGCGAGCCCACTTAGACAAGTTAGTGCAAAGAATGTGAGCCCACTTAGCCAACTCCAACCCATACATAAAATGGGGGAGAATTTGCATTTTTTTTTGCCTCCAATCCAGATCCATTCTTTGCACTATTTTTGTGCAAGTGAACATGGCAAACGCAACGCATTTTGGATTGATATTTTTTAATTATATCTTTAACTTTAAAATTATTCATTGTTATAATTTTTTTTAAATTATATCATTAACTTGAGGCACTTGATGCATTTTGTGTTGATTTGTGTAATTTTTTTAATTATGTATTAAATATGGCATTATATGATTAAAAAATTATTAATTTATCAATTTATCATTATTTAATAAATATCGAAATATATTATTAGATGATGCATTTGTTAAAAGAATATAAATATAAGTGTAATATAATAAATGTTTAAATATTATAATATGAGATATAAAATGAATACATATAAAATATTTTTTTTTGTGTGAAAAATAGTATAATTGATTAAAAATAAATTACTGTAAAAACTGTATTTTAGTGTATATTTTATACCATTTAATGTTGAAAGTTGGAGATGCCCTTAATGACGAAAATGATGAAGAGCCAAATTGGAGCGTTGAAATCTGGCCTTGGCATGGTTGATGATTCGTTCTAGTCTTTGATTGGAATATGCAGGGAAAGCGTGACTGAACTCAAAGGGAAACGATAGATTGTAGGCGGTTTTTTTTTTTTTTTTTTACCGCTGAAAGGGGTAAAGGAAAATTTCGTAAAAAAAAAGTAAAGGAAAAAAAAAAAAAGCAACTGGTTCCACCCACATTTGTAGGTAACTTTTTTATAATATGGTGTCATCATTTCACCATAAAACGTCCCTAGATGGATATATAGATTTGTCAGCTGATGATTTGGTCAATCTTTTCTTGATTTTAGGAACAATATCCAGATTTCGATGACGAGAGGCTCTATCGGCATGCAAGATTGGTGACTTCAGCTGTCATTGCTAAAGTTCATACAATTGATTGGACAGTAGAACTCCTAAAGACTGATACTCTCCTTGCTCGAATGAGGATCAACTGGTAATACACATAACTAAAATATAATTATAGGCCAAAATGATATATGAAAATTAACACCGATATAATTTTTTTTTCTAATATTGTTGATTCAGGTATGGATTTTTGGGGAAGAAAGTTAAGGGTTTATTTGGACACTTCGCCGGACCTTTGTTTAGTGGATTGGTTGGCCTCAGAAAGCCAAGAGATCATGGAGTTCCCTACTCGCTGACAGAAGATTTCACCAAGTGTATACGGGATGCATACACTTTTACCTGATAAATTCATCATTAGGGACATCGAATTAACAACTTCAGAATATGAATGCCCTCCAGTACTAGAAGACTTATTATCTTTCCCTCTTCTTGCGCACTTTTGTTCGGTCTTTTATGCTATGAGACAGGAACTTGTCTGTTTGAACAATGATATTGCATCATTCTGGTTGCATATTATATTTTCAAGCAATAGGAAGAACATTAAAATTCGAAAATGAGACTGATCAGTGCAATGTGCATGACGTACCAGGGTGCCTATGGAGGAAATGATAGGAACAGAAGGGGGGAAAAGATTGTCAAAATTTGGGGTGGAAGAAATGATAGTGGCAATGGGTCATCAGACATGCGGAGCTATAACACTATGGAGCTATCCTTCATGGATGAGAAACCTTGCTGCTCATGACATTAATGGAGAAGAGAGACCAGATCCTATGGATATGGCTGCTACGAAAAGTAAGTTCTTTTAAACTTTACTTTTTTCTAATAAAATATTTGCCCATTGTTCGGACCATTATGTAAGTATTGCTACGAATTTTGGTTGATTAGTCTATAGAGATAGGGAGAGAGGAGTTGCTCGCTATAACGAATTCAGAAGGAACCTGTTAATGATTCCTATCAGCAAGTGGGAAGATTTGACAAATGATGCAGGGGTTATAGAAGCTCTTGTTGAAGTGTATGGAAATGATGTTGAAAAGCTAGATTTGCTGATAGGCCTACATGCAGAAAAGAAAATCAAAGGCTTTGCCATTAATGAAACTGCCTCTTTCATCTTTCTACTCATTGCATCAAGGTAAACTTCATACCTTTGCACTTGAGTGAATTTCAGTACACTTGCATGTTCTTTTGCTGATACATGGAACTAGGTTTCAGAAGGCTAGATGCAGACCGTTTCTTCACCACCAATTTCAATTCCAAAACCGACGCAGAAAAGGGGTTAGAGTGGGTTAACAAGACAGAGACCCTGAAAGATGTGACTGATCGCCATTTACCTAGTATGAGAAAGAAATGGATGAGATGTTCAAGTGCATTCTCGGTCTGGGATTCTGAGCCAGATCAAATGAACTATATTCCCTTGTGCTTGAGACCTGCCTTATGAAATGGGCATGGCAATCCTTTTACAAAACATAGCATAGCTATGTGAGTTGAGCTCAGAGTTTTGAATGTTTCTGCTGCATACAGATAAGATAACGACGGACAAAGAAGAGAAGGGAAATATCAGATAGGTAACACAAGTACACATGAGAGACAAATGTGATTGTGTACATATATGAATGTACACATTAAATAAATTTACTTGTCTGCATAGAAAAATAAAAGTAGTCATGAAAAGCGCAGCATCCATCATCAGAAAAGCAATAGAAGGGCGGCAAAATAAACCATCAACAAGGCAACAAAGAAGCAACACATGGACTTTCATTTGGCATAGATCCATGTGCTAATATTTCATCATTGTAAATAGTGAGATCAGTATTAGCGGTGACACTCTTCTAATTTTACCAACATAAGGTTCTTCAAGTCCAAAATTCCCCAAGGATTCTTGTTACATAAATGGGCTAATATTGGTAGATTAATTAAGCAGACCAATTTGCCCATCATCAGCAGATAGCCCTTCCAAGTCAAACACTTGCTCCAGTGATTCACAGTCCTTCACCTCCTCAATCTTTCTCAACCTCTTTAACAAATGGAGCTTACTGTGGGTATAGCTGTTAAGGAAAATTCACACTCCTTCATCACCTTGAAAATTTTGTTATGGTAGCGTTAAGGTTTCCCTCCCATTGTTGTTCGTTCTCCCACCTTTTTGCTTCTTCATAACAATATCTAGAAATCAATATTCCCTGAAGCTTTGGTGTGCTTAAAGGTCCATCATAGAAAGTGATCATCTCAGAGCATCCACAGACATGTACTCGTTCTAAAGATGGGAAATAGAAGGCGTGATTAGGTTCTGAGCAAAAGCTTGTGAGACTAGGTAAATTACACAATTTCAGAGATTTCAGTTTGTTGAAAACAATAATAATCTCATTCTCTGCAGCATCATCCTTTGCCACTATTTCTGTCATCTCGTAGCAACGCTCTACTGTCATTTCTGTGAGACAAACCATAGTTTGGGCTGTTGGGGTAGTTACCAAGTTTCTCAATGCATGACACATACTCACATGGAGACCTGATAAATTTTGGAAAGAGGATGAGGATGGCGCTATGTTTATCAAACTAGGACAAGAGTCTACTTGTAGAGTCTGAAGAGATTGAGAAAGTGGTTTGAGTTGGGAGTGTTGATTCCATATATGCTTCAAATTGTCAAGAGAAGATAACTTCAAGTGTTTGACGAATACAAGTTGCCCCTCCCCAACAAGTCCGTGTGAGAACAGCACATGTATGGAACCATGCTTCTCCACAACGAGCGTCTCTAGTCTGCGAAGTCTTTTAAGAAAAGGGAGGCATAAGGAGATCGTCTCTGGTCTGCGAATTCTTTTAACAACTTTAAGTTTGGAAAGCTTCACCTGTTCACAAAAATTAAATTATTCTTTTTTTTTTTTCTTTCGAACCCACGAATTAAACCCTACAAATTAAAATTCATAATCACTTGTAATGTTGAATCACTTAAGGCGTCATTGTGGTTAAGGCGAAATATGAAATTTTTAAAATTTTAATCTCAAAACCAGTAGCATGTACATTTCTCTTGAAAACTATATCATTTTTTAAGACAATAATTATAAATTAATAATAATAAAATAGTAATAAAAGATGAATAAATTATAATTAATATAATCATATTATATATTATGATTGTGTTTTTGTGTATTAGAATTGATATTTCTTTTAAATTTCAAGACAAAATATGAAACTTCTTTAAATTTTAATCTCAAAAGTCCAACCATAAGCACTTACATTTCTCATTCATTTATCTTGAATTATTATATATTATGATTATCATAATAAGTTTTGCCTATTGCATTTAAATTTATAATTTTGTAATTTATAATTTTTTTGTTATTCTAATGAATTTTAATAAAACATATTTTAAATATATGTAATTATACTCAATTAATAAAAAAATAATTATAAAATAATTAGTAAGAGCTTAAAAGTAAATTTAAATGTTTGAAAAGAATTATAAAATAATTATTATAGATTTACGCATTCAATTTTATAGCTTCCTATTGTTCAAAATGAATTTTTCGCTTTTTTCTAAAGTAAATATTACTCCTCTAATCTTTTTTAATTATCGTTTAAGGATTATGTATATAGATTAAGAAATATAATTAATATAAATGTAAAATACTATACTACCCTTATAATAATTCCCTTAATTAATTATTAGTTTTATATATTCTCAAAAGTAGTATATGTATAAATAAGGGTATAAGAGAAAAAAAATTAGTTAAAATGTATTGGTAATTGAAAATGTTAAATAATCTAAAACCACAACTAAAAAATAACAGATGGAGTAAATAAGAAGTAGAAACAAAGTATTAAGGATAGAAGTATTTGTACCTTATCAACCATAAAGATAGGTTGCCTTATCGACCTCTTTCCATGACCACTAAATTTAACAACTTTAAGTTTGGAAAGCTTCTCAACTGGAAATACACCTCTCTCCATCAGCACCAAATCTTTCTCCTCAAATGTCACTTCCTCCAAGCTGTCTTTTACCTATTCACAAAAATTAAATTACCTTTTTTTTTTAAAAATTTCTTAATATATTATATTATATATATAATATAAATTAATATATAATAAAAATTCATATATTATATATCTAAATTTCAAGGCAAAATATGATTTTTTAATAATTTTAGAATTAAAATATATATCATTGTTTAAGAAAATAATTATAAATTAATAACAATAATAAAATAGTAATAAAAGATAAATAAATTATAATTAATATAATTATTATATATTATGATTATGATAATAAGTTTTGCCCAATGCTTTTAAATTTATAATTTTATTCTAATAAATTTTAATAAAAAATGTTTTAAATATATATAATTATACTCAACTAATAAATAAATAATTATAAAATAATTGGTAAGAGCTTAAAGGCAAATTTATTAGGAAAATGATTTATGTCGCGGCTCGTGATACTATAGTTTGCCGCGGGCTGTGACATAATTATAATACTGCCCCAGTTCAATTCTTGCACTATATGTAACTTCGCTTTTGGATTAAAAAAAATTCAAAAAAAATAAAAGAGATAAAGAGATAATTGTTGTTATATGCAACGTCATTGTAGACATTAAGGATAGCCACATGTATCACTGCCCAATTTATTATAGAGTTAGGCATTCAATTTTATAGCTTCCAATTGTTGAAAAAGAAACAAAGAATAGAAGTGTTTGTACCTTATCAACCAAAAAGATAGGTTGGCTTTCTGCATCTGATGCAAATTTTATTGCTTTCGGACAATTATACACCTCGATACATTTCAACTTTGGCAATTCTGTATGTATCCATGGATGGAAACTTGTAAACTCTTCTAAATCTTTAAATTTAATTGAACACAGCTGACGAAAGTTGAAACGACAGATCGAGTCTTCTGTGAATTCTCCTTGCGAGTTCTTATACATAATTATATACTTCAATGAGGATAGGCTTTCTATATATAAATCTTTCAACTCAGATACTACTGTAATAGGTTCTATTGTTACGGCATCATTCAGCTGTTGCTGGACTTGATATATTTCTTGCATAGAAGTGCAATGCTCTAATTTCAAAGTCTCCAAACTTTGAAATCTTCTCAAGTCAGTCAATGGAAAGATAGTTAATAATTTTGAGCATCTAGCAATTCTTAATGATTTTAATTTCCTGAAAGAATTTTCATTTGAAAGTTGGTTGGGCCATATGTACTTCAAGCCACTCAAAGAAGCCAAATCCATGACCTCCAAACTTGGGAATGCAACCTGCAATGTCCATAAGAGACAACATAACAACTAAAATAAATAAATAAATAAAGTGAGATTCACCAAGAAACTTAGCATAATATATATATATATATATATATATATATATATATGACCGAAAATCTAAATCTAAATCTTAATATATAAAAATGTATTAAAGAGGGAAAATTAGGTAAATTTATTAAAAAGTCTTTACTTATTTTTGGTAATTGTCTCCGATATTTAGCAGTTATAAGAGTTATGACTAATTCACGACCCTATATACAAAACTCAAATTTTAAAATTTATTAAGGGACTTTAACCTTCTTACCACTTAAACCAACAATGTAAATATTCATTTAACAAAATTGCTTAATTCAATCATTCATTAGTTAAATTTAAGTACTTACAATTTTATTGCTAAGTTGAAATTATATATTGTTTTTATTTTAATTAGGTTCCTTTTACTACTTTTAAGTAAAAATTAAATTAATTAAGAATTTACTTTTAATTTAATTGATAGCAAGTTTAACTTTTATTTTACTAATATAAATTAAATTAAATAGTATATTTTAAGAATTTTTGTTAGAATTTAATAAGAAAAAAACTAAAATTAATATTTTTTTGATTAATTTTCACCATTATAACAACATTTTGAATTCTAAAAATTATATCATTTTTACAATTAAATCATATAAAAAATTTTGTTTGAATTCTAAAAATTATATCATTTTTACAATTAAATCATATAAAAAATTTTGTTTACAATAAAATTCTATATATATTTTTTAAAAATATCCATTAGTACTATCTATCAGTTAAAACAATTATTCATTAGTTAACCCTTAAATTAAATATATATATTTTTTACATTTCAGTCCTAAAAATACACAAAATAAAAAATATATATATTTTAATTTTTTAAATTAATCACATCTTTATCTTATGACTTATTTTATTATTTAATTATCATGATAATTATATAGTTGATTAAAAATAAAATTCTTTAAATTATTGTTGTATTACAATGACCAATAAAATATTTCTTAAAAAATATTTATTTAAATTCAGATATTTTAAAAAGAATTTGAACAATAAAATAAGTTAAAATGATTCTCTAGACCAATCAAAATATGAAATATATCAAAATTATATACATATTAAATAAGAAGGAAAAGAGGGAAATATATGTTTTTGGGTTGGTTGAAAAGAATAAAGAAATGATATGTAAATAATGCAGATGTGTGTGTGTGTGTGTGTGTGAGAGAGAGAGAGAGAGAGAGAGAGAGAGAGAGAGAGAGAGAGAGAGAGAGAGGGGAAGTGGGCATGGAATGAGAAAATACCATATGATTGAAAAGAGAGTGAATTTCAATTGGATTAGAGGTCTCTGCAGCTGCAGTAGCGTCATCATTAATAGCGGCAGCAGCAGCATCATCATTAGCAGCAGTGGCAGCAACATCAGCATCGCCATCATCATCATCATCATCATCATCATCATTGGGGAGTATGAAACTCATTAATTTATCACATTGGCTTATCTCTAATTTTCTAAGAGATTGAAATCCAATTGAGTATCCTCCGTAGAATCTCTTTAACTTTTGAAGATTATGTAGCCGTAGAAAATCCAATTTTGGGAAGACGATGAGCCTCCTTTCTTTGTCCTCCAATTTGATCTCTTTTGTTTGTATTATCTCTTTCATGAATTTACAATCCTCTATTTCAAGTGTTTTAAGATGCAAAAGACTCTCAACCAATAACGAAACTGAAAATGAATGTTTCGAACCGATTCCATCCAATTTCAATGTCTCCAACGTTGGGAAAGAAACCTGCATATGCATTATTACATTGCATGTAAAAACAATTCTAATTCTTCAAAATTATAAATGCAATTTATTGTCTTCCTTACTCATCAGTCAAATCTCAATAAAAAAACAATGTATAATCACTCAAGATGAAAACTATAATAAATTATAAGTTTAATAAGATTATAATATTGGATTGCTATAGACAAATTTGTATGTTTATTATTTTTAGAAATTGTACTAAAGTTTATTAAAAAAATAATTATTACTTATAATAAAAATTTAATTAACTAAATTTTTTAAATTTTTTAAAACAATTATTTTAAAATTTTAAAATAATTAAATAAAAGCACCGTTATACTATATAGTACCTAAGAGACAAACCAAACAAAATAGGAGATATATCTAAATTAAAATAGAAATAATATATACTAAATAAGAGGGAAATATATCTTTTTGAGTTGGTTGAAAAGAATAAATAAATTACATATGAATAATGCATAAGAGAGAGAGAAAAGAGAACATACCATATGATTGAAAAGAGGGTGAATTTCAATTGGATTAGAGGTCTCCGCATCAAAAACATCATCATCGCTAGGGACTACAAAGCTCATCAATTTGTTGCATGCGATTATCTTCAAGTTTCTAAGACATTGAAATTTAATTGAGTATCCACCGCAGAATCTCTTCAATTTTGGAAGAGAACGTAGGTATAAAAAATTCAGTTTCGGGAAGACCATGAGCTTCCTTTCTTCTTCCTCTAAAAGTTCGACCTCTTGTGTTAGTATTATCTCTTCCATGGAATAACAAGACTGTACTTTCAATGTTTTGAGGGACAAAAGACTCTTAACCAATGAAACTGAAAATAAATATTTCGAACCGATTTCATATAATTCCAATGTCTCCAACCATGGGAAAGTAACCTGCAAATGCATTATTAAATTACATTTAAAAACAATTCCAATTCTTCAAAATTATAAATGCAATAGCCTTCCTTAATCATCAATCAAATCTCAATCAACAAATAATTTGTAACTACCCAAGATGAAAATTATTTTTTTTTGAAAATTTACTAAAGTTAATTAAGAGAAATAATTAAAATTAAATTAATTAAAAAAATTATTTTTATGATTATTAACCACAATCTTAATTTTGCATAGAATTTTTTTTGAGATTGTAATTACCTTATATAGATAAAAATAGTACTTTTAGTATTTTTAGATATTTAGTTAAAACTGAGAATGAAAAGAATTAAAATTAAATTTCTAAATTTTGTATTATTGAATTATTAACAAAAACTTTTTAGAGGGAACTATTAAGTTATAAAATAATTTCTCAAATAGAAATTTTATGAAGATTGTAATACAAAATTAAGAGCGATATTTTTTTTATACAGATGATATAAAAATACATGTTTTAAATTAGAAACTTAAATTTGAATATATAGGACAAATTAATATAATAATTTATAAGTAATACTATTTATTTATTAAAAATATTTTAACATAATAATTTGCTTTATAACTTTACATTATAATCTGAAAAATTATATACCCTTATTTCAAAAAAAATAAAAAAATAAAAAATTATATACCCTCAAAATTCATTTCTTCATCTCCATGTGGATAAATCCATATATATATATATATGAAAATAAAATTTTAGAATATTTTTTATATTAAATTATATATAATCAGTCAATTTAATCTATTAATTTGATAATAATATTTATCATAAAAATTTAATTAATTAAATTACTTTAAAATTTTAAAATAATTAAATAAATGCGCAACGTATACTAAATATTACAAAAGTCAAACCAATCAAAATAAAAAATATTTCTAAATTGCAAAAAATAATATATACTAAATAAGAGGGAAATATATCTTTTTAGGTTGGTTGGAAAGAATAAAGAAATGGATTTGGATTTTCTCATGTTTTAATTGACCATATATACAAAATGCATATGAAAGAGAGAGTTAAGAGAAACTACCAGATTGAAAAGAGAGTGAATTCCAATTGGATTACAGATCTCTGCATCAACGAAACTCATCAATTTGTCGCATAAAGTTATCTCTAATTTTCTAAGAGATTGAAATTCAATTGAGTATCCCCTGCAAAATCTCTTCAAATTTGGAAGATAATTTAGGTGTAAACAACCCAGTTTCGGAAAGACTATGTGCTTCCTCTCTTCTTCCTCCAAAGATTCCATCTCTTGTGTTAGTATTATCTCTTCCATGGATTCAGAAAACTCAATTTCAAGTGTTTTGAGGTGTGAAAGACTCTTAACTGATGAAACTGAAAATGAATGTTTCAATTCGATTCCAAGTAATTCCATTGTCTCCAGCTTTGGAAAAGAAACCTGCATTTACATTATTATATTGCATTTAAGAAACAATCCTAACTCTTCAGAATAATATATGCAATGCAATAGCCTTCCATACTCATAAGTCAATGTTAATCAATAAAACCAATAAGCAGTTATCTTAAAAATCTCTGTTTCCTTGTATTCAAAATTATGTTAAAAAATTTAATATAAATTCATAAATAATTGAGAAATCAATCCCAAATATGACTGTCATCCATAAATAAATATACCTTTGTTGTATTGAAAAGTACTGAAGATGAAGAATCCTCACTTACTGCTGCATCAGCTGTCCATTGCTTCTTTTCCTTGCAAAAGCTCTTTAGATTTGGTAAACGGCCTATGTTTAAGGAGACCAACTGAGTGAACTCAACCATTTCATTGCTGTCTTCACTTTCACCAACAACAATATATTCCATACTTTCACAACTTTCCACATGCAAAACTTGAAGCAGCAAAAGGCATCTGGCGGTGAGAACTGACAAAAGATTTGTTAAGCTATGACAATATAAAACTTTCAAAGCTGTTAATCTGCTAAAAGACCCTTCTGCAACTTCATCATCACAAATCGTCTTCAGGCTCGGTAAGTCCTGCAGGTGCAAGGACTCAAGATTGGGAAAAGCTGCAGGACATGGAGCACATTTCATGATTTGTTGAATCACTCTGTCATTATGGACATCCAGATGCTTCAACTGTGTAAATCCTCCCTCGTCTAGGTCATACAACACATTCTCAGCCCCCCTCACTCCTCCTCCACCTAAATATAGATATTCAGCCTCTCTCAACAAAACTTTGATCCCGTCCTCCAAATGAATGCTTCCATCAACGTTAAGCATTAAAGATTTTGAGGTTTTATGCCCTTTAATCCAGTAACTTCGCTCTCCAATGAGTATCCAGTATTTCTTCAACACCTTGGGGAACATGGAATCTTGTAATAGCTCAGGATTTGGTACCTCTAATTCCAAAGTCATCAGGCTAGACAACTCTTCCAACTCACCAAGGCTTGCATTCTTTTGATCATTATTGATCCCTTCCTCCTCCCACTGAGTGAAGCTGTTCCTCATATACAATTCTTCTAGATTTGTCAGTTTGCATAACACATTTGCTGGAATAACTTTGAGTTTGGTACAATTACTCAAATCTAACAACTTCAGTTGACTCAAATGCTCAGTTTCTCTCGGCAACTCAACAATATAGGAATCCGCAAAACTAAGTACTTCTAATTGCTCCAGCCTTCCAATGATATCCATGCCTGCATTCAATCGGCATCGATGCAGACACAAGGTATGAATGTTTGCTAGCAAGCCAAATGATGAGGGCAACGACACAAAATTCATTCCACTTAGATCTACTACTTTGAGTTCTGTAGTCCCCTGAAAGATTGAATCAGGGATTTGCAAAGAAGAATCTTTAGTGAAGATCAGTAGAATCTCTGCTTTCGGGCAATCCAGCACTTCAGGAAGCATTTGTATATCGCAGTAATGCAAAGAAATTCTGGTGCAGTCCTTTTTTGGCTCTACCTTCTCTCTGGAGCCACTTAAACCAATAAAGGCATGTTGCACCCTAGAAGCAATTGTGAGAGCAGTATCTCCAACGATATCATGCATTTTCACAAAACCATCCATGTCACCATCAAGCAACAAGCACTCATCTTTAAGCTTATCGATCAAAGTAAGTACTCTGTTTCTTGTCTCTTCGATGCTGGCCACGCGCTTAAATAAACCCAGACCCATACTGTAACTAATCAATGATTGGATCTGAATATTAGATTGCCCCAACAGACCGCAAAGCAAGAAAAATGATTTAACTTCATTATCAGGCAAATTCTCATAGCTTGATTCTAGAATTGAGTGTACTTTTATCTGTATTTCTTCGTTGTCAAATGCAGATAGCTGCATCAACTTATCCTCCCATGCATGTAACTCCCTTTTTTGCAAATCTTTTGCTACTTTTAGTAGTAAAAGAGGCAAGTCTCCACATTTTTTGACAATTTCAGTTGCTGTAGAAGTGAATTTTGAATCTTTTGCATCAGTTGCTATCATTTGGAACAAACCCCAGGCCTCTTCTTTCTGCAGAACGTCAAGCTTTAATTCTTTCTGCGTGGCCATCTCGCGAGATAACACATCTTTACTCCTCGAGGTTAGCAATATCTTGCATCCCTTGTGATCAGCCCCTAACGGAATTCCCACTTCCTCTAAATTAAGCTGCTTCCAAACATCATCAAGAATGATAAGTATCTTCTTCTCCTCCTTCAACCTCTCACATAGTCGATTTGCTCGTAGGGGCAGCCCATCCTCGTGAAGATTCAGGCCCAGGACTTCAGCAATCTCCTTTTGTATTCTTGCAATATCTGGGCATTGAGAGACAGCAACAAAAACCACAACTTCAAATAATTTGTCCTCATGGGCTTGCCGGTGGACTTCCTTTGCCAGTGTGGTTTTACCCACACCCCCCATCCCGTACACCCCAATCATGTTACGCTCTGGATCTTTTAGCTCCTTCATCACATCCTCCAACATGGATACCCTCGATGGCAAAGCCTCACGACTATAGACAGAATGCGGAATCATCTGCTTTGGATTAGGACTGTAGTCAATGGGACCTGCAGGTTCGTTCACATTCCGAATTGCTGAAGCTTTCTTATCAGCTTTCCTGCTGAGCTTGTAGCGCATCTTCAAATCAGGACACAATTCAATCAAACACCTCTGCTTCATCGCATCGTCTTTGCCATCGATGAGATATTGGGCTTCTTCAATATTATTATGTGTACTGTCCAGCCAATCGGTAACATCCTTATGGATCTCTTTCCCATTTCTCGTAGCTACGTCAACAGATATCTGCAACCTTGATCTTTTGTTATTCAACTCCTCAGCCTCACGACGGAGTTTCTCAACATTGCTGTCGCATTTGAAAGCATAACATATGTGGCGTTTGGCAGAGACGACAGCACGTTTGATGGGATCTCTAATGAACTCGGCGAGAATAGGAAGAATGATTTCCAGAACCATTGTGTTGCAGGAAGAGGAAACTAGGCAGCAAATGAAATCAAGAAGAGCAATTTTTTTTTTTCGAACTTACAGAGAAAAAGGAAATGGAGAAATGGCTTGGAAAAAGATTGACCGTGACGTCCACAATAACAATGCGGGGCATTAAAATAATGAGCGTTGATACGTTTCTTTATTAAAAATTTTTTTTTAGACTGAATTGCCTCCTGCTTACATGAGGGAGCAATTATTATTGCTGTTGGTTTTTTTGTCATTTCATTCGTCTTCCCCCCTTTTTTAATTGGCCTGCCGCAAACGGAAAATATTTCTGTAAAATAATATTAGTGGATCCTATTATACGCAAATTTCTGTGTGGTACGTATTAGAAGTTAAAAAAAACAGAAGAGAAGAATAGAAAGTTTTCATCATCTTCCGCTGCGCTCCCTTCCACACGAACCAAGCTCTTGCAATTTTAATATATATATATATATATATATATATATATTTTAAAAAAACAATGAAACTAAGTAATGGTAGTGTCAATGACAGTACTATTTCAAGAGTAGAATGTCCAGTCTCTTGTTCTTTTTGATCTTTCAATTCTCTTAGTACTCTTGAAATACTTTTTTTGCTCTTCCTCTAAAATTCATATTCTATTTCTCTCCAATTTTCAACTTTCTTCTATAAAGTTTTTGATTTTTTTTTTCTCAATTCAATTGTTTTATTTTTTTTGATGCGTTGTTATGTATTTTTAGACTTGTAATTTTATTAATTTTAACTTTTAATTTTGTGGGTTTGCTTTATTTTTATTTTTTTAAATTCTGGATTGTATCATAAATAATAAAGGCTAATGAAAATTCCAACTTCATTAGTTACAAGTTTCGAGAATCGATTTTATTCTAATATTCAGAACCCTTTGAGAGCACTTCCAAGTGCTAAGTTTGAGCAACAATTGTTTCCTTATCCTGGTGGTCAGATTTGATACTCTCTTTCTGCCAAACTTAGTTGTTTTTTTTTTTTACTATTGTGTTAGTATTAATAATTGGGTATTCTCTCTATTATGCTTTTTGTGCATTGGCATGGTTCGAAATTTCTTTAAAGGTTTTCTTTACGGATCATAATGGATTGGTTGATGCTTGGGATGAGATACAACGGTCTCATGGTATTCCTCTAACTAATATTCCTCCAACTCAACACCTTTAAATAGCAGGATTTCATCTATAATTTGGAGATACTAGTTTCTAAAGTTAAAAAATTATTCTTGGAAATTTATTTCCTCAACAATATTCAGCTCTGTCACTTGATACTATATTCTTTATTATGATTTTGGACTATGGTAAATGTGTTTCATGAATACTTATAATGAACTGCTCTTTTTTGTTTCATCCTTTTCAGTTTCCATATTTAGTTGAAATTCCGTTGACTATATTTCTTTTTGTTTCAAAATGTAAGTGTAGGGTTTCAAATCCTTTGTATGGATAACTATTTCATACCACCTAAAAGACATGCTTAAGTTGTCACCCACAACCTCCCAATTTGTGTCTTCTATGACATTATTCATGTGGAGCATAAAACCCTTATATAGGTATGTTTCTTATATTCAACATGCACTCATGTAGGAAACTTGAAGCTTTAGTTGTATACATTGATCCCTACTATAGAATATCTTCTATAATGTAGTAGCTCCATAATATACTCACAGACTTGCAGTTTTGACAACTTTGTACTTTTGGCCTACGTTCGTCTATAAAAAGAGGTCATGTGTTGCAATGTATATGCAATGAAAATGAATGAAATCCATCTTGCATTTTCATAGAGGTGTTGGAAAGAAGTTGTAACATTCTTTAATGAAATAGTAAGGGTATAAATGAAAATTCTATAGCACCACAAGAATAATAAAAAAATTGTGTGTGTGTGGTTATAGTTTTAATGTCAGCACAAATTAATTCACTTGGTTACTATATCTAGTATGCATGTGGTTATGGTTTTATCTATTAATGTTGTTTATGTAACTTGAGAAACTATATTAAGAAATTTGTCCTTTTCAGCTTAGTCAATTCTCCATTTCTACTTATCGGATTCTTAATTTATTTTTGGCTTGTAGAATTATGTCTGAATGCATTTCAATTAAAGGGAGGAAAAGGATACCGTACCTTGTAATTACAACGGTTTTCTCTCTAGTAGCATGGCCTATTCCAAGCTTAAATGCAACATTGAGAAATTCCAGATGGCACCTCATAATCTTCTTGATTGTGCAAAACTTGGGCTCTACTATGGCAGATGTCGTGATAGCTACAATGATTATTGAGGTAGTGCGGGTTTAGCGATTTATTCACATGTCAAGTCTTTTTTAAATTTCCATATGCCTGTGTAACCTTTTGACTCTCAATAGCGCAATTCATATGCAACTTTAACAATTCTAAGTGCGCTAACTATGGAAATGAGATTGTAGTAAAAGTTCTTTCTTTTACTAACTATTTTGTGTTGCTTAACTCGCCCAAAAAAGTTAACAGCTCTATTATGTGTGCTAGCTAATATTAACTTTTGACATATGGCATATTTTATGATTGTCTAATTACATAGTTTAGTTAATTTCTTAAGAAGAGAACATACTTATAACTACCATTAAACAGGGCCTCATTTGTAGGAGAAATCCAATTTATATCTTGGTTATCCATGGCTTTGGGTGGAGTATGGGGCAGCTTGTTAGGAGGATATGCATTAAACAATCTAAGGATAGATACGATTTTCCTTCTTTTTTCAGTACTGCTGGCCATTCAGTTGTTATCATGTGGGTTGGTTAAAGAGAATTTTATAGGTGGTAAAGTTTTGCCTAATTACAAAAGTTTTAGAAGCAGCTCCCATTTTGAGCATGAAAATGGTATAGTTTTAGATAAAGATAATCATTTAGCAAAGAAGTTAAATAAAAGTACTTCAAGAAGAATGAAGAGCCAGAAGAATAGCATAAAGACAATAGATATTAGTTCTAAATCACATATTCCTAAGAACGGAAATTCCTCAGCATTAGGATGGTTGCACTCGTTGAAAGCAACCAGTTACAATTTATTATATGCGTTTAGGCAACCAATTACTTTAAGGTAACTATTGAAGATTTTTAATGTCTCAATCCTTAAAGAGTTAAGAGTTTTTAATTCAACCGTAACGCCTTTAAGGATTTTTCCATTTTAAGGCAAATAAGGTTATGGTTCACATGCCAATATATAATGGTTAATAAAAATTATGCACTAAAATATTGGTCATTTAAATACTAGGTTAGCTTTATGCTAAGTTTTATCAGGTGCAAGTATAGTTAAAACATGCTTATCCTCAGTGTCAACCTAGGTAGTTGATATGTGGCCCTTTTATATTAAACATTCTTATCCTTGGCTTATACTTTCTTTTGATCATGTTTATTTTTGCTTCGACCTTGGTCTTAGGAAGACTAGACCAATTGGTTCATTTTTCCTAGCACATATTACTGTGCTAAACCTCTCAATGATTATGTTCTATTACCAAATTGAGTCCTTGAAGTTGGATACATCTTTCCTGGGTACTACATGTATTGTTGGACAACTAGGACTCATGATTGGAACATTCCTTTACAATCATTACTTGAAGACCATGAAGCTACAAAAGATTCTCTTATAAGCACTTTACATTGTAAAAGGTGTTCCTTTTTTCATTAACTTGATTTGCTT
This sequence comes from Mallotus nudiflorus, assembly GCA_947683625.1. Classification (NCBI taxonomy): domain Eukaryota; kingdom Viridiplantae; phylum Streptophyta; class Magnoliopsida; order Malpighiales; family Euphorbiaceae; genus Mallotus; species Mallotus nudiflorus. The sequence continues at coordinate 3,370,629 of CANTUR010000049.1, read as the reverse complement.
ATACTGTTTTATCATGGTTTATAGGTTTGCTCATATTGGGTTATCTCTCATGAGTGTCCTAGATATGGTCTTGGTGTCTTGAATTAGTCTTATTTATGGAATTTTATATAGGGTCATGGTACTCTATGGATTTAGCCTTGTTGATGCAATTAACCAATTCAACTATGTTCAATTTCTGATGAGTTCCTGTTTTCCTCAATTGATAACTTCTGACCATGTATATTATCAATCGAAGAATGATGTAAATCTAGTCAATTGTAATATGCGCACTTGCATACTATCATCCACCTATTTGAACTATGTTACTAATTTTCATCTTGTTGTTTTTGGCCTTGAATATGCAGGTTCATGCCATTCCTCATTTTATCTGGCCAGTTATATCCATTAGAATTGAAAGAACTCTGTTAGCGCTTTTTATGTCAATTAACAACCTGGGTTCCACTCTAGGATCATTCACTAGTGCAACACTAGCTTCATTTATTAACCTCCCATTAGGTTAATTAGACAACCCTATTTTGGGCATTACTATATAAGTCATCTGCACTTACATTCTAGTTGCCTTTTTTTTCACGATACCAAAACAAGATACAGGGATATTAGCATAGCTTGGAGTTTGATTTTCAAAATAGAAAAACATAAGTTATCTAGTAGTAGAAAAATAAGAGAAATTTTTTTATTGATAGTTTTTGCAACCACCCGAATCGTGAGTGAAATACACAAGTATATAACTACTTTGATTTATCCATACTTAGTTTAGATCTTTGAATACATTGTAACGTACAGTATACAATACTTTGAAAAACCATTCTAGCTATTGATTTAATTTTAAAAAATAGAAATGTTGTATTGTCATGATTTGACAATGCAAAAACTATGATTTTATGTAGCAAGATCAATAAAACATGAAGTGTAAATCTGATAGACAGCTCTACCAATTGATTTGCTTATGAGTATCTGACTTTAAACACCTATAAGCTGAAATATATGGGACAAGTAAATAAAACTTTTAAAAATATCGCAGAGCTAGGTTTTGACATTGGGACATGCACTCTGATTTCTAGAAATGTAAAGCTTTAGCTTATATTCTTTTGAACGCATAGTTTCCTTATATATACAGTGCATATCATGTTACAAGGTAGTTGTTGTTTACCATATATGGATAAAAAATATGGCATTATTAATACGTTAATGTACATTTAAAGTTGACAACGAGACAGTTGTCAAATGTAAAGTAATGTCGACGCCATAATATAGGTAAGATATATGACACTTTCAATATGTTAATATACACTCATGCAGAAATCTTGTTTGGAAGGCAGTAAGTTGGCAAAATAATGTTTTCAGCTTATTATACTTTTGCATTTGTGACAACATAAGGTTTTGGATGATTAGCAATTGTTTGTATTTTGAACTTTACATGTGATGCCATTTTTTGGAATTATCCCCGCAAAAGGGTGATAACCTGGAAATATTGCCATTTTATATTGCAATGTATATATTATGTATTGGCCAGAGGTTATATTGTACTATAATGTGGTGGCCATGTGTTGGTATTTACATAAATCAATTATATATATTATAAGTAACAATAGTCTAAGTACAATATATATAGTATTATATAAATTTACTGAATATTGTATTTACTTATTAAATTAAATTGAATGTACTCAATATTAACACTAATACTTATTTGAATTATGAATACATACTCAAAGACTGTGTAGTTTATTTAGCATTAAAATACATAGTTCTAAATGGAATTATGCAATACATAATTATAATAAAATAATTAAAATTGTACTATACAATATTATATTAAACTGCAAAGTAGTTTATATTATATATAAGGTATTTGTACTATTATTATAAAATAAAAGTGCAAGAGGTATTTTTTTTTTACAAAAAATAGTTGATTGAACTGAATTATACTATATACAATACATATTATGCCGCGAAACAGTTGTTTGTACTACATATAATATACTTATAATATTGTTTTAATATTATTTATAGAGATAGTTTAATTTTATAAATATCAATATATATAACTAAAAATGAGAATTAAACTGTTGTAAAATATATTGATTTGTCAAAGTGATGTGTAAGTAAAGAATTATATATGAAGTTATGTTATCTAATTATAAAGTGGTTCTTTAAAATAAGAGAAATGGTAAACGAATAGTTAGGTATATGTTTTTTTCCCCCAAGAATAGTTTATGTGAATTGAATTGTACCATATAGAATACATATTACATTGAAGGTAAGAATTGAACTCGTATATGTTATATGATTTTATAAATATCAATATATGTAACTGAAGGTAAAAATAGAACTCGTAAAAATTACTGATTGTCGAAGTGACATGTAAATACAAAATTATATTGAAATATGGAGTTATGTTATCTAATTATTATTTGCATAGTTATTTAAAAAAAGAAAATTAGGAAACAGAGGTTTAGGTATGTATTTTTTTTACAAAAAAAGTTTATGCAAATTGCATTGTACTTTGCACAATGCATATTATGCTGCAGAACTATTGTTTGTACTACATACAATGTATTTGTACTATTGTTTTAATATTATTTTTAGAGATAATTTAATTTTATAAATATCAGTATATGTAATTGAAAGTAAGAGCTACTTCATATTAAGATGATATCACTTCATATGTAAATATTATTTTGCACTTATACTGCACTTCCATTATCAATATATCTTATGATGAGTTCAATTTTTCTTTGTAATTATATACACTAATAGTTATACAATTTAACTTTCTCCATATGTACAATTATAATGATAATTTAAATATATTAAATGTACTGCAAGCAACTCCTTTGTTGCATAATGTGCATTAAATGAAGTACAATATAATTCATATTAATTATTCTTTTTCTAAACAACAAATATCTAACTATAGTATTTTAAAAAAGTAAAGCAAAAAATATACCAGAAATATTCATTACGTCATCATTCATGTCAGCTAAAAGAATTAAATGCATGTGATCATTAAAAGTTGGTTTTGTTTCAATTTGTAAAAATTGGAATCACCATTATTAGTGATGGTTAGAAATCTGTTGTTTGAAGAAAAATATTTGATGTGAATTAAGTTGTGTTGTATGCACTACACATTGTGTTGCATTATATTCATTTGTACTACATATAAGATATTATATTATTATTATAATATTACTTATAAAGATAATTGAATTTTATTAATATTAGTGTAAGATTATACTTAAGAATATTTAAATTAGTATTATATAAATATACTTAATATTGTATTTACTTTTTAAATTAAATTAAAATTCACTCAAATATTAATACTAATACTATTTTGAACGATGAATATGTGCTTAGACTGCACAGTTTATTTAACCTAAAAACATATAGTTCTATATTGAAATTATGTAATCTATAACTACAATTACATAATTAAAATTTCACTATATAACATATATTATACTAAGTAGTTGTTTATAAAATATATAAGGTATTCATGGTGCAAGTGTAATATATATAGTACAAACAACTGTTTTGCAATACAATATGTATTGTATATAGTACAAGTCCATTTGCATAAACTATTATTTGAAAAAAAAAAAAACACACACACACACACACACACACCCCCACACCCAACCATTAATTTACTAATTTTCTTACTTTAAATAACTACTTGCAATTAGATAACATAACTCTATATCTCAATATAATCTTCCATTTACACATCACTTCGATAATCAATATATTTAATGAGTTTAGTTTTTACTTTCCGTTATATATAGTGATATTATAAAATTAAATTATATCTATAAATACTATTAAAAAATAGTATACGTACTTATATGTGGTATAAACTATTGTTTCGTAGCACAATATGTATTGTGTACATTACAATTTAATTCGCATAAACTATTTTTTGAAAAAAAAAACCTAACCATTCATTTACTAATTTTCTTACTTTAAGTAACTACTTTGCAATTGGATAATATAACTTGAAATCTTAATATAATATTGTACTTACACATCACTTCAATTAGTATATTTTACAACGAGTTCAATTATTACCTTCATTTGCATATCAATATATGTAATCAGAAGATATAATTGAACTTGTTGTAAGATAGGTTGATTGTCAAAGTGACGTATGCGTACAAAATTATGTTGAAATATAAAGATGTTATCTCATTGTGATGTAGTTACTTAAAGAAAGAAAATTTGTAAATGAATGGTTAGATATATATTTGGAAAAAAATAATTCATGCATATCTAATTGTACTAATATAATATATAATCTATTGCAAAATAGTTATTTGTATTACATATCCTACGCGTGTATTATTGTAATATTACTTATAAATATAATTGAATAATATAAATATCAATGTATATAATTGTAAAAATGAATTGAACTCATCAAGATATGTTAATTGTTGAAGTGATTTATAAATATAAAATTATATTGGGTGATGATATTATCCTATAATGAAGTAGTTATTTAAAGAAAAAAATTAGTAAACAAATGGTTATATATGCACTTTTTTTAATTGTACAAAAATACACACATATATTTGTTATTTAGATGAATAATTGTTGGTGCAAATTGAATGTACTATATATATGTGACACATTATGCCCTAAAGTAATTATTTTTACTATATATTTTCATAAATATTGATGTATATAATTACAGAAAAAATTAAACTACTTGTAAGGTATATTGATTAACAAAGTGACATATAATATTGAAATTATATCGACTTGTACTATATAAAGTGACATATAATATTGATTAACAAAGTGACATATAATATTGACTTGTACTATACATTTATCATGTTTCAAAGTACAAATTTACTTATGTTAGTGCATATATAGTAATTATAGAGTAACTTTAGAATGTTGCTATAACAAATATAATTTGTACTACAAGTTTTATACAATACACTATAAACAATGTACATAGTGTTACAAGATAATTTTTTTTACTACATACAATCTACATGTACTAGTGTGTGTAATTGCACATAAAAATTATTGATGTAAATTAAAAAAAATACATTACATATTTCAAGTATAAATTTAATTTTATTAGCATATGTATAATCTTTACAAAGTAACTTTAAAATGTTATTATAGCTAGTATAATTTATATTACAACTTTTATATAATGTACTATATATAATGCATATCATGCTACAAGGTAGTTATTTTTTACTAAATAAAATCTACGTGTACTCATGTGTATAATTATGGATAAAAATTATTGATGTGAATTACAATCTACTTGTACTATAAAATATGCCAGAAATATTTGCTACATCATCTACTTGTATTTTATAATTTTATTTATACAGATATTTGAATTTTAGCGTATGTAATTGCAAATAAAAATTATTAATGCGAATGATTTGTATTATATACATCATATATTTCACAATACAAGTTTATTTTTATTAATACATATCTAATTATTAGTAACTTTAAAATGTTATTGTAGTCAATATATTTCATAGTATAATTTTCACTAACAATCATGCTTTTGTTGAGATTATTTCTATATCATCCATCCATACAAAAATAAATAAATAAATAAATAAATAAATAAATGATCTCTTAACTGAAATTGTACCTTTTCTTTTTCTTTCTTTCTCTCCTTTTGCCTTTCTTTAATCTCTCAACTAATATTTTTAACATTACCAACATGTTAATGTATATTTAAGGTTTGTAATAAGGTAGTTGTCAAATGAAAAGTAGTACTATCAACACCATCTATAAATAGAGAAAAATCTTTATATTCAATATAATAGTTGTTACCATATATCATGTTTTGTATTGCGATATCCATATTTTGTATTGGCTACAATTATCATTACACTCATTGCAATCAATACTACATAGTAATATAATCTATCAAATTATATATGATAGTTGAATATGTTAATGTACTCATACATATGGATAAAGTTTTCGTCTTATCTAAACTTAATTTGTAATAAAAATAATCTATGTATTCAGTAATGAAATAACAAGACATATTAGATATATGACATTGCCAATATGTTAATGTACATTTTAAGGTTGGCAATGAGACAGTTATCAAATGTAAAGTAATATTGACGCCATCAATAAATAGAGGAAAATCTTTATAATCAATGTAATGGTTGTTACCAAAGTTCTCAGTTTTGTACTACAATATCCATATTTTATATTGGCTATAATTATAATTATACTTAGTGTAATCGATATTACATAATAATATAACAATCCATCTCTTATATATGGTAAACAAATATGTTAATGTACTCATCATACATATGGATAAGATTTTTGTCTTATTTGAACTTAAATTTACAATAGTGAAATAACAATAGAGATAAGAAATATGACATTGCCAATATATTAATGTACATTTAAGGTTAGTAATAAGGCAGTATGTAAAGTAGTGTCGATGTCACACCCGTACCCTAATTCTAAGTACATTTGCATTCATTATATGTTGGATTTACATATATATTGATTAAATTTAATATAAACTAGTATATATAGTTAAGCTAGTCTTTGGGGTTGAGCCATGACTTATACTCGATTAAAGAGCAATAATTTTTGAATTTTAGTGACACTCAAAATAAATAAAATATTGAGAATAATAAGGATATGAGATTAAATTGAAGTAAAAGATAAGAACTTAAATGTTAGCAAAAGATGAGGAATCAAATTGAAATAATGATTGGCCTAGATTGAAGCATTTGGAAGTTTGAAGTTGTATAGGTAACAAAACCATTTCATTAAGTGTCTAAATGGATATTTTATATATTGATTTATCCAAATTGGGGCTGCATCGTATCCAATTCGTGGCTTACGTGCAACCAATAAAAAAAAGAAAGAATATCACTTAGAAAAAAAAGAGGGGAGAACTAGAAAACTAGTTAATTCTTTTAGGGAGTTGATTTTTTAAAGCTAATTCAAGAGGTGTAAAGCAATTTCAAGCCATTAATCATCTTCTCTAAAGGTTTATTGATTGAATTGGTAAGTAATTTTAAGTGTTTTAGTTGATTTAATTTAGGGTTCTTAAGTTGTAGATTTCTAGTTCTTAAGGTATGGTTTATTAGTCTTTATAATTCATTCATATCTTGAGATAGATAGATCCAAATTGGCTTTTATTTGATGATATAGAAACTATAAAGAGTTATCTAAAATATTTTCTCTTTGATCTTGAGCTGATTTAGTCTAGAAGCTAGACTAATAAGAGAGAACATTTTATTGCTCAGTCTGATAGTTTCTTTGAATTGGTTATAATTCGTTATATATAACTCTATTTATGGGTGTCCAATTGGTGTGAAATTTTTATAGCATGTTCTAAACATATATATCTAAGATAATTAAAATTTTAGCACAAAATTCATTTTTTATAAGTCCTAGCAATTTTTCAAAGTCAACTTTAAAAGTAGCTTTTTGATTATGTGAACCAGGTTTACAGAATTCATGAGTTAAAACTAGTCTAAATACTTTTAGTATATCTTGAGCTAAGAAACTCAAAATTAAGTTTAGTTTGATTATAAGAAAAATTGAAAGAGTTCTTAAAAACTTTATAGTTTTGATGAAGATCTAATTATGTCTTAATGATGGTATAACAGACTTGTACTTTTTATTGCTTAATCTGTCTAAGTAATTGAACTACTTGTAATGTAACCTTTATATTTTTCTTTGTGGTTATTGAATGAAAATGAAATTTTTATTAGAAGTATTTGATTCAAATACCTAGGTTTGGTTAAAATTTTAGGTTAAAATTCATTTTCTATAGGTTGGATCAATTTTTATAATTTAGGTTTACAAATAACTATTTTAGAGTCAATGAAGCTGATTTGTATAATTGAGCTTAATTGCATTTTATGCATATCATTTGGGGGCTTCATGGTTAGAGTAGTATGTGAGATTATTACATTGATGATTTATAAGTGAAATTGTGTATGTTAGGTGCTGGAAAAGGTAAGGGAAGTGTAGGTGCAAGTTAAGCAAAATCGATGAACTAGATTTATAAGTTTATAAGCTATTTTGGTGGGTAGATGTTTAAACTTTTTAAATATTTTTATAACAGTAATAAAATGAGTTTTTAATGATGTTTTGTGGATCGTAAATGATGTGTAATAAATGTTTTAATTCAGTTTGGTTACTACTTGAATTACTTGAAGTATTTAAGCTTTGAAACAATAGTGGTTTCAAGTGTGCAAGTTAAATGTATTATTAATACATGCTTCATTTTATTACTTGATTTGAAGTCATTTTATTTACTTGGTGATTTAATTAAATTTATACTCTACATAGTTGAAATATGATGAAGATTATTTGATTTTGAATGCTTATTAACCATAAATGCAATAAAATTATTTTAATTGATTATTTTGGATTTGAGTATTATGAGTTGTGTAAATGTGTTCAGTTGACATATGCATATTTAAGATTGTGTTGGTTATTATTGCGCAATAAACAACAAGGCACTTGATTGCAAAATAGTGAAAGGAGAAGGGTCGTTCCGTGCTAAGGTAGTCAAAGGGTTAGCCTTCAAGTACGCTTAGAGAGTAAGTTTGTGATGGCCTGTATGTTATGGTTGGGTTGTGATGCTTATTATAGGGATGGTTAATACATGTGCAATGATGCTTATTATAGGGATGGTTAATACATTTGAAATATTGTATTAATGTTTATAAAGCCATGTGTTTTACTTAGCTGTGCTTTGTATAAGTTTGAAAGTGAGAAAGAATTTGATGTTTTAAGTAGATTATAGTATGATTTCAAATACTCTATTATTATCATTTGAGAAGTTAAATATGTTTGGTTTATCCAAATTGTTTTCTGCTTAGTATATATATTCATTGAGTATTTTTGTACTTATTTACTCTATTTATAAATGTTTTTAAATAGTAGGGCTTGATAGTTGGTGGATAGAGCTAAGTGAGTGTGAATATAAGTATCAGAATAAGGTTGGCCAACATCCTTATTAGAGAAGCCTTGATCCTTTGTTTCTTAAGCTTATTATAAAAGTATTGTAAAAGAGTATATTTTCAAGTTTAAATAATAGTGACTAAGTTATATGTAATATAACTGTTTTAAAATGTATTTTATACTATCTTAATGATGTTTTCACTATTGTGTTTTTAGTTTAAAAAGATTATTATCAATCTATATGTATTTTTATTATTTATAAATATGAATTTCACTATTTATACTACGTATTTTACTATTAATAAATACATATTATTTTAAAAAGTTCTTATTCTTTAAATTTAACATATGAACAAGATTAAGCTTTTAAAAGAGTTTAATTGAAATCCTTTTCAAATATAATAATATTTATAATATATTTTGACTAAATTAAATAGTTTTTTAATGGTTGGTTTTAAATGTATATCTCAGACTATATGAGATGAGGTGTGACTGTTAAAGCCATTAATACATATAAGATATATGACATTTTCAATATGTTAATATATACTCATGCAACAATCTTGTTTGGAAGGCAACAAGTTGGCAAAATAACATTTTCCACTTATTATACTTTTGCACCTGTGACACTGCAAGGTTTTGGATGATTAGCAATTGTTTGTATTTTGAACTTTATATAATTAACTTGTGCAATTGTATTATTTTATTTATAGAGATATATGGGTATGTATATTATTACTTAATAAAAAGTGTAAATGGAAAAAAGTTATCCCATTGTAAAATAGTTATTTGAAGAAAAAATAGTTTTACAAAAAAATTGATGATGCAAATTGATTTGTATTGTATACAATACACATAATATTGCAAAATAGTTGTTTTTACTATATACAATATACTTGTGCCATTGTTACAATTTTACTTATAGAAATAATTGAATTTTAAGTATATCAATGTATGTAATTGAAAATAAAAATTGAACTTTTTATAAGATATCTCAATTTCCGAAGTGATGCTATATCATTGTAAAGTAGTTATTTTAAAAAATATAGTAAATGAATGATTAGGTATGTGTTTTTTGGTGATTAGTTTAATTGATGTGAATTGAATTGCATTATGCATAATATATTATGTTGTGACACAATTGATTGTACTACATATAAATTTACTTGTACTATTATTTTAATATTGTTTATAAAGATAGTTTAATTTTATAAGGTGTAATACATACATGGCCCCCTCTTATAACTTTTTGTCAGTTTGACATATCAACTTATAGTTTTGCCATTTTGACATTTGAACTTGGCTAAAATGTAATTTTGAAATACCTGTCAACACACATAGCATGGAATAACGAATCAATATGTGTTATATTATAAGGGTTTGACTAATAAAAAATATAAGTAGAAGTGTCAAACTGAGAAACAGTGACAAGTACATGGGGTGGTAGATGTATTATGTCATCATATTAGTGCAAACTAATGTATTTTAGTCAAGTTAAGGTGTCAAAATGACAAAATTATAAGTTAAGGTGTCAAAATGACAAGTACAGGTGGCCATTTATATATTATGCCTTTTTATAAATATCAATATATATAATTGAAAATAATAACTCAATTGTATCATATGTGTTAGACTACCTCATAATTACACAATTAGATTGATATCTTCATAATTTTATTTCCAAAAGTAAAAGTAGTTATTTAAAAGGTATTAAATTGTTGATTAGAAACCAAATAGTATCAAATTATAAAATTTGATGATCATTATTACCCATCTTGCCTAAATTGTAAACCTTTTGCATATTAAATCATAAAAATATTTTTATTTATTTATTAAGCATCTAACCTCTAAAATAGTGCATTTTTATTTTCATGCAAGTACAAATATATCATTTATTATACTTTCTATATTTATAATCATAATTATAAAAGTATGGTTCTGAAACCAAAATAATTTTCTGAAACCAAATAATTTATGGGTAAAAGTTATTACAGTGCATTTTATTTTTATAATAGTACAAATAACAATACTTACAGCACCTTCCATATTTACATTTTAAACTAGTAAATACAATCATTTTGAAGTAAAATGTTTATTTTACACAATACAACTCAATTTACATCAACAATCTATCGCTAACAAAATACAAATCTAATTATATATTTAATAATTTTCTTTCTTTGAATAATTATTTCACAATGGAATACCATTACTTAATAATAGTTTGCACTTTTACATATTACTTTGACAATCAACTTGCTTTTGACAAGTTCAATTATTCTTTTGGTCACCAATGCTTATGAAGTCACTTTGGCATAGCCTTTTTTTTTTCTTGATAGACACTTTAGCATAGCTTCAAGTATATTTTATGTAGCATAAATAAATATTTATGATTGATTTAATTTTTCTTTACAATTATATTAACTGATATTTATAAAATCCATCTATCTCTACACGTAATATTGTAACAACAATACAAATATAATATATCTTATACAAATAACTATTTTTTAGCACAATATTTATTGTATATAGTATAATTTAATTTGCATCAACCATTTTTCACCAACCAACACAAATCTAAGCTTCCATTTTTTAATTTGTTTTCTTTAAATAACTACTTTTCTTTAGTAAAAGATTGGAGGCTAGAAATCAGACAACGCACCCAAGCATCTCAACTAGGTTGACATACTTTTAGCGTTAACATCACACTTCTATTGTCCAACATAATAAATTAAAAAGGGAAAAATTACAAATAACATCCAAACTTTACAAATCAGAAGCCTAAAAAAATAAAAAAGAACATTGCCTACTAAAATCATTACAAATAAAATGGGAACAAAATGATGGATGAGATGTCCACCATTGAAAAGTAGAGTGCAAAACATCATGCTTGGCTAAAGAATTTGCAGCAGCATTTCCTTCTCTAAAAATATGGCTAACCCGGAAATTCATTTTGGGAACTAGATGCAAATATCTAAGCTATTTTTGTTGAAGCTTCCATGGAACATGATGAAAAGATTGCCGAAATAAATGAACCACCATCAAAGAGTCAGACTCAAGCCACAAGCTATGCCAACCCTTATCCCAAGATATCTCAACTACATATATGTCTGCTGTAATTTTTGCATAAAAAGCAAACTCAATCCCAACTCCAAAAGCATAAGAACCTCATGCAAAGCCCAAAGTTGTCTGAAAAATACCACTAGCTCCTAGAGTGCCCAAAGATGAGCCATCCGTATTAACTTTGATCCAAAAAATAGGAGGAGGCTGCCAAGAAATAGAAATCAATTTCGGTGTATTACCAAGAATGCCATTAATATTTAAGAGTTTCAATATACAAAGCTCATCCACCGAGTTGAACATCCTTCCTACCTAAAAGAAATCAATGTCTTTAATGGATGTCCAAATCCAATGAAGCATTGAATGAATATTAGGAGTATCATTGTCAAAAATAGCACCATTTTTTATCCTCCAAATCATCAAAATAGCATGAACAATAACTGAAGACCATAGTGCCATAATTTGAGTGCTGAAGCCATGATTTATAGCATCCAAAATTAGATCTACCAAAGAACCTGAGACCTAAGTTCTCTTCCTAAATAGACTAGAAATAGCTTTCCAAATAGCCAAAGAAAAAGGGCAACTTATAAATAAATGAACACCATCTTCCACATTAGCTTTACATAACACATAACAAGAAGTAAAGCCAAGACCCTTTTTCAATAAATTATCCTCAGTAGGAAGATAATTCATGAGAGCTCTCCAATAAATAAAAGATCTAGAAGGGGGAAAAAATTCCTTCCAAATTAAAGAATGCCAAGGAAGTAATTGCCTAGAAGAGCGAAGATGATCATACATGCTCTTGACTGACAACTTACCATCCGAAACCACTGTCCAAGCACATAAATTAGAATCAAAATTAATAAGACAAATAGCTAAGATGTTATCCTTTACCTTTGCCCTTGAAATATGGGGAAGCTACCAAGTATCATTAACAAGAAATTTTAACACTTTATAAACTAAATGATGCTGATCATGAGTAGGGATGCCAAGCTGAACTGTAATACTAGGAGAAATCCACTCAGATGTCTAAAAATTAAACTCGCTATGCTCCCCAATGAACCATTTTATTTCAAACCTAAGCCTTGTATAAATATGCTTAATAGAACACTAAATAGAGTAATAAAAAATGAATCACGAGGAATGCTTGAAGGATGAAAAAATATGCTGCTAAGTGCTAAAATAGGATAAATAGGAAAGGAAATAAATTTCCATGCCATCTTGCTTAATATAGCTTTATTAAGAATCTTCAATTGTTTAATACCAAGACCACCTTCCTTTTTAGGGAGACAAGTGATTTTCCAAGGGACTGTCACAAGCTTCTATTCATTAATAAAACTTGTCCATAGGAAATTTCTCATACAACACTCGATAGATGAGAGCAAAGAAGAAGGCCATTTGTAGATTGCAAAAGAGTGCAACAATGATCTAGTAATGACAGATTGAATAAAAGTCAGCCACCTAGCCATAGTTAAAGAAGACCCTTTCCACTTTGAGAATTTATTGCAAATTTCATCTGTAATAGGCTTAACCATTTCCTCTTTGGAACACCAACAAACCGAGGAACACCCAAATATAAAAAAGGCAAGGAACCCCTCTTTATATCCATAATTTGCCTAAATTTAAGAGTTCAAGCTTTAGTAATGGACTTACCAAAATAAATATTAGATTTAGACTAATTGACTTGTTGCCTAAAAATTTTCCCATATCGAAAGAAAATATCATTAATAGCCTTGATATTTTGCACAGAGAAGCTTTGCCAAATAATAATACATCATCAATATAGAGGAAATGCATGGGGAAGAAAGTGTTCCTAGTGTGAAGCATTAGAATAATATCTCCCTAAGCAACCTTGGCAAAAATTAATCGACTAAGATAGTCTTTAGCAATACAAAACAACAAAGAAGATAAGGGATCACCTTGGCGAACTCCTCTAGAATAAGGAAAATAGCCCTGCACCTTGCCATTGATCATGATTAATAACCTTGAGGAAGAAAATAAGGCCAAAATCCAATCCCTGAAAAGTAGAGAAAAACCAAAAGCTTCCAACACATCTAGCAAAAAATTCCAGTCCACCATATTGAAAGCTTTGCGAATATTAATTTTCATGGCCATATTGCCTCTAAAACAAGTCTTATTCATAAGATTAACCCCTTCAGAAGCCCCTACTATACAGTTAATAATACTTTAATCTTTTGAAAAACCAAACTGATTCTGGGAAATGATTCTAGTAGTAATTAAAAAAAGCCTATTTGCCAAAATCTTAGTAATAATTTTCATACAAAAGTTACTAAGAACAATAGGCCTAAATTGTTCAATAGAGATAGGATCCACAACTTTAGGTATTAAAATCATAATACTAGAATTAATACCTGAAGTAACAACACCAAAATTAAAGAAGCTACGGATAAAAGCACATACATCAAGATTAATCAAATCCCAAAAGGTTTTATAAAATATACTAGTGAAGCCATCAGAACTAAGAGCACTATAAGCATCCATGTGAAAGAGTGTATCTCTAATCTCCTCATTAATGGGACATCAAACTAGAGCCAGATTCTTGGCATCAGTAACTTCAAATGGAATAACTGATTTAACCCAATGAATATCTAAAAAGATTCTTATAAAAATCAATAATACGTTTTTTTAATTATGAGAGGATCATCAGTTAGCATGCCATCCACTTTAAGACGATGAATACCTTGCTTGGATTTTGTTCTAACAAATTTCTGATGAAAGAAAGTAGTATTGCGATCTCCTGCAGCTAACCATTTAATTTTATTGCATTCCTTAAAGAAAATTCCTTGCTATTTTAAGCAAGTATCTAGCTCTTCATGAGCTAGCAATTCCTGATTGAGAACATCATCTGAAATTCCTTCCAAAGTAATATAGGCTTGAATAGCTTGCAAAGCTGAGCTTGCTTTATTAAACTTTTAATTTAAATGACTAAACGAATATCGGTTCCATCTTTTTAAATCATAACGATGCCATTTCAGCTTGGCACCTAGTAGCTGCATTGGGTGAAGAGAATCAATAAAAGACTCTTAAGAATGAGCAATGAGATCTCGAAGTCCTGGATAGGTGATCCACATAGTTTGGAAGCGAAATATAGGCACCCAATTTTATTGTAAAACATAACTAAGAATCAAAGGAGAATGATAAGAGTGATGATGGGGAAGCACTGAACATGAAATCGTATTCCACTGATTAAAAAACTGAAAATTGGCAAGTGCTTTGTCCAATTTACAATCTACACGAGAAATGCCACGCCTTCCATTGTCCATGTAAAACATGCACCACGAGTAGGAATCTCAGAAAGAAAACCATCATTAATGAATGATTAAAACTCCCTACAGGGTCCCAAAGCTGGAGCTCTACCTGTTTTTTCATGAGCACCTAAAACTGTATTAAAGTCCCCTAGAACACACCAACTAGAAGCACTTGAATAATGTGATAAAAGGTCAGTCCAAAGATGAACACGTCTATTCCTCCACACACTACTATAAACAAAAGATATGCTATGTAAGGAATTATTATACAAAACATCAAAAGAAACGTGTTGCTCATGAACATGGATTGAAAAAGGAATAGGGCTACTATAATTTCCTAAAACCCATATAGAGGGCAAAGCACGATCATTATGGGCAGTCAAAGTCAAATTTAAATTATTCTAAAAAGAACTTGGAATATAAGAAAACTCCACCATGGGCTCAATAAGACACACAAAATTTGGTGAATACTGTTGATAAAAAGAAAATAAAATACATTGGGTATTGGCATTACCCAATCCACGATAATTCCAATAAAAAAGCTTCATAAATTCAACTTATCAGGTTTTTTGGCAACTCTTTTGGATAAAGTAACTTTATACTTTTGAGACTTGGGAGATGATTTTTTTTCTGGTAACGGTAGTCCACTCTTGTTCCTTTATTTCAGTTTCTTCAGCCCATGTCAATTTTTGTTCTTATTGAGCATTGGATAATAGGTTTGGTACTGAAACATCATGGCCATGCAATACCAACAGAGAATCTGTATTCGGGGAATTATGCTCATCGGAATGAACAATAGAAGGCACATCATCTTTACTTAGTTATTTTGAAATTAAATGCTGCTCTAGTACCTTAACTGCATCATTCTTGTCCTTAAGAGAGGGAATAGCATTTACTAATGCGAATTCTAAAATTATATTCTGCTTGAGCATCTCAACCAACTACATCAGTCTTCTCATTCATATTGGGAGGTACATCATTTACTGCAATAGATTCAGTGAGGCTGAGCTCCTTGTCGATAAGAATAGGAGCCTGTTCTGGCACTTCAACAACCAAATCATCATCAATAGAAGGTGGAACCACTATTGCTGCTAAAGAATTGGGAACTTTGACGGTAACAACTTGTAGGTGATAAAAAATATTCTGAACCAACATTGACGATTTTTTATTATCTTTTGGCTTCCAAATCTTATAAGAGCCCATTTTTCTTAAAATATCTAAAACTGCTTTTTTTGAAACATTAAGTCGAGCAACATTTTTATTCAATTGACAGCCTTGGGCATTATGCACAATATTCGAACAAAGATTGCAATGCAAAGGCAAGTTCTAATAAACAATCTCGATGAAAAAGCTTTTACCAATTCTCTTAATCAATAAATTCTTTGGCAAAAGGGAAGAAAGATCAACATCAATAAGCATTCTTGTGTAATGTTCGAATTCGCCATTCACTGTTGCTGTGTCAAGTTTTAAAGGCACTCCAACACCTCTAGCAATGGAAGTTAATATCTTGGAATGCTAATACTCCCATGGTAATTTATAGAAATGAACCCAAATTTGTGCATTTGATGATTATTGAGCTGATGGATTAGAATTAGCAGACCAAGGCTACAAATGAATTATTCCTGGCTTCAACGCAAGTAGTCCTCTACTCCATACCGAGGCCTTTTTAGAACTTGATTGCAAGATTATATGGTAATAACCATAACCCAATGACATCAGTTTTTAATTATTCAATAATCCCTATACTGTTGAAAGTTTGTGCTTCATATAAGCTAACTTCCAAGGAGTATCCCTTTTGATAAAATTAATCAGGCAATAAGAGCGTTCTTAAATAGAGAAATAGGTTGTTCATAAAGAGATTAATCAATTTTAATCACAATGAATCCTCCCTTGTTAATGGCTGCTACTGTATTCGACTCATGTAAAGGCGAGTCATGAGCTTCCGTTGGGTGTGCGAGCTTTGCTATTGTTGCACATAAAGGCCTTGCTAGAGCAAATAAGTCCTTGTGACCTGGAAACTCCATAGCATATAGGAGAGAAGCCAAGCGGCCGGACGGTGCCGCCTAGCATATGGGGAAGGAAAGAATCCGATAAGGAATGGACTCTGAGTTTTAGAGTCTCAATTTCATTATAAAAGATTTTTTAAATAACTACTTAACAATGAGATAATATCGCTTTATATCTCAATATAATATTATGCTTATATATCATTTCGACGGTCAACATATCTTACATTAAGTTCAATTCTTATCATGTAATTATTTATGTGCTCATTTTTATCGTGTATGCTATTCCCAACTATTTTTAAATTACAAAACTATACACAAATAAAAATTAAAATTTTCTCTTATGTGGAAGTGTATATTATAAATACTTATTAATTTAATAACTTATTTTTATATATTTAATTAATCTATTACATTTGATATATTATGCTTTGTGCATTATCATTTATTGTACTTACCATGTCTATAATTATAACTTTGGTTACACATCTTGCCTAATATTTATCTTAAGCTAAAGTAATTTATGGGTGTATATTATTAATAATAAGCAATTGAAAAAGTTCAAATGTGGCACATTTTATTTTTATGATAGTATAAATAATGTTATTTACTACATTCTACATGTTTACATTTCAAACTACTAAATACAAGGACTTACTATCATATCTCTATTGGTAGTACTGCTTAATTTTTCAATTAAAAAAGTAACCATATTTTTTTGTTTAACAAAATATGTATATATCAATCTTTATAATTTTTTTAATAAATGCTTAATGACAGTCGATTATGCTAATATTGTTCTAAATAATACATTTATGTTTTATTTAGTACAAAGTACAAATTTAATAGCACATTTAATTTTTCAACCTCATTATAGAAATGGTTTAAAAAATAAGCATTAAAAAAAAAACTGAAGATTTTTTTAGATGATCCAATTAGTAGTGTACATAGTAAGGGTTAATGAAATATTCTTTTAATGTTTTGTTTGGTAATTCCAATATAGAAGGCACTGAGGATTTACACCTGGAAACCTAAAAATAACAAATGAATAATGCATTTCAACTTTCAAGTGAAATATAAAGAAAGGAAAATTTTACTTCATTTAGACTAAATGAGAGGGATCACAACTAGTATAGAAAATGAATAAACCAAAAAAGGAATAGTTTCCTTAATTGAATACTAAATGAGAGGGATCATAATTAGTATTTCAAATAGCTTTAGATCTATGGCACTTCATGCATTAATTAATTGGCTCCTTTTGTCACATCTTGTCTCACATAGCTCGAGATGAACATTTAAAACTAATCATCAAATAATTTACTCAGTTTAAATAAATATTTTTTTATAATATCCTTATAATTTGCAAGAGGATTCAAAATTTATCTCTTATAAAGTTTAGTGTTGTACATATATTATATTTAGAGAATAAGAACCTTTAAAGTATTAAATTTTTTTTATAGTGAAATACTATTTATGAATAGTAAAAATACGTTTTTATGAATAGTAAAATATTATTTATGAATAATAAAATACATACAAAATATTTAGAAAACATGACTGTTACGTTTTTAAATATGGCTTAACCACAAATGTTCTACAACATTTATAAAACAAATCATAAAAAAATAAAAAATGAAAAATAAAAAATAAAAAATAAAAAATAAAGGATTACTCTAATGAGGATTTGTTGGCCAACCTTATTTTGGACTTCTATCCACACTCACTCAACCCGGTTCACTAACTATCAAGCCCAGTTATCTAAAATCATTTATAAAACATAGTAAAATAAGTACAAAAATATTCAATGAATAGACATTATGAGCAAAAAACAATTTAGATGAATCAAATATAATAAACATCTCAAATTAAAATACTAAAACATTTAATAATCAAATTATTATTCACTCAAAATATCTAATTTAATCTTGCTTTCAAACACATTCAAAACTCAGTCAATTGAAACATATGTCTTTGCAAATATCAATTCAACTTTTCATTTGTATTAACCATCCCTACCACAACCATCACAATTCGGCCATAACATATAGGCCATCACAAGCTCACTCTCTAAGCACACTTGAAGGCTAACCCTTCAACTATATTAGCACGGAATGACCATTCTTCCTTTATCGTCCTGCAATCAAGTGCCCTATTGTTTATTGTGTAATAGCAATCAACATAATCTCAAATGTGCACATATCACCTTAACACATTCATACATCTCACATAGGGTAGTAATACACAAAAAAAATATCTTTTCATCCAAAATTAATTAAAACCATTCTATCATATTTATAACTCATCATAGTATTAAAAATTAAACCACTTCTCATCAAAATTCAAAGGAATAAAATCAAGATGATTATAATCTCAATTAAATCAATGAGTATGCAAAATAATCTTAAATCATATTACCAAATCAAGCTTATGGTAATAACATATTTAACTTGTAAATTGAAACCTTGAAAGCTTGACATTAAAATATATAATTCAAGTATCAATAAGGCTAAATTGAAACCATTTAAATACCTCATTTTAGCTCCATAAAACAACATTAAAAAATATCATTTTATTGCTAAAATAAATAGATTTTAAAGGGTTGAACATCCACTCACCAAACAGCCTATAAACACACAAATCCGGTTTACCAAATTTGGTTAGTTTGCACCTACACTTCCTTTGCCTTTTTCAGTACCCATTATAAGCAATTTCATTTATAAATCATCAATATAACAATCTCACATACTTACCTAACTATGCAACTCCTAAAATATATGCAAAATATGTAAATTAACTTAACTCTACAAACTAGTCTTATTAACTCTACGAGGACTATTTTTAGGCCTATATTATAAAAATTGCTCTGACCTGTAGAAGAAGAATTTTAACATCAAATTTTAACCAGATTTAGGTCTTTGTGTCTAATATCTTAAATAAAATTATCACTTCTTCTATTTAATAAAAAAAAATAGAATTATAAAGGTTTTATTTCAAGCAGCTCCATTACTCAGATAGATTGAGCAATAAAAAGTACAGGTCATAATCAGCTCTGGATCAAAATTACAAAGTTTTAGCGAACTCTTTTAAGTTTTCTCATAATCAAACCAACCTTAATTTCATGTTTTCTAGCTCAATATATACGAAAATTATTTAACTCATAAACTCTGTAAACCTAATTCACATAATCAAAATCACTGCTTTCAAAGCTGACTTTGAAAAATTTCTGGTACTTATAGAAAAGGAATTTTGATCTAAAATTTTAATAAGTCTTAGATATATATGTATAGAATATTCTATAAAAATTTAACACCAATTAGACAACTATAGAGCGAGATATAAGCATCTAAACACAACTAGGTCAATTTATACAATAGATTGAGTACTAAAATGTTTCCTCTAATTTCACTATCATAGAAACTGAATTAGATCAAGCCCAAAGATAAAAAATTAGATTATGCTTCCAAGATTTCAAATCATCAAATAAAATTTAATTTAGAGTTCTATAGGTCAAGATATGATCAGATTATAGAGATTGATAAACCAGAATCATCAAACCCAAATTCTGCAACTTAAGAATCCTAAATTAAATCAACTAAAATACTAAAATTACTTACCAAATCAATCACCAAAGTCTTTTAAGATGAAGATTATAGCCTGAAAATTGATTTAGATCTTTAAATTCCTCTTATAAATCAAACCTAAACTTAGAGAATCAAGTAATCCTTTTTTTTAAGTGTTCTCTCTTTTCTCTCTCTTTTTTTTTCTTTCTTAAAAAATTATTGCTACTAACAAGATGATCACAAAATTTTGATAAGGCTCCAGCCCCTATTTTGGATAAATTTTACTTTAAAATATCCATTAAGGCCCTTAATGGAATGCTTAAGTTACCTATAAATTCTCAAGCTTTCAATTGCTTCAATTGAGTCCTTCCTCTCTCTCTCTCTCTCTCTCTATATATATATATATATATATATATTTATACAGTAACTTATACTTAAATTAAATCAATAAATATTATGTAAATGCAATGCATAATGAATGCAAATATACTTAGAGTTAGAGTACGGATGTGACACCTTAACCTTGTTAAGGTGTATTAAACCAAATATAAGTCATTTGAAATGTTAACTAGTTGTGCGATGCATATATGAAGCTAGGGAATAGTGAAGGCTACCGTGCTTGTTTTGTTGGTTCTTTTGTTTTGAGTGTGTGTATTGCATTACAGTAATTTATGTTTTTATTTTCTCTGCCATTTTCATTTCCTAAATAAATATTTCTCTTGGAGCAATTGGATGTGGACTTGTGTTGATAAATTGAAGTTAGTAGTTAGGTTAAAGGCTTATATATATATATATATATATATATATATATATATATATATATATATATATATATATATATATATATATATATATACATACATATACATACTAACTTATACTTAAATTAAATCAATAAATATTATGTAAATACAATGCATAATGAATGCAAATATACTTAGAGTTAGAGTACGGATGTGACACCTTAACCTAGTTAAGGTGTATTAAACCAAATGTAAGTCATTTGAAATGTTAACTAGTTGTGCGATGCATATATGAAGTTGGGGAATGGGGAAGGCTACCATGCTTGTTTTGTTGGTTCTTTTATTTTGAGTGTATGTATTGCATTACAGTAATTTGTGTTTTTATTTTCTCTGCCATTTTCATTTCCTAAATAAATATTTCTCTTAAAGCAATTGGATGTGGACCCGTGTTGATAGATTGAAGTCAGTAGTTAGGTTAAAGGCTTTTTTAAGCAGGAAAGGAACTTCTTCAAGCATTAATTTAGGTTAAAGGCTCACTTAAAATGAGTTTAACTTTACTAGAACCATTAACTTAAAGATATAAATGAGATTCTATTTAAAAATACCTTAATGTATGTAAAGCTATGAGTCTTGTACATTGGATTGCCTTTGTGTGTCTTTATATACGTGGGTGTATTTGCTAGAAAGCTTTTCTTCTTTTGTACCATTTAGATTAGGAAAAGTTCTTATGTTCCTTTATTAGTTCATATTATATAGAAGGATGACTCTATAGAAATCTAGTCGATATTGCTTATCATTTCTATTGCTATTATATTAAACATATATAATAAAGGAATGCAAATGAATCCATCAAGCAAATATGATATAAAAAGAGTTACCAATAATATGGGGATAGTATAAGCATTTAACAAGTATTTCTACTACTATTATATATAGATAGTTATGTATGTAATTTTACAAAGCCCTAGGAATAGTTTTGGCTAAATGCATAATTTTACCTATAAACTTTACCTAAATATTCACTAGCACTCTTCAACTATTAATTTAACTTATTAAATCTTTTCACTTTTATTTTTAACCTATTTAATTACCAACTTGTCAATTGCATGAGTGACATAGGTTTATACTAAAAGTATAATAGAAAAATAATTTTAGGAGTGAAATATATCCAAAATAAAAAAATATATGGGTAAAATGGGTTTAAATTCAAAATAGAATTTAATGGAAGTTAAGGGCTAAAATGAAATAATACAATCAAGTTTATGGTAAAATTACGCATTTAGCCTAATGGTTTATGCAAAGAGAGCCAAAATTAAATATCATGCATATATTGTAAGTAATCAAAGAAACATCCTTACTTGGGGTATATATTTATATCATATCTATATGTAAGTACTACTTGGGGTATATATTTGTATCATATATATATACAAGTACTTGTTGGGATCTTTTAGGATTATGCACCTTACCTCTTAAACAATCTTGTAAAAATATAAATTGTTAATGCATTTGAACTAAAACATTAAGATTCCTAACACAAGTAGATAAATTATTTTGTGCCTGGAAATTTATGCCATAACTTGTAATGCAAAAATTGAATTTTTATTAAGGATTCATGTACCACTTTTACTTAAAATGTAACAATATATAGCATAGACCTTTGATGTTGATAGGAATAGCCATTATACAGTTGATTGCTATAATTTTAAGGTTGATATATGCAATTTCAGTCTTGAATAAGCCTTTTGAGATGTGCGCTTAACGCTAAGTACTAAATGCTTAATTTTTCATTTTTTACAGCCATGCTAAAGGCTTTTAGCACCTTGTGACTGATGTTAGGATTACTAGCCTTGATCCGTTGTATTTCCTCTCTAGAGGAGGTTGATAATGGATGTAAAAGCAGTTTAAAACTATGATTAGTGAATTAATTTCAATACTAAATTCTACTATTGTGTAATGGTGTAGAGAAAAGAAAGAATCTTAGTTAAAATGTGACCACAACAATAGATGTTGAGTTGAATTACTTACTTAATCAACTTGTTATACACAGAAGGAACACATTATCTCTTTTTTGGAGCTGTGTGTATTAATAATGGATTAAGAAATAGTTAGTTCTAAAACATAATTTATTATTAAATATATTTGAAGAAGTATTTATCCTATTAATCCTAAACTCTGCAACAATCTTTAGTTTCTCTTTTAATCTTATCAATTCAGGAAAAATACATAAGAATTGTTAACATGGGAATTTGTATCCAAAGAAATGGGAATTAATAATAGCTAAAACATATGCATAATGCAAAGACTAGTTTGGAACATTGAGGTGAAAAATATAAATATCTGGTAGGATCATTAGCCAAGTTATTACAATAAAATTAACATTAGCAAAATGCATAATTTTACTATCTTAACTATTGCATACAAAATCAACATAAAATAACTAACAAGTTATAAAATTACAATTGGACTTAAGTCATTTTTGTAGTTCCATTCCCATGCATACTAGTATTATGCTGTTTATGGGCAAGGTTACTTGATACTTGAATAACAAGCAAGGGAAGTTACTGATGAATATTATATCCATTATAGAGAATAAATATTTTCTTAGACATGTTTACAAGAAAATTTAAGAATATCAATCATAATCAAGTTCAGAATGCACCATTAACAAAAGAAGAACAACCACATGGTCACCTGCCAAACTTTAATAATTTATATAGAATAAAGAACACTTTCCAATTACCTTCTGAGATGCCCTATGAAATCACCACAAAGCTGAAGCAACATCCTTTTTCACGTAATCCCTTGTAAAATATACAACACCAATAAGGTAAAGAGCACTTGGATGCAACTATAACACAGGACATTCATATAAGTCTTTAAGACTATTCAAGCATCATTGGTAGTAATATGATTCAGGATAAAAACACAAACCTAATCAACATCCTTCTTTAAGTAATAGAAAGCTTATTTATCTGACTCTACATAATGATTCTATCCATAACAAAAAGAAGTAAGAAGAAAATAAGATCACTAAGTAACCTTAAACAACATTCAGAACCAACAAAACCACAAAAACTAATCAATCGTTAACATATATCAAAAGGTTCAAATTAATTTGCTAAACCTCAACTCTTAAATGGTAACCTAACTCGTATTGGGCATATGGGTCGCCAATATCTGCAACTTCCACTAATAAAGCAAATCCTCTATGGCACAAAATAAAAAGAAGATGGACCCAAACAAAGCATCAATACTGAAGATAATACAACACCAATAACTGAAAATAACATATGAAATAGGCAACTAACTTACATAGCTTTATAAGCACTAGGAACATGAAAATTCAAATGCAATTTAGAAAACCAATAGAGTCTATATTCCAGCACTTACTCTTAACTTATAAAATAAATTAATTAATAAAATCCCATGGAAGGTAGATTGTCTTAGTGCTAAATAGAAATCATGTTTGTTTTAACAAATATAATAGTGTTGTAATGTACATTTGTTACTAAAAGAAATTCAGTAAATCTAATTATGGGTAAAAGTAAAACTAACACAAATGATTCAAGAACTTGACTACTCGAATAGTTTGTTATAGAAGTTGAATTACCCCTATTCGTATAATAACAGTTTTGTCATATACTCTTTCACAAGGGTCAAGATGCATCCATCTGCACAACAATGGCTATAACACATTTAACATAAGGTTTGTTGAGATTTTCCTGTATTATAGATGTTCCTATTTTAGACATTCCTTGTTTAGCTTTATTTCCTAAATTTCTTGCTTCCTATTTGCTTCCTATTCTTTAGGTGCAAGCTTAGTTTTTTTCCTGTATTGGATGTACAGATGCTTGTATATATAGCACACATTATAATCAATAAAGATGATCTTTTTCCCATTAATATTTTCTCATGGTATCAGAGCTGGTTCAAACAAATTGAACCAGAATCCATCTTTTCAATAACATCAATGGGAGATCAAGAAGGTGCAGCATTCGCAACAAAGCTAAACGGTGATGAAAAGAACTACTCAAATAGAGGCCAGAACTCAGTAAATCGGTCTAAAAAAAATGTGTACATTATGGCAAAAATGGACATTTTAAAGAAGAATTTTTTGAGATCATAGGGTATCCTCCCAATTGGAAAACTAATCAACAAAACCGTGGAAGCAATGGAAAAGGTGCCTTGAGGTAATGACAAGGCTACAACAATATAGCCACAACAGGATCCCGATCATCAAGTCCTAGTAAATAGCAATGGCACAATTCAGAACCAGGAAATCATGAACTTAATGCCGCGCAACATCAAGTTCAAAAAACTCTGGGACTAACAGCAGATCAATGCTCCAAATTGCTGTCTTTTCTCACATCCTCTGCCAATCAGAACAATGGTAATGAAGGTTTAACAAACTTTGCAGGTAAAAGTTCCATGACTAATGATCCTTGGATTGTTGATAGTGGTGTCTCTGATCATATGATTGGAGATAAGAGGCAATTTGACCACTATGTGCATGTTTTGATACACCCAAATGTAAAAATACCAAATGGTTCTTCCCTTTCAGTCACTCATGTTGGTGATGTACGCATAACACCAAACATTGAGTTAAAGAAAGTCCTCTGCATACCTAGTTTTAAATATAACCTCCTCTCAATTTCTAAGATAACCAATGACCTGAATTGCTCGGCTACATTCTTTCCTAATTTTTGTTTCTTTCAGGACCTACATACAAGGACGCTGATTGGAGCAGGTAAGCTAAAAGATGGCATTTATCAAATGGAAGAAAGATATGGAATGGCAAGTCAAAGTGTTCTTGAAATGGATTATGCTTTGTGGCACATGCGACTAGGACATTATCCCTTTAGCAAGTTTAAATTTATTTTTGAGAGATCCCCCCTAGTGATTTTCATGAAGTTTGTGATGCATGTCATAAAGCAAAACAAACTCATTTACTTTTTCTATCAGTAATAAAAAAAGCATTAATTATTTTGACCTCATTCATGTGGATGTTTGGGGTCCTTATTCAATTCCTTCATTAAGTGGTGCTAATTTTTTTCTTGACCATAGTAGATGATTGTTCTAGATGTACTTGGGTTTATCTTATGAAAAATAAATCACAAACCTATGATTACCTAACCATGTTTTACCATCTTATGCAAAACCAATTTCATTCCAGGATTAAGGTGATAAGAAGTGATAATGGGGGAGAGTTTATTTCAAATAGAATGAGAGATTTCCTTACTAATCATGGGATAGAACACTAAACTGCATGTGCCTATTCACCACAACAAAATGGGAGAGTGGAACAAAATCACCGTCATATACTTGAGGTAGCACGTTCTTTACATTTCCATGCACATTTGCCATTAAAATTTTTGGGGAGAATGTGTTCTTACTACAGTTTATCTCATAAATTTAATGCCCACACCCATCCTTGCCAATAAAAGTCCCTATGAAGTTTTATTTCATAAGAAACCTGATTATGAGCACTTGAGAGTTTTTGGCTCTCTATGTTATGTCCATGATAAACCAAAAGATAAATTTTCACCTAGAGCACATCGTTGTATCTTCTTGGGATATCCATATGGAAAAAGGGGATATAAGGTTTATAATCTTGAAAAACAGAAATTGCTTGTGTTCAGAGATGTGATATTCCATGAAAAGATTTTTCCTTTCCAAACTAACACAAACCTGAATACACCCGTTCCATCACCGTTGGTTAACTAACCACCTGATCTCATTTACTAGTCGGCACATTCTTCAGATCCTGCTACCTCAGACCAAATCAAGCCTATTCAGATTGACAATTATCCAAATGATGAAGCAAGCAAAGAAACTACCATAATGATCTCACTAGTCAGACCTCTATTTATCAACCAAAACATGCCTGAAATTCATCATTGCAGTCCCCAAACCAATAATCCCACACAACCCGAACCAATCAGCAATAATAAAATAGCTCTTCTCCCTTTCAACAACCAGTCAGGTCCCGACGTGTGTCCACAAAACTTTCTGGTTTCGACTATGAGCTATTACCATCCTTAGCGCCATCACAAGGCTCCCCTCTATCAGTAAACTCAGGTATGTCCTATCCTTTTTCAAATTGTCTCTTTTATTCTCATTTTATTAATAGCCACAAAGCTTTCTTGGCATCCATATCTTCACTAGATGAACCTAAATTTTTCCATTAAGCTGTCAAAGACCCCAGATGGCAATATGCGATGTAGCAAAAAATTCGTGCATTAGAGGAGAATCATACATGGACTTTGGAAACTTTACCACCAAGCAAACATGCCATTGACTCTAAATGTGTCTATAAAATTAAATATCGATCTGATGGTACTGTTGAGCACTTTAAGCCGTGTTTGGTTGCTAAAGGATTCATGCAAATTGAAGGGTTAGACTACCATGATACATTTGTGCTGGTTGCCAAGATTATAACCTTGCAATGTTTGCTTTCAGTTGTTGGCATATGTCATTGGGAATTGCACTAACTAGACGTAAACAATGCCTTCCTTTATGGAGACTTGCATAAGGAGGTATACATGAAAGTCCCACAAGGTTTTGCTAAACCAGGTGATAATTATGTTTGCAGGTTAAGAAAATCCCTTTACGGACTTAAACAAGCATCACAAAATTAGTTCCAAACACTTTCTAAATCCCTTCAAAGGTTTGGTTTTCAGCAAAGTGCAGTAGATAACTCCTTGTTTACATTGGTACGAGATAATCATGTTATAGCTTTGCTGGTTTACATTGATGATATTGTTGTAACAGGAAATGATCTGTATATTATAAGTCAAGTAAAGGACTATTTGAACTCAGCTTTTCGCATCAAAGATCTTGGGACCCTCAAATATTTCCTTGGCATTAAAGTAGCACACAACAAAGAAGGGATAACTCTTAGCCAACAAAAATATGCACTAGATCTTCTTGAAGAGGTGGGCTTATTAGATGCTAAACCAGCAAGCTTCCCCATGGAATCACGACACAATCTTGCTGCAAATGTTGGAGATCCAGTATCAGATGTGGGACAATATCGTTGACTCATTAGTAGACTGTTGTATTTGACCATTACACATCCTGGCATCACTTACCCTGTACAGGTTCTAAGCCAATTCATGCAAGACCCTCGAGTGCCTCATTTGAATGCAGCATTTCACATTCTTTGTTACTTAAAGTCTGTGCCAAGCCAAGGCATTTTTCTTTCTTCTTCAAACTCATTACATTTGACAGCTTATTGTGATTCAAATTGGGCAAGTTGTCCTACAACTAAACGATCAACCATTGGCTATATAGTCTTCTTTAGATAGAGTCCCATATCTTGGAAATCAAAGAAGCAAATCACGATTTCCTGCTCTTCAGCTGAAGCAGAATATCGGGCAATGGCAAATGACACAAGTGAGTTATTGTGGTTACGCTCCTTATTTCTGGAACTCAAAGTTATATTATCCTCGCCTATGTCTCTCATATGTGACAACCAAGCTACTCTCCATATTACTGCCAATCCGATTTTCCATGAACGAACAAAGCACATCAAGATTGATTGCC
The DNA here is from genome assembly GCA_947683625.1 of Mallotus nudiflorus. Taxonomy (NCBI): domain Eukaryota; kingdom Viridiplantae; phylum Streptophyta; class Magnoliopsida; order Malpighiales; family Euphorbiaceae; genus Mallotus; species Mallotus nudiflorus. Next base: position 3,341,494 of record CANTUR010000049.1, on the reverse strand, counting down.
ACTTCATATATGATTGTTTGATTAGTAATGAGATACGCACTTCTCATGTTCGTTCAAGTGATCAAGTTGGAGATCTTTTCATAAAGGCATTGGGATTCAAACAGTTCCACCACTTGTTAGGCAAGTTGGGCATCTGTAATCTTCATGCTCCAAGTTGAGGGGGAGTGTTAAGATTTTCCTGTATCATAGATGTTCCTATTTTAGACGTTCCTTGTTTAGCTTTATTTCCTATATTTCTTGCTTCCTATTCTTTAGGCACAAACTTAATTTTTTTCCTATATTGGATGTACAGATGCTTGTATATATAACACACATTATAATCAATAAAGATGATTTTTTTTTTCATTAATATTTTCTCAAGTTTGATGACCAATAGTATAGTTTAGCGAAAAGCTTTTATATTCTTTGAGAAAATAGAAAACACGTCAATTTTGTTAACAAAGTTTTACCTTCCCAATAATTCAAAGAAGCACTCGATCCAAAGATGATCAATGAAATCCATGATCTAAAAATGAAATATAGATAGGAGTATTATAACTTTTTTTTCATCAATACCAAGTTCTTTCATATAAAGATAATGTCCAACAATTATGTAATGATAAAATTGGGTGTTGTAGTGCACAAGTGAGTACCAGGCATGGTAAAAAAGTATAGTGTCAGAATCCAACCCAACTGTACCATAGAGTCATCAACAACTATAACACTAGAAAAATTGATATACTATACTAAAAAATATAATACAAAAAAGAAAAGAAAATATTTCTTTAGAGCAGAGTGAACAAAGAAATAATAAAAAATAGATTAATTTAGATAATTCCTTTATATCAAATGGGTTTATCGAAACATCTTAAATAGAAACCCAATTGTACCATATAACCCGTCAACTAAACTAGCAAGCTTCAATTATGGTAAAAAAAATGAGAAAGCTAATAACCAAATGATGTACCATATAACCTGTCAACTAAACTAGCAAGCTTCAATTGTGGTAAAAAAATGAGAAAGCTAATAACCAAATGAGATTCATAGCTAAAAGCTTGACAATAAAGTGTAAATCAATTGGCCCACTCCCCACAGCGGCCCTTTTGAGTTTCCATGAGTTGTGTATATGAAAGGGAAAAAGGAAAAAGAGAAAAGTGTTAATGAAATATAGACTTCTTAACCAACTTGTAGAAAGAAAATTTAAAAAAAGGAAAGAAAAGGAAAAAAGAAATCCTTCATCGAATCATTATATTATGAAAATTGAGTGATTTTTTTACAATGGTTATAGCTGAAGCCAACCAAGATTGCGGGATTATCTGGAAGGTCATCTTCAATGGAGTGCTCGTCATCATAATTTTCAATAACCTCTTACTATGCTGTCTCGTATATATTCCCACTTATTATAGTGGAACAATGGTGATGAAAGGAAAAGAGGTGGCACATAAGAGGAGAGGTGCCATTAAAGAAGGTCAGGAATTAGACAACAATGGTGAGAAATCTGCTTTCAGATTTATGAAAGGAAAGGAAATGGAAGCAGTGCTGATACATAGTGAGAAATCTCCTTTTGAACTTGCCATGTTTTGCAGGATTGCACTAGAGGAGAGAAGAGAAGAAAGGTGAGGGAGCATATTGTGAATTTCATTTGACAACGATGTGGAAAGAATAGAAGAGACAAAAGGCCCTTTTATATTACTATTCTACCCTTTAGTTATCTGTATACATTTACATGGCCCTTTATACATACATGTAGTGAATTAACAATACGATGAGACTCGTTGCTAATATTTTATTTTTTGTTGATGTAGCGGCCTGCTGAGAATATCATTTTCCTTAGAAAAAAAAATCTGCAAAGCCTTTACATATAAATAAACAAAAAAATATTTGTGAAACTGCTAGGTGAGTTCTCTTTACAGTGTGAATTTACTCGACTTCAACTTTTTTTATAATAAAATTTTATTTTAAATTAATATATAAATAATAAATCCTCCTTGTACAATAATCAATTTATTATTTTTATAAATTTGATTAAATAATAAAATATATTTGATTAAATAATTATATAAAATATTAAATATGAGCATAGTGTGTAAAACAAATAATTAATATAAATTAGTAAAAATGAAAATATATTTTTAATGTTAGATATAGTCTAATGGATTAAAAATGAATCACTAACTTTTATTTTAAAATGATAGTAGAGTTTTATTTTAAAATAATGAATTAAAAATGATCTTACTGGTAATAAATAGAAAAATTAGCATATTTCTACTTAGTGGAATTTCTAATCCTAAAGAATTGTATTTTATATATTTTATCAATAGAGGAAATACTTCAGGGCTTCTCACTTAATATATTTTATATTATTTTTTCAAAAGTAAACTTGAAAACATATATATATATATTTTAAATGTTGAACTTTAAAGTCATTAAATTAAAAATTTGATAAATGTCTATTTTCATATTTGAGTATGCAACTTAAAATCTAATGTGTCAAATTTTTAAAAATTCTGATTTTTATTAAAGATAAAATATTTATTATAGTTTTTTTAGCATTATTTGTTTAACTAAAATAATATTATACGTATTCTAATACTACTTAAATTCTAAAAGGTTTAATATAATACGTATTTTATAATCTCAAATCACTCAATCATTTTTTTTCAAAATCACTCTATCATTTTTCTATTATATTACATAATTAATATAATAGTCTCAAATCAAGTTCTATTATATTTAAAAATAATGACAATAAACATTAAGGCAAATAAAATTAATGTAATATATTTTATTTTTAATTTATTTAGTTATCTTTTTGTCTTTATAAAAATTTTTATATTAAAACACATATGTTTTATTCAATATAAAACATTTTAATTATAATATATCTAAAATACTACTCTTTTTTCCATTAGAAATAATGTCTTTTATTCTAATTAAAACATATTCTTTTATTTAATTAAAAACACATTTTTTTTTACTTAACGTAAGTAAAAATGTGTAACTTATTAATTATTTTCTTTTTTTTTTCTTTCCAATTATTATTATTACTATACATATTAAAAATATATATGTGTACTTTTAATAAAAAAATTAAATAAAATTATTATAATAACTTTCTAAATTTTCACTTTTATATTTAATTAATTTGTAGTTTAAAATTTATTAAAATTATTTAATAATTATATTGAAATATGTATATTATTTAAAGTCTATGCAACTCACGGATTCACAACTTCTTAATAATCTACTTTTGAAGTCATTCTTTTAGTCAATGATAAAAATAATGACTGAATTCTTTTGTAACAACAAATAATAATATATCATTAAATAGGAAAATACTAATAGTTATACTTTAATTAAAGGAGAGACTTAGGTAAGATAATGGAGGAAGAAGATTCTCTGAACCTCATGTTGGAACTCAAGAACCACCTTTGCCACTATTGGAGGAAGACGACCGAACGAAGAAAAAAGTCAATATACGGGAATCTAAGGAGGTTGATGATCCCTGTCGGATTCAGGATAAACTTATGACCATGATTGCAAATCACTAGAAAACACACTTAGAAGAGGAGCTGGAAATTGACATACTTGAAGAAGATTTGAAGACAAGGATGGAAGAGGGCATTTCGAACATAGAATTTTCAGATCAAGTTCAATGTTTACTGCCCAAATCGCTACAAAAAGCACTAATTGTGAAAACTTTTTAGAAGGAGAATTGGCTACAAAATGCTTGGTTCCAAAATCAAAGACTTATGGAAACCTGACGAAGGTTACCAAGTTATTGATCTGGATAATGACTACTTCATGTTCAAGTTTGAGAATGAAGAAGATTATACACTGTTGGGTTTCCGTGATGCAAAAGCAACGGAAATTAAAAATTTAATTCATGAAAAACCTAAACTGGATGCATGTAATTCCAATAAATTAGTTAGGAGGGTTTTTAAAACTATGACACGATGGTTGGAAGGAAGAGACGAGGTTCACTCCAGTGACACCCTACCTTATGCTTTTTGTATAGGTCTTTTCAGATTGAGGCGCCACCAACAAGTCACACCCTCTACCGTTATCCACATGAATAAAGTATCTACAAATAGTATTGGTGTGCTAGCATCTAAATAGAATTCAAGTATTACTTAGGATTTTTACTATCAAGTGACATACTTAATGATCTTAGGTAGAATTAACTATTCAAGGAACTGATTAGAATTAGCCAATAATCATAAAAATGCCTCTTTATTAATAATATGGAAATATGACAAATTCAAAGTTTGACTATTACATAATTGGCCTAGGGTGTATCACTAACATACATATGCTTTGCTAAATGGTCCTTGGATGGTTCTTGGGCGTTACTTACGGGTTCAACCTTAGAATCCATCCTTCAGCACTGAATGTAGTAATCTTTCATTGGTTTCTATTTGGATTTAATTTCCAGGACTCCCTTTATAATACTACCACAATAATATGTTACGTTCAATCACAAACTCTATTGGAAGGGACTTAAAAATTAATTATACTACACAAGAGGGATTATGAGGCAAATTTATTAGGGTTGCAGTTGAGTTAAACCTTTGGTTTCAAGAATTAGAGTGGATGGGCAGTTACAAGTGGCAGAGTATGAAAGCCTACCAGTGCTACAGCTGTGGTAGATACAGATATATTAGCAAGTCATATTGTAAACAGTGGGGTTTAGCGCGCGCTTAAGATTTTAGTGACCGTGACACTATTTGGGTTCAGGGCCGTAGGGAACACACTACTATGCCACAAAGACATAGCGTGGAGATAAGGAGTTACCACCTAGGGTAATAACCGGGACAAATTGAAAGGTGGTACTCGATTCTCTAAAAGAAAGCTAGCACCATAATTAGGAGATTCTGGAAATAGAATACTAACTTCTCTTAGTCTTGTGTTCATTTAGAATTACTTTATGAATCACTATCTTATTCTCTAATTACATGCAATTTTATTTAAACCCAAATTAAACATCCATCTAACCGAAAAAAGGTAACTGGTAATAAAATTACATGTAAAAAATGCATACCAAAGGCAGCATCCCTAAGTCTAAACTAGGTTAATTTTTAAAAGTTAGCTAATTCTACATATTTTTATTTACAAGTGAAATGGACTAAAAAAGACCTACATTTTAAATTAATTTTAGTAAACTTAAGTCTATTTATTTTAATTTAACTAAGGGAATAGTTCTAAGTCTACCAAATTTTAAAGAAGAAATTAAATTAATAAGTGGGTCTAAGTCTAACTTGATTTTATTTAAGTGAAATGTGGACTTAATTCTATTCATTTTAAAAGAAATAAATTTAATGGACTAAGCTACATCTAAATAGATTTTAATTAACTATAAATGGGCCTAAAGTCTAAATTGTTTTTAAAGAAAATGCTTTATTGGGCTACGCTAAAATCTGAATTTTAATTAAAATAAACCTAAGTTTAATTAACCTAATGGACCTAAATTGATTTTAATTAATTAACCTAAACCTTTTTTAAGCCTGTTTTTTATTTAGTGGGTTTGGACCTATTGTGAACTTGGGACCCAAAGAACTGAAAGATCCAAAAACAAAACTCAGACAAAAATTATAATAAAATTAGATCAAACACAAGTGATTTTCTAAAAAAAACCCTAAATCAATTTATATACAACCATAAATTAATCTACACCCATCATTGATTTTAATTCATTTTTACCCAATTGAACCTAAATTACTAATTAATTTTAGTGTAGAGAATATAAAATTCTACTATTTTTCACTATTAGGGCTATTACAAACTATTGTGCAGAAAGTAAAATCAAATTAATTACAACCCAAAATAAAAGCAAATTAAAAGAATGTAGAAATCATAAATTCTAAATCCTACGGGGATTTTACAAATCTTAATCCATGGATTCTTGCATGGTCATTGCCCAAAATCACATATCCCCAACTTTCACCTCCAGAGTACTATAGAACATCAATCAAAATAAAAAAAAACACAAAAAAATTTAATTAGTAACTACTTAATTAAGAAATAAAACAATAAAAAATCAAATCGAGAATAAACAAAAGAAAGAATAGAAGATGTTGTGCAAATACTGTTTGAATGCCCCTCAGATTTGGATTGTCACCGTTTTGAGATTGACTCTGTTATTTCTTTCTTTCTTGATATTCTAGACTTTTAAAAGAAAGGAATGTATTTTTTTAGTAGCTAATTAGGGTTTTATTTTTCTCTGATTTTTACAAACTTTGCCTCCTTTCTCACTCTCCTTCACTCTATCCCGTAGGCTAGCTCGCTAGGGTTTTCACAGCCTCCCCTTATGGCTTTTAAAGCCAGACCTATCAACCTCCAACCCCTATGATCACATAGGGAAGTTGGCTTTTTAATTTTTGAAATCAAGATCAAGAGATAAACCTTTGAAAAAAATCAAGGACTCAGTACGTAGGGACACATGGTGTCTTGGACAATGAAAAATTAAAAAAGACAAAATTAGAGTAAAAAAATCACTTTTTAGTGAAAATCGGCATTCCAAAATGTCGATTTTCATCTCATAATGCCGATCGGCATTGCACAATGTCAGTCAGTATTAAATGCCAACTGATCAATTTTTATTTTTTAAAATTAAGTTACAAAAAAGCTCTTCAAAAGTTTCTAATTTTTGCAATCAAATCCCTAAAAGCCTAATTTTGCAATTAAATCCATCAAATGTTGTAATTTAGTCTTTTAAATCATGAAGCTCGACACCAGAGATCAATTCTCAATTAGATTTTCATCATAGGGGCTTTCATCGCACGTGTGCACAATTGCATCTCAAAATTGGGTGCTTACACATGTCCATTCCGAAGTAAAGAAAACATAAAAAATGGTAAAAGGGAATGCATCCACTAATATGGCAAACCCGAGTGGGGAATCTGGCAGTGAAGCTACTATGGTTAATGATGCATGCCTTAGTCTTTGGATGTACGCTTTGATGAGAGATAGAAGAAATCTCTAAAAGGATAGTGTAATTCCACAAGTGCCAAGAAGGGGGGTGAATTGGCTTTTTGAGCTAGGTGGGAAAATTTTAATTGTTAGCAAAGAGCAAACTAAAAAACAATTTTGAGCACAAGGTCATGAGGAAGATGAGCTAGAAAACATAAAGAATTTATAAAGGTTCGGCCCTCAAAGCCTACATCTTCTCCTCAACCGCCTGTTGAGAATTTCAATCTACTTCAAGGTGTAGATTATACCCATACAAGCTTAAACCAAGCTACCCAAGTCCTTTCCTAAGGGTCACATTTTAAAAAAAGTGTTTTCCTAAGGTTCACACTTAAACCTAAGTGTTTTCATAAGGTTCATACTCAAACCTAAATATTTTCTTAAGGCTCACACTCAAACTTAAGTGCTAAAAACAATCCTTTAGCTGCCAAGTGTTTCCCCAGGATCACACTCAAACCCAAGTGTTTTTCAAAGGCTTATACTCAAACCCAAATGCTAAGAAAAATCTTATTAGCTTACAAGTGTTTAATTCCTAATCCTAACTCTTTCAATCTCACGATTGAGCTATTGAATGGTTATATTAAAGACTCATTAACCCACACTTAAGAACACTCTTGAGATAGAAAAGATTATGAAGAATAAAGATGAAGATCTTAGGTAGTTGAAGATGAAATTCAAGATTAGATGCTCAAAGATAGCTCTAAATGTGTTTGCTCAACTTTATTCCCTTGTTCCAGCTAATTTTAAAGTAGTATTTATATCCTCATAGAGAAATAGAGATGTTAGAGGTCCACTTAATGCAAATAGAATTATTTAAACCACCCAAAAAAAGCAAGTTTGTGACATTGTTATGGTTATGAAAAATTTATCATGGTTATGATAATTAGGGGTGCCAAGAAGAAAGTTGAATTTTCATGCTTTCATGATCATGACACTAGTGGTGACAGGTTTTCATGATCATCATCATGATCATAACACTGGTGGTGACAAGCTTCGAGAATTTTATTAAAAAATTATAAATTTGATTTTTGTAATTTTGCTAGTAATTATTTTCTAATGATTGGAATTCACTTGTCACCACTTATAATGAAGATTTCCATCATTTTTTACCAAACCCGACTTTAGTTTTTTCCATAAAAATTCAATTTTCAATTTTACATTTGTCACAATCATAATGCATTTGTTACTACTTGTGCCACATATAAGTATTTCATCTTTTATCACCCTGAATATAAACACTTAAATACTCAGATTAAATATAATTTTACTTAATTACTTGTGACCATAAAAAATAACTATTTTGCCCATTAAGGTTCAATATATAGTAAGCAAAAAGGGGCAAAATTGGCAGAGCTTTCAAAAGTGCAAAGTCAAATATTTAAACAAAAAGGGCCAAATGGATCCTTTAGGAAGACAATATTCGAGTGAAAATTCTAGTGAGTAACCGGCAATATGTTCACATGGAGATTGTAGGTATTGATAACAAAGCTTTGCTCATGACAACAGTTTATGCAAGTCCTAACTTTACTAAATAGAATAAATTGTGGTTGCATCTTCATAAAATTGTAGATACCATCACCTTGCCTTAGATTATTGGAGGTGATTTTAATGACATTCTTCACTCTCATAAAAAAAATAGGAGAGTCTTTAAGAAGAATTAGAAGTTGTAAAAAATTTTGAGAATTTATTAATAATCATTAGATGCAGGATATGGGATTTATAGGTCCCAAGTTCACATGGATTTATGGAATGGTTCAAGAAAGACTTAATAGGTTTTTATGTAATGATGATCTATATGATGATAATCCAAAGTCTATAATACACCACCTAGTAAGAATTGGCTTTGATCACCATCCTATTCTTTTAAATCTTCACTAGAAGACATATGACTCTTCAGCCAAATAGTTTAATTTTCTGGCTCCATGGGTGATGCATCCAAAATGGGAAGAAATTATAAATTCTAAATGGAGCAGGGATGATTCGATCCATAATAATCTAAAAAAGTTGAAGGAAGAGCTGCCAAAATGGAATAGAACTATATTGAGGCATATTTTTAATAAGAGAAGAATGTTAATGGCCAGAATAGTAGGGATCTAATCAGCTTGTGAGAAAAAAAGTCCCGCTATTTGAAGAAGTTGGAAGCTGATTTATGGAATTAGTGCAATCAAATCCTTCTTCAAGAGGAACTTTACTGGAGAACAAGTCCTTAAGAGACTAAATTAGTTTGGGAGACATAAACGCATCATACTTCCACGCAAAAGCCAAATCTACTAAGCATAAAAATAAAGTTTCTTTTCTAAAATTAACTATTGGAGAATGGACCATGGATAACAAGTTATTGAGGAAGGATGCCATGGGCTTTTTTATAAATTTATATACAAAGGAAGATCCCCATCACCCTCAGTTTATTTGAATAATTGCTTTTGTAATCTTTCCACAAATGAATCCCACTTCTTACTGACTCATGTTACAATGGATGAGGTCAAGAGAGCTTTATTTAAGATTCAATCTTTAAAAGCCCTTAGAGTGGACAACTTCCAAGCCTATTTTAATCAAAAGCATTGGCATCTAGTTGGAGAATCATTGCTCAACCTGGTGAAGGGTTTCTTTGAAAATGGTAACTTGGATAATAAGCTTAATAGTACAAACATAGTATTGATCTCGAAGATTCAAAATCTAGAAGGTTGGAGTCACTTTAGACTAATTAGTCTTTGTAACGTTGTATACAAACTAATCACTAAGTGATAGCTAATTGCCTTAAACTTGTGATGCCAAAGTTGATAAGCCCTCTCCAGTCTAGTTTTGTTAAAGGTCATCGAATTACTGATAATGTGGTCATTGCTCAGGAAATAATTCACTTAATGGGGATAAAAATAGGGAAGATTGGTTATATGGCAATAAAGGTTAATCTAGCTAAGGCCTATGATCGCTTGAGTTGGAGTTTCATTTTAGACACTTTAATTAACATTGGGTTACCACACTTTTTTGTGCATTTGATAATGAAATGTATTACGTCTGTATCTATGCAAGTCTCTTTGAATGGAAAATTATCAAATACCTTTAATTAATCTCGAGGCATTAGATAAAAGGACCCTATATCGCCCTATATTTTTGTGTTATGCATTGAAAGAATGGCGCAAGAAATTAAGGATAAAATTCAAGTTGGTGCATGGTAGCCTTTCAAGTTGAAGCAAAATGGCCACTATATTAGTTTTTTATTTTTTACAAGTGACTTATCATTGTTCATAAGAACTGATATGATTAATGCTAGAAGTACTAAAGACGTTCTTGATAGGTTCTGTGAATCTTCGGGACAACTAGTTAGCAATGAAAAATCCATACAATTTTTATCAAAAAATACAGCCCTAACCCAACAGCAAGAAATTTCCTCTTTTTGGGCTTCTCAATCACGGAGAATATGCGCAAGTACCTAGGAGTTCTCTCATACATAACAGGCATAAGAATTCAGTTTACAAGGCCATGGTTGACAAGATGCATTTGAAGCTTGTGAATTAGGAAACTTCAAAACTGTCAATGGCAGGTAGAGTCACTCTGGCTAAGGCTGGGTTTCAGCAACCCCTAGTGACCTGATACAAACACATCGTCTCCCTAGTGAAATTTGTGCAAACTTTGATGCCTTAATGCGAAAGTTTATCTAGAGTTCTGATTATAACCATCACAAAATTAACCTAATAAGTAGGAAATAAGTCTCTCAGCCAAGAGACAATGGTGGGCTCAGAATTCATTGTTCTAAACTCAGTAATACAACTTTCTTAATGAAGCTGGCATAGGGGATTATTTCGAGCGATGATGATTTATGGGTCTAGATTTTGAAATCAAAATATATGGATAAGAATAACTAGATTTAAAAGGGACTCAACTACTCTATTATTTGGAGAGGAATTACTTTGGCATGGGGATGGCCTTGGCTGGAGTCTTGGAGATGGCTAGCGAGTTAGATTATGGTTGGATAAGTGGACAAACCTTGATAAACGTCTCAAGGATCTTGCTATTATTATGGTTCTGAATGAGCTTTCTTTTGGTAAAGGTGTACCAGTTTATTGATGTTAGTGGCAACTGGAATTGGTTAAAAGTAAAAGAATTCTTACCTCTTTCAGTTATAATGAATATTGTAGTAATTAGACTGCCTAAGTCTTTGGATGGTCTAGACACCCTATACTGGATCAATTGTGTGAAGGTTTTGATGTATTATTATTTTGTAAAATGAGTACAAGGCTGTATATATAGGATGATACAAGTTAAAGAGATAAATACAACATTAACTAAACTAATAATAAGCCTAATAATACTAAAACAAAAATACAGCTAAGGCTTATTAACATGTTATCTTAACATTCCCCCACAAATCCATGGCATCACATAGAGGAAGCTAAGAAAATAGATTTTGAAAGTGAGCTGATGGCAAGGATTTGATGAATAAGTCGAATAGTTGATTTTGACCTTTGGCAAAACTTAGTTGAAGAAATCCTAAAAATACTTATTCACGAACAAAATGGTAGTCCAATTCGATGTGTTTTGTGCGAGCATGAAATATAAGATTGGAACTTAGATAAATTGCGCCAATATTGTCACAGAAAATGGTTGTTGTAGTAACTAGATGTCAAAGTTCTTGAAGAAGCCCACGAAGCCAAATAAGTTCAGAAGTAGCATTGGCGATAGCTTTATACTCATTTTTGATAGATGATCTAGTGATGGTGAGTTGCTTCTTAGCAAGCCAAGAAATCAAAGAAGAGCCCAAGTAGACAGCATAGCCTGATGTAGACCTCCTATCATCTGGATCCCCACCCTAATCACTGTCTTTATAGCATTGAAGAGTGGGAGAAGTAGTAGCTAAATAAAATAACCCAAAATGCTTAGTACCTTGGATGTAGCGAAGTAGGCATTTAAGGGCTTTCCAATGGACATTTGTGGGATTGTGCATGAATTGGCAAAGATTTTTAACTCTGTAGGCAATATCTGGTCGAGTAATGGTGGCATATTGTAGTGCTCCCATAATTTGTCTGTAGGTGTCTCCTTTGGGTAGTGGGGTGCCATCAAATTTGGACAAAGTGGTGGATGATTGCATCGGGGTGGAGCATGGATTGCAATCGGCCATGCCATGTTTGTGAAGTACATCAGTGAGATACCATGTCTAGTTAAGGAGAGTGCCATCATGTTGGTGTTTTAATTCCAAGCCAAGAAAGAAGTGTAGAGAGCCTAAGTCAAAAATTTGAAATTCTTATTAAAGTGACTTAATGTTTGTGCAAATAAGTTTGGAACAAGAACCTATAATAACAATATCTTCCACATAGACTAACAAGAAAATAATGTTAGTTTAATGTTTGAGAATAAAGAGAGAGTGATAAGCTTGAGAGGAGACAAAATTTATGAGGCGAGCAAACCAAGCTCTAGGGGCCTGCTTAAGACCATAGAGAGGTTTATGCAATTTATAGCATGGTTAGGATAAGTGGCATTAATGTATCTAGGTGGTTGTGACATGTACAAATTCTCTTCAACATGGCCATGGAGAAATGCATTGGAGATATAAAGTTGGTGCATTAGCCAATGATTCATTAAAGCAAGAGCTATGAAAACTCGAATGGTGGTAGCTTTGATAATAAGATTAAAGGTTTCTTTGTAATCCATACCTAAAATTTGTGTAAACCCCTTGGCGACAAGACATGTTTTATAGCGGTTTATGGTGCCATATGAATTTCTCTTAATGCAAAAAATCCACTTGTTGGCAATGATGTTAGCATTTGATGGAATAGGGACAAGAGTCCAGGTATTGGTGGATTGTACAACACTGATTTCATCATCCATAGCCATTCTCCATTCTTTGTATCGAATAGCATCTTTAAAAAAATAATGGCTCATGTTGCAAATAATTCAGATTTTTATTTTCAGAGAGAGCTATGTGTGCTTGACATTTGCTAATTGTATGAGGGCAAAGTGTCATAGTGTGTGTGCAAGATGGTGGAGAAAGGGATGGTTTTAATGGAATGTCGGGTGGAGAGGTTTTAGAAAGATAAAAAATTAAATGGAGACCAACATAATTAAATGGTTGGGAAGATGAGTTAGTTCAGGTAATGATAGGAGAATATGGTTGGAGAGGGGATGAGGACAAGGTTAAGGTTTATTGCGATCAAGCTGATATATTTTATGTAACAGTCTAAATTTGCACGGAGAAGATAATGGGGAAGAGGAAGGATTAAATGGTGAGTTGTTGGGTGAGATGAGGGTTGTCGTGGGTAGTAGTGGGGATGGCTTATCGGATAAAGATGGGATTGTAGGTATAGGTGAGATAAGGGTTGATGTGGGTTAAGTAGGGCTATAGAATGGGATAAAGATGATGGAATTGATGTGGGTAGTGGTGGGGACAGGTTGGTTTGTTGGTATATATCACGTAAAAGTCTTATTTTTCATGGAGAAGATGATGTGGATTGAGTAGGAGTAAAAGATTATTTGTTTGGTGAGATGGGACCAGGTGGAGATAAAGATTGATTAAGTTATGGAAAGAGTGGGGGTGGGGTCATTATGGGCATGGATGATGGTGAGTTGTTGTGAGTGAAGGTGGGGTCATTGTGGATATAGATGATGGGTGAGGTGGGGTTATTATGGGTATGGATGATGGGTGGGTTGTTGTGAGTGGATGTGATGATGAGTTGTTGGATAAAGGTGGGACTAGAAGGAGGGATAAAGGTGATAAAATTTGAGTGGAATTAGGTGTGGGGGTCAGGTAACAAAATAAAGGAAGGTAGAGACACACATGTAGTGGAATCCGAATTGAGTGGTGCTTGCCATGTGAGCCACGGGTCTACATGGGGATGTGATGATGAAGTGGGGCTAGTAACACACGAAAAACGAAAGTTTTACTTATTAAAATGAGCATTTTGGATAGTGTAAATTTTATCAGAGAATGGATCAAAACAATCAAAGCCAGTATGATTATGAGAATTGCCTAAATAAACACATTCTTTGCTTCTAAAAGCAAATTTATGTTTATTATATAGATGAAGGTTAGGAAATATTGCACACCCAAAATTTTTGTTTCCAAATATTTTGGAGATGTATGAAATAATTTTTGAAATGGAGATTCATCACTTAAAGTAGAGGTGCGTAATGCATTAATTGAATTTATGGATGTACGAAAAGCATAAGTCCAAAAACGAAATGGCATATGAGAATGGGTTAATAATGTTAAATTAGAGTCAACAATATGAAGAAATTTTTCGTTCAGATAACCCATTTTGTTCATTCGTTTATGGGCAAGTTATTCCATGAACAATGCCATTTGTTTCAAAATGCTTATGTAATTTTTGAAATTCATTGCCCCAATATGAGTAAAAAGCTTTGATTTTGGCATTGAATTGTCGATGTACATAGGATTCAAAGTTAAGAAACACAGAATGAGCATCACTTTTATTTTTGAGAAAATAAATCCAGGTGAATCTAGTGAAATCATTAACAAATAAAATAATAAAATAATAAGAGGTGACTGGGGAAGGACCCAAATGTCTAAATGAATAATTTAAAAGGGAGCATTTGTAGTATGCTCGACATTAGCAAAAGGTAATTTAGCTAATTTGCTTAAACGACACGAAGAACAACTAGAATTTATTGAATTAGAAATAGGTAAATGATGATCTCTAATAATTTTGGAAACAGTGCGATGTTGTGGATGACCCAAGCGAGCATGCCAGTCTACAAAGGAGGTGGATTCAGTGTGAAATGCTTGTTTTGATGGAATGGAGGATGGTGGCATCACATACAGCCCATTCTCACTCCGGCCTCATAACAGGGTTGCCTTAGTGTTTTGGTCCTTGATAGAAAAATGGTTAGGCCAAAATTCAAAAAAGCAAGAATTATCAGTAGTGAATTTTTGGACAGAGAGTAAAGATTTCTTAATATTTGGAACATAAAGCACATTTTTAAAAATGAAATCCTTATTAGAGTATGGAGAACGATGAATGACTTACCAGTATGTATGATGGGAAGGCTCTGACCATTGCCAATAATAATTTTATCATTACCAGCATAAGGAACTGGATTGACAAGATGAGAGGAATCCGATGTCATGTGATGGGAAGCACCAGTATCTGGGTGAGGTGATGTAGTGCCAAAACCATAATAGGGAATTAGACTAGTGTTGTTCACATAATAAGCCTGGGGAGAGGTGACTTGATTGCGAGGTTCATAGCGGCGATGACACTTATCAGCTGTATGATTATGGAAGCCGCATATCTGACATTATTGAGAGCGATTCCGGCGAAAGGAGAAGGAAGGTCTCTGATTATTGGGAAAGGGTGAAGTAGGTGATGTCATGAGAGGTCGAGGCTGAGAGGAAGAACTAGAAAATTGTTGCCTTGCAATGTGAGCAGTTGGTGGTTCATGAATATTTTTAATGAGAATTTCATGAGCCACCAATTTCCCATGAAGTTCTTGGAATGTAACTGGTGTGGGTCGCTGATTTGAAGCTGTAATAATGCTATGAAATTCATAGCTAAGGTTGCGGTAGATAATCGCATTGAATTCGGCAGGAGAAAGAGATCTACATGCTGCTCCAAGTTCATCGGCTAAAGCTTTGGCTTTTTACAAATATTGAGTGACTGATAAGTCATTTTTCTTCAATTCTTGAAGTTCAATGTGGAGTTGTAATTGACGGTTCTGAGATACAAAACCAAAAGCACTTTCTAGTGCATGCCAAGCTGCAAAGGATGTAGTCATGCTAATAACATAGGGAAAAATTTCTTCAGAAAGAGAAGAGAAAATCCATGAGAGTAAAAGTTGGTCTTTTTGATGCCATTCAGTATATTCTGGATTGGGAGTAGGAGGATTAGTTGTAGTTGTAGTTGTAGTTGTAGTTGGTGGTGCAACAATGGAGCCATCAATAAAGCCTGTAAGTTTATGGTAATTAAGGAGAGGTTGGAATTGGATTTTCCAGGTGAGGAAATTTCTGGGGGTTAATTTAATGGATAGATTATGATTTGTTATAGTAGTCATAGGAAGAGAAGGAGAAGGAGAAGAAGAGGTGGGAATAATTTGTCCTGCCATTTGTTAGTAGCTCTGATATCATATGAAGGTTTTGATGTATTATTATTTTGTAAAATGAGTACAAGGCTGTATATATAGGATGATACAAGTTAAAGAGATAAATACAACATTAACTAAACTAATAATAAACCTAACAATACTGTAACAGAAATAAAGCTAAGGCTTATTAACATGTTATCTCAACACATTGCTCCAATGGCCAATTCTCGGTTTAATAAGCTTATAAAGCTCTTGTTAGGAGCACTGTTAATGCTACAGACTCTAAATGGCATCTGATTTGGACGTGGAATGGGCCGAAACGAATTAGTACTTTTCTATGGTTCTGTATTCATGGTAAGTTGCTCACTAATGTCGAACGACACCGACGCCACCTAACAGACTGTATGTATTATGAATGTTGTGAAGCTGATCAGGAAACCGTCTGCCATGTCTTAAGGGAATGCCCTTATGCTGAAGATCTGTGGTGTCAGTTAGTTCCTCATTCTGTATAAATTCATTTCTTCACTTCGTCTTTTAAGGATTGGATAGTTGGAAATCTAAAGAATTATCTACAAATCCAAGGGGACATGGACTGGGATTTAGTGTTTAGTACTGCATGTTGGATTTTGTAGCATTCTAGGAACAAGACTTCATTCGACGATTCTTACAAGGCCCCTTGGAACCTTGCTGATGAGGTTATGTCTAAGGTGTGCACTTTTGAGGAAGCTAGGAAATAGGTTTTAAATCCTTTCCAGAACCACAGAATGATCAAAGAAATCAGCTGGGATCCTCCTGATGTGGGTTGGTTCAAGTTGAACACAGACAGTTGCTTAAAACAGTTAACTAACAGTTCTAGTGCGGGTGGCATCATTTGAAATGATTTAGGAGGCTGGGTTGGAGGTTTTACTAGCAACTTGGGCTCGTGCAATGTTACTGATGCTGAATGCTGGGGTGTTGTATATGGTCTGAGGTTGGCGTGGAGCATGGGCATTAAAAAGCTTATCCTTGAGTACGATAACAAACTTGTAGTTGACATCATCCATGAGCTAAGTCAGTGTCCAATTCGGGTAAAAGCTCTCTTCTAAGAGACTGAGTATCTACATCGAAAAGATTGGCAAGTGAACATCTGACATGTGTGTAGAATTGGGCAGAACTCTTGGCTAGCCATGCTCTGTCAATGTCCATTGGCTGTTACATCTTAGAGAATCCTCCTGAGAATCTTCTTCCTTTGTTATTTCATGATAGAATATGAGCTTCCACTCCTAGGAGTTGTGTTATGTAATTCTGGGCTTTGCCTTCCTTTTTAATAAAAAAAAGGAAAATACTTATAAAAATATATATCAATATAAACAACCAAATATAACAAATAAAAAATTAGCACTAATGACTATTTGAATTAAAAAAAAAGTTCAAAAAACTATAATTTTCACAATAACTCAAAAAAATAAAAAAAATGTGGGTGTATACATAAATTTTAACATATGATCAAATTTCATATCAAAATAGAATATACATTTAAATAACACATCAAATTTGAATTTGAGTATAAATTTAAACTTTTAAAATTTCTACTTTAACTGTAACTAATAATTCCATAACAAAAAAACTAAAATACAAACAAAATAATCATATAAATAAAATAAAATCTACATTAATTTGAAATTAAAAATCAAAAAGAAAATTATTTGAATAAATTTAGGCAAAAAATACTATATATATATATATATATATATATATATATATATATATATATATATATATATATATATTAGAATAATTTAGATCAATACTTTTTTAATGATGATTTTCAAACTCTTAAATAAATTTGGTTAATAATTTTTATGTTTTAAAATTATTTTTAAGAAAAAAAAAGTAACATATGTTTTAAAAAAAATAATTTTTAAGAATAAATTAATTTTAAAAAATAGTTAATTTTTATTAAATTAATTTTATATTCTAAAATAAAATTTTAAGATAAAACTTAATTAATAAAAATAAATAAATATTTTAAATTTCAAAATATTTAGAGTTTACTTACATCAAAATAAAAGATTAAGGGCTTTTTAGCAAGAAATTTGTCTTCTTTTCAAGTCATCCCTTAGGTCAATGATAAAATAATGGATAGACAATACTAGAAAAAACATAAAAATTGTGTGGTGGCCAATTGCAAGTTAGTTTTCATTTTGAAAGTGAGATTTCAATAGTGCAATGTGCACCTCTATGTGTCACACCTCAAATTTGACTGTCTCTAAAAAGGTCCAATGATAAAATGAATCTTCAAACATGACTAAAGTCTGCTTGTTCGTAACACCTATGAAGTGTGCAACCCTAAACCTTAACCGATTCCACCGGTGTGCAAAATCTATCACCGAGCCATTAAGTTGTACTTCGATCTTACAAAATATGAACTGTTAGAATAATAAGAGGCTTATATCGAGCAATCCTCTCTCAGAATGCAAAGCTTGTTGAGCCGGTCTTCATTTCATCAGACTAGGATCCCAACTTCGTGAAAAAATAAAAAATGATTTTGATAAAATGGACTTCAGAAACACGTTTGAAAGGCTCCAAAATCCTCAAAAGCTATACTAGAATAGTCCAAAATAACTCAAGGATTAGTGCACGTCACTTAGAAGTGCGTGTGTAGCCATGAACAACCTAGGTGTCACACACTAAAATTGAGGCTGATATAGACAAAATAGACTTTAGAAATGTGTTTGGAAGGCCTAAAAACCCTAGAAACAAACCTCAAAAAGACCTAAAAGAGCCTTGAATTGCATGCGCATCACACGAAAGTGTGCATGACCATGCACTAAGCATGTAGCCACGTGCACTTTGCATGGCTGTGCACTTCATTCTAGGAATGCGCATACAACCAAGCACTCACACACCCTTTCCTTGACCTTTGCACAATAAATAGGGGTCTTTACACCTCATTTTGACAAAAATGACAAACAATAAGAACCCATACACTTAAAAATCTGTTTGTTCAAAGACGCTGGAAACTCTTTTCTAAACACTTTTAGCTTTCCCACTGTGTTTTTCTTAGGTTATTAGATTTCCTTTCTACTAAACCTAGCCTCATATTTTATGAAGTATGCTTCAACGGTATATAAACTAGCATTATTTTACACATCATTTTGAACCTCTCAACGAGGAAAGCTTGATAATCCCTTAAAGCTAAAGCTTTAAAACTTACACAAGCTCGGTCAATTTTGTGGACGATACAATCATTTTAGCACATTTATTTTATCAAACTACATTTTACTTAATAGCCGCTAGTATTTATGAATCTTGTTGTGCTTCTATAATGAGACTGACAAATTGCATGCTATGTGAATAATTTATGCTTCATTTTTGCTCATTCCATATCATCATTCTACATCCTCTAGTTTTGAAATATGAGAAATCACACTGCATATATCAATAATGTGAAAATTTCACATTTATTAGGACCATCATGTTCTCGGTTCAATGATGTCATCATATATCCCCTATATTGTCATCACACATTATTATAGCATAATAATCACTGTGAACATGTATAATTATATACATTTTGCTTACTCTTTCAAGTGATTGAGTGTTCATTTTTTATTTCGTTATTTGCATGATCGAGCAAGCTACATGTATAATTGTGTGAATCCTGAAAATTCATTATATTTAAGATTGATTTATATTTTCACAATCTCTTTTCCTTTTATATGTATTTTGTTAGGAAAGCAATGTAATAATGATATTTCAGCGTTATTATCTTTCATTAACTGATGTATTGTGTGAATGCTATATAAACTGCCATTAATGAAAGTAGGGTGTTACGGTAGCTATACATCGAATATAAGAAATAGTCATAAAGTATATGCAATCCCTTAAACCCAGAAATCTTTGCTAGGGGCAATACTCATTAAGTGACCCGATGCTATGTCTTTCTTTTCTCAATTTTTTAAAAATCAAGTGGCAACTCTATAAAATTAAAACTTTCTCATACAGTTTCCATGTCCCTCGAAAATAAAACACAAGATCAAAATAAGACTCGAGGTCGCTCATAGTGGTGACTCTATTGGGGACTTCTAAGTAAGAGAGATCAAGTAAAAAATGACTATTTCTCATTATGCAATACTCAATATATAGAGCCCCTTACTATTGCATTTGCACTACATATAACACAGCACCACTGGTCCCTATTAGCTAAGAATGATGGAAAGTGATCCACCATAGTTCCATTCGAGCATGGGGTAATCGATTGGGATTTGTCACCTTTAGCCTTTACTCATTGTTTCATCCAACTCATTTGACCAAAGTTTGTAACCCAAGTCGTAAAGGGGGGTGACCTGAGTTATTAAAAGAATGCTAGACTCATTAACTAGAGTTCATAATCCTAGTCATATGGGAGCATTCTTATAAAAGGAAGCCTTGGCCTTTTACCCCAACTCAGCCCATGTAGAAAAAGTAATAGTAACTTCCTCTAAGATTCCACCAAGATTTGCATGCTATCCTTGTCCTAATATTGTTCGTTTGACATGATATTCATAAATGACATGACTCTCCTAGTGTCTATTATTGAATGATGTCATAATGTTAGTTTTCGTAGAATGTTCATGCTTAGATCCACATGATTCTTGTCTACTTTGTGCGAGCTTGAAGCATGAGGAATGATAAGAATCATGTACCTTAGCCTGAATAGTTTATGTAAACTAGTAAATAACGACATCTCTCAATGACAGAACCTATGAGATGTCATCCATTTATTCTTATTAAATCAAATGAACGAGTTAGGAGTTCAACTAGATTGTGGACCTCTATATTAACAAAATCAAATTATAAACTATCGAATGATACTTTCATAACTCCTTGTAAACATATCAAATATCAATATGGGGGCAAGAACTTAGACCCCTTTTGATTAACCTTGGCCCTATGCATACGGGCACATACAAGCTTTGGATATCATTTAAGGCCTGACAATTGACCCTCACATTGACGTCATGTGATTACCTCAAGTACATTTGAGTATCATTCCTCAGTTTACCTTTTAGTTCTAATTGACATAAATTGAAATAAGCTAATTCTGAGAGCAGAACCATAGTCCTTTAATAAATATAGGTTCAAAAACCACCTAGGAAAAAGACTATATAACCTCATGGAGTAATAAGGTTAGAAGTGAGAGCTTGCCTGTGATTAGTTTGTTCATTGTGCAGGAAATACTAGCCAACTTTCTAGGCTAATCATGCATACATAACATACATGTAGATAGTACATACTAACCACTATTTCTTACAGCAATGATCATCTTTCATTATAGGATTTTGCATCCACCCCATGCATACATGCTCACCCTTTTGTTTGCAAGAACATATTATGCATCATCTGTTTAGTTAACCATAATAAATGTGCAAGAATACAATATTTAACTTGAGTGATCATGAAGCTGAATCTTCTCTATAAAGTAATGAAAAACTAAAGGCTAGGATCCAAAGCTTGCTTGAAGATGGATCATGGTCAAAAGCTTCCAAACCCAAACCATCATCACTAGACATTTCCTTCATAATCTTGATAATGCTTACTGGAAAAACATGCAACCATATGGAATGCTATGCATCAAGACATTCTAACATGTGCACCTCAACCGTGAACTCTTGCATGTTACTGTATCATTCTGGGACCCTCAAGAGCATGTATTCTGATTCAACACTATAGAACTATGCCCTTTGTATGAGGAATTCAGTGCCATAATAGGATGAATCCCTACCAAAATTGAAGATGCAATTTTGATTAACTAAAATGTTGAATACCTAGGACTTGGAACAGATTTCCTTAATCTAAGCTCATAAAAGCTTGACGAATTAGTCACCAAGAATGTATGACTAATTCCCATAAAAATCCTAGCTACCTACACCACTAAAAAGTCCAGAACCACACGCCTTCTTGCCTGTTACCTCTTTATGCAATATTTCACCCTCTTGAATGATAGGTTAGGAGATTATAGGATACTCCATGTTATCGAAGGAATAGAGTACAAAATGACTCCCTTCCCACTAATTATAGTAGAAACCATTCAAGGTTTAGATGACCTCAAAAATAAGAAAAGTTTAAACTTCACTGGGAGCCCTCTATTGCTTTAGATTTAGCTGTAAGAAAAGCTGAGTCTACTCGACAAACCTGTAGGTAATTGCATGAGATACCAACCTAGGAATCACTTAGAGAGACACTTTAAGGATGTCAACAGACGCTCAACCCACATCACAGCCCAAGAAGGGATCAAATGTATGAAGGATGCTCCAGAATACTAGGTAAGATGAATGTGTCCATGGTGGAAGCTGGAATATATGACTCTCTACACGTATGTGAACTGTGTGCTAATCTAAAAATTCAGGTCATACACCCACTATTATCTGGCACTAGTAAAAATACAATTCGATGAGAAACAACATATACCTTTTGAACTTGCAAATTTCTCTAGCGGTAAGATACAATAAATGTTTGTGGATCACTTCAAAATAACATGGAGGAAAAGAATCATCCACCATTTTACCACCAATAATAAGGATAATGTTATTAATGAGACATATAAACAATAGGTGATCTAAAGACAAAACCATCTATCAAGCAACTGATCTAGAGAAAGTTCACTTCTTTAATTTCTACACTTGAAACTGATGATTTAATGAACTATAAAGTTAGTACTATGAAATCAAATTTTTCTTAGTTGTTTGATGTCTTTTATAATGGTAGTGTGCATTGCATTAATCAAAACATTAGCATATTTGACATTCATTCTGTATGCACTGAATCATTTAATATTAGCATAGAATTTGAACCATGCATTTTGTATATTTTGAAAGATATTACCTTTGAAGAGAGGAGAGAAATTGAAAAAATATCAATAAAATATTCAAAAATATTTGCCTAGATGTACAATAATATGCTTGGTATCGACAAAGACATTCCTTAACACTTTATTCCTACTAAGGACGGGTGCAAACCAATAAAATAGAAGATGAGAAGACTCATACTAGAATAGGCTCAACTGGTGAAAGAAGCTATCGAGAAGTAGATCAAAGAAAAATTTGTAGAGGTAGTAGACTATCCGGAATGGTTAGCAAATATGGCGCTAGTACTAAAGAAAGATGGAAGGGTTAGAATTTTTGTTGACTATAGATATTTGAACAAGGCTTGCCCAAAAGATGATTTTGTACTACCTCACATAGACATATTGGTTGACAGTGCCATAATTTATGTAATGTACTCCTTCATAGATAGATTCTTTAGGTATAATCAAGTCCTAATGACCATTCTTGACAAAGCAAAGACAAATTTCATAACAGAATGGGGCACTTATTGTTATAGAGTAATGCCTTTCGGTTTAAAGAATGCATGAGCAACTTACTAGAGAATGGAAATTATAATGTTCCATGACATGATACCGTCATGACTTAAACCGAAAGGTACGTGACCGGCGCTAGGGAATGGGAATACATAAAGTACCTAAAAACCTATAGCTAGCAAATATGAATTGTCATACCTAGAGCTCTGACTGCTACTACCACTGCTAGATCCAGGTCCAAACCTCAGAGGTTTGCTACTCCGCTTACTGTGTCTGCTAGACCTATGCACCTGGCTACCTCGATGGCCCTGCTATAAAGTACCTACAGTCTATATGTTGATACTACCCATCTGAAACACATGCTATTGAATCCCATGTGTCCTCCCTACTCTACTGCTGCCACTCACATATAGGTCAGAGATGGTACCATGTATAATATGACATCTCTTAAGCTATTGAGCCTCCTCAATAACATAGTCTAATCTACAATCCTTAGTCTAGATGTTAATATGGGCTGCACCCAAACCAGTCATAAATAACTCTATTACTCTTCTATCATCCTGCATCATATCTATAGCATGATGACCCAACCTGAGGAACTCATAGGTATACTTTGCAACTGAACAATCATCCTTACTTATGTGCAGTAGCTGCCACCTATAATTATCCCTCATTGATGTGGCACAGAAGGACCTCAAAAATTGCTCTTTAAATTCCAACCAAGACATCATAGTCATGCGTGGCTAGATGGATTGCATGAACCAGTCTTGAGCTGCGGCTTGAACAGATAGCTCTAACACCATAATCCTTTGATAGTCTGTGTAGCCTGTCTGAGTCCTGACCTCAATAGTTTTAAGGAAATCCAATGCATCACCCGTGCCATCAAAGGATACTCTCCCTACTTTGGAGTACAGTAATGCTGCATCCGCATCAAACATCCCTTAATTCCTCTACTGTAACATTTGTTGAACCAAAGGCATGGCTTGATTCAGAGCTGCCAAGCTTTGGTTCATGCTTGCCTATAGGATCAACCTCAAGAACTCCTTAACCTGTATGCTGCTTTTGTTTTTGCATCTGAGCTGCTACTGCTCTAACTCTGCCTTTGCCTCTACCTCTACTTCTACATCGAGGGGCAGAAGGAAGAATCTTGCCCTGAACAGACTGTTCTCCTTCATTCTCCTCAAATGTTACTTCTGCAGCAGGAGCAGTCCGTGTTCCTTCTCATTCTAAATGTCCAAAAATAAACGAGAATTCAAAACACAACACAGAATAGACATAACATGAAATTCTAGAAACAAGGACAACAATCAACATTATTAACCTAATTACCACAGTAATTCAAGAAAAATATAACTCAAAGATCATTAGAGCCGAAATAAAATCGGGCTCTGATACCAACTTTGTCACGACCTGAATAGAAAGGTACGTGACCAACACAAGGGAATGGGAATACAAAAAGTACTCGAAAACCTATAGTAAGCCTTAAAAAATTTTTGTGAAATAAACACAATGCACTTAATAATAAACTGATAATAAACCAATAATAAATACATATAATAATATTCGTCAACTATAACAACATTTCAATTTAGAATACAAATAACACAAGTTTTATAGATAACTACTGTGGTGTCTAGAATTTAATTATACAATACATATATCAGTCTAACATATATAATGCAGCAGGTGAAGAATGAACCCGGCATAAATAGGGAACATTAAGGAGCTGATTATGAGGTCCTGAAAAAAATAGGTTGAGGGGAATCAGACCTCACTGAGTGAATTAATTCTATAAAATGCATGCTGATTTATAAAAACATTTGTTAAAACCTTCTTTTAAAATAAAAGTAAATAAGATAATAATAATCCTTAAAATCATTTATTTTTTTCATAATAATATTTAAATAAATTCCATTTATAACTCTTAAATCAATTTAATATAAAATTCTTGTAAGAAAATATATAGAATAATTATTTTTGTGGAAAGTCTGGTAGAACACTTTAACCAATATTCTAATAGCCTTTCAGCTCTCTTTAATCCAAGTGATTGCCGTCCCAAAAGCAAACTCAACCGAGTTACATCCCTTTTTCCGCCCCAAGAGCACTAGCTCCATTGAGCTCTAGCCATTTACAATTGCTCGAGAGCACACGTCCAACCCAACCTATTTCATATTAAATATAAATCGAGATTTTACCCGTGCGCACGTGGTCTTAGTGACACCCACTAGGTAGCACGTTCTACCATTATCTCTAAATCAATTTAAATTATAAATAAATAAATTAAAATAAATAAATAATGAATAATTGAATGATTAAATAATAATCAAATAAACATCATAAAATAATTTCCCTTAAACATGCTTTCAATTTTCTACTTGCAAATATAAAATAAATGATTATACATATGGCAGTATAAATATATTCATAATTTAATCATATATTTATTTCTCTATTATATTTAATTGTTAAAAATATAATAAAAACATGCGCAACATATATTTCATAAAATTAATTCACAGGTTGAGCATGTTGGGCAACGCGTTCTCTGTTGCCCTGGTGCTACCGCTCAAATTTTGGAGTTCTTTAAAATAAATAATATTTATTTAAAATATGCTCATAAAATAAAATAACTAAAATTCATGAAAATTCTCAAAAATTATGAAAACTATGGAATAGACGAAACTGACTCGACCAAAGATATAAGGTCAACTAAAATAAGAAATTCGACACATATTGATGTCATGTTTTACAAGAAATCTACCAAAAATTCAGCAGAGTCTCCATTGTAAAATGGATATCTCTCTACTAAAAGTGGAGTCATTATACAATTCGAATATTCACACAATCACCAGTCTCAGGTTGAGCCCCAGAATTGCACTAAATGCCCAATTGAGAACCACAATTCACATAAATAATAAAATAATATAATTTTCTTTAAAATCGACAAAAATCATAAAATCTCATTTAAATACCAAAAATTCATTTATTTTCATAACAAACGTAAAACATATATATTTTCCAATAAATAGTAAAACTCTAACTTACACCTAAATTTTTGTCAATAAAGATACTTGATTAAATTTTTACAATTAAATAACATTAATTGCAACTAACTATTTAAATTACTTAAATACATCACAAAATCAACAATTAACTTATTTAAGCTTAAAAAATATAAATAAGTTTATTATTCTTTTATTTTTTGAAAATTAATATTAATTAGCTAAAAATAGAAAATAAATTATAAAAATTATTTTAATACTATTATTCCTCAAAATCTGCCTCAAACATCACAATTATCAATAATTTAGTTAAAATAATAAAAATCAGCAATTTGTAATTATTTTTTGAAAAATCAAATTTTGGCATAAATATTAAAAATTTTATAATAAAAATTTGGGGAATAATTTCAATAAAATTCCTTCACAAGAGAAACTCTAAAAAATATATAGAATTTAATAAAAATAAGAAAAAAATTCAAAACTGGAGATGGAGTGAACAGTAACTGACACCCGAAAAATTCAAATTTTCCAAATAATTTCATAAAATTAAATAAAAATTACCATTACATAGCTAATGATCTCTATAACAAGATTACTAAAGGAAATTAAGCCTAAAACTCAACCAAAAATTCAAATGTCAACAAAATGCCAAAAATACATAATTTACATTTACCTAAGTCTACAACGATCAGGATAGTGGATTGACGATCCAAGGGTAGATTATTGAAGCTTGGAAGATGAGGAATCCATAAACACCGAAATCAAGACGATCCAACGTCGGAATCTTCACCGAGGCTAAAAGAAATTCGGCTAAATAAAGGGCAAAACAGGAAAATGGAAGTATGGGGCTATTGCTGGTGGAAGGAGGGGCTATTTTCAGTGAGTTGGAGCTACTAGTGGTGGTCGACGTGCTACTGGTGGCAAAGGCACAGTAGCTAGTGCATAAATGAATAGTGATTGAGGGAAAAGAAGAAGAGGAAGAAGAAAAAAGAAAGAAAAGAGACAAAAAGAATGGAAAAAAATGCGTTTTTTTAAAGAAAAAGATAAAAGTATAATAATTAAAAATAAAATAATAAAAACCTACTTTCAATAACCATACATACATACATACATATATATATATATATATATATATATATATATATATATATATATATATATATATATATATATATATATATATATATATATTGTTGACCTTAGCAATAATCAATCTTAATTTTAAGTTTAAAAAAATTAATTTTGAGCATTTAATTTGTTTGTTTAAGTGTGTATAAGTTAGGACTCTAGTGGAAGTTAAAATGAAGTATGATTATCTTGGACTGATTAGACCTCTGAGATTCAATGAGGCTTTTAATATCCTTAGAGTTTTATAATGGGAAAATTATTTTCTTTAAATTTAAAGTAGAAATCTTGAGCTTTTTGAATTGGACTTGATTGTCAAAATCTGAGTTCATTTGGGTATGCAAATATTAAATCAAAATCAACATATGTAGCTGCCATTTGAGATTGCACTACTCATAGTATTTTAGACATATCTTGAGCTAAAGTAGTCCAATTTAGGTTATTAAAAATGATATAGAAATATAAGTCAAATATCTACAACTTTTATGAATAAAGTATGGGAAAATTCAAACATCTCCAGTATAAAATTATGGCTTCAACTTGTGTATAGCTATTTAATAGTAGCCTGTATTTTGGATTGCACAGCTCTTAGTATTTTGGATATATCTTGAGCTATAGAAGTCGAATTTAGGTGATTCAAAATGATATGTAAAGATAATTCAAACATCTATAGCTTTAATGAAAAAATTATGGGCAAATTAAAACTTCTTCAATATAAAATCACGGCTTCAACTTGGGTATAGATGTCTGACAGTAGTCTGTATTTTAGATTGCACAACTCTTAGTATTTTGGATATATCTTAAGCTAAAAAAATCCAATTTAGGTGATTCAAAATGATTTAGAAAGATAATTCAAATATCTATAGGTTTTATGAAAAAAGTGTGGGCAAATTCAAACTTCTTAAGTAGTCAATCATGGTTTCAATACATGAATAGCTGTCTAACAGCATCACTTTCAATAATTCAAAATATAGATGTTGGACACATTATTTGCACCTCCAACAGCTATATTTTTGAGTTTTTATCTATATAAACACCTTTAGAGCTGAATGGAAGTTAAGAACTTTTTTATCATTCATTCTTTCTTAAGCAGTCATTGAGCTCTCAAATTCTCTTAAACAATTCTTAGTTTGTATAACTCTTGTAAGAGTTGGTTATATGTTAGAAATAGAATTTCTCTTCATCTTAAATCTTAGGTTAGAATAAAAGGGAAGTGAGATTTATTTCTAAAGGAATTGGTTTAAGTGTTATCCATTGAAACACTTGGGTTTTGGTTTTTTGAGTGATCCTTGAAAAATCAAGTTGTAAGGTTATAAGAGTGAGCCATAAAACTCTTATGTAATCTTAATCTTGTGAATAATATTATAGGTAATTGAAAATCCTAACTTGGGGATAAGTTAGGTGGAGATGTAGGATTGTTATTACATTTGAACTCCTTAAATTTTTGTGTTCTTCATTCTTCATTCTTCCTTTTCAACTTCCATTTAATTCTTGCAAAGAATTCTTTTAATTTTTTATTTTTATTTGATAGTCCTATTCACACCCCCTCTAGGACTCTTTTCAATTGGTATCAGAGCTTGAATTCTAGGTACTTCATTGCTAGAATACAAGATCATGAGGAGTGAATCATAAAACATCTCTTCTTTTAGACCATTCTTTGATGGTAGTAACTGTTCATATTGGAAATTCAAAATGGAATTATATCTTGATTATAATTCCATCAAACTTTAGGACATTGTCCTAAGAGGTTAGGAACCACCTACTACTTTCATTGATAGTATGGTAACTAGTATTGTAAGAAGCTAATGGAGTATTGATAAAAAGGAAGAAAATCATAAAAATAAAAAAGCTATAATTACTCTAGTCTCTTAAATGATAAGAGAAGTAGGACGCAAACTTCAACATTGTATATCGATCAAAGAAATGTAGGAGACCTTAGAAAACCACTACGAAGGCAACATTCAAGTAAGAACCAAGAAGGTTCAACTTCATATGTATGAATATGAACTCTTTAAAATGAAGCCTCATGAATCAATCATGGAGATGACAAACCATCTTAATGCTTCCCTGACAACCCTCAAGAAACTTGGAAAACATTTCTCCAAGGAAGAGGTAAACAATAAGATTTTAAGAATCCTACCTAAGAAGGATTGGGAATCTTATGTTACTTCAATTAAGGAAGCTCAAGACCACTCCACTCTATCAACCGATATGCTTATTGGTAAGCTCTTAACACATGAGCTCACTATCAAGCAAAGAGGTGAAGAATAAAAAGAGAAAGAAGAAAAGAAAAAATGCATTTCTTTAAAATCTCTTTAAGAAGATAGTGAAGAGGAAAAGTATCAAGATTCTAATGATGAAGATGGTGACATTGCCATGCTCACTAGGAACTTCAAGAAGTTTTTGAGAAAGAAAAACTTCTTAAAAATAAGGGACTTCAATAAGAAGTTTGAAGGAGATGGGAAGAAGAAAACTAAGGAGGTTACTTTCTATGAATGTAACAAACTGAGATATATTAGAAGTGAGTTTCCTAAACTTAAATTCAAGAAAAAGGGAGGAAAATATAAGAATAAGGCATTCAAAGCTACTTGGGATGATTCCTTCGAATCCAAAGAGGAAGAGTAACAACAAGAAGCGGCCAATCTTTGCTTCATGGCCCTTGAAAACAAAAATGAGGTACTATGTACTTCTTATTCTTCCTTTGGTGATTTTGATAATTATTATGATGATGATGATGAGAGCTCTATTATAAGCAAATTACTTGTCAAATGCAAAAGTTTATTATCTAAGAAGAAACATTATAAGCATGAGGTAGGTAGCTTAAATAAAGAATTAGAAAATTTAAAAATTAATTTTGCTATACTTATTGAATCAAATGAAAAACTTGTTAGTGATGCAAAATCTTCTAATTCTTTGGAAGATCAACCTAAAAGAGCAAATGATGAAAATCACAATCTTTCTAAGGAGGTTTTAGAATTAAATAATTTCATTGCTAAATTTAAAAGAAGAAAAGAAACTTTAAATAGTCTTCTTAACTCTGAAAAAATTTATAGAGATACCCATGGAATTAGATATAAGAATGGAATGTCTTCATCATCTTCATCACATATTAATTTTATAAAAGCTTCACATTCCATTCCTTCAACCTCCAAATCAAATGAGACTTAAGATTTCAAAGCTAAAAGATCTCATATGTTAAATAGTAAGGGAAAGTCTCATAAGATTCATCCTTTATTAACATAAAGAGGTAAGTTTCAAAATAGAGCACATCAACCCAAGCATGCTTATATGTACATTAGACACAATTATAATAGGCATGCTATACAATACAATGCACATAAACATGTTGCACAAAATTATCAAAATACACATCACCATTGCCAATGCATGCTTTACTTAATGACACAAAACTTTAGGAGACACACACCACAACATTAAAAAAGGCATGCTTCACATATTAAGAATGCATATCCTCCTAGGAGAAATAAGTTTGCAAATGTTGAATGCTCATATTGCATGATTAAGGGACATACCAATAAATGTGTGCTTCTATAGAAGATTGCATATGAACTTGCTTCCTACGAATTATCTTGAAACTAACCAACCTAGACCAAGAAAGGTTTGGGTTCAAAAGAATGCTTAAATTATCTTATGTAGATGTGCTTGAAATCCATAAGAATAAAAAGGAAGGGGTATCTCAATATCGGATGTTCAAGGCACATGATGGGAGACAAAGAGCAATTCAATAAACTTGATGCTAAGGATGGAGGACATGTTACTTTTGAAGATAATGCAAAAGGAAAAATTATTGGCATTGGAGAAATAGGTAATCCTCAATCCTTATCTATACATCATGTGTTGTTTGTTGAAGGTCTTAAACATAATTTTCTTAGTATAAGTCAATTATATGAGATGGAAAATAAAGTAACTTTCTATCCTAAAAATTGTTTTATTAGAAGTCTTAATGAAAATAAAGTTATTTTTAGTGATGAAAGAGTAGACAATGTTTATGTCATTGATTTGAATAAAATTGATAATAAAGACGTAAAATGCTTAGTGTCTATCTCCCATGACACATGGACATGGCATAAAAGGTTAGGATATGCAAATTTTGAGCTTTTGAATGATCTTTGTAAACATGAACTTACGATTGGTTTAACTAAGCTTGAATTCACTAAGGATAAACCTTGTGATGCTTACCAAAATGGAAAACAATCCAAGTCCTCATTTAAGTAAAAAAATGTACTATCCACCTCTAGGCCACTTGAACTTATACATATGGATTTATTTGGACCAACTAGAGTTGCTAATCTCGGTGGAATGCACTATGTATATGTATTGGTTGATGATTACTCTAGATTTACTTAGGTATGTTTTCTTGCTCATAAGAATAATGCTTTTAAAGCTTTTGAAAATTATGCTAAAAGAGTTAAAAAAGAAAAGGGTTTTTGTATTTTATCTATTAGAAGTGATCATGGAACCGAATTTGAAAATGAATTTTTCAAAAAATATTGTAATGAAAATGGTATTTCTAATACATTTTCATCTCATAGAACTCCTCAACAAAATAGGGTAGTTGAAAGGAAAAATAAAACTCGTGAGAATGGCTAGAACAATGGTTCATGAGTATAATTTGCCTTTATACTTTTGGCTGGAAGCTATTAATACATCTTGTCATATTTCAAATCGAGTTTTCAAAAGACCAATTTTAAATAAAGCATGTTATGAGCTATGGAACAATAGAAAACCTAAAATCTTATATCTAAGAGTATTTGGATGCAAGTGTTTTATATTGAACACCAAGGACAATATTAGAAAATTTAATTCCAAAGTTGATGAAGGAATTTTCCTAGGCTATTTTATTTATAGTAAAGCATATAGGGTCCTTAGTAAGAGAACTCTAGTAATTAAAGAGTCAATGCATGTGGTATGTGATGAATCAAACTCACTTGATCCTATAAAGGAAGTTTGTAGTGCTGATGATCTTGTAGGTGACAATGAGATTGTGGAAACACAAGAAGAAAATGCTAGTAAGCCTTTGGAACTTGAAGGTCTAAGCAAGGAGGAAAATGAGAAGACATCTCAACCTACCTTAAAGGATGAACTTCTAAGGGATTGGAAATTCAAGAAAGCTCACCCTTAAGACCTCATTATAAGTGACATTACAAAAGGGGTAACTACTAGATCTAAACTTAAGTCTATTGTTAATTTAGCTTTCATTTCTCAAATTGAACCCAAATATGTTGATGATGCTTTGAGTGATGAATTTTGGGTCCTTACTATTCAAGAAGAGTTAAATGAATTTGATAGAAACAAGGTTTGGACCTTGGTTCTTAGACCTAAACATCATCTTATTATAGGCACTAAATGGGTGTTTAGAAATAAGATGAATGAATAAGGTGTCATAACTAGGAACAAAGCTAGACTAGTTGAAACCTTTGCCCCAATTGTAAGGTTAGAAGCTATTAGGATGCTACTTGCATTTGTATTATACATGGATTTTAAAATTTATCAAATAGATGTTAAAAGTGCATTTTTAAATGATTTAATTGAAGAGGAGGTATATGTTGAACCTCTAGGTTTTGAAAATTTTAACTATCCAAATCATGTGTTTATACTTTTAAAAGCATTATATGGATCGAAATAAGCTCCAAGAGCTTAGTATGAAAAATTGAGCAACTTTTTACTATAGAAAGGTTTCTCTAAAGGAAAGGTTGACACAACTCCTTTTATAAAGAAATCCAAACATGATTTATTAATTGTTCAAATATATGTTGATGACATTATATTCGATGCTACTAACCATTGCTTATATGAGGAATTCTCTAATTTAATGTAAGGAGAATTTGAGATGAGTATGATGGGTGAACTCAAATTCTTTCTTGAACTACAAATCAAGCATTGAAAAATGAGATTTTCATCAATCAAACCAAGTATACAAGAGACGTTCTTAAGAAGTTTGGCATGGATGGAGCTAAGATGAGTAAAACTCCAATGAGCACCATAACTAAACTTAACAAAGATGAGAATGACAAACCGATTAATGAAAAGTGATTTAGAGGTATGATCAAATCTCTTCTTTATTTAACTATTAGTAGACCCGATATTATGTTTACTTTTTGCTTGTGTGCTGGATTTCAATCAAGTCATAGAGAGTCTCATTTGAATGCTATTAAAAGAATTTTCAAATATCTTTATGGTATAATGCATTTAGGACTTTGGTATCCTAAGAGTTCATCCTTTAACTTGATAAGTTATTTTGATGTAGAGTTTACCAATAGTTTACTAGATTGAAAAAGCACTTTCGGAACTTGTCAAGTTTTAGGACAATGTTTACTTTCTTTGTTTAGTAAGAAACAAGTTTTAGTTGCTTTGTCTACTGCTGAAGCTCATTATATTGCAATAAGTCTTTGTTGTTCACAAGTTTTGTGGCAAAAACAACATTTATTAGACTATGGTGTAAAACTTGATCACATTCCAATCAAATGTGACAATACAAGTGCTATCAACCTTAGTAAAAATCCCATTCAACATTCTAGAACTAAGCATATATACATTAGACATCATTTCTTGTGTGATCATGTTCAAATTAGTGATATTTCACTTGAATTTGTTGATACAAATAATCAACTTGCAGATATCTTCACCAAACATCTCAATGAAAAGAGATGAAATTTCATTAAGCATGAATTTGGCATGATTGATGGTTCTAGTTTATCTTGATTTTATGTTTAATTAATGGTTGAACTATTTTCATGTGAAATCATGTTGTGCTTATTGATTACTGTGATTGATAAATATTTTGATTTTTATCTTAAAATGTTTTTAATATTCATCAGTTTATATTTGGTTTATCTTTTTAAATTTCCATTTGCATTTTATCAAAGGAGGAGAAATAACTTGAGTTTGCATGTGTACCTAGTTATTTTTTTTAACATGTGTATTTTTTTAAACTCCCTTAAAAAATGTGTTTATACTAGTAACATATTATATTTTTTTTATATAGGGGGAGAAAATTTGTTTAAATTTTTGCATGCATATTAACATTGTAAGTATGACTACTTTTGTGGTACATTATATGTGATAAAAGGCCTTGTTTTTCCTACTTTGTTTATGTATGACATAGATTTTATAAAGATTTTGTGTATCTTTGTTTTCATTTTCCCTTTATATCTCTCTCTTTTCTTTTTACTTTTGACAAAGGGGGAGATATATATTTGAGTTTGTTATTTGTTAATTTTGTTATCTGTTACTATACATATGTATAATATTATTTTCTTAGGAATTGTTTTGATATTTGATAAGACATGAATATCTTCTTAAGTTTATTATTTGTTACTATACATATGTATAATATTATCTTCTTAAGAATTGTTTTGATCTTTGACAAGGCATGAATATCGTCTTAGGAATTGTTTTGATCTTTGATAAGGCATGAATATTTTTATAAAGATTTGATGTATCTTTGCTTTGTTCCTATAGGAATTTTGGTCCCTTTACGTTCATTTCCCCTTATATCTCTCTCTTTTCCTTTTACCTTTGTACAAAGAGAGGAAAATATGTTATGAATAATTTGTGTTTATTTTTTTATATGCTAAGTGCTACATGATTGATTAGCTAACTAATCTATATATGATCATATGACAATTAAGCACGTCTAGCATCAAAATTATTATTATATGTACTATTTTTGTGATGCATCTTGATATAGAAAGATAATTCAAATATCTAAAGCTTTAATATCTTGAGCTACAAAAGTCAAATTTAGGTAATTCAAAATAATATAGAAAGATAATTCAAATATCTAAAGCTTTAATAAAGAAATTATGGAAAATTTAAAATTATTCAATAGCAAATCACGGCTTCAACTTGGTTATAGCTATCTGATAGTAGTCTGCATTTTATATTGCATAGCTCTCAGTATTTTGGACATATCTTGAGCTAAAGATGTTCCATTTAGGTGATTCAAAATTATATGGAAAGATAATTCAAATATCTATAGATTTTATGAAGAAAGTATGGGCAAATTCAAACATCTTGAGTAGCCAACCATGGCTTCAATCTATGAATAGTTGTATGATAGCATCTCTTTCAATGATTCAAAATATAGATGTTAAATACATTATTTGCACCTCTAATAGCTATATTTTTGAGTTTTTGTCTATATAAATACCTCTAGAGCTGAATTTAAGTCAAGAAACTTATTTATCATTCATTCTTTCTTAAGCATTTATTGAGCTCTCAAATTCGGTTAAACAATTCTTTATTTGTATAACTCTTGGGAGAGTTGGTTGTGTGTTAGAAATGGAATTTCTCTTCATCTTAAATCTTTGGTTAGAGTAGAAGGGAGTGAGATTTATTTCTAAAGGAATTGGTTTAAGTGTTATCCATTGAAACACTTAGGTTTTGATTTTTTGGGTGAGCCTTGAAAACTCAAGCTGTAAGGTTATAAGAGTAAGTCATAAAACTCTTGTGTAATCTCAATCTTGTGAATAAGATTGTGGTCATTGAAAATCCTAACTTGGAGATAAGTTTGGTGGAGATGTAGGATTGTTGTTGAATCTGAACTCCTTAAATTTTTGTGTTCTTCATTCTTCCTTCTTAACTTTTATTTAATTCTTACAAAGAATTTTTTTAATTTTTAATTTTTCTTTGATAGTCCTATTCATCCCCCCTCTAGGACTCTTTTCATATATATATATATAACCTTTATTAATAAAAACACCATTAACACTAATAAATCTCAAAATAATAATAATATTTAAAATAATACCCGATGTTAAAAATTTCAAATTAAATTTCACAAATAATCAAACTTAATAATTCACTTTTAATATAAATATATATAAAAATATTTGGATCTTTACAGCCTCCTCCTTTTATAAAAATTCATCCTCGAATTTAAATAACTAAATAAAAAGAAATACAAATATTTACTACTGAAAAAGATAAGGGTACATCGCTTGCGTTCTTGCCTTTGTCTCCCATGTGCAGTCCTCTATTGCATGGTTGCTCGATAACACTTTCACCATCAGAATCTCCTTAGTACAAAGTTGATGAACTTGACAATCTACAATCGCCACTGGGTACTCTTTAGATGTCAAATCTTCATTGAGTTCCACTATCTGAGGTTGAA
This sequence comes from Mallotus nudiflorus, assembly GCA_947683625.1. Classification (NCBI taxonomy): domain Eukaryota; kingdom Viridiplantae; phylum Streptophyta; class Magnoliopsida; order Malpighiales; family Euphorbiaceae; genus Mallotus; species Mallotus nudiflorus. The sequence continues at coordinate 3,304,932 of CANTUR010000049.1, read as the reverse complement.
GGACGTGCGAAGGATTGGAAATATACTTCCTTAACATTGATACATGGAACACGGGATGAATTTGAGACAACTCTGGTGGTAACACCAATCTGTACGCCACTTTGCCAACTCTCGATCGAATCTCGAAGGGTTTAATGTATCTAGGAGCTAGCTTACCCTTCTTACCAAACCTCATCACTTCTTTCATTGGAGACACTTTAAGAAATACTAAGTCTCCAATAAAGAATGATACATCCTTCCTCTTAGGGTCTGCATAGCTCTTTTACCTACTGAAGGCTGTCCTCAACCTTTGCTGAATGATAGGGACTTTCTCAAAAGTCACTTGCACTAATTCTGGTCCTGTCAATTATATCTTGCCAACTTCCTAACACAAAGGTAACCTTTATTTTCTTCCATATGGTGCTTCATATGGAGCCATTTTAATGCTAGCATGATAACTATTGATATATGCAAATTCAATCAATGGCAAGTGTACGTCCCAATGGCCACCAAAATCCATCACACGCATCTGAAGCATATCCTCCAAAGCCTGAATGGTCCTCTCAGACTGACCATCAGTTTAAGGATAAAAGGTTATGCTAAAGTCCGACCTTATACCCAAAGCCTTATGTAATTCTTGCCAAAAGACTAAAGTAAAAGTGACTCCTCTATCAGACACTATATTGATAGGTACTCCATGGAGACAAAAAATCTGATTAACATACAACCTTGCCAACCTGTCAGTAGAGTACATCTTATTAATTGGCAGAAAGTGAGCTACTTAGTCAATCTGTCAATTATTACCCAGATAACATCATAGCCACTTGATGTATGAGGCAATCACCTATAAAATCCATAGCAATCATATCCCACTTCCACTCTGAGATAGGTAATTGCTGCAACAATCCTAAAGGCCTATGGTGTTCTAACTTCACCTGTTTACAAGTGAGACACTTGGACATAAATTCTGCAATGTCTCTCTTTATCCCATTCCATTATTATATATCTTTCAAATCATGATACATCTTGGTAGAACCTGTATGAATGCTATAAGTAGAAAAATTAGCTTCCTCTATAATCTCCTTCCTCAAAACATCCACATCCGGTACACATAACCTTGTGCCTAAACGCAACGTGCCATCACTGTTAATAACAAAGTCTCTAGATTGACCTTGTTGCATTTCAAACATAATCCTCTACAATTGTGGATCTCTTCTCTGAGCTGCTTTAAGTCTATCCAAGTTCACTAAGTGTACTCTGAATTGAGCTAAGAGACACTTCTTGGTCACTTTCAATTACAACTCCTAATCAATCAATCCATATAGCTCTTTTAATTATTAGCCTCCTTTCTATGCTGATGTGTGCAAGACTGACTATTGACTTCCTACTTAATGCGTCAACTACCACATAAGCTTTACCCGGATGGTAAAGAATAGAGCAATCATAATCTTTAGAAGTTCTATCCATCTCCTTTGTCTTAAATTCAAATCTCTATGCTAAAAGATATACTTTAAGCTCTTGTGGTCAGTGTATATCTCACAAGTCATACCATATAAATAATGCCTCCATATCTTCAAAGCAAATACCACAGCTACCATTTCTAAGTCATGGGTAGGGTAGTTTTGTTCGTGCTTCTTTAACTACTATGAAGTATAAGTAACCACTCTCCTATTTTGCATAAGTACACACCCCAGTCCTACTCGGGAAGCATCATAGTACACTGTATACCCTTCATTACTAGAAGGTGAAGTTAATAATGGAGCTAAAGTCAATAAGTTCTTAAGCAACTGGAAGTGCTCTTTACATCTATCAGTCCAAATAAACTTGACATTTTTCTAAGTTAGCCTTGTTAAAAGCACTATAATCTTGGAGAAATCCTTTATAAATCTCCTGTAATAACTAACTAAACCTAGAAAACTCCTAACTTTTGTCACAGTTGTCAGTTTTGGCCATTCTATAATGACTTCTATCTTCTTGGGATCCACTTGTATGCCTTCTCTAGACACCAAGTGGCCTAAAAATGCCACTTCATCTAACCAAAATTCACATTTAAAGAATTTGGCATACAATTGATGCTCTCCTAAAATCTGAAGCATCATCCTCAAATGCATGACATATTTGGCCTTACTCCTTGAATATACTAAGATATCATTAATAAAAACAATCACAAATCGATCAAGAATTGTCTAAACACCAGGTTCATCAAGTCCATAAAAGTTATTAGGGTATTATTCAACCCAAAGGACATCACCAAAAATTTATAGTGGCCATATCTTGTTCGAAATGCAGTTTTAGGTACATCTTCACTTCTGATCCTCAACTGATGATACCCAGATGTCAAGTCAATCTTAGAAAAGCATTGAGCTCCTTGAAGTTGATCAAACAAGTCATCAATCCTAGGGAGAGGATACTTGTTCTTGATGGTAACTTTGTTCAACTATCTGTAATCAATACACAGTTAAAGGCTACCATCCTTCTCTTTACAAATAGTACAGAAGCACCCCAAGGAGACGAACTAGGTACAATAAAACCCTTATTAAGTAATTCTTGCAATTGCTCCTTAAGCTCCTTCAACTCTATTGGTGCCAATCTATAAAGTGGCATCAAGATAGGATCTGTACTTGGTACAACATCTATATAGAACTCTATCTCTCTATTTGGTTGCAATCCTGGTAATTCTTCAGGAAATGCATCAAGAAGCTAGCACACCATAGGCACCTTCTTAACTGCCCCCATAACCACCTTTGTATCTCTGATCATAGATAAATATCCTTTACATCCCCTTCTAAGCAGTTTCCTAGTTGTGATAGCAGAAATAAGATTCTGAGGCATCAAACACTTATCACCTCAAAATTGAAACTCGTCATTATTAGGGATTCTAAAAATCACCTCTTTCTCTCGACAATCCAGAGTAGCATAACTAGTCTATCTCTAAGATCATATTAAAATTGATCACATCCAACAACACTAGATCTGTAAGAAATTCTCTACCCTCTATTATCACAGGATAAGATGAAAGAAGTTGTATGTCTCCAACTCATCACTAAGTGGAGTCGCTACAGACAAAGGAATTAATAATTTGGATGGTTGCCACTCCATCCTTGAAGCAAAAACTGGCAAAACAAAGGAATGCAATGCACCAAGATCAAATAAAATTCTAGCCTCAAAAGAACACACTGAGAGAATACTTGCTACCACCATATTGGATGCCTGAGCATCCTGAGGAGTCAGAGTGAACACCCTAGCTTGCCCACGGCCAGCCTGCTAGGAACTAAAAGGCTGAGTTAATCCTTAACCACTCAGTTTACCTCCAAGTCTACCTCTTGAACCTTGGCCCTGCTGGTCCACATGTTGAGCCGACCTCTACTAAGCATACATAGGTGCCTGGTAGGGCTAATGCACCTAGTGATATGGCTGAGCAATTGAAGATGAAGATCCCTAGGCGTAAGAAGACTGATACCCAGTGTTAGGACAGGCTGTGGCAAGATGTCCAATTTGCTTACACCTAAAACATGCTCCAGTCTGTAAATGACAAGGTCCCTGATGTACACAGCCATAAGTAGGACATGCACTAGGCCCCGAGCCTGACTGCTACTAGCTCCAGGTCCAAACGTCAGAGGTCTACTACTATGCCTATTATGTCTACCAAACCTATGCACCCAGCTACCTCGATGGCCCTACTATGAAGTATCTACAGTTTACATGCCGATACTACCCATATGAAACATAGGCTACTGAATCCTCTGTGTCCTCCCTACTCCACCGCAGCCACTCGCATACTGGTTGGAGATGGTACCATGCATAATATGATGTCTCTCTAGTTGTCAAGCCTCCTCAATAACATTGTCCAATCTCTGGTCATTAATCCAAATGCTAATGTAGGCTACACCCAAACCAGTCATAAATAACTCTATTACTCTCCTGTCATCTTGCATCACATCTATAGCATGATGACCTAACATGAGGAACTTATGGGTGTACTCTGCAACTGAATAATCACCCTTACTTATATGCAGTAGCTGCTACATGTAATTATCCCTTATTAATGCAGGACAGAAATACCTTAGAAGCTGATCCTTAAATTCCAATTAAGACATCGTAGTCATGCATGGCTGGATGGACTGCATGAACTAGTTTTGAGCTACGGCCTGAATAGATATCTCTAGCACTATAATCATCTAATAGTTCATCTAGCCTGTTTGAGTCCTAGCCTCAATAGTATTAAAGAAATCCAAAGCATCACCCGTGCCATCAAAGAAAACTCTCCCTACTCTGGAGTACATTAATGCTGCATCTGAATCGGACATTTCCTAATTCCTCTACTATAACATCTGTTGAACCAAAGGCATGGCTTGATTCAGAGCTGCCAAGCCTTAGTTAATGCCTGCCATACTAGCTGCAAAAGCTGCAAGATCAACCTTAGGAACTCCTTGACCTGCATGCTGCTCTTGTTTTTGCATCTGAGCTACTGCTACTCTAGCTCTACCTTTACCTCTACCTCTATGTCGAAGGGCAGGAGGAAGAATCTCATCCTGAATAGATTGTTCTCCTTCATTCTTCTCAAATGCTACTTCTGCAACAGGAGCAGTTCATGCTTTCCTTTTCATTCTGATAATACAAAAACAAATGAGAATTCAAAACATAACATAAAATAGACATAACATAGAATTCTAGAAACAAGGACAACAATCAACATTATCAACCTAATTACCACAGAAGTTCAAGAAAAATATAACTTAAAGATCATTAGAGCCAAAATAAAATTAGGCTCTGATGCCAACTTTGTCACGACCCAAATCAAAAGGTATATGACTAACACTAGGGAATGGGAATACATAAAGTACCCAAAAACCCATAGTAAGCCTTAAAAATTTTTCATGAAATAAATGCAATCCATTTAACAATAAACCAATAATAAATACACAATATCAAATTCATCTAATAATATTCATCAACTACAACAACATTTCCATTCAGAATACAAATAACACAAGTTTTATAGATAACTACTATGGTGTCTAGAATTTAATTCTACAATACATATATTAGTCTAACATACATAATACAGCTGGTAAAGAATGAACTTGGCATAAATAGGGAACACTAAGGAGCTGACTATGAGGTCCTGAAAAAAATAGGTTAAAGGGAATTAGACCTCACTGAGTGAATTAATTTTGTAAAATGCATGTTGGTTTATAAAAACATTTATTAAAACCTCCTTTCAAAATAAATGTAAATAAGGTAATCATAATCCTTTAAATCATGTATTTTTTTCATAATAATATTTAAATAAAATCCATTTATAACTCTTAAATCAATTTAATATAAAGTCTCTGTAAGAAAATATATAGAATAATTATTTTTATGGAAAGTCTGGTAGAACACCGAGAGCAATATTCTAATAGCCTTTCGGCTCTCTTTAATTTAAGTGACTGATGTCCCGAGAGCAAGCTCAACTGAGTTACTGCCACAGTCATTTCACTTATTCCATATTGATGTCTTGAGAGCAAGCTCAACCAAGTTACATCCCTTTTTTTCAGCCCGAGAGTACTAGCTCCACCAAGCTTTAACCATTTACAATTGCCTGAGAGCACACGCTCAACTGAGACTATTTCACATTACACATAAATCGAGATTTTACCCATGCGCACGTGGTCCTAGTGACACCCACTAGGTAGCACATTCTACTATTATCTCTAAATCAATTTAAATTATAAATAAATTAATTAAAATCATTAAATAAATCATTAAATAATTAATAATTGAATGATTAAATAATAATCAAATAAACATCACAAAATAATTTCCCTTAAACATGCTTTCAATTTTCTACTTGCAAATATAAAATAAATAATCATACATATGGCAGTATAAATATATTCATAATTTAATCATATACTCATTTCGCTATTATATTTAATTGTTCAAAAATATAATAAAAACATGCACAACAAACATTTCATAAAATTAATTCAAAGGTTGAGCGTGTCAGGCGACGTGTTCTCTGTTGCCCTGATATTTATTTAAAATATGCTCGTAAAATAAAATAAATAAATTCATGAAAATTTTGAAAACTATGGAATAAATGAAAATGACTTGACCGAAGACACAAGGTCAACTAAACAAGAAATTTGACATAGGTTAATGTCACGTTTTATGAAAAATCTATCAAAAATTCGACAGAGTCTTTGCTATAAAATGAACATCTCTCTAGTAAAAGTAGAGTTGTTCTTGCACGAAAACACACTTCGAATATTCACACAATCACCAGTCTCAAGTTGGGCCCCCGAATCGCACTAAATGTCTAACCAAGAACCACAATTCACATAAATAATAAAATAATATAATTTTTTTTAAATTCGCTAAAAATCATAAAATCTTATTTAAATACCACAAATTCATTTATTTTCATAACAAATGTAAAACATATATATTTTCCAATAAATAGTAAAACTCTAGCTTATATTTAAATTTTTGTCAATAAACAAACTTAATTAAATTTTTACAATTAAATAATATTAATTGCAAATAACTATTTAAATTACTTAAATACATCACAAAATCAACAATTAACTTAAATAAGCTTAAAAACTATAAATAAGTTTATTATTCTTTTATTTTTTGAAAATTAATATTAATTAGCAAAAAATAGGAAATAAATTATAAAAATTATTTTAATACTATTATTACTTAAAATCTGCCTAAAACATCATAATTATCAATAATTTACTTAAAATAATAAAAATCACTAATTTGTAATTATTTTCCCAAAAATCAAAATTTGGCATAAACATTGAAAATTGTATAATACAAATTCAGTGAATAATTTCAATAAACTTCCTTCACAAGAAAAACTCTAAAAATATATAGAATTTAATAAAAATAAGAACAAATTTAAAACTCGGGATGGAGTGAACAATAACCGACACCTAGAAAATTTGAATTTTCCAAATAATTTGAAAAAATTAAATAAAAATTACCATTACATAGCTAATGATCTCTACAACAAGATTACTAAAGGAAATTAAGCCTAAAACTCAAGCAAAAAATTCAAATATCAACAAAATACCAAAAATACACAATTTACATTTACCTTGACCTACAATGATCCGAATAGTGGATTGATAATCCGAGGGTAGATTATTGAAGCTTGGAAGATAAGGAATCCATAGATACCAGAATCAAGACGATCCGACATCAGAATCTTCATCGGAGGCTAAAAGAAATCCGGCCAAATAAGGGGAAAATAGGAAAATGGAAGTATGGGGCTGTCGATGGTGGAGGGAGGGGCTGTTTCTGGTGAGCTGGAGCTGCTGGTAGTGGTTGGTGCGCTGCTGGTGGCGAACGCATAGTGGTTGGTATAGAAATGGATAGTGACCGGGGGAGAAGAAGAAAAAAAGAAGACATAAAGAGAAGAGAAAAGAAAAGAAAGGAAAAAAATGTATTTTTTTTTTAAGAAAAAGATAAAAGTATAATAATTTTCAATAACCATACCCTTTAATTTACAAACATACATACATACATACACATATATATATATATGATATATATATATATATGATATATATATATATATATATATGAAATTAAACCTTTATCAATAAAAACACCATTAACCTAATAAATTCTGAAATAATAATAATATTTAAAATAATACCCAATGTTAAAAATTTTAAATTAATTTTCATGAATAATCAAATTTAATAATCCACTTTTAATATAAATATATATATATATATATATATATATATATATATATATATATATATATATATATATATATATATATTCGGGTCTTTACAGATACATAAAGAAGTGTACATCAATAACATGATGGTCAAGTAAAATACTGGGGAAGAACACCTATTTGATCTCGAAAAGTTCCTCAAAAGAGTCAAAAAGTACAGTCTTAGGCTAAATCCGAAGAAATGACATGATGGTTAAGTTAAAGACTAGGGAAGAACACCTATTTAATCTTGAAAAGTTCCTTAAAAGAGAAAAAAAGTATAGTTTTAGGCTTAATCTGAAGAAATGCATGTTCAGGGTTACTTCAGAAAAGATGTTAAGGTATGTTGTTAGTCAGAATGGAATCAAAATAGATCTAGATATAGCAAAAATAGTAGAGAGTTGCCAATGCTAAAAATAGAAAAATAAATCAAAAAGTTTATAAGGAAACTACAATTCATCATTAGATTCATTACTAAGTTGATAACAATGTGTGAATCGATCTTTAAACTACTCAGAAAAGATCAGCCAATTGAGTGGAATGAATAATGTCAATTAGCATTCAACAATATTAGAAACTACCTAGCTAACCCGCCACTGCTAAAATCACCTAAATTAGGGATACTTTTAACCCTATATCTAGCCATCGAAGGAAATGCAATTGGTGCAATATTAGCCCAAGAGGGAGAAATGAAAGCAGAACATGCAGTTTACTACTTAAGTAAAAAGATGTTACTGTATGAGGAAAAGTACAATTAAGTCAAATAGATATGCCTGGCAATGGTATGGGTAATAAAGAAACTCAAACATTACTTTCAGTCCTACAGAATTTAGGTTGTGTCTAAAATGGATCCAATAAAATGCCTTTATAAAACTCCCTCTATGGTGGGAAAGCTTGCTAAGTGGCTCATGTTATTAATAGAATTTAATGTGCAACATCTGACTAAGAAAGTAGCAAAGGGAAGAACAGTGGCTGAATTTTTAGCTCTCAACCCTATTCCAGACTCAAAAGAAATCCAACTAGACTTCTCGGATGACCTTAGTTCAACCATTGAGATTCAAGGATGGCAGATGTATTTTGATGAGGCACTTAACCAGTTGGCAAATGAGTTGAGATCATACTACAATTCTTAGAAGGTGAAGTAGTACCGATTATAAAGAAGCTAAAATTTAGGGTCATAAATAACAAAGTAGAATATGAGGCATATGCACTTAGAATAGAAGCACTGATAGCCTTAGATGTTATAGAGGTTTAAATCTTCAGAGATTTCAGGCTAGTAATCAATCATGCCATAAAATGAATGAGAATTGAAGGAGTAGCTTTTAAAATCTTACCTAGATTACTTAAAATTGCTTGCCATGTCCTTTTAAAAATACAGATTCATCTATCTCCCAGAAAACACAATCAGATAGCAGTTGCACTTATTTTTTTTAGCATCAGTATTATAAGGACCATCCAAAATGCCCATAAAGCCTTTAATCCTACTTAGATTAGGATAACAAGTTATAAGAACTATAGAATAGTGAAGACGAAAACAACTGAAAAACTATGGTTTTATGACATCCAGAGATATTTAAAGGAATGAACTTATCCCGATCAAGCAAGTGAAAAAGATAAGGCAGTCATCCAATAATTAGCATTAAAATTCACATCGCACTAGGGTGTGTTATACAAAAGAACTTCAGATGGGTTACAACTCAGATGTTCAGATGAAATTGAAGCCATAAAATCATTGAAAAAAGTACATAAAGGTGTTTGTGGTCCACACATGAATGGAGCAATCCTAGGGGTTCTTTTGAATGATGATAATAGAAGACTGTATCAAATTTGTAAGAGAATGCCACAAGTGTCAAATTCATTAGGATGTTAGCCACCTCCCCTCAAAAGAATTACACTACATTTATTCTCCATGGACCTTCTCAATATAAGGATTAGACATAATTAGGGAAATCCACCCAACAACCTCGAACGGACACAAGTACATCCTAGTGGCAATAAATTACTTCATAAAGTGGGTTGAAGTGAAATCATTTGCAAGGATAGGAGCCAAACAGGTGGCTAAGTTCATAAAAAAGAATATGTTTTATCGATATGAGATCTCCCATCACATCATCTCTGACAACAATGTTTAATTCCAAAGGAAAGTTAGAGAACAACTAAGGAGTTATAAGGTGGAACATCATAAATCTTCTCCTCACTGACCATAAGAAAATGGGGTCAACGAAGCCATAAATAAGAACATCAAGAAGATTTTATCAAAAATGACTTAGAATTACTGAGATTGGGCAAGCATATTGTCATATGCGTTATGAGGGTACCGAACAATAATTATAACTTCAGCAAGAGCAGCTCTTTTCTCACCAGTGTATGGGTTAGAAGCAGTACTCCTAATTGAAATAGAAATAAAGTCTCTATGAGTAGTAATCAAATTTGAACTACAAAAAGTGCAATGGGCTCAGCAGAGGCATGATAACCTCACTCTCTTAGACAGTTAAAGACTTAGAGCTCTATACCACACATAGTTGTATCAAGCTTAGCTAGCTAAAACCTTTATTAGAAAGGTGAAACATAAGAGTGTAAAAGTGAGAGATTGGGTGTTAAAACAAGTAAGTGAAAGTGGGAGATTAGGTGTTAAAACAAGCAAGGCAGAATGTTCTAGACCCTAGAGGAAAATTTAGACCAAATTGGGAAGGCCTGCATTTGGTCAAACATGTCTTATTAAAAGGAGTAGTCAAGCTAATGGATTTTAAAGGCAATGAATTCTTTAAACTTGTCAATATAAATCGCTTGAAGAAGTACTATGTCTATAGCAAAAAACAAAAAAATCCTACTGAGTTGAAAACCTAAAAATGCTAGCTCAAGCAAAAGTTAGGGACTTCCCACTAGGTTAAAAACCCTACATGGGCAACCTAGGAAAAGATTAGGGAAAGAGAGAAAATGCTTAACTAGAAAACTTTAGGCTAGTTAGGGATAGGGGTAGCCTCAAGCTCAAAATTTGTATAAATGCACTTGTGCTTTTCTTAAATGCTTTCAATGAAGTGAGAATGATTGCCAATTTATGCAAAATGTCTTTGAAAAAGTGCAATACATTTTTATCATCATGAATTACATTAACAATGCTTTACATTTTCTTTCATTACACAACCGTGACTCTTACAATCTTCTCTGAACTCTCTCCTCGAGATCAGCCACTATCGTCGAAGCCTAAAAAAAAACCTAACTAGATGTGAAGAGCTTCAAAAGAAGACACCTTAGGCAAAAGAGGGAAAAATAAAAGAAGTAGATGATAGTAATGGCAAACATCATCAATAATGATATACAACAAGGAGCATAAACACTACAGTTATCATCATACATACATCGTACAACACACATAGGATAGATGCCCAAATACAATACCTATGGTCTGTGACCTTAGGAAAATAGTACAATAAAGCAACCATAAGGCAAAAGCCATACACCTAGCTCTTAAAATAACTACATTGGTCGTGGCTACCATTAAGAGATAAAATTGATCCTGCTCAAACATCCTCATCATCCGATCTAGGCTCCTCATCATCCATTGCAAAAATGCTACCTGTAATTCCAACTCGCCAATTCGGTCGTGATAAGTTGTGCGCTCCTACTCCCACTCATGATTAGTAAGGAGATATTTAGCCTACATTACATAAAAATTGCATGTCATACATTCACTTATGCATAAAACATGTGCACAAATAGATAGGTATAATAAAGAAGGCAAACCTTCTGATTGTTTATGAACTCCAAAAAATATTACTATGCACTCCCTAAGACAGTTTACCAGTACTGAGTAGTAAAAATAGGGACCTACAAAGAATAAGAAAAAAAGTAAAAAGCCAGACATCAAGTCAAATAAACAAAATAAAGGTGAAATAAAGCACAAACATGGGTAGTGTCAAGAGGGATAACATTTAGCTAAGGATAACTGGGATGAGGCAAATCAAAATACACTCCTCCACCAAAGATATTCATCCCAAAAAACATCGGGGATGATCTAACCGCCAAATCTCCAAGAATGGTATTGTTAAAGGCCACACCAATAGCATAGGCAATCGCCTCAGTATGGAACGTGCCCTCATCCTCCTCAAAGTAGGATCTTGATCTTTTCCAGTAAGATCGTTGCTACAGATAAGTCCTCATAACCATATCAATTATAATTTATTACTAACAAATTTCTCTACATACTTGTACAACACAGGAATAAAAGCTCACCAGATCAGAAGAAGTAACTCCTGATGATCCACTTAATGCCCTGGTCCTCAAATCCATAGGACGAGCCTCATTTGCTTGAGGAGGTGGAGGTGGAGGAATAAAGCCACTAGCCATAACATTAATCAGCTATGGAATCAACATATAAACATAAAGGAAGTCAGCACTCTCTAGGAGGCTCTTAGAAGGATATCCTCTCATGGCAGTAGCAAGCTCATCTGCACTGAGACTCCAGAACAAGTCACCAGGAGGAGAAATAGGGACTTTTCTCATGAAAATACCATCCCTCCAATGATGGACTCGCTCACCCAAATACCTTACTTTGCTAACAAGACCAAATAGCATCACTCACCTCTCTGTCAGTTGCCATACTATCACCATCTTTGTCGACCAATGTGATCTCGTCGCCTACCAACGAAGGAGGATTTGCTTAAAAAGCAAAGATGAATAAAGAATCTCCAAGAAACGAAACAACCAATATAATAAAATCAAGCATACTTGTTCAGGGGACAACTTACTTATATAATCTCAAGCCTCTACATAATCTTTGATCAAGTCAGTGGTCTTCTTAATCTAAGAGGAATAACAAGGAAAACCATCCTTTAGAAGATGCTCAACAGTCGGACAAGGAAGAACACCAAACTCATAAGCCCAGATCTATCAAATTAGAATTTAGAAGGTCAAAAAACAAAAAACAAAGGACAAAGAGCAAAAGAACATATGCACACAAGAACTCTTACACACATCTAGCATAAATAAGCATTCACAAATCCTTGAGCCACCTCTATAAGCTGCATCTAAACCTGAGTACATGTGGGCAAAGGTGGTAGTACCCCAACTGTATCTCGATAGGCTATCTAAGTCCCTCAAAACAGGTAGTAATCGCAGACTACTCGTACCTAAAGGATTCAGGAAGATGATAGCACTCAGTAAGTAGAATAGGAAGTAACAGACCAACTGCTTTGACGAAACAAAATTAGCATCATACTTTATTCACACAGTAAAAACAAACTTAGTGTATCGACTAAGGTATGGACAACCAAACTTCAAAGGGGCAACCACCCTAAGCAACTCCTTAGTGAGGTGCTTCCTCGCCACCATAGAAGAACCCTCCTCCTCACTAAAAGGAACAGGCTCCCCAGAAAAGCTTAAGCCCATGATAACGGCAAAATCTAAAGGAGTGATAGTCATCTCTCCAACGGGTAAATGAAAAGTGTGCATGGTATCCATCAATCACTCAATCAATGCATACATGGCAATATGACTCGACACATATGAGTCATAACACAACACAACAATAATTTCATACAAGATGCATTTAATAAATTTAAGGTAAAAACTGACGTGGTGAATATTTTTAGAATATTTTTCTATAGTCACCACGTTATCAAAACTCTATCAAATGATTTGTCAGTAAAATCTAAATAGAAATTTAATAACTAAAAAAATAAAAATCAAAGTTTGGTACTCAAACTGCAACAATATAAAAGGTTGGATACCATTACTATATTTAAACCTTTAAACTTTATTTATAGTGACTTAATTATAGTTAGTTAGATACAAAATGCTTTTACTTTTAAATAATCATTCATATTATTTTAATATTAAACCATATATTTTTAATGATACCATTCAGACCGGCATCTAAGTTTAAAATTTGTGGTACACAAAGTACTTAAAGTATCACAATGAATATCATAGGACTAGTTGTGTACAAAGTCAAAATCACAAAAATAAAAATTATATTTTATTATTTTAGAAAATTTAAATTTCAACGTCATCCAAATATATAATTATAGTAGAATATTTTATTTTAAAATTTTTCAAAATTTATTATGATTTTAGAGATTTTTTTAATTTGTGAATTTAGTGAGTAGATAAGTTTTAGTCTTAATCACTTGGTTTTGCCTCATCAATGTATTTGTATTGTATAGGATTTTCAAACTATAAGAATATTTAGGCTCTCTTTATTTGTAGAAAATATTTTTGTGGAAAATATTTTTCTTTATTTTTTAATATTTGGATTATCAAAAAAATTAAAAAAAAATAACTTCAAAATAAGGAAAAATAATTTCTCATTCTAAGGATGAATCTCCTCATTTAGTACATTTTCTTTCATTTTTCAATATTTGCTTTCTTCATTTATTGTTTTCTAGTGTTGCAGTAAAATATTATAAAATAATTTCTTTAAAAAATAAATTTTCTAAAAAATATTTTCTACAAATAAAATATTTTCTACAAACAAACATAGCTTTAATGTATTTCAATTAAGATTGTCATTTATCAATCCTTTTTGTGAATATATTGCGTATAACTAAGTCGATATAGAAAGATCTTAGCAATAAACGAATTTAGCCACTATTTCTTTTTAGAAAAATCTGGCCACTAAATGACATTACATCTCCTAAACAGTTTTGCCTCAATTTTACATTTGAAAATTTTTTAGGTAAAACGTTCTATTTTAAATTGGTGACAGATGATGGTAGTAAGGAAGAAAAAAATAGCTTAAAATTGGTCTTTCGTATTACCTTAACCTCAGTACTCCTATCATTTCATTAATTCTTATGTTGAATTAAAATGGATACAATAAGATGAGGAGCCCCACGGATTGTTCCATTTCACAACCATAGAACTTATCAATAATTAAGCAAATTGGAATTGGAAACGTAGATGGTATCTTACTCTAATATTGCAAGTTGATTTATGACTTTTGCTCCTTTTAAGCGACTAGCAGACAGCAACATATATCTGCAAATTGACAAGCGTAGCATTTATGTTCTTGAATTATTAATAGCAATTAATGAAAGGAAGAAAAAAATAGCATAACTTAAAATTGGTCTTTCGTCCTATCACTTCATTAATTCTTATGTTGAATTAAAATGGTATCAATAAGATGAGGAGCCCCACAGCTGTTCATTTTCACAACCATAGAAATTATCAATATTTAAGCAAATTGGAATTGGAAATGTAGATGGTCTAGTTTACTAATTTTTGTGTCTTGTGTGCAATACATAGGAAATTGGTTATGGTTCTGATGATGTATTCATAAAGAGAATTGTAGCAACAGCTGGAGACATTGTTGAAGTAAGGTTCTTTATCTTATTCAATGATCTATCTTGGTGCAAACATATTTGCTAACTGCTGTTGGACCGTACATTTACATTGCTTTTGTTATATGTAGGTTCGTGGGGGGAAATTGTATGTGAATGGAGTTGTTCAAGGTGAGGAATTCATTTTAGAGCTACATGCTTATGAGATGAAACCCATGGTAATGCATCCTGCTCTTCGTGCATATTCCTGTTTTCCTGTTGATTTTTTTCCAGTATTTTTTTTTTCTTATTAAGTTTTCACAAAACTAAACAATTTTGTGGTTACTATTGCAGCTTGTTCCAGAAGGTTATGTCTTTGTGATGGGAGACAAACGCAATAATAATTTCGACTCTCATAACTGGTAATTCTAAAATGTCTTTAAACTTCTGTTTGATTTATGGATTGAGATTATTGTGCATTAGATAAGAAAGAAAACATTCCTGCTTTTGTTGTTATCCTGTGATGGCATTCTTTTAGATTTGTTTAATAATATCAGAGCCTCCATGTTTAGTTTGGAAGTGCACATTCTAAAATATAGTTGTTCCTCTTATTTTCAGGGGTCCTCTGCCTATCAAGAACATTGCAGGCAAGTCAGTGTATCGGTAGTGGTCTCCCTCTAAAGTATCCAACATCATACATGATTCAAATTCACAAGAAAATGCAGTAGCAGTCTGTTGATGAATGCAAAGGAGGATATCAAATGACTTACATTTCATCAAAAGATAAAATCATATTGAATTCTTCTGGCTCATATTAGAACATTTGTGAATATATCACTTTTATAAATGCGGCCATCTATTAGTTTGTGCGCTTTTTAACGGCTTAATTATGCGCTTGACGCATTCCTTATTGTGATCATCTTTCCAATGTCTCACAAATCAAAGAAAAATTGAAGCTTAAGGAACAAACAAAATATTTAATGTTATTTTCTGATGCGATATTGTTCTGTTGTATTGGAAAATTGAGATGCTTCGACAGGGTCATATATTTGCGGCATTGAGATCTATGGCTTGGTGAATGGTAAATCCAGAAGTTCATTGTCTTAGCCACCTTTGTGAGCATATCTTATGCAGTCCAGATAGCATGGACCAAATGGACAGTGACAAAAAGGTTATATAGTGTGCAATTGTGCTTGCAAAGGCCTTAACTTTTTATTCAGATGAGTTACAAGACCAACCACATATCAAACTGAAACTTATTGAAAGATCTATATGAGTGATTGGGCTTATTTGTTCTAGTCCATTTTCAAATCCAAATTCAACGGTTTAAATCTTCTTTTTGGGTTTTGAAGTTTTATGTTTAGTTTTAACCATGGGATCTTTATATAAATATATCAAAAACTAAAAAAAAATTTAAAAATATTATTAACTTGAAAAACTTTTAAAAATATTTTTTTCAACTTTTTTCTTTTAAATATAGTTCATTCCTCTTGTCACCCTTATTTTTCAACATTTTTTTCTTTTTACTATTTTTTTCAACATTTTATTTTTCTTTCTTTCTTTTAACAATTTTTTTTTGCTTTATACTGTTTTTATTTATTTTTTTCTTAATATTTTATTACATAATATTTTTTTATTGTTTTCATCTATTTTTTCTCAATATTTTTTTTGTTCAATATTTTTTTATTGTCTTCATCTATTTTTTTCTTAGCATTGTTTTCTACTATGTTCATTTTTTTCTCAACATTTTTTGCTAAACATTTTTTTTCTATTTTTGTAGTACTATATTTATATTTTTTTCTCAACATTTTTTTCTAAGGGTAAATTACATTTTTCCCCTATGGTTTGTCGCATTACACTATTTCATCATTGACATTTGAAAAAAATACTTATTCATTCTAGACATTTATTTTTTTGTATGCTACTTCATCCCTATAGAAGGACTAATTAGTGCTAAAAAAAAATAAATGTCAGAAATGAATAAGTATTTTTTAAATGTAAAGAATGAAATAGTGTAATGCGATAAAATAAAGGGAGAAAATGCAATTTACCATTTTTCTAATGTCTTCATCTTTTTTTCTTAACTTTTTTCTCAATGTTTTTTTTATTTTTAATGTACTGTCTTCATTTTATTCTCAACATTTTTTTTCTTAATATTTTTTCTTTTAAGACCTTTTTTTTTCAAATAAATAATTATGAACTAAATATCTTCAATCGTTGCTAAACCAAGCAATACATATCTTCAACTTTTTAACAACAATAAATAAACAAAATTTTCTCCTTTTATATTCTTAGAGAGTAAGGATTTTATTTTTTTTTACTTTAATTTGTTTATTAAAATCTCTAACAATTTCTTTTAAAAAAAAATTATTTGATACTTATTGATAATTAATATGTAACAAGTTTACAATACTTATGATGTATTTGTAACATCAATAAAAAAAAAAAACAAAAATCAACAACCCAAAACAACAACAAAAATAAAAACAACAACTGAAACAACAAAATTTTATGTTTGTGATTATTGTTGATTTTTGTTGATTGTCAGTTGTTGATTTTTTATTTTTTCAAATTATTTTTCATTATTAATGATAAAATTAAGGCCACAAATAAATGTTTTACTTTTATTAGTATTAATGATAAAAATAATAATTTTTTATATATCTCATAATTTTTATTTTTTTATTGTTATTTTTTTATTTTTAACAAAAATCAACAAATATAAACAAAGACAAACAACAAAAACAATTGAAAAGCAACAGCTTAATCAACAAAAGCAACAAAAATTTCAGTTGTTGATTTTTATTGTTTTTTCAGTTTTTTCATCATTAATAATAAAATTAAAACCATAAATATAATGTTAACTTTTATTATTATCAATAATAAAAATAATAATTTCTTTGATATATTTCATAATTTTTTGATATTTTTGCTGAAAAATAATTATTAAATACTATGGGTAATTTTTACTTTAATTAGTTTAACTTCTAAATTCTTAATAATTATGAAAAAATAATTATTGAAGACTATAGGTAATTTTTTTAATTATATTAATTTTTATATTCTAAATAATAGTAAGTTTCAAAATTTAAAAAAAAATTGTTATTTAGAATATAAAATTAAATTATTTAAAATATACAAATCAAATAAATACCTAAAATTAAATTAAAGATGACTTTAAGAATAATAACTAAGTAAAAAAATAATTATAGAAAATATTTTTTTTAAAAAAAAAGAAGGAAAAAAAAGGGCAAACGCCGAAGTTGTGCCTAAAGTTTCATAAACGTACCAAAAATAACTTATAACTGAAACCAAAGAAAACAAAAGTGAAAGAATAAAAACATGCCAGCCACAAAAGAAATTATTGGCATTGACTAGGTCATCCAATGAAATTTCCTCTTTTATTATTTTAGTACTTCATTTGGCCTTTTTGCCCTTTTCTTTTTAGGGTTTTATCTTAAACGCTATTTATTCATCTTGTTCTATTTGAAATATAGCTTTTGACAAATTTTAATATAGAACTCCATTTTTCCAAATTTCATTATTCATATGAATCAGCGAATTTGATGTCTATTACCTTATTTTTTTAATCAACTAGTTATAGAATGTTGAATTTTTAGTATTCTTGTTGAATCAACAAATTTTCAATAATTATCCCTATTTTCTATAAGCTTCCTCTATGTCAATATCTTTGTTGTTGTTGTGGTTAAAGTGTTGAGGAAGGTTGTGATATTGGTTTGATTTAGTATGCTGCTTCTTTTGGCAACTCCTTTAATAGATGCCTTTGGCAAGGCAGGAAAAAAGGCTCAGCCTTACGATCATATATGTTAGCCAAACCAAGTTCTCATATCAATATCTCTAAGAACTCACATTAGATTCTTAGTCATATGGAATTTTTTTGTCACAATAATGAGAACTTGAAAGAAGGAATATCGCTAAAATTAAGACTCCAACACTCCACTTAAGGAGATCAGATAAACGAAAAGTACTTTCCAAAGAATAAATCATATCTCTTACCTTTCTAGTTATAGGACTCTTGGTAAGCTAAGTTTCTTTGAATACATACATACATACACACACAAAATTTATCATAGTAGTGTTATATATATATATAACCGATCCTACATCTCCACCTAAGTTATCCCCAAGTTAGTATTTTCAACCCTTTCCAACCTATTCATTTAGATTGAGTCTATAAGAGATTTTTCAAGGTTTAACTCAAACCTTTATAACTTGAGTTTTCAAAACTCACTTAAAACCTTTTCCTAAATTTTTTTAAGGCTCACATTTAAACCTTACATAAACAGTTTTCTTAGCTCACTCTTAAAACCAAAACCTAAGTGTTTTAAAGGCTAACACTTAAACCAATTCCTTCTAAACTTAATTCCTTACTTCCCTTTTCAACCCAAGAGATAAAAAGATGAAGAACTTAAACTAGAATATAAAACCCACACTTAATAATTTAAAATATAAAAGAAAATTAATGAGCTTTACAAATGCTAAGAATAAATTGAATGCTCAATTAAAGTGTATAACTCTCAAATGAAGTTTTCAGAGGTGTATTTATAGAGGGACTTGAAATCTAGCTATTAAGGACCATTAATTGCATCACCAAGCTCCACCAATCTTTATTTAATAAAAATCAGCTTTTATAGTCAAAACACCACTCATAGTCATAAGGGGAGGCTCACAGTCATGAACCATGAAAGATATAACCATTGGGGCATCAACTAGTCATTAGAGAGCTACCAAGACTACTCCTCACAATCATGACTTACTCCTCATGAGCCACTCACAACCGTGCGTAGCGTAGACCTTTAGCTCTATTTTTACTCTCTTTAAGCTCCTACTCATGACCATAGCTCCCAATCGTGATAAGAGCTCATGAGGACTACCTTTGGCGTGAAAAACTTGATTCTTGAGCCACTAAATGCATCCTTTTGATCCTAACTTATAAATATACTTAAATATAAATGTTAGTAATAAAAATTGATTGTTAGAGTTAAAACCAAGGTGGATTAGAGATTGATCATGAAATTCATCATGCAAACAATCAATAGTTGATATTTAAAAAAGATAAGAAAAAAAGTTTAAGGTTGTCAATGCTAGTGTAGAGAGACTCAACTGGGTGCATAGGAGAGTGCCTCATCAAAATGATGAAGAAATGGGTGAAACTAGCTCCAGGACCTAGACAAACACTCTCATGCAAAATTTTTAAAAAGGAAGAGCCATATCATATTCTCCATTACATTTTAGTGAGTTGAAGAGGGAGTTCAAACAATTTCTCAACTGGAAAGACAAAAGAGCTAGTCATAGTGGATTATCCATTCAAATTGGTCAAAATGGATCCAATCAGATTGGTCATAGTGGACTGTCTAGTCAGGTAATTGATGTTTTATCCTCTTTCTCTAAAGCTATCAAAAAGGAACCAATTCCTAAGAAGTTTAAACTGCCTAGTCTTCCTTCTTATGATGGTACCATAAGTCCTAAAAACAATATTATGAAGTTTAAGATGATTTTTGAATTCTATACTTATGCAGATATTATTTTTTATAAAATGTTCCCTATAAATTTTATAGGAGTTGTGCATATATGGTTTAACAATTTGACTCCTAATTCAACTATTCTTAATTTAGTAGACAATTTGTCAATAGGTTCATTACAATTATACTTGCCCTAATGGGGACTATTATTCAGAATAGGGGTAAAGCTTGAGGGAATACATCGTTAGATTCAACATAGAGACTTTTAAAATTCTCAATTTGAAATGCTCCTGAGCCATTGAGGCAATCATTATTTTCTTATCTATGAATAGACCAACAAATATTACAGCCCTTATAGGTAGAGCATAAAGGTATATCTGGTAAGATGATGTTTTCTGCACCATTAAGGTCATGCCTAAATACAACATGGAGTTTGAAAATCCTACTTCTTCTGAAGATGTTGAAGAGAGTATAACCACCATGCAGTTAAATCCAATTAGGGAGATCCCAAATAAACATTCTTAGCAGCACAACTTAGTTGGAATTTCTAATTGGATATATGCCTATATGGAAACCCTAATCTATCACGCCACCTCTAAGCATATAAAGAAATACTACTAGCATTAAGTGTTTCTCTTTTTGCTTTCTTGTTGAACTAATTAATGTTCTTTTGCTCTAAAAATGTTGAGTAAAGACTATTTGTTTCACCTTATTAGTGAAAGCTATTATATTGTGGACTTAAGTGTATTAATGATTGCATCTCCTCTTGAAAAAGAAATGTTTTCTTAAGGCACATATCTTTTGTCTATCTTGGAATGGTCGCTTGAATTTCATTTTTAAATTCATTAAATTTGAAGTAAATATGTTATGCTTAAAGTCAGTGCACATCATTAGTGCTTTATTCTTAAAGATGCTTATGAAGAAAAGTTCTTTTTAAATATTTCCCATAAAGGAAGATAAGTTTCCCACTTAG
Source organism: Mallotus nudiflorus (assembly GCA_947683625.1). Classification (NCBI taxonomy): domain Eukaryota; kingdom Viridiplantae; phylum Streptophyta; class Magnoliopsida; order Malpighiales; family Euphorbiaceae; genus Mallotus; species Mallotus nudiflorus. The sequence continues at coordinate 3,283,512 of CANTUR010000049.1, read as the reverse complement.
GAATCACTAACTCCCCCATGGGAATAACATTTCCTCCATTGGGAATGTCCACTGAAAATATCCACTTAGGTATATGCCTATATAGAAACCCTAATCTATCATACCATCTCTAAGCATATGAAGAAATGCCACCTGCATGAGGTATTTCTTTTTTTGCTTTCTTGTTGAACTAATTGATGTCCTTTTGCTCAAAAAATGTTGAGTAAAGACTGCTTGTTTCACCATATTAGTGAAAGCTATTATATTATGGATTCAAGTGTATTAATGATTGCATCTCCTTTTGAAAAAGAAATTTTTTCTTAGGGCACACCTCTTCTATCTATCTTGGAATGGCCACTTGAATTTCTTCTTTAAATTTATTAAATTCAAAATAAATGTGTTATGCTTAAAGCCGGTACACATCATTAGTGATTCTCAAAGATGCTTATGAAGAAAAGTTCCTTTTAAATATTTCCCACAAAGGAAGAGAAGTTTCCCACTTAGGAATCACTAACTCTCCAATGGGAACAACATTTCCTCCATTGAGATATCCACTAAAAATATTCACTCGGGTATCTCCATTCTCCCCCAAGGGAGAAAAAACTTCCAATAGAAAATGTTCATTTAGGAACATCCACTGGGGTATCCAATGAGGAAAAACCCTCTTCAGGACATCCTAGACATGACCAGTATGTCATTTTCCTCTCTCGAGCAACATCTCTGAGAAGTGGGATGATAAAGTCCTTATGGACATGATCAGTATATTATTTTCCTCCTACAAGGAACATCTCTAAGAAGTGAGATTATTAAGTCTGCATAGATAAGACTAAAATGTCATTTTCATCCCTTAACGAACACCTATGAGAAGTGAGATTATCAAGTCCCCATGGACATAACTAGTATATCATTTGCCTCCCTTAAAGAATTATTAGTGATATGCCCTAGGCCAATTATGTAATGGCCATATTTTGACTTTGTAATATTTCAATTTATTAATAAAGAGTCAGTTTTATTTATTACTGGCTAATACTTATATTATCCTTGAATAGTTAATTCTACTTGAGGTCATCAAGTATGTGACTTGATAGTAAAACTCTTAGGTGATACTTGAATTCTATTCTAGATTATCCCTAGTCAATTATTATTATTGGAGTAATAATGAATAAAGACTAGTATGAGGTTGATTGATGCTTATGTTTTACTAATCATGTATATGAGATATTAAGTCAAGCTCATAGGCATATATTTAAAGAAATTATGTACTAGATTGGCCCACTATGAGAATACTACATGGATAATTATCATAAGTAACTCTCATCATGATATTATTATTTAAGTCTTCTGACCTGAAATCACCATGGTTTCCTATATAATAAGTGATGTATTTTGACACATCCCTACATTATCTTTAACCGAATGGCAAAACAAGTTATGATTAGATATAGAATGAGTTATGTGAGGAATGTGAGTGATTAAGATGGAATTTGTCCCTCAGTTATTTTGAGAAGATATCTATGGGCCCCTCAATGAGTTAAACTGAAGAGAAATGCATGGCTCTGCTAGAATGTATTGATAAAGACCTATCAATATCATATAAAGAGTTATCAGTATAAGTCTACTTAGGATCAAGGAACAATATGATTAAATTATAAAAGGATGAAATAAATCATGCTTTATGTTTAACCAAGATATCGCGTGATAAAAGGACCATAATACATACTATGAACTAGGTTATGTCAGATTATCAACCTTCACACAACTTAGGTAGTCATAATGTCTTATTAGAGACCACTTATGACTTATAGGCTAAAATGGAAATTTTAAGCCTACTGCCAATGTTGTGTTAATCTACAGGGTCACACACTTAAAATAAGCCCAAAGCATACTTGGTTAATTAACCGAGTAATAGTTTCTCTAAAAGAATAAATAAATAAATGAATATATATATATATATATATATATATATATATATATATATATATATATATATATATATATATATATATATATATTTCCTTATTTATTTCTTAATTTATTAAGGTAAGAATTGTTTAAATAAATAAGGAATAATTCCAATTTGGAATTAAAATAGAAAAAGTAAGTCTAATCTTACCAAAAAATTTTTGGTAAGTAAGTGGTTTAAGAAACCCTAGATGGGATGTCTATATATTCATCTCTTTCTCTCGGGTTTTGTAAGACAATAACTCTCCTCCTTCCTCCACTTCTTTTTGAGAAAAGAAATGATACACATTGAGAGAAAAGAAAAAGAGTTGTCTTTGAAAAAGGTGCTAGCATACCATCATTGCTTTGGTCACCTTGTTCATTGGATACTGGTGGAGAACATGGTCTTATTGGGAGCATCTTAATTCGATAAAAAACATGAAAAGCTCAAGGTAGGGTGTCATCGATGTGAACCCCTTCTTATCCTTCAAACCATCTTGCCATGAGATTGTCTTAGTAAGTGTTTGGATTCCCTTTTAATCATTTTATTCGAATTACATGGATACTGTGAGGGTTTCATGATTAAAATTTTTATTTGCTACTATGTGTATGAATTGTGGAAACCTAACAAGAGTATCTTTAAGAAGTGAGATGATCAAGTCCTTTTGGACAAGCCATTATGTCAATTTCCCTTATGAGGAATACCTCCTTGAAGTGAGATGAATAAAAAATATATATTCATTCTAGCCATAAAACATAGTCTTTAAAAAGTGAGACCATATCATCTTATTGTTTGCATAAGATCTTTAAAGAAAAATCTACTTCCCACATAGGAAGCTAATCCTCATCTTATTTAAGTAAAGTCATAGGTGGTTATACTTTCATCTTCATAAAATTCCAACTTAGGGCTATTAGAGCAAAAGGTCAACTCCTCATAAGTCTTATCAAACTATTGAGAGAAAGAAAACCAAAATGACATATGAGAAGCTCAAAACATTCAAGTTCTTAAATACATAATGGTGCTGAGACAAAAGATGCCTTGTTAGAAACACAAGGCGGCTATTGCCATTTGGGTCATTCCACTTGGATCATCCAGTCTCGAGATTATTGACCAATCTCGTGCATGGCTGGGGGGCTACTAATGATACATAAAAAAATTTAGCCTATTATAAGCTGACATGTGGTATATTGACCATTGACTAAACTGACACATCATCACTCTTATTGATCAATTGGGATCAACCTCTTTCCATACTGGCATATTACTAGAAAAGAACATATGACCATACTAGCTAAAGACATACTAGAAATGCAACTCTGTAATGCATTAAATATAGTCAAGTTAGATCCACTCCCTCACACACCCCATTTTTGGATTTGATGCATCCCATTCTTATCTCTGACTATCCTGATACTTCTGATACACTATAGTAATGACCATAATGCAATGGCCAATCTCCTTTTAACACCTTATTATTATTTAGAGGTATAAAAACCTTAATTAAGAGAGGAGCAAAGGACTTCTTCTTTTTCTCCTTCCTTTCATTCTCCATTTTTCTATAAATACAGTAGCTCTCAAAACACCATTTTGATATTCAATTGTTACTCTAATCATCATTATCTTTATTATCCATCCTGGCTAATCCCACTTAGGTAATTTCTAATTTGAGCATCAGAGGGGTCTTGGGTCATCCTAAACCCTTAGCTAACCTTGTTTTTCATCCTTACAGTGCTCCAAGATCCTAGTTGGAGCTAAGACAATTTGGGAACCAACACTCCCTAATTTCATTATTTCCACTCTTAAATCCTCCTTTATTCTATTATTTCCACTACCACATGCACAAGTCCTTGTTTTGTTTCCAATTAAGTCCTTATATACTTATTTGTTGCCATATTGAGGCTTAAATTAATATTAAATAAATAATATCAATTTTGCATGTATGTTTTTTGGGACACGAATATGACAATTATGGATTCAATATGTTTTCTTACAAAATAATTGGATAATAATTTAAGGATTTAGATCCACCATTATTTTAATGAACATGATTTTAAGTTATTAATGAAGTTTTTATGCTATAGAATTCCAATAAAAGCTAAATAGATTTTTGGTAATAAATAGGACTAGTAATTTGTGGCATGATCTATTTAAATGATAGTATGGAATACAAAGCTAAACATATATGAATCATAAGCGGGTTTATCTATTTAAAATACAAGTGAAATCAGATTTAAACATATTTAACTTGCTTAACTCATTTAAACACGCATTAACGTGTTTATACATCAAGCTAATGTATTAAAATATACAATACAAAACAATAAAAGTTGTAAAAATATTAAAAAAAATAATCAACTTAGTATCAAGTATTAAATAAAATATAATTTGAGTTATTAAGTTTAATAAAAAAATTATGTATTCATAATAAAATTAGTATAAGTTAGTACACTGTTAATAAAATTATAAAAATTTTGTGTTAATTAATTAGTATTAATATTAATAAAATGTTTCGTATAAGGGTTCATTACATCGTTGGTACCAAAATTTTACCCCATGTTTCAAAATGGTACCAACTTTTCAATTTTTTTCTTTTCGGTACCACAAGTTCTATTTTTTCTTTAGATTAAAGTACCTCAAATATGTCCGATCAAATTTAGCATACGTAGCAGCCTAAATAAGTATATTTTTTGTATATTTACCATGTAAGCATCCAATTAAGCAGCCTAATATGAAATTTGATAAAATTTTATTTTATGGGGCCCATAAAAAAATTTTGTTCTATGGGATCAACAAGATGATTAGGCAGTTTAATGAGATGTTTACATGGTAAATATACTAAAAATATGTTTATTCGAGCTGCTATGTATACTAAATTTAATCGGATATGTGTGAGGTATTTTAATTTGAAGCAAAAATAGAACTTGTGGTAATGAAAAGAAAAAAATTGAAAATCTAGTACCATTTTGAAACATGAGGCAAAATTATGGTACTAATGGTGTAATAAACCCTTTGGTATAAATTAATATTGAAATTGTCAATTAGTTTAAAAGCAACCACGTCCTTTAATTTTCAAGTTCCAAACTGACTTAACTTATTCCAGTTTAGTTTTTTAGGTTTATGAATTTTACTATGCTCATACCTTCAAAATTTATAGTTTCATTTTTATATCTAAACAACGAAGATTACCTACGCTTCACTGCAAGTTAGCAGATATATATATATATTCGCATACATAAAATGTAATAATTTAAATTCAAACAATAAGATAATATTCTACAATTAATTTTTTTTTTTAGTAAATCATTTAAAAAATAAAAAGTGCATACATTAAAAATAAAAGCAAACTCAATTTTTCTCGTTATATTCATCAATCTTGGAAAAAAAATAATTAGTGCTATTTCTAAAAAAATTAAGCTACATATGTAATTAAAAGCAAACTTTTAAAGGGAATTTATGAAAGGGAATTCCAAATAAAACATGATCAAATTATGCTTTAAGACTTTTTTCTTTCTCATGATTCTAGTCTTTATATCTTCTTAAGCAAAAAAAAAATAATTTTAATAGATAATAGCAAATCATGTTATGAGTTTATAACTAAATCAACATTATACCAGCTGAGTTATTAAGAAAACTCTTGCATTCAATATGAACTAACCAAAATTATCAAAATTCAAATAAACAAAATTAACTGGTGTTTTCTAGGCAAAAAAAGCAATATTTTTTTTATGCCAATTTTCTTATCAAGATTTGGATTAAAACCACACTAAACAAAATGATAACACTGCAAATTATTAAGAGTTCAATAAACATAAGGAGTGCAATACCATGACCACTCAAGTTCATTATTAAAGCCATAAAATTAAAAAGTCATCTTATAATTTAATCATATCATGTATATGCATGGGACTTAACAACATAGAGAATTAAATTAAAATGCTACTTTTGATGATGATGTCACACATGCAACTATAATTAATCTTATTTCTGCATGATCATATGAGAACATGAAGCCAAGACAATAATAAATGTTGAGGCTCTCTTGATTGAGTACAAAAAAGGGTGGCACTCTCTGATGCTTTATACAAACATGATACTTGTGAGTATAAGACCTAAAAGGTTCAGTTTCATCTTGCAACAATGAAATTATCTTTTGTTAGGACACTTCCTCCACTAACTTTCTCTCATTAGATAATATTATCTAGTTACAGATTACAGTTGCATAGGATAGAGTATCAATTTTCAGAAAACAACAGTCCAAGTGTGGCTATCGACTTAAATTTGGAATTTTCTTTGCAATCGCTAATAAATATAATCCTTGTAAATTCCTTTTTTTTAAAACAACTATAAATTCCATATTCAAGTTACAAAAACAGTATTCCATAAATGAAATTTGATGTACATGCAATATAACTACGACTAATAGAGGCATTTAGAAGTAGCCATAGAAATGCAACCATTAAAAAATTCTCAGAGCAAAAAATTCCACTAAGTAAAGAACCTATCAATTATATCAAATAGGATAAAAAAATAATTTTTACACCAAAGAAAACTCATAGAGCTTGTAAACAGATGAATTAAAAAAATAAAGAACAACTGTAAATTTTACTAATTCTGTTTATCTCACCATATTCTTCTCAATAACTTATTCAATTTCTTCTACATATCCTTGCATATGAGTACTCCCTCCCAATACTAATGTGATTTATAAAAACAAAAAACACAAAACCACACCAATAGCTACTCGATTAGTTGAAAAGAAAAATTAATTAATCAGTTTCTAGTTCAATATCAATAATGAAACTAACAATAATGTTATTGTTATTAGCAATTTAATCACCAATTAAGACTTATTCATGTCCATCTTTTAAGTTCAAAAGGTAACCCAAAAGATCATTATCAAGCAATAATGTATCCAAGAATCTTGACTAACCTCTTCCTTGCTTATACATAAAACAACATATATGTTAAGAACATAGGTGATGAACAAAAAAAAAAGTATAATGAAAACAAAAATCCAAACCTGCAATGAAGAAGGCTACGACTCAACAACATATTAAGAACCCATGCTATACATCATCAAAGAAATAACATACATCTTAAATATTTTTCTTTGCTGCCAAAAAAAATATGAAAAAAAAGTATAAATCCAAAAGAATGCAAGGAGATTAAGAAAAAAAAATCAAAATCAAAAATAGATATCGTCATTCTTTGTCATAGTAAAGATGCATCAGATAGTTTATGGAAGAAGAAGGGAGGAGTATGATTGCATTGTAGAGAGAAAAGAAAAATGAGAAATATAAATTAGGGATTCATCTAGGTTAACAAACAAAATGACACATTTGCCCAATATAATGGAGTTGTTTTTAGGTGTCCCTTTAAGAAAGGTAAAGGGCGAAAATGGCAACAACCAAAACATCGTCGTTTTGTAGCAAGGCTAGTGTTCACTTAATGTGGGCAAAGAGTAATTTTGCATGTATGTTTAACGATGGAAAAATAGAAATTAAAGCAAAATAGAATGGCTTCTATTTCATTATAGATGAACAGTGAAATTGATGATCCAACTTTATATATATTAATAAATGTATGTTTAACAGCGGCAAAATAGAAATTAAAGCAAAATCTTATGGCTTCTATTTAATTACTAATGAACAGTGAAATTGATAATCCAGTTATATATATATTAATATATTTAGAACTTGTGATAGATGACATAACTTTATAATAAATTTATAAAAAGAACTGAAATTGACATAGGATGGTATAGTAAGAATTAAAGTATCCAACATATTAGCATAAAAGGTGTCATGGGATGAAATTAACACCAAAATGCTAATGTGGGCACATAAGGAAATGATAATGTGGCAAAATTATTTTTAATAATGAATCAGAGGTCATCCCAGGTAGAGATTTTTATTTATATAGTAAAGTTTGACAATGATCTACGTAGCCTTTGATTTATTATTGAAAATACTTTTGCCACATTCTCATTCCTTATTTTCTCACTTCAGCATTCCAATGTTGATTTCATCAAAAATCAAGAAATGGAGGATCACCGTTACTGAAATTAAAAGTAAGGGTTTTTGTATGTCCAATTAATTTTTTAGGACAATGTTAGAAAATGAATAGTAAATTAAGGACTATAAGTGTAAATAACCCAATTTGAGTATGAATTTGATAATTTAAAATTATGATTAAGGCCCCATTTGTTTGTGGAAAATATTTTGTCTAGAAAATATCTTGCAGAAAAATACTTTCCAAACAAAATGTTTTTCAATGTTTGGTTATAACACTAAAAAAGACAATAAATGAGGAAAGAAGACATTAAAAAATAGAAGAGAATGCAATAAATAAGGAGAGAATATATTAAAAAATGTATTGAAAAATAATTTTCATCCTTAGAATTGGAAATCATTTTCCCTTGTTTTGAGGTTATTTTCCTTTGATTTTTTTTTTTTTTTGGTAATCCAACTACTAAAAAATGAAGAAAAATATTTTATGCAAACAAATGAAGCCTAAATGTCCCCTTTTCTAATTGTTTATAGTTGAGCAAAATGCACAAGCATGCATTATTGGTTGGTCCCACCAAAGTAGATTTAAAATTGTCACATGCATGCATGATTATTTTCTTGTTGGAGTGGTCCACCTTTCTTTTGCTTTTTTTTTTGGTCCATTTTGCTTGTGCTTTTGTTTCTTTTTATTTTTTTGAAATAACCTTTTACTTTTACTTTTACTCTAGCTTGGTCCCATAAATTTAGAATTATCACTTTATAATGTGTGTGGATGTGCTTCCTCTTTCACTGAAAATGGACGAGACAGGCGAAGATACAGCTTTCAAATTGAATAAATGTATTTTGAATCAAAACATTCAACATTAATTGAAAAAAAACAGGACTTGTTTGAAAATAGAAAAAATTTGAAAATTCAGAACTGAAACGGTTAGCATTTAACCTTTTTTTTTTTTAATTTGTTCCTTATATTTGAACAATTAAAGAGGTATTATAAAGAAGTAGGGATTGAATTCATGACCACAGCTAATACTTTAGTCTCATGATAGGATGGTAACACATGGTAAATCATCCATTAGTATTTAACTTTTAAATGCAAGTATGACAAAAAATATTTTATAAATTATAATTCTTTTCTAAAATTTAAGAATTGTATTGTAGGTGAAAAACGACAAAAAATAATAAAAGCATTTTATGAAAAAATTTTAAAAACTATATTGAATAAAATTTATATATTTATATACTGCTAGGAGCATTCAAATTGTAACTTATTGGAAAAAAAAGAAGTTACCTAAAATTTAAGGACCAAACAAGTAAAAAGGTTATCACTTTTGTTTTGAACAAACAGTAAAAAAAGTTAATTCCTCCAACACCACAAGGGGAAAAAGAATGGGTTGGAGGTTCAAACCTTTCTTTCCTCAACATAATGTCCACATCTTTTGCCACTTAAACTACTCGTGGGAGACTTTAAGGCTATCACTTTGTACTTTGTTTATGATAAAATTATATAATTTTAGTTTAAGTTTTTTTTTCAAACTATAAAGATTTCATTTCATTAATCAAAGATGATTTACATACCATAGAAATACAAGTAATTTAACTTAATCAATTATTCAAATGAACACAAACACAAACATGGTAAATCCATCTTTAAGAGTTTCAAAAGAAGAGAGCACATGACCTTCATATGATGAGTGCACATGACTTCTTCTTGGTGAAATCCATAATTGCATAATTCAAATGATGAGGATAACATGAGGGATCATGTGTAGATGATACCACCATCAAACCAAAATTATGATCCATCAAGTCTCTACCAATGCCATTAAAGGATGAGTATCTTGAAGAGATCTAGCTATCAAAAAGACCAAAATATAAACTTCATCTAGATTTATAGATATAAAAGATATCAACTGAAAAACTAAAAAAAAAAGACAAATAAATTCAAGATAACATATTGAATCTAAGTTATTTATTAACAGAATATAACTAAAAGTAAAAGGGATGATTTTTTGTCCAAATGGCCAAAAAACACCATGCTATTCACAAAATAGAGAGATGATATAGAGAGGGAGCAAGGAGATGAGATGATATAGCTTAAATGACTTAATTTTACTTTAAGTTAGTGCATTATTAATAAGATTATATGAGTTTTGTGTGAATTAGTATTAATATTAATAAAATATTTGGTGTAAATTAATATTAATATTATTAATTAGTTTAAAAGTAAATATATTTTGTAATTTTAAGTTCTAGACTATTTTAATTCATTCCATTTTAATTCTTTAGGTTTATAAATTTTACTGTGGTCAATCTTGAACAATAACTTTAAAAAGAGTAATTTCGATTCTTGGTAAAGTATTTCTAAATTTACAGCTTAAGGTAGATTACGACTGGCAATTTGTAACACCACCTGTTTAAATGACATAACACGACATACAGATAAACAGGTTTGGGTTTAAGCTAAACGAGTTTGGGTAATAAACAGGTCAACCCATTTAAAATACGAATGTAATTATGTCTAAACGGGTTGAACCCCACTAACCCATTCAAACACTTATAAGCACATTTATTAAATAGGTCACATGATTAACATGTAACCTGTTTAAACATATATTAACATGCTTCATAAACATGTTAACATGATTAAATATTATATATATATATATATATATATATATATATATATATATATGTATTCATACTAACATTACATATTTTTAATGCTAACTAGTATTGTTAAATGTATTAATAATATATAGTTTTGGCATATATATAATCTTGAAATTATTACCTATAATAGATTTGTATATTTAGTATAAGATAGTATTGTAATTATGTTGATATAAATTTATATATAGATATGGTGAATCTTTATTATTTATAAACATTTATGCTATTGGTAGCACTGCCAATTGCTTTGTATATCAATGATAAAATTATGCATCTAGTGTAAATTAGTATTGTCAATTATATATTGTATTAATAATAGATAGTTTTGACATATATATAATATTGATATTATTACATACAATAGAATTATGTATTTTTAGTGGAGATATTATTGTCAATTGTGTTGATATAAATTCTTACATAGTTTTGGTATATTATTATTATCTATAAACGTTTATGTTAATGCTAGCATTACAATTTGCATTGTATATCCATAATAAAATTATATAGTTACAATTTTGATATATAATATTTAATTTAATGTTAAGCAAATAAATATAATAAAAATATCAAAGTTATATAATTCAGTATGAACTAATATTAATAATAAAAAATTCCATAAATTTAGTGTGAATTATTATTTGATAATTTATGTAGCTAGTTTAATCTGAATAATTTGATTTACTTCAAGCATTTATCAATTAGGTTTATATTAAGTATTAGTCTCAAATAAATACTATATAATACTAATTTATTATTAAGTTAGATTTTAAATTGTAAATTAAAGTAAGAATCACATATTTATATAAAAATTATATGGATTTCATTAAATTGGTATAGATGTTATGATAGAAATTTTAGTTTTAAGTTTTGATATTAACCTAATTTTTTTAAAAGTTTTGATATAATATTAACCCAATATGATATTAATATCAATACAATATTAGCGTAGTTTTATCAAAACTAATATAAATATGATATTAAGTTATTAACCTAATTTTTTTAACATGATATTAATCCAATTTACTTTTAAGTTTTAACATTACCCAATATACAACTAAATAAAACTACATAGTTTTGAATTTTGATATTCAAAGATGCCTTAAAATTATATCAAAAAATGCCCTAAATTTTTTTCATAATATAACTTTAGTATCATAATATAATTTTAATATAAAAAATGCCCTAAACAAACTATGTAGTTTTCAACTTTTAATTTGGTTTTCATATCCAAAAAAAAAAAATCAAGCTACTTGCTACTGTTCATTTTATGCAGACAATGGAACGTTGCCCTTTTCTATTTTGCCACCCTCTAGCCTTTTTTTACATTTTTCACCATCGTTCTTCTTCTGCTTCTTCTTCTTCTTCTTCTTCTTCTTCTTCTTCTTCTTAATCCTCATCTTCATATCCTTCTATAACTAATTTCTAAGGTTTCTTTCATTCACTGCTTCATATCTCACACCAGCAGCTTTGTCACCACTGTCAATACCATTAGCAATGACTTCATAGGATTACAGATCACCACCATTGTCAGCCCTCCTCTATTTCATTACAGATTATGAGTTCAACCTTGACTCCATCTCACATCAGTCATCACATATCACACCACTCCATCTCGCACCAGTCCATCACAGAGTGCTCATTGGTCAGTCCTAAACTATAAAGCAAAAACTGCAAAACGTATAAGGCTTCACAATAAGCTTTATCGATCTTGAACTTCTGACTTGTCAAGCTTCATCACATGTACTTAATTCTGCCATTTTTATAATGGATTTTAATTGAATGATTCATTTTTGTAATGGATTTTAATTGAATGATTCATTTGGGTTATAATTCTTATATGTATTTTGTTAAAGAATAGTAATTTTATTTTGATTTGTAATGGCTTTCTATTTTGATTGAATGATTCATTTGCCCCTATCATGTGTTAGATTTAGGGCATTTCTTACTCTTGTTAAGAACTAGGTCTTTTAGAGTCTTTGTATAGCATGGCTTCTTTTGATTTCTTAGAATAATGAACTTCTAGCTTTAATAATTTATTACAATGTGCATAACTGAATGAGATTACTCTTTAACATATTATGATATTCGATATAAAGTCCCTTATTTTTCCCAAATAGGGCATGATAATTCCCATACACTATTAAGTGTTTATGAAATTCAACCAAGTCAATATCTTATTAAATTATCTGAATCCTATATAGTTCATTCATTTAAGTTGCACAATTCACTTATAATGGGTTTCAAATAACTTTTTTCAAAAGCACCCTTATGTTAGTGGATGCTTTTGGTGGTCGGAAGAGCTACTGCTTATAAGATGTTTGAAACTTTAATGGTCAAAACAAGATAAAACTAAAATGAAAAACAAGTGTGTTTTTTCTATTAAACAAATATACTATCAATATCAATGATTGAGTTAGTAGTTTTGCAACAAAATTAATGCTAAAATTATATTGAGATGGTTTTAAATTATTGTTGTTATGCATGAATGTTGGTTTCTTTACTTGATATGATATGAATATATCATAGTTGTATTTTATTATTTTACTTAAAAATAATGTGCAAATTAACACATTTATGTATATATGTAGGTGGAAGGATCAAGATCTTGAAGAAAATGGGAATTATGAGCTTAAAGAAATTATCATTGTTATTTTATATTTTATTGAATAATTTAGCATTTTATATGAAGTTTAAAATTGTGTAATGATATTTAGAATTTGTATGGATATTTAAAATAAAATTATTATGTAGAATTTTTATGTTTAATTATTTTTTTAAATTTTATAATTTGGTATTAAACGTGTTAAAATGTGTCAAACATATCTTAAAAGTGTCTGAACACATTTAGACCAGTATAGGTTAAACGAGTTACACAGGTCGTGTCGTGTAACATGTTAACTAAATGTATTCGTGTTTGGGTTTATAGGGTTGACACAATTAGGCAAACAGGTCGTGTTCGGGTTGGTTATATTTGTGTTATTATTATGTCTCGACAGGGCTAATTTATGGCCTATTAACACGAATTGCCAGCCCTAGTAGATGATATAACTTTACATTAAAACAGATAAGAACAATAATTAACCTACCATTATTAGTAAAGTTTATATTTTTGAATTTGATAGTAAAAGTTAAAGTATCGAACATATTAGCATCAAAAAGTGACAATAAAAATAAGATGACAATTAAAATAAATTGGACCATTAATTAGCAAGATTTAGTTCAATCATAGTAACTATGGAAGGTCTTTTTTTCTTTTTTTGCTATTATAAACTAGAACTAGAAAATGGGGGATTCGATATTGGATCTCTCACTAAATTCATAAAGATTTGATCGCCAAACTGAAATAACACAAAAAGTTATTAAAGTGTAGATATATCAAAACTAAGTCTAAACAAAGGTTTTATAGCAATTTGATTAGTCCTACCTGTAGAAAATGAATTTTTTTTTTCAAGGTACTTAAAAATAACATTTTTAGAAAGAATTTAAGTAGAACTTATTAGCTAACTAGTTGAACAAATATGTATAAATCCCTAAATAAATTATATATGGGGCTAAAACTCTTATATATATATATATAGACAATATTATAATAAGAATATAATTGGGGTTCCTAAATAGAATAGGAAAATAGCTCTATACAATATAGGAATATGACTTCACTACAAAATAGGAATATAATCATATTATCCCCATCAATCAAAGCGTGATTTGGAAGAATGTTGAGATGAGTCCGAAAAGTATGAAACCTTGTAGCTAGAAGACTCTTAGTAAAAACATCAGCAAATTGGTCATGTGTTGGAATATGAAGAATAGAGATATCACTTAAAACAACACACTCACGAACAAAATGAACATCAATCTCTATATGCTTAGTACGAGCATGTTGAATAAGATTAATAATAAGATAAGTAGCACTAATATTATCACAATATACTAAGGTTAGTAATGTAATAGAATAATGCAGCTCTTGTAATGAAGAATGAAGCCAACTAATTTTTAAGACAACATAGGCAAGAGCATGATACTTGACTTCAACACTTGATTGAGAAACTATAGGTTGCTTCTTAGCAAACCAAAAAACAAGATTAGAACAAAAAAATGCAGAAACATGAAGTACTTTAATGAGTATCAGGGTAACCAGCCTAATTAGCATTCAAAAAAGCAACAAGACTATTAATAGGATCTTAATAAAGTTATAAACCATAGTGTAAAGTACCTTTAACATGGCACTAAAAGCGTTTAACAGCAGTAAAGTGAGAATCATAAGGTTCATGCATAAATTGACAAACTTAATTAACCGCAAAAGAAATATTCGATCGAGTAAATGTAAGATGTTGCAATGCACAACCAAACTTTGGAATGTTTTTGGATTAGAAAGAAGAGCCCTATCTTCATGAGATAATGGATGTTTACTAAATAATGGAGTTGTAATATATTTTAAGAATTGTAAACTTCACTTTTCAAGAAGTTCATTAGCATACTTTTCTTGAGATAAAAATATACCAATTTAAGATCAAGAGATAGAGATGCCAAGAAATTAATACAAAGATCCCAAATCACTCATGGCAAATTCCTTCTTAAGAGCTGAGATTAATGAAGAAAGTAAGGCTGATGACGAAGAAATTAAGACAATATCATCCATATATAGAAGAAGGACAACCATATCATTACCAGAATGATAAATAAACATATAAGCATTAGATTTAGAACTTATGAAACCTCAAAAAATAAGAAAACTAAAAAAATGATGGTACTATGCACGAGGTGCCTATTTTAAACCATAAAAAGCTCTATTTAAACAATAAATATAATCCGGATGATCTAGATTAACAAAGCCAGAAGGTTACCTCAAATAAAAAACTTCATTAAGCTCTCCATTTAAGAATACATTCTTCACATCTAATTGATGAATAGGCCAATTTTTAGATAAAGCAAGAGATAACACAGTTCGAATAATGACAGGTTTAACAATTGGACTAAATGTTTCATCATAATTAATACCATATTATTGTTTATAACCTGGAGCTATCAAATGAGCTTTATATCTCTCCAAAGACCCAGCTGATTTCTACTTCATACAAAATATCCATTTATAACTAATAACATTAGAACCTGTAGTAGATGGTAATAGTAATGGTACTAATGTCTGAGTATTATTATGTAAAAGACCATTATATTCTTCATTCATAGCACGATGCTAATTCGGATCCTAATTAGCCTCAGCAAAGGTGTATGGTTTATGAGGAAGATAAGAAGTAACTAAAAGAGAAGGCAAAACTTTAAGCTTACATGTTCCATATTTATTTTGGGTAACTATAGGATGAGAAGGAGGAGGAGTAGATAAAGAATTAGGAATAGGATTAAGAGGCAGCAAAGGAGAATTATTAATAAAATTATGACCAGAACTATTAAAGGTGGTTATAACATCACTAAAAGGATTAGCAATATTAAAAGTGCAAGTATTTGGAGAGGAATGCTAATGAATATTTGGCAATGAAGAAACTTGAATTTGAGAAGGAAAAGGAATAAGAGGAAGGACAGAACTTGGAGAATGAAAAAAGGACATTAGTTGAGAACGTGATTGGATTGTTGAAAAGGGAAATTTGATTCATTAAATGTGACATGACGAGAAATAAGAATTTTATTTGTCAAAAGATCTAAATAATGATACCCTTTATAATTCAAAGGACACCCAAGAAAAACACATAAGGTAGATCTGAGAGCAAGTTTATGAGGAGATGTAGATTGAATACTAGGATAACAAGCAGAACCAAAGACACAAAAATTATCATATGTAGGAGGTTATTGAAAAAGCACTTCATAAGGAGTACTATTAGACAACAAAGGAGTAGGAAGTCTATTAAGGGTATAAACAGTTGTATACAAGGCTTTAACCTAAAATTCAAAAGGCATAAAAGCTTGAAAAAGAAAGGAGCGAACCATATTTTGAAGAGTACAATGCATACGCTCAGCTTTACCATTTTTTGTGGCATATAAGGATAAGAAATAGACTACTAAATCCCCTTATTACTAAAAAATGATTGAAATTATTTGACAATATATTCTTTTCCACCATCACATTAAAAGGTTTGAATGTTAATATGAAATTATATAGCAACATATTAATGACAGGTCTGAAATTTATTAAACACTTCAAATTTATTGCAAAGTGGAAAAATCTAACAATAGTGCAAAAATCATCTAAAAATAAGACATAATAGTAAAAGAGGAAACAAGAGATTTCCAAACATCATAATGAATTAAAGAAAAAATAGTCTTAGATCGAGACTCAACACTAGAAGAGGGAAGCCTAACATGTTTTCCTAATTGACATACATGATAAAAGTCATTATTAATTATAGAAGAATTACAAAGTAAATGATGATTTCTAAGAAGATAGGATAAATTGGAAGAGCCAAGATGACAGAGACAACGATACCAAAGTTAAGGAGAGACTTGAGCAGTAGTAAGACAATAAAAGGAGGATGCAACCAGATATGAAGAAAGTGAGAAGGAATATAATGACCCAAATATTTCACCTGAGAAGAATGGTCTTCATTTGAAGGTCTTTAACAGAGAAACCAAAAGGATCAAATTCAACACTGCAGTTATTTTTAGCTGTAAACTGACGAATGGAAACTAAATTTTTTAAAGATAAAGAATAATAAATACTTTGGGCAAATGAAGAGATAAAGATAAAGAAGCAGAACTGGTGTGTGAGATACGTAAGATAGAACCATCACCAACTTGAACATAATCAAAACCATAATAAAAGTGAGTAGAATGAAGAATACCTGGAGTAGGAGTCATATGATTTAAAGCCCCTGTACCAACATACTAAGATTGTTCAAAAGCAATGGGTAATGATGGACAATGAAAAAAAAAATATTATAGGCATCCACAGGTTGAGACTTATTATTAAGAACACAATCATACGCTATATGATATAATCCATGACATAGGTAGCATTAAATAGGAGAAGGACCCATAGGTAGAGAAGTTGGACAAGGGCCTAAAATAGATTGACCACAACCTCGACCCCAAATAGCTAGAGGTCAAAAGTTAGATGCTTGGGTACCTAATGGTGAGCCATAATACTGATTTCGAGGAGTATAAGAAGAGCACCCATGACCACAGGCATAAAAAGATTCTAGTAAGGAATTAGCAAAATATTAGAAAGTAGGTCATGTGTTCCTATAATTAAATCAATCACCACAAAATGAACTGCCACCACGATGCAAAAACAAGCCACAATTAGCAACTAAAGCAACCGATGACTTATTTGTAGAATCAAAACCCTACAAGCATGTCTCTTCAAAGGAAAGCAAAGTCCTTACTTCAAAGAATGAAGGTAATGGAATTTGAGTTGAGATAGAAGTAGAGATACTAGAATACTTAAATGGTAACCCAGTTAAAGCTTATAACACCAAATCAGTTTCAAAAATTATAAACCTAATAGAAGTAAGTGAATCAGCAATACACTTTAATTTTTGGAGATATATAGCAATAAATAGATCATCTTTCTTTATATTATGAATCTAAGTTTTAACTTTAAGAGTTTGAGTATAAACTTGAACATGAAACAACTTTCCAATTGTATCCCAAGCAATATGAGCAGTAACAACAACAAGCAGAACCTCTTGAAATAGTAGCTTGAATCCAAAATAGAACAATATAGTCAATTTGTTTCCATAATTCATAATCAAAATTAGAAATATCTTTACTAGTAAAATCCTTTATTGTAGTAGGAAGACAAGGAGAAGAACCATCAATTTGACCATACACATCATGACCTTGAAGAATTGGATAAAATAACTCAAGCCATAAGAGATAGTTGGAGAAATCTAAAGTTTCAGCAACATAATTTTCAATATTATTTAGTGTAAAGACAAGATGATTAGAACAAGTGTGAGAATTTTGAGATGAAGAGGAAGACGTAGAATTTAGGGAATCCATAACTGAAGCCATGATTATTATAGGACAAAAAGGAACAAGAGATTTAAAGGGGTTAATAAAGAGAATATAAGAAAATATTATGAGAGCTTTAATACCATGATCAAATATGTAGAAATCCCTGAATGAATTATATATAGGGTTGAAACTCTTTTATATATATATATATATATATATATATAGAGAGAGAGAGAGAACATTACAGTAAGAATATAATTGGGGTTCCTAAAATGAATAGGAAAATAGCTCTATACAATATAGGAATATGACTTCAGTATAAAATAGGAATATGATTGTATTACTCGCAAATTAATTATTTTTTAAAAAATAAAATAAATTATAATTTGAAAAAAAATTAGAAAAAAAAGAAGTTTATAATTGTAAAATAATTTTTTTTATTGACATAAATTTAAATATTTCACATGACTTTGATTAATATATAACTTAAATATGAATTTGATAATTTAATATTATAATTAAATATCTCCCCTTGTATGCTGTTTGTGAGAGAGTTAAGCAGAATGTAACTACATGAATTTTTCTTGTCGGACTGGCCCACCTTTCATTTATTTCTTTGTAGGGATAAATATATATATGGTGTCCAAATTTTTTTATTTTTTATTTTGATATATAAAAAATATTTTTACAATTAGGTGTTTGAACTTGCAAAAAAAATTTTAAAATGGTGCCTTTAGTAGTGAGAACTCCAAACTTAACTCAATTGTAGAATCCGCATGGATTAAAAGATCTGGGTGAATGGATGGGGTTTCCCACAAATACTCTGATGCTTAATTTAGTATTTGTATAAGGAAAATAAATAAAATGTAGAGAATATGTGGAAGATATAATAAAATGAATAAATAAAGAGATATGAGGAGTATATAAAGAGATATAAAGACCAAACCTCTTTGGATATGGCCTTATATTGTTAATAATCCTTATCATTATAGGATTAGATTTGTAATTTTTGTATTGAATAAGGATATCCATCTCCTTATAAGATTTGGCATTGATATTGGGATATTAAAAGTCCCCCAAAGTGTTGTTCGGATATTTATGTCTGAGTTCTCTGAAGAGATGATTTGATGTGTTAAAATGTTGCTCCAATCGTAAATTCTCAATGATATAAATCAACCTCAGTCTTCATAGATGCTCAATGTTATTAAGCGACCCGAGTCTTCGATGATGCTAGGTGTTAATAAACAACCCTATAGTTTTTATTGATTCTCGGTGTTACTAAATGACCCGAGTTTTTAATGATGCTAAGTGTTAATAAATGACCCTAGTCTTTGTTAATTCTCGATGTTATTAAATGATATGAATCTTCAATGATGCTAAATTTTAATAAATGATTGTAGTCTTTTGTTGATTCTCAGTGTTATTAAATGACCCGAATCATTAATGATGTTAGGTGTTAATAAACAACCCTAGTCTTTGTTGATTCTTAATATTATTCAATAACCAAAGTCTTTTGAGAATGATTAGTGTCATTAAATGACCTAAGTCTTTTAAAAATGCTCAGTGTTATTAAATGATGTGAGTCTTTTGATAATGCTCGGTGTCATTAAATGATCTAAGTATTCTCAAAAGACTTGCTTCGTCTAATAACATTGAGAATCAATAAAGGCTAGATTTTAGTAACTCAATTAAATCTAAAAAGGCTTCAAAAATGTTTCTATTAATCAATTTCATTGAATGGTGAGTCATTTTTATGTTTTCATCATGGGCTTTTAGGATTTTAAAAAATGACCTCAACAAATACAAAAAAATACCTTGTAGTTTAATGTATTTACATGTTCGATCCTATGGTATTTTTCACATTTTAGTACCTTCTAGTTATGCCATTAGCAATTGACAGCCAAAATCATTAACACCATTTAATAATACTGATCTGGCTGCCGACGAAGTCAATTTCCATATGTGCATATTTTTTGACACATCAGCAACCATGTCAAAATCTATAAATGGTGTTAGTGATTTTGGTTGTTAATTGTGAATAATATAACTCACATATCATTAAAAAAACTACAATAAGACCAAAAGTGTAAATATTCTAGACCATACGGTATTCTTTGTACTTATTCATTATTTTAAAAGGAGTATCAATAACTTCTTGATATTCATATCTTATATGGATTTCCTCTAAAGTAGAATGAATGGAGGTTGTCAAATATCCATTAGTAGTTTTTTTATAACTAAGTACAGTTACTATAAAAAGTTGATGATTTAGCAACAAAATTTTCCTTCGCTAAACATCTACAAACCCATTATTAACTGCTTTAGCGATGGAATTTTGATTGAAATTTTTTTGTCGGTACAATGCCCATTGCTATTTTTTATCAATGAAATTTGAAATCAATAGTGATAGATTTCTGAAATCTATCGCTAAATTTAATAATAAGAACCTAGTTATTTTTCAAAATTAGCAACAAAATTTGATTTTCCATCGCTAAATTAGCAACGAAAAATCAAATTCCATCTCTTAATTTAGTAATAAGGTAATGAATTTTATGATATTTAATTTTTTATTTTATAGTAATAAATTTTAAAAAAGCTAAAATAAAATATATAAAGTACACATTCATTGTAAAATAACCATAAATTCAATACATTATTAAAAAAAATAAACCTTTCAAATAAGCTAATTTATATTATATCAATAATAAAAAAAACTGCAAATAATAAATAGTCCAAATGATCTAGTGTAAACATAAAAAATTATTAGTGCCTAATAGCAACTCTAGGGTCAACATATCTTATATTTCCATAGCAAAAATTCATTTAGATTGTTACTTCTATGCCATCTTTCAATAAATGTTCTTTAACTGATTGAATGGACACCTGCAAAAAATAAATAATAAATAAATCAATGTTCTTTAGCCATAGCCTTGAATTGCATATAATAAGAATTCAATGATTAGCACAAAAATATTTAAAAATATTTTTTTAAAGAAATATCAAATAAATTAAATTAAAAAAAGTGTTAAATTTTAAGAAAATATTTTTCTACTCTCAATATTATGTAAAACAAAAGAAAACATTGTTACATTTCTAAATGTAAACCAGACATTAGACATTTTGAACCATCTAAACTAGAAGACACCAACCCGATTCAATGTTGATCCAAAGAGCTACAATTCTTTCTAATTTTTTATAAGGTTCCATTCAAACTTTCACTTTTGTGGCCTCCAAGAGGCGTGAGTGTTTTGCATAGCCATTAAAACCTGAAATAAAAGATAAATTATTTTTTTAGAATTACAAATTAATAACTTGTCCATAAAATGGATACACAACAAAATGCAGCAAATATGGCATTCATATCACTATAATAAAATAAACAAATAAATAAAATGCCCGGAAATGAAAGTCTCTCCAACAAATAATGTCTTCTACTAAGTCATGCTTCTATGTAACTTCCACACAAAATTTTGAAAGGAAAATGGAGCTTATGCATCACTAATTAACATAATGAAGTTAAGAATCAGTTTCAGAACCAAGTTCTTAGTGGAGATCTAATATGGAACATTATGCAAAAGAATTTTGTATCAAATGATATACATGCAAAAGCATTTGTGTTTTCCATTATTTGTCCAAGGTTGCTCCCACGCTTAATAGCACTTTTATGGTGCAAAATGGATCCAAGCTGTTACTGGATTTCTAAGACCTCTTAGGTAGATTTTTACAACTTAATTATCTAGCATTTTATTGACTCTAGCAATGTAAAGAATAAAAAAAATATTTTAAAGAGCATTTTATTGATTCTAGCAATATAAAGAATAAAAATAATATTGAAACCCTATAGACTTTAAATTTTTTCTATAAAACATCAATAATTTCAAGTTTATCAAAAATAAATAATTAATATCAAGATAGAAAGTAAAATTAAATTATCTACATGTACAGAATTGAACTAAATCTTTATTACAAATATAAAGAGTAAAGAGTAATCAATTATATAATAAAGAATTTGAGATGTGTAAACAGTCCTTAAAAGAAAATATCCTTTTATATGTTAGGAACTACTTGCAATTGCAAGGCCAAGGCCAACTAGAAAGAATATGATGTAAATTAGCAATAAAGAATTTTTATAATAAAGAATTATATAGTTTTTTTATTGATGTAAATTAGCAATTAGAAGGCTTTCATGATAAATTCAGTTACTCTAAACTCCAATTAATACCCCCACAAAAAAATTAAGAAGACAAATGCACAAAAATAGAAATAACAACAAAACAAGAGTATTGTCAAGTACACAATAAGTACAATCCAGATTTTCATGGATTTTCAATTTGAATGAAATAATAATCACATCAAAAAATTAAGTAACCCTACCAGAGATCATCTCTACAAATCTAATATTTCAATTCAATTGTTTTTTTTTTTTAAATAGACATGATCAGAGTAATAATCATCATCATCATGTTTCTCAAACAATTGCAAGACAAAAACAATATGAACTAATTATCAAGGTTCAAGGCTTTTAAAATCAGTACAAACACAAATCCAATAGAAAGGAATAGAGCATTCATAAATGGAGCATCACTAACCGAGTGCCATGATCATCATTCTTAACATGTCCATGATTTTGATGATGAGTCCTATGACTGATTCTCCTGTAAATCAAACCACAATGAAAAAAAAGTTAGCGTCCCAATTCAAAAGTTTAAAAAAAAACTAAGATAAGAGATCTACAATACAAGAGAGTGATTACCAATCATGTCCAAGAATAAAAAGTGCCTAGAACATGGTTCCTTGAGCAACCCAATACAAAAGGCAAACAATCCAATTATTTAGATAAGAAGCATCAGTAGCCAAACTAAAAACAACAGCAACATCTCTAACAACATAACTCATTGACCTCCATGGATCCTCAACCCAACAATGCTTTGGTATAGCTGCCCTAATATTAGATAATTTGAATGGAGGTGGAGCACTTGGATCAAATTCAATCTCAATATTCCTATTAACATTTCTCTCTTCATTATTCTTCTCTTCCTCTTTTTCAACTGGTGCAGCTATATAAGGAGCACTAACTTTAACAACCAAACCTTTCTCTTTAGAAACAATATTTTGCATGATTCAAGTTTATTATACAAGTATTCCATCAAACTTCAGGTTAGGTGCAAATGAGCAAGATTAGGTGCAGCACAAATAATGTCAATTGCATTAAGAAATCAAGATTTAATGGCTTTTCACATGATTATAAGCACATAAAATGGGAAAAAGAAAAAAAAAACAAAAACTACACCTACCAACTTAAGTTACTACAAATAAGCATTAAAAACAAAAGGAAAAAAAAAGTCAATACCATGCCAAATTGATGTTTCAAAATTCTTTACCATTTCTTGTAATTTTTTTCTCAAAAATCAAAAAAGCTAAAAATTAGGGTTTACCTACAACTTGAATCAAACAACTACAAAAAAAAAAAAAAAAAAAAAAAAAAAAAAAAAAAAAAACCTCGATGTCAATGCTCCTTATTGATAACTGTCTCATGGATCCCTGAAAATAAAATAAAAACAAAAGAAAATTCAGATTCTAAATAACATGCAAAGAATTAGTAATTTGTGAACTGTAAGATTAGAAATTAAAAGAAGATGAAATCAAATTTAAAGGCACATCACTTGCTCATAAAGAAAGAGGAGAAGCTAAAATCCTTACCTAAGGTGAAGGATTTCTAGCAATCTCACTTGTTCTTTCGTCTAAACTTTTGCTATCATCTGTTTTAGAAAAGAGAAAAGAAGAGATAAGAAGACAAAGGGGAAAGTAAAACCCAAAGGCTAAAATCCAAAACATCAAGTCACCATGAATCTTACAATTCTTAGCCAATAAATCAACCCCACATCCCTTTCAAGCATACGAAATCATCATTTTGGGTCCCGTGGGTATGACCAATTGCATCAAGAAATCAAGAAAAATGAACACAAAAAAAATTTCAAAACTCGATAAAGAGAACAGCGTCAAATTGATCAAACAAGTTAACGTGTGTTCTCTAAATAATAATTTTCATCATTATTATAAAATATAATTATTTTTTTTTATTTTATCTTAAATTATAGACTCTTATAGTATAAACGTTTGTATCTATACAAATGAAATTATAACCATTAGATTATTTTTTGTTTAATTATAACCATTAACTATTTTTTTGTATCAATAAACATAATCTGCATCAATGACTATTATTAAATAAACATTAATCTAATAGTTATAATTTCATTTGTATACCTATAATTATTGTAATGAAGGATGACCCTAAAATATAAGTCATACCAATCAAAATATAAAATATATTCAAATTAAATACAGGTTTATTTCACCAATAGTATCTTAACTTTGCCACATATTTTATTTTGGCACCAAATTTTTTTCTTTTCAGTTATAAAAATTTTATTTTTGTTTCAGGTTAAAGTATCTTAAATATATTCGATCAATTTTGGCGTACATGATAGCCGGAATAAACATATGTTTAGAATATTCACCACATATGCATCCCACTAAACAACCTAATTTTCTTGTGGGTCCTATAAAATAAAATTACTAAAAAAAACAAAATTGAAAACGAGAAGTCAAAATTGTTTTCTAGTGCCCACAAGATGATTAGGTTGCTTAACGGGATACTTATGTTGCGAATATACTAAGAATATGCTTATTTTGGTTGTCGAACTTCAATAACTGAAAATAAAAACATTAAAAATGTGGTACTAAATGAAATATATGGTAAAATTATGGTACCATTATTACTATAAACCCGTATTTAATTTCAATATATTTCATATTTTGATTGGTATGACTTATAATTTTAGATAAAATAAAAAAAAATTATATTTTATAATAACGATGAAAACTATTAATTAGAGAAACATATTAACTTATTTGATTGCTCGAATATTTTTTGTAAAATAGCTGAATGTAAAGAAATATTTCTTAAAAAATATTTGATTGTCTTTGTCAATATAACTAATAATTTAAAGAATTTTATTTTTAATTTTTGATATTATTTTAATGAACTGTATAATTATGATGATAACTAAATAATAAAATAAGTCATAAAATAAAAATTGTTATTAATTTAAAATATTATAAAATTGTATTTTTGTATATATTAAAAAAATTATTTATTTATTTATTTTAGTTGTTATGTTATCTCTTTGAGGTTACATAAGAGGTGGAATTGACAATGCAGGTTGCATTCCCAAGTTTGGAGTTCACGGTTTTGGTTGGTTTCAGGTGCTTGGAGTACATATGGCCCAACCAACTTCCACATGAAAATTCTTTCAGGAAATTAAAATCATTAAGTATTATCTGTTGCTCAAAATTATTAACTATTTTTTCATTAAATGAATTGAGAAGATTCCAAAGTTTAGAGATGTTGAAGTTAGACCGAAATATATCAAGTCCAACAACAATTGAATGATGCTGTAACAATGGAACCTAACGGTAGTATTGAGTTTAAAGATTTATGTATAGAAGGTCTATCCTCATTGAATTATATAATTATGTATAAGAACTCGCAAGGAAATTGTACAGAAGACTATCTTTTTCAAATTTCCTCAGCTGTATTCAATTAAATTTAAACACTTAAAAGAGTTCACAAGTTTCAATCCATGGATGCATATGGAATTTCCAAAGTTGAAATGTGTTAAGGTGTATAAGTTCGAAAGCAATAAAATTTGCATCACATGGAGAAAGCCAACCTATCTTTTCGGTTGATAGCCAAGGAGGCCTGGCCTTGGATAAGGCGGAGACTTGGAAAATCCTGACTTGACCAGTTTGAGTCTATAAAATACTAACACGCAACACACGATAAAAAAAATATCTTTTCAGTTGATAAGATAGAGACACTTCTTTAGTGAATACTTTATGTCTATTTCTTTTTTATTTATTTTAAAAATAATTCATATTTTTCCTTCGTTCTTTTATTTTTTTCTAAATTTTCTCGTTACGCTTTTATTTATATGGATTTAGACTCTACACTTTTATTTCTCAAAAATCGTTATTGTGTATACCACGTGCTGTTGAGTTATCTACTCCAGGAACTGTAATCTAACCTTCTACTTCTTGACCGTGTGGCTGTGCTCCTAAACCTAGAGATTCATTTCCTCCAGTCGGTTCTCCTAAGAAAAAGACCAGCTCTACTACTACTGGAAGCATTGGAAGGCCAGGTGGATGTCCTCCTAAGGCCGCGACTACTAGAGGTCCTCCCTTGTCGCTTTTTGCTGCGGTGCTACTCAGGCAAAACGTATAAAGAGAGTAAGAGATAGACCACCAAAGGTGAAGCCGATGGTGCCTCTGGTTGTTATGATCTAAGCTGGCGGTGGCTCCGGTTGTCATGATCTAACCAAGCCAGTGGTGCAAGCATTGATGGCTATACCAGATTGTCCATGGAAACAAAAAAGAAGGGTATATAAATGTAATTGAGCATGTAATGCAGCCAAAAGCACACTAAAGAAAAATTAATCTACAAAAGGAGATTATCAGTTATATATGGCATAGGAGAAACAAAGTGTATTTTGGATTATCTTTTTTTTTTTTTTGCTTTCTCCAAGTATGCGCCATTGAATGTTGAATCGCTAAATCCAATTCTCTCATATCAGCTGATGTAAAATTAGCTCTTCTGAATCATTCAATAAGAGAATTTTAAGTACATAAATTTAAAACATCAAATAAAATGATAGTAATTAATTTAGCGAAAGCAATTGGGTATCTTTTTCATGTTCGATGCAGAGATATCATCTCTAGCATGTAACTACAATAGAAATAATAAAATAAAATAATTAATATTGAGAAAATAGAAAACTAGATCTTTCTCTCCTATCCTTCTCGCACAAAGGCGGCTATTAATGGGACAAGTCAAAAAATTAGATTCATATAATGGAGAGGGGACTTTAGCCTCTATATAGAAAATCCTCTAGGTTTACCCCATTAATAATCCTAGTAGGATTAGGCCTATACTTACCGTCTTACCATAGTAGCCCATTAAGGTGCAAATAAGTCTATAATACAAATGATCACTTTAAATATAAATTGGACTTCCCCGCATATTCACTTAAACTATATTTATTTAGTCAGTTTTCACAAATCAAAACATCTCATAATTAATGGCAACCCAAAATATAATAAAATTTCTAACATTCTCCCACTTGGGCAACATAAATTGTGAGTTTTTATTAATTTTAAAAAACTTTTACGAAATGACTCCAGACTGAACAACAAACACAAATGTGGCCATAAATTTTAAAAAACATATAGTTTAAGGAAAATGCACCTTATAATCATCCAATCCACATTAAATCATCTATATCGGATTATGGCAGTAATCATGCCCTTTATTGACACAAAGTCAATCCATAGTCACAAATATAAATAACTTAACCAATATGGATTATGGTATGGAAGTGTAGCAAGAAAACCCAAATGTGATCAATATGCTATTTTCATTGTCGATTCTCACAATAATTTCTCTTTAACGCACACATGCTTATAAGAGCATGAGAAATTCACAAGTTTTGAAAAGCGAATTGTTTCCATAAATACAAATGGAAACCCCCGCACAATTATTTCCTAAACTCAAATGGAAACACTTATATAATGACCAAAGATCATACTTAAGACTAGAACACAAATATCTTAAGTTTTTCTGGCTAAACACAACACTCGTTTCTGGAAACATAAAAAAAATATTTGTAATGATCATTGGTCATGCTTAAGACGAAAAAAAAAATGTCTTAAGACTTTAATTATAATTTATTGCATGCAAACTCAATATATTCATAAAATCAAAATAAAATGATGATCATCAAACTATGGCATATTCACATATGAATGTGCATCTCACTTGCATATATATAATAATAATAAACACATATGGAAATCTACAAATAATAAACTCCCACTAATCAATACATATGGTGATACTTAACGCAAGTATTTGACCACAAACAACAAACTCCCACTAATCAAGTGAATTAAATATTCACAAAATACTCATATCTCTAACAAACATCATGTATTTATATAATTTGATTGGTGAATGAACAATTTTGCTATTATGCAATTTAATCTTATAATCTCATCATCAATTAAATTTTTCTGCAATAATCTTCACAATGAAACATTGAAATAACATATGCCCAAAAAATTCTTGTTGATCTTTGAAAACTAGAATAACACCAAATGTGCTCATAAGTAAAGTACAACATATAAAATTTCAGAATAAACTCTCTTCTGTAACTCCACAACTAATAACAAGTGACACATTTAGCAAGTGACATAAATATTTTAAGTATAGATATTTAATAAGCGTAAACTTTGTAAAAGATACCAAAACATTGAGTTTAATATTGACAAAACTCAAATATGAAAAGTAATTAAAATCTCTCTAAACCGTTAATGATGAGAAATTAAATACCTCCATTTAGTATTTTGTAAAGTGGATAAGAAAATAAAAAAAATTATCTCCCACTAATCAACAAATATAAATGCACCAACTTATTATTTTTTTTTAAACCACTCAACTCTGCACTATGCAAAATTTCAATTTCATAAGTGCAACAATCCTCAACCTTGTAAAATTAATTTTTAGAAAATTCATTAACCATCTCAACATATTAACATTTAAGAATGATGTATTTACAGATATCAAATAATAATACCAGTTAAAATACACTAACACTTATGAATAAATCACCACAAAATGTATGAGAGTACTTTATTATTATAATCCCCAAACATAAAGTTTAGTCAATTCTCATACTCCTCCATAATTTATGGAGGATTATTTTAACATTTATCACATAAATTCCCAAAGAAAATAAACAAAAAATTACCAATGAGTAATTTTCTTTCTAATGATATGAACTATATAACACATTTTTCTTACCATTAATTTCACAAAAAATCATTAACAAGCACCTCATTATTCATAGGAATTGCAAGATCAAATAAACTCTTCAACAATATTAGCAAAAAATTTATTTTCACAAAATTACACAATGTGCAATGGAGAGAAACTAATACACATTAGACTTTGAAAGTTGTGAAGTGCAAAATATTAATAAATTAAAAATATTCTATCAACTCATAAACTTTAAGGTTTCTTTAATAAACACATTTGAAATCGCAAAATTAATCAATTAAAATTTTATTCACACTCTTGCAAATATTTAGCAAATAATCCAAAATGTTCCAATTCTCACCCTATTTGCGAGAATATTTGCTTCACACATCAAATAAAGTTTTTTAAAAAATAAGTACTAGAAGTACTAAAAGCTCACCCATATCAAATGAAAAAGAAAATTTTAAAAAGTTAAAAGATAAATAAATAATTTTAATAAAAGAAAATTTCAAATTAATTCAATACTACTAATAAAAAGATTATTAAATGTATATAACAATTTTACAACAAAAGAATTATTCAAAATTTACTTTAATAAATAACTTCAAAACTCCCACATAAATAATTTACCCATAAAATATATAAAACTAAAACAATTTTAACATAAAAATCTCACCCCTTTAATACATTCTTAAATCCATAATATTTAACACAAAATTAGTTATCTTTATAAATATTTAAAACAATATCAATTTTGAAATAAGAAGCTAAAAGTATCACAAAAAACATAAGAAATTACACCAAATATACTTTTAGACTAATCTCTACATAATGCTTAAAGGCAAACATATAAACTATAGATATTTATTCTTAATACAAATGCAAACTTCTAAAAGTTATAGAATTTTATGCAATTACGTATCTAAGTATTGCATCTCATTCTCAAAAAAAAAAAAATTTGTTCAAAGATAACACAAAAGCATGTATTTAGTAATGGGTAATATATAAACTTCAAGAGCTTAAAAGTATCATTCTGACTGTTTTTGTTATTTGGATAAATTCTAGCATCACCACATATCCACCTTTGGGCAGAATATGTCCATGCAGTAGAATTTTTCATCAAAAGAATTCTAGCATCACTACATGTTATCCTTTGGGAAGAACATGCACATGCAATAGTATGTTTCATATGAAGCTCACAAATGAGAACACTCTAATCTTCAAGAAATCATCCTCTTTGGGTAGATGAAACCTCTAAATTAGAGTACTCCCAAAACACAAATGCTTCATATTAGTCCCCACACACTATACAACAACCTCCTTTGGGCAGGTCATTATATATAATATAATCTCCACATGATTTCTAAACTAATACACATAATAACCCCCTTTGGGTAGGTTATTATATATACTATTTCAGAAATTATTCCTTTGCAAAAATTGAAAATAATTATACAAGTCTCAATAAATGTTCCGCTTTGGTGTTAACATTCACATTAACCTATACAATTTTCTCAATTAGGAATTTCTCAAAAGCTCATTAGTAATATGCATATTAAACACAAATGTATGCATGAAGTCACACACATGAGATATTAATCACAAATACATCTCTATTGTTAAATACATGCTCAAACACATAAACTTTGAACATAAAACACACATTTTATTGCAATTATGTCATGTAAACAAACTCAAGAGCAAACAACATCACTTATATCAAAAACCACCAACATGAGTATAAATAATTATTGACTCGTGATTAAATAATCTGATATTTAGTGAATAATTTTTCACAACTCACATGAAAATAGTTATAAGCTTTTATGCACGAATATAAATATAAATATATGTATAATTTAATCCATGTATATATAGTAAGATATCCCAAGCATACCTTATATGGTTGCACCTCTTTACATGCTCAACAAGCAAAATGTATATTAATCTCTCAAATATAATTTTAAAAAATAAATTAACCTTGCATTTGGATGCAAACATTTGAATTGAAAACTTTTAAACTTCAATAATAACAATTTCAAATAACATGCAATTAAATGTTATTTCAAACCCTCACTAGCTTAGTCCTCAAATAAAATATTTGATGCAAAATTAAATCTATGATAAATTCTATTATACCCAAACATAGTATAATTAATATTTATTTTGAGAGATATAATTTTATAAGTGCTTAAATCACATAACATCACAAACTCACTAGTGTCATACATAACCATTCGTCATGTATAATATGATCACAAAATTCTATTTATTGATCTTATATACCAATCAAATTAATTAATTTTCAAAACTCAAAATATTAATTCAGATCTAATTATATAAAATTGTCTCATTTTAAAACATAAATTATGCTTATTACTCAAGGAAAGCATTAAATAAGTTAACTTACAAGTTTGACCGCACTAATCAATAATCCTAGTTAAAATAGGATTTGTGCTCCCCTTTTATTTTTGAATTTTTCTAAATCTTTTAATTAAATAAAATAATATTAAAAATCCCAATTAGATTTGGATAAAGATTTAAAATCCAAATCTGATTTTAATATTTAAAATAAGAAAATTAAATCCAAATAGAATTCCAAAATTACAAGTAGGATTTTAAAAATTGTTTAAGAAACAATTCCTGATTGTTAGGATTAGAAATTCATACTAATCCAACTTAAATTATGATTTCATGTCAATCTAACCATAAAGGACAAATTTATTTTATTCATTGTAGCATATAGAATACAAATAGATTTTTTTTTTTAATGAAATAAACTGACCAAAATCACTATATAATCTCGTGTATTTCCACATGCATGAGCGAATTACCTTGATATAAATTCTCAAAATTCTCTAATATGAATTAAAATACTAAGATAAATATTACACTAAATAGAATCAAATAAATAGAACAAAACCAAAACCAAATTAATTCCATATATTACCACGTATAATAGATAATATGATTGTATATTTTAATATGGCTAAATTCTCTTTTGCACCACCAAATCCAAAACAAAACAAATTGAAGTTTACGCATGCAAATTGTCAACATAAAAAACGCACAAGATAGAATAAGTAAAACACACGAAGATTATTTTAACATGTATTAACTCAAACACTTTAATTTAATCACAAAATTATATTAACAAATCACAATCAATTAATTTAGGGTTTTAAATTTATATATAATTTAAGCTCTGATACAATATGTAAGAAAATTATAGGATCTAGTACATAAATTTAAAACATCAAATAAAATAATAGTAGTTAATTTAGCGAAAGTAATTACGTACCTTTTTCATGTTCAATACAGAGATCTCATCTCTAGTATGTAACTACAACAGAAATAATAAAATAAAATAACTAGTATTGAGAAAATAAAATACTAGATCTTTCTCTCCTATCTTTCTCATACAAATGCGGCTATCAATAGGACAAGTCAGAAAATTAGATTCATAGGATGAAGAGGAGACCTTAGCTTTTATATAGAAAATCCTGTATGTTTACCTCATTAATAATCTTAGTAGGATTAAGCCTACACTTACCGCCTTACCATACCAGCTCATTAAGGTACAAATAAATTCATAATACAAATGATTACTTTAAATATAAATTGGATTTCCACGCATATTCAATTAAACTATATTTATTCAATTAGTTTTTACAAATCAAGACATCTCACAATTAATAGCAATCCAAAATATAATAAAATTTCTAACAGGCTATACCAGATTGTCCATGAAATTAAAAGAGAAGGGTATATAAATCTAATCAAGCATGTAATGCAGCCAAAAGCACACCAAAGAAAAATTAATCTGCAAAAGGAGATGATCAGTTATATATGGCACAGGAGAAACGAAGTGAATTTTGGATTATCTCATTTTTTGGCTTTCTCCAGGTATGCACCATTGAATGTTGAATCGCTAAAATCAGCTGATGTAAAATTAGCTCTTCTGAATTATACAATAAGAGAATTGTAAGCACGTGTGAAACCCACTAGCACATTAAGTCATTAAATTTCAGTCTAAGAAGTCAAATGAATATTAGTCTCATCCAGAATAGTACTCAAATGAGCAATAATATTGTATTGATTTGTTAGTGTTCGGCTTGTAAAAGACTAATATTGTTGGATGAAATTTTATTGCTGGTTGTAGCACTGATATTTATGGGGCAAATTTGTTTCTAATATACATGATCTTGCAATTACTTTTGCTTAGTTGAACGAAGAAGAAGAAGATCATAAGGAATCACATGAAATTCTCAAGCTTAGCAAAAATCTGAAACCGGTCATGGCTTTTTGAACTTCACAATCTCTAGTTAAAATGTCATCAACTTCATCACCCCCCATGAACTCTGGCCGGAATAAATAGCAGTAGTAGAGCTGGGTTAGTTTATCTCTCTGCTAATTGGTGTAATCATTTGTTTACGTGTCATTTGACTTAATGGCAATTTCAAAATTTTTCACGCTTTCTTAAGCTAAGAACTTAATGTACTCAGAAATAAAAATATAGAAACTAAATTCATGTAAATAAAAGTATACTAAATTTATGTAAATAAA
This sequence comes from Mallotus nudiflorus, assembly GCA_947683625.1. NCBI lineage: Eukaryota > Viridiplantae > Streptophyta > Magnoliopsida > Malpighiales > Euphorbiaceae > Mallotus > Mallotus nudiflorus. The sequence goes on along the minus strand of CANTUR010000049.1, from coordinate 3,249,557 downwards.
AGTGAGGGAGAAAAGTCAGAAAAAAAAATAAAAATACAGGAAAAGAATATGAGTTATTCCTTTATTTTATTTCTCCCTATTAGTACTTGTTTTAGAAAAAAGCAACATTGGGAGGCTAAAAAATTGAATGCGTAAATTTAAATTTGCCTTGCTAATTATTTTATAATTAATTAGTTATTAATTGAATATAATTATATATATTTAAAATATATTTTAGAAATAAAGTTTGATTTGTCCCTTAAACTTTTTAGCAAAGTTAAAATTGCCCTTTTTTGATATTTTTCATCAATTTACCTCTTGAACTTTGCAATAAAAGTCAAATTAGCTCCAAAAATTTCATTTACACCCCTATTATCTGAGATGTGCACAAATATCATAATAAAAATTACAAAAGCTTCCTAATAGTTTAGTAAGTTATCAAATTAGTTCATACTTTCATAAAAACATTTAGTATAAAATTTAAATTTTCTTTTCTAAAATTATATTTAAACCTTTAATTTATTTATGATATATTATATTATTATTTTTAGATTTTAACACATAAATTGAAATTTATATATTTTAATATTTTTGTAGTTAACCATCATGAAAATAAATTGCTATGATTAGTGTTTATGGACCAAATTTTTTAAGAAAAATCACTTATTATAGGAAGATATCATCATGACAATTATATATATATATATAATTTATGTAATTTAAATTAAAAAATATATTATATTATATTATATTATATTAATATGATAAAATTGTTCTTTTAAAATAACTAACAATAATATATTATTTAAAAAAATTAATAATTTTTAACATATAAATAATTTTAAGATTTGAAATAATATTATTTATATGTAAATTAATATGTCAATACAAATACTATAATACTTCAAAAATTCTAATAAAGGTATAGTCTAAGAATTTTTTGACACATAATGTAAATAATGTTATTTATATGTAAATTAATATATTAGAATTTTTTAAGCATTCTAATATTTTTTTTGGCATATTGATTTCAATATAAATAACATTATTTCAAATCTTAAAATTATTTATATGTTAAAAATTATTAAAATTTTTTAAAATGATATATTATAGTTAATTAGTTTAAAAGAATAATTTTTATCATATTAATATAATATATTATTATTTTTAATTTAATACATATATATATATATATATATATATATATATATATATTGTCCCTAAACTCTAATAATATCAAGGAGCTTTTTGTAATTTTCATTGTTAACTAATTTGTGCACATCTCAGACAATAGGGGTGCAAATGAAATTTTTAGGGCTAATTTGACCTTTATTGCAATGTTCCGAGGGCAAATTGAAGAAAAAAGTCAAAAAAGGGCAATTTGAACTTTGCTAAAAAGTTTAAGGGCTAAATCAAACTTTATTCCTATGTTTTATTAAAATTTATTAGAATAAGAAAAAAAATTATAAATTTAAAAGCATTAGGCAAAACTTATTATGATAATCATACTATATAATAATTATATTAATTATAATTTATTCAATTTTTATTTCTATTTTATTAGCATTAATTTATAATTATTTTCTTAAAAAATGATATATACTTCAAGATAAATGAATGAGAAATGTAAATGCTAATGTATAAAAATCATATTTTGCCTTAGCCACAATGCTTCAACATTACAAGTGATTATGAATTTTAATTTTTGAACAGCAAAGAATAAAAAGGAAAAATTTTGGCTTGTGAAGAGGTGAAGGACAGCTTGGAGGAAGTGACATTTGAGGAGAAGGATTTGATGATGATGAAGAGAGGTGTATTTCCAGTTGAGAACCTTTCCAAACTTAAAAGTTGTTAAGATTAAAGTTGGGAAGCGGGCGATCTCTTTAGATAACAAAAGCTTCCATTTTCTTAAAAGACTTCGCAGACTAGAGACACTCATTGTGGAGGAGCAAACTCGTCAAACACTTCGGAGAGTTATCTTCTCTTCACAATTTGAAGCATATATGGAACCAACACTCCCAACTCAAACCACTTCTTCAATCTCTTCAGACTTCAAAAGTACACTATTGTCCTAGTGTGATAAACATAGCGCCATCCTCATCCTCTTTTCAAAATTTATCAGCTCTCCATGAGTGATTGTGATGGATTGATAAACTTGGTAGCCGCCCCAACAGCCAAAACTATGTTTCATCTCACAGAAATGACAGTAGAGCGTTGCAACAAGAAGACAGAAATAGTGGCAAAGGATGATGCTGCAGGGAATGAGATAATTATTGTTTTCAACAAACTAAAATCTCTGCTATTGTGTGATTTACCTAGTCTCACTAGCTTTTGAACAGAAGCTAGTCACTCCTTCAATTTCCCATCTTTAGAACAGGTACGTGTCTATGGATGCTCTCAGATGATCACTTTCTATGTTAGACCTTTAAGCACACCAAAGCTTCGGGGAATATCAACTTTTAGATATTATGGTGGAGCAGAAATGTGGGAGGCAAGCCTTAACATCACCATAACAAGAATTTTAAGGCGATGAACAAGTGTGAATTTTCCTCAACAGTTATACCCACAGTAAGCTCCATTTGTTAAAGAGGTTGAGAAAGATTGAGGTGAAGGGCTGTGAATCAGCGAAACAAGTATTTGACTTGGAAGGGCTATCTGCTGATGATGGGCAAATTGGTCTGCTGCACCAATTCAGAAAATTGCGCTTAATTAATCTACCAATATTGGCCCATTTAAGTAACAAGAATCCTCGGGGAATTTTGGACTTTACGAACCTTGTGTTGGTAAAATTGGAAAATTGTGGCAGCTTGAGGTATGCATGTACTCAATCCATGGCGCTGTCTTTTCAAACTCAGGGAAGTAGAAGTAAGGAAGGGCTAAGTGAAGCAGACGAAGCCTCTGGATCAGTTAATAACATTGTGTTTCCTGATTTGAACTCTATAGCAATTGACGGTTTGCCAAGCTTTTTGAGTTTCTATTAAGGAAGAGGAAGTAGTAATCTAGAATGTCCATCATTGGCAAAGATTAGCATTCATGACTGTCCAAAAATGAAGATGCCTGATGAAGGGGAAGATGAAAAGGTTAAGAAGTTCACACTTTTTTCCTTTGCTAAATTACCTATCCAATTTACACCTTTTTTTTCTGCGAATCGCACCTAATTAATCTACCATTTTTAGTTGCCTATATATTAATCTTGTAATAATTAATACTTAATGTGGTTTCCTAGGGTGCAGTTCCAGGCTTGGAAGAACTGAAGGTGGAATGGAGCATCGTGAAGGATATGTCGAATGAAAGTTCCCAGGTTTTCTTGCACAGGCGGAAAGTACTTGAGCTGAATTGTTCATTCAAAGTGTGCCTAGGCTGCAGAAGCTCCTTCTGAGTGATGCTTTTGCCAAGGATTCTATACTACAAGGACTAAACACCGGCGGGCCAAAACATGCTCAGAAATTAGCAGATTTGTTCAGTCCTTGATTTTCTGATTTAGCAGATTTCTGAATAAATCGGATTTAGTGCATGGAGAACCGCAGCTGCAATAGAATCCGAAACAAATCAGGGATGAAATACTGTATGAGGTGTAGCACGTCACTGCTAATGCTGATCTCACCATTTACAATGATGCAATATTAGCTCATGGATCTAAGCCAAATGAAAGTCCATGTGCTGCTTCTTTGTTGCCTTGTCGATGGTTTATTTTGCCACCCTTTTATTGCTTTTCTGATGATGAATGCTGCTCTTTTCACGATTACTTTTCTCGTCTTTTATATACTTTTATTTTTCTATGCAGACAACTAAAATTATTTCATATGTACATTCATACATGTACACAATCACATTTGTCCCTCATGTGTACTTGTGTTACCTGTTTGATATTTCCCTTCTCTTCTTTGTCCATCGTTATCTTATCTGTATGCAGCAGAAACATTCAAAACTCTGAGCTCAACTCACATAGCTATGATATATTTTGTAAGAAGGTTGCCATACCCATTTCATAAGGCAGGTCTCAAGTACAAGGGAATATAGTTCATTTGATCTGGCTCCGAATCCCAGACTGAGAATGCACTTGAACATCTCATCCATTTCTTTGTCATACCAGGTAAATGGTGATCAATCACATCTTTCAGGGTCTCTGTCTTGTTAACCCACTCTAACCCTTTTTCTGTGTAGGTTTTGGAATTGAAATTGGTGGTGAAGAAACGGTCTGCCTCTAGCCTTCTGAAACTTAGTTCCATGTATCAGCAAAAGAACATACAAGTATACTGAAATTCACTCAGGTGCAAAGGTATGAAGTTTACCTTGATGCAATGAGTAGAAAGATGAAAAAGGCAGTTTCACTAATGGCAAAGCCTTTGATTTTTTTTTCTGCATGTAGGCCAATCAGCAAATCTAGCTTTTCAACATCATTTCCATACACTTCAACAAGAGCTTCTATAACCTCTCCATCATCTGTCAAATCTTTCCACTTGCTGATAGGAATCATTAACAGGTTCCTTCTGAATTCGTTATAGCGAGCAACTCCTCTCTCCCTATCTCTATAGACTAATCAACCAAAATTCGTAGCAATACTTACATAATGGTCCGAACAATGGGCAAAAATTTTATTAGAAAAAAAAGTAAAGTTTAAAGGGAATTACTTTCCATAGCAGCCATATCCACAGAATCTGGTCTCTCTTCTCCATTAATGTCATGAGCAACAAGGCTTCTCATCCATGAAGGATAGTTCCATAATGTTATAGCTCCGCATGCCTGATGACCCATTGAAACTATCATTTCCTGCATTCCAATTTTTGACAATCTTTTCTCCCCTTCTTTTCCTATCATTTCCTCCATAGGCACCCTGCTATGTCATGCACATTGCACTGATCAATCTCATTTTCGAATTTTAATTTTCTTGCTATTGCTTGAAATTATAATATGCTACCAGAATGATGTTATATGATTGTTCAAACAGTAGAGTTCCGGTCTCATAGCATAAAAGACCGAACAAAAGTGCGCAAGATGAGGGAAAGATAATTACTCTTCTAACACTGGAGGGCATTCAAATTCTGAAGTTGTTGATTTGATGTCCCTTACGATGAATTTATCAGGTAAAAGTGTATGCATCCTGTAAACACTTGTGAACTCTTCTGTCAACGAGTAGGGAACTCCATGATCTCTTGGGTTTCTGAGGCCAACCAATCCACTAAACAAAGGTCCAGCAAAGTGTCCGAGTAAATCCTTAACTTTCTTCCCCAAAAATCCATACCTGAATCCACAATATTAGGAAAAAAAAAATCAATTATCATTTTGGCCTATAATTGTATTTTAGTCATGTATATTACCAGTTAATCCTCATTCCAGCAAGGAGAGTATCAGTCTTTAGGAGTTCCACAGTCCAATCAATTGTATGAACTTTAGCAATGACAGCTGAAGTCACCAATCTTGCATGCCGATAGAGCTTCTCGTCATCGAAATCCGGATATTGTTCCTAAAATCAGGAAAAGATTAATAAAATGATCAGCTGACAAATTATTATCTATTACCACTATATATCTTTCAGGATAATGTATTGTTGTCTTAAAAATGATTGCTTGGTTTCCTTGTAACATTGCAGGGAAAGGCTTAGGGGCGGAGCCCGAAAAAAATTTCACACGGGTCAAACTTTACTTCATATTAGTATACTAAAATTATTCCATTCAAAATAAAATCTCATAATAGTTTAAACTAAAAAAACATAATATATCCAAAAAATAACACTAAAGATAATCAAAATCATGAACAAAAAATAACATTAAAATTAGTTTTCTTTAACAAAAATTTTTCTTTTGAGAAATTTATCAATAATTATATCTATAATCATCATCACATAAAATATAATCAACTATCACAATATAAAAAATATATATAGTTTTTAGAGTAATAACTAATGAGCAAATTAAAAAATATATATATACATTAAGGTTGGGTAAATTAAGTATGTACAATAAAATTAAAAAAAATAATTGACAATATATATAATTGATGAATGACTGACAGCTGTACTAAATTACTAACTTTGTCAAATTGTTTAGTGCATAATAACTATTGAGCAAATAAAAGAAAAAAAAAATGTACAAAGAGAAAGAGGTGAGGTATGAGTGGCTAATTCGGGAGAAAGAAAAGAAAAGGAAATGTGAGGTGTGTAGTGTTGGAGAAATCAAGTCAAAAATAAAAATTTAAAAATAGTGAAAAAAAAATAAGAAAAAGTTTTATTATTTAGAATTTCTAAATAATGGACTATTGGGTTATTATTATGAATTCAATAAGAGTTTACAAAATAATCTTTCATATTATATTGTTTTGAGAATATATATATTATTGAAAAAAATAAGTGGGGGCAAAAACAAAAAACTTATACTACATTAAAAAATTTTTATCGGGCATTGGGGGCAAGTGCCCCCATTGCCCCCCTCTAAATCCGCCAGTGGAAAAGCTGCTCCCTGCTATAATGTCGTAAAGCAACCCTCCAGGCAAGCCTTTCAGATAAGACAATAATGGTAATAGCTTAATTAAAATCAAGCATAAGTTCTTCTATATGCACATTAGAAGTTCTGTTGAAAGTCCATTTCACATTGGCAATCAGCATAGTCTTGTTATGCCTTAAAAATTTGTGGGCAATGGAGTACTTATTCAATTAAGGCTCCCAGGGTGCATTAGAAATTTTTTTTTTGAAATCAAGTCCATAAAGAAGTCAATGCAACACATTCCATTTTTACTTACTTTGAGCATGTCGCATACAGCATTGTGCTCTTTGACAAATAATGCTTGTAGCAGGGAAAAGCCTGCCCAGCAATTCCTGACATCTCCTGAAATAGGAATCCATTTCTCATCATGTTGAAGAAGACCATCTCCTGCAATCTTTAATTTCCCATCTTTGAAAGTCCTCACTCTTCTCATCCCATCTTCATTATTCCCATAAACAACACTTCCATCCCTGGATAAATTTGATAAAGGCTTAAAAAAACTTTTGCAACAATTATTAAATAGAATTCGCAAATGTGCCGTTCCTGTCATGTTAAATTTGAAGTCCCAACATTTAAAATCAGCATTTTGTTTTGTCCTTGAGGTACAATTTTATGGGCTTACCACCATGGTGTTCTTGTATTGAGACATCCAGTATTAATATCAGGTGAACCTGTGGCAATTTGCTTTGTCTGGTAGAATTTGAAGGACTTTAATGGACACCCATCTGCAATTTCATCAGGCGCTCTAATTTCCACCTGTTCAAACAATTATGAAACATAATTTTAAAAAAAAAAAAATTTATTTGAGCAGTATTATTTGTACACATTGTTATACCTATTTACCATAAAAAGTTACATTGTTTTTCCCATCCGTAGCTTCAACACATCTTTTGTTGAATTTTTACAAAGTAGCATCTGTAACAACTAAAACTTGGATTAACTGAAACCTGTTGGGTATCCTCCATATGATCAATCCAATCATGAATCATGAATTGGATCCATGAGCAGGCTATCATGTTGAATTGCTTTCCATTGTCTATGAATTTCTTCCTTGCCATAAGCTTGTTGGCTACAACTGTTGGGTGAGGATCCAACAACTGCACATACAACCGTATAAAATAGTAAATATACACGAGTTTAAATTTTTAAAACATATAAAAGCTGTTGTAATTATATTAAAATAAAAAATAATAATTATGCATTAATATGTCAAATTCAATTTAATATCTGTCGAATTAAAATTGAGGAATTTGAACTCGACTCTTTACCGAACTCTAGTTTGACTCAATTATTATGAGTTAATTTTAGAGTTTGTTTTATTTTATTCTAAAATGATTTTTTATATGGGTTTGACTGACTTACATCCTGGAACTAGTAGCTATCAATTGCAATTAATGACTAAAGTCTAAACTCATATTTAAACCAAAAATAGCTCATGCCAATCTTTAGCCAAAAACTTATATTTCCACACTTGACAAAGACATCAGAATTAGGTTTGCTTTCAATATTTGTGGAATTTACGGCTCACCTTTTCTTTAATAGGAGAAATCACAAGAGAATAACAAAATATCACTATATTGCATTAAAAATAATAATAATAATAAGCACAGATATATATTAAAACAATTAATGATTATATTTTTTTTAGTTATATGCAACTATAAAATAAAATATTATAGCACACACAATTAAATCAAAATAGTGTAAAGAGCTATTGAAAATTTATATATCAAAAGTGTTATGGTTAGTTTTATAATACATACTCATACGAAACACTTTTATATATTCTACTGTAAACTATACAAAATATGCATTACTTATTTAATCATTAGATATAATTATGAATGAATGTCTTCCATTGATTTCTAAGAAGTTCTAAAATTTCAAAAAAAAAAATGTAATGGAAAATTTTAAAAGCGTAAAAGTTACCCAATAAGGAGAAGAGGAAGGAGGCATATTTCGACCAAAAAATGTTCCCTGGCTTCCAATCATGTCATCAGAAGGATGATTACATTTTCCATCAGCCGTCCGATGAGAAAATTCGTTGGTGTCATAATTCTGACCGTTGATTCCTCCAACATGTAACAGATTGTAACGTTGATGCAAATGCCTTCTAATTGCCAAGTAAATTAATCCCAATATTACAGGTAGCCTGTGCCATAATCCCATCTTGTCTACAAGATGTATAACCTACATATATCTCCCAAAACAGAAATTAATATAAATCATAACAATTTTTTGTTTCAAAAAAAATAATTCTATTATCACTTGTTATTCCCAATTATAAAAACTCATAATTCTCTTAAGATTTTGAGTTCAATTTATGTACATAGAATGATTGGTGTTATCAACGATTTGTCATTTTATTAATCTATCCAATTTAACCTAAATTAATAAAAAAAACTTAAGATTATGAAATACCAAATTAAATATAAAATATATATATTATAACAATTGAAGTACCTGATAATAAATATCAAAAAAACCAATGAGCCTTAGTCTAAATGGTAAAAGGGAGACATTCACAATCAAGAGGTCATGTATTCAATTCTTGAAACATACAAATCATGACTCTTAACCATAATGTACTATTGGGATAATATTTCTCACACTTTATATATAACTGACATATAGTAGTTATAATAATATGAAATATCAAAAAAAGAAAAATTCATTCCCACTCTCCCTTTTAAGACTTTTAGGAGCTGTGAGATTCAATCTATACCCTCATCTTCTTTATAGCAAAATTAGTTTCCTCTTTCCATAGATTATATATATAAAAGGTATCATAATCATGATTATAAATTGTAAAAATTTTCAAAAAGTGTGAGAGAGAGATAGAGAAAGAGATACTAACATAGAACAAGATGGTGTCAAACAGAGTCATTTTGGAGACAACATCCTTCAACTGGGGATGAACAAAATTAAGGGAAGGAAACAGAGAGAAAGGCATTTGGTTTACTTTTTTTTTTTTTTTTTTTTTTAAGGCTATGTTGAGGAGTGAGTGTTTTGAAGCAACAAGTCCATTTGGTTGTTGCAGTTATATAGGCGATGATGAAATGAAAGCATAATTAAATAGCAAGAAACAACGTGTAATAGATTTTAATAATTCCTTGCCCATGTGGGATTCTGTCTTCTTCTTCTTTTGAACCAAATAAAATTGGTTGACAAACTCTTTTGCCATGCTTTCCTATTGAATGGACAAATTGAATGTTGGATCATCCCATACGACTCCTTTTAATGTTAGTAGGAGGAGGTTAGATGTCAGTTGTTATGCAATTTATAGCATTTTGCTTATACCCTCAACACATAAGGATAAAATATCAAATTGCAATAAATTTTTTAAAATTTTAAATTAATTAATGGTATCAAAATTATATCCAATTGAATAAAAAAATAAATAAATAAATATTTTGATATGATTCTCATTTTTATAAAATTCTTGAACTAAATACCAATCAAATTGAATAATCATACTCTCCTATTAAATTAAACTAAATTAAATAAATATACTATTATGATTCTTGTTATTTACAAAATTTTCAAACCAATAATAAATTTATTGTCAGAAATGTGTGTATATATATAAAAAAAATTTATTTTATTTTATAAATAAATTGTAAAAAAAATACAGCACACGTATACAGTTGCAAACTTAAAAACAAGGGAAATTATAAGGTTATTTTATTTTTTAATTACTTTATTTTTGATTTATCATTATCACCATTAGATGATTGTATATTAAATCATCCAATGGTTATTATTAATAAAATAAAAATTATTTTATAAAAATCAAAATAATCATCGACCACACCGAAAAATAAATGAGTGCGAGAGTATTTTAATTATGCTCTAACCTCAAATAAAAAATTTGTGCTTCTAAATTCGAACTGCATTTGGATTCTTGAAAATAAAAGAAGAAGATGGAATTAACTTAAAGAAAAAAATATTTTAGATGTAAATAAAAGAAGAAGATAGACTGAACTTAAAGTTACGAAACTTTGAAGAAATGAATACATGAATATTTGATGAGTGATATTGGCCTCCTCAACCCCAAAAGCTAACTCATGTAGTGAGGCTTTACCGCACACTTATATAGTGACCATTATCTCCTTCCACTTCTAATGAAGCTTTTTTTCAATCTGCACATATAGTTCTTTTTTTCCCTTTACTTTGAAACCCTCTAGTAGCTCCATAAATATTTTTTCTTCCAAATCACTAAGGTTGTTCTAACATCCATTTGCTCAATCTTCAAATCAAAACTTACTGCTAAACCCAACACAATACGAATAGATGTCATCTTCAGGACTAAAGAAAAAAAATCTTATCAAAGTTGATACTTGTAGGCGGTGGAGTTTAGCGCGTGCTCAAGCGTTTGATGACCATGACACTGTGTGGCTTGAGGCCCTCTAAAAAATATGAAATAGGTCATAAAGTCTAATAAGAGATAGAGTCACCACATGAATGAGAGTTGGGACACACTTATACGACAACTGGATTCCATGAAGGTTTCCAAAAGCCGTCATTAGAGAACGGGTTCGGAAATTAGGTATGGGTTTTTGGAATGCCCACCCAACCTTGCAGTTGGCCTCCATTTGTGTTTAGTATTTTATTACCTTTAATTATTTAATGATTTCTTTATTACCATGTGAATTGTAATTTCCTTCAAATAATTGTCTCATTTTATAATTAAGCCCGAGTTTGCACATTAGTTCCTTTTATGCATTTGGTCCCAACATTCACCATAAATAAAATGAAAATTAATAATTTACAACCATACATTCCAATCAAATGGGGGAAGAGATTAAGGATTATAATGTTTTGTGCAAAGTAAAAGTATGATAAATGGAAAATAAACCGAAAGTAAACCAAATGTAAACAAGCATTCAATTACATAAAAATATAAATAAAAGGGAGAAAACGGGAAGGTATCAAATGGGGGAAGAGATTAAGGATTACAATGTTTTGTGCAAAGTAAAAGTATGATAAACGGAAAATAAACCGAAAGTAAACCAAATGTAAACAAGCATTCAATTACATAAAAATATAAATAAAAGGGAGAAAACGGGAAGGTATTAAATCGAACAATCAAAGTCTTTCTGATTCCCTACAATACACAAGATATTAACTTCCAAGACATATAAAATCATATAAGAAGAACCAACAAGTTAATTTGCAAATCATATTTATACAAATAGAAATTACAGATATTCAAACATTAACCCCAAATGAAATAACTAAAATGACTATGCGAAGCAGACTAAAAATATAAGAGAAAGGGGATTCATGAAGATTCAAACCATGCATGATTTATATGAAATATTAAAACAAAAAATATGTGACGGCCTATCAAAGTGGCGATCACCTCTTTAAAGAGGCGATTGCCTCATGATAGTGGGGCGACACCTCTTTAAAGAGGCATCGCCTAATCAACAGCTCAGACGACTCTCAAACTAGCAGACTTCTACTTCAAGCAAGGATCAACTAATATAAACAAACTAAATGCATAACTACACTTAAACTCGGTAAATCATGCTAAAGACATAGCATATAAAAAACAATGAACACAAGGGAGGGAATAAACAAGCTAATAAATAAGTAAGCTAAAGGTTATGCTATTAAGTAAGAGATTATAGAAATCTATAGCTTAATCATTGAAAAGAAATCAAGATAATTACTGAAAGGTGAGCTTTTCCAATATAGTTAGCCCTCATAAATGGATATAGATGTTGAAATTCCCTTGAATGCAAGCTTTTCTACCCTTCTTCTTTAAGAAAATGACCTTTAAACTTAGTTCACCTTCCTCCCTCTTTAAGAACATTTTTCCTTCTTATTTCAGAGCTTCTTTTTTTCTCTGAAAACTCCCTCTTTTTTTTTTTGCTAATCCTCCTAACCTCTTCCAACCTCCCCTTTTCTCTCTTCTTCTTTCCCTTTAAAAAAAATAAAAAAATAAAAAAAAACCATCCTTGAGCCATCTCCCTACCACCCTCTTTTCATCATTGCATTTTTTAGTCTTTTTCTTTTGCTAAAAATTTTCTTTTTCATACTAGAGATTGAGTTCCAGTCAAGGTGGGCCCACCCTTAACCACCATTGTTACCTCTGCATTTAATGCAAAGGCAAGTGGCTATGTGCAAAGGCAATGCCTCTATAATGAGGCGATCACCTCATCACCTACTGCTATAAAGGTGATCGCCTCATCACCTGCTACATGGGTTTATTCTATAAGAGTTTTAGGCTCGGATTGGTGGGTTTCAAGCTCTCAGGCTCATTTTTTAAAAGATTTCAGGTTTCTTTCTTGCATTCAAGTTTCACATTTCTCATTATTGAGCTTCATTGTGGGTCGATCAAACCGAACATCCATAATTCGCCTCCTATCGAGGGCTAATTGAACCAAGTGTCTACAATACCCTTTTTTCTGGTTAAATCTCTTTACAACCAATCTGGCTTTGAATCATGGCTAGAGATTATGTTCTCCATGTTTGATCCTAAATACCCATTTATTCTTCAAATCTCTCTTGCATTTAGGCAACTTCATCAACTCAAATGTCTTATTCTCATGCAAAGACTTCATCTCATCCTACATGGCTTCAAACTATTTTTGCTTATATTCATCACTCAGAGCTTCTTCAAAGCTTTTTAGCTCTCTCCCATCAGTTAGCAACAGAAACTGGTCTCTAAGATATTTGGTAGAAAGTTATCTAATTCTATCAAATCTTCTGAGTGGAATTAGAGTAGCTTCATCTGTTGGTGGTTGATCATGAACACCATCATCATCATTTTCAGATGGAATCTTAATGGGAGTATCTTCTTCACCTAAATCTAGTGAAATAGCTTTATCTTCATCTCTAACTTCCCTTGGCACTAATGTTAGAGGAATCAACTTCAAATTTAAACCATCATCAAAGTTGGAGTTGTTCTTCTCAGCTCTGGCAATATCTTTAATTTTTTTATCTTCAACAAATACAACATCACAACTTCTGACAAGTTTCTCTCCATTAAATTCTCGTTCATCCTCTCAGCTAAACCTTTCAATTATAGCTCCTTTGGAGTTGTCATTTGATATCGAATATCATGCCCTTTACAATAAGCATCAAATGGTCTAGAATACTCTCCACCGTTGTCTATCCAGATGCACTTCAACTTCTTGCCGGTTTGCCACCAGCTACACCATTGACATTTTTGATAAGTTGTCATTGATCTTTCATGTATAAAAGATCCTCCATCATTGACTTCCAAACTGAGTAATTTGTTAAAGTCAATTTGAACATGCTACTTATATTCTCCATCTTTCACCATGTGTTCCTCTACAGTCTAACACTCTAAAGAGGGTATGGTGTCATAACCCAAACTAGAGAGTCATAACTAGCGCTAGGGAACGGGAATTCTTTTAAATTCGAAACCCATAGCAAGCCTTAAAAATAAAAACGTATGCAATAAATAAATAAAAATATACAATAATTAAAACTTTTATCATTATGTAAAAATAATAAATCTTTATCATATTATAAATAATAAAAATATTTCATACAAGGTTTGGATACAAACTCAAACCAACTACAACATTGTTACTACAACAATACTACTACTGCAGTTTTAGAATACAACAAAAGTTTATATATGAAGTTTACATAAAATAGCCGGGGCGGAAGAAGACCAGCGAAAAGGTCTACTACAATGGTCTGACAATTAGGAATCCCTTAAAAAAATGGTTGAGAGGGGGTCAAACCTCACTGTGTGAATTATTATATTATATATACATGCACCTCCTAATGTCATATGCAATCAAGCATCAGTATATATATATATATATATATATATATATATATATATATATATATATATATATATATATATATACACACACACACACACACACAAGCAAATCATACATATGCTGAAATCCATTTTTATATATAATAAATGCATAAAACATTTATTTAAGTGCATAATCAAATAGAACCTTAACATATTTACAACCTCAATCATAAAATCAATAGCCAACTGGCTTTTCCAAAACTTTAAGCATTCATTTATCCAACTTAAGGTAGTAGACTAGCCCTGAGTACATTAGGTCAACCAAGGATCCACAATCTCACTACTGGCATGATCAGTCGAGTACACTAGGTCAACCAAGGATCCACAATCATCCTTTCTAATAATTAACATCTCGAATAACAAATATTAGAATTTCAACCTAATTCTATCGTATTGTTGCGCAACAGTCCTAGCATAACCCACTAGACAACACGTTCTATTGATATCCTTCATATAAATCACATATTTATGGGAAATAATAAAGTGCATCATTTAAAAACATAGTGACATTCATTATAGAAAAATATACCATTTATATACCAGAAATATATCAAACATATACTAAAAATATTTCAAATATATATGCCACATATAAACCAAAATAAACCATAAATATACCAAAAGTATACCAAATGCATATTAAGAATATATCAATGTATACGTCACATATATATCAAAATATATCAAAATATACTGAAAGTATGCCAAACATGTACTAAATCATTTACTGAAATAATTCATGTTTAAACTCATATTAAAACATGAATGCTCATAATCATGTATTTACATGCAATGTATATATAAAATAATAACTCATAAGTTTGTGTTGCAGAGACAGACTCAATGGGCTTGGTCCGATAGGCCTCGATCTCGGTACAACTAGAAAATAAATATTAATAATATTATAATAATTTATAACTTATACTTCTAAGAATTCTGAAGGAAAACTCGATCTAAAAATCAAAACTCAATCAAAACACAAAAACTCATGATCGACCCAACTATCATGTTTTACGAGAATTCCATCAAAAAATTGATAGAGCTTCCTCTATAAAACAGACGTCTCTCTACAAAAGTAAAGCTGATCCTACAAGAAAATACACTTCTAAATTCACAATAGCTCACCACCTTGGATTGGGACCCAAAACTATATAATTCCCAACCAAAATTCACAATTCACAATAAAATAAATATTAAATAATAAAATAATAAAATCATTAAAAATCCATAAAATCAATAATAAACTACAATATAATATATTTAAACATAAAAAATATTAAATATAATTATTTTCACATTAATTAAATAAACCTCAATAAATTATATAATATTAATAAAAATACAAATTTTCAATTATTCAAAACAAAATAGTAAAATTCACATTTAATTAATTAAATAGTTTAAATATATAATAAAAATAGTTACAAACTCATTTAATGACAAAAATAGTATATAAAATTATTATTTGAATTATTTTTGAAAATAAGTATTAATTAGTTAAAAAAGTAAATAATTCATAAAAATTATTTTCATACCAATTATTATTCCAAAATTATTTAAAACATATAATTTAACTATAATTTCAATAAAAACACATAATTTACTCATTAATCCAAAAATCACATAACACTAAATATTATTAAAAAATTATTCAAAATTACTAAAAATTATTTTCTCACTTCTAAAATTAATAACTTAAATTAACAATACTAATTAACCAAATTTTTCATAATAAACACATAATTAATAAAATTCATTTTTAATTATTAAAATATTCAATAATACCCAAAATTCAAAATAATTCAAAAAATAAAAAAAATTATATTTAGGAAGATTAAGCTAGCCTAAACAACATTATCAAAAGAAAAATCCCTGAATCAAACATTAACCTACTCAAAAAAAATTCAAAACCCTAAATATACATAAACTAAAATTGAAGATAACTCACAAATAAAGAGGTTTAAACTCAAACCAAGCTTAGAACTAGCTTGCCTGGACCAAGAGGGCTCAAAAGAGTGTAGAAATGTGAGCTGAGGTGGCTAGAAAAGCAACCGGCATTCATGGAGCCTCTCTTGGTTGTAGCTGCTGTTCTTCACATTCCAACGAGTTGAAGGTGGCGGTAATTGGCAGGAAGAGGCTGGACGTGATGGTGGTGAGTGGTGGTGGCGGTGGCAATCCGACGTGGGTGGCCGGCATTGTGCAGGTCGTGGGTGAACAGGGAAGAAGAAGAAGAAGAACATAGGAAAGAAAAAAAAAAGAGAAGAGAAGAGAATACCAGAAAAAAAAAAAAGTGTCCTGACCCTTATTATTTTTTCATTTTATAAATATAAATATATATATATATATATATATATATATACACACACACACACAACACATAAACACATGCACACAATATAAATATAACAATAATACTAATACTAACTCATGCATATAACAATAATAATAATAATAATAATAATAATAATAATAATAATAATAATAATAATAATTATTATTATTATTATTATTATTATTATTATTATTATTATTATTATTTTACGTAAATAAAATATTTAGAATAAAATAAATAAATAATATTCATAATTAATGTTAATATATAAATAAAATTTAAAATATTATTAACACTTCAGATGTCAAAATAATTTTTTATATTATTTAAAATATAGGGTCATTACAATCTTCTTCCTTACAAGGATTCGTCCTTGAATTCAAATAAAAGAACAGAAACAAGAATTCATCAAGGAAAGAGATAAGGGTAGGCAACCCACATCTTGGTTTCAGTCTCACAAGTTTGCTCCTCCATGTTGTTGCTCCGTCACAATATATTAACCATCGGAATCTACATAACTTACAAACTTAATAGTCCACTATCGTGACTGGTTCCTCCTCATACGTCAAATCTTCATTCACTTCCACACTATCAGGCTGCAACACATGCGAAAGGTCCAAAATATACTTCCTCAACATTGAGATATGGAACACTGGATGCACTTGAGATATATTCGAAGGTAAAGCCAACCGATATGGAACTATACCCACTCTCTTCAAAATCTCGAATGGTCCAATATATCTTGGTGCTAGCTTTCCTTTCTTGCTGACCCTCATCACACCTTTAGAAACACATAGTCTCCAACCTTAAACTCTACATCCTTACGCTTCAAATCTGCATAGCTCTTCTGCCTGCTAGCTACAGTCTCTAATCTCCTTCGAATCACAGTAACTTTCTCAGTTGCATCTTGGACCATCTCAGGTCCAATCAATGCTCTCTCTCCAATCTCATCCCAACATAAAGGAAATCTACACTTCCTTCCTTATAAGGCTTCATACGGTGTCATCTCAATACTACTATAGTAGTTGTTGTTATATGTAAACCCTATGAGTGGAAATGATCATCCCAGCTACCTCCAAGATCTAATACACACATTCTCAACATATCCTCGAGTGTCTGGATCATTTTTTCAGATTGACCATCTATTTGAGAGTGAAAAGAAGTACTGAAATCAAGTCTGGTGCCCATTATTTCTTGTAACTTCTACCAAAATTAAGAGGTAAACACTGAACCTTTATTAGATACAATGGACATAGGTACTCTATAAAGGCACATAATATTCTGAACATACAGCTTAGCCAACTTAGCTACAAAATAAGTGGCTTTAATTAGCAAGAAATGAGTTGATTTAGTTAACCTATCCACAATCATCCAGATGGAATCATATCCATCTTTAGAACAATGTAACACTATCACAAAATCCATAGCAACTCTCTCCTACTTCCACTGAGGAATAGGAAAAAGCTGAAGCTTCCCAGAAGGCTTCTGATGTTTAGCTTTCACCTGCTGATATGTCAAGCACTTAGAAACATAATCAGCTACATCATTCTTCAATCCATCCCACCAGTATAAATCTCTGATGCTGTGGCACATGTTGTTAACACCTGGATGTATGTTGTAGGTTGTAGAATGCGCTTCCTCAAGGATCTCCTCTCTTAAATTATCCATATCAGGAATGCATAATTTACTATTGATCCACAAAACACCTTAATCATTGAGTATAAAATCAGTGAACTTCCCTATATGAACATTATCCTCAAGCTCTACTAGAATAGGATCTCAGCCTTGAGCTGCCTTAATCCTATCTCTCAACATTGATCAAACTCTGAACTAAGTTAGCAATCCTCCTAACCTGTTAATCTTCATCATCAAACCCTGATCCACTAACTCATGCAACTCTTGGATCAAAGGTCTCCTCTCGATACTAATATGAGCAAGACTGCCCGAGGACTTCCTACTCAAAGTATCTGCTACCATATTAGCTTTGCTTGGATGATAAAAAATATCACAGTTATAATCCTTCAAAAGTTCCAACAATCTCCTTTGCCTCAAGTTCATATCTTTCTACTGGAAAATGTACTTAAGGCTCTTATGATCTATGAAAATCTCATAAGTCACCCCGTACAAATAATGTCTCTAAATCTTAAGAGCAAAGATCACTGCAGCCATCTCTAGGTCATGAGTAGGATAATTATGTTCGTGCTTCTTCAACTACCTTGAAGCATAAGCTATCACCCTACCATTCTACACTAACACACAACCTAGGCCAACTCTGGAGGTATCACAATACACGATGAATTTATCTACTCCATTCGACAAGGTCAAAAGTGGAGCTATGGTCAACTTCTCCTTCAGCAACTAAAAAATGTTCTCACAAGCATTTGACCATACAAACTTCACATTCTTCTGAGTTAGGTGAGTCATAAGAGCTGCAATTCTAAAGAAATCCTGCACAAATCTCCTATAATACTCAGCCAAACCTAGAAAATTATGAATCTCCATAACTGTCGTCAGTTTGGCCACTCAGATATTGCTTCAATTTTCTATGTATCAACTTGAATATCGTCTTTAAACACCATGTATCCAAGGAATACAACACTCTCCATCCAGAAATCACACTTTGATAATTTAGCATAAAGTTGATATTCTCTTCGTGTCTGCAATATTATCCTCAAATGATATACGTGCTCTTCCATTCTCTTCGAATACACTAGTATATCATTAATGAAGACTATCATAAAATGATCCACATATGGTTTAAATACCCTATTCATCAAATCTATGAAAGCAGCTGGTTCATTAGTTAACCCAAAGGACATCACTAAGAACTTATAATGTCCATATCGAGTGTGAAATGCCATTTTAGGAACATCGACTTCACTGATCCGTAACTGATGATAGCCTGAACTCAAGTCAATCTTGGAAAAGAACTATGCACCCTGAAGTTGATCAAACAGATCATCTATCCTCGGGAGAGGATACTTGTTCTTCACTGTCACCTTATTCATTTCTCTTTAATCAATGCACATTCTCAGTGTACCATCCTTCTTCTTCATAAATAGGAATGGTGCACCCTAAAGAGAAACACTAGGTTTAATAAAGCCCTTGTCTAGCAAATCCTATAACTGCTCCTTCAACTCTACAGGAGCCATTCTGTAAAACAACATCAAAATAGGAGTTGTGCCTGGAACCACATCTATACATAATTTGATTCTCTGTGAGGTGGTAAACCTAGCAAATCACAAACTATAAGGACATTTGAAATATAAGTTTTCTCCACTGTAATGTCTCTGACCACTATTAAATATCCCTGATAACCCTTCTTCAGCATCTTCCTAACCATGATAGCGGAGATAAAATTTTGAAGTATGGAACTCTTATCACCCACAAACTTAAATTCTTCATCATCAGAAATTTTAAAAATCACCTCTTACTCCGACAACCAATAATGGCATAGTGCTGAGACAACCCATCCATTCCAAAATCACATCAAAATTAATTACTCCAAAAGTAATAAATCCATGAATAACTCTCTAAAATTCAATTCTCAACTCGGATGCTAATAGACTAAACTTAATCCTACAACATACTATTCTACCAATCTCCTCTTATATAATATCACGTCCACATCATGACGCAATAGATTGAAGAGTTCACAGGTATCCTTCTCAATTGATCGCTCTTCTCTTACTCTATGCAATACTATCACGTGTAATTATCCCTCCTTGAAGATGAATGGAAGTATCCTAGAAGTCACTCTTTAACTCCAACCATGTGTTACAGTCAGAACTGACAACCTTACCATTAACAGTACAAAAGTGTTGCATCCGTATTAAACATCTTCTTATTCCTTCATCAAAGCATATTCAAAACAATTGTCATGCTTGATTAAGTGCTATAAAGCCCTCATTAACCTTGGCTATCCTATCCATAAATGCTGCAAATTCGAGTTCAAAGGCTACTTGTAACTCTTACAATAACTGCTTTGGCCTTTAAGTTACAACTGCCTCTGACCTACTCTTATCCTAAATAGGTGTAGTAGGGGCTGAAACTGGATCACAACTTCAACTTGAAAGGACTACTTAGCAATATATATTTTCTATATGGTAGAAGCAGTTCGCATTCACCTCACTTGAGAAGACATGAAAATCAACAAGATTCAAAACATGGAATATACACAAAATTGACATATCCTGAGTTTTCTGTTGAAATAAAGGTTGCATCTATTGTATGACCGAAGGTATCGATAATGTACCTTGTGAAACTCCTATGCATGGATAACATCATCAAAACCTTGGGCCACAAGCTCTTTATTTTGTTGTTCCCCCTATCTACGGTGACTATTAGGCCCTCTAGATTCACCTCTACCCCTACACCTAGCCGACTGCACATGGGGCAGAACCTTATCTTTAAAAGACTCTTTGTCATCGGTCTCATCGATCGATGGAGAGACTCACACTCGCCATAAATAAAAAAGAACAAAGGAAAAACATACAATTGAAACAATCACAAACAGTAAACAGACAATAAATAAACACCTTAACAGTTATGCGAAATTTCAAAAAGCAACAAAGACTTTTCAAAGACATAGTCGAACCTAATTTACTGTAGTAGTTTTAAAGAAAACACAACTCTACTAACCTAGGTCCATAATACTAAACCTAGGCTCTAATACCAACTTTGTCATGACCTAAACTGGGGAGTCATGACTGGTGCTAAGAAATAGGAATACTTTTAAATCCAGAACCCATAGCAAGCCTTAAAATTGAAAATGCATGCAATAAATAAATAAAAATACATAAGAATTGAAAATTTTATCATTATATAAAAATAATACATCCTTATCATATCATAAATAATAAAAATATTTCATACAAGATTTGGATACAAACTCAAACCAACTACAACAGTGTTACTACAATAATACTACTACTACAGTTCTAGAATACAACAAAAGTTCATATATTAAGTTTATATAAAATAGCCAAGGCAGAAGAAGACCGGTGAAAATATCTATTACAATAGTTTAACAATGTGGAATCTCCTGAAAAAAAATGGTTGAGAGAGGGTCAGACCTCACTGAGTGAATTATTATATTATATATACATGCACCTCTTAATGTTATATACAATCAAGCATCAGTATATATATATATATATATATATATATATATATATATATATATATATAAGCAAATCATACAAATGCTGAAATCCATTTATATATAATAAATGCAAAAAATATTTATTTAAGTAAAGGATCAAATAAAACCCTAACATATTCACAACCTCAATCATAAAATCAATAGTCAACTGGCTTATCTAAAACTCCAAGTATTCATTTATCCAACTCAAGGTAGTAGACTGACCCCGGATATATAAGGTCAACCAAGGATCCGCAATCTCACTACTGGCATAAATGGCCCCAAGTACACTAGGTCAACCGAGAATCCACAATCATCCTTTCTAATAACTAACATCTCGAATAACAAATATTAGAATTTTAACCTAATTTTATAATATTGTTGTGCAATAGTCCTAATGTAGCCCACTAAGTAGTACGTTCTATTAATATCCTTCATATAAATCACGTATTTATGGGAAATAATAAAGTGCATCATTTAAAAACATAATGACATTCATTATAGAAAAATATACCATTTATATACCGAACATATACTAACAATATTTCAAATATTTATGCCACATATAAACCAAAATAAGCCATAAATATACCAAAAGTATACCAAATGCATATTAAGAATATATTAATGTATACGTTGCATATATATCGAAATATATTAAAATATGCTAAAAGTATACCAAATATATACTAAATCATTTAATGAAATAATCATGTTTAAACTCATATTAAAACATGAATGCTCATAATCATATATCAACATGCAATGTATATATAAAACAATAATTCACAAGTTTGCGCTCCACGAGACAGACTCAACGAGCCTAGTCTGATAGGTCTCGGTCTCAGTGCAACTAGAAAATAAATATTAATAATATCATAATAATTTCTAACTTATACTTCTAAGAATTCTAAAGGAAAACTCAATCTAAGAATCAAAACTCAATCAAAACATAAAAACTCATGATCGACCCAACAATCACATTTTACGAGAATTTCACTGAAAAATTGGCAGAACTTCCTCTGTAAAACGGACATCTCTCTACAAAAGTAGAGTCAATCCTACAAGAAAATACACTTCTAAATTCACAAAAACTCACTACCAAGGTTGGGACTCCAAACTATACAATTCCCAACCGAGATTCAAAATTCACAATAAAATAAATATGAAATAATAAATATAATAAAATCATTAAAAATCCATAAAATCAATAATAAACTACAATATAATATATTTAAACATCAAAAACATTAAATATAATTATTTTCACATTAATTAAATAAAACCTCAATAAATTATATAATATTAATAAAAATCTAATTTTTCAATTATTCGAAACAAAATAGTAAAATTCACATTTGATTACTTAAATATTTTAAATATATAATAAAAATAGTTAAAAGCTCATTTAATCACAAAAATAGTATATAAAATTATTATTTGAATATATTTTCAAAAATTAGTATTAATTAGTTAAAAATAATAATTCATAAAAAATTATTTTAATACCAATTATTATTCCAAAACTATAATTTCAATAAAAACAAATAATTTACTCATTAATCCAAAAATCACATAATACTAAATATTATTCAAAAATTATTCAAAATTACTAAAGATTATTTTCTCACTTCTAAAATTAATAACTTAAATTAACAATACCAATTAACCAAATTTTCCATAATAGACACAATAAACACAAAATTAATAAAAAAAATTCATTTTTAATTATTAAATTATTCGATAATACCCATAATTCAAAATAATTCAAAAAAAATTATATTTAGGAAGATTAAGCTACCCTAAACAACATTATTAAAAGAAAAATTCATGAATCAAACATTAACCAACTCAAAAAAATTCAAAACCCTAAATACACAAACTAAAATTGAAGATAACTCACAAATGGAGGGGTTTAAGCCCAAACCAAGTTTAGAACTAGCTTGCCCAGACCAAGAGTGTTTGAAAGAGTCCAGAAACACTAGCTGAGGTGGTCAGAAAAACTACCAGCGTTCATGGAGGCTCTCTCGGTTGTAGCTGTTGTTCTTCACGTTCTAGTGTGCTTCCGGCGAGCTGAACGTGTCGGTTAATGGCAGGAAGAGGCTAGAGGTGATGGTGATGAATGGTGGTGGCAGTGGCAATCCGGCGTGGTTGGGTGGCATTGTGCAGGTAGCAAGTGAACAGGGAAGAAAAAGACAAAAATAAGAAAGAAAAAGAAAGAAAAGAGAAGAGAATACCCGAAAAAAAAAAGTCTCCAAACCCTTATTATTTTTTTATTTTTTTTATTTTATATATATATACAACACATGCACACAATATAAATATAACAATAATACTAATACTAACTCACGTATATAATAATAATAATAACCATAACAACAACAACAACAATAATAATAATAATAACACATGCATGAAATAGTAACACTAATAGTAATAAAAATAATAATAATAATACTAACTTCCAATTAATTATTTTATGTAAATAAAATATTTAGAATAAAATAAATAAATAGTATTCACAATTAATGTTAATATATAAATAAAATTTAAAATTTTATTAATATTGCATATCTCAAAATAATTTTTTATATTATTTAAAATATAGGGTCATTACATATGGTCAGGAAAAGATGTTTTCTACGGTCATCTGATGGTTTTTCTGGATACAAAGCCTTTGTGCATATTCCTAAAGATGAGAGGTCCATTGATGTCAAGACATGATAGTGTGTGTTCATTGGCTATGGTTAAGATCAACTTGGCTATAGATTTTATGATTCAGTTTAGAAGAAACTTGTTAGAAGTTGTGATGTTATATGGGTTGGAAGCAGGGACAACTTGTTTTTCTAGCAACCGAGCTCATTGTTGATAAACCTAGGCTCTAATACCTCTGATGGGTGGTCTTGGGCCTTGTCAACCCCAAAAGCTAACTTATTAAGTGAGGTTTTCCCTCACACTTATATAGTAACTATCAGTCTCTTCCACTTTCAATGTGAGATAACTATTGAGCAGTAAAAAATAAATTTAAATTTTTGTTTATAAAGAAAAAAGTAAATGATCTATAATTATGTTTGTTTTTCCATTCCCACTATTTGGTCCAATTTTAACCAACTCCATAAACTTTCTCCAAGTTTCATGACTATCTTTCCCATTAATTCCACTATATAATTTCTGTTCACTAGCTGCATTTGAAGTCTTTTTTTTTTTTATTCGAAAAAAAAACAGAAGTCATATTTTTCTATTTTTATGGACTACTACTTTGGAAAACTTTAACTACATATTTTCATTTTCTTACCACATCTTTAATCCAACTCTTCTGTTACATCATTTTACACTTCCATTCCAGACCACCTGTTAAAAAATTAAAAGTATGATACAAATAGTGTTAAATATATAATTAAGGATATTGGTGTGAAAAATCATAATTTGTTTTATCTTTTATAAAATTTATATTAAACTTTAAAATTTGACAAATCTAATCCTATTTAATAAACTATTTACAATTTTAGTACAATTGCAATTTCATCAATATATGACATTTATGGTAAAGTAGCTAATCTATATTTTTATAAATTTTATATTCACATCATCTAAATACTAATTAAAATAATTTGTTAGACTTCAATCTCAATAATTTAAAAAACTATATAAATGGGAATGAAAATTTTATTTAATTTGTAAAGATAATATTCATATTTTTTTTTTACCTATTTTAAATCTTAATATATGTCACGACCCAAAACAGGGGCCATGACCGGTGCTAGGGAACGGGAATTCTTTCGAATTCGGAACCGGTAGCAAGCCTAAAAAAATAAAATAAACATGCAACAATAGTAACAATATATAATGTAGTGGAAATAAAAATCATAAATATTATAATAGCATAAGCACCAACTGGATTTAAATCAATCCTCATCATTTCATATATATATAATCTTTAATACAATCCAGTTCAAATATATAATACAACATCTCTTTAACAATTTAATGACTATTGCAGTGTCTAGATAAAATAAAACTCAGGACTCAGGGAAACAGTTTACATAAAGAAGCCGGGACGGAAGAAATCCGGCGTACAGGCCTGCTACTGAGGTCTGAAGATGATGACTCTCCTGAAAAATTAGTCAACGAAGGGGAGTCAGACCTCACTGAGTGAATTACTATAATATATATACATGCACACTAAATGACAATGCATACAATCAACAGTATATATCTAATATGTATATATACAGGCAAAACACACAGATGCTGCAAAATCGTTTTATATATATTTTACTGAAAATCATCGTTTATGAAGGATCAAATAGAACCCTATAATATCGCAACCTCGAGAACAGTGTTAGACAACACTCTAGCCATACAGGCTCACTTATTCCAATTATATTCACTTATTCCATTTGGACAGTAGACTGGCCCCGAGACACTAAGTCAACCGAGCTCCAGCAGTCTGACTGTCAGTGTGATTGGCCCCGAGACACTTGGTCAACCGAGCTCCAGCAATCACACCTCCAAACCACATCACACATCAGATAATCATAACCAATCAATATCCACAAGTGGTTAGTAATATAGCCTAAATGCTATAAGCGCACCGGTACGTACTCGGTCCTAGTGCCACCCACTAGGTAGCACGTTCTATTGATATCCTTCATTAATAAATATAAAACATTCATTCACAAATAAATGATGCATGAACTTAAATAAAATAGCAACATAAACCATATATATACTGGAAATATACCAAAAGTAAACCAGGTATATTTCAAGTATATATACGTCAAATAAATTCAATCAAATTATAAATTAAGCTAGAAATATATTTAAAAATATTTTAAATATAATTTATTAATAAAACATGCATATAATTTAATATATACCGAAAATAAACCAAAAATATACTTAAATACTAATCACGTTATTTATGCATATTTAATCAAAATAAAACATATATTCTAAAATCATGCATCCTAAAGCACATATATATAAAATAGTAACTCACACTTAGTGCGTTCCACGAGATGGATCCGACGGGCCTGGTCCACTAGGCCTCGGTCTCGATGCAACTAAACAAATAATAACGACAAAAATCAGAATAAACCTAACAGAAAATCCTAGAACTCGATCTAGAATATTAAACACAAAATCGAAATTAGGGTTCGACCGGACATCACATTTTACGAGAATTCTACCAAAAATTCGACAGAATCTCCCTTGTAAAACGGACATCTCTCTACTCAAAGAGTGGAGCCGACCCTGCAAAGAAATACACTTCGAAAAATGAACACAAAAACACATCCAAACCCCTCGGTCGGACTCCAAACTACAGTCTATCGATCGGGGTCCACAATCACAGAACAATTTCAGAATTACCAAAAATACCCTTATAGTATAGAAATTCATTTTATAAATAGAAATTACATAATTAACCTTTAAATACAGTAAAAACTGATAAAAACTCATTTTATTAGAAAAATCATATATTATATATATAATTAAAAATAATTCACGAAAAATAGTTTTAATTAGTTAAAAATACTAAATAATTTATAGAAATCATTTTTATATCTTAAATAACTATTAAAACCAATTTAATTACATTTTTTGTCAATTTAGGGTACCAAAATACCCCTATATATATAAATATACTAAAATTACTTCAAAAATTCACCAAAAATAGTATAATTATCCAAAATTAATTTTCTCAACATATTTATCAATAATATAAATAATTAAACTCAATTAACCAATTAATTTCAATAAAAACACAATTAACCTAATTTTCCCAAAATTACATAAACTTAAATAATTCAAAATAAATACATAAAAATTCATAAAAATTCCAAATAAATTCCTATAATTTATTTCAACACCTATATTTATCATAAAATACAATTTCATAATTTATTTAATAAATTTTCGAAAATTAGAGAATAATATTAAAATATTCAAAAATACCCAAAAATCAAAATAATTCCCAAAAATTCTACAAAAATTCACACGTGAATATTAAGCTACTAGGATCAACATTTGTTAAGGAACTTTTCATGAATCAAACAATTCAAAATTCAAAAAAATCAAAAACCCTAAAATGGCCGAAATCGAAAATTCAAAACCTAAGAAAATCAAGACCATTTTAGCTCAAACCAAAGCTAGAATCACACTCACCGGAGCTCAAGGAGAAGAAAGAGACCGGCGGTGTTGAAAACGGTGGCCGAAATCGTGAGGGAAGAAGAAAATGCAAACTCTCGGCTTCCAGCCAAAAATCGATCTCCAGACGCCGGAAACGGCTGCTATAGGTGGCGAGGAAGGCTGGGGAAGGTGGTGGCACACCGGACGGCACACCAACGGCGAGGAAT
This sequence comes from Mallotus nudiflorus, assembly GCA_947683625.1. NCBI lineage: Eukaryota > Viridiplantae > Streptophyta > Magnoliopsida > Malpighiales > Euphorbiaceae > Mallotus > Mallotus nudiflorus. The sequence goes on along the minus strand of CANTUR010000049.1, from coordinate 3,221,449 downwards.
CAGCAGTTACAGACGGCGGATGGCGAGGGAAGTGGAAATCGGGGAAGAAGGAACAATCGGGGCAAAAATGTAATTTTCCAAAAGTTTTGATTTTTGACTTATAATGTGTATATATATATACTTTATACTATATAATAAAATAATATTAAATTACACACATTAAATATACACCACACACTTATAATTTAATATTTTAATAATTTAATACTAAATAAAATAATTAAATAACAATAAAACTAATAAATAATTAATAAAATATTAGGGTAATATATTAAACCCTAATTAAATAAATATATACACACATAGGCTTTATTTAGTAATTTAAAAATACGTATGAGTTCATACAAGTCCGTAAATCTATTTAAAATAATTAATAATAAAATATTTACGTGAAAATTTCCCCGAAAATGTAAGTTTCGGGAAAATTTTACGTAAAGGACTTTAAATAATACAACATAATTAAAATAGGTTTTAAATACATATCAACTCGTAAAAATATCATAATATATATAAAAATTATTAACACTGCATATCCCGATACAATATAAAAATATTTAAAAATACGAGATATTACAATATAAATATGAGACTATAGTAATAAATGCTAATTAATTCACCTCAAACGCTACATATGTATTTTATTTATTAATTCATGATCAAATTATAATTATGCTAAAATTATAAATAATATGTGTCCGCACTATAGTTTGTTCAGCCTGCAAGCAAAGGTCCGATGATGAAAACAGATTGAGTATGTAAGTTCAGTAAAGACTAGATCAGCCTATCTTCCTTGGAAAGCCTGACAGTGTTAAAATATATTCTCTTAAACTTAAAAATAATAAAATAAAACTATAAAAACTAATAATAAAATCTAAATGGATAATATTATTAAAATTTTATGTTTGTATAAAAATAAAAAAAAATAAAGTTCAGGGATTTAAATATATTTTTTAACTTTAAAAAATAAAATTTATAGATTAAAAATGAACGTTTTATTTACTATTTTAATGTTAAACATTATAAATTAAATTAGATGCACTTACTAAGATACGACGCATCATAAATATTTAAATATAATGATTAGTACTAAGAATATATAAATACCCAAATTAAAATAAAATTAAAGTTTAGTGAAATAAAATTATGCTACATCGTTTAACAAAATTTTCAAAACTTATTACGATTTTGGAGAGTTTTTATTTTTAAATTTATGGACCAAGTGCGTAGTTAAATTTTATTCTGAATCACTTGATTTTTGCCTCGTCACTGTATTCCTACTGTATAGGATTTTCAAACAGAAAGAACATTTAATGTATTCCAATTAAGATTGTCATTTATCAATCCTTTTTGTGAATTTATTGCGTATAACTAAGCCAATTTAGAAAGATCTTAGCAATGGATGAATTTAGCCACTATTTCTTTTTTTTTTTTTTTTAGAAAAATTTAGCCACTAAATTACATTACATCTCCTAAACAATTTTGCCTTAATTTTACATTTTTAAATTTTTTTAGGTAAAACGTTCTATTTAAAATTGGACAGATGATGAGAGTAAGGAAGAAAAAAATAGCATAACTTAAAATTGGTCTTTCGTCCTATCGCTTCATTAATTCTTATGCTGAATTAAAATGGAAATCAATAAGATGAGGAGCCCCACAGATTTTTCATTTTCACAACCATAGAACTTATCAATAATTAAGCAAATTGGAATTGGAAACGTAGATGGTATCTTACTCTAATATTGCAAGTTGATTTATGACTTTTGCTCCTTTTAAGCAACTAGCAGACAGCAACATATATCTGCAAATTGACAAGCATAGCATTTATGCTCTTGAATTATTAATAGGCAATTAATGAAAGAAAAAAATAAAATCCCTCTTAGGAGTCAAGCCAATGGCTCTTCATGATTTCTACTTTATTTTTTATAAGTTTTTTAGTGGTTGAAATAGTTTAATTTCTTATTATAAGAAGAGAGTAAGGTGGAAATAAAAATAAAAATTTTATTTTATAATGTCTATAATTTTTATCACTTAAAATATTTGCGAAGTCACATAAATATAGTTGAACTACTTTTCAAGTTTAAATATAGTGACTGAATGTTGTCAGAAATGAAAAGTAAAAAAAAAAGTCGAATGATGTATTTTTATTATCTAACGTAAAAATTCATCAAATTAAATAAAAAATTTGACCAACTAATTTCTTAACGCATATATTACACCCCTCAATCACTATGTATGTTACTATTTTTTTTCGGATCAAATAATAGAAAAATAAAAATTTCAATCCAAGACTTTAAAAAAAAATAATTACTGTATATCTTTATGTTTTGATCTATTATATTATTTCATTTTTTATATTTGAAAAAATATTTATTCATTTCTCATATTTGTAAAATTGTGTATTATTTGATTATTAAAAAATGATTAATAAATGTTAACTGTTGTAAATGTTATGAATAAATAAATATTTTTTTAAATATTAGAAATGAAATAGCGTAATAAATTAAAATAATGAGATACACAATAATTATTCAAAAAAAACAAATTGCCTCAGCTTCATGCCACTTCATTTTTCATAGTTGACAATTTCATAAATCACTATTTTCAGGACCTATTTGGTTAACATGTCTAGGCAACTAATAGCTGTTAGCTATTGTAAGAAGTTGATTACTACTAAATATGAACAATTTAAATAAGGTAAAATTCATTTTTAAGCCCATAGTGAATTTTTCTATTAAGCTTGTATCTTTTTATTGCATTACATTAATTCTCTATGTTATTATTTATGTAGCTATTAAAATTCAAGTTGAAAAACTTCATAAATATATTTTTGGATTTATTGTACTGTTGGTATCATAATTTTACTTCATATTTCAAAATGGTACTAAATTTTCAATTTTTTCTTTCAATTACTAAAGTTCTATTTTTTTTTTTCTTTTCAGTTCCACAATTTCTATTTTTACTACAGATTAAAGTATCTCAAATATATTCAATCAAAATTAGTATAAGTGACAGTCAAATAAACATATTTTTAATATATTCGTCATATAAACATCGCATTAAACAACTTAATCATCTTATTGGCCCCATATAATGTAATAACCCTAGATTTTTAAATTTATTTTATTTTAAAATAGGATATGCAGTGTTAATAAATTTTAAAATCATATTTGATTATTTTACTATTTTGTGAATAATTCTCATTAATTTATGTTTAAATATAATTTTCTACGTAATTGTTTATATCGTAGTTTATTATTTTGGACAATATTGTTTTGATAATACTTAATTTGGGTCATTAATATTTTAATATTATCATTTTAATAAATTACATTTATTTAATTGTATATATATATATATATATATATATATATATATATATGCACATATATATTAGGGTTTATTATTAATATTATATGTGTATATTAATTATTATTGTGTGTAGTATAAACATATACGTGTGTGTGTATATATATGTGTGAATAATATATATGTGTGGTGTGTGAATTTAGTGTAATATTATAACATGTTATAATATAAGGTTATTAAATTATAATATATAGTATTATGTTTATTATATACATACAAAAATAAAAAGAAAAAGATTCCTCTCCTTCTTCCTCCCGCGACCCTACCCTTACTGCGCCTCTCGAAGTAGCTCGCCTGTCGCGACCCAAACTAGGAGTCATGACCGGTGCTAGGGAACGGGAATTCTTTCGAATCCAGAACCCGTAGTAAGCCTTCGAAAAATAAAATCATAAAATAAATAATTAAAAAGTACGACAGAATTAAAAATTTTCAAATCAATATATAAAATAAATACTCCAAATCCTTTCATCAATGAATACATATTCGTACAGTTTCAAATACAATTTTTCAGAGTATACAATATCAAAACAATATAATACTCTTCTGATTCAATAACACAACTACTGCAGTTTCTAGAATACAAATCAGAGTTCAAAATATACATTTGCATAAAATAGCCAGGACTGAAGAACACCAGCGAGGAACTCTAAAACTAAGGTTTGACGATATGAGATCTCCTGAAAAAAAATAATTGAGGGGGGTCAAACCTCACTGAGTAAATTATTATACTATATATACATGCAAACTAAACCATAACAATCAGGCATTCTTATATATATATATATATATATATATATATATATACACACACACACACACACACACACACACACATTTCACACGAATGCCAAACTCTGCCTTTATAAATATATTAAATGTAGAAAACGTTTGTTTTAATTCATGAAGGATCCATAGAACCCTAATAATAGCAACCTCAATCAACCCCATTATCACTCTAGCCATACAAGCTCACTTGATTCCAAATAGAACACTTATTCCAAACTGGACAGCAGATTGGCCCCGAGACACTAAGTCGACTGAGCTCCAGCAGTCTGATTGTCAATATGATTGGCCCCGAGACACTTGGTTAACCGAGCTCCAACAATCACACTATCTATCGCCTCAAATCTCAATCAACCCAATAGATCATTCAATCCACTTATGGATAGTAGACTGGCCCCAAGACACTAAGTCAACCGAGCTCCAGCAGTCTGACTGTCAATGTGATTGGCCCCGCAATCACACTATCTATCATACCATTAATCTCAGTCAAATCAATTTAATCAATTGTAATCACCCAAAATTAACTCTCACTGAACCCTATTCTTTCGCATCGGTACGTACACAGCCCTAGTGTTGCCTACTAAAAGGCACGTTCTATTGATATCTTCACGTAGAACAAATCATTTATTCTGAAAATAATTAATGTGGAATGATATTCATAATAATAAAATCAACCATATATATATATCAAAAATATACCTAAAATATAGCCAGTATATTTCAGGTATATATATATCAAATAAAATATGAAATAAACTAAAGATAAATCATTAATATAGTTAAAAACAATTTAAATGAGTAATAATAATATAACATGCATTTTCTTAAAAATATACTTAAATATATAAAAGATATGTCTTAAGTACACAAATCATTTAATAAAACATTTATGTATAAATGTTCATTTAAATATGTGTTTAGATTTAACATATATTCACAATATACCAAAATAACCTAATTTCCTAGCATGCTTATATCACAATTAAACCCTAAGTATACCACTAATGTTTTAGGTTTCAATTAATAATAAAACATACATTTATTTGAGGAATATATCAAAAATATACCAAAAAAATAAACTTAAAAACAATTTAAGTGTAGGTTTATAATATAGCATGCAATTATCTAAGAATAAATCTAAAGTATACCTAGAGTATACCGAAACTATACCTAAAATATACTAATCATTTAATAAAATAATTGTGACGAAGTGTACTTTTAAAACATGTGTATTTTATTCAAATGTATTAAACCTAAACCTAATTGTTTAATGTGCATATATCAAACTAACATGCATAACTATATAATATGCATATATATAAAAATACAACCCTAGATATATAAAAAATATTATAATTTAAATTACTTTAAAATATATATATAAATGAAAAAAACCTAAGTAATGCATCTTATATGCAATGCATATATATACAGTATAATAACTCACATGTTAGCGCTCCACGAGACAAAGTCAGCGGGCCTGATCCGTTAGGCCTCAGTCTCAACACAACTAAACAAACAAATGACAACATGAAATCAGAGTAAATTTAACGAAAATTCTAAAGACTCGATATAGAATTTTAGACACAGAATTAGAATAGGAATTTGACGACCGAACATCACGTTTTACGATAATTCTACCAAAAATCCGGCACAACCTCCCTTGTAAAATAGACATCTCTCTACTTAAAGAGTAGAGCCTTTCCTGCAAAGAAAACACACTTCGGAATAACACCAAATTCACAACCACAATCCCTTAGTCAAACTCCAAACTACAATTCACCGACCGAGGTTCACAATTCACAGAATAATTATAAAATACCGAAAATGGCCTTTTATAATAAAAATATATTTTATAATTCCAAATTACATAATTAACCCTAAAACTTATTAAAAACCGATAAAAACTCATTTATTTAGAAAAATCGTATAATATACATATAATTTGAAAATAATTTACGAAAAATAGTTTTAACTAGTTAAAAATACTAAATAATTTGTAGAAATCATTTTTATACACTAAATAACTATTAAAACAGATTTAATTAAATTTTTAACCAATTTAGTGTAAAATTACCAAAATACCCCTATATATATATTTATTAAAATAAATCCAAAAATTCACCAAAAATAATATAATTACTCAAAATTAATTTTCTCAAAATATAATTCAATAATATCAATAAATATACTCAATTTACCAATTTATTTCAATTAAACACATAATTAACCCTATTTTTCAAAATTACATAAACTTAATAAATTCCAAATAAATATATAAAAATTCAAAAAAATTACAAATAAATTTCTATAATTAATTTTAACACCTATAATTACCATAAAACACAATTTCATAATTTAATTAATTAATTTTCAAAAATTAGAAAATAATAATAAAATAATAAAAAATACCCAAAAATCAAAATAAATTCCAAAAATTCTATAAAAATTACAACATGTATATTGAGCTTCCAGTATCAAATTTTGTGAAGATATTTTTCATGAATCAATCAAATTGAAGCTCAAAAAAATTTGAAACCCTAAATAGCTGAAATGAAGAAATTGAAACCTAGGAAAATCTAAACCATTTTAAGTGAAAAAAAACTTGGAATCACACTCATTGGAGCTCAAAGAGAAGATAGAGACCGGTGGCGTCGAATTTGGTAGTCGGAATCACGTCGATTGGAGCTTGATCGATTTTCGGCTTCTTTGAGAAAAATCGGTCAAAACTTGCTGGAAAAGGGAGCTTCAGGCATCGAGAATGGCTGGCAAGGGAGGAGGAAGGCTGAGGGGCACAGTGATGGCAAGAAACAGAGGTCACAGTGGCCGGAAATGATGGAAAACTGATCGGGAGGGAAGAAGATGAAGATACTGGCAAAATTGTAAATAAAGCAAACTTCTATTTTTTATAAATAATAATGTATATATATATATATATATATATATATATATATATATATATATATATATATATATATATATATATATATATATGTCCACCTTATATTATAATATTATATATATTCCCACACACAAATAATACTCACCACACAAATATTTTAATATATTTAATAATTTATACACTTAAAATTAATTAATTAATATTAAAACTAAATAATAACAATTAAGGTAATTAATTAAATCCTAATTAATTTAAATAAATAAACATATATACATTTTATTTTAGCACTTAAAAATTATGTATGAGTTCATGCAAATTCGTAAAATTAGTCAAAATAATTAATATTAAATTATTTACGTGTCAATTTCCTCAAAAATACAATTGTTGGGAAAATTTTACACAAAGTACTTAAAATAATATAAAATTATTAAAATTATCTTTAAACAAACAATAAACTCATAAAATATCATAAATATATACAAAAATTATTAACGCTGCAAATCCTGATGCAGTATAAAAATATTTAAAAACTCGGGATATTACATTGCCGGACTGTCTTTGTCTCCACCAGTCGCCGCCAAGCTCCTCCCCCTTCTTCCCTCTTCCTCCCCGATGTGCTCCGACAGTCTGAAGCGCTCCAAAATGCTAAAAAATGCAGCGGCAGCATGTGGAGGTTTTTGGCCGTCGATCACATTTCCAGCCACCAAATTGGACGTTTTCGGTGGCATTGAACTCCTGGAGCTTCAAGGAGGTTGATTCCGAGCTCCTTCCAGCCTGAAAATGCATTGTGGTGAGGTTGCTAGCTCATTTTCAATTTCGGCCATTTTTGGTTTTTTGATTTTTTTTTGATAATTCTTGCTTTATTCATGAAAAATCCTTTTACAAAAGTTGCTACCCTTAGCTCAATCTACATCCCAGAATTTTTGTGTAATTTTTGAAATTTATTTTAATTTTCATGAATTTTTTAATATTTTATTATTATTTAAGTAATTTTTGTAAATTAATTTATTTAATTATAAAATTGGTTGATTTGGTGTTATTATGAGTTGATATTAATTTTAGTGTTGAGAAATTAATTTTTGGGATTTCTATATAATTTTTAATAATATTTTTAGTTTATGTAAATATTGGATTATTGGGTTGTATTTGAGTTTTTGTTGAAATTATTTATTAATTAAGTGTATTTGTTGATTTTAATGCATATTATGTTGAGAAAATAATTTTTTTGTAATTATATAATTTTTATTGAATTTATGAGTATTTTTAGTATATAATGTGTTTTTTTATATATTAGGGGCATTTTGGTAATTTGATAGTAATTTTGGCTAAATATTAAATTTAATTGGTTTTAATAATTATTTGAAGTATAAAAATGATTTTTATAAATTATTTACTATTTTTAACTAATTAATACTATTTTTCAAAAATTATTTTCAAATTATATATGATATATTATTTTTGTAAATAAATGGGTTTTTAGTAACTTTTAGTATGTTTATGGATTAATTAAGTAATTTGGATTTAGAAAATGTTTGTTAATACTAGTGTCGAGAAATATCGATTTTTACTTATATTATATTATCATTAGGATTTTTAAGTAATTACGGATAAAAATAATTATTTTTGATATTTTTAATGTTTAAATTGCCAAATTTTGATATTTAAAGGGTATTTTTGGTACTTTTTGAATTTATGTATATTTTATTGTATCTTATGGTGAATTGTGGACTTCGGTCGGAAAAAATTGTAGTTTGGGATCCCGACCGAGGAATTGGGAGAATGTTGTATTCGAAATGTGTTTTTTGTGCAGAATCGGCCCTACTTTTGTAGGGAGATGTCCGTTTTATAGAGGAGACTCTGCCGAAAATTTGATAGATTTTTCGTAAAACGTGACAACCAGTCCGAGTCTAATTCTGAATTCTTGATTGAATCTGTCTATAGTAATCCTATAAGTATAGGGTTAGAAGTTTATTCTGAAGATTTTTTATTATTTTATTTTTCCTAGCTGCGCTAAGATTGAGGCCTAACAGACCAGACCAACTGAGTCTGTCTCGAGGAGTGCACACCAGTGAGTTATTATACTGTATATATATGCATTGCATATATGATGCATCATTTAGGACTTTTCATTTTCATTATATGCTTTTAAAGTGATTTAAATTATAATATTTTTGGTATATTTAGGGTTTGTATTTTGTATATATGCACGTTAAATATTTAGGTGAATGTTTAATACATTTTAGTATATATACATGTTTTAAATTTACATTTAGTCATAATTATTTTATTGAATGATTAGTATACTTTCGGTATAGTTTCAGTATATTTTAGGTTTATTCTTAAATAAGTGTATGCTATATTATGAACCTACACTTAAATTGTTTTTAAGTTTATTTTTGGTATATTTTTTTATATATTTCCAAGTAAATACATGTTTTATTTTTAATTTAAACCTAAAACATTAGTGGTATACTTATGGTTTAATTGTGATATATGCATGCTAGGAAATTAGGTTATTTTCGTATAATGTGAATATATGTAAACCTAAATGCATGTTTTGGTACATACACATATTTAAATGAATATTTTTACATAATTGTTTTATTAAGTAATTTGTGTACTTAGGGTATATTCTTTGTATATTTAGGTACATTTTTAAGTAAATGCATATTGTATTATTTGTACACACTTAATTATTTTTAACTATATTAATGGTTTACCTTTAGTATATTTCATACTTGATTTGACATATATATATATATATATGGTTGATTGTTACTATTGTGAATATTGTTCTACATTAATTATTTTCCGAATGAATATTTGTTTTAAATGAAGGATATCAATAAAACATGTTTCCTAATGGGCAGCACTAGGACCGTGTACGTACCGGTGCGATAGATAAGGGTTGAGTGAGAATTAATTTTGGTGATTATAATTGATTTGATTAAGATTAATAATATGATAGATAGTGTGATTGCAGGGCCAATCACACTGACAGTCAGACTGCTGGAACTCGGTCGACTTAGTGTCTTGGGGCTAGTCTATTGTCCATAGTGGAATGAATGATCTATTGGGTTGATTGAGATGTGAGGTGATAGATAGTGTGATTGCTGGAGCTTGGTTGACCAAGTGTCTCGGGGCCAATCACACTGACAGCCAGACTGTTGGAGCTCGGTCGACTTAGTGTCTCGGGGCCAGTCTGCTGTCCAGATTGGAATAAGTGTTATATTTGGAATTAAGTGAGCCTGTATGACTAGAGTGATAAGGGGGTTGTTTGAGGTTTCTATTATTAGGGTTCTATGGATCCTTCATGAATTAAACTAAACGTTTTATGCATTTAATATATTTATATAAGTAGAGTCGGCATATGTGTGGAATGCGTGAATATATATACACATATGTGAATGCATGATTGAATATGTTTTAGATTGCATGTATATATAGTATAATAATTCACTCAGTGAGGTCTGACCCCCTTCAATTATTTTTTTCAGGAGATCCTATACTGTAAAACCTTAATAGTAAAGTTCCTCGCCGATGTTCTTCAGTCCCGGCTATTTTATGTAAATGTACATTCTGAACTCTGATTTGTATTCTAAAAACTGCAGTAATAGTGTTATTGTATCAGAAGAGTATTATTTTATTTGAATATTAAATACTTTGAGAATTTTTATTTGAACACTGTACGAATATGTATTCATTTATGAAAGGATTTTGAGTATTTATGTCACGACCCAAAACAGGGGCCATGACCGGCGCTAGGGAACGGGAATTCTTTCGAATCCGGAACCCGTAGCAAGCCTAAAAATAAAATAAAACATGCAATAATAACAATAATCATATAATATGCAGCGAAAATAAAAATCATAAATATAATGATAACACTTCATCACTGGATTTGAATCAAATCTCATCACATATATAAAATCTCTTTAATACAAATCCAGTTTCAATATAATACATCTCTTTTAAAATAAAATACATGAAATCCAATACTTTAATTCACAACTACTGCAGTGTCTAGATAAAATAAATAAGACTCAAGTAGACAATTTACATAAAGAAGCCGGGGCAGAAGAAATCCGGCGTATCGACCTGCTACTGAGGTCTGAGGATGTTGACTCTCCTGAAAAATAGTCAACGGAGGGGAGTCAGACCTCACTGAGTGAATTACTATAATATATATGCATACACCCTACATGATAATGCATACAGTCAATAATACATATCTAATATGTATATATACAGGCAAATTCACACAGATGCATTAAAAATCATTTTTATATATTTTATTGAAAATCACAGTTTATGAAGGATCATATAGAACCCTAGAATATCGCAACCTCGGAAGTAGTGTTAGAGAACACTCTAGCCATACAGGCTCACTTATTCCAAATATATCCACTTAATCCATTTGGACAGTAGACTAGCCCCGAGACACTAAGTCAACCGAGCTCCAGCAGTCTGACTGCCAGTGTGATTGGCCCCGAGACACTTGGTCAACCGAGCTCCAGCAATCACACCCTCAAACCATATCTCACACATCAAATAATCATAATCAATCAATATCCACAAATAAGTTAGTATTATAGCCTAAATGCTATAAGCGCACCGGTACGTACTCGGTCCTAGTGCTGCCCACTAGGTAGCACGTTCTATCGATATCCTTCATTATTAAATAAATCATTCATTCACAAAAATAAATGATGCATGAATTTAAATGAAACAACAATATAAACCATATATATACCGAAAATATACCAAACGTAAACCAGGTATATTTCAAATATATATATGTCAAATGAATTCAATCAAATCATAAATTAAGTTGGAAATATATTTAAAAACATTTTAAATATATTTTATTTACAAAACATGCATATGATTTAATATATACCAAAAATATACTTAAAGTAAACTTAAGAAATAATCAAATTATTCATGCATATTTAATCAACCTAAATCATGCATTTCTAAATCATGCATCCTAAGCATATATATATAGTATAGTAACTCACCTAGTGCGCTCCACGAGACGGGTCTGACAGGCCTGGTCCACTAGCCCTCGGTCTCGGCGCAACTAAACAAGAAATAAGTAATCGACATCAGAATAACCCTAACAGAAATCCTAGAATTCAATCTAGAGTATTAAACACAGAATCGGAATTTAGGGTTCGACTGGATATCACGTTTTACGAGAATTCTACTGAAAATCCGATAGAACCTCCCATGTAAAACGGACATCTCTCTACTCAAAAGAGTAGAGCCGACCCTGCAAAGAAATACACTTCGAGAAATAGGCTCAACACAATCAAAATCCCACGGTCGGACTCCAAACTACAGTCCACCGACCGGGGTCCACAAACACAGAATAATTCCAGATATACCAAAAATATCCTTAAATCACAGAAATACATTTTATACGTAGAAATTACATAATTAACCTTTAAACACCGTAAAAACCGAATAAAACTCATTTTATTAGAAAAACTGTATATTATATATATAATTGAAAATAATTCACGAAAAATAGTTTTAATTAGTTAAAAATACCAAATAATTTGTAGAAATCATTTTTATACCTTAAATAATTATTAAAACCAATTAAATTACATTTTTAGACAATTTAGGGTAAAATTACCAAAATACCCCTATATATATAAATATACTATAATTACTTCAAAAATTCACCAAAAAATTATACAATTATCCAAAATTAATTTTCTCAACATATTTATCAATAATATTAATAATTAAACCCAATTAACCAATTAAATTCAAATAAAAACACATTTAACCCTAATTTTCCAAAATCACATAAACTTCAATAATTCAAAATAAATACTTAGAAATTCATAAAAATTCCAAATAAATTCCTATAATTCATTTCAACACCCAATTCAACCATAAACTCCAATTTCATAATTTAAATAATTAATTTCCAAAAATTAGAAAATAATATTAAAATATTCAAAAATACCCAAAAATCCAAACAATCTCCAAAAATTCCACAAAAATTCATACATGTAGATTAAGCTACTAGGATCAACATTTGTGAAGGGAGTTTTCATGAATCATCCAATTCGAAGCTCAAAAAAATCAAAAACCCTAATAGGCCGAAATTGAAAATTCGAAACCTAAGCAAATCTAGACCAATTCAGCTCAAACCAAAGCTAGAATCACACTCACCGGAGCTCAAGGAGAAGAAAGAGACCGGCGGTGTCGAAAACGGTGGCCGGAATCGGCGTGATCGACGGTGGATCGATTTTCGGCTTCTCCGGCCAAAATCGACTTCCAGACGCCGGAAACGGCTACCTCAGGCGGCGGAAATGGTTGGGGAAGGCGGTAGCACACCGGATGGCACACCCACGGTGAAGAAACGGCGTGACAGGCGTCCGGACGGCGAGGAGAAGGATCGGGAGGAAGAAGGAGTAGTCGGGGGCAGTTTTGTAATTTTCCAAATCTTTTGTAATTTGACAAATTTTAATGCATATATGTATATATATATACTTTATACTATATATTAAAATAATATTAAATTACACACATCAAATATACACCACACACATAAAATTTAATATTTTAATAATTTATACTAAATAAAAATAATTAAATAACAATAAAACTAATAAATAATAAATAAAATATTAGGGTAATACTAAACCCTAATTAAATAAATATACACACACGTAGGCTTTATTTAGTATTTTAAAAATACGTATGAGTCCATGCAAGTCCGAAAATATATTTAAAATAATTAATATTAAAATATTTACGTGAAAATTTCCCCGAAAATGCAAGTCCCGGGAAAATTTTACGTAAAGTACTGTAGATAAAACACAATATTAAAAATAGGTTTTAAATACATATTAACTCGTAAAAATATCATATAATATACAAAAATTATTGACACTGCATATCCCGGTACAGTGTAAAAATATTTTAAAAATACGGGATATTACAATTTATTTTATATATTAATTCAAAAAATTTTAATTTTATCGTACTTTTTATTTATTTATTGCATGATTTTACTTTCTAAGGCTTGCTACGGGTTCCAGATTCGAAAGAATTCTCATTCTCTAGGACCGGTCATAACTCCTAATTTGGGTCATGACATATAATAAATTTTCTTTTCTTTGTGGGCCCCATAAAATAAAATTTTAGCAAATTTCATTTTATAAAGTCCACAAAATGATTAGACTGTTTAATTGGATGCTTACATGATAAATATATAAAAAATATACATATTTAGACTGACATGTATGCTAAATTTGATCATAAATCATTAAGAGATTATGATATAAAAAATAGAAATTAAGGGATGGAAAAGAAAAAAATTAAAAATTTGGTAGCATTTTAAAACATGGGTCAAAATTATGATACCGTTTGTATAACAAATCCTATATTTTTTATATTATAAGAGTTCAATGCATTATATAAATAATAGTATAGATACTCAATAATTACATAAATAATAATATATGAGTTCAATAAAATTAAATAAAAAGATAAAAATTTAATAAAAAAATTAATATAATTTAAGGATTTAAAAATAATTTTTACATTTAAATAATAGTTCAATATATACGTGCGCTGAAACAACCACAGCATGCAACACGGTAAATTTACTAATAAGCAAGCAAAACTTTTATTGATATTTTTCTCTTTGTATCGCCTAGACTAGGTTGCTGCAATTGCAGTAGAAGAATGACTTGCCACCTCTACTATATTTGCCATGCCAGTGACTAGAGGGGTCCAGACATCAGGCTGGGGCCAAAGATATTTTGGCTATGGCAAGAGCAGCCGTGTAAGGAAAAATTATAAATTTAATGTCTTAATTTGTATGATTTTTTATTTAAATATTTAAATTATTTTTTTATTTAGGTGTCTAAATTTTATAAAAATATATCAATTAAGTGTTTTTGTTCTATTTTAAATTGATGGTGTACTTAATCAGTTCAAACAGAATCCATTCTTTTATAATTCACATGCCATTTTTTTAATTTATTCTTATTTAAATATCTGAACTTTGAAAAAATATATTAACAAAATGTATCTTACTTATTTTAAATTAACTGTGTGTCTAATAAATTGAAACAGAATTTACTTTTTTATAGTTTACATGCAATTTTTTTTCAGCTCATCTCCCACTATTATCCACTTAAAAAAGAGTAAAGATAACTTAAAAAAATGGATCTCGTTTAAGCTAATTAAGCATATAGTCACCTTAAAATAGGGCAGAAACAACTGATTGATATATTTTTTTCAAAGTTCAAATACTCAAATAGAAAAAAAAAAATTCAGACATTCAAATAGAAAAATCATAAAAGTTGAGACATCAAAATTATAATTTTTTCAAAATTAATTGATAAAAATTCTAATAGGCACTCTTAGATGCATTTTCATTTAAAGATTTGTGCTATTTTTCATATTTTTTTCAAAAAAATTTCATGATTTTTAGAAGCATGTGAATTCATTTTTAAACACTTTAATACCCTATTAAAATTTTATAATAAAATTTTAATTGTTATAAAGAAAATAATAAATTTAAGATAAAAATAACAAAAATCTTCTATTTTACCTTAAACTAATTATATTTTATAATAAAAAATAAAAATATGTTATTTTTCAATTTTTTATGTAAAATAGTCTAATCTAAAGAGATAGTTTTAAATGTCTAATTAAAATAGAGATAGTTTTAAATGTCTAATTAAAATACAACTGAGTTCAAAGTTTATTTAAAATATAATATAAATCATATTATCGATAAAACTAATTGAGTATATCCAAGTATAAAAAATATTTATTCATTTAAGATATATTAGTTAAAATTTATATTTTTAAAATAATAAAAATACTTAATATTTTATATAAATATTATAAAAGTTAAATAATAGAAAAATTCATAAATAAATAAAATTTAAAATATCAAAAATAAACTTTTTTTATATAGTTTAGGAATTAAATGTAAAAAAAAATATTAATTTAAAAAGTTAACCAACAAAAAATTACTTTAACTAACAGATAAAACTAATTGAAAACTTTTATAAAAGTTATAGAAATTGATTAAAAAAAATTATATGATTTAATTGAAAAAATTGATATAATTTATAAAACTAACAATGTTATTATCCCTACTTAATAATATTACTAGGCACCATTCAAAAAAAATAATATTCTTAAATACTAAAATGTAAATAAAATCAAACTACATGCTCGCGAATGTCATGAAAAATATTAGTCTTTTCAAACCATACACCCTCAAATGTCATGAAAAATACCAATCTTTAAGTCAAATCTAACCACATGTTATTTTATTGTACTTCTCTATTCTAAATACATATAAAGGCAACAAAATTCCACAAACAATAAGATGTATAGCTGGAAGCAGCCCAAGAGAACCAAGAACAAAATGCCAATTTTATCTCATAACTTTAACCAAAATCAAAAACTCTCCTAAGTTTCATTTGAAAGTTTGCATCCGCAGAGGATGCAGTACTTTTAATAAACAAGCAATGCCATTGTGGACTAACCTGAGGCTGCACTACTATTCCCAAAAAGGGGGGGAAATTTGATCTAGATCGTAATTACTTGTCTATTTGATTGCTTCAATAGTTAAAAGAATCTTAAGGGCACAACCAGCAACTATGTACACCAAAATCTCACCTTCAGGCAATGAAGTTCATATAAACTCTGCTGTTTGACCTTGGAAATGACAGATACTGCTCAATAAACAAATGGTCATATGCCTTGGTACCTGGTATCTACACAAACTCCACTCCATCAATAATTGAGGCTTTCTACAAATTGGTTTCAATGTTTGGACACCAACTCGAATCCAATTTTCATATTTGGTGAAAGAGCTAGTTTGATTTATCATTCTCAAAGACTTGAATCCTCCTCTTCTTTGATTTATTTTTAAAGAGGGAAGCAAGCGTATCATTATCCTCATCATTTGTCTCTAAAACCCTCTTTGAACATGATTTGCTTCTAACTTCTGACCTTTTGTGTCCATCATGTTTACAAGAATCCGAAGCGACAAAGGAACCAAGTGTAGCATTATCCTCAGCATTTGTATCTAAAACCCTCTTTAAACGATATTTGCTTCCAACTTTTGATTTTTTGTGAGCGTCATGTTGACAAGGAAGCGAAGCAACAAAGGAAGCAAGCGTAACGCTATCCTCATCATTCATATCTAAAACACTCTTGGCACAAGATTTTAACCGTTTGTATCCATCTTGACCGGGAACTGAAGCTAGTGCAACATTGTCCTCATGATTTGCATATAAAACCTTCTTGGAACTGTATTTGCCTCCAAATTTTGACCCTTTGCATCTGTCATCTTGAGCAGGTTCAGTATGACAATTTTTTGTCCATCTAGGTCTTATTCTTCTCTTGGTCACAACAGTATCATTTCCACCAAATTCCTCAACCCCAGTGCCATTATGTATTACTGGCTGTGTTTTAGGAATTTGCATTCCATCTTTATGTCTTCTGGATTTGTGACTCTTTGAAGAGTTCCTGCATTCCATGAAAGAAAATACGTAAAAACCATAAGGAGAAATTAAATGAATACAAAATCTATAGAAACTGGAAGAGACAATCCTCAACACCACAACTCAAGTGAGATCATAAAATTCTCAATATACACAAAACAAACCACTGACATCATGCACAAGATAGCTTACCGAAGAGCAGCCTTTTGATTCTTCCCAGATGCTGACCTGCGAGAAAGGAAGGCATCAGATCATACAAACTGAAAAAAAAAAAAAAACAAAAGCAAGAAGAAAGGAAAGAACATTGAAAAGCAAATATTAGACCTGGTTTTCCTTTCAGGTTTCCTAGAAATGTTCTCATCTTTGGCCCCAGATATTGATCTTATCATTGGTAATGGAATAAAATCATGAGGACCAAGTGCAGGTCGCTCTGACTCACGGTCCACAAAGTTGCTTATGATTGCAGTTTTCCGTATTCTTCTAGCTGCCTGTAGCAAGGGCACTTCATCTGGAAATAAAACCTTCCATCTCCTAATTTTATGCAGAAATGAAAGTTAAAATAAGGCCATGGGAATGAGGAAAAAATGAATAAAAATGACATAAAATAATCAGGAAGTTTAAACCATCAACTAACAAATTTTAATACCTCAAACATTCACTATCAGTTCGTGGTGGGAGACATTTTGCAACCTTTGCCCAGCAATATCCACATTCTTCAATTGCTGCTTTTAACCTTGAGTCCTCTTCTTCAGTCCAATTGCCCCCCTTTAAAGAGGGATCTAGACAATTAAACCATCTGCCAGAGGAATAGAAGTCAATACCTGGTCATATCAAATAAATCTGCATCACCTTAGAAATTATTCCACCATACCTTTCTCTGCATTGGGGACCAGTTCGGCCTGGTAAAAAATGAGCTATTTTCCCCCAATTCTTTGGACCAAAAAGCATCACAGCAACTTTCAAGCGTTTGCTTTCATCTATAGTCCACCTGCCCTGTCTGCAAATGTTTGGGTGGAGGGTTTTCTTCCATCTGCATTTATGAAATATCACATTGGTATGAGTCATTATAACAGAAGTCAAATGTATCCTAAACCAAGCAAAAACTAACTGATTAGACTGTAGTAGACAATTTTGGAAGTGTATCAATTCAAACCATTATATACATAAGAAAAGACATTCCTTAGCATGAACAATTGATGCTACAGAAAGATATAAAGGTTTACCAATGCACAATTGTGCAACGGAATAAAAGACTTAAAATGATGATGAAAAACTTTTTTCCCTTTCAGTAAGGGGCAGGGATTGATGGAGGTAGGTAGCATTAAGTATATCAATTCAAACCATTATATACATGAGAAAAGACACTTCTTAGCATGACCAATTGATGCTACAGAAAGATATGAAGGTTTACCCATGCACAATTGTGCAATGGAATAAAAGACTTAAAATGATGATGGAAAATTTTTTTCCCTTCAGTAAGGGGCAGGGATTGATGGAGGTGGGTAGCATGTCTCGTTTGAACAATTTCCTGTTTTCTATAAGAAGCAGGCAAACATATAATTCATGATGAAAACTATTTGATAACATTCAACACCTCTATAGACATTATTAAATTAACTTGAAGCAATAGTGGGCCAAGTCCCAATGACTTCAAGAATCAATACGGTTGAACAATAGCTGGAATTTTGACAGATGTTTTCTTCAAGATCAATAAAACTTCCAATGCCTTAGCCATTATATTTGTGTTCTCATGTCCAATGTACTTTGAATCTGGAACTACAAACCACGAAAGCATCACAGAATTGACTATTATACAGCCAAAATTTATTCTTCAGCGCTCTAAAGAAATGGAAATACTTAGACACCAGACTAGTTTTGAGAATTTCAATATTTTTTAAGCTAAAGATTAGTTTCATTTTATACTTGTGCTTGTAATGCTATTTTGTCCAGTCTTCTATGAATCAAACACCCACTTCAGCCCAATTATCAGTCTAAGACCTGTTATATCGCCTTTCTGGTCATATCATTAGGACATACTATTCTAAATGCTGAGATTTACCTGTGTTGACATAATGAAGTATGTAAACATCAGGATCAAGATCAATCTAAAGAGATTTATGGTTGTTCAGTCGATAAATTGCAGCAATTGCTCTTACATTTTATGATATAGCTCACCTCTGGTGTAATGCCTGTTGAACTTCTGATTTGATGCCTAAGAAAGTATAGATGCCAAATTGCCAGATCCACTTTTCACAGTGCCAGGACGGAGTGAAACGGAAGGACAAAAAAGACAAAAAAAAAAATCTTCTTTTATCCTGCCATTTTGCTTTCTACTAATGATCAATTGCAAACTAAAGTCGTCCGCACAAGTTGCCACTTCCTTGAATCAACTCAAGACTAGTCCTATATGGAAAACACTTGCAAGTATTTCAGTCATTAGTTGGTCAGGCCTGATCCAACTCAAGTTCTCAGTTCTATTCTATTATATTGTCTATGTGGATCAAACTATTGGAAAATATGTATTTCATTTCAAATGAAGGTTGGGCAATGTTTGATCCTAGCAAAATTAACATCCCAAGCCCAATAAACACATTAGTTCTCAGACTGGGCTCGGCAGAAGACAGAGCTCCAAGCTTGATATTATGATGGGTTAAGGTAGGTGCTCCATAAGCTTATAAACACCTCAACAATGAAACAGTAGAACACCAAAAGAAATTTCTTAAAAAAAAAAATGCAATGCATGGAAAACTCATGCCTGTTGGAGTAACAGCTAAAAGGCTAATATAAAATGATTATGAATAGCAATAATGTCTTGAAGTAGGAACTGACCTATTAGAGCATTGAGTACCGGTTCGTCCCATCAAAGTAGAAGCCACAGATTGCCAATCATTTTCACCAAAAGTTTCCACAGCAGCTCGCAGTTGAGCATCCTCTTCATTTGTCCAATCGCTGCTTTTAATTATGTGAGCATTTAAAGCCCTCTGATAATGAGCCAGGCACTGAAATGGGGTCCTACCACTCCCAAGTGAAGCTGCAATATCAAACCAATTTGTCATCCCCTTCTCCTGGATAATAAACAATAGCTTCTTCTCCTCTTTGGCAGTCCATTTACTATGATTGATTAATGAGTCTTCACAGTTCAACCACCTGCAGCAATAGCCATTTACATCAGGAGAAAAGATTTAAAGCAAATCAATCAAGGGTTAAATCATGCATATGGTTTAATTGGGGAAAAAAAATAGAAAATGAAATGTGAGCGTCGCAGACATCTGATGACAATCACCAGATTCAATCAACACCACTGTCAGAGTAAAGCACATGATATTTATGGGTCCCACCTTTATGACCAGTGTTAACCTTGCACTTTTATTCAAACCCAACAATGGTAAAGATGCATGTGATGGTAATCGTCATAGACATCTGCAAAGCTAGCTCGACTGAAGGGTGCATGCTTCATAGAAAATCAATGAAAAATGGAAACAAATGTCAAGAACTGCATAAATTAAGATCAGAAAATTTAATAAGAATCTGGAATGGCTAACCAGGGATTTACAAAAACTGGGAGCAGAAAAGGAATATAGAAAGCTAGAAAAGAATATGTGATATAACATGTTCAAAATGTTAATCCTCATCATACAATGCTTGGAAGTACATTAACAAAGTGAAAAACAAATTATTCATTTATTCATTAAATTATTTTTGCACCATAGGAGTAAGGGTGGAACTGGATACTGCTTTTCTAACCATAAATCAGTAGCTATCAAAGGGATGATTAAGACCTTGGTGTTTGAATTTTTTGCTATTTTCGTGTTAATCAATATGCACACATGCTAACCACATTTAGGAATAAGGAGTGAGTCTTACAAAGTTCCCCTCATTGCAATGCACAGTGCAATAATCAGCTACAAATCCAAGAAAATCACTTAACAACATGCCTGTTAACTAAAGGCCTGATTCGTGAAGTGCTTTAAGATCAGGCGCATAGGCCAGCTTTACTAATGTAAAGGGAAAAATAAAATAAGCAATTACAGATTACTTACTGTGCTTCACATTCAGCACCAGTGCGACCGGAGACATACAAGGAAGCCAACTGATCCCAATTAACCTTCGGAAGAAACTCTCTAAGCATTTCTGGGGTAATTTCCAGATCTCGGATTGATGAGAGAACAGCATCAAAATTATTTACATCTCCTAAAGATCCTTCTGAACCACTTCAAAATAAAATGTGTCAGGAACTATATTAAGAAACAAACTCAGAAAACAAACAAACAACAACAATAACTAAACTACTTAGCAATGCTTAAAAATATATCTGCATATATTTTATGTCAAAAGGCACCTGTAGTGATTAACACACTAATTAAAGGTGACAGTGAGACTAGTGATTTTCTCATATAATTTTTTTAAAAACAAAGGCCTAAATTTACAATTCTCCGATAAATTGAAAATCTACAGTGCATCTTCTTAAGTGATAGACAATTTCTAATTACTCCATGAGTTACATAAGGTTGTTTCTAAAAATCTGGACATGCTTAAAATACAAAGCAACAAGCTCCAAAGAAGAAAATTTTGCTGAAAAAATGATTTATTTTTTCTGTTATGTATAAATTTACCATGGCAAAATAAAGGATTGATTGATGTGAGGTGGAACACAAATAGTGTGAATTTAGTAAGACAGAAAGCCAAAAGCTAATCAGAAACAGCCTCCCCCTCCCCCCCCAAAAAAACACCCACAACACCAAAAAAAAAAAAAAAAACCTCCTCTCAGTTTCACTGGCACTGATATTTCTCACTGCTACAACTTTTATAATTATTAGCTAATAAGCAAAGCATGCACCATTCTGGTCATACTGTTCTTCACCTTTCCATTTAATTTTCTTCATGCAAATCTTAGATATAATAATACTCATATGCTCATTATTTTATTTAGGCACAAATTCCACTGTTTAACTAGCTTTAAATTACATTTGCACAAGCGCTTTTAACAATTGACTACACAATCTGGATAAGGATTAGGCTTGACAAGTACAAGTTATGCATTTCATAACATTTTCTTATGCTAGACATCCCCATAATAAAATGTGCTAGGCAAAAAACAATTTCTAATTTAGCTTTGATCTATAAAATTTCATGATTTTTCTTTCAGAAGAAAATAACAGCCTGACTTTTTGCTAAATTTCATTCTTTCATAGATTAATGTGAGAGTGAGAGCAAAAGTTCTTTCAAAAAACAAACGAAATTTTGAAGCAATGCAAAATCTTCCAAACAAAAGACAACGAACTTCAAAGCATTTTGTGTCGGTGGGTTAATGTATTTTACAAATAAGCTTATGTGCACTAGGAAAAGAAAATGTTGTGGAATTCAAAATGCAATAGATAAGCATGTTCTGCACAAGGCTAAAGCTCTAAATTTTGAAGATTTGTTGAATGGAAGATAACTTCTGTACAGAGCATTAGAAGCATATAACAACCTTAAGGTCACCTCTAACCTATGATGCACGAAAACTTCTCAGAATAGGAGGTTTCGCATTTTGGAAATGTTTCCGTATCGAAAACTTAAGAAAACTCCTCAGAAACGTTTCGGGGCCGTTTCCGCAAATATGAAAAATTAGAAAACACATTTCCTACTTGAAAATGTGTTTCCAACTTGAAAAATATATTCCTTTAGTATTTTTCTAAATAAAAAAGGAGATAAATTAAAAAATAATTTTATATTTTTCTTAACTAAACAAAATAATTTCTATAATTATACTATTACTTGATAGGATAGATAAATTTTTTCATGATTTATATATAAAATTTATATTTATATATATTCGTATATTTTTATTATTTATTTAGATACCCCTATACTTTTAATATTTACACGTTTCCCCCGCGTTTCCGTCTCCTATATTTTAAGAAATGGAGTTTCACCATATTTGTTTCCACATTTCTGTTTCCATGCTACATAGCCTCTAACAATTACATAAAATAAAATCACTAAAGCAGAAAATAGCATCAGAACTGATAAGTCTTAGAGACTTCACCATGAAGATTAACAATGACAGGCATCAAACTAAATAAGACTGAGCTACATATCCATGAACATGTTGCATGCAATAAATTGGAAGATGAGGTTTAGATTCTTATGAAAGTGAGTGGGAACTGTGCTGAAATATCTTAAACTATTTGTGGCATACGATATACAATCTAAATGCAACAGAAAATACCTCAATTTCTCCACAGAAAATTGAAGCACCGTTTCTTGAAATTGTTGCCTCATTCCCTTTCTAAGATTTTCCTTTTCTGCCTCTGTCCATTTTTTATATTTAAACATAAAAGGATAATTTTCCAATGCCGTTCTATAATTAACAACATGAGAATTCTCCACTGGACCATTATGCATGGCTGAGACCCCATTATCGTTGACCTGAATGAGAAAAAAGTTTCTGGTAAAGAGCAAGCAAAATTATATGTGTGTGTATTCTCATAACATCCAATTTAAATCCCTCCACATAACTCAAACCACCAACATGATATATAACAGTTGCCAACACTTGACCACACAAGTAAAAAAAGTCCACCACAAAGTTGAGAATCATATGAATTGACACTCTCAATTGCTAGACATTGCAAGGGACCAAAAAATAATTTGTTGGTACTCATTAAACAATACAACCATTAAATTAACTAACATACAACTTCATTGGTGCTGCAACCATCAAATCAACTACAAGGCTACTGAAACTGCAATATTTGATTGATTTATTTGTTGTTAAATAATAAGAAAATAAATAAATAATGATTAAAAATGACCTTCGACTCTTTAGAACTCAATGTTCTTCGTGCTGATATCAATTGAATGCGAGGATCCTTCCCTTGCGCCAGTGCTCGGCCAGTAACTTTTCTACATGAAACTTGAAAATCTCTAAAGAGTTTAACTCGTTCCTTCAATTTCTTGCTTTCCTCAATTCTTGCTTCAACTTGCGCCAATTTGGTTCGTAAAAACTTTTGAGATGATCTGTTCCTCTTAATGGCAACAAGAAATTCCTGTGCAGACTTTGGGAAAGTAGAAGAATCTTTTGACCATAGAGATGGTAAATCACATTCAATGGGACCAGATTGTCGTATCTCTTTAGCATCAGTTAATAATAAATTAGTGGTTTGATCACATTCTTCAGAATCTGGAAACACTTTACAAGCCTTTGTATTCCCTGCCAAATTCTCCACTCTTTTTCCCAAAATATCTATAAAAACAATTACAAAAATGAACTCAATGAACAGAAAACCAAAACGAAATAATAAAATTTTAATTTAATTATACAATTAAGAAATTTGTGAACAAGAAAAAAAAAATCTCCATAATTCTTTTAATTTTCCTAGTGTCATATCCCAATAAATGTTTAGAAAGTCTACAAATGCAACAAGCAGAAAGAAAGAAAGAAAGAAGTGAATTCCATCTAGTCCATTCTCATGTTTGGAAGCTTATACTTACTAGACATTCAAATCTTTCAACCTATAAAAAACTATTTAAGGAATTTTTAATGAAATGAATCATGCTGAAAATGATATTTTTGTACAAAAATTCAATTGAATTTAACTCTACCATATGATTCATCCCAAAAGAAAATGCTATAAACCGAAACTAAAGACACAAACTTTAGCTTCCTTCAACAGCCAAAAAATAAATTCAATTATTTTTCAGACAAAATAGCAAACAAAGATGAACTTTACCAATGTTATCATAGGCAGCAAAACGCCTCTGAATAGAGCGAAGCGTCTCAAAATCTTTATCTTCGTCGTCGTCTTCAAAATCCGGTGGCAGCGCAGAGAGAGGCTTTAAAGAGAGTGGCTCTTTGAGATCAGTTATAGGAATAGAGAACCGATTCCTTATGTTTCTAAACAATTCGAAATCGTCGTCGTCGTCGTCGTCCTCTCCTACTTCTTCACCTTCACCAGACGAAACTCCACCGCGACCTTTTCTTCCAACTTCCGCGGAGAAGGGCGAGGAAGGAGAACAAGCCTCGTCAAGATTTGTGCCTGCGAGTGTGCACGCTCGCCTTAATGCTTCCATGTCTTCATCGAAGCCGTTGTCATATTCTTCATCGTCGCTGTAGAATTGTTGCGACATTGTAATGCTAGTTTAGTCTTGCGAGGAAAGACCAACGAAAGAAGGGTTTATTTTTTTACTGTTAGGGTTTGGTTTTATTCTTAAAATAAAGAGAAGAAGCTTATTTTAATATGGGATATCACTTTTGCTATTTTGATTTTCAAATAATTTTTTTATAAATTTTCTATAAATTTGTTAAAAAAAATTAAAATATTATTTTTTACAGATTTTAACATTTAAAGTATTTATATTTCTTATTTTAAATAATAAATTAACTTAAATATTTTTTTATTAGATTATTTTTTATTTTTTATTTAAAAATTTATTTTTTCACTTATATATTAAATTTAAAATTTTTTATTAAATATTCTTAAATTAAAATAAAATAAAATAATAGAACTATTATTATTAAAAAATAAATATATTACATTTATTTTTAAATGTAACTAAAAGAGTAAAAAGTGCAATTTAACTAAAATAAAATATAGGTATAAATTTATTTCTTATAATTAAATAATAAAAATTTTAAAAATTAATAAATAAAAATTACATTTGACTAAAATTATGAATAAAAAATCAAATTCAACCACAATAATTAATAAAATAAAAATAAAAAATATTTAATTTTTCAATTTAATATGATAAATGCTTTTTTTCAATTCTAATAATTTTAAAAATAATTAGAAAACAATCAAAATAAAGTTTAATATAAAAGAAAGATATTACGTCAATTTACTATTTATAATAAGATACACAAATATTTTAATATATAAAACCTACTAAAAACACCCTTTTATAATTTTTTTTATAGGTTGAGACACTTAATTATAAAAATAATTGTTAGAATATCCAAAAAACAAAAGTAAAAAAGTTCCAACATCGTTTATACATATATATTAACAATAAAAAATAAAATTCATATTTAAATATTATAAAATAGATTATTAGAAAAAATTGTAAATTTTAGATTATGATAACTAAGTTTTTAACCCTAAAATTATATCATTTTTGTAATTCAATTTTATAAAAAAATTTAGAATTTAATTTAATATGCTTCAAAAAGATTTTCTGTTAATTGTTAAAGTAATTTTTGGTCGGTAAATCCTTAAAATTAAATTTTTATATTTTAATTATAAAATTATAAGAATGTTTTATTTTCAATATTTTAAATAAATAATATTTTTATTTTTATTTACAATTTATTTTATTATATAATTTCTATAATAACTATACAATTTATTAAACTAGTATAAAAAAATTAATAAATAAAAATAATATTTTTCTTAAATGTATTGGTAATGACAATAAAATTAATTTTATTTTTATTATTTTTAAATATATAATTTTAATTAATATATCATAAATGAATTCTTATTTGGAAAACACAATCACTTGTATCAATATCATAATTCGAGTTATATTTCAAACAATTGTTAACATCAATTGATTTTAAATTAATAACTTTATTTAAGATTATTTTTATAAATTTGTTTAAAACTTTCCTATAAATTATGCTAGTTTACTAATATTTGGACCATTAAACAAGCAAAAATATTTCTCCAGTTAATAATTTTATATACTATTATAAAATGTAATATATTTAAGTCAAAACATAAAATGTTTTAAGAATAAAATATAATTAATTTTCCAATTTTATCTCAAATATATTATATTTCTGTACTAACAAGAAAAATTATTAATTAGAAAAGTATGTTCACTTATTTAACTGTTCAAATATTAACAATAAAATAGTTGAACTTGAAAAAAATAAAAAAAAAAATTATCTAATTCGAATCCAAATGAATTTTAACAATTATTTGAAATACACAAATATTCAAATATATAAAACATTATTCATTATCATACACTAATTAAAATTATATTTTTAAAATAATAGAAATGAATTTAATGAATTTTATTTTTGATTGTTAATACAACTAATAATTTAATAAAAATGCTATTTTAAAATTTTAAAATTTTGATATTATTTAATAAATTATATAGTTATTATTATGAAAATTAAATAATAAAATAAGTCATAAATAAAAGAAATATATTATTTATTTAAAATATTAAAAATAAATTATGTTATAGTTTTAGAACTAAAATGTATAAAGAAAAAGTTTAGTTTTAAGAATTGAGAGATGAAAATTTGTTGTAACTGATGAGTAAAACTAACAAAAACCTATTTTAAATTTATATAATTTGGTTGTAAAAAATATTTATGAAATTTAATTGTAAAAACGATATAATTATTAATACTAAATATATTATTGTCCTTTTTAAGTTATTATATAGGCCCTTGATATGGTACACATATGTGTATTTACAACAAAAAAAATTCATTTAAATTTAAAGTATAAAAATTATTATCAAATTCAAATTTATTATAGAGTATTATCTCAATGTATATTTAAATAATGATTAATATAGCAAAATCTAATTTTGTTTATATAAATATACAGGTATGTACTAAAAAAGACTCATATATAATGAGATAATAATATTTTTAACAAATTACTTTTTTTTTTTTAAATTATGGGTGAGCACGAGTCGAGGTAATTCAGGAATTTAAAATTTTTGAAACTATACCATATTTCGGAAATTTTAAAAATAAAATCTTCAATACTAGTTCTTAATTTAAAAATTTCCATACCGGTATCATCTCATTTTTCAGTACTGTTTGATAGAGATATTCGGTTCTATATGAATAGATCGATATGGTACGGTTTAAAACAAAAATTCAGGAATTTATGTAATAGATAAATTTGTGTTATTAATTAAAATTATATTTATTATCTACAAATAATTTGAATATATATATATATATATTATTTACTTCATTACTTTTAAATAATATTAATAAAATTAAATTACTTAATAACAATAATAATTAATAAATTTTAAAATCTATTAATAGCAATATATTTTAATTAATGAAAATAACCTATCTTCTTTTATTTTTGTTTGTAAGATCACTACTTAGTTTTAATTAAAACAATGCAGTTTTAAACAAAACTACATTATTTTAGTCATTTATAATACATGTTTATATATAATTATATAGCAAAATAATAATTATAATATTATTATTTAACTCATTAATTTTAAATAATATCAATAAGATTATATTAATTAATAACAATAATAATTAATAAGTTATTAAATATAATAATATTATTTACCTCATTAATTTTAATAACATCAATAAAATTAGATTACTTATTAAAAATAATAATTAATAAGTTCTCAAATATAATAATAGCAACATATTTTAATTAAAAATTTGAAATTATACAATGTTAATTTTCTTATTTGCATATTTTTAGTTCAAATTGAAATATTGTTATGACCCATATTTTTAAATTAATTTATTTTAAAATGAGATATGCAGTGTTAATAAAATTTGGAGATTTTGTTTATTTATTTTTGTTATTTGTGATTAATAGTTATTATTTTATGTTTAATTATAATTTTCTATGTAAATATTTTTATTTTGAAATTTATTATTTTGGACATTTAATTTGCATTATTTATAATTATTATTTTGGATAGTATTATTTCAATAATATTTAGTTATGTGCATTATTATTTTAATATTATATTTTTAGATAAATTACATTAATTGTTTTATTAGTATTAGTATAATATATTTTTATTTTATGTATATATGTTAATGTATGTGTGTGTGTATTGAGTGGTTAAGATTGATTTATGTTAAAGTATTATTATTATATTATAATATTTTATTAATATAATATATATACATTCACATGCATGCATTAAATACCAACACACACAGCAAAAGGAAAGAAAAAAAATGTGAAGAACAAAAAAAACACAACTTCCTTCTTCTCTTCCCTGCGCAGGTCCAATTCTTCTCTTATCACTATGCCTCCATCACTTCCGGTCACCATTTTCTTTGATTCTGGTCTCTTTCTCTTCCTCTTGCACCAATGAGCACTAATCCAAATTTAGTTTAAGCTTTAATCTCCATTTGATTAAGTTTTTATTGATTTTTGTTTATGGAGTTTTAGGGCTTCAAATTTTTTTTTTATCTTGATCTAGCTTGAATCTTGCAAACTCCATTTACAAATGTGATTCCTGGTAGTTTAATCTACCTCTATGAATTTTTGTATGATTTTTAGAATTTATTTTGATTTTTGTGAATTTTTGAATATTTTATTATTATTTTATTAATTTTCATAAATTAATTATTAAAATAATAAATTTGGTATATTTGATGTTATTATGAGTTAATATTAATTTTAGAGTAAAGAAAATAATTTTTGAGAATATTATATAATTTTTATGAATTTTTATAGTTTATGTCAAAATTGAATAATTAGGTTAGAGTTGGATATTTGTTGGAATATTTGTTTAAATATGTGTTTTTGTTAATATTAATAATATATATGTTGAGAAAATAAATTTAATTCATTTTTATAATTTTTATGAAATTTTTGAGTAATAATAGGATATTATGTATATTTTTGTATTATAGGGGAAAAATGTAATTTTGTGCTAATTATAGCTAAATAATATATTGTATTTGGTTTTAATAATATTTAAGGAATTAAAAGGATTTTTACAAATTATTTACTATTTTTAACTAATTAATACTAATTTTTGAAAATTATTTTTAAATAATATATTATATATTATTTTGGGTAATAAAATGGGTTTTAAACTAATTTTATTATATAATTAAACTATTTAAGCAATTAAATGTGAATTTTATTAATTAGAATTAAGTTGTGTTGTTTGGTTGGGTTGTGAATTCGGTTGAGCTAAATGCAGTATTAGAGAGCCGACCCGAGCATGATTGAGTGCGTTTTTCTGTGCAGGAATAGTTCTACCTACGGTAGAGAGATATCTATTTTACAGGAGAGATTCTACCGAAATTTCGATAAATTTTCTCATAAAACGTGACATCTTTTGTAATTTTCTAGCATAAATTAGGGTATTTCAATCTATCGAGTCATTCTAGAGTCTCATAATTTTATTAATTTCCCTTCTTATTCCACAAGTATGATTTTAAAAATAAATATGTTATTTTTTTAGAGAGTTCCGGAGCGGGAGCTTCTGGATTAAGGCAAATGCACGATCGTCAACCATCTCGCTTATCCTATAAGTTAATGAATTGATTTATGCATGTGTTTACTTTAAAATTGCATGTGCTCATATTTTTAGTATTGTTTACATTATGGAGAATTTTCATTGCAATGTATTTATTTATTTATTTATTTCAAAATTAGTTTTAAGAAATTTTGGTAGAACGGGCTACCTGGTAGGTTTCACCAAGACTGTGTGCACATTGTGGAGATTGAGAGATGGATCTAAAATATGTATGACTTGTGGTTATAAACTGAGACAGGTGCCTCGGTGGAAGCCTTTGCTCTTGGGGACCGCTAGTGATGTGGAAAAGTTAGAAATGGATTGGGATGAGTGCCTCGATGGATGCCTTATCTCTCGGGAACTACCAATGCCATGTGTTTGGATTAAGTGGATAACTGCGGCTTGGTGCCTCGGTTAATGCCTCTACTCTCGGGGACCAACAATCTAGTTGGATTAAGTGGGCTTAATTGGCCATTTAAAATTGAGTTTAGGGTTCTACTGAGATTTTTCAAAAGTTGTATATGTATATATATTATAAATTATTTTTGATACATCTAAACGGTTTTCAAACCGTACAGCTCTTTTATTAACTTAATCAGTGAGGTCTGACTCCCCTTAATTTATTTTTTTTAGGAGTTTGAGACTTTTCTATTAGGTCTACTTCTCTTCGCCATGTAGTTTCATCACCGGCTATTCCGCGTAGGTCTACTTAGTTATGTTGTGTTTATTTTTGTGTACTGCAGTAGAGAAAACTGTTTAATTGAATATTTTATTTAGGAGTATCATGTACTTATAATATTGTATACTGAGACATTACTTGTATAACTGATGTTTATTTATTTTATGCACTATGATATTATGGTTTAAATTATATTGAGAAAAATCAGTTGATAATGTGCATTGTAATTTAATTATTTATTGTAAGGTTTCAAAGTTTTTAAATTTCGCATTTTCTTTTAAGGCTTACTAAGGGATTTGGTAGCTTTATGTTTTCCTATTCCCTAATGTCGGTCACGTGCCCTGGGTTCAGGTCGTGACAAATATAATGTGCATTTCACATTTTTACTTGTTGTTGATAATAATAATAATTTTTTTATTTCTCATATTTTAAGTTTAAAGTGTGTTGTAATGGACATTTTACATTCTTATTTGTTAATTGAATTATTTAAAACTATGTAATGTGAATTTTTTATTTTTATATTTTAAGTTCAAATTGTAATATATATATATATATATATATATATATATATATATATATATATATATATATATATATATATACACACACACACACATACTTGTTAATTGAACAATAATAATATTATTATTATGAAAATGCCTTGGAGGGGGGGGGGGGTGAATAAGGCTAATGAAGGTTTTATAAAAAAAAAGGATTTTAAGGAATTAAACAAGAATTAAAAGAGTATTGAGAAGAAAGAATGAAAAAAAAATGATTTAAAGAGTTATGATTAAACAATAATCCTAAGTCTCCACCCAATTTATCCTCAAATTAGAATTTTCAATCACTCACAATCTTATTCACAAGATTAAGATTACACAAGAGTTTTATGGCTCGCTCTTGCAACCTTACAACTTGAGTTTTCAAGATTCACTCAAAAACCAAATCCCAAGTGTTTCAATAGACAACACTTAAACCAATTCTTTTTAAAATAAATCTCACTTCCTTTCTAATTTATCCCAAGATTTAAGATAAAGAGAAATTATATTTCTAACACATAACCAACTCTCACAAGAGTTACACATTCAAAGAATTGTTTAAGAGAGAATTTGAGAGCTTAATTGAATGCTTAAGAGAGAATGAATGATAAATAAGTTTCTTAACCTTTCAATTGAACTTCAGAGGTTGTTTATATAGATAAATAACTAAAATTATGGTTGTTGGAGGCATTGATTGTATCTCCAATCGCTCTAATTGATTTTTGAATTAATCTTGGACTTTTGCAATTGAAATGATGATCACGATCTTGAGGAAGAAGTCCTAGCTCATGAGGAGCAAAATTAGAGTTGTTGCCTTTGAAATTTTATCAAAAATGCTTATTGTGAGCTGTTAAGAGGATGCACATGAGCTGGGTGTGTCTACGACCGTGAGGACTCCTAATGAGCATCATTATCTGAAATGGCTCAAAATGATCACCCAATGGGGACAACTCATGATCGTCTCGTGAGGAGACACCTATAAGTCCAAAAATGTGTCTTTTTGACACATAAAAACTCTAGATACTTTAGGTATAATATTAAGATATTATACTTCACTGAAATACAATATAATGACAATATTTCATATTTCCGGACTTGAACTGATAATTTTGATACAAATAAGTTCCTACACACTTAAAATAAATTATTAGAAACTTAAATTGATTGTCAAAGATCAAAATTAGGAGTTTGATAATGTAAATGGTCAACATATTAGTAGTAGTACTACTACTAGTAATAATGATAATAATATTAATAATAATAAAATTAATAAAAATATTTTATTAACAATTTATTTATTATAATTTAATCACAAAACATATTAATTTTTATCTTATATTATTATACATCTGTATATTACTTGACAATATAATTAAAAGTATATAATAAAGTTAATACTTACTACTATTTGTTAATATCTATGTATTATTTATTAAATTAATATTTGATTTTCAGTTCGATATAGTTCTCGATTTGATTTTTTTGTAAATATCTAATACTGTACCAAATTAATCATAATCGATTCGGTTCAGGATTATACGGTTTTAATATCTTTCAATTTGGAATTCGGTTCGGTATGTTCTTCATCTCGTGCTCAAGCCTAGATTTCACCTATTATCATCAAAGTTACTGATATCTCATATTAGTATCCTATTCTAATAAGGGTTATATTCCCTCAAAGAGGAGGATTACTTGAATAAGAAGAAAGCTTAAAAAGTAAGTCTATTTCAATTAGGAATATTATTCTACAAAGGAAGTCTCCTTTTCTCTTAAATAAGGCAATCCTACAAGACTAAAGAATCATATTCCTAAAAGGTTTGAGTAATACCTTTTCCTACAAATACATCTCATGACATCTCATATCATTCATTCTTATTCTCATATTCACTCATCTACCCATTCTCATCATACAACATCACCGAGGCATCATTTTATCACTCCATCATTACATCATCCAGACAATTGCTATTTATTCTCTATTCTATTATGCCTATTTGCTTTATTATATTTTTCTTTATACCATTACTGACTTAAGCTTCAGAGTGTTTATAAGGAAAACTCTGCCCCTCTACTTGTTCTCCTCGTCGATGCAGGTTCCACAACCAAGAAATATCAATTTGGAGTTATCAAGTGGCGTCGTTTATGAAAATAAACAGAATTCAATTCCAGATTATTATTGCTTATTGGAACCTAGCTTTAAAATTATATTATTCCGTTAAACCAATACTCAGGATCAGACAAGCTTACTTGTTTTATAAGTATCTTATTCAATTTGTCATGTTTACAATATGCATGTCATCAACATAGCAGAGGCTTAAAGATTTTTCCATCTACCCTCATTGACGACCATGAAGATCTCAGCATAACCATTAGTGACAACATGTCTATTGATCAAGAACAGCTCAGAAGATGGAAGTTTTGGTAATGATCAAACTCAAATAACTATTTTACATCACCACAACTTCATCAGAAGGGGGATAAGAAGAAAAAAAAAAGAAATGGGATGCATATGAGTTTTAAAGAAAGTTCTGTTGTTGATACAACATTTTCTAAGGTTAGAATTCAGAGTAAATAGTAAGACAGCTAGGCAACCAAAATAAATCACCGAGCATTCGAGTATCGAGGGTCAGAAGTAGTTTAACACCTAAATCAGATGTAGTGATGAAAAGAAGTTGGACATGTACACATTTTCCTCTAAATTCAAAAAGCTGGATGATGTGACCTCATATCGAGATTGAAGAATGTGAGTATTCAATGAATGGTTCTTAAAACTAAAATTGAGTATTAAGTGAACATCAAACATTAAATGCTGGACACTAAGATTTCAAGCATCGATAATGGAGCTTCTAAGCACTGAGCTTAGGAGAACCAAGCTTCCGAGCATTGACACTCAGATATTTGAGCTTACAAAGCACCAAAGCACCACCGAAGCTGGGGAATAATAAAAAATGTAGGTCTGAAATCATTTTCTTCATTGCTAAGCCTTGCAATTCCATACGTCAAAACTTCAAACAAGTGTCAAATACCAAACATATGCTTTGTAAGCATCTATCAAGCTTTGAGTGATGAAATTTCAAAGCATGAGACCATCGAGCATCTTAGTCTAAGTATCAAAGAATATGAGTCTGAGCATAAAAGAATGTAAATAAGTTTTTGTTAAAGATCAAAGTCTTTAATATCCAAGCATCGAGCTTAGGACATTGGGCATCTAACAAGCACCCTTCATAAGCACTCATAATTCGAGCATCCGAATAACATTAGTACCATCCACTAAGGCCTTGAAAATCCAAGCATCTACTACTGAGCATTGAGTTCATGGACACTCAGACTCTAAGTAATGAGCGAGTTTGGAAGAGTCAGACATTCACTTCATGGGCATCTCTCGATCTTTAAGCATCTCCTGAGTTCTAGCATTACAGGAATATCCAAGGTAACCATGACAATAACTTCATAAGTATATATTAATAAGTTAATTTCTTTTGTAGGAGCTCGGATAGCAAAGCAAAAACAAATGAATGAACCCTCAGCTCCATGAGGAATTAATGGGTTTTTCAAATTAATCAGCAACAATTATTCATATCCACAATAAGCATAAATATTCGTGAATTTAAAGGCAGGACAAGAGTACATCAGGAGATAAGTTTCTCTAACTTCTCTTGATATTATTTAATTTATTTATTTCTGCATCTTATTTATTCTTATATGAATATTTATAGCTCGTCACATAAGCACACTTACACATCTACACATAGATGCTCGTCCATATATACATGATTTCATGCAAAATATACATCAATTACATTTGATATATTTATTACACAAGGACTGACCATTAAATGAAATCAATTATATGATCCCAAAACCATTGTTCTTTTATCTATCACTACATATAAGGAAATTATATTTATTAAAGACACTACTTTAACCACCCATTAGTCCAAACAATTAGACACTCTGATCATCTCACTCGGCATCAACATACAGAGATTGACAAAAGACATTAGACATTGTTAAACAACACTAAAATAAACAAGCATTCACTCATGCTCAGACAACAAATTATGGTTCCTATTCAAAGCCAAATCAAATAACATTCAAGCAAATCCTACTTTGTAGAAGACCCTTGTTCATGAAAATTTCAGACAATATCCAACAAAGGAAATTCAAGAATGAAGTCAATTATATCCACCACACAGTTGGATAAATAAAAAGACAATTCCAAGACATTCTAGCCAACATCACACATTATCCTCTATTTCAGAAGCAATGCAATATTAATCTTTCACCTAAATTACAAATGCTCATCTCACAATTCAGATTGGAAAAACCCAAATTTGGTCCTTAAAAACCCACCTTCTATCATTTAAAAAAAAAACTCTTACTAAATTACTATCCCATATTATGGAACTTAGATTGAAAGGGCTCAAATTCAAAATTAGTATCACAAATATCCTATCTTTAGCAAAAATACCACCAACAACAAATGTTCAAAAAATCAAACATCTGTAGCAATAATGTCTGGACTCAACATCAATCATTTTTCTAACTAGGTAGGTACCATTGATTGAGTTATTAAAGTTCATAAATCGAGTAATATTATACGGCACTCAGGTCGTGCTTCTAATGCACCGAGACTATACGGCACTCGGGCTGCGCTTCTAATGCACCGAGACTATACGACACTTAGGTCACACTTCTAATGCACTAAGACTATAGACACTTGGGCCGCACTTTTAATGCACTAAGATTAAGTCTAGTGACTAAAGTTGGCACCCTCATGTTGCTTCTATAGTATTGAGGTTTCGAGCATATAAGCCTCGCGCCCTTGCACCGAGCATCTAAGCCTCGAGTATTTAAGTCTAGTGACTGAAGCTGGAACCCTTAGGTCGCTTCTATAGTACTGAGTTTCAACACTCAGGCCTCGCTTTTAATGCATCGAGCATCAAAACTCCAGTGATGACTAGTTCCGTCATGTTATCTCTATACTAGCAGGTTAGTCTTTTACCCTAAAGCATTTTTATTGCAAGTTTTGTGCACTCAAGTCTAGCTGGCACTCCAACGATGATTTCAAGACTCGGTACCGAGCTTTATCTTTTCTTATGACTAAGGCTAGCCACCTCAACTCACCCTTCTATATCAGATACAATTACTTAAGCAGTCTCTTTCTCTAGGCAGATACAATGACAGTTTCCATCATCTTATAGACCCAGATACATTGGACATAAATATCTGAACAAACTTTCAGGGGGAATTTTGATATCTTATATTAGCATCCTATTCTAATAAAGGTTATATTCCCCTAAAGAGGAGGATTACTTGAATAAGAAGAAAGCTTAATAAGGAAGTCTATTTCAATTAGGAATATTACTCTACAAAGGAAGTCTCCTTTTCTCCTAAATAAGACAATCCTACAAGACTAAGGAATTGTATTCCTAAGAAGTTTGAGCAATACCTTCTCCTGTAAATACATCTCATGTCATTCATTTTCATATTCACTCATCTCCCCATTCTCATCATATAACATCACTAAGACATCATTCTATCACTCCATCATCACATTATCCAAACAATCGCTAATTATTCTCTATTCTATTATCCCTATTGACTTTATTATATTTTTTCTTATACTATTACTGACTTAAACTTCAAAGTATTTATAGGAGAAACCCCATCACTTTACCTGTTCTCCTTGTCGATACAGGTTCCACAAATAAGAAATATCAATTTGGAATTATTAGTAGCAATCCTTACAAAGGCCATTATTTTCATTATAGCTCCTTCCAACAATGGCTTCAATAATGTATCATCACCGTAAATATATATATATATATATATATATATATATATATATATATATCCTTTGAACTAGCCGTGAATGGCAACAAACAAATAATATTGTTTTAGCTTGATAATCTAAAAAATTCAAATCTTTTTAACTTATTATGATTTTAATTTACTTTTAAAATCTTAATAAAAACATTCAAATTTGATAAATCAATAGCAATTATAACCCACAATTGATTTTTGTTAAAAATGGATATGAAGGTGCTAAAGTAGCATTCTAAATTATAGAACCTACTACCATATCAACTAAATATTTGCATAAAAAGATCATATATTTTTTATTTATAGCAATTTTATCACAAATTTTTAATTTTTTCATAAATATCTTAATTTTCTAAATAAATTGCATTTTATTATTAAATATGTAATATTTAGTAGTTAACTATAATATTCAAATTATCAATTATAGTTTATAAAAACTTAAAAATATACATCATACATTTAACACTAAAATATATTAATCTAATTACTAAATTTTTATTATTTAATTATTTCAAAAAAATAATATATTTACATAATTAATAAATAAAAGTATTATTAAAATTAAAAACATATTAAACATGTATCAAAAATTTTATTAGTATTATGTTATTTATTAAATTTTAAACACATGGATTTAAATTTTATATATAAATTAATGCTTTTTAACTTTTTACACATGTATGGACATATATTTAATTTTACTAATATTTATGGTTATTAATTATGTGAAATATTTCATTTTAAAATAATTTAATAATTATGTTGATGTATTTTAGTATTAAATTGATAATATACATTTAAAATTTTATATTTAATAATAATAATAATAATAATAATAATAATAATAATAATAATAATAATAATAATAATAATAATAATAATAATAATAATAAATTAAATATAAATTTATGTAAAATTTTATTAATTAGATTAAATATTAGTTATTAATTATGTAAATATTGTTTTATTTTGAAATAATTTAGTAATTAGATTAATGTATTTTAGATTTTTAGTGTTAAATATTTTTAAATTTTTATAAATTATAAAAATAATTGATAATTTATGTATTATTTATAGCTAACAATTAAATATTATATAACTAATAATAGAATGTAATGTATTTGAAAATTAAAATATTTATGCGAAAATTAAAAATTGAGACAAAACTGCTATGAACCGAAAACGCCTTGTTTTTTTTTATACAAATATGTAGTTAATGTGACAATAAGCCCCACATTAATAGTACTACATAGGATGGTCAACATTCAATTTTGACCAAAGTCAATTTTTTGATATAATTGTTTCAAATTTGTTAAATTTTGATATTTTTATCAAGATTTTAAAGTAGGTTAAAATTGCAACAAGTCAAAAAGATTTAGATTTTTTAGACCACTAAACATAATCTTTTTTATTATTTTTTCTTGTAACTTCTTTGTTCTTAACTTCTCCTAATTTTGTCATTATTTCATATTTCTCTCTCTATTAGTACGTGTAATTTGTGGATTTTTCATGCCAAAAAAAGGGAGAATTGCTATTTTCTCCGACATTTTAGCTTATTATATTATTTTATTTCTGATATTTGTAAATTTGTGTAATATTCATCCCTACAAAATAATTAATGACTATTAACTATTGCAAATGTTAGGAATGAATAAATATTTTTTTAAATGTTAAAGACAAAATATTATAATAGATCAAAATACAGGAAAAATGACAATTATACCAATAAAATTGTTAGTTTTGTTCTTACTGCTACTGTTATTGTTATTTTTATTGTTGGATGTGGTGTCATTCATATGAATGGTCATAATGAGGTTGATGAAGTTTGAAGGTTATTTGAACATAGTTGTAGATTATTTAAACAAAGGTGGGAATAGGTTTAATAAAGGATTCGAGATGGATGTTGATGGTTATAAATTTAATAGAGATTACAGTTGGATGTTGGTTATGGTGGCTAATTTTGGTGAAAATATGGTGACAATGAGAGATTAATTGAATCAAAAACATTTTAAGTAAAATTTAAGTTGTTACCAAATTTGAATTTAATCCTTAAACTTACTACATCATTCATGGAAGTCCTTACTGGACTGCTACGTGATAATCAAAATGGCTAAATTAATATGAATAGGCGGTTGACATATTAAAATAGGAAGAAAGAATGCAGATTTCAGCAAGTTCTATAAATTTTGATTGTATATTACTAATGTAAACGATTTTTTTAACTTATATGACTTTAATATTTTTTTTAAATGTCTTTTTTAAACTTGATGGTAAAAGATGATAATTGGAAATTTGATGTCATTAACCATTTTACTAAGTTAAAAAAATGTCATTAACAATTTTGACACATTTTTTTCAAAAAAAAAAAAAACATTTTACTAACAATTAAAGTTTATTGAGTTATGAATTCACGCATAATAAAATAAAATATTTATTTAAACAAATTAAAAAGCTATAAATTAACTAATAGTTGAACATATCATATTTAATTTGTTTAATCTTTTGCCGCATTTTTATTATAATAGCATTATTTAAGGGATATATAATTTTGGCATTTGAACATTCCAAGGGTTTTGTTCATTAACTTGTTTATTAGCACTCATTTTTTAACAATTAAAATTCGAAGCATGTGCAATTTTTTTAAATCTCATTTATTTTTTTATAATGAAAAATAAAAAAAAGTAATAAATAGAAGAAGTACACTATAGAGTTTACAACATATTGTTAGTTTAAGAAATTTCTAATTTTTTTTTTAAAAAAATAGAATTTTTAACAATTTTACACGAGAATGAATACTTTTTTATTAGATAGGATACTTACCGAAATTTTGACTAAATATTTTTAGAGTTCAACATATATATTGAATATATGCATATTGAATGAAACTATCATTATAATATATAATCAAAATATTAAATAAGAATTCTTCTGAAATGAAAAAAAATAATAGAAAAAATATTTCATATAATTAATTATAAAATTTTTCAAAAAATTAGTAAACTTTAAGAGTGAAAAATAGAAGAAACTATAAGGGTGTGCTTACTTGTAGAAAACTACTCCAGTTTTTTAGAAAATTTTTCAAAATAAAAATAGAAAGCAGAATTTGGTGTTTACTTTTAGTATTTTCAAAAAAATCTCACTTGAAAACTATTTTCAGTATTTTTACAATTTTAAGAGAAAAGTGTAAAACAAGTTTTTGTTGTTTTCAAAAATTTTTCTCATTAAAAATATAAGGTGAAAATATGGAGTTTTCACTTGAAAACACGTTGTTTTCATTATGACGTCTTTTCTATTTTTTATTCATTTTTTATGATTTTATTTTAGTATTAAAAGACAAAACAAACTCTATTTTTCAAGCTCTAAATTATCTCAATTTTTATTCATTAAATTAAATAAGCAAACACATTTTCTGTTTTTAAAAAATGGAAAATAGTTTTCAATTCTAACAAGTAAATATATTTTATAAATTTTCTATAAAAATGAAAAGTTTTCATTTTCTTTAAAAATTGAAAAATGAAAACAAAAAATAATTCTCTGTAAGTAAACACACCTCAAAAGACTCTAAAATTAAAACAAAGTACCAAAGCAATACAAATGCTCTATTTTGTCTTTATTTATATGTTTTGATGTATATCGTGTCTGTTTTGCTATTTTTGTTCCCTTTTATAATTTTCTATGATTCTTGTTATTGTCAATGATGTATAAAGTGTGTGAATATAAATAGTATTGCATTAACCTTTACTTTGTAAGATTTTTGTTAGATTATAAAAAGATTTTCTTTGCCTGCACTTTTTTTTTATTTGTGATGTATTTACTAGGAAAGTTATATAAATAATTATAAATATATATTTTCCAATGGTGAATGGGTGGATATATGTATATATTACTGCCATTCTAAAATTAGTATGATAAAAAATGTGTAATGAGTATTATCTAATAAAAAAAAGTAGACAAGTAGAAATGACTTTTCGAACTTAGAATATCTGACTAAGGAATGATTTTTGTTTAGTGTTGAGATTCTTTCCTAATTTTTTAAGTGATTGGGTGATGACTCCCTTTTATGAGGCTTCTTTGAGATTTTGAAAGGATTCTCACTTCAACCCTTAGTATTATTGGTTCCTTTGGTGCCATAGTCACAATCATTTGTGGAGCTTAAGGCCTCACCTGCTATTTAAGTCGCTCATAGCTAGAAAGGTATTTGAATGGTCAGGGCGGAAAGCTTATTATTCTTTTAAAATGAAAGTTTTCAATTATGTGTTGTTAGATGGATAATTATACATGAAAAGTTTTGGTGGACTATTATTAAGATGTACAAAATTTTCATATTCCATGAAAAATCATGAATTGAGTTCAAGGAGTTTGCAGTGCACATCACTTAGGAATAAAGATGAGTTGGCTAATTAGGAGATATAACTGTAGACACCAAATTTCAGGATGATGAGTTATGAATGCGATAGAGGACTCCAATGATGAAAATATCATGAATAGGTCCTTGATACTTAAGCTTGAAAATTTCAAGGATCTAAATGCATCTTTTAAAGGAAGAATTTAGTGTTTTCAAGGATAAAATTGTAATATTTTTTTAGGACCTAATTGCAAACT
This sequence comes from Mallotus nudiflorus, assembly GCA_947683625.1. NCBI lineage: Eukaryota > Viridiplantae > Streptophyta > Magnoliopsida > Malpighiales > Euphorbiaceae > Mallotus > Mallotus nudiflorus. Next base: position 3,179,041 of record CANTUR010000049.1, on the reverse strand, counting down.
TAAATTCTTTTAGGGGTCTTTTTATAATTAAATGTTAAAAAAAAACCTGTCGGAATTCCATAATTCCGACTGGAATTACACCAATTCCAATCAAAATTGTGTAATTCCTATTGAAATTGCACACTCCCGATCGGGATTGGACTCTTCCGTCTCTGTTTTTTATTTTTTTTAGGCTTTTAACTCAATCCTAATTGGTCTAAAATTTCTAAATATGATTTTAAGTATTAATCCTATATTTTTAGGAATTAGAATCACGTTAGAATTGAGCTAGAGTTTTTTTTTTTTTTTCTATATAAAGAGGATGGAAGAGGAGAAGAAAAGGGAGGAGGCAACAATATATTTTTAAGCTTTTGGGTTTTTGTGCATTTATGAAAACAATTTTTATCCATTGTTGATTCTTAAAAAGAGCTTTCTTAATTCCTTTTTGGAGTTGTTTTTCTACAAAAATTCCTTTTGGTTTATCAATTAATTCAAGATTTTTGGAGAATTTTTGATAAAGAAGATTTGAAGACTTGTTAAGAACGATGAATTACAAATCTGAGGAGTACCTCAAATCACTCATAAGCATCATCCTATTTTTCTTATTATATTTTTTTATTTATTTCTTTTTTATATTATTGATTATTTTTATTCTTTCGAGTTATTATTATAATTTATTCATTAATCATAGTTTTATTTTATTTTATTTTTTGTGGTGATTATGGAGGAAAATACATGGTGATCATGTTGAAGGGATGAATTCATGAGAAGTCCATGGAAAACCATGGATAAAGCCTCGTAGAGACTTAGTTTCTAGGGTTTTTATTTTATTTTATTTATTTCTTTTTTTATTAACTATTTTATGAATTAATGTAATAGCCCTAATAGTGGGAGTAGTGAAATTATGTATATGGTTGCATGTTTATTTTGATTAAATTGGTTAGTAAAATTAGGTTTCAATTAGGTAATTATTTAAAATTAATGGAGGAAGTAGATTAATTTAGGTTGCACGATAATAAAATTAGGATTTTAGTAAGGATTAATTTAATTTTTTATCTTATTTAATTGTTTTTTTATGTTTTTATTTGTTTTTTGGGCTTATTTTATTATTTTTATGTGCTTTTAGCACCTTAAGCCCATGTTAGGTCTTGATCTATTTATTTAAGTTTAGGTTATTTTCTTTTAGCTCATTTCACTTAATAATTAATTAGATTTAATTAATTAAAATATATCTTTAGACCTATAATAAATTAGATTTTAGATTATAAATATCCTTAGGCCTATTTAGTTGATTAGACATAGGCCCACGTAACTCAATTTAATTAATTTAGAATTAGCTGACTTAATTTAAGCATTTTTTCATAATTTGTAGATTTAAGATCACTATTTAATTAAGCAAGTAGACTTAAGTTCATTTAATTAAAATCAAAAGGAATTAGGTCTTTAGGTTCACATATAAATTAAAATATGTAGATTTAACTCATTTATTTAAAATCCATGTAGATTAGACTAACTTAGGGATTATATGATTTATTGAATACATTATTTACTTGTATATTTCATGACTAGTTTGCCTTGGAGTTGATTGGTTTTAGGGTTTATATGAAATTGCATGTAAATAGAGAATAAAATGATAATTCATAAAGTAATTCTAAATGAACATGAGACTGAAAGAAGTTGGTATTCCGTATCCAGAATCTCTTGATTGTGTTGCTAGCTTTCTTTTAGGGAATCGAGTACCACCTTTTCGATTTGTCCCAGTTATTACCCTCAGTGGTGACTCTTCATCTCCACGCCATGTGTTTGTGATAGTGGTTAGTGTGTTCTCTAAAACTCTGAGCTCAAATAGTATCACGGTTACTAAAATCTTGGACGCACGCTAAACCCCACTATCTACAATAACTATTATTGACGTCAATTCTTAGAGATTGGATTAAATGTTCTAAAGGGTGCCAATAACGTCAAAGACATAGGAGCATACTAAAAGCACTAACTAATAATCTTTACTTTATTGTCATACCCTAGCTAGCCTTTTAGTCGCTGGATGATAAATCTCACAAGTGAAATTTATCCTGCTTTATCTAAAGGGCATTATTTTATTATTATTACTATTGACTATTTTTCTAAGTTGATGGAAGTAGTGCCTTTGAAAAAAGTGGAATAGAAAGTTGTAGTTCAATCCATCAAAGAATATTTTATTCATAGATATAACATTCCTCAGTCCATCATAACAAATTAAGGTACAATGTTCATAAAAAAGGAGATAAGGATTTTTTAGTAGATTATAAGGTTAAGTTGATTCATTCATTACCCTATTATCCTCAAGCAAATGGTTAGGCAAAGATTTCAAATAAAGTGTTAATAAGAATCCTAGGAAAGTTGATGGAAGAGAATCCTAGGGATTTGCATATATTACTCTCAAAATTACTATGGGCCTACAAAACTTTAAAAAGGAGCGCTATTAGAGTAAACTCCTATTCTCTAATTTATAGGCATGATGTTGCTTTCTCTACATAAATGGCGATTCCTTCCCCAAGAATAGCAAAGCAAAATAAATTAACACCAAAGAATATAATGAAGTAATGAGGATAGAGTTAGAAAATATAGCTAAAGAAGGGATGCTAGCTTTGAATAACTTGATCATCCAAAAGAAAAAAAAAGTATTTAGGATTTATAAAAGTAAAAAAGAACAACTTTGAAGAAAGTGATTATGCTAGTTTGTGTCAAAGACAAAGAATATGGAAAATAGTCTTTTAACTTCATAAGGTTTTAGAAGGAAATGCCCACTGGTTATCAAGTTTAAATAGAGAACCACATAATAGGAGCATTAATGGGAATTATTTGAAAAAGTATTTTCGTACAATATGGGAGATAATGAAAAAATGAATACTATAATTATAAGGCTATAAGGACTATAATTGTAAGGTTGACATCATGTTATATAGGAAAAATTTCTAATGTATTATATGATATGGAGTAAAATTACGATTATTTAGTGAATTTTTCTTATAGATACACCTAGGGTTCATATTTTCCAAAGTTTTCAATAAAATAAGGTAGGCTTATTAGTCACTTTATCTATATATTATGTTTATTATCGTTTGGTTTCCTAAATTATGATAACACATGTTCAAGAAAATTTAGATTCACATAAATCATTTAGAAATAATGCAATACATGACTATCATGTAATGTAATAGGCATGTGGTTGCATGGTTGTAACGCAAAAGATGGCTACTATCAGACAAATACAATATGGCTGTATGAAAAATCAAAGATCTTTAAATAAACATTCATTTTAGCATATTTATAATTCAAACTCAAAGAACCTAAAGTAGTTTATATATTATGCAACTATGCATAATATAGGAAATAAGTGGATAACAAAGGATGATTTATTAAAAATAAAATAAGTCATCTATAAGGTATCCAACTAATAACTGCTCCCTTCCTATCTTCATGATACTAGATTAATGTGCATATTTGTTTGGTCCAGTGAAATGGATACAAGTGCAATGGCATTCATGCTTTTAGTGGTGTCGATGTTATTGGTTTTTATGGCTATTGTTACTTTTGTTGTCGCAATATTGCTTGTTTGTTGTAGTAAAAAGCAAACTAATGATGTGGAACACTAAATACTATGCCCTTCCAATTTAATTACTCGCATCACTCTTAGTTTGAGCAGTCTTATGCCTCTTAACAGTTGCGAAATTGGTTCTCCTAAAGTTTTTCTTATGCCCGTACTACCATAAAAACTAGAGGTTTATCCAAGAGTTAAAAAGTTTTATTTTGACTTTGAGGGGATAGGAGTAACTTATCATTAAAAACTGTTATATCTATATAAATAATGAAAATGAATGCCTAAATTGTCTCTCGACCTACATGGCATCTGAAATCCTCATTTTTTCTATTTCTCTTTGCTCTTTATATTTTTGTTGTTTTGGATACTTCTTTTGCTCTCCATATCTCTCTTAGTGACTTCCTTTGCTTTTACTTTTAGTATTTTTACATTTGTTCCCTTGTTGATGCTCCAACATTAATTGAAAGATTCAACAATGTCATCATTTTATCTAGTAACTTCCAAAACTATATTCATATTTATCTTCAAATTCACATTCTTTCAAAAAAAAAAAAATACATACTATTAATGCATCTCAATCAATTTTTTTGTAGATGTTATTAGCTATGTCACATCTTTAAGATAATTGGAAGAGATAGAAGCAAATGGAAGACCTAACAGCAAATTCGAATTGGAAATGACTATTGGGAGGTAACTTTTAAATCTCAATCCTTAATAATTTCTAGGGATAAGTACCTTGTGGTTTAAGCATTTTAGTATCGGGACCCTGTGGTCTCTTTTGTAATATTTTAGTACCCTTTGATTTCAAATTAATAGCACTTGAGTGATAAAATTTATTACAACTCATGATTTCTCTCACTTCTAGCATCCAAAAAAATTGATTTTTAATTTTAACATGGATTTAGTAGTAGTGTCATTGTTTATAGTGTTTATAATTTTAAAAAAAATAAAAATATGAAAAATTATTTTTATTTTTTCTTTTATTTATGTTATTATTACTACTTAAAACTACAATGAATAAACTTAATTTTCCCTCCTCTATCAAATTGTATTAAAATTTTGATTTTCGGATGTTTGTGGAGAGAGAAATAAAAAATTATAACACAATTTATTATTTAAGTGCTATAAATATGAAATCACAGGATATTGAAGTATCACAAAAAAATTATAGGCCCCTAATGCTAAAACGTTTAAACCACAGGGTACTTATTTGTATTTATCCCTAATTTCTAATAATGATTACATAATATTTAAATATTGATCAATTCTTTTCTTAGTGAAATAGCATTTAAAGTGACTTTATAGGATAAATTAGCCAAAGAACTTCATAGCACTACTATTAAGGGGAAGAAATCATTCGTAGTAATCATAGTCACTTCAACAATGGTAAAAAATTCATAGGTAAAATATTATACTAACGACTTTGGCATACTAAGTGCAACCAAATGTTCCTAGAAAATCTAATCCCATTTGCTTTTTTATTGTTCATTTTTGTTGAAAAAAATAGGTCAATATACATTGAACACAATAACAACAAGCCAAATTTACATCAATCTAGACATCATGGAGGGCAAAGAGATAATGGAAAGGTAAAAAAAAAATGTTATTTAATAAATAAACTTCACTTTCTTGATATTTTATTTCCATTTTTAATAGTATCGACAAAGGCAACACTATTGCATCTCTGCAAACTTATACAATGGATCAAGATTTAGTGGAACATAAAATGTTTCACAATAGGAGATCCTTGAAGACATTATGCAAATGATATGGGAGATCCCTTGCAGGTACAATTTTTAATAAATATTTAAATAAAATAAATGCAACTGTTGTATTATATTTACTCATAATACAATTTCAAAAATTATTTCTCAAGAAAAAAAAATTCAGAGTCAAAGCTACTATAAAAGGGATTGTTAAGAGTTTAGGATGATATTATTTAGCATTCATGATTTGTAGAACAAAAGTGCGCGAAAATGATCCAGGCTATTGGTGTAAAAAATGCGAGCAAACACCAAAATCCATTATACCAAGGTAACAGTAATGTAATTATATTAATTAAATGATACACATATGCTAAAAAATTAACACATTTTAAACCTTGTATTTCCAGGTACAGAATGATATTAAATGTGGAAGATCATACAAATGTTTCAACATTCCGCTTATTGGATTGGAAAACTAAAAAATTAAAGGGTATTTATTTTCTGAATAGGGTTACTCGAATAGAAAAGGTAGTAGAATCCGTTTATAGAAAAACTCTACCCTAAAGAGGATTTTTAAGTAAAGAAGAAATACTCTTTTATTAGGATTAGAATTCCTATCTCATAAGGAATTCTATTCTTTTCAAGTTTAAGCATCATTATAAATAAGACATTATATCTCTCATTTTGTATCATCTTATTTTTTCATATTCTAATTGTTTTTTATTTTTTATACAAACTCTCTTTCTATTCTTTTACTTAAGCATCAGAATGTTTATGAGGATTCTCCTCATCTTTCATTTCGCCCTCTGTTCATTGATTGCATAGTTTTAAATTCAAGAGTTCCAAAAATAAGTTATCAGATTGAGAAGCTAAAAAATTAATTGGGATACCAACTCAAGTTATACTCGAAAAACAAACTTCCAAATTAACTTTTCCTTCAAATCTACAAAAATTATATAATAAAACTTTCATTTTCCAAATTCATTTATCTTAATACAACTTGAAGCATGGTTTATAGGATTATAATGTCTAAAAAGTCTTTGAAATTGATGAAGATATGGAAACTCACATGAAGAAAAATTTGATGCCTAGGTTAGTAATATTTCTATTATATTTATTTTCAATTAATTATATTAACATTTCACACTTCTAAACTAAATATTCCAAAAAACAAGATAGATTAGAAATTACAAGTAAATACAAATTATAATTTTCAATTAAGAGCATCTTTTTTCATAACATATTATTATAAAACTATCTTTTCTAGCAAAACAAGACTGAAACAAAAACAAAGGCTGATGACTTGCATGACAATGGAGATGAGGATGACACAGTAGCATGGAAAAAAGGGGTAGCACATCAATTTCTACCCAAAGAGAATCACGAGCTTAAAGAGATAGTGCGTCACAAGAATGGTTGTAAGATTGATCCAACAGCTCCCATCAAAATAGATGTCAACTCCAACATTCCAAATGATGGTGCCAAAAAAGAAAAAGAATTAATAAATTTTAGAAGAATAAGAGGAAGTAGCCCCAATTTTAAGATTTTGTTCATATTTTTAATCTAAAGATTTCCAAAAATCTTCATTTTGTTCATGCAAAATCGTCAAATTGTATTCAAAACTACCTTCATATTCAGAGTACTTCAAAATTGCCATTGAATTATTCGCACACCATATTTAAACATTTTATAATAATTATTTAAATAATAGATTGCCTAAGACAAAAAAATTCATGATTTATAGATAACTATCCAAAATTATACCTAATGCACATCTTATATCATCTAATAAACATTCAATAAAAGACCCAAAATCAACGATAAAAATAAATTAGTCTATATATGAAAGTTTTAAAGCGATTCAAATACAATCAATACAACTAAATATATATATATACACACACACATATAAAATATCCATGCAAATAATGTAGTTTAATAAAAATAATAATAATAATATTAATGATAAAAATAAACAATGTCATTTTAAATAATAAAATAATACAATTTCAGAAATTACTTTTATTAAAATAAAATATAGGGTATTACAGTCTCCCCTCCTTACAGAAATTCGTCCTCGAATTTCAAAGAAAAGTAAGGAATTACAATGTTTATAGATGAAAAAGATAAGGATAGACGGCCGGCACTTTAGATTCTGCCTCCCACATACAATTTTCTACTGTGTGGTTACTCCAAAGCACTTTCACCATCGGAATCTCCTGAGAGCGAAGCTGGCAAACCTGGCGATCCACAATCGCTACTGGATACTCCTCATAAGACAGATCTTCACTGAGCTCCACTGCTTGAGGCTGAAGTACATGAGAAGGATAAGGAATATACTTCCTTAACATAGACATATGGAACACTGGGTGGATTCGAGATAACTCAGGTGGCAACACTAGTTTATAGGCCACTTCCTCAACTCGTGACCATATCTCGAAAGGTCCAATGTATCTCGGAGCCAACTTACCCTTCTTACCGAACCTCATGACTCCCTTCATTGGAGATACCTTCAGAAACACCATATCTCCAACTAGAAAGGAAACATCCTTCCTTTTAGGATCAACATAACTCTTATGCTTGCTATATGCTGTTCTTAACCTTTACTGAATGATATAAACTTTTTTAGAAGTAATATGCACCAACTCTGGACCTGTGGGCTGTCTCTCACCAATTTCCCAATACATAGGTGATCTGCACTTCCTACCATACAAAGCTTTATATGGAGCCATCTCAATACTTGCATGATAATTATTGTTATATGCAAATTTAATCAATAGCAAATGATTATCCCATTGACCTTCAAAGTCCATAATGCACATTCAGAGCATATCCTCTAAAGTCTAAATGTTCCTCTTAGACTGACCATCAGTTTGAGGATGGAATGCTGTGCTGAAGTCAAGTCTGGTACCCAATGCCTTATGCAACTTTTACTAGAAAATTGATGTAAAAGTGGCTGCTCTATCAGATATTATACTTATTGGAACTCCATGAAGACAAATAATTCTGCTGACATACAACTATGCCAACCTATCAGTGGAGTATGTCTTCTTAACTGGCAGAAAGTGAGCTGACTTACTTAACCTGTCAATGATCACCCAAATAGCATCAAACCCACCTGTCGTTCGAGGCAAACCAGTCATAAAATCCATAGCAATCATATCCGACTTCCACTCTGGGATAGGCATGGGCTGTAACAATCCTGAGGGCCTCTGATGCTCTAATTTCACCTGCTGACATGTGAGACACTTGGATACAAATTCTGCAACATCCTTCTTCATTCCATTCCATCAGTATGTATCCTTCAAATTATGATACATCTTGGTAGAACCTGGATGAATACTGTAAGCAGAAAAATATGCTTCTTATAAGATCCCTTTCCTCAGATCATCAACATTTAGCACACACAATTGAGTACCCAAGCGCAGAACTCCCTCACTGTCAATCACAAACTCTTTGGATTAACCCTGTTGCACCTCAAACATAATTCTCTATAACTGTGGGACCTTTCTTTGAGCTGCCTTAACTTTATCCAAGTACACATATCGTACTCTGAATTGAGCTAAAGGGCACTTCTTAGTCATTTTCCACTGCAAGCCCAGATTAATTAGCTTATGCAACTCCTAAATAATCGGTCTCCTCTCAGTACTAACGTGGGCAAGACTACTTACTGATTTTCTACACAATGCATCAGCTACTACATTCACCTTGCCTGGATGGTAAAGAATTGAACAATCGTAGTCTTTTAGAAGTTCCATCTATTGGGGTTTTGTGATACAAACACAACGAAAAAATTAAAAATTTTATCACATTCCCAAACCTGGATCCATGTAATTCGACTGCTTGATTAAAACTAGGGTTTTAAGAATCTCACCAAAATGTAGAAGAGGTAAGATTTTCTAGAAGGATGAGAGGAGGTTCACACCGATGACAACTTATCTCGAGCTTTTTGCTTTGGTTGTTCGGATCAAGACGTCTCCAAAAGGATGCATCCCCTATAGGTATCCATATGAACAGCCTTTCATAAAAAAAATTAGAGTGTGTGCTAACAACTTTCTTGATTGTCTCATAAATCAAGAACAAAAGAAAAACTCTATGTTTATTTTCTAAGAAGAGAGAAAACCATTTTTGGAGGCAAGGAAAAACAAAACTGTATTAAACCCTAGAGAATATAACATATTTATAGACTCCAAATTAGGGTTTCACCTACTAATGGCCTTTTTGGTAATTTCTATTTATTACATTCTGATTTTGTTTTAAAAATAAATAAAAAATAATATCTTATTTATTTATTTAAAATAACATTTATCTTAAATAAATAAATAAATAAAACACTTTAATTATTTATTTTCATAGAGTTTATTTTGGGCTTATTAAACCCATATTCGTTTTGGGCTTATTCTAAGTGTGTGACCCTGTAGGTTCACATAACATTGGCAGTGGGCCTAAATCTCTATTTATGCCTACAAGTCATAAATGGCCTCTAGCAAGACATTATGACTACCCAAGTCATGTGAAGTCAATAATTCGATATAACCTAATTACAGTGAATTTTATCATCCTTTTATCATATGATATCTTAATTGAACATAAGGCATAGAAAGTCATCCTTATATAGTTCAATATTCTGACTTGATTCCAAGTAGATTGAAAATGATAACTCTTTATCAATTCATTTCAGCATGGCCATGCATTTTCCTTCATTCTATCTCATCAAGGGGCCTATAGATATCTTTCTCATATTAATGAGGGATAAATTCCTTCTAAATCACTCACATTCCTCACATAACTAATTTCATATCCAACAACATCCAATCTAATCATCCGGTCAAAGACAATGTTAGAATGTGTCAAAACATAAAATAGTTATGTAGAAATCCTTGATAATTTCAAGGTCAAAGGATCGAAATAAAATTACTGTGATGAGAAATACTTATGACAATAATCTATGTAGTATTCTCGTAGTGGATCAATCCAGTACATGATCTCTCATCATGTACCTATGAGTTGACTTAATATCTCATATTCATGATTAGTAAAACATAACCATCAGTCAACATCATATTAGCCTTAATACTTTAATATTTATATAATGAATAAATGGCTAGGGATAATTAGAATAGAACTCTTATTTTAATCTAAGGGTTTTATTATTAAGTCACATACTTGATGGCCTTAGTAAGAATTAACCATTCATATAATTATCATAAAATCAAATGATGATGAAATACCTCTTTATTAATAAAATAAGAAAGTTAATACATAAACAAATGATTGACCTAGTGCATATCACTAACAATCTCCCACTTGCACTAGGCCCAATCAACATCGTATTAAATACCCATGGACCTAGTATGACTCTCATGTTTAGGCTGTGGAAGAGGCTTAGTCAGTGGATCAGCAACATTATCATTTGTAAGTACTCTGCATATCTTGACGTCTCCTCTCTCAATGATTTCTTGAATGAGATGATAATGCCTGAGTATGTGTTTGGATCTCTGATGTGATTTAGGCTCCTTAGCTTGGGCTATAGCTCCATTTTTGCCACAATACAAGTTTACTGGATCTGATATACTAGCAATAACACCTAGTCCAGTTATGAACTTCTTGATCCAAACAGCCTCCTTAGCTGCTTCTGAGGCAGCTATGTACTCAGCTTCTATTGTAGAATCATTAATAATGTCTTGCTTGGAACTCCTCCAGCTCACTGCACTTCCATTCAAATAAAACACATATCCTGAATGTGATTGAAAATCATCCTTGTCAGTTTAAAAGCTGGCATCTGTGTAACCATTTACAACTAGCTCATTTTCCTGACCACCATACAGTAAAAATGCATCCTTAGTTCTTCTCAAGTACTTAAGGATATTTTTAACTGTTGTCCAGTAACTTTCACCTGGGTCTGACTGGTATCTGCTCGTTATGCTTAAGGCATATGAAACATTAGGTTGAGTACACAACATTGCATACATGATAGATCCAAAAGTAGAAGCATATGGAATCTTACTCTTGTGGTCTCGCTTATCTTGTGTCATAGGACATTGAGTCTTACTGAGACTAATGCCATGCAACATTGGCAAGAATCCTCTCTTGGAATCTTGCATACTAAACCTGTTCAATACCTTATCAATATAAGTGCTTTGACTTAGGCTAATAAGCCTTTTAGATCTATCTCTATAGATCTTGATGCCTAATATATAAGCAGCTTCACTTAAGTATTTCATTAAGAAACAATTCCTTAACCATGATTTAACATTTTGTAAAATAGGGATATCATTTCCAATGAGTAGTATGTCATCCACATACAGCACTAAAAACACAATAGCACTCCCACTAACTTTCTTGTATACACAAGGTTCATCATCATTTTTAATGAAGCCAAATTCTTTGACTACTTCATCAAAATGAAGATTCTAACTCCGAGATGCTTGCTTCAATCCATAAATGGATATTTGAAGCTTGCATACCTTTCTAGAATTCTCAAAACTAACAAAACCCTCTGGCTGTGTCATGTACACATCCTCATGTAAATTTCCATTAAGAAATGTTGTTTTGACATCCATTTGCCATATTTCATAATCATAGTATGCAGCTATGGGAAGGAGAATTCGAATAGATTTTAGCATAGCCACTGGTGAAAAGGTTTCATCATAGTCTATACCATGTGTTTTTTTGAAACCTTTTGCAACCAGTCTTGCCTTAAAGGTATGCACATTGCCATCCATGTCAATTTTCTTTTTGAAAACCCATTTGCACCCAAAAGTTTTTAAACCATCATTTAGGTCAATCAAGGTCCATACTTGATTATCATACATGGATTGCATTTATGATCTTATGGCTTCAAGCCATTTCTCAGAGTCAGGACTATTTATAGCCTCCTGATAGGATGTGGGCTCATATTGATCCATAATTAACACATCATTATCACTGGTTATGAGAAATCCATATCTCATAGGGATTTGACGTGTCCTACCAAACCTCCTTGGGCCTTCTAGTACTTGTGCAGGCTCAACAACTACTTGTTGATTCAGTTGCGGTTCTATATAAAGTACAATGCTATTTTATGGGCCTTGAATTTCTTCAAGTTGTACTGTGCTCCCACTAGTTCCTTTGGAAATAAACTCTCTTTCCAAGAATATACCATTCTGAGACACAAACACTTTGTTCTCAGATGCATTGTAGAAGTAATATCCTTTAGTTTCTTTAGGATATCCCATAAAAAGGCATTTGTTAGATTTGGGTCTAGTTTATCTGAGATTTGATGCTTCACAAAAGTATCACATCCCCAAATCTTAAGAAAAGACAAACTGGGATTTTTTCCAGTCCATTTCTCATATGGTGTCTTTTCAACTGCCTTCGATGGAACTCTATTCAAAATGAATGCAGCAATTTCTAAAGCATATCCCCAAAAAAAGATTGAAAGATCAGATTGACTCATCATAGATCGAACTATATCCAATAGAGTCCAATTTCTATGTTCAGACACACCATTCCATTATGGTGTACTTGGAGGAGTCAATTGTGAAACAATTCCACAATCTCTAAGATGATCTATAAATTCTTGGTTTAAATATTCACCACCTCAATCAGATCTTAGTGTTTTAATATTTTTACCAAGTTGATTTTGTACTTCATTCTTGAAAATTTTGAACTTTTTAAAAGATTCAGATTTATGTTTTATTAGATAGAGATAACCATATCTACTGAAATCATCTGTGAAAGTTATGAAATACTGAAAACCTCCTCTAGTAGTTGAGCTTAATGGTCCACATACATCAGAATGTATTAGGCCCAATAAGTCATTAGCCCTCTCACTCTGTCTAGTAAAAGGTGTTTTAGTCATTTTTCCAAGTAAACAAGATTCACATGTATCAAATGATTCATAATCAAATGAATTTAAAAGCCTATTTTGGTGTAACTTTAAAATGCGTTTCTCATTTATATGGCCTAAACGACAATGCCAGAGATAGGTCGAGTTTAAATCATTAGATTTAGACTTTTTTATATCTATGTTATAGATTGGCATTTCATCAATGTCTTAAGCATCTAAAACATAAAGTCCACTAGTGCATGGAGCATATCCATAGAAAATGTTATCCTGATAAATATTTCATTTATTATTCTTAATAATAAATTCAAACCCTTTCTTGTCCAATCAAGAAATAGAAATAATATTCCTACGTATAGTAGGTACATAATAACAATTTTCTAAACATAAAACAAGTCTACTAGGCAAAGGTAACTCATAAGTTCCTACAACTAAAGCAGAAACTCTTGCTCCATTGCCAACTCGTAGGTACACTTTGCCTCTTGCCAATGATCTACTCCTTTTTAGACCCTACACATTTGTACAAATGTGAGATCCTGATCTAGTATCTAATACCCAAGAATCAGAATCAGAAGTAGATAGATTTAATTCTATAACATGAATACCTGAAGAGGTAGTCTCACCACCCTTTTTCTTCTTCAGATCATCCAAATAGAGCTTGCAATTTCTTTTCTAGTGGCCTGGCTCATTACAGAAAAAGCAAATTCCTTCCTTTGCTTTGGGTTTAGCCTTGGATTTAGGCTTTGGCTTGGGCTTCTGAAAGCCTTTAAAGTCCTTGCCCTTGCCCTTTCCAACCCTTTTCATCCCCTTTCCTTTATTGACCATGAGAACATCCTTGATGTTACTCTTGATGTTCTTTTCAGCAGTTTTCAGCATTCCATGCAACTCTGAAACAGTCTTCTCCATACTATGCATATTATAATTCATAACAAAGCTATCATAAGCTTTAGGCAAAGATTGGAGAATAATATCCACAGCTAGTTCTTGTTCAATCTTGAGACCAAGCTTGTCCAAGTGGTCAAGATGACCCTTCATCTTGAGAACATGAGGACTAACAGAGTCGCTAGTAGTCAGCTTGCAGGAAAGCAATGCCCTGATAGTATTGAACCTTTCAATTCTGGCTTTCTTTTGGAACATTTCCTTGAGATGGCCTATCATAGTATAAGCCTCCATTTCCATTAGCTGCTTTTGTAGCTCAGACTCCATACATCTAAGCATAACATAAGTGACATCAGTAGAATCATTGAGATGTTTATTATAAGCATCCCTTTGTGCTCTAGGAGCATTGACAACTGGTTCCTCAGGGATGGGTTGATTAAGGATGTATTCCTTTCTATCATGCCTAAGAACAATTCTTAGGTTTATGTACTAGTCAAAAAAGTTAGTCCCATTGAGCTTGTCCTTCTCAAGGATCAATCTTAGCGACATGATAGATGTAGTGTTTGAAGTCATTTTCTACAACAAATATATGAAAAGTCCATTAAGTATTTTATTAAATATGTATGAGGCATAATTAAAAACTCCCACTAAATTTACTTAAATCAATAACCCTCTAAGTTAATTTTATAGATTTTAGTGGGCTAAGATCCATATTTCACCATACTCTAAGTGAGCTTTGGCTCATCGCCTAAAATATGGTTATTTAGGTAGACAACTCTTATCAATTACATCTCATGTAACTCTTGGATGGTATGGGATTTGACATCACATGTCATGGCTAAAAATCTCATCTAATGCCTTAGGTCCAAAACCATTTTGATAACCTAGTTAAGTCAAACCATATCAAACGTTTGGATAGCACCATTATCCAACTTGCCTTCCTCGAATAAATTTATACACCTTGCTTTGGTAGGCCCATATATAATCATCTAAGGCTTGACAAGTGTTGAATTTATGGGAGGCATTATAATGACTTAATATTTAATGAGGGTTCGTCTTTACTTAATCTTATTTAGTTATTGTTATATTGTATTGCATGGTACCATATGGCATCACATACATGGCATCACATACATAACAACTAAAATAAATGTGACATAGCATGGCCCAAATCTAAGTTGATCTTCATAAGCCAATATAAAGATCAAAGGTCAAACCTAGGTAATATTACAATTACAAATTGAGCCTCCAACTTGGATCTCCATCTTTTACCATGGATCTCCTTCGATTCCCACTTTAAATCTCCATCCTGGGCCTCCAACTTGAATTGCACCATGGGTCTTGATTTACATAAATTTTTATAATTTATTCTACACTATTCTAATAAAATAAATACAACAAAACAAAAATGACTCGCAGGCTGTATTTAAAATTACAACCCATAAAAATTAAATCCAACCGCATTGGTCTAAGGGCCATGCTATGCACCATGCATAAATAACAAACATGTATAACATAATAATCTATTTAGTTAGCAAATCCAATTATTATATTAAAAATAAAATAATGTGACAATTCTTTCAGGGTTAAAGGGCAACGCCCCTGGCGGGGTTCGGGGGCAGCGCCCCAAGTGGCGATCCTGCTGGCTAGTCAGCAGGTCCGATGGTAAACACTTTACCTTAGTTCTTGTGTGAATTGCCTTTCAAATTTCTGAACATTAATGAATTTTCGTAATCAAATTACTATAAAATCAACTTGTTCAAAAATAGACAAAATGCTCAATTAAAACAGCCACCATGAAACCCTAATTCAAGGAAGCAACTAACCAATTTTCGTAATCAAATTACTAAATTAGTTGTTGCCTAAAACAACATCACTTTCTATAAACATCTTACAGTCTGAAAAATTCTGTTTAAAACAGATCAAAAACAATTTTTAGTTTTTCATAAAAACATATGTGCTAGCAGCTGATTTTGATCACAATCAAAAATCACAATAAAAAGGGCAATAAATAATTCAATTCGTACACTTGTACAAATTCGACTTTGCCTGTGCATCAGGTTGCACAACCATGTGCAAAATGCGCATGGTCGTGCTACCTGATTGACGTCGTATCATACACGGCCATGCTACCTGCTAGCACAGATTATACTTAATTCATTTTTCATGAAACAACATCCTGTATTCATAAAATCAAAAATTGTTTTTAGTTTAATCACATTAAACCATTACAAACATTAATCAAATTAATGTTTAATTCCGTTTTCAAATAGATTACTAAGAATTGTCACAAAACAAATCAAAAACCTTTTTTCGATAATTTTGAAAACCCTTTTCAAAATGAATCATAAACCCTAACATATATCACATATACACAGAATCAATTAATTGAATTACAAGTGGCTCTGATACCACTGTTGGGGTTTCGTGATACAAACGCAGTGAAAAAATTAAAAATTTTATCACGTTCCCAAACCTGGATCCATTTAATTCGACTACTTGATTAAAACTAGGGTTTTAAGAATCTCACCAAAACGTAGAAGAGGCAAGATTTTTTGGAAGGATGAGAGGAGTTTCACACCAGTGACACCTTACCTTGAGCTTTTTGCTTTGGTTGTTCGGATCAAGATGTCTCCAAAAGGATGCGTCCTCTATAAGTATCCACACGAACAACCCTTCACAAAATGAATTAGAGTGCGTGCTAGCAACTTTCTTGATTGTCTCACAAATCGAGAATAAAAGAAAAACTCTATGTTTGTTTTCTAAGAAGAGAGAAAACTGTTTTTGGAGGCAGGGAAAAACAAAACTGTATTAAACCCTAGAGAATATAACATATTTATAGACTCTAAATTAGGGTTTCACCTACCAATGACCTTTTTGGTAATTTCCATTTATTACATTCTGATTTTGTTTTAAAAACAAATAAGAAATAATATCTTATTTATTTATTTATGTAAAACAACATTTATCTTAAATAAATAAATAAATAAAACACTTTAATTATTTATTTTCATAGAGTTTATTTTGGGATTATTAAACCCATATTCATTTTGGACTTGTTCTAAGTGTGTGACCCTGTAGGTTCATATAACATTGGCAGTGGGCCTAAATCTCTATTTATGCCTACAAGTCATAAGTGGCCTATAGCAAGACATTATGACTACCCAAGTCATATGAAGTCAATAATTCAACATAACCTAATTACAGTGAATTTTATCGTCCTTTTATCACATGATATCTTAATTGAACATAAGGCATAGAAATTCATCCTTATATAGTTCAATATTCTGACTTGATTCCAAGTAGACTGAAAATGATAACTCTTTATCAATTCATTTAAGCATGGCCATGCATTTTCCTTTATTCTATCTCATCAAGGGGCCTATAGATATCTTTCTCATATTAATGAGGGATAAATTCCTTCTAAATCACTCACATTCCTCACATAACTAATTTCATATCCAACAACATCCAATCTAATCGTCTGGTTAAAGACAATGTTAGAATGTGTCAAAACATAAAATAGCTATGTAGAAATCCATGATGATTTCAAGGTCAAAGGACCAAAGTAGAATTACTATGATGAGAAATACTTATGACAATAATCTATGTAGTATTCTCATAGTGGGTCAATCCAGTATATGATCTCTCATCATGTACCTATGAGTTGACTTAATATCTCATATTCATGACTAGTAAAACATAACCATCAGTCAACATCATATTAGCCTTAATACTTTAATATTTATATAATGAATAAATGGCTAGGGATAATTAGAATAGAACTCTTATTTTAATCTAAGGGTTTTATTATCAAGTCACATACTTGATGGCCTTAGTAAGAATTAACCATTCATATAATTATCATAAAATCAAATGATGATGAAATACCTCTTTATTAATAAAATAAGAAAGTCAATATATAATCAAATGATTGACCTATTGCATATCACTAAAACCATCCATCTTCTTTGCCTTAAGTTCAAATCCCTCTGCTTAAAGATATACTTTAAGCTCTTGTGGTCAGTGTAGATCTCACAAGTGACGCCATACAGATAATGCCTTCAGATCTTCAATGCGAATACAACTGCTGCCATCTCTAGATCGTGAGTGGGATAATTCTGCTCGTGCTTTTTCAATTGCCTTGAAGCATAAATAACCACTCTACCATTCTACATTAGCACACATCCCAAACCTATATGGGTAGCGTCATAATACACCGTGTATCCATCATCACCAAAAGGTAATGTCAGTACTGGAGCTGAAGTCAATAAATCCTTAAGCAATTGGAAATGCTCCTCACATCTATCAGTCCACACAAATCTAACATTTTTCTGGGTTAGTCTAGTCAAAGGCGCGACAATCTTAGAGAAGTCCTTCACAAATCTCCTGTAATAGCCTGCTAAACCTAAAAAACTTCTCACTTCAGTAACCGTTGTAGGTCTTGGCCATTCAGTAATCGCCTTTATCTTCCTGGGATCCACCTGAATGCCATCTTTAGACACCACATGGCCTAAGAATGCCACTTGGTCTAACTAGAACTCACATTTTGAAAATTTAGCATACAATTGGTGCTCTCTCAAAGTCTGCAGCACCAATCTTAGATGCATCGCATGATCCACCTTATTCTTTGAATAGACCAAAATATCATCAATAAACACAATCACAAATCGGTTTAAGTATGGCCTAAACACCCTTTTCATCAAGTCCATAAAGGATGCTGGGGCATTAGTCAACCTAAAGGACATCACTAAGAACTCATAATGGCCATATCTAGTCTGAAATGCTGACTTGGGTACATCCTCCCTTCTAATCCTCAGCTGATGATACCCAGATCTCAAGTCAATCTTAGAGAAATGTCGAGCTCCTTGTAATTGATTGAACAAATCATTAATCCTGGGGAGTGGATACTTATTCTTAATGGTAACCTTATTCAGCTGTTTTTAGTTAATACAGAGTTAAAGACTACCATCCTTATTCTTTACAAAGAGAACCGGAGCATCCCAAGGAGATGTACTAGGCCGAATGAACCCCTTATCTAATAATTCCTGTAATTGCTCTTTTAACTCCTTCAGCTCTGTAGGTGCCATCCTATAAGGTGGCATAGAAATAGGATCTATACCTGGTACAAATATCAATACAGAATTCTATCTCTCTATCCGACGATAATCTAGGTAACTCCTCTGGAAAAATATCTATAAATTCACGTACTACTAGTACCCTCTCCACTAATCCCATTTCTGCTTGAACATCTCTAACTACAGCTAGATAGCCCTGACATCCTCTACTAAGCATCTTCCTAGTTGTAATGGTAGAAATAAGAATGTGAGACATGGAACTCTCAATACCTTTGAATCTGAATTCTTTATCACCAGGTATCCTAAAAATTACTTCCTTTGCTCGAAAATCCATAGAAGCATAATACTGGGACAACCAATCCATTCTAAGAATCATATCAAAATCGATCACATCCAAAAGGACTAAGTCTGCCAACAATTCTCTACCCTCTACTAACACGGGACAAGATGGATAGAAAATATCTGTCTCTAACTCATCACTAAGCGGAGTCAAAATAGATAGAGGAAAACTCATTTTGGAAGGAAGACAAGCCACTTTCGAAGCAAACAAAGGAGATACAAACGAACATGTAGCACCCGGATAAAATAATACTTTAACTCAGAGCAACAAATTGGAATAGTACCTACTACCAAAACGTTGGATGCCTGCGCATCCAGAGGAGTCAAAGTGAAGACCCTAGTCTGACCACGTCCTGGCTGTTGTGAGGTGAATGGCTGAGTCTAGTCTCTACCTCGGCCTTGCTGGCTCGCATACTGTATCGGTTGTTGCTGAGAGTACATGGGTGCCTGATACTACTCTAGACTTAGAACTGCCATGCCCAGAGCTTTTCCCACTACTACTACTAGTGCTATCACTAAATCTAGTAGCCCTACTGCTCCTACGATCTTGAGTAAGGTGGTGCCTACCAGTCCGATGTGCCCTAAACTATCTGCTCTGCTGAGAAGGGCCTACTGACTGAGAACTCGAGCTACCTATCTAAAACACTAGCTGCTGCGTCCTCTGGACAGGTCTGAAAATGCCACTATCATATGGGTCAGGTATGGTGCCATGCCGGATATGTCTGCGCTCCAGCTGTCTCGCCTCCTCTACTATACTCTTGAGACTATGACCCTATAGTCAAATACCAATATAGGCTGGGCCTAATCCAGTCATATACAGCTCTACTGCCTTGGCGACATCCTGTTTCACGTCCTCAGCATGCCTCATCAGTCTGTAGAACTCCTAAGTATTGTCCTCCACAGATCGATCTCTCTTATCAATGTTAAGCAGCTGCCATCTGTAGTTCTCTCACATAGACAAATGACAAAAGAATCTTATGAACTACTCCTTAAATCCCAACCATGTCATCATCGTCATGAAAGGCTAAATGGACTGCATAAACCAGTCTTGAGTTGCTGCTGAGACTGATAGCTCCATGATCATAATCCTCTAGTAGTCAGAATACCCAGATCTGGTCCTAGACTCGATGGTATTAATAAAATCCAATGCATCCCCAGTACCATCAAAGTGAACTCGTCCCACTCTAGAGTATAATAAGGCTGCATTAACATCTGACATCTCCTGAGTCTATCACTGAAGCATCTACTGCACAATGGGCATCGCCTGAGTAAAAGCTGCCAAGCCCTGGTTAATAATCGCCATACTAGCTGTAAACATTGCAGGATCCTCTGCTGGAATCTGAGGCTTTATCGGAGGCTGATCCTACCTTTGAGCCGCTGCCACTCTAGCTCTACCCTTACCTCTACCTCTACCCCTACCTCTAGGTTGAGGGGCAGGAGGGAGAATCTCATCCTGAAATGACTGCTCACCGTCATCAGGTTCTGCATCTACAGCAGGGGCATTCTGAGCATGCCTCATTCTGAAAAGATAAGAAAACCAATATTCAAAACAAGACAGGAATACAGACTCAGATGTTGAAACCAAAAGATAAGAGATCAACAAACAACATTTAACAACTTAAGTACCACAGTATTATGAGAAAAAGACAAACATCGACAGTAAAAAACATGAAAAATGAACCTGGCTCTGATACCAACTTTGTCATGACCCGAACCTAGGGACATGTGGCCGACACTAAAGAATGGGAAAGCATAAAGCTACCAAAACCCATAGTAAGCCTTAAAAGAAAAATGTGGAAATATTTAGACTTGAAACCTTACAATAAATAATAAAATCATAATGCACATTATCAAACTAATTTTTCTCAATGTAATTTAAACCATAATATCAGTGCATAAAATAAATGAACTTCAGTTACACAAATAGTATCTCAGTACATAAATTATAAATACAAGAAATTCCAAATAAAGTATGCAGTTATACAATTTTCTCTACTGCGGTACACGAAAGTAAATACAACACAACTAAATAGATCTATGTAGAATAGTCAGTGACGAATCTACACGGTAAAGAGAAGTAGGCCTAACAGAAAACTCCCAAACTCCTGAAAAAAATAAGTTGAGGGGAGTCAGACCTCACTGAGTAAGTTAATAAAGAAATGAATGCAGTTTGAAAACCTCATTAAAATAAATTCTATAGAAATATAATATAATAAAATTTTATTCAACCATTACATATACATATAATAAATCCATTTTTTAAAAGAGAAGAAATAGATATTTAAATGTCTTTTTAAAACGTTTCATTATAAAAATTTGGTAGAACCCGATTTCTAAATTTTTAACAGTCATATGACTCACTTATATCCAAGATTGTCGAATCCCGAGAGCAAGGCATCACTAGGATATACAGTCGCAGTCATATCTCTTAATCCAATATCACTGACGGTGTTCGAAAGCAAAACATCACCAGACCATCGGCCCCAGTGATTTAATAATATTAATCAAAAGTATACTGGCGGTGTCCAAGAGCAAAGCATCACCAGACATTCAGCTACATTATTTATTAAATAAACAAATATTATACTACTGGTGGTGTTCGAGAACAAAGCATCACCAGACCTTTGGCCTCAGTAATATAATTAAATAATCACATATTTTACTGGTGCGCACAAGGTCCTGATGAAACCCATCAGGTAGCCCGTTCTACCGTGGTTTATTTAAAAATTAAAGAAAATAAATAAAACAATGAAAATTAAAATAACTAATAATAAAAAAATAAATAAAATAAATCAACTATAAATTAAATAATGCAGAATCCTATAAATAATGTTGACTAAAATCTCATAAAATTAAATTTATAAGAATTTAATATGATTTAAATTAAAAATTCGACACTCAAATCAAATATTAACTTACAGGATAAGGGTGCTCCTCTGGCACGTCGTGTCCTACCTCGACTAGTAGATGAGACTAGAGGAGTAGCTAAAAGACAGAAAAGGAAATGACATTCAGAAAATGGAAACCTAACTTCTAGAGTTTCTAAGGATGACTCGATTCGAACTCAGAATAAAAATTTTAGGATTGACCCGGTGTCACGTTTTACAAGAAATCTATCGAAAATTCAGCAGAGTTTTCTCTGTAAAACGGACATCCATCTACTGAAGTAGAGTCAATCTTGCAAATAAACACACTTAAAAATTACACAGTGGCACAACACCTCGGGTTGGGACCCCAAACTACACAATTCCTAATCGAGGTTCACCAAAAAATACAATAAGCAAATACTAAATATTAATTTAGTAAATCACCAAAATAATAAAATTAATAATAAATCATACTATAATTTATTTAATTTTTAAAACACTAAATAAAATTATTTTCCACCATAATTTAATAAAATTTCAAATAATAATATAATATTAATGACAATCCAACTTTCCAAATATTCAACATAATATAGTCAAAGTCAAACTATAATTGCCCAAATAGTTTAAATATACTATAATATTAATTAAAAACTCATTCAAACTACAAAACAATAAATAATTTAATTTTGAATAAATTTTTAAAAATAGTTAGTATCAATTAACTAAAAATAATAAATAATTTATAAAAAATTATTTAATACCACATTTTATCTCAAAATTATCTAAAACATAGTATTTAATTGTAATATCAATCCAAACACACCATTTACCTATTATTTCAAAATTTACATAATAATAATAATTTCTAAAAAAATTAGATAAATTATCAAAAATTATTTTATCACTACTAAAATTACCAACATAATATACTAACACTAATTAACTCAAATATTCAACCAAAAATAATTAATTAACCACATTAACAAAATATACATAACACTTAAAATACCTAAATACATATACAAAAATTAACAGTAATTTCTATAATCTCAAATAAAATTAATATACCCAAAATAATTAACAATAACTACTCTAATTACTAATTTAACCCAAATTAAATATCAATTAAAATCAAACAAAAATAAAATAAAATTATGTAAAAATTGAGAAAAATCAAAATAATATACAAAATTAGATTTAAGCCTCTAACTTTGCAGAATTCATCATCTAACTTAGAATTGAGGATTAACACATACACTAGCTCAAACGACCATAAAACAACCAGAAATCAACTAGAAATCAACTCTGTGCAACTCACCTTCAACCTCACTTTTCGACGTCGGAAATGGGTGGCAGAGGCAAGGCTTGACGTCGATCGACGCCTAAGGAGATGAGGAAGGTTGAGGGAGCAATGGCAACACCGATCTAGCTCCGGTAAAGACGAGGAGGCTTCAAAACGTGAGGAAGAAGCAGAAATCAGAGGAAGAAAAGAGAAGGGAGAGGCTACTGGTGGTGCTGGCTGCTCTGGGAAGGGCTGAGACATGCTAGAGGTGAAGAATGACAGTGATGGTGATGGTGGACGGGGAAGGCAGTAGCTGGGTGTGTGTTTTGGGGGTGGTCGGGTTGTTTTCTTCTCTATTTGAGGAGATAAGTTGCTTTTCTCTTTCTTTTTTACATATATATATAATAAAATAATCTTACTTTATATAAAAAAAAACATTATATTATAATATTATACATTAAATAAAAAGAACATTATATTATAATATTATACATTAATTCTCCACCACACACACATGCACATAGTACATATACATACATACATACATTTATATATATATATATATATATACACACTAATATTTATATTTAATATATATATATATATATTTATATTTATATACACACTAATAATTTAATACACACACATAAAATATCCATGCAAATAATATAGTTTAATAATAATAATAATAATAATAATAATAATAATAATAATAATAATAATAATAATAATAATAATAAACAATGTCATTTTAAATAATAAAATAATACAATTTCAGAAATTACTGTTATTAAAATAAAATATAGAGTATTACAATTATAATAAAAAATTAAATATATATTATATCATCTAATAATAAACATTCAATAAAAGACCCAAAATAAAAAAATAATAATAATAATAAATTACACACAAAAAAGGTATATGCACCAAAGATTTAAATGAATTCAAATACAATCAATACAACTAAATTTTCTAATAATGTTTTGGTAAAAATCCAAAATAAAATTCAAAACTACTAATACAAAATCTTTAATTACACACTCTATGAATAATTAAATTTTCATATTTTGATAATATTACAAATAAAAAATAAAAAATACATAATATTAAAATCATTAATTTTAGATATGGCATTTGCTAAATTTTTTAGTATGAATAAAACTAATTTCACCAAATATAAATAAAAATATAAAAACTTAAAAAAAATATTGAAGGCAATTAATTAAATTCAATGATTAAAAATATATAATTTAAAATATGAAATAAAAGATCTATAAAAATTAAAGATTTGAAAATACAAAAAATAATACAATTAATTCAAAAAATACAAAAAAGATTACAGAATATTTATTACACTTAATTTCAAATGATTTCATTCGTGAAGTTCCAAAACTTACACAAATATGACAAAACTTACACAAATATGACAACAACAATAAATATAATTGATATCACTTATTCAAAAATTTAAAATAACTACACATGGATAATCCAACACATTATATCATTTTATTAATTACTAAATGTTCAACAACAACCGAAATTAGAAAATTTGCATTAAATGATAATTATATTGAAATTTATGGTTGATAATTATATGCAATTATTGACATTTATTTCAATTTTCATTTTGTAACCCCCAAAACAACATTACTCATACCAAGAAAAAGTTACTAACATGGAATATATATATATATATATATATATATATGCATAAACAACCCAATCACATACAAATACTTGATACTTCTAAGAGTATATTTGGATCGGAATTAAAGAAATAAGATATAACAGTTATAGGTGTAACTATTAAGTAAGTAACAGTTACAGATGTAATAGTTTTATTGTTAACCTTGTTGGTAAATAAATGGTAATATATAAATTGTGTAATTGATTTAAAAAAAAAAGACTATTAATATATAAGAAACAATTAAGATAACATAATTAATTAATTAAATTTACATAAATAAATAATTAATTAATTAATTAATTTTTCCATAAATAATAAAATTAATTTTTAAAATATTAAATAATTAAAAATTATTAGAAAAATTTCATAAAAATAAAATAAAATAATATATTTTATACAATTTTTACGCATAAAAAATAGTACAAATATTGTAAAATAGAATTAATATATATCAAAATTAAAAATTAAAAAATTACTTTTAACAATTAATCTAAAAATAATAAAACCACCATAAAAAATAAATTGGTTTATATTTTTTTTATAAATTTGATTTATATTTTATTAATGTAAAAATTTGAGAAGATGAATAATTTATAAATAAGAATAAAATGAAAGAACAATGAAAAATATGTATTTTTTCAATAATTTTTTTTTCCAGACCATTACTCTACCCCCACTTAGGTTAACAAAAATACATATAAATGAGGTTACTGTTAAGGGAGGTTAACAATTAACCTTAATTGTTTAAAATCTGCCAAATAGGATTAAAGGGGTTAATGTTTTACAGGAGTAACATTTACCCTCCTTTAATTTCGATCCAAACTCACCCTAAACGTTAAAAAAAAATATAGTCACAATGTTTACAACAAAGTGCCCTTGCTAAAAAATTATACCAATGGAAGCTTCGAGCCAATTTTCCAATACAAGCAAAAGGTTTCACATTCCACGATCAAACACCTCCACAACCTAATTTCAAACTATCCTTTAGCTATGATTTATCATGGCAAGAAATCAATCACAAACCATTATTCTATTCTCCACAATATCTTTTTAAGGAGTTTACTTCTAAACTACAAAGACTTCATCTCCGAAATTATCTTCTACCATTTTCAATCAAGAGCATTAGGTAAGTAGCTAATAGCTATGTTCATTTTCATAATATATTAAATTTTATTTGTTAAAATTAAAATATTTAAATTTTTTTAATACGGTATTGTACAACATCAATATTCAAAGGATTGCTCAACGTTTACCTATTTCAATATCAATATATATATATATAATATTCTCCAATATATCTTAAACCTTTCTCATTACTTTTTAAATCAACATTTAACTACACCACTATAAGAGTGTTTCACTCCATATAAAAAATTAAAAGGTATGTACTTTTAAAAATTTAATTTTCTAATTCTATTAAAAAAATAAATTGCATGAGTTTATAATGCTTATTACCAAAAAAAAAAAAAAGTAAAAAATGTTTTCCATCTATCACATCACAACAACCAATCCATTTGTGAATCTTTAGAAGGAATACATAGGAATTTACTAGCAAGAACAACTAATCACATTTTTCCAATATGCAATCCTTCCAAACAAGTGTACTACTATTCATAAGTAATATATTGAACTTTCCAAACAACTTAGGGCTAAGCTTGACAAGATAGATACATACTTCATCAAGCTACCAGATGCTGGGGTCACATGGATTAGAGCATAAAACGAGCTAAACCTATTTCTTAAATTGCCCAATGACACTGCAAAATAGATTTCATATGATGGTGAAACATTTTATTTGTCTTTCCTATTACTACACTTCACAACAACAACAACAAGTGATGACGGTGGATTCCATATTCAAGTGGTTATTATGATTATAACTGATTCTATTATTGAAATCTTGTGCATTTGGTTGGTTTAATTGTTACGTAACATTTTTGTGTTTTGCCTTTTACATGTTCATTCAAAATGTTTTGGTCACTAATTTGACAAATAATTTGGACCCAAATCACATACATATTACCAACCGACCATTTCTCCTTCAATTAAAAAACATTTAATCTAATTAGCATATGTTTTTTTCTAATAGTCCAAACTACAGGTCCCTCAATACCTCCTTCAAAAATCAAATTCATAAAATTCAAGATAACATGACTCATCCAGTTGTTCATTATCTTTAAAAATAATATTATTCTGCAATATTTAGATTTATGCATAAATTTCAACATTTTTTAATATATATATATATATTTCTACAACTATGTTATAGTACTTAATAATAATCTTGGACTCCACTTTGCTCTTGCAATCATCTAATCAAAAAATAAATTAATCATAAATGACTCAAAATTTATTTAAATATTACTTTCAAAAAATACACGTAAACATACATTACAAAACCAAAAATCTCTCCATTATTAAATAAAAATTACAAAACTTACCCACAGATCGTGCGGGATAATCAACTAGTTTTATATTATAGGAACGAATTTGGAAGATGCTTAAAGAAAAGTATAACAACATTTTGGTACATTTCAAGTGTGTTTTTGTAATTTTTTTATTGATTGATTTGTAATCTCAAATTTCACATTTTAATTAACTGGTAATGTGTTTTTCTATTTTATAGTTTTCTATTCAAGGTAATTTTATGTTAAAATAAGTTAAATTTTAAAATTAGATAAGCTTTATTCATTTTTTATAGTTAAATTGATTCATACACATTGGGTTTTTATTCAATGAATTCTTTCGACTGATAAAAAATAAAATGTGGGAACATGAACTTATATTATATTCATAAAAGTCAAAATTAAATTATTTTTCAAAAAATTTTATAAAATAAAATGTGGGAACATGAACTTTATTATATTCATAAAAGTCAAAATTAAATTATTTTTCAAAAAATTTTATATTAGTTATTTTGAAATAATTTTTAAATTGAAGCACTAAAAAAAATAATCAAAACATGCTGAAATTGAAAATATATAAAAATTAAAATTACATATGAAAAATTGAAAAATTCAAAATTAAATTATTTTTGAAAAATTTTCGTGAAACAATTTTAAAATTAAATTAAAATTTAATAGAATTAAAAAATTACTTTGCCTTTTTTTTTATTATTCATCATGCAATATTCTAATATAATACATTTACATTTCACCATATCAGCTTAATTGTTTAATTTATTACATTGCTGAGAAAAAAGAAAATTCTAGCTTGGAGTTGACGTTGGTAGCTGGCTTCTCATTCTCTTCCACTTATTCCACTATTTTACTACTCCTTTTTAAAAGGGAACGAAGCAGTTGGTCTTCCTGGAACTTAGCAAGAAGTGCATTATGGTTGAAGTGATTCAACAATCTAAGCAAAACCTCCCTGACTTGACAAACCAAGTTACAAAGTTCTTCATCTACTGCTTTAATTCTTTCTTCATGCTAGGAACCTTTTTTTTTTTTTTTTAATAAGAATCCATTATAAAAATAAGAAGAATAACAATGTAGTTTTTTTTCCCCCACAATTTGATGACAAACTATTGAACTCTATTTATAAGCAAACTTCTCAACAAAAACAGAAATAAATAGGTCCCATATTTTCGATGTAATAATTTGCAACTCTAAAATGACATGGATAGTGTTTCAAAATGAAAGCAAGCAGATGAATTAGTTTGTAAAGTTATAACGTTAAAATGAATTAAGACAGTTTTTATATATATTTTTATACTTTTTTGTTTACAAAAAATAAGGAACCTTTATATTCAAATTGGAAATATTGCATAATTAGAAACTTTGTATATATAATTCACTAATGATTCCAATCATTTTATAGTTTCTAGGCTTTGGCTTGGTAATTAACAAGCAAAATATCTAGAGAGAAATTAACCTATACCGGTATTAAGAAAGAAATATTGCAGTATGCTGCTGTATGTAGAAATTCAATAAAAAATTTAAAAAATAATAACAAATGGAGAATTGCCAAAAGAGTATAAAAATGAGTGACATAAGAGAAATATAAAAAAAATAAAATAAGAGAGCTTACATGATTAAACAATGCTTTGTAAGGTGAATCATCCAGTAACAATGTATTTCATTCATCATGATACTCTCTCCCACGAAAGTTCAAGATCATCTTTTTCCCAAATTCTCCTCAATTCCTTTAACAATAAGGGCTTCTTGTTGTTTTTAAGGGTCATGTAATTTGTTTAGTTGCAATAAGATTAATCCTAAAAAATAACGATTTTAATATGGTAGAGTGAAGAGGGTTAAAATTCAGCTTTGTTTTCTCTTATTGTTATTTATGTTTATAGTTGTTTATGTTTGACATATTTATGGTTTGATGCTTAGTGCTCCAATAAATGCAAAGCCTAAAAATATTAAGAATATGTAATATAATTACAAAGAAAAATAGGACGTTTTGCTTTATACTTCCCCATCACAAAATTAATGACATCATCAATATTTTTCTTGAAAAATTCATAATATATTATTTAATACTTACATACTTTAATTTCAGCATATTGAATGCGGAAAGAAGATGTTTCTCTTGAAACCATAAGATTTAACAATCACACCATTCAAAAAACCAAATGAAAAGCATATGCTAATTTATACTTAATTCTTGAAGACCAAACTCCAACTTTAAATCTCTTAAAGTAGAACTTTAGAAAATTAAGCCAAAAGGGTATCATAAAAATTGATACAAGAAGTAAGCCAATAGATTATAAAAAATCTTATAAGTAATTCATATGTAGTAGTATTAACTCACTTGATTAGCTTTTGATCTTTGCATTTGCTTTATAACCCTTTGTAGGGACCTCACCAACTATATCCATAAGTACTCCATTCAAATCAAGAACAAGGAGTTTGTTCTTCAAAGTAGTTGGTGCTCTTATTAGTAAAGAAGCAAAACTTTCAAATGAAGCATGTTGATTTTCACCCAAATTAAACACTGATGGATCATTCGAGTCATCATTCTCTGGTGGGTTGCCTTCCTCAACCTACTTTCATGAATCATTCAAGTCATTATTCTTTAGTAGGCTATTTTCCTTAGCTTGCTTACGAGATGTATCACTAATGAGACAATAAAAAAATTAAAAAGATGGTAAGTTAAAAAAGAATTTTCCTATTCAAGATTATAAAAACCATTATATATATATACTCTTTGAATTGAAAGAGATTAACTGGCTTTGAGAATTGAGTATGAATATCTCCAAACTTGGATGCTAAAGCTTGATTAAATGCCACTTAACACTGTAAAGTGCTCCAACTTATACTCAATCGTAACAACTTGAAGAGGTGTTTGAATAGTGGAGCCCACAAGAGTATCCCAAGGGATGGCCCCTAATATGATCCTCAAAAGGGATGACATAAGACCAAGTTTCATAGAGATGCTAAGGAAGGCCCAATATGTATGCTAAAATGCATTAAAGGGTTTGTTTTATTTTTTTTTGGCTTATTTAGGCTTGTTGGGTTAGTCCAATGTCACGATCCAAAACAGGGGCCATGACCAGCGCTCGGGAACGGGAATTCTTTCGAATCCGGAATCCGTAGCAAGTCTAAAATAAAATAAAACATGCAATAATAATAATAATAATAATAATAATAATAATAATAATAATAATAATAATAATAATAATAATAATAATAACAACACTATTAAGTAAAATATTATGCAGCGGAAATAAAATCATAAATGTCAAATAATAATTCCGTCAAACGAAATTAAATTGAATTCTCATATCATATATAAATAAATCCTTTAATACAAGTTTCAATTCAAATTCTTAAAATACATAACTCACACAAATATAATACATAAAACCCATAATTTATCTACAACTACTGCAATGTCTAGATTATAAAAATAAAACTCAAGTGAGCAGTTTACATAAAGAAATCCGACATATAGGCTTGCTACTAAGGTCTGAAGACGATGACTCTCCTGAAAAATAGTCAACGGAGGGGAGTCAGACCTCATTGAGTGAATTACTATAATATATATACATGCATACTAGATGTCAATGCACACAATCAAAAGTATATATATAATATGTATGTATACAAGCAAATACACACAGATGCAATAAAATCATTTTATATATTTTATTAAAAATCACTATTTATGAAGGATCAAATAGAACCCTAAAATATCGCAACCTCAAAACAGTGTTAGACAACACTCTAGCCATACAGGCTCACTTATTCCAAATATATTCACTTGATCCATTTGGACAGTAGACTGGCCCCGAGACACTAAGTCAACCGAGCTCCAGCAGTCTGACTGTTAGTGTGATTGGCCCCGAGACACTTAGTCTACCGAGCTTCAGTAATCACACTCCCAAATCATTTCTCACACATCAAATAATCAAATCCAATCAATATCCTCAAACAAGTTAGTAATATAGCCTAAATGCTATAAGCGTACCGGTACGTACTCGGTCCTAGTGTTGCCCACTAGGTAGCACGTTCTATCGATATCCTTCATTAAAACATAAAACATACATTCATAAAAATAAATGATGCATGAACTTAAATAATATAGCAACATAAACCATATATATACTAGAAATATACCAAAAGTAAACCAGATATATTTCGAGTATATATACGTCAAATAAATCCAATATAATTGTAAAATAAACTAAATATATATGTAAAAACATTTTAAATATAAATGTTTAATAAAACATGCATATAATTTAAGATATACCAAAATAAACCAAAGATAAACTAAAAATAAACTTAAATACCAATTGAATTATTTATGCATATTTAATCAAAATAACATATACATTTCTAAATCATGCACCCTAAAGCATATATATATAGAATAGTAACTCACACTTAGTGCGCTCCTCAAGATGGGTCCGACAGGCCTGGTCCACTAGGCCTTGGTCTCGGCGTAACTAAACATACAAAAATAACAGATATCAGAATAAACCTAACAGAAAATCCTAGAAACTCAATCTATAATATTGGATACAGAATCAAAATTAGGGTTTGACCGGACATCACGTTTTACGAGAATCCTACCGAAAATCCGATGGAACCTCCCTTGTAAAATGGACATCTCTCTACTCAAAGAGTAGAGCCGGCCCTGCAAAGAAACACACTTCAAAAAATAGATACAAAATCCCAATCACAATCCCTCGGTCGGACTCTAAACTACAGTTTACCGACCGAGGTCCACAATTCACAAAACAATATAGAAATATCGAAAATACCCTTATATCATAAAAATACATTTAATAAGTAGAAATTACATAATTAACCCTAAAACACAGTAAAAACCGATAAAAACTCATTTTATTTAGAAAAATCGTATATTATATATATAATTGAAAATAATTCATGAAAAATAGTTTTAATTAATTAAAAATACTAAATAATTTGTAGAAATCATTTTTATACCTTAAATAACTATTAAAACCAATTTAATTACATTTTTAGTCAATTTAGGGTAAAATTACCAAAATACCCCTATATATATAAATATACTAAAATTACTCCAAAAATTCACCAAAAATAATATAATTGCACAAAATTAATTTTCTCAACATATTTATCAATAATATCAATAATTAAACTCAATTAAATAATTAATTTCAATTAAAAACACAATTAACCCTATTTTTCAAAAATTACATAAACTAATTAAATTCAAAATAAATACATAGAAATTCATAAAAATTCCAAATAAATTTCTATAATTCATTTCAACACCTATATTTATCATAAAACACAATTTCATAATTTAATTAATTAATTTTAGAAAATTAGAAAATAATAATAAAATATTCAAAAATACCCAAAAATCAAAATAAATTCAAAAAATTCTAAAAAAATTCAAAAATGTAGATTAAGCTAAGGGAAATAAAATTTGTGAAGGAATTTTCCATGAATCAATCAATTCGAAGTTCAAAAAAATCAAGAACCTTAAAATAACAGAATTACCAAAATCGAAACCTAAGCAAATCTAGACAATTTTAAGTGAAACAAAGCTTGGAATCACACTCACCGGAGCTCAAGGAGAATAAAGAGACCAGCGGTGTCAAAAATGGTGGCCGGAAACGCTGTGAATGACGGTGAGAATGAATTTCGGCTTTTCGACGATATCGAGCTCCTTCGATGCCGAAAATGGACTCTGCTGGCAGCGGAACAACTGGAGGAAGGAGGTGGCATGCCGGGAGGCACACCGACAGTGAGAAAATGGGATGGCAGATGGTGGAACGACGATGGAGGCGATTGGGGATGAAGAAGGAGGATGAATGACACACTTGTAAATAACTCAAACTTTATATTTTTGTTTAATATTAAATGTATATATATATATATATATATATATATATATATATATATATATATATATATATATATATATATATATATATATATATATATATATATATATATATACTTTTACAGTATATATTAAAATAATATAAACTCACACACATTAATTATACACCACACACATATACTTTAATATATTAAATAATTTATACACTAAAAACAATTAATTAAATAATATTAAAACTAATTGATAAATAATAAAATAAAATAAAATAAATATTAGGGAAATTAATTAAACCCTAGTTAAATAAATAAATACACATATATACGTTATTTAGTACTTTAAAAGTACATATGAGTTCATGCAAATATGGAGATCTATTTAAAATAATTAATAATAAATAATTTACTTGTCAATTTCCCCGGAAATGCAAGTCCCGGGAAAATTTTATGTAAAGTGCTTAAAATAAAATAATATAATAAGCTTTAATTAAATAACAAACTCATAAAACATCAATATTATATACAAAAATTATTAACACTGCATATCCCGATGCAGCATTAAAATATTTAAAAACTCGGGATATTACATCCAAGCCTTAAATAGCTAAGTTTTATTTAGTTTGACTTTTCAATGCTCAGTTGTCCTTAGTTGTTATCTTTTAAGGAATCCTATTTAGTTAAGGATTTTCCTTTATAGTTATCTTTAGGAATAAGTAAAAAAACATCTTTTCCTTTAAGGATTAAGATGTTTATATGCCTATATATGGGTTGGAATTACATGCCTATATAAAGGTTAAAACTATATAATATGAATTTTAAAATAGAACATTAAGAAATGAAGTTTTTAACCTAAATTTTGTTTTGCTTTTATCTTTATGTTCTTGCGTAGAATGCATGTTTTAAGGAACATTCAAGTAGATTGATTATCTTCTTATGGAGTGTTTTGAATTTGGAGTTCAACAACGAATTTTCTTTATTCTAATTATTTAATCATCTAAGTAATTTGATTGCTAACCTTTCTTAGGGGTTGTTGAATTGAGTATTGGGGTTTTCAAGTTAATGCTTTGGGGGTTTGAACACATAAAGGGTTTCTCAAGGTTATTCTTGGATGTTCCGTATCATTTGGTATTAGAGCTTTGGCTTTATATCATGCTTTATCTTTTATAATTTTTTATCTTAATTCTGATTTCTTGCATTCTTCTTATTCTTGATTTTCCTTTGATTTAATCAATTGTTTACAATTTGAAAATTTGGATTTTGCATTGTATTGGAAGTTTAAAAAAATTCGTATTAAAAAAAAAGAGAATCTAAATTCTTGAGTGTGATTCTTAAGTGAAAAAAATTATCATAATCAAGTTTGATTTTATTCTTGAGTGATTAATATCCTAATCAGGTATGAATTACAATCCTTGCACATTAAGGAATAAATCTTATCGTATCTTGTATTGGAATTTTACATACCATTACATTCCTTATTCATTAAAGAATATTGCTTATTAAAGGTTTGATTTTGGTTTTCCTAATCCTATTTGGTTTTGGACTTTGCATATCATTACAATACTTGCTCATTAAGGAATATTGCTTCTTGAGGCATATTTGGACTTTCTTCCTAAAATACTTCTAAAATTTGTTTCTTTCCTATTTTAAGTCGATTCTTGCATTTCTTTTACATGTCTTTTACATATATTTGAGTTTTCTTAATTTATTAGTTTTAATTTATTATTTTTTTCTTGTTGACCAAATTGCTTCAAACTTGTTTTGCGAATTTTAGTTTTGGACTTATACACTTTGCAAGCTATTTGATTGGTTCCAAAAAATGTGATTCACCTAAGAACATAAAAGAAATTAGCTAGAGTAGTAAGAGGAAACTGTGAGTGAAATTTTTTTGTTTGAGTTAAACACGAGTGACCATCCCTATCATTTGAGTGAAAACACGTGAGGGAGTGCTTTATGAGGATTTCTTTTTTTTTTTATATCTTTTCTAACATAATTTTCAGTATGGACATGCTTTATTTTCACACTGGAAATGATACTTATGTTTATTTGAAATGAGTGCAACAAATGGAGGAGATATTTGATTCTCTAGAGATAAGTGATTTCCAAAAGTGCAGACTTGTTTCTCATTAATTTATAGGTCGTGCTGCTATATGGTGGGAAGATTTGATGGCATTATTGTAAAGAATATATGGGTATAGTGAGGTTAGAAATTGGGAAGCAATAAGAAGGTTGATGAGTAGACATTTTATTCCTCATGATGTTAGGGATAAATTCAATTTTAAATTGTAGAGGCTTAAACAAAGAGATGAAATGTGCGTTGAAGATTATGCTAAAAAGCTTAAGTTTTTTGTAATTATAAGTGATTTAGGTGAATCTGAAGGGTAGATAATTAAAAGATTCATACGCGGGCTTAAGAGTAAGATTTGACAAGTTTTTGAATGGAATCATTTTTTGTCTTTAAAGGATGTAATTGCACTTGCTTTGCAAAGAGATAGACATCTTAAATTACAAGGCTTAAAGTATGCTTATTCATTTTTGAGAGTTGGAGTAATAAGGTCAATGGTGAAAATATTGCTAATGTTAAAGTGGTACTGAATGATCATGAGAAGAAACATGAGCATCAATTAAATGATCAAACTATAGAGGTGAGTATTATTCTTAAAAAGAATTATGAAAAAGATATGGTTGTATGTGAGGAATCCAAAATAGAGTTTGAATCCTAGAAAGATGAAAGTATTGAAACCATTGAACTAGATGAAAGACAAGTTGAGAAGAAGAATAATGGGGAAGAATGCCAACTAGAAATTTTACCTTCAAAGATAATTTTTAAAGATTTGTGCATTAAACAAAAAATTAATGAGTTTCAATCTTCAAATAGGAAGACATTGGGCAGGGAAACCAATGAAATTGAGAGAAAGTCAAAAAGTGGGCTAAGTATTAAAATTGAGTTGAATGAGAAAAGTGAGAAAAATGGGAAACACTTAGTGAGAGAAAACAAGCAAAGCATGAGTGAAGAGAAAAAGCTAGAGATTAAGAGCATAAAAAAGGATAATAAGTTAGTGATTTATCATGATTATACTAACAACTTTAATATTTCTTTTTCTAGTGTTTTGAAAGTTGTTTTATAGACTTTTATTGCATATAAAGATCCATTTGATGATGTGGTTGAAGTACCTTATGCCTACAAGAGAATCTATGACGACTTTATTCATAGAAAGAAGAACTTTAGACATTCATATTTTAAATTTAGAAGGAAGCAATGAGCATTCAATTCTTACATGTTCATGAATACAAGTTCTATGTTCTAAGTGTGCAATCAAGTTCAAGTTATTGTATGGATCATTACTTTAAAGAAGAGGATTTCAATTAAGGAGTTTGTGTTTGACCTTGGAGGATTTATAATATCAACTTTAGAAGATGGTTATGATTTGAGGATGAATCATGTTCAAGAGGGAGGGAATGATATGATCCTCAAAAGGGATGATATAAGAACAAGTTGTATGGAGATACTAACGAAGGCCTAATTTATATGCTAAGATATATTAAAGGGCTTGTTTTGTTTTTGGGCTTGTTGGGTTAGTCTAAGCCTTAAATAGCTAAGTTTTTTTTAGTTTGACTTTTCAATGGTTAGTTGTCCTTAGTTGTTATCTTTTAAGAAATCCTATTTAGTTAAGGATTTTTCTTTATAGTTATCTTTAAGAATAAGTAAGAAACATCTTTTCCTTTAAGGAATATGTTGACCATTTGCATAATCAAAATCTTAATTTTTCACTTTGACAAACAATTTTAATACTAATGATTTCAACTAAGTGCATAGGAAATTATATAACAAAAATATACATTTTTGGATATATAGTGATCTTTTGGGCTAATTTGATCTTTGAGATTCAAAGAGGCTTTTTGACATCTTTAAATCTCTATAATGAGAAAATTATCTACTTTACTTTTGAAGTAGACATCTTAAGCTTTCTGAATTAAGCTTACTTGTCTAAATTTGAGCTCATTTGGGTATACAAATCTTGAGTCAAAGTTAGCATATATAGCTTTCATTTTAGGTTGCACAACTCTTAGTATTTCAGTAATATCTTGAGTTAAAAAAGGTCAATTGAGGTGATTCAAAGTGATATGTAAAGAAGCAAAAATTATCTATAACTTTTATAATGAATGTTTAGGCTGATTCAATCATCTTTAGTCTTGTTCGTGAACATCTCACGAGCTGTCCCCTGTTAGTGCTCATTTTGAGCCAAAATGGATAGCGCTCCTCACGAGCTGCCCTCACGATCGTGAGGAGAAATTATTAGCTCATGAGGGCAGTCCTAATAGCTCCCAATGGACATTTTTGAATACAATGACTAGTAGTTTTGCTCCTCATAAGAACTATTCACTCGTGAGCGGTGTTCTAACAGAAATAAGTCCAAGATGATTCAAAAATCAATTATAGACATTGGAGAAATTTTTTAATACATCTAATAGCCATATTTTTAGTGTTTATCGATATAAACACTCCTTAAAATTCAATTGAATGGTAAAAGAATTCAATTGAAAGGTAAAGAAACTTGTTTATCATTCATTCTCTCTTAAGCATTCAATTGAGCTCTTAAATTCTCTTTCTTAAAAAATTCTTTATTTGTGTCACTCTTATGAGAGTTGGTTATGTGTTAGAAGTATAATTTCTCTTCATCTTAAATATGAGAATAGATTAGAAGGTAAGTGAGATTTATTTCTAAAGGAATTAGTTTAAGTGTTGTACATTAAAAACACTTGTGTAAGGTTATAAGAGGGAGCCATAAAAATCTTGTGTAATCTTAATCTTATGAATTAGATTATGGGTGATTGAAAATCCTAACTTGGGGATAAGTTAGGTGGAGACGTAGTATTGCTATTGAATTTGAACTCCTTAAATCATTGTGTTCTTTATTTTTCCTTCTCAACATTCTTTTAATTATTGTTTAATTCTTTAAAATCATTTCTATTTTTATAAAACACTCATTAGCCTTATTCACCCCCCTCTAAGGCATTTTTAGTTGGTATCAAAGATTGAATTCTAGAAACTTCATTGCTAGAATATAAGATCATGTGGAGTGAATCTCAAAATATTTCTTCTCTTAGATCATTTTTTAATGGTATTGACTATCCTCATTGGAAATTCAAAATGGAGCTATATTTAGATTGTGATTCCATTAGACTTTAGGAAGTTATTCTTAAAGATTGGAAACCACCAAAAACTACCATTGATGGTGTTCAAACTACTCTTTCAAGAAGTGATTGGAGCAATAATCAAAAGAAAAAAACTATAAGAATGAAAAGGCTATGATCACTCTACTCTCTTCTATGACAAGAGAAGAAAGAGGTAAGCTTCAACATTACATTTTGGCTAAGGAAATGTGGGAGATTAGAAAATCATTACGAAGGTAATATACAAGTAAGAAACAAGAAGGTTCAACTTTATATTATGAATATGAACTCTTCAAAATGAAGCCTCAAGAATTAATTATGGAGATGAAAAACTGTCTCAGTGCTCTTCTCACCACTCTCAAGAAACTTGGAAAACATTTCTTTAAGGAAGAAGTAAACAACAAGATTTTAAGAATCCTACCTAAGAAGGATTGGGAATCTTGGGTTACTTTAATTGAGGAAGCTCAAGACCTCTCTACTCTTTCAACTGATGTGCTTATTAAAAATCTTCTTACCCATGAGCTTATAATAAAGCAAAGAGGTGAAGAGCAAAAAGAGAAGGAAGAAAAGAAAAATAGCATTGCACTAAAAGCTTCACAAAATGATAGTGAAGAATAAAGCATTGAAGATTCTAGTGATGAAGATGGTGATATTGCAAGGCTTACAAGAAACTTTAAAAAATTATTGAAAAATAAAAATTTCTCAAGAATTAGAAAATTCAACAAGAAATATAAAGGAGAAAGCAAGAAGAAAACTAAAGAGGTTACTTGCTATGAATGCAAGAAACTGGGATACATTTTAAGTGAGTGCCCTAAATTGAAATTCAAGAATAAGGGAGCAAAGGTTAAGAAGATAGCCTTCAAAACTACTTGGGATGACTCCTCCGAATCTGAAGGGGAAGAGGAACAACAAGAAGTGGTCAAATTTTGCTTCATGACTATTGAAGATGAAAAAGAGGTACCATCTACTTCTAACTCCTCTTATGATGATTATTGTGAATATGATGATGATGACGATAATGAGAGCTCTATTATGAGCAAACTCTTGATTAAATGTAAAATCTTATTATCTAAAAAGAAGCATTATAAGCATGAGTTATCTAGCTTAACTAAGGAATTCAAAAATTTTAAAAATGAATTTTCCAATCTTATTAAGTCAAATGATAACTTAGCTAATGACTTAAAATCTTCAAGTTTGTTGGAAGAGAAACTCAAGAAAGGAAGTGATGAAAATTATAAGATTTCTAATGAGGTGTTAAATTTAAAGAATTCCATGTCCAAATTCCAAAGAGGAAACGATTTTAGATAATTTACTTAACTCTCAAAAATTTCATAAGGATACCTATGGAATTGGATATGCAAATGGAATGACCTCTTCCTCCTCCTCATCACATATTAAATTTGTTAAAGGTTCATGAAATTCCATTCCTTCTACCTCTAAATTGATTAAGACTCAAGCTTTTAAAGCTAATAAGTTTCATATGTCAAATATTAAAGGGAAGTCTTATAAGACTTAATCTTATATGACTTAATCTTATATGACATAAAGGGGTAAGTATCATGCTAGAAAAATACAACCTAAACGTGTTTATATGTACATTAGACACAATACTCATAAGCATGTTGCACAATATAATGCACCTAAATATGTTGCACAAACCTATCAAAATACGCATTGTCATTGTAAGTACATGTCTTATACTATGACTTAAAATAATAGGAAACATACACCACCACAACATTAAAGGAATGCTTCATTTACTAGGAAAACATATCATCCTAGGAGAAATAAATTTGAAAATATTGTATGTTCATATTGCATACTCAAAGGACATAATAATAATGAGTGCTTCTATAAAAAACTACATATGAATTTGCTTCCTTTAGATTATCTTGAAACAAACCAATCTAGACCAAGAAAGGTTTGGGTTCAAAAAAACACTTAAATTATTTTATGTAGGTGTACTTGAAATCCACAAGAATAAAAAGCAAGTGGTATCTCGATAGAGGATGTTTAAGGCATATGATGGGAGACAAGGAGCAATTCAACAAGCTTGATGCTAAGGATAGAGGACATGTCACATTTAGAGACAATGTAAAAGGAAAGATTATTGGCATTAGTAAAATTGGTAATCCTCAATCCTTATCCATACATCATGTATTATTTGTTGATGGTCTTAAACATAATTTGCTAAGTATAAGTCAATTATGTGACATGGGAAATAAAGTAACTTTCTATCTTATAAATTACTATGTTAGTAGTCTTGATGAAGATAAAGCAATTTTTAGTGGTGAAAGAGTAGATAATGTTTATGTTATTAATTTGAATAAGATTGATAATAAAGACATCAAATGCTTAATGTCTATTTCCCATGACATATGGACATGACATATAAGGTTACGACATGCAAATTTTGAGCTTTTGAATGATCTTTGTAAACATGAACTTATAATTGGTTTACCTAAGCTTGAATTCACTAAGGATAGACCTTGTGATGCTTGTCAAAAGGGAAAATAATCCAAGTCTTCATTTAAGGTCAAGAATGTAGTGTCAACTTCTATTTCACTTGAACTTGTACATATGGATTTGTTTGAACCAACTAGAGTTACTAGTCTCGATGGAATGCACTATGCATATGTATTAGTTAATGATTACTTTAGATTTACTTGGGTTTTTTTTCTTGCTCATAAGAATGATGCTTTTAAAGCTTTTAATTTTTTTTTATTAGAGTTCAAAAAGAAAAAGGATTTTGTATTTCATCCATTAGAAGTGATCATGGAACTGAATTTAAAAATGAATTTTTTTAAAATTTTTTATAATGAAAATGGTATTTCACATATGTTTTCATCTCATAGAATTCCTCAAAAAAATGGGGTAGTGGAAAGGAAAAATAGAATTCTTGTGGAAATGGCTAGAATAATGCTTCATGAGTATAATTTACCTTTATACTTTTGGGCGGAAGCCATTAACACATCTTATTATATTTCAAATAGAGTTTTTAAAAGACAAATTTAAAATAAAACTTCTTATGAGTTGTGGAATAATAGAAAACCTAAAATCTCATATCTAAGAGTATTTAGATGCAAGTGCTTTATATTAAACACCAAGGATAATCTTGGAAAATTTGACTCTAAAGCCGATGAAGGAATTTTCCTAGGCTATTCTACTTTTAGCAAAGTATATAAAGTCTTTAATAAGAGAACTCTAGTAATTGAAAATTTAATACATGTTGTATTTGATGAATCAAACTCACTTGATCCTAAAAAGGATGTTTGTAGTGTTGATGATATAGGTGAACTTTTGGAAGAGAAAACTCAAGAAGAAAATACTAGCAAACCCTTGGAGTTAGAAGATCCCACAAAAGAAAATGATGAGGAGATACCTCAATCTACTTTGAAGGATGAACTTCTAAAGGATTGGCAATTCAAGAAAACTCATCCTCAAGACCTCATCATAAGTGACAATACAAAAGGGGTAATTACTAGATCTCAATTAAAATCTATTGTTAATTTAGTTTTCATTTCTCAAATTGAACCCAAAAATATTAATGATACTTTGGTTGATGAATTTTGGGTCCTTGTTATACAAGAAGAGTTAAATCAATTTGAGAGAAATAAGGGTTGGACCTTGGTTCCTAGACTTATTAAATTTTATAAAGCATGAACTTAGTATGATTAATAGTTCAAGCTTGTCTTGATAACTTGCTTAATTGCTTAATCGATGATTGGATTTATGTGTAATTATGTTTTTTTGCTAATGTTTAGTTTTTGTTTATTTTTAGTATAATTTTTGTATCTAAGTTTTGAGTTGTTCATTTATTTTATTATTATTTTTCGTCAGTTTTTATTTGGTTTATTTTCAGTATACTTTTCATATCTAAGTTTTGAGTTGTTAGTTTTTTTTATGATTATTTTATGTTAGTTTAAGTTCGGTTTATTTTTGGATATAAGCCATGAGCTGTTAGCTTTATGTCTTTTTATATTTCTCTCTGGTTTACATTGGTATTTTAATATCATTGTAACTTTATCCTTTTCATTAATGCAATTTATATTTTGCTAAAATTTCTTTTTGTATTTTGACAAGGAGGAGAAATAATTGAGTTTGCATGTGTATTTAGTTAATTTCTTTTTAGGGAAAGAATTATTTTTTAAAGATGTATTTATGTTAGTGATATAACTATTTGAAATAGGGGGAGAAAATTGTTTTCCATAATTTTGTTTATGCATGCATAAATCATGTTTAATTTATTCGTGTATAAATTTCCCTTAGGAATTGTTTTGATCTATGGTAAAAGGCCTTGTTTTACTTACTTTTTCTATGTATCTCAAAAATTTTCTACAGATTTAGTGTATATTTGTTTTCATGATTTTAGTTCTTGGTCTTTTAATACCTCTAAGATTTTTGGCTCCTTTAGGTTCATTTCCCTTTATATATGTATCTTGTCTTTGTGCTTTTGACAAAGGGGGAGAAGAAGCTATGGGCATGGGCTATGGGTATAAATAATTGTGTTTATGATATGCTAAGTGTCACATGATTATGTATGATTGATTGGCTAGCTAAGCTGTACATGATCATGTGATGTCTATAAGTGCTATATTTACTATTTTTATGATGCATTGCATATACGTTTGAAATTGTTTCCTTATGTTCTTTAGCATGATTTTTTAATGATCATGTTATCATGTTTTTAACACCTTTTTCTTGGTAGACCTTCTCCCGAATGTTAAATTTTATGTTGTTTTTTATTTTTGACAAAAGGGAATATAATATTAAATTTATACTTCTTATCATGTCCAAAAAGGAGGAGAAATAAATAAATATAT
The DNA here is from genome assembly GCA_947683625.1 of Mallotus nudiflorus. Lineage (NCBI taxonomy): Eukaryota > Viridiplantae > Streptophyta > Magnoliopsida > Malpighiales > Euphorbiaceae > Mallotus > Mallotus nudiflorus. The sequence goes on along the minus strand of CANTUR010000049.1, from coordinate 3,135,527 downwards.
TTTTTTAAGGAGATAAATATTTTTTTATTTCAATTGGTATTTTTTCAAAGATTATCTCCTTTGTGATTATTTAATATTTTTAAGAAACATGTTATGTCAACCTTATACATGCAATGATAATTCATTTATTTATAAGCTTTGATACGTGATAAATATTGAATTTATGCATATATTAAGGGGGAGCAATTTATAACATCAATTTATTTTGAAAGGAGGAACTATTTTAATTAACATGCTTATACATGTTATTTATTTTTGACACACACACACATTATTTATTATCTTTTCAAATTAGTTATCCAAGCCAAAAAAGGGGAGATTTTTTACCATTTGCATGATCAAACTTCTAATTTTGGACTTTGAAAAACAATTTTGATACTAGTGATTTCAACTTAGGGTGTGGGAAATTATATACCAAAAATATACATTTTTGGATATACAGTGATCTTTTGGGCTAATTCGATCTCTGAGATTCAAGGAGGCTTTTTGACATCTTTAAAGCTCTTTAATAAGAAAATGATCTTCTTCACTTTTGAAGTATACATCTTAAGCTTTCTATATTAAGCTTACTTGTCAAAATTCGAGCTTATTTGGGAATGCAAATCTTGAGTCAAAGTTAGCATATGTAGAATTCATTTTAGGTTGCATAACTCTTAGTATATCAGTAATATCTTGAGCTATAAAAGGTCAATTGAGGTGAAAGATAAGAAAATTTTTTAAAACTTTTATGAATAAATTTTAGGCTGATTCAATTATCTTCAATTTCGTTCACGAGCATCTCATGAGTCGGTCATGAGTTGTTCCTTGTTAGTGCTCATTTTGAGCCAAAATGGATAGTGCTCTTCACGAGCTGCCCTCATGATCATGAGGAGCAGAGATTAGATTGTGAGGGTAGTCATAACAGCTCCTAGTTGACATTTTTGAATGCAACAGCTAGTATTTTTGCTCCTCATGTGCCAGAGCTTGCTATTTATAAGCACTATTCACTCGTGAGAGGCATTCTAACAGAAATAAGTCTAAGATGATTCAAAAATCAATTATAGACATTGGAGACATTTTTTGATACATACAAAAACTATATTTTTGAGTGTTTTTCTATATAAACATTCTTTAGAATTCAATTGAAAGGTAAAGAAACTTATTTATCATTAATTCTCTCTTAAGCATTCAATTGAGCTCTCAAATCCTCTTTCTTAAACAATTCTTTGTTTTTGTAACTCTTATGATTATTGGTTATTTGTTAGAAATAGAATTTCTCTTCATCTTAAATCTTAGGATAAATTAGAAGGAAAGTGAGATTTATTTATGGAGGAATTGGTTTAAGTGTTGTCCGTTGAAACACTTGGGATTTGGTTTTTAATGAGCCTTGAAAACTCAAATTATAAGGTTGTAATAGTGAGCCATAAAACTCTTATGTAATCTCAATCTTGTGAATTAGATTATGGGTGATTGAAATTCCTAACTTAGGGATAAGTTACGTAGAGACGTAGGATTATTGTTGAATCTGAACTCCTTAAATTATTGTGTTATTCATTCTTCCTTCTCAACATTCTTTCAATTCTTGTTTAATTCCTTAAATTCATTTTTATTTTTATAAAACACTCATTAGCCTTATTCACCCCCCCCTCTAAGGCATTTTTAGATTAGGATGTTTATATGCCTATATAAGGGCTGGAACTATGTAATACGAATTTTGGAATCGAATGTTAAGAATTGAAGTTTTTAACCTAAAGGCTATTTTGCTTTTTTCTTTGTGCTCTTGTGTAGAATACATGTTTTAAGGAGCATTCATGTAGATTGATCATCTTCTTATGGAGTGTTTTAAAATTGAAATTTAGAAATAAGTTTTTTTTATTCTAATTCTTTGATCATTTAAGTAATATGATTCCTAACCTTTCTTAGATGTTGTTGTTGAATTGAGTATTGGGGTTTTCAAGTTAATGCTTTGGGGGTTCAAATACATAAAGGGGTTCTCAAGCTTATTCTTAGAGGTTCTATATCAGCCCCTATCCAAGACTTCAATTTGGACACATCTAAACTAGTAGTAGGATGTAACAACTCCTCAATAGACTCAAAATAACCCTCGAATTTTCATATAAAACTATAAATTAATGAAACATGATTATATCCACTCATTTTAAATCCGTGATTAGTATTTAGAATTAATTATTGAATCACCAAGCCCACATTAATTGATTTACCACTTGCAATGGCATAAAGAAGCACTGCCCTATCTTTAATTACATTATATAAATATGAAATAAGAAATAATTTCGAACCAATAAAGTAATGCCATGCCTTCTTCTCCCTATCTAATGCGTTAATGGGAAATTAACCAAAACTTCATTACTAAGCTTCCATTTTGTGCCTAGTTATGCGAGGTATTATATCATTTCTTCATAATTTAACTTCTTATTTACATATTGTGAGTATTCATCATCTTCAATGTCATCCAATTCATAGTGAGCATTGATGAATCTTCAATTGAAATCTACTTCCTTTCCTTATACATAAACCTTGAAATTGTGGTACTCGTTGACATTTGCATAAAACTCCCGTACCACAGGTATTACTATAGCCTTTGAAGGTTGAACAAGTTTCAACCATTTTCTATCTATGACTTGCTTGTACAATTCCTTCCAACCTAGGTCAATGAGAGGTTGTTTACACTAAAATATAATGCCTCACTCTGCAATCAACATACAACTCCTAATAACTTGACAGTAATGCTTATATGCATCATTACTCATAAAGTGACTAGAGTCATTAGAAGCACACTTATTAGAAGTGTTACCTCCTTTCAAAGCATGCTTATTAAAAATGTTACCCTTTTTACAGGCACACTTAGGAGCCACAATAAAAAAAATCAAAACTTATTACAGTCTGTAGACTTAGACTAAGACATGTTAAATATAAATAATGTCACTATGATCAACCTCTTTTGTCATATTTTATTAAGAAGTTTTTCAATTCATTTTCAAATCACATTAGAGAAGGAGAATACTTACTTGTAAAGAAAAGAGAAGAAGTTTAGAGAAAAATGCAAACCAAATTAACATTATAGAGGGATGCAACATTACTGTAATTTAATTGGGTTTCTTATATCACTTTTTTTTTTTTATCTTTTTTCATATCCAAAAAGAAAAGCAAATGAAGAACAAAGGTCTCTTAAACATAAACAAATAGACCAAGGAAAAAACATATTCATGCTAAAAAAATTAAAAATAGGTAAAAGCTTTAACTAAAAACTTATTCACAGTTTTTGATAATGAAGAAAAACTCATTGTCAACATTAAAGAAAGAACTAACAACTACAATAGATTACAAATTGATGAGCCACCATGTCCACATACTTTTATAATACTAAAGCAACAGAATCAAGATCCTTACAACTATTATTCAAACTACTACATAAGACAAATATTGTTGGCAACATATGAAGAGATAGTATATCCAATAGGCAATAAAAAAACATGAAAAATAATAATTCAAGAGTAATAAATACTAGTCTATCCATCAATAGCAATAATAAAAGCAAGAAGACCAAAGAAGAAAAGAATTGAAGCATCACGGGAGAATAAAATTCAAAAAAGATATGGAAAATGTCAGTAGCTTGGCTACAACAAAAAGATATGCAGAAATCAACCATAAAGAGACATTAAAACAACTATTTTTTATTGACCTTACGCATGCTCAACCTCTTTATTTTAACTTTAATAAATAATTTGATTATACTAACTAAGTTTTTAGTAGACAAATTCCTTCTTTAAAAAATACTCAATTGATCTTAAAAGTTTCCTAAGACTTAAATAAAAACTAGATTCAAATGGGAAGCATGTTACATCAAGTTCAAGTAAACTCATGCATAAAGGCACCCCTCATAACTTAAAGATTATGTCACGAGATAAAGAATTAAAGAAGGCTAAGAAAATAAGAAGAGCCTGGATTCCTCACGATTTCCTCTCACGATCGTGAGTGGATCGTGACAGCTGATCCAAACTGTGATTAGGCAATCCAGTTTATGAATTCTAAATGTCTTTCAAGGCTTCAACACTCTGGACTACTCACTAGTAGTGGTCACAAATATGACCAGCCTATGAGCAGAACATGGCATCAAATTCCTAAAGGGAGCTTAAGACATAAAGAAGATGTACTGTTAATGATCCCTAATCCTAATCATTAGCAGCTCGTGAGCCATTACATTCAAATGTCCAATGGCTATTTCTGACATCCTTCCAACCTTAACAACTATATTTTTATAAGTCACTATCGTGAGCATCCCCTTACAACCGTAAGTAGGCTTCTTTCTATAGCAAGTATACTTGCATTAATTGTAACTCTATGAAGGCTAAAGATGAATTGAATGCTCTCTAACAGCTCTTTTATGACCTCTAAGTATAAATACAAGCCCTGAAGCCTCATTCAAGAGTTATACACTTTGGTTGTTGAAAAGTTATTCTTAACATTCATTAACGCATTCAATTTCTACTCCTAATTTCTTTATAGTCAATTACTCTTTTGAGTGGGGGTTGTGTGTTAGAATTAAGCTTCTTTTTCTTCTTTTATTTTCTAGGGTTAGAAAAAGGAAAGTGATGACTTATTCTAGTGTGAAAGGTTTAAGTGTTCTCCTATTGAAAATACTTAGGTATTTGGTTAAGAGTAATCCTAAAACTCTTGGTTGTTAAGGTTAGAGTTGAGCCTACAACTTAAGCTTGTTAAAATCAATCTAAGGGAATATATTGTTGTGATTGAAAAATCCTAACTTTGGAGAGTTAGGTGGACATAAGTTTATTTAGAAACCCAACTCCTTAAATACTTGTGTTTAATCTTCTTAATCTCTTATTCTTCCTTTAATTTTTGTTAATTATCTTTCAAATTCTTAAAAGCTCTATTTACCCCCCTCTAGGGCTATTACATTTGTTTACAAAATAAAAAATACACATATTCCTATTCATTCACCGAATTTAATGTACTAATACAAACTTCATTTAATTTCTATCATATAATAGATTTTTACAATGTTTAATATTTAAATTGTTCCAAAAAAATAACTAATAACAACTACAATACCAACCATTTATATGTTCAAATATCTAAACTATTTTTTCTTAACTAATCTCCTCCTTTTTTTAACAACTTTATCACTGTCACTTTCCAACTCTCCATGCATTTTCTACATCCCATAATTATAAAGTGACATAGACAATCTAATTCTGTAGACGTTAACATTAAATCCTTCACATACCTTCTTCCTAAACATATGATATTTGACGAAAGCAATAATGTAAACACCACAATCACTAAAAAAAAAATAAAAAAGTTAGAAAAATAACCAAAAATAAAAAATAAAAACAAAAATTATTTATTTGGGTAGGTAAACCATCAACCATTTCAATATCAAAAGGGTCAGTACGATTTCTTAATGTATAAGCTCCTTATGACAACTCCAAATCAGCCAACCATCATAAAAATGAATCGCATATAGAGAAAGGGAAGCAAAACACTGTAACTTTTTAAAACTTCCCAATTATAGCATCACTTTTAGCACTCCATAAAGAGTTATAAAGATAAAAATAATGATTCTTCAAAATCAAAATCCTAAGAACCCAATGATGTTGATCTTTAACATGAATTAGAAAATAAACTTTATCAACCTCACTCTAACTTCTATTACAGTGTATAAACTGACCAAGCATATACTCTGATATCAAGCTATCAATAAAAAAATTAAAATTCTCTTCCTTCTATGACACTTGCAAATTTTGATAAAAAAGGAGACTTGTTATTGTAAAATTTACTTTACATTTATTTCTTTACAAACTTTTGTTTTAGCATTAAGAAAACGCCAATCATATATTTTGCTACCAACCAAAAATAAAGGGAAAAGGGCTAATTTGGACCCTCATCTTTGGGCCATGTCCTGGTATGGACACTTATGTTTTTTTTATCCCATATAGACCTTAAAGTTTTAAAACTGGCCCAAATGTGACCCTCTGTTAATTAAAAAACCTGGCAAAGGGTCTCCATTAAGTGGTGAGATGTGGCTTATGGGACCCACCCTCATCACTCCTTGCTTGGCATGTGGGCCCACTCTATTGTCTCCTTACATTAAAAAAAACCTAAAAGAAGGGCAATCCCTTTTACCGCCTGAAACACTTCCCTTAGCTCATTCATCTCTCAGCTCACTTTTCTCTTATATCTCTTTCCTTTTAGCTCACTAACATTCTTTCTACTTAAAGCTTATATTATTACCATTGCATTTACATCTCTCTAATGAACAATATGAGTTGAACCATAGAAGACAGAGAAGACACTATAAAGCATTTCTATTAGCAGGTATGTACATTTAACTTTAGGCATAAAAAAAGCTTTGCATGCATTGATGTTTGAAGATGATAATGTTGTTAAATAATAAGATTAGTAATCTAATATAAAAGATTAGTATTGTAATTGGATATTAGGGTTTATCAAAATAATAAATTTTAGGGCTTTTTTTTATTTAAAGCACAACATGTGTGGTTCTTGTATATTAATTTCTATTTGCTGAAGATGGCTTTTTTATGCTTGTTTATCAGGTAGTTATATTGCTATTTACATGCATATAAATAATTTATATATTTTTTATTTTTTTTAAAATTGCTTTGCATGCAGAATGGTAGAGACAGAGACTGTAAACTTGATTTTCATCATAGGGGTAGATGGGAATTTAGTCCTAACTTAGCTTATGTTGATGGAGAAGCTTTCACTGTGAGTGATTTTGATATAGATTTTTTGAGCTTGCCTTACATGATGAAGATGTATAATATCGATTTAGTGTATCCAACTGTTATAAAGTTATATGCATTAAAACCTAGAAAGTCACTACATAATGGATTATATTTGTTAGTAGACTATGCAAGTGTTATTAGGATGATGAACTGTAGTAGAAATAAGTTTGGGTTATAGGAAATGCATATTTATGGTCATTATCAGGTTGATGTCCAAATATTGTATGAAGTTAGTTTGCTTAATGATGGTAAATGTGGCAAGTAATAGGGGTTAGGAGAATTAGGATGCACTAAAAAGTGCAATTAATGTAACTGCTGAAGTAGGTGTGCAGGGCAGCTGTGTTGATGTAGGTTCAAATACATACTTTAGTGGGTGGTATAAATTTGTGTTTAATACTGATAGTGCAACTAACATCAGTGAAGTTATGGGTCAGAGAAATGGTGTGCCTGCAGAGAAGGTAGTTAACATGGAGAGTGATAAGGCTATTGAGGTGAATGTGAAATTAGAGCATTGTAGACGGTGAGGTTTAGCACGCATCCAAGAATTTAGCAACCATGACACTTTTGAGCTTAGGGCTCTAGAGAACACACTAACCACTGTCATAAAGACATGGTGTGGAGATGAGGAGTCGCCACCTAAGGTAATAACTTGGACAAATTGAAAAGGTGGTACTCGATTCCTTAAAAGAAAGCTAGCACCACAATTAGGAGATTCTGGATACAGAATACCAACTTCTTTCAGTCTCGTGTTCATTTAAAATTACTTTATGAATTACTATATTATCCTCTATTTATAGGCAATTTCATATAAACCCTTATTCTAGCAATTAACTTTAAGGCAAACCAGTCATGAAAATACAAGTAAATAATGCATTTAATCAAACATATAATCCCTAAGTTAGTTTAATCTACATGGATTTTAATTAAATGAGCTAAATCTACATGTTTTAATTAATGAGCCTAAAAGGTTTAATTCCTTTTAATTTTAATTAAATGAACCTAAATCTATTTATTTTAATTCTAAAAATGGGCCTAAATCTACAAATTATGAAAGTATTTAAATTAATGAACCTAGTTCTACATGTTTTAATTATAAGGTAATCCTAGATCTACAAATTATGAAAAAGACTTAAATTAAATGGGCTAAGTCTAAATTAATTAAATTAAATTAAGTAGGCTTATGTCTACTTTACTAAATGGGCTTAAGTTATCTCTACCTTAAAATTTAATTAATTATGGGCCTAAAATGTATTTTAATTAATTAAACCTAAAAAAACCTAAATTTATTTAAGTGGATTAAAATCTAATATGGGCTTAAGGCCCAAAACATATAAGAATAAACAAACAAGCACAAAACACATGAGAATAAATAAACAAACACAAAAAATAAATAAGATAAATAAGCCCAAAAACAAATAAAACATATTAAAACAACTAAATTAAAGATCAAACAACTAATTAAATTACTTCTTTCTAAACCCTAATTTTCATTAACATGCAACCTAAATTAATCTACTTCCTCTATTAATTTTAATTAATTACCAAATTAAAACCCTAATTTCACTAACCAATTAATTAAAATAAGCAAACAACCACATATATAATTCCACTATTCCCACTATTTGGGCTATTACAATAATCTATTGAGAATAATAATAAAAATAATGAATACAACCCCATAAATAAATAAATAAATAATAAAAAAACCTAGAGACTATATCTTCACAAGGTTTATCCATGGCATTCCATGGCCCTCTTATGGATTTGACGATCATCATGTGTATTTCTCCATAATCACCATAAAAAAAGAATAAAAATTATGATGAGTGAATAATAAAATAAAATAATAAAAAAAATTAAAAATTAATTAAACAAAAAAGAAATTAAATAAATCAAATAAAAGAGAACAGAGAGAAGATGATGCTTATAGATAATTTTAATAGAATGTTCCTCAGATTTGTAGAGTCATTGTTCTTGATAAGACTTCGAATATTGTTCTTCAAAAATTCTTCAAAGATCTTTGTTAATAAATAAAACAAAAAGAATTTGTAGAGAATAATATTTTTCCTCTCTTTCCTCTTTTTTCTCATTTTTTTCTTTCTGCCTTTTCGTTCTTTTTCTTTCTGCCTCCCTCTTCTCTTTTCCTTTTTTTCTTTCTTTCTGCCTTCTACTTTTTTTTCTCCTTTTTTCCCCCTACTTCCTTCTCCAATTTCAAGAGCCCAAACACTTTTATATAGGGATACGTTTTCAAACCCTAGTCACAAATTGATTCCTAAAAGACTTCTATTTCCTTAAAAATATTATCAAAATGATTTTAGGAGAATTTCAAACCAATTAGGACTTAATTTATCTAGAAAATTTGAGATTTATCTAGAAAATTTAAGAATTTGCTGAAGGAATCTAATTTCGACTGGAAATGTGTAATTCTGATTGGAATTACATAATTTCGACGTAATTTTGATCAGCTTTTTTTTTTAACTTATAATTATAGAAAAGTCCTTGAAAGAATTTAAGTTTTGAAATTAGATCCCTAAAAAGAATTGCAATTTAGTCCATAAAATATTAAATCCTTTCTTTGAAAAAATGCAATTAGACCCTTAAAGTTTCAAAGTTTCAAATATTAAAGACCTATTCATGACATTTTCATCATTAGAGTCTTTTATCGCATCCATAACTCTTCAACCCAAAATTAGGTGTCTACAGTTGCCCCCCTTTATTGCTGTTTGCTTGACAAATTGTGACAAAGTGAACTAGCACCCAATTTCTTAATTGAAGGTTAGGACACTTACATGTGCTTCATGAAGCTTTTGCTTATGAACTTGCTATACTCGGATGTACAACACTGATTCGAAATGACATATCATACTCGGTCGTATGATATTGACTATACTCAGTCGTATAGTTGTAGGTGAAAGGAATTCATTGCACTCGGTCGTACAATGTTGACTATACTCAGATGTATAGTCTAAGTTGAAAAGGGACATCACACTCGATCGTATGATGCCGATTATACTCGGTTTATAATCTTGATTGAAGGTACATTGCACTCGATCGTACAATGCTGACTACACTCGGTTGTATAGTCTTGATTGAAAAGAAACACCACACTCAGTCGTATAATGTTGATTATACTTGGTTGTATAATCTTGATTAAAAAGAAACATCATACTTGGTCGTATGATGATGACTACACTTGATTGTATAATCTTGATTGAAAAGAAACATCACACTCAATTGTATGATGTTGACTACACTCGGTTGTATGATGCTGACTACACTTGGTCATATAGTTTGTTTTGAAAATACATTGCACTCGATCGTACAATATCGACTACACTCAATTGTATAATCTATTTTAAAAAGAAACATCACTCTCGGTCGTATGATGCCGATTATATTGGATCATATAATCTTAATTGAAAAGAAACACCACACTCGGTTGTATAATGCTAATTATACTCTGTCGTATAATCTCGATTGAAAATAAACATCACACTTGGTCGTATGATGCCAACTACACTCGGTCGTATAGCCTGAATTGAAAATACATTATACTCAATCATACAATATCGACTATACTCAGACGTATAGTCTTTATTAAAAAGAAACATCACACTCGGTTGTATGATTCTAATTATACTCTGTCGTATAATCTTGATTGAAAAAAACATCACACTCGGTCGTATGATGTCGATTATACTCAGTCGTATAATCTTGATTGAAAAGAAACACCACACTCGGTCGTATGATGACAACTACACTCGGTCGTATTGTCTGATTATGCTGTAATTCATAATTACTCGCGATTAGCTGCAACCCTTTCGTTGCTCACTGATGATGCTGCAATCCATTCATTACTTGCTTTTGATAATGTTGACTGAAAAATTTAATAATTCATTGAATTATATTAGGAGACATTGCAATTTAGGATTAAATTGCAAGGAAAAGAATGGACTTAAACGTAAACCCAAAGTTGAAGAACTAAAATGGATATTTTCCCTTTTAATATACCACTTTCTTCCTTTTGCCAATTCATTCTCCCATTCTTCCTATTCTTCTTCATTTTTCTTTTTCTTCTCTTCCTTTTCATTTTCTCTTGATTTGCAAATTTTTTCCTTTTCAATTATTCTTTCATCTGAAGTCTGTTTTTGAATCTATCTGATCCTATGGCTCACCCATAATGGAGACTACGTGGGAGTAGTTTCAGATAGTCAGATCCCATCACTTCACATTTGCATTTTCTTTAAAATGATTTGGGACTCTGTGAAGGTGAAGAAGTGCTTCCTTTAAACTCATTCTGCGTCTTCAATTCTGTAATAAACACATTTATTTTAGTATGTAAAATTAATATGTTCATGCATGCAATTATAGAATGCTAATTATATATTATTTATGAAAAATTGAAAATTCAGAATCATAATTTCAAAATATGTTCAAATTTACTAAATTTCTCATTGGGATTCTGAATTCCAGATTGGAATTCTTAGATTTCCGATAAAAAATCTAGAAATTTGATAGGAATTTTGCATTTTTGATTGGAAATCCAAGAATCAGATCAGAAATCCAATTTTTTGATTAAAATTTATTTATTTATTTTTTTAAATAAAAATGACAAAAATAAAAAATTTGGGAAAGGAAGAAGTAATCCTATAATTTTTTATATTTTTTAGAAACCATTGAAATTCTTAGGTTGCTTTCACTTGGCCCAAGAATTATTTCATAACTTGTCTGGTGAGGTAGTACAATATATATGGGCATCTGACATTCGACATTTCATTGTTGCTTTACCGATTGCTCGAGGTAAGTCAGACTATTACTCGCTTTTTACTCTAATCGAGAGGTGGATGGACACCACTCATACTTTTCACATATAAGTGGGTGAGCTGACTATTTCTCCGATGAGCTTCTCTGCTATTACTGGGATTGCATTTGGAGGTGCCCCAATCCCCTTTGATATGCATTACTGCACTTTTTCAGAGGATGCTAGGAGTCGCTATGTTCGTGACTTGCTCGGGTTTGTTCTAGCATGGAAGAATCAGAAGAACGTGCTTCTTTCTTCTCTTGTTCAGGGTTTCAAGAGACTACCTACCACTACACCTCGCTAGATTCTTCAAAAGGCGAGATGCTTCTTGTTGATATTACTTGGCACTACTCTCTTTTACGAGATTGGTCATGAGGTTAGCATCGCTCTTCTTGGTCCCCTTTAGGATCTTGGTATAGTCGCTACATTAGATTGGGGATTTGTGACACTTGCTTATCTCTACTACAGATTGGATACTGTTTGCAGAGGCACTGTGATGATGTGTGACTTTTGGCAAGTTTTGCACATATGTCTCCTATTCTTTTCCAACTTTGCTTATTTTCATATTTTCCTCCTTATTTCTTTTATTTCCCCTTTTTCAAATCTAAGGCATTGAGATAAGAGTGATTCAAGGCTTCAGGGCCATTAGCTTTGATAGGAGTCATCCCCTAATGCAGAGGTGGGGTTCCTCTCATCTAGCTAGCATTAGGCATGACTTATAGACTTATCGAGATCGGCTGAACTCTTAAGAGTGGGATCTGGTAAGACAAATTTGATCTTTAGTATTTCATTAATTATAAAAGTTTAATAAACTTAAATAAATAAGTTGCAAGTCAAATCAGATTGGCTGGCTGGTGCTGAAGACATTCAGCGATATGATTTTATGACAGCAAATGTGAGGCTTGAGACTATAAGAGTTCAGCTCCCTGGTTATGGTTACCAGATGTGGTATCTTGGTGAGTGTGCTTATCATTGGCATATAAGACCTTCTAGGAGGTATGTTCCTTTTTTTATTCCTTCCTCGATGTTGCTGTCACGACCCAAACTAGGGGCCATGATCGGCACTAGGGAACGGGAATTATCTTGAATCCGGAACCCGTAGTAAGCCTTAGAAACATAAAACAAGCAATAAATAAATACAATTGAATTAAAATTTTTCTCAAAATCATTATATAAAATAAATATTCCAAATCCTTTCATAAATGAATATATTCATACAATATTCAAATACAACCTCTAGAGTATAAGGTATCAAAACAAAGCAATACTCTTCTGATACAATGACACTACTACTGCAGTTTCTATAATACAAATCAGAGTTCAAAATATACATCTACATAAAATATCCGGGATAGAAGAACGCCAATGAAGACTCTACTACTATGGTCTGACGATGTAGGATCTCCTGAAAAAAAAATAATCGAAGGGGGTCAGACCTCACTGAGTGAATTATTATACTATATATACATGCAATCTAACCCATATCCACTCAAACATTCTTATATGTATATATGCATATACACGCATTTCACACAAATGTCAAACTCTACTTTTATAAACATAATAAATGTAGAAAACATTTATTTTAATACATGAAGGATCAAATAGAACCCTATTGATCGCAACCTCAATCAACCATTTTATCACTCTAGCCATACGAGCTCACTTAAATCTAAATAGATCACTTATTACATTCTGGAAAGTATACTGGCCCCGAGAGACTAAGTCAACCGAGCTCCAGCAATCACACTATCAATCACAACATATCTCAATCACATCAACCAAATCATTAGCAATCAAATTGTAATCACCACAATTAATTCCTCACTCAAACCTAAATCTATCGCACCGGTATGTACACGGTCCTAGTGCTGCCCACTAGGAAGCACGTTTTATCGATATCATTCATTTAAAATAAAGCATTCATATGGACAAACAAATAATGCAGAACAATAATCATAATGATAAAATAAACCATATATATACTAGAAATATACCTAAATAAACTAAGTATATTTTGAGTATATATATGTCAAATAAAGTCAAATCAAATATGAAATATACCAAAGATAAACCAATGATATACTTAAAAACAATTAAATATGAATTGATAATATAACATGCATTTATTTAAAAGTATATTAAAAATATACCAAGAATATACTTAAAAATAATTTAAGTATAAATCAATAATATGACATTCAATTATTTAGGAATATACCTAAAATATACTAAAAATATACCTAAAGTTTACTAATTATTTAATAAAACAATCATGAATAAATATATTTAAAACATGTATTTAATTTTGACATATGTCCAAAATATACTAAAAATAAACCTAAATATCTAACACACATATATCAAAAATAAACTATAAATATACCAGTGATATATTAAATGTATGTAGAAAATATGCCAACATATATATATCAAGATATATTAAAAATAAACCGAAAATATACCAAATCATATTATAAATTAAATTACTGTTTAAAACATATAATGAAAATGAAAAACCTAAGTCATGCATCTTATATGCAATGCACATATATATAGTATAATAACTCACAGATTAGCGCACCATGAGACAAACTCGGCGGGTCTGGTCCACTAGGCCTCGGTCTCGGTGCAGCGAGAAAAATAAAATAATAATAATCATCAGAATAAACTTCTAACTTAATGCTTCTAGAATTACTATAGACAGACTTAATCAAAAATTCAGAACTAGACTCGGACCGGTTGTCACGTTTTACGAGAAATCTATCGAAATTTCGACAGAGTCTCCCCTGTAAAATGGATATCTCCCTACAAAAGTTGAGCTGATCCTGCAAAGAAAACACACTTTTAGAATCACCAAATACTCAACACCGTAGGTTAGGACTCCTAACTCCACAAATCTCCAACCGAGGGTCACAATTCACAAATCAACAGTATTAACAGTAAAATAATAAAATCATAAAAAAAATCAATTAAAATATTTAAAAACCTTTATTTTCCAATTAAAGCATAACAGTCTTATTTAAATAATATTTGACAATAAAAATTCATAAATGGAACAAAATCTCTATTTTACAATTAAATTAACATAAATTGTAAACGATATTTAAAATCACAATTGAACCAATAAAATCTCAAATATTATATAATATTAATAAAAATTCAATTTTACAATTATTCAACATAACATAATAAAGTTCATGTTTAATTGCCTAAATAGCTTAATTATATAATAAAATTAATTTAAAAACTCATTTTATTTCCAAAATAATATATAATATATATTATTTGAAAACAATTTTTGAAAAATAGTATTAATTAGTTAAAAATAGTAATTAATTTGTAAAAAATCATTTTATTACCTTAAATAATTATAAAATCAACTAAAACCTAATATTTACCTATAATTAACACAAAATTACACATTTACCCCTTTAATATAAAATATCCAATATACTAAATAATTTCCTCAAAAATTATAGAAATTTATTAAAATCATTTAATGAACACATAATATACTAATATCAACCAAAACACAAATTTAACCAATAATTTTAACAAAAATACTTATTTAACTTAATAATTTAAAATACACATAAATTATATAAAATTCCATAAAAATAATATAAATTCCTAAAAATTATTTTATCATCAAATAACATTTTAATATAAACTAAAACACACAATTAAACTTTAAATTCAACCAAAATACTCATTTAACTCAATTATCCAATATTTGCATAAACTATAAATATTTCTTAAAAATTATATAAAATTCCCAAAAATTAATTTCTCAACATCAAAATTAATAACAATATATAATAACAATAATTTAACAAATTTCATAATTTAATTAATTTATTTACGAAAATTCATTAAATAATATTAAAATAATAAAAAATTCACCAAAATTAAAATAAATTCCAAAATTTATAACAAAAATATATTCACGAAGCTCAAGCTATAAGGATCATCATTTGCAAAGGGAGTTTACTTGAATTAATAAAAATCAACCTAAAAAAATAAAAACCCTAAGAAGCTCAAAAACAAAAATTCAAGAAAACACAACAATGGATGGATTTGAGCTAAAACAAAGGTTAAATTCTTGCTCACCGGTGCTCAAGGAGTTCATAAACACCGAGAACATGAAGAAAGATGGCCGAAAAATGAATGACGGTGAGAAGCAGCCACTCACTGTTACTGCTGATTCTGACTTCTCCGGCGACACACCGACGAGCTGACAGTGATGAAGACGATGAGGAAGAAAAGGGAAGAAGATGGTGGCAGTGAGGGACGGTCCGGCGAGCTGTGAGAAGAGGCACAGTGACAGTGTGTGATTGGGATTTTACGGGAGGGGAAGGAAGAAAAATGGCTTCTGCATTTGTTTTGTGTGTGTGTGTGTGTGTATATATATATATATATATACACACACACACACATAAAAGAACCACATAAAATATCATTTAAAAAAAACATTAATAATAAGCATAATTATTAAATAATTAATAATACAAATAATGTATATTTAATAAAATAAAAATAGTAAATAACTCACATAAATAACAATGAAAATAATAACATTAATAACGGTAGTGGAATACTTTCAAAAATATTAATAATACATAAATCACATCAAGTAATAGAATAATATTAATGCTTAAAGAAATAATATTAAAATATTCATGCACTAAATTAACATTATTAAATAGTATTCGAAAATAATAAATATACATAATGGAATTTAAACATCCAAAATAATAAATTCTAAATTAATATATTTACGTAGAAAATTCAATTAAACATATAATAATGATAATAAATTATAAAATAGTAAAATAATTAAATATAACTTTTAAATTTTATTAACATTGCATATCTCATTATTTAATAAAATAATTTAAAAACCAGGGTTATTACAGTTGTGGAGTAGCATCATGACTAGTCTTGAGCTCAAAGCAGCTTTTAAGGGATATGAGGCTTCGACTCTACTCAAGTATTCACGTCATTATCAAGAGTACACTAGGGAGAATCTCCTAGAGCAGGTTCCTATAGACCCAGCTGACGTATGCTTTCTGTCACTACTTTATTTCATCTCTTTCATCCCTTCATATGACATTCATTTCTTACATAGATTGAAGGAGTCTTTGATACTGCCATGGGGGCGATTGAGGATGATACCGAGGAGACTGAGTAAGAGGTTGAGCTTTCTCCTCATAGTGAGATTGCTTATAGTGATACTTCCTTGAGTACTATTTTAAGTGATGTTCCCCCCTTTGATAGGTCCATGTATTATTGGGCTCCCATGGTGCAGACTCCTATTAAGTGACATATGTACTTTGATGCATCTCAAATTCCTAGTTTCTTTCCTCCTGATGCTTCGCATATGAGTTTGATTTTCATTTCCAACCTTGCAAAAACTAGTACTAGTTGCTAAATTAGTGAACTTCATTTTACAGGTCCTTAGGACACAGGCAGAGTATTTGTACGGTCTTGCCTCTTCCCAGAAAGTATTTACTATACATATTACAGATACTTGAAGGGTTAGTATTTTCAAAAAATATGCAAATGTATGCATGTTATGTATGATATGCATGATTTTGACTATTCTAAATGCAATAAAGTTATGCAAGGGATCTTTAGCATGAGACTGAGAGGCTTTGATGACAGCTTGTTGCTCTTGACTTTGATAGTCATGATGTTGGGACTTCTATGCCCCCCAGATCATAGTGACGTCTAGCTAGAGGATGGAGCCTTTGGCTAGATACTAGAGCTCAGGATAACTAATTTCCTTTAGGACTTGTGTTAACATGACTGTACTTTGGATGCTTCATAATTATTTCCTTTTGTAAGTGAATTTTATACTTTTATATTGGACCAAGTCTTTTTTTTTCTTTTTCTTTTTAAAATGTTGGAAATATGATCGGTATCCTAGATTTTCGATCAGAAATCTAGAATTTTGATTAGAATTCCTTATTTTTTATCGAATTTCTAGAATTCCAATTGGAATTTTAGAATTTCGATTGGGAATTCAACCCTGTTCTACGTAATTTCATTTTTTGACATGAGTTTGGTCCAAAAGCAACTAAAACGAATCCTAATCCTGTCTGTCTTCTAAAAATGCAATCGAGAAAATCCTAATCCATTCAGTATCATCTTTTTGAAGCTATTTAAGAGTTGCGGATGAGTTTATTATGCATCCTTTTCTTTATTTCTCTTTATCATTACACAAGCTACTCTCAGTTTGATGAAAAAATTCCTCAAGACTATGAATAAAGATGATTGGAACAAAGTGCTAGCTTTCCATGCTAAATCCTTGAAGTCCCTTCAACACCTAAAAATAGACAACAGTTTCTTACATGCTACTGCTACATTCTGGGATGCTAAGGATCATGTATTTAGATTAAATGGACTAGAGTTATGTCCATAATTAATGAATTTGCTGCTATTCTTGGATGTTCATTAGATTCAACTGCTGCAATTGCTCTCCCTAATCTTGTATGGAATTTCCAAGTAGACTAATAGCATTTTTTGACATGCCTCCGAATGTCATCTACATACATGCACACAATACTGGTACTATTAGTCTTCCTTTTCTGATTGCCTCTTCTGAAGCTAGGGACAAGGACAATGCTGCTTAAATCAAAACTATCACTTTCTACTTGTATGCTTAATTTCTACTAGTGTCTTCTCATGGAGATGCTGATGTAAGAATTATCAGTATCCTAGAATAAGTAGAAATTGGAGCTAATCCTATGCATGTCATCCTTACTGAAACTATCATTGGGTTATATAATTTCAAGGTTAAGAACCGACTCTCAGGCCGTTTACTTCTCCTTTAAGTATGTAACCCCTTTTTTTTGTCTAAGCTGCCCTCTCGGGTTTTCAACTTAGCTTTTTTTTTTAGATTTAGTTGCAGGAGAAGTTGAGTTTGCTTAATGCTCCCCCCAATGCTTTGATTTATCATCCTCATCATTTATAGTCTCATCCTTTGAAGATAAGGGACAAGCACGCTATCAATCAATGGATTGATTGGATGAAAGGCCTTACTGATACTGAGATTACTTGGATTTATCCTTAGTGGAAATTGAAATTCATGACCATTAACCTGTATGACTACTGCGTCCCTATTCATGGGTTGCACTTTTTGTCCTTTCTTCCTCCCTCATGCCTTTACCGCCAGTATGGTCACCCCCAATTCATTGTGGCTATTATAACTAACTTTGAAGGCTTCCCTCCTAAATAAAGTGAAGAACTTGTAACCCCGTAGAGCTTTAGAGTGGCATATGCACCTAAATGCTAACATGACTACTGATGATGACTACAAAGCTTGGGTTGTCATGCAATCTACAGAACCACCAGAATTTACTTGCTACAAAAGGACTCAAGTGTTATTAGATGAGTCACAAAGGAAAAAACAGAAACAAAAATAGTGGTCTCATAAGTTTGATTTCTTATGTTTTTATTTTCATTTAAGTCTTTATGCTTTGTAATAAAGATAGAATATGCAATATTTGATCGAAATATCATTTCAATTTATTTCATTAATTAGGGCAAAATGAGTACATTTAATACATTATATGATATAACTCCTATTATCAGCTAGTCCTTTTGGATTTTCTAACTGAACATTTTTTTCCTCACTTTTACTTCCCTAATTTTTGCCTGATCAGCCCTTTGTGGGTTTTCTGATTAGTGAGATCATCTTATTCCCTAATTTTTTCCTGCCAGCCCTTCGTGGGTTTTCTGAACAGTAGGAGTGTCTTAACTTCTGCCTGACTAGCCTTTTTAAGTTTTCTAGCTAGCAGACTTTTTTTTTTAAGTTAATATTTCTTGAGACAATCCAAATTGATTGACTCAATGAACTCATTCCCTTCTATATCGGTTATCTTTGCAGCTCCTTTGGGTAGGATTATCTTGACTAAATATGGTCCTTCCCTATTTGGTCTAAATTTTCCTCTTGGATCAAACACCATCGCCCTTGTTTACTTTAATACCATATCTCCAGCTTTTATTTCTCCCGGCTGAACCCTTTTATTGAAAGCTCTCGCTATTCTCTTCTGATAAATCTAAGTTTGAAATAGAGCATCTATCCTTTTCTCTGTCACGACCCAAACCCAGGGACACGTGACTGGCATTAGGGAATGGGAAAGCATAAAGCTACCAAAACCCATAGTAAGCCTTAAAAGAAAAATGCGAAAATATTTAGACTTGAAACCTTACAATAAATAATGAAATCATAATGCAAATTATCAAACTGATTTTTCTCAATATAATTTAAACCATAATATCAATGCATAAAATAAATAAACATCAGTTATACAAATAGTATCTCGGTACATAAATTATAAATACATGAAATCCTAAATAAAGTATGCAGTTGTACAATTTTCTCTACTACGGTACATGAAAGTAAATAGACCTACGTAGAATAGCCGGTGACAAAGCTACACGGCGGAGAGAAGTAGGCCTAACAGAAAACTCCCAAACTCCTAAAAAAAAAAATAAGTTGAGGGGAGTCAGACCTCACTGAATAAGTTAATAAAGGAATGAATGCGATTTGAAAACCTCATTAAAAGTAACTTTTTATGGAAATATAATATAATATAATTTTATTCAAACCATTTGGTATACATATAATAAATCCATTTTGAAAAGAGAAGAAATAGATATTTAAATGTCTTTTTTTTTAAAACGTATCAGTATAAAAATGTGGTAGAACCCAATTTATAAATTTTTAACAGTTATATGACTCACTTATATCCAAGACTGCCGGATCCCGATTGCAAGGCATCACTAGGATACACAGCCGCAGTCATATCTTTTAATCCAATATCACTGGCGGTGTCCGAGAGCAAAGCATCACCAGACCATCGGTCCTAGTGATTTAATAAATATAAATTAAAATTATATTGGCGGTGTCCGAGAGCAAAGCATCACCAGACCTTCAGCCCCAATATTTACTAAATAAACAAATATTATACTATTGGCGGTGTCTGAGAGCAAAGCATCACCAGACCTTCGGCCCTAGTAATATAGTTAAATAATCACATATTTTACCGATGCGCACATGGTCCTGATGAAACCCATCAGGTAGCCCGTTCTACCGTGGTTTATTTAAAAATAAAAGAAAATAACTAAAACAATGAAAATTACAATAAATAAAAATAAATCAACTATAAATTAAATCATGTAGAATCCTATGAATAATGCTGACTAGAATCTCATAAAATTAAATTCATAAGAATTTAATATGATTTAAATTAAAAATCCGACACTCAAATCAACTATTAACTTACAGGATAAATGTGCTCCTCTGGCACGTCGTGTCCGACCTCGACTGGTAGACGCGACTGGAGGGGCAGTTAAAAGACAGAAAAGGAAATGACAATCAGAAAACAGAAACCTAACTTCTAGAGTTTCTAAGGAAGACTCGATTTGAACTCAGAATAAAAATTTTAGGATTGACTCGGTGTTACGTTTTACGAGAAATCTATCAAAACTTCGGCAGAGTGTTCTCTATAAAATGGACATCCCTCTACTGAAGTAGAGTCAATCCTACAAATAAACACACTTCAAAAATACATAATGACACAACACCTCAGATTGGGACCCTAAACAACACAATTCCCAACCGAGGTTCACCAAAAATACAAATAAGCAAATACTAAATATTAATTTAGTAAATCACCAAAAATAATAAAAAAAATTAATAATAAATCATAATATAATTTATTTAATTTTTAAAACACTAAATAAAATTATTTTCCACCATAATTTAATAAAATTTCAAATAATAATATAATATTAATAACAATCCAACTTTCCAAATATTCAACATAAAATAGTCAAATTCAAACTATAATTGCCCATTTAGTTTAAATATACTATAATATTAATTAAAAACTCATTCAAACTACAAAACAATAAATAATTTAATTTTTAATAAATTTTCAAAAATAGTTAGTATTAATTAACTAAAAATAATAAATAATTTATAAAAATTATTTTAATACCACATTTTATCTCAAAATTAACTAAAACATAGTATTTAATTATAATATCAACAAAAACACACCATTTACCTATTATTTCAAAATTTACATAATAATAATAATAATTTCTAAAAAAAATTAAATAAATTATCAAAAATTATTTTATCACTATTAAAATTACTAACACTAATTAACTCAAATATTCAACCAAAAATAATTAATTAACCACATTAACAAAATATAAATAAAACTTAAAATACCTAAATAAATATACAAAAATTTCTATAATCTCAATTAAAATTAATATACCCAAAATAATTAACAATAACTACTCTAATTACTAATTAAACCCAAATTAAATATCAATTAAAATCAAACAAAAATAAAATAAAATTCTGCAAAAATTGAGAAAAATCAAAATAATATACAAAATTAGATTTAAGCCTCTAACTTTGTAGAATTCATCATCTAACTTAGAAGAATTGAAGATTAACACATAAACTAGCTCAGACAACTAGAAAACAACCAGAAATCAACTAGAAAATAACTTTGCGCAACTCACCTTCAATCTCACTTTTTGGCATAGGAAATAGGTGGCAGAGGCAAGGCTTGACGTAGACCAACGCTTGAGGAGGTAAGGAAGGTTGAAGGAGCAATGGCAGCACCGATCTAGCTCCGGCAAAGGCGAGGAGGCTTCAAAACGTGAGGAAGAAGGAGAAATCAGAGGAAGAAAAGAGAAGGGAGAGGTTGTTGGTGGTGCTGGCTGCTCTGGGAAGGACTGAGACACACCGGAGGAGAAGGATGATAGTGATGGTGATGGTGGATGGGGAAGGCAGTAGCTTGGTGAGGTTTTTATTGGGTGGTCTGGTTGGTTTTGTTGTTTCGGGTGAGTTTCTGTCTTCCTTTCATGTACATATATATATATATATATATATATATATATATTATAATAGTTACTTTATATTAAAACATTATATTATAATAATATACATTAATTCTCCACCACACACACATGCACATAGTACATATACATACATATATATACACACACACACACACACACACACACACACACATACTACATACATATATACATGTATATACACAAAAATGAATTAATACACACACATAAAAATAATTAAACTCTAATTATATATGAGTATATATATATATATATATATATATATATATATATATATATATATATATATATATATATATATATATATATATATATATATATATATATATATATATATCTACATAATAACACATAAAATATCCATGCAAATAATGTAGTTTAATAATAATAATAATAATGATAAAAATAAACAATGTCATTTTAAATAATAAAATAATACAAATTTGGAAATTACTTTTATTAAAATAAAATATAGGGTATTACATTCTTATATAGAGAAATGAGGTGATTGAATCTCTTTTGTATCCATACACTCTCAGGAATTTTTGATTCCATAACGACTCTCAAGGACTTAATTTCCATCTCTATAGGCAAAATTGCTTCATAACCATATACTAACAAGAATGAAGTTTGTCCCGTAGCAATGCGTGTTGTAGTTCTGTATCCCCATAAAGCAAAAGGGAGATATTAAGACTAATCTTATGCATTTTCACCATCTTGGAGAGAATCTTCTTTATATTCTTATTAGCTGCTTCAACTGCGCCATTAGCCTGAGGTCAATAAGGCGAGGACTTATGATGTTCAATCTTATATCTCTGCAATAATTCAGCCGTTTTTGCTTGGAACTGAATGCCATTATCTATCATAACATGATGTAGGACCATATATATATAAATGAGAGTCTTTTTTATAAACCTTGCCATTTGTTTAGCCTTCAAGGTACCAAAGGACTATGCTTCTATCCATCTAGAGAAGTAATCAATTGCAACTACTATATACTTGTGCTCGTTCAAAGAAGTTGGTTTTACTTCCCCTATTATATCTATTCCCCAAGCTGCAAAGGGCCACAGAGATGTTAAACTGTTTATCACTATAGGGGAAAGATGATTAAGGTTCTTATGTACTTGACACTGATGACATTCTCTCACTACCCGGATATAGTCCTTTTCCATGCTAATATGGTAATACCCTTGCTGAACCATTTTCTTTGCTAGAATCATCCCGTTCATGTGAGGTCCTTAAACTCCTGCATGAATCTCTGCATTGCCTGTTCTACTTCATCCTTCTTGAGACATCTTAGCTGTATTCCATTTGGCATCCTTTTGTATAATATCCCATAATGACTTGCATAATGGCGTGCAAGGACACGAAGAGCATATCTTTCTTTGAAAGTTGCTTCATCTGGGTATTTCCTTTCCTCAATAAATCTCTGGATGTTGTAAAACCATGGCTTTTCTTCTGGACCCATCTGGATACTCCTGACTTGTTCCTCACCATAACACGAAGCTTTCATTTTCATTATTGATCCCATCAACTTATCCCATATTAAAAAAAAGTGTTGCTAAGGCATTCGCCATTTGATTCTCATCTCTTGGTAAATGCATAAAGAGACATTTAGTGAAATTCCTTATTAGCTTTTTCAAGTAGCAGATTGTAAGGTTTCAATCTCTTTTCTTTCACTTCCCATTCCTTATTAGCATGACTAATGACTAACATGGAATCTCCATAAACTAATAGGTCTTTAGCTCTAACTACTAATGCTGCTTCCATGCTATAGATGCATGCCTCGTACTCAACCATGTTGTTTGTAACCTTGAAGTCTAATTTCTTGGCCATTAGGATGGTTTCTCCTCCCAGTGTAACAAGAATTACTCCTAGCCCAGCTCCTCTATTAATCATAGCTCCATCAAAATAAAGTTTCCATTCACGTTGTTCTATTGCTGCTAAGTTCTCATCTGGAAACTCTAGATTCCACTACTCATTTCCTTCAACTGCATTCTGGGCCAGAAATTCTGCTATTGCTCTTCCTTTGATGACCTTAATGGTGATGTACTTTATATCAAACTCGGTTAGAAGTACCAACCATCGAGACATCTTTCTAGTCAAAGCTAGTGCTTGAAACAAATACCTCAAAGGTTCTATCTTTGAGACAACTTGTACTTTATAAGACTAAAAATAATGCCTTAGCTTCTTTGTAGCCCAATTCATTATCAAACATATCTTCTCCACCAGATTGTATTTTTCTTCATATGGTAGGAACTTTTTATTGAGATAATACACTATGCACTCCATCCCTTTTGGTCCTTCTTGCACTAGCATTACCCCCATTGCCTTTTCCTCTAAAGCCAAATATAAGATTAAAGGTTTACCTTGCCTCGATGGTCTTAACACGGGCAAGTTAGTAAGGTATTCCTTAATCTTATCAAAGGCTTTTTGACATTCTTCATTCCATTCCACTGGCTGATTCTTCCTCAAGAGCTTAAAGATTGGATCATAGACCATGGTAAGTCTTGCAATAAACCTGTTGATGTACTGTAATTTTCTAATGAACCCTCATACTTCTTTCTCCGTTCTTGGTGTTGACATCTCTTGGATGGCTTTAGTCTTGTTTGGGTCAACTTTTATTCCTCTATTGCTGATTATATGCCCCAATAACTTTCCTGAAGTTACCCCAAAGATGCATTTCTTCGGATTAAGCCTTAGGTTATATCTTTATATTCTTGATAGGAACTTATTCAAAGACTCAAAGTGTCCCTCTCTTGTTTCTGGCTTAACCATCATATCGTCAACGTACACTTCCACTTCCTTATGCATCATATCATGAAATAAGGCAGTGGCTGCTCTTTGATAAGTTGCTCCTATGTTCTTTAAACCGAAGGGCATCACCTTATAGCAATACATCCCCCACTTTATGATAAAAGCAGTTTTGATCTTGTCCATATCCGCCATCATTATCTGATTATAACCTGAGAACCCATCCATAAAAGAGTACATTGCACTAGATGCTGCACTATCGATAATCACATCAATATGGGGTAGAGGAAAGTCATCTTTTGGACATGCCTTATTCAGATCTTTAAAGTCTACGCACATTTGGACTTTCCCATCTTTTTTGGGAACTGGTACTATGTTTGCCAACCATTGAGGGTATTCCACTACTTCTAAAAAGTTAGCCTGGATCTACTTATCGATTTCCTCCTTTATCTTTTCTATCCATTCTGGCCTTAACTAACAAAGCTTTTGCTTAATAGGTTTAGCTTTTGGATATATTGGAATGTGATGCTCTATGATTTCTTTGTCTAACCCTGTCATATCCTCGTAGGACCAAGTAAATACTACCTTTCTTTTTGTTAATATTCTCTTGAATTTTTCTCTTTTTTCAGGAGTTAAATCATATGTTATAGAAATGTATTTTGGTTGTTCATTTATGCCCATGTTTAATGAATCTAATTGAATAGAATTAATGTTAAACAAGTATGAATGATCATTATTAAAATGCACAAGACCATCAGAATAAACATCACACAAGTAAGCCAAACCATAATTCATATCATTAACCATAGGAAAAATAGAGTTTTCATCCTTAAAAAAATCGGACATTATTACATTAGTTTCTTTATAAAAAATATTGCTAAACTATTATTAATAATGCTAACTAAATCTTGTGGTGGTTCTTTATTAAGTGGCAGACAAAGCAATTCTTTAATGTCCTCAGCTTTCATCATTTCAGCAACTGTCTTCATCACCTTGTCTTTGTTGTCTTATATTAGCCTCTCAACTATTTGCTTTTTGAAGATCTTGAACCTAGGGATATCCACACCAACTACTTGAACATGCTCCTTTTCTCCAAGATAGAACTTTTCCTTCTTTTGTTTGACAAAGTTATCCTTCAGAGGTCCCACATTCCTTAGGAGGTTATTCTTATTGAAAAACCTTCTCCTTGCCATTTTGCTGTTAAATCCAATTCCATTATAGCCCAATCCTCTTGTATCATCTTGGGTTTTAAAGTTTGGTAGTTCTAGGATACCTTGCTCATCTTTTCCCAGTCCTTATCCAAGTCAATAATTCATCTTCTCAATCATACTCCCCTTGGATCTATCATAATTCCCTATGAGATCATGGCTATTTGGAAGTTAGGAGGAATAACTACCTGCTTTTGACTATCCATAACTGCGGACATAGTTTTGTCCATACTCGTATCTAAAGTTACAACCTCCCCTTCATGTAGGAATTTCACCTTTTGATGCACAGCAGAAGGCACTCCTCCCAAAACATGATACCAAGGCCTGCCCAATAACAAGGCATGGGTGATAGGAATGTCTAGCATAGTGAATTCCACCATTGCTTTTCTAGGCCCAATCTTTATAGGAGCCACAAATGTTCCCTCTACATTCCTCATGCTATCATCATAAGCCCTGATTACTATGTCTAACTTTGCCAAATGTTCCACCCTTACTCCTAGATTGGATAGAATTCATAGCGGGCAAACATTAATTACACACCCATCATCCACCATCACATAATTGGTCATTTTCCCTCTCATTTTAGTTGGAATGAACAAAGCTTTATTATGATTTCTTCTTTCTATAGGTAGATCCTCATCAGAGAAAGTAATAACCCCATGCTTTTTCTCTGTAACCTTAGCCACCATTGCTTCAGGGGTAGTAGTAGTTTCAATGTTCATCTTAGCTAGAGCCTTAACAAGAGCTTTCCTATGGCTACTTGAGTGCATCAAGAGCACTTAAATGCTTACATTTGCTTCTGCTTTCTTAAGCTGTTCAAGGATCAAGTCATCGCCATGTTCATCTGAGTCTTCTCCTTCAATAGCTTCTTCTCTCTCTGTAGTTTTCTCTATTGGTTTATAGCCCTTCCTACGTCTGGTGACATGACTGACTTTGGGATTATCAAGCCATACATTATATCTTTTAGTGCCTTCCTCATCTGAATTGTACCAAATATCAATAGCATCGATAGTTCGGTCCTTATTTCCATCTTTCCATACTTCAACCATGCGTTTCTCTTTTTTGACTAGTAGCTCTTTATCATCGAACTTATCACCCCATCCTGTAGGCTCAATTGTATCAATGGATATGTCAAAAGAAGGTGGTTTAGAATAAAACACCTTATAATCAAACTTGCTTGAGGGTTGACCCAACAAATTTTCTACTCTTTCAACATCTTTAGGGGCACTAGAAGATTTCTCATCGGCTTTAAGGTTTAGATCCTCAAAAGAGTTTAACACTTCTTCCTCACTTACTCTTGAGTTGATCATCATGGTTATTGGAGGTGGCATGTTTTAGTAATTTGGGAAAGGATTATTTTAGGTGTTTGGGTTTGGATTTGATTTCTCAAGGTCTATGATTTTTTCAGAATCTATAAGGTTTTGGATTTTATGTTTAAGGTGCATACAAGAATCAGTTAGGTGATTAGCGATTTGGTGAAACTTGCAGTAACTGTTTAGGTCAAAGCCGGGGAGATTTGGGTTTGGTGGTCTAATGGGGGTTAAAGGTTTAAGGAGGCATTTTTGGATGAGATAGTCTAGGACTTTGGATAAGGGTTAGTTGAAGTTTAAGAATCTCCTGGGTTGTTAGATAGCATGAACTCCCACAACCAAGCTAGTATTTCCTTGTTGTGTGCCCATAGTTGGGTAATTTCTCACTCCAGTGCTTCTAGTGACCTTCTTTTTCTCGTTTTTAATCTCTTCAGCTTGCAACCCATCATCGTAAAGATCTACAAATGTCTTGGGATTCATCATCTGCAGCCTCTCAACTAGATTAGGTAGCACATTTCAGACTATCATCCTAATCTGATCCTTCTCAGCCAGCTTGTTCTTCATTAGTCCCTCCTTATTCATGAACCTAGTTAGAAAATTCGAGATTGACTCATTGGGCTTCTTTTTGGTCAGTTCTAGATCCCTGATGGACACTCTGAGCCTAGTGTTGTAGTTGTATTGCTTTAGGAAAGCAGTGCACAGTTCTCTTCTATCTGCACCCACAATACCAATTGACAGCCATACCCTCCAATGACAGTACAAATAGCTTAGTAACTATGGACAAAGGAGCCTTAGTGGTGCTTATGGTAGTTGTGTATTAACTAAGGTGAATTCTTGGGTCCTCAATACCATCAAACTTCTACAGTTGTGGCATCTTGAATTTGTCAGGCAATTTGTCCTCCCCAAATTACAGTATATCATCAAAATCAAATGAGTATCCAATTCCTTGTCCTCTCATCAATTCCTCCATTTTGGACATTTTCTGAGTTAGCACTTTCATCTGCTTGGATTCTAGCTCTTGAACTTGCTCAAGTGATTCCTTTTTGCTTTTTCAACCATATAACTCTCAACATCCTTGAGTTTCATTTCCCCAGTATTGTCATTGTTAGCAAGTGGTGTACCCACAGTAGGTGGATTGGTCGCAGGAGGTGCAATAGCAGTAAGTGGTGGCATTAATCTAGCCAAAGCCTGTCTTAGCTCATCTTGCATTGCTGCCCTCATGTCATCCATCAGTGCTCCTTTGACATCCTCTAGGGTCCAGTTTCCTCATTCATGTTGTTCCATCTCTTTAGCTTGTTTCAATTGTGCAACTTCTAAGTAGAGTGGGTTGATGGGACTCCTTTCCAGTTTGTTAAGGATCTCTTTCACAATTGATTGTAGACTTGAATAAGTTCTCACTAGTCTGCCACCCTTTCGACTCCAAACACACGAAGACTTGAATGAATCTATGATGTTTGAAAGATAAATGTTAGTATGATGCATGAGATGCATGTATGCATGTATGCATGATGCACGTGCTATGCAACAGGTAGCAAGTAACAAGTTAGGTATACATAGATCCTTCCAACCTTATTCCTTCCACACACATATTCAATGGCGAGTCTCTTTTTTTTAGGATTTTTGGTCTTGGTCTTAATATCAACAGGGGATATCAGGGACCAACACGCATGCCAAATCTCTCTTAAAGTAGTAAAACATAGAAATAATATTTTTAGGTATAAAAGATTAGCCTAATCTTTATTAGTCCAAACGGGCTTTTAAAGTAAAGGCTTGGGCCTTCATAGATAGAAATACCTCATGGAAACATTCACAAGCAATTTGGGTCGATCTTAGGGGAAGTAACTAGGCCATTATATGTGGTTAGGGTCTAGTAAAAAGGTCAAGGTTCCCTTAGCAAGATGCCTTCCTTTAAGACTTGAGTCACAGGCCAAGGTTAGAGGGGCCTGACATCCTTTGCAAAATCGAGAGAAAATTGCCCCCTTAAGGACTTGGGTTACAGACTTTAGTCAGATGATCCTGATAATCTCTCTTGAACTGAGTTAAGGCTAAGAGTGATGGTTAGCCAATTTGCAATCCTATGAAGCTAGTGGAATTATGGAACCATAAACCAACGCCATCGGTTAATAAGGACATGCAGAATGAATTCAAGAATAAAATGATAATTAATAAAATAATTCTAAAGAACACATGTAGAATCAGTATCTTTTATCCCTAATGGAGTCACCACTGTAGACAGTGGGGTTTAGTGCGTATCCAAGATTTTAGCATCCGCAACACTGTTTGAGCTTAGGGCTCTAGAAAACATACTAACCATTATCACAAAGACATGGCTTGGAGATGAGGAGTCGCCACCTAGGGTAATAACTTAGACAAATTGAAAAGGTGGTGCTCAATTCCCTAAAAGAAAGCTAGCACCACAACCAGGAGATTTCGGATACAGAATACCAACTTCTTTCAGTCTCGCGTTCATTTAGAATTACTTTATGAATTACTATATTATCCTTTAATTACATGCAATTTCATATAAATCCTTATTCTAGTAATTAACTCCAAGGCCATGAAAATACACGTAAATAATGCATTCAATCAAACATATAATCCCTAAGTTAGTCTAATGTACATGGATTTTAATTAAATGAGCTAAATTTACATGTTTTAATTAATGAGCATAAAAGGTCTAATTCCTTTTAATTTTAATTCTAAAAATGGGCCTAAATCTACAAATTGTAAAGGTATTTAAATTAATGAGCCTAGTTATACATGTTTTAATTCTAAGGTAATTCTAGATCTACAAATTATGAAAAAGGCTTAAATTAAATGGACTGAGTCTAAATTAATTAAATTAAATTAAGTGAGCTTATGTCTAATTTACTAAATGGGCTTAAGTTATCTCTACCCTAAAATTTAATTAATTATTGGCCTAAAATGTATTTAATTAATTAAACCTGAAAAAACCTAAATTTATTTAAGTGGATTAAAATCTAATATGGGCTTAAGGCCCAAAACACATAAGAATAAACAAACAAGCACAAAACACGTAAGAATAAATAAACAAGCCCAAAAAATAAATAAGATAAATAAGCCCAAAAATAAATAAAACATATTAAAACAACTAAATTAAAGATCAAACAACTAATTAAATTACTTCTTTCTAAACCCTAATTTTCATTAACATACAACCTAAATTAATCTACTTCCTCCATTAATTTTAATTAATTACCCAATTAAAACTCTAATTTCACTAACCAATTAATTAAAATAAGCAAACAACCACACACATAATTCCACTATTCTCACTATTAGGGCTATTACAATAATCTATTGAGAATAATAATAAAAATAATTAATACAACCCCAAAAATAAATAAATAAAATAATAAAATAATAAAAAAAAACCTAGATACTATATCTCCACAAGGTTTTATTCATGGCATTCCATGATTCTCTTATGGATTTGATGATCATAATATGTATTTCTCCATAATCACCATAAAAAAGAATAAAAATTATGATTAGTGAATAATAAAATAAAATAATAAAACAAAATTAAAAATTAATGAAATAAAAAAGAAATCAAATAAATCAAATAAAAGAGAACAGAGAGAAGATAATGCTTATGGATAATTTTAATAGAATGCTCTTCATATTTATAGAGTCACTATTCTTGATCGGATTTCGAATATTATTCTTCAAAGATCTTTGTTAATAAATCAAACAAAAAGAATTTGTAGAGAATAATATTTTCCCTTTTTTTTTTCTCTTTTTTCTTATTTTTTTTTCTGCCTTTTCGTTCTTTTTCTTTTTGCCTCCCTTTCTTCTCTTTGTTTTTTTCTTTCTTTATGCCTTTTACTTTTTTTTTCTCCTTCTTTTCCTTATTTCCTCCTATAATTTCATGAGCCAAAACACTCTTATATAGGGATACATTTTCAAACCCTAGTCACAAATTGATTCTTAAAAGACTTCTATTTCTTTAAAAACATTATCAAAATGATTTTAGGAGATTTTTAGACCAATTAGGACTTAATTTATCTGAAAAATTCTTGATTTATCTAGAAAATTTAAGAATTTATAGAAGGAATCTAATTCCGATTGGAATTGTGTAATTCTGACTGGAATTGTGTAATTCCGATCGGAATTAGCATAATTTCTATTGGAATTAGGCTAATTCTGATTGGAATTATGTGAAATTATTAGTGCGAAATTAGGCTAATTCCGATCAAAATTACATAATTCTAATCACCTTTTTTTTAAAACTTTTAATTACATAAAGGTCCTTGAAAGAATTTAAGTTTTGCAATTAGATCCCTAAAAAGCATTGCAATTTAGTCCATAAAACATTAAATCCTTTCTTTGAAAAAATGCAATTAGACCCTTAAAGTTTCAAATATTAAAGACCTATTTATGATATTTTCATCATTTGAGTCTTTTGTTGCATCCATAACTCATCATCCTAAAGTTAGGTGTCTACAAGCATGATGTGTAGGGTCTTGGTAAGGTTCTGCCTAAATTAGGGATTAAAAATATTGATGCGGGTGAGGATCTTCATGAGGCTGCATGTGCTTAAAATGAGGAAGAGGGACATGATGATAAAGGTGCAGTTGAGTTAAAATCTAATTTTGATTTAGAAGAGGAAGATTATGAAGAGGATGATGCTAAATTGGATGACAATGATGATGATAAAGGTGAATATGTAAATGATACCGAGCTAGAAGTTATTAAATAAGGAAAGAATAAGGTTAGATATGACAAAGATGATGAAAATCCTCATTTCTTTCTTAGTATGACTTTCAGTAATGCAATTGAGGTAAGGGAAGCTCTTGCAAAGTATTTAGCTGCAAAAGGGAAGGATTTATGTCTTAAATTAAATAAGCCTGTGAGGATTATAGCATGATGCAAAAATCCAGGCTATCCCTTTATTATCCATATTTCAAAAGAAGGAAAGCATGGGGGAATAAGTGTTAAAACTCTTAAACCAGAGTATAATTTTTATAAAGTTTTTGATAACTTAAAGGCTACTTCTACTTTCTTAGCTACTTATTTTAAGGATCAACTTTACAAGAATCCAAAAAAGAGTTGAAGTAAAATAAAAAATGAGGCTATATATGAGTAAGTCTAAATGTAAAAGACCAAAAAGAAGAGTGATGAATGAGCTTGAAGGAAGTTATATTACTGAATTTGGGCAACTTAAAGCTTATACAACTCAGGTGAAAAGAACCAATCCATATGAGATTGAAGTGTGCAAAAAGAAGTTAAAGGAGGGTAGAAGAGTGTTTTAAAGGATGTTTGTTTATTTTGGGGCATTCAAAAAGTGTTTGAGGCTAGATGTAGACCTATAATTGGTCTAGATGGTAGTTTTTTTAAAGGGCATTATAAAGGGATAAGTGTTAATAGCCATCGGGAAGGAAGAAAATAATCATATATTTCCAATTGCATGTGGTGTCACTGAAAAAGAAAATAAGAACAATTGGACCTAGTTCATGCAATGGCTTGTTAAAAAGCTTCAAATAGAAGATAATAGCAAGTCATTGACCATTATTTCAGACATAAAAAAGGTTAGTCTTTGGATTACAAGTAATTATTCCTCAATTTGTTATATGTATCTGTGTATTATGACTAATAACACTATGTATTATATGTAAGGTTTGTTGCAAGCTATTTCAGATGTGCTACTAGATGTTGAGCATAGATGGTGTGCCAGACATATCTATGCTAACTGGTCAAAGAAATGGATTGGTGGAGAGATGAAGAAGAAATTTTGGATATGTGCATAGAGCACATTTCCATAGGAATTTTAAAGACAACTTAAGGAAGTTAGATGAGTTAAATAAGAAGGTTGCTAAAGATGTATTAAAGTACAATCCTAAAAATTGGTCCAGAGCACTTTTTAGCAATAGATGCAGCACTGACATGGTTGATAACAACATGTGTGAGTCATTTAATTTAAGTATACTTGAAGCAAGGTTTAAGCCAATAATGTCTATGCTGGATGACATCAGGAAGGCTACCATGGAGAGACTAGCTACAAATAAAGTATTAGTAGAAGGCAGATATCCGATTAGATTCTAGAGTGCATGGCAATATTCCAAGAGAATAAGGAAAATTCTTGTGGGTGTGAAGTTTTATTCAATGGTGAAGTAGGTTATGAGATAAGCGATGGACCAGATAGGCACACCATTTGCCTTGCTAAGAAGATGTGTACCTACAAGGCATGGGATATAACATGTATCCTATATTATCAAGCAATATATGCCATGACATATGCAAAAATTGATCCACTGTCCCATATTGCGAAATGGTATCAATGAGTATTATATGTTATAGCTTACCAATAGCCTATGTAACCTGTAAGCACCTAATTTTAGGATGATAAAGTATGGATGCAATAGAGGACTCCAATGATGAAAATATCATAAATAGGTCTTCAATGCTTGAGGTTTGAAACCTCAAAAGTCTAAATGCATTTTCAAAGAAAGGGTTTAATGTTTTTTAAGGACTTAATTATAATACTTTTTAAGACCTGATTGAAAATTTTAAATTCTTTCAGGGGTCTTTTTGTAATTAAAAGTAAAAAAGAGGGTCAGAATTCTGTAATTTCAATCAAAATTATGCCTTTTTTATCAGTTTTTATTTTATTTTTACATAAAATAAAAAATATTTTTCCTAAATTTTGATTGGCTAAAAATTTTCTAAAATTTATTTTTTAGGATTTATCTAGATTTTCAAGAAATAAAGTCCTTTTAAAATTGGAACTCTTATCCACATAGGATTAGGGTTTTTGGCTCTTTTCCTATATAAGGATAGTTTAAGCTCCTAAAAGAGGGGGGGGGGGGGGGACTCTCTTTGGACTATTTCTCTCTTTTTGCTTAAAAAGGTTCTCTCCATTTTTTTCTTTGAAGCAGTACGTAAAAGATTTTTCTTGAGGTTTTCTTTGTTTTTAGAGCAAGAGCAATGGACTTTTGAAGAGGAGAACATCGAGTATTTTTGGAGATCCATTAAAAGCAACGGTGATTTATACCACTTTGAGGAGCTAATCAATACTGCATCCATTCAATCATCCCTTCTTATACCCTTTTCTTTTATTTTTATTTAATTATCTAGTTTGATTTTAATTTTATTTAATTTTAATTTTAATTTTATTTAAGCTCTACTCATTATTTATTTTTCTTTGGTGTTCTTAATTATGGTAGGAGTAACCACAGCTGTGGAGTAGCATGTGATCTAACAATAATAAATCCCATGAAGATCCATGGAATGTCATGGATTAAGTTTTGTATTTGAATGTAGTTTTTAGATTTTTATTTATTTATTTGTTATTATTTTGTTGGTTTTTTTTTTGGGTTGTATTAATTTTTATTTCTATTTTTAGTAGATCATTGTAATAGCTCCAATAGTGGGAATAATGAAATCATGTGTGTGTGATTATGTGTTTATTTTAATTAATTTATTAGTAAAATTAGGGTTTCAATTGGGTGATTAATTAAAATTAATGGCTATAGAGATAATTTAGGCTTTTTTAAAATTGAAATTGAATTAGATTTAAGTGGATAGAATTAGAGTTGCTTGTTTCATAATTTGTTGTTTAAAGTTAATTTAACTAAATTAGGATTTTTAGAAAAAATAAGTTTAATTAGTTGTTAGATCTTTTATTTATTTGTTTTTATATTTTTATTCTTTTTGGGCTTGCTTGCTTATGTTTATGTGTTTTGGGCCCTAGACCCACATTAGGCTTTAACCTATTTAAATTTAGGTTTTTTTTTAACTAATAAAAATGCATCTTTAGGCCCATAATTAATTAGAAATTAGGTTAGAGATAACTTAGGCCCATTTAGTGAATTAGACATAGGTTCACTTTAGTTTAATAAAATTAATTAGACTTAGCCCATTAAATTAAAGCCTTTTTTATAACTTGTAGATTTATGATCACCTTAGAATTAAAACATGTAAAATTAGGCCCATTAATTTAAATACTCCATAATTTATAGTTTTAGGCCCATTGTTAAAATTAAAACAAATAGACTTAGGCTCATTTAATTAAAATTAAAAAGAATTAGGCCCTTTCACTTTTTAAGCTCACTTGTAAATTAAAACATGTAGATTTAACCTATGTAATTAAAATCAATGTAGATTAGACTAACTTAGGGATTATGAACTTAAATGAATGCATTGTTTACGTATATTTTTCATGACTAGTTTTCTTGGAGTTAATTGTTTAAATAAGGGTTTATATGAAATTGCATGTAAATAGAGGATAAAATAATAATTCATAAAGTAATTCTAAATGAACACTAAATTGAAAGACGTTGGTATTCCGTATCCAGAATTTCCTGGTTGTGGTGTTAGCTTTCTTTTAGGGAATCGAGTACTATTATTTTTTTATTTGTCCTAATTATTACCCTGGGTAGCGACTCCTCATCTCCATGCTATGTCTTTATGATAGTGGTTAGTTTGTTCTTTAGAGCTCTGAGCTCAAACAGTGTCATGGTTGCTAAAATCTTGGATGCGCACTAAACCGTGCCGTCTATAGTGGTGACTCCACTAGGGATAAGAGATACTGTTTCTACTTGTGCTCTTTAGAATTATTTTATTGATTATTATTTTATTGAGAGCATTTTAACAAAAAGAAAGGTAGTATTTGCTTGGTCGTATGAAGATATGCCAGGGTTAGATAGAGGAATCGCAGAGCATCACATTTCAATATATCCAAAAGCTAAACCTATTAAGCAAAAACTTCGTAGGTTAAGGCCAGAGTGGATAGAAAAGATAAGGGAAGAAATTGCTAAGGAAATCTAGACTAATTTTCTAGAAGTGGTAGAATACCCTTAATGGTTAACAAACATAGTATCAGTTCCTAAAAAAGAGGGAAAAGTTTAGATGTGGGTAGATTTAAGGGATCTGAATAAAGCATGCCCAAAGGATGACTTTCCTTTACCCTATATTGATGTGATTGTTGATAGTGCAGCATCTAGTGCAATGTACTACTTCATCTCAAGTTATAATCAGATAATGATGGTAGTTATGGACAAGATCAAAATTGCTTTTATCATGGAATGGGGGACATGTTGCTATAAAGTGATGCCCATCGGGTTAAAGAATGTAGGATGACCTATTAAAGAGCAGCCACTACCTTATTTCATGATATGATGCATAAAGAAGTGAAAGTGTCAATATGATGGTTAAGTCAAAACAAGAGAAGGACATTTTGAGGCTTTAGACAAGTTTCTAGTAAGAATAGAAAGATACAACCTAAGGCTTAATCTAAAGAAATGCATCTTTGGGGTGACTTTTGGAAAGTTATTGTGGCATATAGTCAGTAATAGAGGAATAGAAGTCGATCTAGACAATATCATAGCTATCCAGGACATGCCAGCACCAAGAACAGAGAAAGAAGTATAAGGATTTATTAGAAAATTACAGTACATTAGTAGGTTTATTGCGAAACTTACCATGGTATGTGATCCAATCTTTAAGCTCTTAAGGAAGAATTAGCTAATGGAATGGAATGAAGAATGTTAGAAAGCCTTTGATAAGATTAAGGAATACCTTACTAATTCGCCTATGTTGAGACCACCCAGACAAGGTAAACCCTTAATCTTATATTTGCCTTTTAAAGAAAAGGCAATAGGAGCAATGCTAGCGTAAGAAGGACCAGAAGGGGTAGAGTAGACGGTGTATTATCTTAGTAAAAAGTTCTTGCCATATGAAGAAAAATATGATCTTGTGGAGAAGACATGTTTAATTATAATATGGGCTACTAAGAAACTAAGGCATTATTTCTAGTTTGACAAAGTACAAGCTATTTTAAAGATAGATCCTTTAAGGTACTTGTTTCAAGCACCAGCTTTGATTAGAAAGATGTCTCGATGGTTGGTACTTTTGACTGAGTTTGGTATAGAGTATATCACTACCAAGGTCATCAAAGGAAGAGCAGTAGCAGAATTCCTGGCATAAAATGTAATCGAAGGAAATGAGCAATGGAATTTAGAGTTTCCATATGAGAACTTAGTAATAATAGAACAATGCGAATGGAAGCTTTATTTTGATGAAGTTGTGAATAATAGAGGAGCAGGGTTAGGAGTAATTCTTATTACACTAAGAGGAGAAACCATCCCGATGGCTAAAAAAAAGTTACAAACAACATGGCTGAGTATGAGGCATGTATCTATGGCGTAGAAGCAACATTGGCAATTAGAGCTAAATACCTATTGGTTTGTGGAGATTCTATATTAGTCATTAGCTAGACTAACGAGGAGTGGGAAGTGAAAGAAGAGAGGTTGAAACCCTACATTTGCTATTTGAAGAAGTTAATAAGAAATTTTACTAAATGTTTATTCATGCATTTACTAAGAGATATGAATCAAATGGCAGATGCTTTGGCAACACTTTCTTTGATATGGGATAAGTCGACGGGATTAATGATGAAGCCTTTGGTAATAATGAAAATGAAAGCTCCATGTTATGGCAAAGAACAAGTTATGAGTATTCAGATAGGGTCAGAAGAAAAGCCATGGTTTTATGACATCTAGAGATTTATCGAGGTAAGGAAATACCCATATGAAGTGACTTTCAAAGAAAACTATGCTCTTCATGTTCTTGCACGCCATTATGCAAGTCATGATGGGGTATTATATAGACAAATGTCAAATGGAATACAACTGAGATGTCTGAAGAAGGATAAAGTAGAATGGGCGATGAGAGAGATACATGTAGGGGTTTGTGGATCTTATATGAATGGGATGATTCTGGTAAAGAAAATAATTTGGCAAGGGTATTATTGGATGAGTATGGAAAGAGACTATATTCAAGTAGTAAGACAATGTCATCAGTATCAGTTACATGGGAACCTTAATCATCTTCCCCCTACAGTGCTAAATAGTTTAACATCTCCATGGCCCTTTATAGCCTGGGGAATAGACATAATAGGGGAAGTAAAACCAACTGCTTCGAACAGGTATAATTATATAGTAGTTACAACTGACAACTTCTCTAGATGGATAGAAACATAATCCTTTAGTACTTTGAAGGCTAGACAGATGGTAAGGTTCATTGAGAAGAATCTCATTTGTAGATATGGGATCCCACATCATATTATGATGGATAATGGCGCTCAGTTTCAGGTAGAGACGGCTGAGTTATTGTAGAGATACAAGATCAAGCATCATAAATCCTCGCCTTATCGACCTCAGGCTAACGACATAGTTGAAGTAGCTAATAAAAATATAAAGAGGATCCTTTTTAAGATAGTGAAAATGCATAAAGATTTATTTGAGTATCTCCCTTTTGCCTTATAGGGATATAGAACTACAACATGCACTACTATGGGACAAACATCATTCTCATTAGTATATGGTTGTGAAGTGGTCTTACCTATAGAGATTGAAATTAAATCCTTAAGGGTTGTTATGGAAGCAAAAATCCCTAAGAGTGAATGGATACAAAAGAGATATGACCACCTTGTGTCTCTGAATGAGAAAAGAATGGATGCTTTATTCCACACCCAGATTTACCAGAGAAGAATAGCGAGAGCCTTTAACAAGAAGGTTAAACCTAGAAAGATAAAGGCTAGAGATTTGGTGTTAAAGTAGTCAAGGGCAATGGTGTTTGATCCGAGAGGAAAATTCAAACCAAATTGGGAAAGACCATATTTAGTCAAGACGATCTTACCTAAAGGAGCAACAAAGATATCAGATCTAGAAGGGAATGAGTTCATTGAGCCAATCAACCTAGATCACCTCAAGAAATACTACCTTTGAAAAAAAAAGGAGGTCCGCTAGCTAGAAAACCTAAAAAGGCTAGTCAGTAGAAGTTAGGACATTCCTACTGTTCAAAAAACCCACAAAAACCTAATTAATGAATTGAATTGAAATGGAATTTTTGTTTGAATAT
The DNA here is from genome assembly GCA_947683625.1 of Mallotus nudiflorus. Classification (NCBI taxonomy): domain Eukaryota; kingdom Viridiplantae; phylum Streptophyta; class Magnoliopsida; order Malpighiales; family Euphorbiaceae; genus Mallotus; species Mallotus nudiflorus. Next base: position 3,095,890 of record CANTUR010000049.1, on the reverse strand, counting down.
TTCATATTCTATCTTTATTATAAAGTATAAAGACTTGAAGGAAAACTAAAACATGAGAAACCAGGCTTATGAGATCACTATTTTTGTTTTTGTTTCTTCTTTAGTGACTCATCTAGTAATACTTAAGTCCTTTTGTATTTAACAAATTCTGTTGGTTCTATAGCTTGCATGATAACTCAAGACTTATAGTTGTCATTAATAGTCATGTTAGCATCTAAATGCATGTTCTTTTCTAAAGCTCTATAGGGCCACAAGTTATTTACTTTATCCAGAAAGTCTTGTCTTAGAGGGAAGCCTTCAAAGTTAGATATAATAGCCACAATGAATTATGAACGACCATACTGACGACAAAGGCGTGAGAGAGAAAAGAAGGTCAAAAAGTGAAATCTAAGAATAGGAACACAATAGTCATAAAGGTTGATGGTTATAAACTTCAACCTCCACTAAGGACAGATCCATGCAATCTTAGTATTAACAATGCCTTTCATCCAATCATTCCAGTTAGCTATAGTGCACCTGTCTCTTATCTTCAATGGATGAGATTATAGATTGTAAGGTTGATAAATCAAAGCATTAGTGGGGGCATTAAGCAGGCTTAAATTCTCTTGTAACCAAATTTGAAAAAAAGAGTTGAGTTGAAAACCTGAAAAGGCAGCTTAGGGAAAAAAAGGGTTATAGACTTAAAAGAGACGGTTCTGAACCTTAAAATTATCCAACCCAATGATAGTTTCAACAAGTATAACATGCACAAGGCTAGCTCCAGCTTCCACTTATTCTAGGATACTGATAATCCTTACATCAGCATCTCTATGAGAAGACACTAGCAAAAATTAGGCATACAAGCAGAAGGAGACAGTTCTGATCCATGTAGCATTATTCTTGTTCCTAGTCTTGCAAGAGGTAATTAGAGAAGAAAGATTAATAGTCCCAAGATTATGTGTGTGCATGTATATGACATTTTAGGGAATATCAAAGAATGCCACTAGTCTACTGGGAAACTCCATCTCAAGATAAGGGAAAGCAATTGTAGCAGTTAAATTTAATGAACATTCAAGAATAGCAGCAAAATCCTCAATCAATGGACACAACTCTTGACCATTGAATCTAAATACATGGGCTTTAACATCCCAGAAGGTGGCAGTAGCATGTAAAAAATTGTTATCTATTTTTAGATGTTAAAGGGATTTTAACGATTTGGCATGGAAGGGTATTACTTTGTTCTAATAATCTCCGTTAAGAGTCTTGAGAAATTCCTCCATCAAATTAAGGGTGGTTTGTGTCATGATGAAAATAAATGAAGAGAAGGATGTAGGATAATCTTTTTATGACTCTTATAAAGGCTTAAAGGCTAATACATATGGGATTAGGATTTTCTCAGTCATGTTATTTGGATTAAATTTGAAATCAGAATGGAAAAGTTAAACATTCAGAGCTAAATTTCATATCAAAAATTCAAAATTCTAATCAAAATTTTAGAAATCCAATTAGAAATCTAGAATTCTAATTGAAAATCTAGGATGCTGATCGAATTTCCAAGATTTTTGATGAAAAAAATTTAAGGTTTGATCCAAAATAAAATTCCATGATCCATTCATAAGGGAAGAAAATTCTGAAGCATCCAAAGTACATTCATGTAAAACATAAGTCCTAAAGATCAATCATCCTGAGCTCTAGTGTCTGGCCAAGGTCTCCATCCTCTAGCGGGATCGTCACTCTGATTTGGGGCATAGAAGTCCTCGCATCATGACTGTCAAAACCTAGACTAGCAAGCTGTTGTTGAAGCCTCTCGTTCTCACGCTCTAAATCCCTAGCATAACTCTGTTGCATCAAGAATAGTTAGAATCTTGCATATCATACATAACATGCATACATTGCATACTTGTTGTAAATACTAACCCTCCAAGTATCAGTGATCTGCATAATAAATAATCTCTAGGAAGAGGCGAGTCCATATAAATACTTTGCCTGTGTTCAAGGGACTTATAAAATAAAGTATACTAATTTAACAATAAGTGCTAGTTTGTACAGGGTTGGAAAGGCAATCACACTTACATGTGAAGTATTAGGAGGAGAGAAGCTAGGAATCTGAGCTAGATTAAAGTACATATGTTACTCAATAGGAGTTTATACCATAGGAGCCTAGTAATACATGGACCTATCAAATAGGGGAATATCGCCTAGAATGGTACTCGAGGAAGTATCACCTCAAGCAGCCTCACTGTGATGAGTAGGCTCAACCTCTTACTCAGTCCTCTCAATGTCATCCTCAGTCTCCTTTATAGCAATATCAGGGGCTTCTTTAACCCGTATAAAAAAAAAGCAAATGTCATATGAAGGGAGGAAAGAGATGAAGTGAAATAGTGACAGAAAGCATACCTCAATTAGGGCTGTAAGAATTTGCTCTATGAGATTCTACCGAATATACTCTTGATAATAATGAGAACGCTCGAATAGAGTCGAAGCATTATATCCTTCAAGAGCTACTTTAAGCTCAGGACCAGTCATATTGCAGCTCCATAACATCGAAGAGGGAATAGAAGAAGGAGCACGCCTCTTAGAAGGTCCCATGTGATAATGACAAACACACTCACTGAGATACCGCATTTGACAACTATAACTAGGAAGCATAACTCTCATAGTCTTAAACCCCACAGCTACAGTCATGAAGTCATATCATTGAATGTCTTTAGCACCAACTAGCCAATCTGATCTGACCTGCAAATTTATTCATTTAAATTTATTTAACTTTTACAATTGGTGAAATACTTAAAAAAAATCAAATTTATCTTACCAGGTCCCACTCTAAGGAGTTCAACTGGTCCCAATAAGTCTACAAGTCATGCTTGATGCTAGCCAGATGAGAAAAGCCCCATCTCTGCATCAAGGGAAGACTCCTATCAAAGCTAATGACATTGAAGCCTCGGATCACCCCAATCTCAATGCCCCAGATCTGAAAGAGAGGAAATAAAAGAAATAAGAAATAAGATATGAAAATAAGCCAAGTTGAAAAGGGTAGGAGACATACATGCAAGACATGCCAGAAATTGCACATCATTACAACACCTCTACAAACAGTATCCAGTCTATAGTAGAGGTAGGCAAGCACTGCAGATCCCCAATCTAAAGTAGCGACTCTAGCAAGGTCCTGAAGGGGACCAAGAAGAGCAATGCTAACCTCATGACCAATCTCATAGAAGAGAGTAGTGCCAAGTAGTATCAATAAGAAGCATCTCACCTTTTGAAGAATTTGGTGAGGTGTAGTGGTAGGTACTCTCCTGAAACCCTGAACAAGAGAAGAAAAAAGCACATTCTTCTGATTTTTCTATATCGGAATGAACACGAGCAAGTCACAAACATAGCGACTCTTAGCATCCTCTGAAAGAGTGCAGTAATGGATATTAAAGGGAACTGGGGCACCCTAAAGGCTATCCCAATAATAATAAAGAAGCTTATATGGGAGATAGTAAGCTCACCCACTCATGTGTGAAAAGTGTGAGTGGTGTCCATCCACCTCTCGATAAGAGTAAAAAGCAAGTAGTGGTCTGACCTACCTCGAGCAGTCGGTAAAGTAGCAATAAAGCGTCAAAAGCTAGATGCCCAGATATACTGTACTACCTCTCCAAAAAAATCATAGAATAATTCTTGAGCCAAGTGAAAGCAACCCGAGAACTTCAGTGGTTTTTGAATAAAATTTAGAAAATGATAGGATTATTTTTCTTTTTGATGAATGCTTAATTTTTGTTTGTTTACTATTTATTCAAAAAAAAATCATGCCAAGGCCCAATTAAAAGACTTAATTTTCGATAAAAAAAACCCAGAATTCTTATTAGATTTCCAGATTTTTGATAAAAAAAATATGAGAATTGTGATTGGAAATCCAAGAATTTCTATCCAAAATTCAAACTCCCGGTTAGAAATTCAAAAACCTGACTTAAATTTTATTAGTCCTGTGACATGTTGAAACTAATTTTGTAAAATTTTGGTTTTAGATTGACAATTTCATATAAGTTTTATTTGATAATTCCATGCATGAACATATTAATTTTTACATATTAAAAGGAATATATTTTTTGCAAAATTGAAGATAGAGGAAGAAAATTTACCTCATCTCCAGCCTAAGAGCGTCTATGAAGGTGTAAATGAGTCAAAGGAAGCACATCTTCACCTTCATTGAGCCCTAAATTATTTTAAGGAAATGTGGCTGTGAAGTGATTGGATCTGATTGTCTAGAGCTGCTCCCATGTATCCTACATTATGTGTGAGCCATAAGATTAGATGGATTTAAAATTGAATGTCAAATGAAGGAATAATTGAAAAAAGAAAATTTGAAAATGAAAAGAAAATGAAAAAAAGAGAAGAGAAAAGAAATGAAAAGGATAGGACAAGGGAAGGAAATGAATTGGCAAAAGAAAAAAATGTTTATATTGAAGTGGCAAATGTCTAGTTTAGTCCTTCAATTTTGTTTGCATGTAAGTCCAAAATTTTCTTTGCAATTTAGTCATAAATTGCATGGATTATTGAATTTGTCAGCAGAAAAGAAACTTACACTATATGATCGAGTGTAGTGCATTTCCAATAGAGACTATACGACCGAGTATAGTCAATATTGTACGACCAACTATAATGTATTCCTTCTAATTAGGACTATACAACCGAGTATAGTCAGCATTGTACGACCAAGCATAATGTACCTTTTCAATTTGTACTATACTATAGAGTATAGTTAACATTGTATGATCAAGTATAATGTATCCCTCAATTAGTATTATATGATAGAGTATAGTGTACTTTTAATCAAGACTATACAATTGAGTGTAGTTGACATCATACGAATGAGTGTGATGTATCCTTTCAATTCGTACTATACGTTCGAGTATAGTCAATATTGTACAACTGAGTACAATATATCCTTCAATCTGCACTGTACGATCGAGTGTAGTGTATCTTCAATCAAGGCTATACGATCGAGTATGGTCGACATTGTATGACTCACTATAATGTATCCTTTAATTTGCACCATACGACTGAGTGTAGTGTATTTTTAATCAAAGCTATATGATTGAGTATAGTCAACATTGTACGACCAAGTACAATGTATCCCTCCCAATCAACACTACATGATCGAGTGTAGTGTATTTTCAATTAAGACTATACGACCGAGTATAGTCAATATCATGCGATCAAGTGTAATGTATCCCTTTTAATTAGTACTATACAATCGAGTATAGTCAACATCATATGATCGAGTATGATGTATCCCTTTTAATCAGTACTATATGACCGAGTATAGTTAACATTATGCAATCGAGTGTGATGTATCCCTTTCAATCAACACTATACGATAGAGTATAGTTAACATCATACAATTGAGTATGATGTATCCCTTTGAATCAGTACTATTTGACTAAGTATAGTCAACATCATATGACTGAGTATGATGTATCCCTTTTAATCAATACTATATGATCGAATATAGTCAATATTATAGAACTGAGTATAATGTGTCCTCTTAAATCAATGCTATACATTTGAGTATAGAAAATCGATGATTACTCACAAGCAAAAGCCTCAAGGGGCACAAATAAGTATCCTAACTTTCTACTCAGAAATTGTGTGCTTATTTGCTTTGCAAGTTTTCAAGTAAACAACAACAAAAGGGGGCAACTATAAGCACCCAATTTTAGGATGATAAAGTATGGATGTGATAAAGGACTCCAATGATGAAAATATCATAAATAGTTCTTTAATGCTTGAAGTTTGAAACCTCAAGGGTCTAAATGTGTTTTCAAAGAAAGGGTTTAATATTTTTTTAAGGACTTAATTGTAATACTTTTTAAGACCTGATTGAAAATTTTAAATTCTTTTAGGGGTCTTTTTGTAATTAAAAGTTAAAAAATGTAAGAATTTTGTAATTCTAATTAGAATTACACAATTCAGGTCAGAATTATGCCTTTTCCATTCGTTTTTTTAATTTTATTTTTATAAAAAATAAAAAAATATTTAATCTGAATTTTGATTAGCTAAAAATTTTCTAAAATTTATTTTTTTAGGATTTATCTAGATTTTCAGGAAATAAAGTCATTTTAAAACTAGAACTCTTAAGTACGTAGGATTAGGGTTTTTGGCTCTTTTCCTATATAAGGATAGTTTAAGCTCCTACGGGGGGCTCTCTTTGGACTATCTCTCTCTTTTTGCTTAAAAAGGTTCTCTCCATATTTTTCTTTAAAGTAATACGTAAAAGATTTTTCTTGAGATTTTCTTTCTTTTTGGAGCAAGAGCAATAGACTTTTGAAGAGGAGAACACCAAGTATTTTTGGAGATCCATTAAAAGCAATGGTGATCTATACCACTTTGAGGAGCTAATCAATACTGCATCCATTCAATCATCCGTTCTTCTACCATTTTCTTTTATTTTTATTTGATTATCTAGTTTGATTTTAATTTTATTTAATTTTTATTTAAGCTTTACTTATTATTTATTTTGCTTTAGTGTTCATAATTATGGTAAGAGTAACCTAAGCTGTGGAGTAGCATGTGATCAAATAAGAATAAAACCCATGAAGATCCATGGAATGTCATGTATTAAGTTTTGTATTTAAATGCAGTTTATAGAGTTTTATTTATTTATTTGTTATTATTTTGTTGGTTTTTTTTTGGGTTGTATTAATTTTTATTTCTATTTTTAGTAGATCATTGTAATAACCCCAATAGTAGGAATAATGAAATAATGTGTGTGTGATTATATGTTTATTTTAATTAATTGGTTAGTAAAATTAGGGTTTCAATTGAGTGATTAATTAAAATTAATGGTTATAGAGATCATTAGGGTTTTTTTTAAATTGAAATTGAATTAGATTTAAGTGGATAGAATTAGAGTTGCTTGTTTCATAATTTGTTGTTTAAAGCTACTTTAACTAAATTAGGATTTTTAGAAGAAATAAATTTAATTAGTTGTTAGATCTTTTATTTATTTATTTTTATTGTTTTTGGACTTTTTTGCTTATGTTTATGTGTTTTGGGCACTATGCCCGCATTAAGCTTTAACCCATTTAAATTTAGGTTTTTTTGGTTTAACTAATAAAAATGCATCTTTAGGCCCATAATTAATTAGAAATTAGGTTAGAGATAACTTAGGCTCATTTAGTTAATTAGACATAGGCTCACTTTAGTTTAATAAAATTAATTAGACTTAGCCCATTAAATTAAAGCCTTTTTGATAACTTATAGATTTAAGATCACCTTAGAATTAAAACATGTAAAATTAGACCTACTAATTTAAATACTCCATAATTTATAGATTTAGGCCCATTTTTAAAATTAAAAAAAAATAGACTTAGGCTCATTTAATTAAAATTAAAAGGAATTTGGCCCTTTTACTTTTTAAGCTCACTTGTAAATTAAAACATGTAGTTTTAGCTATTTAATTAAAATCAATGTAGATTAGACTAACTTAGGGATTATGAACTTAAATGAATGCATTGTTTACGTATATTTTTCATGACTAGTTTGCTTGGAGCTAATTATTTAAATAAGGTTTATATGAAATTGCATGTAAATAGAGGATAAGATAATAATTCATAAAGTAATTCTAAATGAACATGAGACTAAAAGAAGTTGGTATTCCATATCCAGAATCTCCTAGTTGTGGTGTTGACTTTCTTTTAAGGAATTAAGTACCACCATTTTCGGTTTGTCCCAGTTATTACCTTGGGTGGTGACTACTCATCTCCATGCCATGTCTTTGTGATAATGGTTAGTGTGTTCTTTAGAGCCCTAAGCTCAAACAGTGTCGAGGTTGTAAAAATCTTGGACACACGCTAAACCCCGTAGTCTATGCAACCTATACTGGGCAAGCAATTGTTGCAATGTGACAAATTTCAGTCTATAGAGCCTCCACCTGTAACTAAAATGCCTAGTAGACCTAAGGTAAAGATGATTAGAAGTTAGAATGAGACTAATATGAAGAGAAATATTGGGAAACTATAAAGATAAGGGAGTACAATGACTTATAATAAATGCAATTAAGAAGGGCACATAAAAAGAGTTATGGATATGTATAATTTTTATTAATTTTGAGTATATTAATATTTTTATTGGATGAATTAGAATTGAAATGCTTGTGGATTTGTGTGTCAAATAACAGCAAGCAGGAACAACAACTATAACAAGTCAAGATAAAGGGAAACAAAAGGTAAAAGAAATAAGGACAGAAAAAAGGAATAGTAAAGGGAAGGACAAAGTGCAAGTTGTAACTAAGAAAAGGTCATATGGAAATCTGAGAGCCAGTTCTAAAGGTGGGGATTTAGTTCTTGGCAAGTGCTATTGAGGTTCAAGGGACATAGAACATGGCTATGGATGTTATTTGTATACAGCCACTGGAAGTTTTACTTATAATGTGAGAAATAATCATATAAATATATTTTTTATTGTCTACTAATGATTTACAAGTACTTTGCTTTCATTTTGCAGCTTGGTTAAAAGAGTGAATGCATTATGTGTTCTGCTCTAGAACTGAATGCTTCACAGAGCATTAATATCAACCAGGATCCTCAAATCAGATATGCAATTCCAAATGAACGAGAGTTGAGAGCAAAAAAAAAGAATTTCATTTTCCTCAAACAGTCAAGGATCAAAGAAGATAACATTTAAGGGTGATGGTTCAGAAGTGCTACAACCAACTAACCTTTCATTCAAACCACCTGGGTTATAATGGCAAGGCTCTCCATATTTGACAACTAGACAGTTAGAGGAACAAAGATAGAAAAAGATTAGATAGCTTCAAAGAGGTTCAACATCTACTAAGACAACTTGAGATGATGACACAAGTGAATTTTTTGCTGGATTTAATTATGATAGGAACTAGATTATTTTTGGGTGAAGAATCCAGTTCCTCAAGAACTACACGCCTAAAATTTATGTTTTTTTATGCATTATTTTGTTCATGACGTGTGATTCATTTCTATGACTAACTCTTAAACTCATTTTATAGTTTTTTTGGTTGAATCTACTATGCGCAGGGTTACAACCGTTTAAGTATTTGTGAATATGAATGAAGGAAACTAGTTTTATGCTCATTACATCTTATTTTTATTTTAATGCTTCCGGCAATTTTCTTTTTCTATTATTATGGCTTCTTCACTTCACTATCATAAAGAAGTTATTCTCTTTTAGTATTAAGCAAGTAGTTAACCATGATGTTTAAAGAAGAACAATATGAGTAATGAATCTAATGTATAAAAAAGGGACAAATTTATCAAACCTTTCTAACAATTTATACTAATCTATTACAAAGAAATTTGCATTTCAATCACATCCAACACATTATACTTATACTTTCTACTGTCACTTTCCTAATAAAACACATAAATACACATAAAACACAAAAACAAAAACAATCTAGGAACAGACAATAGACACATAAGCTGCCCTTAACTGCTTTTTCAATTTCTCTACTTTCAACTTGTAATTTTTTTTAACTCTTATCTATTAAGGTTTAACATTCTAACATCTGCTCGAATATCATCAACATCCTCTAAACTTATTCCTACTCTAACAACCTCAATTCTTCTCAGTAACTCTTTATTTTCAACCTGTAATCTTTTTATTTTCATTTTTCAAAGTGTTAATCACCTCTTATGCCCTTATGCACATCTCTCCATCATACCAATTAAAGTGATCATAACCCCTTCTTGGAACTCTTTCATTAAGTTGCTGCAATTAACCCATCCGTTCACTTTATCATTCATATTAAATAGAGCCATGAAAAATAAATCTCAAAATGAAAAAATGAAAAAATTGATCAAACTTACACTATAATTTGGGCATTTATAGAATCTTCTACTAGGGTTACAATCAGTCTTGATGTCCATAGCACTTCTTGAGCACCATAGTGACATCTTCTTTCACCTCTTTATAACTGCATCAAGCGTTGCAGTTGACGATGATGAAGCCATCTCTAGAAGATGCTTTTTTCACACTTAATAATTTACAGTTCCTTTAATAATTGGCTACAATTACGCTATTTCAACTACTGATTTGCAATGGATAATTAGGGTTCATACTTTTCTACTTGTATTTCTCAATGATTGCAATAAATATGGAACAAGGATGTTACCATTGTAAATGGAGATAAGAGGGGAAGGGAGGGAAGATGATGCATTGTTTACATTACTAGAGAGATGAGGGTGGGTCCCACAAGCCACGTTGCACCACTTAACAGAGATCTTTTGCCACATTTTTTTAATATCAGTTAACAGAGGGTCATATTTGGGCTTAAAACTTTAAGGTCCATATGGGATAAAAAAAATGTAAATGTCTATACCAAGATATGGCCCAAAATTGAGGGTCCAAATTGGCCCTTTTCCCAAAAATAAAAGACAAAATAAACCACTACATAACAACCTAAAAAAAACCAAAACAATAAAAAAAACCATAAAATAACTAAAAACAACCATTACATAATAACCTAAAAAATATATAACTGAAACAACCAATAAATAACAGACTTAAAAAAGAAAAATAAACAAGCCAAAATAACTAAAAAATAGCCTCCAAAATAACAAAAAATAACCTCAAAACAACCACTACATAAGAACATTAAAAAACATAAAATTGAACTAATTGAAACAACAACAAAAACAACCATTACACAACAACATTAAAATAACATAAAATTTTAAAAACTTAATTAAATACACCGACAACAAATACCAACCTAAAATAACTATAATTAAAAAATAAATAAATAAAACTCTAACTTACAACATTTATTAAATACCCTTTAGAATAATGTAAAGTATGAAAAAAAGTTTTAGAAGTTACAATGGTAACCTCAACATCAAAGCCTGATTCAAGCACATTATTTTTTATTGAATACTTCATAGTTGACCTACCAAAATTAAAATACAATAAAACATATAAAAAACAAATAGAAAATAACTTGTTTCTTATTCTTAATGAGATTTTTCTCGAGTTAATTCTCAAAGCTTTACTCCAATTCAGAATTTGTTAGCATGTCAACCATATAGTCAAAGGGGTTGATAGCAATCTTACTAATTTTACCAAATTTTTCAGGAGCAAATCCAAAACTCTCCTACAAATGAAGACTTTATAAAAGGACCATGCTTTTTCAATCTTTTCTTTTCAAAATCTTCATCTTTCTTAACTTTTATAACAACCAATTTCTTACTAATAACATCGTAACAAAACAAAATCAGAAAAAATAAAATAAACATAACAATAGAAAGAAAAAAACTTGCAACAAATAGCATTAAAACAAAACAACAACTTAAAAAATCAAATTACCATGCTAACTTTTTCAACTACATGATTAATACTCTTTAACAATAAATCATAAAAAATATCATATAATTTGTCACCTTCATTATCTCATTTATTATTCTCATTAAAGACTTTATTAACCTTCTTATCATCACCTTCCTTCTCCTTAACGTTCTTCCTCACATCAGTATTACTATTAACATGTTTCTCATATTCTCCATCCCTAACCTAATTAGACTTCAAAAAATAAATCTTCCTCCACAATTTCTCTTCCAAATCATCCAATTTCTTATCATAATCAAAGAATAAATCTCATTATGCAACTTATCCTCCATCATCTTAAAGTGATTCTCAATCAACTCTAAAATAATCTTTTTACTAGTATTATATTCAATTATTTCGCTAAAATTTTTAGATTTTTTAAATAAATTTATGATTTTTTAGACTGAGAAGGAGTCACAAAGTCATCAAAACTCCAGATACTGATTTAATAGAATTGAATTTCCCAATCTTCTTATTAGTAAAATCCAGTCCACTCAAATTCAATCTTCTAAAGTCTTTACAAAAAGGATAAATATCCTTCAAGTTCAATTGCATTAAAAAATTAACAAAAATCAAACAAATAAAAAAACTAAGTATATAATAAATATAATAAAAGTTCAAAAAGAATTACCATATAAGCATCATAAACCAAAAAATACTCTTTATATATTTATAACCAGAAATATCGTGGGATTTCTACTTAAACATACGTGAAATAGCAAAACCCCTTGAATTAGCTAATCTCACTTCACAAAAACTACATACTTTATAAAACCAATATTGAACAACCAAAATAATTCCCAATAATTGATAATAACTCTTGTCAGCAAACTTAATCACCTTCTATTTCAAACAATCAATAGTAAATTTAAATACATCCTTGCCCCATGGATAACCATTATAATCACCATTATTAATAAGCATCAAGTGTTCCAGATTGATATGATACTATTTTGGGGAGAAAAATAAAAAATACACTACAAAATAAAGCACAACAATCTTAAGACCATCTTCATTAGAAACATCTTTCTTACTCAAAAACCACTCCTCAACAACATTCTTACTAATTTTCTTAGAACCATCAAAATATTTATTAACCAAGCTATTCTTTATACAACTAACATAAAACTTATCCAACTCATTAACACACCTTAAACCACTAACCACTACAAATTCAACTAAAGAAAAATTCAAAAAATGACCATTCACACTAAATCACATCTTATCCTCCGCTGACTACCTAACCTCCCTAAGAAACAAATAATGAACAACCTAAGAATGAAAATTAAGCTCATGTATGTCAAAAAAAAAAAAACCAATACGCATCTCTTTGAATAATTTACACTGAGACTCAGACATATTCTCATTCATCTTTCCAATGACATTATCACACAAGTTATTCCTAACTTAGTCTTAAAACGGTCCTCATATTTAATCAAATATTCCCTATTCTGAAAAAATAGAAAAAAATACAAATTGAAAAACAAATAAAAAACTTCAATCAAACAAAATATAATAAAAATAATTTTAAAAAATCACAACCACAACTTATAAAAACAATAAAGCAACCCCCAAAACAATGTAAAACAACAACTAAAACAACCGCCAAAACAACTAAATCAAAAACTGTAACGCTAAAAACAACAAAAAATAACTAAAAAAATCATTAAAATAACCACCAAACAACCATAAAAACAACAACAATAATAAAAAAAATAAAACAACAAAAAAACTGAAATAATCATTAAAACAACAACAAAAAATAACTAAAAAAATTGCTAACCTAACAACATCTAACTAAAGAACCCATAAATAAAAGAACCAAACAAAAAAAAAATCATAAACAACTAAAATAATAAGTAAAAAGAACAACAATACTTATCACAATAAAAAAAATCGACAAACAACTGTTAAAATAACCATAATGAAAATAATATTTAAATAAAAAAACATACCTCTTTTATACGATGACAATTAGCAGTCGACTTCCACCACTAATAGATTTCTTCTTAGATTTATCAATTGCATCAGGAGCAAGAGAACTAGAACTCTTCTTAAATTTAATAACTTTTGCCATAGCAACTGTTGCGTTTTAAATACTCGTAAGCACACAGTTGTGGTTGAGTGTAAGGATTATCATTCCCACAGAGATTGATTATTGATTACCAACTATTCTTACTTAGTATCTTAGCTAGCAAATCAATTTAGTAATTTGGGTAAAATAAAAAAAATGACTAATAACTTTAAAAAGTAAATCAATTAATTGTAAACACAGAGTCTAGCTCTAGTTTCACTATTCTAATCAATTCATGAACACAACATTAATTTAATTGACCTAGAATTCAGTTAAGGGTAATTGCTTAAATTTACCTAAAGCCTCTCTCAAGTTCAATTAAGCATGCAAAGATCAGGATTTAACCTACTCTCATGATTAAAATTCTAATCCAAACTCATTAAGTTCTTCAGTAATTATTTGCCTTTGTATCTTTATAGTCGTGACTCCCCAAAGAGCTCACCTACTCTTATGGTCGAGTGGTCTAAGTTCTTTATATCTTAAGCTAACAATTTCCCCTAACTCTCATTGGTGAAATTGTCCATTAATATGCAACTCAAATAGGCCTAGAATGAATCACAAGACAATTATTACAACATAAAGAATTAACTGAAAACTAAATTAATTATAATTAAAAATAAGCATTCAAATCATGTCATGGAATAACTACTCCTAACCGAGACTCTGTTAATAAAACTAGTCACTCATGGCTAGGACAAAATTCATGAATAATAAAAGAAAATAATATAAGACTAATAAACACTAAAAAGTGGTGAGCTCAATCTCTTGGAAAATTATCTGCCCCCTTAGTATCTTGATCCCTCTCTCTCTCTTTTTTTTCCTAGATATGTTATTTTCCTTTTATATGACTTAGGGTTGCTAAGGAGTCCTTGAGATCATCTAATTCCTTAAAACATGTGGAATCAGGAAAAATCTTCATGGCATGACTTAGGTTCACGGGTGTGTTGTCATGTCGCGCCTTCTTCTCAGGTACACTTGACACGGCATCATTCAAGTTATGCGAAATCCTTGTGTAAGCCGTGACATGTTCTTCAATTTTGAGGCTTTTATGGCTTGGAATACGGCTTGGACTTAGGGCTTAATTTTAGCTTTCTTTCTCTTTTCTGTTCAACCAATTTCCTTGTTCAACCACTAAAAGATAAAGACCATAAATTAGTAAAAATTCCACCAAAAGCACAAATAAGTCTTTAAATATTCTAATGTCCTAATTGTACCTAAAAACAACATTAATTAAGTTATTATTTATTTAAAACTTATTAAAATCCAACTTTAAGACACAAAAATAATTTACACATTAAATTCCCCTACACTAAAGCTTTGCTTATCCTCAAGCAAAAATCAAGTTTGAAAAATAATAAACTCAAATCACACTAAAGTCAACTAGTGTCTAATAATTGATTATGAAAAATCATCGAGACTTAAACCCATTTACTAAAGAAGATAGCTAGACAAAAATACAATATATACAAGCAATTTACTAATCACAACCCAAACATTCACCCTTTTAAAATTAACCAAGCATAACTCCAAAAAGAAAAACATTAAAATTCTTAGTTTTTTTTATAGCATACACAATTTTCCTAGTAAGTGCGTTTTACTCTCCATCTTACTAATCTTTTATTTTTATCCTTCTCAATTTGCCTTTCCACTTAAAGCAATCCCCCGTCATTCTCGTACTATTAAGCGTGGATGTCATAGAGTGGGTCCTATGGATACTCATACCTTATTTAGGGCATTGGAGTAGAATTTAGAGTGCACAAGAATATGATTTAAGCACAACTCTTAGAATGAGAGAGGTTTTTTTTTTAAAATTGAAAACTATAATGCAATCCTTCCTAGAATCATACTCAATCTTAATCGCTAAGATTATGCTTAGGTTATAAAAACTAAAACACTCATACATAAAGATTATGTTCAACTATCTTAATTAATAAACCATTCGATAATTCAGTGATCAAACCAAATATCAAGCTTATCCACCAATATCTATTCCCTAGTGTGATCAAGTCTTAAAATAATTTGAACACAAATAATTTTAGGATAAACAAATCATTAATATGGGGAAACGAGTTGAAGGTTAATAAATTTTAAACAAAATAATTTTTTTGTTTGTTTTCTTACTGAATTAGACACTTAAATCAATCAAAGAGAGCACCCCTTATACTATTCATGGCATTGTCCTCAATGACAAAAAAGAAAAAGTGAAACCATAAAAGAGATAAAAGGATGAAAAGGGTACTTCCCTGATTCATGCAGGCATCCAGAAGATAGAAAAATAGATAAACTAAAATAGAAAAACATAGGACAAAAATAAGAAAATAATAGTCAAAATATTCAAAAGAAGAAAAAAAGAAATAAAAATAAAAAAGAATAAACAGACATAAACTCTAGAAAATAAGAAATAAAAAGAAAGAAAAAATAACAGGAAGATAAAATCATCATTAATCATCCATAAGAGTTGTATTAGCCGGTGCAACATCGGTGTCATCCATTGGGTCAGTTGCATCATGAAGCTCCTCTATAGCAACAATAGAAGTTGAACCAGGGAAGATAGGTTTAGGAGGAAGCATGACACCATGAACTTGGCATAGATGGGAAAGACCCTCAGTCATCTAATGCATAAGGTCTGTATAATAGTGTGAAGTAGTTTCAAGATATGAAGGAAAAGAGTAGGATGACGGTCCTACCGTGGTCAAATCCTAGGGAGCTAGGGGTGCAGAAGTGTGCCGCTGCCTTGGCTACAGTGGTGGCTGAGGTACATTAGTGCCTAACTCTATTGGGTTGGTGATCAAGACATACTGACCATCCTTAAATGCGATGACCTTAATCTTCTTCATAGTAGTGATACTGAATGGCATAGTGGTGCAAATATGAGTCAAGTTGGTTTGGGAATCAAACACCTATAAATTCTTAGCAAGCCTAGTGATATACGAGCCTCCAAATAAGGCTCCTAAAGATTTCCTTGACATATTATCCATGCAGAAGGCAAATCCAAAACCTAAATAAGGTACTAAACCCCTATCAAAACATCTCAGATAAAGTAAGTCCCTAAGGCTAACACAACCAGTGCTCTCTCTTTGACCATAACTAGTACCTGTGATAAGTTGATGCAAATATCTCAATTCGGGTCGGGCTATATTGGTGCTCTTGGTTAGCCTAGGATCATAATTCTGTTAGCTCGCTCCTACATGAATTATCTCTCTCTAATACTATTGATAATCAATGAGTCTAAGAATGGACTGAGCATTATCCATTACACCACTAATGATAGATAAAAAATCATAAAACTATACTGTATTGCAAATTCATTCAAAGAAAAAGAAAATTATTTTTCCTAGTTAAAATAACACCACATGTCTCTTTTTATAATCAATAGGATTATGGGATTAAAGATGAAAGTGGATAGGAACTCTATAAATAATTCATTAAATATAGATTCCTCAATTCATACAAATTGCTCCCAGTTAGAGGCATTAATCATTCATAATACTGACTCTCGTAATCCAATAGTAATAAGGTCCTCTAACATGATGTGGTATGATGGGTGAATAGGAAGGGGAAACAAGATAGTGCATGCCTTTTTAAAATTGGGATTTATGAATTAAAGATTAAGGTGTGACATACCCAATTAACTTGGAGGCACAGACCTCAAAGATAAGGGGGTAGTGGTGGAAGGCGCTCTTGAATGTTGTGGACGAGATGGTGGAGGCGAGGATGTGCTATGAGTCCTTCTAGATGATAATGAAGTTGGCTTTCCAATAGATTTGGATTTTTCCATGAATAATGAAGAAAAATGAAATGAGGGGTAGAGAATGGAGAGAAAATTGAGAAGAAATAATTGAGAAGGAGTTGAAATGAATGTGATAAGAATGGAAAATGGGGTTTTAAATAGATGGGAAAAGCACATGGGATGGAGACATGGTTTTGTAAAACCGTGTTAAAAATTATGCATTGAAGACATGTATCTTATATATGACATGGCTTCATGCCATGTCAGGAGAGGAGTGACATGGCTTCATGTCGTGTCAATTTGGTTTTGACACAGCTTGAATGATTATTATGGGATGCAGCACATGACTCATAAGCCATGCTTCTATGCCGTGTTAGCCTCTGGGGAAAATATGAATTGGGGACACAACAGAGTTAATGTCATGTTAAGAAGCCATGTGGTGTTCATAAATGTATGAGATGAAGTCGCATACCTTGACATGGGTTGAGTCACGACTGTGTTAAATCCCGTGCGATCACAACTTTGCTTTTAAGTTTAGCAAATTATTGCTCATCATTTGTTAAGCTGTAAAAGAAAGATAGAGTAAATAAAAATTAAAAATTGAATGTAAATGAAATAATATTGAAGAGAAAAATAATTGGGTTGCCTCCCAACTAGTGCTAGTTTAAAGTTGATAGCTTGACTATCCCTTGATAAAGTTAGGTTATGGGATCTATGAGTGTACAAGATACACTTTTTAGACTAGCTTCCTCTACAAAGTAAGGCTTGAGACGTTGCCTGTTAACCTTGAAAATTTCATTTGCTCTGTTTACAAGCTCGACTTCTCCATGAGGAAAAACTTGTGTAATCCTGAATGGTCTGGACCATCGAGACTTTAACTTTCCTGGAAATAGCTTCCACCTAAAGTTAAAGAGCAATACAAAATCTCCTTCTTGACTCTTTCTTTTGTAAATTTTTGTCATGCCATCCTTTTGTTTTCTCTTTGTAAATCTTGGCATTCTCATAAGCATTAAGTTGAAACTCTTCAAGTTCATTCAATTGAAGTAATCTTTTAACACTGGCCTTTGCTTGATCAAAATTGAGAAATCGAGTAGCCCAGAATGCTTTGTGTTCTAACTCAACCAGAAGATGACAAGATTTACCATAGACCAATTTGAATGGTGAGGTCCCTATTGGAGTTTTGTAAGCTGTCCTATATGCCCAAAGTGCATCATCTAATCGAGTGGACCAATCCTTCCTTGAGGCATTGACTGTCTTCTCTAGAATAACTTTCAGTTCTTTATTTGAGATTTCCACTTGTCCACTTATCTAAGGGTGGTATGGTGTAGCTACCTTATGCTTAACCCCATATTTTGCTAATAGAGATACGAATTAATGATTGCAGAAGTGAGAACCGCCATCGCTGATTATAGCTCTTGGGGTACCAAAATGAGTGAACACATTTCTTCTTAGGAACTTAATAACCACCTTAGCATCGTTAGTTGGTGAAGCTATTGCTTTGACCCACTTGGAAACATAATCAACCACAACCAGTATGTACTTGTTGCCATAAGAGCTTAGGAAAGGTCCCATTAAATCTATGCCTCATACATCAAATAATTTGATCTTAATGATGTTGTGAGTGGCATTTCGTTCCATCTACTAATATTTCTTGTTCTTTGACAATGATCACATTTGATTATGAATTACCTTGCATCTTTAAAGAGAGAGGGCCAATAAAGCCCACTCTGAAGCACTTTAGCTACTGTTTTGTTTGAACTTGCATGTCCCTCATACTCAAGTGAGTGACAGTGCTTGAGCACTTCTGATATTTCTTCATCTAGAATGCATCTCTGTAGTAATCCATCCCCACACTTCTTGTATAAGTAAGGCTCATCCCAAAAGTACTACTTGGAGTCCTAGAAGAATTTTTTCTTCTAATGGTAATCCATGTCAGGTGGAAGGAGACCACATGCTAGATAATTTACCAAGTCAGCATACCAGGGCACAGTCTCTTGAATTTTCATTAACTGCTCACCTAGGAGGTCATCTGTAATGGGAAGTGGGTCTGAATAAGCAGTCTTTTCTAAGTGAGATAAGTGGTTAGCAACTAACTTCAATTTTCCCTTTCAGTCTCAAATTTTCAAATCAAACTCTTAAAGAAGAAGGATCCATTGTATGAGTCTTGGCTTAGCATCCTCTTTTACCAAAAGGTATCTCAAGGTCAAATGGTTTGTGTAAACAAGGACCTTGCTTCCCACTAAGTATAATGAAACTTGTCCATAACATAAACCACTACAAGGAGCTCCTTCTCAGTTGTGGCATAGTTCACTTGAGCTTCATTGAGAGTGTGGCTTATGTAGTAGATTGCATATGCTTGTTTGTCTTTCCATTGTCCCAACACTGCTCCCACAGCAAAGTCACTCGCATCGCATATTATCTCAAAAGGAAGGTTCCAATCCGGTGGCTGTAAAATGAGGGCTAAAATCTATGAAAAGCACAAAGAAATTTATTATAAAATTCAAAGGGAACATCTTTGGTAAGAAGATTGGTTAAGGGTTTGGCAATCTCAGAGAAATCTTTGATAAAATGCCTGCAAAACCCTATATGGTCCAAAAAAATCCTTATTCCTTTGACAAAGGTAGGAGGTGAAAGCTTTTCAATGACTTCTATTTTTGCCTTATCCACTTTAATTCCGTTTGAGACATGAAATGGCCTAGCACCACTCCCTTAGTCACCATAAAATGACACTTTTCCTAGTTAAGCATTATATTTGTCTCTTCACAACACTGTAACACCTTAGAAAGATTATCTAAACAAGCATTAAAAGAACTACCATACATAGAAAAATCATCCATAAAGACCTCCATTATATCTTTCAAAAAATTTGAAAAGATGGACATCATGCATCTTTGAAAGGTAGTGGGTGCATTACACAACCTGAAAGGCATTCTCCTATATGCATATATTCCATAGGGGCAAGTAAAGGTGGTATTTTCCTAATCATCAGGATGGATGGGGATTTGAAAGAATCCTGAGTAGCCATCTAGATAGCAAAAATAAAATTGGTTTGCTAATCTTTCTAGGAGTTGGTCAATAAAAGGGAGAGGGAAGTGATCCTTCCTGGTGGCTTTGTTAAGTTTTCTATAATCTATGCATATAAGCCACCCTATCACAGTCCTAGTAGGTATAAGTTCATTATGCTCATTTTGGACAACAGTCATACCGCCCTTCTTATGGACCATATGTATGTGACTAACCCATTGGCTATCCGAAATAGGATATATGATCCCTACATTCAGAAATTTCATAATCTCCTTTTTTACTACCTCTTTCATATTAGGGTTTAACCTTCTTTGGTATTCTATGGTGGGTTTTACCTCATCCTCCATGTGAATTTTATGTATACAAATTGAGGGACTAATTCCCTTAAGGTCATATATAGTATAACTAATGATTTTCCTATAGGGTCTAACTCTCCTAAGCAATGCATCCACTTGACTATCAGTTAACTCAACATATACAATAATAGGATATATGCAATTAGGGCCAAGGAAAGCATACCTGAGGGATAAAGTAAAGCTTTAAGCACCACCTTAGGTGCACTTTCCTCCTTAATTTTACAAAGACTTTCCATGGGAGAAAGCAAAGGTTTATACTTGGATGATTTGCTCTTGTTTAATGCAAGATTTGCATTGATATAATGCTTATACCTTACTGGCTCTTTGTCCAATTCATCTTCTTCTGCATGTGTTAGGCATGCCTTTAATGGGTCTCGGGTGAGTTGCTTTTTAAAGGTTTCCTCTACATAGTTTTGTATCATGTCCACTCAAAAATAGAACTCCATTATTGGTGATTGTTTTTCCATCTTAAACACATTGAACTCTACCTTATTGTCTCCTATCTCCATGAGTATCTTTCCTCTTTTCACATCTATAATAGCTCCTACTGTGGCCAAGAATGGATGCCCTAGAATTATTGGGATGTGGGTGTCCTCTTCCATTTTTAGGATAATGAAGTCTCCTGGAATATAGTAATTTCCCACTTTAATTGGAACGTCCTCCAAAATCCCATAAGGATATATAATGGACCTGTTAGCAAGTTGCAAGGACATAGTGGTCAGTTGGGGCTCACCAATGTTCAACCTCCTACAAAAGAGAGTGGAATTATACTTACACTTATACCAAGATCATAAAGAGATTTGCTTATAAATTCAGTTCCAATGGTACAAGGGATAGTAATACTCCCTGGATCTTTAAGCTTCTAGGGAAGCTTATTTTAGATGATAACACTGCACTCCTTGTTAATGAGGATGGTCTCATGGTCCTCCCACCTTCTTTTGTGTGAGATGATGTCCTTAAAATATTTGGAGCATGCAAGCATGGTGTGTATAACATCTAAAAGAGGTATGTTAAGCTTAAGTTGCTGGATGAACTTTTTAAATTGCTTATCCAATTGGATTTTTATTGTTGTTAAGGAAAAGGTAGTGATGGAGTTTTGAGGGGTGTCTCTTTTTTCTCTTCCTTCTTTTCCTCAATCACTTCCTTTTCTAGGTTGTCCACATAAGTATCTTGATTTTTGGCTTTAACCTTGGGCAACTGCTTACCACTCCTGAGCGTGATTGCCTTTGCTTGTTCTTTAGGGTGCTCGAATTAACTTGGTAACATGCCATGTTGTCTTGAACTTGAGGCTTGGGATGTAATTTGATTTTCTAACATCTTATTATGAGTAAAAAGCTGGCTCATTTGAGAAGTTAGATTCTTTATAGCTTCTTTTTGCTCCTCTTAATCCTTTAAGAATTTTTCCCTCGTGCTTTATAGATTTGGCTTATTTTCTTGTTGTTGATGGAATGTATTATTGTATTGGAAACTTAGGGGTGGCTTCTTAAATCCTTAGTTAGTGTTAAGTGCTCCTCCTTGGTTTCTTTGATTTGACCATGAAAAATTAGGATGGTTGCGCTAACCTAGGTTATAGGTGTTCAAATAGGGGTTTCCTTGATTCCTTTGGAAATTATTGAATGCATTTAACTACTTAATAGAGGGATCCTAGGAAAAACCTCCTTGACATTCTACAATTGAATGTCCTTCTCCATAATTCTCATAGAAATAGATTGCCATGGGATTAGGTACTTTAGTGGACGCCTCTAATTTCTTGGTAAGCAAATCAATCTTTGCATTAAGGAGATTCAAACTGTCCACTTCATGCATTCCTACAACCTTCTTTGGTAAACTTCTTTTGCTATGCCATTGGTAGTTATTAGATGCCATAGTCTTAAATAGATTGTATGCATCATCAGGGGTTTTGCTTGTGAATGTGCCTTGAGCTGTAGCATTTATGGTGATTCTTATTGGCTCCGTGAGTCCTTGATAAAAAGTTTGAATGAGCAGCCATTGTGGAACTCCATAATGAGGGCACTAACATTGCAAGTCTTTAAAACATTCCCAAGCTTCATATAAGGATTCACTATTGTGTTGAGTGAAGGTTGTGATTTCTTGCTTGAACTTTGCTATCTCTCTAGGTAGAAAATACTTGCCCAAGATTGTCCTTGACAACATATCCCAAGAGGTGATTGACTATGGAGCTAAAGAGTGCAACCATAGCTTAGCTTTATCCCTTAAAGAGAAAGGGAATAACCTAAGCTTTATTGCATATGGACTAACCCCATTCATCTTGAATGTGTCACAAATCTCCAAAAATTGAGCTAGGTGAGCATTAGGATCCTTACTGGGGAGACCTCCAAACTAGAACTGTGAGATCAATTGTATTATTACTAGTATGATCTTGAAAATGTTGGCATCGACAATTGGCATGATAATACTATTATGGGTATCTCCTGGATTGGGCATTGTGTACTCTTGAAGAGCGCGATTCCTACCCAATAGTGGTGCTTAATCTTCTGCCATCTTTTGCTTGTCTTTTTTCTTCTTTTCTTTTTGGTTATTTTTATAGGACTTTTCAATCTCAGGATTAAGCTTTTCCAAGTTTTCTCCTTTAGATCGAGTGTTCATATACTATAAAGTACTAGCCAAATAAAGATCAAAACAATTTAATTAAGAAATAAAGAATACTAGTTTAAGAAAAGCAAAAATTAAATTAATATCAATAACTTCAATCCCCGGCAACAGTGCTAAAAACTTGTTGCGTTTTAAATACCCGTAAGTGTATGGTTATGGTTGCAGTGTAAGGATTATCATTCCCATAGAGATTGATTATTGATTACCAATAATTCTTAATTAATATCTTACCTAGCAAATCAATTTAGTAAATTGGGAAAAAAAAGGACTAATAACTTTAAAAAGTAAATCAATTAATTGCAAACACAGAGTTTAGGTCTATTTTCACTATTCCAATCAATTCATGATCACAACATTAATTTAATTAACCTAGAATTTAGTTAAGGGTATTTGCTTTAATTTACCTAAAGCCTCTCTCAAGTTCAATTAAGCATGCAAAGATCATAATTTAACCTACTATCGTGATTAAAATTCTAATCCAAACTCATTAAGTTCTTTAGCAAATATTTGCCTTTGTATCTTTACAGTCATGACTCCCCGAAGAGCTTGCCTACTCTTGTGGCCGAGTGGTTTAAGTTCTTTATATCTTAAGCTAACAATTTCCCCTAACTCTCGTTGGTGAAATTGTCCATTAATATGCAACTCAAACAGACTTAGAATGAATCATAAGACAATTATTAAAACACAAAGAATTAACTGAAAACTAAATTAATTATAATTAAGAATAAGTATTCAAATCATGTCATGGAATAACTACTCCTAACCGAGACTCTGTTAATAAAACTAGCCACTCATGGCTAGGACAAAATCCATGAATAATAAAATAAAACAAGATAAGACTAATGAACACTGAATTATGGTAAGCTCAATCTCTTGGAAAACTATCCACCCCCTTACTATATTGATCCCTCTCCCTCATTTTTTTTCCTAGATATGTTGTTTTCCTTTTATATGACTTAGGGTTGCTAAGGAGTCCTTGAGATCATCTAATTCCTTAAAACATGCGAAATCGAGAATAATCTTTATAGCACAGCTTGGGTTCATGGGCGTGTTGTCATGTTACGTGATTCACTGCTTCTCAGGCACACTTGACACAACATCATGCAAGTCGTGCAAAATCCTTATGCAAGTTGTGACATATTCTTTAATTTTAAGGCTTTTATGGCTTGGAATACAACTTGGACTTGGGCTCAATTTTAGCTTTCTTCCTCTTTTTTGTTCAACCAATTTCTTTATTCTTTAGCTCATCAAATTCAAAGTCTCAAGGCCCACTAAAAGATAAAAACCATAAGTTAGTAAAAATTTCACCAAAAGCACAAATAAGTCCCTAAATATTCTAATGTCCTAATTGTACCAAAAAACAACATTAATTAAGTTATTATTTATTTAAAACTTATTAAAATCCAACTCTAAGACACGTAAATAATTTACACATTAGTAACTTCCCTATTATCACTTTTTTCCAATTTTTTTAAAACCTTAGAAACAAGTCCAAATTACTAGACATTAACAAAAACAATAAAAAAATATCCAAAATGATATTTATACAAAATTTGAGAAGAAAAAGAAAAGCACTATCAAAGTTTTTTTTTTTTAAAAAAAGACAAAGAGACAAGAATTAAACAAAATGAAATTAAAAAACATATAAAACAACCATTAAAAAACACAAAAAAAAAACCGCCTTAAAACCTCCCACTAAAAAAACCATAAATAAGAAAAAAAAGGCAAACATGAAAAAAAAAACTGATAGAAAAGTGGTAAAAGTTTTTGTCAAACTAGGTGAAAGGTGTAGGGCCTGTTTAGTTTTGGAAAATAAAGCATGTTTTTCAGAAAATTTTTCCAAGAAAACCTAAAAATATAAGTTATTGTTTACTTATGATATTTTCTAAATTATAAAAAGACTTTAAAATACTCATAAAAGATATTTTCCAAATTTTTCAATTAATATTTTGATATTATTACTACCTCCTCGATCACCATAACCACCACTATCACCACCACCACCACTACGACCTTCCAACCTTCACTGCCATCACCATAAACTCTACTACTACTACCACCACCACCACCACAACCTCCCCTATATCCACCACCACTACCATAATGTTCACTATCGTCGCAACCAACACCACCACCATTATAACCTTCCTTGCCTCCATCATCATCATAACCTCCACCACCACCTCCATTACCACTACCACTACTACCTCTATCATATGCTCCTTTACCACCACCACAACCTCTGCTACCTCCACCAGCACTAGCATTACCATAACCTCCAAAACCATTATAAAACTCCACCACTAGCATAACCTCTACCACCTTTACCATAGCCTCCTGATATAGTGGTTGCAGCTACATCGCCGCCACCTCTATAACC
This sequence comes from Mallotus nudiflorus, assembly GCA_947683625.1. Classification (NCBI taxonomy): domain Eukaryota; kingdom Viridiplantae; phylum Streptophyta; class Magnoliopsida; order Malpighiales; family Euphorbiaceae; genus Mallotus; species Mallotus nudiflorus. Next base: position 3,070,391 of record CANTUR010000049.1, on the reverse strand, counting down.
ACCACCACAGCCTCCTAACGCAATGGTTGCATTACCACCATCGTCGACGACTTTGCCATAACCACCACCATAGTCTTCAAATTGAAATTAATTAAATGTGCATGATTAAACCCTTTTATTAAATAAATAAATTTAACATTAAATACTATCATATGAATCACAATAATCATAATAAATAAATAAATAACTAAATAAAATAATATGAGAATATGAAAAAAATGTAAAATGAAAAGTAACAAAGAAATTGATTTTTTATTTTTCTATTTTTTATTTTGAAAAATAAGGAAAAGAAAAAAAACTGAAAAAAGGAAAATATAAAATATTTTTCAAAACTAAAAGTCCCATAATCTTTCTAAAAAGAAAAGGGCTTTTTATATAAATGCGTAAAAAATAGGTGTCATTAACATCAAATGTCCTATGTCTTAAAAATATTACACGCATGCATGAAAAACACCCATGTTCTTCTTCCTCAGTAGAGTGTCTTATTCTTCTTCTTTTTTTCTTTCTTTTCTTCATTTCTTCTACTTTTTAGAGTCCATCTTCTTTATTTTTTTATTATTTTTATTTTTGTATATACTCCTTCCTTCTTCTTCCCCATTACTGGAAATCCCAATGATTTTATTCTTCATTTTGCAGTCAATGGAAATCAACTACAATTTCATCTTGCACATGGCACAATCTGTGGCCACTGATTGATAGCTCAATTTCTATGTGTAGAGAATTGTTGGGTTCTTCTCTTCAATTAATTGGAGATATTTGGTTGTGGTGCTTATCCGTTTGTGGCTATTGTTGGTTCCTTTCAATTTCCTATCATTTTCAATTCCAATTTCATTCCAGGATTAAAAGGTGAGCACCTCATTTAACTGTGTCTATCACTAATAAATCTCTATCTTCTACTCTTCTTTGTTTCAACAAATCTAAATTTTGGTTGCCTAATAGTTCAGATCTTCTATGTCTGTTCTTTTACTAAATTCAAATAACAACCACGCCAATCGCTAAGTAATATGGATATTGTAGTGGCAAAGCAAGTTATATTGGCTTAATGGTTATTTATAAGTGTATATAAGTGTTTTTTTTATAAAAATATAACCAAATTGTAACTTGCCTTATGTATTTCAGTAGTTCATGTCTTTTGGCCAGGAAATTTTGAGATCGTAGGACTAATGTTTAGGTGAGATGTTTTCAGCATTTTCTAGAATGTTTGGCTCATTAGGAATCATTATGTGAATGGTGTTGGATTGTTATCTGTCATGGAGGTTAGTAAAATGGCTAAGGAGAAATTATCTATTTTTTAAACTTCTGCTCATGCTTGTAGGCCAAGTAGTACATATGTCCTTGTTATTCTACACTAGACTCCTTCGCATGGGCTTTATAAAATGAATACTTGTCATACTCATACCCTTACTCTATATATATATATATATATATATATATTAAAAGTTTGGTAGGCTACCTTTTTTATTAATGATAAAAGGGACATTTACATTATAATTACCCTAGAAAACCCTAGAATCTTTCTAAGTTATGGTGGAAGTGGATTTACAGCCACCTATGTGGAAAAAAGAAGAAAATATTTATTCTTAGGAAAGAAAAGATAAAGGAAAAGAGCATTTCTAAATCCTACTTCTTGGTGAGGATTTCTCAAGTGGATTTTAAAGATCTAAAGGATTTCTAAGGCTATGATATTCACTCCAAAAATTGTGGTGATTGATTTAGTGCTGAAAGAAGTAAAGAAGGTGCTGGTGGAAACTAGAAAGCTAGTAAAGAAGGTTGTGTGTATTTATAAACTATTTTGGTGAGTAGGTGTTCAAGTCCTTTACATATTTTTATATCAGCAATAAAGTGAGCTTTTTAAAATGATGTTTTAAGAATATAAATTGATGTATAATAATTGTTTCAACTTGGCTTTATTATTATTTAAATTACTTGAATTATTCAAGCATTGAAACAACAAAATGGTTTTTAGTTTATAAGTTAAAGGTATTGTATATCATGTTTTTTCTTACCATATAATTGAGATTTCTTTAGTTACTTGATAATTTAAGTGAGCTTTTAATCAACTTGATGTCATCCCATTTAATTATAATGATAAGTGGTTTGATTTTGAATACTATATCAAACTATAAATTTAATGAAATTATTTTGATTAATTATTGATGAAATGGTATTTTATTTTGTGTATTACCACCCTATTGAGATGTGTGAATGTGCTAAGGTGTTATATGCATATTTAAGATTTTTTTAGGTTGTTATTACGCAGTATACAACAGGGCACTTGACTGTAGGATGGTGAAGGGAGAAGGGTCATTTTGTGCTAATGTAGTTGAAGGATTAACCTTTAAGTGCACCTAGAGAGTGAGTTTGTGATGGCCTGTACGTTATGGTCAAGTTGTGGTGTTTACTACAGGGTTGGTTAATACACATGGAAGTTTGTATTAATGTTGCAAAAGCAAGTGCTTAACTTAGTGGAGTTGCATAAGTTTGAAAATAAGTATTGATTTAATGTCTTAAGTGAATAATATTTTGATTTTAAATGCTCTAATATTTAATTTGAGAATTTATTGTAATTTAACTAAAATATTTTTTTGCTTGAAATGTCTATTCACTGAATATTTATGTACTCATTCTATTTTTGTTTTTCTAAGTATTGTAAAAGATTACATTCTGAAGTTAAATCATGGTGGCTAGACTTTATGTAAAGCAAGTATATGAAAACGTGTTTCATATTATTTAAAAGATGTTTATTACCATATTTCCAGTTTATGAATACTAATATTAATAGAGCTTAAAATGCGAATTCTGACGATAATCAATTACGCTATCCTATAGTGAATTTTATACTTAAACTTATCATATTATCAAAAACTCATTTAATTGTTAACAATTATTTTGGTTATTTTTATGTTGTTGTTGAGTTGTTGCTGCTCTGTTGTTTTTGCTTATACGTTGTTGTTTGACTGTTGTTGTTTTTGCTTGGTTGATGTGGTATTGCTGTCAAGCAATTAACTCATATAATTGCTAGCAATTATTGAGGATTTTAATACATATTTTTAATAATAAATATTCTATATCTTCTTATATTCTAATTAAGTTATTTGAATTATGTTAAATTTTTTTAAGATCTTGAATTCTATTTTAAATAATAAATATAATTTGAAAATATAATACAATTGGATTTAATTAAGTGGTTTGTGGTATGGTTGGTTTTAATGTCTATTTCGGGCTATGTAAGACTAAATGAGATATTAATAATCCACCTCGAGTTATGTGAAACAACGTGTGACAATTACAGATGTTGCAGTTTTGTTTGATTCGTCTATAGTGGGTCTTGGTATGATTATACGTGATTCATTTAGGGAGGTACTTCTTCCAGCAGGCAAACGTGGTTTGGAAGGTTTGAATATTAAGGTAACTGAGTTTTATATAGTTAGTCTGCAGATCATGTCTTTTGGCCAGGAAATTCTGATATCATGGGACTAATGGAAGCAGAAGTGACCCTAAATAGAAGCAGAGAATCAAACAATTGTTTGGTCATGGTTTGATAAGCTGCAGTTTTTCAAAATGCTTATCTTCTTTGTAAATGTTCTTTACCTAAATATTTGCCTTATAATATCAGCTATGGACTTCGCTTTTACTTCAATGTTAGCAAGTTTGAATGTCTTATGACATCAACCATGGAGGTTGGCATAGATCAATGCAGACAATTTTTCTTATTCCCTCGCTTCAATGTAATGTCTAAATTATTAGCCAATTATCATGTGATTCTGGTAATTTTAATTTTCACAAAACATAAGTGTAAAAATGTGCTTGTTACTAACCATGTACATTGTACAAGATTATTAACCATGTTTCTAAATGAGAATGTTGTCTGGTTTGTAAAATACAAATGGTCACTTGATTCTACTTTGGCATGTAATTAGTGGGGAGATTGAAATAGTAAAAGGTGGATGATTCTGTTGTGTAATTCGTATCACCCATGTATAATTGTGCTAGCCACATGTAATGGGCACATATATATACCCATGTATATATATGTACTTTTAAATTTTTAGGTTGAGATTTTGACGAGGCTTAGAGGAGGAATTTAGCATTAATTAAAGCATTGAAATTAATCAAATCAAAATTTTACTTTTAAATTTTTAAAGCTTTTAAGTATACTTAAAATATCATTGTCTTGTAAATGTTGATAATAAGTTATTCAATTATCTTGTATTATTTTTTTTTTATTTTTGTACTAATTGCTACTTGCATTAAACATTTTGTTATTGTATTCAATACTAAGTTTTTTTTTATTTTGTAGTTTGTAATTTTATTTTTTAAAATTTTTGGTGAATAAAAAATTAAATTAATTAAAATTTTACCAATATTTTTATTGCCAATTTTTGCTACACAACAACCTTAAGAAATAATAAGAATGATACTTAAAATTGTATATTTTCTTAATATTATTCGTATATGATACAATCAAAATAGTATTTTATCTAAATATTATAAGTATTTGAAATTCAAAATAGTATCTGAAAATTAAAAATAATATCTCAAACTCATAAATATAGTATACCATATGAATATTATATATATCTGAAAATTCAAAATTGCATACAATACTAAAAAAAATAGTATATTATCTGACTGATGCATTTATTAGCCGATAGATTATATTAGTTTAATTTGAGACTATTAAATCAACTATTTTTAATTAATAATGTAATGTTGGGAGAACAAGTTTGGTGAAGGCATTTCATCTTTTTTTTTTCCTTAAAAAATTAGCAAAAGTTCTCATTCCTGGCACAAATTAAGAGCAGATTTTGTGGCTATAAATTAGTATCTCTAAAATTTTTAACATTTTAGATCAGTGTATTATATAACTTTAAATAAAAAAGTTATATTTTTTTTCAAAAAATATTAATTAACATTTTTATTACACAACCAGCTTAAAAATTCATAAGAACGATACTTAAAAATAGTATATTTTATTAATATTATTCCTATATAATATAATCAAAACAGTATATTATCTTAATATTACAAATATCTGAAACTTAAAATAGTATATTTTCTAAATATTATTCGTATATGAAACTCAAAACAATATAGTTTCTAAATATTATTCCTATCAGAAACTTAAAACAATATCGAAAACTCAAAACAACATATGAAAATAATAAATTATTATCTAAATATTATTTAAATATTTTCCTCCAACTAAAAGTATACCATCTGAATACTATTCATATTTGAAACTCAAAATAGTATATGAATATGATAATTTGAGTAAGTATATATTGGTAGCAAAATTATCAAAGAAATAGTTGAACTTAAGTAATAAATTTTAAATATAATTGTATTCAATTAATTAAAATAAATAAATAAAATTAATTGATATATGCATATCAATTAATTTGAATTCAAGTGCCCATCTTTTTTCAAATGCATGAAATTTGAGATATTTTTCGTTTATTTCTATTTTATTATTTGTATATTTTACTTTATTTTTTGTATATAAAATGAATAAAATAATAACAACCTAATAAATATATATAAATATACAAATTTATATTTTAAAATATTTTCCTAGAATATCTAAAACTTTAATTTTTTTTATTAAAATTAATATGAGTTGTATAATTTAAATATGCTAATTATAATCTCTAAAATAGAGCATACTGCCTCTACATATATATATATATACTAAAACTAAAGAAAATAAGAATAAAAAATTAAAAATGAAAAATAAGGAAAAAAATAAAAATTAATAAAAAGAGAAAAATAAAAAAATAAATATAAGGACAAAATAAAAATAAAAAAAAGTATAAAAGAGAATAAGAAAATAAATAAATAAATAAACAAAGGACAATGGAAATGAAAAAAAAATAAAAAAGAGAAAGAAAAAATAATGTAAAAATGGGAAAAATAAAAAATAAAAAAATAAAAATAAATGAAACACAATAAAAAGAAAAAATAATGTAAAAATGGGAAAAAATAAAAAATAAAAAAATAAAAATAAATGAAACACAATAAAAAAAAAATAACTAATCCAAATAAAAAAAATTTCAAATAAAAGAAAAAAAGCAATAAAGAAAAAATGGACAAAAAAGAAAAAAAAAACCTAAAAAAGATATAATTGAAAATAAATTAGAAAAACATGTAATTAAAGTAAAAGACAGAACATTTTGATGTAAACCACCGATAAAAGTTTTTTTTTTTTTTTTTTATTTCTAAAAAATTGAATTAGATAACTCTACACAAACCACTCACAGGCAACCCATGCAGTTAAAGCCCATAACTTCATCGTCAACTATCATTCAGCCCAACCCATTTGTATTATAATAAAATCACAAATTTCCCAAACCCTAACGAGCAGACGACGCACGCAAAACCCTAATTTCACACACTATATATATTTCACATTCCTCTTTTTTCCCCTTCTTTCTATTGCTTTCTGGATCTTTAGCCTCTTTCGCTCCCAACACACACTCGCACACCAAGAACATCTCGCAAAAATGGCAGAAAGTGTAGTCCTTCGCGGCACCATGAGAGCCCACACCGATCAAGTCACAGCAATCGCGACCCCAATTGACAACTCTGACATGATCGTCACTTCCTCTCGTGACAAATCACTCATCGTTTGGAAACTAATCAAAGACGATAAAACTTACGGTGTCCCTCACCGTAGATTGACCGGTCACTCTCACTTCGTCCAAGATGTTGTCCTCTCATCCGACGGCCAGTTCGCCCTCTCTGGTTCTTGGGACGGTGAGCTCCGTTTGTGGGATCTCGCTGGTGGGGTGTCAGCTCGTCGTTTTGTTGGGCACACTAAAGATGTTCTCTCTGTCGCTTTCTCAATTGACAACCGTCAGATTGTTTCTGCTTCTCGTGACCGCTCGATTAAGTTGTGGAACACACTTGGTGAGTGCAAGTACACTATTCAAGAGGGTGATGCCCATAGCGATTGGGTGAGTTGTGTTAGGTTTAGCCCTAATACATCACAGCCAACCATAGTTTCTGCATCTTGGGACAGGACAGTGAAGGTCTGGAATTTGACTAATTGCAAGTTGAGGTGTACATTGGCTGGTCATGGTGGGTATGTCAACACTGTGGCCGTTTCTCCAGATGGGTCTCTGTGTGCCAGTGGAGGAAAAGACGGAGTGATACTTCTGTGGGATTTGGCAGAAGGGAAGAGGCTGTATAATTTGGATGCAGGAGCTGTTATTCATGCTCTGTGTTTTAGTCCCAATAGGTATTGGCTGTGTGCTGCTACAGAGAACAGTATTAAGATTTGGGATCTGGAGAGTAAGAGTATCGTGGAAGATTTGAAGGTTGATCTTAAAGCTGAAGCTGAGAAATCTGATGGTAGTACTGCTGCCACTACTGGTTCCAAGAAGAAGGTATATAATCTATTTTTATTCTCTGTTTTGCTAATCAATTGGGTATTTTATGTTGTATTTGTTTTGGTTAACTATAATTGCTCTCTCTGTATCAGTTTCTTTAGTACATTGCTTTGTTGAATGGGTTTTTGTAAGACTAGCTTAGTTATTGTTTATTTTGCATTACGAATGGTTTTGTTTAATTGAGTATTTTTGGCTGATTTTGAATTTATTATTTTGTTTAAATGTACTTTAAGTTTTGAGAATTGTTTGCATACCATGTTGATAGAAGTAAAATTTTTGCTATTGAGTTTGCCAGTATGTTTGATGCTTTATAATGTTTTTGTTGGTTGCTTATGTTCCTTTGTGTAATTACTATTGGCTGCACAAGTAGTTTTTTTTTCCTTTATGTGCTTCAGTTATTAATTTTTGTTCTTTATATTCAATTGCATCAAGGGCTTTGCTTGAATTTGTTCAACCTTTCAATGGGATTTTCATCTTTCTTTTCAGTTTATTTTTTCTCATATAGTTTCATATGCAACTCATTTTTGCCTTATTTACATGCGTGTTGATGTGTGTGCAAGCATGCTCGTTAAACTTAGAATGTATTTGGATAGTGGTAAAAACTAAAAAAGGCATTTTGCTGCATGGAAGAGTAGTATGAATTTATAGTTGAGGCAACTTTCTTAGCATATTAGGAACATCTATTTTCACATTGGAACATATAATTCTCGCTATTTGTGCCTAATGTAGCTGGTTTGTGCATTGCAACTTTTCATTGTTGGAGCGTTAACAAGGCCTTCATGCTTCCAAACTACAATGGTTCATCTGATTGTTGTTGCATTTGTTGGTTGTAGATGGCAATGTGATTTGTTATATGCTTGTTGATATTGTTTTGCATGTCACTACGTGAATCTCTATTAGGTATCAAAGGATATCTAGGTGCCTTTTGTTCATATTGGCAGTCACAATTTGCCTCAGTATAATATATATAGCTAATTGTCATGCTGATTCTGAGCTCTCACCAGAAACAGCCATTTTTTCTTATATTTTTCTTGTTTTTTTAAGGCACATTGAGTTGAGTTCTTTCATGCTAATTGCTGCTAATATTTCTATTTTCAAATGGTACATTGTGAAGAATTGTTTCACATCATTTTGCCTTTGTCTTACAGAACAACTACTGCACAAGCTTGAGCTGGAATGCAGATGGAAGCACATTGTTCAGTGGTTACACAGACGGTGTGATTAGAGTCTGGGGAATTGGTCGCTACTGAGAATGAAAGAAATTGAGATTAGTGCAGATTCATGTTTTTTGGATGCAAAACTAATGCTTTTTTTTAGTAGTGGAAACCTATTTAAGATTTTGTTGAAAGTGTTGGATCTTTACTTGTCTTGTTAAGTTGGATATTATATATGGCTTTGAGGCCCTGTTCTGTCTTTGGATCACATATTAGATGTTTTGGATTTCATTTTAGATGTTGTGTCTTTGGTTTCCAAACTGACGAATGTGTTCTTGAGGCCCGATGGCACATTGTCTGTTTCATCATCATAAAATGTTCTTTAAGAAAGTTCCTATTTCATTAACAGAGAAAATTATGATGCTTAAGAAGTTTTAAAGAAACCAGTGGAATCGATAGTCTTCATGATTCTCGAAATATTTATTATTTCATTTCTACTTTTGTTACTTGGATTAATGAATTTGCTTTCTTGTTACGTTCTCCTGTTATAAAATATAAGCATCAGGATAAAATTTAAAAATACAATTTATAAAAAAAATTGTAGTGTTCTTAATATGATATATATATATATATATATATATATTTGTTATAAAATCATATGGTATCAAACATGACTCCATTAATTCATATTCAATCTGTCATGGATCTCGAAAGATATTTATAGTTAAATTGAAAAAGTTTTTTGATAACTCATTCGTACTCTTTTGAGTTTTGATATGATATATTTAATGTCATGTAAATAGTATATACTTTTTTATTGTTTATTAATTATGAAGTTTAGATATATAAATTAAAAATAAAATTACTTAGTTTTAGTTAAAATTACAAAGTCTTATAAAATAATGGAGGAAAAATTATAAATTTGGTATCTCAACTTTTGTTATTTTTTTATTTGAGTGTTTGAATTATTATTATTTTTTTCAATTTGAATGTTTGAACTTTATAAAAACATATCAATCAGATGTCTCTATCCTATTTTAAGCTGATTGTGTACTTAGTCAGTTTAATTGGGGTTCATCTTTTTACAGCTAACATGCTATTTTTTTTCAACTCATCCCTAGTTAAGTGTTTGAACTTTGAAAAAATATATCAATAAGATGTATCTGACCTATTTTAAGCTGATTGTGTGCTTAGTCAGCTTAAATGAGATTCACTTTTTTACAGTTCATATGCCATTTTTTCAGTTCATCCCCTGCTATTGTCCACTTATAAAAGGGTAAAGACAGTTGAAAAAAATAAATCATATTTGAGCTGATTAAGCATACAGTCAGCTTAAAATATGATAGAAACATCTGATTGATATGTTTTTTAAAAGTTAAGACACTTAAATTAGAAAAAAAAAAAAGTTCAGACTCTCAAATAGAAAAATCACAAAAGTTGAGACAACAAAATTGTAATTTTTCCAATAATAGATAAAATACTAAGAGAAAAATATATTAATTTGTTTAGAACTAATTAGTTTTGAATGTAATTTAACAATGTAAATAAGGTATTTGACTTCAAATTTTCGTCCCGATTTGCTACAAAATTTTGGAACAATTCAAGATTGAGATATAAATTTTTGGATTTGGTTTTGAAGATTTTTTTTTTTTTTTTTTGACTTTGGGATCAGTTCCAAAAAAATGATAAAGTTTATTGACACAATATACTACTTTCTCCATTTCAAACTAATTGTCACTTTTTCAAATAAAGAAAATTTTCAATTATTTATCACTTTTATGTTCCCAATGTAACATTAATTTTTTCTTTCATATTTTATAGAGCTCCATTAAAACTATATTTCACAGCCATAACTATATAGATTATATCATGGACTAGCCAAAGTCGTACTTACAACATCACACAACCAATTTTCGGCCAGACAGCCTGTCCCCTTTTTATAATCTATACAGCTATGAACTATAAATTATAATTTTAATAGAGTTGGTAATTGGATCATCTTCTTAATTAAGTTTCTGATGTACCAGATCCTTCATGGAGGCAAGCACAGAGCATACTCCTTAATTTAGATAGGTGGAACGATTATAATTTATAATCTAACTATTAAAGAAGAGATAATTTTTAGAAGGTCATTGTTTATTTAGCTTCTGAATATTTTACAAGAGGGGCTCTTCTTACAACTGAGACAGAAGGCTTCTTATATAGAGGAGCTAAGATAAAAGAAGGCCTTACAAATAAACAACCACTGACAAACAGACAAATGTAGATAGACATCCACTAACACAAATAGACAAATGTGGATAGACATCTGCTGATAAAAGTAACAACTTTAAATTACAACCACTTGTGACAAATTGGCTCGTGACTTGGAGATAGATTCTTATCTTCAGCACTGTTTTCACTATGATAAAAGAGGCTGTCTTTATCAGGATCCTGTGAGTGTCCTGCTAGTGGCATACATGGGTCCTCTGAATTATTTAATTTGAAAGAGTTTAACCATTTCTAATATGCAGATAAGCTGGCTTGATAAGGATGTTCTGCTGATGAGCTGGCTTGATAAGGATCATCAATTTGCATGTGAGATAGGATGGATGTAGTCCTTTGTGTCTTTTCCTAATATTCCTTATTTGCTAGCAACTGTTTCCCATAATCAGAAGGAAATATTTCCCATAGGGCATCATCAGATATCTTTGGCCATATTTTTTTTGGAATAGTACCATTTTTCTCGAACATGTGTCTTTGAAACTCTCTCCATAGTGAGCGATCTGTGTTATCTATGGTAATATAGTGCATCATTGAGTGTCTATAGGTCCCATAGATATTAAAGCATGGTACATCAGTAAAAACACCTTTAGCTTTGAAGAAAGTTCTTTTGAAGGTGATGATAAAATAGCAATCGAGAGGAGGTGCCACTTATTGAGTGTAAGCCTCATTTGTCAAATAAGATTTCCATCTTGACAAGTTCTGGAACCATTTGAGGAATGTTAGCAAATGAGAATTCAGGCTTTCATTCTTCTAAAGTAGACTGATATACCTTGTGAGCTTTAATGGTTGAAGGTCGAATGAAATCCAGTATAAATGACAAAGATACCAAAACAGGATTAACAATTCAGGAGGCCAATAAAACTAGTTTTCAAGGATAAATAGGATGAAATCCTAATCTGTGAAAGAAATTTGTCCTATAATTTCTTATCATCCTAAATTGAAGTTCAAAAATTTGAGTTCTGGCTTTTTGATTAAGGGTGGTCATGGAAATGTGTAATGGTAAGGACAGAGGAATACCTTTTTCAAGAAAGTTGGCATTAATGGTTTGATACATGTATACCATGGGAAGAACTTTTAGCTCAAAGGGTTTTCCGTAAGAGACAGGTGGTCTGCTTAAAAGATCTGGTAGCAGGTTACCTTCTTCTTTGATGTGTTCTACTTTAAAGTCATACTTACTGAACCATTCTTTCATTTTGAGAAGTTAAGGATGAGGTAGATTCTTCTTTTGAATTCAAGCATTTTTGGAAATGATGAACAGTCCATCACGACTTTGAAATGATGACCAATCAGATGGAATTCGAACTTCTTTATGCCATGCTTAACTGCCAAAACCTCTTTGAAGGTTGAGTGATAATGGCATTCTCCATCTGTGAACTTTCCACTAGTATGAGCACAAATTCGTCTTTTCTTATTGTCATATTCTTCTAAAAGAATAGCTCCCCAAAATTGATCACTTGCATTTGTTTGAAGGATTCTTTTTCTTGTGGAGGGAATCTGGAGGTTAGGAAGATTTTTTGTGCAAGTTATGAGTTGTTCAAGAGCTTTTGTTTGTTCTGAGGACCATGGTAGAGGATTCTTTTTTAGAAGGGCTCTAAGAGGGGCTGTCTTTTTTGTCAAATGAGGAATAAAATCTCTGAGATAATTGACAATGCCAAGAAATTGTCTAATTTGCTTGACAGAAAGATTTTATTTTGGAAATTTATCCAGCTTTGTTGCAACATGAGGACCTGGAAGATATTTTCCTTCTTTTAATCTCATTCCAAGAAAATATATTTCTGTTTGGCCAATAAACATCTTGGTGGGTGAAAGCATAACACCATAATGTCGTACAAGATTAGCAAACTGTTGAAGTAGTTTCTCATTGGCTTTTATATCTGCAGAAAATAAAAGAATATCATCAATATAAACAAGAGCGCTAGAGAGGATGGGCTTAAAGATTTTGATCATAGCCCGTTGGGACAGTGATGGGGCTACTTTAAGTCCAAAAGGTAGGACATTCCATTGATAGTGTCTGTTTAGAATGCAAAAGCCCGTTTTGTATTTGTCTTCCCTTTTGATTCCAAGTTGCCAGAATCCAGCCTTCAAATCAAATTTTGAAAAGATTTTGCTCCCGTAAAAAATGTAAATAATGAGGAAATCTTTGGTAGAGGGAATTTGTCAACTCTGAGGAAGAAATTCAAAAGCTGATAGTCAATCACCAATCTCTTCTTTCCACGGACTTGTTCTGATCTTTTGTTTACATAAAAAGCTTGGCATTCCCATTCTGATTTTATAGGAACAATTAGACCTTGGGCTTCCAATTGGTTGCATTCTTCAATTGCCAATTTAAAATCAGAAGGAGTCATTCCTGGATGAGTTGCCTTTATTGGGTTGACATCATCATTCTATTTGAAAGGTAAGGAGATAAAAAACTTCTCATTTTTCCACAGTGGTGATGAGCATTTCTGAAAAAACTCTATATAAGACTTAGCACTGCATTCTTTTATCAAAAACTCATGAATAATTTGAAGGTTTGGTTGAGAAACAGTTTGGACAACAAAAAGGATGGATGGAATATTGGTGTATGGTTGAAAGTATTTCTTGAACTTGAGTCCATTGGGAAGAATTATCAAGTCTTTCATCTTCCAATAGACATTAAAGCCAATGACAATGTCTTTTCCAAGTAAAGAAGATGCAAGAACATGTGTCCAGGTGTAACAATTTGGAAAGAATTGGATATTTATTGGGTGTCTAGTTTTAAGGCTAGTTTCAAGTAATTCTCTATTGGTTGTAGAGAAATATTCATAATGATGTTTCCAATATTCTTTAAGCAAGGCTTTTGGGCTGAGAATGGTATTTTTGGCTCCAGTGTCGATCAAGGCTACAAGTTTGATGGGTTTGGAATAGCTAGTTGGGTAAATTTGAATAAGGAACAAAGGTATTGGATGTTTTTCATGAGTTAGGGCTATCATGTCTCTATTATCACCACCAATTAAGAACTGATCATACCAAGATTCTATTTCAGAGCTGGAAATTTTTGAGTCTGTTTCTTGGCCCACAGTAAAAACACATTCTGGTGAAGCTTCTTCTTCTTCTGAAAAGAGAGACTCAAGATCAGCATCATTCAGGTTTACTTTAGTGATCTGTTGAATTTATTAAATCATTTGCTCAGTTCTTTTTGTTTTTGAAGGGCAATTTTTTGCAAAATGACCCTTTTTTCCACAAATGTAGCATCTGTCAGTTTTCTTTTTTCCACGAAACTTTTTCTTCTTGTAATACTTCCACTTCTTAAACTTAGATCTTTTCCTTTTGTTCTTCAATTTGAAGAAGTGTTTCTTCTTCTTTGAAGGACAAACAAAAACATTATCATCTTTGCATTTGATCTGTAAATTAGGCCTATCACATGAAAGTTTTCCCAAAGGATTCTTCTTACTGCCTAGTTATAATTTAATCATTTGCCTTTGGTCATATAACTGGGTATGAGCCTGAATCATGATTTGATACAAATGTCCCATTGGCACATCTTCAACTTTGTAATTCGATTGTTGAAGGATTGAAAACATTCGAGAGGCAAGGATCTTAGGAATAAAAGCCAAAAAGGCTTGTTTTAAATCAGGATTAGCAGTGCCTCCTAACAGATAAAATCTAGTAGACATATTTTGGAAATGTCTTTCTAGATCTTTTCTCTATAGTGAATAATATTTCATCTGGTAATACTCCTTTCATGCAACTTCAAGATCATCATCCCATTTTCCTAAAAACTCATAATGCAAGAGTCCTAGAAAATCTTATGGTGAAGTGGCATCCATTAACTGGGTTCTAGCATAAGCATTCAGAGAAGCATACCAGTTTGCCAGCTTTCCCACCATTTTTGCAAGAAATGTTTCAATAACAACCCTGATTTTTTCTCCAGGAATAAGCATTTGTCCGGCTATCCAAGCTCTAAACTCCAGAAATCTATTCCTGTATTGTGAAGGAGGAACATCATCCAGGGTAAAGTAATTTCCAGTATTTTTTTGGAAATTTATCTGTGGATCTGGATGTGGTGTTCTGGGCTGCTCAAATTCTTCTTCTGGATCATCAACTTCTTCAATTTGAGGTCCTTTAGAAGATGTAGCATCATCAGCCATCAATTGGTAAGGTATTATATAATCTGAATCAGAATTACTTTCTGAGGATTCAGAGGATGAACTTTGCTAAGAAATAGATCCAATTGAAAAGATGGGCATGGCTTTATCAACACATTTTTCTAAAAAGGAAGAGATGGGATTCATCATCATTTGAGGATGTTTTGACTCTTCTAGTGATGAGGTTGGTGAGGCATTTTTGGGTAATGATTCAGAGGGTGTTTTTTTAGGTTTCTCAGTCTGAGAGAAATGAACTGTTTTTCCTTTTTTTTGCTGTTGTTTCATCAGAGGACTGTGTTTGAGAGGGGGCTTTTAAAGAGGATTTAAATCCTTGAAAATTTATAGGAATATTCAAAGGAGTCGTTGGTGCAGGAAATAAAGGTTGAGTGGAAGAGATTGTGTATGGTGAACTGGGAATTGAATAAGGGCTGTATAAAAGACCCAAAGGATCTGGAGAGAAAGATTTTGAAGAGGTTTGTGAGGACAACTCTTCTTTCTTTCTTTTAAGATCTTTTTCAAGTTGGTCAACCTGGGCTTTCAAGTTTAAAATTTCTATTTCTTTCATTTGAATGCTATTCAATATGCCTTTGTTGCTGATAATCCGCATAAGCTCCTGATGCTTCATTTTTATTTGCCTTTGTAATTCGACATGAATTGCTTCCATTCGTTTCTCAAAGGCCTGGAACTTTTTATTTGCTAGATTCATATGTTCAGCAACTCCATCAATCTTTTCTTTAATAGTCTTCAGTTTTTTATTTTGAGCATAAGCATTCTGTGTCTGCCAGTTGACTACTGCTTCAGCAGGAGTTGTTTGTCTAGGTCTGCCCTCTGCATCAATAATGTTTGATTCCAGGATAAAAGGTTGCATGGTAATTTGGTTTTTTTTTTTATTTGGTTAAAGGAGGAAAGTCTGTGGGTTAGAACATACAAATTTAGGGTAAAGATTTTAGCTTTTGAATCTCGACTGAATTTTCTTTTCTTACCTATTTCAAAGCTTGTTTGTAATATGGGAGAGGAGTTGAATTAGGTTTTGGCTGGGAAGGAGATGTTTAAGGTTTGCAAGGTTCAGGAGGAATACTTTGAGTAGCTGGTGATTTGTACCAAGCAGGAGGAGAATATGATACAAGATAATCATATTTCCCTAAAGGTTGTCCCAGAGTGTAAATGCTTGAACCTCCATCTTCATATCTCCTTCTGAATTCCTTTTCACTATATTTTCTTGGAGATTTCTTCTTTTTCTTTTTCTTCTCATCATCATCAAAGTAGGATCCAACATAACAATCATCATAATCACAATAATCAAAATAACAGTGACTATCATGCTTAAAAGCATAAACTGGTCTCCCAAAATTATCAAAAGAAGCTATAGGAATATTATCCTCTGGATCCCAAGGGTTGATCATGAGTTGGGTATTAAAAACTGTAGGAGTCTCCTGTTTTCTCCTAAAGATCATATCCACTAATCCATCAGATCTTTTGATGTGCACTGGGTCTGTACTTTGAATTGGCTCTATTGTCTCATGCAACTTGTCATAATTGGTGATCCATTTTTCTGGGAATAATTTTAACAGTTCATTCCTAGAAAGTTGTTTAAGAGTGTGGACACACGTGGGAGTATTATAAGAGTCTACTTTTATGAACAAAGCATCATTTTGGACACAGGGTAGTGACAAGTTGATAGCATGGTTTTGGAGACGGTAGACAATTTGGTAATAAAGGGTGGCTACTTTAGCTGTGGAGATTTGTTCAGCACTAAGGATCTGGAGTTGGGCTTTTCAAGCTATTAAAGCATGGGGATTAGAAAAGGGCAAGATTATAATTTGGGAAAAATGTAAAGAATACTGAGCCAGCATTTAAGGATGTCTCTACAGTCCCAATTACAGCATGTTGATACTGTTTATATCTAGAATCCAAAAGAGCGATCCTAGAGAAAACAGGTTGCCTTGCTCTGTCATGGTAAGAGAGTCCTAACCTTATAGCTCCAAAGTGGATGTGAGTGTATCGCTGGTTAAGCCAAGTTCTCAGAAATTATGGAGAAATTTCTAAGGTCACGAATTATTATGTCTGAGAGGCTGGTATATAGTGTTGATCAAAGCTGGAGGCTTGAACATATTCTTTTATAGAAGAAGTGGGTCGGTTTATAAGAGCTTTGAAAGATTGTTTCCAGTTTGTTTTGGATTTTGAAAAGGCATCATACAGGTTCAACAGGGGAAACTTTGATTCTTCAATCTTTTGGTCTTTAGGAAGGTAAGTAAACTCATACAAGTAATTGGTTTTTTTCTAGGTGGTTTGGTTGATAGGGGGTGATAAGGTAACAGTAACAGACTTAGTTGGCACATACTTATAATCACATATTACAGAGGGAGTAGAAGAGGGAACAGAAGAGCTTTCTGGTTCGGTCATATTTAAGAATTTTTTTTCCTTTAGTCTTTATATGAATTATAATAATTCCACCTTATGCAAAAATAAGGCTCTGATACCAATTTGTCACAAGTGGTTGTAATTTAAAGTTGTTACTTTTTTAGAAGGGCTCTAATGCCAATTTTCTATAGCTCCATTAAAACTATATTTCACAGCCATAACTATACAGATTATATCATGGACTAGCCAAAGTCGTACTTATAATATCACACAACCAATTTTCGGCCAGACAGCCTGTCCCCTTTTTATAATCTATACAACTATGAACTATAAATTATAATTTTAATAGAGTTGGTAACTGGATCATCTTCTTAATTAAGTTTTTGATGTACCAAATCCTTCATAGAGGCAAGTACAGAGCATACTCCTTAATTTAGATAGGTGGAACAATTATAATTCATAATCTAACTATTAGAGAAGAGAGAATTTTTAGAAGGCCATTGTTTATTTAGCTTCTGAATATTTTACAAGAGGGGTTCTTTTTACAACTAAGATAGAAGGCTCCTTATATAGAGAAGGAGCTGAGATAAAAGAAGGCCTTACAAACAAACAACCACTGACAAACAGACAAATGTAGATAAACATCCACTAACACAAACAGACAAATATGGATAGACATCTATTGATAAAAGTAAAAAATTTAAATTACAACCACTTATAACAAATTGGTATCAGAGCCTTGTTTTTGCATTAGGTGGAATTATTATAATTCATATGAAGACTAAAGGAGAAGAAATTCTTAAATATGACCGAACTAGAAAGCTCTTCTGTTCCCTCTTTTACTCCCTCTGTAATATATGAATATAAGTATGTGCCAACTAAGTCTATTGTTGTTACCTTATTAATCCCTATCAACCAAACCACAAAAAAAAATCCAATTACTTGTATGAGTTTACCTACCTTCTTGAAGACCAAAAGATTGAAGAATCAAAGTTTCCCTTGTTGAACTTGTATGATGCCTTTTCAAAATCCAAAACAAACTGGAAACAATCTTTCAAAGCTCTTATAAACTAACCCACTTCTTTTATAAAAGAATATGTTCAAGCCTCCAGCTTTGATCAACACTATATACCAGCCTCTTAGACAGAATAGTTCGTCACCTTAGAAATTCCTCCATAATTTCTGAGAACTTGGCTTAACCAGGGATACACTCACATCCACTTTGGAGCTATAAGGTTAGGACTCTCCTACCATGGCAGAGTAGGGCAACCTGTCTTCTCTAGGATTGCTCTTTTGGATTCTAGATATAAACAGTATCAACATGCTGTAATAGGGACTGTAGAGACATCCTTAAATGCTAGCTCAGTATTCTTTAACTTTTTCCCAAATTATAATCTTGCCCTTTTTTATCCTCATGCTTTGATAGCTTTAAAAGTCCAACTCCATATCCTTAGTGCTAAATAAATCTCCACAGCCAAAGTAGCCACCCTTCACTACCAAATTGTCTACCATCTCTAAAACCATGCTATCAACCTGTCACTACCTTGTGTCCAAAATGATGCTTTGTTCATAAAAGCAGACTTTTATAATACTCCCACGAGTATCCACACTCCTAAAAAACTTTCTAGGAATGATCTATTAAAATTATTCCTAGAAAAATGGATCACCAATTATGAGAAGTTGCATGAGACAGTAGAGCCAATTCAAAGTATAAACCCAGTGCATATCAAAAGATATGATGGATCAGTGGATACGATCTTTAGGAGAAAACAAGAGACTCCTATAGCTTTTAATACCTAGTTCATGATCAACCCTTGGGATCCAGAGGATAATATTCCTATAGCTTCTTTTGATAATTCTGGGAGACCAGTTTGTGCTTTTAAGCGTGATGGTCACTGTTATTTTGATTATTGTGATTGTAATGATTGTTATATTGGATCCTACTTTGATGATGATGGAGATATGAAGATGGAGATATGATGAAAAAGAATAATCTCTAAGAAAATATAATGAAAAGGAATTCAAAAAGAGATATGAAGATGGAGATTCAAGCATCTGCACTCTGGGACAACCTTCAGGAAAATATGATTATCTTGTATCATATTCTCCTCCTGCTTGGTACAAACCACCAGCTACTTAAAGTATTCCTCCTGAACCTTACAAACCTCAAACACCTCCTTCCCAGCCGAAACTTAATTCAACTCCTCTCCCATGTTACAAACAAGCTTTGAAATAGGTAAGAAAAGAAAATTCAGCCGAGATTCAAAAGCCAAAATCTTTACCCTAAATCTATATGTTCCAACCCACAAACTTTCCTCCTTTAACCAAAGAAACAAAAAACCAAATTATCATGCAGCCTTTTATCCTGGAATCAAACATTGTTGATGCAGATGGCAGACCTAGACAAACAACTCCTGCTGAACCAGTAGTCAATTGGCAAACACAGAAAGCTTGTGCTCAAAATAAAAAACTGAAGACTATTGAAGAAAAGAATGATGGAGTTGCTGAACATATGAATATGGCAAATAAAAAGTTCCAGGCCTTTAAGAAAAAAATGGAAGCAGTTCATGTAGAATTACAAAGGCAAATAGAAATGAAGCATCAGGACCTTATGCGGATTATCAGCAACAAAGGCATATTGAATAGCATTCAAATGAAAGAAACATAAATTTTAAACTTGAAAGCCCAGGTTGACTAACTTGAAAAAGATCTTAAAAGAAAGAAAGAAGAGTTTTCCTTACAAACCTCTTCAAAATCTTTATCTCCAGATCCTTTGGGTCTTTTATACAGCCTTTATTCAATTCCTAGTTCACCATACACAGTCTCTTCCACACAACCTTTATTTCCTGCACCAACGGCTCCCTTGAATATTCCTTCAAATTTTTAAGGATTTAAATCCTCTTTAAAAACCCCCCTCTCAAACACAGTCATCTGATGAAACAACAGTAAAAAAAAGGAAAAACAGTTCATTTCTCTTAAATTGAGAAACTTAAAAAAACACCCTCTGAATCATTACCCAAAAATGCCTCACCAACCTCATCACCAGAAGAGTCAAAACATCCTCAAATGATGATGAATCCCATCTCTTCCTTTTTAGAAAAATGTGCTGATAAAGCCATGCCTAGCTTTTCAATTGGATCTATTTCTAAGGAAAGTTCATCCTCTGAATCCTTATAAAGTAACTCTGATTCATATTATCAAATACCTTACCAATTGATGGCTGATGATGCTATATCTTTTAGAGGACCTCAAGTTGAAGAAGTTGATAATCCAGAAGAAGAATTTAAGCAGCCCAGAGCACCACAGCTAGATCCACAGACAAATTTCTAAAAAAATATTGGAAATTACTTTACCCTGGATGATGTTCCTCCTTCACAATACAGGAATAGATTTCTAGAGTTTAGAGCTTGGATAGCCAGACAAATGCTTATTCCTGGACCAGAAATTAGGGTTGTTATTGAAACATTTCTTGTAAAAATGGTGGGAAAGCTGGTAAACTGGTATGCTTCTCTGAATGTTTATGCTAGAACCCAATTGATGGATGCCACTTCACCTGAAGATTTTCTAGGACTCTTGCGTTATGAGTTTTTAGGAAAATGGGATGATGATCTTGAAGTTACATGAAAGGAGTATTAGTAGATGAAATGTTGTTCACTACAGAGAAAAGATCTAGAAAGACATTTCCAAAATATGTCCACTAGATTTTATCTATTAGGAGGCACTGCTAATCCTGATTTAAAACAAGCCTTTTTGGCTTCTATTCTTGAGATCCTTGCCTCTCGAATATTTTTAATCCTTCAACAATCGAATTATAAAGTTGGAGATGTGCCAATGGGACATTTGTATTAGATCATGATTCAGGCTCATACCCAGTTATGTGACCAAAAGAAGATTATTAAACTATATCTGGGCAGTAAGAAGAATCCTTTGGGAAAACTTTCATGTGATAGGCCTGATTTGCAGATTAAATGCAAAGATGCTGATGTTTGTGTTTGTCCTTCAAAGAAGAAGAAACACTTCTTTAAATTAAAGAAGAAAGGGAAAAGATCTAAGTTTAAAAAGTGGAAGTATTACAAGAAGAAAAAGTTCCATGGCAAAAAGAAAACTGACAGATGCTACATCTATGGAAAAAAGGGTCATTTTGTAAAAAATTTCCCTTAAAAAACAAAGAGAACTAAGCAAATGATTCAACAAATTCAGCAGATCACTAAAGTAGACCTGAATGATGTTGATCTTGAGTTTCTCTTTTCAGAAGAAGAAGAAGCTTCACCAAAATATGTTTTTACTGTGGGCCAAGAAACAGACTCAAAAATTTCCAGCTTTGAAACAGAGTCCTGGAATGATCAATTCTTAATTGGTGGTGATAATAGAGACATGATAGCCCTAACTCATGAAAAACATCCAATACCTTTGTTCCTTATTCAAATTTACCCAACCAGTTATTCCAAACCCATAAAACTTGTAGCCTTGATCGACACTGGAGCCAAAACTACCACTCTCAACCCAAAAGCCTTGCCTAAAGAATATTGGAAACATCATTCTGAATATTTCTCTACAGCCAATAGAGAATTACTTGAAACTGGCCTTAAAACCAGACACCCAATAAAGATCCAATTCTTTCCAAATTGTTACACCTGGACACATGTTCTTGGATCTTCTTTACTTGGAAAAGACATTTTCATTGGCTTTGATGTCTATTGGAAGATGAAAGACTTGAGAATTCTTCCCAATGGACTCAAGTTTAAGAAATACTTTCAACCATACACTAATATTCCATCTGTCCTTTTTGTTGGCCAAACCGTTTCTCAACCAAACCTTCAAATTATTCATGAGGTTTTGATAAAAGAATGCAATGCTCAGTCTGATATAGAGTTTCTTCAGAAATGCTCATCACCACTGTGGAAAAATGAGAAGTTTTTTTTTATCTCCTTACCACTCAAATAGAATGAAGATGTCAACCTAATAAAGGTAACTCATCCAGGAATGACTCCTTCTGATCTTAAATTGGCAATTGAAGAATGCAACCAATTGGAAGCCCAAGGTCTAATTATTCCCACAAAATTAGAATGGGCATGCCAAGCTTTTTATGTAAACAAAAGATCAGAACAAGTCCGTGGAAAGAAGAGATTGGTGATTGACTATCAGCCTTTGAATTTCTTCCTCAGAGATGACAAATTCCCTCTACCAAAGATTTCCTCATTATTTACATTTTTTGCTGGAGCAAAAATCTTTTCAAAATTTGATTTGAAGGTTGGATTTTGGCAACTTGGAATCAAAGGGGAAGACAGATACAAAATGGGCTTTTGCATTCCAAACAGACACTATCAATGGAATGTCCTGCCTTTTGGACTCAAAGTAGCCCCATCACTATTCCAACAGGCTATGATCAAAATCTTTGTGCCCATCCTCTCTAGCGCTCTTGCTTATATTGATGACATTCTTTTATTTTCTGCAGATATAGAAGCCCATGAGAAACTACTTCAACAGTTTGCTAATCTTGTATGACATTATGTTGTTATGCTTTCACCCACTAAGATGTTTATTGCCCAAACAGAAATAGATTTTCTTAGAATGAGATTCAAAGAAGGAAAATATCTTTCAGGTCCTCATGTTGCAACAGAGCTGGATAAATTTCCAAAAGAAAATCTTTCTGTCAAGCAAATCAGATAATTTCTTAGCATTATCAATTATCTCAGAGATTTTATTCCTCATTTGACAAAAAAGACAGCCCCTCTCAGAGCCATTCTAAAAAAGAATCCTCTACCATGGTCCTCAGAATAAACAAAAGCTCTTGAACAACTCATAACTTGCACAAAAAATCTTCATGTCCTCCAGATTCCCTCCACAAGAAAAAGAATCCTTCAAACAGATGCAAGTGATCAATTTCAGAGAGCTATTCTTTTAGAAGAAGATGACAACAAGAAAAGATGAATTTGTGCTCATGCTAGTGGAAAGTTCACAGATGGAGAATGCCATTATCACTCAACCTTCAAAGAGGTCTTGGCAGTTAAGTATGGCATAAAGAAGTTCAAATTCCATATGATTAGTTATCATTTCAAAGTCATGATGGATTGTTCATCATTTCCAAAAATGCTTTAATTCAAAGGAAGACTCTACCTCATCCTTAACTTCTCATAATGAAAGAATGGTTCAGTAAGTATGACTTTGAAGTAGAACACATCAAAGGAGAAGGTGACCTGCTACTAGATCTTTTAAGCATACCACTTATCTCTTGTGGAAAACCCTTTGAGCTAAAAGTTCTTCCCATGCTATACACGTATCAAACCATTAATGCCAACTTTCTTGAAAAAGGTATTCCTCCGTCTTTACCAGTACACATTTCCATGACCACCCTTAATCAAAAAGCCAGAACTCAAATTTTTGAACTTCAATCCAGGATGATAAAAAATTATGGGACAAATTTCTTTCATAGATTAGGATTTCATCCTATTTATCCTTTCACTTGTATTTTCAATTTCTTAAACCAAAGTCCTAAAAACTAGTTTTATTGGCCTCTTGAATTGTTAATCCTATTTTGGTATCTTTGTCATTTATACTGGATTTCATTCGACCTTCAACCATTAAAGCTCGTAAGGTATATCAGTCTGCTTGAGAAGAATGAAAGCCTGAATCCTCATTTGCTAACATTCCTCAAATGGTTCCAGAACTTGTCAAGATGGAAATCCTATTTAACAAATGAGGCTTACACTCAACAAGTGGCACCTCCTCTCGAATGTCATTCTATCATCACCTTCAAAAGAACTTTCTTCAAAGCTAAAGGTGTTTTTACTGATGTACTAAGCTTTAATATCTATAGGACCTATAGACACTCAATGATGCACTATATTACCATAGATACCACAGATCCTTCACCATGGAGAGAGTTTCAGAGACACATGTTTGAGAAAAATGGTATTATTCCAAAAGAAATATGGCCAAAGATATCTGATGATGCCCTATGGGAAATATTTCCTTATGATTATAGGAAATAGCTATTAGCAGATAAGGAATATTGGGAAAAGACATAAAGGACTACATCCATCCCATCTCACATGCAAATTGATGATCCTTATCAAGCCAGCTCATCAGTAGAACATCCTTATCAAGCCAGCTCATTTGCAAAACAGAAATGGTTAAACTCTTTCAAATCAAATAATTCAAAGGACCCACATATGCCACTAGCAGGACACTCATAGGATCCTGATGAAGACAACCTCTTTTATCATAGTGAAGACAGTGCTGAAGATAAGAATCTATCTCCAAGTCACGAGCCAATTTGTCATAAATGGTTGTAATTTAAAGTTGTTACTTTTATCAGTAGATGTCTATCCACATTTGTCTGTTTGTGTTAGTGGATGTCTATCTACATTTGTCTATTTGTCAGTGGTTGTTTGTTTGTAAAGCCTCCTTTTATCTCAGCTCCTTCTCTATATAATGAGCCTTCTATCTTAGTTGTAAGAAGAACCCCTCTTGTAAAATATTCAAAATCTAAATAAACAATGACCTTTTAAAAATTCTCTCTTCTCTAATAGTTAGATTATGAATTATAATCATCCCACTTATCTAAATTAAGGAGTATGCTCTATACTTGCCTATATGAAGGATCTGGTACATCAGAAACTTAATTAAGAAGATGATCCAGTTACCAACTCTATTAAAATTATAATTTATAGTTCATAGCAGTATAGATTATAAAAAGGGATAGGCTGTCTGGCCAAAAATTGGTTGTGTGATGATGTAAGTACGACTTTGGCTAGTCCATAATATAATCTGTATAGTTATGGTTGTGAAATATAGTTTTAATGGAGCTCTGGAAAATTAGTATCAGAGGGTTATTTAGTCATATCTTTCTTTTTTTTTTACCTATAATTAAGTCTATTAAATGCTTTTTTAATATAAGTGAAATACTAAAAAAAAAAATAGTTTGGCTCTTACATGTCACTCTTCTCCCCTCCCATCCCCCAATCCATGTTATTATATGGGAAAATGGGCAAATTAGACCTAGGAAGGTATTTTATGGTTTAGAAGAAGCCCTTTAACAAATTTATGTTTGAACTTTTACGTGAAGTTGACAAGAATATGGTTCTAGAAGGTTATCCTTGGTCAGTCTCTAATTCACATATGGTATTGTTGGAGGGGTCTTCAAAGATTTCCTTAAATAATATCAATTTTACTAAGTCTCCTTTTTGGATTTAGTTTCCTAGAATGTTGCCAAGTCAAATGAGAAAATAGGAGGACTATTCACAGGTTTATTAGAGATTTGACCATTCTCAGGGCAATGAAGTGGGTTAGAGTGATTTTTTCATATTGAAAGTGTTGGTGCCAGTTAATCAATCTTTGTTTACTAGGTTTTAGTGCAAAAAGTCGATGCAAGAACCTAAATGATTTCAAATTAAGTATGAATGTTTATAAGATTTTTGCTTCTATTGTGGATGTATTGGGCATGTTATCAAAAGTTGTAAGATTTGGGATGCTAAAGATGTTTATAACTTGGACCAAGATCGACCTAAGTATAGTCCATGGATGTGGTGCTTTTCTCCCATAATAATAAGAACCTCTATTTCTTTAGAAAGTGTATATAATGCAAATAATCTTCTTATGCAGAGCAAGTTGGTAGCTTAAAGGGAAGGAACAAGTGCCAGTCCTACGTTATAATTAAGGAAAATGAACAGTTGCATAAAACTAAACTTCCCCTAGAAGATTATTGTCTTTAATAATAAATTTGCAAGAACATGAGATAAGTACTCCTTTTATTGTAAATGAAAAGGCGACGATGTAGAAAGTTTATCCACTAATGAATAATAATAATAATGAACTAGCTTGATTGCTTTAATTGTGCCTATCAAGAACATTAATTATAATGAGAATGTTAATACTGAAAATGATGTTCTAAATTTGGGCCTACAATCTTTTGTTCTTGACTCAAGCCTTTTAAGCCTAGCTTATAAGAGGACAATGCAAATCCTGGTTAAGTTTAGTTAGGTGTTCGACTCTTTTGGGGTGAAAGGGTTGAATAGTAGTACTTAAATTTCAATATGGATTAGTCCTCTAGCTTACTATTTTTAATATTTATGAACATTATTCTGGTGTTGGCAATATTGATCCTTTAACTGGGTTAAGTGTAGACTGAAATAAGCATTTTTTATTAGATTGGCAAAAAAAAAGTTTCTTCTTAAGACTAAAGAGCATTGAGATGAAGCTAAAGTCAAGAAATCTAGAATTACGCAAGCTGAGTTACATACTTTTAGTGCTTTTGTGATACTGTCATGCTAGCAATACAAGAATTTGGAAAGTTTTGTATGTCATGCTACGATGACGGAGCAATTAGTAGAGGCTATCGACACTCCTTTAATAGTAATTCCTCCTTAACAACCATTTATGCAGGATTAGAGTTAATTTATATTAACTCTTCAATAGTTGGGGATGATTTCACTTAGGAAAGTGTATGCCAAGAATCAAGAAAAGAGCTAGGGCAAAAGGTTCGAGATCTCAATTAGTTTCTGGTAGTAATTAAAATGATGCTTCTAAAGGCACTGGTGGCTTACGTATGCCGAGAATCGAGAAAAGAGCTTGGGCAAAAGGTTCGGGATCTCAATCAATTTCTGGTAGTAATTAAAATGATATTTTTGAAGGCATTGTGGCTTTAGGGAGCTATGATGGCCATTGCATGGAATTGCTAAGGTTTTGGGTGGGCCTTAATAATTTGACACTTGTGGGACTTGTGTTTCTTGTACCGTCCTAATTATCTTTTTACTAGAGACCAAAAATAAGTTTGATTTCATGGAAAAGCATAGAAAGGAGTTGTCTTATGATCAAAGTTATTTTATGAAGCCTTAAGGAATATCTGGTGGGTTAGCATATGGTGGAAGGATCACTTGTAGGTACAAATTCTTCATGCTTCTAATAGTTTTATTCACTATGCTTACATGCATGTTTATTTTTGGTGTATTTATGTTTCTTTTGTCTATTGTCATCCTAAAAGGCAACATAAAATGGCTATATGGCAACAATTGTCTGATCTTAATCTTGGTGATAGTGTGCCCTGGTTATGTATAGGTGATTTCAATATTGTTATTAATTTTGCTGAAAAAAGGGGGTTGTGTCTATCATTGTCCTAGTCTGCTACATTCCAAGAATTTATGGATAAAGAGAGGCTTTTGGAATTAGAATTTAATGGCCCTCATTTTACGTGGACCAATAAGTAAACAGGTGTTAATATTGTAAACAAAAGATTAGATAGAGCTTATGTAAATCCTAAATGGAGATACCTTTTTCCTAGAGCTCTAATTTTGCATGAAAATTTTATGGGATCTTATTGTAGACCTATTATTTTACTATTAATACTATGTCTTTTAAGAAGTCAAATATCTTTAGATTTAAAGCTAAATGGCTTCTCCGTGAGGCTTGTACTAAAATTGTTAAATCATGTTGGGATAACTATTATATTGGATCTATTATGTCTCATATTTCAAGGAAAATCTTAAACTATAGATCTAAAATTATTAGATGGAATAAAGAGGTTTTGGGTAATTATAAGAAAGCCATTGATGAGTATAAGGTGCAAATTAATAATTTAATGGTTAATGGTTTATCTAATGGTAATACTTAAGAATTCAAGAAACTTCAAAATCACTTACATGAACTTTATAAGATGGAGGAGATTTATTAGTTTCAAAGACTTAGAATTAATTGGTTTTAAGCAGGGGATAGGAATATTAGGTTTTTCCATGCTTCTATCATCTAAAGAAGAATGAGAAATCAGATTGTTAGCATCAAAGGGGATAATGGGGAATGGTTGTATAATGAATGCCTTATCAGAGACCATATATCTATATTTTATAAAGATCTTTATTCTGCTTCTCATTATATTAAGAGGCATTATAATGGATTCCTTCCTTGGTTGCAAATAAAATGAATGATGTTTGAATTACCCTATTTTTTAATGAGGAAGTTAAGGTAGCTACCTTTCAATTTTGCCCTTTTAAAGCCCTAGGTCCTAATGGTTTCTCTGGAATATTTTTTCATAAACATTGGGAGGTGGTAGGTGGGAGTATTTCTTAAGCTGTCAAGCAATTTTTTTGTTGATGGTCATCTTTTAAGGGATTAGAATAAATTATCCATTTCTTTAATTCCAAAAGTCCATAATCCTGAAAATGTATGTCAATCTAGGCTTATTAGTCTTTGTGATTTTATATATAAAATAATTTCTAGAGTTATAGTTAACAAGTTGAAACCTTAGTTAAGCCTTCTAGTGCAACTTAATCATATTGCTTTTGGTCCAGGAAGGCATATTCATAATAAAATCTTCATGCTCATACAATTTTCCATAATATGAAAACTTCTCATAGGTCTAGTCATTCTTTTGCACTTAAGTTTGACATGTTGAAAGTGTATGATAGGGGTTGATTAGAGCTTTTTGAAAGCCTTTTTGTTTAAAATGGGACTTCATTCTCATTTTCTTCATTCAATCATGTAGTGCGTAACCTCTATGCCTTACTCTATGATAATAAATGGTTGTTCCTCTCTTTTTTTTTTTGTCTATCTAGAGGTCATCATCAAAGGGATCTTTTATATCCTTACTTGTTCATTTTATTATCAAATGTTTTTTTTCTTATTCTTTTAATAAAGTTGTATTAGATAAAAAAAATTTAGGATTTCGTTTTAATAGGAGACGTCCATTTTAACTCACCCATTCTTTGTTAATGACACTCTTCTCTTTAGCAATTCTAATTTATTGGAAGTTTCTAATTTGTATTATTCTGCTTCCAGGAAAAAAGGTCAATATTCATAAATCTAGCCTTTATTTTTGTAACAACCACCCTATATCTTTATTAATTAAATACCTCGAGTCTTTGTTTAGCATATTGATGAAACCATATCAGGATTAAACAAAGCCAACATATTATTTAAATACATAAAATATCATAACATTTTCATTCATATATTACATATGAGCTATATCTATATATAAGCACAAAATATATCTCTTTATCAAGTGTATACTTATGATACAAGGAGATAGAGAGAGAGAGAGAGTGAGTGAGGGTTTGGTCAGTGACCTTTGCTCCATACTCTATTTGTAATGCATTATGCTTCCAAAATGGTCACACTTTAAGCTTTACTATCTAAGAAAAATAATTGCGATTTGGTGAGTTGTGACTTAATGAATATAAATATCAATTAAATTTTAAAGGCACAAAAAGTAAATAAATGATATCAAAACACAGAACAAATATGTTTCATTCTAATGCAAGTACTAATTAATTATTCATTGAATATGTTGTGGCCTAACAAGGCAAAATTGCTCCTAGGATTCATGTGAAATGATTGTCATATTTGATTTTGCTGGCCAACATATAACATATGAATCATGTGATTTTCTTTGATCATTTGCATTTTTCATATGATTGACAAGTATTTTCCAAGCCAATCACAATGTCCTTTTATATCCATATGCAAGTGTCCAAGTGTAAATTTGCATAACAAATAGTCATTAAGATAAATGATTTTATATGACATATATTTAATCAAGAATATTTCTATAATAAGTATTCATGCTTAGGATGCAAATATGATATGTTCTATACATGTAAGCCTAACATATTTCTTATTGGACAACTTCACCTTGATAGACCTAGGAGTGAATAAATTTCACCATATAATTCTAAATCACTTGATTCTTTTTCCATAAAAAACTAGACACATATGGATACAACATATCCAAAAATCAATAAAATATAAGCTCTACACAATTAATTATGAAATTTTCAATTCAGACCTATATTCTGCATAGAAATAGTTTGAGCAAGTCTCATTCAATTTAGAATTTATCAAGTTATTCAAGTCCAATTGCAAAAAAGAATTTTAGAAATTTTAATAACATATAAAGTAACAACTTTCATTTTTTATACTTTATCTAGTTCATCCTCTAAGGTCCTCATATTAACTGGGAAATATGCAACTACCTAATGACGTAGCAAGCAGAACTAGCCTCACTCTAAGGATAATTTCTCATTATACACACATTATCTCACCAAACTGTTTTAAAGGCTTTTAGATAACATATAAAGAAACAAATCACATTTAACAGTTTGCCTAATTCAGCCCCTAAGGGTCTTATATTTACTAAACAAAAGCAAGCTACCCATAGAAGATACAATCTAAACCTGTCCTAATCAATGAAGAATTTTTCATCACACATACCAAATCTCATGAAAAATTTTAAAGGCATATAGAGAAGGCATAATTTTACATTTTTTATGTTTTGCACTTCCCCTAATTATTCTTTATAGCTATGAAAATAAGGGTGCAAAATTCAACTTTAGAACAAAATTTAGAGGCTATAATATCATTTTCACATCATCACCACATAATTTCAAATATAATTTAAAGGAAAAATAATTGACTTACCAAATTAGTAGTTGAAATCATCAAACTTTCAAGTTTAAGAGCTTGAGAGAGAGAAAAGGAACTTTTTTTTTTAGCAAAAGAACTATGGCTTATGGTTAGGAAGAAAGTAGAGCTTTCTAGTTTCTTACAAGAGACAAACCCATAAATATCCACTATGATGTTTTTTTATTCTTATTATTCTATTTTTTTTTTATCAAATATCAAGCAAAATTTCAAGTCAATCCTCTTTCTATGCAAAACCTTGATTTAGTCCTAAAAGTTACTTATATAAAGAAGCCAATTAGACTCACTTCCTTACATATTTATTTATTTACTAAACTTTCAATTTTATAATACCCGCAAATACATCATATAATACACATACTCAAGTATACCATTGCAATTCACTTTAAAAAATATAAAACAAATGAAAGAATGTGAAATACACATAGTTAAATGGAATGATTTAAGATTCATATGTTCAAGTGAATTATATGCAATGCATATAAATTTAAATGAAATGCTTATGGTTAAGGTCAAAGATGTTACAATTTTTCTTTTAAAACCCTTATGGATGTTATTCAATTCCCAAACGATGTTACATTATTTGGGAATTGCAAACCAAATAGCTAAGGTAAATATCTTGGTTTACCTATGATGTGGGGAAGTTCAAAAAGGGTCTTCTAGCTTTTGTAAAGGAAAAAGTGTTACACAGGGCTCAACTTTGTAAGCATAAGCTTTTTTCTTATGTAGGAAGCAAAGTTATACTTAAATCTATCCTTACAACTATTCCAACCTATACCATGTATTGTTTTATTATTTGTAAATAAATTAATATTGTGTTTACTAGATTTTGGTGGGGGAGGGGTGATCTTAACAAAATAAGGTTGAATTTTACTACTTGGGAAGTAATGGCTAGATTTAAATTTAAAAGTGGTTTGGGCCTTAGAGAACTATAGAAGTTCAATCTTGCTCTATTATGTAAGAAAGGTTAGAGAGCTTTATAATTCTAGAAGTCTTTGGGTTAGAATTTTGAAAGGCATTTATTTTTTTTCTTTCTCTTTTATCATAGTTAAATTAGGAAGTAAGCCTTCTTGGACATAATCGACTTTAATTTTGGCTAGGAATTCTCTTTTTGGTGGAATTAGATATAATGTAGGAAATGAAAAGTCTATAAGCATATAGTTCTCCAAATTTTAAAGTTTCCACCTAAGGTTGCCCTAAACATCTTCTCTTTTGGTTGCTAATTTAATAGGTGCTTCACTAAAATCCTAAAAATGGATTTTCTTCTTCAGCTATTTAATCTTACTGATATATAAGTTATAATCCAAGTTCCTATTGGTGGTCCTAACGTGGAAGTTAAATTAATATGGCATTTTGATAGGAAATGGGCTATCTCTATTAAATTAACATATAAATATTATGTAATCTAGACCCTCTTATATCTCATTTATCTAATTCCTTAAATTCTTTCTTTGGAAATTTCTATGGCAAAGTTTTGTTGCACCTAAGATTAAGTTTTTTTGGTGGAGAGTTCTCACTAATGTGCTTCCAACACATTAGAAATTGTTCCAAAGGCATTTAGTGTCATTTAATATCTATCATGTTTGTGGGCAAAATATGGAAACTATGAGCAATATGCTATTTGATTGTCCATATTCTCAAGCTACTTGGTTTGCATCTTAATTGTCTTACATTCCAAATATAAATTCCAAGTTATCAATGATTAATTGGTGGAGTACTGTTATTCATCTTTTTTATAATAATAGAAGTAATTTTAGTTTGTTGTTATATACTAGCTTGATGATATGGAAAGCCATGAATGTTTAAATCTTTCAAATGGTTCATATAAATCCTATTTTTACTGCTTAATGTGCTCTTTTATCCAATTTAAAGTTTTTGGAGGCAAATTAGCCTTCTTATGGCACCGAGAATTCAAACAAGTATTCAATATCCTCTTCATGGTTAGCTCCTCCTTTGTCATTTATCAAATGTAATATTGATGCTTTTTATTTTTCCTTTTCATGTAGGTTTGGACTTGCTATGATCGCCTATGATTACAAGGGTGTGTTATTAATGGAGTAGTTGAGATTAAGAGAATAAGTTCTCCTATGGTGGCTGAAGCTAAGGCTATAAGGATGGGTGTCTTATATGCTTCTTTAAAAGGCTATAATAAATTCGTTTTTAAAATGGACTCCTAACAATTATATGATGTAATGAATAGGTTTTAGGGCCCTCCTTGTGATATCATAGCTATAGATTATTATATTAACTCTTGTATTAATGTTTTTAATGATATCTCTTTTGTTTGGGTAAGGAGTGAAAAAAATAGCACTGTTGATTGGAAGGCAACCACTTCGTACTCTTTACCAGTAGATTGGTATTGTAATCTACCTTCTCCTCTTATTTCTTTGCTTTAATGAAATTATCCGTCTGATAAAAAAAATCTAAATTTACTGTCTTATTTTTTAAAAATATTTATTATATATTTTATATAACACTATTTTTTCTTATTTTATTTCATTTTTAAGGTCATGCACAATTTTTTTTTTACCACATGATCATTAAGGCTGATAATTTATGTTAACGTGTCATAAACAAGTCGTGTTGAGACACAAATATGTCCAACCCAAACACGACCCATTTAATTAATCTTGTCAAACCTATAAACCCAAACACGAATATGTTTAAGTAACAAGTTACACTACATAACCTGTGTAACCCATTCAACATATATAGGTCTAAAAGTGTTTAAACACATTTAAAATGTTTAACTCATTTAACCCGTTTAACATGTTTAACAACAAATTACAATAAATATATATATATATATATTGTAATAACTTTAGTTTAAACATCCATACAAATTTTAAATATCATTACAATATTTTAAACTTCAAATAAAATGTTAAATTGTTCAACAACATATAAAATAACAATGATAATTTTTCTTCAAGCTTATAATTCTTATTTTCTTCAAGCTCATAACTTGATAAAAACTAGGTAGTTTTGTTTTGATGTATATTGGGTTAACATTAAAACTTAAAACTAAATTAGATTAATATCATGTTAAAAAAAAATTGGGTTAATAACTTAATATCATATTTATATTAGTTTTGATAAAACTACATTAATTGTTAATATCATATTAAGTTAATATTATATCAAAACTTAAAACTAAACTTAAAACCTAAATTTTTATCATAACATCAATACTAATTTAATAAAATCCATATAATTTTAATATCAATAAGTGATTCTTACACTATTTTACTATTAAAAATCTAACTTAATAATAAATTAGTATTATATAGTATTTATTTGGCACTAATACTTGATATAAATCTAATTGATGAATACTTAATGTAAATCTAATTATTTAGATTAAAATTAACTACTTAAATTATCAAATAATAACTCACACTAAATTTATGGAATTTTTTTATTATTAATATTAGTTGATATTGAATTATATAAATTTAATATATTTATTATATTTATTTGCTTAACATTAAATTAAATATTATATATCAAAATTGTATATATATATATATATATATATATATATATATATATATATATCAAAACTATATAATTTTATCATGGATATACAATGTAATTTGCAATGCTAGCAATAACATAAACGTTTATAAATAGTAAGAATATACCAAAACTATGTATGAATTTATATCAACACAATTGAAAATACTAGGTCTACTAAAAATATACAATTCTATAATATGTAATAATATCAAAATTATATGTATGTCAAAACTATTTATTATTAATATAATATATAATTGACAATACTAATTTACACTAGATACTTAATTTGATATACAATGCAATTGGTAGTGCAACCAATAGTTGTTCGGTCCTAAAAATAATTAGAATTGGCACAAACACCTTTTGAATATTTAAAGTGGGTTCATCTGAGCCTTTCACAATATCACAGAAAGTTAAGTAGAAGAACAAGGGTTTTATCACCAGCTCAGGGTGGTGATAGGGGCAAGAAATAAGTTTAAGTTTTCCCAAATCAAATAAGGTAATGCTCTAGTTTTGAAGGCAGTGGAAGACCTTCCAAATGTAGCCCATGCCAACTTTATTCCCATAATTCATGTCTGACCAAGTTGATGGGCCTCCTGGGATGAGTCGAGCTTTCTAAAGTAGGATCTCATTATGCACCGGAGTGGGTCAAGTCAAGTGAAGCTTCATCACAAGTCATAGTTGTAACTAGGATCAAAGTTTAAACTTTGTTGGGGCCATTTGGGCTAGTACAAACAATGCCCCCTAAGACTAAAACTGAAGCCTATATCGAGGTGTTGTTTTTGCCTTTATTGGACCCCAAATGGGTTGACGCTGCAATACTAAGCCATGCGAGCTCCTCTTACTGAATTAATCTCTTTTACTGCTCAAACCAGGGGCCTTGACGTCATTTTCCATGACTTTTCATTTTCAGTAACCGCCTGAAATCACTCCTATAAAAAGGGAATGGTCCCCATCATTTGACCCACCTGCTTTAAAAATTTTGCTCTTTCTCTAGCATTTGAGTGCCAAGTCTAGTTTTTTTTCATTTAGGTATGTCTCTTGCCTAAGCCATCCTTGCCCAATCAATCAACTAAACCTCTAATTAATGTTTTTATTTCTTCATAGTTTCTAAGTTTAAAGTATTATAGGAAAATCAAAGAAGCCAGCTTCACCTCAACCCAATAAAAAAGCTAATCCTTTATCATGATTGGAGAGGGTGAATAATATAATTCAAGTTTTGACCACTATGCCTAAGGTACTCATTTGAACCCTTAATCATCCTAGTAGCTTGATATTAGGTCTTGTACTCATTGAGGTTAATTAATGGGTTAAGAACTTCGTACCCTCATGTAAAAAAGACCACCTTAGGCTCAATCGACCTAATGACATGACTTTGTGGACAAAAATATCCAAATTAAATCCTGGCCGAGTCCAATAAAGGATTACTTACTATGGTTAGCCCATATGAAGGCTACCTTTTCTAGCTTATGGAAAGAAATAGGCATTTACCATATTCTTCAGCATTCCAAGATTGATATCCCTATAAAAAAACCATTTCTATTGGCCATCTCATAATTCTAATCCTGTTATTGTAATTTTTTCATGTTCATAAGTATAATGATTGTCACATTATATGATTTGGCTATCATGTTTAGCCTTCAACCCTTTGGAGAGGAAGTTAGTTCTTAACTTAAGGCTGATGCTTATAGATTTAATAATTCATTCAAAAAAGAGCATTTGAGCTATGGTCCCTTTATAAAAATGAACATAAAGACTTCCTCCACTCTAAATAAGGCCAAACATATTTCATTTCTACTTTACTAGCTATGCCATTTCATCGGCTGTCATAGTTCCATTAAAATAACTAAAGAGTTCCTCCCTATGGTCGTAGCCCTAGCCAATAGCTAAAAACTAGCCTTAGGACCATTTGTACTAAGCCAATTTTATAGAGGTATGCATTAATTGATACATTCAAGAGATATAAGTGATTTTAAATTAGGATTTACTCCTATCTAGATCGCCTAGTTATGGTTCAATGCCTATATAAGCACCCAATTTCAGGATAGTCGAGTGTGGATGCGACAGAGGATTCCAATGATGAAAATTTATTATAAATATGTCTTTGGATAATGATTTTTTAATCTTAGGGCTTAATTGTACCTTTTGAAGGACTTAATTATAATGTTTTCCTTAGGGAACTAATTGGAAATGCACAATTCCGATTGGCGGGGATTTTTTCATTAATTTTCAATTTTTGAAATAATTTTCTTGATTTTTCATTGGTAAAAAATAATATTAATAATAATAATAATTAGTTTTTATCTTAATAATTTTGTTATTAGGAGATTGTTTTCAATTAAAGTTTCAAAATTTGAAAAAATCCTCTTATTATCTCTTATAATTTAATAATAAAAGGAGATTAGGGTTTTTTATTTTTACCTATAATAATGGTTCATTTTTAATGTGAAAAGGAGGCTTTTTCTCTTCATGACCTTCTTCTTCTTCCTATACAAAAAAAAAAAAAAAAACAGAGAGCAAAAAGAAAAAAAACACAAAGAGTCTCTTTTTTTTTTTTAAAAAAAAAAAAAAGGGCTTTGGTCGAGAGAGATCAAAGAGAAAAAATTCTTTTTCACAATGATCAGTTCTCAAAAATCACAGTACGCCTGAGATACAAAAAATCAAGTCCACAATCCTATCCAACATGGTGATCAAATCCCACTCTGAGGAGTAATCAATACAGCATCACACCATTTTCATCCCTTTTTTTTTATTTTTGTTTTCTTTCGTCTTTATTTAATTATTTCATTTTTATTTATTTCTTTGAGTTGATTCTAATCTTATTTTTATTGTTTCTATGTTTCTTTGGCTATGGTGAAAATCTAGTA
Organism: Mallotus nudiflorus; assembly: GCA_947683625.1. NCBI lineage: Eukaryota > Viridiplantae > Streptophyta > Magnoliopsida > Malpighiales > Euphorbiaceae > Mallotus > Mallotus nudiflorus. The sequence goes on along the minus strand of CANTUR010000049.1, from coordinate 3,033,312 downwards.
AGGAGGTGATTGAACTGGAGATAAATCCAGTGAAGATCTATGAAATGTCATGGATTAGAATCCTGTAACACTTTTACATAGATTTATTTTTTATTTAATTTAGTTTTTTTTATTTTTCTATTCTATGTTTTTTTTATTTATTTGGTTTATTAGGATGTGTAATTAATTAATTTTAATTTTTGTATGTAGGAATTGTAATAGCCCCGATAATGGGAATATATTGAATATTAAATGTTCTACATTTAAAATTAATTAGTAAATTAGGATCAATTTGGTAAAAATTAATAAAATCAATGATGGTAATAGATTAATTTTTAGGTTGCATGAAATCAAATTAAGGGTTTTTAGAAGTAATAATTTAATTACTTATTTGATCTTTTTATTTGATTGTTTTAGTATTTTTTACATTTTTAGGCTAGTTTTTTTTATTCATTTTGGTCCTCAAGCCCACATATAGGCTCTAATAACTCATTTAATTAATAAACTTTTTAAAATTAGATTTAGGTTTAATTAACTTTAAAATCAATTTAGGCCCATTAAATTTCTTTAGACTTAGACCCATTTTTAGTTTAATTAAAATTAACTTAGACTTAGCTCAGCTCATTAAAGCATTTTTCGTTCTAAAATAAATAGATTTAGGATCATTTCATTTAATTTAAAATTAATTAGAACTATGCCCATTAATTTAAATACTTCATAAATTGTAGATTTAAGCCCAACTTTAGAATTAAAATAAATTGATTTAGGTTCACTTAATTAAAATTTAGTAGGAATTAGGTCCATTAGATTTTTAGGCTCACTTATAAATTAAAACATGTAGATTTAGACCATTTAATTAAAATTAGTGTAGATTAGACTAACTTAGGGACCGTTTTGCTTTATAAATGTAGTTTTTATATGTACTTTTCATGATCAGTTGCCTTGGAGTTAGATGAATGTTTAAATAGGGTTTAATAAAATTGCATGTAATTAGGGAATAATCTAGTAATTAATAAACTAATTCTAAATGAACAAAAGACTGAAAAGAAGTTAGTATTCCGTATCCAAAATCTCCTAGTTGTGGTGCTAACTTTCTTTTAAAGAATCAAATTATCACCACCTTGGATTTGTCCCAGTTATTACACTAAGTGGCGAATCCTCATCTCCACATCATGTCTTTGTGATATGATAATGTGTTCTCTAAAGCCCTGAGCTCAAACAGTGTTACAGTTGCTAAATCTTGGACGCGCGCTAAATCTCGCCATTTATAGTGGTGACTCCATTGGGGATAAGTGATACTGATTCTACTTATGTTCTTTAAAATTATTTTATTAATTATTATTTTATTCTTGCATTCATTATGCATGTCCCTATTAACTGATGGTGTTGGTTTATGGTTCCATGATTCCACTAGCTTCATAGGATCATAGATTGGCTAACCATCACTCTTAACCTTAACTCAGTTCATGAGAGATTACTGGGCTCATCTGACCAGATTTTGTAACTTAAGTCCTAAATATCTTAAGTTTGCAAAAGGATGCCAGGCCCCTCTGACTTTGGCTTATAACTCAAGTCTTAAAGGAGAGCATCTTGCTAAGAGGACCTTAACTTTTCCATCGAACTCAGCTCATGTAGTGGCCTAATAACTTCCCCTAGGATTTACCCAAATTGCTTGTGAATGTTGCCATAAGGTATTTCTGTTTATAAAGGCCCAAACCTATACTTTTGAGGCCCATTTGGGTTAATAAAGATTGGGCTAATCTTTTATTCCGAGAAATGTTATTTCTATGCTTTATTTATTGGGATTCGTGATACAAACGCAGTGAAAAAATTAAAACTTTATCACGTTCCCAAGCCAGGATCTATGTAATTCGACTACTTGATTAAATCTAGGGTTTTAAAAATCTTACCAAAATGCAGAAGAGGCAAGATTCTCTGGAAGGATGAGAGGAGGTTCACACCGGTGACACATTACCTCGAGCTTTTTGGCTTGGTTGTTCGGATCAAGATGTCTCCAAAAGGATGTATCCTCTATAGATATCCACACGAACAGCCCTTCACAAAACGAATTGAAGTGTGTGTGCTAGAAACCTCCTTGATCGTCTCATAAATCAAGAACAAAAGAAAAACTCTGTATTGTTTTCTAAGAAGAAAGAAAACAAATTTGGAAGCAGGAAAAACAAGTGTGTGAAACCCTAGAGAATATAACATATTTATAGACTCCAAATTAGGGTTTCACCTACCAATGACCTTTTGGTAATTTTCCATTTATTATTTTCTGATTTTGTTTAAAAACAAATCAAAAATAATATCTTATTTATTTATTTAAAATAACATTTATCTTAAATAAATAAACAAATAAATAAATAAATAAAACACTTTAATTATTTATTTCCACAGAGTTTATTTTGGGTTTATTAAACGCATATTCATTTTGGGCTTATTCTAAGTGTGTGACTCTATAGGTTCACATAACATTGGTAGTGGGCCTAAATCTCTATTTAGGCCTACAAGTCATAAGTGGCCTCTAGTAAGGCATTATGACTACTTAAGTTATGTGAAGTCAATAATCCGACATAACCTAATTACAGTGAATTTTATCGTCCCTTTATCACATGATATCTTAATTGAACATAAGGCATAGAATGTCATCCTTATATAGTTCAATATTATGACTTGATTCCAAGTAGACTGAAAATGATAACTCTTTATCAATTCATTTCAGCATGGCCATGCATTTTCCTTCAGTCTATCTCATCAAGGGGCCCTTAGATATCTTTCTCATATTAATGAGGGATAAATTCCTTCTAAATCACTCACATTCCTCACATAACTAATTTTATATCCAACAACATCCTTTTAATCATCCGGTTAAAGACAATGTTAGAATGTGTCAAAACATAAAATAGCTATGTAGAAATCCATGATGATTTCAAGGTCAAAGGACCAAAATAAAATTACTATAATAAGAAATGCTTATGACAATAATCTATGTAGTATTCTCATAGTGGGTCAATCCAATACATGATCTCTCATCATGTACCTATGAGTTGACTTAATATCTCATATTTATGATTAGTAAAACATAACCATCAGTTAACATCATACTAGCCTTAATACTTTAATATTTATATAATGAATAAATGGCTAGGGATAATTAGAATAGAACTCTTATTTTAATCTAAGGGTTTTACTATCAAGTCACATACTTGACGGCCTTAGTAAGAATTAACCATTCATATAATTATCATAAAATCAAATGATAATATAATACCTCTTTATTAATAAAATAAGAAAGTCAATACATAATCCCAAATGATTGACCTAGTGCATATCACTAACATTATTGCTTTGAGAAATATGGCATGCATGTCGATTCTTAATATCCCCTGTTGATATTAAGGCTCAAACCAAAAATCCTAGGAAAAGAGACTCACCATTGAATTCGTATGTGAGAGGAATAAGGTTGGAAGGATGTATGTTGTACACTTGATTTGTTATTTGTATACTTGACTTAACTTGCCACTTATTACTTATTGCATAGCATGTTCATCATGCATACATGCATTACATTTAGTTCACACATCATACTAACACTTTTCATCTAAGTCTTCCTGTGTTTGGAAATAGAAAGGTGGTAGATTAGTGAGAATTGGTTTAAGTCCAAAATCAATAGCAAAAGAGATCCTTTCAAGATTAGAAAAGAGTCCTATTAACTCGCTCTACCTAGAAGCTACACTAACAAGTCAAACAGAAGAGATGTAACCATAACATGGAGGAAATTAAACCTTAGAGGGCATTAAGGGAGCTTTGATAGATGACATAAGAGCAATGATGTAAGATGAACTAAGACAAGCCTTAGCTAGGTTAACGCAACCTCCAGTAGCTGCACCTGTACCCGCTACTGTAATTCCACCTACTATTGCTATGGAAGATCCACCTACTAACAATGACAATACTGTGGGGGGCAACCATTGAATACTGCAAGAAATGTGCCTACTGTAGAAATGAAATATGAGGATGTGGAGAACCTTATGGTGGAGAAAGCCAAGAAAGAACTGCTTGAGCTAGTTCAGGAACTTGAGTCGAAGCATATGCAAGCATTAACTCAGAAGATGTCTAAGATGGAAGAGCTGATGAGAGGTCAAGGTATGGGGTATTCATTTTATTTTAATAACATGATAAGCATTGATGGAGATAAGCTTCCAAACAAATTTAAAATGCCTCAACTTTAAAAGTTTGATGGTACTGGAGATGTAAGGATACACCCTAGCTATTATACAACAATTATGAGCACCACAAAAGCCCCATTGTCTATGGTCACTAAATTATTTATGTTTTCCTTAGAAGGAATAGCTGTGAATTGGTATCATGGGTTAGAGAAATTATTCTGGATTGATTGAAAAACTATGCTTTGCTTTCTTAAAGCAATATGACCATAACACCAAGCTCGAAGTGTCCATTAGGGATTTGGAATTGGCTAAGCAGAAGCCTAATGAATCTTTCTTAAAAATTTTAACCAGATTCATGAATAAGGCAAGATTAATGAAAAATAAACTAGCTGAGAAGGATCAGGTTAGGATGATAGTACAAAATATGTCACTTAATCTTATTGAAAGGCTACAAATCATGAATCCTAAAACATTTATGGACCTTTATGATGATGGATTACAAGTTGAAGAGATAGAGAATGAAAAGATGAAAAGCTCTAAAAGCACTAGCGCAAGAAACTATCAAACTAAGGGCATACAATAAGGAAGCACTAGCCAGGTTATGGAAGTGCATGTTGTACACACACCAAGGAGATTCTTCAACTTCAACCAACCCCTGTCCAAAGTCCTAGACCACTTAATGCAAAAAGGCCTGCTTCAACCCTTAACCTTTTCTAAACCACCAAACCCGAATATCCTTAGTTATGACCCAAACAGTTATTGCAAATTCCATCAAGTAGTTGGATATCCCATAAATATTTGTATCCACCTTAAACATGAAATCCAAAACCTTATAAACTCTAGAAAGATTACAAAGCCCGAAAACCCAAGCACCAAAAATAATCCTTTCTTAAACTACCAAAATGTACAACCCTCGACAACTATGATGATCAACTCAGGAGTAAGCAAGGAAGAAGTGCTAAGCTCCTTTGAGGACCTAGACCCTAAAACCAATAAGGAATCTCCAAAAGGAGTAGAAGATTTACTAGGACAACCCTCAGGCAAGTTTGACTACAAGATGTTTTACTCTAAACCATCTTCTTTTGACATTCCCCTTGAGTCAATTACACCTAGAGGATGGGGTGATAAGTTTAATGATGAGAAGTTGCAAGATAATAAAGAAACACATAAAATGGAAGTATATAAGGATGGAAAGAAAGTAAAACCATGAAAGGAGAGTTTTATCAAAAAAATACATGGAAAGTCCTATCTTAGTATAGTAGAACTTATCAATATGCTTGGTGTGGATGTTCCTGAGAATGAGATCTTCAAGGAACATATCATTGAGAACTTAGTGCAAGACAACAAGGATAAGGAAATGCAAGAATAGCTATTATGTCAGCCACCTGAAGGACAACCGCTATGAGACTTAGCATCTCCAACATCTAGAATGGGAAATAAATTTTCTTATTGTCTTCTTCGAATAAAATTTTAGTTTCTTTAGAATTTATTTTTTTTTAGTGATTGATGATATGAATTCTGATCATGCTTACTCATGTAATGTACATCTTGATGGTACTGTGCCTTGTGATATTGATTGCATATGCATGTTTAACATAAATTTGATTAGATTCATTGTACGTGGGCATAAATGGAAATTCAAAGAACATTCATATATCACATGATGTAACTTCAGAAGATAGGAATCTTGAGGGAAAAAGAATAATAATAAAAAAAGAGAGAAGAAGAAAAGAAATCATAAAAGGACAGTTAAGCAAAAATGAGAGAAAAATAATTAGTGAGAAAATCTAAAAAGCCTAACTAATAACAAGAGTTATGTTATAAGATGTAATGAATGTTCTCATTTTTGCACTAATGAATGAATATAATTAAATTTGAAGTTTTTGCTCAAGCATTGCACATTTGTCTTTATCATACTGCATAAGTATATGAATGGAAAGACAATATATATTGAAAGCTAAAATTAGAGCTATGAGGTTACTATTTTAGTTATGTTTTCTCTTTTTGCCACCCTTCTGTCATTTTGTTTATAAATCTAGTATCCCCTTGTACCTTAGGAATTCAAGTGGCTTAGTAACTTTTATTGCAACTCTTGTCTTATAACTATCATCAATTGTGGCATCAACATCAAGCCTTATATTCTACTTAAGATTCCTTTGAAGCTATAGATTTTTCATCTTATCCAAAAAATCTTGCCTTAAGTGATAACCCTTGAAATTAGTAACAATAATTATGATGGATTGGGGGTGATCATACTGATGATGGAGATATGATATAAAAAGGAAGGTTGAAGATGTGACCAAAATAAGAGAACATAGTGATTACATAAATTATTGATTACATGTTTCAACTTCTAACAGGAACAAGTTTAGTTGAGCTTCATGAACTCTTTTTAGTTAGTTTACCCACTCTTTTGCATCTTTTGTACACAAGATTGTAACTAATTGGGTTGGTAAGTTAAAAGATCAACAACAACAGTAAACAAGCTAAGTTTCTTGCACACATAAAGAAAAGACTGCCAGAATAGTGTTGATTAATTCAAAATAAAACTGGGGGCAAAATGTAGCTTTGAGTGTAAGTCAGGGGAAAAATAAAAAATATGCATTTGAAGATGGAACACTGAAGTATAATAGTCAACAAAAGAATACTAAGGGCAAAAGAAGTAAATTACAAGCAATAACTAATAGCTTATCAATACATCATAACCTGGTCATCTGTTTGATAAACTCCATCAGGATCTCTAACATTAGAAATACCAATATCAAAGAATTCAATGCTCAAATCTGAAAGCTGCTGATAAAGCACCTCATTTTCATACTCCAAGATCGGCAACATAGCTCCGCTCCAAACTAAAGACCTATTAGGATCATGCATATCATACATAACATGCATACACTTACATTCATTTTTTATGCAATACTTGCTCTGCATAATAAAGTCTTTAAACCTAGATAAGATTATGCAAATACTCTACTACTAACATTCAAAATTAGTGTTGTAAAAGTGCAGAAAGGTAGTCATCATGTTCACATGTGAAGCATATGGAAGAAAAAAGGTAACACTATTAAAGTAAATCTAATGCTCAATAGGACTCTAAATCGTAGGAGCCCAATAAATTATGGGCCCATCTAGCAAGGGAATATCAGCGACTGCGATACTTATAAAAGCATCATTTTGGTAACCTCAAGAAGCTGGATATGATGTTCAAACTCCTCATATTCAACATCCATCTCCATAGTCTCATCTAGAGCATCATTAAGAATATCTCTCCATAATAGTTAAACTAGTGTAGGGAATGGAATATGGTGATGAGAAGGTCCGACATGTTAGCAATACACGCGTTGGACCTAAAAAGGGAAGAAGCACTCCAAACTCAAGATGAATTCACTCTGAAATCTCTCTGATCATAAAATAAGACCTCTAAATCCTAAACCTTTTTTGCAGGAGATGATAATAAAAAGAATGAAGCCTTTTACCATAACATTAATGGAATGGCAGAAATACAAATGTAGCCCAAATGCCATAACTTCAATGGTGGATTATCATGAGTCTATGATCATAGACATCATTATCACAATCAAAAGAGAAGAATGTAAAAGAATAGTATTGCATCCTGACAAATTTTCTTTACTTACAAATAGATCTGACTAACTTATAGTATTTTGTGCAAGGAAAAACAAAAAAGAATAAAGAAGCGAAAAGGAAACGATACATCAATAAGAATAAGCAAGAATGCAAATGCCAATCACTCATTAAAATATCATATTGCATGATAAACACCTTAACAAATAGTAAAGGGAAGTAGTATAACTCTAACTATTTTGATTCTGTAATAAAATACAACCTCAATAAAGAAAATTCATAAAATTAAAAGTAAATTCATCCACTTCATGAGATCATGTGTGAAAATTTATCTCATGAACTTTTATCTTAGTGGCTTTATTTTATTAGCCTTATAGAATTCAAATGATCAGTTAATAACTTTTTGTTGAGAGTTTATAAACTTTAATCAATCTAATGCTTGCTTTGCACCTGAATAAGGGGAAGAATATGCAAAAATAAAATTTTTGGACTTCCAATATAAATTGCTTAAATTTTAGAGTATCATTTCAGTCTTTTGAATAATAAATGTTCATATAATCTACTCTAACACTCAAAAATGAGTATAAGTACAAAAACCCTTGATGGTATCCACGCTGAGTTATACGAGAAAGGTGGGGAAATACTGAGAGGAGAATCAAAATAAGAGCAAGCATAATTTACTTCAATGCTTAGAAATGAGTAAGAGTATAAACATGAAACCTCCGGTGGTATCCATGCTGAGTAATATGAGAAAGGTGGGGGACTACTATAAGAGGACCACATCAAAAGCTACTCTATTTACTCCTATGCTCTAGAAAGAGGATAAGTATTCGAAGGACTTTTTCAATGGTATCCATGCTGAGTAATATCCAAAAGGTGGGGGAATACTTGGATAAAAAAGAAAAACAAAAAAATAACTCAAAGACTATATTGATACTCAGAATTTGATACTCAATTTCCATAAGTTTTGTTTAGTAGATTCTCCCTGAACTTAAGTGTGGAAGTAAGCTTTTCATTTGGTAAAAAATATACTCTCAGCATAAGATGGTTAATGATACCTTTGACCTTTGTAGATGGAAAATAAATAATAGTAATAAAAATCAACATTATTGAGATTCATTGGGTGCACGTTATCTCATGATAAAATGATGAATTTTCTCATAAATTTTTAAAAAATATAATTTACTTTGTTGTACAATTATCATGCTAAAACTAACTTTAACAAGTCTTCAAGAGTAATAAGTATAGAAGAAGTTAAACCCAACATATGGGATCGGTATTAATGCCAATAAGTTAATCAAGGTCATTAAGTAGTAAAGTCAATTGATCAAAATCAATCAGTAAAAATTCAAAGACAATCATCCAAAAAATTCTAATCAGTAAGCACAGTCCATCAATACAAAATCTCAAAATCCTAGTCAACATGAAATTCTGATGTGATGTCTACATTTTGCACACACTGCACTTTATCTTAATTATATGCTACACAGTAGCTATAACACAATTTTTAGATTCACCTTGTTATATGCTACAGAGTAGCTATAACATAGTTTTCAGATTCACTTTGTTATATGTTACACAGTAGTTATAATAAAAATTCCAAACAATCACAACTTACTAGACACTACATAGTAGCTATGGCACATTATCAAATCACTTTTTACTAGACATTCCACATGAATTATAACATATTTCAAATCATTTTTTACTAGACATTCCATAGGAATTATAGCACATTTCAAATCTTTTTGCCAGACACTCCACAGGACCTATAGCAATTATCATAATTTGCTAGACACTCCACAAGACCTATAGCATATTTGTCTCTAGCTATACACTACACAATAGTTATAGCATATTTTAGCTAAACATCCTATAGGGAATATAGTGAAAATCACGATCAATAAATGTCCCGCAGGGAATATTGTGAAAATCACCATCACTAAATGTCCCATAAGGAATATAGTGTCACCTATTAAACGTCCCACAGGGAATGTAGTAGAAACTTGTCACTTGCTAAATGTCCATAAGGAATATAGAAAAATACACTGAACACAGTGTCAATTGTTGTTCAGTAAAGACAGTGATAACATCACCGCTATATGTTCCATTGGAACTATTGCCTGTTTTCAAAATACACTAAACACAGTGTCAACTGCTATTCATTGAACACGGTGATAACATTACCACTATATGTTCCACCGAAACTATAGTATATTTTCAAAATACACTGAACATAGTGTCAACTGCTATTCACTGAACACATTGATAACATCACCACTATATGTTCCACTGGAACTATAGTCTATTTTCAAAATACATTAAACACAATGTCAAACGTTATTCACTGAACACAATGATAGGATCACCACTATATGTTCCACTGGAACTATAACCTATTTTCAAAATACATTGAACACTATGTCAATAACTATTCATTAAACACAGTGATATATGTTTGATCAAAACTATAGCTTGTTTTCAAAATACACTGAACACTGTCAATTACTATTCACTGAACATAGTAATAACATCACCGTTATAAATTCCATCGGAACTATGGTTTATTTTCAAAATACACTGAACACAGTGTCAACCATTATTCACTGAACACAGTGATAGCATAAAATATAGAAATTCCATATGAATTCTTATGTTCCTTAAATCACAATCAACACGGCATAGTGTCATGCATAGTCACAGTACACAAGTTAGTGTTCTGACTCCTTGCTTTGAAATTGTATGCTTATTTGCTTTACTACAATTTGTCAAGTAAACAACGATAAAAGGGGGCAACTGTAAGCACCCAATTTTGGGATAGTCAAGTCTGGATGTGATAGAGAACTCTAATGATGAAAATTTGTTATAAATAGGTCTTTGAATAATGATTCTTGAATATTAGAGCTTAATTACAGCTTTTTAAGGACTTAATTGAAATGTTTTCCTTGAGGACCTAATTGAAATTTTTTCCTCAGAGTCCTAAATGAAAAACTTTTAATTCTTTCAAGGGTGAGTCTTTTTGTAATTAAATATATTTCCAATCAGAATTACACATTTCCGATCGGAAATGTATAATTTCAATCGGAATTATACATTTTCGATTGAAAATGCATAATTTCGATAAAAAATGCAAAATTCTGATTGGAATTGAACTATTGCGATCGATAGGGATTTTTTTAATTAATTTTCAATTTTTGAAAATAATTTTCTTAATTTTTCATTTGTCAATAATAATAATAATAATAATAATAATAATAATAATAATAAGTTTTTATCCTAATAATTTTGTTATCAGGAGATTGTTTTTAGTTAAAGTTTCAAAATTTGAAGAAACTCTATCATTATCTCCTGTGATTTGATAATCATAAGAGATTAGGGTTTTTTATTTTTACCTATAATAATGGTTCATTTTTAAAGTGAAAAGGAGGCTTTTTCTCTTCTTGATCTTCTTCTTCTTCTTCATCTGCAACAAAAAAAATGAGGGCAAAAAGAAAAAAAAAAAACACAGAGAGTCTTTTTTTTTTTTAAAAAAAAAAAGGGCTTTGGCCAAGAGAGATCAAAGAGAAAAAAAATTCTTTTTTCACAATGATCAGTTCTCAAAAATCACAATACACCTAAGATACAAAAAATCAAGTCCATAGTCCTATCCAACAAGGTGATCAAATCCCACTCTAAGGAGTAATCAATACAACATCATACTATTTTCATCCTATTTCTTTTATCTTTGCTTTGTTTCATCTTTATTTAATTATTTCATTTTTATTTATTTCTTTGAGTTGATTCTAATCATAGTTTTATTGTTTTTGTGTTTCTTTGGCTATGGTGAAAATCTAGTGAAGACGTGATTGAGCTGGAGATAAATCTAGTAAAGATCCATGGAATGCCATGAATTAGAATCCTGTAACACTTTTACATAGATTTAGTTTTTATTTAATTTAGTTTTTTATTTTTCTATTATGTGTGTTTTTTATTTATTTGATTTATTGGACTGTGTAATTAATTAATTTTAATTTTTGTATGTAAGAACTATAATAGCCCTGATAGTGGGAATATAGTGAATATTTAATTTTTTGCACTTAAAATCAATTAGTAAATTAGGATCAATTTGGTAAAAATTAATAAAATCAATGATGGCAATAGATTAATTCTTAGGTTGCATGATATCAAATTAGGGTTTTTGAGAAGTAATAATTTAATTACTTGTTTGATCTTTTTATTTGATTGTTTTAGTTTTTTTTTTTTTTATGTTTTTAGGTTTGTTTGTTTATTTTTATTCATTTTAGGTCCTAAGCCCATGTTTAGACTCTAATAACTCATTAAATTAATAGGCTTTTTAAAATTTGATTTAGGTTTAATTAACTTTAAAATCAACTTAGGCCCATTAAGTTAATTTAGACTTAGGCTGATTTTTAGTTTAATTAAAATTAACTTTGACTTAGCTCAGCCCATTAAAGCATTTTTATTTTTAAAAAAAGCATTTTTAGGATCATTTCATTTAAATTAAAATTAATTAGAACTAAGCCCACTAATTTAAATACTTTATAAATTGTAGAATTAGGCCCATCTTTAGAATTAAAATAAATTGACTTAGTTTCACTTAATTAAAATTGAGTAGGAATTAGGTCCATTAGCTTTTTATGCTTATTTGTAAATTTGTAAATTAAAACATGTAGATTTAGACCATTTAATTAAAATTAGTGTAGATTAGACTAATTTAGGGACCGTTTTGCTTTATGAATACAATTTTTATATGTACTTTTCATGATCAGTTCCCTTGGAGTTGGACAAATATTCAAATAGGGTTTATTGAAATTGCATGTAATTAGAGAATAATCTAATAATTAATAAACTAATTCTAAATGATCACAAGACTGAAAGAAGTTAGTATTCCGTATCCAGAATCTCCTAATTGTGGTGCTAACTTAGTATTCCGTATCTAGAATCTCCTAGTTATGGTGCTAACTTTCTTTTAGAGAATCAAATTATCACCACCTTCGATTTGTCCTAGTTGTTACTCTAGGTGGCAACTCCTTATCTCCACATCATGTCTTTGTGATATAATAGTGTGTTCTCTAGAGCCCTGAGCTCAAATAGTGTCGTGATTGCTAAAATCTTGGATACACATTAAACCCCACCGTCTACAGCATACTTCCCTAATTTAGTCGATCAACCTTCACTACCAGCTTTTAAATCTTTAGTATGTTACACCCCATGGCTATCCCAATTTAGATATAGACATTCCACCTTTAGTGAATTCTTTCATCATTTTTATGATACCTAAGATTGATTAGGCATACACTTGCAGCCTCTCATGCCTGCTAGCTTCGGCCCATTGTGGGTTTTTGATGATTTTGATAGATATAATCCTTGTGATTGGGATTTGGCTTGGAAGAGTATTTTAGTGAGCAGGGATATTCCCTTTGGCCTTCACTTGGATCCCTGAAATAACAAGTGTGGGATTGAGTTGTACTATCCCCACCTCGTATCAAGGCAGCTCAATCTTTGTTAGTCTTTACCCTTCCCAATTTTCTAAATGCGCAACACTTGATTCTACAATCAGCTAACCATCAACATACTACAGTTCTATGACAAACTTGCTTAAGCCTATGAACTCTTAGTCTCTTAATTATAGTTGTGCCCTCTCCCTATTAAACCTAGCATGACTCAAATGTTTGATATATTTTAGGATTTCTTTTATAGCAAACAATTTCTCTTGACTTTAAATTATAAATTTTCAAAAATGGAAACTGATTTCATCTTCTTTATAGGGCCATCAAAAGATGTGTGGTGAGTTCATCCATGACATTCATTGGTTTGAAAGTTTTTATCATTCTAAGTATAACTACCAGGACTAAGATGAAAAGTGGAAGAGGATGGCGATGGTCAAAGCTGAGTTGCTATGGGAGTATAAACTTGGGAATTATGCCTGGTATTTATAAACATATGAAATTACCCAGAGGTGACCAATCTCGATGTTTGTCGATCGGTCTCCAAAAATTCCCGCAGCCCCATTTAGCATCGCAAGTCCACCTATCTCAAAACTCAGACTTAGAAGAAAATTTTACTTTACTGATAACTTTGAGGGTGACCCCATTACAACATTATAGAAGATTTGGCTATCACCCTCCTATACTCACCCTTCTATCAAACGGTCAGGTAGTTGGCTTAAATCTTTTCATTACTTGTCTTTATGGAGTTCCTTTTTACCTTGTTTTTTGTAGAAGTAATCAAAAAGCTGATCGAGGTCCTAGAAGATCAGCTAAATTTTAGAAAGGCCAAACCCACCATCATTCTTCAAACTGAAGTACCTCTAAATCAGCTTTGGAGGTGGCCAAGGATACGGAGGTTCACGACCTCACCATCCTATCATTTGGATGCCCTATTTAGTGGAATTGACTAGTAGGGCTGGAGATGTGGTTCCTTCTCAAACTTCAATCAAAGAGGGAACTTCCAAACTCTCTTTTAAAGTTTTACTAACCCCAAGCCCTATTAAATTGGTCACTATAACCCTAGGGCCTTCGATGCCTCATTTACTTGATCATGTACATTTAATTTTTGTTATTTTATTGTATATAATTGCTAATTAATCTCTAACGCAAGACTCACTATTTACCCTTTTCGATAAGATTGAGGCACAACTGTTGGACTCTGATGCTAAAGGATAGGGGGCCGATGAAGGCCAAGCTTCTTCAGACCATGACTCGACCAATCCATTGACCTATGTTATGGCCAACTCTAGGGAGCAAATCTCCAAAGAAATTAAGCATCAACTTAAGGACCTTGTAAGCATTTTCAAGGACTCTACCCACTTCTTCCTCGATGAGATCATTCATGATCAGGCAACTAGCCTATTGTGATACCTTCATGAGAATTCCACCTCTATCTTGATATTACAATCAAGCAAAAGTCTCTTATCGACTCCTTTCATGAGAAGTTGCCCACTATCATATCTAGCTATTGTGAGGCCAACAAGTTTATGGATGCCTTTTTTAAGAAGGATGCAAAAAAAGTAAAAAGCTAGATAGGGAAGTCATTACTGTCATTCCAGGCTACACAATAGAGAAAGGTGGAGCATGCCTAGGCTCAAGGTGCCTGAATGAAGGAGATCCATGAGGAAAAGAAGAACCTATGCCTTCAAATGGTCAAACTTCAAAGGCAAAGGCTTTAGCTGAGCTTGACAAGGAGAATGCTACTAATGCTCTAGATGAGTTTGTCCAAAAATTTAATAAGACCTAACCAATCAGGGTGTGACTGATATGGATTTGAATGCTTAATTTACCTTAATGGTCGATTTGAATATTAAAGCTTTTTTATTGGCCTGTGGGATGTCATATTTTATTTAATAATCATTTTACTTCTATAATTCCTTTTGTTTATATGTTTTGTTGCTTGAATGCCTTTAACCCCTTTATTATATTTTTTTCAATCACTTATTGGGAGAATGCATGCCAAATAAACCGATAAATGTAATCGTTCTTTATGAAATAACAAAAGATAGAATGTTTTATCAGCATCAAAAATAGAACACTAGCCAGAATTTTCATTAAAAGGAACAAAAACCAATCATGTTTAATATATAAATAGGGTCTAAAAATGTTTATTAGAAATTGAATAGTTGCTAATGATTAGTCCGAAACACCTAATCTGCCTTATCAAAAGATGACCAATCTACACCATCCCACATTGACAAAAAGAATACATTCAAGTATTTACCATTGATTGGTCTTGAATGTGGGGTGCTGTCAATATTCCTAAAGAGATAAGCGCACCTCTTAGCACTTGGGTTATTGAGAAAGGGCCTTCCTAATTTGGACTCCATTTACCAAGCGATCAGTTTTTGTGACATATGGAAAGAACTAGTTTCCATACCAAGTCTCCTTTTTTGAAAAACTTATACTTGACTTTCTTATTGTACGCATGTTCCACCCTTCTCTTCTGTACCCCTATTCAGTCATGTGCCAATAGCCTTTCTTTATCCAGTTGATCCAACTCTTATATCATACTCTAGGTATGTTTTATGACTAATAAATTTGAATGGACCTGCCTCCTTAAAGATGCAACTATTAGCTCCATTAGCAATATGGCTTCATGGCTATACACCAGCTTAAAAGGTGAACCGCCTATTACCAATTTCTAGGTAGTCCTTGTAGCCTAAAGGACTTCCGAGAGTTTCTCGTTCCAAGCTCGAGGATTTTCTTCAACAAACTTCTAGTTTACCACTTTTACCACCTTATTTATTACTTCAGCCTACCCATTTTCTTGGGCATAATAGGGTGAAGAGTGAAGTAGCTTGATTTTAAAGTTATTGATAAATACCCAAATCTCTTCCCTAGTGAACATAGTGCCCTGATTTATGGTTATTGACTTTGGGATTCTAAAGTGATGCATAATGTGTTTGGTGATGAAATCAATAACTGATTATTGATTAATGATCTTCAGTGGTATGGCTTTTACCCATTTTATGAAATAATTAGTGGCAACGAGTATAAACCCATGTCCCTTTAAAGATAGGGGGTAAACTTTGCCAATAGCATTCATTACCCATCCCCTAAATGACCAGGGCTTGATGATCTAGTGGAGATCCCCAGCCAGCATATGCTAAATTGGTCCATGCCACTGGTAAGCGTTGTATCCTTTAGCATAATCGCTACAATCTTCCTCCATGGTCGGTCAAAAGTAGCCATATTTCCAAATTAGCCACTTCATCTTTCTACCTTCCTAATGAGTACCTACAATCCCTTCATAGGCTTTAGCCATTACCAGCATTGCTTCTTTAGGGCCGATACACCTTAGTAATTCCTTTGAGACTGACCTTCTATATAGTTCTCCATCTACTAGCAACATCTTAATTGCTAAAACTCTTATTTAGCAAGTGGCTAATGATGATGGATTGTCAAGGTATTCTTTTATCTCTATCCTCCAATCGGTCTCAAGATCGATTGTAGTGACCTAAAAATAAAAATTGTTAGTCTTTATTAACAAAGAGGAATGAGGCCCAATTAATGTTGGTACAGACTGAATCTTGTCTTCGTAACCAAATCCCGATTGGGCTAAATCATTTAATTCATTATTGGCTTCCCTCTCCAGGTACTATAATTGAGCTACAGTGAACCCTTTCATTATATGCTGAACTTTGTTGCAATATGCCCCTAATGTGGCTGATTCACACTTGTACTCCCTTAAGACCTGTTTCACCACCAACATTGAATTGCTAAAGATATCTACATTATGGACTCCAAGTTTAGCAAGGATATCAAGGGCTATCAGGAGAGCCTCGTATTTGGCCTGATTGTTTATACAAAGAAAGTTGAGTAGGAATTATAGTTTTGTCTTGATATTATGTGGTGATTCCAACACTACACATGCCCCTAAGCCCGATGAGGGCCTTGAACCATCAAACCATACTTTCCATTCTTTGGCTTCACTGTGATTTATTGATATTTCTAAAGTAGGGTGATCTGTTAAAAAGTTAGCCAATACCTACCCTTTGATAGCTTTCTAAGGCATATACTGTAGTGTGAACTCTAATAATTCCACTGCCCATTTACCAAGCTAATTTCTAAGAAAAGGCCTTGATAGGATATCTTTGATAACATTGATCTAATTAATTATCCAAACTACAGAAGAAAGTAGGTAATACATGAGTTTACAGCATGTGAAGTATGAACAAAGCCCGAGTTTCTCAATGGAGGAGTATCTCATGTCTATATTTGTTAGTGCCCGACTAAGATAATAAATAAATTGTTAAAATCCATCCTACTCTTGGGTGAAGAGATTGCCCATAGAAGTATCAGAGGCTGAAATGTAGAGTATCAAAGGGAAGTTCAACCTAAGAGCATCCATAGCTAGAGGGTGAGTTAGGTATGCCTTTATCTAATCAAAAGCATGTTGATATTTTTTCATCCATATAAAATCCTCCCTCTTTTTAAGTTTCAGTAAGGGTGACCAAATTCTTAATTGGCATGCTATGTTGGATATGAATATCCTAAGAAATTTATTTGGCCAATTAACCTCTACAGCTCTTTTTTGGACTTAGGAGGTGCTACTTGGATGATTACCTTGGTCTTCTTGGTGTCTTCTTCCACCCTATGCTGGTGCACTAAGAATCCCAAAAAATGGGTTGTTAACATTCTAAATGCACATTTAAGAGGGTTCATCTTTAGCTGATGGAGCCTCATTCTTTTGAATGTCTTTATTAAATGGTCCAGATATTGTTCATCAGCTTTAGAATTAATGATCACATCATCTATATAAAATTCTATGAATTCCCCAACTAATGAGTCAAAGATCTTATGCATCACCTGTTATAAGTTTCCCCTGCATTTTTAAAGCTGAAAGGCATCACCACCCACTCATAGCTCCTAAGTGCACCAGGGCATCTGAAGGATGTCTTACTTACATCGCTGTCTTTAATTTTTATGTAATTATAACTCAAGTGTCCATCTATAAGACTGAGTATATAATGGCCCGATGCAGCATCAACTAGCATGTTGGTTATAAGCATAGGGTACTCATCATTTGGAGTTGTAAGGTTTAGAATTTTGAAATCAATACACACCATGATTTTATCATTCTTTTTTACCATGGGAACTATATTAGACAACCACTAAATTTATTATGCTTTTCAAATGAACCCCACCTTAGTGAGCCTCTTGATTTCATCGGCCACTAATTTTTCCACATCTCTAGAATTTCATCTAAGGGCTGAATATGAGGTCAATAACTAGGCTTGATAGGCAACTCATGTTCCACTAACTGTCAGTCTAGACTAGACATTTCCTTGTACGTCCAAGCGAAACAATCCCTATACTTCCTTAATAATTCCACCAGTTTCTGTTCGAACTCAAGGCTAAGCTTAGAACTAATGTAAATTGGCAATTTATCGACCTATATTCCTATATTGATTTCCTCCCTAAATGGATTAGGATCCCTATGGATGACCTCTACATCCTCTTTTGGTCTCCATATAAATAGCATCTGATGCAAGGATGATGGGAAACAAGCATTGGAGTGAATCCAATTTCTACCAAGGAGCACATTATAGTTGGTCTTCACATCCATAATAAAGAATCCCCCTTATGACTCATGCCTGCCCACTTTAACATTTAGCATAATGAATCCTTCAGGTGCCTAATCATGCCTTACAAAATTAATTAAAACAACATCAATTCTTTCAAGGTTTTTAACATCTAGACCAATCTTCTTTAATGTTCAAAGTGGAAAAATATTAACTCTAACACCATTGTGAACTAAGACCCTTTTCGTTTCTACTCCACTAAAATCGGCCTTAATGTATAGGGGTTGAATGTGTTTAGTCATGAGAGGATTGGGCTATGGAATTATTAAGGATGCCCCCTAACCATCATCCAACTCACAATCATCAGGGGTGATAATGTCTCCATCCAATATGGTCCTCTGGCTAGGCGTTAGCTTAAACTCATTTAGTAAGGTAACCATATTAATAGTGGAACCTGATACTTCTCCTTTTGGTGATGGTGGGGGAAGTGGACCATCCTTGATTTTCCCCTCCTTTGCATACCAGTATGACTGCACCTTCCCTTTTCCTTTGTCCTCCTTATGCAAGTTGAAATTAGAGTAGGGTTTTTTTTGGGATTAATCTTCTCAGCATACATCTTCTTCAAAGTCTAATCTTTGTCATCATCTATTCTTTTCTTATGCTCCATTTCTTTGGGAGTCCTATCTTGCTCCATTTTTAAGATCGATCTGTGTTTTCTATCCTCTTTACTTATGGCCTTCTATCAGTGTGTCTAGAGGATATTGGCTCATAGCCATGTTAGGCTGATTGCCTTAGCCTTTATATTCTCTTTTTTTGGGTCTTGGTCATGTTAATCCTCTCATCTTTGTTAGGATACCACACTCTCTTGAAGACATCAGTTTTGTGCATATGCTTTTATCATTCCTCAATTGCTCTTGGTTTGAATGTCTTAGCATTTGGTCGATTAAGATAATGACTTTGATCCTTTTAGGGAATCCTACTTTACTCATTTTTTAGCCTTGGTCTTTTTAGTGAATGAGATCAGCTTCTATTATTAGCCAAGGATGTCACCTTAGTCTCAACTCTTGACTGATTGAGGAACCATGTCAGTCTCATTCCACATGCCTTGGAGACCTGCTGCACTTCTTGAGAGTTTAGTTAAAGGAATGTTGGCAAGTTGGGTATGTGACCTCCTCTTCATTGGTGAGAGTAACTTCCTTGTTTATCTTTAAGCTTTCTCCTTCATCATTTTCTGTGAGTTTTAGCTCTACTTTGACTATAAGGTGATTAAGAGTCCATGGTTCGCCCTTCCCTGGACTGTGGACCTTAATGTCTTTAGGAAAATCATTTTACATGGTATTTTTAGTGACACCACATTGATAGTCTAAGCTTTCCCATATCCTTGGAATAAAAGTTTTCCATTATCGATATCCTTTTGAACTACACTCCTAAAAAGAACATAGTTGTTAGTAGTAGCCTCTAAGAATTATGTCATTTACAATATTATTTAGCAGCCTGATCCTCTATAAGAGGAATAACATGGCCATCTGAAACTTTAATCTAGCCATCTTTAATTAGGGCGTCAAAGATATCATTGACATTAGTAAGATTAAAAGAATATTCCCTAGCTATTTGATTTACCTTAGGGTTTTTCTTCTTCTCTTTTATGACTATCAGCCTCTTTAGGGCCTGACATTTATTAGGTTTGGTTCTAATATATTCAACCACATTAATGGCCTCATCATTAATATTGGTCTCATAGTCTTCATTTATGGCCGATACTTTAAGGGGATCTTAGTAATAAGTCCCTTTTAATTAAGACCTTCTTTAGTCCTTTTCCTTAAGCAACCTCTCATAGCTAGTAGCCCAAGTAATTAGCTTAAATAGGTCTCTAAAATGGTGACCCTCAAAGTGTTTCCTTATAGAATAGTTAAGTCCCCTAACAACTATAGGGACACATTCAGCCTCACTGATGACCGAATGACACTAGGTCCTAAGCTTATGGAACCTTATTACATATTATTCCATAGACTCTCCTGGTAATTGAGAGATTCTGACCAGATCAGCCAAGGAAATGTCAGGCTTAGCCCTATAAAATTCCATATGAAATTTTTCTTCCAAATCTTTTCCAAGTAATGATGGAATTGGAAGGTAAGTGTGTGTACTAGGTGAAAGCCAATTTTGTTAGGGAATTTCCAAAGATTCTTAGCCTCCAAAAGTCATTGGTCAATGCCTCCCCATATTGTACTATGAATCGAGCAACATGTTTAATTAAAGATTGATGTTTTTCTTCACCTAAAAATAGTACAAATTTAAGCATTTTATATCCCCTAGGAAAAGGATGTAGTTTATCTATCTAGTCAGAATAAGGCTTATTATACATTAGCCTATAAGTGGGTTTAAAATCTATCCCCATTTTTTCCAAGGTGTCTCTTAGAAGACTTTAATCAGCTAGTGGTGGCCGATACTTATATTTATAATCATTAGTATTGTAATGTGCATTATTATTGTATAGATTTGTGTCCTGGCCTAAGGTTAATTCTATTACTCAACCTTACTCATCATAAGTAAATATTATGCTAGCCAAATTGGAATTATGACCTATTGCCCAACCTTGATAACTATTATCATTGTAGTTAGAAGATCAGGCTTAGTAATTTCATTGATTATCATTAGACCTTCTCATTAGTTGCACATTACCATACTATAAATTACTACCACTAGGTCTATTAGGGTCTAAGGAATACCTGGGGTGCTCAACATTTTGTTTACCCTTAAAGATAAATGCCATGTGGTGCATGTTGATGTTCACCTCCTCCAGCTACTTTTGGGACTACATCTAGAATAACTCAATACTCTCTAGAATCAATCTGAAGACCGTTGACATTTATGCAATAAGGTCATTAAAAAGAGTATGGTTCTTCCTCAACACTTCATCCCTTAGGAACTCCACATCTTCTCTACTGAGGATAGGTTGTCTCTTAGGTGTTAAAGCGCGATTATACTCATCCTTAGTATCCATATATTCATTTTGGCCATGCTCCTGAATGTGTTCACTTGACTCATTGGTCTTATTGTTCGAGGTAGTCCTCTTACTAGATTTGCTCGCCATTAGGTTATTTTTTTATGAACTCATCTACACAGGCATATAAAGGTCCCACTAAGCATGCTAAAAGATGTTCAGCCTTAAAAATAATGAGAATTAGCCCAAGAACCTTTTGAATGTTTAAAGTGGTTTGTGTGAGCCTTTCATAATATCACAGAAGGTTGAGTAGAAGAACAAGGGTTTTATCATCAGCTCAGGGTGATGATAAGGGCAAGAAATAGGTTCAAGTCCATTTGCCTACTAGAATTAAATCAAACAGGAGGTTTGCTTCACTGGGAAGCTTGTGTTAGTATATGTGGTATGCCTTAGCGGCCAATCATATATTTTAACGTTGTAAATAATCCTAAATGGCAACAAATAATATTCGTTTAAATAAAGTGTTTGGATATTTAAGTATTTATCCATTAGCATTATAGTAAATAAAGTTATTATCAAGAGTTGATAATATCAGTTATAAATTTATTTAGTACATATGTTAAAAAATGTTCATAGTTGGTAAATTAATATTTGGGTAATATTAATTTGAGTATCACCTTTGTTTATTTTCCTTTATTAGTATGCAATACTAATAGTGGGAGGTAGTGAGTCTCATGCTACTTGATATGAGATATCATAATAGACATATGGATGCTCATATGATGGGTGGATAAAACGATGATGTTAGGTTTATGATTGCATGGATATTCACTTTTAGTCAACAATCATAATCTAAGTCATAATGGTGCATATAGTCCTTTGACCTAAGGTGACACAGTTATCCACATTTGAGTGGTTAGGGTTTATTACCACTTACATACTTATGTTATTCATAAATGAGCATATGGCATATAGTGGCTCTAGTCAGTTAAATATTGGGATGAATGTTCAACTAAGATGGAATTCATTGATTGGAGTGAATCAAGATAAGATCCTATGCTATTTAAGTTTGTTCTTGATGAATAAGTTCTTGGCTAGGACAAATATAACATAGTCTGAAAGAGTTTCAATACTAGACTAGTGTTTTTAGTATTTATTATGTTTTATCAAGAATTAGAACTTGATATCAAGCCATATGATACAGCTATTAGAGTTTGACTAAACCATGACTCTAGGCTATATTGATATCTTCTAATAAAAGGATTTTAGTGCACAATAATTATGACCAAAGGGTTCATATGAATTAACACATGCACTCATTTCTAATTAGGTAGTTATGATATTGATGCTAGGGGTCACTCATAACTTATGAGAACTAAATGTAAATAATTGGAATTTTCACATTTAGACTTGAAAGGAGTTTCAAATAATATCAAGTGTTGATATTATCTTCTCATTACCAATTAGACATGAACCTAGTAAGTCACACCTAAAAGAGTCTTGCCAAATCACCATTGATATTAATCTAATTATTGATTAAAGAGTTCAATCAATTAATTTAGATTAATATAATTGGATTTATGCTTTTAGCAATGATTCTAGCATATCATGAAATCTAATTCAAGTGAGGGTTTAATTATTAATTTATACTTAATTAATTTGAGACATTAATTAAAGTATTAAATTAATAATATATGTTATTTTTATTCGGACTTGGATTAATGGCCCATGTTGTTTGGGCCTAGGCTTAAAAGGGTTTTGGACCAAAGATTAGTCCAAGATATTGAAAAAGGCCCATGAACTTTATTTAGGCCTATTTGTTTAATGGATTGGGATTAGGCCAAGTGTTGGCCCAATCACTAAGCCTAAATCCATATGAACATGACTTGGTCAAATTTGTCTTATTAGACATGGATTATCCTATAAGTGTATATTGTTAATTATGGGTATCCTAAGGTGTATATCACATTGGTATGGGTAGAGAATGTATGCAGACATAATACATGTGATGTATTAATTCTCTACACACTTTACAACTTGCATATTTATCATGACAAGTTGTATTCTTATGATAATGAGTTATATACTTATCATGTGATTAGGGTTTACTTTTTCAATATATATAGATATATATAACCTAAGATATATTCTAAGATTAGAGAGAATTTTGTGTAGAGACACAAAATAAAAAGAAACACAAAGACAAAATAAACCCTAAGTGCTCTTACAAGGACATTAAGTTAGTACAAGATTTATGAGGGTCATTTGAGAGGGCACTTGCTACTAACTAAATCAAAGAAAGAAGGTGTGTGGTAAAGCTTTGGCATTTCAAGCTAGAGATCTCACACTTAGGAGGCTAGAGCATTTGATTTAAGGGTTGAACCTAACTACACTAAAGCTTGTAGATAACTATTGTGGACTACGCCAAACTAAGAGTTTGTAAGTTTTCTTAAACTTAGAGTTTCCTAGGTTGATGTATGTATATGTTGCTTTATTATTTAGTTATGTGTAAAATGCAAAATGGATATCTAGGAATGGAATTCTTCACATGATGATGGGTTATGCAAGTAAAGTTTTTGAAATTTTACCCTATATAAGGTAGGTGCTCACCATACTTGGTTGTTGCATAACCGATTCCTTTAGCTTGATCACTAGGATCAAAATTAATAGACACTGAGTTTGAGATAAAAATGAACAAGAGCAATATTGTTAAGTTTTGATAAAAATGTGTAGAGACTTTACAAATGCCACATCTTAGGCTTTTATAGGCTTCAGAGCTCGACCATATATGGAAATAAAATCATTGAAGACTGACCTTAATAAACTAAGGAAACAAATCAAATTAACAACTTGCCTAATCAAGCTAAAGGAAACAAATGAATATAAAAACTAAGGAAAGAAATCATAATAAAAAAAAACCTTCTCAAATCAAATAAGGTAATACTTTAATTTTGAAGGCAATAGAAGACCTTCCAAATATAGCCCACACTAACTTTATTCCCATAATTCATGTCTGATCAAGTTGATGGGCCTCCTGGGATGAGTCAGGCTTTCTAAAATAGGATATCATTGTGCACTGAAGTGAGTCAAGTCAAGTGAAGCTTCGTCATAGGTCATAGCTGTAACTAGGATCAAATTTTAAACTTTGCTAGGGCTATTTGGGCTGATACAAACAATAGCATAAATATTTATAAATAATAATATTCACCAAAACTATATATAAATTTATATCAACACAATTACAATACTATCTTATACTAAGTATATAACCTACTATATGTAATAATATCAATATTATATTTATGGCCAAACTATACATTATTAATACAATTAATAATACAAGTTAGCATTAAAAATATATGATTTTATTATATATACATTAATTTTATTATATTTAATAAGTTTAAAGTATATATATATATATATATATATATATAAACACATTTATACGTGTTTAAATGAGTTATAGGTTAATTATGTGACTTATATAATAAACATATTTATACGGGTTAGATAAGTTCAACCAATTTAAACACAATTTTATTTATATTTTAAACAAATTATTTATAACCTAAACATGTTTAACCTAAACTTAAATTCAAACCCAAACCCGTTTAACTCCTTACCATGTCATGTCATAAATTGCTAGCTCTGACGTAAAAACACCTAAACAGCTGTAGAGTGTTTGGCTTTCCTCTAACTTTCCTCTCCTACCCTGCTGCTACTCCTTAAAGCACACGTGACTTGCCCTGCCAATTTTCTGTGCAGCAAATGGCGGCAAAACTAAGCACTTTTGATCACATCACTAAAATCAAAAACTCAAACCAAACAAATAGAGCACCTAAATAGATTTATATTTACTTAAATATAAATACTGATTATATATAAATTTATATAATTTATATTCAATTAGATATATATTAATTTATGTTTAATATTTATAAATATATAAATTTAAATTAATTTATTAATTTTTATAAATATTAAATTAGTATATTATTGGATATTAATAATAAAGCAATATTTGGTTAGTGTGAGGTTGTTGTTGGATTGTTATTTTCATTTTTTAGTTATTTTTTGGTTGTTGTTAGGCTATTGTCTATGTTTTATGTTTGTTTTAAATCTTTTTTTTTAGTTGTTGCCAAATTGTTGTCTATATTTAATGTTTGGTTTAAATATAATTAATTTATATAAATATAAA
The DNA here is from genome assembly GCA_947683625.1 of Mallotus nudiflorus. NCBI lineage: Eukaryota > Viridiplantae > Streptophyta > Magnoliopsida > Malpighiales > Euphorbiaceae > Mallotus > Mallotus nudiflorus. Next base: position 3,007,420 of record CANTUR010000049.1, on the reverse strand, counting down.
CTATATTAATATAAATATAAATTTATTAATTTATTAAATATAGATTATATAAATTCATATATATTTGTTAATTTATCAATTTATTATAAATAAAATTAATATGAATAAAAATGAATTATATATGAATTTAATGAATTATTTAAATTATTATTTATTAATAATAATTTAATATTTGTTTGTTGTTTAGTTGTTTTTAGACTGTTTTCCATATTTTATACATGTTTTAAGTTACTTTTTTAGCTATATTTTTTGTTATTGTCAGCTTGTCACTCATTTTATATATAATTAATATATATAAATGAAAATTATATTAATATAAATGACATGATACCAATTTATTAATTTATTAAATATAAACTATATCAATTTAAATTTATTTTTTAATTTATATTAATATAAATTTTTTAAATTATTCAAAATTATATAAATTATTAAATTATTATTTTTAATGATTAAATTATTATTCAATATTAAATTATTGAATACCAATAACAATTTAATATTTGGTTGTTGTGAGGTTGTTGTTGGATTGATATTTTTTCTTTTAGTTGTTGTTAGATTGTTGTCCATTAATTGATATAAACTGAATATAATTAATTAATATAAATTTAAATTTATTAATAATATATATATATATATATATATATTAAATTTATTAATAATATATATATATATATATATATATATATATAATTTATTAGCACTATTCAAATTTGGTTGTTGTCAAATTGTTGTTGGATTATTGTTTTTTTTTTTACTTCCTTTTTGTCTTCTAGTTGTTAGATCATTGTCCATATTTTATGCTTAAATGAATATAATTAAATTGTATATTTATAAATTTAATAATAACTATAAATTTATAAATTTATTAAATATTTTATTAGTATTTATTAAGTATTAAATTATTATTAATATTAAATCATTAAATAGTGCATTACTAATTATTAACATTAATTTAATGTTTGGTTGTTGTGAGTTTGTTATTGAGTTGTTGTTGTGTTTTTAATTTATTTTGGTTGCTCTTTGATAATTGTTGGGTTGTTGCTATTTTTTGATTTTTTTTTATTATTGTCCATGTTTTATGCTAGTTTTATATAACTAATTTATACAAATGTAAATATATTAATATAAATAAATAACTATAAATTACTCATTTATCAAATATAAATTATATAAATTTATATTTGTATATTAATTTATTATTTATGAATTTATATAAATATAATTAATTTGAATAAATATAAATTTTTTAAAAATATAAGTGTAGGCACAGGGTTTAGCGCGTGTTTAAGTGTTTAGCAACCACGGTACTATGTGGGCTTGAGGTCTACTTAGAAATATGAGATAGGTTTTAAGCCTATTTAGAGATGGAGACACCACCTGGATGAAAGCCGGAATACACTTATATGGCAACTAGATTCCACAGAGGTTTCCAAATGCTGTCATCAGATAACGAGTTCGGAAACTGGGTATGAGCGTTTGAATGCTCACCCAACCTTGCGGTTGGCCTCCATTTGTGTTTTTCAAATTATTACCTTTAATTATTCAATTATTTCTTTATTAACACATGGATTAAAATTGCCTTCAGGGGATTGTTGAGTTTTAGCATTAAATCCAAATTTGCACATTAACCATTTTTCATGCACTTTGTCCTGTCAATCATCATAAACAAAAATAAATAATCAATATTTACAACCATTCATCTAAATCAAAAGGTGAAAGGGATTAAGAATTATAATTCTTTGGAGTAAAATAAAGGCATAATATATAGAAAATAAACCATAAATATACCAAAATAAACCAACCATAAACTAATTGTACAAATGAATTCATCTTACAAAATAATTAATAAAATGATTATTTAGTGATTAGAAGTCACTAAACAATTCCTGCAACAAATAAAAATTAGTTCTTCTCATATATAATAACCAAACCAACTAAAATGATCATCACCAAGTAGCATTTATACGAAATTAAAATATAAAATAATCCACAAATATCACAATCATATTATGCAAAATCATCATGGTACACTATATCAAGTAGGTAAGAGGCATTGTGGCACATATGAGTTGAAATCATGCATATATTATACAAAGAAAGGAGAACGGAAATCGTGCAAGACCCTGTCAATGTGGCGATCACCTCACGGATGAAGCAATTGCCTCATGGATAGGGGGTGATGCCTCTCTGATCAACAGGCCCCTTCGACCTTCAAAAGGACTGAACTTCTACCTCAACCAAGCAAACATACACATGAATATCCAAAAAGTATACCAATCTACAACTACATCCAATAACTTAACAAATCATGTCAATGAAATGGCATAACAAGTGAAATAAACCTAAAATATACACCAAATAAAACCAATAAGTTAAATCATAAGCTAATCAAATATTAAAATGCTAAAAAGGTGAGAAAGATTTGCTTAAGTATGAGCTTTATCAAAATGATTGACCCTCAAAGATGAATGTGTGTTAGACTCCCTTGAATGCAAGCTTTCTACCCTTCTTTCTCTAGGATATCAATCTTTGAGCTTGGTTTCTCTCCTCCTCCTCTCCAAAGTGTCCTCTTCTTCTTCCCTTCAAGTTTTAGAAATTTTTTTGCTAAGTTTTTTTTTATTTTGGTTGCTAACCTTTTTTTTTCTTCTAACCTTTTTTTTCTCTTTTTATTTTCACATCCAAGCCATACCTCTACTACCCTTCTTCATCATTGCCTATTCTAGCTCTCTCTTCCCTAAAAATTTATTGTTCTTCCTTTCTTAAAGATAGGATTTTAGTGGCTTTCATAGAGGCGGTAACTCTACAATAAGGCAATCGCCTCATCGGCTGCTGCCATAGAGGCGATCACCTTTTCATAGAGGCATCGCCTTTCTAGCCTATCCTGCCTTTAGGTCTGATGGGTCAGGGCAAAAAGGGCTGGATGTAAAAAGATTTTTGGGCTTGGATTTGAGGGTTCTAAGCTTTTGGGTCATCTTCAGGAGGATTTCGGGATTTCTTTTTACATTTAAACTTTTCATTCCGATCAAACTGAGCATCCACAGTTCATCCACTATCATAGGCTAACCGAACTAGGTTTCTACAGTTTGCCCATTGATTTTTAAAAAACCAAATGCATACAATGGTAATTTTTAAAAAAATCACACACACAACACAAACAAAAGCAATAAACGGCATACCTGACTCCTAAGTTTCACTCGAGAAATGAATTCTTTTACTTGGAAACTAATTGTGATCCTTAGGTTTTCCTAGCCCAATCAGCCACTCATTAATATTTGGTAGATTATTTGAAGATAATGATCCTCAGATTTTCTTAGCTCAATTACAGTGCCACTTGGGACATAGACTTTTGGGTTTTCTTGGCCCGATTGCCACTCCATTGGGGACGTGATTCTTGAATTCTCTATCACTTAGTCAACACACAGATTCTCAAGTTTTCTTGGCCTGATCATCACTACTCTAGAGATATGATTCTCAGATTTTGTTGGTCTAACCATCACTCAACCTTTTACGCGATTCTCAAGTTTTCTTAGCTCGATCATCAACTACTTGAAACATGATTCTCGAGTTTTCCTAGCTCGATCATCACTCAACCTTGATTTTGGTTCTCAAGTTTTCTTAGCTTAATCACCGCTCAACCTTGATTTTGGTTCTTGAGTTTTCCCAACTTAATCACCATTCCATTGGGGATGTGATTCTCAAATTTTCCTGGTCTGATTATCACTCTACCGGGGGTGCAAACTTCTGAGTTTTCCTGGTCTGGTCATCATTCACTCTTAACTTCGAGGATACTACCAAAACAACCATCTTATTGTTTAGGCTTAAGGGATACTACCCGAATAACCCTTTTCTTGATCATGAGCTATGGGGATTCAAACCCGAACAACCCTTCTTAATCCTAAGCTTTAAGGATTCAAACTTGAACAACCCTTCCTATCGTAGCACAATTTTTAGGTTTTCCTTACCCATTACATCATGCAACTTAAAATGCAATTTTTAGGTTTTCCTAGCTTAACCATCGCTTAACACAAAACGTGATTCTCAAATTTTCCTATCTGATCACCACTCAATAGAAACATGATTCTTGGGTTTTCCTGGCTTGATCACTACTTAAATAACATTAAAAACATCACTTAGATAACTTTTTACTTCCCAATCTCGATTCCCAAGACACAAGTAAAGAATTCTCATCGTTATTTCCTATTTTCATCTTTTCACTATCATCACACCTTTTTTTACCCTACCCCACCTTTTACTATAAAAGCATACTTTTTTCTCTTTTTTCTCTCTTCTCTTCTTTATCTTTCCTTTTCCTTTTAACTTCTTGCGCTCCCACTTCTTCAAACATGGACAACGAGAGAACACCACCCGTGCCTGAATAGGATTGCATCCCACCTTTTGCTAATGCTCCATGGAGTCTCGAATTAACAATGGGAGATTCCATTCCTCTTCTAGCGGACTTAAGGTCCTATATTTGTTCATCTACATCCAAAGATGTTAGTACTCGATTCCATCTTATTTTTCTTGCAAATCATATCAGGTTAGTGTTTTTTCATATTTATTTACCATTTATGATTCAAAATTGGACTAACTAAACATGGAATTCACGAATTTGATAATAAAAAAATAAGAAATTGTTCATTGTCCCCACTACATAGAGACAATTGCCTCTTCGTTGAGGCAATAGCCTAATCAAAGAGGCGATCGCTCTATCGCCAACATACAATGGGTGTCGCCTTTGCTACGGAGATGATTGCCACTATAATAAGGGAATCGCCTTATTGTTGAGGCACCATACCTCATCAATAGGGTTAGCTAAAGCCACTCTCATATTCTAGGTTTTTTTATTTTTGAGAAACAACAAAACACATTATATTAATTTAACTTCCTTAGTTTCTTTTCTCAATATGACGTGTAGATGTTTATGGGTGTTGGGAACTTTCATGGGGCCTAAGTCTTTTATGGTGAACTAACCGATGACCAAAAGGATAAGATCTAGGACATTGGATTCAAGGACTTCATCTTGTCGCTCCCTTCAGAGCAAGGTCGAACAAACTATCAACCACTCCATATGCTGATGGAGAGGTTATTTAATATGACCCACACCTTTTACCTCTTGTTCGAAGAGCTCACTTTAGACCCTATCTCATTTACTGCTATCACCGGGATAGCATGTGCCAGAGACCTTGTTCCACTAAATGTGAGCCTATACTAGCTTACTCCAGATAAGGCCACGTACATCAAGCGCCTTATAGGTATGATCCCAAACATGAAGGGGACTTATACCCTGAAGCTCGATTCGATCTAAAGCGTCTATACTTAGGACAAAGCTATGACGATGGTTACTCCATATGAGGTTGACTAGGTGGTGTGAGCCTTTTTTATCTGTCTCCTCAACACCACCTTCTTCACCAATACTACTAGCTCCATAGACCTAATGTTCCTATTGCCTCTTTGAGATTTGGATCGGGTGTCCATATTTTACTGGGGTAGTTATGCTTTAGCATACTTATACCGGAGCATAAATGAGGTGGTCCATGGGGCTAAGAGGTTTTATGGCTTTTGGCACACTGTCCTGGTAGGCTATAACCCTTTTCTCTTCTTGATTTATTTGATATTTGTTCACTAACATCAGTTAACCATTCTTCTGATAGGTTTGGGTTTTGGAGCTAGAGCTGCTTATTATTGTTCAGTGAGTGGGGGATCACCTTCTTACCATTAGCAAATGGGGTGGTATCCGGGTTCTGAAGAGACACCTTGCCCGAGTACACATCCATCGACAACACCTGAACTCATCGATGCAGCATATAGTACCTACAAAATATTATAATTCCATTCATTAGCAACCTTCATGGATTTAATTCCCTTACCTGTTGATGCTTTTTTTCTTATAGATCTGAAATGACTTGTAGGGACCCAAGGGCAAGTGAAACATTAAGATGACTCATTATAGACCACTAGTTTAAAGGAAAGTCCTTCTCTATGGACTGAACTACTAGGTCTAGTACCTTGGCGAGTGAGTCATGAACTAGAGTAGGGGCGCCAGGGCAAGATGCATTCCCAAGTCTCCTTCGAGGAGCATATTATGGACTCACCTCCTGGAGGGTGCTGACCTCGATTAGGCTATCGCCAGAGAGCCAACCATGGATCATACTATGTGGGTTAAGAGTCGATATCTAGAGTTCGTTTAGACCCACCTCCTACTGATAGTTCCCATCTCCACTGCATCTACCTCTCAGGTAAGTACTTGATGTTTAACATTAAGATTATTGCATCCTCAAATATTTCTTTATTCTTCAGGTCGGTGCCACTAGACCTACACCCATGCCAGGCTTTAGGTGCGGGAGAGAGAGCCCTTGAGATGCCATCTAGATCTAACTAGAGAGGGGACTTCAGCTGCTACTGAGCAGACGTAACCTCCTACCATTTCCAATTCTTAATTTATTGCTAGAAATTTTGTTCATATTCCTGATCCATTGGCTCATTATTAGGTCCCTCCTTAAGAGTTATCTCACTAGTTCTTGACTTTGGATGAGGACTTCATGCATGTATGTACTCCTGGTGGTGCTACTCATGTAAGTTTTCTCTTAACTTGCTTTGACAATTAATCTTAACATGTTTATTAGCTTTAATACTCACTTAATGATGCATATTCCTTTGGAGCAAGGCATACATGTATTGTATGATAGAGGCCCAAAGGGACTACATGCTAGACGTCACTCAGCAGTGGAGGGTAAAAACCTCTTTACATCTATATGTATGAATGCTTATATGATTTACTAACTTGTGGTTTCCTTGAATAGGATTGTGAGAAGGCCATAAAAGTGAGGATTGCCACTCTTGAGTGCTAGATTGATGTGTTTCAAATCAACGAGGATGATGATGATGAGGATGGGAGTGGCAGCAATGCCGAGGGAGGAGATGACCCTGAGGACACTAAGTCAAATGCTTGATACACTAGGGCCCATGAACTGTCCTTTTTGACTGACACTTTCCATTCTTTTAACTTAGATAATGAACACACATGATTTTCTATTATTGAATAAATGTTTATAGAAGTTGAATTTTATTTCAATTAATTTCATTCTTTTACATGGAATTTAGCTTTGGTGATTACATGTATGTATGTCTGCCCTACTAGGCTCTGACTTGCACCACTGAGATTACATGATCCTGCCAAAAAAATTTATCAACTGCCACTGTTGGAGAGGCAATCACCTTATGATTTTTTGGTCAAAAGGTGATCGCCTCATGGTTTTTTAATTAAGAGGCCATCGCCTTTTGATGCTAAGGTGACACCTCTACAATGAGGCAATTGCCTAATGACCAAGGCAATTCCTCCTCCTCAAAAACTCAAGTTCTTCACTTCAACCTCATTCTTGAGACGTCCTCATCCCTAACCTCCATTTTCTCTCTCTAAACACCTTTAAAAGCTTAAACTATGACTGAATGAAACCTCAAATTACTGTAACCAATCCTAAAAAGCTTAGATAATGGATCTTAGGCTAGATTGGAGCCTTTTTACCTCTTGATCTTCAAATCGTTACATGCTAGGATAATCAATTTCCCTTTTTTCATGATGTAGCTCAATTTTAGGACCCCTAGAAACACATCCTCCATTTCAATATAGTCAAAATATGCCCCCTACTAGAGGAGTTTAAGGCCATTCTTAGTTGCCACACAGACTCCTCTTGCTAGCTTGTCATTCCTGACCTCACGATTCCATATCCTCATTCCATTTAATACTAGATGGCCTGAATGTTCAATCTTCCACCCTGATCTTTATTTTACTGCATTCTCAGTTCAAAAATTGTACTAGAATCTTTTCTTCAGATCATTACAAGTGTCAACAAAAGGGAGGCTTACTAGCCTTGAATGATGGCTTTCTATTTGTATGCTCAACTGCTGCTTGTTTCCCCTTCCATGAATGGCAATTCAGAAATTATTTCTATCCTTAATCAGGTGGAAGCATGGCTTAATCCCTTCCCTCTCATTCTGGCAAAAAACATCATCAAGTTAGACAACTTTACAGAAATAAGAAAATTCTCTGGAAGCCCATTTCTATTGGAGGTGAGCTCATCTATATTGGATTCTTGTTCCCCTATTATTTTATCATTGCATTCAACCATTTAACATTTTATAGATATGGCTTTATGAGAAACTAGGCTTACTTGAACCTTGTCGAGATATTGGGCATTACAAAGCCAAGCATTACTGGACTAGGAGGTTGCATCCTATACCAGAAGATGTTCAAAATTGGCTATTAACATTTCTCAACACCTAATTTGCTAGATGTGCCCTTAATGGAGGTTACAGCATATGACTATTTGGTCTTACATTTACTATGTTACAATCACTTACCTCCATTTTGCTACTTTTTATAACCCAGCCCATCTTTACCATCATTACAGTCATAAGCAAATGATCATGGGGTTGGTTCATGAATTCAAAATAAGACTTATTACTCAGAACTTCCTAGATCATTTAGTGGCTACTTGGCCTCGCATAGTCATCGAGAGAAACATTAGACTACAATGGAGATCAAACTACTAATGATCAATATAAAGTGTCGATTTGCTTGTAATAAATAAAAAAAGATGAGTTTATTAGAAATAAAAGGACAAGGGAGTTACAAGCATCGAGTTTTCAGGCCTTTTAACAAAAGAAGAGAAGACAAAATTAGCTTATTAAATTAGGTCGTCATTTTCCTTTTTGTTAGATTTAGTTTCCTTTTTAGTTAAATAGTTTGTAATAGACACTTTATGCAATGCTTAATAGTAATTGAAGCAATCTATTTCATTTAAGTTAAACACAATACACATACATTTTTCTTCTAATGCATCTCATGTCGTTAGTTAGCTTACCCTTGTAAGTTCTCCAACTAACCATTTTTTATCTCTCTTTCTCCCCTTTTACACATCCCTAACGTTTTTCTAGATTGTCTCATTTTGAGATTTTCAATCCAGTAGGACTCTTTTTTATTTTTCTCTTTTTGCCTCTAACTTTTACCTAGAAAGCCTCTTTTCTAGGTTTTCTCCCTAGCGAGGCTTTTACAAAAAGTATTTCTTGAGCTTGTCTAAGTTGATGAGATCTCTGAACTCATTCCCTTCCATGTCAAACAAAACAACAGCACCTTTGGAGAATAACTTCTTCACCATATATGGTCCTTCCCAATTCAGTTTGAATTTTCCTTACGGGTTGGTCATGATAGGCTTTGTAAGCTTCAACACTAAATCCACCTCTTTGACCTTTATTGGCTTGATTTTCTTATTGTAAGCTCAGGCTATCCTCTTTTGATATAGCTAAGAGTGGTACATAGCTTTCATCCTCAACTATGCCAATTGACTCTCCACCAACTGGTACTCGAGAAGTTTGGATTCTAACAGGACCCTTAGTGACCTGATCTCGACTTCCAATGGCAATATGGCTTCAAATCCATATACTAAGGAGTACATAGTGATGCCTGTTGATGTTTTGGCAGTGGTTCAATATCCCCATAATGCAAACTATAAGTACTCTACCTAATCCTAGTAATTCTCCATCATCTTGGCCAAGATCTTCTTTATATTCTTATTTACAGCTTTCACTGCCTTACTTGTTTGTGGCCTATGTAGGGATGATCTATAATGCTCAATTTTGTATTCTTTTAACAATGTGGCCATCTCAGCCTAAAACTAAACCCCGTTATTAATAATAATATGGTGTGGCAACCCATATTTGCAGAATGTGTTTTTCTCAATGAACCTCAACATTTTCTTTGAGCTAACAATAGTATAGGATTTAGCCTTGACCTATTTGGAGAAATATTCTATGGCCATGATAATGTATTGATGACTAATAGATGCCTTCGGCCTTATTTCTCCTATGATATCAATTCCCCATATAGTGAATGGCCAAGGAGAAGTCATTCTTTGGAGCTCCATAGACAACAAATGGCTAGCATCACCATAAGTTTAGCGATTGTGACATTTCTTTATAAATCTAACGCAATATGTTTCTATGGTAAGCCAAAAATAACCTTGAGGAGCTATCTTCTTTGATAGGACTGTCCCATTCATGTATGGCCCGCATAATCCTTCATGAACAACTTCTATAAGCTTTCAGGATTCATCCTTATTAACACATCTTAGGTGCACTCCGGTCGGCATCCTTTTGTACAACATCCCATTGTGGCTGATGAACTATCGAGATAACATTCATAGGAACATCCTTTCTTTCTTATTAGCGGTCTCCAAAAATTTTCCTATTTCTAAATACTTCTACAAGTCATAAAACTAAGGCCTCTCAATAGTGTTAACTAACATTACCCTTATTTCCTCGTAACAAGGGCTTCGGGATTTTACCAAAATTAGAGGCTTGACTTCTATCCATTTCCTACTCTCCCAAATGGAGGCCAGTGTAGCTAGGGTATCAGCTATTTGATTTTCTTCTCTCGGCAGATAAGTGAACTTGCACTGAGTAAATGAATATGAAATAGTAGCCAAATATTCCCATTATAGATGCAACCTGTCTTCCTTTATAAAGGCTTGTTTTATAACAAACATAGATCCTATACATGGTAACATTCTTTGTCCCTACATTGCACAGTGACTCTAAATCACATATGCAAGCCTCATATTCTACTTGATTGTTTGTTATCTTAAAATTAAGTCTTTTCACCATCGGGATCATTTCTCCTTTTGGCATAGCCAGGATTTCACCAATACTAGCTCCCTTGTTGTTGACAGCTTTGTCAAAGTACATTTCTCATCCTTGTACCTCTATTGCCACTAAATGTTCATCAGGAAACTCCAACTCCCACTTTTGTTGATCATCTATTGGGCTCTAGGCCAAAATGTCTACTACCGCTCTCCCTTTTACCACTTTCTTAACTACATAGTCTATATTGAATTTTATGAGCAAAACTAGCCATCTAGCTAATTTTTCTATAAGAGATGAGGTCCGTTAGAGGTATCCGAGGGGATCATGTTTAGAAACTACCTGTACTTTATAGGACTGAAAGTAGTGCTAGAGCTTTTTCATCACCTAAATCACTGCCAAACATGTTTTTTTCATAAGGTTGTAGTTCATATTGTAAAAGCTTCTTACTTAAATAGTACACAATGTGCTCTATCTTCCCTTCACTTTCTTAAGCCAACATCACCCCTATTGGGTCTTTCTCAATTACCAGATACAAGATTAGGGATTTACCCACCCTTGGTGGTTACAAGACATGAGGATTCATTAAATAATTCTTAATAGCCTCAAAAGCTTATTAACATTTTTCATCCCATGTCATGGGTTGATCTTTATTTAAAAGCTTGAAAATTGGTTTACAAACTATAGTCAACTTAGCTATCAACCTATTGATATAATACAAGCGCCCCATGAATCCTCTAACTTCTTTTTCATTATTTGGCAGAGGAATTTCTTTGATCACCTTAATTTTATCTAGATCCACCTTTATCCCTTTCTAACTAATAATGTGTCCTAGCAGTTTCCTAGACATTACCCCAAAAAAACACTTCTTCATATTCAGCCTGAGATTATACTTTTCTTCCCTTGCTAGAAACTTGTTTAGGGCTTCGAAGTGTCCTTCTTTGGTTAAAGACTTAACCATTATATCATCAACGTATACTTCTATCTCCTTGTGGATCATATCATGCAATAGAGCGGTCACCATCCTCTAATAAGTGGCTCCTGCATTCTTTAATTCAAAAGGAATCACCTGATAACAATAAATGCACTATTCACTAGTAAAGAATGTCTTTAGCTTGTCCATCATCGCCATCATAATCTAGTTATACCCTGAAAATCCATCCATAAAAGAGTACATCACGCTGGAAGTCATGTGCTATCAACTATGTGTTGATATGTGGCAATGGGAAATCATCTTTAGGGCAAGCCTTGTTCATATATCGACAGTCCACGCACACTCTAACCCCTCCATCTTTCTTGGGAACCAAGATTATGTTTGACAACCATTAGGTATCTTCTACTACCTTAAAGAACCTTGCTCTTAACTATTTCTCGACTTCTTATTTAATTAGGAGAGCCCATTCTGGCCTCAACATATTTTTTTCAACTTTATTAGTGATATATGAGGATATGTGGGAATTCTATGTTATGAGATCTCCCTATCGATTTCGGGTATGTCCTTATAACCCCAAGCAAATACTTTCTATCTTTTTGTTAAAATTTCTTTTATTTTCTCTCTCTTATCATGAGTTAAATTCAAAATAAGTAGTATATTTTTGGGGTTATCATTTGTGCCTAAATTAAATGATTCATTTTGCATGGAATTAATGTCAAACATATGCATGAAACTATCATCATAAATAGAATGACCATTAGAAAACACATCACACAAATTAACAAAGTTACACTTCATTGCATTCACTTTTGAAAAGAAAAGATCATCAGTTTCAAATAAAGAAGTATGAGAAACATTATAATCATCAGAAAAGACATCTATGATGGAGTTAAGGACGTAGGCTTTAAAAACCAATTCCTTGCTTTGATCATCAACATCTTTCAACTCTGGAGCAGCTTTGTTCCCTATAGACTCTTCTTCAGCCAACACCAATTCTTCTATAGGATCAGCTCTCTTCATCTCATTCATAAACTCAACAAAGATTTCAAATCTTGTAATAACTTCCTCAGCCATCAGGAGAGGTTCTGGAGTTATATTGTATGCGTAGCTGGTGCCTTCTTTCATAAAGGTTTCTTATAAAGTCTTTCGCTCGACCATAACCTTTTCCTCTTTTTCCTTAAAGTATTCCCAGATGTCCATCTCTTCTTTAGAATCATCAGTCCCCTTGAATCCTACCCCATACTTTAGAATGGGTACTTTATGTTTCATAAAATCTGAAGGTCCGCTTTGATCCTTTCCCATTCCTATACCAGCCATAAATTTCATGTTATGCATTATATTCAGAACCTTTTCATTTATCTCATATTTGCAGATTATGCAGACCTCAAAGCTCAAGCTTATAGGGATCTCTTTAAGAGCTAACTTCAGGGCAGCCATAATGGCTTCAGTTTTAATTAAGATGGTGACAACCCTTCCTTTATTCTAAAACTTGATTCTTTGATGGACCATGGAGGTCAAGACTCCCAAAGGATGAAACTGTGACCTTCCTAACAAAATAGCAAAGGTCACGAGAATGTCAATCATATAGTTTGACCTAAGTCTCAATAGGTCTCATCTTTACTAATGCACTGAAAGTTCCTTCAACAGGCCTCTTGGTGTCATTGTAAGCCTTAATGATTACATTAAAAGGCCTTAAGTCATCCACAGTCAACCCTAATTTTAATAGGATCTTCAATGGGCATACATTAATGGCTGAACTGTTGTATACCATCATATAGCAGGTCATCTTCCCTTTCACTTTAGCCTTGATGAATAAAGCCTTGTGGTGATCCCTCCCTTTTAAGGGCAAATCATCATCAGAAAACATCATGGTGCTTTAGGGAGTTTTTATCAATGAACTGACCATTTGCTAGGAGCGTAACCTATGGAGATTTTTTTTTATTTAAAGCCAAAACTATCACTTCCCTATGATTCCTAGAGTGCATAAGTACTTCCAAAACACTAGCAATGGTTTCCTCACTCTTCTTCACTTCTTCCCCTTTTTTAGAATTCTCTACCTTTTCTGATTCAGGCTTAGTGTCTTTAATTTCTTCCTTTTTCTCTTCCACCTTTCCACCGGTTGACTCACTCCATTCTCTCCTCATCCTATAATCCTTATTAACAAATCTCCAAATGTCCAAGACATGCACAAGAGGTTCTATGGGTTGTTTACTTAGGCTTGAGTCTCTAGGTTTAGGTCCTAGTGGGCCATGGATAATGTCTACAAAAGAGTTCAAAACTTGCTCTTCCATTAGACCAATATCAATCATTAGAATAAGTGCATTTAGTGGTGGCATGTTTTAGTAATTAGACAAAGGGTTATTTTGAGTGTTCGGCTTTCTAATTTCTAGATCAGTGATTTTGCTTACGTCAATCAGGTCCTGGATTTTGTGTTCCAATTAGGCACAACTATCAATGTCATATCTAATAATCTGATGGAATTTGTAAAAAAGCTTTGGGTTGGCACTGTGTAAAGGTTATTGTGAGGGTAAAGGTCATAGCAGGTTTTTCTCAATAAGCTTTTCAAGGACCTTGGACATAGGCCACCCCAAATTCAAAAATCTCTGGGGTTACCTAACACCATTAATCTATAGATTGTTACTGGTCTATCTAATGGTATTTATCTGCACATTGCTACTTGAGCCAGCCTCATTTTTGCCCTTAGACCTTTCACCAAAGAATTTCTTTTCCTGGGCTAAGTTTGATTCTTTTTGGACCCTGAACTTGTGTAGTTCTTCAAAATTTTGGATCCTAAGGTCTTTCAAATTTTTAGACAGTGTTGGAACACATCCATTTATTACTATTACCAATTGGTTTGATTCAACAGGTCTCTACTTCATTTAAGCTAACTTCCTTCTCCGTTGGGTTAAATACTTAGTAAAAAACTCATTGAACCTTTGCTTGGTATTTTGCATATCTTTCTAAGACACCCCCAGCTGCACATTAAGTGTAAGCACCCAATTTCGGGATGCAATTATGCAAAATTGTGACGTAAACCCCAATGATGAAATTCATTCAAAAATTGAACTTGGTTGTCAATTTTCTAGACTTTAAGGGCTAAGTTGCAACATTTTTTAAGATTTGATTGCAAATAAGTCAATTTTTCAAGGGCCTTTTGGTAAAAAAATTGAAAATCGAAATTATGGATTTCCAATTGAAAATCCATAATGCCGAACAAAATTATGGATTTTCGACCAAAAATCCATAATGTTAATCGAAATTATGGATTTCTAATTGGAAATCCACAATTCCAATAAAAAATCTAGATTTTCGATCGACATTGCACAATTCTGACTCGTAAAATCCCATTTTTTCAATTTTTTACATATTTTTTATTGATTTTTCAGTGTTTTGATTGGTTAAAAATTGAATTTTTATAATCTTTTTTTATCTGGAAAAGATTTTGATGCATTCAAAACATGTAAATTTGAAAAATCAAATCCTTATCAGTCTATTTTGATAAGACATGAGTCTGTTCCTCCTTTTGAGGAGGCCAGTACACGCAGACTTTGCATTTAAAAGCAAAGTCTGCATGCGTGCTGGAGAGAGCATTTTTTTAGGAAAAAATTTGAAGATTCACATACATAATAGCATAAAAAACCTGATTGCGCAAAAAAGAAAAAAACCTAAAAATCGAAAAGCTACTAAGAATACATTTTTCAGTCCATAATTAAATAACAAGTCAAAAACAACAGTGAAAATCCTAGTCTTAGGGGCTATCTCAAAGCATATGCACAACATTAACTTTTTTCGTCTCTTCTCTTTTTGCAATTTTTTATTTTATTTCTTTATTATTTTCTTGTTCAATTTCATTACTAATATAATTTTTTGAGTTTTTTTATTTTGATGCTCGATTGTGGATTGAGGAGGATACTGCTTGTGTTCAAATGAACAGAAGATCCATGGAATGCCATGGAATAATCTGTACTGATTTCCAGTAGATATTAGGGTTTTAATTCTCATTTTACCTTTATGTGTTGTGTGTAGTTATTCATGGGTGTATAATTGTTTACATTTTTGTACGTAGTTTGTAATAGCCCTAGTAGTAGGAATAGTAAAAGATTTAATTTTCTGCATTTAAAAATCAATTAGTAATTAGGTTCAATTGCGTAAAAATAAATTAAAATCAATGGTGGCAATAGCTTAATTTAGGGTTTACAAGTAATTGATTTAGGGTTTTTAGAAAATCACTATAATGTATGTTTGATCCTTTTTATGTTTTACTTGTTTTTGGGTTGTGTTTTTTGGATTTTTATATTATTTTGGGCCCTTTTTATGTTTTTTTGGGCCCTAAGCCCACTCTTAGGTCCAAATCACTTTAAATAGGCTTAAATATAGTTTAGGGTTTTAAATAATCAAAATCAATTTAGACCCATTAGGTTAATTAGATTTTAGACCCACTTAGTTAATTAAAACTTGTTTAAATTTAGCTCAGCCCACTTAAATTCATTTCTTTTAAAATAAATAGACATAGGCCCACACTTCACTTAAAATAAAACCAAGTTAGACTTAAGCCCACTAATTTAACTTTCCTTTAAAATTGAATAGACTTAAGCCCATTCCTTAGATAAACTAAAATAAATAGATCTAGGCTTACTAATTAATTAAAATGTAGGCCCACTTTTTAGTCTATTTCTCACTTGTAAATAAAATGTAAATCTAGCTAATTTTTTTAAAAATTAACATAGTTTAGACTTAGGGACAATGTGATCTTGAGTGCATTTTTATGTGTTAATTTTATTGACTAGATGCCTAGGGTTAGATGGATGTCAAATAGGGTTTAATAAAATTGCATGTAATTAGAGGATGAAATAATCATTTATAAAATTATTCTAAATGAACATAAGACTAAGAGAAGTTAGTATTCCGTATCCAGAATCTCCTAGTTGTGGTACTAGGTTTGTTTTAGGGAATCGAGTACCACCTTTTCAATTTGTCCTAGTTATTACCCTGGGTGGCAACTCCTCATCTCCACGCCATGTCTTTATGACAGTGGTTAGTGTGTTCTCTAAGGCCCTGAGCCTAAATAGTGTCGCGGTTGCTAAAATCTTGGACACACGCTAAACCCCGCCGTCTACAGTGGAAACTCCATTCGGGATAAGAGATACTGATTCTACTTGTGTTTATTTTATTAGTTACTATTTCATTCTTGCATTAATTCTACATGTCCCTACTAAACTGATGGTGTTGGTTTATGATTCCATGATTCCATTAGCTTCATGGAGTTATAGATTGGCTAACCATCACTCTTAGCCTTAACTTAGTTTAAGAGAGATTACTGGGCTCATCTAACTAGAGTCTGTAACCCAAGTCCTTAAAGGGGGTAATCTTCTCTCGAGTTAGTAAAGGATGTTGGGCCCCTCTGACCTTGGCCCGTAACTCAAAGTCCATAAAGGAGAGCATCTTGCTAAGGAAGCCTTAACTTTTCACCAGACCCTAACCATATATAATGGCCTAGTTACTTCCCTTAGGATTTTTTTTACCCAAAGTGCTTGTTTATTTGAATTTCCATGAGGTATTTCTATTTATAAAAGCCCAAGCCTATACCTTTAAAGCTCATTCAAGTTAATAAGGATTAGGCTAGACCTTTATATTTAGAAATGTTGTTTATGTGCTTTTTATTTTAAAGAGAGATTTGGCATATGCGTCAGCTCTTAATATCCCCTGTTGATATGAAGGCCAAGACCAAAAATCCTAAGAAAAGAAACTCGCCATTGAACACGTGTGTGGGAGGAATAAGGTTGGAAGGCTTATGCTTGCATGTTGCCTATTGAATGTTCCTTGATACTTGCTACGTGCTAAGTGCTTGCCTGCTATTTATTGCATAAACACATGCATCATGCATACATACAGTCCATACATCATACTAATACCTTGTTTTGTAGCCATCATAGATTCATCTAGGTCTTCTCATGTATAGGGACGAAGAGGTGGCAGATTAACCAGAATTGATTTAAGTCCAAAGTCCATAACTCAAGGCATTCTTCATAAATTAGAGAGACTAGAGGGGATTCCAATCAATCCACTATTCCTAGAAGTTGAACTAACTCAGACTGAACATAATAAAATAGAACAACAACTAGAGATGTGGACCTTGGAGGACATTAAAGAAGCTCTGATGGATGACATGAGAGCTATGATGCAAGATGAACTAAGACAAGCTTTGGCCAGACTAGTGCAACCTATTATTGGACAACCACCTACTATTGTTATTTAATAACCACCTGTTGCTACTGTTGAACAGCCACCCGCTGTAGGAGCCACACCTGTTGTTCTAGCTCCTGCACTTACTGCTAACAATGATGGGGGGCAACCTGCTGCTAGAAATGTGCTTGCTACTGATGTGAGACTAGAAGATGTTAAAAACTACATGGTAGAAAAGGCGAAGAGAGACACTTGAATTGGTTCAAGACCTTAAGTCCAAGCATATACAAGCACTGACTCAGAAAATCTCCAAGATGGAAGAGCTTATTAGAGGACAAGGAATAGGATATTCTTTTGACTTTGATGATATGTTGCAAATAGAGGGTGACAAGCTGCTTGAAAAATTCAAAATGCCTTAACTGTAGAAGTTTGATAGGAGAGGAGATCCAAGGATTCATTTGAGTCAACACACCACAACCATGAGCACTACTAAAGCACCATTGTCAGTAGTTGCTAGGTTGTTTGTACTGTCATTGAAAGGAATGGCTGTGAACTGGTACCATGGGTTAGAAAAGTCTATTAAGGCTGACTGGAAGGAACTATGTACTACTTTTTTGAAATAATATGATTACAATACTAGGTTAGAGGTATCCATTTGGGATCTAAAGTTAACTAAACAGAAATCAAATGAGTCTTTTTCTGATTTCATAACTCATTTCATGAATAAAGCAAGGATGATGAAAAACAAGCTTGCTGAGAAGGATCAAGTTAGAATGATAGTTCATAATGTGTCACCTAATCTGGTTGAGAGGCTACATATGATGAATCCCAAAACCTTTGTGGATTTGTATGATAATGGGTTACAAGCTGAGGAAATTGAGAGTGAGAAAAAGAAAACTGCTAGAGGCACGGGAACTCAAAACTACCTAACTGGAGGCATACAACAAAGAAGTACTAGCCAAGCTGTGGAGGTGAGTGCAGTTCAGCAACCCTAAAGGTTCTCCAATTTCAACCAACCACTCTCCAAAGTCCTAGAGAGGCTAATTCAAAAAGGCCTGCTCCAACCCTTGACCTTTTCCAAACCCTTGAATCCAAATCTCCCTAGCTATAATCCAAATAGTTACTGCAAGTTTCATCAAGTAGCTAGTCATTCCATAGATACCTACATTCACCTAAAACACGAAATCCAAAACCTGATAGACTCTGGAAAAATCATTGACCCTAAGAAATCTAATTCCAACCCAAACACCAGAAATAACCCTTTCCTAGACTACCAAAATGTTCCACCACCAACCACCATGATGATTAACTCAGGGTTAGCGAAGAAGAAGTGCTAAGCTCCTTCTAGGACCTCAACCCTATAACCACTGGAGAACCTTTCGGATAGCCACAGAGAGGAGTGGAAGATTTATTAGGTCAGTCCTCAGGCAAGTTTGATTATAGAGTATTTTACTCAAAACCACCATCTGCTGATATCCTTATTGAATCAATTAAGCCCTCAGGTTAGGGAGATGAGTTTGATGATAAGCCGGTAAAAGAAGAGCCTAAAATTCTTGAGCAGTCACCAAGAGGAGTAGAAGATCTATTAGGACAACCTTCAGGCAAGTTCGATTACAAAGTATTATATTCTAAACCCGTTTCTACTGACATACCCATGGGAGAGATTATACCGACAGGATGGGGTGATGAGTTTAAAGAAGATGAATTCTTAACCCCCAGAATTTTCCTAAGAAGGGGTTGAAGAGCTGCTAAGCCAACATATGGACAAGCTGAGGGAGTTGAAAGGAAAAGAAACATGCACAGTGGAAGTTTGGAAAAATGGGAAAAGGGAACGGATTGTTGGGGCCGTTGACATCTGGTATGATTCTGATAAAGAAAAATCCACTAGAGTTGATGTATAGAGTGATACTCCAATTATGAATCATGTTACTAGAAGCGGGAGGAATTACCGGGTAGCAAAGAAGCAAAATGAAAGGGTTGTAGAAAGGGAAGAAATAGAAGATGCAGAAGTAGAGGAAGGATAGAAAGAAGATCTGATCCTGGAACAACTCAAGAAGGCTAAAGTGAGTGTGAGCATCTAGGAATTACTGATGCATTTGGGTAGTCATAGAAGGGCTATGGTTAAAGCCTTGTCGAATATGAGCATTGAAACAGCGCCTAAGGCTATAGTAGCAAAGGTGATAGAAAAGAAACATGGGCTGTTAACATTTTCAAATGATGACTTGCCTTTGGAGGGAAGAAACCATAATAAGGCATTATTTATCCCAGCTGAAGTAAAAGGGAAGAGAACTAAATTTGTGATGGTAGATGATGGTTTAGCTATAAATGTATGCCCGCTAAAGATCTTGCCTAATCTAGGCCTGAAAGTAGATGACTTGACGGCTTCAAACCTTATAATCAGAACTTACGATGATAGTACCAGGAATATGGAGAGAACATTTCAGGCTTTGGTCAAAACAGGGCCCATAGAGTTGACTATTGGATTTACTGTGTTGGACATCTCTGTTACCTATGCCCTACTATTGGGAAGGCCGTGGTTTCATGTCCTGGGAGGAGTACCTTCAACTGTGCACCAGAAAATAAAATTCCCTTATAAAGGAGATGTCGTGACAATAAAAGCTGGAACCAATGCAGCTATGGTAGCTATACTTAATAAACAAAAGCAAGTGTGTGTTCTACCTAGTTTTCAAGTTGCTGGAATATTTGATGGGACTAAAATGGATCCGAGAGTAGCAAAAATGATGGAAAGCATGAATTATCGACCTGGACAGGGGCTCAGGAAGAATGAATAAGGAAGTCCTAGACCCCCGAACATTAAGTCCCAGGACCATATAAAGGGTTTAGGATATACTGATTCAGGACCAGCTAGTAGAAGAGCAAAGAACAAGGAGAAAGCAAAAAGAAATAGGCCCTTGGGAAGGATTGTACCACTAAGTGAGAATATCATCAAGCCAGGGGAAGGCAAGTATTATCTGGGCACCAAAGAATTTGTTAACGTGGCTGGAAAGGATGTCCTTGGATTTGAGATCTTCAAGGAGCAGATTGTGGAAAAACTAGTAGCCAGCAACAAAAAGGAAGTCATGAAGCAAGTAACTAAAAGGATGGGTAAGGATGCTGTTGAGGAGCCGCTATGTCTGCTACCTGAGGAGGAACCACCCCATGACTTAGCTATTGTCATTAATGATAATTTTATTGATGTTTTTTATAAAGAAACTGATGTAATAACCTTCGGTCTTTATGTAGATGAGGATGTTGTTTTTCCTATAGTCAATTATATGAATGCTGGTTTTGCTTATTTTATGTGATGTGCATCCTGATAGTTCTATGCATTATAATTTTGATCGATCATGCATGTTTGACATTAATTCAATTCAATTTGATTCATTTAACATGAGCACAAATGATAATCCAAAGAATATTTCTATATCACATGATGTAACTCCTTAAAAAAGGAAAAATTTTGAGAGAATATTAACAAAAAGAAAGGTAGTATTCATTTAGACTTATAAAGACATGCTAGGTTTAGATAGAGAAATAGCATAGCATCTTATTCCAACACATCCAAAAATCAAGTCGGTTAAACAGAAATTGTGCAGATTAAGACCAGAATGGATAAAAAAGATAAGGGAGGAAATTTCCAAGCAAATACAAGCTAACTTCCTAGAAGTAGTAGACTACCCTCAATGGCTAGCAAAAATAGTACATGTTCCTAAGAAAGATGGAAAAGTATGGATGTGTGTAGATTTTAGGGATTTGAACAAAGCCTGTCCAAAAGATGACTTCTCGTTACCTCATATTGATGTAACAGTGGATAGCGCTACAGTAAATGTAATGTATTCTTTTATGGACGGATTTTTTGGGGACAACCAAATAATGATGGCAGTCATGGACAAGATTAAGATAGCTTTCATCATAAAATGGGGGACGTATTGTTACAAGGTGATGCCTTTCGAATTGAAGAATGCAGGTACAACTTATCAAAGAGCCTCTACTGCACTTTTCCATGATATGATACATAAGGAGGTTAAAGTGTATGTGGATCACATGATGGTCAAATCAGAATCAAGAGGAGGACACTTTGAAGCCTTAGACAAGTTCTTAGCCTGAATTGAGAGGTACAACTTGAGACTCAACTCGAAGAAGTGCATTTTTGGGGTTACTTCAGGGAAGCTGTTAGGGCATATAGTGAGCAGCCGAGGAATTGAAGTGGATCCGGATAAAGTGAAAGCCATCCAGGAAATGTCGGCACCAAAGATGGAGAAAGAAGTAAGAGGATTCCTTGGTAGGTTGCAGTATATTAGTAGGTTTATCACAAAACTCACTAATATTTATGACCCTATCTTTAAACTCTTAAGGAAAGATCAGCCAGTTAAGTGGAATGATGATTATCAGAAAGATTTTAATAAGATCAAGGAGTATCTTATTAATCCACCTGTTATGAAACCACCTAGACAAGGTAAGCCAGTGATTTTGTACTTGGCTTTAGAATAGGATGCAATGGGGGCAATGTTAGCACAAGAAGGGTCAGATAAAATAGAGCACGCAATGTACTACTTAAGTAAGAAGTTTCTGCTGTATGAGGAAAAATATGATTTAGTAGCAAAAACATGTCTAATCATGATTTGGGCTATGAGGAAATTGAGGCATTATTTTCAATCTTATAGGGTTCAAGCTGTTTCAAGAATAGACCCTCTAAGGTATCTATTTCAAGCATCGGCTCTAACTGGAAAAATGTCTCAATGGTTGGTACTCTTAACTGAATTTAATATAAAGTACATTACTATAAAGATAATCAAGGGAAGAGCAGTAGTAGAATTCTTAGCTCAGAATGCGATCAAAGTGAAGAGCATTGGAATTTGGAGTTTCCAAATGAGAACTTAGCAGTTGTAGAGCACTGGGAGTGGAAACTTTACTTTAATGGAGCTGTAAACAACAAAAGAGCTAGATTGGGAGTGATTCTTGTTACACCGAAAGGAGAAATTATACCAATGGCAAAGAAACTGGATTTCAAGGTCACAAACAACATGGCCAAGTATAAAGCATGTATCTATAGAGTTGAGGTAGCTATGGTAGTTGGAGCGAAAGATTTATTGGTTTATGGGGATTCAATGTTAGTCATCAATCAAGCTAATGAAGAATGGGAAGTAAAAGAGGAAAAGTTAAAGCCTTATATCTACTATTTGAAAGCCTTAATGAAGAATTTCACCAAATGTCTCTTTATCCATCTATCCAGAGACAATAATTAGATGGTGGATGCACTGGAAACACACTTTTCAATATGGGATAGTGCAACTCAATTGGCCATGAAACCTTTAGTAATCACGAAGTCTAGAGCACAATGTTATGGGGGTGAGCAAATTATGAATGTTCAAATGGGGCCTGAAGAAAAGCCTTGGTTTTATGATGTCCGAAGATTCATCAAAGAAGGAACTTATCCAGATGAAGTAACCTCAAAGGAAAGATATGCTCTTCGTGTTCTTGCATGTAACTATGCAAGTCATGATGGAGTATTATATAAAAGAATGTTGAATGGGATGTAGCTCAGGTGTCTCAAAAAGGATGAAGTTGAAGAGGTGGTGCAAGAGATTCATGTGGGGGCTTGCGGTTCTCATATAAACAGGATAATTCTAGCTAAGAAAATACTCATACAAGGGTATTACTGGATGACTATGGAAAAGGATTATATCAGGATAGTAAGACAATGCCATCAGTGTCAGATCCATGGGAATCTTCATCACATGCCTCCAACAGTGCTGAATAGTTTATCATCCCCTTGGCCCTTTGTAGCATGGGGAATTGATATCATAGGAGAAATGAGACTGACAGCATCAAATGGGCATAAATACATAGTGGTAGCAATTGATTACTTCTCGAGATGGGTAGAGGTAGAATCTTTCAACACTCTAAAAGCAAAACAGATGGCACGATTCATTAAGAAGAGCCTTATCTATAGGTATGGGGTTCCATATCATATTGTGACAGATAATGGGGTTCAATTTCAAGCAGAAACAACAAGGTTGTTACAAAAGTATAGGATTAAGCACCATAAATCTTCACCTTATTGCGCTCAAGCTAATGGAGCAGTAGAAGCGACTAATAAAAATGTCAAGAAGATCCTTTCTAAGATGGTCAAAACTTACAAGGATTGGTTTGAATATCTTTCTTTTGCCTTATGGGGATATAGGACTATAGCTAGAATTACCACAAGCCAAACACTGTTCTCATTAGTATATGGTTATAAGGCAATTTTGCCCATAAAAACTGAGATTAAGTCCTTGAGAGTAGTCATGGAAGCTAAAATAACTGAGAATGAATGGGCACAGAAGATATATGATTATCTCGTATCTCTAGATGAGAAAAGGATGAATGCCTTATTCTACACTCAGATATATCAAAGAAGGATAGCAAGGGCATTCAACAAAAAGGTTAAACCTAGGAAAATCAAAGCTGGAGATATGGTGCTAAAATAATCTAGAGTCATGGTGTTCGATCCAAGAGGTAAATTTAGACCAAATTAGGAAGGACCGTACTTGGTCAAATCAATCTTACCTAAAGGAGTTGCTAAGATATTAGATCTTGAAGGGAATGAGTTCATGGAACCTGTTAATCTGGATCACCTCAAGAAGTACTACCTATAAAAAATATGAATAAAAGTAGAATAAAAAAATAAATTCCGCTAGCTAGAAAACCTGAAAAGGCTAATCAGTCAAAAGTTAGGACATTCCGCTATTTAGAAAACCTACAAAGGGCTAACAAGCAAAATTTAGGGAAATAAATAAAAAGAGAATGGTCCCGCTGACTAGAAAACCTGTAAAGGGCTAGTCAAGGAAAAATTAGAGAAATAAAATGTGAGCAAAAAATATTTAGTTAGAAAATCCATGAGGACTAGCTGATAACAGGAGTTATGTCATGTGATGTATTAAATGTACTCATTTTGGCCCTAGTTAATGAATGAAATTGAAAATAAATTTTTGTTAAACTTTGCATGTCCTTCTTTATTATAAAGCGTGAGTACTTGAAGGGAAAACAAAACATAAGAAAGCTAAGACTAACTCTATGAGACCATTCTATCTAGTGATGCCTTTGTTTCTTCCTTTACGACTCATCATACAAAGCTTGAGTTCTCTTATACCTAGCAAATCCTGGTGGTTTTGTCTTTTAGATAACAACCCAAGTTTTGTAATCATCATCAGTAGTAATATCAGCATCCAGGTATATGTTCCATTCAAGGGCTCTACAAGGCCACAAGATCCTAATCTTATCCAGAGAATCTTATCTCAAAGGAAAGCCTTCAAAGTCAGTCAGAACAGTAACGATGAACTGAGGGTGACCATACTAATGGCAAAGGCATAAAGGGGTAAAAAAGGTAGAGAAGTGCAGCCCTAGAATGGGAACACAGTGATCATATAGCTCAATAGTCATGAATTTCAATCTCCACCAAGGGCAAACCCATGTGATCTCAACATCTGAAATCTTCTTCAACCAATCAACCCATTGGTCCATAGAACATTCGTCCTTCATTATCAAAGGATGAGATTGTAGCTGATGAGGTTGATAAGACAAAGGACTGAGGGGTACAGTAAGCAAGCTCAGCTTTTCCTATAACCAAATCTTAAAAAAAAGTATAAAATAAATAAAATAAAAGCCCGTTAAGTTAAAAACCTAAAAGGGCAGCTTAGGAAAAAGTTAGGGCAAGCCTGCTAAGCTAAAAACCCAAAAGGGCAGCTTAGGAAAAAGTTAAGGCAAATAAATAAAAGTTTTGGTTACATTCCTGAAAAAGAAGTAAACTGCCTGAAAAACGGTTATGAGTCATGAAACTATCTAGCCCAATGATGGTCTCAGCAAGGATAACTGGCATAAGGTTAGCCCCAAGTTCCACCTCTTCCAAAATACTGACAATGCATGTATTGGCACCACTATGGTGAGAAACTAGCAAAAATTGAGCATATAAGCAGAGAGCAACTGTTCTAGACCAAGAAGTAGTGTTCTTGTCCCAAGTCCCATAAACGGTGATCAAAGAAGAAAGATTGATGGTCTTAGGGTTATGCGTATACATGTAAATATCAATTGGGGGCAAATCAAAGAACGTAACCAATATGCTAGGAAACTGCATCTCCAAATCAAGAAGGGCTATCATAGTAGTCGAGTCTAATGTGTATCCAAGAATAGCAGCAAACTCTTTAATCATTGGACAAAGCTTTTGCTCATTAAACCTGAATACATGGTCCTTGACATCCTAGAAGGTAGCAGTAACATGTAGGAGATTATTATCTATAGTCAAGTGCTGAAGAGATTTTAAGGATTTAATGTGGAAAGGTTGAAGCTTATTCCAGTCATCACCATTGAGACTTTTAAGAAATTTCTTCATTATTTGGAGAGATGCTTGAGTCACGATGAGGGTGTAGAGAATGAAGGAGAATGCCCTTTGTATGGTCTTATATAGGGAAAGAAGATGAGTTCATATGGGAAAAGGATTTTGCTAGTAAAGAAAGATGTGGATAAGGTGATAGAATCTGAGAACGATTGGAATAAATAGATAATTGAGAAGATAATCCATTCTTTTAATTATTTATCTATCCCATATTATCCATTTTGGAAAAGGATTAAGATAAATGGATAACTAATTAAAAAGGGATAATGTTCATCAACTATCTTTTTTTAATTAGTTAAAAAATCCATTAAGATGCAAACACTATTTCAGTTCTATCTAACAGTGTTTGAGACAGTATAGGAATAAAAATAATAGTATAATAAAGAGCAGTCAGATATAGACATGCAAGAAGTTAGGAATACATAAACTCTAAATCACTTATCTCGTGCTTTGGTATCAGGCCATGGGCTCCATCCTCTAATAGGGTCATCATGATGATAAGTCTCTGGAGGTCTAGTAGATGAAGTCCCAATGCTATATGGATCAAAGCCCAAGTCTGCAAGCTACCGATGAAGCATCTCATTCTCCCACTCTAGATCGCTGGAATAGATCTGCATACACAGAAAACATCATATCATAAGCATTACATGCATAGTATACATACATTTGCATTTTCTCATTATAGGCACTTACCCACTAATTGTTTGTAACCTGCATCATGAATAATCTCTGAGACAAGGCAAGTCCATATGGATACTCTACTTATGTCTGGGGAACCTGTTTTGTAAAATTTTTACTAATATCAATGTCAAGTATACATATCCATATAAGAAATAAGTCAAACAGACTCACATGAGAAGCATCTGGTGGAAAAAATCTAGGAAGCTGAGCATCACCAAACTACATCTGCTACTAAACTAGAGCTGAATAGCTATAGCCCAATAGAACATAGACTTGTCTAGAAGAGAGACATCACCAAGCATAGCACTGACAAAGGCCCCATCACGGCTAGTCCCAACATGCTATGGACTAGGCCTAGACTCAAACCTCTCAGTCTCAGGGCTGGTCTCAGGATTAGGAACAGTCTCAGCCTCAGTCTCCTGAACAGTCTGAATCTCTACCTCCTCCACTTCAATAATAGGAAATGAAGCAGAAGGGACAAAAAATACCTCATTGTCAGTCTATGAAGACCTGTGAAGATGCAAACAGGTCAAAGGAAGGATGATATCACCTTCTCATAGTCCAAGTTTATTCTATGGAAAATGTGGACTCGGAATAATTAGATTTGCTTGTATGTCTACTCTCCCATGTGGCCCATGCTGTGGGTGAGCCATTGGATCAGACGGATGGAAAATCGGACCATAAATGATCAAGAAATCAAAAAAAGAAAAATGTGAATCAATTGGAAAGAAAAGAAGAAAAAAAAAGGAAGAGAATAGGCAGAGAAGGGAAGTGATCAACAAAAGGAATTGGAAGGGTATATAAAATGGAAAATATCCATTTTAATCCTTCCAATTTATATTCTTTTTATTCATCTTTTATTTCTTACAATTTGGTCCATAATTGCATTCGAATTAGGAACATGTTCCTAATTAAATCATGACATTCATCAAATTATTAATTCATTGAATTATTAAAACTACATAATCAATATGTGATTCTGAATTTTTTGTCAAGTACAGAATACAGAACAAGATTAAGGAATTCATTTTTTACATTCTACATGCATCATTTCAATCAAAGGATTCATATGCTGCATAATAACTATGATATGAATTTCAAATGATTATGTTATGTACTAGATAGTAGTCATAACCTTCATTATGTTATATACTGCATAGCAGTTATGACATAAACTTTCAAATTCATCAATGCTAGACGTTCCACAGGAACTATAGTAGATTTTCAATTCATTTTCACTAGACATCCCACAGGGAATATAGTGTGCATCGTTAGATGTCCCATAGGGAATATAATAAAATTCATCAGTGCTAGACGTTCTATGGGAATGATAGAAAATTTTTAATTCAACTACACTAGACATCCCACAGGGAATATAGTGTGCATCGTTAGACGTCCTACAAGGAATATAATGAAATTCATCAGTGCTAAACGTTCCACAGGAACTATAGCAAATTTTCAATTCAACTACACTAGACATCCCACAGGAAATATAGTGTGTATCGTTAGACGTCCCATAGGGAATATAACAAAATTCATCATTGTTAGACGTTCCACAGGAATTATAGCAAGTTTTCAATTTATCATCACTAGACGTCCCATAAGGAATATAGTGTGCATCATTAGACGTTCCACAAGGAATATAATGAAAGTCATCATTGCTAGACGTTCCACAGGAACTATAGCAAGTTTTCAATTTATCATTGCTAAACGTCCCATAAGGAATATAGAGAAAACTCATTTGCACAAAGTCCACTAGACATTCAACAGGAAATATAGTGAGACTTGCCAAACATCATACATTGCTCAGCAATTTGAGCATCAATCTATCACTTAGGACACAATTAAGTGTCCTAATTTATTTCTTTTAAAATTGTGTGCCTCTACTTCTTTACTGCAATTTGTCAAGTAAACAACGACAAAGGCGGGCAACTGTAAGCACCCAATTTCAAGATGCAATTGTGCACAATTGTGACATAAGTTCCTATGGTGAAATTCATTCAAAAATTGAACTTAGTTGTCAAATTTCTGGACCTTATTGACTAAATTGCAATGTTTTTTAAAGATTTGATTACAAATAAGTCAATTTTTTAGGGCTCTTTTGGTTAAAAAAATTGAAAATTGAAATTATGGATTTCAAAAATTGAAAATTGAAATTATGGATTTCCGATTGGAAATCCATAATGCCGATCGGAATTATGGATTTCCAATCAGAAATCCAATTTTTCGATCAGCATTGCACAATTCTGACTTGTAAAATCCCATTTTTTTTCAATTTTTTGCATAGTTTTTAACCATTTTTTAGTGTTTTGATTAGTTAAAAATTGAATTTTTATAATTATTTTTTATCTACAAAAGATTTTAATGCATTCAAAACATGCAACTTTAAAAAATCAAATCCTTATCAGTATGTTTTGATAAGAGATGAGTCTGTTCCTCTTTTGGAGAAGGCAAGTACGCGCAAACTCTATATTTAAAAGCAGAGTCTGCATGCGTGCTGGAGAGGGCTTTTTTAGAAAAAAATTTAAAGATTCATATAAATAAAATCATAAAAAACCTGACTGCGCAAAAAAGAAAAAACCCTAAAAATCAAAAAGCTACTAAAAATACCGTTTTCAGTCCAGAATCAAACAACAAGTCAAAAACAACGATGAAAATCCTAGTCTGAGGGGCTATCTCAAAGCATATGCACAGCATTCCCTTTTTTTCTTCTTTTCTCTTTTTGTGATTTTTTATTTTATTTCATTATTGTTTTCTTGTTCAATTTCATTACTAATATAATTTTTTATGTTTTTTTGCTTTGATGTTCAATTGTGGATTGAGGAGGATACTGCTAGTGTTCAAATGAATAAAAGATCCATGGAATGCCATGGAATAATCTATATTGATTTCTAGTAGATATTAGGGTTTTAATTTTCATTTTACCTTTATGTGTTGTGTGTAGTTATTCATGGGTGTATAATTGTTTAAATTTTTGTACATAGTTTGTAATAGCACTAATAGTGGGAATAGTAAAATATTTAATTTTTTGCATTTAAAAATCAATTAGTAATTAGGTTCAGTTGGGTAAAAATCAATTAAAATCAATGGTGGCAGTAGCTTAATTTAGGGATTTCATGTAATTGATTTAGGGTTTCTAGAAAATCACTATAATGTATGTTTGATTTGTTTTTGGGTTGTGTTTTTTGGATTTTTATATTATTTTGGGCCTTTTTTATGTTTTTTTAGGCCCCAAGGCCACGCTTAGGTCCAAATCACTTTAAATAGGCTTAAATATAGTTCAGGGTTTTAAATAATCAAAATCAATTTAGGCCCATTAGGTTAATTAGATTTCAGGCCCACTTAGTTAATTAAAACTTGTTTAGATTTAGCTTAACCCACTTAAATTCATTTCTTTTAAAATAAATAGACATAGGCCCACATTTCACGTAAAATAAAACCAAGTTAGACTTAGGCCCGCTAATTTAACTTTCCTTTAAAATTGAATAGACTTAAGCCCATTCCTTAGATAAACTAAAATAAATAGATCTAGGCTCACTAATTAATTAAAATGTAGGCCCACTTTTTAGTCTCTTTCTCACTTGTAAATAAAATGTAAATCTAGCTAATTTTTTAAAAAATTAACATAGTTTAGACTTAGGGACAACGTGATCTTGAGTGCATTTTTATGTAGGGTTAGATGGATGTCAAATAGGGTTTAATAAAATTGCATGTAATTAGAGGATGAATAATCATTTATAAAATTATTCTAAATGAACACGAGACTATGCAAGTTAGTATTCTGTATCCAGAATCTCCTGGTTATGGTAGTAGCTTTCTTTTAAGGAATCGAGTACCACCTTTTCACTTTGTCCCAGTTATTACCCTAGGTGGCAACTCCTCATCTCCATGCCATGTCTTTTTGATAGTGGTTAGTATGTTCTCTAAGGCCCAGAGCCTAAACAATGTCGCGATTGCTAAAATATTGGACGCGCGCTAAACCTTATCATCTACAATAAGGCTATATTATTTCACAAATGCTATGCAAAGTTCCTTCCAATCAGATTGGACCTGAGGTTCTAGAGTATAATACCATTAGGTTGGTGTACCCTCCAGTGACATATAGAACTATTTGACTATTTTGGTCGTAGTCAGTTCAGTCACTTTCATGTAGTTTACATATTGTTTGAGGTGCAAGTGAGGATCCTCAATCCCTAAGAACTTCTTTATGTCAAGGAATTTGAACTTACGAGGCAAAGGGTCGTCACCCCTTTCCAAGGTTAAATCAGTATAATCCATTAGAGTGTCCATACCCTTCTACTTCATCATCATTTACATCTAATTCATAACCTTGGCCATATCTTTGGCCCATTCAAGTTTTTCTACATTATCTATTAGTTCCACATTCCTTCTATTCATGGAATCAGTAAATAAAGTCACACCATTGTCATCCCTTTCTCTTTCACGAATTTCAGTAGCTAGATCGATCGGTTCAGTTAGTTGGGCAGGCTGTTTATCTTGGATCAACTTGGTAATCTCCCTCATCATTTCCCTTATCATAGATCAGGTTTTTGCAAATAATTCCTCTTTCAACTGTGCTTTAAAGGCCTCTAGATGAAAACCACCTGCCATTTCTACTCTGGAGTTTATAACTAAATGGCCTAAACTAGCTCGGACCCACTAAGATAAGCTTGAAGGATCTATAGTGCTGCAAAACCACATGTCAGAACTATGCATAGCATGTATACATGATATACAGGTCTGCTTTATTACTTAAGGAAACAAGGAAAAAATAAATAAACATATTTAATTTGATATTCAAAAACAAAATGTGAAGCTCAAAAAATGATAACCTCCACCCTTATTTCTCCCACACATGTATTCAATGGCAAGTATCTTATCTTAGGATTTTTTTATCTAGGTTTTAATTATCAATAAAGGATAATAAAATTAACGTATGCAAGATAACTCTTAAAATGATTCAAACAAGTAATGAATCCTTTAAAAAAGCCCAAGTCCATCTTTAATAGGCCAAGGTCCCTAGTCATCATAAACTTACCTGGTCAAGGCCCACTTTGAAATGGGTCATGAATGGGCATGAAAGGCCCATCTTGACATGGTCCATTTATAACAGGCCTAGGCTGGGTATGAGGGCCCATTTTACCTTGGGTCACTTATTAGTGGGCTGAAGGTTTATTTTAAGGATCCATTGTATGGCATAATACACACACATTTAGGAGAATCCCTAAAGAAAATTGCTAGGCCATTACATGGGCTTAAGTCTTGGGTATTAGGCTTCGGCTCTCATAATGATATACGTCTATATACATCTCCCCACTCAAAGGTCAAATAACATGGATTGGTATGTGTCATGAGTGATAATAATCAAATATTTCACCACCAAGTTTAAGTGAGATGTAGGTAATGAAACACTGACTATTGTCGGGTTAATTTAGGACTAAAGTTATCATTATATGCAAAATGTGTAGTAAATGCAAAAGATGCAAAAATAATAAAAAAAAGTAATTAAAAATGATAAATCACAAAACACTAGAATCAATTTCTCTATCCTTAGTGGAGTCGCCACTATAGGCAGCGGGGTTTAGCGCACATCCAAGTGTTTGGTGGCCATGGCACTATGTGGGCTCGAGGTCCACTTGGAAATACGAGATAGGTCTTAAGCCTAGTCAGAGATGGAGTTCCACATGAATGAAAGACGGGACACACTTATATGGCAATTGGATTCTACAGAGGTTCTCAGAAGCCATTATCAAAGAATGGATTTGAAAACTGGGTATGAGCATTTAAATGTTCACCCAACCTTGCGGTTGGCCTCCGTTTGTGTTTTTTAAATTATTACCTTTAATTATTCAATTATTTCTTTATTAACATGCGGATTAAAACTACTTTTGGGGGATTGTCGAGTTATAGCATTAAATTCGAATTTGCACATTAACCATTTTTCATGCACTTTGTCCCATCATTCATTATAAAAAAAAATAAATAATCAATATTTGCAACCATTCATCTAAATCAAAAAGGGAGAGAGATTAAGGATTACAATGCTTTGGAGTAAAATAAAGGCATAATATACAAAAAATAAACCATACATATTCCAAAATAAACCAACTATAAACTAATTATACAAATGAATTCATCTCAAGAGCTAATTAATAGAATAATTATTTAGTGATTAGAGGTCACTAAATAATTCCTGCAACAAATAAAATTTAGTTCTTCTCATATACAATAACTAAACCAACCAAACTGATCGTTATTAAGTAGCATTTATATGAAATCGAAATATAAAATAATCCACAAATATCATAATCATATTATGTAAAATCATCATGGTACACTATAGTAAGAAGGTAAGAGGCATTGTGGCACATATAAGTTAAAATCATGCATATATTATACAAAGAAAGGAGAACAAAAATCATACAAGACCCTGTCAATATGGTGATCACCTCAGGGATGAAGCAATCACCTTATGGACAGGAGGTGATGCCTCTTCAGGCATCGCCTAATCAATATGTCCTTTCGACCTTCAAAAGGACTGAACTTCTACCTTAAGCAAGCAAACATACACATGAATATCCAAAAAGTATTCCAATCTACAACTACATCCAACAACTTAACAAATTATGTCAATGAAATGGCATAACAAGTGAAATAAACATAAAATATACACCAAATAAATCAATAAGTTAAATCATATGCTAATCAAATATTAAAATGCTAAAAAGGCGAGAAAGATTTACTAAAGTATGAGCTTTATTAAAATGATTGATCCTCACAGATGAATGTGTGTTAGACTCCCTTAAATGCAAGCTTTCTACCCTTCTTCCTCTAGGATATCAACCTTTTGGCTTGGTTTCTCTCCTCCTCCTCTCCAAAACGTCATCTTCTTCTTCCCTTAAAGTTTTAGAAATTTTTTTGCTAAGTTTTTTTTATTCTAGTTGCTAACCTTTTTTTTCTTCCAACCTTTTCTTTCTCTTTTTATTTTCACTTCTAAGCCATACCCCTTCTACCCTTCTTCATCATTGCCTATTCTAGCTCTCTCTTCCCTAAAAGTTTCTTTTTCTTCCTTTCTCGGGGACTAGGTTTCAATCGAGGTGGGTCTTATTAGCAACCACCATTGTCACCTCTATATTTAATACAGAGGCAAATGGCTATCACAGAGGCGGTGCCTCTATGATGAGGTGATTGCCTCATCGACAGCTTCCATAAAGGCAATCGCCTCTTCACAGAGGCGTCGCCTCATTAGCTTGTCCTGCCTTTGGGCTTGATGGGCCAAGGCAAAAAGAGTTGCACCTAAAAAGAGTTTTGGGCTTGGATTTGAGGGTTCTAAGCTTTTGGGTCATCTTTGGGAGGATTTTGGGTTTTTTTCTTGCATTTAAAATTTTCATTCCTCATTATCGAGCTCTGTTGCGAATTTATTAAATTGAGCATCCACAGTTCGTCTCCTATTACGGGCCAACTGAACTAAGTATTTACAATAAATTTATTAAATTATTTAAGATTATTAAATTATTTAAGTTATTAAACATTAAATTATTATTTATTACATATTAAATTATTATTAAATCATTAAATATTGCACTACTAAATACTAATATAATTTTATTTGGTTATTGTGGATTTGTTATGAGGTTGTTATTGTTTTATATTATATTTTAGTTGTTGGTAAATTGTTGTACAATTTTATACTTATTTTAAATTTTTTAAACTTTATTTTTGGTTGTTGTGACTGTAAAGTTATGAAGTTGTGGTTGAGTCATTGTTGATGTTTTTTTATTTTTCAAATTTTTTTCAATTTGTTGTTAAAATTTTATATTTTTTTGAATATAATTACTTTATACAAATATAACAAAATAATATAAATATAAATTTAATTATTAATTTATATAAATATAATTGATTTATGTAAATACAAAATATTTAAATATAATTTTATTAAATTATTAAATATTTAATTATTATCTATTAAAAATTAAATTATTACTAAATATAAAATTATTAAATATTAATAATAATTGAATATTTAGTTATTAAAAAGTTGTTGTTATGGGTGAACATCTAGTCAATTCAATTAGTTTTTGGCTATTTTTTTATCGAATCAAATTAATCAAATTGAACCATATGAAAACTGAAAACCGAAGCGAATCAACCAAAAAAATAGAACCGAACTAAAAACCAAAATTTTATAGTAAAAAACTATCACAATTTGTGACATGTGAAATCTGCAAGCGTACGAAATCATGCAAGTAGTAAAAATAAGATCATCCCACTGAGATTGAAAATTGATAATTGAAATACGTAAAGTGTTTGTTTGTTTAAACACCAAAATTGGTTTTAATTCCAAATTGAACTAACAAAGAAATTCTAAATATTCTATTTTCAGTTCAACCTTTTTTAAGATTAATTAAACATATAAATCAAGTTTAACTTAATTCATTTTAAAAGCATCTTTAGAATTATAGGTTTTCCTCTTAGACAAACCCATATTTAATTGACTACAAATAACACCAAGTTTTATAGCTCTTGTTAACTAAGTGTTTTTGATAACCAATTTTAAGTAAGCTATAAACAATATTAATTATTTTAATGTCTCTCAACTAAGAAAATAATTAATAGGTTATTGTTCCATCTCAATGCAACCTATCTCTCAATTAAGTTCCATTATCTAAATTTAATCAAAGGGTGATCAATCCTACAATGACATTAAGCACAATAATAACCAATGAATTCTTATTATTGACTTAGATCTAATTCCATTCATTACATGGTTGAATTGAAATAAGAACCCTAACTAACTATTTAGCCACACATGTTGAAAGAAAGAGAAGAAGATGAATAGAGAAGAAATTTAATCATTAGAAAAACCCCCTTCACTGCTTAACCAAGATAGAATGGAAGGTCTTGTGTTATCAATCTTCTCAAACAAAGCTTAATCTTTTAATTAACAATATAAAAAGAGTTAGAACAAATACTAGATTTAATTCTAAAAACAATGATAAAAGATGAAATTGTTCGTGTTTCCTTTAGTGGCTCTCTCCTAAAAACTAGCCTTCAAAACCCTTTTAAGTTACTATTAGTAACAATAATTTGAATTTTGAAAGTTTGTTATCAGGCGGATGGCTATGCGCATGGCCGTGCACCTAGTCTTTTCTCAAAACCATTGGATCAGACATGGTAATACGCTAGGGTGCACATGACTGTGTAGAGGTGAGCATAGCCCGGGTAAATCCAAGGATTTAAAATCTTTAGAACCATACCATATTTTGGAGATTTTAAAAATAAAATCTCAAATACCAGTACTTAATTTAAAAATCTCTGTATCGACACCATCCCATTTTTCGAGACGATTCGGTGTGAGGATTCAGTTTTATCGGAACGAATTGGTATGGTACGATCCAAAATAGGAATTCAAAAATTTATATAATCGATAAATTTATATTATTAATTAAAATTATATTTATTACTCAATAGTTTTTGTTGAAAAAATTATGTAATTTTTAAGTTGGCCCATCAACAGATTATCAATAACAATTCAATCCTATTTATATTATATAAAATATTTAATTAATCTTAAATAATTTAAATTATATTTATTTAATATTAATTGTAATATTAATACAAAAATTATATGTTATTGATATTAATTATAAGTTCTATTATACTTAACAATTTAAATTTGAAGTTTATTTATGTTAAATTAGCATTATATAGTTTTGCCATAAATAGTTTTTTCCATTACATGAACTAATAACCTAAATTATATTTACTTAGGATTAATACTAATTTATATTAAAATTTTATAGTTTTATTAAAGACTATAATTTTATTAAATACTATAACAAATTTAGTATGTAGTCTTTATCTAACAAATTTACTGTATAGTTTTATAAAATAAAGTTATTATATGTCTATATATATTAATAAAAATAATGATCCTAATAATACTATTTACCTTAGTACTTTTAAATAATATCAATAAGATTAAATTACATATTAACAATAATAATCAATAAGTTATTAAATAATAAAAATGACTTCTCTCTTGTTTTTATTTATAAAATCATGTTCTGGGCTGTTCAAATTCTTCATTTCTTTTCATGGCGAAGTCATCAGTGACTCTATATATTATTATGGCAAAATGACATATTTTTGGGCAAAACGACATAATTTTGGTTATCTATAATATATATCTATATATATTAATATGCAACAAAAGAATAATTATAATATTATTATTTAGCTCATCAATTTTTAATAATATCAATAACATTAGATTACTTGATAATAGTACTAATAATAAGTTATTTAATATAATAATAACAATATATTTTAATCAATAAAAATAACATCTTTATTGTTTTTGTTTATAAGATCACTAGTTACTTTAATCAAAATGATGTAATTTCGACTAAATGTGTATCATTTTTCTTGTCCATATTATATGTCTATATATTAATGTGAAATAAAATAATAATTATAATATTATTATTTAGTTCATTAGTTTTAAATAATATCAACAAAATTAGATTACTTAATAACAATAAAAATTAACAAGTTATTAAATATAATATATTATCCAGCTTATTAATTTTAAATAATATCAATGATATTAGATTACTTACTATAAATAATAATTCATAAGTTAATAATAATAATAATAATAATAATAATATATTTTAATTAATAAATTATAAATTTTGAAATCATACAATGTTAATTTTCTTATTTTCATAACTTTAGTTTAAATTGAAATATAATGAGCATTCCACATTTTTACTTGTTGATGATGATGATAAAATTAATAAAAATATTTTGTTAGTAATTTATTTATTATATTTTAAACACAAAATATGTTAACTTTTATCATATATTATTATACATATGTTACTTAATATATATTTCCTAATAATATAATGAAAATATATAATTAAATTCACTACTATTTATTCATACATATATATTATTATTAATATTCAGTACTATATTTGGTTTTTGATTTGACATGGTTTTGGTATGATTCGGTTCAGTTCTCAGTTCGGTTTTTTGTAAATATCAAGTGCCATACCAAATTAATTATAAAATTATGTTTGGTTTGGTTCGGTTTGAGGTTAAAATTATTTGGTTCAGTACGGTTTTAATGTATTTCAGTTCGATATTTTCTCCATCCCATGCTTAGCCCTACGACTATATGTCTTCTCTTCAATTAGGCACGACCATGTACAATTGTATACACGGACATATGCCTTCCTCTAGCCTTAAAACTTCTTAATTTCACCTTAATTGCACTTCTAAACACCTTTGCTTTCTTCGATAGCCCTTTGCATCATTCCTCCACGATTCTCTTCATCACCTACATCATAAAAAACAACTAAAAGTAAACTAAAACACATAAAATGAACAAAAACTATAAAATTTTATAAAAATCACTAAAATTAAAGAAAAACTAAATAAAGGACTAACAATGCATCTAAACAACTCTTAAGTCTAATACATTGAGTACTCAAAATAACATTCATCAAATTCCTCCATACTTGAGTCTTCGCTTGTCCTCAAGCAAAACTTGAATACATCATATTAACATGAAGAATTAAATTCATTAACTAGTTTTAACTTGACTAACCATTTTAATCTTCCCTTAATAAAAAGTTTAAAAACTCAAAATTAAACAATAAATCAACGCCAAGAATGTGTTAATTACCAAGTGAAAAACAAACTTCTCTATTGAATTCATGAAAATAAGCAATTGACATCAAAGAAAAATGAAAGCAAGTAGGAATCATTCTAACACTTAGTAAGCCTAAAGTTCAACACATATATGGCAACCACAAGGTTTTATTTATTCAAGGATTTCCTAATCTCACTATCCCCCACCTTTCCTGCATTATTGAGTACGAATACCTCCAAAAAGGGTTCTTTGGACACTCTTACTCTATATTAGAGCATTAAAGTAGAATGAGCATGTAAAGATTTAAATTTAAAATTTTTACTCCTAATGAGTGCGTTTTACGCTCCATCTTATTTTTTTTATTATATACAACCTATAGGCAGCAAGATATACATGAACTTATGAAAATGCCTTAGAGGGAGGTGAATAAGGCTAATGAGGGTTTTAGAAAAATAAAAAATGATTTTAAGGAATTAAATAAGAATTGAAAGAATGTTGAGAAGGAAGAATGATAAACACAATGATTTAAGGAGTTCAGATTCAACAACAATCCTACGTCTCCATTTAACTTATTCCCAAGTTAGGATTTTCAATCACCCATAATCTTATTCATAAGATTGAGATTACACAAGTGTTTTATGGCTCACTCTTACAACCTTACAACTTAAGTTTTCATGGCTCACTCAAAAATCAAATCCCAAGTGTTTCAATGGACAACACTTAAACCAATTCCTTTTATAATAAAATCTCACTTTTTATTTTCTTAATCCCAGAAAATAGAAGAACAAGAATGTCTATTCCAATACTCACCAACTCTCACAAGAGTTATACAAATACAAAAATTATTTAAGAGAGAATTTAAGAGCTTAATTAAATACTTAAGCGAGAATGAATGATAAATAAGTTTCTTAAACCTTCAATTGAACTCTATGGAGTGTGTAGATAGATAAACACTTAAAAATATGGTTGTTGGATGTATCAAACATTTCTCCAATGTCTTTTATTGATTTTTTAATCATTTTGAACTTATTTCTATTAAAACGCCGCTCACGATCGTGAGGAGAGAAAATTCTAGCCATTGCATTCAAAAATGACCATTTAGAGCTATCAGGACTACCCTTATGAGCTGCTCATTAGTGAATAGTGCTCATGAGCAGCACTGTCCCTTTGCTCAATTTTGCTCTCACAAAGCTTTTACTCATGAACAGCTCGTGAGGGGATCACTGTAAGTCCAAAAATGTCTCTTTTGACACATAAAAGCTCTAGATACTTTAGGTATACTATTGGGATATTATACTTCACCAAAATATAGTATAATGACAGTATTTCATATTTCTGGACTTGAATTGATAATTTTAATACCAATTAGTTCCTACACACTTGAAAGAAATCATTAGAAACTTAAATTGATTGTCAAAATTAGGAGTTTGATCATACAAATGGTCAACAACATGACTACACTAAGACTTGAATTTAAATTCCTACTTATAAGCATTTTTCTCAAACATTAAGCACCTAAGTTCAATCATTCAATATAAAAGTAAGCAATAGATTCGTTAAAATCTACAAATTTATAACCACAAACTATTCTTTTAATTTATAAGTTCAAACCAAACATTAAAGTTAGATTACTATACTTTTTCAAGAAAACCATATTTAATGAATCAAATTCTTTATATGAATGAGTCATAAAAACTCAAGTGTAAAGATAATGCATGAACAAAATAAAGACTTAAACTAAAAATATGCATGATATATACGAAAAATAATTAAATAAACTTTTAAGAAAATAAAAAAGAACTAAAAGAATTGTGTACTCCCACATTTTGATGCTCTTGAAGGCAAAAAAAATGGAATAAAAAACTCTATTGCTGGCTCATTTTATCCTTTTAATCTTTTAAATTGAGAAGTTTGCTGCTTGATTTCATTCAATTAGTTATGTAACTTCTCTTCCCTCAATTCACAATGCCTCTTAAAAGCCTCCATCTCATTTGTTAAATCCATGATTATACTCCCTATCTAGTTGTCAGACATATCCATACGCTCTACAATTCTCCTCAATACATTAGCATTGTCTCTCTTTTTAGACTGAACTTCACTCACATTGTCATATTCTATTTCTACATCCTTTGGCAAGGGAACGTCACTATGTCACAATGTTATTTGACGTAGTAAGTAACTTCTCCTCAACGTGACATCATCCAAGTCTCTCCATTCGGTGATAATCTCAGCCTTTATGAGGTAATCAACATCAAGTAGTCTAAATTCCAATAGTTCTAGTTTGTGTTTGGCCACCTCAAATAATGCAAAGTAGAATGCCAAACTTGTAACTATGTGCCCCATGGATATTACTACTTTTCTAGCATGCACTACAGGCCATATAGAATGAAAAATAAAGTATGTGCTACACACTTTCATGTTAGTATACAAATACCACAATATAAGTAGGTCATCAGGGAAAACTTTAGTACTATGCCTTCTCCAAAAATTATATGTGACTTGAACTTATGCATCAAAAATGTGATCTTGAATTAAATCACTAGTCATCACTTGTCCCTCATAAACTCTACCCCTACTAGTGGTTTCATGCTAAAATCTACTCATATTGTAATTTAATGGAGGTTGACGAATACCTCCTTTAGAAAAGCCAAAGATGTCAAACATGAGTTCATAATTAAAATAGTATTCTTTCCTTAAAAAACCTATAAGAAAAGACTATTTAATTTTCATCTAAAATCTCAAATGTAGTGTAAAATTCTACAGTCAGCTCAGAGAATACATCATATTATGTTGTAGCCAATTTAGACCAACTCATTCTTTTACAAAAGACATCTACAGTACCATTTAAACCTATGTCCATTAACACCTCTTCCTCAAAGTATTTAGGCATGTTGAATTTTCATTTAACCAAAGAATGGAACCTCTTACCTTCCTCTTCAGAGTAAATAGGAAAGAAGGTTTCATAATTAGCCCTTATTTTTATAAGCTTACCATTGTTATCACTAGGATTCCTTCCTTTTGCACAAGGTGCTTAGTTCTTCATTCTAGCCATAACAAATAAACATTAGAATTGCATAGGAAAAGAGAAAAGAAAAGAAATAATTGAAATTGTAGGATTAATTAAAATTAAAAGGAATACTAGAGTATGAATATTTAAATAAGGAAAAAAACTAAAGAAGAAAGTTAAAAAATTAGGGGAAAATTATTCATGAAAATAAAAGGAAGATATGTTCCTAATAGAAAAAGAAAACATATTTACAAAAGGAAATTATCTAGACTAAATTAAAATCAAATACGAAATAAAGTTAACCTAAAATACTTAATTGGATAAGAAAACAAAACAAAATAAAAGAAAATCAAAATTTAAATGTTTAAACAACTAATAAAAGTTTAAAAATTAAAAATTAATTCCTCCCCCACACTTAAAACATACAATGTCCTTATTGTTGTAGGAAAACACAACAACATTAAATAAAATTTTTATGGTACCAAGTTCTTACAATGTGCACGACTATGCCTATGTTGAATGTCTGAAGTGCCAAGATGCATAACTGTGCATTCTTGACGCATGATCATGCTTGTGGGCAATTTTGTACACATTTCCTTAAACAATTGTACATAAATTTGTACAAACTCACTTGTATTCACATATTACCATCACACATCACATTTTATACTAAATAAAGGAGAATTGAATTAGAAAAAATAAAAAAATTGAATTGAAAACATAATATCCTAAACATTCAGAAACATAAACAAACCAAATCAAACTTTAAAAAAAACACACAATTATTCAAATCAAACTAAACACAACTTTAACAAAATAACCATTGTTCAACATTAAACAAAAGAAATGACGTCTAATCAAACTTGTTCATTCATCTCCTTCCTCCTCATATGAGGACTCTACTTCTTCATCTTGTGGTTCATCATGGATTGGTGGATATGGAGGTAGAATAAAGTTTTGAAAATTGAAGAAAGCTAGGAGATTATTGTTCATTTTTTGCACTATATAATGCATATCAATCATTGTATCACTCATTCTTTGAACTTCTGAACCCAATTCAGTACCATTAGAGTCCATCACCCCAACCTCTGTATAACATCATTCAAATCAACATCTTATGCTTCTTCTTCCTCCTGTTCTTCTAGCTCAACTTGTGGTTGAGCAACTAGATGAATGAGAATTGGCCTTGACCTATTATCTTTTCTAATCAACACTATAGCTTCCATCATATGCATGTCAATTAAAATGTGGCCCTTGATTTTGTTAAATTGCATATTTTTATGTCAAAACCTAAATAGGTAGCTATGGTGGTGACCAATGCCCTCACTTTGATAGCCCTAATTATTTTTATTGGGTTTCATAATGCAACACAAGTAAAAAATAAAACTTTTAACCATAAAAACCTTAAACCCGAATCCATATAATTTGAGTAGAATGATTGAGAGGGTTTTTAAAACTCATTAAGATGATCTTATGGCAAGATAGTTGGAAGGAAAAGAGGGGGTTCACTTCAGTGACACCTTACCTCGAGCTTTTTGTGTAGGTCTTTTTGGATTGAGGTGCCAAAAAAAAGTCACGCCCTCTACGATATCCACACAAATAGGTTATTTAAAGCAAAATCAGTGTGCTAGCACCTTTTTCAAAAGATGACTCTTTTCACTCTCTATATATCTTTTCTTTTCACAAAAGAAGTAGAGGAAGAAGGAGGAGAAAAAATGGCTTAACCTAAATCCTAGAGAATTAGATGTATTTATAGACATCCTTCTTATGGTTTCATAAGCCTCCTTTTACCAAAACAGTTTTGGTAAGATTAAACTTCCTCTTTTATTTTATTTTAATTCTATAATTAGAATTATTTCCTATTTAATTAAGATAACTCTTACATTAACTAATTAAGGAAATAAATATAAATATAAATATATACAAATATATATATATATATATATATATATATATTCATTTATTTATTCTTTTTCAGAGAGATTATTATTGGGTTAATTAACCTAAGTCTGCTTTAGGCCTATTTTAAGTGTGTAACCCTATAGGTTCACATAATATTGGCGGTGGGCATAAAATTCCCATTAGTCCACAAGTAATAATTAGTCTCTAGTAAGACACTATGACTACCTAAGTTGTGTAAAGGTCGATAATCCGACATAACCTAATACATATAGTATACTATAGTCCTTTTGTCACGCGCTATTTTAATTGAACATAAGGCATGGAATATGTCATCCTTATATTATTCAATCATATTGTTTCTTAATCCCAAATAGACTGATATTGATAACTCTTTATTTGACATTGATAACTTTTTATCAACTCATTCTAGCATAGCCATGCATTTTCTCACTCTCACTCATCAAGGGGCTCACAAATATCTTCTTATAATTAATGAGGGATAAATTCCATCTTAATCACTCATATAAATTATTATATATCCAATCACAACCTAATTTACCATCCAGTTAAAGATGATGTAAGGATGTGTCAAGATACATAACTCATTATGCAGGAAACCATAGTGATTTCAGGTCAGAGGAATCAAATAATATTATTATGATGAGAATTATTTATGATAATTATCCATGCAATATTCTCATAGTTGGTCAATTAAGTACATCATTTCTCTAAATATGTACTTATGAATTTGACTTAATATCTCATATACATAATCAGTAAAACACAATCATCAATCTAACTCATACTAGTCTTTAATCATTATTATTCCTACAATTATGATCAACTAGGGATGTTTAGATTAGAATTCAAGTATCACCTAAGAGTTTACTATCAAGTAACATATTTAATGACCTTAGGTAGAATTAACTAATTAAGGATAATATTATAATTAGCTAGTAATCATAAAAATGCTTCTTTATGAATAAAATAGGAATATGACAAAGTCAAAGTATGGTCGTTACATAATTGGCCTAGGGCATATGATAAATTTCCAACTTTCAATCATTAATCATAAGATATAAAATGTTGAGTTCAATAGTTAAAACCATAAAATCCCTTTCTTTCCTTGGAAATAAGGAATGGGATATAAGCCTACACAAGTATTTCAAAGCCGATAATTGAATATGAGACTCTTTTGCTGATCTAGCTTTATCAAAACCCCTCTCTCCCCTATAATTTCTCTCTAAAAAGCATCTCTATCATACTCAACATTAGCATTTTGGTCCTTGGCGAAATGAAACACGTCATTAAGCTCAAACAATCCTAGTTGTTGTTCTTCATTTCCTAAACGACATGTTAGCTTGAGAGTGTGTTCATCAAAGTTAAAGGAGGAGAGAAACTCATATT
This sequence comes from Mallotus nudiflorus, assembly GCA_947683625.1. NCBI lineage: Eukaryota > Viridiplantae > Streptophyta > Magnoliopsida > Malpighiales > Euphorbiaceae > Mallotus > Mallotus nudiflorus. Next base: position 2,962,629 of record CANTUR010000049.1, on the reverse strand, counting down.
TTATTCTCACATAAGTAAGGTTTTATATCATCATAAAATCACTCTAACCTGTCCTATTCACAAACATGGTGACTTCATCTAACAATTTTATTTCCCTCAAAACTGAAGCACTCATGTATCTATTGGGAACTATTTTCCTATGCATCATTTGCTCAAATTTCTTCCTATGCCCCTCATGCCTAAAATTAATGAGTTTAGGAAAGGGTTTTACCATTCTTTCTTCATTAGCATCACCCGAATTATTAAAGCTATCACTAACCCATGTTCTCTTGGAAGGGGGAGGACCCGATTTCTTCATTACTAATGTCTTCTTTTTTTATTCTCTTTCCATATTAAAAGAAACTTGAATTGAAATTATAGAGATGAAGACAATGAGAAACTTGAATGAAAATTTTATTTGGAATGGAAAAGAAGAAGAAGAAGTGATGTGATTCATTGAGTGAAAAAGTGAAATTTGAATGAAAGAAAGAGAAATGAGAAAATGGTAAAAAAAAAGATGAAAACATAAGATAAGAAATTAGAGATTCAATGGCAAAAATAAGAGTGGATAGGTGGTTATAGGTTTAAATTTCGAAACCTTAGGAAAGAGGAAATGGGCAGTTAAGAAAATAAGGAGACACATATTTAAAAATTGAAAAGACAACATTTGAATTTCAAATCTACAAATGATGTATGGTTGTGCATCTCAATACGCACAGTCATGTGTGCTACTTCCTATAAATTTTTAAGTGGGCAAGCATGGCTGTGTGCACTAAGGTGTATAATCATGCCTGAATGCAATGTTTTGTCCTTGTTTTCAAAAAAATTTGGAACAGTTGTGCACACTAAGGTGCATGACCATGCCTAACTGCTCATTTTTCTTCCTTCTATTATGCATCACATGGTTATGCACCAGGGTGCACACCTGACTAGTTCACAACATAAAGTAATAATCAACTAATTCATTCATATTGCATTACAAATACAACACCATATAAAATCATAAACTTTTCACTCATTTTTAAACTTACAAAGCACTTTTCATGCTCCTCTTCATCTTCATTTTCCTAAAAATCATAAAGCAAAGCATACATTAAAAACTAAGCTAATAAACTTGCAAAAAGATTAATTAACAAATAATTAACGTAAAACTAAATAAACAAGCATGGTTGAGCCCCCAAGAAGCGCTACTTTAAAGTCTTTAAGCTAGACCACTTTGTTTATCATTTGGTCGAATTCCTCAAGTAGGCAACTTGGCAAAAGCTCTCCATTGTGCCTCCATGATACAACTTCGATCATTGGCCATTAACTTTAAACTTTTCTCCTTATATGTTGCTTAGTTCTACAACTCTATAAGGGTATGCTTGAGACACAGTAAACAGTCATGACCATCTACTTTTTATCTTCTATGGAAATAACTTAAGCCTTGAATTGAAAAGCAACACTTGATCTCCTTACTTGAACTTCTTGCTCCTAACCTTTGTATTATGCCATTTCTTTGTGTGCTCTTTATAAATCCTTAAATTCTCATATGCAGCTTCTCTAATCTCCTCTAACTCACTTAACTGCAACATCCTCCTCTTAGTTGCCTTTTTAAAGTGATAATTCAATGTCTAAACCACCTAATAAGCCTTATGCTCAAGCTCAATAAGAAGATGACATGCTTTGCCATATACCAACCTAAATTGAGACATTCTAATAGGATTTATAAGTAGTTATATATGCCCATAAAGCATCATTAAGCTTCTTTGCCCATTCTTTTCTTAATTAGCTCACTGTTCTTTTTAAAATTCTCTTTTACTCTCAATTGCTAACTTCTATCGGCCTGCTTGTTTAATGGTGATAAGGTGTTGCTACTTTATGTTTAACCCCATATCGAGCCAACAAAGCTTCTATATTTCTATTGCAAAAATGTGTTCCTCATCACTTATGATAGCTATAGGCATCCTAAAGTAAGAGAATAGTTTCTTTAAGAATTTACAAATAACTCTTGCATCATTAACTGAGCAAGCTTAAGCTTCTACCCACTTTGATACAGTCTACATAAACAAGTATGTACCTGTTGCCCTCCAACGGAGGAAATGGCCTTATGAAATCAATGTCCCAAACATCAAATATTTAAACCTCTAGGATTCCCAATTGAAGCATTTCATCTTTCTTTAAAATATTGCCACTCCTTTGAACTGTTGAGCTTAAATTCTTGAGCATCTTGAAAAATTATACGCCAATAAAATCTTACTTCAAGAAATTTAGCAATTGTTCTTTGGAGACCAAATTGTCCAGCACTAACCATCCGATGACAATGTCGTAAAAGTGATCTAATTTCTTCATTTACTATGCACCTCCTAACCATACCATCATTACACAACTTCCATAAGAAAGGATCATCCCATAAGTAGAATTTAGAGTCATGAATTAGTTTCTTTCTTTGTTGACTAGTGAAATCTTTTGGCAACTTCCCACAGGAGATAAAATTGGCTATATCAGCAAACTAAGGAGCAACCATGAGCTCCATAGCCAAAAGCATCTCATCAGGAAATATCTATTTGATAGGCTCTTCACTATCACTTTCTTTTTTATCTAACTTTAACCTTGATAAATGATCAACTACTACATTTTTTTATCCCTTCTTGTCTTTGATTTTAATATCAGATTCTTACAGTAGAAGCACCCACCTAATGAGCCTTGGTTTTGAATCCTTCTTATTCATTAAGTACTTAAATGTTGCATGATCTGTGTACACCATAATTTTAGAGCTAATGAGATAAGACCTAAACTTGTTAAATTTAAAAATGATTGCCAACATCTCCTTCTCTGTAGTAGCATAATTAAGTTATGTGTCTATCAATGTCCAGTTTGCATAGTGAATTACATGTAACTTGTTTTCCTTCCTTTGGCCAAGCACAACTACTATTGCATGGTCACTTACATCACACATCAATTCAAATGGTAGGTTCCAATCTAGTGCTATGACTATGGGTGCTGAAATGAGAGCCTCCTTTAACCTAGAAAAAGCCATTTTACATTCATTAGTAAAAATAAAAAGTGAATCTTTTTCAAGTAACTTACAAAAGCGTTTAGAGATTTTACAAAAATCCTTAATGAATCGCTTGTAGAAGCCTGCATGGCTAAGAAAACTTCTAATGCCCTTCATGTTTGTAAGATACTATGGCTTCTTAATAGTTTCCACATTTGCTTTGTCTAATTTAATGCCTTGAGATGAAATTTTATATTTTAGAACAATCCTTTCATCCACCATGAAGTGACACTCCTCTTAGTTTAGCACTAAATTTATTTCTTCATAACGTACTAGAACTCTCTCCAAAATTTCCAAGCATACCTCAAAAGAATTCCCATAAACTGAAAAATCATCCATGATCTCCTCCACTAAGTATGCAAAATTTCCATTGTGCATCTTTGGAATATTATGGGAGCATTACATAACTCGAATGACATCCTTCTATAAGCAAATATGTCATAAGGACATGTAAAAGTGGTATTCTCCTCATCCTTTAGAGCTATTGCAATTTAGTTGTACCCTATATAACTATCCAAGAAACAGTAGAAAGCATGCCTTGTAATACGCTCCAACATTTGATCAATGAATGACAATGGAAAATGGTATTTTTTAATGGCTGCATTTAGCTTCATGTAGTCAATACAAACCCTCCATCCATTTACCACTCTTATGCAGATTAACTCTCCCTCCTCATTCTCCATAATGGTCATTTCTCCTTTCTTAGGTGCAAACTGGATCAGACTTACCCACGAGCTGTCTGAAATTAGGTACATGATCCCTTAATATAATAGCTTAACCACCTCCTTTTTCACCACTTCTTACATGTTGGGATTAAGCCTTCTCTGCCTTTCAATTGTTAGCCTGTGTCCTTCCTCAATTAAAATATTGTGCTTACAATAAGAAGAACTTATACCCCTAATGTTAGAAATTTGCCAACCTAAACATCTTCACTAATAAATCTTCTTGGTCATGGTTGAGTTTAAAGGATATAATCATTAAGTAAGATTTGATCCTCTCCTAGGAAAGTATATCTCAAATATTGGGGTAAAGGTTTCAAGTCTAACTTTAGTGGTTTTATAGTTAAAAGGATTGTAGACGACGGGGTTTAGAGCACGTCCAAGATTTTAGCAACTGCGATACTATTTGAGCTCAGGGCTCTAGAAAACACACTAACTACTATCATAAAGACATGGAATGGAGATGAGGAGTCACCACCCAGGGTAATAACTAGGACAAATCGAATGGGTGGTACTCAATTTCCTAAAAGAAAGCTAGCACCATAATTAAGAAATTTTGGGTACGGAATTCCAAATTTTTTCAGTCTTGTGTTCATTTAGAATTACTTTATGAATTACTATTTTATCCTCTATTTACATGCAATTTCATATAAACCCTTATTCTAGCTATTAACTCCAAGGCAAACTAGTCATGAAAAATACAAGTAAATAATGCATTCATTTAAACATATAATCCCTAAGTTAGTCTATTCTAAATTGATTTTAATTAAATAAGCTAAATCTACAAATTTTAATTTACAAGTGAGCCTAAAAGGGCATAATTCCTTTTAATTTTAATTAAATGAACCTAAGTCTATTTATTTTAATTCTAAAAATGGGCCTAAATCTACAAATTATGAAGTATTTAACTTAATGGACGTAATTCTAAATGTTTTAATTCTAAGGTGATCTTAAATCTACAAATTATAAAAAGACTTAAATTAAATGGGCTAAGTCTAAATTAATTAAATTAAATTAGGTGGGCCTATGTCTAATTAATTAAATGGGCTTAAGTTATCTATAATCTAAAATCTAATTAATTATGGGCCTAAGATATATTTTAATTAAAACCTTGACCTAATCAATTATTAAATGAAATGGGCTAATTAAAAGATGGGCTAAAAAAAGAGAATTATCTAAACTTAAATAAATGAATTAAAACCTATCATGGACTTAAGGCCCAACACATATAAATAAATAAATCAGCCTAAAAACAAATAAAACATACCAAAACAATTAAATAAAAAGATCAAACACTTAATTAATCAATTCCTTCTAAAAAAACCCTAATTTTCATTAACATGCAACCTAAATTAGTCTACTTCTTGCATTGATTTTAATTAATTACCCAATTGAAAACCTAATTTTTACTAACCAATTAATCAAACTAAATAAATAACCACACACATATAATTATATTATTCCCACTATTGGGACTATTACAATAATTTCTTGAGAATGATAATAAAAATAATTAATACACCCCAAAAAAACATAAATAAAATAAAGCAATAAGTAAAAATAACAACCCTAGAAACTATGTCTCTACAAGGTTTTATACACGACATTCCATGGACTTCTCATGAATTTGGTTCTCCAAACATGATCATCATGTATTTTCCTTATGTATTTTCCTCCATAATCACCATAAAAAGAAATATAAATTATGATTAGTGAAAAATTATAATAATAATTTAAATAAAATTAAAACTCAATAAAATAAAATAAAATAAAAAGAAAATAAAAGAAGAATGTGGAGAAGATGATGCTTATGGATGATTTTAATGGAGTGCTCCTCAGATTTTGTAAAATTATTGTTCTTGATAGGTCTTTGAATCTTTTTCTTCAAAAACCCTCTAAAGATCTTCAATTAATCAATTAAGCAAAAGAGAATTTTGTAGAGAATGCTCTTTTTAAAACAATTAACAAAGGAAAAGAGCCAATAAGGTTTTTTCCTAAGAAAAATCAATAAGCCAAAGATAATTTGGTGTAAAAAAATCCAAATCAAAAGAAAAGCTATGAATAATAATACTATTGATCTCCTCCTCCCCACCATTCCAAAGGAGCAAAACAACTCCTTTTATAGCAAAACAACACCTAAAACCTAATGTACGTAGAATTTTATTTCCTAATGTATGTAGAATTCTATTTCTTAATGTATGTAGAACTTAATTCCTAAAATAATTCTATTTCCTTAAAAATAATTTTAAGAAAATTTTGGACCAATCAAGATTAAGAAAAAGTATTTTTGTTTTTTTGGAAATCCAAAAATCAGACGAAACAGCTGAATACCGATCGGAATTACGTAATTCCGATCAGAATTACACAATTTTGATCAGAATTGTATAATTCCGACCGAAATTACATAATTATGATCATAATTATGCAATTCCAACCAAAATTATAGAATTTCAACCACTCTTTTTTCAACTTTTAATTATAAAAAGACCCTTGAAAGAATTTAAGTTTTGCAATTAGGCCCTAAAAATATTGCAATTTAGTCGTTAAAAACATTAAATCCTTTCTTTGAAAAATGTAATCAGCCCCCTGAAGTTTCAAAGTTCAAGTATTGAAGACCTATTCATGATATTTTCATCATTGGAGTCCTTTGGCACATCCAAAACTCATCATCCTAAAATTGGGTGCTTACAGGGATGTAGGTTCAATGTTTGGTAATTGTATGTGGAGTAAACAAGTTTGGTGTTTTGAGATATTCTTTATTTTGAGAAGATTGAACCTAAAAACACTTTTTAATATTCTCAATTTCCATAAAATTTGCCAACCTCCATCTTCAGACTTCACTCATTATTATTAATAACATTAACTCGCACATAAAAGTCATTATTAGAAGGATGTTTCAAACCTTGATTAACATCAAACTTATAGCTCTCATCCCCACTCTCAATGTGAGTGTCCCATCATAAACATTAATTATTACGTTTACAGTATATAGAAAAGGCATACCAAGAATTAAGGGTACATCTTCATCTTCTTCAAAATCAAGAACTACAAAGTTAACTAGGAAGATGAAATTTCCTTACCTTTACTAACACATCTTTAACTATGTCCTCTAGTTCCTTTATTGTCCCATCTACAAGTTGCAATCAGATGTTTATGGATCTTGCTTCTCGTAGTCCTAACTTCCTAAAAATTGACAAAGGCATCAAATTAATAAAAGCTCCTGAATCACATAATGCTTTTTAAAATTTTAAATTTGCAGCAAAAAATGGAATAGTGACTCCCTAGATGCTTCTTTTTCAAAGGAAGTTTATTAGAAATGATTGCATTGCACTCCTTTATAAGTGTGAATGTCTTAAACTCTTGTAGCTTCTTTTTACTAGAAATCAGCTCTTTTAAGAACTTTGCATACTTTGACATTTAAGTTAGACATTCCACTAGGGCCATGTTGATATGGAGTGTCTTAAACCTTTTTAGAAACCTTGCAAACTACTGGTCATGCTCTTGCTTCTTCAATTTATGAGGATATAGGACCAGTGGTTCATATGGCTTTATTAATGGTTGTTTTGCCTTTTCCTTACTCTTGACTTGAATTTCTGGTTCCTTTTTCACTTGAACTTCAACCTACTCATATTTTTGTTTGTTTTCCTCTTCCTTCAACTTTTCCCTATACTCTACTATTGCTTTTGGAGGTTGGATCTCTATTTGACTTCTTAAAGTAATAACCTTTAGGTACTCTTTAGGATTTTTCTATATATTACTTAGCAACGAACCTTGATTCCTCATTGACAAAGAATTTGCCAATTGTCCTGCTTCTACCTCTAAATTATAAATAGAGGAAGAGTTATTTCTACACATGAGTGGAGTGTTTTGGAGTATTTGCTCAAATTTGCCCTCTAATATCTTAGTAGCTTCATCTTGTTGATTCATTTTATTTGCTATCATGTCCATGAATTTCTCCATCTTATTTTCCAATAAAGCCATTAAAGATGAACTCTTATCTTGTTAGAAATGAGATTGAAGTTGTGCATTCTAACCTCTGAAACCTGGTGGAACTTGTGGCCTCCACTGGTTATTTCCTTAATTGCTCCATGAAAAATTAGAATGATTCCTCCAACTAGGGTTGTAAGTGCTACCATGTACTTGATTCTGCTGCCCCTTGTTAAAGTTATTCACATTATTGACATTTTTCATAGACAATCCTTGTATCAATTAATAATCTATAGTAAAATGGCCTCCTTGACATAGTTCACAACAGGAAGATAATGAAGATGTAGAAATTGCATTAACACTCATCTTGTCCATACTTTTTGATAAAGCATCAATCTTTACATTTAACATAGTTAAGCTATCTACTTTAATTAACCCTCCTTTCTTTGGAATGGCTCTCTCATTAAACCAAAGGTTCTATGTATTAGTCATTTCCTTAAAAAGTTCAAGGGCATCTTTAAGAGTCTTTGACATGCTTGTTCCCCTAGCTATTGCATCTATGTTCACCCTACTGAAGGATTAACACCTTTGTAGAATGATTGTGCTAAATCCCATAAAGGTATTAATTGTGGTAGATATTACCTTTGAAGATCCTTGAATCTATCCCAGCATTTATAAAAGCTTTCATCCTTTCTTTGGTAAAAAGAGTTCATTTCATTTTTAATCTTCAATACCTTAGTTGGTGGAAAATACTTGTTAAAGAAGTGTAAAGCTCTTGCCATGTGTTTATAGAGTTAGGAGGCAAGCTTGTAAACCACCTCTTTGCCCTTTCCATTAGAGAAAAAGGGAAAAGAATTAGCCATATTGCTTCAAACTACACCCCATTCATCTTGAAATTTGAGTAGTATTCCAAGAATCGAGTCATATGACCCATCGGATCCTTATATGGTAAGTCACTGAATTGTGAATTCTAAATCATTTGGATAATGGCAAGTTTAATCTCGAAGTTGTTTGCTGCAAATATAGGCCTAACAATCAGAGTTTGTCACTTTAGACATTAGGACTTAAATAATCTCTCACTATTCGTTATCCATTCTCAACTACTTGTTGCCTTGACGGTGGATTTCTTTCATCTTCTCATTTGTTCATCCTACTGATTTGCTACTTTCTCCTTCCGTGTATTGTCTTCTCAAGCTCCAAATCAAGTGGTATTAATGGAACTCCATATTTGCTTGCACTTTGTGTTATGTGCATACACCAACACAAATCCCTACATGACCATAAACATAATCAAAATAACAAAACACAAACTAAAAAGAACGTTTAAATCAAACAACATAATTTTTTTAACAATATCAATTTTGGCAATCCCCCGCAACGGCACTAAAAACTTAATGTGCAAAATTCATAAGCATATAGAATTGTACAAGTAGTAAAAATAAGATCATATCATAGAGATTGAAAATTGATTATTAAAATACTTAAAGCTTCTATTTGTTTAAACACTGAAATTGGTTTTAATTTTAAATTGAACTAATAACTAAATTCTAAATAAATTGAAAATCAAATTAAAAACTAGGATTCTTATTTTCAATTCAACCTTTCTTAAGATCAATTGAACATCTAAATCAAGTCTGCCTTAATTTATTTTGAAAGCATCTTTTGAATTATATGTTTTCCTCTCAAACAAACCCATAATTAATTAACTACAAATAACACAAACTTTTATAACTCTTGTAACTAAGTGTTCTTCATAACTAATTTTAAGCAATCTATAATCAATATTAATTATTTTAAAGTCTCTTAATTAAGAAAAAATTAATAGTTTATTATTCTATCTCAATTTAACCTATCTCTCAATTAAGTTCCATTGTATAAATTCAATCAAAGTGTGATTAATCCTATAATGACATTAAGCACAATAATAACAAATAAATTCTTATTATTAACTTAGATATAATTCCATTCATTATATGATTCAATTTAAATAAGAACCCTAACTAATTATTTAGCCACACATGTTGATAGAAAGAGAAGAAGATGAATAGAGAAGAAATTCAATCATTATTACTCAATGACAATGAAAAATAACGAAAGAGTTAATAAGAAAACCCCCTACACTACTTAACTAAGTTGGAATGGAAGGTTTTGTGTTCTCAATCTTCTCAAACAAAGCTTAATCTCCCAATCAACAATATGAAAAGAGTTAGAATAAATACTAGCTTTGATTCTAAAAAATGATAAAAGATAAAAATTGTTCTTGTTTCCTCTGATGGTTCTCTCCAAAAAAATAGCCTCCAACACCCTCTTAAGTTGTTATCTTTTCAAAATTGTGCAATCTCCTAAAAATTAACAATAATAATTCAAATTTTGAAAGTTTATTATCAGGCACACGGATGTGCACACCCATACGCACTGTCGTATGCCTAGTCTTCTCTCAAAACCATTGGATCAAGCATGGTCATGCGCCAAGGTGCACATGGATGTGTGTCTTCTCTTTACTCAAGCACAACCATGTGCCTTCCTTTAGCCTGAAAACTACTACCTTCCTTTAGCTTGAAAACTACTTCATTTCACCTTGATTGCACTTTTAAACACCTTTGCTTTCTCTAGTGGCCTTTTGCATCATTCCCTCCACTATTCTCTTCATTACCTACATCAACAAAAATAACTAAAACATATAAAATGAACAAAAACTATAAAATTTAACAAAAATCACTAAAACTAAATAAAAGACTAACAATGCATCTAAAAAACTCATAAATCTAACATATTAAGTTCTCAAAATAACATATTTCTCACACTCATCAATTCACCCAAATGGCATATAACCGACACTAGAAAATAGAAAAATGTGAAACTTTCAAAAGCCATAGTAAGCCTTTTGGAATTTATCATATTTATAATAACAAACACTTAAAATTCTAAATAAAATCTAGTAGAGTTTCCTTTGTACCGAGACAAAACCAAAACCTGTAAAATATAGAAATAAACTCCCAAAATATATATTCAATCATAACTACTCCAAGATAACACTATCATCTTAAATTCAATACATCATAATACATATTTGTCTATAAGTCCCAAAGAATAATTTAAACATATTACAATGCAAAAAATAATAACAACAAGACCTTTAAACCATTGTGATGTCTAAATTAACTAAAATTGTTCCATATGTAACAATAACATTAAGATAACCTATATAAAATAGCTGGTGAAGAATGAATTCAACGTAGAGGAGAAGAGCTAACAATAGACTCCCAAGATCCTAGAAAAATAGTTGATGGGAGTTAGATCCCACTGAATAAGCTAATACAAAGAAATGCATGCTAATTCGAAAACGTCCTTTTATTAAAACATTTATTATGAATATATTATATAAAATTTATATTTAAAATCATTAATTTATTAAATACCATATTTAAAATCTTAATAATCTTTTAAATTATATATATACAAAGTCCATTTAAGAGTTTTATTATAAATATACTTTCCAAATATTATTTAATTAAATAGATATATAATAAAAACAAAATTAGATTAGTAAAAATGCTTTATGTAGAAATTTCATGGTAGGACCCTAAACGGCAAATCTAAAAGTCATTTGATTCTCTTATTTTCTAATAAAAATTCATGGTAAAATCCTAAGCCATAAACCTAATAGCCATTTGGTTCTCTTATTCTATAATGATTGTCAATTTCTAAGAGTTAAGCTTCCATCGAGCTACCAACCCTAGTTGATCTCTTAATTCAATATTTACTGGTGATTCTCAAGAGCTAAGCATCAACCCAGCCATTGGTCCTAAAAAATAGTTCAACCATAAATCATAATATACTTGAGAGCAATGCATCAACCAAGTCTTTCAATTCAACATGCCCGATAGCTAAGCATCATTCGAGCTTCACAATATTTATTCAAATAAGGGCCTAACTCAATGATCAATATTGGTGTGCACACAATTCTGATAACACCCATCATATAGCCTATTCTACCAGTCTTTTTCAAATCTTTATACACACACAGACACAATAAATTTCAAAGAGTACTATAGCTCAAAGTAAAAATACTCATATTTTATCCTCCATAATATTATTAGCATTATAATCATATAAACAATAATAATAGCAATATAACATCAATAATAATCAAAACATAAATAGCATATTAAATATCAAAATCAACATTTTCTTTAATGCATAAAGTTAACATACACTTCAAAATATTAGCTTACAAGTGGAGCAAGCTAGCTGACATGTCCTCGTCCACCTAGTCTCTGACATTCCTGCTCCAATATTTTTATAATAAATAATATTTACTTAATGAATAAATAATAAATAAATTCCTAATAATTCTCTAAAATTCTATAAAAAGTATTAAAATAAAGGAATTATTAAAATTTACTTCCAAACACTATAAATATGATATTTAAGGCTAAAAGAATTCTTTTTGACGAGTTGAAATAGTTTAGATGGAAATAGAATAATTTACATTAAAACTCTATTTAGATTTTTGTCTCACAATCCGTAAGGAATTAGACTAATTCTAGTTATAGAAATTAATCTTTATAATTTATACTATTTATTAAAAATAAAATCACAATTTTTTGGGTCAGTCATTATTTCTCACTGGAATTTGGGCTGAATCCGTCGAATTTCTCACTGAAAAATGTCACCCAAACAAACTAATTACACCAACACATTCACAACAATTTATAAGACTTAAATACAACCTCAAACACACCAAACAACCATTGAATTAAGAGATTAGACATTAAATAGGAAATTACCAAATAAATTTATACAACAACAAAAATGATATAGCTTGGACGTGGGATTGATCTCCACAGACTCTTAGAAGCGAGACGAACACAATGATAGTGGTCGCACTGGCTGACAATTGGCGGAAATGGTGGTTCAATGATGGAAAGTCTCGACCAAACTTCTAAGCCAAAACTGAACAAAACCAAGCCAAATTTCACGAAACAAAAACCACCAGCATGTTATGGATGTTAGAAAGGATCTGTGGTTTAAATTTTTGGTGATTGGAGTGTAATAACCCTTGTTTTTAATTTATTTTATTAAATAATGAGATATGCAGTGTTAATAAAGTTTAAAAGTTATATTTAGTTATTTTACTATTTTGTGATTTAGTATTACTATTTTATGTTTAATTAAATTTTCTACGTAAATATATTAATTTGGAATTTATTATTTTGGATGTTTAAATTCCATTATGTATATTTATTATTTCCGAATACTATTATTTTAATAATGCTAATTTAGTGCATGGTTATTTTAATATTATTATTTTTAAACACTAATATTATTTTCTTAGTTGACATGATTTTGAGCATTTTTAATATTGTGAGTACCTCATTATTATTTTATTTTATTAATTTACTTTGTTAATATTTATTAATTGTGATAGTGGTATTTTATTAATGTTATTTTGAGTGTTATTTTATATTATATTGTGTGTATTATTGTTAATATATGTGTGAGTGATTATATGGTGAGTGTGTGGATATATATATATATATATATATATATATATATATATATATATATATATATATACATAAAAACCATTTCATTCTTCCCTTCCTTCCCGTGACTCCGACCTCCTCTCATCACTGCGCTTCTCCTTCTTCCTCACGATCTGCTCAGTCATTACCAACACCATCATCTTCTCCTTCTCGTCGGCATCGCCATGGAAGACCTGTAGAAGCCGTCGGTGGACAGCACGCAGAGCAGCAGCAACAACAGCGATCACCGGTGACTTCCTGGCTGTGAGAGCTTGGCTTCCTTGGCTTGGTCGACTCCTTGAGCTGTGGAGAAGACGATCCCAAGCTCCATTCAAGCTTAAACTTATTCATTTGTAAGTTTTGATTGATTTTAGTTTATGTCAAAATTTTTCTTCATTTTTTTAGCTTGAGTTTAATTGATTTTTTTTTGATAATTTCTTTTTGAAATATTAATCTATGCATCTTAATCTATTCATAGATATTTTTTATGCATTTTTCTGATTTTGTTTGATTTTTGGTTAATTATTGAATATTTTAATGATAAAAAATGAATTTTCGTTAATTAATTAATTAGATTATGAAATTTGTTAAATTGTTGTTATTATATATTGTTATTGATTTTGATGTTGAGAAATTAATTTTTGGGAATTTTATATAATTTTTAAGAAATATTTATAGTTTATGTAAATATTGGATAATTGAGTTAAATGAGTATTTGGGTTGAATTTGAAGTTTAATTGTGTGTTTTAGTTTATATTAAAATGTTATTTGATGATAAAATATTTTTTAGGAATTTCTATTATTTTTATGGAAGTTTATATAATTTATGTGTATTTTGGAATTAATAGATTAAATATGTATTTTTTTTTTCATATAGAAGTAATTGGTTAATTAGGTGTATTTGTTGATTTTATTGAATTATATGTTGAGAAATTAATTTTTGAGTAATTATGTGAATTTATATATAACTAGGGGTATTTTGGTAATTTGACACTAAATTGACTAAAATATAATTAAATCGGTTTTAATAGTTCTTTGAGGTATAGAAATGATTTCTATAAATTATTTAGTATTTTTACCTAATTAAAACTATTTTTTCATAAATTATTTTCAAATTATATATAATATATTATACTATTTTTCTAAATAAATGAGTTTTTATCAGTTTTTAATATGTTTTGGGTTAATTGTGTAATTTGGAGCTTTAAAATGTATTTTGGTCAATATTAATGAATTTATCGAGAATTGTTAATTTTTAATGATATTTTATCACAATTAGGGTTTTATTGAAATTATTGGGTAAATAATTATTTTCAGCATTTTAAATATTCAATTGCTATATTTTTGGTTATTTAAAGGTATTTTTGGTATTTTTGAAATTTTCATGCATTATGTGTTTATTTCGTGAATTGTGAGCCTCGGTCGGAAGAATTGTAGTTTGGGAGTCCGACCGAGGGGTTGTGGCTGTGTATTTTTGAAGTGTGTTTTCTGTGCAGGATCGACCCTACTTTTGTAGGGAGATGTCCATTTTACAGAGGAGACTGTGTCGAAATTTTGATAGATTTATCGTAAAATGTGACAACCGGTCTGAGTCTAATTCTGAATTCTTGATTGAATCTGTCTATAGTAATCCTAAAAGTATAGAGTTAGAAGTTTATTTTGACGGTTATTTTTACTTTATCTTTCTAGCTGCGCTGGGACTGAGGCCTAACATACCAGGCCCGTTGAGTCTGTCTCAAAGAGCGCACACCAATGAGTTATTATACTCTATATATATGCATTGCATATAGGATACATGATTTAGGATTTTTCATTTTCATTATATGTTTTAAATAGTAATTTAATTTATAATATGATTTGGTATATTTCAGTTTATTTTTAGTATATTTGGATATATGTCAAAATTAAATACACGTTTTAAATGTATATTTATTCATGATTATTTTATTAAATGATTATAATACTTTAGGTATATTTTTAGTATATTTTAGGTATATTCCTAAATAATTATATGTCATAATATTGATTTTATACTTAATTGTTTTTTTTTAGTTTATTTTTGGTATATTTTGATATATTTCCAAATAAATGCATGTTTTATCATTTAATCCAAACTTAACACATTAGTGGTATACTTCGGGTTTATTTGCCAATATATGTAAACCTAAAATGCCTGTTTTAGTACATATGTATGTTTTACATGAATATCTGTGCATAATTGTTTTATTAGATGATTTGTGTGATTAGGGTATATTTTTCGTATGTTTAAGTATATTTTTAAGTAAGAGCATGTTATACTATTGGTACACACTTAATTGTTTTTAACTATATTAATGGTTTACCTTTAGTATAATTCATACTTTATTTGACTTTTATATATATATATATATATATATAGTTGATTTTATTATTTTGAAAAATCATTTTATATTAATTATTTTCCGAATGAATGATTTATTCTAAAGTGAAGGATATTAATAGAACGTGCTTCCTAGTAGCAGCACTAGGACCGTGTACGTACCGGTACGATAGATAAGGATTGAGTAAGAGTTAAAATTGGGTGATTATAATTGATTTAATTGATTTGACTAAGATTAGTGGTATGTTAGATAGTGTGATTGCAGGGTCAATCACACTGACAGTTAGACTGCTGGAGCTCGGTTGACTTAGTGTCTCGGGGCCAGTCTACTGTCCATAAGTGAATTGAATGATCTATTGGGTTGATTGAGATGTGAGGTAGATAGTGTGATTGCTGGAGCTCGGTTGACCAAGTGTCTCAGGGCCAATCACACTGACAGTCATACTGTTGGAGCTCGGTCGACTTAGTGTCCCGGGGCCAGTCTGCTGTCCAGATTGGAATAAGCGTTCTATTTGGAATCAAGTGAGCCTGTATGGCTAGAGTGATGATGGGATTGTTTGAGGTTGTTATTATTTAGGGTTCTATGGATCCTTTATGAATTAAAACAAACATTTTCTATATTGAGTATATTTATAAAAGCAAAGTTTGGCATTCGCGTGAAATGTGTGTATATACATATATATATAAGAATGCCTGATTGTTATGGTTTAGATTGCATGTATATATAGTATAATAATTCACTCAGTGAGGTCTGACCCCCCTCAATTATTTTTTCAGGAGATCCCATATCGTCAAACCTTAGTTGTAGAGTTCCTCACCGGTGTTCTTCAGTCTCGGCTATTTTATGTAAATGTATATTCTGAACTTTAAATTGTATTCTAGAAACTGCAGTAGTTGTGTTATTATATTGAAAGTGTATTATTTTGTTTGGATATTAAATACTCTGAGAATTTGTATTTGAACATTGTACGAATATGTATTCATTTATAAAAGGATTTGGAGTATTTATTATATATATTGATTCAGAAAAATTTTAATTATGTCGAACTTTTATTTATTTATTGTATGATTTTATTTTCTAAGGCTTGCCACGGGTTCCGGATTCGAAAGAATTCCCGTTCCCTAGCGCCGGTCATGGCCCCTGTTTTGGGTCGTGACATGGAGGTTATTTGGCCAATGAACGAAAGTGACATGTGCTATAGTGTTAGATATGGGAGTTCAAGAACTTTCTTGCTATTTTCGTAACTGCCAACTATATATCTTAAGAGTTTTCCAAAAAAAAAAAGATATATATCTGAAGAGGCATTGACAAATTACCACTTTATTCCCTACATTTTTTAAAAAATATCCACTTAGTCCTTACACTGTGAGGTTTGAACAATTGCCAGTAACTAAAAGAGTTAATCATCTAATAGCAACCCAACAATAACTACAATGAAAAATAAAAAATAAAATTTTAGTTAACTGAATTATTTAAACATAAAACCATTCTAAACCAAATAGTGGTTTGGTTTAGTTATGTACTTGAAAAACATAAATATTAAAATTAAAAAAAATCGAATTGAACCAAAATAGGTAGATTCAATTTTCAGTTCAGTTCAGTCAGAAATCTTGCTCACACCTAATTGTTGTTGTTTGGTTGTCATCCATTTTTGTGCTTGTTTTTAAGTTGTTTAGAATTCTATTTTTAGTTTTGTTAAGTTGTTGTTGGGGTGTTGATTTTTTTTTGTTATTGTATGATTATTTTTAAGATGTTATCCATATTTTATACTTGTTTCAAATATAATTAATTTATATAAACGTAAATTATATAAATTTAAATTTATTTATTTTATTCAAATTGTTATTGAATTGTTTTTTTTATATTTTTTGGTTTTTTCTAATTTTTCATGGTTATTGTTAAGTTTTTTTGTTTTTGAAATAAATATACTAGCTTCATTAAAGATAATAACTGAGAACATATATCTAGAGGGGTAAACCACTCCTTAAGACCTAGCACATTCATGAGCTGCTACATTTGTTGATCTTCTAACAAAATGAATAGAAATATTTGAAAAGTTTTTGAACAACTAAGAACAATCATCTATAACTAAACGATGATGTGAATTATCTACTTGCCCTTTAAAACAATTAATGACCTTTAAAAGCATCTGACTCAACTATGACATCATCTAGCTTTTTCTCAAGCAACCAAGATAGAGCTCCTTTGATAGACATTGCTTCAACCTCCTTTAGACTCAATCTTGCAGATAGAGCTTTCCATCTTGTAAATACAAAATGGCTCTAGAATCTCTCAATACATAACCAAGACCAACCTTCCAAAGAACATCTGAAAAAATGTCAATCACTTCTCTTGAGCTATTGACATCCACTTGATAAGGGAATAACTTCCAGCAGTCCTTTAAAATTTCATAACCAAAAAGCACATGCTATACCGTTTCATCCTCCCATCTACTAAGTCTTAGAAGAATAACCAAGAAAATGTTAATCACCTCTCTCAAGCTACATCCACTTGATAAAGGAAAACTTCCAGCACTCCTTTAATTTTCACAATAAAAAAGCATGTGCCATACCATTTCATTCTCTCCATAGCATTGTGGGCATTGAGCATCAATTGAAACATAGTGTAACCATAATAAGGCTAAGTTATTGTCCATGTTTTATACTCGTTTTAAATATAATTAATTTATACAAATATAAATGTAAGCGGCAAGGCTCAACGCGCACCTAAGTGTTTGGCTACCATGGCACTGTGTAGACTTAGGGTCCAGTAGGAAATACAACAAGGCTTATAGCCTAAGTCAGAGATGGGAATCACTAACTGGATGAGGCCCGAGACACACTTTTACAGCAATTGGATCCCACGAAGAGCCCCCAGCAACCATCCTAGAGATTGGATTTGAAAACAGGGTATGGGCTTTTGAATGTTTACCTAACCTTACGATTGACCTCCATTTATGTTTTTTGTTTTATTTTTTAATTATTTCTTTATTTTACATGAAAATTGCAATTTCCTCTAAATAATTGTCAAATTTTACAATTAAGTCTAAGTTTAAATTAAATCCCAATTACATGCAATAAAGGTGTAATTCACAACATTTATCATAAATTATGCACATTTGTTAGAGATCAAAATAAACTAATAAAACAACAAAATAAAATAAGTGCACATGCAAAGAAAGAGGGAGAAGAAATGAGTTACAACCCTTTAAACATGCATAATAAACAAAACATACAAAGAATGAGGGGAGTAGAAAAGATTAAAACCCTTTTCACATGCAAAATTAACATAAAATAAAATAAAACAAAATAAAAATAAAATAAAATAATTATAAACTAAAGACTAACCCTATAGTGAGCAATTTTTCACTCTAATGCATTATTCCTGATAAATAAAATAATTAACCCCAATAAAACCTACAAGAAAAACCACAAAGTTAAATTCTCAAAAAAATGAAATAAGATAAAAATAATTGCACTTAATTTAGCTATGAAATTAATAACAAAATAAATATAACAAAATAAATAAACAAGTAAATCATAAAATGGCAATTAAACAAAGAAAGTATAAACGATCAAAATTCTATTTTTATTTTAAAACAAAAAATAACATGCAAAAGCTAAGCTAAATACCTAAAATATGTCAAAACTAAATGAAATAATATGGATGATTAGCCAAATAAACAAACCTAACTAAACAACATGAATGATTATCAAATTAAATGGATTTTTAATCATGGCATAATACAAACAAGCATGAATAAAAATTCAACTTTGATAATAAATGAATTGAAATATTAAAAAAATATTCACTGGAATAAAAAAGTTAGAAAAAACATAGAATAATGCAGAAATCACTATAGCGGCACCTTATCACAATCAGGCGCCGCTTGAGTGCAAAGGCAACGCCTTATTACACTGGCATGTCAAATTCTATTTTTCAAAACTAATTTTTCAAAAGGAGAGTGAAGATAATTTATGGCAATAATGATTCTGAATCAAAGGATCACAAAAAAACATGAATGCAAACAACCTCACTACACTTAAAACACAATTAAAACAATTCCACTTAAAATTGAAAAATGAAAAAATCGAAAATGAGAATAATGGGGATTACTGTATTTGAAGCTCAAATCCCAAATCCTATTTTGGCCCTCAGAAATGTTTCATAGTGATAGCAATGCTGAGTCCCAAGTAGTGTAAAGTCAACTCCTTTCTCTCTTCTTTGGCCAATGCCCTTGTTGTCTTCCTCATGTTCTTGCTTTTTCTTTTATTAATTCTTAGAAATCTCCTCCTGTTCTTTCCAGCTCTAAGTCTTCTTTTGTCTCTCAAAACTCATTTTTTTTTTTATGGTTAAGCTCTCCCTTCCTCTTTTTTTCCTTGCAGAATGCTCTCCAACCCCCTGTCTCTCCCCTATTTTCCTCCTTTATTCTCTCTTCATAATGCTCCATTATTCGTCATCATTATTAGTAACGTCCCCATTAAACACAAGATCGCATCAACATGTAAAAAACAGAAGGTTGGCGTTACAGTCTGTCATAAATTTCCCATTTAAGAAAAATAGAATCATGCTACTAAGGCGATGCCTTTATGGAATGGCGTTTGCCTTAGCCTTCTAAGGCGCCATTTTATTGCTGAGGCGACGCCTTAATATGGCTGAGCTAAGGCTCTTTTGTTGGGCTTATTCTTATTTATCCATCAAGAAAAACAGCGGCCTTCAGTCCATTTTCAAAAGATTCTAGACTTTGACCTTACATTAAGTATTTACTTTTATCGTCAGACTTCTGCTGTAGGCCGATTAAATCGGTGTCCACAACAAATTTATTAATTTATTAAATATAAATTATATAAATTTAAGTATATTTAAATTTAATTGTAGGTTTACCTAATTGAATTAGAAAAATATCGACATAGATCTTCAAAGTAGAAGCTTGATCATGGTTGATCGTTGTAAAAGAATATGCAAACCTTGTAGAATAGTGTGGGTCCCAGTTAGATGACTAAACACTACTCCTATGCTCATGTACGTGGACAATAGCTTAGAATTGCAAAAATGGAAGTTAGAGGGTTTAATTTTGGAAAATATTTTTTATTTTTTATTTTTTTATTTTTAAAATAAAAAATAAAAATAGAAAATTAATAAACATAATTTTAAAAATCAAATTACTTAAATTCCTTTTATATTCTTATAAGATATATACTAATTTTTTAACTAATTAAAAGAATTTTAAAAGTTTATAAATTTTTACATACTTTAATTTTTTTTTTTGCTTTTATTTTTTTTAGACAGTTGTTGCTTATTAGTACCCTATAGGGTGACGACCATTAGTATGTTAGTAAACCAAAGACACTTTTGTTTACATATGAAAAATAAGGAGATACATATAACTTTGAAGATCAATTCAACCAATATTACAAATTTAAAAGGTAAATTGGCCTAATAAAGTAAAAACAGGTCAATTTGACCTTGTTAATAAAATTAAGGGCCAAATTGACCCATTTTTCTTAAAGGAATTATTCAGGCTTTAAAAGTTATTTAATGGGCTGTTACTATGATCTGTGTGTTTATATATATGTATATATTAAAAAATATTTTTAATTAAAAAATGTCAATTGCAATTCCATCCTGTGTGGCAGAGGTTGTGGAAGGTTAACGTCCAAGCGGAAATTTCAAATTTTATGTGGCATTGTGCATGGGATTGTATTCCAACGAAAGCAGTGTTGCGTAGTAAAAATGTCTCTATTTATGAGTGCTGCCCTCTTTGTGATCAGACTTCTGAGACAATCTCTCATCTCTTATTTTTCTGTCCTATTGCTCTTGATTGTCGGAGGTTGGCGAAGCTGAGTTTTGGTTCAATGGTTCAGGGTTCTATTCGTGATTCTTTGTTTTCCATTCTTAATCAATTGTCTTCGGTCGATGCTAAGCTGTTTGCCTATATCTGTTATGGCCTGTGGTTCAATAGGAATTAGAAGGTTTGGAAAGGTTACTCTTCCTCTACTAACAGAATTCCTAATCTAGCTAGACAACAGCTTTTTAGTTGGCAGAAATTAAAGAAGTCTCGTCTGCAGTTTAATGTTGGAGAAGATGAGCAGGTTGAAGGTGATCTGGTTTGGACGAAGCCTTCGACTGATTTCGTTAAACTTAATGTTGACGCTGAAGTGCCTTCATCTTCTCTCCGGACTGGTTTTGGTTTCGTGTTAAGAAATTCTGCTGGGAAGTTTATCAAGGCCATATCCTCAGATATTTGCCGCGAGAAGCACAGGCTGTTGGGGTTAGGGAGGCTCTAAGTTGGATGAAAGCTGAGGGTATTGATAATTGTATTGTGGAAACAGATTCACTTCAGGTGGTTCAGGCGCTTTCTCATCCTTGTGCTGTTTCTCCTTTAGGTTTTATTGTTAGTGATTGCATTGATTTGTTAAAGCATTTTAATCGAGTTTTTGTTCGATTTGTTTATCATACTGCTAATTCAGCAGCTCATGCTTGTGCTCAACTACTATTCATGTTGGTGGTGTCCAGGAGTGGTGTTATCCTCCTCCTTCCAATGAATTCCTTTTCTCTTCAATTTTTTTTTTTAAAATATAGTTTTAACTAGTTAATAGCATTAACATTTCTTAAAAAATTAAAAATTTAAGTATAATATTTATAAAAAATTAATTTTAAATATTACAAAAATTTTAAAATTGCTGATATAATTAATAAAAAATAAAATAACAAAAGTATTTCTTTTTTTATCCGGACAAAATTTTTATGTCATGACATGTAATAATATCAACAAAATAATTTATAATACACTTTTATATTCTAAATCATTATTTGAAACAAAATTATTTACCACCATGTGTTAATAGAATAAAATGAAACGAAAGAGAGCAAAATTCTTTAAACTTCAGGATTTTTCCTAATAAAGAGAATCTTTATTAATCCAAGAATTATGATTTGTAAAATGGCATGAATAATCTTTACTAGTCTTTCTTGATATACATATTTATTTATATAAATGAATAGTTAATTTTTCACTATAAACAAAAATATAGAGAAGATGAGATTCAAATTCTACTTTTAATCTTTTAATGTATAAATATTTATATATTTTATATTTAAATTATTTGTAAAAAATAATAATTAAATTTATTTTATTTAATTATACCTATTAATATATATAACAGATTTTTATATACAAAAATCAAACAATAATTATAATTAAATAAAAATTAATTAAACCATATTTCATTTCACTGCCATTATCAATCTTATTTAGTATTAATTAAAGTCAGAGTTGGCACAGCAGTAAAAACGTAGAATCAATCGTTTCACTGCCATCACAATCTTTCTAAAGTAACATGACGAAACAAATAAAAACAGCGACCGACAAATGACAGGGACACAATCTCAAGGACAAAACAGTAATTTCACACATCTCCCTCACCAGCTCTTTCAAAAAATTTTAAAAATTCATCCTTAACCCGCCTCTCTAAAAACTTTCCTTTCCCCGCCTCTCTCACTCCCTTTAAGAATCGCCCGTAGCCTCAACACACGTCTCTTCACATTTCTACCCTTATCCTGCGCACACAACCTGCCTAATCTACCCTTATCCTGCGCACTCGTCCCTGTCATTTCATGGCGCACGATATCCCAGTCCAGCTCCCCTGCGACGGCGATGGCGTCTGCATGCGTTGCAAAGCTAAACCTGCAACTGAAGAGACTCTAACATGTGCTACGTGCGTTGCTCCTTGGCACGTGGCTTGTCTCTCTTCCAAACCTGAAACCCTAGCTTCCACTCTCCGCTGGGAGTGTCCTGATTGCTCTGGCGACGGCGTCGCAGGTTCTGCTCCTGCTGATGTCGCTGCTGGTGGCAGTAGTGGCGGTGGTGGAAGTAAGTTAGTGGCTAAAATAAAAGAGATTGAAGCTGATGCTACGCTTAATGAAAAAGAAAAGGCTAAAAAGAGACAACGATTATTGAGTGGTAAAGTTGATGTTAATGGAGAAGAAGATGACGATGAAGATGATGCTAATAATAATAATGATAAAAATAAAAAGAAAAATGATGTTTATGATGTTCTTGATGAGTCTTTTAAGTGTTCTTTTTGTATGCAGTTGCCTGAGCGTCCAGTTACTGTAAGTTTTTTTTTTTTCTATTTTTTTTATTTATTGTTCTCTTTTGATGTTTCTTGAAATCTAACATTTGATTGATCTCTTATGCATTTGTTCAGATTGTATCTTTTAACTGTTAATTAAGGTCTGAGAACTAATGCTAAAGCTTTAATTCTGTTATTTATTTGATTTTATTAGCATTTACTAGGGTGTGTGTAGGACATCAATTCATTTAGCAGATTCAGATCTTATATTTATTGGAGTGAATTTATGTGTGTTAGCATTTGATTTTGTGTGCTTGATTGAGCTTCATTCCCTTTTTTATTGTTTGGGACTGTGAAATCTTAACTGAATTTTGAATTTAATTAGTCAGTTTTTTTTTAATGTTTGGAAAGATTGTGCTTGGTAGAATTGAACTTGTCCAGCTCCAAAAAAAAATTGGTTGAGTGGAATTATTTGCAAATGATTTGTTTCTTATTAACGCTTTTGCTAAGTCTGAGAATTTAACGACTTTCTTTATATGTTCTTGGTTCAGACTCCATGTGGGCATAATTTCTGTCTCAAGTGTTTCCAGAAATGGATTGGACAAAGGAAGTTTACATGTGCAAAATGCCGGAGTGCAATTCCTCAAAAAATGGCTAGTCAGCCGCGTATTAATTCTAGCCTTGTGGCTGCCATTCGAATGGCAAAGTTGTCTAAATCAATTGTTTCTGGAGGGCTTCCAAGGGTTTACCATTTTGTGCACAATCAGAACAGGCCAGAAAAGGCTTTTACTACTGAACGGGCGCAAAGAGCTGGCAAGGCTAATGCTTGCAGTGGGAAGATATTTGTTACTGTGCCACCTGACCATTTTGGGCCTATTCCTGCTGAAAATGATCCTGAGAGAAATCAAGGTGTGCTTGTTGGTGAATGTTGGGAGGATAGGCTGGAGTGCAGACAATGGGGTGTACACCTTCCTCATGTTGCTGGCATTGCTGGGCAAGCAAACTATGGTGCACAGTCAGTTGCACTTTCTGGAGGCTATGTAGATGATGAAGATCATGGGGAGTGGTTTCTGTACACTGGCAGGTTGATTTTAAGATTGCTTTACAGAGAAATTTTATTTTTTAATTCATTATTCTCCTACTTACTTATGTAAAGTGCAGTACTCCATCTACTAGAATTTTTTTCACCTCGTCAAGTTCATTTATAAGGATTGCCCATGCTGATAAGGATCACCCACGCTGCAAGATCAGAGCATGTATCAATATATTAATATTTTCCTCTATACATAATTGAGCATTTCTTGGCAATGCCATGTTTCTATCTATATATATATATATATATATGTCTATGTATATGCATGTATATATATGTATGTATATGTATGTATGTATATACTTCTTTTTCTTCATACATTCTCTTTAGAAGAGTTCAAATGTTTCTACCTAATATTATGGTTTTTTTTCCTTTTGTAAAAATTTTGGCTACTGACTTTAGTGCTTTTTGTTTGTCTGAATGGCAGTGGTGGCAGGGACTTGAGTGGCAATAAACGAACTAACAAGGAGCAGTCATTTGATCAGAAGTTTGAGCACTACAATGAAGCCCTTAGAGTGAGTTGCAGAAAAGGCTATCCTGTTAGGGTTGTGCGGTAAGTGTCAGCATTAAAGTTCCTTTATTCATATCTATTACGTTGCATGTTTCAGCTATGTGACTGCTGTTACCTTTTGACCAGAAAATGACAGTTACTGGGCAAAGAAAAAGAATGTGCTGAAGTCAAGATATAAGTGGAATGTTAATAGCTATTCTCTACTAGAACTCAATTTGATTTTAAAAGCTACTAGTAGCTCATACTTGATTTAAACTCCATTGATTCTTTTTCTTTTTTTGGTTTAGTGCTTCTCACTCACTGACTTGGAATTTAAACTGGTAAAAATAATGCTGCCGTTAAATACTATGTTTATAATATAGATGGTCCAAAAAGATTATTAAAGTTAAATTTATGATGTCCCAGAGTTGTTATTATAATTCACAAATTTAGGATTGCTTGCTATCCATTTTTGCGCTCGATCTAATTAAATGCTGGTCATGCTTGATTATTTTGCAATTTCAGATTAACTTACCTCATGCTGGAATACTTGGTCCTAATGTTAACGAGTGCTATCATGTTAGGAGAAGAAAATGTCTTTGATAGTGAGTTTCTTTGAGAATTAATTGGATTGATTTGAATAAAAACTTGATTTGGTAAATTACTATCTTTCCTTTACCATTAATAATATCTTGTACTGACTTTGGTGAACTGCTCATCTTTCTGCTGGCTACTAGGGTTTTAAAATTAACATTAACATATTGCCCTTTTTGTAACAGATTTTTTTTTTTTTGTCATGTCACATTGTTTAGCAATACAATTGGATTTTGAAACAACTCAGTTTCCTTTTATTTTCTTCAAGCTCTACTTCAATTTCCTAAATCCCTTTTGTTTATCTTACCAATTTTGAAGGGTTTTAGCAGTAGATTTTGGAACTTATTTGAATGGGAATCTTTTTAGAAATTTATGGCAGAGGCAGTTATTTCAGTTAGATGCTCCATAAGAAAAAGATGGTGTTATTAATAAATTGTGCATCTCGAAATGTGTTAGTAGTGCATAAAAGTGTATCGCTGGCAATGGTTGTTTTTCAAAGATTTTTTTTATTTCTTTATGTCAATTGGTTTTACGGAGTATAAGCCATGTTGTTTTTGCTTATGGTATTATATTGGATGATAAAACATCATTGAGTATATACTGTAAGAGTATGCCGTTCTTAATTTACATTGGAATGGCAATTTAATACTCTAGGCTGGTGCTATGTCTATAGAAAAAATTAGCTGGTTCAAGGTTAGGAATTTGTGTGCTTGCCTTTTAGTATGTGTAATCATAACTGACATGCTAAAATGCCCAAATGGAATTTGGACCTAAAATTTTGATGATAATGTGCTGGTAAAACACAAGCCCCTGAGTTTTCCTTATCAAGTTTGGGGTTTTGCGATGATGTACAATTAGGAACTTGACATTTGTAATATATGAGCTTATATTGGCTATGCCGGTCTAGGTTAAACTTGTATGGGTTGAGACAGCTTGGTCTTATTGATCTCCAAGCTGTCAACATGAACTGCAGATGGTACTTACTTATGTCCTTAATATGTTGTTACTATTATGATTCTAATGGCATGTGATATAGTTTAAATATTTTACTCCTAATTGTTCTTCGTTTTAATCTAGCAAGTTCTGTTTATTTGCAAATGTTTGCCATACTTGCTGACTGAGATGAGCAGGTCCCACAAGGAGAAGCGTTCCTCATATGCCCCTGAAGCTGGGGTGCGCTATGACGGGGTCTATAGGATAGAGAAATGTTGGAGAAAAGTCGGAATTCAAGTAAATATATTGTCCATATGCATTAATTGTTTCTTTGCTTATCTTCTTTTACTATATTTTGAAAGCCAAAATGTTGATATATTTTTCCCATGTTAGGGTCATAAAGTCTGTCGATATCTATTTGTTCGATGTGACAATGAACCTGCTCCTTGGACAAGGTTTGTGCTTGACAATATAGGTATTTATTTTATTCTCTCTCTCTATCTTGATATTTCTCAATTTAATTGTAGTGAGGAGCATGGGGACCGACCAAGTCCTTTGCCTGCTATAAAAGAGCTCACTAATGCATCTGACATAACAGAGAGAAAGGAAAATCCATCATGGGACTTTGATGTGAGTGAATTCAACACTTGAGCTTAGTATTTTGTTCCTAACGCTGTTTCCTTGCTTATGGTTAAGTTGATGATCATCTGGCTTTGAAAAAAGTTCACATGAATATTTAATTACGTTGAAAATATAGAGAATTATGGTATCATGATGGCTTTCTTTTGTGTTAAGTATTTGCTATTCTTGATCAATCTTTATTTATTAATTGGAAAATGAAATGAAATCATTAATTGTTTCTCAGGAAGAAGATGGTCGCTGGAAGTGGAAAATGCCTCCACCTCTAAGCCGAAAACCAGTTAATACTGCAAACTCTGATGATAGGAAGAAGTCAAAGAAAGCCATACGAGCTGCACAGAATACAAGTGTGAGGGAGAGGCTCCTAAAAGGTCTGCCTTCTGTCCTTGTCTCCTGTTGTTGATTGTTGCATCCTCAGTTTTGACTGTCTCAGCCAACTAAATTTTCTTCTACCCTTGATTTTTATGTACTCATGAAAACCATTTCAACATACACCTCATTTACTTATTAAATCTGAAAATAATATATGAATTGTCTTTTATAAGCTCAATTGTAGATTCTTGGTAAGTCAACTTCAGTTGATTTACTCATGGGAAATGGATTTCTACATGTTTTCCTTTTTGGTCTTAATGAATTTCATGTTCACCAACACCTATTAATTTGGAATTAAGGCTTAGTTGAGTTGAGCTACGTGAATTTCATGGTCGTCAACCCCAAATGATTTAAGATTATGGCTTAGAGGGTGTTTGGCGGTACAACTTGTACTGCTTTTTATTTTTTATTTTATAGTATTTTATGGCTTCTTTTGGAACCCATCTCTAGGAAGAAACAGGCTAAACTGTGCTTTAGCCAATAGTAAATTAAAAAAAAAAAAAAACATATTTCCAAAAGTAGGGTTACAAAAATTTGAAACAAGCTCTTAGTTGAGTTGAGTTGCGTGAATTCCATGTTCATTTTTTAATACATGTGATGCATTCTGAATTCTCTTGGTATCTCAATGTGCAGAGTTCAGTTGTCTAATCTGTCGGCAAGTGATGACTGAACCAATTACAACACCCTGTGCACACAATTTTTGCAAGTTATGTCTGGAAGGTGCATTCACTGGTAAGACTTTTATGAGAGAGAGAAATAAAGGTGGACGTACTCTTCGAGCGCAGAAGAACGTCATGCAGTGCCCTCGTTGCCCAACAGACATCTCTGATTTTCTTCAAGATCCTAAGGTGTGGAATAGATACATTTAACTATTCTTTTAATTTTCTTTACTTTTCACCCCAGCTGTAGCAGGGTTTGAACCTGAACTTTCATGCTTTATATTTTGCCTGGCTGACATGTTGATATTAATTCACAAAGTAATCTAAGTTAGTTCGTAATCTTAAAATCCTAAAAATTCTATGGAATCAAGAGTAAATTGTAACTTTTAATTTTTCTATTCCATTTATAATGAAACTAATTGTGCAACTTTTTGATTCTTGTGCATATTTAAGGCTTCATTTTCTTCTTTTAGAAAAATTAAATGATCGCAGGTTACAAATTTCGGTTGTTATTGACAGGTTAACCGAGAGTTGATGGCTGTGATTGAGTCACTGCAACGTCAGACAGAAGAGCACGTGGGTTCTGTGGAAGATTCAGGTGAGGAAGAGGCAGATGGATCTGAGAAGAACCCTGGCCTTACAGAAGCTGAAGAGAATGATTCTGAGAAGGCTGCTGCATACAATGGTTTGGAGAATCCTTCAAGTAGTTGTGAGGCCCAGATTGCCATCGAGCAGAAGAAAGAGGATGAAATTTCTATGGAGAAGACTGGGTATGGAAATGGGATGTCTGAAGAAGATAGCCAACTTGAGTTGAAAGCTGCTGGAGATGGTGCTAGTGATGTGAACTTGCAAGCCCCTGCAGGGACAGGTTCTTCGAAAAGGAAGAATCCTGACAGTGGGGTTGAGTCGTCCAAACCAATTGTTGGGGTGAAAAAGAGGAACATGAGAGGTCAGGAAGCAACGGCTGATGGCAATGATTCACCATCTAGTCCTCTTAATGTGAGATCATCCGACGATGACTTAGAATGAATTGAGACATTGCTTCTCATTTTATTCGAAACATTTTTTTTTTTGAAACTTGACAAGATTCATGGTGATTTTTTCGAAACTGATGGCTACCAATGCTTCTTTCTGAATAGCTGGGTTGTTCCAGGAGTAAGTCTCTGAGCTCTAATTTTGGATTCTTTCGTTTTGGGAGCAGGTCTGAGCTCTAGTTTTGGATGCTATAAAGTATATTCTGGAAACATTCACCATGATATGATATCACATATACATTTTATATATCTCGTGATCTTAATGTAATTGTTTATCTAATAAGGTATGCTGTCTGGAGATTTCTAACTGAAGGTTACTGTGGGAGTTGAGTAGGGCCGTGCTATATTTTTGGCCAGTATCCAAATGAGCAATTGGCATATTCTCAACGAGAACGAAACCTACTACACAATGTTTACACAAATGCCATAGTTTCATTGCCAAAAAAAAAAAAAAAAAAAGGTTGCAAAAACTATCAAGTTTCTGAACTGTATAGATAGCTTTTATTTCATAAAATTCAAAGACCTTCAACTTCAATTTTTTTATTATAATTTACTCTATCGAACTTATCTTTTATCTCTTATTTTAATTTTCGGATATCAAAATTTTTCATTTTTGTTGATGGTCCTTTTTGACTCTCAACACTCATAACATTGGATAACAATAAGCTTCCCTTTGCTTCTTCATTGAGGTTTGCATAGAGAGAACAAATCTTTTTTTTTGGAAGCTAGAACAACTCGTTTTTAAGATTAACTGGAATTTGGTACTGCTAATTGTGCTTGTTTCTTTAAGAGTTCAATTAAAACTTTCGTTTTATATACTCTTTTTTTCTTTTTCTGTTCACCACAATATATAACTGGGCTACAGCCAATAAAAATTGTCTTTGTTAACTTACATACATGTACATAAGGTACCTGTGCAATGACAGCATATGTATAGGGTGTAAAACAAGCTGAGTTGAGCTAAACTTGACTAATTCAAACTTAGTTTGTTTATAATTGAACCGAACTTGAGCTGAATTTTATTATGACACTTGGTGTTCACGAGTTTAAACAAACTTAAATCAGCTAAAAATTTTTTTAAAAATACAAACTAATAAAAATTATTCATTAAAAAATTTAAAATAAATTATTTAATAAATAAGTTACTATTAGGTCTGTGCATCGGGCGGGTCGGATGTTAAATGGTGAAAATTAAGAGGGTTCAAAAGGAGTTAAATATCAACCAAAATGATAGTAGAAGAATGGAAATAGTTTGGTTCGGTTGCCAAAAATTTTCCAGCTAAATCGGTTCGATTTGCAGTTTGGACATATATGAAATGAGCTAAAATGAAATAAAAATAAGGCCAATCGCCTTCCTTGTTCTGGTAATATTTCTTTTTTTTTTTTTTTATTAATTTTAAGCTCTAATTTGATATTAATTTGATTTTATTGTGTTGTTTCTCTTGGGTTGCATTTTGCAATTTTGAATCTTTATTGTTCAATTCTATTTTTTTATTGCTCAGTGATTATGTTTAATGGGAGCTGCTTGGGTTAGTTTTAGCTACTTTATGGCCTACGATTTCTGTTCAATTTAATAGATTTGCTGATTTTATAGAAGAAAAATTTTGATAGAACTGTCATGGTTGTTGCTGCTGCAGAAGAAGAAGAAGAAAAAAGAAAAAGAAAAAGAAGAAATGATAAATTTATATAAGAGATGGTGACCACATTTTCATTAGTTTCTTTCTTGGGGTTAAATGCATCTATGGTCACCCAACTTTCGGTTTGTTTCATTTTGGCAACCAAACTTTAATTTAAGTATCAAACACTAATCACCTGGTGGTAAAATGCTGACGTGGTCACAGGATAAAGAATATTCATCAAATATTCTCCGTCACCTTCCACATCACTTTCCACATCATCTTTGACCTTAAATACACATATGGTCACTAAACTTTAATTTTGTTTCAATTTGGGTACTCAATTTTAAATTGTATTTTTTAATATCAAATATTTTATTTAAATTAAAATTATAACTTAATCAATCCTAATTCTAATAAATAAATTATTCTCATCATACAATTAGGATATATTTAAATTCAATTGCATGTA
Source organism: Mallotus nudiflorus (assembly GCA_947683625.1). NCBI lineage: Eukaryota > Viridiplantae > Streptophyta > Magnoliopsida > Malpighiales > Euphorbiaceae > Mallotus > Mallotus nudiflorus. Next base: position 2,931,102 of record CANTUR010000049.1, on the reverse strand, counting down.
AATATTTTTATTTAAATTTGAATTATAACTTAATTAGCCTAATTCTATAGGTAAATTATTCTCATTTTATTAATATTTAACTTTTTAATATTTTTAATATACATACAATTAGATATATTTTATGTCTCAAAAATGTATAATATTGATATATATATATATAATTTTTTAAAAATTAATTCCTTAATTAAATTAATAAAATTTTTAAAAATATATTGTGGACACTTAGTTTGATCGTCCCGCAATGAAAACTCAATGATGAGGACATGTGAATTTTAAATGCAAAAGAAACCCGAAACCTTCTTCGAAGTAGACCTAAAGGCTTAAATCCCCTTAAAAACTCATAACGGACTCATAAAATAAGCCTAAAGGTCAAGCCCATAAAGCCTAGCCTAAGCCCATCTTTGACCTAAAGCCAAAATAGGGTCGAAGAGGCAATGCCTCACTTAAATCCCTTTATGTTGATTTTTGGGGCAAAAATGATGGCCAAAAAGGGGTTGGTAATGATGAAGAAGAAAAATAGGTGTCTTGTCAAGGCATAGGAGAGGGTGTTTAAAAAGAAAAGAAAAAAAAGAAGAAAAGGGAGGTGGATTTTTATAGAAAAATAAGAGCTAGTTCCTGGAGCTTTCAAAAGAGAGTGAAGGGAAGAAGGAAGAAGAGAAAGAAGGAGATGCTTGAACCTTAGGAGTTCATTTTCAAGAAGAAAGAAGGGACTCTTGCATTCAAAAGATATTGAAATCACAAATTAACCTCTGATGACTGAGTTAGGAGCATCAAACATGCTTAAAAAACAGTAAGAATCTCTATTTTTAAGCATCGAGTTATAGATTTGCATGAACTCTTTTTACATGCTTTTTTACTTTTAGGACATCTTGATTATCTAGGGTTTAGGACTTCTTGATTATTTGGCGTTATGTTCATGGCATGATACTCTAAAACATTAAATGTAGTAGTAGATCAGTAGTTTTTCGTGTCTCATTTCACTTTACTTAAGGTTTAAGGAACTTGCGAGTTTACATCTTTTGGCATTTAAGAGATACCTCTTCCAAGAGGCACTACCCCTTTGCGTTAAGGCAATTTTATATTGCCTCTATGCGTAGAAGTGACGCCTCTTTAACAAGGCATTCGCCACATCTCCAGAAATAAGGCAAATATGGCCTTAATTTCTCTAAATATTCTACTATAATTTATGTTTCTTTGAGCATTTTACATTATGTATTTTTAGCCTTTCATGTGGTTATTATGATATTTGGTTCAAATTGAATATGTGCTTACATATCCTTAAGTTATTTTGCAATATATTTTTTATTTTGTTATGAAATTAACCTTTCTTCTTGTAGGTTTTATTTTTGTCTTGTGAAAGGATAATATCTTTGGTTTATTGCAAGAATTTTAATTATCTAATGCTTAATCCTTCCTTTCTTCCTTTTATCCGTTTATTTTTTGTTTATTATCCGTATATTTTATCCTTCTTTTGAATGTAAAAAGGTTGTAATCTATTCTCTTTCTTTCTTTCTTTGCATGCGAATTTATTTTGTTTTATTTAGATATTGAGCATGAATGTTTATGTCACGACCTGAACTCAGGAGCACGTGACTGACACTAGGGAATGGAAAAATATAAAACTACCAAAATCCGTCGTAAGTCCTAAAAGAAAAACATAAAATAAGTCAATTTAAAACCTCACAACAAAATAATTAAATCATAATACACGTTATCAAACTGATTTTTCTTAATTTAATTAAACCATATCATAGTGCATAAAATAAATAAATATCATCAATTATATAAAATAGTATCTCAGTACATAAATCTCAATACATAAATCTAAATTCAAAATATACAATTATACAGTTTTCTATTGCGGTACACGAATACTAATACAAATATAACTATATAAACCTACATAAGATAGCCGGTGAATAAGCTACACGACGTAGTGAAGTAGGCCTAACAGAAGATTTCCAAACTCCTGAAAAAAAATAAATTAAAAGGAGTCAAATCTCACTGAGTAAACTAATAAAAGAAATGAATGAGGTTTGAAAATTCTACTTAAAATAAGTTTTTTATGAAAATATAATATATTTATAATTTTATTCAAATTCTTTGATATATATGTAAGAAACCCATTTTTCAAAGGAAAAAAATAAATATTTAAATGCTTTTTAAAAACATTTCTGTATAAAAAAAAAAAACTAAGTAGAACCCAAATTTTCAATTTTAACAGTCATTCGGATCACTTATATCCAAGATTACTGAATCTCAAGAGCAAAACATCACTAGGATGCACAGTCGCAGTCACATCACTTAATTCAATATTACTGACGGTGTCCGAGAGCAAAACATCACCAGACCATTGGCCCCAATGATTTAATAAATATTAATCTAACTATACTGACAGTGTCTGAGAGCAAAACATCACCAAACTTTCAACCTCAGTATTTATTAAATAATCAAATATTATATTACTGGCGGTGTCGGAGAGCAAAATATCACCAGACCATCGACCTCAATAATATAATTAATATTTTACCGGTGCGCACACGATCCTTATGAAACTCATCAGGTTGCCCCTTCTACTGTAGTTTATTTAAAATAAACAAAGATAAATAAAATAAGAAAATTACAATAAATAAAAATAAAGCAAACCGACTATAATTTAAATCATGCATCATATTTTAAAAGTGTCAACTAGAATCTCACAAATATATAATTCATCAAAATTTAATATGATTTAAATTGAAAGACCCGACATTCAAATCAAATATTAACTTACAAGATGAAGACGCTTCTCTGATACGTCGTGTCCGACCTTAACTGGTAGACGCGACTGGAGGGTCGACTAAAAGATGGAAAATGAAATGACAATCAGACAATAAAAACTCTAACTTCTAGAATTTCTAAGGAAGACTCGACTCAGAATTCAAAAATTAAGATTGATCCGATGTCACATTTTACGAAAAATCAAACAAAAATTTAGTAGAATTTCCTTTGTAAAATGGATATCCCTCTATCAAAGTAGAATCAATTCTACAAGCAAACCCACTTCTAAATTCACACAAAATCAACACCTCGGGTTGGGATCCGAACTACTCAAATCCCCAATCGAGATTCCAAAAATAAATAATTTAATAATAAATATTTAAAATCATTAAAAATCCATAAAATACCCAAAATGCCACAATTTAATTTATTTAAATAACAAAACATTAAAAATAATTATTTTTCCAAATTAGATAATAAAATCCCAATAATTTATATAATATTAATAAAATCAAATTTTACAATTATTCATCACAAACTAGTCAAATTCACATTTAATTATTTAAATAGCTTAAATATATTATAAAATTAATTAAAAACCCATTTAATCACAAAATAATAAATAATTTAATATTTGAATATAATTTTCAAAAATTAGAATTAATTAGTTAAAAATAATAATTAATTTATAAAAATTATTCTAATACTCTATAAAATTCTAAAACCATTTAAAATATAATTTAACTATATTTTCAACCAAATTACATAATTACCCCAAAATTCCAATATTCACATAAACATAATAATTACTCAAAAATAATATAAATTTACTAAAAATAATTTTATTAACACAAAAATTACTAACTTAATATACTAACACTAATTATTTAAATTTCCAACCAAAAATAATTAATTAACATAATTAACAAAAATTACAATTTATATTATTAAAATATTCAAAAAAATACCCATAATTAAAATTAACTAAAATAATTTAAAATCAACTAAGTGATATAGATCAACTAAAAAATTAACCAAATATTGAAAAAAATAAATTATGCATAATTAATTAAAATAAAAAATCAACTCAAAACTAACAAAATCAACTAATTAACAATCTAAATCAACTAAAAATCAATCTAACAAATTCAACTAAACTAACTTAGAACTCACCTAACATAGAAATCCTTGGACATAAGAGGCTGCGGTTATTGTTGTTGTTGTTGTCGCTGATGTTGTTGTTGTTGTGGTTGTTGTTGATGTTGCTTTCGTTGTTAATGTTGTGGCTGCAGCAAGAAGAAGAAAGAAATTGATGGTGGTGTTGTTGGAAAAAAAAGGAAGATAGCAAAAGAGGGCAGGAAGAAATGGGACAGCATGGAGAAAAAGAAAGGGAATGGCGTGGGATGGAAAAAAAAAAAGAAAAAAAGTGGGGTTGGTGTGTTTTAATATATATATATATATATACACCCACTTAACACACATACATAAACATATAATACAATAATAATAATAACTCTAGTTAAAAAAATAATGCTATGTAAATAATACTAATCAATAATAATAATGCTATGTAAATAAATAAAAAAATGAGATGGAAATAATAAATATATTAATAGTTTCCAAATAGAATTTTAAATTTAGTAATTAAATATAACAATTTTTAAAGTAATAATAATAACATACGATAAAAATTATTAATAATGTTGCAAACCTCGATATTTAATTATATAAAATAATTTAAAAAATTCGGGCTATTACTATTTATGTTATGAATGTTATATTGTGAGTCACCTAATTGCATGAAATTATATTAATGTGCAAACTTGAATTTAATTATAAAATTTAAAAAATATATCAGTTGAAAATAATTGCAATTTGCATGTTAAACAAAGAAGTAATTTAACAATTAAAGATAATAAAATACAAAATACACACGAAGATCAATTGTAAAGTTGAATGGGTATTCCAAAAAAATCCATACCAAATTTCCGAACCCATTATCTGAGGACGATTTCTGGAAACCCCCATATAATTCAATTGTTGTACAGTGTGTCCAAGGTTTCATCTGGATGACAACTCTATCTTCAATTTAGGCTATAAGTCCATTTTGTATTTTCTAATGAAACTTAAGCCCACACAATATAATGGTCGCTAAACATTTGGACACATGCTAAACCTTATTGTCTACATATATATATATTTTTAACTTTATTTATTTAAAAGTAAAACATATTAAAGAAAAGAAATTAAAATATTAGAAAGTTAAATATTAATTTAATTAGATTATTATTAATATTATATAAACACAATTTAATAATTTTATTCATTTAACTAGATTTTAAAATTAAATCTTTTAAAAAATCATATTTGTATTATAATTTTTGAGATATAAAATATATTTAAATTGTATGTATATAAATATCAAAAACTTAAATATTAATATTATAAAAATAATTTACTTGACATTATTAAAATTGATTAAATTATAATTATAATTTAAATAAAATATTTTGATATTAATAGATACAAATTGAAATTGAGTATTTAAATTGAAACAAAATCAAAGTTCAATGACTATATATGCATTTAAAGTTAAAGATGACGTGAAAACTAATATGAAGAATATTTTATAAATATTTTATAAATATTCTTCAACTAGTGACCATATCAGCATTTTACCACCAAGTGATTGATAGTTAATACTTAAATTGAAGTTTGAGTATCAAAAAGATATAAATTAAAATTTGGTACTCAAAATGATACAAACCAAAAGTTGAGTGTCCACATATGCATTTAACCCGTCTCATTCACATGCACTCAGGAGCAAACAAGCCACATTAATATAAGTTCAAGGTCAGCAAATCTACAATTGAAATGCTTCGTAACAATTTTGGCATCACGCGGCCTGGTAAGCTAAGAGCGAAAAGAGAACATCCTATTTCCACGTTTATAGCAGAATAAACTGTTCATCTTAAACTGATAGGCATACAGTTTCCAATTTCATTGGAAAGGAAGTTATTAACAGTGATTTTTCCTTTTAAAAAAATAAAATAAAATAAATGTGCCCAAAGAAATGTTAAAACACATTACCTAACAAGAAATCATTGTTTCCCCGAAAAATTATTGTCTCTGGGGCAGTAAAATTAACTCATGTTGGATGCAGCTTTAAAACAAACATGATAACTCCGTATGCCAGAGTCAACTATCGACCAAACTAAACAGCAGCTCTTCATTTATTCCACAATGTTCATCATTGCCACATTTTCCTGCACACAATAAGGCGAATCAATCATTGCTCATACAAAATAAAAAAAAAAAAAAGGCTTGTTCAACAAAAACCAAGAGATCAGCTAAACATTTTAAGTAGTCTCCACTCGATGAGAAGGGGGCCTATCGTGTATAGATCTGCTCAAAGCTCCTGGGTGATTTACTTGTCAGACTCAACTAGTTACACATTGCAAGTATAAGTAGAAAATATCTTAGACCACATCCATATATTCAAATAAACAGCCCTAATCTCCTTTATTAAAACTAAACCCTGAAACTCATCAACCTGCTAATGATACAAACCATCCCCAATCACTTCAGCACCTCCAAACCCCACCCACCCCCCACAAAAAAAAAAAAAAATCCACCTTAGAGAGTGCAATATAGCATTAGAATATGAAGCACTTAAGTATATCCCAAACTTTTTTAATAGACAGGTACCCCTCCTACTATCCTTGTTCTGTGTCTTTGTTGGAGTTGAATGGTGAATTGATACCCTCCCTAGGCAGATTAACAAGATACATGCATTCTAGTTAACATTACAGATTTCTCCACATCAAAAAGCTAGATAAAGAGAACAGTTTTTTTCTTTTTTCATAAAATTACTAAAGAATCTAAACAATTAAAGGTAGCCTTGACTACCCATTTGGAATGGGTTACAAGCATTTATAAGGGATGTCATCAATTCCATGATAATAATCTCCAAACACATTCATGATGCAAATGTTACATTCCTTTTAATTCTATATTAGAAATATGAGACACAGTAAGGAACCTGTAGGAAATTTTAAGCAGCAGCCCCCAGCAACTCCCTCTCTGCTCGCTCCTTAATCCTTCTTTTAAGTTCGGGCCTAAAATGCCTTATAAGGCCCTGCACAGGCCAAGCTGCGGCATCACCTAGTGCACAGATAGTGTGCCCTTCGATCTGTTTTGTCACTTCTTGAAGCATATCTATTTCTTCCAATGTTGCATTACCAACTTTCAACCTTTCCATGATCATCCAAAGCCATGGTGTCCCCTCCCTGCATGGAGTGCACCGCCCACAACTCTCATGCTTGTAGAAGTAAGAAAGCCTTGCAATTGCATCGACAACATCACTAGATTTATCCATCACGATCACAGCTGTAGTCCCCAGTCCTGACTGGACAGCCTTGAGTGCATCATAATCCATCAGCACATCATCACAAATGTGCTTGGGAAGTAAAGGGACAGAAGAACCACCTAGTATTACTGCAAGCAGATTGTCCTATCCACCTCTTACACCTCCACAATGCCTCTCTATCAACTCTTTTAAAGGTATACTTATCTCCTCTTCAACAGTGCAAGGCTTATTCACATGACCTGACACACAAAACAATTTTGTTCCAGAATTATTCTTCCTGCCAAAAATAGCAAACCACTCTGATCCGTGCCTCAAAATAGTGGGAGAGATAGCCACTGTTTTCTCATTAACATATTCACCTCGAATGTAAATATAAGCTGCGGAGCAATTAAACAACACTCTAACAACTTATGTGGATCATGCCTCATAATTTCCCTATCTTTACAAGTTCCAGGTTCACTTTCATCAGCATTGACCGCAAGATAAGAGGTCACTTTTGGCATAAACGACCATTTAAGACCAGATGGGAAACCAACACCACCACGACCAAAGAGACCAGACTTCTTCACTTCATTAACAATCCAGTCAGCACCCTTAAGTACCAAGTCCTTAGTTCTATACCAATCACCACGTTTCATAGCACATAAAAGGGTCATGCAATCCGTGCAATCCATACAAGTTGGTAAAAATCCTGTCCTCATCTTTCAAGCAGGCAAAATGGGTTTTCTCCGAAGGTGGAGGGGCTGTGGAGTACCGGCATTTGTTGTAGCTTGTGTGCTAAATGATCTAAAACCCACACTTTGACGCCGAATCAAAGCAGCTCGTTGCAAGTTAAAAATGCCCCTAATGGGTGCCTATGCGAAACATTAGTAACAACGGTTAGTAAACTACTAATTCAATGTTAAATCAGAAAGATTCATCCTCCAAACAAAAACCCTAGTTCATACAAACTCAAAAATCAGATAATAGCTAACCTAAAATGGATCTAAACAATAGAAATTGCACAAAATTGAAATGAAAATTCAACGACAAAAACCCTAAAACAAGCATTTGAAGGATTGAGATAGCGTACCATTAGCGATGAACGTGCAGACAGCGGCTTTCGATTCAGCGATGAAGCAAAATCGAGATGGGTAGTCGAAGAAATGAGAGGAACTTGAGAAGGTGGAGAATGGTGAAAGGTGAATCGTAGCTCCCTAGTCGCTCAGGACCCGGAGTATGCTAATTGGACGGTGATGATCGTTTTAGTGCTTGTGATTATGATGGGGAACACGTAGAGATGCCACCGTAGTGACGCGATTTGGGGCTATAAGCTGCTAAGGCTATATTGTGCGTTTCAATTGTTGGGCTAGGCTCACTGAAAGTAGGGATTTTTTTGTATATTCACCAAAATACACAAATTTTATCAAAAAAAAAAAAAAAACGTTGACCAACAAATCTTTCAATTTTATTTTTCAAAATTTTTTTCTTTTCAATATGTCATCAACGCTTTTTATTTTCAATGTCTTCTTCTTCAATCCTCCTCTTCATGTTGACAGTGACGGTGACAGTGATAAATCCTCTCCTCCGGCAACTCCACACGAGATCTCCAATCAATATTATGCCGTTCTCGCTGGAGGTGGAGGAGCAGGGCGTAGCAGCATCTGTAATGCTCTCCTTCTCTCTCATTTCGATTTTGCATCCAAATCCATATATAACATCTTCTTCAGCATCACAGCTTCTGCGAAACTAGCTCTGCAGTCCCAACTCTTTCTTGAAAACCTCTATACGCATATGCATGCGGCATGATATGACCATTGTTGGTCTTGTCTTGGAGAAAGTCAAAATTTATCTAGATGAGCATTACGCCATTGCTAAAGGAACTAGCAGCACTGCTGTTGCTACTACTTCATCCGGTGTCGGTGGCAGCACCAGCAGCAGCAGAGGCAGAGGTTATGATGAGACTGAGAAGTTTAAGGCGTTTGATAAGGGTTTTGTGAGAGAAGTAAGTGCTGATGTAAACTTGATTTTGAATCTGATAATGGCTGCTAAGGATCTTGAGCTGAAGAGTCTTATAGATTTGTGCTGTCCCAGTGTTGCCGATATGATAAAAGGTAAGACTCCTGAAGAGATATTAGCCAAATTTGGTTTTGTAAATGATTTTACTCATGGGGAAGAAGAAGCAAATCGCAAGGAAATTCAATGGATTTATGAGTAGCTAGCCTCATTTCTTAAGATCAGAGTATCGTTTTGTAGGGTTTTTGGGTTTTATCATATATAAATAATTGCTGATGTTGGTCTTTTTTTTTTTATGATGAATGGGTAAGGTGGCTTTTCTTGATCTGCAGTCCTTGATATTTTTCTGGTTTTCCATAGCTATGATCTACAATCCTTTATATTTGCCATTAATTTGTTGTGTTTGTGTTTGTGTTTGCTGTCAGAGGAATTTCAATGATGAATTTGGTCGCGTACAATGATGTGGTCAGTGATGATAATATTATAAATTATTAACTCAAGAAATCATTGTAATGTATGATGGGTATTAGAAACAATTAAGTGCATTTCACACCAAATCCTGCTGCTTATTACATTAATCTCCAAATTCTTGTGGTCCTAAAATTTAGCAGATTCCGGCCATATGCTTTTTTTTTTCTTTCCTTTCAGAAAGCTGCAAGCTCCTACGAAAGTAAAAGCAAAGAGAAGAAAGAACACATGCTAATTTGTTGAGCAGTGACCTTGAGGCTTGAGCTGTAACAGAATTGTAAAAGAAACTGTATAATCAATTCATAAAAGAGAAAAAAAAAAAAAAAAAAAAAGAGACAAAGGAACGCTATGGACTTCTCCTTTAGGTGATCAATTCTATGTTGTGTCAGTTGTTAATTGTTATTTATTTTTGTTGATTTTTTATTATTTTTTATTATTAATGATAAAATTAAAATTATAAATAAAATTTTTACTTTTATTATTAATACAAAAATTAATTTCATAAATAAAATTTTTAATAATTTTTTAAAAAAAAATTATTTGATATTTATTAATTATTAATATATAATAAGTTTATAATTTCTATGATGTATTTGTAACAACAATAAAAAAAAAGGCTGAAAAATAAAAAAGTTAATAAAAATCAATAATTCGAAATAAAAAAAATTAAAAATAACAACTGAAACAATAAAATAATAAAAATAAATAAAATTTTATGTTGTTGATTTTTATTAATTGTTCTTTATTTTTGTTGATTTTTTAAATGATTTTTTCATTATTAATGATAAAATTAAGGATATAAATAGAATTTTTATTTTTATTATTAATAATAAAATTAAGACCATAAATAAAAATTTTAATTTCTTTTTTTTTTTTAAATTATTTGATACTTATTAATTATCAATATGTAATAAATTTACAATCTTTGATTGTTGTCTATTTTTGTTTATTTTTTAAATTATTTTTCATTATTAATGACAAAATTAAGGCTATAAATAAAATTTTTACTTTTATTATTAATATAAAATTAAGGCCATAAATAAAATTTTTAACAACTTTCTTTTAAAAATAATTATTTGATATTTATTGATCATTAATATGTAACAAGTTTACGATCCTTATGATGTATTTGTGACAATAACAAAAAAAAAGGCTGAAAAATAAAAAAGTTAAAAAAAATAACAAACCGAAACAAAAAAAAATTAAAAACAACAACTAAAACAACAAAAATCAATAAAATTTTATGTTGTTGATTTTTGTTGATTTTTTTATGATTTTTTAAATTATTTTTTCATTATTATTGATAAAATTAAGGCTATAAATAGAATTTTTACTTTTATTATTAATAATAAAATTAAGGCCATAAATAAAATTTTTAACAACTTTTTTTAAAAAAAATTATTTGATACGTATTGATCATCAATATGTAATAAATTTACAATCCTTATAATGTATTTATAACATAAACAAAAAAAAAAGCCTAAAAATAAAAAATCAACAAATTGAAATAACAAAAAAAAATTAAAAACAACAACTGAAACAACAAAACAACAAAAATGTATGTTGTTGATTTTTTAAATTATTTTTTCATTATTAATGATAAAATTAAAGCTATAAATAAAATTTTTACTTTTATTAGTATTAATGATAAAAATAATAATTTTTTTATATATCTCATAATTTTTATTATTCTTTATTGTTATTATTTTTTATTTTTAACAAAAATCAACAAATATAAACTATAATAAGGCAACTTTACCGATTGCTCGATCAAACCACATCTTCTATCTTACCAAAAATGCACTTTGACCAATTAGATAAGATTTTGAATTCTAGCTGGGCCCTGTGAGGTGGGTTTGGGCTCAAGGCTCTAATTAATCGTGTTTGGGCTATTCTGGGCCGGTACAAACAATGCCCCCTGGATTAGTGTCTCTGGCCCTAGTTGGTGGCCTGATTTTGCTACCTCTTAGCCCATCCAGCCTGTTTAGCCCCTTTTTTGCCTAACAAAACATAACTTCAGCCAAAATTTATTTTATTTTACCGTGTCTTGAAGGGCATTCTAGTCATATGTCGCACCTTTTCATCTTTGGTAACCGCATAAAATTACTTCTTATAAAAGGGATGAGGTCCTAACCACTTAGCCCACCTACTGAAAATTATATTCTTTCTCTCTAACCAGAGCTTATCTCTCTTCCCCTCATTATTCAGATACTCCGGCTTCAAGATTCTTTGTCAAAGTATGCTTCTTACCTCTCTCTTTCGTTGATTAATAAGGCAATTACTCTTCTGACCAAATTGTGTGACTACAGTCTGAAATCTCTACTATAGGGAAGTTAAAGAAAATAGCCTCCTCACCGATTGATGATAAGGTCGATCCCCTTGCTCGCTTAGAGAGGGCTAACAACATTGTTCAGGCCTCCACTGCTACATCAGATGTACTATTCAGATACCTTGATTGCCCTAATAATATTGCCTTAAGGACCTAAACTGGTTGAGGACGATAGGTGGGTAGATGAGTTCATCCCTATTGCTAGAAAAAATGATCCCCTTAGGTTTAACCAACCTAATGACATGTTGTTATAGAATAAGAATATCCCCATTAGGTCCTAGTTGTAATACCTTATGTTTTAATTAAATAAAGTAATTTTGAATTCGAAATTTTTTTAATAAATACTTTTAGATTATGTTATATAATTGTTAATTATTTTGCTATCTAATGGAGATATTTTTATGTTATATTATTTGAGGATTATTAATTCATATGAGTGTTATTTCCTCATTATTTAAAAATGACATATATTCTTATTATTTTTTTATTATTATTATTTTAAAACTACATGAATTTCATGGGCATTTTATGAGTGTTACTAAGTACATATATGTATATATATATATTTGTGTGTGTGTACATGTGCATATAAATAGATATGTATATATATAGATATATATAAGTAGGGTTTAATTATTAATTTATATGTGTGTATATTAATTTATTATTGTGTATATATATATATATATGTATATAGTATGCTTGTGTGTATATATATATATACATATATGTGTATAATGTGAGTGTGTGGTGGAGAATTTAGGTGTAGTATTATAATATAAGGTTTTAATATAATGTTTTAATATATATATATACAAAAAAAAAAAAAAGAAAGAAGAAGACAGCAGCTACCTCCCTTAAACCCGAAGACCAAGCCACTGCTACCTCCCGTTCGCCACCATCACCGCCCTGTTTCCTTCCCTTCCGGTGTGCCTTGACCTCCCGGAGCTACAGTTACCACCACTAGCTTCTTCTTCCTCCTTCTTTTCCTCTTTTCCTGGCGCCCTGTTCTTCTTCACTTATGGTTAGAGCTGCCTCATCACGGACAGAGCTGGATCCGCCGCCATCGTAGCTCCCTCAGCCTCCCTCACCTTCTCAGGAGTCTGTCCACGTCGAGACCCGTCGCTGCAACTAGTCTCCGGCGTCGGAATTGGAGGTTGAAGGTGAGTTGTTCTGGGTCGTTCTTAGGTTGTTCTAAGGTTGTTTTCTGGTTGCTTGAGTAGGTTTAGGTGTTAATCTTTGGATAATTTAAGTTAAATGATGAATTACACCAATTTGGTTGTTCAAATCTGATTTTTGTGCATTATTTTGATTTTTTCTTGAATTACAGAATTTTTATTTGATTTTATGTAATTTTCATTTGACTTTATTTGATTTTTTTAGTTAATTAGTTATTAGGATGATTAAGGTTAAATATTAATAAGGTATTGAGATTTATTTAAGAATTTTTGGAAATTATGAGTTAATTATAGAATTTTGTAAATTTTGGGTATTTAATGAATATTTTTATTAATGTCGAAAATTATTGTGAAAATTATAAAATTTTGATAATTGATGTTATTATTAAATGTTATTAATTTTAGAACTTAAATTATAGTTTTTGTGATTTTTAAACTATTTTTATAAATATTTTTAAGTTTATGTCAAATGTGAATTATTAGGCTGAATTATATTTTTAGAGGAAATTAGTAGTTATTTATATGTTTTAATTATGTTAAGTTGCTTAATGTAGAGAAAATGATTTTTAGATATTTAAATAATTTTCAAGGAATTTTTTTTTTAGTATTAATGGTGTATTATATAAGTTGTATACTATAAGGGTAGAAACATAATTTTGTTAAATATTGTTAAATAATAAATTTCAGTTGGTTTTAATAATAATCAAGGAATTAAAAAGGGTTTTACAAATTATCTACTAATTTAGATCAATTAACACTAATTTCTCAAAATTAATTTTAATAATATATATTAGGTATTATTTTGAATATTATGTGTATTTTTTTAGAATAAATATGTAATTTTATGCTAATTATAATTAAAATATATTAATTAGCTTTATTAACATTTAAGAGGTTTATAGATATATATATTTTTCATATGTAATAATAATAAGTAATTTTTATTAAGCAATATTAATTGTGAGTGTTGTTTCCATATATATATATATATATATATATATATATATATATATATGTTGGTTTGTGAAATTTTGCTTTTAAATCTATTTTGAGAGATGATTTTCAGACTGGATAATCATATATGTGATGTGTATTTCTGGAGAAAATAAATGATTTAAATCGTGTGATGTTTTGTTGGATTGTGATCTCGGTTGGGGCTAAGTGTAGTTTTGGAAGCCCGACTCGAGTATGTATGTCTGTCAATATTAGAAGTGCATTTTCTATGCAGATTTGGCTCTGCCGCTGGTGGAGAGATGTCCGTTTTACAGAGGAGACTCTGTTAAAATTTCGGTAGATTTTCCCGTAAGACGTGATATTCGTAATAATTTCTACCGTTAGTTAGGTTCTATCCTGTCTATCGAGTCTTGTCCAATCTTCCTCGAGTCAGCTTAGAAATTCATTGTTTTATTGAGTTTCGATTTTTATTTCATAATCATGTTTTAAAAATTGATCCGTTAATTTCTTTTCTAGAGCAGATTGGAGCAGAAGTCGTGAGATCGAGGCAGACGTGTGGTCGTTAGCCTTCTCGTTCATCTTGTAAGTCGATAATATGATCTGTGCATGTGCTTTATTTAAAGATGCATGCACTCATATTTTTATGTTAATATTATATGATTTATTTAATTTAATGCTGCTATTTAAGGTTTAAAACGTATTTTATTTATTTAAAAATCGATTTTGAGAAATTTTGGTAGAACGGGCTACTTGGTGAGCTTCACCAGGGCCGTGTGCACATGGTAGAGATTGAGAGGTGGATCCGGATTATATATGACTGGTGAATGTTGAACTGGGACGGGTGCCTTGGTGGAAGCCTATGCCCTCGGGGACCGCCAGTGATTGTAAGATTAATAATGGACTGAGATGGGTGCCTCGGTTAATGCCCTAGCTCTCGGGGACCGCCAGTGCCATATATTTGGATTAAGTGAGCGACTACGACTTGTTGCCTCGGTTGATGCCTTTGCTCTCGGGGACCGGCATTCTAGTTGGAACAAGTGGGCCTGATTGGCCGTTTAGGATTTTGGGTTTAGGGTTCTACCGAGATTTTTCAAAAGCTATATCTATATTATATAAATTATTTTTACTATCACTATATGGTTTTCAAAAAAGGGTTTTCAAACCGTACAACTCTTTTTATTGACTTACTCAGTGAGGTCTGATTCCCCTCAATTTATTGTTTTTAGGAGCTTGGGAGTTCGACCTCAGACTGCCTCCACGCCGAATTTCTTCATCACCGGCCATATTATGTAGGTCATTGTAAGTTGTATTGTAGTAGTAACTCTAGAAAGCTGCAGTAGTAACTGTACTATGAATTGAATGATTTATGTATATTTTTGTATTTTATTTATATGCACCACGTTTATGTATAATAATTTAAGTTTGATTTATATATGACGCTGGAAATATTTTAATTATGTATTCAATGATGTTGAAATTTTAGAAAAATCAGTTTGATAATGTGCTCTATTTTAAAATAAAGTTTTTAAATTGTAAGGTTTTATTTATCTTTTTTTTAAGGCTTACTATAGGTTTCGGGGGCCTTATGCCTTCCCATTCCCTAGTACCGGTCACGTGCCCTCGGGTTCAGGTCATGACATTGGTCGAATCCGTTAAAGGAATTCTTGCTTTGGCATGCCCGAATTGAAGCACTTTTTCCTCTTTATGGAAATAGGTAGGTGTTTACAACATCCTTATCTTTTTTAAAACCGAAATACCAATAAATAAACATTTTTTATTGACCATGTCTCTCTTTTGGTCCTGATCTAGTAATACCTTTATGTTTAGAAGCGACTTGATGACTGTTACTTTATTAGATCTAATTGCATTATTCGGCCTTCACCCTTTTGGTCAAGATGTCAATCCTACGCTAAAGGCCAATGTGTCTAGTTATAATATTTCTTCTAGAAAAGAACATGTAAGCTTTGGCCCTTCATTCTCACAAACGTGAAATCCACTCCTATTCCTAACAAGGCTGAACATGTTTCATTTTTATTATATTGGCTTTGTCGCTTTATAGGATGCACTAGCTCCATAAAGGTAACCAAGGAATTTCTTCCTTTATCCATAGCTTTGGTTAACGGATAAAAATTGGCTTTTGCCTCCTTTGTTCTTAGCCAATTTTATAAGGGTATGCACTTATTAGTGCCTGATAAGGATAGGGATGATTTCAGGACTGGATCTGGTCTGATATGGATTGCCTAAATTTGGTTTATGGCTTACTTCTGAGAGCTCATGAATCAGCCTGCTCAACTTGACTACAAACCCCTAAGTTATTATGCCCCCTGGGTATCATCCTTTAAATGTACATACACTTCTTTTAGAGAATTTTATCACTTTTTCTATGACACTGAAGATCGACAAGACCTGTGGTATTGCCCATTCATTCCTTCAAACTTTGGTCCTTCTTGGTTGCTGGAAGATTCCTTTAGCCCTAATCCTTTTTGAGAATTCAAATCAGCTTGGGAGAGTTTTTTAATTGCTAGAGACATACCATTTGGCTTGGATTTAGACCCTCAGAATAATAAGTGCGGCGTCAAGTTTTATAATCCTCACTTTGTTGTAAGAAAATTTGGCCTTACTCAATCCTTTATGTGCCCAATCCTTTTCTCGTGCAACTCCTCATTTTTTTGAGGCCTATTTATAGTGAAGTGGAGTTCTTCGAGAAGCTTAACGCAATTTATAGGATATTGGAAAGGAACATGCGTCTAAGCCCTTTACCCATCTGCCCATCCAAGACATAAATGTTTAATGATTTTTGGGACTCGTTCTATTTCAAACATTTTTGCTTGTCATTTGCTGAAGTGATGAACATCCAAAACTGGGAACTGACCGATGATAGAGCTTATTCTTCTTTATAGGGCCGATTCAAATCCAAAGGTGAGCATATATAAGAAATTTGTGCCTTTGAATGTTATTACAATTATAAATACAACTATCAGGATAAGGCTGAGATGTAACAGAGGGTGGCCCAGGTGAAGGCCTAACTCTTATGGGAACACCATCTTGGAAGTTATGCTTAATATCTATAGACTTGTACTAGTTATCCAACGGTGATCGATTTGGATGTTTACTCAACCTCTTATATTGATCGGTCTCCTGAGGTTCCTACAACCCCTTTCTATATCGTTGGTCCTATTTTTTACAAAATCAAGCCATGAAGCAATGCCAATTGTACTGGTAGCTTTATTGGTGATCCCATAATAGTTCTATGGTCTATCCAGGTGTCATCCTCCTATGCACACCCTTACCTTGCCCGATCAGGTATATTTCTTGTTGCTTGACTTCATGATAATTCATATACGCTTTCTTTTTACTCTAATTTATGTAGAGGCCATCGAGAAGCCAATGAATGTGCCTGATTGACATCCCAAGGCAAAGAAAGCCAAGATCTCTTACCGACCTACAAAACCAACTGTTGAAGCATATCAAAATCAACCTCTGACGCTACTAACGCCATCCAAGTGGAGGATATGACTGCTTCTCCTCCAAGGGCCTACACAACTCGGGTAGAATCAAAAATAGTTGAAGTAGTTGCAGCTCTTATTCAAGATGTGTCAAATCAGCCCTTTAAGATTTCACCCATTACTGGTCCTGCTAAAGCTACTTCATCTGTCTATACTCCTCCGTCATCCCAGAATAAGGATTAGGTATGAATATTGTATCTCTGTTATGACTTTATTGTTAATTCATATGTCTAATCAGCCTTGTACTACAGAAGTCTCTGGCTGATATTTTTGACAAGTTGGAGGCCGCTCTCAACGATGACACAGATGAGGAGGCTGACCCAATTCCTTTTGATAATGAAGATAAAGATCCACTGATTGACATCGTGGAGGACTCAGATGAATTGGTTGCGGCTGAGGTGAAGAAAAGGCTAAAACACTTTATTGAAATCCTTGAGAGCCCAATGTTCTTCTTCCTTTATGAGGACAATCATGGTTAGGGTGCTGACTTATTGAAGTACCTTTACGAATGTGCACGACCTTCTTCTAGGATTACCGTCGGTCAGAAGCACATAATTGATAGCCTTCATGCCAATCTTCTCTCTATAATCAGTGACTCTACTAAGACCGAACACTTCATTAATGACCTTGCTTCCAAGGAAAAAAAGAAGCATGGTAACGATGATGAAGCCAAGGCCATCATTGACAATATTATAAGGGAAAAAAAGGTTGCCCTTGATGCTTCCGCCCTTATACCAACACTTAAGAAGGTAGTGGCCGATCTTGAAGCTGCTTTGGCCAATAAACGGGCTACCCTGGAGCATTGTAAAAGGGTACAACAATAAAAGGTCGAGTATGCACAAGCCCAAGGCATAAAAATGAAGGAGCTACAGTAGAAGCAAAAGAACCTGCACCTGCAGATTGAAAAACTTCAAGAAAGAAAAGCGTCGGCCTTGCTTAACAAGGAAAATTCGGTGAAAGCATTGACTGAATTTTTTCAAACTTTTAAGGACTTCTAGATGGTCAAAATGTGACCGCTTCTAAATATTTTCAAACAACTATAATTATTTTTATTATTATTGGCTTGTGGATGGTCTATATTATACAACTTTATTTACATGCTATACTTTATTGTCAACAATCGTTGCACGGAAACTAACTGAACATGATATTTAATTTGATCGACTTTAACATCTTTATAATCACAAATAGATACATAGCAAAACCTAGATCTGAAATCAACTTAATCAGCCTAAAAATAAATCCTGGCCTGACAATTAACAATCGGCCTAAATATCTTTATAATCACAAAAGGATATATAGCAAAGATGATAGAAAGTAAATTAATCAGCCTAAATAATAAGATTATAACATTGTATCCACTCTGTCAAATGTCGACTGATTAATACCATCCCACATAGACAGGAAGTATGCTTTTAAGTATTTACCGTTGATCGGCCTATCATGAGGAGAACCGTCCATGTTGTCTAGGAGATAGGTGCCACCCTTCAGTGCTTGTGAAACGATGAATGGACCCTCCCAATTTAGACTCCATTTCCCAAGAGATCGGTCTTTTAACCCGATAGGTAACATGAGTTTCCAAACTACATCTCCCTCCTTGAAGTACTTCAATTTTACTTTTCTATTATATGCCCGCTCAACTTTCCTCTTTTGTATAGCAATTTGGTCATATGCCAATAGTTGTTCTTCATCTAACTGATCTAGTTCTTGTAGCATGCTCTCCGCGTAATCCCCATTTGACATTTTTAAATGTACCTGTCTCCTTAGTGAGGTGACCGTTAGCTCCATCAGCAACATGGCCTCATGGCTGTAAACTAACTTGAATGGGGATGTGCCAATTACCAATTTTTAGGTTGTTCTTAGTGCCCAAAGCACCTCAGATAAAGTGTCGTGCCATATTCAAGGGTTATCCTTAATTGACTTTTGAACTACCTTCTTCACCAACTTATTAGTGGCTTTGGCCTAACCATTTCCTTGAGCATAGTATGGGGATGAATGCAAAAGCTTGATTTTATAATTCCTTGCATAAGCCCATATTTCCACTCATGTAGACATAGTGCTAAAGTCTGTAGTTATAGTTTCTGGAATCCTAAACCGATGTATAATATGCTTGGTGACAAAGTCTATGACTTCCTGTTGATTAATGATCTTTAAAGGAATTGCCTCCACCCATTTACTAAAATAATCCATTGCAATAAGTATAAAGCTATGTCCTTTAGACGATGGAGGGTATACCTTCCCAATTATGTCCATTGCCCATCCCTTGAAAGGCCAAGGTTTGACAATGGAATGTAATTCATTTACTGGAATATGTTGGATCAGTCCATGCTTCTGGCACACCTCACACCCTTTGGCATAATTATTGTAGTCTTTTTCCATTGTTGGCCATAAATAGTCATATTGCTAGATCATCCATTTCATCTTCCTTCCCCCTTGATGCACTCCTGCAATCCCTTTATAGGCTTTGGCCATGACTAGCATTACTTCCTTAGGACTAATGCATCTTAGGAGTTCTCCTCAAACTGATATTCTATATAGCTCTCCATCTACTAACAGTATTTTGGCTGCCAGGATTTTGATAGATCTCTTGGCTGATGGAGGCAAGTCGTTAAGATATTGTGTGATCTTCGTCCTCCAATTAGCCTTTAAATTAAATGTAGCAACTTAAAAACTGGGGTCATTAGTTATCAGAAGTAAGGATAAATAAGGTCAAACCAAAGTTGGGATAGATTGAATCTTGTCCCTGTATCTAGAGCCCAATTGCACTATGTCATTTGCTTTGTCATTAAGTTCCCTTTCTAGAAACTAGAGATTTGGTCTCAAAAAACCTTTTATAATGTGTTAGACCTTTTTACAATATTCCCCCTATGTGGCTGATTCACACTTATACTCTCATAATACTTGTTTTACAACCAATATTGAATCTCTGAAGATATTAACATCATGGATACCTAGCTCAACGAGTACATCAAGTGTGATCAGGAGTGCTTTATACTCCACCTGGTTATTAGTACAAGAGAAGTTAAGCAAGAATGACAACTTTGTCTTAATGTTGTTGGGAGATTCTATTATCACACCTGCCCCTATACCTGATGACGCTTTTAAACCATCAAACTATACCTTCCACCTTTTAGCCTCACAGAGATCAACCAGTGTGTCTAGTAGGATGATCGACCAAGAAATCCACCAAAACCTATCCTTTAATTGCTTTCTAAGGGACATACTATAAAGCAAACTCAGACAATGCCACAACCCACTTACAAAGCCGATTTCTAAGGAACGGCCTTGAGAGAATGTACTTAATAACATCGGTTTGACTAATCACCAACACAACAGAAGGAAGAAGATAGTACCTAAGTTTATAACACATAAAGTATAAATAAAGCCCGAGCTTTTCAATGGCTAAATACTTTGTTTCCATATCTATTAATGCTCGACTTAGGTAGTATATTGACCGTTTGTATCCCTCATGCTCTTGGGCAAGTAAACTTCCCATAGAGGTCTCTGAGGTTAAAATGTAAAGAATTAAGGGATCGTTCAGCTTAGGAGCAGTCATAACAGGTGGGTGAGTTAAGTATGCTTTGATATGCTGGAATGCATGTTGATGCTCGTATGTCCATACAAACTCCTCTTTGTCCTTTAATTTCAATAGGGGTGACCAAATTCTCAATCAGCCTGTTGTATTCTATATGAATCATCTAAGGTAGTTTATTTAGCTGATTAACTATTGTAGTTCTTTTTTGGTCTTTGGAAGTGCAGCGTGGATGATTGCCTTGGTTTTGTTGGCGTCTACTTCTACCCTCCTTTGGTGCATTAAAAAGCCTAAAAAATGAGTTGTCGATACTTTGAATGCACACTTAAAAGGGTTCATCTTAAGTTGATGGAGCCTCATTCTTTTAAAGGTCTTCATCAAATGATCCAAGTGTTGTTCATCAGCCTTAGACTTGATGATCACATCATCTATATAAACCTCCATGAAGTCCCTAATTAAGGAGTGGAAGATATCATGCATGGCTCGTTAATATGTGGCACTATCATTTTTGAGACTGAATGGCATTACAACCCACTTATAGCTCCCTAATAAGCCAGGACACTGAAATGCTATTTTATTCACATCCGCCTCTTTGATTTTAATATGATATAACCCGAGTGACCATCCATAAGACTAAGGATGTAATGTCTAAATGCAGCATCGATGAGCATATCAACCATTGACATAGAATACTCATCTTTATGAGTTACAAGATTTAGATTCCTGAAGTCAATACACACCTTGATCTTGCCATTCTTCTTTACCACAACAACGATATTCGATAGCCACTGTGTGTATTATGCCTTCCTAATAAATTCAGCATATGTAAGCCTCTTAATCTCATCGGCCACTAACATTTCTACATCCCTAGACATTCTTCTAGGAGGTTGAATTTTGGGGCGATATCCAGGTTTTATTGACAATTCATGCTCATTAGTTTTCAGTCAAGACCATGCATTTCTTCATATGGCTAAGCGAAACAATCTTTGTATTTTCTCAGTAGCCCTACCAATTTTTCTTTAAATCCTGTGCTCAATTTGGAGCTAATGTATATAGGTCATTTATCGACCTCTGTCCCTAGATTGACTTCCTTCAGCATATCAGGGGTTGCATAAGGCCATCTCCCACTTTATTGGCAAGGACACGTATGTCACTAATTTTCAATCAGCCTATTGGATCTTGTTCTTCTTCTTCAAAAATGCACTCGGCAGATTGGACTGGCATTTTAGTTAAAGAGGTTTGCAACATCATCTCCAATATTGGTAATAATTGATTGGCCAACTTCTCCTGATGCAACGACTGCAGGCCAATCCATCAAAAAACTCATCTTAGAGCCTTTATTGAATCCTGTAAAATGAGGCATATACATCATGGCCTCTGCATGAAAGGCCTCTTCTCTAAATGTGTTGGGATCCCCATGAATGACCTCCACATCTCCTTTAGTCCACCATATGAATAACATTCGGTGAAGAGAATAAGGAACACATGCATTAGAGTGAATCCACTCCCTACCCAAGAGGACATTGTAATTAGTTTTCACATCCATGATAAAGAATCCCTCCTATGACTCATGCCTGCCTACTTTGACATTTAGTAAAATGAACCCTTCAGGACCTCAATCTTGACCTACAAAATCTATCATTATAATGTCAGTTTTCTCAAGATCTTTGAGCTTTAGCTCTATTTTCTTCAAAGTCCTGAGAGGTAGAATGTTGACTCTAACACCATTATCAACTAGAACTCTCCTCATTTCAATGAAATTGGCCTTAACATACAGTGGTTGAATGTGCCTAGTCATCAAGAAATCATGCTATGGGATTGTTAAGGATGCCTCCCATCCATTCTCTAACTCTCAATTGTTAGGAGTGATAACATCCCCATCCATAGTGGACTTTTAGCCAAGTTTTTGTTTGAAGTCATTTGGCAGGGTTATGACATTAATAGTAGAGCCTGGGGCTTCCCCTCCTGGTGATGGTGGAGGCAGAGGACCATCCTTAATTTTTCCATCTTTTGCAGGCTAGTACCACTATACCTTCCTTTTGCCCTTATCCTATTTATGCAGGTTGAAGTTAGAGTATAGTTTTTTATGAGGATTAATTTTCTCACCATACATCTTCATAATAATTCTTTCCTCTTGCTGCTTTTCTCTTGGTGTCCTGTCCTTCTCAAACCTTATAGGCCGATTAATGTTTCTCTCTTTGTCTACTTAAGGCCTTATATATAAGTTGCTAAAGGCTGATGGCTCGTGATTTTTCTTGGCTGATTGGTAGAGCCTTTGCATTTTCCTTTTCTGGGTCTTGGTCAT
The DNA here is from genome assembly GCA_947683625.1 of Mallotus nudiflorus. Lineage (NCBI taxonomy): Eukaryota > Viridiplantae > Streptophyta > Magnoliopsida > Malpighiales > Euphorbiaceae > Mallotus > Mallotus nudiflorus. The sequence continues at coordinate 2,907,706 of CANTUR010000049.1, read as the reverse complement.
ATTGATTCTCCCATTCTTTTCAGGATACCATACCCTTCTGAAAACATCATTTTTTTGCCTGTGCCTTTTCTAGTTTTCAATTGCATTAGGCTTGAAGATTTTGGCATTTGGGCAATTAGGTGAATGATGATTGTGACTTTTGAAATTCCTATCTCATCCATCTCTTACCCTCTGCCACTTAAGTGAGTGAGATTGACTTCTACCATTAGCCGATGATATCCCCTTATTTCCTGTTGATCGATTAGTGGAACTTTGTTGATCTCGTTTTACAGGCCTTGGGGACCTACTGCTCTTTCTAGGAGTGTACTTGAAAGAGTGTTGACAAGTTGGACATGTTACTTCTTCCTTATGGATGACCATAATGTCCCTCCTTACCTTGAAGTCTTCTCCCTCATATTCTATTTTAGGGAGCTGCAACTCCACTTTTATTGTAGGCCGATCAGAGGTCCATAGCTCACCTTTCCCTGGTCTAAGGACCTTCACATCTTTGGGGAAAATCATATTGCATGGTACTTGAGGAGATATCATGTCGATAGTTTGGGATTTCCCCTTCCCTGGAAATAATAGCTTGCCATCATTAATGGCTTTCTGAATAACATTATTAAAAATAACACAGTTGTTAGTTGCATGTCTCCAAGAATTATGCCATTTACAATACTCTTTACCAGCTTGATCCGTAGGAGGAGGAATAACATGGCCATTAAAGCGGGTTAGAATTGTATACCTTAGTCTCTAAGGACTTAGATAGAGCAAGTAGGGTGTCAAACACTGGGAATTGCAAATATTATATTAACCAAGTAGATACTAAGATGGATAGACGATATTAATAGTGAAATTTATTGAATTATTCTAACTATACTAAATAATCTAATTATCTAAGTATCAAATTAAATATTATTTCTAAGAACTACAATTCTAAATTAGCCAAAGAATTATAATGAATAATGAACACATGCAATGAATGGAGAATATGACCTAAAATCCTTAAGTGCAATTGTCGTTATCAAATAAGGGTATTTCCATCTAGAGTCTATAAGTGCTGTCGCATCATTATAGAGATAAACAAAAACCATGAAGTTCCTTGTCAATTCTTTAGCCCCTCAAAGTGGATTTCTTATGTCCAGGTACTTTCCTAACCAAATTACCCCAACTGTCGTTGTGAATAATTTAACTAACACATCATATATGGTGATCAAGCATATATAACTCAATTAAACATTCAATTGAAAGCAATTCATCATGCATTATAAAAAGATATAATTCATTGGTTCATTCTTCCTTGCAATTCTAATAAATAAAGGTTTAGCCAAGATACATTATCAAGCAACAATAAAAGAAAATCAAATATAAATAGAAAAAGGGAAAAGAGAAGAGAAAAGATAAAACCTTTTTACTAAATCTTGGTGCTTGTAGTACTTTTCCTTTCTTGGCTTTGCCTTTTGTAATGATGACTAAAATAACAAACTAATACTAATTTAGATAATAATAGAAAGAATTTCGTTCAAGAAATAATTTTATATATATCAATAGAAAGAAAAAAATTCCTTCTCTTTTCTGACTAAGACTATCTATTTATAAGCATTCACAATTGACTAGAAGGGACTAGAACTTTTGAGTTGGAATGGCTTCACTTTATGAAAAGTCATCTTATTTTGTAGATGCTGTAACTTCAAGGGCAACTCCGTCCATTCAGATGACTTTAACTCTCGAAATTTTTTTCATAAAAGTTCTAGATCTCTGAGTTATCTTTCTAGAGAAACTTGAATCATCAAATTTAGATGTTTGTATAAGAAATTATGACCAAAATATGAAAACTTTTTGAATCAGAATGTTCTAGACTTTTGCATTGTGCCGAGTTATGACATGGGTGACGACTCATGATAGAAGCTCTCTATTACGAGTTGTGCCCATGGTGATGACTCGTGACAAGCTTTAATTGTCCAAAAATGACTCCTTTTGCTCTCTAACTTGTTTTAATCAACTCCAAGCCTTTTCCAAGCATAAATTGAGCCTAAAACATGTATTTAACCTACATCATAAACCATAAAGATAAAAGAAATGAAAATAGTAAATTCATAGGCAAATAAACACACTAAACATAAGAAAACTAAATGAAATTAAGACTAAGCTACTACTAAATACTAAGCATAGTTGCATTATATCAAACTCCCCCACACTTAGATCTTGCTTGCCCTCAAGCAAGAAAAGATCTAAGATGAAAAAGTTAACAAAATTATCATCTACTCCCAAAAAGTGTAGCATCCTCATCAAGTCATTTTAATCATGAATGAATTTAGAAAAAGGATAGTTTAATAATTGAACTTCCAGTGCTCAATGATGGTAAAATAGATAAGTCTTATAGCATAAGCAACAAGTTTACCAATTTTTCTCAATCTACTAAGAATAAAAACAAAAAAATGTAAAGTCAAAGTTCTAACCAAGCTATTTATCCAAAATAGTCATGCTTCAAACTTAGGGATTCTAGAGGCAAAAGCAACCTTGATACAATGTTAAGCACACATGACAACTTACTTTTCTCATAGCATTTTTAGACATTTTATTCATAAGCATAATTGCTACATGTACTCTTTCCGAAATGAATGCAAATGAGGAGCAAACACAAATGCACACAACTTACTTGAGATCCATCTACTTGTGACATTATACGCCCTTTCCGAATGAATGAAACTAAGGAGCATACTCAATTTTACACAACTTACTCAAAATGCATCATATCACAAGCATTATTTACTTATTTCTTTTTATTTTCTTTTTTTTATGTCGTCATCCATTATTGAAAAGCAACCATCTTATGTATTATGGCTATAGTTTCTTTAAAATTACCTAAGTCTCTAAGAAACCTAGGCTTAAATCATTACCACTTGTCCTTAAGCATAATTAGTAAATTGACTAATACATTATTTAGACTTTAAAAATAATAAAAAGAGATAAAAACATAAACTTAGTAATTATACTACATGAAACTTAAAATTCTACCAATTGAGCAATAAAAGTTTAAAAGTTTACTATTAACAAAACATATTAACTTTAATCAAAATCAAAAAGACTATTAAGGATAACTACTTATTAAATATGGGAGCAAAATGAATAGCAAAATGAATAGCAAAATGAATGCAAATGCATAAAGATGTAGAATTGTAGAACAAAACACATAAACATATATATTACTAATATACTAATACTAATAATAATATCAATATCAATATCCCTTCCCCCACACTTAAAAGCATGCATTGTCCTCAATGTAATAAAAACAAAGAGTAAAGGAAAGGATAAGAAAGACTCCCCCAGTCGTCCTCCGATGTAGGAGGTGGAGACTTAATTTGGTAGCCCGATTGAGTAAAGAATTGTCCCATTTTATACTCTATCTTCCATTTTCTACGAGCAAGTTGCTTTTGGTGAAACTCCATCTCATTCAATTGACTTTGCATAGCAAGTTGATTGTTCAAGATTTGATCCCAAATTGGAGGGTGATCACTTGAACTACCAGGTGCACTTTGGAGAGGATATGTGAGCATTGGGACATCTCCGAACGGTGTGTAAGAGGGTGCAAGATCAGATTCGTCCTCCTCTTTAATATGTTGCTCATGAACCAGTGGTGGTGGTGCAAGTCCTCTCCAACATTATCTCATTTGGGCCGGGATTAATCGGAAAGCAGAATCAACAATTTCACCATGAACAAATGCTTGTTTAGTGAAATAAGAACACTCAACAGTTCTGGTAAAGTTATCAAGATCAACATTGAAAGCTTTAGCAATAATAGTTATCACATTAAACAAATAATAGTTTACCATGTGTTATAATCGTATCCTTGCAAGGGGCACATGCCAACAATTGGTTAAAGATCCAATATGTCCAACAAACTTGTTTCTTATGATGGACATACCACATCAAAAACAACTCTTGGGTAGAAACCCTATTGTATTCAGTCTTGTTGAAAACAACACATGCAAGTACTTTATGCAATAACCAGAATTTTAAGTCTTTGATGAACATTGCTTTGCCTTTCTTAGGCTGAAAAGGGGTTTGCAAATCAATAAGGAAAGTCCAAAATTCATTCACATTAAAAGTTAGTGGAGGGTCACAGAATCCATCTTTCTTAAAACCAAAAATATGTTGCATGGATGAATAAGTGAGTTGGTGACTATTTACTACCAAACGAAATTCCAGAATTTGTGAATTGGTGGGGTTGACATCTAATGTTATGTAAAATTTGGTAACCAAATCAACATATGTATCCTCATTCATAGATACAAACTTTTTAAGTCCATATTGTATCATCAATTTGTCAAAGGACTCAAGCATACCAACATCTTTCAAGAGAGAATTTAGAACATACTTACAAGAGGTGATTTCCCTAAACTTGATTAAGGAAAACTTAGCACCTTCTTTATGAGTGAGGATATGAAACTTAGCCTTGTAAGTTTTTATGAGATTCTCCTCTTCTTGAGGTTGCTCCTCCATATGAGGCCTCTTGGATGTTGAGCCTTTTATTCTACCCATGGTGAAAGAAGATATGGTTTTGTTTTTATTGAGAAATTATAGAGATGGAAGTATAGAGATAGTGATTCAAAAAAAAGAAATAAGGTGAGGGAGAGAATAAGTGGTTCGATTATGGCTAGGAGAGTGAAGAGGGAATAGTGAATAGAAGTAGTGATGGGATGAGAAAGTGAGAAGGAATTAGGGATGTGTGTATATATATGGGGCAATGAAAAAGACACAATATCAAAGAGATATATTATTATGCAGGCTAAAAATGAATTGGGAAAATGGGTAGTCAAAGGGGATATATTTATAGGTTGGTAGGGGTGTAAGTGATGGGTGTGTGTTGATAGTGAGAGGTCATATAGGTTAGCGAAAAGGCATGAAAATTGGTGAAAGGGTGTGACTTTTCTTGGAAAGGGATTGCCTTTTTTTTTTTTGTGAAAAGAAATGACTTATCACTAATATATGTTATTTTAATTGGGAAAATAAATGTAAAAATTGAAAAATACAAATAAAACAAAACTTAAAAATGTGTATGCATGTGAATGTATAGAATGTAAAGTGTAGGATGATTGTCACGAGTTGTGCCCATCGTGCCGACTCGTGATGATGAGGCTCTGTCACGAGTCATGCCATGGTGCTGACTCATGACGATTATGTTGGATTGGTGACGAGTCGCGCCCATTGTGCCGACTCGTCACACTATGTCTCTGTCACGAGTTGTGACAATGTGCCGACTCGTGATGATTTCAATTTATGTAAAGGTTATAGTGACGAGTCATGCCAATTGTGTCGACTCATCACAGTATGTCTCTGTCACGAGTCATGCCAATGTGCCGACTCATGACAATGTGTTATACTTAGGCTAGAAAAATTACTAAGTTTGAAAACATGACTAAGAATCCCTAAGTTAAATGACGGTAAATGACAAGATTTACCAATTGGTTAGAACTTTGACTTTATATTTTTTTGATTTTATTCTTAGTAGATTGAGATAAATTGGTAAACTTGTTGCTTATGCTATGAGACTTGTCTATTTTACCATTGTTGAGCATTGGATGCTAGTATATGAAGCAGATAATAGTAAATGATAATAGTAACTGCATTGTCACGAGTCGTGAATAAGTTGACATTTCTACTGCATCATAAGGGTGAACCTTGACAACCTTAAAAGGACCTAACCATCGAGACCTCAGCTTGCCTGGAAATAATTTCAACCTCGAATAATAGAGTAAAATAAGTTCTCCTTCATAAAAGTCCTTCTTCGATAAATGCTTATCATGCCACAATTTGGTACGATCCTTATATAACTTAGCATTCTCGTAAGCATTCATCCTTAACTCATCCAATTCATTAAGTTAAAGTAGCCTCTTTTGTCTAGCCTTGTGCAAATCAAAATTCAAAGCTCTTGTTGCCCAATATGCCTTATGTTCTAACTCAACCGGTAAATGACAAGATTTACCATATACTAGCTGATAAAGAGTAAGGCCAATTGGGGTTTTAAAAGTCGTCCTATAAGCCCATAATGCATCATCTAACTTTAATGCCCAATCTTTTCTTGAGGAAGACACTATTTTTTCAAGAATCCATTTAATCTCTCTATTACTCACCTCAACTTGCCCACTTATTTGTGGGTGATATGGAGTAGCAACCTTGTGTGTTACTCCATACTTCTTCAAAAGTGCTTCTATCACATTATTGCAAAAGTGTGAACCACCGTCATTAATTAAAGCTCTATGGGTACCGAACCTTAGAAAAATTACTTTCTTAAGCATCTTTTTAACTACTCTAGCATCATTTGCCAAGGTTGGCATTGCTTCTACCCATTTAGAGATATAGTCGACCATAACCAATATATACTTGTAGCCTAAAGAACTAGGGAATGGACCTGTGAAGTCTATACCCCATACATCAAAAAGTTCTACTTCAAGAATCCCTTTTAAAGGCATCTCGTGTTTCTTTGATATATTTCCCATCCGTTGACATCATCATATGTAAGCACATATTCTCTAGCATCCTTAAATAAAGTAGGCCACCAAAAACTAGAATGTAGTACCTTAGATGTTGTTTTCTCTACACCAAAGTGTCCTCCAACATCCAAGGCATGGCAATGTCTCAAAATATCTTGAGCTTCATCTTGAGGAAAGCATCTTCAAATTAAACCATCAGCACATCTTTTATAAAGCAAGGGCTCCTCCCAATAGTAGAATTTGATATCATGCAGAAATTTCTTCCTTTGTCGATAATCCATTCCATAAGGAAGAATACCACTTACAAGATAATTGGCAATATCAATGAACCATGGAAGTTCTTTTGATGCAATACTTAGAAGATGTTCACCATGAAATGACTCATTGATTGGCACACATCATCATTCTTCCTTAATCCATCTTGATCTAGCCTTGATAGATGATCTACTACTAGGTTCTCACTTCCTTTCTTATCTCAAACTTCCTAATCAAACTCTTACAACATCAAAATCCATCTTAGGATTCTAGGTTTTACATCCTTCTTGCTTAAAAGATACTTAAGAGCAGCATGGTCTGAATAGAAAATCACCTTTTTCCCCACAAGACATGATCTAAACTTGTCAAATGCATAAACAATAGCAAGCAACTCCTTTTTTGTGGTGGTGTAATTAATCTGAGCTTCATCAAGTAGCTTACTTGCATAGTAAATCACATAAGGCTTGCCTTCCTTTCTTTGGCCTAAAACAGCTCCTACTATAAAGTTAGCATCACACATTATTTTAAATGGCTCCTCCCAATTAGGTGGTTGTAGGATAGGTGCAGAGACAAGTGCTCTTTTTAAATTGTCAAATGCATCAAAACATGCATCATCAAACTCAAACATAGCATCCTTAGCAAGTAACTCACATAATGGCTTTGCGATTTTGGAAAAATCCTTGATAAATCTATGATAGAATCCTGCATGTCCAAGGTAACTTCTTATATCCTTAACACATTTTAGAGGTGGCAATTTTTCAATTACTTCTATCTTTGCTTTATCAACTTCAATGCCCCTCTTTGAAACTGAATGACCAAGAACAATTCCCTCTTCTGCCATAAAATGGCATTTTTCCCAATTCAAGACCAATCCATGCTCAATACACCTATCAAGAACTTTTGAAAGATTGTCTAAACAATTGGAAAAGTTAGCACCATAGAAACTAAAGTCATCCATAAAAACTTCAACACAATCATCAATAAATCACTAAATATTGAAAACATGCATCGTTAGAAAGTTGCATGTGCATTACATAAACCAAAGGGCATATACCTAAAAGAAAATGTACCATATAGACATGTAAATGTAGTCTTAGGTTGGTCCTTAGGATGAATAGGAATTTGATAGAATCCATTAAGTCCATCCAAGTAACAAAAATGTAAAAATTAGCTAATCTCTCAAGAACTTGGTCAATAAAAGGCAATGGGAAATGGTCCTTCCTAGTTGCTTTATTTAATTTCCTATAGTCAATACACATACGCCATCCTGTGGTAGTTCTAGTAGGTATCAAATTATTAGATTCATTCCTAACAACAGTTAAGCCTCCATTCTTTGGAACAACTTGAACGGGGCTCACCCATTTACTATCACTAATAGAATAAATGATTCCATTATCAAGCAACTTAGTTACCTCTTTTCTAACTACTTCCTTAAGAGTGGGGTTCAACAGCCTTTGACCTTCAATGGAAGGCTTGGCATTATCCTCTAAGAGAATCCTATGCATACATATTTTATGACTAATACCCTTCAAGTCATTTATAGAATAGCCAATGACATTTTTATAACTATTCAACTCATCGCATAAAGCATCAATTTTATCACTAGGCAAAAATGAATTAAAAATAAAAGGAAATTTAAGATTAGAGTCAAGAAATGCATATCCGAGATTTGATGGTAAAGGCTTGAGCTCCATCTTGACTTCTTCACTAGGTGTAGTGTCTTTTAGATCATCTTCGCTCCTCAAAGGTTCAAATCTTGATGTCCTTTAAAAAGGTTGATATGGAACTACCTCCATAAGTTGCTCATTAGCTTCTTGCACCTTGTATGGCTTTATAGAATCATTTTTTAAATACTCATGAATCACTTCTTTAATGCATCCATCGATAAGATCAATAAAATCAATTCTACTTGCTACTTCTATAGGTTTTTACTTCATTATATTCAACACATCAAATTCCATACTTTCATTATCCACTTCCAATGTGATCTTTCCATTCTTCATATCTATAATTGCTCTTGTTGTCCTAAAAAATGGTCTTCCAAAAAAATTGGAATCTCAAGATCCTCCTCCATGTCCAACACAACAAAGTCAGCTGGTATTACAAACTTACCCACTTTTGTTGGTACATTTTCTGGAATGCCAAGTGGATATGTTACAAATTTATCCGCTAAGGAAAGACATATATCAGTAGGCTTAAGCTCATCCAAATTAAGCTTTTTGTAAATAGAGTAAGGTATAAGGCTAATACTAGCACCAATATCACATAAAGCTTTATCAAAATGCATACCTCTAATTGAACAAGGAACCGTAAAAGAACCAGGATCCTTAAGCTTTGGTGGAGACTTAGAGTACATAGCCTTAGATTCTTCAACAAGGGAACTAAGCCATAATCTTCAAGCTTGCTCTTATGGTTAATAATATCCTTTAAAAACTTACCCCAAGCTGGCATATCTCTAATAGCATCCACAAATGGTATGGTGATAGTGATTTCCTTGAGATAATTAAGGAATTTTCCAAACTGCTTATCTAGATTACTCCTTATAAACCTTTGAGGGAAAGGAAGAGTTCTAACATCTACCTTTGGTTCATTATTCTTTGTTAGTATGGCTTCTTCCTTATTACCTTTCTTTGCACACTCATCATCTTGTTTACTTCTAACATCCACATCATCTTTTCCACTATTAGCTTTAATCCCTACCACTTCATCATCATCATCATCATCAACCATTCTCTTTTTCTTATTGAGATCCTTTTCAACCTCCTTACCACTCCTTAAGGTAATTGCTTGACAAGACTCTTTTTGTACATACTCCAGTTGGCTAGGAAGCTTTCTCAAAGGTTTAGTGTTGGAGGTAGAGGCTTGTTGGGCAATTTGGGTTTCAAGGATGTGGTTATGAGTAGCAATTTGTTCTAATTTAGAGTTTATCTGCATGAATTGCTCCTCATTTTGTTTATTGATGGATATTTGTTGGTTAACAAATTACTCTATTAGAATTTTAAGGTTGGGTTTAGATTGGCTAGGATTGAAAGCTTATTGTCTCATAGAAAATCCAAGTGGGTTTTGGGGTTTAGTATTTGGGTTGAATTGGGGGTTTAATTGGGAAGATGGGCTTGACCATAAAAATCCGAGATGGTTCCTCCACTGAGGGTCATAGGTGTTGGAATTTATCCCCATTCTTTGGTTAAAACCACCTTGTACATAATTTACATCCTCATTTGTACTTAAAGTACATTGAGAATATGAATGAGAACCTCCATAAGTCTCACAAACAACATTAATACAATCTAATGAATTAACTTGAGATTTACTTACCAATTTGGTGAGGGCGTCTACCTTTGCACTCAGCATGTTGATGGTGTCAAGTTCTAAAACTCCATTTGCTTTTGCCATAGTTGTTTCATCACCCATGTACCCTTGAGATGCAAGTTCTTCTAACAAAGTAACTGCTTCTCTAGCTTTTTTATCCATCCATTTTCCACCAGCTGCTGCATTCATAATATTCCTATTTTCATCCATTAGCCCATTGTAGAAAATTTAAGGAATCATCCATTCCGCTAAGCCATGATGTGGACACTGCCGTTGAAGTTCCTTAAATCTCTTCCAAGCTTAATAAATTGTCTCACTTCCACTTTGCTTAAAAGTGGTTATCTCATTGCAAAACTTGGCTGTCTTATGTGGTGGAAAATATTTATGTAGAAATGCTTGCTTCAATTGATCCCATATTGTGATTGACTCATTTGGCAAACTATCAAGCCAAAGTTATGCTTTGTCCCTAATCGAAAATGGAAAAGAGTCTTAACCTTATTGCATCATACGTTACTCCATTGATTTTGAAAGTTGCACACACATTGAGGAAAGTCAATATGTAAGCATAAGGATCTTCTCCTTGTAAGCCTCCAAACTGATTATTTTGCACCATTTGGATAATACTTGGCTTGATCTCAAAGTTGTTATTAGCAATGGCCAAAGCTAAAATACCTCCAAAACTACTAGAGATGTCAGGCATTGTAAAATCGCCTAACGTTCTCCTTTCTTGTTCAGCCATGTTATTCAAATTCTGTCAATTTTCTCTTCTTTGCCTTTGTTCCCTGTGAAAATTTCGTATAAGTAAATCAATTTCAGGATCAAAGTACAAATTATTATCACTAATGCTTCTAGTAAGCATGTAAATTCATAATCAAATAATAAAAATATAAAAATAAAGAAAAAAACACAAAACAAAAATTAAAGCAAGGCCTAAAACAACCTTTCTCTATCTTAAGTTAATAAAAAAATTTTAAAAAAATTCCCCGGCAACGGCGCCAAATTCTGAAGCGGGTTAAAATTGTATACCTTAGTCTTTAAGGACTTAGATAGAGCAAGTAGGGTGTCGAACACTGGGAATTGCAAATTTTATATTAACCAAGTAGATACTAAGATAAATAGGTGATATATTAATAGTGAAATTTATTGGATTATTCTAACTATACTAATTAACTACTAACTATACTAAATAACCTAATTATCTAAGAGTCAAATTAAATATTATTTGTTAGAACTACAATTCTGAATTAGCCAAAGAATTATAATGAATAATGAATACATGCAATGAATGGAGAATATGACCTAAAATCCTTAAGTGCAACTGTCGTTGTCAAATAAGGGTATTTCCATCTAGAGTCTATAAGTGTCGTCACATCATTATAGTGATAAATAAAAACCATGAAGTTTCTTGCCAATTCTTTAGCCCCTCAAAGCGGATTTCTTATGTCCAGGTACTTTCCTAACCTTGAAGTGAATTCAATTATTTTTCCACCAAATTACCCCAACTGTCATTGTGAATAATTTGATTAACACATCATATATGGTGATCAAGCATATTCAACTCAATTAAACACTCAATTGAAAGCAATTCATTATGCATTATAAAAAGATATAATTCATTGGTTCATTCTTCCTTACAATTCTAACAAACAAAGGTTTAGCCAAGATACATGATCAAGCAACAACAAAAGAAAATCAAATATAAATAGAAAAAGGGAAAAAATAAGACAAAAGATAAAACCCTATTTACTAAATCTTAGTGCTTGTAGTACTTTTCCTTCCTTGGCTTTGCCTTTTGTAATGATGACTAAAATAACAAACTAACACTAATTTAGATAATAATAGAAAGGATTTCATTCAAGAAAGAGTTTCATATATATCAATAGAAATAAAAAAAATTCCTTCTCTTTTCTGACTAAGACTATCTATTTATAGGCATTCACAATTGACTAGAAGGGACTAGAACTTTTGAGTTGGAATGGCTTCACTTTATAAAAAGTCATATTCTTTAGCAGATAATGTAACTTCAAGGGCAACTTCGTCCATCCAGATGACTTTAACTCTCAAAAATTTTTTCATGAAAGTTCTAGATCTCTGAGTTATCTTTCTATTTCAACTTGAATCATTAAATTTGGATGTCTGTAGAAGAAATTATGCCAAAATACAAAAATTGCTCGAATCAGAATGTTCTAGACTTATGCATTGTGCCGAGTTATGACATGGGTGACGACTCATGACAGAAGCTCTCTGTTACGAGTCGTGCCCATGGTTACAACTTGTGACAAGCTTCAATTTTTCAAAAATGACTCCTTTTTCTCTCCAACTTGTTCTAATCAACTCCAAGTCTTTTCCAAGCATGAATTGAGCCTAAAACATGTATTTAACCTACATCATAAACCATAAAGATAAAAGAAATGAAAATAGTAACTTCATAGGCAAATAAACACACTAAACATAAGAAAACTAAATGAAATTAAGACTAAACTACTACTAAATACTAGGCATATTTTCATTATATCAACCATCAGACAATTTAATTTGATTGTCTTTAATTAAAGCATCAAAGATTTCATTAGCCTTAGTCAGGTCAAAAGAATATTCTTTAGCTATTTGATTTGCCTTTGGATTTTTCTTTTCCTTCTTTACCATTGGTCTCTTAAGAGCCTGACATTCATTTGGCTTGGTTCCAATATATTCGGCCATGTTGATAGACTAATCATCAGAGTCAGTCTCATATTCCTCATCAATGGCCGATATATCTAGAACATCTTAGTAATATATTCCTTTTGAGGAAGATCTTCTTTGATCTTTTTCTTTGAGCAACCTCTCATAACTAGCAGCTCAAGTGGTTAGCTCAAAGAGGTCCTTGAAATGGTGTCCCTTAAAATGTTCCCTCATGGAATAGTTAAGTCCCTTAAAAACCATAGGGACTGATTCAGCCTCACTAATTATCGAAATACACTGAGTCCTAAGCTTGTGAAAAAATATTACGTATTGTTCCACGGACTTGCCTAGTAACTGTGAAATCCTAGCTAAATCTGCTAGGATATATAAGGTCTTGCCCTATAAAATTCCACATGGAACTTTTTCTCTAAATCTTTCCAAGTGGTTATGGAATTAGAAGGTAAGTGTGTGTACCATGTGAAGGCCTATTTTGTCAAGGAATTGCCAAAGAGTCTCAGCCTTTAAAAGTCATTAGTCGATCCCTCTCTACATTGTACTGTAAATCAAGCTAAGTGTTCAATTGAAGATTAATGTTTCTCTTCACCCAAAAATAATACAAATTCTAGCACTTTATATCCTCTAGGAAAAGGATGCAATTTATTTATCCAATCAGGATAAGGTTTGTTATACATCGGCCTAGAAATAGGTTTAAAATATATTCCCATTTTTTCTAAAGTGTCTCTCAACAGAGATCAATCATGGGTGGCCGATACTCGTATTTATAGTCATTATTATTATAATATGTTGAATTACTATATAGATCTGCATCCTGGCTAGAGTTTAATTCAATAACTTGGACTTGTTCATCATATGTGAACACAGTACCAGCCCGAATGGGGTTATGGTATATTGTCTGACTTTGATAACTATTGTCATTATAATTAACAGATTGGGCCTAATAACTTCTTTCATTATCATCGGGCCTTTTCATTAAACACACATGACCATATTATAAATTGTGACTATAAGGTCTATTAGTGTCTGAGGCATACCTAGGAAGTTCCACGTTTTGTTTACCCTCTAAGATTGAGGCCATGTGGTATATGTTGACATTGATCTCCTTTAGTTGCTTCTGGGATTGCATATGGATTGACTTGTTCCTTTCTAAGATTAGCCTCAAAACTGTTGACATCTGTGAAATGAGGTTATTAAAGAGATTGTGGTTTTCCCTAGACACCTCATCCCTAAGAAAATCTACATCATCCTTGCCAAGGATGGTTGTCTCCTAAGTGGCCAAGCGTGATTGTACTCCTCTTTACTATCCAGGAGCTCATTTCGGCCTTATTCCTACACATGATCGCTTGATGCATTAGAATTGTTGTTAGAGGCGGCCCTCTCACTGGATTTGCTCATAGTAGTAGCTTTCTATGATCTCGTCTAGATAGGCATACAAAGGTCCCACTGGGTGTGCCAAAAAGATGTTTAGCCTTAAAAAATGATGGGAATCGGCCTTAGTAGATTTTGATTATTTTGAATTGGGTCCGTATGGGCCTTTCACAATATGACATAAAATGGGTTGAACAACGATGGTTTAATCACCAGCTCAGGGTGGTGATAGGGGCAAGAGCAAGTTCAAGTCCCTTCTAACCTATTTGATTTGGATCAAATAGGAGCTTACTCCACTGGGAAGCTATTGATTACAGGGATTTGGATAGAAGATGCCGGGTCTTTGAATATAATTTGCTTAGAATAATATATCGAGTTTGATTGAAATTGTCTTGAGCTTTACATTATATATGGCTTTGGCTTTTATAGGGTCTGAAGCCCGACCAGTTATGAAAATAAAAATCAAATAATGACTAACCTAAACTAGTTTAAGGAAATAAATCAAATATCAACCTTTCCTAAACTATAATAAGGTAACTTTACTGATTGCCCAATCAAAGCACATCTTCTATCTTGCCAAAAATGTACTTTGACCAATTGGATAAGATTTAGAATTCTAGCTAGGTCTTGTGAGGTAGGTTTGGGCTTAAGGCTCTGATTAATCGTGTTTGAGCTATTCTAGGCTGGTACAAATAAGAATTTTGGAATAATCACATTTCAAAAGAGTATGGGACCAAGAAATTAGAAACTCTGCTAAAACCAAAAGAATTTTGCAAGAATCAGATTAAACAAAGCTATAAAGCCTTAAAAATCAAGTACCCACTAATATATTTAACGATTAGAAAGTGAGGAAAGGACAAAAAGAGACCTTGTTAAAAGTTGAGCAAACGAACTTGCAACCAAGAAAAATATGATTAAGGAAGATAGTGAAATCTCCACAAGAACCAGGAATAGTTAAAAGAATTGAAAAGTGCAATTATTTCAGATTTACAGAACATCATTAGGACAATATCATTTAATAGATACAGAATATTTTTTGTCAAAATAAGCATCTCCAATTCAATAAGATTTTCACTAATTGTAGACTAATTTTAAACCTAACCATAAAATATTTTCACTAATCTTTAAAAACAAAACGACATATAAAAAAGTAGTAGCTTGGCGAAATATATATGAAATGTGAAATGTTATCATTTCTTGGTGAAGAGACCACCAAAGCCACAAAATGCTCCACCACCACTATTCTTTTTCTTTTGCGGAATCGACACAGAGTTCTTCCGACCAAAGGTGGTGCTGTCGCCGCTGTTATTACTCTTCTCCTCAACTTTCTTTAGAATAGGATCAGTCTCGTAAAACCAGTATTCATTGGCTAAATTGCCAAGAACCCAATCAAGAGAACCTTTCTCTTCTTTAGTGCCACCTGCTTCTTTTATTATTATTGCTGCGTACACTAACAGTTGGAGGAGCAAAAGCAATGGGAACATAAGCCATTATCTGACTGGTGTATAAATTAAATAAACTGTGAAACAAAAAGAACCTAGAATAGAAAATCTTATAACAAAAACAAAAGAAAACTCTAATTGATCAGTAGATAAATAGTAGAGAAACAAGAAAGATGAATATAAGGAAGAAATAAACAAGAGCGTGTATGTATATATATCTATATCTATAATATATATAAATGGACTGTCACGACCCAAACTTGGGAGTCATGACCAGCGCTAGGGAACGAAAATTCTTTCGAATCCGGAACCCGTAGCAAGCCTTAAAATAAAAACACATGCAAACATAACATAAAAATATGTCAGAAATAAAACTTTAATTAATATAAAATAAATCATTATATCGTAACAATAAAATATCTTCATACAATATTCAAATACAGGGTCTCTAACTAATAAAATGCAAAGCTATAACAATAAACATTACTATTGCAGTGATTACTAAAATACAAGAAAATGTATGGTTCAGTATTTATATAAATCAGTAGAAGAGAAAATAGTCCAATGAATAGTTCTACTAGGGAGATTTGAAGTAGAAGATCTTAAAAAAAATATCGAGGGGAAGTCAGACCTCATGGAATGAATTATTATAATATATATACATGCAAAATAAAATCATATACACTAAAGCATCAATATAATATAATATATATATATATATATATATATATATATATATATATATATATATATATATATATTTATTTATTTATATATATACATGTATTTCATATAGATGCTAAAAATCTACTTTTGTATAATAATAAATGCAGAAAAGAAATTTTGGGTGAAGGGTCGGAGCAAAACCCCAAAATATTTCGCAACCTCAATCACTGAACCTCACTAGCCAACAGGCTCACTTAATTCCAAAATATTTCTCTTCTCAATTTTTGGATAGTAGACTGGCCCCGAGACACTAAGTCAACCAAGCTTCCATAGTCTTACTGTCGACATGATTGGCCCTGAGGCACTAGGTTAACTGAGCTTCCACAATCACACCACTCTCTCACCATAAATCTCAATGATCAATTTTCCAAATCTCACTTCAATAAATTTCACAACATTAACCCTAACATTCTAATGTATTGGTGCACACACAGTCTTAATGTAGCCTACTAGGCAGCACATTCTATTACTATCCTTCAAAATATTTATTTATTTATTTTCATAAAAAATATTCACAATATTTCTATGGAAAATCATATATGAATATTAACAATAATAAATATGATTTAATGAAATGAACATAATTAAGTTCATATTTATTCAAATGTATGAATGCTCATAATACTTATCTACATGCACTGTATACATATGATAATAACTCACAGTTGTGCACTCCTCTAAAAAGACTAAACTGACATGGTCCTATAAGCATCGATCTTGATGCAACTAAAGAAAATAAATAATAATAATAATATTAGAATTAAATTCCTAATTTATACATCTAGAATTTCTAATGAACAACTCAATCTAGGATGCGACTTGATAAAATTCAAAACTCAAGACCGACTCGATGTCACATTTTATGAGAATTCTACCGAAAATTTGGTAGAATCTCCTCTGTAAAATATATGTCTCTACTAAAAGTAGAGCCAATCCTACATGCAAACACACTTCAAATATTTATACAGCACAACTACTCGGGTTGGGCCCTCGAACTACATAAATTGCCCAACCGAGAACCGATATTCACAAAATTAATAATAAAATAATAAATATTAAAAAATCACTAAAATCCATAAAAATCAATAAAATACAATAACTCAACTTATTTAAATAATAAAAACATTAAAGATACTTATTTTCAAAATAATTAATAAAATTTCAAATATTATTAAATAATATTAATAAAAATTCATTTTTCAAATATTCAAAATTAAATAGCATAAATTACCAATAATTATTTAAAATTTTCAATAAAAATAGCTAAAATTTCATTTAATCATAAAAATAATAAATAAAACTATTATTTGAATATATTTCTGGAAATTATTATTAATTAGCTAAAAATAGTAAATAATTCATAAAAATTATTTTAATACTATTTATTACTCAAAAATTATTTAAAACATAATAATTAACAATAATTTCAATAAAAATATAAAATTTACTAATTTATACTAATTTTTCCAAAAATCAAATTTTTACATAAACATTCAAAAATTCATAATAAATATTCTAAACACCATTTCAATAAACTTTCTTAATGAAACATGCTTAAAATAGTTCATAGAATTTATTAAAAATAAAAAGCATTTTCGAGCCGGGACAATCCTTGTGAACTGTACCCTAGCTCGAAATAGTGCTTAAAATTCAACTATCACCAAAATTGAATTCAAGCGCATAATTGGAAAGCTTACATCCAATTTAACTAATCTAAAGTCAATTTAACAATAATTAAAGCAATTGAAATCAAAATCAACAAATGAAATTATGAACCCTAAATTAAAATATACAAAATTGAAGATACAATCAAGGTTAATTGAACAAATTACCTTGGGGGAAATGAAGCCCAAGGAACAAGCTTCCAAATGAGACCAACCACAACCTTTGTTGTTATAGAAATTGACGCCGACAGCCTCCGAAAGCTTGTGGTGTCAAGAGGAGGAAGAAGGGAGGAGAGGAAGAAATGGTGGAGGAAGTGAAGAAAAAGTGGTGGTGGTGATGGTGAACGACGGAGGCGTGGGTGGTTAGTGGTGGCGCGCTCTATTTCTGCAAAACGCAAAAAGAAGAAAGGGAATGGAAAAGAGAGGAAAGGGGGAAGGAAAGGGAAGAGAGGACGGAAGGAAAATTTTAGGTTATATATATATATATATATATATATATATTTGTTTATATAAAATGAGAAAAAGACAAAATAGTATAAAATAATGTTTTAAATTTTAAATGTTTATTTTTCTAATTAAATTCCCCACAAAATAATAAATGATATAAAATACACTAAATTAACACTGTTCACAAATAATAATAATAATATTATTATTATTAAATAATATATAACCACAATTTCAGTTTTAAAACTCAATTTAATATTAATACTACAATATAATAAAATAAATAACAACACTTGATATAACAATTTAATAAAATATTTATTAACATTGCAAATTCCAAAAATAATTTAATAATTTATAAAATATCGGGTTACAACATGGACGAAGGAGGGGGGAGGACAAACAAAATTACAAAAAAATCTTTACTCATTATTATATAAAAATTGGATAATTCCATCATTTACTAATAAAAATAAAATTAAAGTAATTAAAATATAATTTTAATTTAATAGAAAGTCTATTTCTTATTTTAATTAGGTTAACTTATATTTTATTTCTAAAAAGAATTAAATTAAGTAAAATATAATTCTAATTTAATTGAAAGTATGTTTCCTATTTTAATTAGATTAACTTATATTTTATTAAATTTGCTTGTCTATAAATAGGTATGTATCTTTGTTATGAAAACAATGAAAAATCTTATGAATAAAATTTTTAGGAGTTCAATATATATTTGTGAGTAGAAAGTTATCTCTCTGTAAGTTTTTTCACTCTTTTTATATTTTCATCCATAGTTTGAATATTTGTGTGATTTAATTATTCATAGTTATTATGTTGTACAAAATTTTTTTATTTATACTATGAATTTTGATAGTTTGTCTATCTTTGGACAATTTGTCTGTCTTTCACACACACACACACACACACACACACACATAGATATATATAATTTCTACTACTTTGAACTTATTAATTTATAAATTATCAGTACTATGAGAATATAAAATATCACAAAAATATGTGGAATTAAATATACTTGAAGATTTTTTAGGAACAAGAATTGATTTTGCATAATAGTATTTAAAAACAGAATGAATGTCATTAAATGAATATAGATTAATGTATAAACAAAATCTAAATTATAAAAAATTTCTTTTAATACCTGACAATCTTATTTATCAGATTATGCTTATAGTACTAAAAATATAAAAGACAAAAAAAATTTTCTTGTTGATTTCTTATTTTCCCTGCAAATTCTCTACTCAATCTATAAGTTCTGATACCATAATAAGGATACATACATGAAAGACAGACAAACTGTCATATACATGTATGTGTGTGTGTGTGTGTATATATATATGTGGTAAATAAAAAGAATAAAATTAATTAATATTTCTTAAATGATTAAATAGGAAATAAAAATTTAAAAAGGACTAAAAAGACCAAACTTATGGTGATTAATTAGTCAAATTGGAGTCTTTATAAAGTGTATAATTCATCAAATTAGGCCTCAAGATATACATCTTGTACCTTGGACAAATTGAATACACATCATCAATTATTGCCTCATTATCATCCCAATAATCATCATAAATAGTTTTAAAAAGAAGAAAATAAAACAATTAGTTTTCAGATCTTAGTTGAATTTCAACATTATGAGTGATCACACAAAATGTAATACCAAGCAATAAACAAATATTCACAAATAAAATATAATAATGACAATTTTGAATGCAACAAAAGGACATAAAATAATAGTTAAACTTGAATAACGAAAAGAATATCAATCAATATAAAACTCCTTTAAAATATAATACAAAGGAAAATCAAGATATTATCAAAATAAATAAGAATAAAAGTTATTATGAGAGAAATTATTGAAATAAAATAAATAAAAAGGAAATTGTGTTTAAAATCAAGGTAGAAAATAGAATTATACTAGTGTTTCTATTAAAAATTGAATTATTTAGCCAAAATTAAAAGTTGGGACAAATAAATTGGAAAATACATAAAATAAATAATAAATAATAGATATGTAATAAAAAGATCAAAACATTAAAATAAAAAGGAATTAGAAAAGGAGATGAGAATAGAAAGTTAAACATTAAATTTATGAAGGAAAGAATATGTTAATATAAGAATTAAATTACAAATAGTAAGTATAAACTATAAATAAAGAGATTAAATAAATGAAAAATGATAGTGTAGAGACATATATAAAAGGAAAAGTAACAAACATAAAACTTAAAGTAAAATAGAAATTGAGGTGTAGAGAAAAATTAATCTAGAAATAGTAAACAAATAACAATTAATATAAAAGAAAGAAAACAATATAGTAGAGATGCATAAATGACAATAATAAGTAAAATAAATAATAAAATAGAAAGAAAAATAAAAATATAATGAGAGTAGAAATTAAGATCAGATTATGGATTAAATCATCACAATAAATAATAAACAAAATATTAAAAGAAAGTGATTGTGAGTAAATTAATAACATAGAAACAGAAATAAATAAATAAAAGAATTAGAGCAAAGAAATGATAAATTAAGCATAAAAATGTAAAGAAAATAAGATTAGAGATATAGAGAATAGAATTGTAATGATTATATAGAGATAACAAGTATGGAAATTTAAAATTAAAATAAAATAAAATAAATAATAAATAAAGTATAAAGTAGATATAATTGGAAGTAGATACAATTAAATAAAAATGAGCAAATAAATGATAAATTGAGCATAAAATAAATAGAAAATTAGATTGAGAATAGAGATAATAATGAAGAAATATAAAGGAAATAAAAAAAAACTAAAGGAACAATTAAATAAAATGAGCAATATAGAGATTGAATATAGAGATTGAGATTAGGAGCTTGATAATAAAATGAGCAATATATAATATTTGGACAATAAATAAAATGCTTGAAAAGGAAATTGTAATAAAAATAAATGTTAGTAGCTAGTAGAGTTAGCAAAGTTAGTAGAGTTAGTAATTGAGAGATTGACAACAGCCTTGAGATGGAGTAGCAAATATATATATATATATATATATACAAAATGCATGATGTAAATGCAATTGCATGATCCACACAAGCATTAAATAAGTTCGGGTTGCATGCATGATGCAAACGCAAACGGTATGCATGCAATATGATGCAATTCCAAATTCATGTAAGAATGGTATATAAATGTCAGGGTTCATGCAAAATGCACCTAAAAGATCTAAAAATAATTCACACACATGGTAGTGATATGCAAAAGACACATGGTATGCATTAAGCACATAAGAATGCATTAGATGCAAAAATGCAAGTAAAAAAAAAATTGGTTAGTAATAGTAATCAATAAGAGAAGAAAAATTAGTTAGAGATAATACTCACATAATAAAATAAAGGAAAGTTTATTAAAAACCAAAAAGAATTATAAAAATGATGTATGGCCCTTTGAATACATCAATGTCACGACCCAAAAGGAGAAGTCATGACCAACACTAGAGAACGAGAATTCGTGAGAATTTGGCACTCAAAACAAGCCTTAAAATAAAAACACATGTAAACATAACACAAAAATACCTCAGAATAAAAACTTTAAATAATATAAAAGAAATCCATTTCATAATATAATAAAATATATAATCATACGACTCTTCAAAAATAAATTACTATATGATACAATACAGATAATACAATAAGATACACTACTACTACAGTTTTTACTAAAATACAAGAAAAGTGACGGTTCAATATTTACATAAGTCAGCTAAGGAGGAAAGAGTCCGACGAATAGGTCTAATGGGGAGGTCTAAAGTATAAGATCCTGAAAAAAATATTGAGGGGGTCAGACCTCACTGAGTGAATTATTATTATATATACACATGCAATCTAAAGACATAGACATTCAAGCATCAGTATAATTAATATATATATATATATATATATATACATGTATTTCATACAGATGCTCTAAATCCATTTATAATAATAATAAATATAGAAAATTTTGAGTGGAGGATCATAGTAAAATCCCTAAATTTCCACAACCTCAACACTGAATATCATTAGCTATCAAACTTTTTATAACTCCAAAAATATTCTTTTATCTAAATTTTGATAGTAAACTAGCCCTGAGTACACAAAGGGTCAACCAAGGATTCGCAGTTCCACTACGGGTGCTAACTGACCCCGAGTACCCTACAGGTCAATCGAGGATTCACAATCACACCCCTTATTATCCACCATTCACCAAAAATCATAAATTCATATCAACGTTCAAAGCCTAATTCTAGCATACTGTTGTGCAACAAACCTAGCATGACTCGCTAGGTGTCATGTTCTACAACTATCCTCCAAAAATGTTATTTCATAGTAAAATAATGAAAATCACAATAAACATGAATAACATTCATTTTCACAATAAATATTTTCAATTATATATATGAAAACATGTATAAATATTAACAATAATAAATATCATATAATAAAATGAGCATAATTAAATTCATATTTATTAAAAACATATGGATACTCATAATATTTAATCTAGATGCAATGTATACATATAATAATAACTCACAGTTCTATCGCGCTCCTCGACCCTGGCTTGGCTGGCCCAATCTGATAGGCTTAGCATGCGGAGCAACTAAGGAAAATAATAATATATTAGAATCAAAATCTCAATTTATACTTCTAGAAATTCTAAAGAATGACTCAATCTAGGACACGACTCAACAACAATTCAAAACTCAGGATCATCCGATGTCACGTTTTACGAGAATTTTACTAAAAATTCGGCATATTCTCCTTTGTAAAATGAATGTCTCTCTACTAAAAGTAGAGTCGATCCTGCATGTAAACACACTTCAAATATTTACACAGCTTAACTTCTCGGGTTAGGTCCCCAAACTGTATAAATTGCCCAACCGATAACCAATATACACAAAATCAAATAAAATAATATTAAATACTAATAATTCACCAAAACTCATAAAAATCATAAAATATCACAATTCAATTTATTTAAATAATAAAAACATCAAAGATATTTATTTTCAAAATAAATAAAAAAATCTCAAATATAATTAAATAATATTAATTAAAATCTATTTTCAAATATTCGAAATCAAATAGCATAATTTACAAATAATTATTTAAATTGCTCAAATATATAATAAAAATAGCTAAATTTTCATTTAATCATAATAATAATAGATAAAACTATTATTTAAATATATTTCCGGAAATTATTACTAATTAGCTAAAAATAGTAACCAATTCATAAAAATTATTTTAATACTATTTATTACTCAAAAATTATCTAAAACATAATAATTTCAATTAAAATGTAAAATTTACTAATTTATACTAATTTTTTCAAAAATCCAATTTTTACATAAACATTCAAAAATTCATAATAAATAATCAGAACATAATTTCAATAAATTTTCTTAACGAAACATGCTTAAAATAGTTCATAAAATTTATTAAAAATAAAACACATGTCCAAGCTGGGACAGTCCTAGTGAATAGTAACTGAGTTCAGAATAGTACTCAAAATTCAACTATCTCCAAAATCTAATTTAAATACATTTTTGGAAAGCTTACAACTTTAATTTAACTAATTGAAAGTCAATTTAACAAGAATCAAACCAATTGAACACAAAATTAATAATTGAAATTATAAACCTTATAATGAAATCTATAAATTGAAGCTGAATTCAAGGTTGTTTAAGGAAATTGCCTTGGGGGAAATGAAGCCCAAGGAACAAGCTTTCAAACGAGACAACCTCGATCACTATTGTTGCCAGAAACGACACCGGTGGCCTCCGAAAGTGATTGGTGTTGAGAAGGAAGAAGGTAGAGGGAAGAGAATGGTGGCGATAGGAAGAACAAATGGTGGCAAGCTGAAATAGAACAATGATGACGATGGTGGCGCTGCTAAGCTCCATCGCACAGAGGGGAAGGACAGGTGTGGTTTTGCATTTCATATAGAGAAGGGAAGAAGAAGGGAAAGAGAAGGAAGGGGAGGGAAGGAAAGAAAAGAGGGAGGAGGGAAAAGGAAAAAAAAAAAGTTTATGTATATATTTTTTTTAAAAAACGAGAAAAGGACAAAATAATAAAAAATAATATTTTGATTTAGACATTTACTTTTCTGATTAAATTCACCACAAAAAATTAAATTATATTATATACACTAAATTAACACTATTCATAAAAAAATAATAGTAATAATATTATTATTAAATAATATATAACCACAAATTCAAGTTTTAAAACTCAATTTAATATTAATACCATAAGATAATAAAATAATTAATAACACTTGAATTTAATTTAATTTCATAAAATAACTATAATATAACAATTTAATAAAATATTTATTAACACTACAAATCCCAAAAATTAATTTAATAATTTATAAAATATCGGGTTATAACAATCAATTTAACTAATAATGATCAATTGATGCTTTTAGGTACAGAAAATACACACAAGCTTATATAATCACAAACTAGACTAAAATATTATCAACAAAACCAAATCAAAGGTATGCACACAAGAATCATAATAAAAGTTGAGAGATTAACACAAATGCACATAATTTTCTCAATGTATATACACAATAATCAATACATAGTTCAAGGCACAAAATTAGGTCACTAAATTAGCACATAATCAATTCACAAACACCAAATCACAATCAATGATGCACAATAAGCATCACAATATTGATCACTAATCATAAGCTCAATCAAACTCAAAGCAATCAAGAAAATGCAAAAGCTTTAAAACAAAAGATGAATATTGAAAAAATATTTTAAAAATAAAAATAAATTAGAAAAATATTAAATTTGATCATTTTAGGACCTTTTAGATTCAATTAGATGTTATATGATCATCATAAAATGTATATGAGTCATTAGGACCATCATCAAAATCATATTGAAGCAAAGAGTGTATAATTTAGAGGCGTAGACACAGAAAGCTGAATTTGGGCTCTATCTAGCTAAAATTAATTGTGGATGGCTAGATTTAGGAGCTGAATAGCCAGTCAACTGTTCATGCTCCAATTCCAGCTATCCCCTCTAGTGCATGAGTGAAAAACTTGATTTTCTTGCAACAAAATTGAAAAATAAAGGCTCAAAACCCAAGAAATTGAACCCAAGTTAAAGGGAAATGAGTTTTAAGAAGTGTTTAGCCTAAGAATATAAGATTAAACTCACCAAAAATAAAGATTGAATTGAAGAAATGGAGATTAAAAGTAAATAGGGTCAAGTGAGAACTTGCTTGATGTGGGATTTTTAGTTGATGTGGGATTTTAAAGCGATTAATGAGGATAGAAATTGGGTAGAGATTAATAAGAAAAAGGTGAGAGAAAGAGGGCAGATGAGGAGAGTGTTTATTTTGGAATATTTTTGGCTTAATTTTCAATTTTTCTTTCTTTTTCTCTCACTAACTATTTGATACAAGAATTTCTATCTCTTATCATTGGCTCCCCCTTTCATAAAATGCTACCTTGAACCTTTTATTTACAAATGAAGGCTTGGTGGTATATTTGTATATAGGTTATAACTCAAAGGGATATAATTACACACTAAAAAACAAAAGTATATACATATACTAATCTTAATTTGAAACTTGTCCAAGAATATTCTTAAATAGAATATGCTTTCCTTAATCACTACTCCTAGGGAATCATGCATTATTTTGTTACACATATGAGACCCGATTTGATAATTATAGGTCAAAATTTTGACTTTTGTCAAATGGTCCACATTGATACACTATGATTTTAAAAGATATTTTTAGACTAAAATTCAACTCCGGGGGTTTGATTTGACCTCTGAAAAGGTCCATTGACTAAAGTTTGACTTTTCATTATAGGGCTTCCTAATGTTAAACCAAAACTCCCATATTGATAACCAGTTTGAAAAAAGAAAACACAAACATAAAAATAGTCCTTTTCAGGACTTTACTAATTGACTCAACAAACAAAACTTGACACATAATCTCTCTCTCATAGTCATCAGAACCTCTTTCTCAGGGTTAGGTTTGGTATCAAAAAGGTTCAATTTGGTACTCAGGTGAAGTTTTAATGTTTCAAATGGTTATGAACTTACTTTTTAATCATCATTCTTGATCAATCTCATATATTGGTGAGATATTTTTTTGCTTTCATCATTAACCTTTAGGGTTTTGAAAAACAACCCTAACAGTTTGCTCCTTACTTTAAAGGGATTTTTGTGTTTATGCCTAAAACATTTGAAAAGAAATTTTTGATTTGCATGCCTCAATCATAACACACAAATTCTGACAAGGCATAAAATAAACTTAAAGGGTTAAGATTCCATATCTGAGTGTATTGCAACTCGCAGACTGTGCTTTCCTACAAACTCAATCTTGGAAACACATGTTAGTATGAAAATTCTATAATTAAATGAATTACAAAAAATGGACTACAAGTTTAAAATAAGTCAAGAGTCACTTGAAGTCTCGCACAAGTTAAAACAAGTTGAGACTCGCATAGAGTCTCAGATAAGTTGAGAGTAGCATGAAGTCTCAAACTTGTAAAGGAAATCGAGAGTCACTTAGAGTCTCAAATAAGTTGAGAGTTGATAATATGCAAAATAACATAGTTATTTAGGTGCATTTTGGATTGTGTTTAATTACTATATTATAATTGTTATTTGTGTGCTTTTATGTTATTTATGTAATTTGTAGGTTATTGAAGGCTAATCTCATGCTTAAAGTTGCATTTGAATACTATGGAATGAAGAAAGGCTCGAGAAAGGTTAAGATAAGGGTCAAAGTGAGTCATGCCGACTAGGCACAGTGGTGTTGAGTCGTGATAGAAAGCATAAGTACCGACTCGGCACAATGGTGTCGAGTCGTCAATAGCTAAAATTACAGAAAAGAGATCGTGCCAACTTGACACAGTGGTGCCGAGTCATAATAGAGAGTCATAGTGCCGAGTTACTCCTAAGTTGGCATAATGGTGGTGACTCGTCCTTCACACCTTTTCATCATATCTTTTCATTTTTACAAGCATTTGAGGAGGCACGAATTGGGAAGCTAAGAAGACTATAAATACATTAATTTGGCTCTATTTTCAAGCATGAAAAAAATACTTGGTTTTTATTTAGTTATCATTGTCAAAATCTAGTTTATTAAGAAAAACTTGAAGTGTGGAAAGAAGACATGGCCAAGAATTAAAAAAGGATCATTCTATATCAAGTGATTTCTAGAAGAAATAGTAAAGGGTTTTCCCTTTTCTTTTTTATATAGTTATTTAATGTTACAAATTCTTTCTTATTATTCTTTAATTTCATTCATTATGTATCTTGGCTAAGTTTTTGTATGAGAATTACAATGATGAATTAATTTAAGAACTACATTTTTATCTTTTATGATTCATGATTGATTTAATTTCAATTAAGTTTTAAATTGTGTTATATATGCTTGATCACCATATGTAACTTTTTAATCAATTGTTCACAATAAGAATTGGGATAATTTGGTGGAAATATAATTGAAATCACTTAAAAGTTAGAATAATACTTGGAGACAAAAAATTCACTTTAAGGGAATAAAGAAGTAGAATAGAACTTGTTATTGTTTTTACTTATCTCTACAAATTCATGAGAATGAATGTGGACTCTAAGTAAAAATACCCTTAGTTGACAATGGAATTGCTTTAAAGGAACATTAGTTAATTTCTCCAATCAATACATGTTATTTATATGATTATTTACTTTTAAAGTTCTTAATTCTGAAATGTAACTCTCGCATACATTGTTTTAAATTATTGTTATTATATAAAATTTAATTAGATACTTAGTAATTTAATAACTTTAAATTAATTAGCATAAACTAGTATTATTTTAATATTATTTCACCTATCCATTTGACTATCTATCCGATTAATACAAAATTCACTCCAAATTTCCCAGTGTTCGACACCCTACTTATTATATACTAAGTCTTAAAGACTAGGGTATTAATTTGACCCGCACCAAATTTTGGCATCCTTGCCGGGGGGTTTGTTAAGTAATTTTTATTAACTTATGGTAGAGAAAAGTTATTTTAGGCTTTAATTTGTATTTTCTTTTATAATTTGTAATTGTTGATTTTAATTTTTGTTTTAGATGACGCTCACTATAAGTGCTAGTGATAATTCTCTAGACTTTGATCCTGAAATTGAATTGACTTTGTGTGCTTTATGCAAAGATCAAAGACATAGAAGAGTGAATCTAAGAGAATTGAATAATATGGCTGAACTGGTAAGACGAACGCTAGGTGATTTTGCTATGCCCAATGTAACAGGTAGTTTTAGAGGGATTATGGCTCCATCTATTACCAACAATAACTTCGAAATCAAGCCAAGTATCATTCAAATGGTGCAAAATAATCATTTTGGAGGTTTGCAAGGAGAGGACCCCTATGCTTACATATTGACTTTCCTTAATATGTGTGCAACCTTCAAGATCAATGGAGTGACCAATGATGCAATAAGGCTTAGAATTTTCCCATTTTCAATCAAGGATAAAGCACAACTTTGGCTTGCTAGTTTGCTGAGTGAGTCAATAACAACATAGGACCAATTGAAGCAAGTACTCCTCCACAAATATTTTCCACCACACAAGATAGCCAAGTTTCACAATGAGATCACAACTTTTAAGCAAAATGGAAGTGAGATAATCTATACAGCCTGGGAAAATTCAAGGAACTTCAAAGGCAATACCCACATCATGGCTTGCCGGATTGGATGATTACGTAAATTTTTTACAATGGGTTGACAGACGAGACCAGGAACATTGTTAATACAGCTTCTGATGGAAAATGGATGGATAAAATAGCTAAGGAAGCTGCTACTTTGCTTGAAGAACTCGCATCTCAAGGGTATATAAGAGATGAAACAATAATGGCAAAAGCCAAAGGAGGTTTAGAGCTTGACACCATCAACTTATTGAATGTAAAGGTAGATGCTCTCACCAAGTTGGTAAGTAAAACTCAAGCTAATTATGTAAAAAGTACTAATGTTGTTTGTGAGTTTTATGGAGGATCTCATTCATATTATCAATGTAATATGAGTACTAATGAGGATGTGAGTTATGTACAAGGAGCTTTTAACCAAAGAATGGGGCTGAACTCCAACTCTTATAACCCTCAAAGGAGAAATCACCCTGGGCTTTCATGGTCCAATCCATCCTCTCAACTTAATCCACCATTTAACCTAAACACCAAACCACAAAACCCATCAGGATTTCCCATAAAACAATAAACTTTTAATCTTACACAACCCAAATCCAACCTTGAAACACTCATGGAACAATTTATCAACCAATAAATGACCATCAACAAATAAAGTAAGGAGCAATTTAAGCAAATTAACTCTAAACTTGAACAACTTGCCACCCATAACTGCATCCTTGAAGACCAGATTGCTCAATAAGCCTTTTCCTCTAACTCTAAACCTTTGGGAAAGTTACTAAGCCAATCGGAGTTTGCACTAAAAGAGACTTGCGAAGAAATCACTTTGAGGAGTGGTAAGGAAGAAAAAAAATATTGCTAGTAAGAATAAGAGAGTGGTTGAGGATGATGATGAAGTAGAGATTAAAGCTAGTAAGGGGAATGATGATGAGGTTATTGGTAGTAAGGATAATTTTAAGGGTATAAAGAAAGGTAAAAAGGGAGATGCCATTGTAGACGGCAGGGTTTAGCGCGCGTCCAAGATTTTAGCAACTGCGACACTGTTTGAGCTCAGGGCTCTAGAGAACATACTAACCACTGTCACAAAGACATGGCATGGAGATGAGGAGTCGCCACCCAAGGTAATAACTGGGATAAATAAAAAAGGTAGTACTCGATTCCCTAAAAGAAAGCTAGTACCACAACTAGGAGATTCTAGATACGGAATACCAACTTCTTTCAGTCTTATGTTCATTTAGAATTACGTTATGAATTATTATCTTATTCTTTATTTACATGCAATTTCATATAAACCATAAAAAAAATCAACTCTGAGGCAAACTAGTCATGAAATATACAAGTAAATAATGCATTCAATAAATCACATAATCCCTAAGTTAGTATAATCTACATAGATTTTAAATAAATGAGTTAAATCTACATGTTTTAATTTATACGTGAACCTAAAGACCTAATTCCTTTTGATTTTAATTAAATGAACTTAAGTCTACTTGTTTTAATAAAAAAATGGGCCTAATTCTACAAATTATGGAATATTTAAATTAGTGGGCCTAATTCTACATATTTTAATTAAATAGTGATCTTAAATCTACAAATTATAAAAAAAAAAGGCTTAAATTAAGTGGGCTAAGTCTAAATTAATTAAGTTAAATTAGGTGAGCCTATGTCTAATTAACTAAATGGGCCTAAGGATATTTCTAACCTAAAATCTAATTAATTATAGACCTAAAAATATATTTTGATTAATTGAA
The DNA here is from genome assembly GCA_947683625.1 of Mallotus nudiflorus. Lineage (NCBI taxonomy): Eukaryota > Viridiplantae > Streptophyta > Magnoliopsida > Malpighiales > Euphorbiaceae > Mallotus > Mallotus nudiflorus. Next base: position 2,876,882 of record CANTUR010000049.1, on the reverse strand, counting down.
CCTAATTAATTATTAAGTGAGATGGGCTAAAAGAATTACCTAAACTTAAATAAATAAATCAAAGCCTAAAATGGGCTTAAGGCCCCAAAAGCACATAAAAATAATAAATAAGCCCAAAAACAAATAAAAAAATAAAAAATAATTAAATAAGATCAAACAAATAATTAAATTAATCCTTACTAAAACCTTAAATTCATTATCAAACAACCTAAATTAATCTACTTCCTCCATTGATTTAAAATAATTACCTTATTAAAAACCTAATTTTACTAACCAATTTAATCAAAATAAACATACAACCACATACATAATTTCACTACTCCCACTATTGGGGCTATTACATTAATTCATAAAATAGTTAATAAAATAAAAAATAAAGTAATAAATAAAATAAAATAAAATAAAAACCCTAGAAACTAAGTCTCTACGAGGCTTTATTCATGGTTTTCCATGGACTTCTCATAAATTCATCCCTCCAACATGATCACCATGCGTTTTCCTCCATAATCACCATAAAAAAAATTATGATTAATGAATAAATTATAATAATAACTTGAAAGAATAAAAATAATTAATAATATAAAAAAGAAATAAATAAAAAATAGAAAGAGAAGATGATGATGATGCTTATAAGTGATTTCGGTACTCCTCAGATTTCTAATTCACCATTTTTTATAAGTCTTCGAATCTTCTTCTTCAAGAATTCTCCAAGGATTTTGAATTAATTGATAAACCAAAAGGAATTTTTATAGAGAAACAACTTACAAAAAAAAAAGAATTAAGAAAGCCCTTTTTAAGAATCAACAATGGATAAAAATTGTTTTCATAAATGTACAAAAACCCAAAAGCTTAAAAATATATTGCTACCTCCTTTTTTCTTTTCTCCTCTCTTCCTATATTCTAAATTTTCCCTTGCCATCCTCTTTATATAGAAAAAAAGAAAACCAAAAACCCTAGCTCAATTCTAAAGTGATTCTAATTCCTAAAAATATAGGATTAATACTTAAAATCATATTTAGGAATTTTAGACCAATTAGGATTTAAGTTAAAAGGCTAAAAAAATAAAAAAAAATAGAGACGGAGTCCAATTCCGACTAGGATTATGCAATTCTGATCGGAATTACACAATTTCAATCAGGTTTTTTTTAACATTTAATTATAAAAAGACCCTTGGAAGAATTTAAGTTTTGCAATTAGGTCCTATGAAAACATTGAAATTTAGTCCTTGAAAACACTAAATCCTTCCTTTAAAAGATGCATTTAAACCCTTAGAATTTTAAAGCTTAAGTATCAAAGACTTATTCATGATATTTTCATCATTGGAATCCTTTGTCGCATCCATAACACATCATCTCGAAATTGGGTGTTTACAGCCATACCACCTAAGAAAGATGAACCTAAGGTAGATTTCAAAACACTTCCTTTCACTCAAAGGTTCATTAAACGTAGCTTAGATAAGAAATTTGGCAAATTCCTTAATTACCTTAAGGAAATCACCATTACCATACCATTTATGGATGCCATTAGAGACATGCCAACACGGGGTAAGTTTTTGAAAGATATCATTAGCCATAAGAGCAAGCTTGAAGATTATGGGTTAGTTTCTCTAGTTGAAGAATCTAAAGCTATGTACTCTAAATCTCCACCAAAGCTTAAGGATCCTGGTTGTTTTACTGTTCCTTGTGTCATTGGTAATACTTATTTTGATAAAGCTTTGTGTAACTTTAGTGCAAGTGTTAGTCTTATGCCCTAAACCATCTATAAGAGGCTTGATATAGGAGAGCTTAAGCCCTCAAATATATGTCTTTTAATGGAAAACAAATCTATAACTTATCCACTTGGCATTCTTGAAAATGTGCTAACCAAGGTGGGTAAATTTGTTATACCAGCAGATTTTATTGTCTTGGAAATAAAGGAGGATTTTGAAATCCCAATCTTGTTTGGGAGACCATTTTTAAGGATAGTGGGTGCAATCATTAACATGAAGAGAGGCAAGATTACATGAGAGGTGAACAATGAGTATATGGAATTTGACGTATTTAAAATAATAAAGTCAACACCTATGGAAGTGGCGAGTAAAATTGACTCAATTGACATCATTGATGAATGCATTGATGACGTGATACATGAATTTCTAAGCTAAGATCCTATTGAATGATACATGATGCAAGAAGCTAGTATGAGATCCTTGGAGTCAAATCCATACCTTCCTCCTCATAGGACTTCAAGATTTGAATCTTTAAGAAAGGATGACGATCTAAATTCTACTCAACAACATAAAGAAGCAAAGCTAAAGCTCAAGTCTTTACCATCAAGTCTAAGATATGCATTTCTTAACTCTAACTTTAAATTTCCTTTTATTGTGAATTAATCTTTGCCTAGTATTAATGTGGATGCTTTATGTGACATGTTACTTAATCATAGAGATGCTATTGGTTATTCTATAAATGATTTGAAAGGTATAAGCCCAACTATTTGCATGCATAGAATCCTTTTAAAGGATGGTGTTAAGCCTTTTATTGAAGATCAAAGGAGGTTAAACCCCACTCTCAAGGAAGTTCTAAGAAAAGAGGTAATTAAGATGCTTGATAATGGAATTATATATTCTATTAGTGATAGTAAATGGGTGAGCCCTATTCAAGTTGTTCCAAAGAAGGGAGGCTTAACCGTTGTTAAAAATAAGTCTAATGACTTAATACCCACTAGAACTATCACAGGGTGGCGTATATGTATTGACTATAGGAAGTTAAATAAAGAAACTAGGAAAGATCTTTTCCACTGCCTTTTATTGATAAAGTCCTTGAGAGGTTAGCCAACTTTTTTTTTTGTTATTTAGATGGACTTAGTGGCTTTTATCAAATTCCTATTCATCCCGAGGACCAAGAAAATACTACCTTTACATGTCCATATGGTATCTTTGCTTTTAGGTGTATGCCTTTTAGCTTATGCAATGCACCTGCAACATTTTAAATATGCATATTTTCAGTATTTTGCAATTTAATTAATGATTGTGTAAAGGTTTTTATGGATGACTTTAGTGTTTATGGTACTAATTTTTTTGATTGTCTAGACAATCTTTCAAAGTTCTTAACATGTGTATTGAGCATGGGTTAGTCTTGAATTAGGAAAAGTGTCACTTCATGGCATAAGAAGGAATTGTTCTTGGACACTTAGTATCAAAGAGAGGCATTGAAGTTGATAAGGCAAAGATAAAGGTTATTGCTAATTTGCCATCCCCGAACTGTGTTAAGGATATAAGAAGCTTTCTTGGACATGCAGGTTTTTATCAAACGTTTATCAAAGATTTTTCCAAGATAGCAAAGCCATTATGCAAACTACTTGCTAAAGAAGCTATTTTTTAGTTTGATGAGGCATGTCTTGATTCATTTGATGCCTTGAAGAAAGCTCTTATTTCAACACCTGTTTTGCAACCACCTAATTGGGAATAACTATTTGAAATAATGTGTGATGCAAGTAATTTTGCATTGGCAGCCATTTTAGGACAAAAGAAAGAAGGCAAGCCTTATGTGATTTACTATGCTAGCAAATTACTTGATGATGCTCAAATTAACTACACCACTATGGAGAAAGAATTGCTTGCTATTGTTTATGCATTTGACAAATTTAAAGCATATCTTGTAGGGAAAAAAATGATTGTTTATTTAGACCATGCTACCCTAAAGTATCTTTTAAGTAAGAAAAATGCAAAACTAAGGCTCCTAAGGTGGATTCTAATGCTTCAGGAATTTTATTGGGAAGTGACAGATAAGAAAGGAAGTGAGAACCTTATTACGAATCATCTATCAAGGCTAGATCAAGAAGGATTGAAGAAGCATGATGATGGTGTGTCGATTAATGAGACATTTCATGGTGAACACCTACTTAGTTTGGCGTCAAAGGAACTTCCATGGTTTACAGATGTTGCCAATTACTTTGTTAGTGGTGTTCTTCCTTATGACTTGGATTATAGACAAAGGAATAAATTCTTGCATGATAGTAAATTCTTTGGGAAGAGTCATTGCTTTACAAGAGATGTGTAGATAATTTGATTAGAAGGTGCATTCCTCAAGATGAAGTTTAAGATGTTTTGAGACATTATTACTCCTTGGATGTTGATGGACACTTTGGTGCATTTAAAACAACATCTAAGGTACTTCAATATGGTTTTTGGTGGCCTACTTTATTTAAGGATGCTAGAGAATTTGTTCTTACGTATGATAGATGCCAAAGAATGGGTAATATTTATAGGAAACATGAGATGTCTTTGAAAGAAATTCTTGAAGTTGAGCTTTTTAATGTTTGGGGCATAGATTTCATAGGTCCATTTCCTAGTTCTTTAAGTTACAAGTATATATTGATTATGGTGGACTATGTCCCAAAATGGGTAGAAGCAATACCAACCATTACTAATGATGAAAAGGTTATCAAGAAGATGCTTAGAAAGATTATTTTTCCAAGGTTTGGTACTCCTAGAGCATTGATTGGTGATGGAGGTTCACATTTCTGCAATCATGTGATAAAGGTTCTTTTGAAGAAATATGGAGTAACACATACGGTTGCCACCCATAAACAAGTAGGCAGGTTGAGGTGAGTAATAGAGAGATTAAATGGATTCTAAAGAAAACAGTGTCTTCTTCAAGAAAGGATTAGGCATTAAAGCTTTATGATAGCTTATGGTAGGGGTGGCCATGGTTCAGAACCGAATGGTTTCGATTCCAATTCAAAGATTTTTGGAACCAAACTTGAACCGTATACAGGACGGTTCAGGTTTCGGTGCGGAACCGGACAATTTTAGTTTCGGTTCCAGTTCAGAACCATAATCAAATCGGATTTTGTTCTAAATTTTTTTTTATTTTTTAATTTTATAATTATATTTAAGTAATTTAAAATATTTTAATAATTTTTAAAATAATTTAAATTAAGTAAAAACACTAATGCAATTTAAAATTGAAGTTAATAAAATTTAAATAATAAATGAATTAAAATTAATAATAAAAATAATAGAAAAAAATTAAAGGGCTTGAACACCATATTGTCACATTAACACTTGATTTATATATAAATTTCTATTTTCTGCAAATAATTTACAATATTTATTTTATCTATATTTATTCTCTAATATTTTTATTAAATAATTGGTTATATATAAAAATAAAATAAAATGATTATGTCTTAAAAAAATAAAATCTAATACATATATATATATATATATATATATATATTTTTTTTCGAAATCCAATTTGGAACTGTTGAACCAGTGATTCCAGTTCAGAACTGCCGGTTCATGGTTCAAAAAATTTTAAACCGACCTCAAACCGAAAATAGTACAGTTTCAGTTCTAGTTCAAACCAGTTTCAGTTCAACCTGATTTCGAGCCAGTTCAGACGTGGCCACCCCTACCTTATGGGCATATAGGACAGTCTTTAAAACCCCGAGTAGCCTTACTCCTTACCAGTTGATATACAGGAAGTCTTGTCACTTGCCCATGGAACTTGAGAAAAAGGAATATTGGGCAACAAGGGCTTTGAATTTTGATTTGAAGGAGGCAAGAAGGAAAATGCTACTTCAACTAAATGAATTAGAAGAATTGAGGATGAATTCTTATGAAAATGCAAAGCTATATAAGGATCGTACTAAGTTATGGCATGATAAGCACTTAATGAAAAGGGGCTTTCATGAGGGAGAACTTTTTTTGAAGTCAAGATGGTTGGGTCCATTTAAGGTTATTAAGGTTTATCCCTATGAAGCAATTGAAATTGCTAATGAAAAAGGGGAAGTCTTTAAGGTTAATAGCCACTGTCTTAAGCCTTATTTGATTGGTGAAGCTATCAATCAAATCAAGTCTATCTCTTTATTTACACCTCTAATTGAACAAGGTAAGGTTAAACTATAGACCATTAAACGTAGCAAGGTATTGTTCCACATTTTTATTTTTTATTTTTTTGTTTAATTTTGGTATATTATATATATATTATATATTATATGTTATATATTTTTATTCTTATTAAGTTTGATTAGAACGACATTGTAATATTAGTAGAATTTATTATATAGCAATTCTTTCTTTTCCTACTTCTCTTTCTTTAGTTTATTTTTAATATTTTAGTTTAGTCAAGATGTTTTATTAGTATATTTTAATTTTCTTAGTTTAGTTTATATACACATAGTCTTTATTTTTTGTAAATTTCCATTTACAGTTTTAATTTTAATTTAAAAAAAAGGGTTTGATGAGCTTCTATTCTGAGTCACCACATAGGTGTCGACTCGATACAGAAGCAATTGGTAATGAGTCACACCACTTGTGATGACTTGCTACCGAGGCCAATGGTGACGAGTCGGCACCAATGTGCTGACTCGATCCAGAACACAATGGGCATTAGTCGTTCCTAACTTGCCGACTCATGCCTTGCATGCCTACATCCTAATGAAAAGTCATGTTTCTTTCCTTATAAAGGTCATAACCTGTCAAAATATTCTAACACCCTAGTTTATATACCTAAACACATTCATTTTCTTTTTACTTTTTTGCTCCCAAATAGTCATATCTTTTACCATTTTTACACTTCATTTTTTTACTCTTTCACATTTTTGCAATTCTCACTATTTATGCTTTTCTTTTCTTTTCTAATTTCTATTCTACACACCATCTTCTCTACATAAAACTCTTCCCCTAACCAATCACTACACTCCTATTTCTTTTCTTTTTCTTTTCCCTACACATTTTCCCTTTTCTTCTCTATACCATAACCCATTATCTTCACCATCTTCTTCTTTCCTTCTCTAAATGAAATCAAATGGGTAAAATAAGAGGCTCTACATCCAAAATACCTCCCATTGAAGAAGAAAACCAAGAAGTGGAGGACATTGCATCCATTTACAAAGCCAAATTCCTAATTCTTTCACAAGAGGAAGGTACTCGATTTACCAGTCTTAAGTTTCAAGAAATTATTGGTTGTACGTATATTCCTACTTCTCTTCTTAATGATGTAGGTATGAATGATTCTTTTACTTAACTATTGATAACATGTAGGCTTAACAAATTTATCTCTATGTAAGAAAATACTTATGTTAAATTGATTAATGAGTTCTATACATCATTAGAAGTTAAGTCTCATGATTCTTATATTTTGGAGTTTCGCATATTAGGCAAGAATCATCAATTAAAATACTTTTTTATGTAATGGGTCTTTGATTTAAGAAGAGTGGTTTATATGACCCCCCTCTATCTTTCAAAGTGAATGAATTTTGGACATTTTTGACTAATTTGCAAACACCTTTTCAAGCAAGGAAGGGTAAAGCAATATTTATTAAGAATTTGAAATTTTGGTTGTTGCACAAGATGCTTGCAAGTGTGGTTTTTCACAAATCTGAATTTAACCAAGTTAATGCACAAGAATTATTTTTGATGTGGTGCATTCATACTAAGAAACAAGTATGTTGGACCTATTGGATTTTTAATCAACTTTTGACTTGTGCTTCATGGAAAGATGCCCCACTTACACATGGTCATGTTGTTACTATTATAGCTAAGTCGCTTAATGTTAACCTTGATGATTTTACTCGTGTTTTTGAGTGTTAATATTTTATTAAGAAAGCATTTGTGCACGGAGAAGTTATGGATGCTACTTTCTGATTGATTCTAACATAATCTTGATTGTGTTGGAGAGGTCTAGCCTATCCCCCATTGAAGAAGAACAATACAAGGAGGTGAGTGAGGAAGACTCCCGTGGAGAGGAGCCACATGACACTATTCCTCTCCTATCATTCCCAAAGCAAGGTGGTTCCGGTGGCTTTTCTAGTGGTGACTGTCATCTTTTGGAGAAAATTTTCGAGACTCAAAGGGTAATGCAACATCAACGGAGAGTTCAAACCGACAACTTGTTCGCTGCCAATAACGAATGGAATTTAAAATGAATAAATTTTTCATCCATTCCGGTTATACCATCAAGTCTCCTTCATAATCTCCTTTGGACAATAATGAGTTTTTCTTTTTCCTTCTTTCTTTTATTTTTGAGATTCACATTGGGGACAATGTGCATTTTTAAGTGTAGGGGAGGGAACTTTTATAGTAATTATTTACTTATGCTTATGTTTAGGTTTATGTTTTATTTATGTTTATGTTTTCATTATCCATTTATATGTTATTTTGCGTAAATTTATCTTCTCCATATTCATAAGTAGTTTCTCTTTTAAGTTTATCTTGACTTTGATTGAGGTTTCTTTTGATGCCATGTTAATACATTAATCTTTTTATGCTCAATTGGTAGAATTTTAAGTCTCATTTAGCATAATTTTTAAGTTTTCTTTTTATCTCTTTTTATTATTTTCAAGGTCTAATGAATGTTTAGTCAACTTTCTAACTATGCTTAAGGCTAGGATGCTAAGGACTTAAACGTAGGTTTCAAGGAATTAAAGTAACTTTAGGAAAACTATAGTCATAATACGAATAACTTGCTGCTCAATAATGGATAAGGATATATTTTTATCTTTAAAATAAAAATAATAAAATAATAATAATAATAATAATAATAATAATAATAATAATAATAATAATAATAATAATAATAATAATAATAATAATAATAATAATAATTATTATTATTATTATTATTATTATTATTATTATTATTATTATTATTATTATTATATATTGGTGTTTGTTAATGGGATGCATTTGAGTAAGTTGTGTGTAAGTAAGTATGCTCCTTAATTACACTCATTCAAAAAGAATGCATCTAAATATATATATGATAATATTATTAGTTGTATCTAAAATTGCCATGAGAATTGTGAGTTAGATGTGTGCTTAATTCTTGTCCCATAGTTACTTTTATTCTTAGAAATCCTAAGCTTGAGGAATGAACATTATGGCTAGGTAGCTTGGTTAGCACTTTGACTTTATATTTCTTGATTTTGTTCTTAATAAATTGAGATAAATTGATTAACTTATTGATTATGCTATGCAACTTGTGTTCTCTATCATTGTTGAGCATTGAAAGTTTAGTTATTACCTATCTTTAATTTCTTTCATAGTTGAGATGACTTGTTGAAATAACTACATCTATTTTGGAGAAGATAAAAATTTTGTTAATTCACTTACTTAGATCTTACATTTCTTCCTTGAGGGCAAACAAGGTCTAAGTGTGGGTGAATTTGATAATATGCAAAATAGCATAGTTATTGAGGTGCATTTTGATGACTTTTTCTTTAGTTTGCATTTGCATTGTGTTTAATTATTATATTATAGTTGTTATTTGTGTGCTTTTATGTTGTTTGTATGATTTATAGGTTATCGAAGGCTAATCTCGTGCTTAAAGTTGCATTTGAATACTATAGAATGAAGAAAGGCTCGAGAAAGGTCAAGACAAAGGTCAAAGTGAGGCGTGTCTACTCGGCACCACTGTGCCGAGTCGTGACAGAAAGCATAACTGCCAACTCGGCACAATGGTGCTGAGTCGTCACTAGCCAGAATTGCAGAAAAGATATCGTGATGACCCAACACAGTGGTGTCAACTAATCCTTCACACCTTTTCATCATATCTTTTCATTTTTACAAGCATTTGGAGAGGCACAAATTAGGAAGCTAAGAAGACTATAAATACATTAATTTAGCTTTGTTTTCAGGCATGAAAACATAATTAGTTTTTATTTATATATCATTGTCAAAATCTAGTTTATTAAGAAAAACTTGAAGTGTGGAAAGAAGACATAGCCAAGAATTAAAAAAGGATCATTCTATATCAAGTGATTTCTAGAAGAAATAGTAAAGGGTTTATTCATTCAATCTTTTCCCTTTTTTTTTTCTATGTAGTTATTTAATGTTATAAATTCTTTTTTATTATTCTTTAATTTTATTCATTATGTATCTTGGCTAAGTTTTTGTATGAGAATTAAAATGATGAATTAATTTAATAACTACATTTTTATCTTTTATTATTCATGATTGATTTAATTTCAATTAAGTTTTAAATTGTGTTATGTATGCTTGATCACCATATGTAAATTGTTAATCAATTATTCACAATGAGAATTGGGATAATTTGGTGGAAATATAATTGAAATCACTTAAAGGTTAGAATAATACTTGTAGACAAGAAATTCACTTTAAGGGAATAAAGAATTAGCAAAGAACTTATTGTTGTTTTTACTTATCTCTATAAATTCATGAGAATGAATATGGATTCTAAGTAAACATACTTTTAGTTGACAATGAGAATTTCTTTTAAGGAACATTGGTTAATTTCTCCAATCAATACATATTGTTTATATGATTATTTACTTTTAATGTTCTTAATTAATTCTGAATTGTAACTCTCGCATACATTGTTTTAAATTATTGTTATTATATCAAATTTAATTAGATACTTAGTAATTTAATAACTTTAAATTAATTAGCATAAACTAATATTATTTTAATATTATTTCACTTATCCATCTGACTATCTATCCGGTTAATAAAAAATTCACTTTGAATTCCCCAGTGTTTGACACCCTACTTATTATATACTAGGTCTTAGAGACTAGGGTATTAATTTGACCCACACCAAGAGCTGCTTGGAGTCTCAAACTTCTAAAGGAATCAAGAGTCACTTGAAGTCTCGAACAAGTTAAGAGTCTTCTAGAGTCTCAAACTCATAAAGAAAATAGAGAGTTATTTAGAGTATCGAACAAGTTAAGAGCATATGGAGTCTTAAACTCGTAAAGGAAATTGAGAGTCGCTTGGAGTCTTAAACTCGTAAAGGAAATCAAGAGTCACTTGAAGTCTTAAACTTGCAAGGAATTTGGTTAAAGCTTCTAACAAGGTTTAAATTTGATGATCTGACAACAATAAAAATTGGAACTTTGATTTTTGGAAATTTTGTAACAAATAGAAATTTTTTTAGAAAATAGACTGAAAATGTAAAAATTCTTAACTTTTAAAAGCAAATCCATTTGCAAGTTTATTTAATAAGAAATTATACAATAAAATATGACTAGAATGAAGATTATACTTACTTGCAAAAATTTATTGTATAGTGGCATTTTGTAATTTTTGACATTTCCAAGGACATATTTGGATTTTTTTGCATTTCTTCTTTCTTTTGCCTATATATGTTCATTTGCTTCATTTGGCCATTTATTTCTCTACTTACCCTCTTTGAACTCTTTGTAACTCATTTTCATTACAAATGATTAATCAGAGAACTCTGTTACCTTTCAGACGTCCTTTTGTAAGTTCGTTTACCAAAAGATGCAGTGGCCTACATCTTCTAAGCATCAAACAACTATATTCATGCAAAAAGCTAAAAGAATATTCAATGAAGGAAGAAGAAGCTTGGGATGACTTTAATGGCCTTTAACAGCTACATTTTGAAGTTTTCACTATATATACACCTTATTAAACCTCATTTAAGAGGTTAGATGAGTTGGTGAACAAATTCTTCTTAGCATTCAATACTTTCAAACTTTAAATTTTTATTTTTTTTGTATTTAATACTTTTGAGTGTGGTTTTATGAGCTAGACTAGGTTCTTCTTCTTCATGTATTTCTTAGGTTTAAGAAAGGGAAGTGAGAAACTAGTGTTAAGTGGATTTGATTTAAGTGTCAGCCACTAAAACACTTAGGAATTGGTTTAAAAGTGGGCCAAGAAAACTCTTGATTGTATGAGGTTGAAGAGTGAATCTTAAAACTCTTGTAAACACAATCTTAAAGTAATAGATTGGTGTGGTGTTTAAAATCATAACTTGGGGATAAGTAAGGTGGAAACATATATTCAATTCTCGAATCAAACTCCTTAAATCTTGAGTTCTTGATACTCTCCTTAACAGTCTTTTATATATTTTTTTAATTCTCTATTTGTGCCTAATTAATGCTCAATTTTGTTTAATTTTTCTAATTGTCCTATTCAGCCCCTCCCCCTCTAGGTCCTTTTCAAGGTTTGATTGAGAAATGGATTCTATTTAAAAAGAATAACAACCTATTAATTATTTATTTAATTGAGACACAATTAGGGAATTAATATTGATTAAAAGTTGAGATTAAAATTGGTTACAAGAAGCATTTAATTAAGTGAGAGCTGAATAATTTGGTGTTAATTGCAATCAATGAATTATGGGTTTATTCGAGAGAAAGATCCATAATTCTTAAGATGCTTACAAGTGAACGTAGATCTAAATTGGTTTAGAAATTAATTTGATTCTTAGAAAGATTGAGTTAAAAGTAAGAACTCTAGTCCTTTAATCATATTGTTAATTTTTTTTCTTTTAGTTTTGCTAAATTAGATTTAAATTAGAACGAATTCGATTTGATTGTCTAAACAATTGAATACTTGACTAGATAATTAATTCTAAATCTCCATGGAACGATCTTATTTACTACTTGTACAATTTCGTGCACTTGCGAATTTTCACCATCATTCATCCTTAAACTTGTGTCTACAACTCAAATTGCTACATTTTAAGTTTGTTTCCTCAGTCTAGCCCAATTAAATATCAATTCAAAAGACATTAGAGAATTTTTATTAAAAATAGTTCAATCAATTAAAATTTAATATTTTATTTTTTTAATGCATTTAAAGTAAAAATATATATTTTTATTTTTAATTAATAAATATTTTAATTATTTTTTATGTTAAAGAATATTTTTAATAATAATTGAAAATAGTGAAAAGTATATTTTTTATTTAAAATTTTATTTAAAACATTAAAATTAAACATTTTAAAAATCATATTTTATATATATATATATTTTTTTTGATATCTGATATGCTTAATAATTAGTTAACAGTGAGCCAAATTTGATTTTTCAATTATTTGTATACTTATTAGTAAATCTTGTTGTAACTTATAATTATTAGTGTTGAAATGTTTTTATTGAATTTTGTAAGTAATTATACTTATTTTTATAGACTCGCACTTATGAAGATAAAAAAAAAAGTTCATATTTAATACTTAAGTATCGTGATAAAGGCATCAAGCTCAAGATTTCCATTTCATAAAGTAAAATTGTACCATTATATTGGACACTTTATATTTAGTTAGAATTTAATTATACTTTATTAATTTTATTAAGTATGTCAAATATAGTAAATTATAAAAAAATATATTTCTTAAATATTTATATTTAAAAGTTAATAATTTTATTCAATTTTTAGTATGTTTAAATTATATTTTATTAAATAATAATTATGAATAATAAAATAATAAAATTGTGAGTACTAAATAATTTACCTATTTATAATAAAATAATAAAATTTACTAATTTGAACAAAAAGATATTTTAACCTTTAAACTAATATGTTTAAATAAGAATAAAAATATTAGTTTTAAATATATTTAATTCATTAAATGATTATTTAATTAAAAAAATACAACATATTTAAAATGTATTAAAATGCTAAAAAAAATTCAAATTTTGGTAATTTGATCTTTTGTAATAAGTTTAGGGACTAAATATTTAAAGCAAGTCCTTAATGTTTGCAAAAATAATAAAAATACGAAGACTTAGTGCAACACAACTAAAATTTAGGGGTTTAATGTAATAAAATTTAAAAGGTTAAGGACTTGAAAATAAATTTTTCGTAACATTTTCTATAAAATTAAATTATATATATTGACCCACTTTATTTGGTGTGATGATGAAAGTTTAAGTGTGCCTCTTGAGTTATGGATGCAATCCTCATTCTCTCCAACTATTAATTAGGAGTGTAATTAAGCGAAATCGGCTTATAAATTACTCAAAATCAACTTAAAAAAAAGTTGAGAAATTTACTAAAAGTGCTCTATTTTTAGATTTATTTATTAAAATGCATTCAATTTTCATTTATTATACTTTTAACTTAACATTTTTACTTTCTTAGCCTTTTTTTTTTTCTCTTTTTTTTTTATTTTTTTTCTCCTCGTATTTTTTTTTCTTTTTATTTTTATTTCATAGTCTTTTATTTTTATTTTTTTTTCTCATTCTCCTATCTTTTCTTCTTCTTTTTTTTAATTAATGAAAATTTAGCCAATATCATTATTATTTTTTAATTCATTAATTTTTATTTTTATTTTTATTTTGTTAATCACTTCAATTTTTTCATATTTAGTAGCAACTGGGTGCTGCTTTCTCTTTTCCTTCTTTTTTCCTTTCTCTTTTTTTATTTTTATTTTATCCTTATTTTTTTTATTTCAGTTTTTCTTCTCTATTTTTTTAATTTTTATTTTCTCGTTACTTTTTCTTTTCTTTCTCTTTTTTTTTTCTTTTCATCTTCCTTTAATTAATATAGAATTAGCGAATATTATTATTATTATTATTATTATTATTATTATTATTATTATTATTATTATTATTATTATTATTATTATTATTATTATGTTCTTGTTTCATCAATTCAAATTTTTATTTTCTTCTTCTTTATTTTTTATTTTTTCTCCTCTTTTTTTTTCATTTTTATATTTATTTTCTCTTTCTTTTTCCTTTTTTCTTTTTTTTTATAAATTTTTATTTTATCCTTTTTCCTTATTTTTTTATTTTTTATTTTTTCTTCTTTCCTTTTTTTTTAATTTTTAATTTTTCTTTATTTTTTAATTCCTTTTTTTCTTTTTCCCCCTTTTAAAAAAAAATTAATTTTTTCAAGAGATATAAGAATCGATACCCCACATCTCCATTCTATTATTAGATAGTGTGTATTTAATTTTGTTGCTTTTTGGTTTTCTTTTAGTTATTTTAAATGTGTAGGGAAAAGATAGTGGTGCTTTTGGTACTTCTAGTTATGGTTTAGCAGATGTTGTTGGTTCTGAAAAGGGTGTTAAAGATAAGAAAAATGATTGTAAAGGCAGTGAAGTTGGAGGGGATGGTGAGAATAAAGAAGTTTATGATTCAAAGTTTTATTGAAATTGTTGGTGGTGCTGATGAGTTAAAGGATTTTTTTAGGGTATGTTCTTTTTATTATTTTTGTATCTTTTTGGTTTCTTTTTAGTTTATGATACTTTATTATGTGTTTTTTTTTTGTTTTAATGGTGATAAAAAAAATTCGACGAAATGCACTATTTCACCCCTGAACTTAGCCAAATTATTTAGTATCACCCCTATACTTCTATTTTGGTCTACATCACCTCTGAACTATTATTTTTGTCCTATTTAACCTTTAAATTTGCAATTAACTTGTAATAATCAATCATGGGATGCCATGTTGGATTAGTGGGTGACTTCAAACCAATTGAGGAGAGTGAATTATAAAAAGAAGGACCTATAGTAGTCCAATCATTATCATCTTCATTTCTTTTCACTCCTGCCCTTATTAAAGAACAAAATTAATTTTTAAGCTTTTGGTCTCATAGTAGGTGAGTGAAGAACTAAAATTAAAGCTTCATCGTTGGAGAACGGAAATGCTTTTTCTCTCCTTCAATCTTCATCTCTCTTCGATCTAACATGCAATAACTATGGAGATCCTAAAATATGATCTACCAAATTGTCACCATGGTGAAGTGGCATCGTTGAAGATATCTTGGATGAATGCAAACCTTGGACGAAGGTTTTTTGAATGTAGAAACTATGGGGTAAATGGTTATTGATGTAACAACTTTTTCATCCAAATTTTATGGGTTATATTGTGCATGTTTATATTATTTTCTGATTTAAGGTTTTTTACTTTGATTCAGAATGTAGGGGCTTGTAATTACTTTATGTGGTTTTATCTTCCAATGGGTGAGCAAGCAAGAAATGTGATTTTGGGTTTATTGAAAAGAATTAAGGAGGTTAAAACTAATATAGATAGAGAGAAAGAAAGGAAAAGGGGTGATTATTTTCTGTTTATGGGAATAGTTTTGTGTTTATTCTATTTATAGCATGTAGAATGTAAGAGGGTGATGTGTTTGGTGTAGATGTGTTGTTAACAAAGAATTTAGAGGTGATGTAGCAGGCTACATTTTGGGTGGCAATGTAGTAGTCTACATTTTACCTTAATTATTATTAACATTTCAGGTAATAGAAGATTAATGTAGTAGTATGCTTTGACTGTAACCTATTAAGTTTATTGTAATGTTCAAGTTAGTAATGAAAAGGGAAATTTTGTTGTTCATTTCATGTGATTCAAAATTGTTCAAAAACTCATAATAGCCTTGTGAGTGCCCTGCTCTCGAGTGAAAGAGCTTTTTGATGATTTTCCCTTTTGGAAAGTTTCGTGAGGATCTTTGTGTTTTATTTCTAAAGGACATGACAACTTTACTGAATAGGAATAAATGATTGGTCTCGAGAGGAAAAAGATGCTTATTTTATTTTATTTCATGGAGTTGCCACCTAATTTTTAAAAAATTAGGAAAAGAAAGGGACAACATCGAGTCACTCAATGAGTATTGGCCTCGGTAGAGATTTTTGGGTTCGGGGGTTCGCATTTTTTACTACTTCTCATTATACTATATTCAATGTATAGTTACCGTAACACCTTAGTTTTAGTAATGAAAGTTTGTATAGCATTCACATAATACATCAAATAATGGAAGATAATGAAGCTGAAATATCATTATTACATCGCTTTCCTAATAAAATACATATTAAGGAAAAATGGTTACGAAAAAATAAATCTAACTTAGATATAATGAATCTGCAAGATAAGCATAACTATGCATGTAGCTTGCCCAATCTCATGAATAATGGGATAAGTAATGGACACTCAATCACTTGAAAGAGTAAGCAAAATATACATAACCATGCATGTTTGTAATGATTATTATACTTATAATGATATATAATGATGATATAAGGGATGCATAATGACATCATTGGACTGGGAATATGATGACTCTAGTCCAAAATATGAACTTTTCAAGTTATTGATATTTATAGTGTGATTTCACATTTCAAAACTAGAGGATGAAAAATAATGATATGAAATAAGCAAAGTAAAGCATAAATTATTCATATAATATATAAATTGCTAGTCTCATCATGCAAATACAATAATATTCATAAATGCTGGCGACAATAAAGTATAATGTAGTGTGATAAAATAAATGTGCTAAAATGATTGTGTGATCCTCATATTCGATTGAGCTTGAGTGAGTTTTGAAGCTTTAACTTTGAGGGATTATCAAGCTTTCTTTATCGAGAGGTTCAAAATGACGTGTAGAATGATGCTAGTTTTGTATACCTTTAAAGTGTGCTTTGACAAAGATGAGGCTAGGTTTGGTGGAAATGAGGCCTAATAACCTAAGAAAACACGGTGGGAGAGCTTAAACTGTTTAGAAGTAAGTTTCCAACACCTTCGAGCGCATAAATTTTTGAGTGTATGTGATGTTTCCTCTTGCTTCCCCTCCTAAAATGAGGTATGTAGGCACTTATTTATATTAAAAAAATTGAGGAAGAGGGAGGGTGTGTGTGTGGTCATGTGTACATCGCTAGGACGAAGCACGTGGCCACGCAAAGTGCGCGTGACTACGCTCTTAGTGCATGGTCATGTGCACTTTCACTCATTATGTATATAAATCGAGGCTTTTTCAAGCTATTCTAAGGTTGGTTTCTAAGGTTTTTTGGCCTTTCAGATGCATTTCCGAATTTTATTTAGTCTAATTCGGCCTCAATTTTAGTGTATGACACCTAGGGGTGTTCATAGGTACATGCACACTTCTAAGAAATGCGTGCTATTCCTTGAGTTATTTTAGACTATTTCGAGACCACTTCTGAAGGTTTTGGAGCCTTCTGGATGTGTTTCCAAAGTCTGTTTTTTCTAATTCAGCTTTGATTTTAATGTGTGATAGCTAGGGATGTTCGTGGCTACACGCGCACTTCTAAGCGACGCGCGCTAATCCTCGGGTTATTTTGGACTATTCTGGGACTACTTCTGGATGTTTTGGAGTCTTTCAGATGTCTTTTCGAAGTCTATTTTGTCAAAATTGATTTCCATTTTTTTCATAAACTTGGGTCCCGATTTTATGAAATGAACATTGGCTCAACAAGCTATGTGTTCCGAGAGAAGATTACTCAAAATAAGGTCTTATTGTTCTGATAATTCGTATTTCGTAAGATCGAAGAGCAACTTAATGGCTCGGTGATCGATTTTACACATTGGTGGGATTGGTTAGGTTTTAAAGTTACACACTTCAGAGGCGTTATGAACGAGCAAACTCTAGTCTTTTTGAAGATTTGTTTCATCATCAGACCTTTTTAGGGATAGTCAAATTTGAGGTATGAAAAGCCTAAACACATAATTATCAAAGTTTGACAAACTCTAAATAGCCATAATACATAATACACGAAAGTTACAATAATACCATAATATATTAAAAGCATCCAAAAGCATAATATATGTTATATGTTTATACAGTGACGGACTTTAAAGCCACTATCAATTGTTTAATTGTTCCATTGCCATATATAATAGGCACCTACCAATAATTTTGCTAAATATAGGCATAAACCTATATAAGCTTCATTAAAGTTATATATAGCAAAATAGCCTAAAGATTAAATTAGACATTGCTTCCAGTGTTGCTTTATGAACTTTGACTTGAGATATTGCTTCTAGTGTTGTTGAGCCTCACAACATCCTTTTATTGTTAAAGTTGCCTTGAAGTAATGGTTGATTTGCTATTCCATCTTAGACCTAGTGGTTTGAAGCCTAAGTCTCTAGTAATGGTTGATGATTTGATTAACTCTAAAGGCATGTGTATCACTCTCGTTGTTGGTCTTCCATACTGCATATAAAAAGTAATGGGTAAATTCTATAAATGGTACCAAAACATTGCACTTGGTTACAAAATAGTACCATAACTTTAATTTGTATCTTTTTTGGTTCCTTAAATTCAATTTTAGTTTCACCGAGATATCACCTACAAAAATTTCGCCAATTTTGATGATATGGTCACCAGAATTTCCACATTATATGCCATATCAGAAGCCACATCAACCAAATTAGAAGCCACTTACTGAGTCATGTTAATGGCATATAATGTAGTAATTCTGGTGGCCATATCATCAAAATTGGCCGAATTTTTATGGGTGACATCTTAGTGAAAGTAAAATTGAAGTTAAGGAACTAAAAGGACACAAATTGAAGTTATAGGTACAATTTTGTAATCAAGTGCAAAATTTTGGTCCCGTTCATAGAATTTACCCAAAAAGCAATAATCATTTTATATAATGTATAGTCCAATGCATATACTAGGTAAACTAACTTAAATCACTTGCATTATTGAATGACATGCCATTTTCCATGACAAAAACTCCATGACCATATCCAACCCTTCTGGCTTCAGAAGAACTTATTGGAGTAATATATATATTCACAGATGTTGCTTTAGAAGAATGTGCATTTGATATGTTCTTAACACCCACACCAATACCCCTACCCTTACCTTTACCCCTTCCTATAGCTCTGCCTCATCCTAATTTAGCCCTCCCCGTACCTTTACATTTAGCAATTCCTCTTTGGGTTGTATGGCCACCCATTACTCCAAAATCATTTCCAATTGCAGTTTGCTGGCAGAATTACACCTTATCAAATACACATAAAATAATATAATAGCTTAATGTACCTATCCACTAGTTGCAATAGATGATGAAGCTGTAACATATATGTCAATGGTACTTAACATTGGTATACTACTTAGTCTACTCATTAGTGTGCTTTGAGGAACCTGAAATTAGCCAGTTAATTTAGCATAGCAATAATGGTTTGAATGCATGCATAAAACCATAAAAAACATAAAAACACCTGATTTTGAGCACCCAAGTTAGTTGCAGCGTATTCAACATTCACATAATGAGCTCTTTCTACACTTGTATTGCAATTTTATAAACACCCTGTTAGTAAAAATGACTTAACATAACTGATTTCTTACTTAAAAAAATCAACTAGCCTTTTAATTATAGTAAAATAATTTGTGTTCTTGCATAAGGTAACAAACCTTTTGTCTTAGTTAACCTCTTGTAAGACATCCTTGCTTATTATGCCCTTTTGCATGGCACAAAGAACATGTTATCTTCACTCCACTTTTGTATAGTTTCCCACTTTTTGCTTTCTTTGGTTCACTCTTGTCTCGTCTCCTTTTCAGCTTTGGCCTTCTAGATTTCTTAACAATTTCAGGAGGCTCAATTGTTGGACAATCTAATTTGGGCTATAATTAAATTCCCCTAATAGGTTGCATGACTATGCCATATGCTTTTTCAAATGTCTCTTTATGATACCACTTAGACACAAATTGGTTTAGGATTTATTTTGCAAAAAAACATTGCACATATTGCATATTCACATGGTATTCCTTAAGATCCCAATACCTACAGGAACATGTATTTCTTGAGAAATCCATTATGTGACCATACTTGCCTTCTTGAATCTTAAACCCATCTTGGCTATTAAAAATTAAATTACAGTTGGTTGTTTGCATCTTGTTACGATCCATCTTATCTTATGTTATTAGAGAAATATTAGTCACCCATTTTGATGAAAACTCTCTCATTGCTCTTATTCGCTCCATGACTTTCTTTCGTATCACCTCCAATATTGATCTTATAGTCATAAATCTTGCTTTTAAAATCCATGAGTTAAAGGTCTTAGTCATGTTATTCTTTATTGCATCACACTTTGTCTCAATCCCAATGAAGGCTCTACACTAATTTTAACGTGGATAACACAATAGCTCTTCAATAATTCCATTACCAAGCTAATTCATCTCCTTCAAATTATCTTTAAATTCAGCCTCAAATATTGAGTGTCCCCTGTGCATTTTTTTTCTTAATGTAGAAAGAATGTGTTAAACACATATTATATGCTAAGTTTATGTGTTAAACACACATTCTATGTTGAGTTTCAAGAAGTACTTCATGCACAACCCCCATCAAACCCTTAAATAATTTCAAATAGAATTCACTCAAGTTTCTAGACATAATAGATAATAAAACAATATTTTATAAATAACATAATAGATTGAATTTATCTTTTGCATGTCTATCACCATGACTAGTCCTTTTCCATTGTCCAACAGTAAATCATCTCTTAAATGTTAAATGAACCACTTCCAATTGCATTTATTTTTTATTTCCATAATTGCCCTTATAAGAGGAAACATTTGATTATTACCGTCTTTAGATATAGCACATAGCAATTGACCTTTTCAAGATCCCTTCAAAAAACACCCATCCAACCCAATAATCTTTCTGCAACCTGCCTTGAATCCTTTTTTCAGAGCATTAAAATAGACATAAAATCTTTTGAATTTCTATTTCCCTTATTCATTACCCCTTTCACACTTAACAAAGCAAGTTATGCCTAGATTGGACCTATTAATTTCAGCAACATAATCATGTATAGTTGCATATTTAGCTATCGGGTCACCCATTGCCTCTGACAGTACCTTGATCTTAGCCTTTCTACAAACACTCATCAAAACATAAATCTTCAAATCCTCCTTAACTAGATAAACCAATTACCTAATCTTAATTCTAGGCTGAGATAAAATTCTTTGCTTATATTTTATAGCAATGTAATTTGTATTACAATGAAAGGTTCTATTATACCTAAAACATTTATGCACGAGGTTATTAATTTTAATTATAAAGTTCTAGCTTTTTGAATCAACCCCTGCATAAAGAACCTAATTGCACCCCTCTTCTTTGCATTTTTCCCCAACTTTAGTTAGCTCATTTAGCGTTAGATTCAACTTAATACCCTTCAATACAACATATTTATAGATAACATCTTTAAATTTTTTGACATTAAAAAAAATCATACCTAATTTCCATATTGGCATCTCAGTAGTTAGATCGAAGTAAACATGTGAACTTGGTCTTTTTTGGGTGTCATCTGCCTCTTCATCATCAGACACAGATTCAACATCACTACTATGATAGTCACTTTCATAATAACTCCTACTTCGCCTTTAGAACATTGTTGTTGGCCTTAGCAATGATCAATCTCAATTTTAATCTTAACAAACTTACTTTTAAGCATTTAATATATTTGTTTCAAGTATGTATAAGTTAGGATTTTTTTTTTGGAAGTAAAAATGGTGAAGAAATATTAAAGAAATTCCATCCTAAACAATAATCTCGAGCACCATCACGATTAGGGCCAAAAGAACTCATTCGAGGTCAAATTTTAAAGATTTTATTCAGATGGGTAAAACCTATCCTGAGCTCAAACCCGAGCAGGATATATGTGCCCAAGCAGGATACCTCAATTTAGTAAAATCTTCATTTTACGGTAGAATTAATCCCGATCCAATGTCCTAACTCGGATCATGCTAGGGACAAGTGCTGCTTTTAAATTCAATGGATATAAATGGCTATTTTCAAGTATTCTGATTAGGACTGATGATATCCCAACCGGAAGCAAAGAATTTATAACTCAAAAGTCAAAATTTCATTCAGATGAAGTTTGAATTTATTGGAAACAAAATTATTGTTTCTAACAGCTATAGTTGAATTACACAAGTATAAACTCAACCTCTGAAATTCATTTAAAAAAAAAAAAGGAAACCTGTTTATTCATTATATATTTACAAGCATTCAATTAAGCTCTAAAATTCTCTTTAAATTAGTTTTTATTTGAAATAACTCTTATGAGTGTTAGAATAGAAATTCTTATACTTTAATTTTTTATGGTTAAGAAAACGGGAAGTGAGGTTCTGTTTAAAGGAATTGGTTTAAGTGTTTCGCCATCAAAACACTTAGGGAATTTTGATTTTTAAGTAAGCCTTGAAAACTCAAGTTGTAAGGTTTAAGTTGAGCCTAAAACTCAAGTTACAAATATCAATCTAAGTGAATAGATTGAGGTGATTCAAAATCCCAACTTAAGGATAAGTTAGGTGGAGATGTAGGATTATTGAGAATCCAAACTCCTTAAATTCTTGTATTTATCATTCTTTCTTCCTTAATTTCCTTCCTAATTCTTTTTAATTTTACTTATTTTTTGATAGCCTTATTAACCCCTTTTAGGGTATTTTCATTTGGTATCACAGCTTGAATTCTAGGAACTTAATTGCCAGAATACCAGATCATGGGGAGTGAATTTCAAAACATCTCTTCACTTCGACCATTCTTTGATGGTAGTGACTACCCTTATTAGAAGTTCAAAATGGATACATATTTAAATAGTGATTCCATTAAAATTTTAATGTCATTCTCAAAGGATGGGAACCACCTAAAGCTATCATTAATGGTGTAACAACTACTCTATCAACAAATCAATGGAATAATGAGCAAAAAGAAGAGAAATAAAAGAGCAATGATCATACTAGTCTCTTCTATGTTAAAAGAAGAAAGAGGCAAGCTTCAATATTATATTTCGATTAAGGAAATGTGGGAAATGTTGGAAAATCATTTTGAATCCAATGTACAAGTTAGAAGTAAGAAGGTTTAACTTTACCTGTATGAATACAAACTCTTCTAGATGAAGCCTCAAGAATCAATCATCGAGATGACAAATTGTCTTAATTCTCTTCTCATAACCCTCAAGTAACTTGGTAAACATTTCACTAAGAAAGAAATAAATAATAAGATTCAAGGATTGAGAATCTCAAGTAACTTTAATTAAGGAAGCTCAAGACCTCTCTAATCTTTCAACTGATGTACTCATTGGAAAGCTCCTTAACCATGAGCTTACATTAAAGTAAAGAGGTGAAGAGCTAAAAGAGAAGGAAGAGAAGAAAAAAGCATAGTTCTAAAGGCTTCTCAAGATGAAATTGATGAAGAAAGCCTTAAAGATTCAAGTGATGAAGATGGTGATATCACCACACTTATAAGAAACTTCAAAAAGTTCTTAAAAAGGAAGAACTCTTCAAGAACTAAAGACTTTAACAAAAAGCATGAAGGTAAGAAAACTAAAGAAGACATCTGTTATGAATGCAAGAGACCTGGACATATAAGAAGTGAGTGTTCTAAACTAAAATTCAAGACCAATGGAGCAAAGGAGAAGAAAAGGGCTTTAAAGCTACTTGGGATGACTCCTCCGAATCAAAAAATGAAGAGGAATAATAAGAAGTAGTCAACCTTTGCTTCATGGCTCTTGAAAAAAAAAATGAGGTAACTTTTAATTCTCATTCTTGTGATGATTTTGATTTCAATGAATGTGATGATGATGATGATGAGAGATCTATTGTAAGCAAACTTATGCTTAAATGCAAAAGCTTACTTTTTAAGAAGAAACTTTATAAGCATGAATTATCTAACATGTCCAAGGAATTTGAAACTTTAAAAATGATTTTTCTAATATTGTAAAATAAAATGAAAAACTTGCAAGTGATTTAGAATATTCAAATTCCTTAAAAGACGATCTTAAGAAAGTAAATAATGAAAATCTTAAGCTTTTGAAGGAAATGTTAGAATTAAAAAATTCCATTTCTAAATTCAAGAAAGGAAAGGAAACTTTAGATAGTCTTCTTGATTCTAAAAAATTTCATGAAAACACTCATGGAATTGGATATAAAAATAGAATATCTTCCTCATTATTATCTCAAATTAATTTTGTTAAAGCCTCATATGACTCTACTTCTTCTACCTCTAAACCTCCTAAGACTTAAACTTTAAAAGTTAATAAGTCTCATGTGTGTTAAGAATAAGTCTTATAAGACTCAATCTTACATGACACAAAGAGGTATATCATAACCTAATCATACATATATACATACCAAACACAACACTCCTAAGCATATTGCACATCACAATGCTCATAAACACGTTGCACAAATCTATCAAAATATGCATTGCTATTGCAGTTGTATGTATCACACTATGACTTAAAATAATTTTAGGAAACATACACAACATCAAAGGCATGTTTCATTCACTAGGAGATCATATTCACTATAAGAAATAAATTTGTAAATGCTAAATATTTTTATTGCATGACCAAAGGTCACTTTAGCAATCTATGTTTTTATAAAAGATTTCACCTAAATTTTCTTCCTTTGGATAACCTTAAGACTAACTAACCTAGATTAAAAAAGGTTTGGGTTCAAAAGAAAGTTTAAATTTTTTCTTATAGGTGTGCTTAAAGTCCATAAGAGAAAAGAGTAAATGGTATCTTGATAATGGATGTTCTAAGACACATGACGGGAGATAAAGAATAATTCAACAAGCTTGATGCTAACGATGGAGTCATGTCACTTTCAGTAATAATGCCAAAGGAAAGATCATAGGCATTACAGAAGTTGGTAATCCTCAACCTCCATCCATTCACCATTTTACTGCTTATTGATGGTCTCAAACACAATTTATTTAGTATAAGTTAATTATGTGACATGAGAAACGAAGTCACTTTCTATCCTAAAAGTTATTTTGTTAGCAGTTTGGATGAAGATAAAATTATTTTTTATGGTAAAAGAGTAAATAATGTCTATGTTATTAATTTGAACAAAATTAATGACAAAGATATTAAAAGCTTAATGTTAATTTTCTATGACACATGGACATGACATACAAGATTAGGACATGCAAATTTTGAGCTTTTAAATGATTTTAGCAAATATGAACATGTGATTGGTTTACCTAAACTCAAATTCACTAAGGATAAACCTTGTGATGCTTATCAAAATGGTAAACAATCCAAGTTTTCATTAAAGATCAAGAATGTAGTGTCAACTTCTAGGCCACTTAAACTTATACATATATGTTTATTTAGACCAGCTAGAGTTGCTAGTCTCAGTGGAATACATTATGCATATGTCTTGGTTAATGACTACTCTAGATACACTTGGGTATATTTCCTTGCTCATAAGAATGATGCATTTATAGCATTTGAAAGTTTTTCAAAAAGAGTTAAAAAAGAAAAAGGTTTTTACATTTCATCCATTAGAAGTGATAATGAAACTGAATTTGAAAATGAATTTTTCAAAACATATTATAATGAAAATGGTATTTCACATACATTTTTTTCTCCTAGAACTCCTTAATAAAATGCGGTAGTTAAAAGGAAAAATCAAACTCTAATGGAAATGGCTAGAATAATGCTTCATGAGTATAATTTGCCATTATAATTTTGGGCAAAAGCCATTAACATATCTTGTTACATTACAAATAGAGTTTTTAAAAGATAAATTTTTAAAAAAAATTCTATAAGTTATAAAACAATAGAAAACCCAAAATCTCACATCTTAGAGTATTTGGATGCAAGTGATTTATAATAAACACTAAGGAAAACCTTAAGAAATTTAATTTTAAAGTTAATGAAGGAATTTTCCTAGGCTATGCCAGTTAGTGATATGCACTAAGTCAATCATTTGTGGTTATGTATTGACTTTCTTATTTTATTAATAAAGAGGTATTATATTATCATTTGATTTTATGATAATTATATGAATGGTTAATTTTTACTAAGGCCATCAAGTATGTGACTTGATAGTAAAACCCTTAGATTAAAATAAGAGTTCTATTCTAATTATCCCTAGCCATTTATTCATTATATAAATATTAAAGTATTAAGGCTAGTATGATGTTGACTGATGGTTATGTTTTACTAATCATAAATATGAGATATTAAGTCAACTCATAGGTACATGATGAGAAATCATGTACTGGATTAACCCACTATGAGAATACTACATAGGTTATTATCATAAGTATTTCTTATCACAATAATTTTATTTCGGTCCTTTGACATTGAAATCATCATGGATTTCTACATAGCTATTTTATGTTTTGACACATTCTAACATTGTCTTTAACCGGACGATTAAAAGGATGTTGTTGGATATAAAATTAGTTATGTGATGAATGTGAGTGATTTAGAAGGAATTTATCCCTTATTAATATGAGAAAGATATCTAAGGGCCGTTTGATGAGATAGACTGAAGGAAACTGCATGGCCATGCTTAAATGAATTGATAAAGAGTTATCATTTTCAGTCTACTTGGAATCAAGTCATAATATTGAACTATATAAAGATGACATTCTATGCCTTATGTTCAATTAAGATATCATGTGATAAAGGGATGATAAAATTCACTGTAATTAGGTTATGTCGGATTATTGACTTCACATGACTTGGGTAGTCATAATGTCTTGCTAGAGGCCACTTATGACTTATAGGCCTAAATAGAGATTTAGGCCCACTACCAATGTTATGTGAACCTACAGGGTCACACACTTAGAACAAGCCTAAAATGAATATGGGTTTAATAAACCCAAAATAAACTCTGTGGAAATAAATAATTAAAGTGTTTTATTTATTTATTTATTTGTTTATTTATTTAAGATAAATGTTATTTTAAATAAATAAATAAGATATTATTTTTTATTTATTTTTAAACAAAATCAAAAAATAATAAATGGAAAATTACCAAAAGGTCATTGGTAGGTGAAACCCTAATTTGGAGTCTATAAATGTGTTATATTCTCTAGGGTTTCACACACTTGTTTTTCCTGCTTCCAAATTCATTTTCTTTCTTCTTAGAAAATAATACAGAGTTTTTCTTTTGTTCTTGATTTATGAGACGATCAAGGAGGTTGGTAGCACACACACTTCAATTCATTTTGTGAAGGGTTGTTCGTGTGGATACCTATAGAGGACGCATCCTTTTGGAGAAGTCTTGATCTGAACAACCAAGCCAAAAAGCTCGAGGTAAGGTGTCACCGGTGTGAACCTCCTCTCATCCTTCTAGAGAATCTTGCCTTTTTGCATTTTGGTAAGATTTTTAAAACCCTAGATTTAATCAAGTAGTCGAATTACATGGATCCAGGCTTGGGAACGTGATAAAGTTTTAATTTTTCCACTACGTTTGTATCACGAATCCCAATAATGCCACCACTAGCAAAGCATATAGAGTTTTTAATAAAAGAACTCTTATAGTAGAAGAATCCACACGTGTTGTATTTGATTAATCCAAATCACTTGATCCTATAAAGGATACGTGTAATGTTGATGATAATGTAGGTGAACTTATGGATGAAAAGACTCAAGAAGAAAATGTAAGCAAACCTTTGGAAATTAAAAATCTTGAAAAGAAGGAAAATGAGGAGTTGCCTCAATCTATCTTGAAGGATGATATTCCGAAGGATTGGCAATTCAAGAAAGCACATCCTTAAGACCTCATTATTAGTGATACTATAAAAAGGGTAATAACTAGGTCTCAACTTAAGTCTATTGTTAATTTAGCCTTCATTACTTAAATTGAACCAAAAAATGTTGATGATGCTTTGAGTGATGAATTTTGGGTCCTTGCTATGCAAAAAGAGTTAAATCAATTTAAGAGAGAAATAAGGTTTAGACCTTGGTTCCTAGACCTAAACATCATCCTATTATAGGCACCAAATGGGTGTTTAGAAATAAGATGAATGAGCAAGGTGTCATAACTATGAACAAAGCTAAACTATTAGCTAAAGGTTATAATCAAGAATAAGGCATTGATTATGACAAAACCTTTGCCCCAGTTGCAAGGTTAGAAGCTATTAGAATGCTACTTACATTTACATCATTCATGAATTTTAAACTTTTTTAAACAGATGTTAAAAGTACATTTTTAAATGGCTTTATTGAAGAGGAGGTATATGGTGAACAACCTCTGGGTTTTGAAATTTATAATTATACAAATTATTTTTTAAACTTTCAAAAGCATTGTATGGATTGAAACAAGCTCCAAGAGTATAGTATGAAACATTGAGCAACTTTCTAATAGAGAAAGGTTTCTCTAAGGGAAAGATTAATATAACTCTTTTCATAAAGAAATCCAAGCATGATTTATTAATTATTCAAATATATGTTGATGATATAATTTTTGGTGCTAGTAATCATTACTTGTGTGAAGAATTTTCTAAGCTAATGAAAAGTGAATTTGAGATGAGTATGATCAGTGAAGTCAAATTCTTCCTTGGACTACAAATCAAGCAATGCAAATATGAGATTTTTATCAATCAAACAAAGTATGCTAGAGATATTCTCAAGAAGTTTGGAATGGATGGAGTTAAGTCAAGCAAAAATCCTATGAGCACCATAACCAAACTCAACAAGGATGAAAATGGCAAACCAATTGATGAAAAATGATATAGAGGTATGATCATATCCCTTCTTTATTTAATTCCAAGTAGATCCGATATTATGTTTACTACTTGTTTATATACTAGATTTCAATCAAGTCTTAGAGAATCTCATTTGAATGCAATCAAAAGAATTTTCAAATATTTAAGTGGAAGTTTATATTTAGGACTTTGGTATCCTAAGAGTTCAACCTTTGACCTTATTAGTTATTCAAATATAGACTTTGCTAGTAATCTACTAGATAAAAAGAGCACTTTCAGAACTTTTCAATTCTTAGGACAATGTTTAGTTTCTTGGTTTAGCAAGAAAAAAGTTTTAGTTGCTTTATCCATTGTTGAAGCAAAATATATAGCAGCTAGTTTTTGTTGCTCTCAAATCTTATGGAAAAAATAATAACTTAAGGACTATGACATTGAACTTGATCACATTCCTATCAAATGTATAATACAAGTACTATAAACCTTAGTAAAAATCTCATTCAGCATTCTAGGACTAAGCATATAGATATAAGACATCATTTCTTATATAATCATGTTCAAAATGGTGATATCTCACTTGAACTTGTTAATACAAATAATTAACTTGCAGATATCTTCACTAAACCTCTTAATGAAGAGAGAATGAATTTCATTAAACATGAACTTGGCATGATTGATGGTTCTAATTTGTCTTGATTGTATGATTAATTGCTTTATTGATGGTTGGATTGCTTAATCTCATGATTTCATGAGAAATCATGTTGTGCTTATTGATTGTTTGGATAATTGCTTTTATTAGCAATTTATTTTGATCTTAATAGTTTTTTATTCATGTAAAATAATTTATTTTTAAAATTTTGTTAGTTTTGGTTTAGTTGTTTTTACCATATCATAATTTTATTTCAAATTTTTTTTATTTGCTATTTAAAATTAATTGTTGAATTATATTAACTAATTTTCTAGAATAAAAAAATTCATTTATATATATATACATACATACATATATGTTCTTACTTTGAAAATTATTTAAATCTTTACAATTTCTTTTTAAATCACGAGTTGTTTTAAAATTTTTGTTTCTATAAATTAAATTCTATGAAATAAATTATTCTATTACTTTAGATAATCTATTCGATTTTTGATATGTTGATATGATTGGTGCATGATTATTCATTTCTTAAATCCTTTCTATTTTGAAAAATTAATAATTAATTATTGAATTATATTCAATTAATTAATTATTTTAATTTAGCAAAAAAATTCTCTTTATCATCTTTATTAAATTAGTCTTATATTTCTTCTCATTTAATATTCCTCTTTTTCTTCAATTAATTCAAACTATTGAGCATTTAATTCATAAGGACTTAATTGCAATTTCTAGAATTTCTTAAATTCTATCAAGAATATAGTCCTAACCAAAACCATTGATGTCTCGAACAGGACAAGAATTAGTTTATTTCTCTTAGAGGAACAGGACTGATCCTGGTCCAGATACCGTTTGGGATCAGACTCAAGACCATTGTCCTGATCGAGATCAGTGCATGTCCCAACCGAGATGCAAATCCTGACAGCTTTAGGTCTTCAATTTGTGTGCATTGAATGACATCTCAAATTTTATCAAAAATAACTTTTGAGATTATTTTTTACTTAAATTCAAATTTTGAATGCTTGTAAACCCTAATTTGAGTCTATAAATACTATCCTATTTTATTCTTCACTATTCACTATTTTCTTTTCAAATTCTTTACATAAATTCTCTCATTCTTTAGCATTCTCTTTAAGCTTTCTTCTATTTTGTTCATCCATGGCGCCCAAAAAGGCCATTAACCTTCCCCCATTTTCTTCTCAAGAATAATCTTTTAAAAAGGATAAACCCAAAAGATCCACTCTCTATTCTCTTACTCTACTTAAGACTTTAAAAAGAGAGTTTCTCTTTTTTAAAAGAGAAATTATATTCCTCCAAGACACATACACAAGCTAACTTTAGAGAAGCTTGGATGTTTTAATGAAGTCAAAGATTTGCTCTTAAGAGGTGGGTTATTTGATTATGCTTTCAATCCTCTTCCTTCCTACACTCCTCTCAATGTTGAGTTTCTCTCCTCCTACACTCTCTGTTTGGTGAAATATGCCATGAGATTTAAGTTGGGTGGAAAAGATAGGTTTATGACCCATCAAGAGTTTGATACTCTCTTTGGTTTCACTCAAGAAGGTCATGTTCAAAATTTACACAATTAGCATACTAATGCTTTTTGGAACAAAATTTCTTCTCTTTATGCTCCACATTTTTCTACCAGTCATACCAAATCGTCTCACATCAAGTCTAAAGCTTTATAGTCTGTCCATCACTTTCTTACCTATTCTATAAATGGTAAAGCTCTTAGCAATAAAACCATTTCTCTTGATGACCTTTTCATCTTTCATTACCTTGTTGATAATGAACCTATTGCTTTGGGAAGGTTCATTCAATGATGTCTTTGGCTTATTAGTGATAGCCAAGTTGGAGCAATTTATGTTGGGAGCATTGTTTCAATCCACCAAACCTTTTATTTCTTGATGAAACTTTCATCAAAAACTCCAAAAAAATTTCCAAAATTAATGAAAAATGAGTTTAGAAATATGATCTTTGTGAAAGTGAGCATATGGAAGCTATCTTCAAAGAAATTGAAGAATATCGAGGTGGTGATGAAGAAGACATT
This sequence comes from Mallotus nudiflorus, assembly GCA_947683625.1. Classification (NCBI taxonomy): domain Eukaryota; kingdom Viridiplantae; phylum Streptophyta; class Magnoliopsida; order Malpighiales; family Euphorbiaceae; genus Mallotus; species Mallotus nudiflorus. The sequence continues at coordinate 2,845,284 of CANTUR010000049.1, read as the reverse complement.
GAGACTCAACCATAAGGTGCTCCACAAAGGAAAAGATCAAGATAAGAAGGCACTTCTTAAGGTCCTCAAGCGTATGAAAATGAACCTCAATGGGTTGGGCAATTATCTAATAGAATGAGCTTAATGGAAACTATCTTTAATGCTCGTTTTGATCAAGTTAATGAACACATTGCCCTTCTCCAACATGATGTTCATTATCTCTATGAGCAATAAGGCTATTCTTGCACTTATGTGCCCTTCTCTCATCCTCCTCCACCTCCTCCTCAAGACTAACTTCTTTTTATGTCCTTTTACTTATTTTTCATTGGCTTATGTTTAGTTTATTTTCAGTATATTTTTCGTTTATACTAGTCCTGCCAGTTTATGTTTAGTATATTTTTTGTTTCTGTTTGGTTTATAAGCTTTATGCTATTATGTTATGTTATGTTTCCTTTTTATTTTTGGATTTGATCTTTCAATATCAATGTAATTCTATCATTTTATTTATGAAAGTTTATCTTTTATTTTTTTCTTTTTAATTTTGACAAAGGGGGAGAAAATATTTTATCATTTTAGTTTGATTAATTGATTTTTATTATTTGAGTTTGATTAATCATTATTCATTTTTTATGCATTGTAAGTGTGGCTAACTTTATGTTATTTATAGACCAAAAAAATTTACGTTATTTAATATATGCTTTTATAGCATGGCTGGTTATTATTAAAAAAGGGGGAAAGCATTAAGTTTGATTATAACAGAAGAGAAATATATATATATATATATATATATATATATATATATATATATATATATATATATACCATGATTTTATTGTTTTGGTCCTTGGTCTTTAATAATGATATATGTACTATATTTGTACTATTCGATTCATGACTAATAATCATGTTTGTCACGACCCAAAACAGGGGCCATGACCGGCGCTAGGGAACGAAAATTCTTTCGAATCTGGAACCCGTAGCAAGCCTAAAAATAAAATAAACATGCATAATCATAACAATATATAATGCAGCGGAAATAAAAATCATAAATATCATAATATTATTTACATCAACTGGATTTAAATCAAATCTCATCTCATAGATATATAAATCTTTAAATACAAATCCAGTTTCAATATAATACATCTCTTTAAATAAAATACATGAAATCCCACACTTTAATTCACAACTACTGCAGCGTCTAGATTATAAAAAATAAGACTCAAGTAGATAATTTACACAAAGAAGCCGGGGCGGAAGAAATCCGGCGTATCGACCTGCTACTGAGGTCTGAAGATGTTGACTCTCCTGAAAAATAGTCAACGGAGGGGAGTCAGACCTCACTGAGTGAATTACTATAATATATATACATACACACTAAATGATAATGCATACAGTCAACAGTATATATCTAATATATATATACAGGCAATTACACACAAATGCAAAAAAATCATTTTACATATTTTATCTGAAAATCATCTTTTATGAAGGATCACATAGAACCCTAGAATATCGCAACCTCAGAAATAGTGTTAGACAACACTCTAGCCACACAGGCTCACTTATTCCAAAATATATCCACTTAATCCATTTAGACAGTAGACTGGCCCCGAGACACTAAGTCAACCGAGCTCCAGCAGTCTGACTGCCAGTGTGATTGGCCCCGAGACACTTGGTCAACCGAGCTCCAGCAATCACACCCCAAACCACATCTCACACATATCAATAATCACATCAAATCAATATCCAAAAATAAGTTAGTATTATAGCCTAAATATTATAGGCGTACCGGTACGTACTCGGTCCTAGTGCTGCCCACTAGGTAGCACTTTCTATTGATATCCTTCATTAATAATATAAATCATTCATCCACAAAAATAAATGATGCATGAAGTTCAATAAAATAACAACATAAACCATATATATACCGGAAATATACCAAAAGTAAACCAGGTATATTTCGAGTATATATATGTCAAATAAATCCAATCAAATCATAAATTAAACTAAAAATATATTTAAAAACATTTTAAATATATTTTATTAATAAAACATGTATATAATTTATTATATACCAAAAATAAACCAAAAATATACTTAATATAAAATTAAGAAATAATCAAATTATTCATGCATTTTTATCGAAATAAAATATATATTTTTAAATCATGCATCCTAAGCATATATATATAGTATAGTAACTCACCTAGTGCGCTCCACGAGACGGGTCCGAAGGGCCTGGTCCACTAGCCCTCGGTCTTCATGCAACTAAACAAACAATAACGACAGACATTAGAATAAACCTAACAGAAATCCTAGAATTCGATCTAGAGTATTAAACACAGAATCAGAAATTAGGGTTCGACCGGATATCATGTTTTATGAGAATTCTACCGAAAATCCGGTAGAACCTCCCCTGTAAAACGGACATCCCTCTACTCAAAAGAGTAGAGCCGACCCTGCAAAGAAACACACTTCGAAAAACTACACAAAGCACAATCAAAATCCCACGGTCGGACTCCAAACTACAGTCCACCGACCGAGGTCCACAAACACGGAATAATTCCAGATATACCAAAAATATCCTTGAAACCTAAAAATACATTTTATAGGTAGAAATTACATAATTAACCTTTAAACACATTAAAAACCAATAAAAATTCATTTTATTAGAAAAACCGTATATTATATATATAATTAAAAATAATTTACGAAAAATAGTTTTAATTAGTTAAAAATACTAAATAATTTGTAGAAATCATTTTTATACCTTAAATAACTATTAAAACCAATTAAATTACATTTTTAGCCAATTTAGGGTAAATTTACCAAAATACCCCTATATATATAAATATACTATAATTACTTCAAAAATTCACCAAAAATCATACAATTATCCAAAATTAATTTTCTCAACATATTTATCAATAATATCCATAATTAAACTCAATCATCCAATTAATTTCAAATAAAAACACATTTAACCTAATTTTCCCAAAATTACATAAACTCAAATAATTCAAAATAAATACTTAGAAATTCATAAAAATTCCAAATAAATTCCTATAATTCATTTCAACACCTAATTTAACCATAAACCCAAATTTCATAATTTAAATAATTAATTTCCAAAAATTAGAAAATAATATTAAAATATTCAAAAATACCCAAAAATCCAAACAATCTCCAAAAATTCCACAAAAATTCATACATGTAGATTAAGCTACTAGAATCAACATTTGTGAAGGGAGTTTTCATGAATCAATCAATTCGAAGATCAAAAAAGTCAAAAACCCTAATAGGCCGAAATTGAAAATTCGAAACCTAAGCAAATGTAGACCATTTAAGCTCAAACCAAAGCTAGAATCACACTCACCGAAGCTCAAGGAGAAGAAAGAGACCGGCGGTGTCGAAAACAGTGGTCAAAAATGGGAGAAACGGCGAAGGGAAGATTTTCGGCCAAATGAGGAAAATAGGGGCTGCCGGCGCCGGGGAAGGGAGCTGCTGGCGACGGAGGATGGCTGGGAACGACGGTGGCAAGCCGGGAGGCACACCGACAGTAGGTGACCAGAGTTGCAGCGGGAGGGAAGGATGGTCGGGCGCGGGAGGGAGAGGAAGAAGAAGAAAAAGAAAAAGAAAAAGAAAGAAAAGAAAAAGAAAGAAAAGAAAAATAAAAGAAAAATAAAAAATAAAAAAATAATAAAAATAATTTTAATAATTTAATAATAAATAAAATAATTAAATAATAATAAATTAATACATAAATAATAAAATATTAGGGTAATATATTAAATCCTAATTAAATAAATATTTACACACATAGGCTTTATTTAGTATTTTGAAAATACGTATGAGTTCATGCAAGTCCGAAAATATATTTAAAATAATTAATATTAAAATATTTATGTGAAAATTTCCCCGAAAATGCAAGTCCCGGGAAAATTTTACGTAAAGCACTGTAAATAATACACAGTAATTAAAATAGGTTTTAAATACATATTAACTCGTGAAAATATCGTAATATATATACAAAAATTATTGACACTGCATATCCCGGTACAGTGTAAAAATGTTTAAAAACACGGGATATTACAGTCTTCCCCCCTTACAAGAATTCGTTCCCGAATTTCAGAAAACAGAATCAAGAAGGAAAGAGATACGGGTAAGAAGGTCGCATCTCAGCTTCAGTCTCCCACGTATGCTCTTCAACTCTGTCGCTACGCCACAGAACCTTGACCATCGGAATCTGCTTCGATCGCAACTGTCGAACTTGATAATCTACGATCGCCACAGGTTCTTCCACAAACGTCAAATCTTCACTCACTTCTACACTGTCAGGCTGCAATACGTGAGAAGGGTCTGAAATATACTTCCTCAACATCGAGATATGAAATACTGGATGCACCTATGACATACTCGGAGGCAAATCCAACCGATATGCAACAGTGCCAACTCTCTCCAGAATCTCAAACGGTCCAATGTATCTCGGTGCTAACTTACCCTTCCTGCCAAATCTCATCACACCCTTCATCGGAGATACTTTCAGAAAAACAAAATCTCCAACCTGAAACTCCACATCTCTGTGCCTAAGATCCGTATAACTCTTCTGTCTGCTAACTGCGGTCTCTAATCTGCGCTTAATCATGGCGACTTTCTCTGCAGCATCCTGAACCATCTCAGGTCCAGTCAAAGCTCTCTCACCAATCTCATCCCAACTCAGAGGGGATCTACACTTCCTTCCATATAATTCCTCATACGGTGCCATACCAATACTGCTATGGTAGCTGTTATTATATGCAAACTCAACGAGTGACAAATGATCATCCCAGCTACCTCCCAAATCCAAGACGCATATCCTCAACATATCTTCCAGTGTCTGGATCATCCTCTCAGACTGGCCATCTGTCTGAGGATGAAAAGCAGTACTGAAGTCCAACCTAGTGCCCATCGCTTCCTGCAACTTCTGCCAAAAATGAGAAGTAAACACCGAACCTCTATCTGACACAATGGCCACAGGTACTCCATGAAGGCATACGATATGCTTCACATACAAATTCGCCAATCTAGCAACTGAATATGTGGCTTTCACAGGCAAGAAAAGTGCAGACTTCGTCAATCTGTCTACAATCACCCAGATAGAATCGTATCCATCCTTCGAACGAGGTAAACCGACCATAAAATCCATAGTTATCCTTTCCCACTTCCACTCGGGAATAGGAAGAGGCTGAAGCTTCCCAGAAGGCTTCTGATGTTCGGCTTTCACTTGCTGACACGTCAAACACTTAGCAATATAATCAGCGACATCTTTCTTCAATCCGTCCCACCAGTATAAATCTCTGATACTGTGGTACATCTTAGTAACACCTGGATGAACGCTGTAAGTTGTAGAGTGTGCTTCCTCTAAAATCTCCTCTCTCAAATCATCCACATCAGGAACACACAATCTACCACTGATCCACAACACACCATCATCATCGAGTGTGAAATCAATGAACTTCCCTGCTCGAACATTCTCTGCAAGCACTTCCAGAATAGGATCTCGGCTCTGAGCTGCTTTAATCCTATCCCTCAGTACATATCATACTTTAAACTGAGCTAGCAGTCCACCTGATCTACTAATCTTCATCATCAGACCTTGATCCACCAACAGATGTAATTCCTGGATCAATGGTCTCCTCTCAACACCGATGTGAGCAAGACTACCTGAGGACTTCCTACTCAAGGCATCTGCTACCACATTAGCTTTACCCGGATGATATAAGATCTCACAATCATAATCCTTCAACAATTCCAACCATCGTCTCTGCCTCAAATTCAGATCTCGCTGCTGAAAAATGTACTTAAGGCTCTTGTGATTAGTAAATATCTCACAAGTCACCCCATACAAATAATGTCTCCAAATCTTCAAAGCAAATATCACTGCAGCCATCTCAAGATCATGTGTAGGATAGTTCTGCTCATGCTTCTTCAATTGCCTCGAAGCATAGGTTATCACCCTTCCATTCTGCATCAACACACAACCAAGACCAATTCTCGAAGCATCACAGTAAACTGTGAACTTATCCATACTATTAGGCAAAGCTAACACTGGCGCTGTGGTCAACTTCTCCTTCAACAACTGAAAACTATTCTCACAAGCTTTTGACCACTCGAATCTAACATTCTTCTGAGTCAAGCGAGTCATAGGGGTTGCTATCCTGGAAAAATCCCGCACAAACTGCCTATAATACCCGGCTAAACCCAGAAAACTCTGAGTCTCTGTGACAGAAGTAGGTCTAGGCCACTCAGACACTGACTCAATCTTCTGTGGATCAACCTGAATACTTTCTTTAGACACTACGTGTCCAAGAAAAGAAACACTCTCCAACCAGAAATCACACTTCGAGAATTTAGCATAAAGCTGATGATCTCTCAATGTCTGTAGTACAATCCTCAAATGATATACATGCTCTTCCATACTCCTTGAATAAACCAATATATCATCAATGAAGACTACTACAAACTGATCCACATATGGTCTGAATACCCTGTTCATCAGATCCATAAAAGCTGCTGGTGCATTAGTCAAACCAAAAGACATCACCAGAAACTCATAATGGCCATATCTAGTGCGGAACGCTGTCTTAGGAATATCTGATTCACTAATCCGCAACTGATGATAACCCGACCTCAAGTCAACCTTAGAAAAGAACTGTGCACCCTGAAGCTGATCAAACAAATCATCTATCCTCAGGAGAGGATACTTGTTCTTCACTGTCACCTTATTCAGCTCTCTGTAGTCAATGCACAGTCTCAGGGTACCATCCTTCTTCTTCACAAACAGGACTGGTGCACCCCAAGGGGAAACACTAGGTCTAATGAAACCTTTATCCAATAACTCTTGCAACTGCTCCTTCAACTTTTTCAACTCTGCAAGAGCCATTCGATAGGGTGGCATAGATATAGGAGTAGTACCTGGAACCACATCTATACAGAACTCAATCTCTCTATGAGGTGGTAAACCTGGCAACTCCTCGGGAAAAACATCAGGAAACTCACAAGCAACAGGAACATCTGTGAGTGACAACTTCTCCACTGACGTATCCCTGACCAATACCAAATATCCCTGACAACCTTTCCTCAACAACTTCCTAGCCATAATAACAGAAATAAGATTCTGAGGTGCTGAACTCCTATCACCAACAAACTTAAAATCTTCTTCACCTGGAATTCTAAAATTCACCTCTTTATTCCTGCAATCTACCATGGGATAGTGCTGAGATAACCAATCCATTCCCAAAATAACATCAAACTCCATCACATCCAACAGAATCAAATCAGCGGGTATATCTCCCACGAGAACTGGACAACCAGAAAGAACAATATCGGTGTCCAAGGAATAGCTCAGAGGAGTGGTAACAGACAAAGGAAAAGCCATCCTCGAAGCTTGCCAACAAGATTTAGAAGCAAAAACAGGAGAAATGAATGAATGCGTGGCACCCGGATCAAACAAAACCCATGCATCCAGGTAACAAATAGAAACAATACCTGCCACGACTGCATTAGATGCCTGAGCATCCTGCTGAGTCAGATGGAAAACTCTGGCCTGACCTCGACCTCCCTGCTGACTGGTAAAAGCCTGGCCAACACCTCTGGCACCTCCTCTAGTACCTCTACCACGACTCTGCTGTGGAACAAACTGAGTAGAACTCTGATGCTGAGCTGGTGGTAACTGAAATGGCACGGGTGCAACACTAGCAATCGACTGCTGTGGGAATCGTGAAATCTGCGACTGCTAATAACCAGAATAAGGACACGATCTGGCAAAATGTCCTGTCTGCCCGCATCTGAAGCATGTCAGTGGTGTCAGATAACACGGTCCCTGATGGACTCTACCACAAGTCTGGCAAACACTGGCCGCTGATCCAGAACTACGACCACTGCTACTGCTCGAAGCACCTGATCCAAATCTGAACGATCTACGCTGACCTCCACGGCCATGTCTACTACTCCGATGCACTCGTTGCTGCTGTCTCTGACTCTGCTGAGTCGGACCTCGCTGCTGACTACTCGATCCAACATGAAAACTCGAATACAGAGTAGCCTGCAATCCACTCGACTGAACTCCTAACTGATAATAATCAGGCATCGCTCCCTGCCTAACTAGCCTTAGCTCAATCTTCTTGGCTAACTCGATCACAGACTCCAGAGTAAGGCCTGTTGTAGGCATACCAGTAAAAGCAGAACCCAAACCAGTGACATAGGTAGTAACCGCGAAATACTGATCTCGCATCAGATCCTCAGCATATCTACCCAGACAAAGAAACTCTCGGGTATACTCCTCTACAGATCGATCTCCACGAGAAATACTGATCAGTCGAAGATAATAGCTCAAATGAAGAGGCTCTGGACAGAATCTCCTCATAAATCGCTCTCGGAACTGAGCCCAGGTCATCGTCATCATATAGGGCTGGATCATCTGAATGAACCAATCTAGAGCTGGTCCCTCAATAGACAACTCGACGATCATGATCCGCTGGTACTCGGTATGAGCAGTCCGAGTCCGAGTCTCAATCGCATGCAGAAAATCTAACGGATCGGAAGTACCATCAAAAGCAATCCTGCCAACTCGGGCATAGAACAAAGCTGCCTCAGGGTTAGACATACCCTGCTGATAGGCAGGCTGAACAGGCTGAACAACTGGAGGCATAGGAACATCAAACTCAGGCTCAACAGGCTCCTCGTCCTGTAACTCTCTCTGCCTACGGCGACCTGCCGCTCCTCGAGGTCTACCTCTGCCACGACCTCTACGTCTAACTGGCTGCTCAGGAGGTAAAACCTCATCCTGAAAAGACTCATCATCCTCGGCCTCAACGACCGGTGGAGCGACACGCACTCACCTCCTCATACTGAAAAGACAAACGGAAAGATTCAGACAAAACAGACAATGGAGGAATAACGCTGAAAACTAAGCAAGGAATACTTATCAAGACATACTCAAACCTAATTCACTGCAGTAGTTCAACAGAAAACATAACTTTAAAACTAGGGCCACTACTCATACAACTAAGCCCTGACACAGAACTCTGCTCTGATACCAACTTTGTCATGACCCAAAACAAGGGCCATGACCAGCGCTAGGGAATGGGAATTCTTTCGAATCTGGAACCCGTAGCAAGCCTAAAAATAAAATAAACATGCATAATCATAACAATATATAATGCAGCGGAAATAAAAATCATAAATATCATAATATTATTTACATCAACTGGATTTAAATCAAATCTCATCTCATAGATATATAAATCTTTAAATACAAATCCAGTTTCAATATAATACATCTCTTTAAATAAAATACATGAAATCCCACACTTTAATTCACAACTACTGCAGCGTCTAGATTATAAAAGATAAGACTCAAGTAGATAATTTACACAAAGAAGCCGGGGTGGAAGAAATCCGACGTATCAACCTGCTACTGAGGTCTGAAGATGTTGACTCTCCTGAAAAATAGTCAACGGAGGGGAGTCAGACCTCACTGAGTGAATTACTATAATATATATACATACACACTAAATGATAATGCATACAGTCAACAAGATATATCTAATATATATATACATGCAATTACACACAAATGCAATAAAATCATTTTACATATTTTATCTGAAAATCATCTTTTACGAAGGATCACATAGAACCCTAGAATATCGCAACCTCAGAAATAGTGTTAGACAACACACTAGCCACACAGGCTCACTTATTCCAAAATATATCCACTTAATCCATTTGGATAATAGACTGGCCCCGAGACACTTGGTCAACCGAGCTCCAGCAATCACACCCCAAACCATATCTCACACATATCAATAATCACATCAAATCAATATCCACAAATAAGTTAGTATTATAGCCTAAATAATATAGGTGTACCGGTACGTACTCGGTCCTAGTGCTGCCCACTAGGTAGCACGTTCTATTGATATCCTTCATTAATAATATAAATCATTCATCCACAAAAATAAATGATGCATGAAGTTCAATAAAATAACAACATAAACCATATATATATCGGAAATATAACAAAAGTAAACCAGGTATATTTCGAGTATATATATGTCAAATAAATCCAATCAAATCATAAATTAAACTAAAAATATATTTAAAAACATTTTAAATATATTTTATTAATAAAACATGTATATAATTTATTATATACCAAAAATAAACCAAAAATATACTTAATATAAACTTAAGAAATAATCAAATTATTCATGCATTTTAATCGAAATAAAATATATATTTTTAAATCATGCATCCTAAGCATATATATATAGTATAGTAACTCACCTAGTGTGCTCCACGAGACGGGTTCGACGGGCCTGGTCCACTAGCCCTCGGTCTCGGCACAACTAAACAAACAATAACGATAGACATTAGAATAAACCTAACAGAAATCCTAGAATTCGATCTAGAGTATTAAACACAGAATCAGAAATTAGGGTTCGACCGGATATCACGTTTTACGAGAATTCTATCGAAAATTCGACAGAACCTCCCCTGTAAAACGGACATCTCTCTACTCAAAAGAGTAGAGCCGACCCTGCAAAGAAACACACTTCAAAAAACTACACAAAGCACAATCAAAATCCCACGATCGGACTCCAAACTACAGTCCACCGACCGGGGTCCACAAACACGGAATAATTCCAGATATACCAAAAATATCCTTAAAACCTAAAAATACATTTTATAGGTAGAAATTACATAATTAACCTTTAAACACATTAAAAACCAATAAAAATTCATTTTATTAGAAAAACCGTATATTATATATATAATTGAAAATAATTTACGAAAAATAGTTTTAATTAGTTAAAAATACTAAATAATTTGTAGAAATCATTTTTATACCTTAAATAACTATTAAAACCAATTAAATTACATTTTTAGCCAATTTAGGGTAAATTTACCAAAATACCCCTATATATATAAATATATTATAATTACTTCAAAAATTCACCAAAAATCATAAAATTATCCAAAATTAATTTTCTCAACATATTTATCAATAATATCCATAATTAAACTCAATTATCCAATTAATTTCAAATAAAAACACATTTAACCTAATTTTCCCAAAATTACATAAACTCAAATAATTCAAAATAAATACTTAGAAATTCATAAAAATTCCAAATAAATTCCTATAATTCATTTCAACACCTAATTTAACCATAAACCCCAATTTCATAATTTAAATAATTAATTTCCAAAAATTAGAAAATAATATTAAAATATTCAAAAATACCCAAAAATCCAAACAATCTCCAAAAATTCCAAAAAAAAATCATACATGTAGATTGAGCTACTAGGATCAACATTTGTGAAGGGAGTTTTCATGAATCAATCAATTCAAAGCTCAAAAAAATCAAAAAACCGAATAGGCCGAAATTGAAAATTCGAAACCTAAGCAAATGTAGACCATTTAAGCTCAAACCAAAGCTAGAATCACACTCACCGAAGCTCAAGGAGAAGAAAGAGACCGACGGTGTTGAAAACGGTGGCCGAAAATGGGAGAAACGGCGAAGGGAAGATTTTCGGCCAAATGAGGAAAATAGGGGCTACCGGCGCCGGGGAAGGGAGCTGCTGGCGGCGGAGGACGGCTGGGAACGACGGTGGCAAGCCGGGAGGCACACCGACGGTAGGTGACCGGAGTTGCAGCGGGAGGTAAGGGTGGTCGGGCGCGGGAGGGAGAGGAAGAAAAAGAAAAAGAAAAAGAAAAAGAAAGAAAAGAAAAAGAAAAGAAAAGAAAAAAAAAGAAAAAGAAAAGAAAAAGAAAAAATAAAAAAATAAAAAAATAATAAAAATAATTTTAATAATTTAATAATAAATAAAATAATTAAATAACAATAAATTAATACACAAATAATAAAATATTAGGGTAATATATTAAACCCTAATTAAATAAATATTTACACACATAGGCTTTATTTAGTATTTTAAAAATACGTATGAGTTCATGCAAGTCCGAAAATATATTTAAAATAATTAATATTAAAATATTTACGTGAAAATTTCCCCGAAAATGCAAGTCCCGGGAAAATTTTACGTAAAGCACTGTAAATAATACATAGTAATTAAAATAGGTTTTAAATACATATTAACTCGTGAAAATATCGTAATATATATACAAAAATTATTGACACTGCATATCCCGGTACAATGTAAAATTGTTTATAAACACGGGATATTACAATGTTATCATGTTTTTATAGCATTATTTTCACTTTGCTATATCCCTCATTTTTTTTAAAAGGGAAGTTATTTTTTAAAAATTTATATTTCTTATTATGTCCATATATGGGGAGAAATAAAGGAATATATACATATTTCTCTAATTTTTTTATTGGAGGAAAATTAAAATTTTCTTTTAATATAAGGGGAGATATATTTTCAAAGAATTTCTTTTTTATTTTTTTTTCTTATTTTTATATATCAAGACTTCCTTACTCTTTAAATTATTTTTATGATATGCATAATTAAGGGGGAGTAAAATTCATGAACTTCAAGTTATCACACATTTAAATTTTATGTTATATTATTTTCTCAAACTTAAATTAAGTTTTTCAAAATCAAAAAGGGGGAGATTATTGGCCTTAGCAATGATCAATCTTAATTTTGATATTAACAAACTTAATTTTGAGTATTTAATATATTTATTTCAAGTGTATATAAGTTAGGATTTTTTTTGGAAATAAAAATGGTGAAGAAATATTGAAGAAATTCCATCCTGAACAATAATCCCAAGAACCATCACAATTGGGACCAAAAGAACTTATTCGGGATCAAATTTTCAAGATTTTATTTGGATGGGCATAACCCATCCCAAGCTCAGTCTCAATCGGGATATATGGTCCCGAGCAGGATACCTCAATTCAACAAAATCTTCATTTTGTGATATAATTAATCCCTATCTAATGTCCCGATCAAGACTACGCTAGGGACCAATGCTAAATTCAAATTCAATAGATATAAATGGCTATTTTCAAGTATCCCGACCAAGACTTATGATATTTCGACTGAGAGCAGAGAATTTATAGCTCAAAAGTCCAAATTTCATTCAAATGAAGTTTGAATTTTTTGGAAACGAAATTATTGTTTCAACAACTATAATTGAATTGCACAATTATAAACTCAACCTCTAAAATTCATTTAAAAAAAAAAGGAAACTTGTTTATTCATTATATACTGGCAAGCATTCAATTAAGCTCTAAAATTCTCTTTAAATTAGTTTTTATTTGAAACAACTCTTGTGAGAGTTTGTTAAGTGTTAGAAAAGAAATTATTGTACTTCTATTTTATAGGGTTAAGAAAATGAGAAGTGATATTCAAAGGAATTGGTTTACATGTTTCACCATCAAAACACTTAGGAAATTTTGGTTTTTGAGTAAACCTAGAAAACTCAAGTTGTAAGGTTTGAGTTGAGCCTAAACTCAAGTTGTAAGTATCAATCTAAGGGAATAGATTGAGGTGATTTAAAATCCTAACTTAGGGATAAGTTGGGTAAAGACATAGGATTATTGAGAATTTAAACTCCTTAAATTCTCATGTTCATTATTTTTTCTTTCTTAATTTCCTTTTATTTCCTTCCTAATTCTTTTTAATTTTACTTATTTTTTGATAGCCTTATTCACCCCCATATGGTATTCTCATTTGTATCCCCAAATTTTCATACACCAATTTCGCCTAAAAGGACCTCATCAATAAACTTAGGTGCTCTCCTTCTTTGTAAGCTCACTTGGAACTGTCTTGCAACCTCTTTAACAGATCTCTCTTCTTCATCATGATCACTGCAGACCTCATCATGAACTGGATCATCATTTAGTATGATCTCTTCGCTCTCACCTTCACTATCAGTGCTACTTTCACTTACTTTTCTATAAACAAAGCCTTTATCTTCTTCTAAATCCTCTTTTTCTTCCAAGCCTTCTTCTTCACCTTCCTCTTCTTCTATGTAGTCTTTATCTTCTATATCACTTCCTTTAACACCTTGACTTGCCCTAGATTTATGCTCTGTAGATGTATTGACTAAGCTAGATGGAGCATTTTCACCAACAAATACAGGCACATCTACCACATGGTTAATAAAGAGCTACAAAGACTCTCCATCGATACAACTATTGGTTATTTCTAGAAGGACAGAGTTATTGTCTATGTAAATGAAGTTTCCACCCTTTTTTGGTTGATAATACACCCTTTTTGCACTAATGTAATCGAAACTTCTAGTATACCACATAAGCTCAGGTTTACTAAGTCTATCACTATCTAAGTACTCTACCTCAATCTTACCCCCAACATAGTGACCTGTGGGATGCCAAACTATTTTACCCCTATGGTGCCACTTTAGCCTTAAGACCTTATCTTCCATTCTGTGAAAACCAAAAATGTTTCAAAAGGTTTTAAGCTTTCCATAATAAGCAAATACACCACCCACACTAAAAAAAACATATAGAACAAAATCCACCCTACATGGTTGATTGCATGTTTCACTTTCTTTAACAAAAAAACCTTAACTTTCCATAAAATCATAAAAAAAACTATTGACCATTCACATTATCAAACTCCTAATTTTGGACTTTGACAAACAATTTTGATACTAATGATTTCCACTAAGTGTGTAGGAAATTATATACCAAAAATATACATTTTTGGATATACAATGGTCTTTTGGGCTAATTCTATCTCTGAGATTCAAGGAGGCTTTGACATCTTTAGATCTCTATAATGAGAAAATGATCTTCTTCACTTTTGAATTAGACATATTAAGCTTTTTGAATTGATCCTACATGTTAAACTCTGAGCTCATTTGTGTATGCAAATCTTGAGTCGAAGTCAGCATATGCAGCTTCCATATTAGGTTGAGCAGCTCTTAGTATTTTAGCAATATCCTAAGCTACAGAGGTTGAATTGAGGTGATTCAAAGTGGTATGGAAATATAAGAAAATTATCTATAACTTTTATGAAGGACATTTAGGTTGATTTGATTATCTTCAGTCCCGCTCACGAGCATCTCATGAGCCAGTCACGAGTTGTCCCCTGTTAATGCTCATTTGAGCCCAAATGGGCAGTGCTCCTCACGAGCTGCCCTCATGATCATGAGGAGCAGAGATCAACTCGTGAGGGTAGTCTTGACAACTCCTAAGGAACGTTTTTTAATGCAATGGCTTGTATTTTTCTCCTCACAAGCCAAAGCTTGCTCCTAACGAGCACTATTCAATTGTGAGCGGCGTTCTAATAGAAATAAGTCCAAGAAGATTCAAAAATCAATTATAGACATTGGAGATATGTTAGATACATTTAACAACCATATTTTTGAGTGTTTGTCTATATAAACACTCTATAGAGTTTAATTAAAGGGTTAAGAAACTTGTTTATCATTCATTCTCTCTTAAGCATTCAATTGAGCTCTCAAATTTTTGCTTTAACAATTCTTTATTTATGTAACTCCTGTAAGAGTTGGTTGTGTATTAGAAATAGAATTTCTCTTTATCTTAAATCTTGGGATAGATTAGAAGGAAAGTGAGATTTATTTCTAAAGGAATTGGTTTAAGTGTTGTCCATTGGAATACTTGAGATTTAATTTTTGAGTGAGCCTTGAAAACTCAAGTTGTAAGGTTATAAGATTGAACCATAAAACTCTTGTGTAATTTCAATCTTATGAATAAGATTGTGGGTGATTGAAAATCCTAACTTAGGGATAAGTTAGGTGGAGACATAGGATTGTTATTGAATCAGAACTCCTTAAATCATTATGTTCTTCATTCTTCCTTCTCAACATTCTTTTAATTCTTATTTAATTTCTTAAAACTGTTTTTATTTTTCTAAAACCTTCATTAGCTTTATTCACTCCCCCCTCTACGGCATTTTCAAAAACCATTGTAATACACTACAATACACTACATTTTCATATAAGCATTGTCTATCTTCCATAAAAAAAATTTAAAAAGTGTGCACATTGAACTTACTTACCTTAAAGACCCCAAAACATGTCGATTATATAATGTTCTTTAGATGAAAAATCCTTGAAATCAGTTGCATAATTTCATAGACACATGCAAGAAACCAACATGCAATGAGCTTTTTTATTTCAAGAGACAAAAGTAACTCTTAGCTTACCTAAGTTCTTCATCATCTTTGAATAGGGTTTGAAATTGGTTTAGTCGATTCTAGCACAACACTATCTCACTTAGGCTTTTGATTTACCTCCAATTTGGTTTTAGGGATTAAGATTTTTAATGCTTAATTTTTAATTTGCTATTTTTTTTTAGGTTTTTCACTTTAGTAATATGTAATTTTTTAATCTTTACCATTTCACTTATGTCCACTTTAGCAAGCCACATGTACTTCTTTTTATAACTTGGTGCAATTTCTATTCACGCATTTCACTTGTCACCAATAGATGTTAAATAGAACAAAAATAATAGTTCAAAGGTGATGTAGAACAAAATAGAAGTAAAGGGGTGATATCGAATAATTTGGCAAAGTTTAGGGGTGAAATAGTTCATTTCACCTAAAAATTTATTTGAGGATGTTGGTTTTAATTCCAATATTAAAGATGGCGATGAAGCGTTGAAGGTTTATAATTTGGTGTGTTCTTTTTTTTTTTTTGGTTATATTCCAATGAAAAGGGAGCAAATAATAAAATAGAAATAAACGAAAATTACTTCAAATTTCATGCATTTGAAATTTATATTCAAGTCATCATGAACAAAATTGCTAACATAGCAGTCCTGAGACTATTATTTATAATAATAATAATAATAATAATAACAATAATAATAATAATAATAACAACAACAACAACAATAATAATAATAACAACAACAACAACAACAACAACAATAATAATCATAATAATATATTTAATCAAAGATGATGAAAAATACAATAATATTATGTAATATTGTTTATGAAGATGAATAAAAGTGTAAGAAATGATTTCATATATGGAAAAAATATTGATCATATACTAAATATACGAATATTATATAGATAATATACTAATCATATATGAAAATACTCTATTATTTTTATTTTCTCTTTTTTATTTATTTTTATTTTTTCTTATTTTTTTTATCTTTTCTTATTATCAGTTATCCTTTTTTTTTATTTAGGGTTTCAAGTTTTAGGGTTTGTGAATCAAATCACCAAGAGGGACTTCATCCTTAATAAAGCATACAATTTATTCATTGTTGTATTGAATTCTTATTGTTGTTGAGTAGAGTAACAAACATACACAGATTTGAAAATTAAAAAGAACATGTAAATGATGAAACATCCAAGTGAAAAGAGAACTTGTTTTAATTGGGCATTAGCATAAATTAAAAGTCCATAATAAAATTATTAATTTATTTTGTATAAATTATTATATTTAATTTCTTTTTTTTTTGAAATTAAAATAGCTTTCATTAAACATGATCATTTGAATTTAAAACATCAATGAGGAAAGGAGGAGGCCTAGAAAACCACACTCCAAGATCAGTTTCAAAATCAGTCACCCTGGCTAATGCATGGGAAAAGTTAGTCACCCACAGAGCTCAGATGCCATAGATTAGAGGCAAAGGAGGAATCAACTAAAATATGCATGACATATTCCTCACTATCTCCACAGACAGAATAGAAAACATCAATCTTCATACCTCGACTTCGTAATCTATCTTTGGTAGGCAAACACTCACGTACAGCCCTCCATAAAAAATTCTTCATTTTTGGAGGAACTCATAATTTCCAGAGCTTCTTCGAAAATAAATTATCACCAAAAGATAGATGCTAAACATGCATATCCAAAGAACCCTATAGCCACTTTTCACAGTATACAGCCCCTTAGTATCAAAAGACTAACACCATCGATCTACTGGGTTTTGAAAACTTAAAGGGATAGAAAGAATAAGTTTACTATCCTTATCATTAAACAAAGCTTGTACTAGACCTCTATTCCATCAAATCTCAACCGGAATCAGAAGGTCAGTAATAGTTATATCTTCATATCCCACATCACACACACTACTAATAAAAGGATCAGCTGAATCAGCTAACCATAGATCCCTCCATACTTGAATAGTTGAGCCATCTCTGACGCATTTGTTACACCCCATTTTCAATAGAATTTGAGCAGATTGAAGGCTATGCCAAATAAAACTCGGATTAGATCCCATACCAGCCTCTAGGATAGAATGATGAGGATAGTAATGAGTTTTGTAAAGCTTTGTAACTAGAGAATCATGAGAAGAAAGCAATCTCCAAAGTTGCTTTCCAAGAAGAGCCACGTTAAAATCATGAAGTTGTCTGAAACCCATATCGCCCATTGACTTCTGAACACACATTCTGTAATATCTCGTGTTTTTAAAATATTTTTACACTGTACCGGGATATGCAGTGTTAATAATTTTGAATGTATATGTATGATATTTTTAAGAGTTGATATGTATTTAAAACCTATTTTGATTACTGTGTATTATTTTCAGAGTTTTACATAAAATTTTCCCAGTACTTGCATTTTCGGGGAAATTTTCACGTAAATATTTTATTATTAATTATTTTAAATATATTTTCGGACTTGCATGAACTCATACGTATTTTTAAAATACTAAATAAAGCCTACGTGTGTGTATATTTATTTAATTAGGGTTTAATATTACCCTAATATTTTATTTATTATTTATTAGTTTTATTGATATTTAATTATTTTTATTTAGTATAAATTATTAAAATATTAAATTTTTATGTGTGTGGTGTATATTTGATGTGTGTAATTTAATATTATTTTATTATATAGTGTAAAGTATATATATATATACATATATACATCAAAAATCAAAAGTTTGGAAAATTACACATTTGCCCCCGAGTCTTCTTCTTCCTCTCGCCCGTTCCCTTCGCCGTTCCGGTCACTGTCGTGCCATTTCTTCACCGTGGGTGTGCTGTCCGGTGTGCCACCATCTTCCCCAGCCTTCCTCACCGCCTGTGGTAGCCGTTTCCGACGTCTGGAAGTCGGTTTTGGCCGGAGAAGCCGAAACTTTGGCCACCATCGATCACGTCGATTTCGGCCACCATTTTTGACACCGCCGGTCTCTTTCTTCTCCTTGAGCTCCGGTGAGTGTGATTCTAGCTTTGGTTTGAGCTTAAATGGTCTAGATTTGCTTAGGTTTCGAATTTTCAATTTCGGTCACATTAGGGTTTTTGATTTTTTTGAGCTTCGAGTTGATTGATTCATGAAAACTTCCTTCACAAATGTTGTTCCCAGTATCTCAATCTACATGTATGAATTTTTGTATAATTTTTAGAGATTTTTTGGATTTTTGGGTATTTTTGAATATTTTAATATTATTTTCTAATTTTCGGAAATTAATTATTTAAATTATGAAATTGGAGTTTATGGTTAAATTAGGTGTTGAAATGAATTATAGGAATTTATTTGGAATTTTTATGAATTTCTAAGTATTTATTTTGAATTATTGAAGTTTATGTGATTTTGAGAAATTAGGTTAAATGTGTTTTTATTTGAAATTAATTGGATAATTGGGTTTAATTATTAATATTATTGATAAATATGTTGAGAAAATTAATTTTGGATAATTGTATGATTTTTGGTGAATTTTTGAAGTAATTTTAGTATATTTATATATATATGGGTATTTTGATAATTTTACCCTAAATTGTCTAAAAATGTAATTGGTTTTAATAGTTATTTAAGGTATAAAAATGATTTCTATAAATTATTTGATATTTTTAACTAATTAAAACTATTTTTCGTGAATTATTTTCAATTATATATATAATATACGATTTTTCTAATAAAATGAGTTTTTATCGGTTTTTAATATGTTTAAAGGTTAATTATGTAATTTCTACGTATAAATGTATTTCTAGGTTTTAAGGATATTTTTGGTATATCTGGAATTGTTCTGTGTTGTGGACCCCGGTCGGTAGATTGTAGTCTGGAGTCCGACCGAGGGGTTGTGAATGAGATGTGGTGTTTATTTTTGAAGTGTGTTTCTTTGCAGGGTCGGCTCTACTCTTTTGAGTAGAGAGATGTCCGTTTTATAGGGGAGGTTCTGCCGAATTTTCGATAGAATTCTCATAAAATGTGATATCCAGTCGAACCCTAATTTCTGATTCTGTGTTTAATACTCTAGATCGAATTCTAGGATTTCTGTTAGGTTTATTCTGATGTCAGTTAATTATTTCTTGTTTAGTTGCGCCGAGACCGAGGGCTAGTGGACCAGGCCCGTCGGACCCGTCTCGTGGAGCGCACTAGGTGAGTTACTATACTATATATATATGCTTAGGATGCATGATTTAGAAATATATGTTTTATTTTGATTAAAATGCATAAATAATGTGATTTGTATTTAAGTATATTTTTGGTATATATTAAATTATATGCATGTTTTGTAACTAAAATATATTTAAAATGTTTTTAAATATATTTCTAGCTTATTTTATAATTTGATTGAATTCATTTGACGTATATATACTCGAAATATACCTGGTTTACTTTTGGTATATTTCCGGTATATATATGTGGTTTATGTTGTTATTTTATTGAAATTCATGCATCATTTATTTTTATGAATGGATGATTTATATTATTAATGAAGGATATCAATAGAACGTGCTACCTAGTGGGCAGCACTAGGACCGAGTACGTGGTACGCCTATAGTATTTAGGCTATAATACTAACTTATTTGTGGATATTGATTGATTATGATTATTGTTATGTGTGATGTGATTTGGGTGTGATTGCTGGAGCTCGGTTGACCAAGTGTCTCGGGGCCAATCACACTGGCAGTCAGACTGCTGGAGCTCGGTTGACTTAGTGTCTCAGGGCCAGTCTACTGTCCAAATGGAATAAGTGATTATATCTTGGAATAAGTGAGCCTGTATGGCTAGAGTGTTGTCTAACACTATTTTCGAGGTTGCGATATTCTAGGGTTCTATGTGATCCTTCATAAACCATGATTTTCAATAAAAATATATAAAATGATTTTACAACATTTGTGTGTATTTGTCTGTATATATATATATTAGATATATATACTGTTGACTGTATGCATTATCATTTAGTGTGTATGTATATATATTATAGTAATTCACTTAGTGAGGTCTGACTCCCCTCCGTTGACTATTTTTCAGGAGAGTCAACATCCTCAGACCTCAGTAGCAGGTCGATACGCCGGATTTCTTCCGCCCCGGCTTCTTTGTGTAAATTATCTACTTGAGTCTTATTTACTTTATCTAGACACTGCAGTAGTTATGAATTAAAGTATTGGATTTCATGTATTTTATTTTAAAAGAGATGTATTATATTGAAACTGGATTTGTATTAAAGATTTTATATCTATGAGATGAGATTTGATTTAAATCCAGTTGATGTGAATAATATTATATTATGATTTTTATTTCCGCTGTAAATAATATTGCTATTGTTGTTATTGCATGATTTATTTTATTTTTAGGCTTGCTACGGGTTCCGGATTTGAAAGAATTCCCGTTCCCTAGCGCCGGTCATGGCCCCTGTTTTGGGTCGTGACAAAGTTGGTATCAGAGCGGAGTTCTGTGTCAGGGCTTAGTTATATGAGTTGTGGCCCTAGTTTTCGAGTTGTGTTTTCTGTTGAACTACTGCAGTGTATTAGGTTCGAGTATGTCTTGATGAGTATTCCTTGCTGTAGTTTTCAGCGTTATTCCTCCGTTGTCTGTTTTGTCTGAATCTTTCCATTTGTCTTTTCAGTATGAGGAGGCGAGCGCGTGTCGCTCCACCGGTCGTTGAGGCCGAGGATGATGAGTCTTTTCAGGATGAGGTTTTACCTCCTGAGCAGCCAGTTAGACGTAGAGGTCATGGCAGAGGTAGACCTCGAGGAGCGACAGGTCGCCGTAGGCAGAGAGAGTTACAAGACGAGGAGCCTGTTGAGCCTGAATTTGATGTTCCTATTCCTCCTGTTGTTCAGCATGTTCAACCTGCCTATCAGCAGGGTATGTCTGACCTTGAGGCAGCTTTGTTCTATGCCCGAGTTGGCAGGATTACTTTCGATGGTACTTCTGATCCGTTAGACTTTCTGCATGCGATTGAGACGAGGACTCGGACTGCTCATACCGTGTACTAGCGGATCATGATCGTTGAGTTGTCTGTCGAGGGACCAGCCTTAGATTGGTTTATTCAGATGATCCAGCCCTATATGATGACGATGACATGGGCTCAGTTTCGAGAGCGATTCATGAGGAGATTCTGTCCAGAGTCTCTTCGTTTGAGCTATCGTCTCCGTTTGACCAGTATTTCTCGTGGAGATCGATCTGTAGAGGAGTATACCCGAGAGTTTCTTCATCTGGGTAGATATGTTGAGGATCTGATACGAGATCAATACTTCGCAGTCACTACATATGTCACTGGTTTAGGTTCTGCTTTTGCTGGTATGCCTACAGCAGGTCTTACTCTGGAGTCTGTGATCGAGTTAGCTAAGGAGATTGAGCTGAGGTTAGTTAGGCAGGGAGCGATGCCTGATTACTACCAGCTAGGAGTTCAGTCCAGTGGATTGCAGGCTACTCCGTATTCGAGTTTTCATGTTGGTTCGAGTAGTCAGCAGTGAGGTCCGACTCAGCAGAGTCAGAGACAGCAGCAGTGAGTGCATCGGAGCAGTAGACATGGCCGTGGAGGTCAGCGTAGATCGTTCAGATTCGGATCAGGTGCTTCGAGCAGCAGCAGTGGTCATAGTTCTGGATCAGCTACCAACGTTTGCCAGACTTGTGGTAGAGTCCATCAGGGACCATGTTATTTGACACCACTGACATGCTTCAGATGCGGGCAGACAGGACATTTTGCCAGATCGTGTCCTTATTCTGGGTATCAACAGCAACAGATTTCGCGATTCCCACAGCAGTCGATTGCTAGTGCAGCACCCGTGCCATTTCAATTACCACCAGCCCAGCATCAGAGTTCTACTCAGTTTGTTCCACAGCAGAGTCGTGGTAGAGGTACTAGAGGAGGTGCCAGAGTTGTTGGCCAGGCTTCTACCAGTCAGCAGGGAGGTTGAGGTCAGGCCAGAGTCTTCCATCTGACTCAGCAGGATGCTCAGGCATCTAATGCAGTAGTGGCAGGTATTGTTTCTGTTTGTTACCTGGATGCATGGGTTTTGTTTGATCCGGTTGCCACGCATTCGTTTGTTTCTCCTGTTTTTGCTTCTAAATCTTGTTGGCAAGCTTCGAGGATGGCTTTTCCTTTGTCTGTTGCCACTCCTCTGAGCGATTCCTTGGACACCGATATTGTTCTTTCTGGTTGTCCAGTTCTCGTGGGAGATAGAGAATTACCTGCTGATTTGATTTTGTTGGATGTGATGGAGTTTGATGTCATTTTGGGAATGGATTGGTTATCTCAGCACTTCGTCATGGTAGATTGCAGGAATAAGGAGGTGACTTTTAGAATTCCTGGTGAAGAAGATTTTAAGTTTGTTGGTGATAGGAGTTCAGCACCTCAGAATCTTATTTCTGTTATTACGGCTAGGAAGTTGTTGAAGAAAGGTTGTCAGGGATATTTGGCATTGGTCAGGGATACGTCAGTGGAGAAGTTGTCACTCACAGATGTTCCTATTGCTTATGAGTTTCCTGATGTTTTTCTCGAGGAGTTGCCAGGTTTACCACCTCACAGAGAGATTGAGTTCTGTATAGATGTGGTACCAGGTACTACTCCTATATCTATGCCACCCTATCGTATGGCTCCTGCAGAGTTGAGAGAGTTGAAGGAGCAATTGCAAGAGTTGTTGGATAAAGGTTTTATTAGACCTAGTGTTTCTCCTTGGGGTGCACCAATCCTGTTTGTGAAGAAGAAGGATGGTACCCTAAGACTGTGCATTGACTACAGAGAGCTGAATAAGGTGACAGTGAAGAACAAGTATCCTCTCTCGAGGATAGATGATTTGTTTGATCAGTTACAGGGTGCACAGTTCTTTTCTAAGGTTGACTTGAGGTCGGGTTATCATCAGCTGCGTATCAGTGAAGCTAATATTCCTAAGACAGCGTTTCGCACTCGATATGGCCATTATGAGTTTCTGGTGATGTCTTTTGGTTTGACTAATGCACCAGCAGCTTTTATGGATCTGATGAACAGAGTATTCAGACCGTATGTGGATCAGTTTGTAGTAGTCTTCATTGATGATATACTGGTATATTCGAGGAGTATGGAAGAGCATGTATATCATTTGAGGATTGTACTACAGATATTGAGAGATCATCAGCTTTATGCTAAATTCTCGAAGTGTGATTTATGGATGGAGAGTGTTTCTTTTCTTGGACACGTAGTGTCTAAAGAAGGTATTCAGGTTGATCCACAGAAGGTTGAGGCAGTATTTGAATGGCCTAGACCTACTTCTGTTTCTGAGATTCGGAGTTTTCTGGGTTTAGCTGGGTATTATAGGCGGTTTGTGCAGGATTTTTCCAGGATAACAGCCCCTATGACTCACTTAACTCAGAAGAATGTTAGATTCGAGTGGTCAGAAGCTTGTGAGAATAGTTTTCAGTTGTTGAAGGAGAAGTTGACCACAGCGCCAGTATTAGCTTTGCCTAATAGTGTGGATAAGTTCACAGTTTATTATGATGCCTTTAGAATTGGTCTTGGTTGTGTGTTGATGCAGAATGGAAGGGTGATAGCCTATGCTTCGAGGCAGTTGAAGAAGCATGAGTAGAACTATCCTACACATGATCTGGAGATGGTTGCAGTGATCTTTGCTTTGAAGATTTGGAGACATTATCTGTACGGGGTGACTTGTGAGATATTTACTGATCACAAGAGCCTTAAGTACATTTTTCAGCAGCGAGATCTGAATTTGAGGCAGAGAAGATGGTTGGAATTGTTGAAGGATTATGATTGCGAGACTCTTTACCATCCGGGTAAAGCTAATGTAGTAGCAGATGCCTTGAGTAGGAAGTCCTCAGGTAGTCTTGCTCACATCGGTGTTGAGAGGAGACCATTGATCCAGGAGTTGCATTTGTTGGTGGATCAAGGTTTGATGATAAAGATTAGTAGATCAGGTGGACTGCTAGCTCAGTTTAAAGTACGATATGTACTGAGGGATAGGATTAAAGCAGCTCAGAGTCGAGATCCTATTTTGGAAGAGCTTGCAGAGAATGTTCGAGTAGGGAAGTTCACTGATTTCACACTCGATGATGATGGTGTGTTGTGGATCAGTGGTAGATTGTGTGTTCCTGATGTGGATGATTTAAGAGAGGAGATTTTAGAGGAAGCACATTCTACAGCCTACAGCGTACATCCAGGTGTCACTAAGATGTACCACAGTATCAGAGATTTATACTGGTGGGACGAATTGAAGAAAGATGTTGCTGATTATGTTGCTAAGTGTTTGACGTGTCAGCAAGTGAAAGCCGAACATCAGAAGCCTTCTGGGAAGCTTCAGCCTCTTCCTATTCCCGAGTGGAAGTGGGAAAGGATAGCTATGGATTTTGTGGTCGGTTTACCTCGTTCGAAGGATGGATACGACTCCATCTGGGTGATCGTAGACAGGTTGACGAAGTCTGCACATTTCTTGCCTGTGAAAGCCACATATTCAGTTGCTAGATTGGCGAAATTGTATGTGAAGCATATTGTGTGCCTTCACAGAGTACCTGTGTCCATTGTGTCAGATAGAGGTTTGGTGTTTACTTCTCATTTTTGGCAGAAGTTGCAGGAAGCGATGGGCACTAGGTTGGATTTCAGTACTGCTTTCCATCCTCAGACAGATGGTCAGTCTGAAAGGACGATCCAGACACTGGAAGATATGTTGAGGATGTGTGTCTTGGATTTGGGAGGTAGTTGGGATGATCATTTGTCGCTTGTTGAGTTTGCATATAATAACAGCTACCATAGCAGTATTGGCATGGCACCGTATGAGGCGTTGTATGGAAGGAAGTGTAGATCCCCGTTGAGTTGGGATGAGATTGGTGAGAGAGTTTTGACTGGACCTGAGATGGTTCAGGATGCTGCAGAGAAAGTCGTCGTGATTAAGCGAAGGTTAGAGACCGCAATAAGCAGACAAAAGAGTTATGCGGATCCTAGGCGTAGAGATGTGGAGTTTCAGGTTGGAGATTTTGTTTTTCTGAAAGTATCTCCGATGAAGGGTGTGATGAGATTTGGCAGGAAGGGTAAGTTAGCACCGAGATATATTGGACCGTTTGAGATTCTAGAGAGAGTTGGCACTGTTGCATATCGGTTGGATTTGCCTCCGAGTATGTCACAAGTGCATCCAGTATTTCATATCTCGAAGTTGAGAAAGTATATCTCAGACCCTTCTCACGTGTTGCAACCTGACAGTATAGAAGTGAGTGAAGATTTGACGTTTGTGGAAGAACCTGTGGCGATCGTAGATTATCAAGTTCGATAGTTGCGATCGAAGCAGATTCCGATGGTCAAGGTTCTGTGGCGTAGCGACAAAGTCGAGGAGCATACGTGGGAGACTGAAGCTGAGATGCGAGCTTCTTACCCGTATCTCTTTCCTTCTTGATCTTGTTTTCTAGAATTCGGGGACGAATTCTTGTAAGGGGGGAAGACTGTAATATCTCGTGTTTTTAAAATATTTTTACACTGTACCGGGATATGCAGTGTTAATAATTTTGAATGTATATATATGATATTTTTAAGAGTTGATATGTATTTAAAACCTATTTTGATTACTGTGTATTATTTTCAGTGTTTTACGTAAAATTTTCCCGGGACTTGCATTTTCGGGGAAATTTTCACGTAAATATTTTATTATTAATTATTTTAAATATATTTTCGGACTTGCATGAACTCATACGTATTTTTAAAATACTAAATAAAGCCTACGTGTGTGTATATTTATTTAATTAGGGTTTAGTATTACCCTAATATTTTATTTATTATTTATTAGTTTTATTGATATTTAATTATTTTTATTTAGTATAAATTATTAAAATATTAAATTTTTATGTGTGTGGTGTATATTTGATGTGTGTAATTTAATATTATTTTATTATATAGTGTAAAGTATATATATATATACATATATACATCAAAAATCAAAAGTTTGGAAAATTACACATTTGCCCCCGAGTCTTCTTCTTCCTCTCGCCCGTTCCCTTCGCCGTTTCGGTCGCTGTCATGCCGTTTCTTCACCGTGGGTGTGCCGTCCGGTGTGCCACCATCTTCCCCAGCCTTCCTCGTCGCCTGTGGTAGCCGTTTCCGACGTCTGGAAGTCGGTTTTGGCCGAAGAAGCCGAAACATTGGCCACCGTCGATCACGCCGATTCCGGCCACCATTTTTGACACTGCCAGTCTCTTTCTTCTCCTTGAGCTCCGGTGAGTGTGATTATAGCTTTGGTTTGAGCTTACATGGTCTAGATTTGCTTAGGTTTCGAATTTTCAATTTCGGTCACATTAGGGTTTTTGATTTTTTTGAGCTTCGAGTTGATTGATTCATGAAAACTTCCTTCACAAATGTTGTTTCCAATAGCTCAATCTACATGTATGAATTTTTGTAGAATTTTTGGAGATTTTTTGGATTTTTGGGTATTTTTGAATATTTTAATATTATTTTCTAATTTTCGGAAATTAATTATTTAAATTATGAAATTGGAGTTTATGGTTAAATTAGGTGTTGAAATGAATTATAGGAATTTATTTGGAATTTTTATGAATTTCTAAGTATTTATTTTGAATTATTGAAGTTTATGTGATTTTGAGAAATTAGGTTAAATGTGTTTTTATTTGAAATTAATTGGATAATTGGGTTTAATTATTAATATTATTGATAAATATGTTGAGAAAATTAATTTTGGATAATTTTATGATTTTTGGTGAA
The DNA here is from genome assembly GCA_947683625.1 of Mallotus nudiflorus. NCBI lineage: Eukaryota > Viridiplantae > Streptophyta > Magnoliopsida > Malpighiales > Euphorbiaceae > Mallotus > Mallotus nudiflorus. The sequence goes on along the minus strand of CANTUR010000049.1, from coordinate 2,817,460 downwards.
TTTTTGAAGTAATTTTAGTATATTTATATATATATGGGTATTTTGGTAATTTTACCCTAAATTGTCTAAAAATGTAATTGGTTTTAATAGTTATTTAAGGTATAAAAATGATTTCTATAAATTATTTGATATTTTTAACTAATTAAAACTATTTTTCGTGAATTATTTTCAATTATATATATAATATACGGTTTTTCTAATAAAATGAGTTTTTATCGGTTTTTAATATGTTTAAAGGTTAATTATGTAATTTCTACGTATAAAATGTATTTCTAGGTTTTAAGGATATTTTTGGTATATCTGGAATTGTTCTGTGTTGTGGACCCCGGTCGGTAGATTGTAGTCTGGAGTCCGACCGAGGGGTTATGAATGAGATGTGGTGTTTATTTTTGAAGTGTGTTTCTTTGCAGGGTCGGCTCTACTCTTTTGAGTAGAGAGATGTCCGTTTTACAGGGGAGGTTCTGCCGAATTTTCGATAGAATTCTCGTAAAATGTGATATCCAGTCGAACCCTAATTTTTGATTCTGTGTTTAATACTCTAGATCGAATTCTAGGATTTCTGTTAGGTTTATTCTGATGTCAGTTAATTATTTCTTGTTTAGTTGCGCCGAGACCGAGGGCTAGTGGACCAGGCCCGTCGGACCCGTCTCGTGGAGCGCACTAGGTGAGTTACTATACTATATATATATGCTTAGGATGCATGATTTAGAAATATATGTTTTATTTTGATTAAAATGCATAAATAATGTGATTTGTATTTAAGTATATTTTTGGTATATATTAAATTATATGCATGTTTTGTAACTAAAATATATTTAAAATGTTTTTAAATATATTTCTAGCTTATTTTATAATTTGATTGAATTCATTTGACGTATATATACTCGAAATATACCTGGTTTACTTTTGGTATATTTCCGGTATATATATGTGGTTTATGTTGTTATTTTATTGAAATTCATGCATCATTTATTTTTATGAATGGATGATTTATATTATTAATGAAGGATATCAATAGAACGTGCTACCTAGTGGGCAGCACTAGGACCGAGTACGTGGTACGCCTATAGTATTTAGGCTATAATACTAACTTATTTGTGGATATTGATTGATTATGATTATTGTTATGTGTGATGTGATTTGGGTGTGATTGCTGGAGCTCGGTTGACCAAGTGTCTCGGGGCCAATCACACTGGCAGTCAGACTGCTGGAGCTCGGTTGACTTAGTGTCTCAGGGCCAGTCTACTGTCCAAATGGAATAAGTGATTATATCTTGGAATAAGTGAGCCTGTATGGCTAGAGTGTTGTCTAACACTATTTCTGAGGTTGCGATATTCTAGGGTTCTATGTGATCCTTTATAAACCATGATTTTCAATAAAAATATATAAAATGATTTTACAGCATTTGTGTGTATTTGTCTGTATATATATATATTAGATATATATACTGTTGACTGTATGCATTATCATTTAGTGTGTATGTATATATATTATAGTAATTCACTTAGTGAGGTCTGACTCCCCTCCGTTGACTATTTTTCAGGAGAGTCAACATCCTCAGACCTCAGTAGCAGGTCGATACGCCGGATTTCTTCCGCCCCGGCTTCTTTGTGTAAATTATCTACTTGAGTCTTATTTACTTTATCTAGACACTGCAGTAGTTATGAATTAAAGTATTGGATTTCATGTATTTTATTTTAAAAGAGATGTATTATATTGAAACTGGATTTGTATTAAAGATTTTATATCTATGAGATGAGATTTGATTTAAATCCAGTTGATGTGAATAATATTATATTATGATTTTTATTTCCGCTGCAAATAATATTGCTATTGTTGTTATTGCATGATTTATTTTATTTTTAGGCTTGCTACAGGTTCCGGATTTGAAAGAATTCCCGTTCCCTAGCGCCGGTCATGGCCCCTGTTTTGGGTCGTGACAAAGTTGGTATTAGAGCGGAGTTCTATGTTAGAGCTTAGTTATATGAGTTGTGGCCCTAGTTTTCGAGTTGTGTTTTCTGTTGAACTACTGCAGTGTATTAGGTTCGAGTATGTTTTGATGAGTATTCCTTGCTGTAGTTTTCAGCGTTATTCCTCCGTTGTCTGTTTTGTCTGAATCTTTCCATTTGTCTTTTCAGTATGAGGAGGCGAGCGCGTGTCGCTCCACCGGTCGTTGAGGCCGAGGATGATGAGTCTTTTCAGGATGAGGTTTTACCTCCTGAGCAGCCAGTTAGACGTAGAGGTCGCGGTAGAGGTAGACCTCGAGGAGCGACAGGTCGCCGTAGGCAGAGAGAGTTACAAGACGAGGAGCCTGTTGAGCCTGAATTTGATGTTCCTATTCCTCCTGTTGTTCAGCATGTTCAGCCTGCCTATCAGCAGGGTATGTCTGACCCTGAGGCAGCTTTGTTCTATGCCCGAGTTGGCAGGATTACTTTCGATGGTACTTTTGATCCGTTAGACTTTCTGCATGCGATTGAGACGAGGACTCGGACTGCTCATACCGTGTACTAGCGGATCATGATCGTTGAGTTGTCTGTCGAGGGACCAGCCTTAGATTGGTTTATTCAGATGATCCAGCCCTATATGATGACGATGACATGGGCTCAGTTTCGAGAGCGATTCATGAGGAGATTCTATCCAGAGCCTCTTCGTTTGAGCTATCGTCTCCGTTTGACCAGTATTTCTCGTGGAGATCGATCTGTAGAGGAGTATACCCGAGAGTTTCTTCGTCTGGGTAGATATGCTGAGGATCTGATACAAGATCAATACTTCGCAGTCACTACATATGTCACTGGTTTAGGTTCTGCTTTTGCTGGTATGCCTACAGCAGGTCTTACTCTGGAGTCTGTGATCGAGTTAGCTAAGGAGATTGAGCTGAGGTTAGTTAGGCAGGGAGCGATGCCTGATTACTACCAGCTAGGAGTTCAGTCCAGTGGATTGCAGGCTACTCTGTAATCGAGTTTTCATGTTGGTTCGAGTAGTCAGCAGCGAGGTCCGACTCAGCAGAGTCAGAGACAGCAGCAGCGAGTGCATCGGAGCAGTAGACATGGCCGTGGAGGTCAGCGTAGATCGTTCAGATTCGGATCAGGTGCTTCGAGCAGCAGCAGTGGTCGTAGTTCTGGATCAGCTGCCAACGTTTGCCAGACTTGTGGTAGAGTCCATCAGGGACCATATTATTTGACACCACTGGCATGCTTCAGATGCGGGCAGACAGGACATTTTGCCAGATCGTGTCCTTATTCTGGGTATCAACAGCAACAGATTCCGCGATTCCCACAGCAGTCGATTGCTAGTGCAGCACCCGTGCCATTTCAATTACCACCAGCCCAGCATCAGAGTTCTACTCAGTTTGTTCCACAGCAGAGTCGTGGTAGAGGTACTAGAGGAGGTGCCAGAGTTGTTGGCCAGGCTTCTACCAATCAGCAGGGAGGTTGAGGTCAGGCCAGAGTCTTCCATCTGACTCAGCAGGATGCTCAGGCATCTAATGCAGTAGTGGCAGGTATTGTTTCTGTTTGTTACCTGGATGCATGGGTTTTGTTTGATCCGGTTGCCACGCATTCGTTTGTTTCTCCTGTTTTTGCTTCTAAATCTTGTTGGCAAGCTTCGAGGATGGCTTTTCCTTTGTCTGTTGCCACTCCTCTGAGCGATTCCTTAGACACCGATATTGTTCTTTCTGGTTGTCCCGTTCTCGTGGGAGATAGAGAATTACCCGCTGATTTGATTTTGTTGGATGTGATGGAGTTTGATGTCATTTTGGGAATGGATTGGTTATCTCAGCACTTCGTCATGGTAGATTGCAGGAATAAGGAGGTGACTTTTAGAATTCCTGGTGAAGAAGATTTTAAGTTTGTTGGTGATAGGAGTTCAGCACCTCAGAATCTTATTTCTGTTATTACGGCTAGGAAGTTGTTGAAGAAAGGTTGTCAGGGATATTTGGCATTGGTCAGGGATACGTCAGTGGAGAAGTTGTCACTCACAGATGTTCCTATTGCTTATGAGTTTCCTGATGTTTTTCTCGAGGAGTTGCCAGGTTTACCACCTCACAGAGAGATTGAGTTCTGTATAGATGTGGTACCAGGTACTACTCCTATATCTATGCCACCCTATCGTATGGCTCCTGCAGAGTTGAGAGAGTTGAAGGAGCAATTGCAAGAGTTGTTGGATAAAGGTTTTATTAGACCTAGTGTTTCTCCTTGGGGTGCACCAATCCTGTTTGTGAAGAAGAAGGATGGTACCCTAAGACTGTGCATTGACTACAGAGAGCTGAATAAGGTGACAGTGAAGAACAAGTATCCTCTCTCGAGGATAGATGATTTGTTTGATCAGTTATAGGGTGCACAGTTCTTTTCTAAGGTTGACTTGAGGTCGGGTTATCATCAGCTGCGTATCAGTGAAGCTAATATTCCTAAGACAGCGTTTCGCACTCGATATGGCCATTATGAGTTTCTGGTGATGTCTTTTGGTTTGACTAATGCACCAGCAGCTTTTATGGATCTGATGAACAGAGTATTCAGACCGTATGTGGATCAGTTTGTAGTAGTCTTCATTGATGATATACTGGTATATTCGAGGAGTATGGAAGAGCATGTATATCATTTGAGGATTGTACTACAGATATTGAGAGATCATCAGCTTTATGCTAAATTCTCGAAGTGTGATTTATGGATGGAGAGTGTTTCTTTTCTTGGACACGTAGTGTCTAAAGAAGGTATTCAGGTTGATCCACAGAAGGTTGAGGCAGTATTTGAATGGCCTAGACCTACTTCTGTTTCTGAGATTCGGAGTTTTCTGGGTTTAGCTGGGTATTATAGGCGGTTTGTGCAGGATTTTTCCAGGATAACAGCCCCTATGACTCACTTAACTCAGAAGAATGTTAGATTCGATTGGTCAGAAGCTTATGAGAATAGTTTTCAGTTGTTGAAGGAGAAGTTGACCACAGCGCCAGTATTAGCTTTGCCTAATAGTGTGGATAAGTTCACAGTTTATTGTGATGCCTTTAGAATTGGTCTTGGTTGTGTGTTGATGCAGAATGGAAGGGTGATAGCCTATGCTTCGAGGCAGTTGAAGAAGCATGAGTAGAACTATCCTACACATGATCTGGAGATGGTTGCAGTGATCTTTGCTTTGAAGATTTGGAGACATTATCTGTACGGGGTGACTTGTGAGATATTTACTGATCACAAGAGCCTTAAGTACATTTTTCAGCAGCGAGATCTGAATTTGAGGCAGAGAAGATGGTTGGAATTATTGAAGGATTATGATTGCGAGACTCTTTACCATCCGGGTAAAGCTAATGTAGTAGCAGATGCCTTGAGTAGGAAGTCCTCAGGTAGTCTTGCTCACATCGGTGTTGAGAGGAGACCATTGATCCAGGAGTTGCATTTGTTGGTGGATCAAGGTTTGATGATAAAGATTAGTAGATCAGGTGGACTGCTAGCTCAGTTTAAAGTACGATATGTACTGAGGGATAGGATTAAAGCAGCTCAGAGTCGAGATCCTATTTTGGAAGAGCTTGCAGAGAATGTTCGAGCAGGGAAGTTCACTGATTTCACACTCGATGATGATGGTGTGTTGTGGATCAGTGGTAGATTGTGTGTTCCTAATGTGGATGATTTAAGAGAGGAGATTTTAGAGGAAGCACATTCTACAGCCTACAGCGTACATCCAGGTGTCACTAAGATGTACCACAGTATCAGAGATTTATACTGGTGGGACGAATTGAAGAAAGATGTTGCTGATTATGTTGCTAAGTGTTTGACGTGTCAGCAAGTGAAAGCCGAACATCAGAAGCCTTCTGGGAAGCTTCAGCCTCTTCCTATTCCCGAGTGGAAGTGGGAAAGGATAGCTATGGATTTTATGGTCGGTTTACCTCGTTCGAAGGATGGATACGACTCCATCTGGGTGATCGTAGACAGGTTGACGAAGTCTGCACATTTCTTGCCTGTGAAAGCCACATATTCAGTTGCTAGATTGGCGAAATTGTATGTGAAGCATATTGTGTGCCTTCACAGAGTACCTGTGTCCATTGTGTCAGATAGAGGTTTGGTGTTTACTTCTCATTTTTGGCAGAAGTTGCAGGAAGCGATGGGCACTAGGTTGGATTTCAGTACTGCTTTCCATCCTCAGACAGATGGTCAATCTGAAAGGACGATCCAGACACTAGAAGATATGTTGAGGATGTGTGTCTTGGATTTGGGAGGTAGCTGGGATGATCATTTGTCGCTTGTTGAGTTTGTATATAATAACAGCTACCATAGCAGTATTGGCATGGCACCGTATGAGGCGTTGTATGGAAGGAAGTGTAGATCCCCGTTGAGTCGGGATGAGATTGGTGAGAGAGTTTTGACTGGACCTGAGATGGTTCAGGATGCTGCAGAGAAAGTCGTCATGATTAAGCGAAGGTTAGAGACCGCAATAAGCAGACAGAAGAGTTATGCGGATCCTAGGCGTAGAGATGTGGAGTTTCAGGTTGGAGATTTTGTTTTTCTGAAAGTATCTCCGATGAAGGGTGTGATGAGATTTGGCAGGAAGGGTAAGTTAGCACCGAGATATATTGGACCGTTTGAGATTCTAGAGAGAGTTGGCACTGTTGCATATCGGTTGGATTTGCCTCCGAGTATGTCACAAGTGCATCCAGTATTTCATATCTCAAAGTTGAGAAAGTATATCTCAGACCCTTCTCACGTGTTGCAACCTGACAGTGTAGAAGTGAGTGAAGATTTGACGTTTGTGGAAGAACCTGTGGCGATCGTAGATTATCAAGTTCGATAGTTGCGATCGAAGCAGATTCCGATGGTCAAGGTTCTGTGGCATAGCGACAAAGTCGAGGAGCATACGTGGGAGACTGAAGCTGAGATGCGAGCTTCTTACCCGTATCTCTTTCCTTCTTGATCTTGTTTTCTAGAATTCGGGGATGAATTCTTGTAAGGGGGGAAGACTGTAATATCTCGTGTTTTTAAAATATTTTTACACTGTACCGGGATATGCAGTGTTAATAATTTTGAATGTATATATATGATATTTTTAAGAGTTGATATGTATTTAAAACCTATTTTGATTACTGTGTATTATTTTCAGTGTTTTACGTAAAATTTTCCCGGGACTTGCATTTTCGGGGAAATTTTCACGTAAATATTTTATTATTAATTATTTTAAATATATTTTCGGACTTGCATGAACTCATACGTATTTTTAAAATACTAAATAAAGCCTACGTGTGTGTATATTTATTTAATTAGGGTTTAGTATTACCCTAATATTTTATTTATTATTTATTAGTTTTATTGATATTTAATTATTTTTATTTAGTATAAATTATTAAAATATTAAATTTTTATGTGTGTGGTGTATATTTGATGTGTGTAATTTAATATTATTTTATTATATAGTGTAAAGTATATATATATATACATATATACATCAAAAATCAAAAGTTTGGAAAATTACACATTTGCCCCCGAGTCTTCTTCTTCCTCTCGCCCGTTCCCTTCGCCGTTTCGGTCGCTGTCGTGCCGTTTCTTCACCATGGGTGTGCCGTCCGATGTGCCACCATCTTCCCCAGCCTTCCTCGCCACCTGTGGTAGTCGTTTCCGACGTCTGGAAGTCGGTTTTGGCCGAAGAAGCCGAAACTTTGGCCACCGTCGATCACGCCGATTCCGGCCACCATTTTTGACACTGCCAGTCTCTTTCTTCTCCTTGAGCTCCGGTGAGTGTGATTCTAGCTTTGGTTTGAGCTTAAATGGTCTAGATTTGCTTTGGTTTCAAATTTTCAATTTCGGTCACATTAGGGTTTTTGATTTTTTTGAGCTTCGAGTTGATTGATTCATGAAAACTTCCTTCACAAATGTTGTTCCCAATAGCTCAATCTACATGTATGAATTTTTGTAGAATTTTTGGAGATTTTTTGGATTTTTGGGTATTTTTGAATATTTTAATATTATTTTCTAATTTTCGGAAATTAATTATTTAAATTATGAAATTGGAGTTTATGGTTAAATTAGGTGTTGAAATGAATTATAGGAATTTATTTGGAATTTTTATGAATTTCTAAGTATTTATTTTGAATTATTGAAGTTTATGTGATTTTGAGAAATTAGGTTAAATGTGTTTTTATTTGAAATTAATTGGATAATTGGGTTTAATTATTAATATTATTGATAAATATGTTGAGAAAATTAATTTTGGATAATTGTATGATTTTTGGTGAATTTTTGAAGTAATTTTAGTATATTTATATATATATGGGTATTTTGGTAATTTTACCCTAAATTGTCTAAAAATGTAATTGGTTTTAATAGTTATTTAAGGTATAAAAATGATTTCTATAAATTATTTGATATTTTTAACTAATTAAAACTATTTTTCGTGAATTATTTTCAATTATATATATAATATACGGTTTTTCTAATAAAATGAGTTTTTATCGGTTTTTAATATGTTTAAAGGTTAATTATGTAATTTCTACGTATAAAATGTATTTCTAGGTTTTAAGGATATTTTTGGTATATCTGGAATTGTTCTGTGTTGTGGACCCCGGTCGGTAGATTGTAGTCTGGAGTCCGACCGAGGGGTTGTGAATGAGATGTGGTGTTTATTTTTGAAGTGTGTTTCTTTGCAGGGTCGGCTCTACTCTTTTGAGTAGAGAGATGTCCGTTTTACAGGGGAGGTTCTGCCGAATTTTCGATAGAATTCTCGTAAAATGTGATATCCAGTCGAACCCTAATTTTTGATTCTGTGTTTAATACTCTAGATCGAATTCTAGGATTTCTGTTAGGTTTATTCTGATGTCAGTTAATTATTTCTTGTTTAGTTGCGCCGAGACCGAGGGCTAGTGGACCAGGCCCGTCGGACCCGTCTCGTGGAGCGCACTAGGTGAGTTACTATACTATATATATATGCTTAGGATGCATGATTTAGAAATATATGTTTTATTTTGATTAAAATGCATAAATAATGTGATTTGTATTTAAGTATATTTTTGGTATATATTAAATTATATGCATGTTTTGTAACTAAAATATATTTAAAATGTTTTTAAATATATTTCTAGCTTATTTTATAATTTGATTGAATTCATTTGACGTATATATACTCGAAATATACCTGGTTTACTTTTGGTATATTTCCGGTATATATATGTGGTTTATGTTGTTATTTTATTGAAATTCATGCATCATTTATTTTTATGAATGGATGATTTATATTATTAATGAAGGATATCAATAGAACGTGCTACCTAGTGGGCAGCACTAGGACCGAGTACGTGGTACGCCTATAGTATTTAGGCTATAATACTAACTTATTTGTGGATATTGATTGATTATGATTATTGTTATGTGTGATGTGATTTGGGTGTGATTGCTGGAGCTCGGTTGACCAAGTGTCTCGGGGCCAATCACACTGGCAGTCAGACTGCTGGAGCTCGGTTGACTTAGTGTCTCAGGGCCAGTCTACTGTCCAAATGGAATAAGTGATTATATCTTGGAATAAGTGAGCCTGTATGGCTAGAGTGTTGTCTAACACTATTTCCGAGGTTGCGATATTCTAGGGTTCTATGTGATCCTTCATAAACCATGATTTTCAATAAAAATATATAAAATGATTTTACAGCATTTGTGTGTATTTGTCTGTATATATATATATTAGATATATATACTGTTGACTGTATGCATTATCATTTAGTGTGTATGTATATATATTATAGTAATTCACTTAGTGAGGTCTGACTCCCCTCCGTTGACTATTTTTCAGGAGAGTCAACATCCTCAGACCTCAGTAGCAGGTCGATACGCCGGATTTCTTCCGCCCCGGCTTCTTTGTGTAAATTATCTACTTGAGTCTTATTTACTTTATCTAGACACTGCAGTAGTTGTGAATTAAAGTATTGGATTTCATGTATTTTATTTTAAAAGAGATGTATTATATTGAAACTGGATTTGTATTAAAGATTTTATATCTATGAGATGAGATTTGATTTAAATCCAATTGATGTGAATAATATTATATTATGATTTTTATTTCCGCTGCAAATAATATTGCTATTGTTGTTATTGCATGATTTATTTTATTTTTAGGCTTGCTACGGGTTCCGGATTCGAAAGAATTCTCATTCCCTAGCGTCGGTCATGGCCCCTGTTTTGGGTCGTGACACATTCTTTCCTAACTTAACCAAGAATTACCTCTATGATCTCTTGAATTAGTGCCCTACCAAAACAAATTGAGCATTTTCTTTATATCTTTACAATCCCCAAAGGAAGAAGAGAAACTGATATAGCATAGTTAGGAAGTGATTGAGCAACCGATTTAAGCATGATCTCTTTTCCCACTGAAGAAAGATACTATTTACTCCAACCAGACATCCTTTTACGAATTTTATCTTTGATAGCACTGAAAATGTGAGACTTATTGATGCTATCATCAATGAAAAAAAGATGGGAGATGGAAGGAGCTCCCCTCAAAACTCTACAACCAAGAGAAAACTCGGTTGCTCATTCTTTGTAATAGTAGTTGAAAGAGCTTGTGTACAAATAAAAAAAACAGATAAAGGGATAAGGGATCCCTTGTTTGAGACCCTGATGAGGAACATTAGGGGCGAGCAAGTCTTTATCTTGCATAATAAAATATCTAACAGTGGTAACACACACCATCATTAAATTAATCCACTTCTTAGCTAAACTCATATTTGTCACAACCACTTGGAGAAAATCCCAATCCACCCAATCATAAGTCGTCAATTTTTAAAGCTGCCATACCTTCTTTGCCTTGAGTTTTTCTTTTGAGAAAATGCATAACTTCAAAAGCTATCATTATGTTATCTGAAATCATTCTCCCAAGGACAAAGGCATTTTGAGTGTCTGAAATAATATCATGAAGTATCATTTTCAAACAATTTGCCAATAACTTTTAGAAAATTTTGTAGAAAACGTTACAAAAAGATATAGGGTGAAGGTCCCCAATTGTTTCAACCTATTTCTTTTTTGGAATTAACACCACTGTAGTGTCATTTAATTTTTCTGGAAGACTACAAAAAACAAACATCTGAGTGATTGCTTGACAAATATCCTTACCGACAACACCCCAAAAACATTAAAAAGAACAGGTTTATACCTTCGATTCTACGAGACTTGTCAAGGTGCATGGCCTGAACTGCATCATGAATTTCTTTGTCAGAAATTGGAGCCAGCAACAAATTATTATGATCTGGAGTAACAACTCTAGAGACATTTTCACTAATGGAATCAACAGTGTTTTCATTAGAGCAAAAGAGAGTAGTAAAACATTCAATAATAGTGTAAGACATACCAGTAGCCTTATCTCTCCACCTGCCATCATTATCTTTAATACGGTTAAAATAATTTTTATTCTTTCAGTTGGAAGCATGAGCATGGAAGAAACGAGAGTTATTATCCCCCTCACGAAGCCACATCACTTTAGCACATTGCTTCCAATAAATTTCCCGCTATAAAGGAATATCATAAAAGAGCTTTTGTTGATCTTGAAACTCCATAACTGAAGAGGTATCCCATCTTCCCTGAAGCAAATGCATTTTATTTTTTTAGGCAGCAAGTTTGTCTTTAAAATTGTTTAACATTTTATTGCCCCATTTGGAAAAAGTCTGCCCACATACTTCAAATTTTCTTTAGACAAAACTTGAAGGTTCCTTATTCCACCCTTCTTAACCACAACTCGACGTTGGTTTTCCTGTAACCAAGCATTTTCAAACTGAAATCTATGCCTATGTTATAACCCGATATTTTAAAATTATTAAATTAAATATCGAGATATATAGTGTTAATAAATAATTTAAATTGTTATATATTATAATTATTGTATGTAATTTAATCTTAGTGTTGTATATGATTATTTAATTATCTAATAATATTATTATTATTGTTATTGTTGTGAATATTATTAATTTATTTTAATTTAAATATTTTAATATGTAGTGGAGGAATTAATTTAAAAGTGATTATTTGTTTAAAAATATTATTATTATTATTATTATTATTATTATTATTATTATTATATGTAGAATAATTTTTGTCTTTTTTTAAAAAAAAAAACAAGACATTAAATTTTCGGGTTTCTCTTCCTTCTCTCCCTTTCTTTTTCTTTTTCCTTTTCCTTTCTTTTCTTTTTTCTTCTTTTTCTTTTTCTTCTCTGGTTTCTGTCAACGCCACCCATGCCTTTGCCAACCACCACCACCTCGCCACCGCTACCTCTTCCTTTCCCTTCCCTTTCGCCGCCATCTATAGCCTTCTTCTTCCCCTGTCACCGATGAAACCAAAGAAGCAGCAACAACAGTGACACCTGTGACTTTTCGATGGAGATAGCTCACGATCCCAAGCTCATTCAACTCCTCTCGGTACAGACAAGTTGATTCTCCAGTCACTTTGAGCTTAGAATGTCCGGTTAATGAATTATGTTCAAGTTTCAGTTTAAGTCAACTTGAGTTTTTGAATTTTTTTTTAGCTTGATTTATTTTAATTCTTGCTTAATTCCTTTAGAATTGTTGTTATATGCATCAATAGCTACTCAAATATATTTTTATTTTATTTTTCTGAATTTGTTTAGTTTATATATAAAAATTGTATTTTTGATAAATAAAATGAATTTTTTTAATTATATGTTTTGTATTGAAAATTTTGTTAATTTGTATAGTTAATTTAAATAATAAGCTTTAGAAATGAGAAAATAAATTTTTAATAATTTATAGTAATTTTGGGTAATTTTTGGAAAATATTTAGTATTATGATAATTTTTGGATAAATTGGTAAACTTTGTATTGTAATTGAAATTATTGTTAATTAGTATATTTTGGATAATTTTGGAATAGTAAATAGTATTAAAATAATTTTTATGAATTTTAGCTAATTAATAATAATTTCCAATATATATATATATTCATTCAAATAATAGCTTATTTATTATTTTTATGATTAAAATTGACTTTTAGTTATTTTTACAATATAATTGAGTAATTTAAGTAATTAATTGTACTTTATGCTATTTGACTTCAATTATTTGAAAAATGTAATTCTTACTAATATTATTTAACTCTACTTGATATTTTATTTAATTAATATGAAATAAATTATATTTAATATTTTTGTTATTTAAATAAATTGTATTGAGGTATTTTATTGATTTTTATGGATTTTAATGATTTTTAATATATTATTATTAAATTATTAATTTTTGTGTATTTTGGTTCTCGGTTGGGCAATTTGTGTAGTTCGGGGACCCAACCCAAGAAATTATGCATTTGTGAAATTTGAAGTATGTTTGCTTGCAAGATTGACTCTACTTTTAGTAGAGAGACGTTCGTTTTACAAAGGAGACTCTGCCAAATTTTCGGTAGAATTCTCGTAAAAATTGACATCAGGTCGATCTTGGATTTTTTATTTGGATCGAGTCGTGTCCTAAATCGAGTCTATCTTTAGAATTTCTAGAAGTGTTAAGTTAGGAATTTATTATGATATTATTACTATTATTTATTTTCTATAGTTGTGCCGAAACCGAGATCTATCGGAACAGACCAATCTACTCTGTTTAGAGAAGCGCACAACTTTGAGTTATTATCTTATATATGCATTGTATGTAGAATACGTATTTATGAGCATCCATAATTTTTATAATGTATTTAAATATGATTTATTTTATTAAATGTGATATATATGTTTGGTATATATTCGGTATATTTATGATATATACTTAGCATATATTTGGTATATATTTTGGTATACATTTGGTATATATTCAGTATATGATTGGTATATTTCTTTAAAAATGGATGTTATCATGTTTAAATTATGCATTTTATTATTTTAATAATTATAAGATTTATTTGAAGGATAGTAGTAGAATGTACTATCTAGTGGGCTGCACTAGAACTGTGTACGTACCAATGCGTTAGACTTTAGGGTTGACATCATGAGATTATTTTATATGAGACTTGATTAATTGAATAATAAGATTTACGGTGAGAGAGAGGTGTGATTACGGGAGGTCAGTTGACCTAGTATCTCAAGGCCAATCACTCCGACAGTGAGACTGCGGGAGCTCAGTTGACTTTAGGTCTCAGGGACAGTCTACTGTCTAAAAATGAAAAACATAATTATTTTGGAATTAAGTAAGCCTGTATGGCTAGTGAGGTTATATGATCGAGGTTGCGAACTATGTTAGGTTCCGATCCTTCAACCAAAATATTTTATGCATTTATTATTATTATCAAAAGTGGATTTCAACATTTGTATGAATTGTCTATATATATATATATTGATGTTTTATTGTATATGACTTTAGGTTGCATGTATATATATTATAATAATTCACTCAATGAGGTCTGAACCCCTCAATATTTTTTTTAGGACATTCTACTTTGTTAAACCTCAGTAGTAGACCCCTTCGTCGATCTTCTTTAGCCCCAACTAGATTATGTAAATTTTATATTTGAACTCTTATTTGTATTTTAGAAGCTGCAGTACTATTGTTATTGTAGAAGCCTTGTGTTGTACTTGTTAGAGACCTTGTATTTGAATCACATATGAACATATTTTTATTATGTTATAATATAAAGATTTATTTTTATATTAATTAAAAGTTTTTAATTATGGTGTATTTTTATTTATTTATTGCATGTATTTTTTATTTTAAGGTTTGCTATGAGTTTCGAATTCGAAAGAATTCTTATTTCCTAGCATTGATCATAACTCCTCAATGTGGGTCTTGACAACCTACCCCTAATAATAAGGACTTTGAAAAGGTCCAAAAAAATAGGCATATGATCCGAAGAGGTAGTTTGAAGATTGTAACCAGTAGCATCATGGAAGTTTCCTTCCAAGATTTGTTTCCAAAAGCTCTATTAAGATGCTCCAACTAAAAATCAGTACCTCGGCCACGTTCATATGTAAACCCAAAGCCTTTCATGCTAAGATCAAATAAGCCACATTCATTCACCGTGTTACAAAAATCATCAATTAACCAAGATGGATGCTTGACTCTCCCTTTCTTCTCATTAGATGACATTATGTCAATGGAGATGGCGATCTGTTTGAAAAAAATTAATTGCGATAATAAAAATGATAAATAGACTGAATCAAGAATGATAGAATTAAGGAGAAATTAGTGAAGATCAAAGGTTTACAGACAAATGCTAGGATTTTGATATAAAAATTAGGGTTTCGAGAGGAAGAAGAGGAGAGAGACGGAGAGAGGAGAGTAGGAGATGATAGAATAGGAAGAGACAAAGGGAGAGACGAGAGGAAGAGTCTGTAGAGAGAGTGAGGGAGAGGGAATGAAAAATGAATAAATGTAGGGTTTTATCTTTATATAGTACCCCTATAACTAAAACAACGTCGTTTTAATTTAATGTCTAATATTGAAAATTCACGGATCGGGCAACAACTTTCCTCCCTCGACCCGCAAATTGAATACCACACATCCATTTACATTTCACCTGACCCGCATTGTCTCTCATTATAAAAGTCGAACCAAAACTAAATTCGGATCAGATTGGACCAAAAATTCGGATCCCATAAGTTCCTGCTCACCCTTAATTACAACCGTACCTTTAACACACTATCTTGGCACAAATAATTAAATTTAAATCACATTTAATTAAAAATTCACATTTAATGGTGATGGATTGGTAGAAACCATAAATGCCCATAAATAAAATTTTTCGCACTTTTGTTGTGAAAAACGGTAACAAAAAACCGAAAGAATCTGAGAGCTGCCTTGTCAAAAAAATGTGACAGCTGCCATATTGGGACCACGTGGGCTGAGTTTACAATAGAATCCACACTTTCCAGAAAACAAGAAATGGTCTAATCAGTGGTGAGTCATTATTGTTGGCTTATAAATGGTCTAATCAATGGTGAGTCATTGTTGTTGGCTCCTTCTCTCGATCGACATTCTGGTAAAATGCGCGGCCACCCAACATTTCCCTTTTTTTTTTTTTAACAAAACTAGCATTTCCCTTAAATGATAGTTCTTTAACCAAATCTACAGAAACTTGCCACTTCTAGTCTAATCTAAACACTTCTTTTAAAAAAATCTTCATCCAGATACTTCAACAGAAATTATTCCAACGTCGTCTCTTTCTTCCGCTTCTTCCATTTCTGCTTCTCCTGCACGTCGAAAATGAACCACCGTATCTATCAAAAGAAAAACCCCACTTCCTCTCCTGTGAATCAAACTATTCCGAACAGTTTGCGCTTTCACCTGAGAGCATGAGTACGCTTTCATTGGTCAAAGGTGTAATGGAGATGAACGTGCAGACACATGTGTCCAGGAAGATCTCAGGACAGGCCCTTAATAAATTGCCCCAGCAAAATAGGAATCCCAGTTGCAGAATTTAGCTAATGCTGACAGTGGAGGGGCTGCTCCTCCAACTTAGATCTGGAACTGTGAACTGCGCCTTGTACATTGCACAAGATATGGAAGAATTGCAGCGCAGGTCGGTAACTCTAATGAAAAATTATATACACGTATATATGTCGTCCACGTATTTTCTTGAATTTTGTTCGACTGGTGAAACTTTTCGTATTGCGCTTCTTGCAGATATCTTGTTGATTCTATTATTTGAACCGTTGAATTTTTCTTTAAATTTTTTCGAGCTGCAATGTTTTGTTTCTTCTTTGTCAGCTGGTAATTTATCGCACAATGACTTGTGAATTAACGCTTTGGTGTTTAATTTAATTTATATTGTTTGAACATATGCACAAATTAATGTTTGTATTTCAATGCATTTCCCCGTTGTATTGTATTCTTTTTCATTATGGTAAGATTTTACTTTGCAAAAAAGAGTCAGGAAATTGATTTAAAACACTATGGATGGAGAATTCATGCCCATTTTACTAGTTTACCTATCCACCAAATCATAGTTATTAAAACTGCCTCCCAGGTGCGCTCGAGGGGCAAGGCATATGGAGTGCCAGCCCCATCACCTCAAACGCTGAACACCAAAGTATAGTTATTAAAGCTGCCTCTAAGTGCGCCTGTGGAGCAGGCATGCAGGGTGCCAGGCCCAGCACCTCAAGCACTGAAAGAGGGAAAGTGCCCCGCCCAATGACTAAGAAAGAAATCGGTTTGTGTTTGAAAAATTGAAGCAATGAGCTGCAAAGAGGGAAGTAAAGCTCCTGATGACTAAAGGTTGGTTCTTCAGTTTTCTTTAGAACTAAAGTAGCTATAAGCTGCTAGTACTACTTTGTTTGATCCAAAAGGCGAGCAGCCTCTCCACGCCTTTTCTCGAAGGAGTTGCACGATATGTTAGTCAATGGCTTTTTTCCCCTTTTTTTATTAAATCTTATTTTTATCTATAAATCTCCGCATTGAATTGAATGTGCAAATGACTTCAGTGTACCTCATATTATATAGCATGGAAACGGAAACGGAAACGGAAAAATGTAAAAATGAATTTGGCGAAATAACATTTCTCAAAATATAGAAAATAAAAATATGAGAAATAAGTAAATATTAAAAATATATGAATATATAAATAAATATTAAAATTATATGAATATATATATATATAATTATTTTTTAATTTGTTTCATTTCTTATTTAAAAAATTTCTAAATAAATATGTTTTTTAAGTTGAAAATGTATTTTCAAGTAAAAAATATGTTTTCTAATTTTTTATATTTTCAAAAACGATCTCAAAATGTTTCCAAAGAATTTCTTAAAGTTTTCGATACAAAAACATTTCGGAAACGCAAAAACATTTAGTAAGAGAAGTTTCCATGCATCATAAACCTCATGCATTCCAAATTGAATACATTTATATTTATTTTATATTCTTCTGTTATTTGCCTTGTGTTTCTTTGGATGCCTTGCTCTTTGCACTTAGCGTGTTCAACATGCAACAATTGCAATTCTTTTGAACAACTTTTAACTAAGTGTTTGATTTACTCATCTATTTAGTTCATGCTATGCAGAGTTCTAGGAAGTTATAGATAATGGAGAGTACAACTGAAGTACCTTGCGGATCCGGTAAATTTTCCTGTTAAATTGTCTTTCTCCTACATAAATTATATATATATATGTATATACACAGATAATTTATGTGCCTGTATGTATCTTCCTAACCTCCTTGCAATGATGCAAGAACTTTTGTTGTAGGACAATCTTTATCATGCAGCTTAATAGGGTTGATGAAGAAAAAATATGCCAAGTTTTTGCACCTTCCAAGGAAGAAATTCATTTGAATTTTGGTACCGTGGGTTTTCCCCCTCCTCTTCAACTTTTTGTTTTGGTTTCTTTACCATCATTATTATTTATTTGTGATAACAATAATTTCAATCTTAAAAGTTATATAATTTGTAACTGAATGTTTGATTTTTAATAATCGAGTTTAGTAACTAATTGTGAATCTACATTTTGCACATTTTGTAAATAATGTACATATTTAAAATAATTAATTAAACAATTTTTATAAATTAAAACTATAAGTTAATTAAATTTAAAAATGAAAATTTAAAAAATTATTGTAATAATTTTATTTTATTATTTTTTATTAAGAGTATATATATGATAATAATAATAATTGAATAAATAAAATAAAATAAAAAATAGTTAAAAAAAAATTGAGGTTTTAGTTAGAATAAAAGACATAATTTTTTATGGAAAAAAGAGAGTAATGTTTTAGATATAATAGAATTAGAGTGTTTTACATAAAATAAATCATGTATATTCTAAAATACAATTTTTTTTTTATATTTTCTATAGAAAAATATTGTAAATTTTAATAACTCAACACATAAATTTTTACGGTGAATGTTGAATTAAAAATAGAGACACTTGTCAAATTTTGATCTTAATGACTTTGGACATATATTCTATCCCGTAATACAAGATATATGGGTAGGGATTTTTGTGCTCTTTTTGTTAATAGTTGCACTCTATTTTGACTTTATTTGCAATTTAAATGATTTAGTTACCTTTAATTCAAAATAATTATGTTT
This sequence comes from Mallotus nudiflorus, assembly GCA_947683625.1. NCBI lineage: Eukaryota > Viridiplantae > Streptophyta > Magnoliopsida > Malpighiales > Euphorbiaceae > Mallotus > Mallotus nudiflorus. The sequence continues at coordinate 2,798,495 of CANTUR010000049.1, read as the reverse complement.
TATCATTATTGATTAAGATATGAAAAATGTAGTTTCTAGAACAATCAATATTAACTTAAAAATTATTTAATTATTTATAAATGATAAAAATTCAATAACTTAAATGCAAATAATTTACTTTAATTTAATTTTGTTTACATTATAATCACTAAGAACTATTTAAACTTTTATTAATTTGTTATGGTAGTTTATAATATGATCAACTTATATTGTTAAAATTTTATTAAAACAAATATACTTCTTTATTAATTTAGTTATGCAATGTTTATTTTAATTTTTTAGTTATATTAACATTTTAAGTCTTTATACATGATAAAGAATTTTTTGATGATAAATTTAATTTTAATTTTCCATTAAATTTTTAATAAAGTGATAGAATAAATACTAAGCATTACATGTATTGAAAAATTATCATAAAATAAAATAATTAAAAGAAATATATTACAAATATTAATTAAATTAATAAAATAGAATTTTTTGATGGAAGGTAACAAGTAATTATCTTTAATATAAATATTAAGTAGAGTGTAGTTATTAATGGGAGAGTGCAATAATCTCTGTTAAAATTCAAGAAATTACAATGACAAGTAAATATTAAAGATGATGATATATGCGTTATTTACATTTTAAAAACATTGATAATAGAGTGTGAATATAAATTGTTGGAGTGAAAAAAAGAAAACCCAAAATATATATGTGGCAGTATATTCAATTATGTAGAATGTGAGTCTTTAAGATATGATGACTGACAGTCACCTTTCACATCCTCCATGTCAGCATCGATGCCACATTGGATTTCTATTAACCAATAGCCACATGCTTAGCAAGAGGTGGAGTATGCTTATCAAACTTCTTTGCACCTTCATGCACCTTTTGCAGCCAAACCGCAACATTTGTTTGATTCAATTTTTCACTGCAATCACAATTCTTCATCAACCATAAGCATTTTCAAAAGCAAATTAACCATGGTTTCCATTGTTCACAATAATATGATTTAAGATCGATTAGGAAATGTAGGATGAAAATGTACGGGAGGGTATCAAATTTTAACTTTATTTTAATTTGATTACCAAATTTTAATTTTGTATTTTTTTTCAAATTTTAAACTTATATTAAGTTTTACAACAGGTACTCAACAATTGTTTTGGTCATTGAATAATATGAAATTACTAGTTTAGTCCAAAATTGAAATTGTTTTACAACTAGATCTATATTTTCTATACATCAATAGGAAATAAAAAAAAATTTGAAAATGAAAATTATATAGCATAATGAATATTTTACTCATGATTAAGCACTAGCTTAATGGAAAATCCAACATAGTGAATTTGAGAATTATTTTCTTAAAAATGGATAACCATTAAGTTTTCTTGTTAGTTCTTGATACTTCAACAAATATGAAAATTTAGAAATTTTAGGTCTCAAAATCCTTGAGTAGTTCTTTAATTCCGCATAGTAAGAGCATATTTATCAAAGCCTTGGGAAAGATAGATTTCTAAGATTTTGAAATTTTTGGAATAAATTGAAAAGATAAAAAGTTTAAAAGGATTAAAATGATTTTAAAGAAAAAATTTAGGGGAATTTTTTTTTTTGTAATATCTTTTTCAAAAAAAAAAATCAAAATTGAATTACTAAAATCAAACAAATTGAAATTTAGTATCCAAATCACAAGTATACAATTGGGTGATCCACTATAGTTAACCTGAAAATTTCAATTTTGTTTTTAATAATGAAAAAATCAATTGAAATATGCATAAAAATTTCTCAACTTTTTCAAGAATGTGAACAAAAATTTAGCACTTTCTATAGTACCAACCGTAGATCTTAAAGGACACGAGTTCTAATGTATGTCTTTGAAAATTCAAGACATACACCTGAGTCTGCATAACAACCATCCTCACAAATCCTAATTCTATACATGTATTGAGAGAAATATAAAGGTTAGTAAAAAAGTCGGAGGGGAATTAAATCTTGCGTTATTTAGCGATTAAAAGTTAATAGAATGGATATGAAATTGAAGATAAATTATTCTTCCTCATTCTCCTTATATAAAGTAAAATTAATTATATCCCACTTGAAGTGTAAAATATTTCAATTCCAAAACATATTGTAATTTAGAGTTTTGTTTCTTTTTTAAACATTTCTCGTCCTTTTCTCTTTATTAATTAATTTTTAGTTATCAAACACAATAAAGTCTATAATTTTTATTTACCTTTCTTCCCTTCCTTTTAAAAAACCTTTTCTTCCATACTCTTTATAGTTGTCATGCATAGTATAAGTGTTTCAATTCTTTATATCAATATTACACCTTCTCTACCTCCATGACTTTTAAAAACGTGCAATTTCTTGCTAGAAACTGAAACAATAGACTATAAAGTACCTGCATTTTCTTTAAAATATTTGTTGTAAACTTGCTTGGTTTACGAATCAATATCTATGTGATCTTTCATAGGCTTAACAATGATTTCTTCTTCTTGAATCTATTATGGCTCAATAACAATGTCCTCGTCCTAGTTCTTTTTAGGGTTAAGTACAAAACGAAGAAAATACTGAACGGAACCGAAATACTGAACCAAAAGACATTAAAATCGTACCGAACCGAAAGACATTAAAATCATATCGAATCGAATAATTTCAATGCCAAACCAAACCAAACTGAATTTTGTAACTAATTTGGTATGGTACTGGATATTTACAAAAAACTAAACTAAGAACCGTATCAAACCATACCAAACCAAAAACCGAATATAGTACCGAATATTAATAATATGTATGAATAAATAGTAGTGAAATTAATTATAAATTTTCATTATATTATTAAGCAATATATATTAAGTAACATATGTATAATAATATATGATAAAAATTAATATTTTCTGTGTTTAAAATATAATAAATAAATTACTAACAAAATATTTTTATTAATTTTATTATCATCATCATCATCAACAAGTAAAAATGTGGAATGCCCATTATATTTCAATTTGAACTAAAATTATGAAAATAAGAAAATTAACATTGTATGATTTCAAAATTTATAATTTATCAATTAAAATTTATTATTATTATTAAGTAATCTAATATCATTGATTTTTTTTAAATTAATGAGCTAGATAATATTATTATATTTAATAACTTATTAATTTTTATTGTCATTAAGTAATCTAATTTTATTGATATTAATTAAAACTAATGAACTAAATAACATTATTATAATTATTTTATTGTATATTAATATATAGACATATATTATAGATAACAAAAACGATGTAGATTTACCCAAAATTACATCATTTTGATTAAAGTAAATAGTAATCTTATAAATAAAAACAATAAAGATGTCATTTTTATCAATTAAAATATATTGTTATTATTATATTAAAAAATTTATTAATTAGTATTGTTATTAATTAATCTAATATTATTGATATTATTAAAAACTAATGAGTTAAATAATATTAGTATAATTATTCTTTTATTGCATATTAATATATATAGATATACATTATAGATAATTAACCAAAACTATGTCGTTTTATCATAATAATATATAGAGTTAATGGACTCTACACCATGAAAATAATTGTTTCTTTCTTGCATGATAAGGGATCTTTTAGGAGATAACTATGTCGTTTTGTCCTAAACTACGTTGTTTTAATTAAAATAAGTAATGATCTTACAAATAAAAATAAGAGATAAGTCATTTTTGTTATTTAATAAATTATTGATCATTACTTTTAATATGCAATTTAATCTTATTGATATTATTTAAAAGTAATGAGATAAATAGTATTAATAGCATCATTATTTTTATAACTATATATAGACATATAATAACTATATTTAATAAAACTATATAATAAATTTGTTAGATAAAGAATACATAGTAAATTTATTATAGTATTTACTAAAACTATAAAATTTTAATATAAATTAGTATTAATACTAAGTAAATATAATTTAGATTATTAATTCATGTAATGGAAAAAACTATTATGACAAAACTTTATAATGCTAATTTAACATAAATAAACTTCAAATTCAAATTGTTAAGTATAATAGAAGTTATAAATTAATATCAATAACATAATTTTTGTATTAATATTACAATTTATATTAAATAAATATAATTTAAATTATTTAACATTAATAAAATAAGTGCAATTTTTATTATAAATCGTAAATCAACTCATTAAAAAACTTATTTAGTAATTTCAATATAATTAAATATTTTATATAATATAAATAAGATTGAATTGTTATTGATAATCTATTGTCGAGCCAACTAAAATTTATTGAAAATTATATAATATTTTATATGAGTTGATGGGCCAACTAGAAAATTAAATAATTTTTTCAACAAAAATTATTGAGTAATAAATATAATTTTAATTAATAATATAAATTTGTTGATTATATAAATTCCTAAATTCCCATTTGGGACTGTACTATACCAATCCGTTCCGATAAAAATGAATCCCCGTATTGAACCATCCAAAAAAATGAAATGGTACCGATACAGATATTTTTAAATTAAATATTGATACTAAAAATTTTATTTTTAAAATTTCTAAAATATAGTACGGTTCGAGAAATTTTAAATCCTCAAATTTATCCGAACCATAGTCACCTCTATTTCTCTTCTTCTTCTTCAATAATCTCTTCAATTGGGTTTGTGTTAGAGTTTCTTACAATGAAAATAATAGGTAGTTGCTATTACTGCTACTCATCTAAAATCCTTTAATATAGCTACTCTCGGAATTGTTGCCATTGTTATTATTTGTGTTTGTGAGGGTTTCTTCTTCTTAATTAAAAATAATAGGATCTATTATTGTTATCAATAATTGATATTGTTATCAATAATTGTAAAAAAATTTTAACTTTTATAACTGAAATTATTGTTATCCATTACTAATTGCTTGAATCTAATTTTGGTGGATACAAATATGATAACAATAATTTTTTATGGTGTTGCCTCGGTGGGCTTTGCAATTAAGCCGAGTTTATGTTTGCAATTATTTGGTGTGTCATCTGGTGCCAATGTCTGATCTTACTTCTATTGCAGTTATGTCAATTGCTGATGTTACTCCGATTGCATAAAGCTACTGTGAAAGAGCCGATATATTGGGAGACTAATTGGGAGGCCGCCCATACCAAACAGATTTGTACTGCTCCAATCTATGTTGCCCGGTAAGGCCGTGACACTAATTACTCGGTGTTTTTTTTTTTTTGCTCTTACAGTGGACATGGTGTGAGACAATATATTCCGCATCTATTTTTGGACTCAACTTTTGAATGAAACAAATGTACTTTCAAATGGTTTTAATTTTTTTTTTTCAAAATTAATTATGAACAACGGATAACTATTTAATGTACTGACTTTGGCTAAGATACAAATGTTTGTGTTTATATAAATGAAATTAAAATAGTTAGATTAATTTATATTTAATTACAATCATTGTATTAGTTGCTATAATTAAATAAATAGTAATTTAATAGCTCTAATTTCATTTATATATATACAAATATTTAAAGTATAGAAGGATTCAATTAATGAAACCAAAAAACTTATTAACTATTAATAGTATTAATTTATTAAAGAGCAAATTACATATTTCTCCCTGAAATTTGACTTAATTCACACTCTTCTCTTTTTTTTTTTTGAAAATTAAACTTTCACATCTTTTAGTTTTAATTTTTTAATATTTAAGCTTCTTCATTAACTTTTTAGTTAGGTTTTTCATATAAAAATATATTTAACTCCCTCTATTTTATAAAAATAAAACAGTTTAATCTCTAAATTCTAATAAAATAATATAATCCTTCATTTTTAAATTATTTTAATTTAAAATTTCAACACTAACTGAATTATATATATATATATATATATATATATATATATATATATATATATATATATATATATATATATATATATATATATATATATATTATAGAAACACACAAACTAACTCAAAAAAGTGAAGCTATTTTGTTGCTCAAATAATTTTTTTACAATTAGGTGTCTAAATTTACAAAAAAAATTTAAAATGATGTTGTTAGCAGGTTTTATATGTTAAAGTGTTTATGTGTCAAATTTACTTAAATACCATTCTTTTATATTAAATTTTATTTTCTTTGTTATTTTAATTATTTTTTAGAAAAATTTATTAGAACTGAAAAATATTTTTTATTTATCATATCAAACTGAAAAAATTAAATATTTTTATTTTGTTAATTATAGTGGTTGAATTTAATTTTTCATTCATGGTTTTTGTCAAATAAAATTTTTATTTAGTATAAAATTGTTTTATTTTTATTGTTTAATTATAATCAATAAACTTTTACTTTTATCTTTCAAGTAAATTTAGAAATAAATTTAATATTTTTATTTTATTTTTTATTTTTCAATTATAATAGTTTAATTATTTTATTTTAAGTCAATAAGAAATTAAAAAAAATTAGACATATAATCATTTTAACATTTAAAATCTGGTGGAGACAATCATTTTTAGAAATATTTTGTAGGTTAAGACATCTAATTATATAAAAAGAAATTTAAACACCAAGATGGCAAAAGTGAAAAAATTCGGACTATATATATATATATATATATATATATATATATATAGACACACTTAATCTATCTCCTACGTTTGACATATCAAACTCCACCGTCACTAATGAGCCAATCCCTCTCCTCTTATACTTTCCATCTGCTAGTTAAATATTTAATAATTATAGTGTTAGATATAAAGATATGTTATTCTATAAGTGTGGTTTGACATGTTTTTTGTGTAGATTGTTCAGCAAAGTTGTTGCCTTCTTCATCGCTTGGATTCTGATCTTCGGGGTTCGGGACAGTAGTGATGGCCTCATATCTTCCTTTGATCTACTTTAAAGGCCGAAGTTGTACTTCCAAATGAAGGTTCTCATCCAGTGCTCTTCAACAATGAAGATTTCTATCTTCAAGTTGTTTTTCATCTATCTGGAATTCGTTTTCAAGAACAGTCCAAGATACAATCAACTCCAGCAAACCTAGACAGATGGCATGCTCCATACCAAAGCTGCTGCCGATGAAGGGTTTCTTCATCATACCATCAAAGGGTTGGGCTACTTTTTTATCTTGAGCCTTCTCAAATTTCTTCTATTTCTTATCATCCAAAGTGTATTTGGTTTATATCCAAAAGTAAATTCCACTTCATGGACTAGTCAACGCCATTAATATCATTTGTGACTTGTGCTTATTTTTTTTAGTTTCAACTTAGCTCTTTTCATTTTTATTTTGATTTTGGGCCATTTTTGAAAGTTGGCCAACAACTTCGACGATTTCTATTTTCTTTCAACTTTTTTTTTTCATTTTTTTTATCTATTTATTATTTTTGAAGTATATTTAATTTAAGTTAATTATATGTAATTTTTTTAATTCGTATATTTTAAGTAATTTAATTTTATATTCTAAATAATAATTTTTTTAAAATTTTGAAACTTACTATTATTTTTAATATAAAAATTAAGCTAATTAAACAAAAAAAATTACCCATAATCTTCAATAATTATATAGAATTTAGAAATTAAAATAATTAAAGTAAAAATTATTCATAGTATTTAATAAATATTTTTAGTAAAAATAGCAAAAAATTATGAAATATGTTAAATAAATTATTTTTTTTAATTATTGATCCTAATAAAAGTAAAAATTATATTTATAGTCTTAATTTTATTATTAATGATGAAAAATCTTAAAAAAACAACAAACAGTAACAACAATAAACAAAAATCAACAACTGCAATTTTTTTTCTTATATTGATTTTTGTTGATTTTATTATTTTAGTTTTTACTTTTCGATTGTTTTTGTTGTTTGTCTTTTTTATATTTGTTGATTTTTGTTAAAAAAATTAACAATAAAAAAAATTATGATATATATAAAAAATTATTATTTTTATCATTTATACTAATAAAAGTAAAAATTTTATTTATGGCCTCAATTTTGTCATTAATAATGAAAAATTAATTTAAAAATAATAAAAAATTAACAAAAATCAACAAAATAAACAACAATCAACAACTAACAATAAAAAAAATCAACAACATAAATTTTTGTTGATTATTGTTGATTTTTGTTATTTTATAGTTTCAGTTGTTGTTTTTATTTTATTTTATTTTATTTTTTATTTTGGTTTGTTGATTTTTTTTTGGTTTTTTTGGTTGACGTTACAAATACATCATATAGATTGTAAACTTGTTACATATTGATGATTAATAAGTATCAAATAATTTTTTTTTAAAAAGTTGTTACACATTTTAATAAATAAATTAAAGAAAAAAATAAAATCCTCATTCTTTAAAAATATAAAACGAGAAAATTTTATTTATTTATTGTTGTCACAACAGTTGAAGATTTTTTTTTTTCTTAATTTAACAACAACTAAAAATATTTAGTTTACAATTATTCATTTGAAGAAAAAAAAAAGGTTTTAAGAGAAAAATATATATAGCAAAAAAAAATGTTGAAAATAAAATAAAGATATTACCTTAAAAATTTTAAAAAATGTTGAGAAAAAAAAAAGATAAATATAGTAGTATAAAAATAGAAAAAATATTTAGCAAAAAGATGTTGAGAAAAAAAATAAAGACAACAGAAAAAAAATATTGAGCAAAAAAATATAAAGCAAAAAAATTATTGAAAAAAATATAAAGTAAAAAAAGAGTTAAAAAATTAGTAAAAAGGAAAAAAATTTGAAAAAAAAAAAAAGCTAATCTTGAAAATAAAAGTAGCAAAGATAATAAACTATATTTGAAAGAATTAATTTTATAAAAATATTTTTGAAAACTTTTATAGTCAATAATTTTTTTAAAAATTTTTATAGTCAACGATTTTTTGAAAGTTTTTTAATTTTTTATACATTTATATAAAAATCCCTATGTACAAAGCCACAAATTGTACTGTTTGGTTAATCTATAAAATATTACTATTGTTCAAAAAAAAAAGAGCCAATCCCCTACGTCCATCCCCACCACCAATTGCATGTGTACCCTCCCTCATGGTCCAATTTAAATCTCAATCATTTTCTTTCTCTTTATCCCCGGATAACTTTTAATGTGCACAATTATCCAATTTTCCCACCACTTTTTAATCCTTCAATTTTTCTCTCAATTTAATTTCATATTCTTAACTTTCACCCATTTGAGTAATGGTAAAATTCCAAAATTCATGCGGTGCCATCTTGTATAGTATTTGGCACAATCTTGCCCTATCTTACTTTAGAGGCGATTAGTTTATATTCCAGAACTAAAATCAGAATTATAATAAGAAATGGGAAAAAAATGAAAATTTGAGAAAAATGTTAGATTTTTTAGGGAATGGTAATAAAAATAAGAATCAAATATTATTTAACAACTAAAATTTTTTATAAAAAAATATTCTTTATATATAAAAAATTAATATTATAATTATTTTTATATATTAAAATTAATATTATATTTATGTATAATAAAATATTTCTAAAATATTTATTTATAAAAATATTATTCTAATTTTTTAAAAAATTATAAAAATTATTTACTTCAGATAAATATTTTTTATTCAAATAATTAATGCATATTTTTATTAGTTTATGTGTTTTATTTATAAATTTTAAAAAAATAAATGTTTAAATAATTTATAATTAATTTAACTTAATTTTTAAGAGAATAAAAAATTATTTTTTAAAAATAAAAGAGAAATAGTAATTTTATTGATGAAAAAAATCATATTCTCACTCTTATATTAATTTTAACCAATTAAACACTAAAAATTAAAATAATAATTTCTCATTCCGATTCTCATATTTATTTTTTACTACCCAACAAACAAACAAGCGCATTTATTTAAATGCAATGCATGAGTAGCCGGCGAGGGCACATGCATAATGTTCCCAAGGCCTATAAACATTCTTATATTGTTAATTAGTAATTTTACATTAATTCAATTATTAATTGATTACTTAACCCTATTTTTAAAAGGAATTTTCCATACTTCTTTTCCACTTTTATACATGTTGTAATTATAGACATTATAGAGCATAGTTGTCAAACAAAGATTCAAACAGAGAATCAAAATTCTTATTTTGTGAATTGAAAATCAGGGATTGGGAATTGAATTGAATTCACATTATAATATCAATTAAAAATTATACATGAATAAAATTATATTTTTACTAAACATGCTTTTGTCTTGAAATGTATTATGTGCTTTAAATAAAAATGAAAAAATATATATGCATTTAAATTTAAAATTAAATCAATTGTATAATTATTCCAATTACATATATATCATTGTTAATGTAAAAAGAGTGGGGTATAAGTTAAGAGGGAACAAATTAGGGTAAATTGTAATAATGATGGCTGAACTTTATATGGAATTTCAAATTAGCTATAACTTTGATTTGTATTTTTTCAGTAACTTAACTTTGATTTCACTTTGAAAATGTTACCTTCAATAGATTTTTAGTCCTCCAAATTTTTTATAGAATCTTTTTAATCCTTAAGGCTTTCAAATTTTCAATTTAGTTCCTAGATTTCAAAGAGTTTAAAATTCTACCTTTCCTAAGGCTCTAATATCACTCTGGATGAGCCTATTCTTACTTAGGCAAAAACCAAAAGCTACTCAGGATCATTTATCTTGAGATTTAGAAATTATAAACTCTTTCAGCTTCTCATATTCATTGAAATATCAAGAGCCAGCAATAGGGCCCAAAGGCTCTCTGTTCTTGAGAAAATGATACTCAAATTTACTTTTTCTTAGAGTCAATTTTCTTTATTGTTTAGAATAATATTTTATTGACTTGGTTAAAGTTTCTAAACAAGCATCTTCAGACAATCAATAATGAAATTTGACAATCTTATTGTTGGATCCTTACCTACTGTGTGATCTAGATGCAAGTAATCATGATATGGGCAATTATTAGTAATCAACAAAACATGCAATGCACCAATATTGTCTTAATTTGACACACTTAACTCTTCCTATTACAAATGCACCAATATTTCTTTTGCACGAAATTGCACAAGAAGTTTGTTCACTTCATTTTACACATTATTGAATGAAATTAATCCTGAAGGATTACTGGAATTCAAATTCTTTGTTCAATTTTTCATTAACTTGCAACTTATTTAGAACAAAAAAATGATTTAAAAATATAATAATTACATTCATAATACAAAACTTTCTATTATACTCAGCACCATCGCAATACTGGTTATAATATTTTAAATGAATATTGAATTCTTCACAACCTACTTCAAATAATTATTGTCTCTAACTATTAATATTAGAACAATCAAATAAATAAATATATTGAACAAGATTTTCAATAATGGAAGACATAGAAACAAAAATAGAAACAAAAATTAATTATATAAATAGCTTTATTTTATATGAAATTGTGGACTTATTTGTAAAGCATCTTCAAGTTAGGACTAAACTAGTAATACTATAAAAGTTAAGGATTAAAATTTTTAAGAAAAACCACTCATGAAACTTGAATAAAACTTTGGTAACTAAAAATGAAACAAATTGAAGTTTTGTTACCCTTTTGAAATCACAAGTAAAATTTGGTAACCATTCATAAAATTTACTTGAGACTTGTCAAATGCACCCATCGCAACCCAACTTTTGATTTATTTAATTTTGGAATAAAGTTTGATTTGGCCTTCAAAATTTTTAAAAAAGTTTAATTTGACCCAAAATCATTTTTCAACATTTTAGCACAAAACTTGCAATTACTGTATTATTTTAACCAATTTTTTGAGAAATAATGGAGTGTGTAACACATATGTTGATTAAAGGTGCATGAAATAAACATAAAATTGAATTACCAACTTAATTAAACAAAAAACTGAATCATCAACTTAGTGAACAGAATTACTCAAAAAAGTCTAGATGAGAAAGGATGCTCTTTAAGAGATGAAGTAGATATTTTCTCAAATGCCAAACAAAACCTTAATGGGAAAAAGTGTTTGAAGAAGAAAGATAATAATGAACATGGGTCAAGATTAACACCCTCCATTGATACCTTCTCCCTTACTTCTTTTCCCCCACCACCTCTACTGCTACCATACCACCAAGAAATGCATAAGCACTTCCCTTTGTGATGATCTTCCTCTTTTCCTAGTAATAAGTTAAGAGAACTCAAAGAATTAAGACCAAGAAAATCAAGACTCCACCTTTTCTTCCTCCTTTGCAAAATCAAGAATCGCCACCGCCACCACTAATTTAGCACTACCATGGCCATAAAAAATAATGGTGGTCATTACTATTTTGACAACCATCATGATAACAAGGTTTGGTTCTGCATTTATTTCGATCATTTCTCAACTAAATCTCTTATCTTTCTTTAACTCTCCATCCCTACCAATTAGTTAGTTAAAGAAATGTAATGTGGGCTCCTCCACATCGCTCTTGACTATGACTGACCCGAGTTCAATTCGTGCCTGCTCCGTTTAATTTTGGTTTGGACAATGTATTGTAATGGGAAATAAATTGGGTTCACTTTAAAGATAAAAGCTAGTGATCAGAACCATTTGATGTTAAAGATAATGAAATCAATGACTGTTGGGGCTAGTGTTTTTTCAGCTCGATTCTTATCGATCTTGAACAATTTTTCATCTAAAGGAAAAAAGAAGATACTAAAGAAGGAAATAAAGGAGGAAGAGAAGAAAAGTAAAAAGGTAGAGAAGATTGTGAAGTGGGCAAAATAGGCTTCAAACAATATTAGTTTTCATGGTGAAAGTAATAATGATGATGATGAAAGTCCCTTTAGGGGGTGGGTGAATAAGGCTAATGAGGGTTTTATCAAAATAAAAATGATTTTAAGGAATTAAACAATAATTGAAAGAATGTTGAGAAGGAAGAATTAAGAACATAATAATTTAAGGAGTCCAAATTCAACAACAATCCTACGTCTCCACCTAACTTATCCCCAATTTATGATTTTTAATCACCCACAATCTTATTCACAAGATTAAGATTACATAAGAGTTTTATGGCTCACTCTTATAGCCTTACAACTTGAGTTTTTAAGGCTCACTTAAAAATCAAATCCCAAATGTTTCAATGGACAACACTTAAACAAACTCCTTTAGAAATAAATCTCACTTCCCTTTTAATCCATCCCAAGATTTAAAATGAAGATAAATTCTATTTCTAACACACAACCAACTCTCACAAGAGTTACACAAATAAAGAATTATTTAATAAAGAATTTGAGAGCTCAATTGAATGTTTAAGAGAGAATGAATTATAAACAAGTTTCTTAAGCTTTTAATTGAACTCTAAGAAATATGTATATAGACAAACACTCTAGTTTTTGGATGTATCAAAAAAGTCTCCAACATCTATAATTAATTTTTTAATCATCTTGGACTTAATTTTATCAGAACGTTGCTCACGAGTGAACAGTGCTCGTGAGGAGCAAAAATAATAGTTGTTGTATTCAAATATATCCATTTGGGTCAGTACTGCCCTCATGAGCTGCTCATAAGTGAATAGTGCTCATGACTCTTGCTCGTGAGTGGCACTATCCCTTTGCTCAAAATGAACACTAAAAGGGGCAACTTATGACTGGCTCATGAGATGCTTGTGAACGGGACTAAAGATAATCGAATCAACCTAAAATTTCTTCATAAAAGTTATAGATAATTATCTTATCTTTCCATAACACTTTGAATCACCTCAATTGAACCTTTGTAACTTAAGATATTGCTGAAATACTAAGAGCTACGCAACCTAAAATAAAAGCTGCATATGCTAACTTCGACTCAAGATTTGCATACACAAATAAGCTCGGATTTTAACAAGTAAGCTCAATTCATAAATTTTAAGATGTCTACTTCAAAAGTGAAGAAGATCATTTTCTTATTATAGAGCTCTAAATATTTCAAAAGCCTTCTTGATTCTCAGAGGTCGAATTAGCCCAAAAGACCACTGTATATCCAAAAATGTATATTTTTGGTGTATAATTTCCTACACACTTAGTTGAAATCATTAGTATCAAAATTGTTTGTCAAAGTCCAAAATTAGGAGTTTGATCATGCAAATGGTCAACAAATGATAATAGCAAGAAAAAAAAAATCTTTTTATCAAAAAGTTGATGAAGATGCATATGACATTTTTTTTAAGCCATTGAGATTTTTTTTAATTCAGATTTGCAATAGAAATTAGGGTTTAGCAAATTGGCAATTTCTCTATATAAATTTGGGAATTAGAGTTCATAGCAATTTGGGACTTTTAGTCAATATAACTTAATATCTAACCATTAGTTTATTTATTTATTTATTATGTTTTTAATCGACATGTGTGTTACATGCTCTATTACTTGTTGGAAAATGGGTTAAAATGATACAATAATTGCAAGTTTTGGACTGAAATGTCGAAAAAAATCATTTTGAGTCAAATTGAACTTTTAAGAAAAGTTTTGAAGACCAAATTGAACTTTTTTCCTTTAATTTTTAATATAAAATTTTGATTTGTATCTTTTAAGCACCCAAACTTCAAACCACTAGTTACTTAGTTGTGAAATCTTGATGGAGTCACTAGTTTAAGAATATTCCTTAAATATTTTTCACGTTAGCTTTCACATGCAAATATTATGTGCAAATAATATAATATTAAATGCACATTCTAAAATTTATTTTTGTTTCAATTTGGATACTCAATTTCAATTTATATATTTTTTAGTCCTAAATTTGGGGAATTTAGAGCCATTTAAATTTTCCACTAAAACTTTTTAATCCTTAAGTCTTTCAAATTTATAATTAGTTCACTGATTAAAGGAGTTTAGAATTTTACCTTTTTTGAGGTTTTAATACCATTCAGGTGAGTTTGATCTTTAAAGGCGGAATCAAAGAGCTATTCAAGGATCTTGACAGCTAGAATTTTTGAACTCTTTCAGCTTCTCGAACCCATTTTTGTGCATTGTTGAATAAAATCAATTTTGATGGATTTTTAGAAATTGAATGTTTTGTTTTGTTTCTCATTTGTGCTTAATCAGAAGTAAAATATTCACTGCTCAAGATAAATTCCAAAAATTTCCTTATTGTTTTTATAAATATATAGAGTATATAGACTTATTTATAAAATATGGACTAAAGTGGTAATAATGCATAATTTAAGGGTCAAAATTTTTCAAAAGAAAAAAACATGCATGAAACGAAACTAAAGCAACTCTTTATTAACCGAAATAAAACAAATTAAAGTTATGTTACTGTTTCGAAAAAAAAAAAAAAAGCTAAAGTTTATTAACCAAAAGATAGGTTAACCCACAAATAATCAATTACAAGTATTTTACTTTGGTATCTTATTTTTCTCGACAATACCATTATCTTTGAGTTTTTCTCTAAACAAAACCCTAATTAACTTTGCAATTTGAATAAAGACACTATTATTATTATTATTATTATTATTATTATTATTATTTATTGGCATAGGCTATAGCTAATTGTGCACACTAAAAATATATATGTTTTATCTACAAAGAGCTCTTATTTAAAAAAATCAAATAAATTATTGCAACAATTGTACAAACTATTTGATTAATTTATAATTTTTATTTTATTAAAATTATTTAATTACTTTTTTAAAAATAATTTTGAAAATATATATTACTTACAATACGTGCTATGCGCAGATTGACAATTAACATATCACATTCATGTTTACTTTTTTTTCATATTTTGTCTGATAAAATACATGCATCAATTGTTAATTAATTTTATTAAAAATTAATAAATTAATAATTTCTTTTTAATTATAAAATAAATATACTATTTATATATTAATTAAATGTGTATTCTATCATTACTTTATTTTTTATAAAGTAAAATATATTTTATTAATAATCACCATTGGATGATAAAATACATTTTTATTCAAAGGTGATAAAGATAAAGTAAAACAAAACTAACTAAAAAATCAACTAACCATAGAATTTTCTTTAATTAAAAATACAAAATTCAAAACTGAATATAAATTTATTGCATATTCATTTTTCAATATTACTCATATAATTTTTCTATTAATTTTTTAAAATTTTAAAAGAATTAACATCATTATTTAAAATAAAAATTTGAATGAGCTTGTGTATATTATAGCTAGGAAGATTATCTGCACTTCGTTTCAGGTGCGGGTAATATAATTATATAGATAAAATTATTAAAAAGTAAATATGTAATTATTATATCAACTTAATACCTTTCCAGTTAAATTGTGCAAGAAAAAAAGGAAAAATAAAACATTTATCCAAGATTAAAATAATACTAATTTTCCTTAATATCCCGATAATCAAGTCTGCAAATATATATATATATATATATATATTTCAAAATTATAATAATATCTCTGTAAATTCACTAAATGTAACTGAAATTTTTAGCTGACAGTAGAAATCATGCTAAAATCCTAGAAACCTCAAGGCAACTAAATCATATATCATAGGAAAATATTTGAAACATGCTGAAATTTCTCATTTCTTTTCCATTTCTTTGGTCAAGTCACTCTGTCTATATTTTTTTATGATAAAATAATAAAGAATCTTCTTCTTGTTGCTGTCAAGTGACCAATCAATTTCAATTTAGAAGACCCCTAAACGTATAGAAAAATGCTTGCTTTCCTTCGTTATGGGATTCATCTTCATATTTAGATCTGTGAGTACGTTGTCTTTGTTCTTTCAGCTTTCATTTTCTTCTTCTTTTTTTTTTGTCTTATTTTTTTCCCAAATTCCTGTATGCTGATTAAGAATCAAATTGATTACTGCCAAATAAATTTTAGTTCCTTTCAATCTCAAATAAATGTGTTATGCACCAAGCATAACAATAAATAAATTACCGTTTGCCACAAAATCAGAACTCAAGAAAAAGAAAAAAACTAGCCTTCAAGCTGAGGCAACTCAAGCTCTGAAATTGTTTATTTCCCATTTAAACAAAATTTTCAAATTGTAAAAAAAAATTTAATGAAACTTGCGAGACAAAAAATTTTTTTGACAAAAAAAGGAACAAATAGAATAAAGCAATTTCATTTCTTTGCTTAAAAAAATAACAGAACAATAATAAAAATCAACCAGATAAATATACAGATCTAGAAATTAAAAAAAATTAGCTAAAGAATATAAAAATCATCACTTTTCGGCTTTGATCTACAGATCTAGCAATCTGAACCGACACACACAAAAATCTTAAAAAATAATCCAAAACAGTGACGAAATATTTATTTTTTATTTTAAAAAATACATAATTTAATAGAATTTTATCACAAACAAAAATAAATATATTTTAAAAATAAAACACAAAAAATAAGGAAAAAAAAATCACAACATCAACTAAAACTACATAAATTCATAAATAGGAATTAGGGTGAGCATGGTTGGGTAAATTCGGGAATTTAAAATCTCTGGAACCGTACTGTATTTTAGAAATTTTAAAAATTAAATCTCCAGTACTAATACTTAATTTTAAAATCTTCATATCATGATCATTCCAATTTTCGGAATTGTTCGGTACGGAAATTTAGTTTTATCATAACGGATCGGTATGATACGGTTCAAAATAGATTTTCATAAATTTAAATTATATTTATTATCCATTGTTTTTGTTCAAAAAATTATGTAATTTTTTAGTTCGCCCATCAATAATATTTTTTGTTAATAAGTCATCGAATATAGTAATAACAACATATTTTAGTTAAAAATTATAATATTTGCAATCATACAATGTTAAATTTTTTATTTCATATTTTTTATTTTAAATTGAAATATAATGTGTTATCCATATTTTTATGTGTTGATAATAATAATAATTTTTTTGTTTCTTATATTTTAAATTTAAAGTGTGTTGTAATAGATATTTCATATCTTTATTTGTTAATTAAATTATTTGAAACTATATAACGTGAATTTTTTATTTTTATATTTTAAGTTCAAATTGTAATAGAAATTTCACATTTTTACTTCTTAATTAAATAATAATAGTAGTAGTAGTATTTGATTAGTAGTAGTAGAAATGATAATAATATTAATAATAAAAAAAATTTGTTAATAATATATTTGTTATATTTTAAACACAATAAAACTTTTAGTTTTTACCATTTATTATTATATATATGTATATTACTTGATAATATAATTAAAAGTATATATTGAAGTTCACTACTATTTATAATATCTATATATTATTTATTAAATTAATATTTGGTACTATATTCAGTTTTCAATTCTTTGCAATTTTAGTATAGTTTTCAGTTCGATTTTTTATAAATATTCAGTTTCGTACCAAATTAGTTACAAAATTTGATAAATTCGAAATTAAATTTATTGGATTAAATACAATTTTATTATTTTTCAGTTTGAAACTTTAGTTTGATTTAATATTTTTTTGTCCCGGCTCCGCCTAATAGCAATTGACCGGACAAAAAAAAAATAAATTAGATCAAAATTTTTTTATGGAATCAAATCCTGGAAATTTGACCAATTTAAATCTAAACACATGAATGAAATCCAAAAAGCCACAAAAAGAGAAAACAATAAAAGTTATATACATCCACCAAAAACAAAACAACTGACAAAAAAGCCATGTATATGTATCATTTTTTTTTTTTTTTTTTTTTGAAACTCAAAAGGGATTTTCATTAAAGAACTAAATTAGGAGCGTCCCTTTACAATTTGTTCAACAGCTACTTGCAGAACCAAATTCCAAATCACAAAATCTGGCCCTTGGTCTAAAACATGCTTGGCTTACAGGTGGGCTGCCACATTACAGTTGCTGCGAGTGAAAGCAAACTTGACATCTGACAAATCCGTTGAAGCCTGAACAATATCTTCAGCGACCAAATCATAAACTGACAGACCTCGTATCCCATTGTATAACTGGTTAACGTTGAGAAGAGAATTAGTTTCACATATGAGTTTATCAAAGCCTGAATTCAGCACTACCTGCAAACCAAAATGTATGGCCATTGCTTCAGCAACTTGAACGTTTAGGCAACTCGGCACAATCTTCCCAGCCGAGAACTGAACCTGACTATCTGAACTTCGAGCTACTACTCCCAAGCCGTTAGTTTATTTTTAACACAGCAAGTGGAATTCCAGACAACCGAGAAAAAGGGCCAAAAATACACTCCAAAATCATAGCTTCTTGAATCACCTAGCATAGAAAAAAAAGGGCTGAGAATTTTGAAACCTGAACGCCACATAACATCACAACATAACTCCAGATTTCCAAACAGATCAAGCATGTAAATCGCAGAACTACAATCATCAATATTCTCAACACCCCGGACATGCAACGATTAAAATCAATCTGCAGGAACGATATAATTCATAATGAGCACGATATGCAAAATGCAAGCGGAAGACAAATTGAACTTCATGCACTAAAAACAAATTGAAAATGCAAGACACTCAGGTAACGATGAAAAGGGAAATCGAACATGCAAAACAATCGAAAAAAGCAAACAGAGCAGATTGAACAACTCAAATGGCCAAAACAGAAACAGTGACCCAAAACAGATTGAACATGCAGGAGATTGAGATATGCAGACCAAAAGTGCAAGCCTAAAAGGCATCCCAAACGCCCAAAAACAAACACAGTTAACATGCACCCAACAGAACAGAAAAGAAAACCGTAGAATTAGAGACGCAGGGACAAAACCGACTGGAAAAAACGCAAAAAACAAAACAAAACAAAACAAACAAATGAAATTATAAAAAAAGTAGTCCTTCAAGGTCATCGGGATCAACAAATCGTCAAGCCATCTGCCCCGTCCCTTCTTTTTGCAAAAATCACGAAGAAACAACGAGAAAAGAGAGCGAGCATCCGCCAAAATGCAAAAAAAACTTAACTGAGATCGCCGAAAAATGGACATGCACGATATACAAAAAAAATATCGTTTAGCCTCTTCCTTCCCTGTAAATAAAAAACAAATATGTCAAGAACACAGGTGAGGGATTAAAAAAACAGTCCATCAAAAATAAAAATTCAAACCTACAACGAAGGAAACACAACTCGATAACAAATATTAAGAACCCATGCTACATATCAATCGAAGAAACAATACATATCTTAAATTTTTTTTGGCTAACAAAATTTCAGGAAACGATGTCGTTTCCAGTGAGTGCTACTCCCACTGCTCCGGGAATGCAAAAGACGGTGGCACTCCTGTGATTTAAACGAAATCGATGGGCGCAACAATACAGAAGGTAACGGTGGCAATTTTCCAAATTAGAATTAAATCGATGGGCACAAAATACACTGTAGATGAACAGTGAAATTGGGTGATCACTTATCAGCTTTATATATATATATATATATATATATATATATATATATATGTATATGTATATGTATAGATTTGGACTAGCGGAAGCACATGTTCTAGTTGTGGTTTTTTTTTTCTTTTTATTGCTAAAATGAGTAAACGGAGGGAACATGGATAGGTAGAAAATAGTAAATACTATATTGTTTAAAGAATTTATAAAATACTGACTATACTTGATTAATATTATTTTATTTATGTTAGGGTATTTTTTCTTCTTCTCTCATGAAAATCTGTCATCAACCCTATATTACTCTCTTTTAGGAGGTGGAAGCATAGGTTCTAGTTGTGATTTTTTCTTCCTTCTTGTTGCTAAGATGAGTAAACGTAGGGGACATGGAGAGGATAGCAAAAACTAGATTGTTTAAAGAATTTGTAAAATATTGACTACATTTGACCAACATTATTCAATTTATGTTAGGGTATTTTTTCTTCTTCTTTCACAAAAATCTGTCATAAACCCTATATTACTCTCTTGTAGGAGGTGGAAGCACAGGTTGTAATTATGATTTTTTTCTTCTTCTTATTGCTAAGATGAGTAAACGAAGGGGATAGGGAGAGAGAGGATAGTAAAAACTAGATTGTTTAAAGAATTTGTAAAATATTGACTACATTTGACCAACATTATTCAATTTATATTAAGGTATTTTTTTCTTCCTCTCTCACAAAAATCTGTCATAAACCCTATGTTACTCTCTTTTAGGAGGCGGAAAGACAAGTTCTAGTTGAGGTTTTTTCTTTGTTCTTATTGCTAAAATGAGTAAACGAAGGGGACAAGGAGAGGGAGAGGATAACAAAAACTAGACTGTTTAAAAAATTTGTAAAATATTGACTACACTTGACCAACATTATTTGATTTATGTTAGGGTATTTTTTCTTCTTCTCTCACAAAAAGCTGTCATAAACCTTATATTACTCTCTTTTAGGAGGCGAAAGCACAGGTTCTAGTTGTGGTTTTTTCTTTCTTCTTGTTGATAAGATAAGTTAACAGAGGGGACAGAGGGAGGAAGAGGATAGCAAAAACTATATTGTTTAAAGAATTTATAAAATATTGACTACACTTGACCAACATTATTCGATTTATGTTAGGGTATTTTTTCTTCCTTTCTCACAAAAATCTATCATAAACCCTATGTTACTCTTTTTTAGGAGGTGAAAGCACAGGTTCTAGTTGTGGTTTTTTCTTTCTTCTTGTTGCTAAGATGAGTAAACGAAGGGGACAAGGAGTGGGAGAGGATAACAAAAACTATATTGTTTAAAGAATTTGTAAAATATTGACTACACTTGACCTATTAGTTTGTAAAATTTCCGCATCGAGAATTTGAGAAAATAAGGGAGGAGTCTTTAGTTATAAATAGACTCCTCCCTTTTGGTTAATGTATGTCAATCACCACTTATAGTTGGTGTACCGTTAAAAGTTATTAGCTATACTAGTAGAAAATTTATAGAAATTTTTTTAGGTATACTTGAGCTTTTGGGTGTAAGTGAGAGTTAAATATTTTGTAGTGTGGTTGAAATAATTTTTCACATAGTGAATATTTTTCTCTTGGTTATCTCTTGACAATACTCGTGGTTTTTCTCTATTTGGAAGTTTTCTATATTAAATTATTATGTATTTCTCTCTTTTATTTTTCAAGTATTTTTGTTCATGTTGTGATCTAAAGAGGTGAAGGTACTTGTTGGATTACAAGGGGCCCATTTTCCCTAACAATTGGTATCAGAGCTCTTGGTTTATTTTAGTATGCTTTGTGGTTGCGGCTTAAGCTGATCTTTCACATTAGAAAAAATTTTCCTTGGGCAATTTGCATTTCGCATTGACAATTTTTTTAAAAAAGAAGTTATTGTGATCCAACTGGAGGTCTTTTGTATTGTGCTTATTAAGTGTGGTATTGTGTAAGTAAGTGCAGCTAAAAAAGTTTTGTCACAAATGTTATAATCACCTAAGGAGATTGGGACTTAAGTGGTACCATTTGCGTTCCCCCAATCTTTCTTGAAAACTTTCTTAGTGCATTTTGTAGACACAATTATTCACTCATTACTCACGTGTGAGGTCACTATAGTATAATGTCACGACCCAAACAAGGAGTCATGACCGACACTAGGGAATAAGAATTCTATTGAATCCGGAACCCGTAGCAAGCCTTAGAAAATAAAATCATACAATAAATAAATAAAATACGACAAAATTAAAACTTTTCGAATCAATATATAATATAAATACTCCAAATCTTTCTTAATGAATACATCTTCGTATAGTAATCAAATACAAATTCTCAGAATATTATATATCCATAACAAAATAATACTCCTCAGACATAATAACACAACTACTGCAGTTTCTAGAATACAAATCAAAGATTCAGATTATACATTATATAAAATAGCCGGGATTGAAGAACACCGACGAGGAATTCTATAACTAAGGTCTGACAATAAAGGATCTCCTGAAAAAAATAATTGAGGGGGGTCAGACCTCACTGAGTGAATTATTATACTATATATACATGCAATTTAAACCATAACAAACAAGCATTATTATATATATATGTATATACACACAATTCACACGAATGCCAAACTCTGCTTTTATAAATGTACTACATGTAGAAAATGTTTAATTAAATTCATGAAGGATCCATAGAACCCTAATAATAGCAACCTCAACAACCCTATCATCACTCTAGCCATACATGCTCACTTGATTCCAAATAGAACACTTATTCCAATCTAGATAGCAAACTAGCCCCGAGACACTAAGTCGACCGAGCTCCAGCAGTCTGGCTGTTAGTGTGACTGGCCCTGAGACACTTAGTCAACCGAGCTCCAACAATCACACTATCTATCACCTCACATCTCAATCAACCCAATAGATCATTCATTCCACTATGGACAGTAGACTGGCCCCGAGACACTAAGTCAACCAAGCTCTAGCAGTCTGACTGTCAGTGTGATTGACCCCGAGACCCCTGGTCAACCGAGCTTCAGCAATCACACTATCTAACATACCATTAATCTTAGTCAAATCCATCAAATAAATTATAATCACCACAATTAATTCTCACTCAACCCTTATCTATCGCACCGGTACATACACGGTCCTAGTGCTGCCCACTAGGAAGCACGTTCTATTGATATCCTTCATTTAAAATAAATCATTCATTCGGAAAATAATTAGTGTAGAACAATATTCATAATAGTAAAATCAACCATATATATATATACAAAAAATATACCTAAAATATACCCAATATATTTCGGATATATATATGTCAAATAAAATATGAAATATACTAGATAAACCATTAATATAGTTAAAAACAATTTAAGTGCATTTTAGTAATACAACATGCATTTGCTTAAAAATGTACCTAAATATACTAAGAATATACCCTACGTACACAAATCATTTAATAAACCAATTATGTATAAAAATTCATTTAATTATATGTTTAGGTTTAACATAGATTCACAATATACCAAAATAACCTAATTTTCTAGCATGCATATATCACAATTAAACCCTAAGTATACCACTAATGTTTTAGGTTTGAATTAATAATAAAACATGCATTTATTTGGGGAATATATCAAAAATAAATTTAAAAACAATTTAAGTGTAGGTTCATAATATAGCATGCAATTATTTAAGAATAAACCTAAAATATACTGAAACTATACCTAAAGTATACTAATCGTTCAATAAAATAATTGTGACTAATTGTTCATTTTAAAACATGTATATACTACTAAAATGTATTAAACCTAAACCTAATCGTTTAATGTGCATATATCATAATAACATGCATAATTATTTAATATGCATATATACAAAAATACAACCCTAGATATACCAAAAATATTATCATTCAAATCACTTTAAAAACATATAATGAAAATGGAAAACCCTAAGTGATGCATCTTATATGCAATGCATATATATATAGTATAATAACTCACATGTTAGCGCTCAATGAGGCAAACTCGGCAAACATGATCCGTTAGGCCTCGGTCTCAGCGTAGCTAGAAAGATAAAAATAAAAATAAAAATAACTGTTAGAATAAACTTCTAACTCTATACTTCTAGGATTACTATAAACAGATTCAATCAAGAATTCAGAATTAGACTCGGACCTGTTGTCACGTTTTACGAGAAATCTATCAAAATTTCAGCAGAATCTTCTCTATAAAACGGACATCTCTCTATTTAAAAAGTAGAGCCGGTCATGTAAGAAAATACACTTTGAGAATATACGGTCTCACAACCCCTCGGTCAGACTCCCAAACTACAACTTTACCAATTGAGGTTCACAATTCGCAAGATATACACAGAACACATTTAAATGCCAAAAATACCCTTGAATAATCAAAATATAGCAAATCAGGTATTTAAAACACTGAAAATAATTATTTCACTGATAATTACATAAAAACCCTAATTTTAATAAAATATTATTAAAAATCAACAATTCTCGATAAATTCATAAATATTGACCAAAATACATTTAAAACTCCAAATTACACAATTAACCCTAAAACATATTAAAAATTGATAAAAACTCATTTATTTAGAAAAATAGTATATTATATATAATTTGAAAATAATTTACGAAAAATAGTTTTAATTAGTTAAAAATACTAAATAATTTATAGAAATCATTTTTATACCTTAAATAACTATTAAAACCAATTTAATTATATTTTTAGCCAATTTAATATCAAATTACCAAAATACCCCTAGTTATATAAATTCACTATAATTATTCAAAAATTCAATAAAAATAATATAATTACTCAAAAATTAATTTCTCAACATATAATTCAATAATATCGATAAATATACTCAATTAACCAATTAATTTCAATAAAACACATAATTAACCTAATTTTCCAAAAATTACATAAACTAAATAAATTCAAAATAATTATATAAAAATCATAAAAATTAAAAATAAATTTCTAAAATTCATTTTAACACCTATAAACACCATAAATCACAATTTCATAATTTATTTAATTAAATTTCAAAAATTAGAAAATATTAATAAAATAATAAAAAATTTACAAAAATCAAAATAATTCCCAAAAATTCCACAAAAATTCACAGAGCTAGATTAAGCTACAGGGATCAATGTTTGTGAAGGAAGATTTCATGAATCATTCAAATCAAAGCTTAAAAAAAATCAAAAACCCTAGTAGGCCAAAATTGTAAAATCGAAACCTAAGGAAATCTAGATCATTTCAAGTGAAACAAAGCTTGGAAATGCACTCACCAGAGCTCAAGGAGGAGACAGAGACTGGTGGCACTCCAAACGGTGGCCGAAAATGTGTTGATCGACGTTAATGGTGGTTTTTGATTTTTAGGGGAAAAACCGATCAAACAATGCCGGAAAAAAGGGAGCTTCAGGTGGCGGAGTGGGCCGGAGATGGAGGAGGACGGCTGAGAGGCACACCGACAGCAAGAAATCAATGTGACAGTGGCCGGAAAATGAATGGGGATGTCGGGAGCGAAGGGGATGATCGGGTGGCAATATGGTAATTAAGGGGAACTTTATGTTTTTATAAAGTATATATGTATATATGTGTATATATATAATTTTAATTTATAAAATAATAATATATGAATATTATATTCCAATTAATACATATACATATATATACACATATTAATTATTAACACTATATAATATAATATAAATTTAATTAAAAATAAACCCTAATTAATTAAATGTGCATATATACATGTATATGTATATATTTTAATACGACACTTAAAATCGTGCATGAACTCATGCAAATTCATAAAACCGTCTAAAATAATTAATATTAATTTATTTAGGTTTTAATTTCTCTGAAAATAAAATTCCCGGAAAAATTTTACGTAAAGGACTCAAAATAATTAAAAATAACTTTAATAAATAACAAACTCATTAAATAATTATAAACATATATAAAAATTATTAACACTGCATATTCCGATGCAGTTTAAAATTATATAAAAATCTGGGATATTAGACAGGAAGTACTATTTAAATATACGAAGGTATTGTGCATTGTTGAGCAAAAATGAGTTTTAGATTTGATATTGAGAAATTTAATGGGAGAATTAATTTTGGGTTGTGGCAAGTATAAGTCAAGGATATACTAATCAAGTTTGGATTATATAAGAAAGCTAGCTTTTTTGTCTGCTAGAAAGGAGCCAATTTGTCATGATCCAAACCGAGAGTCATGACTGGCGCTAGGGAATGAGAATTCTTTCGAATTTAGAACCCGTAGCTAGCCTTAAAAGAATAAAACATGCAATAAATAAATAAAAATACACCAGAATTAAAATCTTAAATCGATATAAAATAAATACTCAATGTCATATCATAAAATAAAAATATTTCATACAATATTCAGAAAAATGTCTTTAACATTAAAACCACATTCTACAGATACAAACTAAAACTACTACTACAATTTTCTATAGTACAATAAAAGTCAGGTTAATTTACATACACTAGCCGATGATGAAGAAGTCCGACGGATAAGCCTACTACTAAGGTCTGAGGAAGAAGAATCTCCTGTAAAATCAATAACTAAGGGGAGTCAGACCTCACTTAATTAATTATTATATCATACATACATGCACCTCCTAATGTCATATGCAATCAATCATCAGTATATATAATAAATATATACAAGTATTTCACACAAATGCTGAAATCACTTTTATGTATAATAAAATGCTGAAAAACATTTATTTTAATGAAGAAACAAATAGAACCCTATTAAATTGCAACCTCAATCAATAATACCACTTTAGTCATACAGGCTCACTTAATTTCAAATTAAGTCTCTTATTCCATTTTGGACAGTAGATTGGCCCGAGACACTAAGTCAATTGAGCTCTAGTAGTTTAACTGTTAGTGTGATTGGCCCCGAGACACTAGGTCAACCAAGCTCCAACCATCACACTGCTCAATCACATCAAATCTCAAAATAATCAATCAATAAATGTCACCTCAAATGATTTCATAACTCAATCCCTAAAATCTATCGCACTGGTATGTATACGGTCCTAGTGCTACCCACTAGGTAGCACGTTCTATTGATGTCCTTTAAATAAAATAGAATACACATATGGGAAAATAAATAATGCATAATTAAGCATAATAGCATTCATAATAATGAAATAAACCATATATATACCAGAAATATACCAAAAATATACTAAAACATTTAATAAAATAATTCATGTATAAATACATATTAAAAACATAAATATTCAATATCATGCATCCTATATACATTATATATATAAGATAATAACTCACAATTCTGCGCTCCTCGAGACTGGCTTGACAAGCCTGGTCCAATAGGCCTCGCTTTCAGCATAACTAGAAAATAAAATAATAATAAAAATTAGGATAAATTTAACTTATACTTGTAAAAGAGACTCGATCTAGGAATATGAAACTCAGACAAAACATGAAAATTTAGGATTAATCCGACGTCACATTTTACGAGAATTCTATCAAAAATTCGACAGAACCTCCTCTATAAAACGGACATCTCTCTACTAAAAAGTAGAGTCGATCCTACAAGAAAAACACAATTCTAACAAATATAACTCAACACCTTCGATTGAGACTCCGAACTGCACAATTCCTAATCGAGGTTCACAAATTCATTCAAAATACATTTAAAATAATAAATATATTGAAAATTAATAAATTCCATAAATATCCTCAAAACACCAAAATATAATATATTTAAACATTAAAACACTAAATACAATTATTTTCACAATAATTAACTAAAAATCTCAAATAATAATATAATATTAATAAAAATCCCATTTTTCAATAATTACACATAAAATAGTAAAAATTCATTTTAATATACTCAATAGCTTAAATAGCCTAAATATATAATAAAAATAATTAAAAACTCATTTAATCACCAAAATAGTAAATAATATATTATTTGAAAATAATTTTCAAAAATTAGTATTAATTAGTTAAAAATAGTAAATAATTTATAAAATCATTTTAATACCCTATATAATTCTAAAACGATCTAAAACATATTCTTTAACTAAAATTTTCACAAAATTACACAATTAACTCAATAATACATAATATAATTAATATTCTCAAAATTTATATAAATTCACCAAAAATTATTTTAAATATTCTAAAATTATTGTCTCACATAATAAACACTAACATTTGTGAAGCAAGTTTGCATGAATCAACCTAAATCAAGTTCAAAAATTCAAAAACCCTAAAACACATAAACTAAAAATTGGAGATATCTAAAAATCTAGAGGATTTGAGCTCAAACAGAGTTTGGAAATGGACTCACCGGGTCAAGGGCGTTCAAAAGAGACCGATCCGGTGAGCTAGAGTGGCCGGAATCTTCATCAGCGACTTGAAGCTCAAGATTCGATCTTCTACGTTTTTTGGCGATGTAGGTGGCTTCCGATAGTGGCTGGTGGTGATCAGTGGCAGCTGAGGCGATCTGACGGTCTGTGAAAGTGACGGTGACCGAAGAAGAAAAAAAAAGTAGGAGAAGACCTGATTTTTTTTATTTTTAACCCCTTTTTTTTAATTTGTAAAATTATCAAAATACCCTTCATTTAATGTTTTAATAATAATAATAATAATAAATGATAATAATAACAATAATAAATGATAATAATAACAATAATGTTAACAATAATAATAAACACAATAATATTAATCCCACGTAAAATAAATTATTTTTTACATAAATAATTTCTTGGAATAAAATACATAAATAATATTAACAATTAACGATAATAATATATGAATAAAATTTAAAATTATTAATACTGCATATCTCAAAATAATATTATTTTATTTAAAATACTGGGTCTTTACACAATTAAATCCTGTGACAGTAGTGGAGACACAAGAAAATCCAAGATGAATGAAGAAGAATGGGAGGAGGTAGATATGAGAACAGTAAATCAGATTCGTCTTTGTCTAGCCAAAAACATTCTTGCTAATGTTGCTAGATGGTCAACAACAAAGGAGTTGTGGGAAAAGCTTGAGGAAATGTACCAAGTTAAAAGTCTTTCAAATATGTTATATTTGAATGAGCAATTTCACAAATTGCAAATGGAAGAATGTACAAAAATTTCTGACCTCTTTAGTGTACTCAATGGGATTGTTTCTAAACTTGAATCTATTGGAGTGAAAATTGATGATGAAGATAAAGAATTGAGACGTGTCTGGTCTCTTCCACCTTCCTATAAACACATGCAAACCGTTTTAACGTAGGAGAAAGAGAATGTGAATTTTTCAAAAGTGACAAGTAAGCTAATTTTTGAAGAAAAAAGGCTGAAAAATGAAGAGAACAAGCTTCTGAAGTACAATATTGTCAGTTTACGGAAATGGGAGGAAGAATAAAGGCTCTAAAAAGAAAATTATCTGCTGGGGATATGAGCAACCTGGACATGTAAAGACGGAATGCAAAAATGGTGGAGCTAATTCTCCAAAAGTAACGCCACTAATGTAGTCATCTTTCAAGAAAGAGACAATGGACTTTCTATATAAAGAAATATATATATCCTCATGGCATAATAGCTACCAACTGAGTTGCCATGGAAAAGGATGTATGAAGGTAGTATGTTCACAATTTGCACATGTGCATGGGTTGACAGTTGAAATTGATGTGTGGTGAAATTGATGTCGATGACTAATGAACTTCCTAGAAAAGTCAACATTGGAAGTTGCACCATAACTTATTAGCAGTTTTTTTTCAATATGAACTAGCCGAGGTGAAAATTTTTAGAATTAGTGAATTCTAAGTGTGTATACTCTTATGGTGGAGAATGACAATTTTTTTTAGAATTATAACTGACATAGCTGATGGTAAGGTAGCTGTTGTTCTTTATTTTTAATCATGGGGAAGATTTGTGAGAAAACTATTTGGAATTTTCTAAGGTGGAGATTTGTTAGTTTGTAAAATTCCCACATGGGGAATTTGAGAAAATAAGGGAGGAGTCTTTAGTTATAAATAGACTCTTCCCCCTTTGGTTAATGTATGTCAATCATCACTTGTATTTAGTATACCATTGAAAGCTATTAGCTATACTAGTAGAAAATTTATGAAAAATTTTCTTGGGCATACTTGAGCTTTTGGGTGTGAGTGAGAGTTAAATATTTTGTAGTGTGGTTGTAATAATTTTCCACATAGTAAAGATTTTTCTCTTGGTTGTCTCTTAATAACACCCATGGTTTTTCTCCATTAGAGAGTTTTCCACATTAAATTATTGTGTATTTCTCTATTTTATTTTTCAATTATTTTTGTTCATATTATGATATAAAGAGGTGAAGGTATTTGTTGGATTGTAAGGGGCCATTTTCCCTAATATAACCAACATTATTCGATTTATGTTAGGGATTTTTTCTTCCTTTCTCACAAAAATCTGTCATAAACCCTATATTACTCTCTTTTAGGAGGCAAAAGTACAGGTGCTAGTTGTGGTTTTTTCTTTCTTATTATTGTTAAAATGAGTAAATGGAGGGGACAGGGAGAGGAAGAGGATAACAAAAACTAGGTTGTTTAAAGAATTTGTAAAATATTGACTATACTTTACTAACATTATTCGATTTATGTTAGGGTATTTTTTCTTCTTTTCTCACAAAAATCAGTCATAAACCCTATATTACTCTATTTTAGGAGGCAGAAGCACTAGTTGCAGTTATGGTTTTTTTTCTTCTTATTACTAAGATGAGTAAACAGAGGGGACAGAGAGAGGGAGAGGATAACAAAAACTAGATTGTTTAAAGAATTTGTAAAATATTGACTACACTTGACCAACATTATTCGATTTATATTAGGGTATTTTTTCTTCCTCTCTCACAAAAATCTATCATAAACCCTATGTTACTCTCTTTTAGGAGGCAGAAGCACAGGTTGTAGTTATGGTTTTTTCTTTCTTTTTGTTGCTAAGATGAGAAAACAGAGGGGACAAGGAGAGGGAGAGGATAGCAAAAATGGATCTAAAACTCCTTTCTGTCCAGAATTTATTTTGGGTTTGTAGGACAATTTTGATGTTACTACTTCAACAGGTTTGAGTTATCGAAATTTCATTGTAGACCTTTGGAAGACATTGGGCGGGTTGAAGGGCAGAAATGATTTGCCTATAGTAATGCCCAATAGAGGAAAAGAATTATGGTACATGGAAATTGGGTTAAGATGGTGAAGTCGTATGTTAGTATTAGGTTTAGATGGTGTGATTTGTATAAGGGATGGATAAATGGCTTGAATGTTATGGCTGGGGACATCATCTGCACTTAAAGGGAGGAAATTGGTGTATTTTTGAAGATAGTGACCTAATACAATTGGAGTTGAGTTCATGCAGCATGGAAACATATATTGGTTGTGACAAACACACATTAAGTTTTTCGGAATATGATATGATTGATGTTGTTGAGTTTTTGGTTGATTTTACCATAGAAAATGCACAAGGTGTTTGTAAGAGTGGATATGTTATTGAAATGGATGGATAAATTCGCAAATATCTATACCTTTCATTGATGCAAATTATTTAATTTATTTTGGAAGCTTGTCAGTTTCACGAAGTTCTGGAATTTTTTATTTTACGATATGCTTTGGATGAAGCGCTTTCATGCGGTAAATTGGATTTTAACATTCCATAAACATTGACGAGGGATTAGAATTGTTAGGATCCAAGATGCTAAAAGGTTTTGTTGGACGATGATCATTCTGAAAAGGAGGAGTGGATTAGGAAGCTGACAATTTTGAAAGTGCCCTTGTAAAGAGCATCGTTAGAGGGCACTTTCAGAATTGCCAGCTTCCTAATCCACTCCTCCTTTTCAGGATGATCTTCATCCAACAAAACCTTCTAGCATCTTTGATCCGAACAATTTTGATATCTTGTGAATGTTTGTCGAATGTTAAAATCCAGTATACCACGTGAAAGCACTTCATCCAAATCATATTGCATAATAAAAAATTCCAGAATTTTGTGGAATCGACAAGCTTTCGAAATAAATTGGATAATTTGCATTAATAAAAGGTATAAATATTTGTAAATTTTTCTGTCCATTTTAATAACATATTTGCTTCTACGAACACCGCATTTTCTATGGTAAAATCACCCAAAAACTTAACAACATCAATCATATCATATTTAGTGTAACTTAATGTATGTCTGTCGTAGCCAATATCTATTTCTATAATGCAATAACTCAACTCCAATTATATTAAGTCATTGTCTTCAAATAAATTGGCTAATTCATATCAATGAAAGGTAAGGAGGAGTGGATTAGGAAGCTAGCAATTCTGAAAGTGTCCTCTAAAGGGATTGTAAAGCTTGAGGGCTTGAATATTTTAATTTAGAGAAGGTCTCTTGTAGGGACAAATGGTAAAGGTTGGATAGAAGTTTTGAACTGGGTTTAAGTTATACCTGTTAGAGATGTAGTGTGTGTAGGTGAGGGAGAGAAGTAGATTAGTTCTAAATTTACACCTTTTGTTATTTATATTTCTTTTTAGCTCAGACTTTCTACCCTTATTTGGTGCATTTTGATTATCAGTGTTTTCAATTTACTTGAAAAGATTTTTTAGTAGAGTTATCCATTATATAATGCTCAATGTGTCTTGTTTTTGTTATATACTAGTTATCATGTATGCTCAAAATAATTAAACCATATATCATGATTTTTTATGGTCCTACTGCAAGGAAAAAAAAATCCTACAGGATGAACTTTATGCGATATGGGAATATTTATCCACAAGAACATATTTATCTAAATATTATGGCCATAGAGCATATGCAGCACTCATTGTGTTTAATTCTCTGCATTAGAGGTATAATAAGTTATACCTTTTTAATTTTGTATATTAAGTCAGGATGTGAGGTTTGCATTTAGATTTTTTTTTTTTTGTGTTCATATCCTCTGAGCATAGCTAAAATCTTATTGCAATTTTCAATTAATGCTATGACTGTACATAATAAATTTGGAATGTGAATTTATGCGGTTCTGAAATGGAATGTGAACAAGCCCTGGATATACTACTTTTAATGGTAATTAGTGTCATTGACCAGTATTTATGGAAATTGTATTCAAAAGACATTTTTTGGTCATTAATGGGAGTTTACCAGCATTTTACTAGGCATATGTACTTTTTTACTATACCATCATAAAACTTTGGTTTCAACCAAGCTACCTAATCTCTTGCATATGTTAAGTGTGCTAAGCTCATAAGCAAATACTAAATCTTGAAACAGCTTGAATGGATCTTGAGATCAGGTTAAAAAAGTTTTTTACACATTTTGATACCCATCTAACCATAGAGAATTTAGTGTCGATGCCTTTACTGTAACCAGATATTATAGGGGTATTTGTTGCCTTTTGAATCGCTTATCAATATGAAGCTATTTAGTTGAACAGTACTTTGTAAGTTTTTCTTGTAATTGGAATTATAATTATCTAATGCTTGGGATAATAAGGATTCTTTAGATCAATTAACTGTTTCTATAATGTAATGTTAAAAATTGTTTTAAAATAAAATTCTTCCTGAACCAATAAAACAAACATAATGTGGAATATCATGAGCTTAGGCATATTTATTTGATAATCTCCTAATTAAAGAAGTCTCTTATTTGCCCTAAAGTTTTATGCATCTTCATTTGTATCTTATGGTAAGGCAATAAATAAACAACATTGAAGGTAGCTAACAGGTTATAGTCATTAACAAGCTCAAATTTCCTTAATTTGAAGGAGACATTGAAGGAAAAAGCTTATTGCTATTAGTTAGCAATAAGGGGCTTTGATTTCTTTCCTATTTTATATATTTCCTATATATTTTCCTTTAATTTAGGAATATATATACAGTTGTATAAATCTATGGGAATATTTATAATTTAGGAGTATATATACAATTGTACAATTATGTATTTTTTTCCTATATAGGTTCCTTATATCTTGTATATATATCAATGAAATATATGAGAATCATTATTTTGCATATTTATAACTTGGTATCAGAGTAAGGAGATCAATTTTTCTCTAAAAATTCTAACCACCTATTCTTCATTAAAACCCTAGCTGCAACTATCCCTCATTCTAAAAAACCTTAACAGTAGGGCAGTATGTCTATGAAAACTGATGGCGAATCTTCTGACAGCAAGAAAACCTCCACTATGACCATTTAAGATGCTCCTTCATCTATCCACATTAAATTAGATGGCTCTAACTATTAGGTCTGGTCTAAGATTTTGGAGATGCATATAGCTGGAAGAAAAAAAAAGGGCTATATCAATGGTTACACCTACAGAAAATAGTTCAGGTTATGATGAATGGGAGGCCGAAGATGCACTTGTCAAATCCTGGCTTATTAATTCAATGTGTGATAATCTGATGTCACATTTTGTGCAATGTGGTACTGTGAAAGAAGTATGGGATGCTATAAAAAGAAGTTACCTTGATGTATCTGATTCTTCTCAAGTTTATGAATTATTGAATAAGTCTTTCCAATTACTTGAAGGTGGTTGGCCTCTAGCAGAATTTTATAATGAGTTGAACTCAATTTTTATGGAACTTGATTACCGAAGGCTAAATGACATGACTTGTACTGTTGATAGTGAAAAATACAGAAATCGTATCGCAGAAGACAGAGTTTATATCTTTCTTGCTGGTCTTGAATATAATTTAGATCAAGTTAGTATCCTTGTTCTAGCTACTTCTCCATTACTAAAACTAGAAGAAGCGTATTCCCTGGTTCGTCGAGAAGTACAATGACAAGTTACCATGGGAGCAGAATTCCACTCGGAGGCTTCAGCTTTAGCCGTCCAACAACGCAATCTAAGCTCTTCTCTTTGAGATTTTAGAGCTTCTCAATTTCGATACTGCACCCACTGCCATAAGAATACACACACAATTGATATGTGTTGAAAGAAGCATGGCTATTTAGAATGGTATAAACTCAAGCAAGCTGAGAGAAAAAATAAGAAATCTACTCATAATATTTTTGTTATAGATACCACTTCAGCCCTATCTTCTGCTTCTCATATATCTTGGGTATCTTCTCAATGAGGTAATTTTGGTTTATCCGTTAGTTCTACTAGTCCTGATACTTAGGTTATTGATTCAAGGTCTACTAATCATATGACTAGTAACTCTTCTCTTATTGATTCTCTAACATCTTCACTAGTTAAATCTGTCCAGGTTGCCATTGGGAATTCTATGCCAATCACAAGGGCTGGAAATGTGTCTTTTTCTCCAAAATTTTCTATGTCCACTGTTTTACTTGCACCTACACTTTCAAATAACCTTCTTTTAATTAGCAAGATAATAAAGAATCTTAATTGTTTTGTTATTTTTTACTCAACTCATTGTGTTTTTCAGGAAAATCTCAAGAAGATGATGATTAGCATTGGTAGAGAAAGGGACGGTTTCTATTATTTAGAGGATTACTGAAATATAGTGACACCTAACCGTGGCTTCCAAACAAAAAGAGAAACATCTGATAGAGAAAAAATTATTCTTTGGCATTGCCGGTTAGGACAACTATCTTTTTCCTTTTGGAACGTATGTTTCCTAAATTATTTTCCAATATTTTTGTTTCCAATTTAAGGTGTGAACAATGCATTTATGCTAAAAACCATCATGTTCCTTTTAAAGTTAGTTTTAATAAAAGAGTTGTTCCTTTTTTATGTGTTCATACCGATTCTCTACCTCTTCTGCTTCAGGACATAAATATTTTGTCTCTTTTATTGATGATTGTACTAGGGTCAGTTGGATCTATTTGATGAAATCTAAGAGTGATGTTGTCCATATTATGCCTCAATTTTACCAATATGATTCTCACTCAGTTTAACACTAAAATTAAAGTTTTTCATTCCGACAATGGTCGTGAGTTTTTGAATCAACCTCTTACTGATTTTATGACACAACATGGCATTCTTCACCAAACAATATGTGTTTACACACCCCAACAAAATGGCATAACAGAATGTAAGAATTGCCACTTCCTTGAAGTAGCTCGAGCTTTATGTTTTACTATGCATGCTCCAAAACATTTTTGGGCTAAAGCTATCATAACTGCTATTTTTTTTTATCAATCGAATGCCTGCTAGGATTCTTGATTTTCAAACTCCTTTAAGGATGTTATCTAGATTTCATCCTATTTCCTCTGCTCTAAATATTTGTCCTAAAGTTTTTAGTTGTGTGTGTTATGTTCATGTCCATTCTCTTCATAGAGATAAACTTGATCCTCGTGCTATTAAATGTACTTTTCATGGCTATTCTAATTCATAAAAAGGATATAAATGTTATCATCCTCCTACAAGCACCTATTATACGTCGATGGATGTTCAGTTTTGTGAAAATGAGTCTTATTTTCTTAGAGATATCTCTATGGTTCCTCTTCAAAGGGAGATTGGTAATAAAGATGAGGAACAAATATGGATGGGAGAGAAAAAAATATAGGTTTTAGGTACAAAGAACATAAAGAAGTTGGGGAAGCCTTAGCTTTAGATGATGAACCTATAGAAGAGAGACCAGTAAATGATGAATCTAATGGTGAGAGACCTAAAAGACCAGCTAGGTTTTGTGAGGAAAAATATTCTAGGAGAAAGGAAAATATCACTATTATACCTTCTAATTCTAGTACCTCTCTCTTTGATACTACTATGCCATCGGATGAATCTTCTAAGACTAACACTGAGGTATTTAACTATTCTCCTGAAACTCTTGAAATCTCTAATCCCAATTTTGTTTTTGATCAAAATAGGAGACATCCTCTTCATGAAAGAAAAGCTCCTGATAGATTTGGTTTTTCAAAAGCCTCCAATGTTGTTTATCCGATCTCTAACTTCATATCATATCACCGTCTGTCTAAGGCTAACTTGTCATTTGCTCTTCAGTTATCTTCGATTTCTATTGCTAGTCATTTTCAAGAAGCCCTTAAAGATGCAAAATGGAAGGATGCAATGTGTAGACGGAGGGGTTTAGCGCGCATCTAAGATTTTAGCAACCGTGACACTATTTAGGCTCAGGGCGTTAGGGAACACACTACTATGTCACAAAGTCATAGCGTGGAGAAGAGGAGTTGCCACCCAGGGTAATAACTGGGACAATTTGATTGGTGGTACTCATTTCTCTAAAAGAAAGTTAGCACCATAACCAGGAGATTCTGGATACGGAATACCAACTTCTTTCAGTCTTGTGTTCATTTAGAATAATTTTATAAATGATTATTTCATCCTCTAATTACATGCAATTTTATTTAAACCTTTGACATCCATCTAACCTTAGGCATCTAGTCAATAAAATTATACATAAAAAATACACTCAAGATCGCGTTGTCCCTAAGTCTAAACTATGTTAATTTTATTAAAAAGTTAGTTAGATTTACATTTTATTTACAAGTGAGAAATGGACTAAAGGTGGGCCTACATTTTTATTAATCAGTGAGCTTAGATCTATTTATTTTAGTCTGTCTAAGAAATGAGCTTAAGTCTATTCAATTTTAAAGGCAGTTAAATTAGTGGGCCTAAGTCTAATTTGGTTTTATTTTAAGTGAAATGTGAGCCTAGGTCTATTTATTTTAAAAGAAACGAATTTAAATGGGCTAAGCTAAGTCTAAACAAGTTTTTAATTAACTGAGTGAGCCTAAAATCTAATTAACCTAATGGGCCTAAGTTGATTTTAATTATTTAAAATCCTAAATCATTTTTAAGCCTATTTATTAAATGGGTTAGACTTAAGCATGGGCTTGAGGCCTAAAAGGATAAAAACATAAAAAAAAAAAGCCCAAAATAAATAAAACACAAAAAATAGATTAAACAAACATTACAATGATTTTCTAAAAACCTTAAATCAATTACATACAAACCCTAAATTAAGCTATTGCCACCATTAATTTTAATTAATTTTACCCAATTGAACCTAATTACTAATTGATTTTAAATGCAGAAAATTAGATCTTTTACTGTTCCTTCTACTGGGGCTATTACAAACTACATACAAAAATTAAAATTAAACAATTATACACCTATGAATTAAAATAACTACACATAAAATATAAAGGCAAAATAAAAATTAAAACC
Source organism: Mallotus nudiflorus (assembly GCA_947683625.1). NCBI lineage: Eukaryota > Viridiplantae > Streptophyta > Magnoliopsida > Malpighiales > Euphorbiaceae > Mallotus > Mallotus nudiflorus. The sequence goes on along the minus strand of CANTUR010000049.1, from coordinate 2,760,056 downwards.
CTAATATCTACTGGAAAACAGTATAGATTATTCTATGTCATTCCATGGATCTTCTGTTCATTTTAACATAAGTAGTATCCTCCTCAATCCATAATCGAACATCAAAACAAAAAAACACAAAAAATTAGATTAGTGAAATTTAATACTCAAATCAATAACAAAAATAAAATAAAAATCATTAAGGAAAGGAAAGAATAAAAAAGAGAACACTGTGGTGATGTTGTACAAATGCCCTTTTTAGCCCCTCAGAATAGGATTTTCACCGTTGAAATTGAATTGTTGTTGATTTTGGACTAGGACTTGATTCTGTTCAAAGAAAGACCCTGACAGTATCCAAAATTAGGGTTTTGAAAGACACGCGAGGTGTTCTTCACGTCTTAATTTTTAGGGTTTCTAAGTTTTTTTTAGTCTCTGCGAGTGTGTGTTTCTCTCCGTCTCTCTATGAAAAAAAGTCCTCCCTTATGCATGCATGCAAACTCTACTTTCAAATGCAGAGTCTACCTGCGTACTGACTTCCTCCTTTGGAGGAACAGAATACATTTGATGATAGTGTTTTTTTTTTATTTCAAAAACTTACGCGTTTTGAACATATAAAAAAAATTATCAAATAAAGATAAAATTGAATTTTCAACCAATCAAAATACTAAAAAATTGATAAAAAAAATAAGCAAAAAATTGAAAAAACGGGACTTTTACGCGTTAGCATTAAATGCCGACCCTTTTTTTTAACTTTTAATTACCAAAAGATCCCTGAAAAATTGACTTCCTTGTAATCAAATACTAAAAAATGTTGCAATTTAGTCCCTAAAGTCCAGAAAATCAACAACCAAGTTCAATTTTTGAATAAATTTCATCATAGGGGCTTATATCGCAATTATACATAATTGCATCCCAAAATTGGGCGCTTACAGTTGCCCCCCTTTATTGTTGTTTGCTTGACAAATTGTGGCAAAGCAATAAAAGCACACAATTTTGAAAGAAATAAATTAGGACACTTGATTGTATCCTAAATGATTGATTGATGCTCAAATTGTCGAGCAAGGTGTAGTGTTTGACAAGTCTCACTATATTTCCTGCTGAACATCTAGTGGACTTTGTGCAAATGAGTTTCGTTATACTCTCTATGGGACGTTTAGCGATGATAAATTGAAAACTTGCTATAGTTCCTGTGGAACATTTAACAACGATGAATTTCATTATATTCCTTGTGGGATGTCTAACGATGCACACTATATTCCTGTGGGACGTCTAGTGATGATGAGATTTTATTATATTCCCTGTGGGACATCCAGTGGTGTTGAATTGAAAACTTACTATCGTTCCCATAGAACGTCTAGCAATGATGAATTTTATTATATTCCCTGTGGGAGGTCTAATGATGTACACTATATTCCCTGTGGGACGTCTAGTGATGATAAATTGAAAACTTGCTATCGTTCCCATAGAACGTCTAGTAATGATGAATTTTGTTATATTCCTTGTGGGACGTCTAACGATGTACATTATATTCCCTATGGGAATATAATGATGATAAATTAAAAACTTGCTATAGTTCTTGTGGAATGTCTAGCAATGATGAATTTCGTTATATTCCCTGTGGGACGTTTAACGATGTATACTATATTCCCTATGGGACATCTTGTGAAGTTGAATTAGAAATCTGCTATAGTTCCTGTGGAATATCTAACACTGATGAATTTGAAAGTTTATATCATAACTGCTATGCAGTACATAACATAATGAAGGTTATGACTACTGTGCAACACATAACATAATAATTTGAAATTCATATCATAGCTACTGTGCAGCATATGAATCCTTTGATTGAAATGATGCATGTAAAATGCAAAAATGAATTTTGTAATCTTGTTCTGTGTTCTGTACCTGACAGAAAATTTAGAATCACAGATTGATTATGCAGTTTTAATAATTCAATGAATTATTAATTGATGAATGACATGATTTAATTAAGAACATGTTCCTAATCAGAATGCAAATATGGACTAAAGTGCAATGAAAGAACTTGAATTCATATGCACACAAAAGTAATGGACTAAAGTGGAATACATTACACTCGATCATATAGTGTTGATTGATCTATATGATTATGTTGCAATCCATAATTTTACGATTAGTTGTAACCCTTTCATTGCTCACTAATGATGTTGTAGTCCATAACTGCTTGTGATTACCTGCAACCCTTTCATTACTCACTGATGATGTTGTAGTCTATAATTGCTTACAAATTAACTACAATCCTTTCATTGCTCGCTTTTGATGTTGCTACAGTCCATAACTGCTTACTGATTTTTATGTTTGGTTGTTTGAGTCGAATGCTTTGAATTCTTTTTGCTGACTAATTTTAAGTCCACTATGCACTTTCTTCTGGTTTTATAATTCCTACAGACATATTGAAGTTAGTTTCAATCATGATGAATGTATAAAAGTACCTTATAATGTTGACAATTTATGAGAAAATTCATCATTTTATCATGAGATAGCATGCACTTAACGAATCTCATTATTTTTTATTTTTATGACTATCACTTATTTGCCATTTGCAAAGGTTAGAGGCATCGTTAACCATCTTATACTGAGAGTGTATCTTTTACCAAGTGAAGAGTTTACTTCCACACCTAATTTTAGGGAGAATTTGCTAAACAAAACTTGTGGAAATTAAGCATAAAAATATTGAATTCGGAGTATCAAAACAGTCTTTGAATTATTTTCGTGTTTTTCTTCCTTATCTAAGTATTCCCCCGCCTTTCTTATATTACTCAGCATGGATACCGTTGGAAAGGTCCTTTGGATACTCATACTTTTACTGAGCATTGGAGTAAATAAAGCAAGTTTTTTTTAATGTGGGTCCTCTTTTAGTATTCCCCTGTCTTTCTTATATTACTCAGTGTGGATACTGCCAAAGGTTCACGTTGATAGTCTTGCTCATTTTTGGGTATTGGAGTACATTATGCTTGCTCTTATTCCGATTCTCCTTTTAGTGTTCCCCCGCCTTTCTCGTATTACTCAGCGTGGATACCATTGAGGGATTTGTACTCGTACTCATTTCTAAGCATTGGAGTAGATTATATGCACATTTATTATTCAAAAGACTAATATGACACTTTGAAATTCAACCAATTTATACTGCAAGTCCATAGATTTTGTCTTTGCATATTCTTCCTCTCGTTTAGGTGTAAAGTAAGCATTAGATTGATTAAAGTTTTAGAAACTCTCAGCATAAAACTATCAAAAAGACATCTGAATTCTGCGAGGTTAATAAAAGAAAGCAACTAAAATCAAAGGTCATAAAATAATTTTTCGCACATGATATCATGAAGTGGATGAATTTACTCTCAATTTTATAAATTTTCTTTGTACTTTACTGCAGAATCAAAATCGATAGAGTTATACTACTTCCCTTTAGTATTTATCAGGGTGTTTATCACACAGAGTGAGATTTTAACTAGCGATTGACATTTGTTATCCTGGTCATTCTTATTGATGTATTGGTTTCTTTCCCCTTTTTCATTCTTTTGTTATTTCCTTGCATAAAATACTACGAGTTAGTATTGTCTTTTTGCAAGTGAAGAAATTTGGTCAAAATGCAATGTTATTCTTTTGCATTCTTCCCTTTTTTTTTATTGTGGTGATGATGTCTCGAATCACAAGGTCATGATATTCTACCATTAAGGTTGTGGCTTTAGGCTAAATTTTTCTTTCTGCTATTCTATTAATGCTTTGGTAAAGGGCCTCACTCCTCTTCCCAATGTTTCCTGCAAAAGAAAAGATTTGGGAGTTAAAGGTTTTTATTTCACTATCAAAGAACTTTTTAGAGTGCATTTAACCCAAGTTTTGAGTGCATTCTTCCCTTTTTAGGGTTGAGCATATGTATCGCTAACATGTTGGACCTTCTCGATACCATATTCCACACCCTACAATGGTCTAATTATTATGGACAGATATTCTAAATAATGCTCCTGATGAGACTATAGAGATGGACATTGAGTTTGAGGAGCTTGAAAGTCTTATCCAGCCTCTTGAGGTCACTAGGATTATGCTTCTTGGTAATGTCACTCCTTTTATTTTCATTCCTTCAGATGCTTCACCTGTGAATACTCTGACTACTTTCCTGCACTTTTACAACACTAATATTAAATGTTAGTAGCAAAGTGTTTGGACAATCTTGACTAGGCTCAAAGGATTTATTATGCAAAGAAAGTATTTCACAACAAATGTATGCAAGTGTATGTATGTTATGCATAACATGCATGATCCTAATGAGTCTTTTGTCTGGAGTAAAGCTATGTTTGCAGCTTGGAGTGTGAGAATGAGGTGCCTCATCAATGGCTTGTAAGTTCAACCACTTGATGCTTCATTGTTGGTACTTCTAATGTTTGAGCTTATGATATAGTCTATCGGACAAATAACCAAGCCAATGAGTGGGTCTATGGATTTACATTGGAGCTCATGATTGACTGATGCACTATTGAATTTTTCTTTTTGTTACTACTTCTACTATATAATAACTGTTATATTTGTATGCTTGTAGTATACTCCTTTCTTCCCTAAGATCGGTTTCACTAACTTTGAAGTTCTATTATTATATTTACCATTTTGCCCCTAACTTGTCCCGAAGTTACATTTTGCTCCCAACTTCATTTTGAATTCATCCTAGCAATCATTTTCTTCATATGCACAAGAGACTCAGTTTGGTCATTATTATTGTTGGCCCTTTGTCTTACTAACCCTATTAGTTGCAATCTCATGTATTGAAGATGCATAGGAGTGGGCAAACTGATTGAAGTGAGTTCTGGATGATGAAATCAATTGGACTTGCACTTTGAAGAATTCTTAAGCAGAATATAAGGCTTGATATTGATGCAATAATTGATGACAGTTACAATGTATGGATTGAAAAGCAAGTTAATAAGTCACCTGAATTCTCAAGGTATAAGGGGACACTAGGCTTACAAGGAAAATTACAAAAAAGGTGGCAAAAAGAAAATGTAACTAAAATAGTGATCTCATAGCTCTGATTTAGCTTTCATCACGTATTGTTTTTCCATTTAGATACTTATGCGGTATGATAAAGACCAATATGCGATGTTTGAACAAAAATTTAAAATTCAATTTTAATCATTCATTAAGGCAAAAATGAGAACATTCATTATATCACATGATATAACTCCTGTTATCAGTCAATCATGAATTTTCCTCTCTAATTTTTACCTTATTGTTCTTTTTTCTCTTTTATATTCTCTCTTTGTTCTTTGTTCTTTTTTTATTTTTTTCTCACAATTCCTATCTTCAGAAGTTACATCATGTGATATATGTATGTTCTTTGAAATTTGCATTTGTGCCTATGCTTAATGAATCTAATTGAATTGAATTTATGTCAAACATGCAAATGCAATCATAATGCACAGTACTATTAGGATGTACATTACATAAGTAAGCATGGTCAGAATTTATATCATCGATCATGGAAAAAATAGAATTTTCATCCTCAAACAGACCAGACATTATTACATCAGTTTCATCATAAAAGACATAAAAAAAATATCACTAATGACAGTAGCTAAATTCTGGGGTGGCTCCTCTTCAGGTGGCAGACACAGTAGCTCTTCAATAGCAGCACTACCCATCCTCTCAACTGTCAGCTTCACCACTTCTTCTTTATTGTCCTTCACCAAATTCTCCATAATCTGCTCTTTAAAGATCTCAAACCCAGGGACGTCTGCTCTAGCAACACTAATTGATTCCTTGGCTCCCAGATAGTATTTGTCTTCCATTGTCTTGATGAAGTTCTGACTCAAAGGACCAACTTTTGCATAAAGCTTCCTCTTTTCTACATTGAATCTCTTCCTTGCCCTTCTACCTTTTGGCTTTGCTTCCCCTGTAAAACCCAATCCTATTGTATCATCTTAATTTTTAAATCCTAGGAATTCTGGACTTCCTTGTTCATTCTTCCCCAGTCCTTGTCCAAGCCGGTAATTCATGCTCTCCATCATATTTTCTACTCTTAGATCCATTCCAGTCCCATCAAATATCCCAGCAATTTGGAAACTAGGGGGTGCACACACTTGTTTCTGTTTATCCAATATGGATGCCATGGCAGCATTGGTCCCAGCTTCTATGGTTACAACTTCTCCTTCATAAGGGAATTTTATCTTTTGATGAACAGTTGAGGGTACCCCTCCTAAGGCATGGAACCATGGTCGTCCCAATAATAAGGCATAAGTGATTGGAATGTCCAATATGGTAAACTCAATGGTTGATTCCACAGGTCCTGTTTTAACCAAAGCTTGGAATGTCCCCTCTACATTCCTAGTGTTGTCATCATAAGCTCTGATTATGAGGTTTGAATATGTTAAGTCTTCAGCATTCAAACCTAAGTTAGGTAGGATTTTCAAAGGACATACATTAATAGTAGAACCATCATCTACCATAGTAAAATTGGTTCTCTTTCCCCTTACCTCAGCTGGGATAAACAATGCCTTATTATGGTTTCTTCCTTCTAAAGGCAAGTCATCATCTGAGAACGTTATCAGTCCGTGTTTCTTTTCTATAACATTTGCTACCATAGCCTTTGGAGTAGCAGCTGTTTCAATATTCATGTTCGATAGAGCTTTAACAAGAGCCCTTCTATGGTTATTTCAATATTCATGTTCGATAGAGCTTTTATGCGTCGACATTAAATGCTGACCCTCTTTTTTTTAACTTTTAATTACCAAAAGATCCTTGAAAAATTAACTTCCGTGTAATTAAATACTAAAAAATGTTGTAATTTAGTCCTTAAAGTCCAGAAAATCGACAACCAAGTTCAATTTTTGAATAAATTTCATCATAAGGGCTTACGTCGCAATTGTGCACAATTGCATCCCCAAATTGGGTGTTTATATAATGGTAGATGAAAAGATGGCTCTCTAAAAGAATTCTACTTGGGAAATGGTTGAATTACCATTGGAAAAGAAGACCGTGGGGTGTAAATGGATATTCATAGTCAAATACAAGTCAGATGGAACGGTTGAAAGATACAAGGCTAGGCTAGTCGCGAAAGGCTAGACTTAGACTTATGGTATTGACTATCAGGAAACTTTTGCACCAGTAGCCAAAATGAATATTATTCATGTTATATTGTCTCTTACAATTAATTTAGACTGGCCTCTACAACAGTTTGATGTGAAGAATGCCTTTCTTCATGGTGATTTGAATGAGGAAGTGTTCATGGATCCTCCCCTAGGATTTACACTAGAAGAAGGAAAGGTATGCAAACTAAAAAAGGCTTTGGACGGATTAAAGCAATCACCAAGGGCATGGTTTGGAAGATTGAGTGATGCAATGAAGAAGTATGGATTCAAGCAGGCTTTGGCAGATCATACATTGTTCTATAAACATGATTATAATGATATTACATTACTTTTTATCTATGTTGATGACATGATTGTAACAGGTAATAACATATATGAAATTGAGAAACTTCGAAACTATCTAGCCAAAGAATTCGAGATAAAAGACTTGGGGCTTCTCAAATACTTTTTAGGCATCAAAGTCTCTCGGTCTAAGCAAGGATTGTTTTTTTCCCAAAGGAAGTATACTTTAGATCTTCTAGCTGAAACTGGTTATTTAGCTTATGAACCTATAGATACTCCTATTGAGGTAAATCATGGTCTTTTTATTTATCCTGATCAAATTCCAACAAACAAGGAGAGATATCAAAGGATAGTGGGGAAGTTGATCTATCTAAGTCACACTAGGCCAGATTTAGCATATGCAGTCAGTGTTGTGAGTCAGTTTATACACAATCCAAGTGATTATCACATGAATGCTGTCAATCGTATTTTGGCTTATTTAAAATCAACTCCAGGTAAAGGTGTTATGTTCTCCAAACATGGACATCTTAATGTCCTGGGATATCCAGACTCTGATTTTGTTGGTAGTAGAATGGATAGAAAATCTACTTCAGGATATTTGTCATTTGTTGGAGGCAACTTGGTAACTTGAAGAAATAAAAAACAGAATGTTGTTTCATTATAAAGTGCAAAAGCTTAATACCGTGCTATGCATCATGTAATTACAGAACTTTGTTGGCTGAAAATTCTTTTAATGGAACTTGAGTTTGGCCCAACTAAACCTATGGAGTTGTTTTGTGATAATAAGGCAGCCATTGAGATAGCTAATAATCCAGTACAATATGATCGCACTAAGCATGTTGAACTTGACAGGAACTATATTAAAGATAATCTTGATTCTGGCACAATAGAAATTCCTTATACTAGGAGTTCAGATCAATTGGTTGACATTATGATTCATGCCGTCAGTAGTGGACCGTTCCATGCACTGTCATCCAAGTTGGACATATGTGATATCTACGCCCCAACTTGAGGGGGAGAGTTAGCAATAAGGGGCTTTGATTTCTTTCCTATTTTATATATTTCCTATATAGTTTCCCTTAATTTAGAAATATATATACAGCTGTATAAATCTATAGGAATATTTATAATTTAGGAGTATATATACAGTTGTATAATTCTATATTTTTTTCCTATATAGATTCCTTATATCTTGTATATATATCAACAAAATATATGAGAATTATTATTCTGCATATTTATAACTCTATTTACTAGCATTTCTTATTTGTATTTAGGATATAGATTAATTTATTATGGTCTATTTTGAATAATTTATAAATCTCTACGATATCTTATTCTCATTCCCATGGAAGATCAAGTAAAAACATGATATTGGTCCACAAGAATTATCTGGAACCAAATTTAAATTCTTGAATGGGAAATTTGACAAGGCACCTTTGTGTCTTTACTATATGAGGCCCTTCAATCAACAACTTGGTATTTGGAAGAACTACGATAGTTATGTTCAAAGGCAATGAATTATTTACCACAACTGCAGAAACCTTGTTTACACTCCACTGTAATTTTATTAATCAATATTTTTATTGGTACTTGATTGACTGAATGCACTAAATAGGAAAATAGTGTGTAGTACAAGATAATATGTTTAGCATATATTATTTACCATTAATGGTTCTTCAATTTTTTTAAAAAAAATCATTTGCTAGCTAAGTTTTCCAAAAGCTAATATGTATTGGCTGTTGACAACTATGGATCACTAATAGCTGAACCCAAAGGTCCCTCCATTTCAGATAGCAATGTTTTTGCTAACCCTGTTATTTAGGAAGTTAATTTTGGATTTGTATGTTTAGGAATATTAACTCTTTTAAGGATCCGTCTACAGCATGTATGGAGCTTAATGCTATAGATTACCTTGTGCATGAGGGCGCCCATTACTTTTTGAGAAATGGCATGATGTTTTGTTGACTTGGCCTTTTCTTCCTCATGTCTTGTGGATTTTCTACTGAAAAGTGCCTACTTTAAATTCCTAGTGCAATAGTTTTTCAGCAGCAGCCAGGCTATCATGTAGAATTTTTCAACGTTTATCATGATTTTAGCTTCTTTTGGAAAAGACACTTCACAGATTTCAATCATTTTGGGAAGTTCATGATGAGGACTACTGCAGACCAGCTGTTTAGTTGGTAAAAATAAATAGATGATTTCCTTGAAAATAAATTTTGCTAGTGTTCCGATATTTTCTTTTCCTTTAATTAATAAATGTTGTGTTCAGATCATTTTTGGAAGTTGCTTTTCTGTTAGAACCTAATGAATAATGTTTCTTTACATTCTTTAGTTTCTTTTCCAAATATATCATGAATCTGAATCTTGTCATTATATTTTAAAGTTATGACTTCCTGTTCATTGTTTATGCATGCCTGTGTTTGTTGAAGGACTATGCCTGCACACTGTTACTGAGACAAAGCTTTTAGTGGACACTGTGAGGGGGGAAACTCTACGGATTAATCTAATCATCATTCTGCCTTCCTGTAGTTGTTTTTGGAAAGATACTGCATTTCTTTTTATTGATTAAGCAGGATTAATTTTTCATCGTATCTTATTTCTAAATACGTTTTGACCTATTGACATTCTAGAGTTCTATCTTTGGGTTCTGTGCGAGATATTAATTTATGATGCTAATATTTAGGTTTATCCCCATTCTACTTTGAATATGCAGTTTGATGTTACTTTTCCTGCCGTTCCATGCTCATTACTCTTTCTCGATGCCATGGATATCATGGGAGAACAGCACTTTGATATAGTATGTACCCAAAAGATAGCTTCTTGCTGGCTGCTTATATTTGCACATGTTTTGGTTGCTCAGTTCAATTTACTGCTCCTTTTTACTAGTCAAAAGCTGTATTCAAATGCTTCTTCTGATTCAGTTTTTTATCATGCAGAGACATAATATGACTAAAAAGAGAATCAATTCTCATGGTGAAGTGATAGAAGTCAAGCGGGATGGGATTGGTGCACCAAAGGTCTGTGAGAAATTACATCTCTGTGTCTCTCCCTCCCTCCTTCCTCTTGTACACCCTTCCTCCTTCTGAATAGGCACTGATAACACCCCATTCTTCATTTTTTTCTAGGGTCATATTTACGCATATTGCATCATGTAGTCACACTATTCATGTTTTTAGAGACATCCACCTGCACTAGTACTTGTATCAAAACCTCAAATTGGTTAATATGCCTCAAGACATCAGATAGGCTTATATCAGGATGAAGTTTTTCTTATTATATAGCATGGCTAATGGTTGTAGCTGTGGTTTATTCTCTTCAGAGTTTCCTTCTCTGTTAATACTTAATATATTGGATTTTTTAGAATTTTATTTGAACATTCTGCTTGTCTTGCAAGTCACCTGCCCATTTATAATTATTTTTCTCTCTTCAATCCAGATTGAGAAGCCTTTACAGAGTCATGGTGGCAGACTTGAGCACAATGAAACTTACTATGGCTCTTGTTATGGTGCAGAAATGGTACATTTGATATCTAGCATCCTTTTGTTGCCATGTTATCGTCTTAAATTTGAAGCATGCAATGTTAGGTAGATGTTGGGTGGCAAAACAGATTGCTTGTGTAACAGAAAATACCTGGGAAACAGCAACATGCATGTCTGGTTCTCATTGGTTTTTATGACTGATTCTTCATCAAAATATTCCGATGTGATTGGAATTGAAAACTTGGGGCCATATGAGGTGTGAAAATAAGTGATTTTCTGATAATAAGGTAGGAAGGGCAGTCTTCAGGTCATGGCATTTTCAGTACTTATTTATTAGTGTAATCTTAGTATGCCTAGTAAACTGTTCGTAGTGTTTTTCATATTTTCCAGGAGTCTGGTTCTGTAACAAAATATTTTCATGAGCAATGAATTGTTGTGTACAAAAGAAGGAAATGCAGTATATTATTTGTTTTGCACTCTTTTCTTTGATTCTTTCTGTCTCTAGCTTTTACCCTAAATTAACAGAAAATGTCCATTTTTTCCCCTTACAATTGATCTGTGATGACAGTGCATTAATTTTTCTCCAACTCTTTCTCATGCAGTCAGATGATGATTGTTGTAACACATGTGACGAAGTTTCGTGAAGCATAAAGGAAAAAGGGTTGGGAATTGACAGCTGTGGATTTGATTGACCAGGTTAGATTGCAAGCAGTTTCATTTCACTGCATTTCTTTCATACATTATTCTAATTTTTAACAAAAAGCAAAATAAGCTAAATACAATATTCATTGTTAAATCTAGTATAGATATGTTCTATGTACATTTTCCATTCCCCTCTATCTTTCTCTCCCCTGCCAAAAGATGGTTATGCATATATATTCTTTTAGGAGTGACATGGCAATTTTCTTAAAATATATCTGCATAATTCCATCAAGAGTCATAGCTTCATGAATACCTGATGTGTGTTGAACACCATCCTCTTCTCTACAATTAGATGTGGGAATCTTCACTCAAATAATTCACAAATTTGAATTCAAATTTATACTTTTGGAACTTTCCTAGATCCAAAATTGCAAATTGCTGCTTGAAGCAATTGCTCCAGGTGGCCAGATAGATCTATGCAATCTGCTTCTATGTTTTTGTTTCTAGTTATTTTAGTTTTTCTTGTTCGTTCCCAGATCTTGTTGCATGGTAAGCCATAAAGTGTGTTCCCCCATTTGTCTCTTAGATTACTGATCAAAGGTGCACCAGTTGTGCCCAAAAGAGAATGGCACATTCTGTCAGATATTTATGGCAAGGAAAATAAATGCTCATTTTTGGTAATGTGAGCCTCTATGCTTTTCACATGAATTTGGACTTGACATCCCGTGCTTTGTTGTTTGTGTCCTCAGTATGCAGTGCAGGGAGGATTGATTTGAAGTGTAGGAACGGATGATGATCTCATTTAGTTGATGGAGGAGGTTTTTCTCCTGTGTTCAAGAAGGATTAGTGATAGAAGTACAGGGGTTTTAGTTGGAGTGTTGTTGATAGGGTATTGGTTACAAAAATACAGAGGGGTGAGGAATTATCTTCCAAAGGTTACAGGCAATCCTTCTCCAGGATCTTGGGAACTGCATTATTGTAGTTGGGAACATTTGGAGTTAAAAAGGACTGAGTTCTTTGTTATGATAATCAAGATTCTGCATGTCTAGTTTTTCTTATGATCTTATTTATATATGTAACAACATCACGAATGAGGGATGCTAGAAAAGAAATTTTATGAGAAAACAGCTAAGAATTTTAGCAGCATACCTAAGGAGAATGAATCAATTATGATTGGATAGTTTGTCTTGGTTTATTCTTAATTTGATATGTAACCTTTAGTACATGAGGTGTTATAGGTACACAAAATAGGTTTCACTTTTAGTTTTCATGGCCATGTTTTGCTGACTGACTTAGTAGTGAGTCTGTAATAAATTTCTGAGGATTTAGGTTACTGATACAACTGACTAATTTGACAATTGCAATCTGAAGTTGAAAATAGACGAAATTGGCTTTACTTTCCAGCCCAACTACAGTAAATTGTGAAACATAAAATAAAACTGAAACAGATTCCTACTTCCTAGGAATTCACTTGCTCCTGTAAAATTGCTGCTCTTGTTTTGAATCTTTTTTTTTAATCTGATTTTTGGTCTCCTATTTCACTATATAGTCTCTTCAAGCTTTTAGAGTTGGTGGTAAGTTCAGTTTCTCTCCTTTCTCACTCTCACACACACATATAGGAAAAGTTATTTTCAGCCCATACAAACAACTCCTTTGGTTTGATGAGGATAAGTTCAAGTTTTCTTGCAGCCACTTCTGGCCAAATGAAAGGGGGCAAATGAGAGGTAGATTTGTCTCTGCAGTTTCTGCCCTGAATTGTATTGGTGGACCATAAACAAGGAGTTGGTGAGTTTGATGAATGACATCCTGAATATTTAGCTTCTGCCAAAACAGGAATCATGGGCAAGGAGTATAACTTCACCCAAGTATTTTCTTTGACCTGCTGAAGTATATCGCTTTTGTTTGTTGCACACCATGTAGCACTGAAATGGAAATGGAGAAACGCATACAGCGAAACTCAATTTCTTAAAATATAGAAAAAGGAAATGTGGGGGAAATGTGTAAATATTAAAAATATAAGGGTATATAAATAAATATTAAAAATATATAAATATATATAAATATACATTTTATATATAAAATCCTGAAATTTTTTATCTATTCTATAAAGTAATAGTATAATTATAGAATTTATTTTGTTTAGTTAAGAAATATATATTATTTTTTTTAATTTGTCTCCTTTTTTATTTAGAAAAATACTATAGTATATTTTTCAAGTTAGAAAAGCATTTCCAAGTAGAAAACTTGTTTCCTAAATTTTCATATTTACAGAAACGGCCCCAAAACGTTTCTAATGGATTTCCTGAAGTTTCCAATACAAAAACGTTTCCGAAATGCGAAAACGCCTTTTCGGAGAAGTTTTCGTGCATCATAGGTTGCACACATTGTTTCTTTCCTTTATATTTGTTATGAAGAACAAAGGCAGCATTTTCTACCACTTCTATAATCCAGTTTTGCATTTCTCATGGACATGCACAAAGCCATAAATTAATATAAGTGTGAAATCATGAGCAATATGTTGTAGCATCAGTTACATGTCTGTTGTAGAAATGTCTACTTCTCGTTAGGCCATAAAGGTGCTTGCAAATTATCTATTAGTTTTGAGCCTTACACGGTAGAGATTGAATATCTCTTTTGGTTTCAATGCAAATGAGAAGATTTTATTGAGAAGGTTAAAGCTGAAGACGGTAAAGGATGTAATATATATGGATCTCTGGAAGTAAATAAAGTAGTTGGAAATTTTCATGTTACACCTGGCAAAAGCCTTCATCATTCGAACTTCTTTTTTCAGGATTTGATTTTTTTCAACATGAGAGTTCTAATGTAGGAAAATTCTTGGTCCTTGAAATGGATTCTATCATTCATTTCTTTTATCATAAATGTTATATGTCTTTTTTTTTTTTTTTTTGGCATGTGTGCTCACATATATTTTTTTTTATTTTCCTATTTTCGTTACCTCATGCTTCCTTCGTATTTATTAAATTTATCTCTGCTTCATTCTAATTTGATAAATTTTGTCAATGTTTTGAGGGTACCATGGGTGCATGAAAAACCAAATGGCATTTACCAATATTTCCTCAAGGTTGGTATTCATCAAGACATTGAGTTTCTAATTTTAGAATCTATACAATTTGTTGCACTCATTTTTTGCCAGGTTGTTAACCTTTGGCGAAAACACAACAAAATAAAAACTATTAAGATCTGGCAATTTCAAATAATTTGGCAATTTGAATCATGTCTTCTATTATTGGATAATTCTGCTCATTATAAAATATTGATTGTGTGGATTTACCTGTTCCTAAGAAGTAGCATATGCAAGAAATGCAATGTTACTATTTCTTGTGCACACAAACAGATAGGAGAAAACGACATTTTATAAAAATATAGGAAACAGAAATTGGAGGCAGAGGAGACACATAAATATTAAAAATATAGAGGCATATATATATATATATTGAAGAATAAAATTCAGAGGAAAAGAAAGAAAATTTCAAAGGAAATATTTTTCCATTGATTTCAAAGAAGGGGGTTACACCCCTTATATATACATCCAGAAATTCTAATCACAATCTAATTAGGAATAGAATAACATCCTAAATAGAATGAAACTTTATTCATAATTGTATACAAATATTTACTTCCTAATATATACAATAAAAATATTTACTTTTTTAACACTCCCCCTCAAGTTGGTGAATGTATGTCAATCATTCTCAACTTGCCAAGTGAGTTGTAGAATATTTTTCCGGATACAGTATTTGTAAGAACGTCAGCTAGTTGAGTCTAAGACGAAACATATTGAAGATCAATCATCTCTTGGTTCATATGATCTTTTATGAAATGTCTGTCAACCTTTACATGCTTAGTTCGATCATGTTGAACCGGATTGTTTACAATTGTTGTGGCTGCCTTGTTATCACAATGTAACAACATAGGCTTCGGATGCTTTAATCCTAGATCCTGAACAATTTTCCTTACCCAGAGTAACTCACATACTCCATGAGCCATTCCTCTAAACTCAGCTTCAGCACTTGATTTTGCTACAACTTTCTGCTTCTTGCTTCTCCACGTGACTAAATTATTTCCAACAAATGTAAAGTACCCGGATGTTGATTTTCGATCAGTCCGATCTCCAGCCCCATCAGCATCAATATAGCTAGCAATTTCATAATCCTTATTCCTCCTAAAGAATAACTCTTTACCTGAAGAAGACTTTAGATATCTTAATATTCGACACTACATTCATATGTTCTTTACTCGGAGAATGCATGAACTGACTCACAATATTTACTGCATAAGTAATGTCTGGCCGAGTATAAGATAAGTAAATTAACCTTCTTACCAACCTTTGATACTGATCTCTATCAATTGGAACTTGACCTTCTCGGACTGAAAGTCCATGGTTGACTTCAATGGGAGTCTCGGCTGGCTTATAATCAAGCATCCCAGTCTCTGTCAGTAGATCCATTACATACTTTCGCTGGCAAAGAGAAATTTCTTGAGTTGATCTTGCAACTTCAATCCTTAAAAAATACTTCAAGTTTCCCAAATCCTTAAGTTCAAACTCGGATGCTAATTTTCTTTGCAAGATTATTGTCTCACTCGGATCATTTTCAGTGACCACCATATCATTAACATATACAATCAGTGCAGTGACTTTACCTAACTTTTGTTTAATGAATAGTATGTAATCAACATCACTTTGCTTATATCCGAGCTTCCTCATAAAGGCTGAGAGTCGTCTAAACCATGCTCGAGGCGATTGCTTGAGTCCATACAATGCTCTTTTTAGTTTACATACTCGGTTAGTACATTTAGTTCCGGGTAGTGGATCCATGTATACTTCTTAATTTATGGTTCCACTCAAAAACACATTCTTTACATCAAATTGTCGCAGCAACCAGTCCAAGTTGGCAGCTAAGGAAATAAGGACTCGGATGGTATTCATTTTTGCTACTAAGGTAAATGTATCTTCATAGTCAATTTCATACTTCTGAGTATACCCCTTTGCTACCAATTAGCCTTTATATTGATTTATGCTTCCATCTGGATTGAGTTTGATAGTAAATGTCACGACCCAAAACAGGGGCCATGACCGACGCTATGGAACGGGAATTCTTTCGAATCCGGAACCCGTAGCAAGTCTAAAAATAAAATAAAACATGCAATAATAATAATAACAATATCAAACTTGCAGCGGAAATAGAAATCATAAATATAATAATAACATTTCCATCACTGGATTTAAATCAAATCTCATCTCATCACATATATATAAAATCTTTCAGTACAAATCCAGTTTCAATATAATACATCTCTTTAAATAAAGTACATGAAATCCCACATTTTAATTCACAACTACTGCAGTGTCTAGATTATAAAAATAAGACTCAAGTAAATAATTTACACAAAGAAGCAGGAGCGGAAGAAATCCGGCGTATCGACTTGCTACTGAGATTTGAAGATGTTGACTCTCTTGAAAATTAGTCAACGAAGGGGAGTCAGACCTCACTGAGTGAATTACTATAATATATATACATGCATACTAAATGACAATGCATATAGTCAATAATACATATCTAATATGTATATATACAGGCAAATTCACACAGATGCAGTAAAATCATTTTTATATATTTTATTGAAAATCACAGTTTATGAAGGATCACATAGAACCCTAGAATATCGCAACCTCGGAAATAGTGTTAGACAACACTCTAGCCACACAGGCTCACTTATTCCAAATATATCCACTTAATCCATTTAGATAGTAGATTGGCCCCGAGACACTAAGTCAACCGAGCTCCAGCAGTCTGACTGCCAGTGTGATTGGCCCCGAGACACTTGGTCAACCGAGCTCCAGGCAATCACACCCAAACCATATCTCACATATCAAATAATCACAATCAATCAATATCCACAAATGGTTAGTAATATAGCCTAAATACTATAGGCGTACCGGTACGTACTCGGTCCTAGTGCTGCCCACTAGGTAGCACGTTCTATCGATATTCTTCATTAATAATATAAACATTCATTCACAAATATATGATGCATGAATTTAAATGAAATAACAATATAAACCATATATATACCGGAAATATACCAAAAGTAAACCAGGTATATTTCGAGTATATATACGTCAAATGAATCCAATTAAATCATAAATTAAACTAGAAATATATTTAAAAACATTTTAAATATATTTTATTTACAAAACATGTATATAATTTAATATATACCAAAAATATACTTAAATACAAATCATATTATTTATGCATTTTAATTGAAATAAAATATATATTTCTAAATCATGCATCCTAAAGCATATATATATAGTATAGTAACTCACCTAGTGCGCTCCACGAGACGGGTCCGACGGGATTGGTCCACTAGCCCTCGGTCTCGGTGCAACTAAATAAGCAATAATGACAGACATTAGAATAAACCTAACAGAAAATCCTAGAATTCGATCTAGAGAAAAAAAACACAGAATCGATATTAGGGTTCGATCGGATATCACGTTTTACGAGAATTCTACCGAAAATCCGACAGAACCTCCCCTGTAAAACGGACATCTCTCTACTCAAAAGAGTAGAGCCGACCCTGTAAAGAAACACACTTCAAAAAACAGGCTCAACACTCAACCACAACCCCTCGGTCGGACTCCAAACTACAGTCTACCGACCGGGGCCCACAAACACAGAACAATTCAGGAAATACCAAAAATATCCTTATAACATAGAAATACATTTTATAAGTAGAAATTACATAATTAACCTTAAAACACTGTAAAAACCGATTAAAACTCATTTTATTAGAAAAATCGTATATTATATATATAATTGAAAATAATTTACGAAAAATAGTTTTAATTAGTTAAAAATACCAAATAATTTATAGAAATCATTTTTATACCTTAAATAAATATTAAAACCATTTAAATTACATTTTTAGCCAACTTAGGGTAAAATTACCAAAATACCCCTATATATATAAATATACTTAAATTACTTCAAAAATTCACCAAAATTTATACAATTATCCAAAATTAATTTTCTCAACATATTTATCAATAATATCAATAATTAAACTCAATTAACAAATTAATTTCAAATAAAAACATAATTAACCCTAATTTCCCAAATTACATAAACTTCAATAATTCAAAATAAATACATAGAAATTCATAAAAATTCCAAATAAATTCCTATAATTCATTTCAACACCTAATTTAACCATAAAACACAATTTCATAATTTATATAATTAATTTCCAAAAATTAGAAAATAATATTAAAATATTCAAAAATATCCAAAAATCCAAAAAATCTCCAAAAATTCCACAAAAATTCATACATGAAGATTAAGCTACTAGGATCAACATTTGTGAAGGGATTTTTCATGAATCAATCAATTCGAAGCTCAAAAAAATCGAAAACCCTAATGTGACCTAATTAGAAAATTTGAAACCTAAGCAATTCTAGACCATTTAAGCTCAAACCAAAGCTAGAATCACACTCACTGGAGCTCAAGGAGAAGAAAGAGACTGGCGGTGTCAAAAATGGTGGCCGGAATCGGCGTGATCGACGGTGGAAGGAAATTCGGCTTCTCCGGCCAAAATCCACTTCCAAACATCGAAAACGGCTACCACAGGCGGCGGAAGAGGCTGGGGAAGGTGGTGGCACACCGGATGGCACTCCCACGGCAAGGGAACAACACGGCAGCGACCGGAACGGCAAGGGAAGCAAATCGGGGAAGAAGGAGGCACTCGGGGGCAAAACGATAATTTTTCCAAAAGTTTGATTTTTAATGTATTATATGTATATATATATATACTTTATACTATATATTAAAATAATATTAAATTACACACATTAAATATACACCACACACATATAATTTAATATTTTAATAATTTATACTAAATAAAAATAATTAAATAACAATAAAACTAATAAATAATTAATAAAATATTAGAGTAATATTAAACCTTAATTAAATAAATATATACACACATAGGCCTTATTTAGTATTTTAAAAATACGTATGAGTTCATGCAAGTCCGAAAATATATTTAAAATAATTAATAATAAATTATTTACGTAAAAATTTCCCCGAAAATGCAAGTCCCGGGAAAATTTTACGTAAAGCACTGTAAATAATACACAGTAATTAAAATAGGTTTTAAATGCATATCAACTCGTAAAAATATTGTAAGATATATACAAAAATTATTAACACTGCATATCCCGATACAGTGTAAAAATATTTAAAAACACGGGATATTACAGTAAATATCCATATGCACCCCACCGTTTTCTTTCTTTTTAGAAGAGGAACAAGATCCCATATCTGGTTCTTCTACAATGCCTCCATCTCATCATTCATAGCTTTCTTCCAAACTGGATTATCTAAGGCTTCCTGCACATTACTCGAAATAGATACATTAGATAATTGATTTACAATAATTGCATGTGATTCAGATAAATGGTTGGTTGATATGAAGTTGTTGATAAGGTATTTAGCTTTGGTACGAAGGTCCAGATCATATTATC
This sequence comes from Mallotus nudiflorus, assembly GCA_947683625.1. Taxonomy (NCBI): domain Eukaryota; kingdom Viridiplantae; phylum Streptophyta; class Magnoliopsida; order Malpighiales; family Euphorbiaceae; genus Mallotus; species Mallotus nudiflorus. The sequence continues at coordinate 2,740,002 of CANTUR010000049.1, read as the reverse complement.
TTTTCGGAACTCCTATATTGATCCTAGAAGGATAACGAGGCTCAGTATTTGGAATTAAAGGAGACAAGTTTACCTTATTATGCACCGCATCTGGAGTTTCTTCAGCTTCTGGTATGGGTTGGGAAGATGTACTATCTTGATTACTCAATTTTTCATTGATAATCTGTCCAGGTGAGATGCTTGTATTTGGAACATCAGATGTCTGTCCGAGTAAGCTCGTGCTCGGAACACCAAATGTCTGTCCGGGTGAGATGCTCGGACTCGGAATATCATATATCTATCAAGGTAAGATGCTCGAACTCGGATTTTTCAGAACACTTAGAATGCTATCTTCAAGCTCAAAGAGGTTTGGATGTTTCTCCCCCTGAAGAGAGCACTCGGAGTGGGAAAAGAAAGGACTATTTTCATGAAATTAAACATCCCGAGTAACATACATCTTTTTTGTATTCGGATCATAGCACCGATATCCTTTTTGTAAATTCGCATAGCCAACAAAGATACACTAGATAGCTCGAGGGTTTAATTTTCCAAGTGTCTGATGAACATATGTCAAGCATCCAAAAACTCAGGGTTCAAGATTATTGAGGGGTGGAGATATGACAAGTTCCTAAAGTTTTTGAAAAGGATTTTTAAAATCAAGTACTCGTGATGGTGTTCGGTTTATGAGGTACGCAGCAGATCAAACAGCCTCTCCCCAGTATTCTCAAGGAACATTCATATCAAACAATGATGCTTAGACAACTTTCAATAACTGTCGATTCTTCCGTTCGGCTATACCATTCTATTGAGGAGTGCTGGCACAAGATGTTTGGTGGCAAATGCCTTTCTTATGGAAAAAATCATTGAGGATTGAGTTAACATACTCCCTACCATTGTCAGACTGCAAGACTTGGATTCTACTTTGGTATTGTATAGCCACCATGTTATACAAGTCCTGAAACTTGGAGCACACATCTCCTTTGTTGGAAAGTAGTGATACCCAGTTCATCCGGGTATATTCATCAATAAACATTACAAAATATCGAGCACCAGATAAAGTGGGAATCTGAGCAGGTCCCCATACATCAAAATGAATGGTCATAAATGGAACTAAATTTTTATTATAACTCGGTACATAAGAATTTCAATGGCCTTTTGCCAATTCACAAACATCACACTTGAATTCTGAGTCTGTGGTATTCAAAAATAAATTAGGTTTTATTTATCTGAGATAATGAAAAGAGAGATGCCCAAGATGACGATGCCACCACAAGATTACTTGGTCTTTACTTGAGCAACTTTTACCAACCCTATTAACTTGACTTGTCTTCCATTTTGAATCATCATGCAACTCAGGATAGTACAATTTTCCATGTTTAACACCAGAGCCAAGAATCTGATGCATTGTAATGTCCTGAAATACATAATAATTAGGCCAAAATTTGACAGTGCAATTTAAGGTTTCAGTGATTTGGCCAACAAATAGTAGATTACAAGAAAGAGATGGAACAACAAGAACAGTATCTAAATTAAAATAGTCGGAGTTAGATATTGATCCCTCATGAGTGACTGGTGCTATGCCTCCATTAACAATTAGAATATTTTATTGCGTTGATGGACGGATAGATGTAAGATGGTGAGTGGAGTTTGTCATATGATCAGTAGCACCTGTATCAATAATCCATGTATTATTTTAAGTAAGATTTGTCATACCTGAAGTGGTATCAGGATCACCACTTGGTTTAGTTGAAGTAGCAATTGCAGCTTTGCTGAGCTTCTTACGAGGCTTTTTATTGAAATCCCACAATTTCATAGCACTATTCCTTAGAGTGTCCAACTTCACCACAATGAGTACATGTCTAATATCTCGAATTTTTACATAATTTTAAATTGCATCGGCATATGCGATATTAATAATTTTTATAGATATTTATGATTATTTTATGAGTTTGTTATTTATTAAAGTCATTTTTAATTATTCTATATTATTTTAAGATATTTACGTAAAATTTTTTTGGAAATTTTATTTTTGAAAAAATTAAAACGTGAATAATTAAATATTAATTATTATAAAAGGTTTTATGAATTTTCATGAGTCCATGCACGATTTTAATTTTCATATTAAAATATATACATATACATGCATATATATATATATATATGTATGTATGTATATGTATATAAAATTCGTTTGGCATTTATGACATGTGGTGTATAATTATTTTGAATATAATAATAATATATTATAATAATTAAAGTTAAAGTTATATATATATATATATATATATATACATACAAAAAAATAAAGTTTGTTAAATTTACATTTATTGCCATCCACTTCCCTTCAAGCTCCCGACGCCCCTCACCACCATCACCGCTGCTGCCAAGCTCCACCATCACCGTCGATGTGCCTCCCAGCCAACCACCACCCTCCCAAGCTTCCTCCGCCACCTGTAGCCTCCATTTTCGATATTGTTTGGCCGAAAATCTGAGAATCAACACCAACTTCGTTCTCCTTCATCCAGCCACCATTTTGAATGTCACCGGTCTCTATCTTCTCCTTGAGCTCTAGTAAGTTCATTTCCAAGCTTTGTTTCACTTAAAATGGTCTACATTTCCCTAGGTTTTGATTTTACATTTTCGGCCATTTAGGGTTTTCAATTTTTTTTTTGAGCTTCGATTTGAATGATTCATGCAATCTTCCTTCACAAACATTGATCCTCCATGAATTTTTTTGGAATTTTTGGTAATTATTTTGATTTTTAAGGATTTTTTATTATTTTATTAATATTTTTTAATTTTTGAAAATTAATTAATTAAATTATGAAATTGTGTTTATGGTGCTTATAGGTGTTGAAATGCATTTTAGAAATTTACTTGTAATTTTTGTGAATTTTATATAATTATTTTGAATTTATTTAGTTTATGTAATTTTGGGAAAATTAGGTTAATTATGTGTTTTATTGAAATTTATTTGTTAATTGAGTATAATTATTGATGGTATTGAATTATATGTTGAGAAATTAATTTTTGAGTAATTATATTATTTTTGGTGAATTTTTTATTAATTTTAGGGAATTTACATAACTAGGGGTATTTTGATAATTTGGCACTAAATTAGCTAAAAATATAATTAAATTGGTTTTAATAGTTATTTGAGGTATAAAAATGATTTCTACAAATTAAAACTATTTTTCATAACTAATTAAAATTGTTTTTCATAAATTATTTTTAAATTATATGTAATATATGATTTTTCTAAATAAATGAGTTTTTATTGATTTTTAGTAAGTTTTAGGGTTAATTATGTAATTTGGAATTATAAAATGAATTTCAGTTAATATTTATGAATTTATTGAGAATTACCGATTTTTAATAATATTTTATTAAAATTAGGGTTTTTATGTATTTATTGGTAAAATAATTATTTTTAACGTTTAAATATCTAAATTTCTATATTTTGAGTATTAAAGGGTATTTTTGGTATTTTTGGCATTTTAATGTGTTTAGTAATTATCCCATGAATTGTGAACCTCGGTGGGTGGAATTGTAGTTGGAAGTCCGACCAAGGGATTTTGTGGCTGTATATTTGAAGTGTGTTTCTTTGTAAAACCGGCTCTACTCTTTGAGTAAAGAGATATCCGTTTTACAGGGGAGGTTCTACCGGATTTTTGGTAGAATTCTCATAAAACGTGATGTCCGGTCGAATGCTTATTCTGATTCTACGTCCGGTATTCTAGATCGAGTCTTTGGAATTCTGATAGATTTATTCTAATGTCATGTTGTCATTTGTTTGTTTAGTTGCACCAAGACTGAGGCCTAGTGAACCAGACCTGTTGGACTCGTCTTGTAGAGTACAATAACAATGAGTTGTTATTTTATATATACGTGTTCTAGGTTGCATGATTTTAGAAATGTATGACTTATTTTATAAATTATGCATGAATAGTTTAATTATTTCTTGGGTTTATTTTTGGTATATTTTAAATTATATGCATGTTTTATTAATGAATTATTCTCAAAATGATTTTAAGTATATTTCTAAATTATTTCATAATTAAATTGAATTTATTTGACGTATATATACTTGAAATATACCTGATTTATTTTTGGTATATTTCTAGTATATATATGGTTTATGTTGCTATTTTATTTAATATCATGCATCATTGATTTTATGAATGTATGTTTTATATTTAAATGAAGGATATCAATAGAACGTGCTACCTAATGGGCAGCACTAGGACCAAGTACGTACCGATACGCCGATAGCATTTAGGCTTTATTACTAACCTATTTGTGGATTATGATTGGATTGAATTATTTGATTGGAGATGTGATGTGAGAGTGTGATTGCTAGAGCTCGGTTGATCAAGTGTCTCGAGGCCAATCACACTGACAGTCAGACTGCTGGAGTTCGGTTGACTTAATGTCTCGGGGCCAGTCTACTGCCCAAATAGAACAAGTGAATTTATTTGGAATAAGTGAGCATGTATGGCTAAAGTGTTGTCTAACACTGTTTGAGGTTGTGATTTTCTAGAGTTCTATTTGATCCTTCATAAACGGATGTTATTTTCAGTAAATATATATAAAATGATTTCGTTGCATTTGTGTGTATTTGCTTGTATATATATTTATTATATATACTATTGAATATGTGCATTTTCATTTAGTTATGTATGTATATATATTATAACAATTCACTCAGTGAGGTCTGACTCCCCTCCATTGACTATTTTTTAGGAGAGTCATCATCTCTAGACCTCAGTAGCAAACCCATACGCTGGATTTCTTCCGCCTCGGCTTTACTATGTAAACTGCTTACTTGATTTTATTTTATAATCTAGACACTGCAGTAGTTATAGTCGTTTGTGAAATTTATGTATCATGTTTAAATGAGATTGTATTTTAAAGATTGAACTGGGATTTGTATCAAAATATTATTTATATATATGAGAATGAGCTTGTTTATTTAAACAAGTTTGATGGAGCATTACTTTATTTTATTTATGAAAATTATTTCCGCTGCAAGTTATTTTGTTTATGTTATTATTATTATTGCATGTTTTTTTTTTATTTTTTTAGACTTGCTACGGGTTCCGGATTCAAAAGAATTCTCATTCCCTAGCGCCGGTCATGGCCCATGTTTTGGGTCGTGACAACAGGTGTATGTGGTAGGCTTACTTGGTATCTTTCCTTTGAACTGGGGCCGACTCTGAGCTGTTACAAGTACAGAATGCTCCGGCAGTATCTTCGGCTCTTCCATTGTATGTCATTGGTTATGATCCCTCCGGACATATGTATAACTAAACTCAAGATCAAGAGGTGGATCCTTCTGGAGTATTTCACTCCTAGAATTATTAAATTTAGAATCAAGCTCGGCTAGGAAAATATGTGTTCGAAGTCGGGTAATATATTTATGGAGTGATACTACTCCATTAGCATCCTCCCCTTGTGTACACGTCTGGGCATCGATTTCCTGAAATATTCCAATCAATTCATTATAGTATGTAGGTAATGGCTTATCATTTTGACGTGTTGTGAATGATTTCCAATTCAATTGAAATAACTGGATTTCGTCAGACCCATCATAGAAGGTTTTTGAAACAGCATCCCATATCTCCTTTGCTGTTGGAAGACGGATGAATCTCTACATCAATGTCGGACTCATCAAGTCAATCAGCCAACTTTTGACTCGATTATTATCAAGGAGCCAAGTCTCTAATGCTTTATCTCCTGCTTGTGGCTTTGGCGTAGTGCCATTCAAAAAGGCAGATTTATTTATGGCTCCAATTTGCATCTCCATGATCTGTGACCATAGAGTATAGTTTGTATCATCAAGAATAATTTATGTGGGAAAGGGAGAATTAACTTGAAGATTTTGAATAAAGTTGGGTGTTCCATGGGATACGATGGATGTGTTTTCGGTGGTCATGATTTTAAGGGTTCAAAGGATTTTAAAAATTCAAAGGAAGAAAAAATACGATTTGCAAGAATTCAAATAAAAAATTCAATTTCAATGGGTATGCTCTGACACCATAAAAAATAAAATTCAGAGGAAAAGAAAGAAAATTTTAAAGGAAATATTTTTCCATTGATTTCAAAGAAGGTGGTTATACCCCTTCTATATACATATAGTAATCTTAATCACAACCTAATTAGTAATAGAATAACATCCTAAATAGAATGAAACTTTATTCCTAATTGTATACAAATATTTACTTCCTAATATATACAATAAAAATATTTACTTCCTCAATATATATAACACAAATAAAATATTATTATTTAAGATTAATATTATTGATATAATAACAAGCAAATTAATAATTAGTTAAAATTTTTTAAAAATGGCATTAACTAACAATAAAAATATATTTAATAATTAATAATAATATAATTTCATTGCATTGCATTATTATACTATATTTTATTGCTATATCATTATTTTATTTAAAATAATAAATTATAAGAATAATACGTAAAATAATAATGAATTAATAAATAAACATTAAAAACACAAACACCAAAACAAATAGAGCCCAAACCCAAATGTATTAAATGGACTGAAACATTGTCAAGTTGGCCGACGGTAATTAAAGAGATAGAGACTTACAACTAGGGCTGAGCGCGATTCGCGAAGAATCTGAACCATTTTAAAAGTTCGATCTAAAAATTTTCAGAATTAAAAATATCTATTAAGTATTTGGCTATCTTCGATATGAACTATCCCAAAAATTTTCATTGGGATGGAGGTGGAAATCATAAGTTCTCCGACTCAAAAATCGAATTAAACCATCTCAAATTACAACGAAACGAATAATTAAAACTAGAACCGATAATTTACTCTATATATCTTAAATTCAAAATTATAATGTAATTTTATTATACACTTATTCTCATTTAGTATTTAATATTATTGTATATTATTAATTTAACATTAAATCAATAAATTATTGATTAAAATTACTATTAAATAAATAAATTATTAAATTATAAATTATAATCTAATTTAAATTATTTTATTATAGAAATATATAATTGTAATATTATAAATAAATTTAACTATAAAACTACTAAACCTAACTACAAAATTATGTAGCTTTTTAATGTCTTTTAATGCTTTTGTTGTTTTTGAGTATGGATTTAATGGATTTAACTTGTATAACCAAGATTTATATACTTAGGATTTCATGGATTGAAATTGGAATGTTAATGTTATGGCTTGTGAGTTTTATGATAGTTTCATGTACATATTAGTTTTTTATTTTTATTTCATATTAAATGTGCTATGTGGTTTTATGTAAGTTTTAGAAGTTTTATTGGTTTAAGTATGAATTTTCAGGTGATGAATAATTATTTAATCTACAAATTTTGATTTTACCCCAAACCAATTTGTATTTTCCATTTGCTCTGAATCTATATCTTGAATTGCTTTCAAAGCAATTCGAGACGAAGATTTAAATTTTTGAGTCTGGGTTTGGATCTGGAGATTGAATTTTTGAAATCTCCAATATTCGATTCTGATCCAAAGAATTTATATTTTTCCAGATTTCTTTGACCCATGCACAACCCTACTTATAGCAACAAGAACAAAAAACACAGGGATTTTTTCTCTCTCTTGAAGATGAACATAGAGATTCTCTTCTCGTCACTTCTTGAAGATGAACGCTTCTCTTTCAGTGACTATTCATAGAGATAATGCTTTTTTCCTCAGTTCCTAATGGTTACTAAGATAAAAGCTATCAATATAAGTTATAAGAAGTTCAATTTTCTCTATAAAGAATTAGGAAAAGCTCAAGATTATAGAGTTCAATATTGAAAAGGTGTGTTTAAGTTTTGTGTTTGATGTTTATGTACAAAATCCTTAGGAACATCAATTAGTTTTTCTAATTATTTTTATATTTGGATTCTACTTGTTCTTAATTTATTTATTTTGAATTACTTTTCCAATTCTTTTTATTGGATTTGGAGTTAGAATTTGTTCCTAATTTCTCTAAATTGACTTGGGTTAATTTCTTGAATAATGGTTTCTTCATCTGGGTTTCTTGTTTTTTTATCCTACAAAACACATTTTGAAAAAGGAAACACCTTTCCAATTTTTTATAATTACATATACGGCTAGAACATTCTGGGAACATATTTTGACGTTCTTGTATCCAATACGTATTAGAAATGCAGGAATGTCATTCTGTTGACGTTTCCATACATGTTGTTACAATTATGATTCTAATGGCATATGATTTAGTTTAAATATTTTACTCCTAATTATTCTTTGTTTTAATTTAGCAAGTTCTTTTTTATTTTCTAATGTTTGTCATACTTGCTAACTAAGATGAGCAGGTCCTACAAGGAGAAGCGTTCCTCATATGCCCTTGAAGCTAGGGTGGGTTATAACAGGGTCTATAGGATAGAAAAATGTTGGAAAAAGTTGGAATTTAAGTAAATATATATGCATCAATTACTCATCAATTGTTTTTTTTCTTATCTTATTTTACTATATTTATAAAGCTAAAAAGTTGATATATTTTTCCCATGTTAGGGTCCTAACGTCTATCGATATCTATTTGTTTGATGTGACAATGAACCTGCCCCTTGGACAAGGTTTTTGTTTGACAATATAGGGATTTACTTTATTCTCTCCCTCTCTCTCTATTGATTTTTCTCAATTTTACTGTAGTGAGGAACCTTTGCCTACTATAAAAGAGCTTACTAATGCAACTGACATAACAGAGAGAAAGGAAATCCATCATGGGACTTTGATGTGAGTGGATTTAACACTTGAGCTTACTATTTTATTCTTCATGTTGTTTCATTGTTTATGGTTAAGTTGATGACCATCTGGCTTTGAAAAAAGTTCAAATGAATTTTGAATTACGCTGAGACCAATGGTATCACGATGGTTTTCTTTTGTGTTAAGTATTTGCTATTCTTGGTCAATCTTTATTTATTAATTGGAAAATGAAATGAAATCATTAATTGTTCCTCAAGAAGAAGATGGTCACTAGAAGTGGAAAATACCTCCACCTCTAAGCTGAAAACTTGTTAATACTGCAAACTTTGATGATAGAAGAAGTCAAAGAAAGCCATACAAGCTGCACAAAATACAAGTGTGAGGGAGAGGCTACTAAAAGGTCTCTTGTTGTCAATTGTTATGTCCTCAGTTTTGACTTCTCAACCGACTAAATTTTCTTCTAGTTTTAATTTTTCTATGCTTATCAAAACCATTTCAAATTACACCTCATTTAGTTGAAAAGTTATTAAATCTCAAAATTATATATTAATTGTCTTTTATGAGCTCTGTTGTAGATCATTGGGAGGTCAACTCCAGTAGGTTTACTTATGGGCAGTGGATTTCAACATGTTCCTTTTTGGTCTTAATGAATTTCATGTTCACCAACCCAATTAATTTGGAATTGAGGCTTAATTAAGTTAGAGTTACACAAATTTCATGTTCGTTAACCCCAATTGATTTAAGATTATGGGTTAGAGAGTTTTTGGCGGTACTGTTTGTATTGTTTTTTTTTTTTTGGTTTTATGGTATTTTAAGGCTTCTTTGGGAACACATCTTTAGGAAGAAACAGGCTTAATTATGCTTTAGCCAATTGTAAATTTTAAAAAAAATTATATTTCCAAAAGTAGGGTTACAAAAATTTGAAATAAACTTTTAGTTGAGTTTAGTTGCATGAATTCCATGTTCATTTTTCAATCTATGTGATGCATTTTGAATTCACTTGGAATCTCAATGTGTAGAGTTCAATTGTCTAATCTGTCAGCAAGTGATGATTGAACCAATTACAACACCCTATGCACACAATTTTTACAAGTTATGTCTGGAAGATGCATTCACTGGGAAGACTTTTATGAGAGAGATAAATAAAGGTGGACATACTCTTTGAGCACAGAAGAGCAACAGACATCTCTGATTTTCTTCAAGGTCCTAAGTTATGGAATAGATCCATTTAATTTTTTATTTTTTTTATTTTTTTCCCCAACTGCAGCAGGGTTTGAACTGGAACTTTCATGCTTCATGTTTTGCCCGGTTGACATGTTGATGTTAATTCATAAATTAATCTAAGTTAGTTCGTAACATAGTTATTGGGAACTCTCATCCCCCAAGTACCACGAGCTCAATTCATTAGCTTATTTATGAGTTATTCACAAGCTCTTATATGAGTTTTATTAGCCAAACTTTAAATGGTTTAAATTTGACTCATTCATTAAACAAACTTCAATACAAGCTTGAAAGAATTTTTATCGAGAGTTCACCAGTGGTTCGACTCAGTTATAGCTCTCTACCTACATAGAGGATATAATCTATGACACCAACTCTTTCCTCTATTACAAAAGAAAAAGAAATGATCATTCATGAGTTTAAAGAAAAAGATGTTAAACAAATTAGGCCTATTAGTTCAAAATATTTCAACCTTTTGCATATTTATACCAAACTTTAAAATTTGACAAAACTAGCCAAATTTAACATATTACTTGCAATTTTAGCACAATTTAATATATTATTTGTAATTTTAGCACACTTGTGATTCGATCATGAATTAAAAAATAAAATACACACGTAATGTTTGAAGTGAATTAGCTACTATCTATTGTTATAGTCTCACATTCATATGAAGACTTAAACTAGGTAAAAAAAAAAGGAGTTGAATATAGTTTTTACAAATTTTATTCCCATGTTTGAGATTGCAATCTAACTAACTATTGTAATTAGTATTAGATGATGTGAATGTGAAATTTACAAAAATAGAGATCAATTACTTCACCTTAAATGTCATATATTAATCAAATTGCCATTGTGCTAAAATTACAAGTACATTGTCAAATTGGATTAGTTTTGTTAAATTTTAAAGTTTGGAATAATGTACAAGTTGAAAAGAATGTGATTTTTGGCACCAATATACCAATAAAATATTAATTCATTATCTAACTACTTGATTTTAATTTTTAATTTGATAGATTTTCTAACCCAATCAACTTTTTAAATAACACAATTCCATAATATATACTAAATACTAAGTAAAGATGATGACACTTCAACTCAAGCTGAGTGTCCAAAATTAAAAACAAAATGTCAGATTTGCTTAATTAAATTAAATCACAATGTAAAATAATAATAATAATAATAATAATAATAATAATAATAATAATAACAACAACAACAACAACAATAACAGTAACACTAATAATAATATACTTCGAGCTTGGTAGAGCATATGAATTTTGTTAAACTTCTTGAAGCTTTTGAAATTCAACTCATATAGTAAGAAAAATAACACTAGTAAAAACTTGTAACCTTCTATTTCATTGATATTCTCCAAGTCTTGTATACATACTATAAAGTAAAACTCAAGACAAAAGTCATACCCAACAATTGGAAACAAATATTAAGCTTCCAAAATATATAAAAATTACTTCTTAAACTATAGGATGATAGACTATAAGATATTATAGAGATTATTATGCATTTTTCCATAACTTCGACCTCCCTTTTACGTTGGAGCATATAGATCATGAACACCTAACTTGCTAGGTAAATATATAAACTGTCCTTTACAAAGTGTCTTAGTAAAAAAACCACCAATTTGGTCACTTCAATAAACATGAGAAGTGTGCAATTCATTGTTAAGACATTGGTCATGAATAAAATGACAATCAATTTCAATGTGCTTTGCATGTTCATGAAAAATAGAATTTGTCACTATTTATATAGTTACTTGATTATCATAAATGAGTAGCATGGCATTTAGCAAAGAAACTTTAAGATTAAGGAATAAAGCTGCATTCATAATAACTCACCAGTAGCATTTGCCATTGCCTTATATTCTGCTTCCACTGATGAATGAAAAATTATGTTTTGTTTCTTCAATTTCTAACAAATTGGTCTATATCCTAAAAACATTGCATAACCACTAGTAGAACATATGGTTGTTGGGCAACTTCCCTAATCCGAATCATAATAAGAAATTAAATGTAACTTGTTAATGGAAGAAAGAAAAATGCCTTGTCAAAATACCTTGTCCAGGTACAACCTTTAAGTATTGAAGGACTCAATATGAAGACGATCTTGTATAAACTAACTTAGAATTTTCATTGGATATATAATATCTTTTCTAGTGATACTCAAATAGAGCAGTCTACCAATAAGTTGACGATATTGGCTGGCACCTAAAACTAGATCTCCTATCCCATGGCCAAGTTATATTATGACTCCATAGGAAAACTTATAAGTTTTGCATTTAAAAGAGATGTCTCTTCATGTAGATTAAGCTTATATTTTTGTTGGCTAAGCACTATACTATTTTTATTAAGAGCCACTTCAATACCAAGAAAATACTTTAAATTATCCAAATCTTTAATATGAAAAACTGAATCAAGATAATCCTTAACTTGACATATTGTAATTGGGTAATTTTCACCAATAACTATAATATACATAAACAAGTAAAGCTATAAAATGGGTTCTTTAGACAAAAGTGAATAATGAGTTATCTATAACTGATTGTTTGAAGTCAAATTGTTGTAAGGAACTTGAAATCTTTTGAAACCAACATCTTGATACTTATTTAAACCCATATATGGACTTTTTTACCTAAAAACATGATTATCGCCTAGCTTACCAAACCTCTACAACACTTTCATATGCATTTACTCATGGAGATCTCCATATAAAAAGGTTTCATTGACATCCAATTGATGGAGTTCCTAGTGGCATATAACTGTAGTTGTAACAAATAATGTAAAGTAGTAAGCTTTGCTATTGGAGTGAAAGTATCATAATAATCTAGCCTTTTAACTTGTGTAAATCCCTTAGCAACAAGTTGCAACTTAAAGCACTCAATTATACCATCATACTTCTACTTAATTTTGTATACCCACTTTAAGTCGATTGCTTAATTTCTATGAGGTAAAGGTTCTAAACTCTATACTTGATTCTCTTTTAATGCAAAAAAAATTTTTTATCCATCAAGAATCTTTTTCTTCTTGGTAGAAAGATTTAGGTTCATCTAAAGAGGTACTAAATGCTAAAAAAGCTTTATAGGAATTAATCAACAACATAGAGTAATATAAATATTATGAAATGGAATAAACCTTACCAGAATTTGCTGATAGAAGGGCTTCTAAAATGGAGCTAATGATGGTAATAATTCAAAGTTGAAACAAAAAAGTTCTACGGACTTGAGCTTAGTCCTTCACAGATGTTATAATTAAGCAGTTTGGACTATAGGTGACATTATACCTGCAATGGCTAAATCAATTGAGAAATGAGTTAAAAATTATTGTGGGCTTACAATTTGGACATCAGATGTTTTATGTATAGTGCAAAAAGGTCGTATCTCTATTTAGTGATAATGGATAATCAAGTTCAATGTTAGGACTTTCAATTGATTTTGTTTGATCTTCATGAATTAGGATAGCATCAAAAAAGGAACATTTTGATAGCATCTAAAAGAGGAACATTTTGATATATGGATGGACAAGTAGGAATGTAAGATGGTATAGTGGAATGTTGACCGTTATTTTAGAAGGGTGAAATATATTCATAAAAGATCACATCTCTAGACATAAATAATTTTTTCTCTCTAAATCATACACTTTATAACCCTTTTGCCCATGAGGATACCTTAAGAAAAAGGCACGTATTTGCTCTATAAGAAAATTTATCATATTATTTTTCATAATAGTGTGCATAATAAAAGGAAACAAACACTTTTAAATGATTATAATAAAGTGTTTTTTGAAATAGGATTTTGTATGAACCCTTTTTTTCAATAACTAGGATTGGAAATAAGTTTAAAAGATAAACAACAATTAAAACACATTCACCCTAGAATCCCAAAGGAAAATGAGCATAAAAAAGTAAAGACCATGCTATATTATGGATGTGATGGTGTTTATGCTTCAAACTCTTATTTTGTTATAGTATTGTTGCACATGAGGTTTGTTCTTCAATTCTATAAGTTGTAAAAATTTCTTTTATGTCTCTTTAAACAAATTCACTACTATTGTCACTTCTTACCACTTTTACTTGTGAGTTATAACGATTTAGTATGAAGGTGTGTTACGATTATAAAAGCAGATTATAAGGGTCTCAAGAAATCTTGTCTTCATAGGCTGATTATAATCATGAGTTGGCCATATGATCATGATTTGGATGACCTTTGTCACAATCAACTTATAATTGTAAGTGGTCCAAAATTACTTGAAGATTTAAGTCTTCTTCAAACTTAAGCTTGTGAGTGTTGGTCCCGATTGTGATGGCTACTTATGAGGGGCACATATATGCTTATTTTAAGTTGAAGTTGATGTAGGTTCACACTTATTTAATCCTTGATGATTTTCATTTTTCAAGGAACTTTTTGAATGAGATTTTGATGCTTTAACGAGCCTTGAGTGTCTTGAACATTTTCAACTTCACTTTAAATGATGATTAAGTCTAAATCACACTTTAGGAAAAGACTAGTTAATTTAAATTGCTTATTAAAGTTAAAACATGAAGATTAATCATACAAGTGGTCAACTACATTAGATAACTATGGGCTTTTGGTTTTTATAAGATAAAACCAAGTGCATATAGAATTATCATCCATAATGTTTAGGAAAAAATGAGTGCTACTAAGAGATGGAATAACATATAGACCCTTAATCTCAACATGTATAAGAATAAAGTACTCAATATTTATTTTATTATTGATTGGAAAAAGGCAATTAAGACTATTTAACTTTACAACAAGTATCACAAACTTTATTAAATCACTCAGGAGGGATATATTAAAAATCAATTGTAATTTTTGAAAACAAAGGTGACCTAAATGTTTATGCCACAAAATATAATTTGCTTTTATAACACTTCGATTCACTATTTCTTAGTTTTCTTTCAATTATTAGATACCATCCTAAAGTTTACTAGTTCCAATAAGCATCTTTATGTTTAAGTCCTAAAAAGTATAAAATTCAAACAAAAAAAAAGTTATTAAACAACTTAGATCTTTTATGGCTTTGGCAACCATAAAAAAAATGGTTTCGTTTTAATCTAGGAAAATATATTATATTTTTAATTGAATTTTATATATAACATGGGCCATACTAATGTGTATTGCTTTTGTCACGACCCAAACTAGGAGTCATAACCGGCGCTAGGGAACGGGAATTCTTTCGAATCCGAAACCCGTCGCAAGCCTAAGAAAATAAAATCATGTAATAAATACGTAAAAAGTATGACATAATTAAATTTTTTTTTGAGTCAATATATAAAATAGATACTCCAAATCCTTTTATAAATAAATATATTCATACAATATTCAAATACAATTCTCAGAGTACAAAATATCAAAACAAAATAATACTCTTCTGATACAATAACACTACTACTACAGTTTCTAGAATACAAATCAGAGTTCAAAATATACATTTACATAAAATAGCCGGGACGGAAGAACACCGACGAAGAACTCTACTACTAAGGTCTAATGATATAGGATCTCCTGAAAAAAAATAATTGAGGAGGGTCAGACCTCACTGAGTGAATTATTATACTATATATACATGCAATCTAAACCATATCCAATCAAGCGTTCTTATATATATATATTCACGCATTTCACACAAATGCCAAATTTTGCTTTTATAAATATAATAAATGTAGAAAATATTTATCTTAACACATAAAGGATCAAATAGAACCCTATTAATTGCAACCTTAATCAACCATATCATCACTCTAGCCATACAGGCTCACTTAATTCCAAATAAATTCACTTAATCCATATGGACAGTAGACTGGCCCCGAGACACTAAGTCGACCGAGCTCCAACAGTCTGACTGTCAGTGTGATTGGCCCAGAGACACTTGGTCAACCGAGCTCCCGCAATCACACTATCAATCATAGCACATCTCAAATCATAAATCAATCATATCATCTCAATCATATCATAATTACCACAAGTAATTCCTCACTCAAACCTAAATCTATCGCACCGATACGTACACCGTCCTAATGCTACTCACTAGGTAGCACGTTTTATTCATATCCTTCATTTAAAATAAATCATTCATTCGAAAAGTAAATAATGTAGAATGACATTCATAATAGTAAAATAAACCATATATATATATACTAGAAATATACCTAAAATAAACCATGTATATTTCGGGTATATATATGTCAAATGAAACATGAAATATACCAAAATAATCTATGAATATACTTAAAAACAATTTAAGTATAAATTAATAATATAACATGCATTTACTTAAAATATACCTAAATATACTAAAAATATATCCTAAGTACACAAATCATTTAATAAAACAATTATGAATAATTATTCATTTAAAACATGTATATGTACTAAAACATGCATTTAGGTATATATATAGTATAATAACTTACTGGTTCGCATTCCACGAGACAGACTCGGTGGGCCTGATTCATTAGGCCTCGATCTCGGCGCAGCTAGGAAAATAAAATAGCAAAAATCATCAGAATAAATTTCTAACTCTATGCTTCTAGGATTACTATAGAAAGACTTAATCAAAAATTCAAAATTAGACTCAGATCGGTTGTCACATTTTACGAGAAATCTACTGAAATTTCAGCAGAGTTTCCTCTGTAAAACGGACATCTCTCTACAAAAGTAGGGTCTATCCTGCACAGAAAACACACTTCTAAAATCACCAAATACTCAACATCTCATGTTGGGGCTCCAAACTCTACAAATCCCCAACTTAAGTTCACAATTCACAAATCAACAATATTAACAGTAAAATAATAAAATCATTAAAAAATCAAATAAAATATTTAAAAACCTTTATTTTCCAATTAAAACATAACAATCTAATTTAAATAATATTTGATAATAAAAATTCATAAATGAAATAAAATCTCCATTTTACAATTAAATTAACATAAATTGTAAATAATATTTAAAATCACAATTTAGTATCACAAAAATAATAAAATACACATTTAATCTCAAAATACCAAATACACTTATTATTTACATAATATTCCAAAATTATCACAATTTAACTAATAAAATCTCAAATATTATAAATATTAATAAAAATTCAATTTTACAATTATTCAACAGAATATAATAAAATTTCACATTTAAATTGCTTAAATAGCTTAATTATATAATAAAATTAGTTTAAACCCTATTTTATTTCCAAAATAATATATATAATATATTATTTGAAAAAAAATAAGAAAATAGTATTAATTAGTTAAAAATAATAATTAATTTGTAAAAATAATTTTATTACCTTAAATAATTATAAAATCAACTAAAATATAATATTTAACTATAATTAACACAAAATTACACATTTACCCTTATAATATCAAATATCCAACATACTTAAATACACTAAATAATTTGCTCAAAAATTATAGAAAATCATTAAAATTATTTAATCAACATATTTCATACTAATAGCAATCAAAACACATATTTAACCAATAATTTTAACAAAAGTACATATTTAACCTAATAATTCAAAATACACATAAATTATATAAAATTCCATAAAAATTATATAAATTCATAAAAATTATTTTATCATCAAATAACATTTTAATATCAACTAAAACACACAATTAAACTTTAAATTCAACCAAAATACTCATTTAACTCAATTATCCAATATTTACATAAACTAAAAATATTCATAAAAAAAATTATATAAAATCCCAAAAAAATAATTTCTCAACACCAAAATTAATAACAATAATTTAATCAAATTCACAATTTAATTAATTTATTTACGAAAATTCATTAAATAATATTAAAATAATCAAAAATTCACCAAAATTAAAATAAATTCCAAAAATTAAAAAAAAATATTTCTAGCAAGATTAAGCTACTAAGATCAACATTTGTTAAGGGAGTTTACATAAATCCAACAAATTCAACTTCAAACAAATCAAAAACCCTAAAACACATAAACTAAAACTTGAAAATGTCTAAAAATCTAGAGGTTTTGAGCTCAAACGGAGCTCGAAAATGGACTCACCGGACAAAAAGCTTTCAAACAAGTCTGGTCCGACATCCTAAAGTGGTTGGAATCTTCACCGGCGTGATGAAGCTCTACCTTCGGTCTCCTTCATTTTTCGGCGTTCTAGGTGGCGACAGATGGTGCTAGTGGCAGCGGGTGGTTGCTGGACAGAAGGGGAAGTAGTGGTGATGGCTGGTTGTAGGTGAGGCGGTCCGGTAGTGGTCCGGTTGTAAGGAACCGAGAGTGAGAGGAAGAAGAAAAAGAAGAAGAAAAAGAAAAAGGAAAGAGAAAAAAAGAAAGAAAGAAAGAAAAAGGGAATGATTTTTTTTTTGACCCGTGTTTGCTACATTTGACTTTTTACTTTGTACCTTATATATATATATATAAACATACACACATATGCATTAACAATTAAAATAACAATTGATAATAATAATAATATAATTAATATTAATGAAATAATTTTACAATAATAAAAATAATGTTCAGAATAATATCAAACAATAATAATAACAATAATAGTAATACACAAGCATAATAGTAACACTAGTAATAGTAATAAAAATAATGATAATAAGTTCAAAGCTTTTAAATAATAGAATTTAATTAAATTATTTTACGTAAAAAAAATATCTATATAATAAAATAACGATTATTAGTCACAAATAAATAATAATATAAAAATAAAATTTAAAATTTATTAACACTATAAATCTCAAAATATATTTATTTAATTTAAAATTCAGGGTCATTAAAGCTTTGAAGGTAGAACCATTAAAAATTTTAACAAATGGATAGGAAGGAACATGTTTAACATTATCAAGTATTTTGCTCTTTCCAATCATATAGTCAGAAGCACCACTATCTATTATTCAAGGATCACTCATTAAAGTACACTTACCTAAATTAATTAATAATTAATCTAAGAACTAGTTATAGTTACTATTGTTGTGTATTATTGCACTCATGATTGTTTGATTTGGACTCATACCATTGTTGCTCTCTAATTCTAGACAATTGATGACCACCTATAGCCATGTTTTCATACCCTTTTTTTTGTCCAAAAATTCCTTGTCATTGTTAATATTTTCCTTTCTTATGTCCAAGATTACCAGTATTATTACTTCCATAACCTTGTTTGCTTCTCCAATTTGGCGGGTCACTTATTATCTTAAATCATTTTTCTTGAATGTGTCCACCTTCTCTGAAATGCTATTCTAACAAAAATCTATTAACTTAATTAACTAATGCCATTTAGCAATACTCATAATAAACTAACAACCTTCTACCTACATTCATATGTCAACAATTCTTATTAATTCTTCCTTATATTAACTCCACCTCCTTATAAGGTTGGATGTAGGGAATCGTTGTTTCAAGTTATTGGAAAAATTTCCAAGTAGCTTTTTTAAGGGATGATTGTAACCATTAAACTAAGACTTGAGTAGTAATTGCATTTCCTCTTTTAACCAATTTCCTACTTAAAATGGAAATTGAAGTTGGAGTTGGAGGGGTGTCTATATGTAGTTTAAACTAATAAGTGACCAAAGTATGAAGGAATCTTTTGTGTTATGAGACATGAAATACAGGACACATAAAAGTATCTACAAGTTACTATAGCTCCCACGTTATCTAGAATATAAAATGGTCCATGATAAAGATGGGATAACTTGTGGATCTTTTTGACAGCTATATTATATTGACGATATAGATGTAACTTTAAATAAACCAAGTCCCTAATCACAAATTCATAATTAATCTTATGTTTATTAACTAATTACTTTATTTTATGTTAAACCCACTATAAATGAAATTGCAAAATTTTTAAAACCAACTCTCTATCTTATAATTATTGATCCATAACAGCTATCAATGAACCTCTAAAAAAATAAGGAACATGAAGTAAAGGTCGTCTACCATAAACAAGTTCAAAAGGAGTAGAATGAGATGAACTATAATAGTTGGTATTGTATCAAAAATTTTCCCATGATAGCCATTTTAACCATTGACAGGGATTTTCACCAATCATACATCTCAGATAAGTCTCTAAATAGAGCTTAACCACCTCTCTTTGACCATCACTTTGAGGATATAGGAAATTGATTTCTTGAGTTCCATTCATTATAGTCTGAATAACTCCTCTTAAGTATTGCTGATGAATATAGGATCCCTATCGTTGACAATAGAAGCTAGCGTTCTATATAATTTATATACATTGTCCAAAAAATATTGAGCCACCATTATAGTTGATGTTGGGATTTATGATATAAACACACAACAAAAATTAAAATTTTCCAAACATGAAATCCTCACAGGATCCATATAATTCAATCAAATTGATTTAAGAGGGTCCTAAAGTCTTACTACAGATAAAAATAGGCAAGACGGTTCGAAGGATGAAAGAAGGTTCACACTGGTGACAACCTTCCTTAAGCTTTTAGTATTTCTTATCAGATTAAGACATTGGCAATTTAGCCACATTTTTTTATTGATATCTA
Organism: Mallotus nudiflorus; assembly: GCA_947683625.1. Taxonomy (NCBI): domain Eukaryota; kingdom Viridiplantae; phylum Streptophyta; class Magnoliopsida; order Malpighiales; family Euphorbiaceae; genus Mallotus; species Mallotus nudiflorus. The sequence goes on along the minus strand of CANTUR010000049.1, from coordinate 2,719,513 downwards.
CATAAACAGAAGGTCTAAAAGTGGTGTAGGTGTAATATACCTTTTCAAAGACCCCTCTTTTTCCTCTATTTTTCTTTTCTCAAAAGTACAAAAAGAAATTGTAAAAGAAGTGCAATAAAACCCTTAAGAATAATATGCATATATATATATGCACCATCTAGGCTTGCTCTAATCTTTCATTTACCAAAACTAATCTAGTATGTTTAATGTTCTATTTCTATTTTTATTCTAATTCCAAGAATAAAATTATTTTTAATTTATTTAAGATAACACTTACCTAATTGGAATTTTAGTTTTACTGCCAACGTTGTGTGAACTTATAGGATCGGACACTTAAACAGGCTCAAAATGGACTTGAATTAATCCACCCAATTAATATATATATAAGTTCACACAACGTTGGCAGTAAAACTAAAATTCCAATTCTAGCCCACAAATTATAAGCAACCTCTAGCAAGATATTATGATTACCCAAGTTGTATAAAGGTCGATAATTCGACATAACCTAATCCACAATATGCATATAGTCCTTTTGTCAAATGATATATATATATATATATATATATATATATATATATATATATATATATATATATATATATATATTAATTGGGTGGATTAATTCAAGTCCATTTTAAGCCTGTTTAAGTGTGCGATCCTATAAGTTCACACAACGTTGGTAGTAAAACTAAAATTCCAATTCTAGCCCACAAATTATAAGCAACCTCTAGCAAGATATTATGATTACCCAAGTTGTATAAAGGTCGATAATTCGACATAACCTAATCCACAATATGCATATAGTCCTTTTGTCAAATGATATATATATATATATATATATATATATATATATATATATATTAATTGGGTGGATTAATTCAAGTCCATTTTGAGCCTGTTTAAGTGTGTGATCCTATAAGTTCACACAACGTTGGTAGTAAAACTAAAATTCCAATTCTAGCCCACAAATTATAAGCAACCTCTAGCAAGATATTATGATTACCCAAGTTGTATAAAGGTCGATAATTCGACATAACCTAATCCACAATATGCATATAGTCCTTTTGTCAAATGATATCTTAATTGAATATAAGATATGGTTTATGTCATCCTTATGTTATTCAATCGTATTATTTTTTTATCATAAGAAAACTAATTTTGATAACTCTTTATCAACTTATTCTAATATGGCCATACATTTTTCTTCAATGTAATTTATCGAGGGGATCATAAATATTTTCTCATAATAAATGAGTGACAAATTCCATCTCAATCACTCACATTCTTCACATAACTCATATCCAACAACAACCTATTTTATCATTTAGTTAAATATGATGTTAGAATGTGTCAAGATATAGAACTTATTATATACGAAACCACAATGATTTCAAGTCAGAGAACTAAAATAATAATACCATAATGAGAATCACTTATGATAATTACATATATAGTATTCTTATAGTGGGTCGATCCAGTATATCATTTCTCAAATATGCGCCTATGAATTGACTTAATATCTCATATACATGATTAATAAAATGTAATTATCATTCAACATCATACTTGTCTTTATTCATTATTATTCTAATAATAATAACTGATTAAGGATAATTTAGAATAGAATTCAAGTTTCACCTAAGAGTTTTACTATAAAGTCACATACTTAATGACCTTAGGTAGAATTAACTATTCAAGGAACTTATTAGAATTAATAAATAAAAATGCCTATTTATTAATAAATAAAATATGACAATGTCAAAATATGATTGCTATATGATTGGCTTAAGGCTCATCATTAATAGTTGAATAAGGGTGTTTAACAGCTATAAAATGGGTATACTTAGTAAAGTGAACTACTATAACCATGACCATTTCCTTTATATGAGATATTGGAAAGCCTTTTGTAAAGTCCATATTAATGTCCATTTATATTTAAGTAGGAATAAGTAGTGATTGTAATAATTCAAAAGTGTTAATATTTTCAAATGTACTTGTTTGGCATATCATATAATTCCTAATGTAGTTCTATACATCTTTTTCAAGCCCTTTCCAATGCAACGTTAGTTGTAATCTTTTGATGGTAGCCTGGATCGTCGAGTAACTACCAATAATTAAGTTATGAAATAATTCAAACAACTTGCTTTTAAGTTGAGCATTATTTATAGCAACCACCTTTCACTTTCTTTTTAAAATTCCATTGGACTATATAAAATGACTATTTGTAAGCTGACCTTACTGTAATTAAGAGATAATGCCCTATAAAGTAACATTTTGCTACTAGTTTGCCTCAATTTTAAGGAATAAACTTTCAATTGAGGAAGAGATAATTAAGTTGGCAAACTCAAAGCTATATAATCTAAAGAGTATATTAGTAGGAATGTTATTTATACCTTTCTCGTAAGTGATTTTAAAATCATCGCCTAGGAGTTTTATAAGGTATTTTTATTGGTGAGAAGTATTAATTTGCTACTCCAAAAGAATTTTAAACTATGATGATATGTTCTTATCAAAAAATACTTGATGTAGAGGTCATGGTGCCACTTTTTCATAGCAAAGGCTATTGCCAATAACTCTTTTTCATATACAAATAACTCAAGATGCCTAAGGGTCAAGGCCTTACTTAAGTAAGTTATAAAGTGTGAATTTTACATCAGAATTGCCACAATTCCAATGTCACAAACATCAATTTCTAATATAAATAACTTTGTCATTGAAGGAAGAGCAAGTACTAGTGTTGAAGTCATAACTTCTTTAAGTTTTTTAAAAGTTTATTATATTATAGAGGACTATTGGAAGGCATCCTTCTTTAATAGATTAATTAATGATCTACTGATAAAGCTATGCTCCTTAATAAATCTTTTGTAGTACCCCGTGAGGCCGAGAAATCACCTGAGCTATGTAAGATTAGTTGGAGTTAGCCAAGCCTTCAATTAGGGATAGTTAAGACCCTTTTATTAGATTTAAAGTGCCTTAAATACTCTACTAAAGACCCTCCAAACATGCATTTTCTAAGCTTAGCAAACAATTGATTCTCAACCATCTTTTGGAAAACCATCTTTAAGTGTTATATATGTTCTTGCAAGCCTTTATTGTACATAAGAATGTCATTAAAAAATAAGAATAAATATATAGAGGTAAGACCTAAATATATCATTTATGAGGTTTTGGAATGTTAATGGAGCATTAGAAAGCTCAAAGGGCATCAACAAAAATTCATAGTGTCCATGATAATTTGATAAGAACCCGACCTAAGGTTAATTTTGGAAAAAATGGTAGCTCCATATAGTTCATCAAATAATTCTTCAATTATAGGTACGAGAAACTTATCTTTAGTGGTGTATTTGTTTAAGTCTCTGTAATCAATACACATAAATCGAATATTATCTTTCTTTTTTACCAACACTATAGGGGAAGAGAAGGAGCTTACACTGGGCTAAATGATGTTATTACTCGACAACTTCTTAACCAATTACTTACTTTATCATATCTTTTTATAAAGTTGAATGCTAACACTATTTGATGTTTATTGGTTTAATGCCCTTTATTAAGGGGATTATATGATCATGTGATCTATGGGGTGGCAACTTATTAGGTTCTTTAAATAATTATTAGTATTCCACTATTAGAGCAATAATAATGTTATCTCCTACTAAGGTATTTGAAGTAGTGATTTCAATTGGCTTGCTAGTATTAATTTGCTTAGGAGTAATCTCAAGTGCTTGTTGTACATATCCTAAATATATGCAATAAGCTAGTGAGTGAACCCAAAAATCTCCTTATCCTTTTCCTAGATACCTATATAATTTTAGAGATTTTTATTCCTTGGAGCCCATAGTTAAGTCTAACGTAAGTTCCTTGAAATTGCACAAAATATTTTCCCAAGGGAAAAAGTTATTATATTCCCATTACCATTTGACAACTATCTAGTGGCATAACTAAAAATGAAGTAGTGAGTTCAACTCCTTGTACCATACATGTTAATTATGGGCATAACCATTTATAAATCATCTAATGGCCATTAGATACAATGAAATTTATTGGTTTTATTTTTATAAGTTGACATCCCATTTTTCTAGCAATATTCAAGTTTAGAAAGTTGTTGGGTACTAAGTATATGATTTCTCTACTTTTTATAAGTGTCTTTAACTCTTATAGTTTGATACGATTCTATATATAAATCCACCATAGCATGCAAATAAATTTTAGGGAAAGATTTTATAGACTCATTACTCCCTTGAAAATTCTTTAGTTCATTTTATTCATTCTTTACCAACTTTTACACTATAATTATACGGAGTTGTTTCCTTTTACATTGATGTCTTGGCATAAATTTTTCATCATACCAAAAGCAAATATTATTAGTTTGCTTCTCATTTAACTCTGCCTTTATGAGTTTTTGAGTTTAGATGTTGAAGTTCTTATTACTGGTCTTGAGGTGGGTCATTTGTTATTAAAGGCATGTATGGGTTAGATTGATTTTGTATTGGTAGTGTGGGTGTTTGAAGGTATTCTAAGTGTAGATAAAAGGGCTAGTTTAAAGGAATAAGGTTTGTAATTCTTTGTGGCTAGGAAATATGTCTCTTGTATTAGTGCTACAACACAAGTTTATCTTATAATTGACATGTTAAGCATTCAAATTAGTATTTATGAAGAAGAGATAATTGGGTGGTTGGGTTTCGAGAGAAGATGAGAGACTTATAAAGAATATATGAGAATCAAGGGAAATAGATATTTTCATTCACCAAAAGCATAAGTTACAATTAGAATTCATGAAATGTATATAAAACTGCTATAATAGCAAAAGAAAATGAATGTCAAGATGTTGCTTAAAAACAATATATTGACTCAATTAACTAATGCCATCAGACAATACTCATAACAAACTAAGAATCTTCCACTTGCATTCATAATTTAGCAATTCTTATTAATTCTTCTTTATATCAAATATACATATTACAAAGCAAAACTCAAGGCAAAAATCATGCCCAATAATTAAAAATGAATATTGAACTTCCTAAATATACAAAAAGTACTCCTTAAACTATAGTATAACAAAAATAGAATATATTACAAAGATTATTATTATATGGTTGTATATAGGTAAATAAAGATCGTTCCCATAGAAATTGTAGAATTAATTAATTATTCAATTACTTATCGTATTTGCTTGTTTAGACAATCAAAATTAGATTGATTATAAACTAAAACAACAAATTAATGAAATTCTTCTAGTTTCATAATTTAAAGTCAAATGTTAGGATTTTTATCCTTGACTCAACTATTCAAAAGATTATCTTAATTGTCTCTCTCAAATGTGATATTCATTCAATTTGCAAGCATCCTTAAAATTATACAATTCTCTCTCAAGTAACCTTATAATTAGTTGAATCTACTAATTACCCAATTATTTAGTTCTCAACAAATAAAAGCAATCAATCATAATCAACTTGAATCACAATTCTCACAACAATATTAACCATTAAATTATTTCTCAAATAATTAATTAGTCCATAGATTGTTATTTTAATTTCAATAGAATTAATCTCTCAATTCAATCCTATTGCAATATCCCGAATTTTTAGATATTTTTAAACTACATTGGGATATGCAGTGTTAATAATTTTTTTACATATTTATGATATTTTTATGAGTTTGATATTTATTAAAGCTAATTTTAATTATTTTTAATTATTTTAAGAGATTTACATAAAATTTTCCCGTAAATTGTATTTTCGGGAAAATTAAGACATAAATAATTTTATAATTATTATTTTAACTAGTTTTACGAATTTTTATGAACTCATACATAATTTTAAAGTGCTAAATAAAATGTATATATGTGTATGTATTTAAATTAAATTAGGGTTTAATTAATTAACTTAATTTTTATTATTTAGTTTTAATATTAATTAATTAATTATAAGTGTATAAATTATTAAATATATTAAATTATATGTGTGTGGAGTATATTTTGTGTGTGGAGTATATTTAATGTGTGTGAGATTTTATATTAGTATAATATATAGTGTGGATATATATATACATATATATACATAAATAATTATCAAAAACTAAAAATTTACCTTATTTACGAAAATGCCATTATCTCCTTCTTCTCCCTCCCGATCGGTTTTCTCCCATTTCCGACCACTGTGACCTCTGTTTCTTGCCGTCACTATGTCCCTCAGCCTTCCTCCTCCCTTGCCAGCCATTCCCGACGCTTCAAGCCTTCTTCTCCGGCTTGTTTTGGCCGGAAAAGCTAAGAGAAGCCGAAACTTGAGCCACCGTCGATCACAGCGATTCCGGCCATCGTTTTCAACACTGCCGGTCTCTATCTTCTCCTTGAGCTCCAGTGAGTGTGATTCCAATTGTTTCACTTAAAATGGTCTAGATTTCCCTAGGTTTTGATTTTGCAATTTCGGCCTATTAGGGTTGTTGATTTTTTTGAGTTTCAATTTGATTGATTCAAGCAAACTAACTTCACAAACTTTGATACTAGTAGCTTAATATACCTCTGTGAATTTTTTTGAAATTTTTGGAATTTATTTTGATTTTTGTGAATTTTTTATTATTTTATTATTATTTTCTAATTTTTGAAAATTAATTAATTAAATTATTAAATTGTGTTTTATGGTAATTATAGGTGTTGAAATGCATTTTAGAAATTTATTTGTAATTTTTTTGAATTTTATGTATTTATTTTGGAATTTATTAAGTTTATGTAATTTTGGAAAATTAGGTTAATTATGTGTTTAATTGAAATAAGTTGGTAAATTGAGTATATTTATTGATATTATGGAATTATATGTTGAGAAAATTAATTTTGAGTAATTATATTATTTTGGTGAATTTTTTATTAATTTTAGTGAATTTATATATGTAGGGGTATTTTGGTAATTTGACACTAAATTGACTAAAAATGTAATTAAATTGGTTTTACTAGCTATCTAAGGTATAAAAATGATTTCTACAAATTATTTAGTATTTTTAACTAATTAAAACTATTTTTCGTAAATTATTTTCAAATTATATATATAATATACGATTTTTCTAAATAAATGAGTTTTTATCGGTTTTTAACATGTTTTAGGGTTAATTATGTAATTTGGATTTATAAAATGTATTTTTATTATTAAAGGGCATTTTCGATATTTCTGTATTATTCTGTGAATTGTGAACCTCAGTCGGTGAATTGTAGTTTGGAGTCCGACCGAGGGATTGTGGTTGTGAATACTGTGTTTATTCTCAAAGTGTGTTTCTATGTAGGATTGGCTCTACTCTTTGAGTAGAGAGATGTCCATTTTACAGGGGAGGTTCTGCCGGATTTTTGGTAGAATTCTCGCAAAATGTGATGTCCGGTCAAATTCTAATTCTAATTATGTGTCTAGTATTCTAGATCGAGTTTCTAGGAATTTCTGTTAGATTTATTCTAATGTCGTGTTGTTGTTTGTTTGTTTAGTTGCGCCGAGACCGAGGCCTAATGTAATATCCCGTGTTTTTAAAATATTTTTACACAGTACCGGGATATGCAGAGTTAATGATTTCTGTATTTTATATGATATTTTTATGAGTTGATATGTATTTTAAACCTATTTTAATTATTGTATATTATTTTCAGTATTTTACGTAAAATTTTCCCGGGACTTGCATTTTCGGGGAAATTTTCACGTAAACAATGTATTATTAATTATTTTAAAGGTATTTACGGACTTGCATGAACTCATACATATTTTTAAATTATTAAATAAAGACTGTGTGTGTATATTTATTTAATTAGGGTTTATTATTACCCTAATATTTTATTAAGTATTTATTTGTTTAATTGTTATTTAATTAATTTTATTTGGTATAAATTATTAAAATATTAATATTTTTATGTGTGTGGTGTATATTTGATGTGTGTAATTTAATATTATTTTAATATATAGTATAAAGTATATATATATACATATATTTGTCAAAATTTCAAAAGAATTTGGAAAATTACACTTTTGCCCCCGACATCTCCTTCTTCCTCCCGATCCTTCCCCTTGCCGTCCGGGCGTCTGTCACGCCGTTCCTTCACCGTGGGTGTGCCGTCCGGTGTGCCACCGTCTTCCCCGACCAGTTTCGCCACCTGAGGAGGCCGTTTCCGGCGTCGGGAGATCGATTTTGGCCGGAGAAGCCGAAAATCGATCCACCGTCGATCACGCCGATTCCGGCCACCATTTTCGACACCGCCGGTCTCTTTCTTCTCCTTGAGCTTTGGTGAGTGTGATTCTAGCTTTGGTTTGAGCTAAAATGGTCTAGAATTGCTTAGTTTTCGATTTGTCAATTTCGGCCTATTAGGGTTTTCGATTTTTTTGAGCTTCGAATTGGATGATTCATGGAAACTTCCTTCACAAATGTTGTTCCTAGTAGCTTAATCTACATGTATGAATTTTTGTAGAATTTTTGGAGGTTGTTTGGATTTTTGGGTATTTTTGAATATTTTAATATTATTTTCTAATTTTCGGAAATTAATTATTTAAATTATGAAATTTGAGTTTATGGTTAAATTAGGTGTTGAAATGAATTATAGGAATTTATTTGGAATTTTTATGAATTTCTAAGTATTTATTTTGAATTATTGAAGTTTATGGAATTTTGGAAAAATTAGGTTAAATGTGTTTTTATTTGAATTTAATTGGTTAATTGAGTTTAAATATTAATATTATTGATAAATATGTTGAGAAAATTAATTTTGGGTAATTGTATGATTTTTGGTGAATTTTTGAAGTAATTTAAGTATATTTATATATATAGGGGTATTTTGGTAATTTTACCCTAAATTGTCTAAAAATGTAATTTAATTGGTTTTAATATTTATTTAAGGTATAAAAATGATTTCTACAAAATATTTAGTATTTTTAACTAATTAAAACTATTTTTCGTGAATTATTTTCAATTATATATAATATACGGTTTTTCTAATAAAATGAGTTTTAATCGGTTTTTATAGTGTTTCAAGGTTAATTATGTAATTTTTACCTATAAAATGTATTTCTATGATTTAAGGATATTTTTGGTATATTTGAATTATGTTCTGTGTTTGTGGACCCCGGTCGGTGGACTGTAGTTTGGAGTCCGACCGTGGGATTTTGATTGTGTTGAGCCTACTTTTCGAAGTGTGTTTCTTTGCAGGGTCGGCTCTACTCTTTTGAGTAGAGAGATGTCCGTTTTACAGGGGAGGTTCTGCCGGATTTTCGGTAGAATTCTCGTAAAACGTGATGTCCAGTCGAACCCTAATTTTCGATTCTGTGTTTAATACTCTAGATTGAATTCTAGGATTTCTATTAGGGTTACTCTGATATCGGTTATTTATTTCTTGTTTAGTTGCGCCGAGACCGAGGGCTAGTGGACCAGGCCCGTCGGACCTGTCTCGTGGAGCGCACTAGGTGAGTTACTAAATTATATATATATGCTTAGGATGCATGATTTAGAAATGCATGTTTTATATTGATTAAAGATGCATAAATAATTTGATTATTTCTTAAGTTTACATTAAGTATATTTTTGGTTTATTTTTGGTATATATTAAATTGTATGCATGTTTTGTAAATAAAATATATTTAAAATGTTTTTAAATATATTTCCAGCTTAATTTATAATTTGATTGAATGTATTTGATATATATATACTCAAAATATACCTGGTTTACTTTTGGTATATTTCCGGTATATATATGGTTTATATGGTTATTTCATTTATATTCATGCATCATTTATTTTTGTGAATGAATGTTTTATATTTAAGAATGAAGGATATCAATAGAACGTGCTACCTAGTGGGCAGCACTAGGACCGAGTACGTACCGGTACGCCTATAGCTTTAGGCTATATTATTAAATTATTTGTGGATATTGATTTGAGTATGATTATTGATATGTGTGAGATGTGGTTTGGGTGTGATTGCTGGAGCTCGGTTGACCAAGTGTCTCGGGGCCAATCACACTGGCAGTCAGACTGCTGGAGCTCGGTTGACTTAGTGTCTCGGGGCCAGTCTACTATCTAAATGGATTAAGTGTATATATTTGGAATAAGTGAGCCTGTGTGGCTAGAGTGTTGTTTAACACTATTTTTCTGAGGTTGCGATATTCTAGGGTTCTATGTGATCCTTCATAAACTGTGATTTTTCAGTAAAATATATAAAAATGATTTTTCTGCATCTGTATGAATTTGCCTGTATATATACATATTATATATACTGTTGATTGTATGCATTATCACTTAGTGTGTATGTATATATATTATAGTAATTCACTCAGTGAGGTCTGACTCCCCTCCGTTGACTATTTTTCAGGAGAGTCAACTTCCTCAGACCTCAGTAGCAGGTCGATATGCCGGATTTCTTCCGCCCCGGCTTCTTTATGTAAACTGTCTACTTGAGTCTTATTTATTTTATCTAGACACTGCAGTAGTTGTGAATTAAAGTATTGGATTTCATGTACTTTATTTTAAAGAGATGTATTATATTAAAACTGGATTTGTATTAAAGATTATACATTTATGTGATGAGATGAGTTTTGAATTAAATCCAGTTAATATGAAAAATGATATTATGATATTATGATTTTTATTTTCCGCTGCATATCATACTATTACTGTTATTATGGCATGATTTATTTTATTTTTAGGCTTGCTACGGGTTCCGGATTCGAAAGAATTCCCGTTCCCTAGCGCCGGTCATGACCCCTGTTTTGGGTCGTGACACCTAATGGACCAGGCCCGTCGGTCCCATCTCGAGGAGCGCAATAACAGTAAGTTGTTATTTTATATATATATATATTTTAGGGTGCATGTTTTAGAAATGTATGGTTTATTTTGATAAAATATGCATAAATGATTTAATTAGTACTTAGGTTTATTTTTGGTTTATTTTTGGTATATTTTTGGTATATTTTTGATATATTTTGAATTATATGCATGTTTTATTAAACATTTATTCTTAAAATGTTTTTAAATATATTTTTAGTTTATTTTGCAAATATATTGAATTTATTTGACGTATATATACTCTAAATATACATGGTTTACTTTTGGTATATTTCTAGTATATATATGGTTTATGTTGCTATTTTATTGAAATTCATGCATCATTTATTTATGAATGTATGTTTTATATAATAATGAAGGATATCAATAGAACGTGCTATTTAGTGGGCAGTACTAGGACCGAATACGTACCGGTACACCGATAACATTTAGGCTATATTACTAACCTATTTGTGGATATTGATTGGATTAAATTGATTTGATGTGAGATGTGATTTAGGAGTGTGATTGCTGGAGCTCGGTTGACCAAGTGTCTCGGGGCTAATCACACTGACAGTCAGACTGTTGGAGCTTGGTTGACTTAGTGTCTCGGGGCCAGTCTACTGTCCAAATGGAACAAGTGATTATATTTTGAATAAGTGAGTCTGTATGGCTAGAGTGTTGTCTAACACTGTTTGAGGTTGCGATTTTACTAGGGTTCTATTTGATCCTTCATAAACAGTGATTTTCAAAAAATATATAGAAATGATTTTGCTGCATCTGTGTGTATTTGCCTGTATATATATTTATTATATATACTATAGACTGTGTACATTGTCATTTAGTATGCATGTATATATATTATAACAATTCACTCAGTGAGGTCTGACTCCCCTCCGTTGACTATTTTTCAGGAGAGTCATCATCTTCAGACCTCAGTAGCAGACCTATACGCCGGATTTCTTCCGCCCCGGCTTCACTATGTAAACTGCTTATCTGAACTTTATTTTATAATCTAGACACTGCAGTAGTTGTATACAGTTGTAATGTTTATGTATTATATTTGTGTGAGTTATGTATTTTAAAAATTTGAACTGAATTTGTATTAAAGGAATATTTATATATATGATATTAGATGTTCGATTAAATCTCATTTGGTGAATTATTATTTTAATATTTATGATTTTATTTCTGCTGCGGAATATTTTATTTATGTTGCTATTATTATTGTATGTTTTATTTTATTTTGAGGCTTACTACGGGTTCCGGATTCGAAAGAATTCTCGTTCCCTAGCGTCGATCATGACCCCTGTTTTGGATCGTGACACCTATTTTCTAATTTAATTCAATAGGCGATCAATGCAAAAAAAAAAAAGCATTAATCTCAATAATAATCAATGATTGAATAGCTTTTAATTAAGGATTTAATTCAATTTAAATTCATGTTGAGCCAAATTGAAAACCCTAACTAAGTAATCTAACCACACATATTTATTGAAATAGAAGAACAAGAAATAAAGAATCCAAACATCATCATCATGTTATCAAAGATTTAACAAAGAATAAATGATTGTGTGTCCATTTGAACACTGTCGTGCACAATATTCCTTTTGAAAAAATCAACTCATACATGGTTGTGTTCCCTCATATGCATAATCATGTCTGAACATATATTGGTTGACTGAAAATACATTAAGTAGGCACAACCATGCCACTCTTTGTGCCCAACCGTGTCTAGATGCTCTCTAATGCATTGAAATTGTTTGCTTAGGCATGGTTATCTTTACTCATGCATAAAGCATGTCTGTCTCACATCCTAAATTTCGAGAACTAGAATCTCAGGCACAATTGTGTTTGAAAATACACACAATTGCGTCCCTATTTTTGCATGTTCTTAAATTTGAATCCTCTTCTAAATTTCGTGGAAACCCGAGCTCTATCCTTTAAACCTCATTTTCGCAAACTCCATTAAGCTCCATTTCAATTGCATTTACAATGCAAACATGAAAACAAATAAAAATTTAAAATTTAAAATGTAAAATGTAAAATTATATAAATTCATTTTCGCAAATTAAAAATTCATATGATTATTCAAAATTAAAAATAATAAATTAAAAATTAACATATGAAAAATATAAAAATTAGGTCACAAGTTTCAAATATATGCTCTTAACATAATTTATTTTTTAATAAAATTCTTTATTTTAAAGTAACCATTATCTTTTAAATTTTTGATTAAAAATATTTGTGATTAATTTTAAATATTTTTAATCTACTTAAAATTTTTTTATTTTTTTTAGTATTTGAAAAAGAGAGAATATTCTTCTACATATATTAATTGAAAAAATAATCAGAAAAAAATTATTTAAACAATATATCTCAAAAATAAAAAAAATCAAAATATAATTTTACTAATTTGATTTAATTTTCAAAAATTTAATTTTATATTTTTCATAATTTATACAATCTTATAATTGTTTTATCCAATAACTTATTATTGTATCATTCTAATATAATTTGAATGAAAATTTTGTTTATAAAATTCGAGAATAAACTTTCTTATAATATGGTTTACATTTTGTAAAGTAATTTATTGTTACTTTTTATTAAATTTGACACTAACTGTTAAATTTTTTTAAAGTATGAAAGGAATTGAAAATATATTTATATATTTGTTTATTAATTTATAATTAAAATAAAATATTAAAATTTTCATAATCTTTTAAAAAAATATTATTCAATTGGGGAAAAAAAAGGCAAAGTTAAAATAAATAACGGAAGAAAGGAGTTGAGGACTAAGGGGTGAGTGAAAAGTTAGCAGCAGTAGAAGTAGGCAGTAGCAGCAATATCCTTACACAGTGCTTTCGCTGTTCATTTTTTATCTAATTTAATAAACCCGTAGCACAAACATCGAGATCTCACCCCTTTTTTTTTTAATATAATCCCTTTGCTATAATTTCAATGCTCAGTCATCCATAGATTCTTGGCTTTACTATTTCATTGTCTACTGTCTACAGGCGAATTTTCCTCTGTCCTTCGTACATATTGTTCGTCAGTTTCAAGAATCTACTTCCTTCTTTTCTTCCTTTTTTTTTTTTTATACACTTTTATCTTTATTAGTGGGTTTATCATTTTTCTTTTTCAATCCTTATGCTTTATTTTCTGTATGGTGGCAATGGATTTGTACGATACAGAGTCTTAAAGATGGACTTTTGGGGTTTTCCATAGCTGCCAAAAACGACACAATGCTTTCTCTAAGGTTATTATTTTGATTTATTCTGTTGAAATCTCAACTGGGCATCTCTTGAAATCATGAGTTTTTGCTTCAATTTTCAGTTTCTTTATGTGGGTTGTCGTAATTTTGCAATTTTATGTGTGCTATTTGAAGTTACTGTTTTGTGCTTCAGTTTCATGTTTTGTTACCTGAGTCTATTGTATTTATATGTTTCATGTTTAAATATTTCCTAGGTATAGGATGTTTGTTCCTCAACATTGTTTCGTTTCATACTTAGTTTGATACTATAGTTATTTATTTTAGCTTCTTTTTTCTTTTTGTTTGTGTCTCTCTATGGTTAGCTTCAATTAATGTTCTTTGTTCTGGGGATTTTCTAATTCAGCTCTTTCTAGTGTTATTTGATTGCTGGTTGTTGATTTGGTTCTCTTGTGTTACCCCAGGAACTTTTGGAGAAGGCACAGGAGGAAAATTCTTATTACGTCAGGTGTTTTGGGAACTGGGTATCTTCTATACAAATTATACAATGCACACAAGTGTAGGCTTGCTGATTTGGAGAGAGAACTTGCAAATGAACGTGAACACGATGAGCTCATTAAGGCCCAGTTAAGTGAATCCTTATCATGTTTTTCATCTTTGCCTCCACTCCTCTTGTTGGGTTTATGGGGGTATTGCAACATGTTTCTGGATTTTTGACATGGTTTTTGTGTTTTTTGGCATTTATTGATTGATAGAGTGCTAGCTCATTTTGAGAAAATTCAAAGAATAGCCGATACAACAACACTGCCTCATGCAATGCACTATTTAAATTGCCGGATAGCTGAAGAGTTAGATATTTCACAGCTTACTGAGAGGTTAATGAAAGGCAAGGGCCAGCCCAACACTTTGACACCTTCGGAAAAACTTGAGCTATGGGAGAGACTCAAAATCCTAAGTATGCAGTTGCTACGTTTTTCATATGTTAAGTTTTAACTACATGTTACAAGCTACGTTGTTGTCTTTATATTCTCATGGTTTTGCAACTTTTTTCCCTTGCGATGGCTGACATCTTAGTTGATGTCCAATGTGCATTTTTTAGCAGTAACTACATTCTTACATGTTTTGTTCTGGGTTATTTGGAATCTAATTGTTGTGGCCTCTACAGGTTTCACAAAACTGGTGGTCTGCCTATGGGCAATGACAATGTTAAGTTTGTATATCAGAACTCAAGTAAATATTCTTGGAAGGCATTTGTATATTGATACTGCACGTGTCCTTGGAAGTTCGCACATTATTGTAAGAATCTTTCAATTTTCTCTTTCTTTTCATGTTATCAATAATTTGAAATAAGTGTCTTCTGTATATTTAATCCAAAGTGATTTTTTAATTTTCTTAGTAATAGCTGAGAACCCCAGGAAATGTGATTTACTACTTTTCTATCATCTAAGAGGTAACTTAATCTGTTTAAGCTGTGACAATTGCAAATTAATTGCCTGTGCTAGTTTTCCTTAATGTAGGAGGAACATTGTGCCTGTAGTCTGTTACTTTTGCATCCAGCATGTAGGCCATTCATTAAATAACATAAATTACTTCCAATGACTCAGTTGCACAATGCATTTTAAAAGTTACCTGGTAGATTCATAACATATTGTTATTCAGTTAAGTTTGATGTCAACTTAGGCTTATGGAGAGTGGTTTGTTTTTATTATATAATGAGTGAAATAGCATGGCATGTTTGTGAGTGTCAAACAAAGTATTTTATTTGGTTGAATTTCTGGTTTTGCATCGAAAGAAAATTTTCTAGGATGGCACGAAAAGTGGTAAAATTTCTAAAGAGGCAACAATATATGGAGTTCTAGTAATATTCACAATCTAAAGGGATGTTCTATACTCTGGTAAAGATGAAATAATGTGCAATCTGCTCTCGCTTCTGCAAAATTCCCTCATTTGGTCAGGATATGGGATGGTTTGATGGGGGAGCTTATGTGCAACCTGATGATCGTAGTAGTATATTAGCATTCTTATGAAGACAGTAAGATATATTTCTTTTTTCAGTTTCAGTGGAAGGACTGTCTTAATAGTTGGGGGGACAGTAGTTAGATGGTGGTTTTTTATGATATCCAGTGGTGAGATGCTCCTGAGTTAAAGGTGTCTATATAACATGTAGGATAGATTTTTATAAATTCCTCCTACATATTCTTAAAAGAAGCTTGGTTTAAAGTACTGGAATTTCAGGTTTTGAAATGGTTGAAGAACTGGTTTAAGTTTTGAATCTGTCAGGGTTGCAAGAAAAACTTTAGATATCTGTAAATGAATTGAAGTTATTATACAATGAACATGTGGAAATATACTTAAAATGGTTTCTAGTATCTGGTCTGATGCCGAGAAAGTTTACCTAGAACTTGGCACAAATTATCTGCCACTTCTTTTAAATTGGCAATTTGAAAAACTTTTTATGTGATTTGTGAGTATTCGGAGTTGCTTTGAGGAAAGTAATATTAATAAACTGGGATAGGTTTATGGTCTTTCTGAACAATTGGTAAAAGAGAAGGATTGCTGTGGAAGAATTTGAATCATGGATTATGGTAAGGAAAGGAATTGTTGAAGGTAAAGCAACAAGCTGGAACCTAAGGGCTTATATAAAGTAACTTGTATGGAATTTTGAATCAGCATCTAGTGGCTATCAAAGAAATTACTAGTGTACGAAACATATGTAAATATTTGGTTTCACTCATTGTTGTTAAAGGCAATAGGGACATCAAGGTGCAAAGGGGTCGTGGAGCCTAGGTGCATTGTACTGGTGCGCACGCCTTATCAAAGTGAAGTGCCAAAAAAATTAAAAATAAAGAATAAAATAATAATCCACATGATAGTACTCAAAACACAACACATGCATAAAAATAATAAACTTGGCATCAATTTTTTGTAAATCTAAAATGGAAAAAGAAATCAAAAGACCTAAAATTATAAACCTAATCCTACTAAATATCTATAATACCTAAACTTCACAAGTAAACTAACTCGTCATAATTAAGCTCAACAAAATCAGTTTTTTCTTCGTCAAATTCCTCATGATTACTTTCAATTTCTTCTTTGTCCCTTTTTTCAACATTAACTCCTTCATCTATATTTATTAAAGGAGCATTGGTCCTCCTTTGAGAATATGATTTTGTCTTTTCTAAATTTTTTGAGATGATGATTTGGTCTTTTCTAAATTTTTAGTCCTACCACTTGGAGTGGATGTAAATGCAACACCCATGCCTTTAATTGATTTAGTGTTATAGGCATTTTCTTCAACTCCATTTGAAACCATGCCCCATATTAAATATTCTTCTCTTTTCTTATTTAATCTATTGTTTTCTCTATTGTTCTTTTTTTTTTAGGATGTCTTGGTGTGTTAAGCCCATGGTAGGCCCATTATATTAAAGGCCCAAATTATATCTGATTAAAACTTTAAAGACCCAATTTATATCTGACTAAAATTTTAAAATAGACAAAAAAAGTTAAAAGATTACAAAGGTGCGCCTTGTTAGAGGCTCAAGGCTCATGCCTTGTAATATCACCTGCCTTTTGAAGGTTGAGGCACAGAGTTCTGAGCCATTTGAGCCTTGAGCCTGCAACTATGGTTTCACTTTGTGATGCTTATTATGATTTTTGCTTACTATGATTTTTATCTGTTCTTTAGAAAATTATTACGGAAGGTATCAATCAATGGAAAAAGCCACTATATTTCAGAGAACGATATTTGGGATATTTAGAACTGGTTTAGTTTCAAAATTTGGTTAATGAAGCGTCTTATCTTATTCTTTTCATGTACACTGCCTATACACATTGTGAATTCAGTTTGCATGCATGTTTAGGGAGTTCTCTGGTGTGTCTGCATCAGTTTGATGTAGGACAGCCTTGAAAATTTTTAGATGGCATGTTTTGCTTGGAAAAGTGTTTAGGGATGGATCCTTATAATATGAGGTTTTTTTTTTTTTTTTGGAACTGGCTTATGATATAAGGTTAGAAGGCTTTGGAGGCTTTAAAAGACATGGATGAAAAGAGAAAAGGGGGGAGAGAGAGAGGAGGGGCTGTCTGGTATGAAATCTGATTATATTAATAATTAAATTTGTCTCAAAGATGTCAGAGTTGTTAGATTAGAATTTATGCAAGAGAAACAGGAGTGAGGAGACTAAGCTTGTACAGAGGAAAATAATGGAAAAAGAGGAAAGAGAAAAGGGCGAGAACCATCCTTGTCAATATTGCTGGCCTGGGAGAGATGGGGGCTGAGCTGGCTGGCAACAAGGGGCTTTCATAATTTGCTTTTGCAAATTACTCTTCTTTTAATTCATTTTGCTTCCAGGTGAATCAATTATGCTTAATCAACTTGTTTACTAATGGCTGCAAAGTAATTGTGAGCTGTCAACAGAGCAGCTGCAAGCTTGCAGTAGCTTACTTGCCCATGAAGTTATAGTGTACCAATTCTTTTCAATACTTCTTTCATAGTTTGCATGAATCTGGAACTGGAAATGGTTATGACAAAACCTTAAGCATTTGAGATTTGACTAATTACTAAACTTGCAAAATCTAAATTTCCCCAGCATATTAGACTTTATTTGTTGGATAGATCTTGAAAATTTGCTGCTGGATCAGTTACAAAATCTACTATACAACATGCCTGCTATCATTTTGTGTGCAATAACCTGTACCTGCGTCACTGCATGTCTCTGTGTATTCTGTGCTTTATGGTATAAGACTGTCTGCCTACTGAAAACATATTACTAAGTACATTTTCTTTTGAAATTCAAATAATCAATCTGGAATCTCACACATGGTTGTTAGTTTGCTCTCATTGGCTTGATGGTGTAAGTATAAAGTATAACTATAAACATCTTTTTTAAAATTCTTTCAAACTTTAATTCAATTATCTTCGCATCTAGGTTTGACTAGTAAGGTACAATATATATTATCTTATGTTAGAGAAGCCTTGGCGTGAGATTTTTCTGATTTCAAAGTCTTGTCCTCTGTGGTGCAGCAGCATTCCCTCCATGATCAGTTTTTCCTGAATGTTTGTATTATCCCTATATAATGGCTCCCGTAGAGTTATTTTGAAGCAGGAAGCATGATTGTGGGGTAGGATGATGTATGATTATCATTGTAGGTCAATGGTTGAGATCCATTTGACTAACCTTTAGATTAGTCGAGCAGTACAATCTGCCTGTGACATGCTTGTACACTTACATTGTACTGGCTCTCTATCTTTTTATGTGGGGCACTCCTACAGTTCTTTTCATCATTTAGCTTTCCTACAACCCTTTCAAGAATTTGTAACATAGAAAGAAGTTTTACTATTTTAAGGTGTTATAGATCACACTACCATTAAGCAATCCTTCTGAATTATGAACACCAGTTGGGATATCCCCTCATCCTTCCATCCCTCTATTAATTTAATATCAAATGAGATGGAAGAAAAGAACTTTCTCATTCTCTGTAGATTGTACCCAATTTGAATGTTAGTAAAGATTGATCAATGAAACAGAAAAATGACATTGAATTGTGCTTCTTTATTGTGTTAATAGAGCAATAAAATGCCTATTCTTATGATCAGGACTTTAACTAGATTTGGCATTAATATAGTTTCTAAAATGAGTGCCAAGTACGTTCTGAAGTTAGGGAATTGGATAGTTGGGTTTGACTTCCTAAACGATATGTCTTCAGCAGCAGATCTGCAGATCTGGGAATTTAGTAGGGATTAGCAATTCCTGCACATGCATCTTATCTAGAAATCAACATGGCAAAAACAATGCAGATGTCCATCCTGTTTTATGCTGGGGTTACAGAAATCTGCATTTGGGTAGGTTTTCTTGAGCAAAACTTCTATATAAGCATTTTTGTTTAGCCAATTTTCTTTGGATTTTATATTGTCAAGTTTCATGTCTTTTCTCATTACCACCAAATTGAGTGCATTATGACAGCTGGTTTGTGAACTGTATGCTGAAATCTTATTCTCACTACGGAATGCAGTTGGAAAATTCTGAGTTTAGGAGTTATTTCAATTTAATTATTAGTTATGAATTCATGTTTTTCCTGTAATTATATTGAAATTCTCTAACTTCATCACTATGCTATATGTTCATGCTGTAATCTTGTTAATGCTTGTTATGTGTCACCTGTGTGCTCTTTCTTATCTCTGAAAGCCATTGTTTTTATTCCTTTTAACAGGAAGATGTTGATCTTATTGAAAGAGATGGTCAGCAAAAGTTTTTGGCTAGTTCTGATTTTCTTGCTAATTCTGGGATACTGGCACTGAGTTCTGATGTCCAACGAGCAGCAGCAGAGGTTCTAAAGGGGTGAGGGTATCTTGTTTGAAAATTTGACCTGTGCCAGCTAATAAATTTGTTTTCTTTATATAAAATAAAGGAATTTGTGATGGGTAATGGACTAAAATAATTTCATGCTTTTAACTGGAAAAAAGACCACTTTTTCCAAGAAACAAATGTTGGCTACATCTGATGTTAGCTGCAATTTCTTGGTACGAAAACTAAGGGAATCAACTTGGGCCCCAAATTTCCATTGTTGAATACATATTAGAACAATGCTTGATCATTAACCCTAAATTGTATGGTAGTAAGCAAAGAAACTCATCACTGGAGGTTTACTAATTTCAATACTACCTTAATAAGTGCAGAAAACAATTGAGGGATTTCTTCAACACCACCGCCCTCCATGAAACTATTATGCAGATAATTGACTTGTTAATGAGTAGAGGAAGTCCACATCACTGGGTAGAATACGTGATGCCTGCTGATACTAGGTTCAGCAAACTACCCATAGATTCCAGCAGCAATGACACGATAATTACTGATACTACAAAATTTGAACAACTTATGGCAGAGGCACGAGCAGTGATATCGAGGTATGACTAGAATTTCGGTCAGGAAAATGGCTAAAATATGTTTCAGGTGTAAGAATTCATAGATGCCATATAGAACTGAAACAAACTGTGAGAGTCAATTAGATATCTCTCCATTGTATATATATGAAATGTTACTTTCAATCTGGGCTTCTACTCTGATTTAAGACTAATCTTTCCACTTAAATTTTGCTTCATTCTGGAACTCAGGGAAAATGGGCTTAAAAAAACCAGTAGACTATTTTTTTAGGACTTTTTGTTTCCTTTTTCTTTTCTAGGGAAAATTTTGAAATTAGCTTTTATTTTGGTTACACAAGTTAGCATTTTCCGCTCGTGATATTTTGCTTTATCCCATTATATATGGAGAATGGTTTATCTATCACTAGTTGGAAAGCCGAGAAGATGGACAGCGGTTAAACAAATTCAACTTGGTGCTGCTTCATGATATTAATTGCCATATCTCTTGCAGTGCTGAATTCCTTAGAACTGTGGAAATATCACTGAAAGTTGCGGCGGATGCACTTGTGGATGTTATGGCAGCCGAGTCCTCTGGTGGCAGTCTAACGATGGGGATGCCACTGGCAAGACTTGTGCCAAGAGTTGCACAAATGGGTCCATTATTACTTGAAGAACCAGGCCGACATCGGTTTCTCCAGATCATTCGAAGCATACCAGAAGTTGAAGGCTTCTTCACTATCCTTTATGCCAACATGCCAACATCATAGACTAGTAGTGAGAGTGGTTTTTTTTTTTTTTTTCTTAGTCATTTCATTTTTTATTTTCATACGTGATCACCAATGTAAAGAATTTGTGTTGAGTATATTAGGTGTGGTTTTCATAAAATTTGAACTATGTAAAAGCAATAAAATAATAATAACAGAAAAATATCTTGGTATGCTGTAATTCTTTACTAAATTTTTTCGTTTCATATATTACAGCCATAGAGCCATGGCTGAAATATCTATAATCTATATGGTCTGTGTCTAAGTAAAACTTGACTCTTGTAGGGAAGTGGATGATATGCTTATCATCAGCTTGTGATATAAAGGAGTATATGTTGTTAATTGGTATGTTATTTGCTTGAATTCAGATGTGGAGTGAAATTTGGTAGAGCTGAAGTTGGTGGGCTCATTAAACAATCTGCAAATTTAGCTGCTATCAAATTCATTTTAACTTGTAATAGTTGAAACAGTTGCAACAATAGTGGTAGCACTTAAAATAAAGATTAATTACTTAATTTGTTATAGAACTAAACTTGAATTTAGTAGTATTTAACTAGAAGAAAAATATTTTATAGTAGAATAATTTTAAGGGAATTTAGAGAGAGTTTGGAGAGAATTTGGATAACTATAATATTGAAAGAATTTGGAGAGTAATCTATCTTTTATTTTTCTTTTTAACATTCTCATTAATGAATTTCAATCTCTTTATATAGAGGTTTTTTTTTTCACTATTTGAGTACTATTCTCTCACAAGTAATATATTGTTCATTCACATTCATAATACTCCTCCTTGAATAATAATATTTTGCAACTGTCTCGTTAAAACCTTGCTAAATAAAACCCAGTGGGAAAAACTTTAGCTTAAGGAAAAATAGTACAGTGCATGATTTTCTCTCCCTCAAGTTGATATCTATAATCTTCCTTCACATAGTATACAGATGTCGCATTCCAATATCATGAACGTGCTTTCTAAAGATTGTAGTTAGAAGTGCCTTTGTGAAAAGATCAACTGAATTCTGGTTAGACTGAATATACTTGATATCTATATGATTGTCTTTTATTAGCTCTTGAGTGTATGAAAAGAATCTTGGAGGTATATGTTTGGTTCTATCACTTTTGATATATCCTTCCCTTAATTGTGCAATGCATGCTGCATTATCTTCATATAAAATTATTGGACTTTTGTTGACTGGAAAACCACAAGATTCTTCAATATGATGTGTCATTGATCTAAGCCACACACACTATCTACTTGCTTCATGTAGTGCAATAATTTCATAATGATTTGAGGAAGTAGTGACAAGCATTTGTTTCTGAGAATGCCAAGAAATTGCAATTCCATTATTTGTGAACACATAGCCTGTTTGAGATTTCGCTTTATGAGGATCAGATAAATGCCCTGCATTTGCATAACCAATCAATTCTTGTTTTGAATTGTTAGAATAAAATAAACCCAAATCAACATTTCCTCGAAGGTATCGAAGTATATGTTTGACCCCTTTACAATGCCTTTTTGTTGGAGCTGAACTGAACCTTGCTAATAAATTGACTGCAAAAGAAATGTCAGGTCTAGTACAATTAGCAAGATACATTAGAGCTCCAATGGCACTGAGATATGGAAATTCAGGACCAAGAATTTCTTCATTTTCTTCACAGGGTCGAAATGGATCAGTTTCAATATTGAGTGATCTAACGACCATTGGAGTACTTAAAGGATTTGCTTTATCCATATTAAAGCATTTCAAGATCTTTTTTGTGTAATTTGATTGATGCACGAATATCCCATTGTGCATTTGCTCAATTTGTAAACCAAGGCAATACTTGGTTTTTCCAAGATCTTTCATTTCAAATTCTTCCTTTAAGTATAATATTGCTTCATGGATCTCATTTTTTGTTCCAATGATATTCAAATCATCAACATATACAACTATAATCACAAATCCGGATATTGTTTTCTTGATAAAAACGCATGGGCAGATAATATTACTGACATATCCTTTATTAATCAAATAATCGCTTAAACAATTATACCACATGCTCCCAGACTGTTTTAACCCATATAAAGATCTCTGGAGCTTGATCGAATACATTTCTTTGGGTTTTGTACTTAATGCTTCAAGCATTTTAAATCCTTCAGGGATTTTCATAAATGTCACTATCAAGTGATCCATACAAATAAGCAGTCACAACGTCCGTAAGACGCATTTCTAATTTCTTAGAAACTACTAGGCTAATCAAATACCTGAACGTAATTGCATCCATAATAGGAGAATACGTTTCATCATAATCAATTCCCGGCCTTTGTGAAAAACCTTGAGCTACAAGTCTAGCTTTGTACCTTATTATTTCATTTTTCTCATTTCTCTTTCGTACAAAGACCCACTTGTATCCTACAGGTTTCACAGTTTTAGGCATAGGAATAATTGGTCCAAAAACATTTTGTTTGTTTAGTGAGTCCAATTCAGCCTACATAGCATCTTTCCATTTTATCCAATCATGCCTATTTTGACATTCCATGACTGATTTTGGTTTAGGATCATCTTTGTCATTTATGATTTCACATGCAACAGTATATGACAATGTTTCATAACTTTCTTTATTTTCTATTTCTTCAGGGATATTTTCCTCTCTATCAATATGATTATCTACTCCCTTTCTCTTTCAAGGATTTTTATCCTTAGAACCAATTGGTCTTCCACGCTTCTAGCTTGTTTTAGACTCATGAGTGTCTTTATTCTCAAGTTTTATTTCTGGAATTTCAATACGAGCAGGAGCATTGGCTGCTGGTATGTATGATTTAGTCACTCTTTTTGTATCAGTAAATGCATCTGGCAATTGATTTGCAATTGCTTGTAAGTGCATAATCTTTTGCACTTCTAATTCACATTATTTTGTGTGAGGATCCAAATGCAATAATGATGGTTCATTCCATGAAATATCCTTTTTCCCTTCTTTCTCCCTTTTTCCTAATGTTGGGAAAACAACCTCATTAAATTGGCAATCAGCAAAACGTGCTGTAAAAACATCACCAGTTAAAGGTTCAAGATATCTAATAATCGAGGGTGTTTCAAACCCAACATAAATTCCCAATCTTCGTTGAGGACCCATTTTTGTGCGCTGAGGTGGCGCAATGGGTACATATATTGCACAATCAAAAATTCTGAGATGGGAAATATTTGGCTCTTGACCAAATGCCAACTGTAGTGGGGAGTATTTATGATATGCACTAGGTTTGATGCGAATTAATGAAGCAGCATATAGGATTGCATGACCCCAAACTGAAATGGGAAGCTTTGTTCTCATTATTAATGGTCTAGCAATAAGCTGAAGGCGTTTAATCAATGATTCAGCTAAACCATTTTGAGTATGTACATGGGCAACAGGATGCTCAACAATGATCCCAGTAGACATACAATAATCATTGAATGCTTGAGATGTAAATTCACTAGCATTATCAAGTCTTACCCTCTTGATTGTATAATCAGGGAATTGTGCTCGTAATTTAATAATTTCAGTAAGTAACCTTGCAAATGCAACATTACGAGTTGACAATAGACAAATATGTGACCATCTACTAGATGCATCAATTAATACCATAAAATATCTGAATGGTCCACATGGTGGGTGAATTGGCCCACATATATCACCTTGAATTCTTTCAAGAAACATAGGTGATTCATTTTGAATTTTAGATGGTGAAGGTCTCAAGATTAATTTTCCAAGAGAACAAGTTGTACATGGTATTTCATTTGATTGAGGAATTCTTTGCCCCTTCAAAGGATGCCCATGTGAATTCTCAATTATCCTTCACATCATTACTGATCCAGGATGACCTAATCTGTCATGCCATAAATTTATTATTGAAGATCATAAGATTTTTCTTTTACTGCCATATTTGATTCAATTACATGTATATGCATATAATGCAATCCAGTAGGGAGTTTTGGCAGTCTTTCCAATACTTGTATTTTTCCTGATTCATAGAAAACTATATTTAAATATTTGTTACCATTTATAGTAATGGATTGGGTATCACACCCATTTCGATATATGTCATCAAAACTCAACAAATTTCTTGTTGATTTTGGTGAAAACAAAGCTTCATCAATTATAAAATTTGTTCCATTTGGTAACATAAATTTAGCTTTGCCAATTCCTTCAATCAGATCTACAGGACCTGATATTATTTTTACAACTACCTTTGTGGGCTTTATTTTAGAGAAATAATCTCTATTTTTCAAGATAGTATGTGTAGTACCACTATCTGGTATGCAGAGATCTCCAATATTGTCTTTATGTTGAGTATAATCCATATTAAACTTCAAAATAGATAAACACAAAATTAATCAATTAAGGTAAAAACGTAAAGTAAGACATTTTATTTAATTTGAAAATAACATACATAACAATAACATATTCTTCAAAATCAAATAAGTAACAACAATATACTTAAAATTATAGATGTCTCAATTTTCATTATCAGTAAAATCAGAAACATCTAGATGAGTTGTATCATTAACATGAGTATGATGCTCATTGAAGTTTATTTCCTTTTCTTTGCCTTTTAATGATGCCTTATAAAGTTGGCAAAGATTTGGTGGTGTTTGACAAACTCGTGACCAGTGTCCTTTACTACCACATCTGAAACACACAGTTTCATACTTATATTGAGGCCTTTCTTGAATTCTTGAACACCACTGATGACTGATTTTAACTTTTTTTGAGGTTGAGTCTGAGTTTGTTGTGGAGTATTATTATATTTATTTTCACGACCACGGCCAAAGAATTGACCTCTTCCATGTCCACGACCTCTACCTCTCCCACGTCCATGGCTATTGTAATTTTTATATCTGGAATAATTTGTAGCATTTGCTTCTGGAAATGCTATTGAGCCAGTGGGACGAGACTGATGATTTTTCATCAAGAATTCATTATTTTTCTCAGCTACCAGTAGGCATGAAATTAGTTCAGAATATTTTTTAAATCTCTGCATCCTGTATTATTGTTGTAGTGTAACATTTGATGCATGAAATGTGGAGTAAGTTTTCTCCAGCATATCCTCATCTGTGACTGTCTGTCCACAGAATTTTAATTGTGATACTATTCTGAACATTGCAAATTATAGTCACTCACTTTTTTGAAATCTTGAAAGCGTAAAGCTCTCCATTCATCAGTGACTACTGGTAGTATTACATCTCTTTGATGATCATATATGTCTTTTAGATCCTTCCAAAGAACACTTGGATCTTTGACAGTCAAATATTCACATTTTAATCCTTCATTAAGATGACGACGGAGAAAAATTATAGACTTGGCCTTATCTTGTAATGAGGTGTTATTATTTTCTTTTATAGTATCAATTAACCTCATTGATTGAAGATGCATCTCTACATCTAAAATCCAAGACATATAATTTTTTCCTGTGATGTCAAGAGCAACGAACTCAAGCTTTACTAGATTTGTCATTATGATAACTAAAAAATATATAACTCAATTAGAATTCATAAATTTGATGACTACTAAAAAAAATCAAACATAATCAGAATTTACTAATTAATTATATCATGAATGAATATTGCAAGAAATAATAGTGG
Source organism: Mallotus nudiflorus (assembly GCA_947683625.1). Classification (NCBI taxonomy): domain Eukaryota; kingdom Viridiplantae; phylum Streptophyta; class Magnoliopsida; order Malpighiales; family Euphorbiaceae; genus Mallotus; species Mallotus nudiflorus. The sequence goes on along the minus strand of CANTUR010000049.1, from coordinate 2,692,313 downwards.
TACAAAAAATGATACAATAATACTTAAAATTATATCAAATAGAAAATCATCTTCCATATGAATTATTCCTAAAACTATTATAATAGTCATGATCAAAACACAAATATAAATATACCAAATCATGTTTACAATTTAGAGTAAAGAGAGAAAGAGAAAATGTATGAATTTGTGTGAATAAATAAAATTTATAGCTCATATATTTATAATGAAAAATATAGCCGTTTATTACCGTTATGTTACCGTTGATAATAAAAATATAGCCATTATAATTTTTTTTTTAATATAATATATTGAGAAATAAATTATATAAGGTAAAATCAATAAATAATTTTGATATGATTATTTATAGCAAGTGAGTTAACATAACGATATGTATAAATATGGGGCAAAACCGTCCATTAATATAAAATGGAGTATAGTCTTCCATTAACATAAATAATAAAAAAAATAAATATGCATAAATATAAATTGGTAGGAGGCATAGTCATCCATAAGGTTAGAACTATTTCTAGCAATATTTGCATCAATGATGTAGTTAGTAAAACAAAATAAAAATAACAATTAATATAAAGTTAGATTGAAAGAAATAAATATAAATATATAAATTAGTATGAGGCATAGTCATCCATGATAATATATAATCAAATAATATATTCATAAATATTAAATATTAAGAAATATGTACCTTATTGTTTTGATCGAGAGCTCCTCGTGCTGATAACGTGTTGTGAAATAAAGATTGAATTACTTAATTTGTTATAGAACTAAACTTGAATTTAGTAGTATTTAACTAGAAGAAAAATATTTTATAGTAGAATGATTTTAAGAGAATTTAGAGAGAGTTTAGAGAGAATTTGGAGAACTATAATATTGAAAGAATTTGGAGAGTAATCTATATTTTATTCTTCTTCTTAACATTCTCATTAATGAATTTCAATCCCTTTATATAGAGATTTTCTTTTCACTATTTGAGTATTATTCTCTCACAAACAATATATTTTTCATTCACAAATAATATATTGTTCATTCACATTCATAATGAAATCTTTGTTTTTATCCACTATATCCAATGTGAAATAATTTTGAAATTTATTTTTTTTGGCCAATAATTTTGAACTTTATTTAGTCGTATTTTTAATTCAAATGTAACATTTTTTTAGGGGTTTTTTTTATAAATACCGTAAAATAGAGGCAAAACATGTTTATGCGAATACTCCCTTATTGCACCATTGATTTGTGCGTCTTCTACTAGCTCCTCTTTGTTTTTTCCTTTTCTTTTCTATTTTCTCCCCTTTTTCTCTCCTAATAATCTTCAACATCATTCCCTTCTTCCGTCCTAATTTCCATGGTTGTTGTACATCTCCACACACGCAAAAGCAGAACACAAACTATAGCTCTCTGTTTTCATTTCAAATCGTTAGCTTTGTAAGTGGCTTTTATTTGTTGTTGATTTTTTTTTTTTTTTGGTCTTCTCTTTAAACTACAAATTCGCTTATTACAATATCCAAAAAGGTCTCTCTCTTTGCTCAATCAATTTTTTTTATTTTTTTGGAGAAAATCATGTGATTTCTTGAATTTGTGAATAAAAATTAGTTTATTTTTGTATTGATGATGGTGATGTTTAATGCATAATCAACCCTTCATTTTGTGCTGAGACTTAGAGGAGGGATTATTGAGCCATCTCTTATGGCTTTGGTCTAAAAGTACAATCAAGACAAAACGATTTGCTGCAAGTAATGATCTTTTTCTCTGCTGCTTATATCATGTTTTATTGTCATTTGTCTTCAAGTTACTTAGTTGTATGATTGTTTTGTCGTTGAGAATGTCAAGTGTGAACTGAAATAGATTAGTGGCCAGGTTCATTAGGTAATAATTGGTGATTAAGTAATTGACTTGTTGGGGACTCGCTTTGCTTCTCTAGGATTAATTATGCACCGGAAGTCAACTAGTTCCATATAATAATATCCATTTCTACTTTTTCAACTGGGATCTTCATATATTCAGTTGATTTTCAGAGTTTATTTTCGTTATTCTTTTGCTGAATAAATACGTATTGAAACATCCCAACCTAAACGTGCACCATTATTTTTGTTTTGGTTGTACTTTTGTCATCCTTTCTCTTCTAGCTTTTGTTTTCTTATATCTTATGTTGTATTGAGTTCGATGATGAGATTGCAAGTTAAACCCTCTTTTACATTCACCAATGGAGCATAGGGCATCTTAGTAGTGTATTAAAAAAGGCCGATACGCACAGTATTGACCGTTTTGTACCGAAAATTTAAGGTGGTGATACGATTTTTAACTGGATTGATTTAGTTAAATCTATTATGGTAGATTTTGAGGGTGAGCCGACCGTGATATACCGTAAATCAGTCATAACGAGTATTATTTGTCGAATCAAGACGTTGGTGGAGACAAAGATGGAGAAGCAAAAGCAGCAACTGCTCGAGAAGAAGAAGAAGAAGAACCAATTGCTGCTTGGGCTAGAAAATAAAATTGGGCCACGCTAGAATTATTATTTTATCAAAAAAAATTATTTAATCATGAAATTTTCATGTAAATAAGGAAAGAAAATAATCCAATATATATTTTATATATTGAAATAATTAAGTGTGTTGATAATTATAATATTTATTAGTTAAAAATTATATATCTTATAATATTAATAAACGAGATATTATATACATTTACAAAAAATATACAATTATGAAATAATAAAATGCTGAATTTAATTACTAAATTTAATAATAATTATTATTATTATGATTACATAATTAATATAATAAAAACTTAATAGTAAGTATTTTATAATAAAATATTAAAGAAGTCAATTAAAATATTGATCAATTTTTTTAATTAAAAAACAACTATGCCAATTAAAATATTCTAATATAATATTATTTTAATTATGATATTATTTTTAATATTGATATAATAATATTATTAAAATCAAAACAAAAAAATAAAAGAATTTATTATTGAAATTTTTAATTGAATGGACTCAAATGGGCTGGGATGAAATAGTAAAAATAATATTAAAATATATACAAATATGTAAATGCCACTAAAATTTACTTAAAAATTTTACTAATATGCTAAATTTTAACTAATAAAATATATAGAAATAACAAAAATATAATTATATAAATAGTACTTTTCTAATATAAAATAACATGCATAATATGATTCATCATGTAAAATTTTGAGCAACACATTAAATCGAAGCAAATAAAATAGATGAACATGTTCGTATCGTTTTTATGATGAAATGGCTAAAAGAAAAAAAAATTTTGAGTACAAAATTTTTTTTTATGAATAGTAATATTGGTAATAGCCAATTTTAACAATATTGGTAATATTTATTATATCTATATGGAAAACTTTTTTGTATTTTGTATTTGTTTATTTTTATATAATAATAATAATAATAATAATAATAATAATAATAATTATTATTATTATTATTATTATTATTATTATTATTATTATTATTATTATTATTTATAATAATATGAAAACTAATATCATAATTATAATTATATTATGATTTGTTTGTTTTTTTAATTTTAACACTATTACGATTATTATAAATTTATATTATTATTATTATTATTATTATTATTATTATTATTATTATTATTATTATTATAAATTGTCATATAATATACCATTTGTTTAATTTTTTATTATTATTTTTTAATTTTTAAATTGTTTATTATTTAATTTTATATTATTATTATTATTATTATTATTATTATATTTGTAACTTTTCACATAACATTTTATTCAAAAGTAAATTGTCACCGATAAAAGTATGAAAAGCAAACAATTATTTACTGTCATACTTTAAAGATAAGAAAAAACAAATAATTGAAACAAACCAAATATCAACGTACAAACTTGTAGAGAATCTCTGTTACACGATAATGCGATAATGTTCCACTAGCATTGCACAGGCCAAAACAATACAATGCTATGCATGTTCCACTAGCACTCACAAGCCAAAATAATTCAATGTTCTACCAATAATGTTCCACTAGGCTGAAACATTACAAAAATATCTATAAATACTATCAATCTGTGAGCAAAAGCAAAACACACAAATTTCCATCCACCAGAAGAAGAATTATTTTCTTAATATCACACAAACTTCATCGGTTTTGCAAGGTATGCATGTGTATCATTGATTTGTAATTACATAACTTTTATAATTATATTTGTTTAGTTATATAATTAAATTTTTTTATATATATAATTATATTTATGTGTGTATAGGTACATTGTGTATTTATATTTGTAATTACATAATTTTTATATTTATTTTTATTTAGTTATATAATTAAATTTGTGTATATATATTAAATATCTGTATATAATTACTTTTTTTTTTGTGTGAGTGTATATATATATATAATGTGTATTTATATTTGTAATTACATAATTTTTATAATTATGTTTGTTTAGTTATATAATTAAAGTTGTGTATATATATTAAATTTGTGTGTGTGTGTGAGAGCGAGTATATATATATATATATAATGTGTATTTATATTTGTAATTACATAACTTTTATAATTATGTTTATTTAGTTATATAATTAAATTTGTGTATATATATTAAATTTTTGTATATAATTACTTTTTTTTTGTGTGTGAGTGTATATATATATATATAAAAAATGTGTATTTATATTTGTAATTATATAACTTTTATAATTATGTTTATTTAGTTATATAATTTAATATGTGTATATATACTAAATTTCTGTATATAATTACTTTTTTTTTGTGAGTGTATATATATATAATGTGTATTTATATTTGTAATTACATAAGTTTTATAATTATGTTTGTTTAGTCATATAATTAAAGTTGTGTATATATATTAAATTTGTGTGTGTGTGTGAGAGAGCGAGTATATATATATATAATGTGTATTTATATTTAGAATTACATAACTTTTATAATTATGTTTATTTAGTTATATAATTAAATTTGTGAATATATATTAAATTTCTGTATATAATTACATTTTTTTTTGTGTGTGTGAGTGTATGTGTATATATATATATATATATATATATATATATATATATATATATATATAATGTGTATTTATATTTGTAATTACATAAGTTTTATAATTATGTTTGTTTAGTTATATTATTAAATTTGTGTATATATATTAAATTTCTTTATATCATTACATTTGTGTGTATGTGATATATATATATATATATTCTTTTTTAGATTGACTTGAATATGAATTTTTTTTGTTTTTGTTTTCTGTATGTAGATTTATTAAAGGGAAAGAAAGGAAAAGATGGCAAGCCAGTGATGATATTGGATGGAAATTTGCTACGCCTATTAATAATAATATATCTAAAATGATTTGTAATTTTTATGGACGTGTGGTTACTAGTGCAATAACAAGATTTAAACAACATTTAGCGAGAATTGAAAGTGACGTTGCAGCATGTCCAAAAGTGCCATGTGCTGTGAGAGATGATATGAAAAAATTTATTTTAGAATAGCAAACCAAGCAAAAATAAAAAAATGCTGCTAAACATCAACTTGAGGAAGAAATTGTACAAATACATGCAAGTGGACAATATAACGATAATGATGATGAAGAGGAGGAAGATGCAATAATGCAATATGTTAGGCAACAAAGCCTTCGACAAATTGAAATTGATTCATTTAAAAGGACTACAGGTGTTCACTATAATGCAGGTGGATCCAGCAGTAGTCAACAAAGAAAGCGAATGATAGGTCGTTCTTTCAGTGTTAGAAACACTCAGGATACACAAAACCGAAGAGGCAATAATCCACAATCTTCTAGATTTGCTCCTCCCCAGTTATCAACACCAGCTGAAAGACTGCGAGCAGTTGAACTGGATTTAGAGATTGAAAGGGAAACAAAGAAGCAGACCAATTAAAATCTCCTTGGTTCAAGAAAATTAAAGAAAAGTTAATGAATGTCTTTGGTCGATTTGTGGTTCACAATAGACTACCATTTGTAGTAGCTGAATCACCTTGGACACGACCTTTACTTAGAGTTGCTTCAAAAGTTGGACCGAACATTCCACCTCCAATAGTTTATGAGCTTGCAGAGGTATAGTTGCCAAAGGAGTATCAATTAATGAAAGAATATATTGCATCTTTTGTAGGGATTTGGAAGGAAAGAGGTGTGTCTATATTATGTGATGCATGGACAGGCCCAACAAAAATGTCCATTATTAATTTTCTTGTTTACTCAAATCGTGGCACGATTTTTCATAAGTCAGTGAATGCATCTGATGTTTAGAAGAAAGATGAACATTATTACTTTTTGTTGATGTCAAAGGTTGTTGAAGAAGTTGGAGTTGAAAAGATTGTATAAATTGTTACAGATAATGATGCTGCAATTAAGTCAGCGAAAAAAATGCTCATGAACAAGTATCAGAATCTATATTGGACTACCTGTAGTGCTCATTACATTGATCTCATTTTAGAAGATATTGGGAAGAGAAGTCAAGAATGTCACCGTATTGCAAAAGGGAAGAAAATCACCCAATTTATTTATAATTATAATTGGGTAACAAATTATATGAAGAAATTTACAGATGGTAAAGAGTTGCTTCGCCCTAACATTACTAGATTTGCTACCAATTTTATTGCGTTGGAGAGTATTGTCCGTCAATGCAATAATTTGAGGAATATGTTTAACTCACCTACATGGGTGAATTCTAGAGATGGAAGAATGACATATCCACTAGCTGTTGAAGTTAGAGAAACTATATTAACAATAACAAGTGAAGGAAGACATTTTTGGCAAAATGCAAATGAATTGCTTAAAGTTCAAGAGCCTCTTCTGAAGACATTAAGGCTAGTTGATGGGGATGATAAACCAATAATGGGATTTTTGTATGATGCAATGGACAGATGCAAGATGACCATTAAAGAAAATTGTCGATATCACAAGCATTATTGGTCAATTATTGATAGAAGATGGAATTTCCAATTGCATCATGATTTGCATGTTACGGGTATATTATTTATAATTGTTAAGGAATACGTTATTAATCTATTTGCAATGTATTAATATGTATAATGATGTACTTATTATAGGTTATTATTTTAACCCACAATATCAATATGGAGATAAGTATGACATTCCATCAGATATTGAAGTTATACGAGGAGTTCGAAATGTTATTAAAAAAATTAAACCAAATGAAGAAACGCAAATTCAAGCCCTTTTACAAGTAACATTTTTTAGTGCATTTGAAATAACTTTTTTTTATATATTGATAATTATAGTAATAAAATATGTCCATTATTTTTTTATTGTCGTGCATATGTTTACTTTTCCAAAAAAAGGACAATCTTTTGGATAAACACTTGCTCAAAAAGCAATTAAGAATTTGCCCCCAGGTATTTTTTGTCTTCATTTATAATATATATTAATTAATTAATAAAAAATATTTAACTAGTTGAATATTGTTGGATGATGTAGCTGAGTGGTGGATTCATTTTAGAGAGTCAACACCAGAACTTCAAAAAATTACTGTGAAAGTCTTAAGTCAAACAACAACAGCAACAAATTGTGAAAGGAATTGGAGCACTTTTAGCTTGATTCATACAAAGACTAGAAATAGATTGAAGTACAAAAAACTACACTATCTAGTCTATGTACACTACAATATGAAGTTGAAATTGCGAAATACAATGCGAAAGTCACAAAAAGAATTAGAGGAAGCTTTTAATCCTGTCAACTTGGATTATATTTTTGATGAGCATGACCCTTTAAATCCATGGTTGGAAGAATCAGAAGCTCCTTTACTTGATGGACAGGATCTTGATTGGTTAAATGATGAAGATGGTGAACAAGATCCTATAATTGATTTAACTAAGCAGGAATTAGGTGTGACTCCTCCATTCATATATAGTGTTGATTCTCTTTCGAGCGATGGTGGTGAAAGTGATAAGGATGATGGTACTGGTGATTGTGGTGGTGGTGGTGGTGGTGATGATGATGATGGCGGCGACGGTAGTCATGGTTATGGTGGTGATAATAATGGTGGTGGAGGTGGATATCATAGGCCAATTGGAACAAGCTATGGATATTATGAACATTCCAATTATTCAAATGATATTCCTTCATTTTTTTATCCATCTGGTTCTGCAAATATTCCATCCAATTTTGCACCAAGACAACATGAATTTGGATACAAAATCAGTGGAGGTGAAAGTAGTTCTACTTCGACTACTGCAAATCAAGATTATGAGTTCAGTCATTACATGAATCCATTTGATCCTATACGATCTTATGGAATGCCCTCTGATAATTGGAATCAGCAAGACCAACACCAAAGTTATCCAAGTAGATTTAAGAATCAGGTGAATACTTCTCAAAATTCTCCAAGTAATCTGCCTGAATTTCAAAGTAATTCTACTACATTCAACGAAGGGAGTTCATTTTTTAACTTATTCCCATCTCAAAATGAACAACCAAGATGTTACTGATTATAATGTTGGGCCTAGTAGTCAAGATCCTCCACGCCACTCTTTTTGGTGATGATTTCTATTATTATTGTATTTGTCAAAAAAATTTGTAATAATATCATATTAATGTAATAAAATTACATACATATTAAAACTTTAAAGTACACGCTTATTTCAATTTTTTATTACAATAAATAATAATTTTTATATTATATTTCTTTTTTTTTTCAAATGTATATTTTTTAGTGCAATTATATATTGTTTAAGTAATTCTTAACTTATTATATTAGATGTAAAAGTTTATTTTGCATTTTTTAATAATATGATATATTTTATTAATTATTTTGCATTATTCACGGCAACGCCGAACGATACAGTCCGAATCGATCTAATTCAGTTCGATACCGTTACATTGTTACCGATATCGAAACAGATCACGATACCGTTATTTAAATCCATGCATCTTAGTCCTAAGATTGATGTTCATTCTAGATTTTATCAACTGTACTTGTTTTCTTGCAGTTGCAGTTAATTTTCTTGAATGGCATATTCTATGTTTCTATGTGAATATCCTTATATATCAAAGGTTCTTTGTCATACATTCATGAAAGCAAAGCATTTGTAAATTTTACAAATTCCTACAAAAGATAATTTTAATAATATGTTTTTTGGCCAATATTTGGGCTGTGTTTAAAGCTTACTGTTTAGATGTATCCAAAAGTTAAGATGTCAAGCATATAATAGACAAGAAAAAAAAGTAGATATCAAACTTTTTCTCTCTTCCATTAGCTGAAATTAGGTCTGCTATTAAAATTCTTATATAAATTGATGGCATCTTTGGTGCTCGTTAGGTCAAGTATTTTAATCTTTTTTTGGAAGAGGGGTAATGGGTGGTTTTTGGTGGCTTGCAAGTTTATTAATTTATATTTGTATTCTTTTCATTTTTCCAACTGATTCACAAGTCTCACATGGATTTGTTGATATGCATATAGTGTTTTGTTCTATTATTCTAAACTCTACATATTGTAGTTAAAATTTAACAACAATCTACGAATGTATGTGTGGTCCTGAATTTATTTAACATTTTCTATTTCATTTTGTGTTTCCAAGTGTTATGCTCATATGCATCCGAGAGTTGTAAGCTGCTGGAAAAAGAAATGCGGTCATAACAATCAGGTTTTTTTTTCTTTTTTGAATCAATCTTTCTTGTTAAACTTAAATGTTTTTTTCACTTATTTTTTATAATTGTTGCCTTGAATCTCTTTTGTAGAAAATCTGAGGCTCCTAAACTTTACTTTTTATAGTTGAGGCCTAAGAAAAAGATCAAGTAGGCTCATATCATGTTGGGAAGTTAGAACATTCATAATTTTATTATTTTAAACGTGAGATTTGGATTTGGCCGGCCAAAATATGTTGAATTATATTAAATTTTTTTATGGTGAAATTGGCTTATTTTTTATACGTTCTGCTTCATTGATGTGTCTATTAATTAAAACATAATGATATTTGTCATCCACTTGCACAAGCATTAAATGCTAAGTTGACAATAACAATAAGGGAGAGGGGCCCACACCTTACCCCCTGAACCTTGAGCGTAAATGGTTGATTTTTGAGGCAAAAAAAGGACTAAAAAAGGGATATGTCATGATGGGTAGGAAAAATGGGAGGTCTTGTCAAGTATGGGGAGATAAAAAAGGAGAGTGAGGTTCATTTTAGGGAGGGAGCAAAATTTGATGCAAAAAAAGAAAAAAAAAAGAAGGGAAGCTTGGCAAAAATAGGAGGGGACATTTTGAGAGGAAAAAATAGAGAGAAAGAAGAGAAGGAAAATGATTTTAACTTAAAAAGAGTTCATTTTCTTGAGAAGGAAGAAGGATCTCTTGCATTCACAAGGATTTGAATCAACAAATCAGTCTCTAAGGGCTAATCATTTTCTTCTAAAGTAGTAAGAGCTTTTGTTTTTAAGCTTAAAGGTCTTTATTTTGCATAAAGCCTCATTTCTTGGTTTTATTGCTTGCCTTTTGTATTCATTACTCATTTGAGGTTATATTCATGGCATGATCATGTGAATTATTGAGTATTAGTTGTTAAATCTTTGTTTATTTCCATCAATCTTCATTTATTTGCATCTACTTTGAATTTACTTAAGATTTGAGGAACTACATGTTTATTATTGTCTGTCAAAGAGGCGATGCCTCATGAAGAGGTGACTTGATGTTGCCTCTATGCGTAAAGGCGACACCTCATTAAAGAGGCACCACCGCACCATTAGAGATGCATTAAAATTGGCTTTGATTCCTTGTTCTTGTTTTGTGTAGTATGTATCTTATATGTACTTATTGTATGTTACATTTCAATCTTGCATGTGATTATCATAATGTTCAGATTGATTAAGTATTTATTTACTTATTTTTTGTTATTTTGTGTTACTTTTCATAAGAGCTAACTTCATCGTTTTCTTTTGTAGGATTATTTTTATATGCTTGTGGAAGTTTTGTTGCTTGCAGGGATTTTAAGATGATTTTTACTATCAAGTTATCACTTTCCCTAATATGCTCATGGATTTACTTGCTTAGTAACTAGTTTATTTTTTTTTATTTTACTTTTATTTGCGTAAAGTGTTGTAATCTTTAATCTCTTCCCCATTTTTCCTTAATATGCTCATTGATTTACTTGCTTAGTAACTAGTTTATTTTTGGTTTATTTCGTATTTATTTTACTTTTATTTGTGCAAAGTATTGTAATCTTTAATCCCTTCCCCATTTTTTCGAATACATTATTTTGTGGTTATTTGTGATGGATGTTGGGACTTATAATTAATGAAACTGAATTAATTTGCAAACTCGAACTTAAACATAAAATTCGACAATTGTTTGGAAGAAACTACAATTTACATGTTAATAAAGAAATAATTAAACAATTAAAGGTAATAAAATATAAAATACAATTGGAGGCCAACTGCAAGATTAGGTGGATATTCTAAAAGTCCAAACCCAATTTTTGAACCTATTCTCTGACGACGGCTTCTGAAAACGTTCGTGGGATTCAATTGCCATATAATGTATTTTTAGCTTTTATTCGGGTGGAAACTCCTTCTCCAATTTAGACTCTGAGCTTATTTTATATTTCTTAATAGACCTTGAGCTCATAAAGTGTCGTGATCACCAAACATTTGAGTGTACGCTAAATCCCGCCATCCACAGATGGATTTATTATTTATCGTCAATGATGGATGACATTTGTTAAGTGGAGAAATTTTCCACTCATAATTTTATAAATATTAAATGTGAATAATAATAATAATAATAATAATAATAATAATAATAATAATAATAATAATAATAATAATTATTATTATTATTATTATTATTATTATTATTATTATTATTATTACTATTACTATTATTATTATTATTATTATATACATTCTTCAAACCAAAAAAAAACTAAAATTAGAAAAAATAAATTGGAAACCAAAAATTAACCAAAACAATACAAAAAAATGAATCAGAAACTAAAAATAAACCAAAATGATACAAAAAATGGGATTGTTATCTATTTAATTTAACTTGATCAATTCATATGTGGATTTAACCAAATCATCTCTTATATATTATGTAGTAAATATATAATATTGCAAGACAGAACCAAAAATCTTATGTACATTCTTCAAACCAAAAAACAAAAACTAAAATTAGAAAAAAAAATTGGAAACCAAAAATTAACCAAAATGATATAAAAAAAATTAGAAACTAAAAGAGTCCTAGAGGGGGGGTGAATAGGACTATGGAACAAAAAATAGAAAATTAAAGGAATTCTTTGCAAGAATTAAGTAAGAGTTGAGAAGAAGAATGAAGAACACAAATATTTAAGGAGTTCGGATTCAACAATGATCTTACGTCTCCACCTAACTTATCCCCAAGTTAGGATTTTTTAATCACCCACAATCTTATTCACAAGATTGAGAATACACAAGAGTTTTAATGGCTCACTCTTATAACCTTACAACTTGAGTTTTCAAGGCTCACTTAAAAACTAAATTACAAGTGTTTTGAAGGCTCACACTAAAACCAAATTCCTAAATGTTTTAATGGCTAAACATTTAAACCAATTTCTTTAGAATAGAATCTCACTTCCCGTTTTCTAAACCCAAAAAATAGAAGAATAAGAATGTCTATGCTAATCATTCACCAACTCTCACAAGATTTATACATAAAGAATTGTTTAAATGAAAGTTTAAGAGCTCAATTGAATGTTTAAGAAAATAATGAATGATAAACAAGTTTTCTTAACCTTTTAATTGAATTCTAAGTTGTGTTTATATAGACAAACACTTAAAAATGTAGTTTTTGAATGTATCAATCATGCCTCCAATGTTTAGAATTTATTTTGAATAAATTCTTGGACTTTTGATAGCTCAAAGGATGCTCACGGGTGGCTCACGAGTGAATAGTGCTCATGAGGGGCAAAAATATATTCGTTGCATTCAAATTTTCCCGTTGGATGCTATCAGTGGTATGCTCACGAGCAGGGTTACGAGCACTCAGCTAGTGAGGAGCGCTTGTGAGGGGTACTGCCATATTTTGACAAAAACATGCTCTAAAGGCTCAATTGAAGGACAGCTCGTGACCACTTCGAAAGATGCTCGTGAACGGGACTGAAGAAGATCGATTCAGCCAAAATATTTTTCATAAAACTTGTAGATAATTATCTTATATTTCCATAAAACTTTGAATCACCTCAATTGGACATTTGTAGCTCAAGATATTGTTGGAATACCAAGAGATGTGCATACTAAAATGCAAGCTGCATATGCTGATTTCGACTGAAGATTTGCATACCCAAATGAACTTGGATTTTGACAAGCAAGATTAATTTGGAAAGCTTAAGATGCCTACTTCAAAAGTGAAGAAGCTCATATTCTCATTTAAGAGCTCTAAATATGTCAAAAGTCTTCTTCAATCTCAGAGGTTCAATGAGCCGAAAAGTCACTGTTCATCCAAAAGTGTATATGTTTGGTATATAATTCCCTACACATTTAATTGAAATTATTAATATAAAAATTGTTTGTCAAAACCCAAAATTAGGAGTTTGATCATGCAAATGGTCAACAAAAACTAAAAATAAACTAAAAGGATATAAAAAATGAATCTTTGTGATTTTTATCTATTTAATTTAATTTGGTCAATTCATGTGTGAATTTGACTAAATAATCTCTTATATATTATGTACTGAATATATAATGTTTTAGGACAGAACTAAAAATCTTATATACATTCTTCAAAACAAAAAAAAATTAAAATTAGAAAGAATGAATCAGAAACCAAAAATTATCCAGAAGCATAAAACAAATTGAATCAAAAATAAAAAAAAATAAACTAAAAGGATACAAAAAATGAATCGGAAGCCAAAAATAAAAAAAAATAAAACCAACATAAATTAATATAAAAAAACACTAAATTAGAATTTTTTAACATTCCATCACCATCAACACCATTTATAACATAACTATTTTTAATATTTGAATTAAAACTAACATCCTCAGATAATTTCTTATCATCCTTAAAAAAAATGCAAAATAAAGTATTAGAAACCAAAATGATACAAAAATAATAAAACGAAACATACCCTAATAAAATCCTTTAACTTATCACCACCATCAACAGTTTCAATAAACTTTGAATCATAAGCACCATTTTCACAACTAGTAACATCTCCTAAATCAGAATTAGAAACACTAAAAGTAGATACACCTTTTCCTGTACTTTTAAAACAAGATAAAAAAACTAAAAGTAAACCAAAAAGTAACAAAATTAAATACATGCTACCTAATAAAAGAAATCCTTTAACTCATCACCACTACCAATAGTTTCAATAAACTCTGAATCATAAAAACCTTTTTCATAACTAGAAATATCTTCTAAATCAAAACTAGAAGCAGCGAAAGCACATCCACTTTTCTCTATACTTTTAAAACAATATTAGAAATTAAAAGTAAACAAAAAAGTAATAAAATTAAATACATGCTACCTAATAAAATAATGGGGATGTGGGGTATTGATTCGTATACCTCTCGCATGCTAAGCAAGTGCTCTACCATATGAGCTACAACCATCTTCAACTTTTATTTACTTACACATTATTAAATTATGTTATGATTTGTTTCGAGATTAGTTATTCAATTTGAAGTTATAAGACATTATTTTGTATTTTAGAAACACATTAGACTACTTGAAATTTTTAAAAAGTTAAAATTATATTTTTCGTACTTGAAATATTTAATAAAATTGATTTTATCTTAGAATCATTAGAAATTTAAATTATTACTTTATTTTCCTTACCCAAAGTTTTATTATTGCTTTTTAGAAATAATCATATTAGTTCAATTATAATAAAAGTTACATCTTTTACACATTAAGAACTTGAACAATCAATTATGTACAAAAAATTTGTTGCATGTAAGTTGCTTGTATTTTGACTATCATATTCCGTGTATTCTTATAATCCACTTGAGAAATTTATGAAAAAAGAGAAGAAAGATTAAGGAAAATAATTTTTTAAAAAAAAAAAGAGAAAAAAAAAGAGAGAAATAAAAAAATGAACAGAAAATAAAAAAATAAGGAAAGAACAAAAAAAAGAGAAAAGATAAGAAAAAAAGTGGAAAATGAAAAAAGAAAGAGAAAATAAAAAGAATAAAAGAGAAAAGAAGGGAATGAGAAAAATATAAGAAAAAAGGATAAAATAAAAATTTATAAAAATAGAAAAATAAAAAATAAAAATAAAAATAAGGGAATAATAACTGATAAGAAATTAAAAAAAATAAAAAAAGTAGAGAAACAAAAAAATATAGATACATTTTTTAAAATGTAAAAGACACTCTTATAACTATGATAGGGTAAAATTGTAAAAAATAAAAATTTAGGTTATTTTTATTGATAACACTTAAAAATAGGGTATTTTTATAAATGTCTCTTTCTTTTATTACCGATTGGTACACTAAAAAAAATTGAAAATTCCCTAATTTTTATTTTTTTTAAAAATTGCAAGTTTAATTCATTTAATTAGTTAAAAATCTTTTTATTTTTAATAATTTTTACTAATATTTCTAAATTTGTCAATTTTAATTTAGTGATTAAATTTAAATTGTACATTAAAATATCGAGTTTGATTCGTAATTTTTGTTTTTTCAATAATAAATGTAAAAAAAAAATCATTTTTAATTAACAAATAAAACATTATTTAAAATCAAAATATGAAATCTAATGGCAACACAATTAAAATATCATTTAAATTTGTTACATTTTATCCTTTACAAACTTTTATTTAAAATTTCTTTTATATGTTTTATTTACAATTATTTGGAGATTTTCTTTATCTTTTGTAAATATTTTATAGTCAATAATTAATTTTAAATTATATCTATTTTAATTAATTAAATACAATATACTCATAATATATATAATAAATTAATAGGAAAAATGAATAAATCTATCCCAAATTTTGATTCAATTTTTAATTACATTCTATTCTCAAAGTTATACCAATTTAGCTATTCAACTTTATAAATTTTATCAAATTTATTTTATTTTAATTTAAGGGTCTAAATATATTTTTAAAATAACTTTCAGATCCTTATAAAATAAATTTATTTATTAAAATCCTTTTTTCTTATCTTTTAACAAAAAAATAAAATATAAAAGAATATTTTCAAATGTTAATCTTACTACTTTCAAAATAACTTCAAAAATGAATTTTAAAGTATTTTTATCAAATTAATTTTTTAAATTTTTTTATATATAAAAGTCTTCATATTTTAATTTTTTTTAAAACTTATTTCTTGACTTTCAATTGTATTATTTAAAAATTTTCTAGTAAAAATTGAATACAAATGCAAAAAATTTATTTTTTAATAAATAAAAATTATTTTCTAAAGATTAAAAAAATTTCTAATAAAATTTTGTTTGAAAAAATATATTTTTTGAAAAATCTCGCAATTCAAACAACACAACTTATAAAATCAATTATTTTGTACTCTAATATTAATAAAAAAACATAGATGAAGTTTTTTTTTTTAACTATCACTATAAAAAATACTGAAAATTTTAAGAATTTTTTAAATTTTTTTCAAAAAGATGTTTTCAATGTCAATAATCTATTTCAATGACTTTCATTTACATCCAGACAACTACATATCACTTAGTCAATATGGTTAAAATCTAGCAACTTAGAGATTATTAATATTGGTAATGTATCCGTTAAAGCATATTAAAAATATAAATATGATAAAAAAAAAACTTTTTGAAAAAATGAAAAAAACTTCTTAAAAGTTCCATTGTTTTTTTATAGTGATAGTTAGAAAAAAAAAAACTTACTTTATATTTTTATCCTTATTAATATTAAAGTATATGATAATTGATGTATGAGTTGTGCTTTTTGTATTGCGAGATTTGAAATTTTTTTTATTATTATAAAATAATTTTTCAATCTTTAGACAATATTCAAAAAAATAATTTTTTATTATTAAAAAATAAATTTTTATATTTGTGTTCTATTTTTATTATAAAATTTTAAATAATATAATTGAAATTCAAGAAATAAATTTTTAAAAAATTAAAATGCAAAATATATAAAATAATGTAAAAAATAATTTTATAAAAATATTCCAAAATTAATTTTTAAGTTTATTTTTTTAGGAAAATTTTTAAATTTATTTTAAAAGTAGTAAAATTAACATTTAAAAATATTTTTTTACCTTTATTTTTTGTTAAAAAAAGAAAAAATGAATTTAATAAATAAATTTATTTTATAAAAATTTAAAAATAATTTTTAAATTACATTTAAACTATTAAAATAAAATAAAATAAAATAAAATTCATACAATTTATAAAATTAAATATGTAAATATAACATTCAGAATAGATATAATTGAAAACAAAGTTATCATTTTCCCAAATTAATAACATATATTACAATTCAAATCTTTTACACCAAGGCAAATCAAACAGTAGATAACTAGGTTACATAGAAGAAACAATAGTAGCAAACACAGGCAACTAACTCACATCTTGTTCCTTTTTCTTCCTCCTAGTATAGTAATAGTATAATTAGAAACCTTTGCCCTCTTCACCTCCGCCGTGCATTCCACCGATGGCGGCGTCAGCAGCTGGAAACGGAGAAATCCTGATGCTGGAGGCAGCGCCTGAGCCTTCAAAGCCATGGTCCAACTCTTCGAATGCAGAAATTGTGGACGCGTTGCCTTACATCGACGATGATTACGGAAACCCTAGCATTAAAGCAGAGGTCGATCGTCTTGTTGAGGAAGAGATGCGTAGAAGCTCTAAAAAACCATCTGATTTTTTAAAAGACTTGCCTCCTCTTCCTAATTTCACTTTCGAGGTTAGGTTAGCTTCAACGGCTGCACCATGTTTAGGGTTTTAGCTATAGTTTTTTTTTTTTTTTTTTAATCTTGCAATGGTGTTGTTGATATTGAAATAACAGAATTATCCAATGCTTGGCAAAGAATATGAGCGTGTTAGAGCTGGAAAGCCCCCAATTACTCTTGATTTTTCAAGATATTCTCATTTGGATTTGCCGCCTGCCAATAAAATGAATGATGAATCTGCTTGGAAGCAAGCACTTCTAAGAGGACAACGTTTGTTACAACATCAAATCATCAGGTTCACTATTAAAAACACTTCAATTTTTAGTGCCTGGATATGTATGTGTCTATTAGGATTTTCGGGCTTATGGTGCGTGGCTTGAGATGAACTTATGTCCACGCTAATTTGTTGCTATTACTGCTGCTGCCTCTGCTGCTGCTGCTGTGCTTTTGTTATCTTTCAAGCTAGAGATACATATACAGCTAAAATGCATATAATGTGCATTTGTGCGCGCTTTTGTGAAAAGGCTGATTTCATGCATTTCTTTGTTGCTATTCTGTTGAATAAGAGAGTAGATTATATCATATAAAGGACCAATAAAATTGCTATAACTGTAAGCCTAATGCATAATTCTGCACCTTAGATACTCTTTTTTGTTGACCAAAAACCTTCCCAAAAAGTATCAGAGGAGGGCTCCATGTCTTGTTAGTTTGGTAGTGTTGCAAAGTAAGATGTGTGTAATAACATTACCAAGCTACCAAACATGGAGTAAGATATGTGTCTCTATGGGGTTGTATTAGAATTGCTGTACCCATTTAAGCCCCTTTTATGTCTAATTAATGCCTCAAAGCACCTATGATAGATGGGCTTATTGTTTGTTTCTTCTAATATGCAATGATTTGTGAGTTCAATGTTTGATTTTTTGTAAAGCATGAAGCTTTGCATGCTTTAAAACCTTTTCTATAAATCAGTTGCCTGTTAATCTTTGAAGCTTGTAAGACTAATGAACTATTGTTCAAGGTTATTGAGTTGCATGCAGAAAAGAAATAATGTCAATTAACTTTAACAGATGATGATAAAAAAAAATGTTGATGTGAGAATTGGATTTATGGATGATTCTGATGTGAAAGGAATTAGTTGAAAGTAGCAGAAAGAGTTAGGACCTTATGGTTTATGTTACATTAATTTATAGGAAATGGCATTTTGGAATAATTGCCTGCAATAGGAAGTTCTAGTTATAAAGAATCTACTCAAGTGAAGTCATAAAGCATTGTATATTTCTGCCGTTATGTTTATTGTTTCTTCATTTAGGCATTTTAAGGATTGTAGGAGCTTGTCCAGAATGTGTTTGACATCAGGATCACAGAGATCTGTATTGAAATAGGCTTTCTTGAGCTCAACTTCTAACCTTTTAGTTTTTACATAAGCATTTTGATTGGCCTTTCCTATTTCTTTGCATTTTTTCGTCCCTGAATGAGGTTTTAAATTTTATGTTCAAAAATTGCAATTTTTCATTATCATTGAATCAAGTGCTCAATAAATTAGCTTAGTGCTTTGTGAACATCGCATCCTATTTTCACTATGTTATATTCTTCCAGCTGTAGTCTCGTGAGAGCTTATTATATGGTTCCTATTTTTCTTGTGATCAGATATCTTTATATCAGAATGTGCACTCAGATGTCCAACCATAAGTTATATGCTGGCAAATGGACCTGCTTAATGTGCACATTGAATGTATTGTTTCTAATTAGTTGAATGGGCCATTTGCAGGCTGGAAAATTTGGACATTATGTCAAAGTATGGGCCAGGTGTATGGGTACAACACAACCAAAGTTTAGAAGCAATGTTATCCAGGTATGGAAGTTTTTATGAAGCATAACATATTTTCATGTGAACCATAGGGTGTCCCCAGTACCCTCTTGCTCGGCATTGCAAGGGCTGGGAGATGCTTATCTATCTGCACATTGTCTACCACTTGCTTTTGCATGTGAAGTACAGATTCTTTAACAAAAAATTATGAGGAGAATCAGGACACAACTAATATGTACTCCCTTAAGTTTCTTTTAACAGCATAGGTAGTTATTTTCTAAGAGCCAAATTGTCTCATGATTGTTGAAAATTGTTTTTAGGCATGACTGCATAGTTTTTACGCTAATGTTTTGACAATTTATCTAGGGACCATTTTTAATTATATCGTTGCCCTTGAACCATCCTTGTCTAGTCACCTGAGGAGTGGTACAGTTATTGTAGTGTCTCAACAAATATAGTGCATTTTTTGCTTAAAACACTTCTGTTGAATTTTCAGAATGCAAAAGTTAGCTCAGGAGCAAAATGAAAAAATTGAAGTTGTGAACCGTGAAAGGAAGCATCATCAGGTGATGCATATATCTACTTTTTATGATTTGTACGCACCTTGAATTCTTTGCTAATGTCCTGATAGTTAATTTCCTTTGTTGACCAACTAGCAAAATACTGCTTATGAGCTGAATGCTCTATCTATGCAATGGAAAGAGCTTTGCCTAAAAAATATGGAAATCCAAGCTGCATGTACTAAAATTGAAATGCAGATAGAGGAATTGAAGAAAGAAGCTGCGGAAAGGTGATCTACTTTTTCTATTTGGTTGGTTGTATCTTACAAGCAATTTACTAGGTAAGAAGCTAACTAGTTTCAATCAATTCAGAGGCTGGAATTTGGAAGCTAACATAGAAAATGGCACTTTATTGCATTGAAAATTATGAGGTATATTTCTGCACTCCTCATGCATTTGATTGTGGTTCAATGTAATGTGCTTTTCTAAAATTAAAATCGTTAAATGCTAAAAGTATATGTTTGAATTAGATCAAATACAAGTGATGCTGCATTGCTCAAAACTTGAAAATCTTGCTGAAGTGAGGGTTTCTATATTTTTAGTTGTATTTGAAAATGGTCAGGAATAGAGGTATAATTCCATGGTGTTGGAGATTGAAGGTTGTCCTTTTCTTTAGTGAATAATCAGATAATGATGGTCAATTTCAAAATTGATAATTTCTTCTTCATAGAAACTTTAGTTCTTAATTTGATGTTGCTTCCTTATGAAATAAGTCTTCAAAAAAAAAAAAGAAATATGAAAAAAGAGAAAATGTGAGGTCAAACATTACTGTGCGGAGCAGAAAAAGGAAGTTCTATGAGGGGCAGTTTCATATATTTTTGGGACCTGGCAGTTTCATATTTCAACATCATTTTCCACGACATAAGTTTGTATACATTACTCTCTTCCAACTTCGACTTGTGCTTCCTATGAAATTGATGTTTCTAGAACATGGAGTTTTATCTGCTTGGGCTATTGTATTCTAGGCATTTGTACCTTGATGTGTCTAGAACATGGACTTTCAGAGCACTAAAGGCCTAAGCAGTGGGCGAGTAGGTGTCACTTAATCCCTTCAAATCAACATTAAGAGTGTCATTTGTGTATTTTTGAAAACAGAATAGTAGGACTATCACATGGAATGATTTATCATATTAATCATGGTTTAGCAAAAATATTAAAATTTTTTCATGACTTGGATTGATTTTTTTTTTCTTTTGGGTGTTTTCTTGGATCAATATTAAGACATATAACATGATGCATGATCTTTCATTGCTAATTGTGTTACAGGCTTCAAAAGCATATGCGGAAAAGTGGACTTCTGTTCATGAAGACATTCAAATTGATGGATTACGCCGGTTAGCGGCACTGAAGAGTCTCTGGACGTGCTTGAATTTTGCAGACTTGTGAACAGAAACCTAATTTTGTCTCTAGTTTTGTCCATCCTCGTGATCAAATTTTCTGTTGGCCTGAGAATTCATGCTGTGTACTTGAATGAGAATTCTTGCCATATATCCTGGAATTAGACTTACTCTTCCTGATGTCTATATATAATACATATGGACATTTTCATTTGTGTCATTTATTTAGGACAACATTTTCAGAATATTATTTAGGTGTCGCAGGGTTTACCTCGTCTGCCATCCCTATAATTTGGATGTGCTGAATTTCATTTTGTGGGTTTGATCGAATATATACAACTTATCAGAAATCATTTTATTTTCTTTTTAATAGCTGTACATTTTGTAATCAAATGCAGTTAAAAAAATTGTAGTCAGATGAAGACTTCTCTCTTGCTTTCTGGAATTTTCTTTTAACCGGATCGAATACTGGTAGGGCCCCCACCCATGTAAACAAGCCAATTGTTAACCTATTTGACATTTTAACCAGATCGAATACTGGTAGGCCCCCCACCCGAGTAAACAAGCCAATTGTTAACCCATTTGAGATTTTGCTCAAAGCATGGTCGGAATTGATTTTTAATTCTATGATAAAGAACTCAATGAATCAGGGCATACAAAAAATGTAGATCACTTTTTTAAAAAGATATTGTGAGATGAGAAATTTTAGTTGAAAAAGGGTATCGGACTCCCAGGCAGCTGGAAGGGGCAGTTTATATATATATATATATATATATATATATATATATATATATAGAAATGCATCCATTGGGTTCAAACTCCATTGTTACAAACAAATATTTAACTATTTAAGTCAGTAAAAAAATAATCAAGTGGTAACTTCTCTCTAAGAAGATGATAAGGTGTAAAGTTTGATTCATGCCCTTTTTAGTCCATCAAAGTTTAGGTCTATGACCTTTCTATTAAAAAAAACATTTAATATTTAAAAGTTATGGGTGAGGAGTACGTAACAAAAACCAGAAATTAAATTGAAAATTGATATTATCGATTCAGTTTGCAAATTTTCAAAACTAAAAAATTCAGTTAAAACTTATGTGACCAAGCTAACCAAGTGTGTATGGGTATATACACGGGAAAATGATCAATTATATTCTCAGCTATAAATCAATTATTAAGCTAATCCTAATTTTAAAATCATTTTAATTTGCTCCTTCAACTTTTCGAGTTGTGCCAAAGCTATCTAGACGATAATGAATGTGTGACAAATTTGACATGGCATAAAAGCGTATGACATGGCCAAAAAAAAAAATTAAAAACTTAAAACTCACTTAATCAATTTTATCCTCAACTATAAACCAATTATCAATTTAATCCTAATTTCAAAGTCATTTCAATTTGCTCCTCTAACTTTTCGAGTTGTGTTAAATATATCCAGACGACAATAAGCTTGTGCTAAATCTAATGTGGCATAAGAGCGTCTGACATGGCAAAAAAAAATTAAAAACTTAAAACTCATTTGATCAATTATATCCTCAACTATAAACCAATTATCAATTTAATCCTAATTTTAAAGTTATTTCAATTTGCTCCTTTAACTTTTCAAGTTGTGCCAAATAGATCCAAACAACAATAAGCTTGTGTCAAATCTAATGTGGCCATCTTACATGACATAAGAGCGTTTGACATGGCAAAAAAAAAAATTTAAGCTTAAAACTCATTGTTGACACCTAGTTTGATCGACCCAATATAATAGGGGCGAACTGTGAATGTTTGATTTGATCAGTCTGTTATAGAGCCCGATGATGATAAATGCAAAGTTTGAATGCAAGGATGAAGCCCAAACCTTCTTGAGAGTGGACCTAAAGCTTAAGACTAAGCCTCAGCCCGAGCCTATTCGACCTAATGTAGAAGTAAGGCCGAGTGGTGATGGCCTCTACAATAGTAAGCAATGAGGCGATCGCCTCATTGCAGAGGCATTGCCTCATCAGCAGTTACCTGCCTCTGTATTAAATGCATAAATGACACCCAAGTAGTGGGCCATCCTTACTGACATATACAGACAACATGGTAGATAACCTCCACTAATCATGGCAATAATATAAGGCTAGGCATGGAAAAAAGGGGGAATAATGAAGGATAATAGGAGGCATAGGCTAGGGGTAAGGATTAAAAAGAGTGAGAAAAGAGAGAAGGATGTAGGTTGGTAATAATTGGAGAAGGAAAAAAAATACAAAGAGAAAAAAGGAGAAAAACAGAGAGCAAGTCCTAAGGAAAGGAAGAGAGCTTGAGAGGAAGAAACTTAGAGGTTCATTCCTTAAGAAATAAGAGGGAAGAAACCTAGCATTCAAGTAAAAATTAAATCTACATTCATCTTTAAGGGTCAATCATTTTGAAAAAGCTCTGTTTCAGTAAGGATTCTTACTTCCTTTTAATATACTAGTAACCTTGAACTCTTTACTCATTTGCTTAGTTGTTTTCTCTCTTGTGTTCATTATCTATTATATGTCATGTCTTTAGCATTATGTACTAAGTTTTAGACGTAATTGGTGTATCTAGTTTGCTTACATTAATTAATCTTTACATTGAAGTAAGAGTTTATTAGTTTGAGAGTCCATTGTGTCTATTGATCAGGTGATCGCCTCTTCACAAAGGCGTCGCTTCATTGCCATAAGTGGATAGCCTCTTCCCATTTTGACAGGCTATCATGATTTTTGTTTTGACGCGCCTCTTCAAAGAGGAGTTGCCTCATTGACATTAGGCAATTGCCTCTTAACAATCCCTCGCACACTTTTTGTATTAACATTTGATTGTTTTATGAAAAGCATGCATGATTTGGGTCCTTGAAAACTCTTCTGCTTTCATAGTTTTAGCATACTTCATATGATGATTTTTGTTGTTTTGTTTGGAGTTAATATTTGGATATTCACAATTCCTATTTGTATAAGATTGATTTACCAGTTCTTTTTGTATGATTTTATATGTTTTGGAAGCTAATGTGTCGAGTATTGCAAGGAATCAGAACGATTTAGATTGCTCAATTTAGTACCTAATCCTTTTTATCCCTTTTATTTATATTTTATGTAAATCAATGTCTGTTTATGTTTGGTTTATTTGTGATTTATTTCAGTTTATTTTACTTCATACCAAGTGTTGTAATCCTTAACCCCTCCCCAATTTGATTCGGATGCATGGTTGTACTTATTATTATTATTTATATTATTTATGTTGAATGTCGGACAATAAATGTGGAAATTGAGCTAATGTGCAAACTTGGTCCTCATTGTAAAACTTGACCAATTATTTGAAGGTCATTATAATTTGCATGTTAATAAAGAAATAATTGAATAATTAATGGTGATAAATTAAGAAACACAAACAAAGGCCAACCACAATGTTGGGTGGGCATTCTAAAAGCCCATATCCAGTTTTTGAACTCGACCTTTAATGACGGCTACTGGGAACCTTTGTGGAATCTAGTTATTGTAAAGTATGTCCTGACTTTTATCCGGGTGGTGACTCCATCTTTTATTAGGCTTTATGAATTATTTCGTATTTCCTAATGGGCATTGAACCCATACAGTTTCGTAGTTACTAAACACTTGGGCGCATGCCAAACCCCGCCGTTTACACTCATTATTTTATAATACTAAAATGGTGTCACTTTGCTTTTTAAAACGGTGTCATTTTTAGTTAAAACTGGACAAACCTATTTGTCTTAAAAAAAACACGTTTTACATTAGTTCAAAGTGCTAATAAACATCGCTTTCAACCTTTCTTCTCCTATTCCGCCATTACTTTGAAGAATAAAAATACTTTAACCTAAAGTGTGGTCCTACATGTGAAAGTAAGGATTTATCCATCTTTAATATCTCATTACAATCATAAACAACCCTTTTGCAGTCACAAATTTGAGCAAACATCTTCTGCAAGTTAATGAAAAAGCTGAAAAATACAAAACATTACAACACATAAAAATCCTATTTGGTAGAAGCCCTTGCTTGCCTTCATTATCTGCATTGTTTTCATGACCTTTCGATTCAACAATGCATTTTTTTTCTTAATATCATTCCTATTAGTTTCAGGTTTTTAATTTTTTTTGCCATATCAGACGCTCTTATGCCATGTAAGAGGACCGCATCAGATCTGGCACATGATTATTGTCGTCTAGATATATTTGACATAACTTGAAAAATTGGAGGAGCAAATTGAAATGACTTTGAAATTAGGATTAGCTGGATAATTGGTCTATAGTTGAGAATAAAATTGATCATTTTCCCTATATATGTAGGTGCACAAAATTCAACCAAACCAACCAAATCAAATTGATACAAATAAGTTCAAACCGAAAATTGCAGTTTAGAGTAGTTAATAGTTGATTATGGTTTGAATTTTTTTTTAATTTTTTGTTTGGTTATGGTTTATAAAAATAAAAATCCAATAAAACCACACAGAACCAATAGTATAATAATACTACATATGTTTTTCATATTTGTAAATATTTTGGGTTGTTATTTGAAACTTAAGGACTTTATCAAAAAAGTAGATATTATTCTAGTTTTATTATTATTATTATTATTATTATTATTATATGAATTTTACATTTTATTGTATTTTAGTATATTTCACGGGATGTATTATTAATAATTTTAATAATTATTTTCTTCATTTATTATACTTTATTAAATTGACCAAACCAATTATCCAAACCAATTCCAAATATCATTGGTTTGAGTAATTTTTAATGGTATTTTATTTGGTTAAAAGTTCTCATATTTAAAAACTGACTTTATTGGCATGGTTAAAAATTTAAATTTTAAACCGATTAAACCGAATCATAACACCCTAAGTATATGTATATATATATAGAGAGAAAAATTTTCTATAAAAATACATACAGTTTGGTGAAAGACACGTTTATTTTGATCCATAAAGTTCTAGGTTCAACTCATTTTTTTAATTTTTTGACAATTCGATTAACCAAAAATTGGACTAATCTGTTCAAATTTAATTTTCAGTTAAGTTCTCAATAATGAAAAACTTTCAGTCGCTTTAGGAATTAATAATTATATTAAGTTTGAATTTTCAAGTATAAAATATAAAAATTTATATATCCTATCACTATGTAAAAACATAAATTTTTATATATATTAATGCTGACTCTTGTAATATTAAATTGATTTGTATCATTTGATATTTTTTTAAAAAGTATATAGTTTTGCTTAAAAAAAAAAGTACATAGTTTAAAATTATGATCGGATGATGAGATGAGTTCCTAATTTTATAAAATTATTTAAATAATAAATTGGAATTATTTTTTATTTATATTTCAAAACAATAAAATAAAAGCATATATTGGATTCACCATTAGTTATTGTAAGGCTTAATACTTTTTGGTAAAATTGAAAAAATACCAAAAAAAAAGGTAAAAAAATCAGATGAAAAGAAAAAAAAAAAAAATTGCAATGCAATCGAAGAGTCTAGAATTAGGTTAGAGGAGAGGGTAGATATAGGTAAAAAGCATGGAATCAAAACCTGAGAAAAAAATGAGGTTATTTTATATATTTTAAATTTTGGTTTGTGTATTCTTCTTCTCCAGTGAGAAAAAAAGGAGAAAAGCTGTATTAGCCTCTCATCCTCCACCTGACCTTCCCTCGACCTTCCTTGTTTCTACTGCTTCCTTTACTGTTCTGCAACTCTCACCAACTAATAATCTGCCGCCACAGCAAAGACTAAAGAGCCCAACTCTCTCTTCAAGGCCTCGAGCAGGTTCTTTCTTTTAAGTCCTCTCCTTGTCACTTTCTCCTTTTATAAGCATATAATTGTGTTGGGTGTTCTCTTTTTAATTGAAATTGATTGCTTTTGATGTTCATTTCTTGAAATTATTCATGTATTTGCATTTGTAGTAATTGGGTATTGCGTCAATTTTGTTCTTAGTTTGTTTGTGTTTTCATCCTTCTTATACGTACCTTGCTTCTCTCTCTCTCTCTCTCTCTCTTGCCTATTTTTAAATCTTTATTCTTGGCTTTCAGAAAACAATACAAAGTACCTCCAGTGGTTCTGGAGAGAATTTAAGAAAACGGGGTTTTTTTAGAAGTGGCTAAAGTTGTACTTTTGCTAGTTCTGAGAGGGCTTTGCTGTTGCCAACGTAAAGTTATTGTTTTAGCAAGCTTTAGCTGCTGCACATGTTAGTAACCTATCAAAATGATTGTGCATATTCTTGAATACACCAGGGAGGGGGGAAGGCCTTTCTTTCTCTTCCTTCTGGGTGTAATTATTCAGTACTGCAAGTGCGGAAACTTGCTATTTAACTTATTCTTTGAACTGAAATTTCTGAGTTTTGTGTTTTTCAGCTTGAAGAAGGGTTTTAGGTGTGTATTTGGCTGACTGGTTTTCATTGCTGAAAATCTATTGGATGGCCATTATACCGTGTGGAAGTACATCAGTTGCTCAATGGGGCATTCGACCTCAGTTCATGCTTAGATCCCATATTCATAACAGGATAGTAGCCTCTCATTATGGGTAATCATTTTTTTGCTTTTCTATTCTAAACTTCATGCATAAATACATCCATATGCACACATACAAGTGTAGATGTTTGTGGTTGTGCAAGGGAATGTGAAATGTGACATTGACACACATACAAGTGCATGTATGAAACTTGTGCAAGAGAACTTGAAGCGTGATATTAACTTGTTTCGTGGGACTTGATGTGGCTGCACTACTGTTTTGCAATTACGAGTTATTTCATTTGGGACAGCATATTTATGACACGATTAATAGTGTATGCACTCAACTGATCCAAATTTGAGTCCTGAAGACTAAAAAAATGATGAAAGTCTAGACCTTGTGCATATCTGAACTGTTTTTCGTTAAGTATATGGCCTTTTAGCTCTGCAAATCCTTGAATAGCTGAATTAACCTGAGCAGAATATATGCTCAAAGAATTTGAATTACCAGGGCATGTCTTACATTGCCGTTTTACAAAAATCTGTCCATTTTTCCTGTTTACCAAAATTTATTACATATAGTGACAAAAGAAGGTAAGATGTGTGATTCCTTGTACAAGCAGAATACAAGGCACATGTTAGCTGAGACGAATGGATTCTGAGCCATGATGTCACTTGTTTCCCCCTAATAGCTGTGGTCAAGGAGCCCTATTATTGCTTATTGAATAAACTGTGTAGTTCCTCAATTATTTTTGAGTTTATGCACTCTTCCATTTTTAGACTCTTTTATATATGTGAAAGCTCAGTGCATCTTTGAGCTTTTTTTTTTCTTTTCCTAAAATGGTCATCTATTAAATATAATTTTGAGATCTAGTTTGTAGCAAAGCATAACTCTGTGTAATTTTGAGTTCCAGTCTTAACAGCAAGGCAGGCTATTTGGCAGCACCAAGTTCAAGCTTATTTTCACGGGATTCCTTCCTCATATTATCTAATGTTGGGTCATCTCAAGCTTCACATCGTCGTAGGGGATCACGATTTATAGTCAGAGCTGATGCTGTGAGTGTAAAACACATTATTTTGGCTTCTGGCAGTGCTTACTGCTTGACTTATTTACTTAATTTATTTTCTTTTTACGTGCTTGATTCCATCGTTGATATCCTTTCTTCCTCTTATTTTCCTAAATGCAGGATTACTATTCTATACTTGGAGTGTCAAAAAATGCAAGTAAATCTGAAATCAAAAGTGGTATGTGTGTCCACCTGCTATTCTTTGTTTGTGATAGTGTAAACTCATCCTGTCTGACGTTTTTGTGCGGAAAGCCTAAAATTATAAAAATAGTCACTGTGCAAATAATTTCATTTCAATTCATTTTCTGTCATCTCTATTATTTAGGTTTAATGTTTATATTATATAAACAAAATTCAATTAGAGAAAGGAAACAATATAGTCTGAAAAAGGATAAGCAAATCTCTTTAGTAGCAGAAACAAGTAAAAAGATTAAATTAAAGTTGGGAAAATTCTGCCATGTAATACTTGCTTAAGCTACTATTTATCTTGAAAACCCTTGCAATCCTCTATTACATGATAGACCAAACAAGTATAAATGATATATAACATGCTATAACTGTCTGGCCTCATTTTTCATTCAAAGACCCTGGAATTTATCTACAGAATTCTACAATTTCTTGGACTTATGTACTATTCACCAGAATCATCATTAGTTTGCTTCAAATCACACATACACTAGATGATCAAGTCAAGTTTTATGACATTAAGAACAAAACAAGAGCATTTCTCTATCAATGATTCACTTCATATATGGGAAATGCAACTTTCTAAGAAAAAGGGTAAAAGCAATTCTATATTATACGACAATCAGAAATGTATATTGATGAAAGGTTTAAAGCATATGGAAGTGGAAAGCAACAGCAAGCAGAACATACACACCTTTTCTTTCTAGATGTATAGGCACCATTTTGAACTTTTTGAGTTAATTTTTTGTTTTTTACTCCATAGAGTTGTCTCATTTGGAACACTCAATGCACTTGCACCATATCATAGTTTCCAATTTTGCATTCAAAGTTTAGTGACAAAAATGTATACTAGAGTGAAATCCAGTTGGAGTGAGTTTGCTTTGCTAGGTGTATGAGTGATAGTCTCCCTTATATTTTTAGAGTAGTTTTTGTGACACTTCCTATGCTGTTGTTGTCTTATGTGGTTCGCAAAAATACTGTCATGCAAGTGACCTTGTTTACAACCTTATACGAGTGTTACACTTAGTTATTGTATCATCATGGAAATCAAGAAGAGTCATGAAAAGGAAAAGGTGCTTTACTGGAACATTTGTGCAGTGGCAGGCTTGACATAGCTTTTGAATATTATTATGTGGTGTTCCAGTACTGGGGAGGGTTCTGAATGTAGGGATTTCATGGGCAGAGGAATGAATCTAGGAAGGTTAAGTTTCATCATGATTCCCAAAAAGAATAGAGCAGAATTGTTGGAAAATAGTTTTCTTTATGTACATTTAAATGTAATTAATTACGTATCAGTGTTTATGGCTGATAAACTGATGACATATCAATGTTTATGGCTGACAAGAAGCTCATCAAGCACTCCCTCTATTTTAGTAAACTTGTAAATGAGAAAGCATATAACTTCACCAGTTTGGATTCAGAAACTTAAGCAAAGCATGCATTACTGATTGATTGAGCAATTTAATCCAAAACAAAATGTGCAATATCTATTAATTTCTGTTTTCCTACATGCCTGAGAAAAGTAGACTTTTTTTGAAATGTAGAATTCTAGATAGCTCCTGATAACCTGGACATTGAGGTTCCAATTAGAGCTTGAGAAGAATGTCCAGCATCCCAAATAGGAACTATATGAAAATTAGACATAAAATTTACAGTTTGTTGATCTTTTATCACCCTTCACCCTTCTCCCTTAATTTCTTGTTTGCTGCACTACTTCATCTCTCATAATGACTAAATTATTGTAACTAAGCCTCTAGTTGGGATCAACAAAATGTCTTCACTAAAAAAATGAGAGACACCATAAATTGGAAAAGGTTTGACTAGGAAATATTCCAAATTTATTCCAGAACTATAATTTCTATGTTTTATCATTCTTTAAACATGCTGTTCCTGAATTATTTTTTTTGATATTTAACAGAATTAATTATGTGCTCCTTTTGGGGTCTTAATACAAAATTAAATTAACTTGGTAATGGCAACTTCATAGCTGGCCAAGTAACAGAATGATCCTCCATTGCTAACCCTTTCTATACTTATTGGTTTTCAGCATATCGGAAACTGGCCAGGAGTTATCATCCAGATGTGAACAAGTAAGTTTGCTTTTATATTAGCATTGTCCTTCCCCCCTTTCTCACCTCTGCTATGCTTGCTTCCTTTTTATTTTATTGCAACATGAGCTACCTCTCTTAAAATCATCAGTTGTATAGATTGCTACTACAGGTAGCTGCAGGCTAGGTCTAGGTGGTTACTCTTTTTGTTCTTTTGGAGGCACTGTTATTAAATTGTGGATTGACCGTCTCTCCACTGCCTACCCTTTTGTTATCTTGTCTTCCAGAAGCTAGTGGCCTTTAATGTGCCCAATTGTTTGTCATTTATGTTACTGAAGAACAACTTAGTTTGCTCCAAAGCAAGGGTGCAAGTAGGCATTGGGATCCCAGTGGATCATGACCTGGAGTAGATTCATTGCACTGAGTCAACAATTGTAAGAATCTGCTGTTACATTAATCATATACAGAAGACCAGTAATGATATCTGGACATAGCTAATTATTAGAATTTTGCAAACTGTATGATATACAAAGTGCTGTAACTGTTGGAGCTATGTTTTAGGACAGCGCAAAGGCACTTAAGTACTCGACATATAATTGTGCTCTTGAAAGAAAACTTATATGAATATACAGAGGTCCTTAATTTTACTGATGAAGAACAGAGGATGTCATTTATTTTGCTGCTTAGTGACTTAGTTGATAAGCCGAATGTTTATTGCAACCTCTCATTATGCTGGAGGTTACTGGAGAAGCTTGCCTCATATTTGGGCCTCGAGGTTATCACTTTTCAGTTAGCAGCTTATGGTTATCTCAAGTTCCCTTCTGATATAATGTAAGCCAGTTTGAAGTCAGGTAACTGTGCAAGAGTGTAATGGTGAAGATGAAGGCAGATGTTGTGTGGCAATGGGTGCATGTACTCTAGGTCTACCAAAAAAATTTAAGATAGTGATATGCTTATGGATGTAATTTTCTTTGGAAGTGTCCATAAAACGGTTATAGATCTTCTGTCAGTCGCTTTTTTATTTTTATAATTTTTTATGGAATTTCATGGAATACATGCTGATTAACGTTTTTTTATTTTTTTTAATAATTTTATATTTGTTGTATTATTCACACCTGTTTGAATTATATTCTATATTTTGCTGCAGAGAACCTGGTGCAGAACAGAAGTTCAAGGATATTAGTAATGCGTATGAGGTAAGAATGTATGTGTGGTTATCCTCTTATCTGAACCATGATAATATTGATGGAAATTGATTGATATGAGCACTAATTTGTCCTGCAGGTTTTATCAGATGATGAGAAACGATCTTTGTATGACAAGTATGGTGAGGCTGGACTTAAAGGTGCTGGTATGGGCATGGGGGTAAGTTACTTACACAGATGACATTATCAATGGGATCATGGCTTTTTTGACCTTAGTCCATCAGGATTTTTTCTAATTATCTTCTGCCTTCTCATGGTTTGATCTGTTCCTGTGAATAATAGGATTTCAGCAATCCGTTTGATATATTTGAGTCCCTGTTTGAGGGCATGGGAGGGATGGGAGGCATGGGCGGCATGGGCATGGGAGGCCGAGGTTCTAGGAGTAGAGCTGTTGATGGCCAGGACGAATATTACAATCTTGTTTTGACATTTAAAGAAGCCGTTTTTGGAGTTGAAAAAGAGATTGAGATAACCAGACTTGAGAGCTGTGCAACCTGTGATGGTTCAGGTGCCAAGCCAGGGACAACACCATCCAAATGTAGTACTTGCGGTGGGCAAGGCCAGGTTGTCTCATCAGCAAGGACTCCGTTAGGTGTCTTCCAGCAGGTAATGACCTGCTCTTCATGCGGTGGAACTGGGGAGACATTTACTCCTTGCAACACATGTTCAGGGGATGGACGAGTTAGAAGGACGAAGCGTATCAGTCTGAAAGTGCCAGCTGGTGTGGACTCTGGAAGCCGTTTGAGGGTAAGGTCTGAAGGTAATGCTGGAAGGAGAGGAGGGTCCCCTGGTGACCTTTTCGTCATCATTGAAGTCATCCCAGACCCTGTCCTCAAACGGGATGATACCAACATTTTATACACATGCAAAGTGTCATACATAGATGCAATTTTGGGAACAACGATTAAGGTCCCAACTGTAGATGGAATGGTTGATCTCAAGATCCCTGCTGGAACCCAGCCGAACACAACACTTGTAATGGCAAAGAAAGGAGTCCCTGTGCTAAATAAAAGCAACATGAGGGGTGATCAATTAGTTCGTGTGCAAGTTGAAATTCCAAAACGATTAAGCAGTGAAGAAAGAAAGTTGATTGAGGAGCTTGCAGATCTAAGCAAAGGCAAAACGGCAAGCAGTCGAAGATAACTGCCTAGACATTATGCTGTCTCCATATTCGTATCTGTCTGGCCACATCTAACCATATTCTGCCCTCAGGATGCAACGTTTGGGTTCTTTATAGCATGGGATTCAGCAGCTATCGATCATCATAATTTTGGAATGCGCAAGTAGGTTTCTGTAATGGTAGGTAATGTGACACTATGATAATTTTGTCCCACATATAATTAGATCTTTTAGAAGATGTAGGAATTGGAAGATGGTGAAATATTGCTTTCAGATTTTACTTTCTTTTGTTTTGGAGCAACAGCTCTTCTCTTTATCAATTATTCTTTCAGATAGAGCTTAAATTTGTGGAACAAAATCTTTTTTTTTTTTTTTTTTAATTTATTCGGTTTTGTAATGGTTTTGGGATATACCTACATCAAATTGGTTACTTTCCTTGCTGTTTCTTCATTTCATAACTAATTGATGGATGTGGGCATTTTGCTAATGGTTCTTATCAAAACATTTTTTGTACACATAATTGAATTGTTATTGGCCACATTTATTATATTTACAGAATCCTGGATACTGCAGTTGTAAAATTTTTGCCAATTTTGTGCGTTATGCATCTCTTTTTAACACAGTTCCAGAAAAGTGTTGGGAGGCTTGGACTTGCATAACAATTATTTTAAACTAATATGGTAAAATTGGGAAATCAGGGTTTAGAAGGACAAGGAATGCATTGGCACTTGCCATCAATACAACAATTAGGGAAACCATTGCACACTTTCTTGCAATCTATCATTCCAGGACATCTTAATTTAAATGCTTCTGCTCCTCCTCCTTCCATGCTTAGCAATACACCTGCCCATTCATTCGTATTGTCTATTAATACTTGCCCTCTCATTTATTTATCTAAATATGTCAATTGTTGGTTCACAAAATTAAAATTCCTTTTATTAGACCAGTGGCCCCATAGATTGAACCATTTTCCTGGAATCTACTTTTCAAAATAAAAAATATATATCTTTAATATTGTAAAAAGTATGTTTCAATACAACAGTATAAAAGTTCGTAAAAGATCAATTGGACTTTCAAATTTTAATTCTTTATTTCATTGTTTCATATAATTTTTATTTTTTATTCTCTCAATTAAAATTGAAAGATATAGAAATATAATTAATAATAAAACAACTTTTTAATCAAAAATAAAAATAATTTTTTTTTTAAAAATTATATTTTTTAACCAAAAAAATTAAATTTAAACTTTTAATAGCTAAATTTTCTTCAACAATACCAAACAAACCCTTAATCAAATATGAGCTCGGCCTACCATTTGGCAGACCAGAAAATACATAATTTTATAGCCCATTATTTATTTATTTAAATTTAAATTCAAGAAAAATAGTTGATATAATGGGAAGTAAATATAATGGCAATGCCAAGTAGTGAGGTTTATTTAATTATTTAACTAAACCACATTACTTGTAGCCATTTTTTTTCGTAAAAAAAAAAATAAAATGATTTATATGGTATTTATAAATATAAAATAAACATTAAAGATTAAAGCGAAGAGAACAAACCATAGGCAACGAGAAGGAAGATGAGCAACAAAAGCAGCTTCTTCAACAAAGCTAAAGCACCTTCTCCTCCTCTTCTTTTCATTGTTTCTCCGTCACCAAAGAAGATTGATGATGATGATGATGAATTTTCTCTTTGCCGTGCCTGCAGTATTTGTGAGTTCTAAGGAAAAAAAAAAAAAAAAACCACAATGAAATAAATAAATATTTTTTTTTCAAGCTATTAAATATTCACAATCCATTGAGATGCTCAGATTTTTTTTTTTTTTTTCCGATTTTCTTTTGCTCTTCTTACCTGACAGCACTGCCCTTTTTCCTATTATTAAATGACTATTTTATCCCTGAAGTTGACTATGTGTATAGCTTGGCAAAACCATTCTTAGGCCCCTCAATTTATCGGCTTTTTAACTCTAGGCCCATAAAATTTCGTTTTATATATTTAGACCCTTAAACTTCATGGATTTGAAGTTTTAAATTTTTCTGTCAAATTTTACCACGAATTATTTCATTTTGGTCCTTGAAGTTTTATATTTTTAACGTTCATGCCATTTTTTACTTTTTAACACTTATCACTTTTAAAATTTTTTCACCGATTAAAAAGAAATTTCCTTATTTTAGTTTCTAATATTTTAAATTATTATATACATATTAAAATAATTTTAAATTTTAAAAATTAAAAATAAACAAATAAGCTAATGCTAAGATAAAAAAATTATAATAATACTATTATTTTTTACAATATTTTAAATTATTATGAATAAAATTTTTTAATATATATATTTTTTATATACGCAAAAAGCATGATAAAAAATGAAGGTTAAGATAATGGTTATAAAAAGTTTGAGTTGGTTGAAAAATCTATCACTGTTTTTTGGTGATATATAGATATACATTGGTATCCACTATATATAAAAGCTATATTATAAAAAATTATTCACAATAATTTAATTAAAATTTTGTACAACAAGCTAAAAAAATGAATTAAAAATATAAAATTTAAATTTTGAAGAATTATAAAATATTTTTTTACCATAATCTCTTTTAATTATGATGTTCCTTTTCATCATAATATTTTATTTTAAAAACAGTAGTTTTATTATAATTTTTTTATCTTAACATTAACTTGTTTATTTATTTTTAAAATTTAAAAATGTATATAAATTTATATTTTTAATTTAAAATATTAGAAATTAAACTAAGTAAATTTATTTTTATTAGTGAAAATTTTATAAAAGTGATATAAGTGTTAAAACGAAAAAAATGATATGAAAGTTAGAAATATAAAATTTAGGGATCAAAAGGAAATAATTTTTTGTTATAACCCGAATTTTTATTAATTATTAATTTAAGTGTGAGATTATTTAATGTTAATTATCAATTAATTATATATGAGATTTTTTATTATTTGTATAGTTTTATTTCAATTATTGATTTAATTATTTAGTGTATAATTAATTTGGGGAAGTTTAGATTTTTAAAATATTAGAATATTAATTTCAAATTTAAAAGTTATAATTATTTTATATTATAAAATATATATAAACCAAATTTTTTTTTTTTTCTCTTTCTTCTCCTTTCCTTCTTCTTTTCTTTCCCCTTCCCGCACCCGACATTTGCAGTGCCTCATCCTCGCTAGTCATCACCATGTCGCCACCGCCTCCACCGATCAGCACCACCATCAGCTCCTTCCCCTCCCCGGCACCGCCACCCTGTCTTTCTCCTTCTTCCTCTTAGGTTCTATAGTTGTCGGATTGGTTCAAGGCTTGCCGACGATGATTCCGGTGACCTTTGAGCTTGCCACTAGTCCCAAATTAATCGTCATCCTCTGGAATTCTTAAGCCCTCAATCAATTGTAGTTTTCAACTCCGATAAATCTCTCAATTTTGTGAATTTGTGTTTAGGTTAATTTTGAGTATTTTCTAAAATTGAGCTTAAATTCGGTTGATTTATGCTAAATTGATTTTAGATTATTGTTATAGAAGTTAAGAGCTTTTTAAATATGTGTTTAGATTTTATTTTGGAGGTGGTTTCGATTAGGGCACTATTCTGAGCTTAGAGTTACTATTATGACACTGTTCTGAGTTTGGGAAGGTTATATTTTTAGTAAATTTTACTGATTATTTTAAGTAAGTTTTGTGAAGGATATTTATTGAAATTATGTGTGAAATTTTTATTATGAATTTTTGAATGTTTATGTGAAAAATGATTTTTTGGAAAAATTAGTATAAATTAGTAATTTTTATATTTTAGTTGAAATTATTATTAATTAATATTTTTGTGATAGAATTTGAGTAATAAATAGCATTAAAATAATTTTTATAATTTATTTCCTATTTTTAGCTAATTATTAGTAATTTATGGAAAAATATATCAATAATAATTTTATTTATTATTTTTAAGTTTAAATAAGTTTTTGGTTATTTTTATTATATATTTTAGCAATTTAAATAATTAATTGTAATTAATTCTATTTAATTGAAAATTTAGAAGAATGGATTTTATTAATATAATTTAATTACAAATTAGAATTTTATTATTTATTTTGGAAATAAATATCTTTTATACTTTTATTATGTAAATAAATTAATTTGTGATATTTACATGAATTTTTAGGATTTTTGGTGAATAATTGGAATTTATATTCTTTTATTATTAGTGGATTGTGTTGGTTATCAATTAGGCAATAGTTGTAGTTCGAGGGCTCAACCTGAGAAGCTGAACTTTATGGATATTTTGAAGTGTATTTGTGTGTAGGATTAACTCTACTTTTGTAGAGGGATGTCCATTTTACAAAGAAAACTTTATCGAATTTTCGGTAGATTTCTCGTAAAATGTGACATCAGATTGGTTTTAAGTTTTGAATTTTAGTTGACTCGTATCCTAGATCGAGTTATTTTTTTTAGAAATTTTAGAT
This sequence comes from Mallotus nudiflorus, assembly GCA_947683625.1. Taxonomy (NCBI): domain Eukaryota; kingdom Viridiplantae; phylum Streptophyta; class Magnoliopsida; order Malpighiales; family Euphorbiaceae; genus Mallotus; species Mallotus nudiflorus. The sequence continues at coordinate 2,654,200 of CANTUR010000049.1, read as the reverse complement.
GTATAAAAATTAGGAATTTAATTCTAATATCATTATTATTTATTTTTCCTTAACTGCACCGCGTGCTAGGCCTACTAAATCGGGTCAGGCGAACCGGAATAGAGGAGTGCAGTCGAACTGTGAGTTATTATTATATGTGTGCATTGCATGTAGAATGTCATTGGCATCCATATTTCGAATAAATAGGAATTTTTTTTTATTATGCTATATTGTATTAAACGTTATTTATCATTATTTTTAATATGTGTATATATATATATATATATATATATATATATATATATTGTTATTAATGGATGCTGCAATATTTTAATACGAATTTCATTATTTTATTTATGATAAATGTTTTGGAGGATTGCCGTAGGACTGTTGTGCAATAGTACGTTAGATGCTAGACTTTGATTTTTTTTTATTGAATTGAGATATGGATAAATGGTTATTGAGAATTGTGGATAAAAGAAGTGTGACTACGAATTCTCAGTTGACCTACAGTGTACTCAAGGCTAGTCATACCAGTAATGGGACTGCGGATCTTCAGTTGACCTTTTTGTGTTCTCGGGCCAGTCTACTACCAAAGTTGGATAAGAAAATATTTTTAGAGTGAATGAGCTTATTGGCTATTGAGGTTCTGTGATCGAAGTTACAAAATATTTTAGGGTTCTGCTTCGGTCCTCCACTTAAATATTACTGCATTTATTTTTTTTATCAAAAAATATGATTTTGAGTATCTATATGAAATGCATTTCAAGCATCTGTATGAAATGCATATATAAAACAAATAAATATAAATATATAAATATTATTATATTGATGCTTAAATGTCTGTGTCCTTAGATTGCGTGCATATATATGATAATAATTCACTTAATGAGGTTTGACCCTTCTCAATTATTTTTTTCAGGATCTTTCTCGTCAGACCTCCCATAGTAGTTCCCTTCATCGGACCATTTTCTCCCTGGCCGATCTATGTAAATTTTTAATTACCCTTTCTTTGTATTGCTAGACGTTGTAGTAGTATTACATATTTGATGTATTTTATGGGCTATTATTAATGGTGGTTATATTTTGAATATTGTAAAATATTTTTATTAAGATATTATTTATAAGAGATTCTTCTTTATTATTAAAAGTTTTAAATTTTAAGTATATTTATGTCTATGTTTTATTAAGTTTTTATTTTAAGGCTTGATACGGGTTTCAGATTCTCATGAATTCTTGTTTCCTAGTGTCAATCATGACTTTTGGGTTTGGGTTGTGACAAAGTTGGTATCAGAGCCTAGGTTTAGTATGGTTGGACCTAGGTTAGTAGAGTTGAGTTTTCTTTGAAACTACTGCAATAATTAGGTTCGATTATGTCTTTGAAAGTCTTCCTTGCTTTAGAATTCTGTGTAATCGTTAGGATGTCTATTTTATCTGAATTGTGTTTGTGTTTATTCTTTCAGAATGAGGAGGAGAGCATGAACCTCTCCACAGGCTTATGAGGCTGAGGGTATAAAGTCCTTCAAGGATGAGATTCTACCTCCTAAGCTGTTGGTTAGGTGCAGGGGTAAAGGCAGAGGTGGATTTAGTGGAGTGGCAAGTTACCATAGACAGCGAGAGCTACAAGTTATGGAACCTGTAGGCTAAGATTTTAATGGTGATGCTTTTATACCAGGAGTTCAGCAGGGTGCAGCAGTTATACTCTAGGTTGTACCACCTTTGTAACCTCTTTATTAGCAGGGAGTACAAGGTATGTCAGATCTAGAGGTAGCTTTATTATACACTAAAGTTGGCAAGATTTCATTTGATGGGACTTCAGAATCGCTCAATTTTCTTCATATGATTGAGTCAAGGACTCAGACTGCATACACCGAGTATTAACGAATTCTAATAGTCAAGTTGTTTGTTAAGGGGCTAGCATTAGATTGGTTCATTCAGGTCATCTAGCCACACATAATGACACTCACCTGGGCTTAGTTTTGAGAGAGATTTATGAGCTGTTTTTGCCTAGAGCCTATGTGAATGAGCTATAGACTTCAGTTGACCAACATTATCAGAGGAAATAGGTTAGTAGAGGTGTACACTAGAGAGTTCCTCAGATTGGGTCAGTATGCAGAGGACTTGATGAGAGATCAATACTTTATAGTTACTACATACATCATTAGACTGGGATCTACATTCACTGGGATGCCTACTACAGGCCTGACTTTTGAGTCTATGATAGAGTTGGCTAAGAAGATAGAGCTCAGATTGATCAAGTAAGGAATTTTGCCTGATTATTATCAGATGGGAGGTGTCCAGGTAGGAGGATCTCGTAGCACTTAATACACTATATTTCATATTGGCTTTAGCAATCAGCAAGAGGATCTATTCAGTAGGACCAGAGACCGCAACATAGGATCCACAGAAGTAGGAGACATGGTCATAGTGGAGTTCACAGATCGATCAGATTCTGTTCAGGTGCTACCAGAAATAATAGTGGCCAGAGTTTCAATTATGGTAGCATGAGATCAGCAGCCACTGCTTGTTAGATTTATGGGAGAGTCCATCAAGGAGAGTGATTAATGGCTCTAGGAGTATGTTTTAAATGAGGATAGACAGGAAATTTTGCTAGAGCATGTCCTTATTCTGGTTATCAGCAGCATTTTTCATAATATTCTATTGCCAGTGTAGCTTTAGCTCCTTATTAGCTACTACCAGCTCAGTATCCCAGTACTTCACAGTTTATGGCCTAGTAGGGGCCAGGCAGAAGAGGCAAAGGTAGTGCAAGAGACTTTGGTTAGGCATCCACTAGCTAGTAGAGAGGTAGAGGACAAACTAGAGTCTTCACTCTCTTGTAGCATGATGCTCAAGCATCAAATGCGGTGGTAGCAGGTGCACTCCCGGTATGTTTTTTTGATGCTAGAGTTTTGATTGATTTGGGTGCTACCCATTCTTTTATGTCTCTTATTTTTGCTTCAAAATTAGGTTAGCAAGCTGCGAGGATGGCAATTCCTTTATCAGTTACCATGCCTCTAAGTGATTTATTGGACACCGACATGATTCTTCTTGGGTGTCTTGTGTTGGTTGAAGGTGGAGAGCTACCTGTGGACTTAATGTTGCTAAATGTAATGGATTTTGATGTAATTTTGGGTATGAACTGGTTGTCTCAGCATTATGCTGTTATGAATTATTATAGCAATGAGGTGATTTTTAGAATTCCAAATGTTAAGGAATTCAAGTTTATAGGTGATAAGAGTTCTGCACCTCAGAATCTTATTTCTACTATTACAGCAATAAAGATATTGAGAAAAAAGTGTTAGGGATACTTGGTGTTAGTCACAGATACTTCAATAAAATTAACATCTATCTCAGATGTTCCTATAGCATGTGAGTTTCCAGATTTGTTCCTTGATGAATTACTAGGTTTACCACTTCATAAGGAGATCAGATTCTATATTGATGTGGTTCCAGGCATAACTCCTATCTTTATGCTACCTTATAGGATGGCTCTTAAGGAGTTAAAAGAGTTAAAGGAGCAGTTGCAAGATTTATTGGACAAGGGTTTCATAAGACCTAGTACTTCTTATTGGGGTGCACCAGTCTTATTTGTGAAGAAGAAGGATGGTACTCTAAGACTATGCATTGACTATAGAGAATTAAATAAGTGATTATTAAGAATAAGTATCCTCTCTCGAGGATAAATGACTTGTTCGATCAATTTCAGGGTGTACAGTTCTTTTCTAAGATTGACTTGAGGTCGGTTTTCATTAGTTACGGATCAGTGAAGCCGATGTTTCTAAAATGGCATTTTGTACTAGATATGGCCACTATATTTTTTGGTGATGTCCTTCGGATTAGCTAATGCACCATCAACCTTTATAGATATAATGAATAGGGTGTTCAGACCATTTATGGATCAGTTTGTAGTGGTTTTCATTGATGATATACTAATTTATTGAAGGAGTATAGAAGTGCATGTATATCACTTGAGGAAAATGCTATAGACATTAAGGGAACATCAACTTTATGCTAAGTTCTCAAGTGTGATTTTTGGCTAGGAAGTATAGCATTCCTTGGGCATGTAGTGTCTAAGGATGACATTCAGGTTGATCCATAGAAGATTGAAGCAATTTCTGAGTGGCCTAAATTGACCACAATTACTGAGATTAAGAGTTTCTTGGGTTTGGCTAGGTATTATAGGAGATTTATTTAGGATTTTTCAAGGATTGCAGCACCTATGACCCTCCCAACTTAAAAGAATGTGAAATTTATATGGTTAGACGCATATAGGAACAACTTCCAACTGTTGAAGGAGAAGTTAACTATAGCTTTAGTGTTGACTTTACCCAATGGAGTGGACAAATTTACTATACTGTTTCTAAAGTTAGCCTAGGTTATATGTTGATGTAGAATAGAAGGGTAGTGGCTTATGCTTCTAAGCAGTTAAAGAAGCATAAGTAGAACTATCCTACTCATAGCCTAGAGATGGCCGCTATTATCTTTTCTCTAAAGACTTGGAGGCATTATCTGTACGGGGTAACATGCGAGATCTACATTAACAATAAGAGTTTAAAGTATATCTTTCAACTGAAATATTTGAGTCTCAAGTAGAGGAGATGGCTAGAACTTTCAAAGAATTATGACTGTGATATCTTATGCCATATAGGTAAGGCTAATGTGGTAGCAAATGCCTTGAGTAGGAAGTCCTTACGTAGTCTTGCTCACATCGGTATGGAGAGGAGACCATTGATCCAAGAGATGCACAAGTTGGTGGACCAAGGGTTGATGATGAAGATAACTAGGTTAGGAGCATTGTTAGCTTAATTTAGAGTTAGATTTGTATTGAGGGATAGGATTAAAGCAGCTCAGAGCTGAGATCCTGATTTGGTTGAGCTTGTGGAGAAAGTTCACGAAGGAAAGTTCATTGATTTTAGCCTTGATGATGAAGGTGTGTTATGGATCAGTAAAAGATTGTGTGTTCTTAATATGGATAATTTGAGAGAGGAGATATTGGAGGAAGCTCATTTTGCAGCCTACAGTGTACATCATGGTTCTATTAAAATGTATCACAATATTAAGGATCTGTACTAGTGGTATGTAATAAAGAAGGATGTAGCTAAATTTATTTTTAAGTGCTTAACCTATCAATAAGTGAAAGCAAAACATCAGAAGGCTTCTGGGAAGCTTCAAACTCTTCTAATTCCTGATGGAAATGGGAGAGAGTCACTATCGATTTTATGATTGGATTACCTCGTTCTAAGGATGGATATGATTTTTTCTAGGTGATAGTGGACATGTTGACCAAGTTAGCTAATTTTCTGCCAATTAAAGCTACTTTTTTAGTGGCCCAATTGGCTAGGCTATACATCAAGAATATTATGTGTCTTTATGGGGTGCTTATTTCCATTATTTCTGATAGAGGTTCGGTGTTTACCTCTCGATTTTGGTAGAAGTTGTAAGAAGTGATGGTTGCCAGACTTGATTTTAGTACTACTTTTTATCCTCAGATAGATGGTTAGTCTGAGAAAATGATCCAAACATTTGAAGATATGTTGAGAATGTGTGTGATGGATCTGAAGGTAGTTGGGATGATCATCTGCCATTGGTAGAGTTTGCTTATAATAATAGCTACCATAATAGTATTGAGATGGCACCATATGAAGCTTTTGTATGGGCACAAATGTAGATCTCCTATGTGTTGGAATGAAGTCGGGGAAAGAGAATTAACTAGACAAGAGATTGTCTAGGATAAAGTCACTTTGATTAGAAAGATATTGGAAACAACAGCTAGCAGATAGAAGAGTTATGCAGATTCGAAGTGCAAGGATGTGAAATTTTAGGTTAGAGACTATGTATTCTTGAAGGTGTCACCTATGAAGGGGGTTATAAGATTTAGCAAAAAGGGAAAGTTGGCACCGAGATACATAGGACCTTTTAAAATATTGGAGAGAGTTGGAATGGTTGCATATCGATTGGATTTGCCTTCGAATTTGTCCAAGGTACATCTACTGTTCCATGTGTTGATGCTCAAAAAGTATATTTCGATTCCTTCGCACATTTTGCAGCCCCAGAGTGTGGAAGTAAATGAAGATCTGACATATGAGGAAGAACCTATGGCTATCGTTGACTATTAAGTTTGACAGTTGTATTCTAAGCAAATTTCAAGGAGCAACAATGTGGAGGAGCATACATGGGAGACTAAAGCTAAGATGTGAGTGGCATGTCCTTATTTATTTCCTTAAAAGTTTTTATACTCCTTTTTATTTATTAAAATTCGAGGATGAATTTTTATAAAGGGGAAGAGTATTATAACCTAAATTTTTATTAATTATTAATTTAAGTGTGAGATTATTTAATGTTAATTATCAATTAATTATATATGAGATTTTTTATTATTTATATAGTTTTATTTAAATTATTGATTAATTGTTTAGTGTATAATTAATTTAGGGAAATTTAGATTATTAAAATATTAGAATATTATTTTTAAATTTAAAAGTTATTATATATATTTATAAACCAATTTTTCTTTTTTTCTTTTTCCTTATTTTCTTTCTTCTTTTTTCTCCTTTCCTTCTTCTTTTCTTTCCCCTTCCCACACCCGACATTTACAGTGCCACCATCCTCGCTAGCCATTGCCACGTTGCCACCACCTCCATCGATCAACACCTCCAACAGCTCCTTCCCCTCCCTGGCGCCACCACCCTCCTTTTCTCCTTCTTCCTCTCGGGTTCTATAGTTGCCAGATTGGTTCAAGGCTTACTGGCGATGATTTCGGTGACCTCTAAGCTTGTCGCTGGTTCCAAATTAATCCTCATCTTATGGGCTTTTTAAACTGTCAATCAATTATGGTTTTCAACTTCGGTAAGTCTCTGAATATTGTGATTTTGTGTTTAGGTTAATTTTGAATATTTTATGAAATTTAGCTTAAATTCGGTTGATTTATGTTAAATTTATTTTCGATTATTGTTGTAGAGGTTAAGAGCTTTCTAAATATGTGTTTAGATTTTATTTTGGAGACGATTTTGTTTTGGTCACTATTCCGAGCTCAGAGTTACTGTTCCGGCACTAGTTCGAGCTCGGGAAGGTTGTATTTTAATAAGTTCCATTCATTATTTTGAGTAAGTTTTGTGAAGAAAGTTTATTGAAATTATGTGTGGAATTTTTATTATGTATTTTTGAATGTTTATGTGAAAATGAATTTTTGAAAAAATTAGTATAAATTTGTAATTTTTATATTTTAGTTGAAATTATTATTAATTATTATGTTTTTGACAGAATTTGAGTAATAAACAACATTAAAATAATTTTTATAATTTATTTCCTATTTTTAGCTAAGTATTAGTAATTTCTGGAAAAATATATGAATAATAATTTTATTTATTATTTTTAAGTTTAAATAAGTTTTTGGTTATTTTCATTATATATTTTAACAATTTAAATAATTAATTGTAATTAATTCTATTTAATTGCAAAATTAGAAGAATGGATTAAATTAATATAATATAATTATAAATTATAATTTTATTATTTATTTTGGAAATAAATATCTTTTATACTTTTACTGTGTAAATAAATTGATTTGTGATATTTAAATGAATTTTTATGATTTTGGTGAATAATTGGAATTTATATTATTTGATTATTAGTGGATTGTGTTAGTTTTCGGTTGGGCAATAATTGTAGTTTGAGGGCCCAACACGAGAAGTTGAATTTTGTGGATATTTTGAAGTATGTTTACATGCAGGATTGACTCTACTTTTGTAGAGGAATGTCCGTTTTACAAAGGAAATTCTGCTGAATTTTTGATAGATTTTTCGTAAAATGTGACATTGGGTCTGTCCTAAGTTTTGAGTTTTAGTTGAATTGTATCCTAGATCGAGTTGTTCTTTAGAAATTCTAGATGTATAAAAATTAGGAATTTAATTCTAATCTCATCATTATTATTATTTTTCCTTAGCTGCACCACGAGCTAGGCTTATCGGATCGGGTTAGCCGAATCGAAATAGAGGAGCGCACTCAAACTATGAGTTATTATTATTTGTATGCATTGCATATAGAATATCATTGGCATCCATATTTCGAATAAATAGAAAATTTATTTTTTTATTATGCTATATTGCATTAAACGTTATTTATTATTATTATTTTTATCATATATATATATATATATGGATGCTATGATATTTTAATACGAATTTTATTATTTTATTTATGATAAATATTTTAAGGATTACTATAACGTGCCATATAGTGGGTTACACTAGAACTATTGCGTAACATTACACTAGATGCTAGGCTATAAATTTTTGATTGAATTGAGATATGGATAAATGATTATTGAGAGTTGTGGATAAAAGAGGTGTGATTGCAGATCTTCGATTGACCTGCTGTGTACTCAGGGCCAGTCATACCAGTAGTAGGACTGTGGATCTTCAGTTGACTTTTTTGTGCACTCAGGGCCAATCCACTATCAAAGTTTATAAGGAAATATTTTTGGAGTTAATGAGTTTGTTGGCTAGTGAGCTTTTGTGATCGAGGTTGCGAAATATTTTAGGATTTTGCTCTGGTTCTCTACCTAAATATTACTGCATTTATTGGTTTATCGAAAAATATGATTTCGAGCATCTGTATAAAATGCATGTATAAAATAAATAAATATTATTATACGGATGCTTGAATATCTGTCCCTATATTGCATGCCTATCTATGATAATAATTCACTTAGTGAGGCCTGACCCTCAATTATTTTTTCAGGATATTTCTCATCGAACCTCCCATAGTAGTTTCCTTCGCTGAACCTTTTTCTCTCTGGCCAATCTATGTAAATTTTAAATTATCTTTTCTTTGTATTACTAGACGTTGTAGTAGTATTACATACGTGATGTATTTTATGGTTGTTATTAATGGTGGTTGTATTTTGAATATTGTAAAATATTTTTATTAAGATATTATTTATAAGAGATTCTTCTTTATTATTAAAAGTTTTAAATTTTGAGTATATTTATGTCTATGTTGTATTGAGTTTATATTTTAAGACTTGTTATGTGTTCTGAATTCTCGCGAATTCTCATTCCCTAGTGTTGGTTATGACTCCTGAATTTGAGTCGCGACAATTTTGTTAAAAAATTAAAATAAGGATTTAAAACTTCAAATTCATAAAATTTAAGGGCCTAAATATATAAAATAAAACTTTAGAGATTTAAAGTTAAAAAGCCAGTTATGATAGGTTTTGCCTATATAACTTCAACTTTATTTTTCTTATTTTTTGTGGTCCATCCCTCATCCTTGTTTTATGCATGACACCTTATCAGTAAACTATATATATATTTTTTATCCAACCAAATTAATAGAGTCAAATTAAACTAAAATCTAATTGAATTAAACTAAATTAGAGATCGAATACAACTAAATAAAAAAAAAGTGAAAATATTAAATTAAAAATCAAATTGATCAAACCAAATTAAACTTTTATAAATATAAATTATTTTAATATTTTTATTAAATTATTGCAATATTTAAAATTTAAAAATAAAAAATGTATTAAATTTTATTTTATTCAGTTAATTAAAATTTTTAAATATAAAAATTAAACCAAACTAAAATTTCGGTATAATTTGATTCAATTCAAAAAATTGAAAATATTAACCAAGCATATCGAATCGAATTGTATTAATTTAATTTTTGATTCGATTTGCTCAAAAGGAGTGCACACTCCTACTTATGAGGGAGATGATTTATTGATAAGAATTTCCAATTTTTATTAAAAAAATCCTTGCTTCAAAATACAATATCTTATTAAAATTAAATTAAATTATTTTTATTTCTGTCATATTGAAGAGTATATATTAATATCATGTGGGTTGAATGTCTTTTTACTAAGTATATGTTTCAGTACAAGTTAATTTTTCAAAATTTTACGGAATCTATTTGTAATTTAAGTGAGTATTTTTGATTAAAAATAAAAAATATGTGAAATGCATTTTCAATTTAAATTTTAAATTTTATGAAATTGCTTATTGCTAACCAAATTCTAAAAATATTATTAGAGTTTTCAAATAAATCCATTTTAAATAAATTTGTAAATAAATTTTTAAAAAAATATTAATTTAAACTAAATGTACTTTATTAATAATAATTCATTTGTAATAAATTCTATTCACAATTTATTTAAAAATAAAATGCATTTTTTATTAGAATTAAATGAAATAAAGGATCAAACTCTGTGATTACATTAATATTATTTAAATGATAATAATTAGCATATATATATATTATAAATATGGTTGTGAGATGTAATACAAATAAAGTAGACGAGAATTTTCCTGATCTAATTGAATCATGGCATGTTACATTCATAAAATTTTACGGCCTAATACACCTATAATCCCTTTAACTTGATATTTTTCTCTTGTTTGCCTCCTTTAACTTACATAATAATCATATAAACACTTAAACTTACTAACAATAAAACTTTTAACACTTTTTGTACTATTAAAAGTATTGAATAGTTTATTTTTTTTTTTTTTAACAAAATTCATTTTCAAGCCTTTAAACTTTATTGCATTAAACCTTTCAACTTCAACTGTATTGTATTAAACCTCGTATTTTTTTTTTTGCACACATTAAGGACTTGCTTTAAATATTTAGCCCCTAAACTTATTACAAAAGATTAAATTATCAAAATTTAAAAGCTTTTTTTTTTTATCATTTTAATACAATTAAATAACAACTTATAAATATGTTGTATATTTTTCATTATATAATCATTTAATAAATTAAATTAATTTAAAACTAATATTTTTATTCATTTTTAAACATATTAGTTTAAAGGAAAAAATATCTCTTAGTTCAATTTAGTAAATTTATTATTTTTTTATTATTAGGTAATTTATTCTTATTCATAATTTTATTATTCATAATTATTATTTGATAAAGCATACTGTAAACATACTAAAAATTTAAAAAATATTAACTTTCGAATATGAATATTTAAAAATGATTTTTTAAAATACTTTTACTATATTTGACATGCTTAATTAATAAAGTTAATAAAGTATAAGTAAATTCTAATTAAGTATAAAATGGCCAACATAATGGTAGAATTTTACCATATGAAGTGGTAATCTTGAGTTTGGAATCTTTCTCTCAATACTTAAGTATTGAATATGAATTTTTTGATCTTCATTAGTAGAAGTCTGTAAAAAATAAGTATGAGTGCCTATAATATTGAATAAAACATTTCAACGCTAATAATTATAAATTACAATAAAAAATACCAACAAGTATAAAAATAATTGAAAAATCAAATTTGTCTCACCATTAACTAATTTTTTAAGCATACAAGATATCAAAAATAATAAAAGATATTTTTAATATTATTTTAAAAATTTTAATTTTTATGTTTTAAATAAATTTTTAAACAAAAAGTGTCATGACCCAAACCTAGGCCACGTGACCGGCACTAGGGAATGAGAAATATAAAACTACCAAATCCTATAGTAAGTATTAAAAGAAAGAAAAAAAAGAATGCGGAATATATTTAAACTTTGAAACCTTAAAATTAATAATTAAATCACAACACACATTATCAAACTGATTTTTCTTAATATAATTTAAACCATAATATCATAGTGCATAAAATAAATGAATATCAGTTATACAAATAATGTCTCAGTACACAATATTATAAATACATGATACTCCCAAATAAAATATTCAGTTAAATAGTTTTCTCTACTGCAGTACACAAAAATAAACACAACACAATTAAGTAGACTTACGCAGAATAGCCGGTGATGACACTACATGGTGAAGAGAAGTAGGCCTAATAAAAAAGTCTCAAACTCCTGAAAAAAAATAAATTAAGGGAAGTCAGACCTTATGTCACGACCCAAAACAGGGGCCATGACCGGCGCTAGGGAACGGGAATTCTTTCGAATCCGAAACCCGTAGCAAGCCTAAAAATAAAATAAATCATGCAATAATAACAATAACCATAATATATATATGCAGCGGAAAATAAAAATCTTAAATATCATACTAACATTTTCATCATTGGATTTAAATCAAATCTCATCTCATATATATAAATTTTTCAGTACAAATCCAGTTTCAATATAATAAATCTCTTTAAATAAAATACATGAAATCCAATACTTTAATTCACAACTACTGCAGTGTCTAGATAAAATAAATAAGACTCAAGTAAATAATTTACACAAAGAAGCCAGGACGGAAGAAATCCGGTGTATCGACCTGCTACTGAGGTCTGAAGAAGTTGACTCTCCTGAAAAATAGTCAACGGAGGGGAGTCAGACCTCACTGAGTGAATTACTATAATATATATATACATACACACTAAGTGATAATGCATACAGTCAATAATACATATTTAATATGTATATATACAGGCAAATTCACACAGATGCAGAAAAATCATTTTTATATATTTTATTGAGAATCCCAGTTTATGAAGGATCACATAGAACCCTAGAATATCGCAACCTCAGAAAATAGTGTTAAACAACACTCTAGCCATACTGGCTCACTTATTCCAAATATATCCACTTAATCCATTTGGACAGTAGACTGGCCCCGAGACACTAAGTCAACCGAGCTCCAGCAGTCTGACTGCCAGTGTGATTGGCCCTAAGACACTTGGTCAACCGAGCTCCAGCAATCACACCCAAATCACATCTCACACATCTCAATAATCATAATCATCAATATCCACAAATGGTTAGTAATATAGCCTAAATACTATAGGCGTACCGGTACGTACTCGGTCCTAGTGCTGCCCATTAGGTAGCACGTTCTATCGATATCCTTCATCATTAAATATAAAACATTCATTCACAAAAATAAATGATGCATGAATGTAAATGGAATAACAATATAATCCATATATATACCAGAAATATACCAAAAGTAAACCAGGTATATCTCGAGTATATATACGTCAAATAAATCCAGTCAAATCATAAATTAAACTAAAAATATATTTAAAAACATTTTAAATATATTTTATTAACAAAACATGTATATAATTTATTATATACCAAAAATAAACCAAAAATATACTTAATATAAACTTAAGAAATAATCAAATTATTTATGCATATTTAATCAACATAAAACATGCATTTCTAAATCATGCATCCTAAGCATATATATATAGTATAGTAACTCACCTAATGCGCTCCACGAGACAGGTCCGACGGGCCTGGTCCACTAGCCTTCGGTCTCGGCGCAACTAAACAAGCAATAAATAATCGACATCAGAATAAACCTAATAGAAATCCTAGAATTCAATCTAGAATATTTAAATACGAAAACAGAATTAGGGTTCGACTGGACATCACGTTTTATGAGAATTCTACCGAAAATCCGGCAGAACCTCCCCTGTAAAACGGACATCTCTCTACTCAAAAGAGTAGAGCCGACCCTGCAAGGAAATACACTTCGAAAATAAACACCACATCTCATTCACAACCCCTCGGTCGGACTCCAGACTACAATCTACCGACCTGGGTCCACAAACACAGAATAATTCCAGATATACCAAAAATACCCTTAAAAATAGAAATTACATAATTAACCTTTAAACACAGTAAAAATCGATAAAAACTCATTTTATTAGTAAAACCGTATATTATATATATAATTGAAAATAATTCACGAAAAATAGTTTAATTAATTAAAAATACTAATTAATTTTTAGAAATCATTTTTATACCTTAAATAACTATTAAAACCAATTAAATTACATTTTTAGACAATTTAGGGTAAAATTACCAAAATACCCCTATATATAAATATACTTAAATTACTTCAAAAATTCACCAAAAATTATAAAATTATCCAAAATTAATTTTATCAACATATTTATCAATAATATTAATAATTAAACTCAATTAAACAATTAAATTCAATTAAAAACACATTTAACCTAATTTTTCAAAATCACATAAACTTCAATAATTCAAAATAAATACTTAGAAATTCATAAAAATTTCAAATAAATTCCTATAATTCATTTAAACACCTAATTTAACCATAAACTCCAATTTCATAATTTAAATAATTAATTTCCGAAAATTAGAAAATAATATTAAAATATTCAAAAATACCCAAAAATCCAAAAAATCTCCAAAAATTCATAAATGTAGATTGAGCTACTAGGATCAACATTTGTGAAGGGATTTTTCATGAATCAATCAATTCGAAGCTCAAAAAAATCAAAAACCCTAATAGGCCGAAATTGAAAGTTCGAAACCTAAGCAATTCTAGACCATTTTAGCTCAAACCAAAGCTAGAATCACACTCACCGGAGCTCAAGGAGAAGAAAGAGACCGGTGGTGTCAAAAACGGTGGTCGGAATCGGCGTGATCGACGGTAGCTCGATTTTCGGCTTCTTCGGCCAAAAATGGCTTCCAGGCGCCGGAAATGGCTGCTGTAGGCGGCGAGGAAGGCTGGGGAAGGTGGTGGCACACCGGATGGCACTCTCACGGGAAGGGAACGGCACGGCAGTGACCGGACGGCGATGAGGGTGAAGATCGGGGAAGAAGAAGCTCACGGGGGTAAAATGGTAATTTTTCAAAAGTTTTGATTTTTGATGTATAATGTGTATATATATATACTTTATACTATATATTAAAATAATATTAAATCACACATATTAAATATACACCACACACATAAGATTTAATATTTTAATAATTTATACTAAATAAAATTAATTAAATAACAATAAAACAAATAAATAATTAATAAAATATTAGGGTAATACTAAACCCTAATTAAATAAATATACACACATAGGCTTTATTTAGTATTTTAAAAATACGCATGAGTTCATGCAAGTCCGAAAATATATTTAAAATAATTAATATTAAAATATTTACGTGAAAATTTCCCCGAAAATGAAAGTCCCGAGAAAATTTTACGTAAAACACTGTACATAAAACACAGTATTTAAAATAGGTTTTAAATACATATCAACTAGTAAAAATATCGTAATATATATTCAAAAATTATTAACACTGTATATCTCGGTACAGTGTAAAAATATTTTAAAAACACGGGATATTACACCTTACTGAGTAAGTTAATAAAAGAGCTGTATAGTTTGAAAACTATATAGATTTAGTGAAAATAATTTATAACATATATATATATAGCTTTTAAAAAATCTCAGTAGAATCCTAAACCTAATTCTAAATGGCCAACTGGGCCCATTTAATCCAAATGGCCTGTCAATCCCTAAGAACAGAGGCATCAACCGAGGCACCAAGTCGCAGTCATCCACTTAATCCAAGCACATGGTATTGGCGGTCCCCGAGAGCTAAGGCATCCACCGAGGCACCCATCTCAGTCCATTCTTAACTTTCCACATCACTGGCGGTCTTTAAGAGCAGAGGCTTCCACCAAGGCACTCGTCCCAGTTTATAACCACAAGTCATACATATTTTAGGATCCTTCTCTCAATCTTCACCATGTGCACACGGTTCTGGTGAAACCCACCAGGTAGCCTGTTCTACCAAAATTTCTCAAAACTAGTTTTTTTTAAATAAATAAATAAATACATTGCAATGAAATTCTTGGTAACAGCATCTATTGCAAATTGATAATGCAAATAATACTAAAATATGGGTGCACGCAAATTTTTAAAGA
Organism: Mallotus nudiflorus; assembly: GCA_947683625.1. Lineage (NCBI taxonomy): Eukaryota > Viridiplantae > Streptophyta > Magnoliopsida > Malpighiales > Euphorbiaceae > Mallotus > Mallotus nudiflorus. The sequence continues at coordinate 2,638,564 of CANTUR010000049.1, read as the reverse complement.
AAACACATGCACATATCAATTTATTAACTTACAGGATAAGTGAGATGATTGATGACCGTGTGTCTGCCTCAAACCAGAAACTTTCGCTCCGGTACTCTTTAAAAAAATATATTTATTTTTAAAATCATACTTATGGAATAAGAAGGGAAATTAATAAAATTACAAGACTCTAGAATAACTCGGGAAAAATTGGATAAGACTCGAGAGATTGGAATACCCTAATTTATACTAGGAAATTATGGAAAATGTCACGTTTTCTGAGAAAATCTATCGAAATTTCGACAGAGTCTCTCTTGTAAAATGGACATCTCTCTACCATAGGTAGAACCATTCCTGTATAGAAAACACACTTCTAACATTCACAATCAACCATACTCGGGTCGGCTCTCCAAAACTGCATTTAGCCCGACCAAGTTCACAACCCAAACAAACAACACAACTTAATTCTAATTAATAAAATTCACATTTAATTTTTTAAATAGTTTAATTATATAATAAAATTAGTTTAAAACCCATTTTAGTACCCAAAATAATATATAACATATTATTTGAAAATAATTTTTGAAAATTAGTATTAATTAGTTAAAAAATAGTAAATAATTTTTAAAAATCCTTTTAATTCCTTAAATATTATTAAAACCAACTAAAATATATTATTTAGCTATAATTAGCACAAAATTACATTTTTACCCCTATAATACAAAAATATACCTAATATCCTATTATTACTAAAAAATTTCATAAAAATTATACAAATGCATTAAAATTATTTTCCCAACATATATATTATTAATATTAGCTAAAACACATATTTAAACCAATGTTCCAACAAAAATCCAACTCTAACCTAATTATTCAATTTTGACATAAACTATAAAAATTCATAAAAATTATATAATATTCTCAAAAAATTAATTTCTCAACACCAACATTAATAAAAATATATAATATCACTAAATTAACCAATTTTATAATTTAATAAATTAATTTACGAAAATTAATAAAATAATAATAAAATATTCAAAAATTCACAAAAATCAAAATAAATTTCAAAAATCATACAAAAATTCATAGAGGTAGATTAAGCTACCAAGAATCACATTTGTAAAAGGAGTTTGCAAGATTCAAGCTAGATCAAGCCAAAAAAAAATTGAAACCCTAGAACTCCATAAACAAAACTTAACAAAATCTCAATCAAATGGAGATTAAAGCTTAAACTAAGCTTGGATTAGTGCTCACCGGAGCTAGGGGAGTTGATAGACACTGGAATCAAAGAAAATGGTGGCCAGAAGTGATGGAGGCACAGTGATAGGCAGAGAATGGGACGGTGCAGGGAGGAGCTTATGTGTTTCTAAGTTGGTTCTTCACGTTTTCTTCCTTTTGCTTGTGGGTGTTGGTGTTTAATGCATGCATGTACGTTTATTTTGTATGCATGCATGTGTATGTGTATATATATATATATATATATATACATGTGTATATATATATATATATACACACACACACACACACACACACATATATAAACACACATACATTAACATATATACATAAAATAAAAGTATATAATAATAATACTAATAAAACAATTAATGTAATTTATCTAAAAATATAATATTAAAATAATAATGCACATAACTAAATATTATTGAAATCATACTATCCAAAATAGTAATTATAAATAATGCAAATTAAATGTCCAAAATAATAAATTTCAAAATAAAATATTTACGTAGAAAATTATAATTAAACATAAAATAATGAAAATTAACCACAAATAATAAAATAATTAAAGTTGACTTTTAAAATGTATTAACACTACAAAATTATTTTATATTAAAATCATTTAAAATATGGGTCATTACAAAAAGTGTACCTTTCAATGTTTTCAATTATTATTAAAAATATTATTTAACATAAAAATAAAATTTTAAATTTTTTATTAATTGGAAATAAAAGTATATTTTTTACTTTAAATACATTAAAAGCATAAAATATTAATTTTTAATTGATTGAACTATTTTTAATAAAAATTATATAATGCCTTTTGAGTTGGTATTTAATTGAACCAAATTGACAAAAAAAAAAAAAAATTTAAAATGCAGCAATTTGAATTGTGAACAAAAGTTTAGGGATGAAATTTTTTTAATATGTCTTTAATGTGTGCAAATATAAGAATATGAGAGTTTAATGAAACGAAATTAAAGTTTAAAGGATGAAAAATTTTTAATAGGTCTTTAATGTGTGCAAATATAAGAATATGAGAGTTTAATGAAACGAAATTAAAGTTTAAAGGATTGAAAATGAGTTTTGCCTTTTTTTTTTAAAATCAAACAATTTAAATGTGACGAATTGGTGATTGGGTGAGTTACTATTTGCCCCATATAGTTTGTTATATTATACTAATTGGTTATTGAGATTTAAAATTTATATTATCTCTACCTTCTATTTTATAAAATTACACTATTTACCTTTTCGTCAATTTTTCCATCATAATTATAGTTAACTAATATGACAATTATCAAGTAAATACTATTTGTCCCCTATATTTTAATATATTATATTATTTGTCCCTAAAAATTTTAAAAGTATATTTTTATTTATTAAACTAATTGTTTAACAAAATATATATTAAATTAGATTATCATTAATTGACTATAAAAATGATAATTTTATTAAAGATATTTTAATAAAAATAAAATAGAAAATTTTATTTTTAATCTAATCAAAATTTTAATAAATTAACAATTAATTACTTCCAATCTCAAATATCCTTGCTTAAATATTAACTTAAAATGCTTAAAATAGCAAATCTTATTTTTAATCTAATAAAACTTTTAATCAAATAACAATGAATTACTTCCAATATTAAAATATCCTTGCTTAAATATCAACTTAAAATATTTATATTGCATGAAAAATTAACCAAGTAAATTCTCTATTTAATTGTAAAATTTGATTTTTATTTGAATTGTTAGTTTAGATTATTGAGTAAATAAATTATATCTATGAATAAAATTAATAATTTTAAATAATTTGATTTGTATATCCAACAATTGAAACTAACAATTCCAATAAAGAATCACAATTAAAAATAGAGTTGATTTGATTAAATTTTTTAATGCAACATAAATATTTTAAGACATTATTTAAGTTGAGATATTTTATGTAATATCCCGTGTTTTTAAAATATATTTACATTGTACCGGGATATGCAGTGTTAATAATTTCTGTATATTATATGATATTTTTATGATTTAATATGTATTTAAAACCTATTTTAATTACTGTATATTATTTTCAGTGTTTTACGTAAAATTTTCCCGGGACTTGCATTTTCGGGGAAATTTTCACGTAAACAATGTATTATTAATTATTTTAAATGTATTTACGGACTTGCATGAACTCATACATATTTTTAAATTATTAAATAAAGCCTGTGTGTGTATATTTATTTAATTAGGGTTTATTATTACCCTAATATTTTATTAAGTATTTAATTGTTTTATTGTTATTTAATTAATTTTATTTAGTATAAATTATTAAAATATTAAATTTTATGTGTGTGGTGTATATTTGATGTGTGTAATTTAATATTATTTTAATATATAGTATAAAGTTATCACGACCCAAAACAGGGGCCATGACCGGCGCTAGGGAACGGGAATTCTTTCGAATCCGGAACCCGTAGCAAGCCTAAAAATAAAATAAAAATGCAATAATAACCATAAAAATATAATATGCAGCGGAAAATAAAATCATAAATATTACAATATCATCCATAACAACTGGATATAATTCAAAACTCATCACATCGCATATATAATCTCATAAATGTATAATCTTTATACAAATCCAGTTTTAACATAATACATCTCTTTAAAACAAATACATAAAATCCAATACTTTAATTTACAACTACTGCAGTGTCTAGATAAAATAAATAAGACTCAAGTATATAATTTACATAAAGAAGCCGGGGCGGAAGAAATCCGGCGTATTGACCTGCTACTGAGGTCTGAGGAAGTTGACTCTCCTGAAAAATAGTCAACGGAGGGGAGTCAGACCTCACTGAGTGAATTACTATAATATATATACATACACTCTAAGTGATAATGCATACAGTCAACAGTATATGAGTAATATGTATATATACAGGCAAATTCATACAGATGCAGAAAAATCATTTTATATATTTTATCTGAAAATCAACTTTTATGAAGGATCACATAGAACCCTAGAATATCGCAACCTCAGAAAAATAGTGTTAAACAACACTCTAGCCATACAGGCTCACTAATTCCAAATATATCCACTTAATCCATATGGACAGTAGACTGGCCCCGAGACACTAAGTCAACCGAGCTCCAGCAGTCTGACTGCCAGTGTGATTGGCCCCGAGACACTTGGTCAACCGAGCTCCAGCAATCACACCCACAAACTACATCTCACATATATCAATAATCATAATCAAATCGATATCCACAAATAAGTTAGTAATATAGCCTAAAGCTATAAGCGTACCGGTACGTACTCGGTCCTAGTGCTGCCCACTAGGTAGCACGTTCTATTGATATCCTTCAGTAATAAATAATAAAACATTCATTCACAAATACATGATGCATGAATTTAAATAAATCAACAATATAAACCATATATATACCGAAAATATACCAAACATAAACCAGGTATATTTTGAGTATATATACGTCAAATAAATTCAATCAAATCATGAATTAAACTAAAAATATATTTAAAAACATTTTAAATATATTTTATTAATAAAACATGTATATAATTTATTATATACCAAAAATATACCAAAAATATACTTGAATATAAATCATGTTATTTATGCATATTTAGTCAAAATAAAACATGCATTTTCTAAATCATGCATCCTAAGCATATATATATAATATAGTAACTCACCTACTGCGCTCCACGAGACAGGTCCGACGGGCCTGGTCCACTAACCCTCGGTCTCGGCGTAACTAAACAAGAAATAATTAATCGACATCAAAATAACCCTAACAGAAATCCTAGAATTAAATCTAGAGTATTCAACACAGAATCGGAAATTAGGGTTCGACTGGATATCACGTTTTACGAGAATTCTACCGGAAATCCGGCAGAACCTCCCCTGTAAAACGGACATCTCTCTACTCAAAAGAGTAGAGCTGACCCTGCAAAGAAAATACACTTCAAAAATAAACACCACAATCGATCACAACCCCTCGGTCGGACTCCAGACTACAATCTGTCGACCGGGGTCCACAAACACAGAATATATATATTCAAATATACCAAAAATATCCTTAAATCATAAAAATACATTTCATACGTAGAAATTACATAATAAATCTTGAAACACTGTAAAAACCGATTAAAATTCATTTTATTAGAAAAATCGTATATTATATATATAATTGAAAATAATTCCCGAAAAATAGTTTTAATTAGTTAAAAATACTAAATAATTTGTAGAAATCATTTTTATACCTTAAATAAATATTAAAACCAATTAAATTACATTTTTAGACAATTTAGGGTAAAATTACCAAAATACCCCTATATATATATATATACCTAAATTACTTCAAAAATTCACCAAAAATCATACAATTATCCAAAATTAATTTTCTCAACATATTTATCAATAATATCAATAATTAAACTCAATTAACCAATTAAATTCAATTTAAAACACAATTAACTTAATTTTACAAAATCACCTAAACTTCAATAATTAAAAATAAATACTTAGAAATTCATAAAAATTCCAAATAAATTCCTATAATTCATTTCAACACCTAATTCAACCATAAACTCCAATTTCATAATTTAAATAATTAATTTCCGAAAATTCAAAAATAATATTAAAATATTCAAAAATACCCAAAAATCCAAACAACCTCCAAAAATTCTACAAAAATTCATACATGAAGATTAAGCTACCAGGAACAACATTTGTGAAGGAAGTTTCCATGAATCATCCAAATTGAAGCTCAAAAAAATCGAAAACCAAAAGTGGCCGAAAACTTCAACTCAAAACCTAAGCAATTCTAGACCATTTTAGCTCAAACCAAAGCTAGAATAACACTCACCGGAGCTCAAGGAGAAGATAGAGACCGGCGGTGTCGAAAACGGTGGCCGGAGGAGGGAGAAACGACGGTGAGAAGAAATGGTGGCGTCGGGCACCCACGGGAAGAAGAAGAAGAAGAAGAAGAAAAAGAAAAAGAAAGAAAAAGGGAAGAGAAAGGAAAAGAAAAAGAAAGAAAAAGGAAAAGAAAAAGAAAAAAAAAGAAAAAAGAAAAAAATAATAAATTTTAATAATTTAATAATAAATAAAATAATCAAATAATAATAAATAAATAATAAAATATTAGGGTAATAATAAACCCTAATTAAATAAATATACACACACAGGCTTTATTTAATAATTTAAAATATGTATGAGTTCATGCAAACCCGTAAATACATTTAAAATAATTAATAATACATTGTTTACGTGGAAATTTCCCCGAAAATGAAAGTCCCGGGAAAATTTTACGTAAAATACTGAAAATAATAAATAGTAATTAAAATAGGTTTAAAATACATATTAACTCATAAAAATATCGTATAATGCATAAAAATTATTGACACTGTATATCCCGGTACAGTGTAAAAATATTTAAAAAAAACACGGGATATTACAAAAGTATATATATATACATATATTTGTCAAAATTACAAAAGATTTGGAAAATTACAAAACTGTCCCTGACTTCTTCTTCTTCCTCCCGATCCTTCTCCTTGCCGTCCGGGCATCTGTCACGCCGTTTCTTCATCGTGGGTGTGCCGTCCGGTGTGCCACCGTCTTCCCCGACCAATTCCGTCGCCTGAGGAGGCCGTTTCCGGCGTCTGGAGGTCGATTTTGGCCGGAGAAGCCGAAAATTGATCCACCGTCGATCACGCCGATTCCGGCCACCGTTTTCGACACCGCCGGTCTCTTTCTTCTCCTTGAGCTCCGGTGAGTGTGATTCTAGCTTTGGTTTGAGCTAAAATGGTCTAGAATTGCTTAGGTTTCGATTTTGTCAATTTCGGCCTATTAGGGTTTTTGATTTTTTTGAGCTTTGAATTGATTGATTCATGAAAAATCCCTTCACAAATGTTGTTCCTAGTAGCTTAATATACATTTATGAATTTTTGTAGAATTTTTGGAGATTGTTTGGATTTTTGGGTATTTTTGAATATTTTAATATTATTTTCTAATTTTCAGAAATTAATTATGTAAATTATGAAATTGGAGTTTATGGTTGAATTAGGTGTTGAAATGAATTATGGGAATTTATTTGGAATTTTTATGAATTTCTAAGTATTTATTTTGAATTATTGAAGTTTATGGAATTTTGGAAAAATTAGGTTAAATGTGTTTTTATTTGAATTTAATTGGTTAATTGAGTTTAATTATTAATATTATTGATAAATATGTTGAGAAAATTAATTTTGGATAATTGTATAATTTTTGGTGAATTTTTGAAGTAATTTAAGTATATTTATATATAGGGGTATTTTGGTAATTTTACCCTAAATTGTCTAAAAATGTAATTTAATTGGTATTAATAGTTATTTAAGGTATAAAAATGATTTCTACAAAATATTTGGTATTTTTAACTAATTAAAACTATTTTTCGGGAATTATTTTCAATTATATATATAATATACGATTTTTCTAATAAAATGAGTTTTATTCGGTTTTTACAGTGTTTCAAGGTTAATTATGTAATTTCTACGTATAAAATGTAGTTATGTGATTTAAGGATATTTTTGGTATATCTAGAATTATTCTGTGTTTGTGGACCCCGGTCGGTGGACTGTAGTTTGGAGTTCGACCGTGGGATTTTGATTGTGTTGAGCTTGTTTTTCGAAGTGTATTTCTTTGCAGGGTCAGCTCTACTCTTTTGAGTAGAGAGATGTCCGTTTTACAGGGGAGGTTCTGTCGGATTTTCGGTAGAATTCTCGTAAAACGTGATGTCCAGTCGAATCCTAATTCTGTTTTCGTATTTTAATACTCTAGATTGAATTCTAGGATTTCTATTAGGGTTACTTTGATATCGGTTATTTATTTCTTGTTTAGTTGCGCCGAGACCGAGGGCTAGTGGACCAGGCCCGTCGGACCTGTCTCGTGGAGCGCATTAGGTGAGTTACTATACTATATATATATGCTTAGGATGAATGATTTAGAAATGCATGTTTTATGTTGATTAAATATGCATAAATAATTTGATTATTTCTTAAGTTTATATTAAGTATATTTTCGGTTTATTTTTGGTATATACTAAATTATAGGCATATTTTGTGAATAAAATATATTTAAAATGTTTTTAAATATATTTCCAGCTTAATTTATAATTTGATTGAATGTATTTGATATATATATATACTCGAAATATACCTGGTTTACTTTTGGTATATTTCCGGTATATATATGGATTATATTGTTGTTTTATTTAAATTCATGCATCATCTAATTGTGAATGAATGTTTTACATTATTAATGATGAAGGATATCAATAGAACGTGCTACCTAGTGGGCAGCACTAGGACCGAGTACGTACCGGTGCGCCTATAGCTTTAGGCTATATTACTAACTATTTGTGGATATTGATTTGATATGATTATTTGATATGTGAGATGTGGTTTGGGTGTGATTGCTGGAGCTCGGTTGACCAAGTGTCTCGGGGCCAATCACACTGGCAGTCAGACTGCTGGAGCTCGGTTGACTTAGTGTCTCGGGGCCAGTCTACTATCCAAATGGATTAAGTGGATATATTTGGATTAAGTGAGCCTGTATGGCTTGAGTGTTGTTTAACACTATTTTCTGAGGTTGCGATATTCTAGGGTTCTATGTGATCCTTCATAAAAGATGATTTTCAGATAAATTATATAAAAATGATTTTGTTGCATCTGTGTGAAATTGCCTGTATATATACATATTATATATACTGTTGACTGTATGCATTATCACTTAGTGTGTATGTATATATATTATAGTAATTCACTCAGTGAGGTCTGACTCCCCTCCGTTGACCATTTTTCAGGAGAGTCAACTTCTTCAGACCTCAGTAGCAGGTCGATACGTCGGATTTCTTCCGCCCCGGCTTCTTTATGTAAATTGTCTACTTGAGTCTTATCTATTTTATCTAGACACTGCATTAGTTGTGAATTAAAGTATTAGATTTCATGTACTTTATTTTAAAGAGATGTACTATATTGAAACTGGATTTGTATTAAAGATTATATATATGTGATGAGATGAGTTTTGAATTAAATCCAGTTGATATGGATAATATTATGATATTATGATTTTTATTTCCGCTGCATATTATATTGTTACTGTTATTATGGCATGATTTATTTTATTTTTAGGCTTGCTACGGGTTCCGAATTCGAAAGAATTCCCGTTCCCTAGCGCCGGTCATGGCCCCTGTTTTGGGTCGTGACATTTTAAAATTGTCACGACCCAAACCTGGAAGTCATGACCGATGGTAGGGAATGAGAAATCACATGAATCCGGAACCCATAGCAACCTTTAAAATAAAAACTCACACAAAATATACCGCAATAATACCTCAAAATTTCAAAATTTAAATAGTATAAAGAAATCTCTATATAATATAATAAAATATATTCATACAATTATTCAAAAATAGGATCTTAGTCTAAAACAATATCTGATACTACAATAAGAATGAACTACTATTGCAACGTTTAATAAAATACAAGACAAATGATAGTTCAATATTTAAATAAGTTAGCTAATGAAGAAAGAGCCCGACGAAGAGAACTAATATGGAGGCTTGAAGTAGAGAATCTTGAAAAAAATATATTTGAGGGGGTCAGACCTTACTGAGTGAATTATTATTATATATATGCACGTAACCTAAAGACATAGACATTCAAGCATCATTATAATACTTATATATTTATATTTTGTTTAATGTATACATGCATTTCATACAGATACTTAAAAACACATTTTTCGATAAACAAATAAATGCAATAATTTTTAGGTGGATGACCGGAGCAGAACCTTAAAATACTTCACAACCTTAATCATAAAATCTCACTAGTCAACATGCTTACTTAATTTCAAAAATATTTCTCTTCTCAATTTTTGGACAGTAGACTAGCTCCGAAACACTAAGTCAACCGAACTCCTATAGTCTCGCTGTCGGGATGATTGATGTCGAAACACTAGGTGAATAGAACTTTCGCAATTATACCAGTCTCTCACCACAAATCTCAATAATCAATTATTCATATCTCAAATTAAGAAATTTCATAATATCAATCCTAGTATTTTAATGTACTCTCAACGGTCCTATTGTGACCCACTAGTTGACACGTTCTACAACTATCCTCCAAAATAGCATTTTATAAATAAAATAAAAAAATCATAAATAAAATAATGAGATTCATAATAAAATATGACAACAGCCATTATTCAAAATTAATATTCATATTTATATATATATTTGAAAACACATATAAACATTCACTAACCATAATAACTAACATTTAATGCAATAAAGCATAATAAAATTTATGTTTATTCGAAATATGAATGTCAATGAGTTATTCTACATACAATGCATACATATAATAATAACTCACTATTTGAGTGCGCTCCTATACTTTGGTTTGACTGGCCCAGTTTTGAAGGCCTAGCACGTAGTGCAACTAAAAGGAAAAGTAATAATAAATAAAGAATTAGAAATAATTTCCAATTTTTATACTTTCTAGATTTTTAAAGAATGACTCGATCTAATGATTGACTCGAATAAAAATACTAGACTAGATATCGACTAATGTCACGTTTTACGAGAATTTTATCAAAAATTCGATAGTCTCCTGTCTAAAATGGACATCTCTCTACTAAAAGTAGAGTTGTATCTGGACAGAAACACACTTCAAAATATTCCAAGGCTCAACATCTTAGACTAGACTCCTGAATTACAATTATTACCTAACTGAGAACCAATGCATCAATAAAATTCAAAATGACATAAATCTCAATAATTCACCAAAAATCATAAAGTCTATATAAAAATATAATAATTTCTCAAATCACCATAATATCTCATAAAAATATTAAAAACCTTTATTTTCCAAATAAATAATAAAATTCTGGTTTTTAAATAATGTTTGCTAATAAAATCCATAAATGGAATAAAATTCTCATTTTGCAATTAAATTAGCATAAATTTTAAATAATTATTAAAATCACTTATTGCCATCATAAAAATAATAAAATGCCCATTTAAGCTAAAAAATAATAAATAAATTTATTATTCATATATTATTTCAAAATTATCACAAATTAACTAGTAATTGGAAATAATAATAAAATTATTTTTCATACTTTTATTAATCCAAAAATAGTCTAAAATAGAATAACTAACAACAATTTCAATTAAATCAAATAATTTACTAAATTCCAACAATTTTCCAAAAATACATATTTAGACATAAACTACAAAATTCAATTAAATACCACAATTCAATCTATTTACATAATAAAAACATAAAAGACATTTATTTCCATAATAAATAATAAAATTCAAATTTATAATAAAATTCTATTATTAAAATCTATTCTTCCAAAATTTGAAATTAAATAACATTAATTACAAATAATTATTTAAATTGCTCAAATATATAATAAAAATAACCAAAAACTCATTCAAGCTTAAAAATAATAAATAAAATTATTATTCATATATTTTTTTTTGGAAATTACTACAAATTAACTAAAAATAGGAATAATTCATAAAAATTATTTTAATACTATTTATTACTAAAAAACTATCCAAAACATAATAATTAATAATAATTTCAACTAAAATTGAAAAATTACTAATTTATACTAATTTTTCTAAAAATTCATTTTCACATAAACATTCAAAAATTTATAATAAAATTTTTACATATAATTTTAATAAACTTTCTACATGAAGTTAAATCTACATAATATATAAGATTTATCAAAACTATAAAAATTTTTCGACTTGGAACTGTCTGAAATAGTGACGTGAACAGTGCTAGATGCCCGGAAAATTCAAAAAAGAAATAAAAATCACCATTCATAAGATCAAAACCTCTAGATCATTTATCTCAAAGTAATTACATATAATTAAATCAAATTAAAGCTCAATTTCACAATTTGCACAAAATAACCTAAAAATAAATTATCCACAATTAGATTGGTTGTTGGAATTACCCAATCAAATTGACTTGGGAAAAATAATACCTAGGAGGCGAGGGTTCGTTCAAGACCGATGGCAAGCCAAGGGGTGGCCGGAATTGTTGCTGGTGAGCTCTTCTTCAATCCAGCAACAAAGCAAAACGGGAGAGATAGAGGAAAGAGGTGGTTGGCTGGTGTTGGGGGCGAGCTGGGCGGCATCTGGTGGCTGTCCGGCGTTTGGTGGTGGCTTGAGGGTGGCTGATGGTGGAGGCAAGTGGTGAGGTTAGGGAAGAAAAGAAGAAAATTAGAAAGAAAAGAAAAGAAAAAAAAGAATGAGGAAAAAAAGAAGTGGAAGTGGCATAATGCCACTTTCACTTTTTTTTTTTATTTTTTAATAAAGTAAAAAGTATAAGTTTATGTCATGACCCAAAACAGGGGCCATGACCGGCGCTAGGGAACGGGAATTCTTTCAAATTCGGAACCCGTAGCAAGCCTAAAAATAAAATAAACATGCAATAATAATAATAATATCATAGTTAAATAAAATACTATGTAGCGGAATAAAATCATAAATATCAAAATAATATCCACCAACTTTATTTAAATCAAATCCTCATCATCACATATATATAAACTCCTTTAATACAAATCCAGTTCAAATATAATACAATATCTCTTTAATAATTTAGTGACTACTGCAGTGTCTAGATAAAATAAAACTCAAGACTCAGATAAGCAGTTTACATAAAGAATCCGGGGCGAAAGAAATCCGACGTACAGGCCTACTACTGAGGTCTGAAGACGATGACTCTCTTGAAAAATAGTCAATGGAAGGGAGTCAGACCTCACTGAGTGAATTACTATAATATATATACATGCATACTAAATGTCAATGCACACAATCAAAGTATATATCTAATATGTATGTATACAAGCAAATGCACATAGATATAGTAAAATCATTTTATATATTATTAAAAATCACAGTTCATGAAAGATCAAATAGAACCCTAGAATATCGCGACCTCAAACAGTGTTAGAAAACACTCTAGCCACACCGGCTCACTTATTCCAATATATAATCACTTGTTCCATTTGGACAGTAGACTGGCCCCGAGACACTAAGTCAACCGAGCTCCAACAGTTTGACTGTCAGTGTGATTGGCCCCGAGACACTTGGTTAACCGAGCTCTAGCAATCACACTCCCAAGTCACATCACACATCAGATAATCAAATCCAATCAATATCCTCAAACTGGTTAGTAATATAGCCTAAATGCTATAAGCGCACCGGTACGTACTTGGTCCTAGTGCTGCCCACTAGGTAGCACGTTCTATCGATATCCTTCATTTATTAAATATAAAACATACATTCACAAATAAATGATGCATGAATTTAAATAAAATAACAACATAAACCATATATATACTAAAAATATACCAAAAGGAAACCAAGTATATTTCGAGTATATATACGTCCAATAAATCCAATTAAATTATAACATAAACTAGAAATATACTTAAAAATATTTTAAACATAATTCATTAGCAAAACATGCATATAATTCAAAATATACCAAAAATAAACTAAAAATAAATTTAAGTAATAATGAAACCATTTATGCATATTTAATCAAAATAAAACATACATTTCTAAATCATGCACCCTAACGCATATATATATATAGAATAGTAACTCACACTTAGTGCGCTCCACGAGATGGATCCGACGGGCAACTAAACAAAAAATAAATAACAGACATCAGAATAAACCTAACAGAAAATCCTAGAAACTCGATCTAGAATATTAGACACAGAAACAGAATTAGGGTTCGATCGGACATCACATTTTACGAGAATTCTACCAAAAATTAGGCAGAACCTCCCCTGTAAAACGGATATCTCTCTACTCAAAGAGTAGAGCCGACCCTGCAAAGAAACACACTTTGAAAAACAGGCACAACAACTCATCCACAACCCCTCAGTCGGACTCCAAACTACAGTCTACTGACCAGGGTCCACAATCACAGAATAATTATAAAAATACCAAAAATACCCTAATAACATAAAAATACATTTTATAAATAGAAATTACATAATTAGCCTTAAAACACAGTAAAAACCGATAAAAACTTATTTTATTAGTAAAATCGTATATTATATATATAATTGAAAATAATTCATGAAAATTAGTTTTAATTAGTTAAAAATACTAAATAATTTGTAGAAATCATTTTTATACCTTAAATAAATATTAAACCAATTTAATTATATTTTTAGTCAATTTCGTGTAAAATTATCAAAATGCCCTTATATATATAAATATACTAAAATTCATTCAAAAATTCACCAAAAATAATATAATTATCCAAAAATTAATTTTCTCAACATATTTATCAATAATATCAATAATTAAACACTATTAACCAATTAATTTCAATTAAAAAAATAATTAACCCTATTTTTCAAAAATTCCATAAACTAATTAAATTCAAAATAAATACATAGAAATTCATAAAAATTCAAAATAAATTTCTATAATTCATTTCAACACCTATATTTATCATAAAACACAATTTCATAATTTATTTAATTAATTTCCGAAAATTAGTAAAAAATAATAAAATATTCAAAAATACCCAAAAATGAAAATAAATTCCAAAAATTCTAAAAAAATTCACACATGTATATTAAGCTACTAGGATCAACATTTGTTAAGGGACTTTTCATGAATCAATCAAATTGAAGTTCAAAAAAATCAAGAACCCTAATAGGCCGAAATTGAAAAATCGAAACCTAAGCAAATCAAGACCATTTTAAGTGAAAAAAAAGCTTGGAATCACACTCACCGGAGCTCAAGGATAAGAAAGAGACTGGCGGTGTCGAAAACGGTGGTCGGAATCGCCGTGAACGACGTTGCTCCAACTTTCGGCTTTTCCAGTCAAAAACGACTCCCAGATGCCGGAAACGGCTGCAACAGGCGGCAGAAGAGGCTGGGGAAGGAGGTGGCACACCGGATGGCACAAAAACGGCAAGGAATCGATGGTAGCAGCGGCAGACGGTGATGGGGAACGGTCGGGGATGAAGAAGAAGCTCGGGTGGCAATTTGGTAAATAAACCTAACTTTATAATTTGTTAATATTAAATGTATATATGTATATATATATATACTTTATACTATATATTAAAATAATATTAAATTACACACATCAAATATACACCACACACATATAATTTAATATTTTAAATAATTTAATACTAAATAAAATAATTAAATAATAATAAACTATTAAATAAATAATATAATATTAGGGAAATTAATTAAACTCTAGTTAATTAAATAAATACACATATATACATTATTTAGTATTTCAAAAATATATATGAGTTCATCCAAGTCGGTAAATCTATTTAAAATAATTAATAGTAAATTATTTACGTGAAAATTTCCCCAAAAATGCAAGTCCTGGGAAAATTTTACGTAAAGCACTTAAAATAGTATAAAATAATAAAAATCAATTTTAATTAAATAACAACTCATGAAATATCAATATTATATTTAAAAATTATTAATACTGCATATCTCGATATAGTATAAAAATATTTAAAAATACGGGATATTACAGTTTAATAATTTTAAAATAAAAATATCTCTTCTCTCTTTTACACATATAATACTTAAATATACACATATAATATACTCTTAAAAATTAATAAGTTTTTATTAACAATATATTTAACACTAATTAAATAAATTAAAATTAAAACCCAATAATAATCTCATGAATAATTAAATAATAATTAACACTAATAAATCCTAAATTTTAATTTAATACTAATTAAATAAAATTATAATTAAAACTCAATAATTCTTTCCAAATATTTATACACATACTCACTTAAATAATTACTTAACAATAAATTCAATAGAAATAATATTTAATTTAATAATCAAAATATGGGTTATAATAATCTTCCACCCTTACAAAAATTCGTTCTTGAATTTTAACAAATTAAAAAAAGGTACAAAAGTTTATCAAGGAAACAAATAAGAATATGTCACCTGCATCTTTGCCTCAGTCTCCCATATATGCTCTTCCACATTATTGCTCTTCTATAAGACTTTGACCATCGAAATTTATTTATAACGCAACTGTCAAACTTGTTAATAAACAATGGCCACTGGTTCTTCCTTGTACATCAAATCTTCATTCACTTCCACACTCTGAGGTTATAAAATTTGCAAAGGATCCGAAATGTACTTCTTGAGCATTGAAACATGGAACGCTGGATGCATCTAACAAATTCAGAGGCAAAGCCAACCGATATGCAACTATGCCAATTCTCCCTAATATCTCAAAAGGTCTTATATATATGGTGCCAACTTTCCTTTCATATACCATCATCATCGGTCATCATTAACTATCTAGTATGCTCAAGTATAAGTCAACTTATATTATTTATTAATAACAATCACCGCAATTTAACTTATATACCTCAAGATATATTAAACCTACTTCTCAAACTTATTTTTATTATCATCTAACTTCCTCAAACTCCACGTTTTCAATTATCATAACTAATAGCCTCTTCTTATTGTTCTTCTTACTATTGTATACTATTTTAATTTCCTTGTTGATTCCTCCTAATGACCATATTTCTATACACCATAGAACATTTAATATTTGTTTTTACAACTATGCTTACATCCATTAGTCATCCAAATCTTATAATAGATTTTTAGTATATATCACAAATTTTAATTTGCTAGATTAGTAATTCACCATCTAATAACCACAAAGTTTTAATGCTTCCTATTGTCAATAAAACCCATCAAACTTATACTTATTATTTATCAACCTTAATGTTTAATTCATCATCAATCTTCAGTCTAATCAGAGATTCATCTATCATACTTTCATTGTGCTACTCTGATGTACTACGTTATATGTTCATCTTATCACTCTCAAGGTAACTAGCATATCTTAAATGATACAATTCCAACTCAAACTTAAAAATTTCACTTAATCTTTAAAGATATGCACTTATTTCTTACAATTTCAATAGTTAAATTCTCGAGTAAGCTTTTCTTATAACTATACCTTTAGTTTTCTTAAAATAAAACAACTCTAATTAAAATTTTAAATTTGTAATTCTATTTTCTTACATCATAGATTTACTCATGCAACCATTATCTTGTTGAATTTGCACCTCATATAATTTATGAATTATGCACATGCTATCGTATATTAATTTTTTTTTACCTGCTAAATTTATATGATTCACACTTACCTATAATGCTAGTATCATATCATTATAAAGTTGCACTCAATAATAAATATTTAAGTCTTTTTAATACATTTCACTTTATTATCATTAATTTCTTTATCATCTTTTAAGATCAAATCTCAACACAATTAATATGAAGAAGCTTATATCACTATGATTATCTTAATTGCAAATAAGATTATTAAATCAATGAACTACCTTTAATCACATCAGACAGTTTAGCCTTATCTTGATTCGACATTGTAAATATTCTAACTTCTGGTTTTTGTTTACTGAAATTATCATGTCATCTCTCAATTAAACTAAATATTAAGTTTAAGCTTACTTACACATTTCATTAGTTGATCTGTAATTCAATCTCCATAATTATTATAATTTAACTCTTATATAATAAAATGAAACAAATCACCCTATTATACTATTGAATAAATTCCATCCATCATCCATATAAAGTTCCAAAAAAGTCATCAATATCTATAATGCCTATCAACTATATTCAAATTTTAAATCCTTAAATTTCATTATAATTTATAATTTATAGTCTTATAGGATATTCCTATATATATATATATGCATTTACATCTTTACCTGTCATCCTTGTATCCAAAAAAAAAAACAATATGACTCCATTAATTATAAACTCCATACCTAATAAGTACACAGCTTAGATAGACTCGTTGTCATTTATAATTTTATCGACTTATAAACTATGATCTCTACCTATGCTTCTATCTCTAATTCTTGTCATCTTCCTAAAATCCAAAATCAAATAACTTTAAGAATCTGTATCACTAAGGTTTTGATTCATCAAACAATATCCTCCAAATTTAGTATTTCTTAATTCATATAAAACAAACCACTTCAATAACTTAAATTATAGTGAATTCATCAACAACAATAATAAGTTCATCAAGCAAACTTCATGAAAATTTAGTTTACAAATACATTCTTAAATCATGTTATGAACACGTTAAAATGCCAATAAGATCATCAACAACCTTTTTAAAATATCTTCATTACAAAACTCAATCTTATCTATAACTTAAATGAAAACCAAGGAAACACAATTAATCATCCTTTTATATGCACTCATAGTTATGTCCTAGAAATTCCTAACAACTATAAGCGTATAATGTCTCACCTCTTACTTTTAACACCCTAGAGTAGTATAATTTTAAGCTAACAAATCCATTTCTAAAATCATGCCTAAGTTAATTACACTCCATAAGACTGAATCCATAAATAACTCTCTAAATTTCAGTCCTCAGCTCGGATGCTAATATATATACTAAACTTAATCCTATAACATACAGTTCTACCAGTCTAGATTATATTGTATCACGACTATTAAATAATGATTGAATAGTTTACAGGTATTCTTTTTAATTGACCACTTTTCTCTTACTCTATTTAATAGCCGCCATATGTAATTAACCTTCCTTGAAGATGGATAGAAGTATCTTAGAAATCACTCTTTTAACTCCAACTAGGTTACAGTAGTCACATAAAGCTAATTTGACTACATATATAATCTTGTACTGTGGTCAAAACTGACAACTTCACCATCAAAGAGTACAAAAGTGCTTTGTCCACACTAGACATCTTCTTATTCCTTCATTAAAGCATATTCAAAATAATTGTCATACTTGGTTAAGTGCTAACAAGCCTTTATTAATCTTGGCTACCCTAGCCACATGTGCTTCAAGTTCTAGTTCAAAAGTTGCCTGCTCCACTTACAGTAAATGCTTGAGCCTCTAAGTTATAACTGCCTCTGACATACCTTTAAGCTAGGGGTGGAAGAAGGGTAGAAACTAGAATCAAAACTTCAACTTAAAAGGACTACTTATCCATACATATTATTTCTGCAGTACGAGTAGTTCACATTTACTTTGTTTGAAAAGATGCGAAAACCAACAAGATTCAAAACATAAAATATACGTGAAATTGATAGACACATGGGATTTTAGAAATAACAATGACAACAATAAATATCCTAACGGTTATGCGAAAATCTATAAGCAAGAAAAACCTTTTAAGAACATAATCGAAGCTAATTTGCTGGAGTAGTCTTAAAGAAAACTCAACTATACTAACCTAGGTCCACAATACTAAACATAGGCTCTGATTCCAACTTTGTCACGACTCAAACCGAAAAGTCATGACCGGCGCTAGGGAATGGGAATTCATCTAAATTCGGAACCCGTAGCAAGTTTTAAAATAAAAACTCACACAAAACATACCACAATAATACCTTAAAATTTAAAACTTTAAATAATATAAAGAAATCACAATATAATATAATAAAATATATTCATAAAATTATTCAAATATAGGATCTTAGTCTAAAACAATATCTAATACTATAATAAAAATGCACTACTACTGCAACATTTAATAAAATATAAGACAAATGATAGTTCAATATTTACATAAGTCAGTCGATGAAGAAAGAGTCCGGTGAAGAGACTAATATGGAGGTCTGAAGTAGAGAGTCCAGAAAAAAATATATTTGAGGGGGTCAGGGCTCATTAAGTGAATTATTATTACATATATGCACGCAACCTAAAGACACAAACATTCAAGCATCAGTATAGTAATAATATATTTATATTTATTTAATGTATACATGCATTTCATATAGATACTCAAAAGCACATTTTTTGATAAATAAATAAATACAATAATTTTTAGGTGGAGAACCAGAGCAGAACTGTAAAATACTTCGCACCCTCAATTATAAAATCTCACTTTCCAACAAGCTTACTTCATTCCAAAACTATTTATCTTCTCAATTTTTGGATAGTAGACTGGCCTTGAGACATTAAGTTAACTGAGCTCCCATAGTCTCATTGTCAGCATGATTAGCCCTGAGATACTAAGTCAACTGAGCTCCCACAGTCTTATTGTCAGCATGATTGACCCATAGACACTAGGTCAACCAAGCTCCTGTAATCATACCACTCTCTCACCATAAATCTCAATAATCAATTATTCATATATCAAATCAAGAAATTCCATAATATCAATTATAGCATTTTAACGTACTGCTGTGCAACAACCCTAGTGTGACTCACTAGGTGGCACGTTCTACAACTATCCTCAAAAATAGCATTTTATAAATAAAATAATAAAATCATAATTAAAATAATGATATTTATAATAAAATATGATAACATCCACTATTCATAATTAATATTCACACACACACACACATACACATACACACACACACACACACACACACACACACACACACACACACACACACACATATATATATATATGAAAACACATATAAACATCCATTAATCGTAATAACTAACATTTAATGCAATAAAGCATAATAAAATTTATGTTTATTTGAAATATGAATGTCGATGACATATTCTATATGTAATGCATACATATAATAATAACTCACTATTCGAGTGCGTTCCTCTACTCTGGTTTGCTGGCCTAATCCTGAAGGCCTAGCACGTGGTACAACTAAAAGGAAAAATAATAAGAAATAATTTTCTAATTTTATACTTTTGAGATTTCTAAAGAATGACTCGATCTAATGCTTGACTCAAATAAAAATACTAGACTAGACCTTGACTGATGTCACGTTTTATGAGAATTCTATTGAAAATTTGGTAGAGTCTCCTCTATAAAATGGACATCTCGTTACTAAAAGTAGAGTCATTCTTGCATAAAAACACACTTAAAAATATTCCAAGGCTCAACATCTCGGGCTACACCATCAAACCATAATTATTACCTAACCAAGAACCAATTCATTAATAAAACCCAAAATGATATTGTAAGCATCCAATTTCGGAATGCAATTGTGCACGCATGTGACGAAAGCCCCTATGATGAAAATCTAATCGAGAATTGAGCTCTAATGTCAAGTGTCACAATTTAAAGGACTAAATTGCTATATTTTATGGATTTAATTACAAAATTATTTTTTTAGGGATTTGATTGCAAAACTTAGAAACTTTCGAGGACCTTTTTTGGAATTTAATTAAAAGAAAAGAAAATAAATGTGGTCAACTGGCATTTAATGTCGATCAACATTATGTAATGTCAGTCGACATTAAGCAATGCCAGTTGGCATTATGGGATGGAAATTAACATTCCAAAGTGTTAATTTTCACTAAAAATTGATTTTTTATGCTGAAAATTGATTTTTTCATCATTTCTTAATTTTTCATTGGTCCAGGACACCACATGTGCCTGTATGTGTGAGTTTTTGATTTTTTCAAAACTCTATCTCTTCATTTTGAAAGTTCAAAAATTAAAAATCCAGCGCCTTCGTCATCGTAGGGTTGGAGGTTGCTAGGTTTAGCGTTAAAAGTCAAAAGGGGGAGGATGCAGAAACCCTAGAGAGAGAGCTAGAGCTAGAGAGGCAAATTCTATCAAAAAAGAAAACCTAGAGAAGCAAAGGGGCCACAAATAAAAAAACCAGAGAGAGGAAAAAAGATTAGCTACTACAAAGAAAAAGTACAGATTGAAAAACATAGACCTTTTACTGTAGGTTTCAAATCAACAAAAATAGGTTCTTTATTTTTAAAAGTCCAGAAAGTCAAGGAAAAAACAATAGAGTTAATCTCAAAATGGTGACAATCCCAATCTGAGGGGCATTGCAACAACATTTGCACAACATCTTTTATTCTTTTTTTTTTTTTTTATTTTGATTTAATTTCTTTGTTTTATTTGTTGATTGATTCGTTATTGATTAATTTTTGTTATTTTTTTTTGTTTTGATTAGTGTCTTATGGTGCTCTGGATGTGAGGTTGTTGATGTGAGATTTTGGCATTATTAAAGAATCCATAGGATGCCATGAACTGAGTTTTGTGAAATTCCCGTAGAATTTAGGATTTATTATTTTCTGTAGTATTTTAGTCATGGCTTTTATTGGGTTGTAATTAATTTTCTTTAATTTCCTGCACTGTAGTTTGTAATAGCCCATACAGAGAAAAATTAGTGAAATTTTAATTCTCTGCACTAAAAATTGATTAATAATCTAGGCTCGATTTGGTAAAATTCAATTAAAATAATGATGGCAGTAGATTAATTTTAGGGTTGCATGAAATTGAATTAAGGATTCTTAGAAAAGTCATGTAAAAATTATTATTGTGATTTATTTTTGGGATGTCTATTGAATTGGGCTTGTTTTTATGTTTTTATTCTCTTTGGGCCCCAAATCAATGTAGGGTCAACCCATTTAATAAATAGGTTTTTAATTGGATTTTTAGGTTTAATTAATTTTAAAATCAATTTAGGCCCATTTAGGTTAATTTAGATTTAGGCCCATTTTTAGTTAATAAAATTAACTTAGATTTAGCTCCACTCATTAATTTTATTTCTTTTAAAATAAATAGACTTAGGCTCCATTTTTTTTATTTGAGTAAAAATTAAATTAGACTTAGGCCCACTTAATAAACTAATTTCTTCTTTAAAATTTATAGACAATAGGCCCATTTCCTCAGTTAATTAAAACAAGTAGATTTAGGTTCACTAATTTAATTAAAATGTAGGCCCATCTCTAGTCCATTTTACTTGTAAATAAAATATATAGAATTAACTAACTTTAATTGATAAAATTAATCTAGTTTAGACATAGGGATGCTACCTTTTGTATGCATTTTTTTACACGTAATTTTATGACTTATTGCTTTTGGGTTAAATGGATGTTTAATTAGGGTTTAAATAAAATTGCATGTAATTAGAGAATAAGATAGTAATTCATAAAGTAATTCTAAATAAACACAAGACTGAAAGAAGTTAGTGTTTCATTCCTAAAATCTCCTAGTTATGGTGCCAATTTTCTTTTAGAGAATCGAGAACCACCAAAATGATTTGTCCTAGTTATTACCCTAGGTGGTAACTCCTCATCTCCACACTATGACAATGGTTAGTATGTTCCTTAGGGCCTTAAGTCCAAATAGTATCACGATTGATAAAATCTTGGATGCGCATTAAACCTCGCTATCTATAGTGGCAAATCCACTAGGGATAAAAGCTACTGATTCTACTTATGTTCTTTAAAATTATTGTATTAATTATTATTTTATTCTTGCATTGATTTTGCATGTCCCTATTAATCGATGGCATTGATTTATGATTCCACTAGCTTCATGGAGTTGTAAATTGGCTAACCATCACTCTTAGCCTTAACTCGGTTTAAGAGAGATTACCGGGCTCATCTGACCAGAGTTTGTAACCCAAGTCCTAAAGGGGGCAGTCTTCTCTCGAGTTTGCAAAGGATGCCGGGCCCCTCTAACCTGGGCTTGTAACTCAAGTATGAAAGGAGGGCATTTTGCTAAGGGAACCTTGACTTTCATTGGACCCTAACCACATATAATGGCTTAGTCACTTCCCCTAGGATTTACCCAAATTGCTTGTGTATGTTACCATGAGGTATTTTTATTTATAAAAGCCCAAGCCGATACTTTAAAGAGTCCATTTAGGCTAATAAAGATTGGGCTAGACCTTTATACCTAGAAATGTTATTTTTATGCTTTTACTACTTTAAGAGAGATGTGGCATGCACGTCGGTTCTTGATATCCCTTATTGATATTAAGGCCAAGACAAAAAATCATAGGAAAAGAAACTTACCATTAAATACATGTGTGGGAGGAATAAGGTTAGAAGGATGTATGTTGTACATTTGATTGATATTTTGTATTTGCTACTTATTGCATAGCACGTGCATCATGCATACATCCATCACACTAACACTTTATTTTACAGCCATTATAGAATCACCTAGGTCTTCTCATATTTGGGGATGGAAAGATGGCAGACTAAGAAGGACAGATTTGAGTCCTAAAGCCATTGCAGAAGAGATCCTGCACAGACTGGGGAAGAGTCCTATCAATTTGCTTTACTTAAAAGTTGAACCAACTACTCCTGAACCTATAGAAATGGAACAATAATAAGGAGGAAATTGGACCTTAGAAGATATCAAGGGAGCTTTGATGGATGACATGAGAGCTATAATGTAAGATGAACTGAGACAAGCATTGTCTGGACTAATGCAACCTACCACTACTGTCATACCACCACCTATAATTGATCAACCACCTGTTGTTGTAGCTATCCCACTTGCTATAGATGCTCCACCTGTTGCCAATAATGTTGGGGGGTAACCCATTGCTAGAAACCCACCTACTATTGATGTGAAGCTTGAGAATATTGAAGACTACATGGTAGAGAAAGCAAAAAAAGAGTCCTCAAACTGGTGTAAGACCATGAGTCCAAGTAGATGTGAGCGCTGACCCAGAAGATGTCCAAGATGGAGGAGCTGATTAGGGGACAAGGTATGGGATATTCATTTGACTTTGATGACATGCTGCAAATGGAAGATGATAGACTGCCTGATAAGTTCAAAATGCTGCAGCTATAAAAATTTAATAGAAGAGCAGACCCAAGGATTCATCTCAGTCAGTACACAACCACTGTGAGTACTACTAAAGCCCCATTAGTAGTAATCACTGGGTTTTTTTATTGTCTTTAAAGGGGATGGTTGTAAACTAGTATAATGGGCTGGAAAAATCTATCAAGGCTAACTAAAAAGAATTGTGTACTGCTTTTTGAAAAAATATGATTATAACATTAGATTGGAAGTGTCCAACAAGGATTTGGAATTAACTAAGCAAAAATCAAATGAATCCTTCTTTGATTTTCTTATTAGGTTCATGAACAAAGTAGGACTGATGAATAATAAGCTAGTTGAGAAAGATTAGGTTGGGATGATAGTTCGCAATGTATCACCTAACCTAGTCGAGAGATTGTAGATGATGAACCTTAAAACATTTATAGACTTGTATGATGATGGTCTACAAGCTGAAGAGATAGAGAATGAAAAGAAGAAAAGTTCTAGATGCACCAAAACCCAAAATTACTCAATTAGGGGCACATAATAAGGAAATACCAACTGAGTTATGGAGGTGCACACAGTTCAACTGGCTAAGAGATTCTCTAACTTTAATCAACTAATCTCAAAAGTCCTAAACCGATTAAACTAGAAAGGCCTACTCTAACCCTTAACCTTTTCCAAACCACTTAACTTAAATGTCCGAGGCTATGACCCTAATAGCTATTGTAAGTTTCACCAAGTAGCTGGTCATTCCATAAATACCTGTATCCACCTCAAACATGAAATCAAAAACCTGATAGACTCCAGAAAAATCATAGACCCCAAAAAATCCAATCCTAACCCAAACACTAAAAATAATCCTTTCCCAGACTACTGAAATGTCATACCACCTGCCACCATGATGATCAACTTAAGAGTTAACGAGGAGGAAGTGCTAGACTCCTTTGAAAACCTAAACCTTACAGATAGTAAGGAATCTCTTGATGCCTCTAGTGGAGTTGAGGATTCGCTGGGACAACCCTCAAGAAAATTCGATTACAAAATGTTTTATTCCAAACCACCCGCTACTGATATCCCTATTGAATCAATAGTGCCTCTAGGATGGGGTGATGAGTTTGATAATGAGCCAATAGAAGAAGAAAAAGAATCCAAAACTCTAGAACAACCATGAAAAGGAGTTGAGGATTTCCTAGGGCAACCTTCAGGAAAATTTAATTACAGAGTACTCTATTCAAAACTAGCTTCTTTTGACATACCTCTTGAGGAGATTATGCCTTTAGGATGGGGTGATGAGTTTGATAATGAGCCAACAGAAGAAGAAAAAAACCCAAAACTCTAGAATAGTTACAAAGAGGAGTTGAGGATTTGCTGGGGTAGCCCTTAAGCAAATTTGATTATAGAGTATTCTATTCAAAACTAGCTTCTTTTGACATACCCCTTGAGGAGATTGTGCCTACAGGATAGGGTGATGAGTTTGAAGAGGAGAGTAAAGGGTCCTTAATTCCTGAGTAAGGGATCGAGGAGCTACTGAGTGAGCATCTAAAAAAGCTTAACATGGAGGGAAAAGAAACGTACACAGTGGAAGTATGGAAAAATGGAAAAAAGGATTGAATTTTTTGGGTTATAGACATCTGGTATGACTCTAACAAGGAAAGTCTTACTAGTCTTGACGTACGGAGTGATAACCCTAATGTGAATCTTGTCACTAGAAGTGGGAGGAAATACAAAGCAGCAGAAAAGAAAATTAAGAGAGTCAGAAAAAGAGAAGAAGTAAAGGATGCAGAAACAGAAGGAGGAGAAAAAGAAGACATGATTTTGGAACAGCTAAAGAAGGCTAAGGTAAATGTCAGCATTTGGGAGCTACTGATGCATTTAGGCAGTCATAGAAGAGCTCTCATCAAAGTTGTGTTAAACATGAACATTGAAATGACAACTACACCTGAGGTTATGGTTGCAAGGGTTACGGAAAAGAAACACAAGCTAATAACGTTCTCATATGATGGTTTTCCATTAGAAAAGATGTGTCCGTTGAAGATCCTACCTAATTTAGGTATTAAAGCCGATGACTTAATAGGTTCAAAAATGATAATTAGAGCCTATAATGACAACACTAGGAATATGGAGGGGACATTCCAAGCTCTGGTTAAAACATGGCCTGTGGAATCCATCATTGAGTTCATTATATTAGACATCACTATCACATATGCCATGGTTCCATGCTCTAGGAGGGGTACCCTCAACTGTGCACCAAAATATAAAATTCCCTCATGAAGGAGAGGTTGTGACTATAGAAGTTGGAACTAGTGTAGCTGTGGCAACCATACTGGAGAAACAGAAACAAGTGTGCATTTCTCCTAGTTTCCAAGTGGTTGGGATATTTGATGGAACTGAAATGGACCCAAGGGTTGTGAAGATGATGAAGAGCATAAGTTTTCAACCTGGATAGGGGCTGGGAAAAAATGAGCAAGGAAGCCCTAAACCCCTAGAATTCAGAAGTTAGGGTGACACCAAGGGATTAGGGTGTACTGAAACAAAACTTGGTAGCAAAAGAGGAAGGAAGAAGGGAAAGGCCAAGATAAATAAGCCCTTAGGGAGAATCGGGCCGATGAGTGAGAATTTTATCAAGCCAGGGGAAGGCAAGTACTATCTAGGTGCTAAGGAATATGTTAATGTCACTGGAAAAGACATTCCTAGGTTCGAGATCTTCAAGGAGCAGATTATGGAGAACTTAGTAGAGGATAACAAAGAGGAAGTATTGAAGCAGGTAACTAAAAGGATGGGTGATACTGCTGTGTCTACCACTTGAAGAGGAGCCACCCTAGAATTTAGCTACTATCATTAGTAATAGTTTTAGTGATGTTTTTTTATGAAGAAACTGATGTAATGACTTCTAGCCTTTATGAGGATGAAAACTATGGTTTTTCCATGGTTAATCATATGAATGCTGGTTTGGCTTACTTGTGTGATGTGCATCCTGATAGTTATGTGCATTATAATTTTGATCGTTCATGTATGTTTGATATTAATTCAATTCAATTTGATTCATTTAATATGGGAACAAATAATAATCCAAAGAATATTTCTATATCACATTATGTAACTCCTGAAGAGGGAAAACTTTGAGAGAATATTAATAAAAAGGAAGGTAGTATTTGCTTGGACTTATGAAGATATGCCAGGTTTAGATAAGGAAATTATAGAGCATCATATTCCAACTCATTTGGAGATAAAACCAGTTAAACAGAAATTGCACAGGCTAAGACCAGAGTGGACTGAGAAAATAAGAGAGGAGATTGCTAAACAAATTTAGGCTAACTTCTTGGAAGTAGTAGATTACCCCCAATGGCTAGCAAACATAGTGCCGGTACCCAAGAAAGATGGTAAGGTGCGTATGTGTGTCAATTTTAGAGATTTAAATAAATCATGTCCGAAAGATGACTTTCTTTTACCCCACATCGATGTCATAGTAGATAGTGCGGTATCAAGTGCAATGTATTCTTTCATGGATGGGTTCTTTGGGTATAATTAGATAATGATGGCAGTTATGGATAAGATCAAGACAACTTTCACTATGGAATAGGGGACCTATTATTATAAGGTTATGTCTTTTAGGTTAAAAAATGTAGGTGTAACAAACCAAAGGGTAGCTACCTCTCTTTTCCATGACATGATGCATAAGGAAGTTGAGGTGTATGTAGATGACATGATGGTTAAGTTAGAAATGAGAGAGGGACACTTTGAAGCACTGGACAAGTTCTTAGTGCACATTGAGAGGTATAATATGAGACACAACTCAAAGAAATGCATTTTCGGAGTTACTTTAGGGAAGCTATTGGGGCATATATTTAGTAGTAGAGGAATTAAAGTAGATCCATATAAAGTGAAAACCATTTAGGAAATGCCAACACCAAAGACAGAAAAGAAGTGAGAGGGTTTATTGGCAGGTTATAATATATTAGCAAGTTCATTGCAAAGCTTACTAATATTTGTGACCCAATCTTCAAGCTGTTAAGAAAAGATCAACTTGTAGAGTGGAATGATGATTGTCAAAAGGCCTTTGATAAGATAAAAGAATATATCACTAATCCACCTGTATTGAGACTACCAAGGCAAGGTAAATTATTGATTTTGTATTTGGCTTTAGAGGAAAAGGAAATGGGGGTAATGTTAGCTCAAGAAGGACTGGATGGGATAGAGCACGCAATGTATTATTTTAGAAAAAAGTTCTTGCCATATGAAGAAAAGTATGATTTGGTGGAAAAGATGTGTTTGATAATGATCTGGGCAATAAGAAACTTGAGGCATTACTTTCAGTCATATAGGGTTCATGCTATTTCAAAGATAGATCTTTAAGATACTTACTGCAGACACTTACTTTGACTAAAAGGATGTCTCGATGACTCATACTCCTAATTGAATTCGATATAGAGTACATTACCATAAAGGTTATCAAAAGGAGGGTAGTAGCATAATTCCTAGCCCATAATGCAATAGAGGGTGATGAACCATGGAACCTAGAATTTTTAGATGAGAATCTAGTAATTGTAGAGCATCAGGAATGGAAGCTTTATTTTGATGGGGCTATAAACAACAAAGGAGCTGGATTAGGAGTGATCTTTATTACATCAGAAGGAGAAACCATACCGATGGCAAAGAAACTGGATTTTAAAGTAACCAATAATATGTCTGAGTATGAGGCATGCATTCATGGAGTGGAAGCAACAATGGTAGCTGGAGAAAAGGAGTTGTTAGTATATGGGGATTTGATGTTGGTTATTAGTCAGGCTAATGAAGAATGGGAAGTAAAGGAGGAAAAGCTGAAGCCTTATGTCTGCTATTCGAGGACTTAAATAAAGAACTTCACTAAATGTCTTTTTATCCATTTATAAAGAGATGACAATTAAATGGCAGACGCTCTAGCAATGCTCTCTTCAATGTGGGATAGTGTAACAAGATTGACTATGAAGCCATTAGTGATCATGAAATTAAGAGCTCTATGTCATTGGGGTGAGCAGATTATAGGAATTTAAGAAGGGCTTGAAGAGAAGCCCTAGTTTTATGATGTTCAAAGGTTTATTAAGGAAGGAAAATATCCAAATGAAGCCATTTCAAAAGAGAGATATGCCTTGCGTTTTCTTGCACATAGTTTTGCAAGTCACAATAGGGTGTTGTATACGAGAATGCCGAATGGGATACAACTCAGATGTCTCAAGAAAGATGAAGTAGAAGAGGTGAAAAAGGAGATTCACGTGGGAGCTTGCGATCTCACATGAATGGAATAATCCTAGCAAAAAAGATAATTAGATAAGGGTACTACTAGATGAGTATGGAAAGAGATTGCATAAGATAATAAGGCAATGCCATCAGTGTCAAATCTATGAGAATCTTAACCACCTTCCTTTAATGGTGCTGAATAGTTTATCATCTCCTTAGCCTTTTGCAACATGGGGGATTAATATCTTAGGAGAAATAAGGCCGACAGCATCAAATGGACATAAATATATAGTTGTGGTAATTGACTACTTCTCTAAATGGGTAGAGGCTAAATCTTTTAATACTTTAAAGGCAAAATAGATGGCTCGATTCATTGAGAAGAATCTTATTTATAAATATGGGGTTCCACATTATGTTGTGATGGACAATGGGGTTCAGTGTCAAGTAGAGATGGCAGAGTTATTACATAAATATAGCATCGAGCATCATAAGTCTTCACTGTATCAGCCTCAGGCTAGTGGAGCAATGAATAAGAATATCAAGAAAATCCTCTCTAAGATGGTAAAAAATTACAAAGACTAGTATAAGTACCTTCCCTTTTCCTTATGGGGATACAGAACTACAGCTAGAATTGCCATAGGCCAAACTCCATTCTCCTTAGTGTATGGCTATGAAGCAGTTTTGCCTATAGAAACTGAGATCAAGTCTTTGAGAGTGGTTATGGAGGCTAAAGCACCTAAGAGTGAATAGGCGCAAAAGATATATGATCATCTGGTATCTCTAGATGAGAAGAGGATGAATGCTTTATTTCATACTTAGATATATTAGAGGAGAATGGCAAGGTCGTTCAACAAGAAAGTAAGGCCAGGGAAAATAAGAGCTGAGGACATGGTGTTAAAACAAAATAGAGCAATAGTGTTCGATCTAAGAGGAAAATTCAGATCGAATTAGAAGGACTGTACTTAGTCAAGTCAGTTATGCTAAAAGGAGCTGCCAAGATATATGATCTTAAAGGGAATGAGTTCATAGAGCCTATTAATCTGGAGGACCTTAAGAAATACTACCTAGATAAATAAATAAAAGTAGTATAAAGAAAATAAAGTCTGCTAACTAGAAAACCCAAAAATGCTAGTTAAGCAAAAATTAGGACATTCTCGCTTTTCAGAAAACTTGTAAAGGGTTGGTAGGAATAGATTAAGGAATAAATAAAAGATAAATGTCATGCTGATTAAAAAACTTGCAAAGGGCTAGTCAGGCAAAAGTTAGGAAAATAAAATATAAACGAAAAATATTCAGTTAGAAAATTCGAAAGGACTAGTTGATAACAAGAGTTATGTCATATGATGTCATAAATGTACTCATTTTAGCCTTAATTAATGAATCTTATTAAAAATTAATTTTGTTATAACATTGCATGTTCTATCTTATTTATAATGCATAAGTACTAGAAAGGAAAATAGAACATAAAAGCTTAAAATCAGCTCTATGAAATCATTTTACTGTAATGGTGCCTCTATTTCTTCTTCTTTTGAGATTCATCAATCTATAAAATTTAGGTGGCTTTGTAGCTTGTATCACGACCCAAGTCTTGTAATTATTGTCAATAACTTTATCAACATTCAAAGATATGTTGCACTCAACAGTTCTACGAGGCCATAAGTCCTTGACCTTATCCAAAAAAATCTGCCTGAAAGGGAAGCCCTCAAAATCAGTTGGAATAGTAATAATTAATTGTGGGCCGCCATACTGATGAAAAAGGTGTAAAGGGAAAATGAAAGTCGAGCAGTGCAACCTAAAGATAGTAATTTTATAAGTCAAGAGTCATGAACTTCAATCTCCACCAAGGGCAAACCCATGTAATCTCAATGTCCATAATACCCTTCATCTAATCAATCCAATGGTCCATAGTGTGCTTGTCTTTCATCTTCAAGGGTCATGACTGCAATTGATGAGGTTGATAGGATAAAGGGTTGGCAGGAGTAGGAAGCAAACTCAATTTCTCTTGTAACCAAATTTAAAAAGTAAAATAAGAAGCCCGCTAAGTTGAAAACCTGAAAGGGAGGCTTAGGCAAAAGTTAGGGTAGGCCTGCTAAGCTAAAAACCTAAAAGGGCACCTTAGGCAAAAGTTAAGGCAAAAAAAATCACTTAGGACCATCTATTCATCCAAGTCTAATTTCAAGAAAGGAAAAATTGAAATAGATCAATACAAGAAAGCAATCTAACATAACTACAAATCAGAAATAAAGATAGCCTAGAATCAGTCATCCCGGGCTCCACTATTAAGCCATAGGCTCCATCCTTTACTAGGATCATCATGATGATAAGTATTTGGATGTCTGACAGATGAAGTACCAACGTTGTAGGGGTCTATGCTTAAGCTTGTAAGCTATCGACGAAGCATCTCATTCTCCCACTCTAGATCCCTAGAATAACTTTGCACATATAGGAAACATGATATCATATGCATTCCATGCATACCATGCATACATTTGCATAATAAGTGTAGATGCTTACTCGCCAACTATCTATGACCTGCATGGTAAATAACCTCTAAGATGAGGCGAGTCCATGCAAATACTCTGCCTGTGTCCAGTGGACCTATTTTGTAAAGTTGTACTAACATTAATACCAAGTGTATAGGTAATACAAGAAATAAGTCAGACAAACTCACATGAGAAGAATCTGCTGGAGAAAAGCTAGGGAGCTAAACATTACTTAAATGCATCTACTACTTAACCAGAGCCTGAATAACAGGAGCCCAATAGAGCATAGATCAGTCAGGAAGGGGGACATTGCCAAAAATAACGCCAGCAAAGGTCCCCTCACAACTGGTCCTAACGTACTAAGTATGTTGTGCATGACCAGGTCTTGGCCCAGATACCTCAGGCACAATATCAGGCTCAAGTACAGTCTTAACCCCTTGAGTAGTCCTAGCCACCTCCTCTATCATCTCATTGGCAGGAGAGCCAATCTCCTCAAACTACGAGAAAAGAAAATAAGTGATTTGAACATTTTAAAAAAGAAATGATCAGAAGTTACCTCAGCCTAGTCAGTAGGAACTTGCTCTAATAGGTTCTTATGGATGAACTGTCGGTACGAGATTGCTCAAGAAAAATCATGGCATCATATCCATGTAACACCTCTCTCAACTCTAGATCTATCAGATAGAACTATATAACATCAAAAGAGGAACATCAGAGGGAATACTGTGTCGGGAAGGTCCAGAATGTCACCGATACACCCACTCTCCCAAATACCATATCTAGTAGCCATAACTAGGGAGCAAAATCCTTATGTCCTTGAGTCGTACTATAGCAACCATGAAATCATACCTTTATGCCACTCGACAATGTTAAGTTGATCGCGATAAGTCTGTAGAGTGTTCCTAATGCTCTTTAGATGGGAAGAGCCCCATCTTTGCATTAGAGGGAGCCTCTTATCAGAACTGATAGCACTAAAGCCAAAAATTAGCCCAATCTCTAGACTCCATATCTAGAAAGAGGAAATAAGTTAAAAAAAAAAGATGATGTACATGTAAAGAGTGCCAAAAGCCACATATGGTGATAGCACCTCTACAAACAGTGTCTAGTCTATAATACAGATAAGCCAACGCAATAGATCCCTAGTCAAGGGTGACAACTCGATCTAAGTCTCGAAGAGGGCCAAGAAGGGAAATGCTAACCTCATGACTAGTCTTGCAGAAGAGGGTCATGCCAAATAATATCAAAAGGAGACACCTCGCCTTATGGGCAATTTAACGAGGAGTGGTGGTAGGAAGATGTTTGAATCCCTTGATTAACAATAAAAGAAGAACATTTTTCTGATTCTTCCATATTAGAGAGAACATGATCAAATCTCACACATACTGACTTCGAGCATGCTTAGGGAGATTGCAGTAGCTGATATCAAAGGAAATGAGAGTCCCTCTGAAGGCAATCCTGGTGATCGTAGAAAAACTCATAGGCAAAATAGTCAACTTGCCTATACGAGTATGGAACATATGGTTGGTGTCCATCCACCGATCAATCAATGTGAATAAAAAATGGCAATTGGACCTCCCTCGAGCTGTCTAAAGCCCAATAATAAATCGTCTAAACTTAGAGGCCCATACCAGTTACGCCACATTCTTCGACAGTTCATGAAATAATTCACGAGCTATGTGAAAATAGCTCATAAATTTCATTGCTCGTTAGGAGAATTTTAAGGGAGAAATTATAATTAATTAATTAAAAAAATTAATTTTTTAGATCGGCAAAGTAGAATGTTGATCGACATTGTACAATGTCAATCGACGTTGCATATATGCCGACTAATTTTTGGACTTTTGACTTAAATTTTTAGACTTTTGGTCAGCCATTCAACTGAAATCCTATATTCCTAGGTTAAATTTAAAATTTTCATGCATTTTTTGAGTATTTTTAATCTAATTTCAACAATATACACACTAATTTGCATTCTAAAATTAATTCTGATTACTAACTGTATGAATAATTTTTTGTAGAAATAAACAAAAATAAGGAAGTGTTACCTCATTGCCCACATCTGTGCACCTATGAAGGTGAAGACGAGTCAAAGGAAGCATAATAGGACCCTCTCGAAGTCCAAGGTTGTTCTAAGGAAAACGGAGAGGCACAATGGCTGGTTCTGCTGGAATCTCTGCTCCTCTTTGTAGCTTATGTTGTGGGTCAACCGTAGGATTTGATGGATTATGAATTAGACTTCGGATGAGCAAGAAATTAAAAGAAGAAAATCAAAGCAAAAAAGAAGAAATGGAGAGGGAAATGAAAGAATAACATTGAAAAATAAGGAGGGAAGCTTCTTATAAATGGAAAATATCCATTTTGGTCTCTTAACTATGCCTGCATTCAAAATCAAGTTTTTCTTCACAATTTCTTCCAAAATTGCATCTTGATTAGGCTTTGATTCCTAATTAATTCATTGAACTCATGTCATCAATTAATAAATTATTAATTGCGTCTGTATTTAAATTCTGAATTTTTTTATCAAGTATGGAATACATAATATAATTATAGAATTTAGTTTTGCATTTTTTTATGCATCATTTTAAATAAAAAAATTTTAAAATTCGTTTTGTACTAGAAAGTAGTTGAAACACAAATTTCAAAATTATCATGTTATGTGTTTCACAATAGTCGTAACATGAATTTTTAAATCTTTTGATCTACTAGACACTATATAGTAGTTATGGTATCATTGCTAGATGTTCCACATGAACTATAGCACATTTTTCAAATCACGAATCGCTAAACATCCCACAGGGAATATAGTAAAATTTTAAATCACAGATTGCTAGACGTTCCATAGGAACTATAACATGTTTTTCAAAAATTGCTAAATGTCTCACAGGGAATATAGTGAGAATCATTGCATTTATTTTGTTAAATGTCCCACGGGGAATATCACGAAATCCACCATCATTAGACGTCCCAAAAATAATATAGTGTAGTTCACTAGACACTACACAGTAGTTATGGTATTATTGCTAGACGTTCCACATAAACTATAACATGTTTTTTAATCACAAGTTGTTGGACGTCCCACGGGGAATATAGCAAAATGCATAAGTTTCATAAGACGTTCCATAGGAAATATAGTGAAACATATTAAACAAAGCATCTTTCTTAAAATTGCTCAACAATTTAAACATCAACATGTCAATAAGGATGCAATAAAGTATCATAATTCTGTCTTTCGAAATTGTGTACTACTATTGCTTTGTCGCAATTTGTCAAGCAAACAATGACAAAGGGGGGCAACTGTAAGCACCTAATTTTGGGAAACAATGGTGCATGCGTGCAATAAAAGCGCCTATGATGAAAATCTAATCGAGAATTGATCTCTAATGTTGAGTTTTAAGATTTAAAGGACTAAATTGCTATGTTTTATGGATTTAATTGCAAATTTTTTTTAGGGATTTGATTGCAAAAATTAGAAACTTTTGAGGACCTTTTTTGTAATTCAATTAAAAAAATAAAAAAATAAAAGTGGTCAATTGGCATTTAATGCCTAATCAGCATTACATAACATAATGCCAATTTGCATTATGTAATGTTGACTGCCATTATGTGATGCTTGTCGACATTAAGCAATGTCAATCGGCATTACGCTAAAAATTGATTTTTTTATGCTAAAAATTGATTTTTTCATCATTTCTTAATTTTTTCATTGGTCTAGGACACTACGTGTCCCTATGTATGCGAGTTTTTGATTTTTTCAAAACTTTATCTATTCATTTTAAAAGTTCAAAAATTAAAAATCCAGCACCTGCGTGATCGTAGGTTGGAGGTTGCTAGGTTTGGCTTTAAAATCTAGAAGGGGGAGGTTGTGAAAAGAGAGAGAGAGAGCTAGAGCTAGAGAGGCAGAGTCTGTGAAAAAAAAAACTTTGAGAAGCAAAGGGGCTATGAAAAAAAAAACCAAAGAGAGGTAAAAAAAAACCCTAAATAGCTACTACAAAGAAAAAGTATGGATTGAAAAACACAGACCTTATACTGTAGGTTTCAAATCAATAAAAATACATTCTTTATTTTTTAAAGTCTGGAAAGTCAAGGAAAAAACAATAGAGTCAATCTAAAAACGGTGAAAATCCTAATATGAGGGGCATTTAAATAACATTTGCACATCATCTTCTATTCTTTTTTTTATTTTGATTTCATTTCTTGGTTTTATTTCTTGATTGATTCGTCATTGATTAATTTTTATTTTTTTTTATTTTGATTGGTGTCCTGTGGTGCTCTGGATGTGAGGTTGGTGATGTGAGATTTTTGCCATATTGAAGAATCCATGGGATGCCATGGACTGAGTTTTGTGAAACCACCATAGAATTTAGGATTTATTATTTTCTATAGTACTTTGGTCATGGCTTTTATTGGGTTGTAATCAATTTGCTTTAATTTCTTGCACTGTAGTTTATAATAGCCCCCGTAGAGGGAAATTAGTGAAATTTTAATTCTCTGCACTAAAAATTAATTAATAATCTAGGCTTAATTTGGTGAAATTCTCTTAAGGTCTTTTCAAGTGCAATCCTACAGTCTCAGTAAGTAAGAAACTTGGCCTCAACTTTATCAACCAACAACGGGCATTTTCGTTAATTAAAATCAATGATAACAGTAGATTAATTTTAGGGTTGCATGTAATTGAATTAGGGATTCTTAGAAAAATCATGTAAAAATTATTATTTTGATTTATTTTTGAGATGTTTGTTAAATTGGGCTTGTTTTTATGTTTTTACTCTATTTGGGCCTCAAGTCCACGGTAGGCTCAACCCATTTAATAAATAGATTTTTAATTGAATTTTTAGGTTTAATTAATCTTAAAATCAATTCAGGTTTATTTAGATTTAGGCCCAATTTTAGTTAATAAAATTAACTTAGATTTAGCTCTACCCATTAATTTCATTTCTTTTAAAATAAATAGACTTAGGCTCCATTTTTTATTTGAGTTAAAATTAAATTAGACTTAAACCCACTTAATAAACTAATTTCTTATTTAAAATTTATAGACAATAGACCAATTTCCTCAGTTAATTAAAAGAAGTAGATTTAGGTTCACTAATTCAATTAAAATGTAGGCTCATCTCTAGTCCATTTTACTTGTAAATAAAATATGTAGAATTAGCTAACTTTAATTGATAAAATTAATCTAGTATAGACATAGGGACAATGCCTTTTGTATGCATTTTTTTTACATGTAATTTTATGACTTATTGCTTTTGGGTTAAATGGATGTTTAATTAGGGTTTAAATAAAACTGTATGTAATTAGAGAATGAGATAAAATTCATAAAGTAATTATAAATTAACACAAAATTGAAAAAATTTAATATTCTGTTCCCAAATTCTCCTGATTGTGGTGCTAGTTTTCTTTTAGAGAATCGAGTACCACCAAAACGATTTGTCTCAGTTATTACCTTAGGTGACAACTCCTCATCTCCACGCCATATCTTTGTGACAATGGTGAGTGTGTTCCCTAGGATCTTAAGCCCAAATAGTATCACAGTTGCTAAAATTTTGGACGCACACTAAACTCCGTCGTTTACAGACATAAATCTCAATAATTCACCAAAAATCATAAAATCTATATAAAAGTATAATAATTTTTCAAATCACCATAATATCTCATAAAAATATTAAAAACCTTTATTTTCCAAATAAATAATAAAATTCTAGTTTTTAGATAACATTTGCTAATAAAATCCATAAATGGAATAAAATTCTCATTTGGCAATTAAATTAGCATAAATTGCAAATAATTATTAAAATCACTTATTATCATCATAAAAATAATAAAATGCACATTTAAGCTAAAAAATAATAAATAAATTTATTATTCATATATTGTTCTAAAATTATTACAATTTAACTAATAATTGGAAATAATAATAAAAATTATTTTTCATACTTTTATTAATCCAAAAATAGTATCAAACAGAATAACTAACAACAATTTCAATTAAATTAAATCATTTACTAAATTCCAACAATTTTCCAAAAATGCATATTTAGACATAAACTACAAAAATTCAATTAAATACGACAATTCAATTTATTTACATAATAAAAACGTACAAGATGTTTATTTCCAAAATAAATAATAAAATTCAAATTTATAATTAAATTTCATTATTAAAATCTATTCTTCCAAATTTTGAAATCAAATAACATTAATTACAAGTAATTATTTAAATTGCTCAAATACATAATAAAATAACAAAAAACTCATTCAAGCTTAAAAATAATAAATAAAATTATTATTCATATATTTTTCTGGAAATTACTACAAATTAACTAAAAATAGGAAATAATTCATAAAAATTATTTTAATGCTATTTATTACTCAAAAACTGTCCAAAACATAATAATTAACAATAATTTCAACTAAAATTGAAAAATTACTAATTTATACTAATTTTTCTAAAAATTCATTTTTCACATAAACATTCAAAAATTTATAATAAAAATTCTACACATAATTTTAATAAAATTTCTTCACGAAGTTAAATCTACATAATATATAAGATTTATAAAAAAATAAAAATTTTCTTACTCGAAACTGTCCGGAATAGTGATGTGAATAGTACCTGACACCCGAAAAATTCAAAAGAATAAATAAAAATCACCATTCACAAGATCACAATGTCTAGATCATTTAACTCAAAGCAATTACATCTAATTAAAGCAAATTAAAACTCAATTTCACAATTTACATAAAATAACCTAAAGATAAATTATCCAAAATTAGATCAGTTGCTAGAATTACCTAATCAAATTGACTTGGGGAAAACATTACCCATGAGGAGAGGGTTTGTTCAAGATCGACAGCGAGCCAAGGGGTGGCCGGAATCGCCGCCGACAAGCTCTTCTTCAATCCGGTAACAAAGCAAAACAGAAGAGATAGAGGAAAGAGGTGGTCGGCCGATTTTGATGGTGAGCTGAGCATCATTTGGTGGTTGTCCAACATGCAGTTGTGGCTTGAGGGTGGTTGATGGTGGTGGCAAGCGGTGAGGTTAGGGAAGAAAAGAAGAAGAATAGAAAGAAAAGAAAAGAAAAAAAGAATAAGGAAAAGAAGTGGAAGTGGCATAATGCCACTTTTACCCTTTTTTTTTAATAAAGTGAAAAGTATAAAGTACAAGTTTAATAATTTTAAAATATAAATATCTCTTCTCTCTTTTACACATATACACATATAATATACTCTTAAAAATTAATAAGTTTTTATTTACAATACATTTAACACTAATTAAATAAAATTAAAATTAAAATACAATACTAATCTCATGAATAATAAATAATAATTAACACTAATAAATTCTAAAATTTATTTTAATACTAATTAAATAAAATTATAATTAAAAATCAATAATTATTCCCAAATATTTATACACATACTCACTTAAATAATTACTTAACAATAAATTCAATAGAAATAATATTTAATTTAATAATCAAAATATGGATTATAATAAAAATTAATACTAATTAGTTGGTATTTAATTATATAAAATTAAAATTAAGCATCTATATTTTTATGTAAATGATAAAATTATCATTTTATAGTTAAATTCTAAGATAATTAGTTTAATAATAAAAAATATAAATTCTAAATATTAGAAAAAAATAATATAATATATTCAAATAGAAGGGGCAAATAGTGTACTATATTCAGGTAAATGGGCAAATAGTTTATGCTTAATAATTGTCATGTCAATGAACGGTAATTTTGATGGAAAATTTGACGGAATGGGTAAATAGTATAGTTTTACAAAATAGGAGGGGGAGATAATATAAATTTTAAATGTTAAGAATTAAATAGTATAATATAACAAACATAAGAGCAAAATAGTAATTCACCCATTTTTTTTATAGTGATATTTTTGAACAAGTTGAGATGTCAAAATTGCCATTTTATAATTTGAAAGAATAAACTAATAAAACAGGTCAAATTTAAAGGGCTACTAATATATTAAGCCAAAATTTAGCCAATTTTGCACATGATGGTTTTTTTTAACACCGAAAGGAGTTAGAGGTTTATACTTGCATAACAATTTTAAACTAATATAACATATATATATATATATATATATATATATATATATATATATATAGAAATAGAAATAAATGGCCAACAATCCAAAAGCCCAAAAATAATTAAAAAGCCCAACTCATATTAGTGCTTAATATCTAAGGCAAAAGATTATGGAAGATAAAGACAATTGTTCAGATACAGCCTGGAGAAGAAGATCATGCATGAGAGTTACACAAATTTATTTCCCCTAGAAATGGTATAAACTCTTGAGCTAGAGAAATAAATTGGAAAAGTAGCTTGCAAGTAAGAATGCCTATAAAAGTAAGGGGAAGAACATAGATCATGAAACATAACAAATCATCAACACAACACAACACAACACAAATAACAATCATTATCAAATTAATCATCATTAGGAAATTTTTTTAAGAAATCATTAGTTAATTTCAGTTCTTGTTTACAATAATTTTCTAGTTAATTCCTAAGCAAAAATTATTTTTTAGCTTGTATTAAATTTCAGATTAATACAATTTTCTTTTATTTTTCAAAAAAACTTAATTTTCCAAATGAATTTTATTTCATCTGCTTGAAATCCAAATGAATTATGGTAAAGGAGTTTGAGAATTCATAATTTTTTGATTGAAAGAAGTTAGGTTCTGTAATTCCACAAGTGCCAAGAGGGGGGTGAATTGGCTTTTTGAGGTAGATGGGCAATTTTTTAATTTTAATAATAAGTAAACTAAAAATAGAATTTGACCACTAAAAGATGAAGGATAAGAACAATAAAAACACAAGGAATTACAGAGGTTTAGCCCTCTAAGCCTATGTCCTCTCCTCAACCACAAGTGGAGAATTTCAACCCATTATCAATCTATTTCAAGGTATAGATTGAAATAGATTGAAACTTTACAAGCTTAGATCAAATCTAACATTCCAACCTAAGTGTTTTTCCACGGCTCACACTCTAACCTAAGTGTTTTTATAAGGGTCACACCTATATCCAAGTGTTTTTATAAGGCTCACACTTAAACCCATATGCTAAGAACAATCCTTTTAGCTTACAATTATTTAAATCCCAATCCTAACTCACTTAATCTCACTATTAAGCTTTTGAATAAAGGAAATAAACACTTACCAACTGACACTCAAGAACACTATTAAGATAGAAAGAAATTACAATAATTAACGATTAAGATTTGAGTGGTTGAAGGATTAATTAAATATTAAATGCTCAAAGATTTCTCTAAATGTGTTTGCTCAACTTCCTTTATGTTTCCAGCTCTATTCTTGGTTATATTTAAACCCTCATAGAGAAAAAGAGCTATTGAAGGTGCATTAAATGCAAATAGAGTTGTTTGAACTGCCTAAAAAAAGTCCTCTGCATGCTTATCATGACTCATGACAATTTATCATTGGTCATGACAGTCGAATGCCAAGATAAAATTTGAATTCATGCATTTTCATGATCAAGGAACTGGTCATGATATTGGTCATGAAACTTTCTACCACTTTTAGTATTGGTTGTCATCACTCATGACTCTCAGGTTTTATAATTTGGAACTTCATGATTTTGCTCTAAATTTTTTTCTGATGATTGGAATTTTCTTGTGACCATTAGTAATAAAGATTCCTATTATTTTTGACAAAATTTGACTTTAGAATTTTGATAAAAAATTTGATCTTCAATTTCATTCCTATAATCACTCATGATGAGTTCATCACTATTTATGATTGGTGTGCAGACTTGATAAAATCAAAATGCTGACTTTTCATTTTCGGACTTGTGCAATTTTAAATAATTTGAATATAATCACTTAAGCACATGGATTAAATGTAATTTTACTTAATTAATTGTTATCATAAAAAATGATTATTTTACCCCTTAAGGTTCAACAATCTTCCCCTTTTTCATAGTACCAAATCATTATGTAAAATTAGGCTACAAATAGGAAGGAATAACTCCTTTATAAAATAAGCCTAAATTTAAAAATTGCAAAAATCAATTACCAAGTTCATTTTGCATATTTGATTAACCAAGGCATCAATTATTGAATATTATAAGTAGAGCACTATCATGATTATAGCAATCACAATTCAACTTTCAAGCATCAATTAAAATATATCCAAAGAAAGTATATTTTGTTAATCAATAAATATATTCAAAAGTAATTCTCCCCCTTTGCAATAGACATAAATACTTTCTTAACCATAAGAACCTTTGTCCCCAAACACAATTCGCCATATCCAAAAATAATATAAAAATTTTACATTTTCTCCCTTTTGTTACTGTAAAAAAACAATAAGAGAGAGAGTGGAGGCAAAAGGTGTTAATTAAAGTAAATGTGCCCGAAAAAGTGAAAGGCCACAAGCATATCAAGTTCTAAAAATATATAACATGAATATCCAAAAGGATATCTATGCTAAATCAACCAAAGTATGACTAACAATTTGCTTCACATAAGCAATATCCATAACCAATAATTTTTCACAAAATTAGCATCCACACCCAATAACAATTGACAACCAGATTATCAACCAACAATTCCAACAAATCATAAAACATTATCAACTAATAATCCAAAAAAAAAACTAATTTCACCAAATCATGCATAAGAATAACAACTTTACAAAATCAATATTCAATCACAGTCACATAATAAATATTCAAAGAGCTATATCCAATAACCAAACCAAGTACAAAAAAAATATAAAAAAATATAGCACTTTCAATTTAATCTAAAAAAAATTCATTTCACAAATATCAAATATCTATATCACTGTCATAAAATAACAAATATGTCCCAGTTGATCAAAAGCTACAACCACATTAAGTTAAAAAAGACTCATATACTTTTTTAAATAAACAAAAAATATGAAGTCATATGAGATGCAAAATGAAGAATTAATGGTAGTCATGGGGAGCAAGGAGTAGGCTACATCAACAGCAAGGGTGTCAAGATTCTAATCCATAGCTTTAAGTTGGGACTCCATGACTGAATGGGTAGTTCAAAAAGCTCTAAATCAAAATTTTCAGACTTGGTAATAGCAATACTCCATAATTGATCGACAAGCAACTTAGTTAAGGCCAAATCCTTCTTTTTTTCTCCATACCATAGCATAAATAAGTCTAATTTCATGACATTGTTGTGGCTTTCACCTTTTTATTTGGGAGAATTACTATTTACCCCCTGTGTTTTGACCTATTACACTACTTCATCCCTAACATTTGAAAAAATATTTATTCATCCTTGAAATTTGTAAAATTGTGTACAATTTCATCCCTAAAGAAGGAATAATGAGTGTTAACTGTTGCAAATGTCAGGGATGAATAAATATTTTTTCAAATGTTAGGGATTAAGTAGTGTAATAATCCAAAATACAAGGGGAAAATAACAATTATCCCTCTTTATTTTTGTTCTTTCATCTAAAGTAAGAAGAATAATGGGCATATGGGCCCCCTTTTGCTGTAACCTTCATCTTTGGACCC
The DNA here is from genome assembly GCA_947683625.1 of Mallotus nudiflorus. Lineage (NCBI taxonomy): Eukaryota > Viridiplantae > Streptophyta > Magnoliopsida > Malpighiales > Euphorbiaceae > Mallotus > Mallotus nudiflorus. The sequence goes on along the minus strand of CANTUR010000049.1, from coordinate 2,594,430 downwards.
ATTTTTGTCGGCTCTTTAGTTGTTGCTATGGTGACAGCCACTTATTCAACTAGGGACCAATAGAAAAAAAATGTTTTAATCAATTTTTTAAATACCCACTTGAGATGAGATGAGAAGATGATGAATGATGATTATGATATGAAAAGTGATTTTGAAAGTTTAGACATTTTGTTTATGGTGAAAAATTGAAGAAAAAAAAAATTTAGGTTAAAACAAGGGAGAACATGAAGTGGGCAACGCAAGGAGGAAGAAGACGGAAGGGTTAGAGAAAAAGATACTTTAAATACCCCAATACTAACCCTAAACATATCATTGGTCATGAAGAGGGTGTCATTATCATGCCAAAATTTTAAGTAAAGAGAAATGAATTTATTTGAAGGAGCAGAACTTTCACTACCAATGACAACAGTATAATAATCATGATTTATATTTAGGTTTTTTTGAAAAAATCAAGCTTTGAACTTTGGTTATGCCATTTCAAACACATTATGGACTAGTTTAATATTGCACCATAATCAATCAAAATTCAAGGATATAACAAATTAACCACTTAAGGTTCAAGCAATTAATTATAATGATTTAAGCAAACATATATCATAATGAGTTACCATCCAACATTTTGAGATGACTTAATTAGAAGGGAAATAGCCTGATCATTCTCCATTGCTCTTTTTTGTTGATTTAGCTCTTCAAGAATATTTATTTGATAAGCTCCACACACTTTCTCCTTTTGGAACTTCAATTTGGGGAGGATAATGACATGATCACCTTAGCTTAGATCTCCAATAAGCTCCATGCTAGCATGACCAAATCTCCTATGCCATATCCAAGTGTCATCCTTAATAGTTATAAAACACTCAACACCTTGGTTAGACAAAGGGGATAGATCAATAGTATAAACATCATTGACTCTTTCACTACTAAAAATGAATTTATTCTCTTCCACATGAGTTACAAAGTAATTCTTCGATTCAAAAGTCACTCTATCACATAATTGACTAACATTAAGTAAATTGTGCTTTAAGCCATTAAGTAAAAGAACATCTTTAGTATAAGTAAAGCCTTTCTTACCAACTTGACCAATGCCTATGATTTTACCCTTGACATTGTCACTAAATGTAACTTTGCCTCCCTTTTTCATCTCCAAATGAGAGAAGAGTTGGCCTTCTCGGTCACGTATCATGAACATCCACTATCTAGATATAACTTTTCTTTCTACATTTTGGATTCTAAGCACACATATAAGAAATTTCTTTATCGCACTTTAGGTACCTAAATATATTTAGGTCTTTGAGGGTTAGCATTGAAAGATCCATTAATTGAGTAACCTAAATGAGTCTTTCTAATATAACACCTAGAACTCTTATGCCCCATCACACCACAATAATCGCATCTAACATTTGGTGCATGCTCTTTTATTTTAAAATTATGAAAACCATGAGAATGAGCATGATTTTATTTCCTAGGCTTAGGTCCTCTTGAGCTATTAGCTTTAGATTTGTTAGTATTATTTCCATTAGAATTTTTAGGTCCATTAGTTTTAAGACTAGGATTTTGATAAACCTTAGTGATACAGAACCTCCAAGAATAAGCTTGAGAACCCCTTTATGTATTTGACCCCCAAAACCATTAACTTGAAAACCCTAATGGTCAATTTAGCAACAACCCCTAAGAATGGTTAGAAATCAGATTACTTAGATGATCAAAGAATTAGAATAAAGAAAACTCATTTTTGAATTTCAATTTTGAAACACTCCACAAGAAGATGATCAATCTACTTGAATGTTCCTTAAAGCATGTATTCTACTTAAGAACATAAAGATGAAAGCAAATGGCTTTTAGGTTTTTAAAACTTCAAATTTGAATAATAATAATTTTTCTAAGACATATATATATAGCCTTTACAAGGTTTTCCTTAATGAATAAGGAAAACTAATAACCTTAATAACAAAAATAGGAAACTAATATGATCAAACCTCAAAGAGAAATTTTGACATACTTCTTATTTTAAGAATAACACTAATTAAATTAACTAAAACTAATGGGCTTTTAAAATAACAAATTCTTCCAGCCCTTATTTAACATAATTAAACCCAAATAACAATGCTTAAATAACTCTCCCATGCATATTTGGCCAGCCCATAACAAACATGGCCCATTATATACTTAATTAAACCCATTAATAACTTGTACTTGAATTAAGTTGTATTGAACTTGAGCTGAACTTGTCACAAAGCTTTGGTGTCCTTATAAACTTTCACTAGCTGAGTTCACTAAGCCTAGTAGATGATGGATTAAGGCTTGTTGAAGCTTCTTAGATAGAGACCTTGTTATAGGTGCTTGAGGCATGTTAATCATATTAGTTTCCTATTTTTGTGATTAGGGTTATTAGTTTTCCTTATTCACTAAGGAAAACCTTGTAAAGGCTATATATATGCCTTGGACGAATTATTATTATTCAGATTTAAAGTTTTAGAAACCCAAAAGTTATTTGCTTTTATCTTTAGAAACCCAAAAGGAACATTCAAGTAAATTGATAATCTTCTTATGAAGTGTTTCAAAATTGGAATTCAGAAATGAGTTTTCTTTATTCTAATTCTTTAATCATTTAAGTAATCTAATTTCTAACCATTCTTAGGGGTTGTTGTTGAATTGACTATTAGGGTTTTCAAGTTAATGCTTTTGGGAGTTCAAATACATAAAGGGGTTCTCAAGCTTATTCTTAGAGGTTCCGTATCATTTAGTATAAGACCTTTGGCTCTAGATCATGTTTTATCTTTTATAATTTTCATTCTTAATTCTGATTTCTTGTGTTTTTCTTATTCTTTTAAATTCAATTCTTATTCTTTGTTCTTTATTCTTGTATTTTGTTCTTTGTTCTTGTTTTTTAGTCTTGATCTTGTTTTTTTTCTTTAATTCAGTCAATTATTTTGCATATGGAAATTCAAATTTGTGTTCTTGAGTAGAATACATGCTTTAAGGAACATTCAAGTATATTGATCATCTTCTTCTAGAGTGTTTCAAATTTGGAATTTAGAATTGAGTTTTCTTTATTCTAATTCTTTGATTATCTAAGTAATATGATTTCTAACCATTCTTAAGGGTTGTTGCTGAATTGACTATTAGGGTTTTCAGGTTATTGCTTTTGGGGTTCAAATACATAAAGGGGTTCTTAAGCTTATTCTTGGAGGTTCTGTATCATAAAGGGGTTCTTAAGCTTATTCTTGGAGGTTTTTTATGAACTAGCATGAGTGTTTTCAAAGCTAATGCTACTTTTAAATTTCAATGAAGTGGAAGTCATAGAAATTATTCCATCTATAATTTCCTTTCCTCTAATAAATTTAGAAATGGATTCCTTAAGATTGCCATTTTCATTTTCTAAAAAAACATTTTGCTCAATAAGTTTTGCATTTTCATTTGCAATCTCAATTCTCTTAGAATTACTTACATTCAATGAATTAGTTAATTCTTCATTAGAGGTCATTAATTTCTCAAGTTCTTCTTCTAGAGTTTTTACCATTTTTTTGACTGAATTAATTCTAGATAAATATTATCACATTTATGCATCAATTTTTAATAAATAAGTAATATTTCATCATTTAATTCAAAGTTTAGAGTTACCTCATCACTAGAAGGTTCCTCTAAAGCCATGAAGCAAAGATTTGCAACTTCTCCATCAGTTTCATCATAACTAGACTTACTCGAATCATCCCAAGTTTCTTTAAGTGCATGCTTCTTTTCCTTCTTATGCTTCCTATCTTTCTTAAAGGATTTCTTTAACTTTGACCATTCAAATTTAATATGACTTAATTTGTTACATTTATAGCAAATCATTTAATCCTTCTTGCTTGAGTCTTGCTTCGTGAATCCTCTTCTCTTCCTCATGATGAGATCTCTTACCTTTTTTAAAATTGTAGCATACCCATCTTTATTTTCACTTAAGTCACTATCATTAGTGTCTCTACTTGCCTTGAGGGCAATGCTTTTGTCATTCTTGGCCATCTCTTCCTCTACCACTTAATTCATTTTGATTTTATGGGTGAGAGGCTTCCTGAGCATTTCATCCGTAGGTATAATAGAAAGATCATTTGCTTCTCCAATTGAGGCCATCTTTACTTTCCAAACCTTTTAAGGAAAACTTATAAGAATTTTATTATTGACATCCTCATTTGAAAATTTCTTGCTAAGTTTCCTCATAGAATTTATGAGAGTAATAAGCCTACTACACATATCACTAATTTTCTCATAAGTTTTTATGTCAAACAAATCATACTCTCTTCCAAGTATTTGTAATTTTTTATTCTTGAATTGACTAGTGCATTCATGCTTGGTCTTTAAACATTTCCAAATCTCTTTATTGGATCTCAAATGCTTTATTCCATTGTATTCTTCTCTACTCAAGCCACAATATAGAATAGTGATTACTTTTCTATTTCTTAAGTTGGATTTTAGATTGCTCATTACTCATTCATTTCTAGGAATGATCACATTATTGCCTTCATTTTCTTTCTTTTTTGGATGAACTTGATCTTCTTTAATAATATCTCATAAATTGACTTATTCACTATCCAAGAACATCTCTATTTTATTTCTACAATGTTCATAATTAGTACCATAAAAAAAAGGACATTGGGGGGTGGCAACAACTTGACTTATGAAGGCCATAATCTTTTTCCAAGATGGTTAAATCTTTAAAATGGAGACCAAAGCTTTGATACCAAATGTAATTAAACAAGTGCCAAAAGGGGGGGGAGGTGAATTGGATTTTTGAGATAGATGGGAAATTTTTGAATTTTAACGATAAGCAAACTAAAAACAGAATTTATGCACTAAAAGATGAAGGATAAGAGCAAGAAAAACATAAAGAATTATAGAGGTTTGGCCCTCCAAGCCTATGTCCTCTCCTCAACCATAAGTTGAGAATTTCAATCCACTATCAATTTACTTCAAGGTGTAGATTAAACCTTTACAAGCTTAAATCAAAGCCACCCAAGTGTTTTCCCAAAGCTAACACTCTAACTTAAGTGTTTTTCTAAGGTTTATACTCCAACCTAAGTGTTTTCACAAGGCTCACACTTAAACCCTATTTTTATAAGGCTCATACTCAAACCCAAATTTTTTCACAAGGCTCACACTTAAACTCATAAGCTAAGAATAATCCTCTTCGCTTACAAGTGTTTAAACCCCAATCCCAACTCACTCAATCTCACTATTGAGCTTTTGAATAAAAGAAATAAACACTCATCAACCCATACTCAAGAACACTCTAGAGATAGAAAGAAATTATAGGAATTAAAGATGAAGATTTGGGTGGTTGAATGATTAATTGAAGATTAAATGCTAACATATTTCTCTAAATATGTTTGCTCAACTTCCTTCTTATTTTCAGCTCTATTCTTAGTTGTGTTTAAACCATCATAGAGAAAAAAGAGTTGTTGGAGGTGCATTGAATGTAAATAGAGCCATGTGAACCATACAAAAAATTCCTCTACATGCTTGTCATGACTTATGACAATTTGTCATTGGTCACAATAGTCAATGCTAAGATAAAATTTAAATTCGTGCATTTTCATAATTAGGGAACTGGTGATGATACTGGTCATGAAACTTTCTGCCACTTTTAGAATTGGTTGTCATCACTCATGACGTGTGTGTCATCACTCATGACATGTGTGTCATGACTGCTCTTGGGAATTTAAGGAATTTTACAATTTGGAACTTCAAGATTTTGCTCTAAATTTTTTTCTATGATTGGGATTTACTTATGACCATTAATAATAAGATTCCCATCATAGTTGACAAAATTTGACTTTATATTTTTTACAAAAAATTTGATCTTTCATTTCATCTTGTCATCACTCATGATGAGTTCATCACCACTCATGACAAGTGTGCAGACTTGACAAAATCAAAATGTTGACATTTCATTCCTTGACTTGTTCAATTTTAAATAACCTAAATATAAACACTGATACACAAGGATTAAATATAATTTTACTTAATTAATTGTGACCATAAATATGATTATTTTACCCCTTAAAGTTCAACAGGTTTTATTTTGAGGAATTAATCCTTTAGCATGCTTGCAAAAATTCACCAACAATTTTTTGGCACTCACCAAAACAAAAAATTAGAGAAATAATTTTTAGCATGCTCTGTGGGACATGTTTCAATAAGATGGACAAATTTAAAGAAGAAAATTTCAAAGTTGGTTATTGAACCAACAATTCACTTGTATAAATAGGTAATTTATGAAAGCAAATGAATGAAGGCTTGATGCCTTATGATCACTCTTACGTTAAGGCACCTTTTGGCTATTTAGGCCAAAATCTAGAGATTATTAATACTAATCCATGACTTAATATCATAAATAAAGAGTTCTTTCCCAGTCTCTATTCAAAAAATCATTAATGTTATACAAATAATGAGTAGTTCGTTTGCTGTAATGAATGAAAAACTTTCCAAATTAAAAAGTCAAAATTTAGCACCAAAAGTGAAGATTCAACATCAAAAGAAAAAAAAGGCTTAGGAGGCAATATTTCTTATGACAAAAGTCAATTCCCTAGGTTACATGCCAAATCCTCAAGCTCACATGCCTTTTCCCTAGGCATATGTGTCATTTCTCCAAGGATAAAAGCAAAACATTGTGGGTAGCATTTTACCTGAGGAATAATCAATATCTAAAGACTAAACATTAATTCCTCAAGGCCAAATGTTGATGCATCAATTCCGTTTGCCTTCTCCTCAATCTCCAAGGGTGGGAATGAACCAAAATATGGAAAAGGAGACAGAGCTGATGGAGGAAAATTCACTTTCTTCATTAACATCGAATAATTCTATCAATGTGGATTTGAAAAAGAAAATAAAGGAAAAAGAGGTAGTTTAGCCTTCCAACATGAATTCAAACAAATTTAGAAATTATTTGAGGATAGTTCCCCATAATAAATTTTTAGCATCAGATAAACTGTTTTGGCGCTTGCTAAAATAAATTCAGTTGATTTTGTTTGAAAAGTTTCTGATATATGGAATAAGCAAGTGATAAAGTTGAGATGCCCAAAATTCATCAAAGTTGCAAGTTTCCACTAAATTAAAGATTATCAATAAAATTTAGAAGGAAATCCCCAAATAAAATTTTGTTTTCCCCAAAGAACAAAAACATAGGCTCCACTTCCAGGAGCATTGAGAACACCACAAAGTCACAAAATTACAAAGAAATCTTCAACAAATATATTCAAATTAGAATTGAATAAGGGGAAGTCAAATTACCTTGTTTAAATCTCTTCCTTGAATAAAAATTTAACAGAGATTGTTGAGATTTTACTTGGGGAAGTGCTTTAAGAAAATTAAAAAATGTGTAGGGGCTAGAACTTGTGGCCGTTTCGGTGGGCAAGTGGCAGCTCAAGTAGTCATGGTGGGTACAGTGAGCAGAGGCTATTGAGGCTGAGCAACACTCAGCTATTGGCAGCAATTGAGTGTGGCAGCTCCTTGCTAGTGCCCGATAACGATGTAAAGTAAGGCAACGGGTGAGAATGACATGCAATAATATTTTGTGTGAGTCCATGCTAGTAGCATTGGAATTAGGCAAGGGAGTATAAACAACATCTTTCTGCTACTTGGTGATCATCAACACTTACTGGCGGTCCCTAGTGGATGGTAGGCAGTAGCTTGGTCGGAAGAAGAAAGCAAGGTGAATAAAGAAAAAAAGTAAAATTTGGGGAAATTGAAAATTATTGATTTGAATATTAAAAGTATTATAGAATTTGAGGAAATTAAGCTAGGTGAAGTGATTAGGCATTTAAAAATCAATTTGGGGAAGAAGGAGCAAAAAGAAAGAAAAAAATGGAGAAACACTTATTAATATACAAGCTGCTCGACGATCGGACCACTTGTCATTTTAAAGCATAATCTGTTGGTCGTTGGGTGCTAGCATTTTTGTTTAACCTTGTGCAACCAAATAAAAAATAGCTAATGCAGAGATGGCACTAGCTTTTTAAGTTCCTACCCTCTGTGTTCATTTTGAGAGCCTTTTTCAAGGCTCAATTTTTTTATGTATAATAATCCAAATTTAATTTCTTTGAAAAAAATTAAAAATTAAAAATTAAATAAAATTATATATATATATATATATATAATAAAGAAAAAAATATAAATTGAGCAAATATATGGGCTTCATTTTACATGTAACTTAGCTTTGTTCTTGACACAAGCTAATTACATGTGGGGGGCATTGTTTGTGCAAAAAATAAATTTTTTTGAAATTAAAGCCCAACAACCCAAAATCCTAAAAATAATTATAAGCCCAGCTCATATAAGTGCTTAATACCTAAAGTAGAAGATTCTAAAAGATTAAGATAATTATTTTGATACAGCTTGGCAAAGAAGATCATGCATGAGAGTTACGCAAATTTATTTACCCAGGAACGGCATAAACTCTTGAGTTGGAGAAATAAATTGGAGAAATAGCCTACAAGTAAGAATGCCTATAAAAGCAAGGGGAAGAACACAAATAAGGAAACACAACTAATCATTAACACAACATAGATGATAATAATCATCAAATTAATCATCATTAGCATGTTTTATTTAGTCAATCAATAGCAAATTTTTAGTTCTTGTTTACAACAATTTCTTATTAACTTCAAAGCAAAAATTATCTTTTAGCTTGTATTAAATTTAATATTAATATAATTTTCTTTTACTATTCAAGAAGCTTAATTTTTCATTAAATTTTATTTCATCTGCTTGAAATCCAAATGAATTATGGTAAAGGAGTTTGGGAATTCACAATTGTCTAAAAAAAATCAGGTTTTATTTTGAGGAATTTATCCTCTAGCACTCTCATAAAAATTCACCAATAATTTTTTGGCACGCAATAGACGGCTGGGTTTAGCGCACATCCAAGATTTTAGCAACCGTGACAATATTTAGGCTTAGGGCCCTAGAGAACACACTAACCATTGTCACAAAGATATGGCGTGGAGATGAAGAGTCACCACCCAAGGTAATAACTGGTACAAATCAAAAGGTGGTACTCGATTCTTTGAAAGAAAGCTAGCACCACAACTAGGAGATTCTGGGAATGGAATACTAACTTCTCTTAGTCTTATGTTCATTTAGAATTACTTTATAAATTATTACTTCATTCTCTCATTACATGTAATTTTATTAAAACCCTATTTGAACATCCATCTAACCCTAAGGCATCTAGTTAATAAAATCACACATAAAAAATGCATTCAAGCGCATCGTCCTTAAGTCTAAACTACATTAATTTTATTAAAAGTTAGCTAGATTTATAATTTTTATTTACAAATAAAAATGAACTAAAGGTGGACCTACATTGTTATTAGTTAGTGAGCTTAAGTCTATTGATTTTAATTATCTAAAGGTGGGGCCTAAATCTATAAGTTTTAAAGAAATTGGATTTTATAAGTGAGCCTAGTCTAACTTGATTTTATTTTAAGTGAAATGTGGGCCTAAGTCTATTTATTTTAAAGGAAATGAAATTAAATGGGCAAAGCTAAGTCTAAATTAATTTTAGTTAAAAAATGAGCCTAAGTCTAAATTAACCTAATGGGCCTAATTGATTTTAATTAATTAACATAAACCATTTTAAGCCTATTTTATTTAGTAGGTTTGAACTTATTGTGGGCTTAGGGCCTAAAAGGATAGAAACATAAAAATAAGCCCAAATAAATAAAACACAAAACATAGATCAAACATACATTTTAATGATTTTTTAAAAAACCTAAATCAATTTACATCAACCCTAAATTAATCTACATACATCATTGATTTCAATTGATTTTTACGCAGTGAAACCCTAATTACTAATCAACTTAAGTGCAGAGAATTAGAATTCCACTATTTTTTCACTATTGGGGTTATTACAATTTACGGTGCAGAGGATTAAGAGAAAATTAATTACAACCCATAAGCAATAAATGATCAAATAACATAGAGAAATAAAATCTAATCCTCTGAGAATTTTATAGACTTAAATCCATGGCATTCCATGGATTCTTCAATATTCACTATCAAAAAATCGCATATCTCCAACCTCCGCTCTAGAGCATCACAGGACATCAATCAAAATAAAAAAAAATTAGTCAGTAATGAATCATTAAAATAAAATAAAATAAAGAAAATAAAATTAAAATAAAAGAAAAGAGAAAAGTAGAAGATGTTGTGCAAATGTTGTTTGAATGCCTCTCAAATTGAGATTGTCACCATTTTGAGAATTGACTTTGCGTTTATTGATTTTTAGACTATTGAAAACAAAAGAGCGTACTTTTTTTTGCACAGTGAAGAAAACTTTTTCTTTTTTTTTCTTTGTGATTTTTAGGGTTTCTATGCAGTCAGGAGCCGAGGGCCTTACTCACGTGGTCTTTGGCTTTTTAAAGCAAAGACCTGCGAACTAACTTCCTCCATTCTAAGAACTGACGCTATCTCTTAATTTTTTAATTTAAAATTTGCTATATTCCCTGTGGAATGTTTAGCGACATCACCATAACTATCATGTAGTGTTTGGTGGTAAACATCTGAAAAAAGGTCATGTTATAAACGCTATTGAAGCATATAACATGTAAAATTTGAAATTCATGTTATGACTATTGTGCAACACATAACATGTAAAATTTGAAATTCATGTTATGACTATTGTGCAGCACATAACATGATAATTTTGAAAATTTATGTTTCAGCTACTGTGTAACATGAAATGAATTTTGACATTTGATTGAAATGATGCATGTAGAAATGGAAAATTGAATTATGTAATTTTGTTCTATATTCTGTACTTGATAGAGAATTCAAAATCACAGACTGGTTGTAGATTAATAATTCAGTGAATTATTAATTTGATGAAATGAATGTCATGATTTAATTAGGAATGAATTCCTAATTAGAATGCAATTATGGACCAAATTGTAGCAAGAAAACTTGGATCCATATGCAAAAAAAACTAATGGACTAAAGTGGATATTTTCCACTTTATATATTCCCTCCTTTTTACATGTCTCATATCATTCTCTCTTCTTTTTCATTTTCTTTCCTTTTCATTTCCTTTCTTTGTATTGATTTTCATTTCTTGATCATCTAATATCTGATTTATAATCCATTTGATCCTATGGCCTCCTTGCAACATAGTCAACATGGGAGAGCAGAGATTTCAGAAAATCAAAGGATTTTGCCTCCTTGTTTTCCTCAAAATGATCTTGGACTTCAAGGGGGCTCAACTATTTTTCCTTTGATTCATTTACATACCCATAAGTGCAGAGATGTGGGTAATGAGGTAACATATTATTGCTTTTATTTATTTCTGCAAAAATATTATGTGCACACTTAGTAATCAGAGTCAGTTTCATAATAGAAATTAACATGCATGTTAATTAGATTAAATGAGAAATTAACTGAAAATCATGATAAAATTAAAATTAAATTATGAAAATGTGAAATTTAGCCTCTAGGGTAGCTTGTATAACTGATCAGATGTCTGAAATTTTGGTCAAAATTTTGATCAGAATTCCAGATTTTTGATCGATTCAGACAATGACGATCGACTTAGTTCGATTAGCATTTTGAATTTTCAAATTTTTTTTGAAAGAAAAGGATTAATCAATCAATTAAGTAATCAACTATTCAATTCTTTTGATTCAAAATTCTGATTAATTAATTAATTTTTCAATTAATACATTATTATTTTAAAATTTAACTAGCGTCCGATGAAATTCATTGGCTTTTTTAATCTAGCTCAAGAATTATTTCATGGACTGTCAGAGCTTATGACACGTATGATTTGGGCCTCTGGGTTCAGGCAATTCATTCTTGAGCTTCAAACTACTTGAGTTCGGTCTGACGTTATTCTTTATTTGCTTTGATCAAGCGGTGGATGGATACTACCCACACTTTTCATACTCGCATGGGTGAGTTGACCATTTCTCTTATGAGCTTCTTTGCTATTATCGGGATTGCCTTCAGAGGGCCCTTAGTTCCATTTGACATCAACTACTACCATCTTTCTGAAGATGCACTGAGTCAGTATGTGTGAGATTTGATTGGATTCGCTCCAGTATGGAAGAGTCAAAAGAACATTCTTCTTTCATCGTTAGTTGAGGGGTTTAGACGTTTGCCCACCACTACTCCTCGTTAGATTACCCAGAAGGTGAGGTGTTTCCTTTTAATACTATTGGGTACACCCTCTTTTGGGAGGCTGGTCATGAGGTTAGTATTACTCTGCTTGGTCCACTTCGTGACTTGGATCGAGTCACCACACTTGACTAGGGATCTGCTTCACTCGCTTACCTTTACCACAGATTGGATACTATTTGTAGAGGTGCTGTCACAATGAGTGGCTTTTAGCACATCTTGTATGTGTGTTCTCCTTTCTTTAGTCTTTATTGTCTTGCTTTCCTTTTCCTTTTACTGATATGCTCTTTTATTTTCAGATATAGAGCATAAAGATCTAGTTAATTTGAGGCTTTAATGCTATTAGTTCTTATAGGAGTCTTCCTCTGATGATGAGATGGGGTTCTTCCCACCTTACTAGCAATAGGAACACTTTGTAGACATATCATGACCAACTAAACACCATTAAATGGCACCTAGTAAAAAAAATAAAATTGTTAGTATCTTGTAATTTAATGTGAGTTAAACTTAATTGACCTAAATTGCAGATAAACTCTGACTGGCTAAAGGGTGCTGATGACATCCAGCGATATAATTTCATGGCTGCTGCTATACGCCTTAAGCCCATGAGGGTTATGCTCTCTGGATATGGCTTTTTGATATGGTATTTAGGGGAGCGAGTGTATCGCTGGTCTTCTAGGCCTTCTCAATGTCATATTCCATCTGATGTCCCTTCCTCTATGCTCTGCAACTCGCAATTGACAGGTTTAGAGTTGAGAGATGCACTACAAGGATACGCAGCCGTAGATTTTCTTGAGCGTTCTTGACATTATCAGTAGTTCATTCATGAGAGCCTCTTAGAGCATATTCCCATTGATGATGCTAAGGTAATTTTTTTATTATTGCAACTTCATTCTTTCAAACCTATGAATCACTTATTCTTTTTACAGTTTAAGGAGGTTCACTCTCCTGCTGATGAGGTGACAGAGGAAGAGACTGAGATTGCTCTAGAGATTAAGGTTATTCCTGATATTGAGAGGCTTGAGCCCAGACCTAGCCCTACACATCATACTCAGCATGTTAAGACTAGTCATGCTTGTGCTTTTACGGGCGTTACCCTTGGTGATATCTCTTTTATGGATAGGTCTATGTTATATTGGGCTCCAACTATTCAGACTCCAGTCGAGCAGCAAATGCATTTTAGTGATGCTCAACTTTCTATCTTTGCTCCAACAGATGCTTCTCATGTGAGTCTTTCTAACTTATTCCTTGCATGATCTATACACTTGACATTAACTTTAGTAAATTTACAAAACAGGTTCCTCAAACACAGGCAAAGTACTTGTATGGACTCGCCTCATCTCAAAGGTTATTCACTATGCTGGTCACAGACAATTGGAGGGTAAGTATATACATTAGGAGTGCAAATGTATGCATGAAATGCATATGACATGTTATTTCCTATATGTGCAGAGCTACTCTAGTGATATGGAATGCGAGATTAAGATGCTTCACCGATAGCTTGCAAATTTAGGCATTGATCCTTATAGTGCTGGGACTTCATTTGTCATACCTTCGAACACCTTTCATTGAGATTATCCTACTAGAGGATGGAGCCCATGGCCGGATTCTGGAGCTCAGGATGACTAATCTAGGCTATCTTCATTTCTGACTTCTATTTGTATCAGTCTGTTTTTGGTGTACTGTTGTCTTCTAAATCATGTACTGTTTATATGCACTGTGTTAAACTAATCTGTGTCTTGATATGAATTCAAATTCCTTAAATGATACTTAAGTAAATGGATAAAGATTTTAGATAATTAGGATAATTAAACTATTTATCCTTTTATTTATCATTTTTCCATATCCATTTATCCTTATCATTTATCTATCATCCATTATCTCTATCGATTAGAAGAATCCCAATCCCATCCAAATTTAGCTTCTCCCCTTATAAAAGGCTCAAAAGGGAACTAGTTGCACTATTCCTTTTGTCTTCATTCTCATCATGACTCAAGCTTCTCTTTAACTGATGAAGAAGTTTCTCAAAAGCCTCAATGGTGATGATTGGAATAAACTTCAACCCCTTCATATCAAACCCTTAAAATCTTTTAAACATCTGAAGATAAATGACAATTTTTTGCATGCTGCCGCAACATTCTAGAACTCAAAGGATCATGTCTTCAGGTTCAATGGTCAAGAGATGTGTCCTACGGTTGAAGAATTTACTGCCATCCTAGGGTGCTCGTTCGACTCTACTGCTGGTATTGCCCTGCCTGATTTAGGTATGCGATTCCTAGATAGGCTTGTTGCTTTCTTTGATATGCCCTCTAGTGATATTTATCTTTTTACTTGTAACCCTAGGGCTATCAATCTATCTTCCCTAATTACTGCATGTGAGACCAAGGATAAGCATAGTGTTGGTTGGACTATAAGTGTTGCTTTTTGCCTTTACGCGTAATTTCTCTTATTTTCTTCCCATAGGGATGGGGATACTAAGATCGGGGGTATCTTAGAACAAGTAGAGACTGGGGCTGATCCTATTCCTATTATTCTTACTGAGACCATTATTGGGCTAGATAACTTCAAAGCCCAACATTGTCTTTCGGGCAATTTACTTCTCCTCCAGATATGTAACCAAAATTCCCCTTTTTTTTGCCTTAACTTTTGCTTAAGCTGCCCTCTCGAGTTTTCAACTTAGCAGGCTTGCCTAAATTTTTGCCTAAGCCCCTTTTGGGTTTTCAACTTAGCAGGCTTTCATTTTATTTTATTTATTTATTTATGTATTTTACAGATCTAGTTACAAGAGAAGCTGAGCTTGCTTGTTGTTCCTGTTAACTCTTTATCCTATAAGCTTCATCAATTACAATCCCACCCATTGAAGGTGAAGGATAGGCATACTGTAGACCAGTGGGTGAACTAGTTATAGGGCATTACAGATGGTGAGTTACCTATATATGCCCCTAGTGAAAGTTGAAGTTTATGACCTTTGACCTATATAATCATTGTGTTCCCATCCCAGGGCTAAATTTCTTGAATTTATTTTCTCCTTCCCGCCTTTATCATCAATATGGTTGCCCATAATTCATAGTTACTATTCTGACTGACTTTGAAGGCTTCCCCCTCAGACAAGATTTTTTGGACAAGGTCAATGATTTATGGCCTCATAGGATTCTTAAATGGAACATACACTTGGATGCTGATAGAGCTACTGATAATAATTACAAGACCTAGGTTATGGTATAAGCTACAGAGCCACCAGGATTCTTTAGATGCAAGAGGACTCAAGCTTTGCATGATGAGTCACAAAAGAAACAATACAAACATTAATAGGAATTGGTCTCATAGAGCTGATTTTTCATGTTTTGTTTTCCTTTCTAGCACTTATGCATTTTAAATAATATAAAACATGTAATGTTAAAACCAAAATTCAATTTCAAGAGGATTCATTAATTAGGGCCCAAATGAGTACATTTATTACATCACCTGATATAATTCATGTTATCAACTAGTCCTTTTGAATTTTCTAGTTGAATATTTTTCTCTCTCATTTATTTACCTTAATTTTTTCCTAATTAGCCTTTACAAGTTTTCTAGCTAGCAAGATCATCTTTTTTATTTTTATTCCCTAATTTTTGCTTGCCAGCCCTTTACGAGTTTTTTGAATAGTGGGAATGTCCTAGCTTTTGCTTGACTAGCCTTTTCAGGTTTTCTAATCAATGGACTTTATTTTCTTTTTACTACTTTTATTTATTTTTATAGGTAGTATTTCTTAAGGCGATCTAGGTTAACAGGCTCTATGAATTCATTCCCTTTCAGGTCTGATATCTTTGCAGCTCCTTTAGGCATAACCGATTTGACTAAATACAGTCCTTCCTAGTTTGGTCTAAATTTCCCTCTCAGATCAAATACCACTACTCTAAATTATTTTAACACTATGTCCCTAGCTTTTATCTTTCTAGGCTTAACCTTCTTATTGAATGATCTTGCTATTCTCCTCTGATATATTTGAGTACGAAACAAAGGATTCATCCTTTTCTTGTTTAGAGATACAAGGTGATCATACCTCTTTTGTGCCCATTCACTCTCAAGAGTTTTAGTTTTTATGATAACTCTCAAGGATTTGATCTCTATTTCTATTGGCAAGACTACTTCATAACCATATACTAAGGAAATTGGAGTTTGGCCTATGGATGTTCTAGTTGTAGTCCTATATCCCCATAAAGCAAAAGGAAGAAACTCATGCCAATCTTTGTAAGTCTTGACCATTTTAGAGAGGATTTTCTTAACATTTTTATTAGCTGCTTCTACTGCTCCATTGGCTTGAGGACGATATAGTGAAGACTTCTAATGTTCAATCTCGTACTTTTGTAACAATTCCACTGTTTCTGCCTGAAATTGGATGCCATTATCTATCACAACATGATGTGGAACCCCATACCTATAGATAAGGCTTTTCTCAATAAACCGCACCATATATTTTTCTTTAATGGAATTGAAGGATTTGACCTCTACCCAACTAGAGAAGTAACTATTGCCACGACTATGTACTTATGCCCATTCGATGCTGTCAACCTTATTTCTCCTATAATGTCAATCCCTCAAGCTGCAAAGGGCCAAGGTGATGATAAACTATTTAGCATTATAGGAGGTAAATGGTTAAGATTCTAATAAATCTGACACTAATGACATTGCCTCACTTTTTTTATACAATCCTTTTCCATACTCATCCAATAATACCCTTGCATGAGTAACTTCTTAGCTATGATCATCCTATTCATGTGAGAACCATAAGCTCCTGCATAAACCTCTTTCATCACCTCTTTAGCTTCATCTTTCTTGATACATCTAAGTTGCATACCACTCAACATTCTCTTATATAATACTCCATAATGACTTGTATAGTTACGTGCAAGAACACGAATAGCATATCTCTCTTTTGAGGTTGCTTCATCAGGATACTTTCTTTCTTCGATAAACCTCTGAATATCATAAAACCATGATTTCTCTTCAGGCCCTATTTGAACACTCATAATATGCTCTCCCTTATAACATGGAGCTCTTGATTTCATGATTACCAAAGGCTTCATAATTAATCTTGTTGCACTATCCAACATTGAAGAGAGTATTGCCAATGCATTTGTGATTTGATTATCGTCTCTTGATGAATGGATAAAAAGGCATTTATTGAAGTTCTTCACTAACGCATTCAAATAGTAGATGTAGGGTTTTAGCTTTTCTTCTTTCACTTCCCATTCTTCATTAGCCTAGCTAACAACCAACATTGAATCCCCATAAACCAGCAATTCCTTTACCCTAGCTACTAGAGCTGCTTCAATTCCATAGATGCGTGCTTCATACTCGGCCATATTATTTATCACCTTGAAATCTAATTTCTTGGCCATCGATATGGTTTCTCCTTCTAGCGTAATAAGAATTACTCCTAATCTAGCTCATTTGTTGTTTACAGCCCCATCGAAGTAGAGCTTCCACTCCCCATGCTCTATGACTATTAGGTTTTCATATGGAAACTCTAAGTTCCACTGTTCATCACCATCGACTGCATTTTAAGCTAGGAATTCTACTACTGCCCTTCCCTTGATAACTCTCATGGTGTTGTATTCTATATCAAACTCAGTCAGAAGTACTAGCCATTGAGACATCCTTCCAGTTAAAGCAGGCGCCTGAAGTAAGTACCTTAAGGGATCTATCTTTGAAATCGTTTCAACCTATAGGACTAAAAGTTGTGCCTTAATTTTCTTATTGCCTAGATCATGATTAAACATGTCTTCTCAACCAAGTTATACTTTTCCTCATATGGTAGGAACTTCTTGCTAAGATAATACACTACATGCTCTATCCCCTCTGGTCCTTCTTGTGCTAGCATTGCCCCCATTGCATTTTCCTCTAAGGCTAAGTACAAGATCAATGACTTACCTTGTCTCGATGGCTTCAGTACAGGTGGATTGGCGAGATATTCTTTAATCATTTCAAATGCCTTTTGATAATCATCGTTCCACTTCACTGTCTAGTTTTTTCTCAAGAGTTTGAAGATAGGGTCAAAAATATTAGTAAGCTTTGTGATAAACCTACTAATATACTGTAACCTACTAATGAATCCTCTCACATCTTTCTCTATCTTCGGTATTGGCATTTCCAGAATAGCTTTTACTTTATTTGGATCCATTTCAATTCCTAGGCTACTAACTATATGCCCTAATAATTTTCCTGAAGTAACCCCAAAAATGCACTTCTTCAAGTTGAGCCTCGGATTGTACCTCTCAATTTGAGCTAAGAACTTATCTAGAGCTTCAAAGTGTCTTTCTCTTATTTCTGACTTGACCATCATATCATCCATATATACCTCCACTTTCTTATGCATCATGTTGTGCAAAAGAGCAGTGGTTGCCATTTGATATGTTGCACCTGCATTTTTTAACCCGAAAGGCATAACCTTGTAGCAATATATCCCCCATTCTATGATGAAAGTTGTCTTGATCTTATCCATAACTACCATCATTATCTTATTATACCTAGAGAACCCATCCATGAAGGAGTACATTACATTAGATGTTACACTATCTACTATTACATCAATGTGGGGTAAAGGGAAGTCATCCTTCAGACATGCTTTATTTAGATCCCTGAAATCTGCACACTTACGTACCTTACCATATTTCTTGGGTACTGACACTATGTTTGCTAACCATTGAGGATAATCTACTACTTCTAGAAAGTTAGCCTGGATTTTTTTAATAATTTCCTCTCTTATCTTTTCAGTCCACTCTGGTCTTAGCCTATGTAGTTTCTACTTGATAGGTTTAATGAGTAGGAATATAATGCTCTGCAATTTCCCTATCTAAACCTGGCATATCCTTATAATTCCAAGCAAATACTACCTTTCTTTTTGTCAATATTCTCTCAAAATTTTCTTTCTCTTTAGGAGTTACCTCATATGATATATAAATGTTCTTAGGATTATCATTTGTGCCCATGTTAAATGAATCAAATTGAATTGAATTAATGTCAAACATGCAAGAATGATCAAAGTTATAATGCACATAACTATCAGGATGCACATCACACAAGTAAGCAAAACCATCATTCATATCATTGACTATGGAAAAAATAGAGTTTTCATCCTCAAACAGACTGAATGTTATTACATCAGTTTCCTCATAGAAAACATCAATAGAGCTATCATTAATGATAGTAGCTAAATCCTGGGGTGGCTCCTCTTCAGGTGGCAGACACGGCAGCTCCTTGATAGTAGCATTGCCCATCCTCTCAGCTGCCAGCTTCATCACTTCCTCTTTATTATCTTTCACCAGGTTCTCCACAATATACTCCTTGAAGATCTCAAATCTAGGAACATCTCCTCCACCAATATTGATTGATTCCTTAGCTCCTAAATAGTATTTTTCTTCCCCTGGACTTATAAAATTCTCACTTATCAGCCCAATTTTGTTTAAGAGCTTCCTTTGCTTGGCATTGAACCTCTTTCTGGCTCTTCTGCTTATTAGCTTTGTTTCTTCATCATAACCCAAACCAGTTGTATTGCCTTGACTTTTGAACTCTGGGAGAGTAGGGCTTCCTTGCTCATTCTTCCCCAGCCCTTGCCCTTGCCCAAGCCAATAATTCATACTCTCCATCTTTTTTGCTACTCTCATATCCATTTCAGTTCCATCAAATATCCCAGCAATTTGGAATCCAGGGGGTGCACACATTTGCTTCTGTTTATTCAATATGGTTGCCACAATAACATTAGTCCCAACTTTTATAGTCATAACCTCTCCTTCATGAGGGAATTTTATCTTTTGATGCACAGTTGAGGGTACCCCTCCCAAAGCATAGAACCATGGCCTTCCCAACAATAAATCATAAGTGACTGGAATATCTAGCATAGTAAACTCAATAGCTGATTCCACATGTCCTGTTTTAACTAGAGCTTAAAATGTCCCCTCCACATTCCTAGTGCTGTCATTATAAGCTCTAATTATGAGGTTTGAATCTGTTAAGTCTTTAGCTTTCAAACCTAAGTTAGGTAGGATTTTCAAAGGACACACATTAATAGTAGAACCATCATCAACCATAGAAAATTTAGTTCTTTTTCCCCTCACCTCAGCTAGGATAAACAACACCTTATTATGGTTTCTTCCTTCCAAAAGCAGGTTATCATCTGAGAACATTATCAGCCCGTGTTTCTTTTTTATAACCTTCACTACTATAGCCTTAGGTGTGGCTGTTATTTCAATGTTCATGTTTGACAGAGCTTTGACAAAAGCTCTTCTATGGATGCCTGAATGCATCAGTAGTTCCCAAATGATGACATTTGCCTTAGCCTTCTTCAGTTGTTCTAGAATCAAGTCTTCTTTCTGATCTTCCTCTATTTTTGTGTCTTTTATTTCTTCTCTGACTCTCTCAGTTTTTTTTCAACTACTTTGTAATTCTTTCCACTTCTAGTGACATGATTCACCTTAGGATTGTCACTCCAAACATCAAGACCACTTGGACTTGCTTCATCAGAGCCATACAAGATGTCAACAACTCCAATGATTTTATCTCTTTTCCCATCTTTCCACACTTCCATTATGCATGTTTCTTTCCCTTTCAACTCTTCCATATTGCGCTTGCCTAAGTGTTGGTTTATTAGATCTTTAACTCCTTCTTAAGATTATTCAAGAGCTAAAGGTTCATCTTCAAACTCATTACCCCATCCTATAGGCATAATTTTCTTCGATGGGTATATCAGCTGAAGTGGGTTTAGAGTAACATACTCTACAATTGAACTTGCCCAAAGGTTTTCCTAACAAATATTTAACTCTGCTCTATGGCTATCTAAGAGTTTTAGGTTCTTTTTCTTCTTTCATTTGCTTATCATCAAACTCATCACCCCAACCTGAGGGCTCAATTGATTCAATGGGGATATCAGTAAAGGGTGGTTTTTGAGTACAACACCTTGTAATCAAACTTACCTGAGGGCTAGCCTAGTAAATCCTCCACTCCTCTCTATGGTTGTCCAAGGGATTCTCCATTGGCTATAGGGTTTAGGTTTTCAAAGGAGTTTAGCAATTCTTCTTCGCTAACCCCTGAATTGATCATCATAGTGGCTGGTGGTGGAACATTTTGGTAGTCTAGGAAAGGGTTATTTTTGGTGTTTGGGTTAGAGTTGGACTTTTCAGGGTCTGTGATTTTTTCAGAATCTATCAGGTTTTGGATCTCATATTTTAGGCAGATACAGTTGTCTGTGGAATGGCCAGCAGCTTGGTGGAATTTATAGTAACTATTAGGGTTAAAATTGGGGACATTTGGGTTTGGTGGCTTGGAAAAGGTTAAGGGTCAAAGTAGGCATTTTTGGATTAGTCATTCTAGGACTTTGGAGGGTGGTTGGTTGAAGTTGGAGAATCTTCGGGGTTACTGGACTGCACGCACCTCCACAGCTCGGATAGTACTTCCTTGTTGTGTGCCCCTAGTTTGATAGTTTCGGGTTACAGTGCTTCTTGCATTTCCCTTTTTCTCACTCTCAATCTCTTTGGCTTGCATACCATTATCATATAAGTCTATGAATGTTTTGGGGTTCATCATTTGTAATCTCTCAACCAGAATAGGTGATACATTATGGAATATCATCCTAACCTAATCCTTCTTAGCTAACTTATTCTTCATCAGTCCTGCCTTGTTCATGAACTTGGTAAGGAAATTAGAGAAGGATTCATTAGGTTTCTGCTTTATTAGTTCTAAGTCTCTGATAGACACTTCCAGTTTAGTGTTATAGTCATACTATTTTAAAAAAGCAATACATAATTCCTTCCAATCAGTTCTTACATATTTTTCTAGCCCGTAATACCAGTTTATAGCCATTCCCTATAAAGATAATAAAAATAACCCAGTGATCACTTCTAATGTTGCTTTAGTAGTGCTCATGGTTATTGTGTACTGACTGAGATGAATCCTTGGATCTCCTCTCCTATCAAATTTTTGCAGTTGTGGCATCTTGAATTTGTCAGGCAGCCTATCATCTCCCATCTACAACATGTCATCGAAGTCAAATGAATACCCCATTCCTTGTCCTCTAATCAACTCTTCCATTTTGGGCATTTTCTGAGTCAGTGCTTGCATCTACTTGGACTCATGATCTTAGACTAGTTCAAATGATTCTCTCTTAGCTTTTACTACCATATAGTTCTCAACGTCGTCAAGTCTCACATCAGTAGTAGATATGTTTCTAACAATAGGTTCCCCCCAACATTATTAGCAACAGGTAAAGCTCCTGCAACAGGTGTTTGTTTAATAGCAATAACAGGTGGTTGTTCAATAGCAGGTGGTGGTACAATAATAGGTTACACTAGTCCAGCAAGAGCTTGCCTTAGTTCATCTTACATCATAGCTCTTATGTCATCCATCAAAGCTCCTTTAATGTCCTCTAGGGTCCACATCTCTGGTTGTTGCTCCATTTCTATCTGTTCAATCTGAGTCAGTTCAGCTTCTAGGTAAAGTAGGTTAATATAACTCTTTTCCAATTCTTGAAAGATCTCTTGAGCTATTGACTTAGGGCTTAGATTTGCTCTGATTAATTTTCCACCTTTCTATCCCCAAATACAAAAAGACCCAGATGAATTTATGATGGCTACAAAATAAGGTGTCAGTATGATGTGTGGAATGCATGTATGTATGCATGATGTATGTGCTATGCAGTAAGTAGCAAGCAAGCAAATAGCATGTAATAAGTATCAGGAAGCAATCAACAGGCAACATACGAGCATAAACCTTCCTACCTTATTCCTCCCACACACATATTCAATGGCAAGTTTCTTTTCCTAGGATTTTTTATCTTAGCCTTAATATCAACAAGGGATATTTAAGAGCCGATGTGCATGCCAAATCATTCTCAAAGCAGTAAAGCATAGAAATAGCATTTCTAGGTATAAAGGTCTAGCCCAATCCTTTTTAGCCTGAATGGGCCTCAAAGGTATAGACTTAGGATTCTATAAATAAAAATACCTCATGGAAATTCAAACAAACAAATAATTTGGGTAAAAGTCCTGGGAGTAGTAACTAGGCCATTATATGTGGTTAGGGTCTAGTCAAAAGTTAAGGTTCCCTTAGCAAGATGCCCTCCATTATGGACTTGAGTTACAATCCAAGGTCAGAGGGGCTCATCATCCTTTGCAAACTCCAGAGAAGACTACCCCCCTTT
The DNA here is from genome assembly GCA_947683625.1 of Mallotus nudiflorus. Classification (NCBI taxonomy): domain Eukaryota; kingdom Viridiplantae; phylum Streptophyta; class Magnoliopsida; order Malpighiales; family Euphorbiaceae; genus Mallotus; species Mallotus nudiflorus. Next base: position 2,571,107 of record CANTUR010000049.1, on the reverse strand, counting down.
AGGACTTGGGTTATAAACTCTGGTTAGATGAGCTCGGTAATCTCTCTTAAACCAAGTTAAGGCTAAGAGTGATGGTTAGCCAATTTACAACTCTATGAAGCTAGTGGAATCATGGAATCATAAACCAATGCCATCAGTTTAATAGGGACATGCAGAATGAATGCAAGAATGAAATGATAATCAATAAAATAATTCTAAAGAACACAAATAGAATCAGTATATCTTATCCCCAATGGAGTCAACACTGTAGATGGTGAGGTTTAACGCACGTCCAATATTTTAGCAACTGCAACATTGTTTGGGCTTAGGGGCCTAGAGAACACACTAACCATTATCACAAAGACATGGGGTGGAGCTAAGGAGTCACCACCCAGGGTAATAACTGGGATAAATTGAAAGATGGTACTCGATTCTCTAAAAAAAAGCTAGCAACACAACCAGGAGATTCTGGGAATGGAATACTAACTTCTCTTAGTCTCATGTTCATTTAGAATTACTTTATAAATTATTACTTCATTCTCTAATTACATACAATTTTATTAAAACCTTATTTGAACATCCATCTAACCCTAAAGAATTTAGTTAATAAAATCACACATAAAAAATGCATTCAAGCACATTTTCCCTAAGTCTAAACTAGGTTAATTTTATTAAAAGTTAGCTAGATTTACAATTTTTATTTACAAATAAAATGAACTAAAGGTGGACCTACATTGTTAATAGTTAGTGAGCTTAAGTCTTTTGATTTTAATTAAAGGTGGGCCTAAATCTATAAGTTTTAAAGAAATTGGATTTTATAAGTGGGCCTAGTCTAACTTGATTTTATTTTAAGTGAAATGTAGGCCTAAGTGTATCTATTTTAAAGGAAATGAAATTAAATGGACCAAGCTAAGTCTAAATTAATTTTAGTTAAAAAATGAACCTAAGTTTAAATTAACCTAATGGGCCTAATTGATTTTAATTAATTAACATAAACCATTTTAAGCCTATTTTATTTAGTAGGTTTGAACCTATCATGGGCTTAGGGCCCAAAAGGATAGAAACATAAAAAATAAGCCCAAATAAATAAAACACAAAACATAGATCAAACATACATTTTAATGATTTTCTAAAAAACCTAAATTAATTTACATGCAACCCTAAATTAATCTACATCCATCATTGATTTTAATTGATTTTTACCCAGTGAAACCCTATTTACTAATCAACTTCAGTGCGGAGAATTAAAATTCCACTATTTTCCCACTATTGGGGCTATTACAACCTACAATGCAGAGGATTAAAAGAAAATTAATTACAACCCAAAAGCAATAAATGATCAAATAACATAGAGAAATAAAATATAATCCTATGGGAGTTTTATAGACTTTAATCCATGGCATTCCATGGATTCTTCAATATTCACTATCAAAAAATTGCATATCTCCAACCTCCCCTCTAGAGCATCACAGGACATTAATCAAAATAAAAAAAAATTAGTCAGTAATGAATCACTAAAATAAAATAAAATACAGAAAATAAAATTAAAAGAAAAGAAAAGAGAAAAGTAGAAGATGTTGTGCAAATGCTGTTCAGATTGAGATTGTCACTGTTTTGAGAATTGACTCTGTGTTTATTGATTTTTGGACTATTGAAAACAAAAGAGCGTACTTTTTTTATGCAATGAAGAAAACTTTTTCTTTTTTCTCTCTGTGATTTTTAGGGTTTCTATGCAATCAGGAGCCGGGGGCCTCACTCACGCAGTCTTTGGTGTTTTAAAGTAGAGACCTACAAACTGACTTCCTCCATTCCAGGAACTGACGCTATCTCTTAATTTTTTAAAATTTTTACACATTTTGAACACGTAAAACCATAATTATCTTTTAAGAAAATATGTAGAATTAAGTTTCAATCAATCACTAAACAGAAAAATACTAAAAAATGACCGAATATATTGAGAAATTGAAAATATTCTGTAATGCTAATCAGCATTTTGCTTATGTAGTCCCGAAAAAGAAAAAAATTTAAAAAACACTTCTAAAATCATGATTTTGTAATTAGGTCCAAAAAAATATTATAATTTAGTCCTTAAAATCTCAAATTTCAACGCTAAAGATCAATTTCTTGATTAATTTTTCATCATAGGGGCTTTCGTCGCACTATACATAATTGCATCATGAAATTGGGTGCTTACACACACATAAAAACTAAAAATTTTAGAAACATTAGAATTTGGAAATCATGGCTTAAAAGGATGAGGAATGCATTAGTACCTGCCATCGATATAATAACTAGGGAAACCATTATGTATCCTGACCTAAAAACTAGTGAAATTTATCATTGTTTCATAGCATAAAATGCATTAGCCAAAAGCTATAATTCATCTACTTATAGTGGTTATATTCATAGGATTTCATAGGCTAGAAAATTCCCTACCTCCCTACTCTTCTTATCTTCTCCAATGCTCTTAAGCCATTACTCTTTGAGCTTAATTCTCTATATTTTAGACTGCCCAGTTTCCTTCCCTATCACAGGCAAGCACATATAGTTATCTATTAACCAAAAGATCTTTATGTTGACCCTTTAACATTCATGACACAAAAGCATATGTATACTATGTAGAGCCTAATAAACCCCCTAGGTCAATAAGTAAAGAAAGAGTTGGTGAATGCAATGGCAAGGTATTGGGACACAATAAATAGGAAACACATTTTAGAGAAGCTAGAGAGGGTTTAAACTATACATGATCATGATCATAGGATTGATCATGAGGAAGACTGGAAGAATTTCTTCTTTGAGGTGCTAATGATTAAAAGTTAGCCATACATGATCACGATTGTGGGACTAATAGTGAGGACTCGTGGACATTTGAAGCTTAAGAGAAGTTGAAAAATCAAGAGTAGGCATGTCATGTTCACCATTGTGGGACCAATCGTGAGGATCATTGTGATGTTTTAAGATTGAGGGTTCCTTAGCTCATACTCGTGAGAAGCATGATCACAATCGTGTGAAGGATCATAAAGAGGATTGGAAACTAAAAAAAGTTATGTTTCTTATATCCAAATGATAACCTTGAAATGCCTATTTTATACACACACTTAAGCACACGAATTAGTATATCAAAATTGATTTGTTAATGGTTAAAATATGAATAATTACATATTAATCATGCAAATGATCAACAAAAATGAAGGAGTTACTCATCAACTTTGTTAGAAACATCATTTATTGGTCTTGATAACTCCATTTTCATATAAAAAATTCATGTGGAGTTGTCATAGTTGACATGATATAACCTAATTAGATGAAAGAAGAAATTAATTTTAGAATGGGTTAGATGGTATTTCTAGGTGTCCCTTTCAATGCATTTATTACTAATCTTAGTGGAAAATACCAATTGATTACATCATATTGATCAACTTAAATTACCATGTTGGATAAATATTTATAAAATGGGAAAAAACCTATAGCTTATATTATTTTTTAATTAAATCTTATAATAATTTTTTTTTATAATTAAATGACATAATATATTTGCGACCCCTTATACTTGGCATAGTTTGTCAAATTGACAACTCAATTTATAGTTTTTTCATTTCAACACTTAAACTTGTCTAAAATGCACAATCTAATGGCATAATAAAACTACCACCCCCTATTCTTGTCACTTTTTGTCAACTTGAAAACTCTACTTGTACTTTTTCGCCAGAAAAACCTTATAATGTGGCACATGCTGATTTGCAATTCCATATCACTGTGCTCGCAAGGGTTTCCAAATTGCATTTTAAATCAGTTTAGGTGTTAAAATGATAAAACTTGAGGTGACAAACTAACAAAAAATGACAAGTATATGAAGTCATAGATGTATTATGCCTAATTAAATTCTATAAATTTTAGAAAGAGTTTCCATTAGTACTATTTATTAGTCAAACTATTTTTCATTAGTCATCTTTAAAAATTAAACTTGTTTTTTGCATTCCAATCCTAAGACTTTAAAAATATTTTTGTATTTTAAATAATATATTTTTGTATTTCTATAATTTATTATATTAATTAATTTCATAATAGCTATATAACTAATTAAAACAATCAAAAAAATTGAAAATTGAAAAAAATATATATTTTTTAAATTATTAGTTCCATTAACAATGACAAATAGAATTAATTAAGTATTTTAATTATTATAAAATATATAATTTTAATTAATTTTTTTACATATGAATAAATTTTTTTGTTTGGATAAATTCAATTAGTCTTGTCAACATTATAATTTGTATTAGATTTCAAATAACTGTTGAATTTAATTATAATTGAATTAGACAGCATTTTTTAAAAATATATTTCTTTAAATTAAGCTAATAATTTAAGAGAAAAGAATATTATCAATTTTTAATATCTTGTTCTTATCCAAGTGGTAGCAACATCAGATGAAATTTTGTATATTTATACAATGCATGTTAAGGATAATTCAGATTTTGTCATGTGAATTTATAATCCATAAGTCTTTTTCTATTGATTTATATTGCCAAATAATATTTTCTTTTAGTAATAAAATGTGAATGAAGCTTCACTACAATTCATTATTTCTAAGAAACTTAATTTAGGTAGTATGTAATTTATTTGTTATTTATCTTCATGGTGTTTTCTGAGGATAATTATTATTATCTTTTGAGTTTTTATCATAATTATTAGTAGTTTTACCATATCAAATATTAAATTAATTGGTAGTTTTCTTTACATTATATATATGTACACACATACACATACAAAACCATATGGTACACAGTAAAATGACTTTATTGAATGACTAAAAATTAAAGAGTTTTTTTAATGCATCCAAAGTTTAGGACCTAAAATGATCAAAACAAATAACAATCAAAATTTTTCTCTATGTTTTATTTAAATTTTTAATAAATTATAATTTTTATGAATAGTTATATGAAAATGTTTCTTCAATTTTCGATTTCTTGAGTGTGCCAAAAGATTGTTAAATTTTTGAGAACATGTCAGAGAAAAAATTCTTCAAAAAAATAAAATATAATTTCTTTTCAAATTGATTGTGAATTTCCAAGCTTCTTTACCACAATATGCTTGGATATCAACAAGATTTAAATTAATAATTATAAGAGAAACTATTGGAAACTTAAAAAAGAACTTGTATTGATTTTTGAAGCTTAATACAAAATAAAAATACATTGCAAGGACGACAAAGCTACTGAAAAACTAAAGAAAATGACAGTATAAGCTAATGATAATTGTTGATTTTAAATTTCTTGTTGAATGTGTAGATGTGTTGTTCTCTTTACTTATATAGGCTTTCTTCCTTGCAAGTCACTTTTCCAAATTAATTCTCTAGTAACTAGAGTTTTCCATTCCTAGGAGATAAATTCACGTCACTTGCAATCTTCATCCTCAAGCTATGCATCTAAACAGTTGTCTTTTCCAGAATTTTTTATCTTACTCATTAAGCTTGGTATGATTGAACTTTTTAATTACTTTTGGGCTTCAAAATTCTAATTAAATCAAATTGAGCATTAAATTAATACCTTAATATTTTATCCAAAATTTTTTAATTATGGCACAAATAATGCCCCTCGCATGTAATTAGCTTGGGCAATCCAAAGCTAATTTAAATGTAAAATAAATGTCAGCTTAGACTCTCTTCTTCTGCAAAATCAAAAGTGACATTTGGTGAGCTTTGATAACCCAATTTAGAAACAAAAATGCATTGAGGAATGTTACTAAAGACAAGCCCAATATCGACATCACCAATTTTGTCAAAGTAGCAAAAATGAGATTTATAAAATGCTTTTTACTTTCCAAACTCTCTTTCTCAACCTAGTTCTTCTTCTTCCTCAAAAAATTCAATTTCAATTTTTTTTTTGCAAAAAATTAATGAGAGAAAATCAATTAATTGCTTATTAATTTTCCAAATTCTGCAAGAAAATTTCAATGTTCTCTCAACAAACATTTCCCAACTTTTACTCCTTTTCCCTAAATCACCTTCAAAATTCAAATGTCCAAAAATTTATTTACTCATAATCTATTATACTCAATTTCATTATTTCCCCATGGCTTAAAAAACCATAGCTTTGATTTTCCCAAAAAGTTATTTATTTATTTTTTCTTTCCTTTTTTCTCTTTTCTCTTTTCTTCATCTTTTTTCTTTTTTTCCTTCTATTTTGCTTCTTCTTCTTCTAGTCATCACAGATCACTTCTCCACCGGACCACCACCTATTGCCATCTCCCCATCACAAGCCATCTTAATCGACTAGTGAGAGGCTGACGTCAACAAGCCTCCACCGTCGATCAGTAAGCCACACAAACCGGTGGCTCTTCTCTCCATCGCAAGCAATGCTACTTAATTCCCGTGCAGGCCATGTTGTGTCTCAAGCAATGATACTATTTGCCTTCTCACTGCCATCTGCCAAGCAACCAAGGCTGTTATTGTCCTTGCCCAAACCATCTCTAACAGCCTTTAGACTTGTGTAGCACTTTCTCTTCACACTATCAAGCGGTCACCGAAGCTAAACTACTCAACGGTTTTGCATACTTTGCCATTCATTTTAGCCATTTCACATTAAATTCCCAAGGTAATTCTCAACAAACACAATTTAAAAGAGACCTAAACAAGGTAATTTTTTATTTTCTTTACTTAATGTCAAATGGGTTTGTCTTTTGGGATTTAATTTTTGACTATTCAATTGCAACTTTGATATGAAATCATATCATTTAAAGCTTATTATTGCTTTAGGAGCAATTTCATTTTTTTGTTGTTGGAAGAATAATCTTGCTTGAGAAATGCTTATAGACTTTATGATTAGCCAAAAAATTGAGTATTTAATTTGGCATTATTCTATCAATTTTAATTAGCATTTTGATGCATTAGCTTGATTCTAGCCAAAAAATAATTTATACATCATATTTCAGCTATTTTCCAAAATTTATTTTGGGATTGCTAATGCATTTGTTTGCATTAGTGTTGTGGCTCTTGTTTTTGAGAAAATGCCATTTTTTTAAGCCAAAAATTAAATTTTGCAAATTTTGGCAATCAAAATAGACAGAATAATCACCAAATTAACCCTCAACCTTCGTCTCCACCACAGATCTCCATAAAAAAACTCCTTTCGGGTCGAACTCCCTAAGTATTTTATGTCAGGTTATAATTTAGATCGTACACAAATTCTAATCATTTAACAATTTTGTTGGTGAACTTGAAGTAAACGACCACTCCTTAAGAAAATGCAATTTTGTTTGTGAATTTAATGGCCAAGATTTAACCAAAATTAATTTTTAGTCTTCTATTAGTCACATTGTTCCAAGAAAAATTAAATTGACATTTAGATAATTTGCTCTTTTAGCCAAAAATTTGCATTCAATTCATCAACTTTTCTTTGCCTTATGATTTGCCAATTTTATATGCTGGAATGTTGCACCTTAATCATGGGATAATGCAAGCTTTACTTGGGGAAAATGTGCTTGATGTTAATATTTGAGCCAAATTTAAATTGACATTTAGATAATTTGCTCTTTTAGTTTAAAATTTGCATTTAATTTATCCGTTTTTCTTTGCCTTATGATTTTCCAATTTTATATGTTGGAATGTTGGACCTTAATCGTGGGATAATGGAAGCTTTACTTGGGGAAATTATGCTTAATGTTAACATTTGAGCTGAAAAAAATTAAATTTGCAAATTTTAATCGACTTTACTCAAAAATTAATTTGGACTTTATTTGATGGTTTTAGCAGCTTATGCACTTTGACTTACTTATTTGGCCAACATTATGTATTTTTATGCCTTATAACAATGCTAACTTACTTAGTCATATGGCCAAATTTTCTTTAACCAAAATATTAAAATTTTGGTTTGCCACTTGCTTTCTTCCAAGAAAATTTAGAATTTGGCTTTAAAACATGTCATACCTTCTTAATCAAATTTCATAAAATTTTAGCTTTTACCCTCATTTAAACATTGCCAAAAAAATTTTCTTTCAATATGGCCATATGTATGCTTAGCCTAAAGATTACAAACTTAATGCTAATGTAACCGGCAGGGCTAACTGCGTGCCCAAGTGTTTGGTGACCATGGCACTGTGTGGGTGCAAGGCCCACTTGGAAATATGATATAGGTCTTGGGCCTATTCGGAGATGGAGTCATCACCCTGATCAATAAGCTCCTCAACACAAATAACATGGTAGAATATGCAAGATTACAATAAAAGAAGGGCCATATTGCCTGGAGGCCTATTAATATCATTGATAAGGGGAGATGCCTCTATGAAGAGGTGTCGCCTGATCAACAGGCTCTGTCGACTCTCAAAATGATTGAACTTCTATCCTAAGCAAGCAAATGTATACATAAATATCCAAAAAGCATACTAAACTATAGCTATATACAAACTCAATAGATCAAACCTATCAAATAGTGTAATGAGTGCAATAAACATAAAATATACCTAAAATAAACCAATAAACAAAATCAAATACAAAGTAAGTATTTAAATGACAAGAAGATGAAGATGTTTTACTTGAATGTAAGCTTTTTCAAAATGATTGACCCTTAGAGATGTGCTTTTGGATGTCAATCTTCACTAGGATATGAGCTTCACTTTGACACAATCTTTTCTCCTTTCTCTCCTAAGGAATGTGAACTTGCTTTGGCTTGGATTCCCCCCTCTCTTAAGAACATTTCCATTTTTTCAGAGCTTAGAGCCCCCCTTTCTTTCTTCTTGAACTCCCTCTCCTTTTCCAGCAAAAATAATGGTTTCCCCCCCCCCCCTTTTTTTCTTTTTATACCCTTACCTTGCCCATGCCCCTGGGCTTTCTAGCTCATCATGAACCCGTATAGCCTTTTTCTTCTCCCCCCCCCCCCAAAAAAAAAATCTCTTCCTCATGCAAAATAAAGTATGGGGGTGTGGGGCCCACACCACTTGTCCACCATGGCTGCAACTGCAAGTGGTTTACCACAAAGGCGGCACCTCTACGATGAGGCAATCACCTCTGCAAGGGTTGCCAAAGAGGCGATCACCTCATTGCACTAAGGCGATGCCTCTTTGGCCCGGGCCTATGTTGGGCCAAGCGAGCATGGGTTATTTTTCGACAATTGGGGTAAGTCTTGGGCTTTTAAGGCTTTTAGGCTTTCAATTACATTTCCAATTAGAGGTTCAAATTTTGTTCTTGTGTCCAAGTTTCACATTTTCATCATTGCTCTTGACAACAGGCCGATCAAACCGAGCATCCCTAATTCGTCCCTTAACATGGGCCAACCAAATCGAGTGTCTACAGTTTGCCCCTTGATTTTTCTAAAAATCAAATGCATTCAATGACCATTTTTTAAAAAATCACATGCAAAACAACAAACAAATAAATAAGATGAGTAACATCCCTGGCTCTCAAGTTTCACTCAAGAAATGAGTTCTTCAATTTTGAAACGTGACCGTGATCCTCAGGTTTTTCTGGCTCGATCAGCCACTCATTAATATTTGATAAGTTATTCGAAGATGATTAACCTCGGGATTTCTTGGCCCAATTACAGTTCCACTAGGGACATGATTCTTGGATTTTTTTATCTAATTGTCACCTAATCAACCTACTGGGGGTGTGATTTTTGAGTTTTCCTAACTTGATCATCACTACATCGAAACTTGATTCTCGGGTTTTCTTAGTCCAATCATCACTATACTGACTTCGGTTTTTAAGTTTTCCTAGCTCGATTATCATTGGGGATGTGATTCTTAAATTTTCCTGATCTAATTATCGCTGTACTGACTTAGGTTCTCAAGTTTTCCTAGCTCAGTTACCATTGGGGATGTGATTCTAGAATTTTCCTGGTTCGATCGTTACTGTATTAACTTCGGTTCTCGAGTTTTCTTGGCTCAATTACCATTGGGGATGTGATTCTCAAATTTTCTTGGTCCGATTATCACTTCTCTAGGGATACAGACTTTCGAGTTTTCCTAGTCCAGTTGTCATTTACTTTCGACTTTGGGGATACTACCCAAACAGTAGTCTCAGTCTTTAAGCTTCGAGGATTCAAACCTGAACAACCCTGTCTTTGAGCTTCAAGGATTCAAACCCAAATAACCCTGTCTTTAAGCTTTAGGGCTTCAAACCCGAACAACCCTATATTTGAGCTTCAGGGATTCAAATAGCCCTATCTTCGAGCTTCGGGGATTCAAATCTGAACAGCCCTGTCTTTCAGCTTTGAGGATTCAAACCCGAACAACCCTGTCTTGCTGCAGTATAACACTTGGGTTTTCTTGGCCCGCACATTGTTCAACTAAAAACATGAAGCTTGAGTTTCCCTGGCCCGATCTTTATTGAACTAAAAAGCACGAATCCTGGGTTTTCCTGGTTCGGTTCTTACTAAAACTTCACTTAGACGACTTTCATTCCTGAACTTCAATTTCCAAGCACACGTAAATAATGACCCTTTTTTTTCAAAACCATAAACTTCCACCTACTATAAAAGATAGCTTTTCTCCCCTTTCCCTCTTTTGCACTTTTGTAATTTTCCCCTTTTTTTCTTTTTTCTCTTCTCTTCTCTCTTTCTCCTTTATACTTTTTGTACTTCTCTCAACAATGGAAAATGAGAGGACACCTCCTATACCTGAGTGGGATCGTATCCCACCCTTTGCTAGCACTTCTCGAGGCCTTGGATTGACTTAGGGAGGCTCAATTCCTCTCTTGGTAGATCTAGGGTCCTATATATGTTCATCTGCATCCGGAGAGGTTAATACCCAAAATTTTTTTTCTTTTTCCTAAAAATTGCATAGGGTTAGTGATTATTCTTGTATATTTATTGTTTTAGAGCATGATTAGGTTAAAAAAATATGAATTTTGCTATTTTGATGTTAAAAATAAAAAATCGTTGTTGTCTGCATCTTGTAGAGGCGATTGCCTCTTCGATAAAGAGATATGCCTCTTCGATAAGGAGATATGCCTCTTCTAAAGAGGCAATGGCCACTCCTATAGATTAAAAGGCTATCACCTTTTAGATGAGGTGATTGCCTCTATGATAAGGCGATCACTTCATTGATGAGGTGACATATTTCATCAGCAGGGCGATCCATATTAGTTATACGCTTATTCATTCTGAATTTTTCTATGACAATGAAATGTATAAATTCAACTTCCCTATTTTCTCCTCTTGTAGCCCAATACACAGAAATTTAAGGGTGTTGGGAATTTCCATGGGGCCCGAGTCCTTTATAGCGAGCTAGCTGATGATCAGAGGGATCGAATTCAGGAGACTAGATTTGAGAACTTTGTACTCTCACTTCCTTATGAGCAGGGACGTACAGACTACCAACCACTACACGCATTGATAGAGAGGTGGTTCAACACAACCCACACCTTCCACCTCCTATTTGGTGAGCTCACTTTAGGTCTGGTGTCATTTGCTAATATTACAGGGATCGCTTATACTGGAGACCCCATCCCCCTCAATGCAAGCTTACACCAGCTATCTCTAGACAATACCGCATACATCGAGCAGCTTTTGGGCATGACTCCCGATATGAAGGGGACTCATACCCTCAAGCTCAACTCAATTAGGAGCTTCTATACTCAGGAGCGGGCTACGACTATGGTCACTCCTTGCGAGGTTGATCAGGTGCTGAGGGCTTTCCTGCTCTACTTACTTGGCATTGCCGACATTGCCAGCTTGATTATTCTAATGTTCCTACTAGCTCTCCAAGTTCTTGATCATGTATCCGCATTTAACTGGGGTAGTTATACTCTTACGTATCTATATCTGAGCATGGACAAGGTGGTCCGAGGGGCCAAGAGACTTTTGGCATGCCGTCTTGGTAAGTTATAAACCTCCCCTCTCTTAACTTATTCCAATCTCCACTTATTTACACTGACTAATCAGCTTTCCTGATAGGTTTAGGCTTTGGAGTTATAGCTACTTATAGGTGTGCAGTGAGTGGGGGATCACCTCCCAGCTATCAGTAGATGGGGTGCCAGCAGTGCCCTGAAGAGGCATCTTACCCGGGTGCATATCCACAGGTAGCACCTAAACTCCCTAACATAGGATGCGATATCTACAAAACACAACCTCTTCCATTAGCAATTTATACAAATTTAATCTACTTACTTGCTAATGTTTCCACCTTTAGTAGATTCGGAATGACTTATTGGGGCCTAAGGATAGCTAGAATATTGAGATGACTCATTCCAAGTCCCTAGCCTGGAAGAGGGTACTCCTTTATGGCCCTAGATATCGGGCCTGGTATCTTGACGAGCAAGTCATGAACTAGAGGGGAGGCACTAGAGCAAGATGGGTTCCTAGGTCTCCTCCTGATAACATGCTTTGGGCGTATGAGATGGAAGGCGAGGACCTCGCTCAGGCTATCGCAGGCTCACCAACTGTGGATCACACAATCCGTGTGAAGAGCCAATATGTGGAGTTTGTTCAAGCTCACCTTCTACTAACGGTCCCCTTCCATGTTGCTTCTACCTCCTAGGCATATCCCTATCGCCTTTTTCCTACTTTAAGAATTAAATATGTTCTTACATGCTTTCCTTTTCTTGCTTTTAAGCTGCACCCACTAGGCTTATGCCACAGGCTAGATCTTAAGTGCGAAAGAGAGAGCCCTTGAGGCATTGTTTGGATCAAGGTAGGGAGGAGACTTCAGTGGTTGTCGAGCAGGCCAAGCCACTTACTGCCCCCAGTTCTCAGTTCACTCCCTGCAGCTTCATTCACGTCCTCAACCCCTTAGCTCGATGCTAGGTCCCTCCTGGAGAGTTGTCTCATCAGTTTTGGACTCTGGATAAGGATCTGACACCTGCATGCACCCCTGGTGGTGCCACTCATGCAAGTTCACTCCTGACCTACTTTCACTATCATTCTCAATCCATTTGTTACTTTTAACATTCATTTAACAATGCAAATTTCTCTAGAGCAAGGCCTATACATGTATTGCATGATAGAAGCTCAGAGAGACTATATGTTGGTCACCCAACAGTGAAGGATAATAATCTTTCTATTCCCTACATGTACGCATGCTTATAAGATTCACTAACCTGTGATTTGTTTGAGCAAGACCATGATGAGGCTAGCAGGGTGAGGATCACCACTCTTGAGCACTAGATTGATGTGTTCCAAATTGATATATGCTAGTCACCTAATAGTGGAGGGTAAGAATCTTTCTATTCCCTACATGTATGCATGCTTACATGATTCACTAACCTGTGATTTATTTGAGCAGGACCATGACGAGGCTAGCAGGGCAAGGATCACCACTCTTGATCACCAGATTGATGTGTTCCAAATCGATGAGGATGATGACAACAAGGACGAGAGTGGCAGTGGCACTGGAGGAGGGGATAACCCTGAGGGTGCCAGATCGGATGCTTGAAATACTAGGGCCCACAAATTGTTGTTTCCCCCTTGTGACTGATTTATTCAACTTGGACAATGAACGCATACACTTTTATATTCTTTTTTTTTTATGAATTATTTATAGAATTCAACTTTTATCTCAATTAAATTTTTTCTTTTACATGCAAATTGATTTTAATGATTACATGTGTGTGTTTCTGCCCTGCTACACTCTGATTTACATTTACTGAGATTTTACAGATCGATGAAGCTTAACAATTGATACTGCTGAAGAGGTGATCACCTCTTGGTGCTGAGGTGACGCCTCTTCAATGAGGTGATCGCCTCATCATCAAGCAGTCCTGCCCCTTTAAAAGCTCAAAACCCTTGCCTAGCCTTGCTCTTAAGACACCTTCATCCCTAACCTCTAATTTCTCTCTCTAGGCACCCCTGAAAGCTTCAACCATGACTAAACAGAGTCTCAAACTACTACAACTGATCTTGAAAAGTTTAGATAACAAATCTTAGGCTAGGTTAGAGCTATTTCACTTTTCAGTCTTCAAATCACTACATACTAGGAGGATCAATTTTCCCTTCCTTCATACCATGGCTCAGTTCTGGGATCCCTAAAAGAATATTTTCTAGTTCAACACAGTGGAAATATGTCCCTTGCCGGAGGAATTCAAAGCAATTCTCGGTCATCATGCAAATTCCATTTGCTGACTTGTAGTTCTTGACCTTAAGAACCCAAACCCTCACTCCATTCAATACCAGATGGCGCGTATGTTCAACCCTCCACTACGGTCCTCTTCTCAATGCATTCTTGGTTTAGAAATCATATTAGAATCCTTCCTCAAGATCACCATGGGTGTGGATAAAGAAGAAACTTATTGGCCCCACATGATAGCTCTCTATTTGTACGCCCAGTTTCTACTAGTTTCATCCTCCGGACACTGTGATTCGAAGGTCCATTCCATTCTTGTTTAGGTGGAATCAAGGTTTAATCCCTCCTCTCTCATTCTAGTAAAAACTATTATTGGACTGGACAAATTCGCAGAAACATGACGATTCTTCAGAAGTCCCTTTCTGTTGGAGGTAAGCTCTCACTTGTCAATTCTTGACTTTCAACTATCCTATCATTTGCATCTAATCATTTGTCAATTTGCAGATGTGGCACTATGAAAAATTGAGTCTGCTTGAACCCCCTCAAGACATTAGGCATTATAAGGCCAAACATTACTAAACAAGAAAGCTACACCCTATTCTGGCAGATATTCACAACTGGCTATCAACATTTCCTGACACTCTAATCCGCTAGATGTTCCCTTGGTGGAGATTGCAGCATATGACTATCCATTCCTATACATATTGCGTTTTAATTACCTGTCTTCATTTTGCCACCTTTTATAATCCAACCCGCCTCTATTGTCAATACAGTCATAAACAACTGATCATAGAATTAGTTCATGATTTCGAATAAGGACCCCTTTCTCAAAACTTCCTGGACCACTTGGTGGCAACTTGGCCTCGAAGAACCATCGAGAGAAACTTAGACTACAATGGAGATTAGACTACTGATGATGATTATAAAGCATGGGTCTACTTGTAATAAATAGAAAGAGATGAATTTTTTAGAAATAAGAGAGTTACAAGTATTGAGCTTTCGGGGTGACGAATAAAAGAAAAGAAGATAAAATTAGCTCATGAAATTAAGTCATCATTTTCCTTTTTGTTTGATGTAGTTCCCTTTTTATTAGTTAAACAGCTTGTAAAAGACACTTTATACAATGCTTAACAGTAATTAAAGAAATCTATTTCATTCAATTTAAGCACAATACGTATATACATTTCACTTCTAATACATCTCATGTTATTAGTTGGCTCGCCCTTGCAAGTTTTCTAACTAACCATTTTGCATCTCTCTCTCTCTCCTTTTACACGTCCTTAACTTTTGCCTGGACCGCCTTTTTTGAGGTTTTCAATCCTGCAGGACTTTTTTTTGTCTCTAATTTTTGCCTAGACAGTCTCTTTTCGAGGTTTTCTCCCTAGTGAGACTTTTTTACAGGAAGTATTTCTTGAGTTTGTCTAGGTTGATGAGCTTCTTGAACTCATTTCCCTTCATTTTAAATAGAATGGTGGCACTTTCAAAAATAACTTCTTTATCAGATATGGTCCTTCCCAATTTGGCTTGAATTTCCCTTGAGGGTCGGTCAAGATTGACTTTATAAGTTTCAGCACCAAATCCCCTTCTTGGATCTTTCCTAGCTTGATCTTTTTATTGTAGGCCCAGGCTATTCTTCTTTGATACAACTAAGAATGATAAATAGCTTTCATCCTTTTTTCATTCAGCAATGTCAACTGAGCTCATTGACTCTCCACCCATTGATACTCGAGGAGTTTAGACTCTAGCAAGACTCACAATGACCTTATCTCAACCTCCACCAGTAAAACGGCGTCACATCAAGGAGTATGGAGTGACCCCTATCAAGGTTTTGGTAGTAGTTCAGTACCCCCATAATGTGAATTGTAAGTATTCCACCCAATCTCAGTAATTCTCTAACATTTTTGCCAGGATCTTTTTCACATTCTTATTGGTTGCTTCTACTGCCCCATTTGCCTGCGGCCTATACAAAGATGATCTGTGGTGCTCGATTTTATAGTCTTTCAATAGCATAGCCATTTCTACTCGAAATTGAACCCAATTATCTGTAACAATATGGTGTGGCAAACCATATATGCAGATTATGTTCTTCTTGATGAACCTCGACATTTGCTTCAAACCCACAATAGTATAAGATTCAGCCTCAACCCACTTAGAGAAGTAATTGATAGCCACAATAATATACCGATGACCATTATATACTTTTGGCCTTACCTCTCCTATAATTTCAATCCCCCATACAACAAATGGCCAAGGAGAAGTTGAAGTTCCATAGATGGTAAGTGGCTAACGTCACTATAAGTTTGGCAGTTGTGACATTTCTTCACAAATCTAACGCAATTTGCTTCCATGGTTAGCCAAAAGTAACCTGACGAGCTATTTTCTTTGCTAAGACTATCCCATTCATGTGTGGCCTATATACTCCTTCATGAATTGCTTCCATAAGCTTTTAAGATTCATCATTATCAACACATTTGAAGTCTACCTCAGTCGGCATTCTTTTGTACAGCATCCCATTACGACTTATGAATTATCGAGATAACATTTGCAGGGATATCCTCTCTTTCTTATAAGTGCCATCTGAAAATTGCCTAGTCTCTAGATATCTTTATAAGTCATAAAACCAAAGCTTCTCAGTAGTGTCAATTGGTGTCACCCTCACCTCCTTGTAACAAGGGCCTTAAAATTTGATCAGAATTAAGGGCCTAGCCTCTGGCTGTTTCCCATTTTCCCACATAGAGGCTAGTATGGCTAAGGCATCAGCTAGCTAGTTTCCTTCTCTTGGCAAGTGAACAAAATACACTAAGAAAATGAGCACAAGATGGTAGCCAAATATTCCCTGTACATATGCAATCTGTCCTCATTTGTCTCCCACTCTTTAATAACTTATTTTATGACTAACATGGAGTCCCCGTACACGGTAACATTCCCCGCTCCTACATTACGTAATTCCTTTAGACAAAAAATGTGGGCCTCATATTCTACTTGGTTATTGGTTGCCTCAAAATCAAGTCTTTTTGCCATCAGGATCATCTCTTCTTTTGGTGTGACCAAAATCATACCTATTTTGTCCCCTTTGTTATTATTAGCTCCATCAAAGTACATTTCCTAACCTTGTACCTCTATTGCTCCTAGGTGTTCATCAGGAAACTCCAACTTCCATTCTTGGTCATCATCTACTAGTCTCTGTGCTAGGAAGTCTACTACCACTCTCCCCTTTACCATTTTCTTGGTTGTATATTCTATGTCGAATTTTGTGAGTAGAATGAGCCACCTAGCCAACTTTCCTATAAGAGACGAGGTCTACTGGAGATACCTAAGGGGATCATGTTTGGAAACTGCCTGCACTTTATAAGACTGAAAGTAGTGTCAGAGTTTCTTTGTTTTCCAAATCACTGCTAGGCACGTCTTCTCCACAAGGCTATAACTAGTTTCATAAGGCAGAAGCTTCTTACTCAAGTAATACACAATGTGCTCTATCTTCTCTTTGCCTTCCTATGCCAACATTGCCCTTATTGCATCTTTTTCAATTGCCAAATATAGGATTAAGGCTTTACCCGGCCTTGGTAGTTGTAAAATAGGAAGATTCATCAAATAATCTTTGATAGCTTCAAAGGCTTGTTGACACCTTTAATTCCATATCATGGGTTAATCTTTCTTTAGGAGCTTAAAGATGGGATTGCAAACGGTCGTCAATTTGGCTATAAATCTACTGATATACTGCAAGCGTCCCAGGAACCCTTAGACCTCTTTTTCATTCCTTGGCATGGGCATATCCCTGATTTCCTTAATCTTATATGGATCCTCCTTTATTCCTTTCTAACTAACAATGTGTCCTAATAGTTTCCCAGATGTAACCCTAAAAACACACCTCTTCAGATTCAGTATGGGATTGTACTTTTTTGCCCTTGCTAGAAACTTATCTAGAGCCTTGAAATGTCCTTCCCTAGTTGCGAATTTCACCATCATATCATCCACATACACTTCTACCTCCTTGTGGATCATGTCATGCAGTAAAGTAGTCACTATCCTCTGGTAAGTGGCCCCTACGTTCTTTAATCCAAAAGGCATCACTCGAAAACAATATACGCCCCTTTCGGTAGTGAAGGATGTCTTTAACTTATGCATTATTGCCTTCATGATCTGATTGTACCCTAAAAATCCATTCATGAAAGAGTACATCGCATTGGAATCCATGTTATTAATTTGCGTATCGATGTGTGGTAGCGAAAAGTCATCTTTGGGGCAAGCCTTGTTTAAATCTTAGTAGTTCGCACATACTCTGACCCTCACATCTTTCTTTGGAACTAGAATTATGTTTACTAACCATTGGGTGTCCTCTACCATTTCCAGAAACTTTACCTTTAACTATTTCTCGACTTCTTCTTTGACCAGGAGAGCCCATTTTGACCTTAACCTCCTTTGCTTTTGCTTTATTAATGCTATGTGAGGATATGTGGGGATCCTGTGTTCTGAGATCTCTTTGTCAATTCTGGGCATGTCTTCATAACTCCAAGCAAATACTTTTTGTCTCTTTATTAATATTTCTTTCATTTTTTCTCTCTCGTCATGAGTTAAACCAGAAGCAAACAAAATATTTTTAGGATTATCGTTTATGCCTAAATTAAATGATTCAATTTGCATGGAATTAATGTCAAACATATGCATGAAATGATCATCACAAAAAAAATAACCATTAGGGAACACATCACACAAATAAGCAAATTCAGACTTTATTGCCTTCACTTTCGAAAAGAAAAGATCATCAGTTTCAAATATAGAAGTAAAAGAAACATCAGAGTCATCATAAAAGACATTTATAATAAAGTTAAGGACATAGGCTTCAAAATCAAGTTCTTTGCTTTGATCATCAATGCCTTTCAACTCTAAGGTAGCTTCATTCCCTTTAAATTCTTCTTCAGCCAACACTAACTCCTCAGTAGGGACTTCTTCAACAGCAACACCCTTGACTCTATTCATAAATTTGGCAAAGATTTTGAACCTTAGAATAACTTCCCCAGCCATCAAGAGAGGTTTTGGAGTTCCATTGTATTGGTACCTGGTGCCTTCCTTTACAAAGATCTCCCATAAAGTTTTCTTTTTAGCCATGGTTTCCTCTTCCTTTCCTTTAGAGTAGCCCCAGATATCTATCTCTCCCTCAGTATCATTAGCCCTTTGAATCGTAGCCAGTGCTTCAAAACAGGAATCTTATTTTCCATAAATTCTGAAGGTCCGCTTTGATCTCTTCCCAACCCTATGTCAGGCATAAACCTCATGCTGCGCATTATCTTCAGAAACTTTTCATCTATCTCATCCTCGTAAATTACACAAACCTCAAAACTGGGGCTTATAGAGATCTCTTTGGGGATCAACTTCAATGCAGCCACAGCGACTTCAGTTTCAGCGAAGATGGTGACAACCCTTCCTTCATGAGGGAACTTAATTTTCTAGTGAATAATGGATGGGACGCTACCCAAGGGGTGAAACCATGGCCTTCCAACAAAATGGCAAATGTCACTAGGATATCAATCACGTGCAAGTCTACCCAAACTTCTATAGGTCTCATTTTGACCAACGCCCTTAATTTTCCTTCCACAGACCTTTTAGTGTCATCATAGGCTTTGATAACTACTTCAAAAGGCTTTAAGTGGGCCATCATCAACCCTAACTTTGGCAGAATCTTTAATGGACACACATTGATGGTGAAACCATTATTGACCATCATGCAGCAAATCATTTTTCCCTTCACCTTAGCCTTGATAAACAGAGCCTTGTAGTGGTCCCTCCTCTCTAAAGGCAGGTCATCATTAGAAAATGTTATCATCCCTTAAAGGGTTTCCATTAGTGATCCAACCATTTGTTCTAGGATACAGCTAGTGAAGATCTTTTTCTGATCCAGCGCCAGAACCAGGGCCTCCCTATGATCCTTGGAATGCATAAGTAACTCCCAGACATTGGCAACAGTCTCCTCACTTTGCTTTACTTCTTTCCCTTTTTCTAAACTTTCTTTCTTTTTAGGCTTAGACTTGGCAATCTCAGGTTCTTCCCTCTTTTTTTCAACCTTCCCCACAGACTGGCCTGATCTACTTCTTTTATTATCCCATAAGTCAACTTGTCCCTCGCTTTCATCATCAAAACTCCATATGTCCAAGATGTGCACATGCAATTCTGTGGGTTGTTTACTTAGTTTTGGGTTCTCAATTTTGGTTTTTAGGGAGTTATGAGTGACATCCACGAAGGAGTTTAGGACTTTCTCCTCCATTAGACTAGTATTGATCATCAAAATGGGTGCATTTGGTGGTGGCATATTTTGGTAGTTAGGCAAGGGGTTGGTTTGTGTATTTGGCTTTCTGGTTTCTAGGTCAGTAATCTTGCCTAAGTCAATTAGGTCTTGGATTTCATGCTTTAATTAGGCACAACTTACAAAAAAGCTTTGTGAAGGTAAAGGCCATAGTAATTTTTTCTCAATAAGATTGTCGAGGACCTTTGATAAAAGGCGTCCCAAATTCAAAAATCTCTAAGGCTTTCTAACTGTATTAACCTGTACACTATTTCTTGGTGGTTGGATATCATTGATCTGACCATTACTGCTCGAACCAATTCCTTCCTCCGAAGAATTTCTTCTCTTGAGCTAGATCTGACTCTTTTTAGACCCCAAACCTGTACATTTATTTGAAGTTTTTGATCCCTAAATCTCTTAGATTTCTAGACAATGCTGGGACACACCCCTCTATTGCCATGACTAATTGATTTAACTCAATAGGCCTATGGCTCATCAAAGACAGCTTTCCCCTCTAGCGAGTTAGATAATTAGCAAATGACTCATTAAAGTTCTTTTTGGTGTTCTGCAGATCTCTCAGGGACACCTCCAATTGAACATTGAGGCCATATTGCTTTATAAAAAGGGCACATAATTCCTTCCAATCCAATTGAACATGTGGTTCCAAAGTGTAGTACTAGTGGATCGGTGCTCCCTCCAGTAATATAGGGAACTACTTGATGATCTGGCTCTCAGTCAGCTCAGTGGCTTTCATATAAGTCACACACTACTTCAAATGCAAATGGGGATCCTCGACGCTAGAGTATTTCTTCATATTAGGGAATTTGAATTTATAGGGTAGCGGTTCATCTTCCCTTTCTAGATTCAAATCGGCATAATCTAGGGGGAGACAATGCCTTTCTCCTTCATCATCATCTACATTTGGTTTATAGCCTTGGTCATGCTCTTGGCCCACTTAGTTTGCCCCACAACTTTGGTTGGGTTCATATTTCTCTGGTTTGATGGGTTGGCTAGCACTGTTACATCATCTTCTTCCCTTCCCTTAATTAGGCTCTCCTCATCAAGATCTATCGGATTGATTGGTGGCACATTGCACGACTGTACCGATTGATTCTCCCTAATGAGCTTAGTAATTTCCCCATCATCTCCCTCATCATAGACTAGGTTTCTGCAATCACTTTGTCCATCAACTGTGCCTTAAATGCCTTTGGATCAAAACCACCTGTCATTCCCACTTCTAAATTTCTAACCAAACGACCTGAACTAATTCGGACCCACTTTGATGAGCTTGAAGGATCTATAATGTTGCAAAATCATATGTTAGAATGATGCATGATGTGTATGCATGATATGCAAGTCCATTTTATTTTAAGGAAAATTAAGAAATAAACAAAAAAGAAGATACGTAAAACCAAAATGCGAAGCTTAAACGTGCAAACTTCCACCCTTATTTCTCCCACACGTGTATTCAATGGTGAATATCTTGCCCTAGGATTTTTGGCCTAGGTTTTAATTATCAACAGGGGATCACAAAGTCGACGTACACAAGATAACTCTCAAAATGATTCAAATAAGTAAAGGGTCCTTTAAATAAAGCCTGAGTCCATATTCTATGAGCCAAGGTCCTTAGCACTATAAACTCACTTGTTAAGGCCCACTTGAAACGAGTTATGAATAGGCATGAGAGGCCCTTATTGAATTAGTTTGTTTATAATGGGCTTTAGTTGGACATGAGGGCCTATTTTACCTTGGATTGCTTATTGATGGGCTCAAGATTTATTTTAAGGGTCCATTATATGGCATAACACACATGCATATGGGGAAAATTCCTAAGGATAGTTGCTAGGTCATTACATGGGCTTGAGTCTTGGGTAAAAAGGCTATAGTTCCCATAATGATATACATCCATATACATCTCACCACTCAAGGGTCAAACAATGCAGATTAGTACGTGTCGTGAGTGACAATAATAAAATATTCCACCACCAGGTTTGAGTGAAATGTAGGTAGCTAAGTACTGAGTATTGCCAGGTTTATTTGGGGCTGAAGTGCTCATTGTGTGAAAAATTTTTAGTGAATGCATAAATGCAGGAAGAAATAAGAAAATAATTAAAGATGATAAAATGCAAAACATTGGAATCAGTTTCTCTATCCCTAGTGGAGTTGCTACTGTAGGCGGCAGGGCTAACCGTGCACCTAAGAGTTTGCCGACCACGATACTGTGTGGGCTCGAGGCCCACTTGAAAATACGATATAGGTTTTAGGCCTATTTGGAGATGGAGTCACCACCCAGATAAAAATTATGACACACTATATAGCAACTGGATTCCACAGAGGTTCCCAGAAGCCATCATCAGAGATCGAGTTCAGAAACTGGGTATAAGCGTTTGAATGCTCACCCAACCTTGCGATTGGCCTCCATTTTTATTTTATGTTTTATTACCTTTAATTATTTAATTATTTCCTTATTAACACGTGAGTTTTTGTTTCCTTCAGATAATTGTCAAATTTTAGAATTAAATCCGAATTTGCACATTAATTCTTTTCATGCATATAGTCCTGTCACTTATCATAAGCAAGATAAATAACCAATATTTACAACCATTCACTCAAATTAAAAAGGGGAAAGGAATTAAGGATTACAATGCTTTAAGGCAAAATAAAAGAATAATATACAAAAATAAACCATACATATACCAAAAGTAAACTAGTAATAAACTATTTACAGAAGCATAATGGCCTAAGGAATTAGCTAATGAAAGTGACTACTCAATGATATGGATCATCAAGTAATTCCTGCAATAAACAGACAATTAGTTTCCTCTTGCAAAGTACGACATTATGCATAATAATATTTTATAAATAATATTCTCAAGAGATTTCTCAATACAAACTAAGAAAAGTCCTCAAATGTTCAAAATATTATCATGCATACTACATCATGCAACATGGTAATTACGAGTAAAAAAAAGGCATAAAAGATGAGAGTCATGCAAATTTTCATAAAGGAGAGATGGTCGAATCGTCTGAAGGCCTATCAATGTGGCGATCGCCTTATTGACAAGGCTCTATAAAGAGGCATCGCCTGATCAATAGGCTCCTCAACACAAATAACATGGCAAAATATGTAGGATTACAATAAAAGGAAGGGCCAGATTTCTTGGACGCCCATTAATGTGGTGATCGCCTCATTGACAAAGGGGTAATGCCTCTATGAAGAGGCGTCACCTAATCAACAAGCTCTCTCAACTCTCAAAATGATTAAACTTCTATCCTAAGCAAGCAAATGTATACATACATATCCAAAAAGCATACTAAACTACAGCTACATACAAACTCAATAGATCAAACCGATCAAATAGTGTAATGAGTGCAATAAACATAAAATATACCTAAAATAAACCAATAAACTAAATCACATGCAAAGTAAGTATTTAAATGACAAGAAGATGAAGATGTTTTACTTGAATGTAAGCTTTGTCAAAATGATTGACCCTCAGAGATGTGCTTTTAGATGTTGATCTTCACTAGGATGTGAGCTTCACTTTGAAATAACCTTTTCTCCTTTCTCTCTTAAGGAATGTGAACTTGCTTTGGCTTAGATTCCCCCCCCCCCACCCCTCTCAAGAACATTTCTCTTTTTTTTTCAAAGCCTAGAGCCCCTTTTTCTTTCTTTTTGAACTCTCTCTCCTTTTCCAGCAAAAATAATGGTTTTTCCCCCCCTTTTTTTATTCTTTTTTTTCTTTTTATACCCTTTCCTTGCCCATACCCCTAGGCTTTCTTGCTCATCATGAACCCCTATAGCTTTTTCTTCCCCCTAAAAATCTCTTCCTCACGCAAAATAAGGTTTGGGGGTCTGGGGCCCACACCACTTGGCCACCATGGCTGCAGCTGCAAGTCATCTACCACAAAGGCGGGGCCTCTACAATGAGGCGATCATCTCTACAGCAACTGCCAAAGAGGCAATCGCCTCATTGCATTGAGGCAATGCCTCTTTGGTTGGGGCCTAGGTTATTTTTGGACAATTGGGCTAAGTCTTGGGCTTTTGAGGCTTTTAGGCTTTCAACTCCATTTCCAATTGGAGATTCAGGTTTTTTTCTTGTGTCCAAATTTCACATTCTCATCATTAGGCTTGACAATGGGCTGATCAAATTGAGCATCCCTAATTCTTCCCTTAACACTAGCCAACTGAATCGGCTGTTTACAACTAATTATTCAAGCCAAAAAGTAAATTTAATTGTCCTTGGCACTTGGGTTGGCATCTACATACTTGTTTTCCCTTCAGCCAAAATTTATTTTTTTAATTTTTATTTTAAGAATTAAGAATTATGGCTTAAACATTGGCAATTTATTTTTGAACATAAAGCACATCTTCACTTTTGCCAAAATTTGTTTGCTTTGATGACTCATGGATATCGTTGGAACAAATAGTCATATTTGCTTTTAGCAAATAATTTAATTAGACTAGTTTTGCCCAATTATTATATTAGAAACTTTATTGGCCCTTTATAGAGATGGCTATTGTTTATTCCAAGCTTTCAACCTTAACTATGTTAGAGAATGCCATTTACCTTTCCAAACCTTAACCGAATTTCAAAAGAATTTTTTCAACTTTAATCTTGTTATCTTTATCTATTTTAGCATAAGGTGCTAAAATAGAACTATGAGAAATAAATATTATTCTTGGGTTTTAAACTAAGGATTTCAATTCTCAAAATAATTTTGGCTTTCATAGCCAAAATAAAATACAAATTGTGCTTCAATTACTCCTTGCTCTTATTGTTTACAGTTGTAGCCAACATTTATCTCCCTGGATTTTTGGCGAAATTTTGTTAGGTCATACCTCTTTAAGCCTAGCCATTATTTCCATGGCTCATGATGTTGCTTTGAATTGCTGTAAAAAATCTAAGATATTTTTGGCAAGATTTTGATAAAATTAATTAATTTTTGGCCATTTTATATGTCTTGGTTCTATCTTTATTATATCTCCTGAGCATTATTTCATCATGCCAATCTTGTAAATAATGGCCAACTTGAGGTTGTCACCACTTTTAGCATAAAACTTAGCATAATTTTTTTATTTCCCATGGCCTTTGTCACTCATTTAGGAACTTCAAAATGCATTTTCACTTTGTTTAATGCTTTGCAAAAAATTCTATTAAAATTTACCTTTTTAGTTTTCAAATTTTCATCTTTAATAAGATCTGGCCAAGATAAAATAAGCTTCTCTTGGCCGAAAATTTAATTAAAGCTCTCAGGCAAATTACAAAATTTTATCATGAATTTCTCTTACAATTTAATTTTCAAGAAATTTTTTTTAACTATTTAGGTCAAAATAACAGCTTACACCTTTATTTGAGAAAATTGACATTCCTTGCTCTGGGGAAATGGACTAAAGCACATTACTGCTTCTCTCAAAAATAATTCAACATATTATTTTAGCAAAATTTTGCCAAAATTTCTTCTCTTGTGGAATTTATTTATTTAATTAACCTTTTATTAAACCGAATACAGTGTTTCTTTAGATGGTCATATTTATCCATCTATACAAATTAATTTCCTTGGGGAAACATGTGTTTTACTTATTTTCTGTACACATTCTGCATGTTCCAACATTTGTGACTTGGTAAATCTTAGTACAACATTCTAGCATAAGTTGTTAAGCAAAACATTTTAAAATAGCATGTGGTTTATGAAAACCCCAAACACCCTATGCCTTAAACCATTATTTTTGTCCATGTTTGCCTCTATTCACTACAAGGCAAATTTATTTATTTTAGTAGTAAATTGCCAAAATATTGTCTATTCTCATGGCACAATATATTCTTAGGAAAATTTTATTTTATGGCCAAATTATTTATTTATTCATCCTCTATCTTGTGATTTTCTTGCTTGGAAATTGTGTAGGTGCATTTTTGCTCTTTATTTGTTGTGCACCTTTGGGATTTCAATTATCTTGACCTCTAGCAATCTGTCTACATCTTTTCTTGATATTTCTCTGGTTCTCTCTTTAAGGGGAAGATGAATTTATTATCCTCTGGTTATTTGCTTTATATTTTTTTGTTTGTTTTTCATCAACTATATTCTTCAATTTTTAGCACCACTGACCACATCACACACATACACCACTGCCATGCATTACCAAAATATCAAATTTTTAGCCATTATGCTGTGAAAATTTCATCAATCATATCATAACACTTATTTCACACACTAAAGGAACACACTAGAGAAAAATAATAGTAGATAGAAACACACCAAAATTCAAACTTGTTAAATAAATAAAAACTTGTAGAATTTAAACTTCTTTTATTTAAGATAATTGCTTATCAAGCCAAATTAAAAACCAAAAAGTGAAATATTGCCACTAAGTGGAAAATTCCTAGCCAGGGGCCAGTTATTTTATTTTTCCATATAGTGGGTTATGTTTTCAGCTCCACCTCCTTTCATACCCTTCTTAAGCTTAACAAGGAGGTAATATTCAACCACTTGTTATGCAAAATAATCTCTTTTGTCCCACCTTTTAAAGCTCAGTATTTCAATTAGATTTTCCATAAATAAGACATTAAGGGATTTTTTTGTTATCAATAATAATTGGAAAAACAATTATTGTATTGATGACTTTTCCTGATAATTTTTCTAGGATGACCCCCTTTTATTTTTTATGGGGAAATTACCCCTTGAGTGTGGAACCTAGTGATACCATCCTCACCCTTTTGCATCAAGGACTCCTTTTTGTTAGAAAGTGGATCCTTTGTAGTTTTAGGTCTAAATTTGGCCTTAGCATGAGGTTAGACTTCCTATTCTTTTTGTATTCTCTCAACTACTTTTTATTTCTACAGTCTTCTTTTATGTGCATAAGTCAATGTTTGAGAAAAATTCATGTGCTCCATTTTATGTCATTGCTTATTTAGTATAATAGACTGTGGCACCATAAATCCATTATTGAATTTTAATTACCTGTATTTATGGTTATTCCTAAAGAGCTTTGGAGCAAGTGGCATTTTGTCTGGTATTAAAAATTTATTATGAGGAATTGGCCTCCAATAATTTTTAAACATGTTTGGATTCATCTTTAAAGGCTGAAACACCTTTTGTTTTTCTTTTATTTTCTTTCTCAAGTCCACGAGTGTTCTTGAATCCATATTAACATATTTGGTTGATGCCATAGAGGAAAATGAATTTTCCTCTATTTGCTCTATCTCCTTTCTACATTCAGGTTCATTTCCACCCTTAAGGATTAAGGAGAAGACAAATGATCTTGATGCATCAACATTTGATCCTAAGAAATCAATGTTTGGCCTTCATAAATTGATTATTCTTTAGGTAAAATGTCACCTTCTATGTTTTATCCTAAACCCTGGGGATTTAGTTCTTAGTCTTAGGGAAGTAGTGTCTAAGCTTGAGGAATTGATTGTTCCTCATATGTACTCCCTATGCTTTGCTTTTATTCTTGGGTAATTGATTCTTTGTCATGAGAAATATTACCCCCAGACTTTTTTCTTGCTTTTGATGTTGAATCTCCACTTTTTGTGCAAAATTTTAACCTTCCGGTTTATAAGGTTTTTCATTCATTTTCACAAATGAAATATTTATCCCTTCCATAATTTTCTACATATCATTTTTGAATTTTTGCACAAAGTCTTAGATAGAACTCTCCATTTGCAATATTGACTCATGCATCTCTTTCATTCCTTCTATGATAATAATTTGAGCACAACTATCTTCATCAACAGTGGTATTAATGATATTTAAATTTTGGCCTGAATAGTCAAAAAGTTGCTTGGTCCAAGAGTGATCCTGAGGCACCAAGCCTTCATTCATTTGTTTCCAGAAGCCACCTAAGTTTACAGGTGAATTGTTGGTCCAGTAACTAACTTCAAAAATTTATTCTTTAAATTTATTCATCTTATTGAAATGTGCCCTACTGTGCATGCCAAAAATTATTTCTCCAATTTTTTGTTTCTTGAGTGTGCCAAAAGATTATTGGATTTTTGTGAGTGTGCTAAAGGAGAAATTCCTTAAAAAATAAGACCTAACTTCTTTTCAGACTGATTGTGAATTCATAACCTCCTTTACCATAATTTACTTGGATTTTAACAAAATTTAAATTAATAATGATAAGAGAAACTATTGGAAACTTAAAAGAGAACTTGTATTGATTTTTGAAGCTTAGTACAAAATAAAAGTATATTGTAATGACGACAAAGCTAGTGCAAAAACTAAAGAAAATGACAGTATAAGTTAATGATTAGCTTATGATAATTGTTGATTGTAGATGTTGTTCTCCTTGCTTATATAGGCTTTCTTCCTTGCAAGTCACTTTTCTAAATTAATTCTCCAGCAACTGAAGAGTCTTCCGTTCTTGGAAGATAAATTCATATAACTTGTAATCTTCATCCCTAAGCTATGTGTCTGAACAATTATCTCTTCTAGAATCTTATGTCCTACTCATTAAGCTAGGTATGGGCTGGAATTTTTAATTATTTTTGGGCTTCAAAATTCTAATTAAATCAAATTGGGCATTAAATTAATGCCTTAATAGTTTAGCCAAAAAATTTTAATTATGGCATAAACAGAAATATTATACATTTTAGTATAAACCTCTTAATTATATTTTTAAAATATAACAAATAATAATTTTATATGAGGCAATAAAAATGTATATAAAATAATTTTGTAAATTAAAAATCATATTTTAACTTAATTAAATATTTTAATTTAAAATAACACTTATTTGATTTTGAATAAATTAAATTAATTATATACATTTAATTTAAAAAGTTATGAATTATTAACTATTTTTAATCATGATAGTGAAGTTTAAATAAAACATAAATTCAAATCAGCTATAAACTGATGAAAGAAATTTAAATTAAAGTTAATCAAATCTATAGCTACTTTGTACTAATTTTTAAATCTCACCATATAGTAGTTATTTGATGAAAAATGTCTATTAGTTAACTAATTAGTTAAATGTCTATCAATTGATAACTTGTTTCCTGAATCTTTGAGTCCTGCAAGTAAGCAATCAACAATGGGCAAGGTGAGAGGTGGGGAGGACCCCCACAAACCCTTTAATGCCTAAGTCAGAGATAGTAGAGACAAAGTCTAGAGAGATAAAGATAGCAATAAGTAAAAGAATAGAATGAATAAGAATGAGGGATGTGAGGAGTATTTATAGAGATAGTGATGCTCAAATATGAGAGGATTAGGATTCCTCATATGTTTAGGATTTGCACCTTTTGAGGAGTATCATTTAGTCTGGAAGTTTTCTTTATTAGGGACTCTCTTCCTATTTGGATTAGACATTCTTCTTCTGTAAGTAATCCTTGTTTAGGATAATTAAACCTTATTATAATAGGAATATATATGTGTGGGGTATCAAGAGTCCCCCCTAAAAGTTTCTTCAAATATTTATGTCTGATGTTTTCAAATCTAATAGACTCATTGTGAGTGACGATGAGTAATTTGGAATAGTGATGCCTTTACTGAGAGAGAGACTATATTGATGATTGTGTTTGATGCTGAAGGGTAAGCTGAGGTGGCCAACCTCAGTCATTGAAGGTGAGGATGCTTGGTACTAAGTCTTAGAATTTTGATGTCTAAGTATTTTAATATGAAGATGCCTGTTAGACTTTTAAATGCTTGGTGTTTATGAAATGTCCTAAGGGATTAACCCATCAATGTTATAGAAATGACCTGAGGGGACTAGCTATTACTGGGGTTTGATGCTTAATACTATAGAAGTAACCCGAATCTCTAAACCTCAATATTATAGAAATGACCTGAGGGTGCCAGCTTTAATCAATGGACTTAGATGCTCGGTACTATAAAAGTGACTTGAGTCACCGAACCTTAGCATTATAGAAATGACTTGAGGGTGCTAGCTTTAGTCACTAGACTTAGATGCTCAGTACTATAAAAGTAACTTGAGTCTTTGAACCTCAGTATTATAGAAACAACATGAGGGTACCAACTTTAATCACTGGACTTAAATGTTTAATACTGTAAAAGTGACCCAAGTTTCAAACCTTAGTATTATAGAAATGACCTAATGGTGCTAGCTTTAATCATTGGACTTAGATACCTAGTACTACAAAAGTGACTCGAGTCTGATGAAAGATGGAGACAGATGTTAGTGAGATGTGCGAGACTATTGAACTCCATGTCTTTTGATATTCTTTTGAATTGCGTAATTGTCATGTCTATTTATGTGTCAGAAGGTGAGAAATTTCAACTGCCATAATTATAATTGCTCAATTAGTGGGCTTTTCTTTGCCCTGAAATACACTTTAGGACAATAGAGATGTCCTTGATTCACTTAGGGGTAGCAGATGGTATTGTAGAATCTTCTGTCTTCTTTAAAAACCCATATCTTCTTCTTCATTTTCCACTTTTACTAGTTCTTTCACGATTGTTCTTGTTTCTTTTGTGTTCTCAAGCATCTTCTTACTTTCAAAATTCATCACCTTTCTTTAAAGGATTTATGTTTTTTTTCTAGGTGAAAGTTTTTCTTTTTGTTTTGCTTCTTTTTTGCACATCTTCTTTCTCATATTTAATGGCTCCACAAGAACAAGTTATGTCTAATTTTTTTGTGTCCAAGGTAAATGAGGGTATGCTTGAATTGTATATAAGGAGGTATAACATTCCTCAGGACTATGTATTGCATATTGTAGAGAAAAGCTTTAGGGCTCATGAACATTTTTGAGATATGATGAGGATGGTCATTTACACTAACCAATTAGAAGGGGGTTTAATGTTTCCCATGGATCCTTTTATAAAAGCTTTTTCAAATAAGTTTAATATAGCCCCTGGTCAACTTCACCCTAATAGCTATATAAAGTTGATGCATAGAGAAAATAGAGAACTGGACCTATATGTGTTCTGGTTCATCTATAGTTTAAATAAGAAGAAAAAGGAGCTAACCTTCTCTTTATTGGATACTCAAAATCATAGTCTTTTTATTAAGATTCTGGACTTACAGGAGTCTTGGAGGCATAAATTTTTTATTATTGAACACCTGCCATATTTCATCAATGTCCATCATTTGTGGGTTGATGAATTTCATAAAGTACAATATCTTTCTAAGCTTTCTTAGAGAAGAAATGGATTTAGTTCATAGGCTTTATAAGCGAAGTATCATGGAGAGCACATCCGCTGAGACTTTTTCTCGATAGTATATCTAGAGAGTTTATCCTGTAAATGTAAATAGAGATGCTAATGGTAAGTGTGGATCTTTCAGAGGTATTTTCTAACCTTTCTTTTTTCTTTTATTTGTATATGGCTGATATTTTGCATTTGCAAATGAAATACTTTTAGATGATGAGTTGGAGGTGCAAGAGACTACCCAGACCACCCAACTTACTTAGGAAGAACATGTACTATAGATTTAAACTAATCCTCACCCTAGTGATAAGGGAAAAATAATACTAGACATAGCTCAAAAGGAAGCGTCTAAACCTCCCAAAAAATGCTCTCAGAGTAAGGAGATAGATGACGAGGAAGAACTGGTCGAGGGGCTATTTATCAAGTGCCCAAAGCTTGTTGGATGCCTGGATCTGAATAAGGTGGATCTTGTTAAAGGTGAATCCTTTGAGCATCTTTAACTCTCAAGATAAGGATTAGTACGCAGAGTCCTTGCATTTTCCAAGGGACATTCAAAGGTGGCAAGAAGTTAGGAGAGGTGAGCTATTCAATTCTCCGATCACACATACTTTAGAGGTATCTTGCCTAAACTCGTATAATTATTTTTCATAGATGCTCTTCTTTCTAATTTTCTTTATTTTCTCTTTAGATGGCCCAAGGCCTGCTACTGGCAAAGGATAACCATTTCATCCTCCAAAGTGTGTACAACTATAAGGAGGCCAAGGTTGGTACTATTTCCATTGATTATAAAAAGAAGTGGGAGGTGGCAAAGTGTGTGCTAGAGCTTATCGAGACTAATTATGCAAAGGTCAAGTCAGAAGTTAAAGCAAGCCTAAAGAAGATCTAAGAGCTTAAACATTCACAAGCTCAACTTGCTTCAAAAATTGAATGGTAGGATACCGAGATCGAAGCTTTGAAGAAGGAGCTAGCCGAAGAAAGAAAATCCCAAGGCCATTATATAAAGAGTTATCAGGAAGTGATGAAGGGATTCCTTAAGCCTACAAATCTAAGTGTTAAAGGATGTTGCTCTCTCAGCATCTATATTTGGACTTCTCTAAACTTGAATAGATAACCTCTAATGATCTAGCTAGGCTAGCTACTAAAGAAGATGGTCCCACTAAGTCCACTTCCAAGCAACCAAAGGATCCAAAGGCTGCTGGAGAAAAATCCACTATTTGAGCTACTTCTTCTAGTTCCAAGTCCACTTCGTTGCCTAAATCTCAAAGTTCTAAGAATATAAATCTTACTCCCGCTGATGGCATTATGCCTCTCGAGATAAGGCTAATTTATAAAATACTTAATGAAACTTTTTTTTAACTGGTGTAATGCAACATTTTGAATAGTAAATGAACTTCTTTATTTCTCAAAATTTGCTATATCCTGAGTACATTTACTTTACTGATAGTATGTTCTAAGATTGTCTGAGTTCCAATATTAAGGCAACTTTGTTCCTTGTTTATCTTCAATTCTACATACCCCTTTAGTTATTTTCTCCATAGCTTGATAAGGGCCTTCCCAATTAAGTCTGAGCTTGCTTGTTCGGGAGCTTCCTTTGCTAATATCGACTCTTTTGAGCACCCAATCTCTGACCTTGAACTGTCTTAGCCAGACATGCTTGTTATAATACTCCTTGATCTTCTACCTCTGAGCTCCTACTATAATAGCTGCATGGTCCCTCCTTTCTTCAAGTAGGTTAAATTCAAGCTTAATATTATTGACCTCCTTATATTGATCCTCAATTACTCGGTAGCTTGATGATCCAATCTTGACTGGGATTATAGCATCCATTCCATACATTAACCTGAAAGGTGTTCCCCATGTGGAAGCTCTGGAAGCTGTCTAACTTTTCCTTTATATTTAATTATGCTCGACTCCTTGATCTGGTATATTCCACTGTTATTTCTTAAATAAATTATGCCAGAGCTTGGGCTTTGATCTATTGTCGGCTTCATAGTTGATGTTAAATTCTCTAAGTTGTATTGACCATTGAACTAATTGTCTGGATGTTTTAGGTCTTTGTAAGATTTTCCTTATTGGAAAGTTGGATCTTTCTATGATTGAGTGGGCTTGAAAGTATTGCCGAAGTTTCTAAGATGTGTGTATAATAGCCATGGCTAGTTTATCTAATTTTGGATACCGATCCTCTGAACCTCTGAGTATCTTATTGATGTAATATACTGGGTTTTGTTGACTTCCTTCGCCTTTTACTAATACCGATACAATTAAATCTAGGCCCACTAAAAGATATAGATATAAGATCTTTTTGGGAATTAGCCTACTGAGCAATTGTGGCAACGATAAGAACTTTTTTATGTCTTCGAAGGTAGCCTGACATTCCTCATTCCACTCAAAATTTTTTTGAGTTTTTTAAGGCTAAGAAAAGTGGTAAATACCTTTTGGATGAGCAAAAGATGAAGCATCCTAACGCTGTTATTCTTTTGTTTAGTTTCTAGAGTTCATTTAATAATGTTGGAGCTTTCATTTTGAGGATGGCTTCCATTTTTTCTAGGTTAGCTTCAATTCCTCTATAAGAAATCATAAAACCTAAAAAGTTTCTAGCTTTTACTTTGAAGACACATTTATCTGGATTTAGCTTGATAGTATTGGTCTACTATATGAAGGATTTGATTAATATCTTCAAAATGTTATTCTACTTATTGGATTTTGACAATGATATCATTTACATATACTTCCATATTTTTTCCAATCTGATATTGGAAGACATAATTCATCAGCCTATAATAGGTTGCTTTGACATTCTTTAAGCCAAAAGTCATTACTTTGTAATAGTAAAGGCCTTTGTTGGTGATAAATTATGTTTTCTCTTGAGCATCTTTCCTCATAAGAATCTAATAGTACCCAAAGCTACACAAGTTGTGACAAGAAGTTGAGTCTACCAACTGATTAATTATTGGTAATGGATAGCTATCCTTAGGGCATGCTCTATTGAGATCAGTGTAATCGATGCACATTATGTATTTTCCATTTAATTTTTTAACCAGCATCATGTTAGCTACCCAGTCCATTTGTATGACTTCTTTGATAAATCCGGCATCCAACAACTTCCTTATTTCCTTGGTAATCACCTTCTACCTCTTATACGCAAATTTCTCTTCTTTTGAACTACATGTTTTGCTCCTGGATTGATGTTCAAACTATATGATGCAATCTAAAGGTCCACTCCGACAATCTCAGAGGCTTTGGAAGCAAAGCTATTTAAGTGTTTACTAAGAACTTCACTTATATTTCTTTTGACTTTTTCGTCAAGCTCGTTACCAATCCTAACTGTTTTCCCCTTAGCTATCTGCAAAGTTTGCACTTAATTAACTGGCTCCGGGTTTGTGCATTGATTTATATTTCCAAGTATTCTAAAGGGAATGTTTCCATATAAGGTTTGATAGCCATTTCATAGCACTATTTGTCCATTTCCTAATTTCTATGGATCATTATCACCCGATCTTCTAGAGGAATCTTCATAGTCAGATGCCTAATGCTCATAGGATTGGCCTCCCGATGATTCTATTGTAAGTGAGTGGAAGGTCTACTATGTTGAATGGAGATTTGATAGCCTTGATGTCTCCAGTTTCTTAATTTTGAAACTCTACCATTAGCTCTACTATTCCCATTGGTCGAGTTGTTCCACCACAAAAACTTATGATGGGGTTTTGGATGATCTTCAAGTCAGTGACTAAGCTTCCTACTACCTTATAAACATTCTAGGAAAGTGGGTTGAATGCACTCTTATCATTAATCAATAATCTTTTTACTAAGTAATTATTAATAAGAGTACTTACTACCAGAGCATCATAATAGGGGAATTGGACATGTCTTCCATCTTTTGGGCCAAATGTGACGATCTGTTTCTTTACAAAAATGAGAATTTCCTCCTTCTGAGTTCTCTTTAGCTTCCTTTCCAATGATGTTTCTCCTTTGACTAACATATTGATAACTCCAGTGACTTCATTCCAAGCTTTCTTTTGTTCCGGCCTATTTTTATCTTGATCTTCTAGCTCACGGGTCTTTTTTAACAACATTCGTGAATCTTTTGAGCTTCATTTTCTTTGCCAACTATTCTATGGCATTCTCTAAATCTCAGCATGCATCAGTTTCATGCCTATAGTCCAAGCAATACTAATAGTGGAACCTTTTATCCAATAATCCTTTTCTGGTTAGACTCAACCTTTTGGTTAGAGGTATGCCTACTCACGTTCTGTCTTATCCATATGAGGATTTCTTACCTGGGGGCATTTAGAGGTGTGCATCTTTAAGTTTCTCTTCTGAATCCTTCCATTGGATTTTTAAAGTTTCAGTACTGAATTCGGGGTCTTCTAGATTCTTATCTTTAATCTTTTTTTAAGGGTGCCTTCTCATTATATTGGTGCATCCCTCTGTCCTCGTCCATCTTTATCAACCTTATTGCCATGGACATCACTTCAGAAAAATTATAGGTTCTTTAGTCATGATTTTATCTTTGAGTTTTCCTATTCGAGTCTCATTCTTTATTGCTTTTATGGCCACTTCATCACTTCGGTTTTCGATTTGCATAACAACTTTGTTGAACTTATATAGGTAGCTTCCTAATGACTTTATGACTTCTTGCTTACACATTTGGAGATCATTTATGTTCTTAACAAAAGGAGCATTGGTGATAAAATGAGTTCAAAAATTCTTAACTAATTCCTCAAAGGATGAGATAGAATTCTCAAAAAGTTAGTGAAACCACTTCTAAGCATTCTTGGTAAGTGTGCTAGAAAAAAATTCTACACATGATACCGTCATTCACATTCTGGAGCATCATCTTAGTTCTGAAAGATGATATGTAGTTAATCAGATCTCTAGTACCATTATATTAATCTAGTTGAGGTAGTTTGAATTTTATTTATGTTATGACTATTCTGCTCACGAAGGATGCCATTCCTTCTGGATTATTTTTTCAACTTTCTGGGCTATTTTGGAGTCTTCTAAAGTTAGGATACTTATGCTAGATTCTCCTTTTGGATCTTTACAACCTTCTTTATTTCTATTGGGCATGCTTTGAGTTACAGCCGGTGGTATTGGTACAATATTTTTTAGATTAACTACACCAGGTTTGTTGTCTTGAATCAAGGCATTCAGTTGTTGTTGTATCAAAATCATTTGGGCTTAGATGTTCTTAATCATCGCCTCTTTATTTAATGAAATCAAGTTAAGTATCTAGGTTACTATGTTTAGGTATGGTGTGCTTATGGTAGGAGTTCCTTATAGGCTTAGGAAAAGAGACTATCATTGGGCTTTCATTACGAGTCGATCAAACCGAGTGTCCACAGTTTGCCCCTTATCACGGGCCGATCAAATCAAGTGTCTATAGTTTTCCCTTAATTTTTTAAAAAACTGAATGCATGTAAGGAAAATTTTTTTAAAAAGTCAACATGAAAAATATAGCAATAAACAATAAAAAGATATACTTGATCTCCAAGATTCACTAGGGATTTGAGGTTTTTGAAACTCGTGCTACTAGCCTTGGGTATACAAACCTGAGAGTTCATCTTTTACATTTTAATACTTTGATCAGAACACTCTACAACCCATTGCATTCAGATACTTTGATAAGGAATGCATTCTGATACTTCAATCATAAAAGTCTTAAACCAATTGTAATCTAATATTTCAATTAGAATTGCACTCTAATGCTTCGAATAGAAAAGTCTAAAACCAATTGCACCCTGATGCGTTGATTAGGAATGTGTTTTGATACTTCGATTAGAAAACTCTGAAACCAATTGCATCCTAATACTTTGATCAGGAATGCATTCTGATACTTCAATAAAATAATTTTAAAACCAATTGCACCCTAATGCTTCGATTAGGAATGCGTTCTGATACTTCGATCAGAAAACTCTAAAACCAATTGCAATATAATACTTCGATCAGAATTGCACTCTAATTCTTCGATCAGAAAAATCTAAAACCAATTGCAATTTAATACTTTGATTAGAATTGCACTCTGATGATTCAATTAGAAAAGTCTAAAACCAATTGCACCCTGATGCTTCGATCAAGAATGCATTTTAATACTTTAATCAAAAAACTCAAAAACCAATTGCATCCTAATACTTCGATCAAGAATGCACTCTAATACTTCGTTCAAGAATGCACTCTAATACTTCGATCAAAAAAGTCTAAAACCAATTGCATCCTAATGATTCAGTTAGGAATGCATTATGATACTTTGATGAGAGAAAATCCACAGCATGCCCCCGGCTACAGGCCGACTAAACTGGGAAATGAATTCTTCAATTTGAAATATGACTGTGATCCTTGAGTATTCATCCCAATCAACCACTCATTAATACTTGAATCATGAACCCTAATTTCTTCAAACTGAGAAGCTACTCATTAATACATTTGAAACGTGATCCTCAGGAACTCTACCAAGCCTAAATGCTCAATTATATAAAATGTGATCCTCAGGAACTTTATCAAGCCCGATTGCTCACTCATCTAAAATGTGATCCTCGGGAACTTCATCAAGCTCAATTACTCACTCATCTAAAATGTGATCCTTGGGAAATCCATCAAGCCTAATTGCTCACTTATATGAAATGTGATCCTCAGGAACTCTATTAAGCCTAATACACCACTCATCGTAAATGGAAAACTTACACCATCATCCTTGGGCATACAAACCTGAGAGGCAATCCCTCAATTCTGACACTTTGATCAAAGAAAATTCATAGCTCACCCCCAACTACGGGCCAATCAAACTGAGTGTTTACAATTTTCCCCTTACTACAGGCCAATCAAACTGAGTGTTTACAATTTTCCCCTTACTACAGGCCAATCAAACTGAGAAATGAATTCTTTAATTTAAAAAGTGACATTGATCATTGGGAACTTAAAATCGATCAATCACTCATTAATACTTTGACAATATAACCTTCATCTTCTACATAATTAACTTTAGGACACACCCGAGAGGTAAAACACTAATACTTTGATCAATAAAGACAAAACAAGATAAGCTATATAACCACGCAAGTGTCAGGCAAGAAATAATAAGAGAAGTCATATAGACACCTAGGCGTCAGGCGAGAACACAATAAATAAATACCGTATAGCCTCGAGGGCATCAAGTGAGATCAACTAATAAATAAAACATGCATCAAATAAGATCAAACAAAAAATGCCATGTAGCCTCTGAGATGTTAGGTAGATGAAATCACAACAAGCCATATAGTTGCATGGGAATCAAGCGAAATCAACCAAAATAAGCCATGTAGCTTATGGGGCGTCAAGTGAAATCATAACAGTAAAACCACATCTTAAGCACTTAAGCTAGCTCATTTTGGAAAAATCATATGAAAAAGAGTTTTAAAAATGATGCATGTATGGGCGTGATCTTTGAAAACTCTCAAAAGTGATTTAACAACACACGCTCGTGTGGTGTATGGAATGCTTATGGAAAACATGCATTTATTCTAATGCGCACATGTATGAGATGTCAAAATAATTCTTGCAAAAATTTTATATATGTATGAGCTAAGAGAAAATAAGAAATCATAAATGATTTAGCCAAACATCTTTCCTATTTAAAGCTAATTTTTAGGAGCGGGTCCTCCTTCCATCAAAGAATCTAAATCCAAAAGATGAGTCTATCTAAACGAAGAAAAAATTAAGACCCTCTCATGACCAAATTGGGATTATGATAATAACATATACCCCCAGCTTAGTTGCTTCCTTAGAATGCTTTGTTGTCTTATGATGATTGTGCTTGAACCTGAGTGTAAAAAAGACTCTGTTTGCCCCCCAGTGGAAGGAACTTATTGGAAAACTCTATTACTCATGAGGCTTAACTCATCTTAAAAATTTTCCTCAATTAAGGACTTCATAAACTATCTCGCTTTTACACCACCAAGTAGAATTTTATGATCTCTTAAACTACTTTTTTTAGAATGAAAATACAACCGATTTTATTTTATATTCCCTATTTTGCCTAGGTCACTCCTTTTCTAAAAGTATTTGAACCTAGCTAGGTTTTTCATTTTTTTCTTTTTTTATGTTCCCTCTTTTGCCTCGATTGCTCCCTTTCTAAGAGTTTTCAACCTAGCTGGGTGGTTGCAAATTCATGGTGATGGTCGACCACTTTTTTTATGCTCAATGTTCATATTGTCAATTTAGCTGCTAATTGCTCTTACTGTTGATCGTCGGATGTTAAAGTCACTTATGTTGTTGATTGTTGCAAAACTGATGAGTCCATATCTAACACTTCACATGCTAACAATATGTCAGTTATGACTATCTTCACATGAGTACTCCTCTATTATAATCAAGCATGCCACATTATGCTTATTATTGATAAGCCCTTTGTGGGTTTTATGACCAACTATTTCTTAGCTCACATTTTGGTGGGAATTTTATTTCAGAATAAGGACTTTCAAAGGATTGCTCAAAATTGACTTTTTAAATATTAGTGGCACAACAAAGACTTTTTTCTTTTTTCCCTTCATTTTTTCTTTTTTATTTTCTTTTCTTTCTCTTTTCCTTTTTTTCTCTTTTCCTTTTTGTTTACGAAAAGAAATTGAGGTTGAAAGTGTTGAAGGGAAGTTGAAAGTCAATTCTGACATTTATATTTAGCCATCTTAATATGTTTTTTTTAATCTCTCTCTTATTCAAGCATAAGATAGCATACACAATCATAATAAATTTATAATCAAGTAAATTAGGCAGTCAGACATCTATTAGCACTAAGAAAAGTTATTACAACAAAACATTGTTCAAAAAAAATCACAACCAAGCTTGACAATATTTATTCATGAAGACTCTCATTCAAGTCAACTTCAACTTGTACTCTAAATCGTTATTGCTCCTTGAAGTCCCTTACACCGATGTACTTCAATTTACTGGCCATAGGTAGAATACATGCTTTTATGGCTATGATTAGCCGGTCTAATTTTACAAGTCTATGCTTCATTTGGGCCAGATTTCCTCTCCATCTATCTAAGAAGCTTATGAAAGGTTCATCTAATCTTTGATTTTTATTTTATAGCTCTTGAAGAGTGATTTCAAATTTTGAATTCAATTTATACTGCTTAATAAAAGTGGAACATAGTTATTCCAGTCTTGCTGAACATGTGGATTTAGATTGTAGTACCACTTGATAGTAGTTCCTTCCAAAGACAATGGAAACTATTTGATAATCTAAGCCTTAGACAACTTAGTGGCCTTTATGTATGTGTTATACTGCTTAAGATGCAAGTGAGGATCATCAATGCCAAAGTATTTCTTCATACTAGGGAACTTTTATTTCAAGGGCAATAATTCTTTCTCCTCCAAATCTATATCTAAGTTAGCAAAGTTAGGACTAAACCTGTGCTTCTTGAGTGCAGACTGTAGTTGATCCACTTACTTTTGCATATCTTTCATCCATTTTGACTTTATTGGATCTACTGGTGCTTTTAATTTTTCTTTGAATGGCTCGCCAATAATAGTTCTAGTTTCAAAGTCTTCTCCATTCATAGGCATCTTCCCTAAGATCTTTGCTTGGGGCCTTAATCATCAACAGCGAATGGTAAAACCAATGTACATGTGAAAACTCTCCAAATGGTTCAAATAAGAAGTGAATTCTTTATATAAATCCAACGTCCATTCTTAATAAGTCAAAATTTACCATTAAAGGCCCAACTTATCAAGATCCATAAGGTAAAAACAGGCATAAAAAGCCCATTTTGACAATGTCTATTTATAATGGGCTTGAGTAAGCATGAGAGGCCCATTTTGATAAGGTCCATTTATAATGGGCTTGGGATTTATTTTGAGAATCCACTATATGGAATAAAACACATGCATTTGGAAAAAATCTAAGGGAAATTGTTAAGTCATTACATGGGCTTGAGTCTCGGGTAGTAGGCTATAACTCCCACAACGATATACCTCCATTACGTCTCCTCACTCAAGGATCCATACAGCATGGATAAGTACGTGTCGTGAGTGATTATAATCAAATACTTTACCACTAGGTTTGAGTAAAACATAGGCAGAAAAGCAATGACCATCATCGGCTATTTAAGGATTGAAGTGCTTAATGTGTGAAAATGTGTAGTGACTCCAACAAAATGCAAAACACTAGAATTAATTTTTCTATTCCCCAATGGAGTCACCACTGTAGGCAGCAAGGTTTAGCACACACCCAAGTGTTTGTGCGACCACAACATTATGTGAGCTCGAGGCCCACTAGGAAATACAATATACGCTTAAAGCCTAAATTGGAGAAACAGTCGCCACTTGAGAAAAAGCCTGGACACATTGTACAATAACTAGATCCTACAAAGGTTCCTAAAATTTGTCATCAGATAGCAAGTTCAAAAACTAGGTATAGGCTTTTGGAATGCCCACCCAACCTTGTAGTTGGCCTCAATTTGTGTTTTGTATTTTATTACTTTTAGTTATTCAATTATTCCTTTATTAACAAGCAAATAGTGATTTCCTCCAACCAATTATCAAATTTTATGTTCAATTCCAAGTTTACAGATTAGTTTAATTTCATACATTATACGTCTCAACATTCATCACAAATAATCACCAAATAATACATTCAAACAAAGTGGGGGAAGGGATTAAAGATTACAACAGTTTGCGCAAAGTGACAGTAAAATAAATAAAAAATAAACCAAAAATAAACTAATTACAATAAAAGTAAATTCGTAAGCAAATCGAGGAAATTAATGATCGATGATAGAAATCATCCTAAAATTCCTGCAATAAACAAAATGTTAATTCCCATAATTATAAATATTACAAAAGAAATAACGAGATTAAATTATATATCAAATTGATAAATAGATAGACATAAATAAACAAGAAAATGGGTATTCAAATACTAAGTTGGATAATACATCATAATAATCATATAAATATTAAAGCATGAAACATGGATACGCATGAAAAAAAGCTAACTACATGAAATAAACATGAATGATGAAAACAGAGTTACACATAACTCTATCACTACGGTGGTGCCTCATTAATGAGGCATCACCTCTATGCATGGAGGTGATACAAGATCGCCTCAACTCGAAGGAGCAACGCCTCTTCAAAGAGGTGTCACCTGCTTGATAGGGACAGAGACAATAGAAAATTTACTTCATTCTTAAAGCAAAATCACATGCAAATAAATAAAGACTAGTAAATATACTTGATAGTTTAAATGATCATATTGTAATCATAGCATGGGACAAATTATGAATCCAAAGAACAAGTAAGTAAATAAACAAGGAGCTTATACAAGTCTTTAACTTAATATTAAAAAAGGATGAACTTATTATTGTTTTATGAGCTCTTTTCCAAAGTAGTTGGCCCTCAGAGGTTGTTTTTGGTCCAAAAGATCACTTGAATGCAATATCTTCTCCTTCCTCCTTCAAGAAGAATGAATCTTTTGGCTTGGTTTTTCCCATTTTCTCTAAGAATGTCCCTTCTTCCCTTTTTCAGAGCTCTCTCCTTTTTTTTTCAGTTCCTAATGGTTGATAACCTCATTTTTCTCTCTCTACTCTCTCCTTTTAAGCCCTCATACTTAGACAAGACATCCACTCCTCATCATGACATCTCCCTTTTTAGTTACCTTTTTTACCCTAAAAATCAACCATTTACGCTCAAGGTTCATAGAGATAAAGGGTGGGCCCACCACCCCTTCCTGCTACTATCAACTTGCTATTTAATGCATGTGCAAATGGATGGGAAACATCGCCTCTACAAAGTTACTGCCATAAAGGAAATCGCCTCATCGATGGAGCAGTCGCCTCTTTGTCCCTAACAACTATTTCTATGTTTAGGCCAAAGTGAGCATGGTTATAGGCCTAACATGGCTTTGGTTTGTTTTAGGCTAAGGCTTGAGCTTTATATGGATGGGAATTCGGGCTTTTCTGTCTACTCTCAAGAAGATTTCGGGTCTCTCTTGCACTCAAGATTCATATTTTCTCATCATTGGGCTTTCGTTGCAGGCTGATCAAACCGAGTTTCCATAGTTTGTCCCCTGTCACAGGCCGATCAAACCAGATGTCTATAAACATAATTTTAAATTTCTAATCCTCTTTTTTTTGTTGCTTGTTGCTTCTCTATTCAATGTTTTTACTACTTAATGATGATCTATGTATATTGTCTATATTGTGCATATCATCATATGTGTCAACAAAGGTAGTTTTATTTTGAATATTTTTGCTTTACACATTTTTGTTTTGTGTTATTATTATTATTATTATTATTATTATTATTATTATTATT
Source organism: Mallotus nudiflorus (assembly GCA_947683625.1). Lineage (NCBI taxonomy): Eukaryota > Viridiplantae > Streptophyta > Magnoliopsida > Malpighiales > Euphorbiaceae > Mallotus > Mallotus nudiflorus. Next base: position 2,527,459 of record CANTUR010000049.1, on the reverse strand, counting down.
ATTATTATTATTATTATTATTATTATTATTATTATTATTATTATTTTAATTTAAGGTAATGATGATGTGCTTCCACCTCTTAAATTCTTAGTATAATGAATATTATTTGCACAAAAGTATCTTTGGTGGTAAACAACTTGACTTATGTTTACCTGCTGTAAGAAATTTGACATTTTATATTTTTTGACTGACATATTTACAAACTAAGCCTCAAAATCAAAGATCTTTTATTTGAATTTTTTTTTGCTTACCATACTTAATTTGATTAATTGCATTGTGCTTTGCAGGATAAGCTTGTTGACTTCTCATTTTTTTTTTTTTGTTGGTAGGCAATTTTTGACACTTAGTAATACTTCATTGTTACATTAGATAGTCAATCAAGTGATGGAAGCTATGTTGTTGAAGAAAATTTGTGGTGGAAGCTTATATTTGCAGCACTTCTCTCCACTTCTCAATTGTCACTTATATGGTGTATATGCAATTGGAAGATTGTTTTTGTAACTGTAATTATATGATATTAGTTTATTTTAGATGGTGGAAACTCATTCTTTTGTTTGTAAAAATTATATATAGCAAAGTTAAAAGCCCACTATATTATTTTATTTTGGATGGTGGAAGCACATTTTTTTATTTATAAAAATTATGTAATGTAAAGTTCAAAACCCTCTTGAAATTTAGTAAAATGCATTTATTGATACCGCATTTTTAGATAATACATTATAACATCTTTAAAATTTATGTTCATTATACTGATATATTTATATGTTAGTTTACTATCAATTCGTGGATTAAAATGTAATTTTATAATAAAAAATTTTTTGGATCCTTAAAATTTTATCATTTTGACATTTATATCCTTTTACTAAATTTTATTACCTACAGTATTTTTAAATTTTTTTACTTTAAAATTAATTTTAATTTTTATATTTTAAAAGTATATATATATATATAAATTCAAGTTCTAGAAGTAAATATAATAAAAAAAAATGCGAAGTTGTCAAGAAAATTATTATAATGCTACTTATTTTCACAATATTTTGAATTATATAAATTTTATTTTCAACAGAAGTTATATTTCGTTCCCCATCCTATTTGGTGTGGTGGTAAAGACCTTTAATGTAGCACTTGAGGTGTGTAATTTAATTCATATCCCACCCTGCCCTTGCCCCTAAGTACTGACAATACTTTTTGTCCAAAACAAAAAAACCAAACTACTGACAATACTAACATTATCTTGGCAAAAAAGAAATAGAAGCTATATTTTAAAAAATTTATTATTATAAAAATTTATTATGTTTCTATTTTTAATTTAAATATATTTTTTATTCTTAATAACTTATCTGGTCAGACTTTTTCTGAATGTCAATTTTTCATTTAGAGCTACCCTTATATAAAATTTTGAATTTCTTATAAATTATTTTAAAAATTTAATCAAAACTTATGTTATAAAAAAATTAATTCATGATAATTTAATTAAAATTTTGATTGAGTGAATGTTAATGAAAAATTAACTTGTATGGAAAAACAAACTAAGAATTTATTCAAAGTATAAAATTTTATTTTATTTAATTAAAAATTACAAAATACATTTTATCATAGTGTATTTAGTCATAGTATTCCTATTCATTAAATATTTTATTCTAAAAAATAGAAATTTCATTGTAAAAAAACTTATATAATTCACAATATTGGTAAATGTGTAGTATTATTATTACAATTCGTTTTTATATCTTAACATTTGTTTATTTATTATTAAAATTACTTAAATATGTATATATAAATTCATATTTTTAATTCAAAAAATGAATAGTATTGATTTACTTAAATTCATACTTTTAAATTAAACTAAGTAAATTGTTTTTTTGCTATAAAAAATTTAAAAAACAATGTAAATATTAGAAAATAAAATTAACTAAAAGAAAATAATATAATAAAAATTACACTTCAATTTATGAATTAACAATAAAATTTAATTGAAAGATGAATTAATGCAATGAAAGAAACCTCAGAGATATCATAATATAGTATATTTTCAAAAAGGAGAAATCAATGAAGTGCATTTGAGCAAACTTTAAAAAAGTTTTTTAAATATTCACTTTGCTTTCGATGTCGTAGAAAATATTTAATTGGTACAAATTTGGCCTAAAAGTCTTGCGGATTTTCACTATCATCATAAAATTTGAATGGCCAAACAAAGCAAGTGCCAAAATAAAAAATATTTCACCTTTATTCCCATTTTCCACAGCAGTCACATCCTGATTTTAAATCATTTTACGCCATAATATTATAAGTAAATATAAAAAAATTCATAAATTTCTGTCTTGCAAATTAATAATAATCATAGTAGGCATAATTTAAAGAAGATACATAAGTACGGCATAATAATTCTATTTTTTTTTTCAAATGAACCAAACAAATACATTTACGCTTCCTTCATAATTTCTTCCGTTAAGATGCTGGAACTAAATTTCCTGTTCAAAATAAAATCATGATTCAACACTAGTAGGACGGTACAATAGTAAATGTCCTGATCAAATAGGTACAGAAGATCTAAATACAATGCTGAATGTGATCTATCCACTAAAGTTTAACATCCCCATTGGTCAGAAATGAGTCCACTAATCCTTTCTTGCAGAACGTTTGTGTTAGCATTCAGTCTTCACCCAGAACAACAAAAATAGCAAAGTCCAGTTCTTGACCTACAGCAATCAATCCCTGCAAGGACCAGCAATGGCAAAAATGCAACCAAAATGGCAGAAAATAACAAACCCATACTGAATTCATCTGATGCAAGCTTAAACAAAATAACATCACATAGTATACTAGAACAAATTATAGAGAGGGAGTAACACAACGAAGTAGATCAAAAGGCACAATTTCATATGGAACCTGAAGATAAGAGAATTAGTTCAGAGAAAGAGAGACAGGTGTAGTGTAGAGCTCCCTTCAATCCAAACAAGGATCTAATATAAGGCAATGAAGCTCCTGAGATATGCAAGCCACAAGCCTATCAAAAACATAAAGTCTCTGTTGATAGGGCTATGGGATCCATAGCTCAGCAGCTCAATCTACCCATCAAGACCCTCTATTGGACTTCAAGGAGCTCCACTCCTTTACCATACCACCACTTCATTTCTTCAACTCGATCTGAAGGGTTGTTAAGTTTGACTAAAATAAAACCCTAGAAACAACAACCCTAACAGATCAAAGTAAACCAGCTGCAGAAAAAGCATGCAAAGATCTATAACATATATGAATTAGTATCATCTAAATTATAGATCTGCTAAGTACAATATAACCCTAGCTCTATGCATCAATTAAGAAGAAAACAAGAACGTAAAATCCCAAGAAATCTGGAGCTAAATACATCCAAAGAACACAGAAATGTAACCAATACACTAGAAAATGAACAAGATACACTTAAGAATCGAATAAAAACAACTTGTAATTCATTTTTTCAACTCTGTAAGGGCAAAAAGTGGACAGGGCATCAAGATGACACATGAATGTCACAGATCCATGCTACTACAATAACCCCATACTCATATGCAGACCTATCTACAGTGCTACTCAGAGACCCTTTTCTGCAACTAACACTTTAACCCTTGATCCATTTTATAGCCATCTACATACATAAGCACAACCTAACGAAACCCTAGTAGCTGCTTAATAAACTTACCCTTCTAACCCTAATAAACAAAATTAAAGACCCAAATCCATTATCTTGTTTCAAAATCATTGCCCACCACTAACTACTGATGACCTTTGAGTGACAGGAACGGGCGAGTGTAGGTGACAATATATAGTGGTTTTTTTTTTACCCATTTCCTTTTTTTTTTTTTTTTTTTTTGGTTTCTTGAAAGTGTGATAAATTATAATAGTAATAATAGTGGTAGGTGGGCAAGAGCTGTTTCCTGCCTATATCAAGAAAAGTTCCTTGGGAACCGGCTCCTTAGATTCCCTGTAATTGTAGTAGTGATAATCACATGCCTTGTTTGCTTTTTGTAATTTTTATTTTCATATTTATTTGGTTAACCGAGAGTATGCCATACGTGATATATATATATATATATATAATTAAAAAAGAATTAAAAGTAAAGTATAAAAATTATGAAATATAAATAATTATAATTATAATTATTGACTCATAATACAGATATTAAATTTTTCATCTTGCAATATTATAATAAATTTTTATCTTATTTATATGAATAATGTGAAAAATAAAATAAATTTTTAAAAAACCAAAAGATTACGATTAATAATAAAATTTATGTTCTTCAACTTTTTGGGTATCTTTATAGATTATTATGTTAAATCATCCAATTCCAACCTTTGTCCTCCGTTATAGAACAAGAAAGGCACAGACATTAAACTTCATTTTCCCCTTTTCTGTAATTTAATTCCCTCGTATGGAGGACCCTTATCTTATCCTTGCTAAAAACGAAAATTTGTATTACTAATTTTTTTTTTTTTATGCCAAAAAATCTTTATTGCCTCTTTGTTCTATTTACAAAACTAAATTCAGATAATAATGTTAAAAAATATAATTGTGAAATTTATATACATAACGAAATTATTTTTCATTACACTAGAAAATTTTATGTCATTAGTCCATAATTGTAATTGAGCTAAATTGTTTACTAACAGTTTGATATTTGACTTAATAAAACTTCGTTTAATCTTATATATTAAGTCTGTTTAGTAAATGAAACTATTTTAAACTATATAAAATTGAGCTCATAAAAATTTATATTATTAATTACAAAGCTCAAATTATATAAAACTATACTAATTATATTATATTATATATATTATGCTTATAATAATTATAAAGTGTAAATTAATTTTATAAATAAAAAGTAATGATAAAAAATATTTAGCACTTCTCAAAAAAATAATACAATTGAAAAAATACATGTTTTTCATAATATTACAAGATCCTAGCCCTTTACTTGGTTAAAAAAGGGGTGAAAATACACTTGAAAATAAAATTAAAAAAGGAAAAATATGTCATTTCTTCTTGGTTTATTAGAGTATGAAAAATAAATTTTTAACATATACTTACAATTTTGGCCTTTCAATTTGTTTACTATTAGAACTTTGAAATTAATATAATAATATTAATTATTTTAAATTGAGTTTCTTATGAAAAAAAAAATAAAAAGGTGAATCACAAAAGGTAAAGACTTACTTTTAACACATTTTAATTTCTAAAGATATTCAAACACAAAAATAATAATAATAATAATAATAATAATAATAATAATAATAATAATAATAATAATAATAATAATAATAATAATAATAAATGATAAGTGCTAAAAATGAGATATTTTAAGTGTTAAATAGTTGCATTTCATTATTAGAAATATAGGTTTTTATCTGTTAAAAGCATGATTTAAGATTATTTGCATTAACAGTCAAACTAGTTCATTGTTTTCGTTATTTTATACATTTTTAGTTAATTATTATACTTTTACATTGCTTTTGCATTGATTTTGTAGGGTTCATATTTTTGGAACTAATTTTGAATGAAAACAATAGAAACTAAAAGTTAGGAACTAATCTAAGAACGGATTAAAGCAAATAGAAGAAGGGCTAATTCGACCTCTGAGAGTCTATGAAACTTTTGACACTCTTTAGAATTTTATAATGAGAAAGTGATATTCTAGATATTTGAAGTAGACATCTTAAACTTTCTAAATTGAGGTTGTTTGTCAAAATTCAAGTTCTTTTGAGTTTACATATATTGAGTCTAAGTCAGCATATGCAGCTTTAATGTCACGACCCAAAACAAGGGTCATGACCAACGCTAGGGAATGGGAATTCTTTCAAATCCGGAACCCGTAGCAAGCCTTTAAAATAAAATAAAAGCATACAATATAAATAACAACATAAATAAAATATTTTGCAGTGGAAATAAATCTCATAAATAAAGTAAAATAATAATCCATCTCATATATATATATAAACTTTTAATGCAATCTCAATTCAAATCTTTAAAATACATATCTCATACAAATATAATACATAAATTTCACAAACTGACTATAACTACTGTAGTGTCTAGAATATAAAATAAAGTCAAGTAAGCAGTTTACATAGTAAAGTCGGGGCAAAAGAAATTTGGCGTAAGGGTCTGCTACTGAGGTCTGAAAATTAAAACTCTCTTGAAAAATAGTCAACGGAGGGGAGTCAAACCTCATTGAATGAATTGTTATAATATATATACATGCATAACTAAATGACAATGCACACATTCAATAATATATATAATAAATATATATAGACGCAAAATCACACAGATGTAACAAAATCATTTAATCATTTTATATATGTAACATCTATACAGAACTCAATCTCTCTATGAGGTGGTAAACCTGGCAACTCCTCAAGAAAAACATCAGAAAACTCACAGGCAACAGGAACATCTGTGAGTGATAACTTCTCCACTGAAGTATCCCTGACCAATGCCAAATATCCCTGACAACCTTTCCTCAGCAACTTCCTAGCCGTAAAAGCAGAAATGAGATTCTGAGGTGCTGAACTCCTTTCAACCACAAACATAAATTCTTCTTCACCAGGAATTCTAAAAGTCACCTCTTTACTCCAACAATCCACCACGGCATAGTGTTGAGATAACCAATCCATACCTAGAATAACATCAAACTCTATCACATTCAACAAAATTAAGTCAGCGGATAATTCTCTACCTCCCACGAGAACTGGACAATCAGAAAGAACAATATCGGTGTCCAAAGAATCACTTAGAGGAGTGGCAACACACAGGAAAAGCCATCCTCGAAGCTTACTAACAAGACTTAGAAGCAAAAACAGGTGAAATAAATGAATGCTTGGCACCCGGATCAAACAAAACCTATGCATCCAGGTAACAAACAAAAATAATACCTGCCATGACTGCATTAGATGCTTGAGCATCCTACTGAGTGAGATGGAAGACTCTGGCCTGTCCTCGACCTCAACGGTCATGTCTACTGCTCTGATGTACTCGTTGTTGCTATCTTTATCTCTACTGAGCTGGACCTCTCTGTTGACTACTCGAACTAATCTGAAAACTCGAGTATGGAGTAGTCTGGAATCCACCTGACTGAACACCTAGCTAGTAATAATCAGGCACAGCTCCCTGCCTGACTAGCCTCAACTTAATCTCCTTAGCCAACTCAATCACTAACTCCAGAGTAAGGTCCACTGTAGGCATACCAATAAATGCATAATCCAATCCGGTGACATATATAGTAACTGCAAAGTACTGGTCTCGCATCAGATCCTTTACATATCTGCCAAGTTAGAGGAACTCTCAAGTGTACTCCTCAACAGATCAGTCACCATGAGAAATACTGGTCAATCGGAGATGATAACTCATACAAAACGGCTCTGGGCAGAATCTCCTCATGAATTGCTCTCTGAACTGAGTCTAGGTCATCATCAACATATACGATCGAATCATCTGAATGAACCAATCCAGGGTTGGTCCCTCAATAGACAAAACAACGATCATGATCTGCTGGTACTCAGTGTGAGCAGTTCGAGTCCTAGTCTCAATCGTATACAAGAAGTCTAGAAGATCGAAAGTCCTATCAAAAGTGATCCTGCCAACTCTAGCATAAAACAGAGCTGCCTCAAGGTCAAGCATACCCTATTGATAGGTAGGCAGAACAGGCAGAACAACTAGAGGTATAGGAACATCCTCGTACTCAGGCTTTACAAGCTCCTCATCCTGTATCCTCTCTGTCTATGGCGACCTGTCACTCCTCGAGGTCTACCTCTGCCATGACTTATGCGTCTAACTGGTGGCTTAGGAAGTAAAACCTCATCCTGAAAGGACTCATCATCCTCAGCCTCAACAATCAGTGGAGCGACACGCGCTCGCCTCCTCATTCTGAAAAGACAAACATAAGAGTTCAGACAACAACGAAGGAATAACGTAAAAAACTAAAGTAAGGAATACTCATCAAGACATACTCGAACCTAATTCACTGCAGTAGTTTCAAAAGAAAACACAACATTGAAAACTAGGGCCACAACTCACATAACTAAGCCCTGACACAGAACTCCACTCTGATGCCAACTTTGTCATGACCTAAAATAGGGGTCATGACCGCTGCTAGGGAATGGGAATTCTTTCGAATCTGGAACCAGTAGCAAGCCTTTAAAATAAAATAAAAGCATGCAATATAAATAACAACATAAATAAAATATTTTGCAGTGGAAATAAATCTCATAAATAAAGTAAAATAATAATCCATCTCATATATAGATATAAACTTTTAATACAATCTCAGTTCAAATCTTTAAAATAAATATCTCATACAAATATAATACATAAATTCCACAAACTGACTATAACTACTGCAGTGTCTAAAAAATAAAATAAAGTCAAGTAAGCAGTTTATATAATAAAGTCGGGGCAGAAGAAATCCAGCGTAAGGGTTTGCTACTAAGGTCTAAAGATGAAAACTCTCCTGAAAAATAGTCAACGGAGGGGAATCAAACCTCATTGAGTGAATTGTTATAATATATATACATGCATAACTAAATGACAATGCACACATTCAATAATATATATAATAAATATATATACAGGCAAAATCACACATATGTAACAAAATCATTTCATATATATACTGAAAATAATATCTGATTATAAAGGATCAAATAGAACCCTAAATGATCACAACCTCAAATAGTGTTAGACAACACTCTAGCCATACAGGCTCACTTATTCCAAATAATTTCACTTATTCCATTTGGACAGTAGACTGGCCCTGAGACACTAAGTCAATCAAGCTCTAGCAGTTTGACTGTCTGTGTGATTGGCCCCGAGACACTTGGTCAACCGAGCTCCAGCAATTACACTCTCAAATCATATCTCACATCAAATAAATCAATCCAATCAATATCCACAAATAGGTTAATAATATAACCTAAAATCTATCATCGTACCGGTATGTACTTGGTCCTAGTACTGCCCACTGGGTACCACGTTCTATTGATATCCTTCATTATTATATAAAACATACATTCATAAAATAAATGATGCATGACATTAATTAAAATAATAATATAAATCATATATATACTAGAAATATATAAAAAATAAACCAAGTATATTTCGAATATATATACGTCAATAAATTTAATTTAATTATAAAATAGACTATAAATATACTTAAAAACATTTTAAGAATAATTCATTAATAAAACATGCATATAATTTAAAATATACCAAAAATAAACCTGGCAAGCTTCTTCTTCTTCTGAAAAGAGAGACTCAAGATCAGCATCATTCAAATCTACTTTAGTGATCTGCTGAATTTGGTGAATCATTTGCTCAGTCTTCTTTGTTTTTGAAGTGCAATTTTTTGCAAAATGACCCTTTTTCCCACAGATGTAGCATCTGTCAGTTTTTTCTTGCCACAGAACTTTTTCTTCTTGTAATACTTCCACTTCTTAAACTTGGATCTTTTCCCTTTCTTCTTCAGTTTGAAGAAATGTTTCTTCTTCTTTGATGGACAAACACAAACATCAGCATCTTTGCATTTAATCTGCAAATCAGGCCTGTCACATGAAAGTTTTTCCAAAGGATTCTTCCTACTGCCCAGATACAGTTTAATCATCTTCCTTTGATCACATAACTGGGTATGAGCCTGAATCATGATTTGATGCAAATGTCCCATTGGCACATCTCCAACTTTGTAATTTGATTGTTGAAGGATTAAAAACATTTGAGAGGCAAGAATCTCGGGAATAGAAGCCAAAAAGGCTTGTTTTAAATCAGGATTAGCAGTGCCTCCTAACAGGTAAAATCTAGTAGACATATTTTGGAAATGTCTTTCTAGATCTTTTCTTTGTAGTGAACAGTATTTCATCTGGTAATACTCCTTTCGTGCAACTTCAAGATCATCATCCCATTTTCCTAAGAACTCATAATGCAAGAGTCTTAGAAAATCTTCTGGTGATATGGCATCCATCAACTGGGTTCTAGCATAAGCATTCAGAGAAGCATACCAGTTTGCTAGCTTTCCCACCATTTTTGCAAGAACTATTTTAATAACAACCCTGATTTCTGCTCCAGGAATAAGCATTTGTCTAGCTATCCATGCTCTAAATTCCAGAAATCTATTCATGTATTGTGAAGGAGGAACATCATCCAGGGTAAAGTAATTTCCAGTATTTTTTTGGAAATTTGTCTGCGGATTTAGCTGTGGTGTTCTGGGTTGTTCAAATTCTTCTTCTGGATCATCAACTTCTTCAACTTGAGGTCCTCTAAAAGATGTAGCATCATCAGCCATCAATTGGTAGGGTATTTCATAATCTGAATCAGAGTCACTTTCTGAAGATTTAGAAGATGAACTTTCCTTTGAATCAGATCCAATTGAAAAGCTAGGCATGACATTTTCAGCATATTTTTCCAAAAAGGAAGAGATAGGATTCACTATCATTAGAGGGTGTTCTGGCTCTTTTGGTGATGAGGTTGGTGAGGTATTTTTGGGTAATGATTCAGAAGGTGTTGTTTTAGGTTTCTCAGTTTGAGAGAAATGGACTGTTTTTCCTTTTTTTGTTGTTGTTTCATCAGAGGACTGTGTTTGAGAGGGGGTTTTTTATGAGGATTTAAATCCTTGAAAATTTGAAGGAATATTCAAAGGAGCTGTTGGTGCAGGAAATAAAGATTGGGTGGAAGAGGCTGTGTATGGTGAACTGGGAATTGAATAAGGGCTGTACAAAAGACCCAAAGGATCTGGAGAGAAAGATTTTGAGGAGGTTTGTGAGGACAACTCTTCTTTCTTTCTTTTAAGATCTTTTTCAAGTTGGTCAACCTGGGCTTTTAAGTTTAAAATTTCTGTTTCTTTCATTTGAATGCTATTCAATGTGCCTTTGTTGCTGATGATTCGCATAAGTTCCTGGTGCTTCATCTTTATCTGCCTTTGTAATTCTACATGAACTGTTGTCATTCGTTTTTCAAAGGCCTGAAACTTTTTTTCTGCCAAATTCATATGTTTAGCAACTCCATCAATCTTTTCTTCAATAAGCTTCAGTTTTTGATTTTGAGCACAAGCATTTTGTGTCTGCCAGTTGACTACTGCTTCAGCCAGAGTTGTTTGTCTAGGTCTGCCATCTGCATCAACAATGTTTGATTCCAGGATAAAAGGTTGCATGGTAATTTGGTTTTTTGTTTCTTTGGTTAAAGAAGGAAAGTCTGTGGGTTGGAACATACAGATTTGGGGTAAAGACTTTGGCTTTTGAATCTCAGCTGAGTTTTCTTTTCTTACCCATTTAAAGCTTTTTTGTAACATGGGAGAGGAGCTGCTTTAGGTTTTGGCTGGGAAGGAGGTATTTGAGGCTTGTAAGGTTCAAGAGGAATATTTTGAGTAGCTGGTGGTTTGTACCAAGCAGGAGGAGAATATGATACAAGATAATCATATTTTCCTGAAGGTTATCCCAGAGTGCAGATGCTTGAATCTCCATCTTCATATCTTCTTATGAATTCCTTTTCACTATATTTTCCTGGAGATTTCTTATTTTTCTTTTGCTTCTCATCATCATCAAAGTAAGATGCAGCATAACAATCATCAAAATCACAATAATCAAAATAACAGTGACCACCACGCTTAAAAGCATAAACTGGTCTTCCAGAATTATCAAAAGAGGCTACAGGGATGTTATCTTCTGGATCCCAAGGATTGATCATGAACTGTGTATTAAAAACTATAGGAGTCTCTTATTTTCTCCTAAAGATTGTATCAACTGATCCATCAGATCTTTTGATATGCACAGGGTCTGTACCTTGAATTGGCTCCACTGTCTCATGTAACTTCTCATAATTGGTGATCCACTTTTCTGGGAATAATTTTAATAAATCATTCCTAGAAAGTTATTTAGGTGTGTGAATGCACGTGGGAGTATTATGAGAGTCTGCTTTTATGAACAAATCATTATTTTGGACACAGGGTAGTGACAAGTTTATAGCATGGTTTTGGAGATGGTAGACAATTTGGTAGTGAAGGGTGGCTACTTTGGCTGTGGAGATTGGTTCAGCACCAAGGATCTGGAGTTGGACTTTTAAAGCTGTCAAGGCATGGGGATCAGAAAGGGTCAGATTATAATTTGGGAAAAATGTAAAGAATACTGAGCCAGCATTTAAGGATGTCTCTACGGTCCCAATTACAGCATGTTGATACTGTTTATATCTAAAATCCAAAAGAGCGATCCTAGAGAAAACAGGTTGCCCTGCTCTGCCATGGTAGGACAGTCCTAACCTTATAGCTCCAAAATGGATATGAGTGTATCCCTGGTTAAGCCAAGTTCTTAGAAATTCTGAAGGAATTTCTAAGGTCACGAATTGTTCTGTCTGAGAGGCTGGTATATGGTGTTGATCAAAGCTGGTACATTTCTAAAAATATGCATCCTAGAACACGTATATATAAGATAACAACTCACAGCTATTGCGCTCCTCGAGATGGGTCCGACGGGCTTGGTCCACTAGGCCTCAGTCTCGGTGCAACTAAACAAACAAACAACAATACATAATTAGAATAAGTCTATTGAAATTTTAGAAACTCGATCTAAAAATACCGAATATAGATAAGGAATAAGAATTTGACCGGACATCATGTTTTACGAGAATTCTATCAAAAATTCGGTAGAACCTCTCCTGTAAAACGGATATCTCTTTACTCAAAGAGTAAAGTCGGTCCTACAAAGAAACATACTTTAAAAATATACAGCCACACAATCCCTCGATCGAACTCCCAAGCTACAATTCTACCGACTGAGGTTCACAATTCATGAGATAATTACAGAACACATTAAAATGCCAAAAATACCCTTTATAAATCAAAATATAGCAAATTAGAAATTTAAACGTTAAAAATAATTATTTTACTGATAAATACATAAAAACCCTAATTTTAATAAAATAGTATTAAAAATCCATAATTCTCGATAAATTCATAAATATTGACCAAAATACATTCTATAAATCCAAATTACATAATTAACCCTAAAACATATTAAAAATCGATAAAAACTCATTTATTTAGAAAAATAGTATATTATATAATTTGAAAATAAAAACTAAAAATAGTTTTAATTAGTTAAAAATACTAAATAATTTGTAGAAATGATTTTTATACCTCAAATAACTATTAAAACTAATTTAATTATTTTTTTAGTCAATTTAGTACCAAATTACCAAAATACCCCTACTATATATAAATTCACTATAATTGTTCAAAAATTCACTAAAAATAGTATAATTACTCAAAAATTAATTTCTCAACATATAATTCAATAATATCAAAAAATATACTCAATTAACCAATTAATTTCAATAAAATACATAATTAACCTAATTTTCTAAAAATCACATAAACTAATTAAATTCACAGTAATTGTATAAAAATCATAAAAATTACAAATAAATTTATAAAATTCATTTTAACACCTATAAACACCATAAATCACAATTTAAAATTTATTTAATTAATTTACAAAAATTAGAAAATATTAATAAAATAATAAAAAAATTCACAAAAATCAAAATAATTCCCAAAAATTCTACAAAAATTACAGCATGTAGATTGAGCTACTAGAGTCAATCTTTGTGAAGGAAGTTTTCTTTAATCATTGAAATCAAAGCTCAAAAAATTCAAGAACTCAAAGTGGCCGAAATTGAAAATTGAAAACCTAGGGAAATCTAGACCAAATCAAGTAAAACCAAGCTTGGAAATGCACTCACCGGAGCTCAAGGAAGAGATAGAGACTGGTGGCACTTCAAATGGTGGCTGGAATCATTGTGATCGGAGTTGGAAGCAAGTTTCAATTTCTTGGGAAAAAACCGATCAAACAACACCAGAAAAGGGAGCTAAGGGCAACGAAGTCACATCGACGGTGAGAAATTGATGTTGCAATCGCCGGAGAGGGAAGGGGGACGTCGGGAACGTAGGGGAAGAAGTCAATGGCAAAAATGTAAATATTGTGAACTTTTGTTTTTGGTAAATATTATATGTATATATATAACTATAGTTTATATTATTATAATATATAAATATTATATTCACAATAATTATTCACCACACACATAATTAATAATATCTCTATATATATACATATATATACACATTAATTATTATTAAAACTGTATAATATAATATAAATTTAATTAAAAATAAACCCTAATTAACTAAATGTGCATATATGCATGTATAAGTATATATTTTAATACAATACTTAAAAATTGAGCATGGACTCATGCAAATTCACAAAACCGTCTGAAATAATTAATATTTATTTATTTAAGTTTTAATTTCCTCGAAAATAAAACTCTCAAAAAAATTTTACGTAAAAGACTTAAAATAATTTAAAATGACTTTAATAAATAATAAACTAATTAAATAATAAAAAATATATATGAAAATTATTAACACTGCGTATCCCGATGCAGTTTAAAATTATTTAAAAATTCGGGATATTACATTTAATTTTAAGTTACACAACTCTTAGTATTTTAGCAATATCTTAAGTTACATAGGTCCAATTAAGGTGATTCAAAGTGCTATGAAAAACTTAGACAAATAGCTACAACTTTCATGAATAAAGATTTGGCTAATTCGATCGTCTTCAAGAGCTAAAGTCTCACGCACAGTCATACGTACCTAGGCACATGGCCATGCCTGCTTAGGGTGAATTGAGAAGAGTATATGTGATGTGTGACCTGTAACAAACTTTCAAAATTCAAAATTCTTATTGTTGATTTGAAGGGATTGGATGATTTTGAAATGTAACAACTTCAGAAAGTGGCTGGAGCTAGAGTTTTATAAGAGAGAGCTGCAGAGGAACAAACGTATTACACTTTTACTCTTTTGTTTAGTTTTTGACATCATTTTCTAAGAATCAGAACTATAATTCTCTAGTTCTTTTCACTTTTATTTTTATAATAGTTGATGTTTAAAGATTGAGAACAATAAGTTTTCATTCCATGGGGCTTTTATTATTCAATTGTTTGTTATTTCAATTTTAGTTGAGTAATAATGATTTCATTTTCTTTTTGTTCATCGTCTTCTCTTTTATTAAAAATGTGTGGCTAGATCATCTATTTAGAATTCTTAAATCAATTCAATCATGTAGTCATTAAAATTAAATCTAAGTAATAAACATAATTCATTAGTTGATGCTTTGCTTAATGTCTTCAATGGATTGGCCACTTTAAGTAATAAACATAATTCATTAGTTGATGTTTTGTTTAATGTCTCCAATGGATTGGCCACTCTTTATTTGAACAATAAGACTTGATTAAAAGATAGGTTTCATTGAGAGAAACACATTAATCTATTAATTGTCTACTTAGTTGAGAGACATTTAGATAGTTACAATGTTAAGAGATGAGCTTTAAATTGAATACAAGAAACACTTGATTAGCGACAACTGTAAAATTAAGTACTAATTATGTTCAATTAATCTTAGGTTTATTTAAGAGAAAGATTTATGATTCATAAGATGCTTACATAACGAACTATCGTTAAAAATTAACTTATAGATTAATTACATCTTTAGAAAGGTTGAATTGAATTTAAGAACCCTAACATTTTTTTGGATTGTGATTTTACATTAACTTTAATTTGTTAGTGTATTTTATGTCAAAAATCATTCTTGTGTCTAGACAAACAAATACTTTGAATAATACAATACTCAATTTTTTAATTTGTATAGAACGATCTTTATTTATTATTTGCACGATTCTGTATACTTGCAGATTTCACACACCAATAAAATAAAATGTATTTGAAGCGTAAATGAAACAATAGTCACACACACTCAGTTATGTTCAAATTAATTTGAATTGAAATGGAATTGGAAGGAAGGAGATAACGAATATATATATATGGTCCCATAATTTTAAATTCCTTCTATCTAATTCTTATAATTTTTATTTTAAAAAAAATTAAGTCCTTAAAATTATTAAAAATCCAATTAAATTTATTATTTCAAAAGTTATACATATTTTCGATCTTTTCTTATCTAAATTTAGTTGAAATATAGGTTTCTTAATAAATGATAATATTAAAACATATGCAATTATAAAAATATTTAAAATAAAATGTGTAGATTTTAATTGTCTAATTGAATAGGTATATAATTAATGAAAAATAAGAATGAAAATTAATATATAATAAAATTTTAACTAACAAAAAACACAAAGTTATTTAGTAAATTAAATATAATAAATCCTATCCACCCGTATATTATTCATATTTATTCAATGGTAGGAATATTATTTTTACATAATTATATATCTACTTTTTAAAAATTTTAAAATAATTTTACTACCAGTAGTAATTATTTAATTATAACTTACACATTACTCAAATATAATAAAAATTAATTAATTTTTTCAAATATGAGATAATCTAAATTATTTGAAATTTATTAATAATAAGTCAAGTTTACATTTTAAAAGTTTAAAGATAGTATTATAGTATATTTTTATTTTATTCAATTAAAAATACTAATTAATAGAATGATTAATTTGTTAAATTTAATAATAAGAGATATAATGGTCTATGGTAGTTTCTTTACTTATTTTTATTGAAAAATATTTTTACTAAGATTTGATTTAATAAATAGCTGATGTATTTTCTTTATTTCTAAAAATTTTATCATGTATTAAAAGAATGAGAATGTCAGAAGATATTTTATTTGAAATTATATATGTTAAAAAATAAATAAAATTATATAAAAATTTTTCAACAAGTGTCGGTTGAAATTTTTTTTAACAAAAAGTCATGAGGAAAATGAATTAGTCGTTGAATTGTTTTGTAAAAATTAATTTTTTTTCTGAGTTGACAAAAGCGACGTTGATGTGACTACACACGAAACACTTCCTGCGCACGTTATCATTTAAACACGTTCTTTTCTCAGCTTGCGCCAGCCA
The DNA here is from genome assembly GCA_947683625.1 of Mallotus nudiflorus. Lineage (NCBI taxonomy): Eukaryota > Viridiplantae > Streptophyta > Magnoliopsida > Malpighiales > Euphorbiaceae > Mallotus > Mallotus nudiflorus. The sequence goes on along the minus strand of CANTUR010000049.1, from coordinate 2,510,505 downwards.
TGCTTCATTACCACGCGCATCACTTTTCTATTTCTTATGTGATCTGCTTGTAGTATTCAGCCACCTCATCATTTTTTTTTAACAATATTCAACCACCTCATCATGAAATTGCATATTTTTTTTCTTATCTTTTAATTATTTTCGTTTATTTTTACATTGCATTAATTACTTTTTCTGTCGTTTTTTTAATCTAATAAACAAATTAATTAATAGTAATAAATTCTAATAAAAAGTAAAATTCTTTAATATTAATATGGCATTTCTTATCACTTACATGCATCTTTGACTTATTTTATATTTATTCTTTAAATTAAATAGATTTTTATATTTTTATGTGATTAATTAATTAAAATAAATTCATATAATGATGACATATATAATTTTAGAAAATGTTTCTAACAAATTATAAAACAAAAAAAAGAATAAAAATTTAATTTTCTCATAAACTTATATTCATAAGTTGGGTCAATTTGTTTTACTCATATAGATTAAAGTTCAAATAAATAAACTCACTATTTTTTATTTAAATTTAATAGGCATTAGTCCGCATATATCTTAATGAATTCTAATAAATTATAATTTTGATAACTTACCTTATGACGTCATATTTTATATTAGTTAAAATTATTTTTTTGTTTGTTTTTTAATATTTCAAAAGTATAATGTTAGTGAATAACATTTTTTTTTGAAACACCAGCATTAATTTAAAAAAGCAAAAGAAAAAAGCACAGACATTGGCTTACATACAGGAGCAAAACGCCCTAGAAAATTATGGAGAGGATATGATCATGACAGTCACTTACCTTACTCTTACTAAAACATCTATTATAAATGTAAAAGGATACGACAACTACTAACTAACTAAACACAAGAAAAGAATAATGTCTAGTTAGTGCTTCTGAAAAAATAAAACGTTTTAACTAACAAAATTTGTTATTGAAGTTGAGACCCCTCTAGGAGGTTAATAATATTTGCTTTAGCATTTTCAGAAGGAGTCTTTTCTGTATTTTACTTCAGAGGGGGCAGGGGTGAGCTTGGTACATCCTTGCTTGGTGAAGCTTTCCTAGTTAGGTCTTTGTTTTTTAATTTATCCATTTGTTTCTTGTTAAGGAATTTGTCTTTTGGATTGCCCATCAGGGTTTCCTTTGTCAAAGGTTGGGATTGGATCACCACCTTTACCTTGGCTCTTCACCTACTGGGAATGTTATTCTTTTTAGAGTTTAAGGTTTATAGGAGAGCTTGATGAGATATTTTCATTAAGCTTTCTTTAAGATCTTCATTTGGGGTTTGCATCTTAGGAATTAAAGGGCTTTTAAGGTTGCTTTGGGGATACATGTGGGGTTCTGAGCTTAAGAGACTTATTCTTTTCTTTAGGGCTTTACTCCATACTTTTTGAATCACTTGTTGTATCCTCATGTGAGTTCCCTTTGCATGATGATTTATTATGATCAAGTTTGAGATCTACTAATTTAAAAGCTATAAGGTATGCAGTGTGCCTCTATATTCTTCATTTGACATGGTTGGTATGCTTGGGATGCTATGTATCTTTACCTTATTCCTTAGTTGAATGGGCATGCCTAGCTGAATACAAGAAATATTGTTTACCAACACCTAGGATTTCTGGTTTTTAAGACTAGCTGACTCAAACCAATGAGAATTGATACTGAAGTTTTCTTTCCTCTTTGGCAGAACTCTAAACTAAAGACCATAAGTTTGATTGATATTAACTTTATGGTCAATCTCTTTCTGAGTTTTCATGATGATCAAAGAAACCAAATAGATAAAAAAAACGATGGTAATCTTTCATATTGAAAATAAATCCAATCCTCTTTCTATAGGCATCAGTTTAAAAGACCTATTGGAAGGATTGGTTAAGTCTAAATACTCTCTCATAACCAGATCCTATTCTTCATCCATTAATATGAGGTTTTCAAATTGAACTAAACAAAAAAAAATTGTATTTGTTATATATTCCACATTAGTTTTAGTGATTTATTTTAACGGAAGATTAGAAATTTGAACCCAAATATTCTTACAAGTAAAATCTATTTCCTTAGGAGTTTGATTTAAATTTCATTCCTTAATGATAAAAAAAAACTCTTATGGATTAACCATGGAGTTCCTTCAAAAACTTATTATTTATTATGCGAAGTTTCAAACTTTACTAAAAACACATCTACAGAGTTGAGTTCCTACACTTGGAAACTATCTACAAATGGAAACTATCTATAAAAGAGTATGTTGGAGAAGGTTTGGTGAGTACTTTTTTCACTAATGATCCTCCTAACTAGTTGGTTTCAATCTTTAGGAACTTTTAAAGCTAAGGCTTCCTTCAGTTCCAGTGAGCTTGTATGTTGGCTTAGGAAATTGATCTCCTCTAGGATTTTTGATTTAAAGCTGCTAGCATGCATGGTAAGAGATTTTGGAACTATGAATATTTGGATGAATGGACCACTTTCTTGCATAATAGGGGGGTAAGAAATGAATTAAGAGATGGTGAAGGGATAGGATGTAAATGCCTAAATACGAGGGAGTTTTGTTGAGGAAGTAAATATTTTGATTACATATTTTAAGAAGCAAATATTTGTATACAATAAGAAATAAGGTCTTTATTTTATTTAGGACGTAATTCTATTCCTAATTAGGATGTAATTATGATTCCTTTGTGTATATATAAGGGTTATAATCTCTCTTATGAATATATAAAAAACATATTTTTCTTGAATTTTCTCTTCTTTTCTCTAAATTTTATTCGTCATGATATTAGAGCATACCCATTGAAATTGAATTTTTTTGAATTCTTAGAATCTTATTTTTTTCCTCTTTGAAATCCTTTGAATTCCTTAAAGTTTTTTTTTCCTTAAATCTTCAAAACCATGACCACTAAAAACATATCCATTATATCCCAATGAATACCTAATTTTATTCAAACTCTTCAAGATAATTCTACTTTTCCTACATGAATTATTCTTGATGATACAAACTATCCTTTATGGTCACAACTCATAGAGATACGAATTGAAGCCATAAATAAATCTAACTTTCTTAATGGCATAACACCAAAACCACCAGCAGGTGATAAAGCTTTAGAGACTTGGCTTATTGATAATAATCGAGTCAAAAGTTAGCTGATTAATTCCATAAGTCTGACATTGATGCAGAAATTTATCTGTCTTCCAACAATAAAGGAGATATGGGATATTGTCTAAAAAACCTTATATGATGGATATGATGAAACTCAATTGTTCGAATTAAACCAAAAATTATGCACAACACATCAGAATGGTAAGCCATTACCTATATATTATAATGAGCTAGTTGGAATATTTCAGGAAATTGATGTCTAGACTTGTGCATAAAAGGAGGATGTTAATGGAGTAGTATCACTCCACAAGCATATTACCTGGCTTCAAACATATATTTTCCTAGTTGGACTTGATTCAAAATTTAATAATGCTCAAAGCGAAATACTCTGAAAGGATCCACCTCTTAATCTTGAGTCTAGTTTTGCATATGTGCGAAAGGATCACAACCAACACCATACAATGGAAGAGTCAAAGATTTTGCCGGACCATACTGTACTTATAGCAGCTCAGACTTGTCCTTAGTTTAAAGGGAAATTACCGAGTAAGTCTATCACATACACTTGTACTCATTATGGCAAAGTTGGGCACTCCAAGGAATGGTGCTATAAAATTATGGGATATCCAAAATGGTGGAATTTCAATAAAAAGCCTCGTAAAAAGCTCAAAAAAGTTATAATTGCCACCTCTAGTGGTACTAAACTAGGTGGTGATCTTAATGCAACAATAGGAATACAAAATCTTACTTAAAATAATATATAGATTATTCATACAGGTGCTACTGATCATATGATAAACTCCACTCACCATCTTACATCCATCCAACCATCAACCTAATAAAATATCCTGATGGCTAATAGAGGCATAACACCAGTTACTCATGAAGGATCATTATCTAACTCTAACACTCTTAACCTAGATATTATTCTTGTTGTTCCATCTCTTTCTTATAATCAACTATCTATTGGCCAAATCATTGAAACCTTGAATTGCAACACACCAGATTCTTGGCCTTAGTATTAAATGTGGAAATTTGTACTTTTTTGATTTACATGGTGACCTAAGTTAAAATTTAAGTCAAGTCAATAGGGTTAGTAGAAGTTACTCAGTTGAAGATCAAGTTATTTTGTGGCATTGTCGTCTTAGTCATCTTTCTTTTCATTACCTTAAACAAATAAAACTAGAATTATTTTTTAGTACCACAAACTCTGAATTCAAGTGTGATATTTATGAATTGGCAAAAAGCCACTGGATTTCATATGTACCGAGTTATAATAAAAATTCAATTTTATTTATGACCATTCATTTTGATGTATTGGGACCTACTCGGATTCCTACTCTGTTTGATGCTCGATATTTTATAATGTTTATTGATGAATGTACTTGGATGACCTAGGTATCACTACTTTCAAATAAAGGGGATGTGTACTTTACTTTTTGAGACTTATACAAAATGGTGGCTACACAATACCAGAGTAAAATCTAAGTCTTGCAGTTTGACAATGGTGGGGAGTATATTAACTCGACTCTTAAAGATTTTTATCATGAGCTTGGCATTCACCACCAAACATTTTGTGTCAGCACTCCCCAATAGAATGGCATAGTTGAACAGAAGAATCAAAAGTTATTAGAAGTCATTTGAGCATCATTATTTGATATGAATGTTCCTTGAGAATACTAGAGAGATGTTGTTCAATTCACTAAATCTCATAAATTAGACACCATTAAGAGTACTCAATTTTAAAATGCCTTTTCAGAAACTTTAAGAACTTGTCATATCCCTACCTCTAAATAATCTTAAGCCCCAAATCTATGGATGCTCGGCATATTTCATCAGAAACTTAATAAATTAGATCCTCGGGCTATCCGATGTATCTTCGTTGGCTATGTAGATCTATAAAAGGGCTATTGGTGTTATGATCTGAATGTAAAGAAGATGTATATAACTCAGGATGTTCAGTTCCATGAAAATGCTCTGTTCTTCACCTAATTTGAGTGCTCTTTTTAGGGGGAGATAATTTTAAGCATCTTTAAAGATAGCACTCCAAGTGGTCTAAATATTTTGAGTATCTCAAATGTTCTAACCTTCACATCTAGACAACATCTAAAATTTTGAGTGTTTTGAGTATCTTAAATATTCCGAGCATCTCACTTAAACAAATATCTAATGTTTCGAGTAGTCCGAGCATCTCACTTAGATAGACATCTAATGTTTTAAATGGTCCAAGCATCTCATCTAGATGAATGATTGATAATAATCTATATATCTTGCTCAGACCTAAAATAAATCAAGATAGTGCATCTTTCCAGCCCACACCAGAACCCAAAGAAACTTTGGATGTGCAAAATAAGGTAAACTTATCTCCCTTAGTAACTTCAAATACTGAGCCTTGTTATCCTTTTAGAATCAACAGAGGGATTCTAAAACAATAATATGATCAGATGCTTCATATTAAAGCTACATATCCTATCAATAATTTCATATAAACTTTTATTTTTCTAAATCTCATGCATATATTATGAATTAATTATCTATTCTAAGTAATGTGCAGGAGGCTTTAGTTAATCTAGATTGGAAGAAAGCTATGAATAATGAAAAATAAAGGCATTGTAGAAGAATTGCACATGGGATCTTGTTCCACTCCCTGAAGGAAAAAAATGGTGGGGTGTAGGTAGATATTCACTATTAAACTCAATCCAAATAGAAGCATTAATCGATATAAAACTCGGTTAGTAGCAAAAGGTTATACTCAGAAGTATAGAATTGACTATGAAGATACATTTTCCCTAGTAGTAAAAATGAACACTATTCGAGTTCTTATTTCCTTAGTTGCCAACCTGGACTGACCATTACGATAATTTAATGTGAAGAATGCTTTTTTGAATGGAACTATAGATAAAGAAGTGCATATGGATCTATCACTTGGAACAAGATGTATTGACCAAGTATGCAAACTAAAAGGGTATTGTATGGACTCAAGCAATTTCCTTGAGCATGGTTTGGATAACTCTTAATTTTCATGAGAAAGCTCAGTTATAAGTAAAGTCATACTAATCATATGCTATTCATCAAACAAAAGTTAGGTAAATTCACTACTCTAATTATGTATGTTGATGATATGGTGGACACTGAAAATGATCTGAGTGAGACAATAATCTTATAAAGACAATTAGCAGTCGAGTTTGAACTTAAGGATTTAGGTAACTTGAAGTTTTTTTTTTGGATTGAAGTTGCAAGATTAGCTCAAGGGATTTCTCTTTACCAATGAAAGTATATAATGGACCTACTGATAGAAATGAGCATGCTTGATTGTAAGCCAGCCAAGACTCCAATTGAAGTCAACCATAGATTATCAATTTGAGGAGATTAAGTCCCAACTGATAAAGAATAGTGTCAAAGGCTAGTGGGAAAGTTAATTTACTTATCTTATACTCGGCTGAACATTACTTATGCAATAAGTATTGTAAGTCAATTCATGCATTCTCAGAGTAAAGAATATATAGTATACTGAGTATTAAGATATTTGAAATCTTCTTTGGGCGAAGGTTTATTCTTTGGGAGAAATGAGGATTATGAAATTACTGGTTATACAAATGCTGATTGGGCCAAATATTAGAGTGATCGAAAATCAACATCTAGGTACTTTACGTTTGTTAGAAAGAATTTAGTCACTTCGAGAAGTAAAAAATAGAAAGTCATAGCAAGGTCGAGTGCTGAAGCTGAGTTTAGAGGAATGACTCATGGAGTGTGTGAGTTGCTTTGGATAAGGCGAATTGTTCAGGATTTGGGACTAAAACATCCGAAGCCTATATTATTACATTGTGATAACAAGACAGTCATAGTAATTGCAAACATCTCGATTCAACATGATCAAACTAAGCATGTACAGGTTGATAGAAATTTCATAAAAGATCATCTAAATCAAAGAGCAATTGATATTCCATTTGTTTCTTCTTGTACTTAACTAGCTGACACCCTCACAAAGGCTGTATCTGTAAAGTAATTCTACAGCTCACTTAGCAAGTTGGAAATGATTGACATATATTCATAAACTTGAGGGGAAGTGTTAAGGAAGTAAATATTTTGATTATATATTTTAGGAAGTAAATATTTGTATATAATTAGGAATAAAATTTTTATTTTATTTAAAATGTTCTTTTATTTCTAATTAAGATGTGATTATGATTCCTATTTGTATATATAAGGGTTATAACATTCTTAAATTTTCTCCTTGAATTTTATTCTTCAAGTTTATGATGTTGCATTAAAAGTTACTTTGTTTGCCGGGGATATGATTTAGAAACTTACAAAGCACTATACTTAGAGAGAACCGAGTTCCTCTCACTTTATGTTCACTTAGTGTATAATATTTTAAGCTAATGTTTTAATACAATGGTAGTTTTGAACTTCTAATTCATATCGACGGAAAAAATTATAAATGTAAGCTGATTTTTATTTCAATAATTAATTATTAACTTTTAAATTTTAATTTAATAATATTAAATGAAATAAATCATAAAAATATAATTTTATCCAATTTAAGATTATTAATGTAAGGCAAAATTTTAAACTAGACATTGATTTTAAATTTTAAGTAATTAATTTTTTTAATAAAAACATAAAAATTATATATCTTTGGTGAATTGTTTTTGAATGAAAAAATTAAATCCAATAATTCATAAATACTGTGGCCACATATTTTATGCAACTTGAAAAAATTAATAAAATTATTTAACCTTTTGATAAGGTTACCTTGATTCATTATGTTCGGTGACAAAATATATAATAGAAAGAAGACATGGAAAATGATTTTAAAAAGAAAAAAAAAGGGTAGTGTTATTATTCAAATCGAAGAGCGATGTTAAAGAATGAAAGTTTTTTCAAATTTAAAATTTGTAGCAGATCTTAAAAATAAAAATACATGTAAATATATGTTACAAAAATATGCCAAAATTAAAATTTTAATTAATATAAAAATAAATCTTGATATTATATCATAATAAAAATATTTTTATACAATATTTAGATATAAGATCTCTAATTATAACAACACACTACTACTACAATACACTACTATTACAATGATTACTAAAATACAAAAAAATGACAATTCAGTATTTACACAAATTAATCGGAGAAAAAAGGGTTCTACGAATAGTATTATGGGGGAGGTCTAAAATAGAAGATCCTATAAAAAAAATATTGAGGGTAGTCAGACTTCACTGAGTGAATTATTATAATATATATACATGTAACCTAAAGTCATATATAATAAAACATCAATAGAATAATATATATACATGCATTTTCATACAAATGCTTAAATCCACTTTTATATAATAAAAAATACAGAATTTTTTTTTGGGTGAAGGATCGGAGCAGACCCCTAAAATTTTACGCAATCTCAATCACTGAATCTCATTAGTCAACAGACTCACTTAATTTTAAAATATTTCTCTTTTCCATTTTTAGATAGTAAATTGGCCTTGAGACACTAAATCAATCGAACTTTCGCAGTCTCACTGTCGGTGTAATTAGCCCTGAGACACTAAGTCAATCGAGCTCCCACAATCATACCACTTACTCACAGCAAACCTCAATAATCAATTAATCAAGTCTCACATAAGCAATTTCATAATATTAACTCTTAAATATAATGCATTGGTACGTACACAGTCCTAATGTAGTCCACTAGGTAGCACGTTCTATTGCTATTCTTCAAATAAATCTTATAATTATTAAAAATAATAAAATGCAAAATTTAAAATGGTAGCATCCATTTTTAAAGAAATATACCAAATATATACAGAACATATACTGAATATATAATAAATATATATACCAAACATATATATCAAAACGTAGATATAAACATTTAATAAAATAAATCATACTAAAATTTACATTTTTAAAATATGGATGCTCACAAATATGTATTCTACATGCAATGCATATACATAATAATAACTCACAGTTGTGCGTTCCTCTAAAAGAGATAAACTGGCTTGGTTCGATAGGCCTCAGTCTTGGCACAACTATAAAAAATAAATAAATGATAATATTAGAATCGAAATCATAATTTTATAATTCTAGAAATTCTAAGGAATGACTCAATCTAGGACATGACTCGACCAAAATTTAAAAAACTCAAGATCGACTTAATGTCACGTTTTATAAGCATTTTATCAAAAATTCAGCAGAATCTCCTATGTAAAACTGACGTCTCTCTACTAAAAGTATAGCTGAAACTACATGCAAATACACTTTAAATATTCACAATGGCATAACTTCTTAGGTTGGGCATTCAAACAACACAATTTTCCCAACTGAGAACCAAAATACACAAAAAAATTAATAATTTAATAATAAATATTAAAAATCATTAAAATCCATAAAAATCAATAAAATACATCAATACAATTTATTTAAATAACAAAAACATTAAAGATAATTTATTTTCAAATAAATTTAATGAAATCTCAAATAGAGTTAAATAATATTAGTAAAAATTCCAGCTCTCTGTAATCAATGCACAGTCTTAATGTACCATTCTTCTTATTTACAAACAGAACTGGTGCACCTTAAAGAGAAACACTAGGTTTAATGAAACCCTTATCCAATAAGTCTTGCAACAGCTTCTTTAATTCCTTTAACTTTGTAGGAGCCATTCTATAAGGCTATATTGAAATAGGAGTTGTGCTTGGGACCACATCTATACATAATTCAATCTCTCTGTGAGGTGGTAAACTTGGCAACTCCTTAGGAAAAACATCAGGAAACTCATAAGCTATTAGAACATCTATGAGAGACAACTTCTCCATTGAAGTATCCCTGACAGCCTTTCCTCACCATCTTCCTAGCTATAATAGTGGAAATAAGATTCTGAGGTGCAAAAGTCTTATCACCCATAAACTTAAACTCTTCTTCGTCCGAAATTCTGAAAATCACCTATTTACTCTGATAATCGACAATGGCATAGTGCTAAGATAAACAATCCATATGAAGGATCACATTAGACTCTATCACATCTAATAATACTAATTCCATGAACAATTCTTTATCTTCTACCAACACCAGACATTTAGAAAGAACCACGTCGGTGTCTAACGAATTGCTTAAAGGAGTGGCGACAAATAAAGGAAATGACATCCTCAAAGCTTGCCAACATGACTTTAAAGTAAAAATAGGGGACACAAAATAATGTATGGCACCCAGATCAATAAAAACTCTAACATCCAAATAACAGACTAGAAGTATACCTGCAACAATGGCGTTGGATGCTTAAGCATCCTATTAGGTGATCGTGAAAACTCTAGCTTGACTTGGCCTCCTTGCTGGCTGGTGGAAGCTTGACCAAAACCCTGGCACCTCCTTTACTACCTCTGCCATGCCCCTACTAGGCTACAAGCTTTGACGTACTTGGATACTGAGCTGGAGGCAACTGATAAGGAGATAGAGTTGAACTATCAATGGACTACTAAGAAAATGGCTATTAATAGTTAGAATATGGACATGCTTTGGAAAAATGCCCTATCTGACCATATATGAAATAAGGTCTAGGAGTCATGTAACACGGTCCCTGACAGACTCTCCCACATATCTAGCAAGCACTGGCTACTGATCCTGTGTTTCCATAACCTGAACTTTGACCACTGCTGCTACTGGTAGCACCAAAACTGAATCTGATAGGTCTACGCAATCCATCAAAACCATATCTACTACTTCTATGGACTCTCTGCTGAGGTCTCTGGCTCTATTGATAAAATCCTCTCTATTGACTACTAGAGCCAATATGAAATGTGGTGTACTGAGTACTCTGTGATCCTTCTACCTGTACATCTCCCAACTGATAATAATCAGGCATAACTTCCTACCGGACCAATATGAGCTCTATCTCCTTGGCCAAATCTATTACAAACTCAAAAGTAAGGCCTGTAGTAAGCATTCCAATGAATGCAGAACACAGTCTGATGATGTATGTCATAATTATAAAGTACTGATCTCTCATCAGGTCCTCTACATACCGACCCAGTATGAGGAACTCTCTAGTGTAGTCCTCTACTGATTTGTTACCTTTGGTAATACCCATTAGCCAAAGTCTATAACTCATCTGCATAAGCTCTGGACAGAAATGCCATATGAATCTCTCTCAAAATTGAGCCCAGGATGGTGTCGTCATGTGCGGCTAGATGACCTAAATGAACCAATCTAGGGCTGGCCCCTCAATAGATAGCTTGACTATCATGATCCTCTAATACTTAATGTGAGCAGTCCAAGTCCTTGTCTCAATGGCATGTAGAAAGTCTAGAGGGTATGTAGGCTCATTGAATGATATCCTACTGACTCTGGTGTAAAATAACATTGCCTCAAGGTCAGACATGCACTGCTGATAACTAGGCTGCATCTGTGATGTGGCTGGAGGTATGGCAACTTCCTCAAACTCTGGCTCTATAGGTTCCTTATCCTATAGCTCTTTTTACTTACAGCGACCTATCACTCCTCAAGGTCTACCGATACCTTTACCTCTGCACCTAACTGGCAGCTCTAAGGGTAAAACCTAATCCTAAAAGGACTTATTATCCTCGGCCTCAGTGACCAGTGGAGCAACATGTGCTCATCTCCTCATTCTGAAAAGATAAAAACTAATGAAATTCAAGCAAAACAGACAACAACAGACAATCAACAGACATCTTAACGATTATGTGAAAAACTATATTAAGGAAAACTTAATAAAGACGTAGTCGAACTTAATTTTCTATAATAGTTTCAAGGAAAACAAGACTATGTTAACCTAGGCCCATAACACTAAAAACCTAGGCTGTGATACCAACTTTGTCATGACCCAAATCGAGTAGTCATGATCGGTGCTAGGGAACGATAGTTCTTTTGAATTCGGAACCTATAACAAGCCTTAAAAATAAAAAAACATGCAAATATATAATACAAAAATATGCCAAAATTAAAACTTCAATTAATATAAAAATAAATCTTTATATCATATCATAATAAAAATATCTTCATATAATATTCTAATATAAAATCTCTAATTATAACAACACACTACTACCACAATACATTACTACCAAAATACACTACTGCTGCAGTGATTACTAAAATACAAAGAAATGACAGTTCAATATTTACACAAATCAACTAGAGAGAAAAGGGTCCAGTGAATAGTACTACAAGGGAGGTTTGAAGTAGAAGATCCTATAAAAAAATATTGAGGGGAGTCAGACCTCACTAAATGAATTATTATAATATATTTACATGCAACCTAAAGTCATGTACAATTAAACATCAATATAATAATATATATACATGCATTTCATATAGATGCTAAAATCCACTTTTACATAATAAAAAATGCAGAAAAAATTTATTTTGGGTGAAGGATCGGAGCAGAACCCTAAAATTTTACACAACCTCAATCATTAAATCTCACTAGCCAATAGGCTCACTTAGTTCCAAAATATTTCTCTTTTCCATTTTTGGACAATAGACTAGCCCTAAGACATTGAGTCAACCGGGCTCCTACAGTCTCATTGTTGGTGTGATTGGACCCAAGACACTAAGTCAATTGAGCTCCTGCAATCACACCACTCACTCACATCAAACCTTAATAACCAATTAATCAATTCTCACATCAACAATTTCATAATATTAACTCCTAAAAATCTAATGCACTTGTACGTACACAGTCATAGTGCAGCCCACTAGGTAGCACGTTCTATTGCAATCCTTTAAATAAATCTTATAATTATTAAAAATAATAAAATGCAAAATTTAAACATGGTAACATCCATTTTTAAAGAAATATACCAAATATATACCAAACATATACCGAATATATACCAAATATATATACCAAACATATATATATCAAAACATAGATATAAACATTTAATAAAATAGAGCATACTAAAATTTACATTTTTAAAATATGGATGCTCAAAAATATTTATTCTACATGCAATGCATATATATGATAATAACTTACAGTTGTGCGCTCCTCTAAAAGAGATAGACTGGCCTGGTTCGATAAGCCTTAGTCTCGACGCAACTATAGAAAATAAAAAAATAATAATATCAGAATCAAAATCATAATTTTATACTTCTAGAAATTCTAAGGAATGACTCAATCTAAGACACGACTCGACCAAAATTTAAAAACTCAAAATTGACCTGATGTCATGTTTTATGAGAATTCTACAAAAAATTTGATAGAGTCTCCTTTGTAAAACTGACGTCTCTCTACTAAAAGTAGAGTTGATTCTATGCGCGAACACACTTCAAATATTCATAATGTTACAACTTCTCGAGTTGGGCATTCAAACAACACAATTTTCCTAAATGAGAACCAAAATACACAAAAAATCAATAATTTAATAATAAATATTAAAAATCATTAAAATCTATCAAAATCAATAAAATATATCAATACAATTTATTTAAATAACAAAAACATTAAAGATAATTTATTTTCAAATAAATTTAATGAAATCTCAAATAGAGTTAACTAATATTAGTAAAAATTTCCATTTTTCAAATATACGAAATTAAATAGCATAAAGTTAAATTAATTATTTAAATTACACAATTATATAACAAAAATAGCTAAAAATCCTTTTTAATCATAAAAATAATAAATAAGCTATTATCTGAATATATTTTCAAAAATTATTATTAATTAGCTAAAAATAGTATATAATTAATAAAAATTATTTTAATACTAAATATTATTCAAAAACTACCCAAAACACACTAATTAACAATAAGTTCAATTAAAATACAAAATTTACTAATTTTTCCAAAAATTACCATAATACTAAATATTTTTCGAAAATTAACCAAAATTACTATAAATTCATAAATTTTTTTTTTCTCATATCTAAAGCTTAATGTTTATATTAAATATACTAATTAGCATTATTTTCATTAAAAATCATATAATTAATAAAATTTACCTTATTTTTCAAAAATGCAATTTTATACATAAACTAAATAAATTCATAACTAAAAATCTAAAATTAATTTCACCAAATTTCCTTTACAAAGCATAATCCAAATAACTTAAATAATTGACTAAAAATATGAAATTTTTTTGGTGGGCTCATTGAAATAGTGACTCGCTGGAAAACTAAAACACAAAAATTTAACTGATTTAGAAATATATATATATATATATATAAGTTCTTGATTCACACAACAACATTTCTAAAGGAATTTTACAAGAATCAAACCATAACAAGCTCTAAAAAATAGAAAACCTAAATTGACCTAAACTAAAACTTAAACATGAAATGATTACTAGACGTCCTAAGCTTGAAACAATTGAAGATTCAGCTTGCCCGGACCGAGAGGAGCCGAATGAGCCCGGAACAACAAGCTTTCTCCACTAGAAATGTCATCGACATTGTTGTTGTTGTGTTGATTCTATTCGATGACAATGGGAAGGAGGATGCTTATTGACGACAGTGAAAGGGAAGGGAAGAGGAGAGGTGGTGGTGGATCAATGGTGGCTGGCGATGGCTCAATGGTGGTGCTACAAATCAGGAAGAAGAAAAAGAAGAAAAAGAAAAAAAAAGAAAAGGAAGAAAAGGAAAGAGGAAGAAGAAGACTCGAAAATTTTAATGCTTTGAGTTTTTTTTAATTAGGAAAAAGACAAAATGCGACACATATAATAATAATAATAATAATAATAATAATAATAATAATTTGAATTAAGTAATCACTTTCAAATTAAATTCACCACTATTTATTAAAATATTTAAAATAAAACAATTTAATACTATTCATAAATAATAATATTATTATTGTTATTAAATAATATACAACACTAAATTTTAATTAAATCATTTAAAATAATCATAATATATAAAAATTTAAAATATTTATTAATACTGCATATCTCAAAATAAATTTAATAATTTATAAATAGTAGGGTATAACAATCTTTCCTCCTTACAAAAATTCATCCTCAAATTTTAAATAAAAGAACAGACAACAAGAATTCATTGAGGAAAAAGGTAAGGGTAGGCCACTTGCATCTTAACCTCAATCTCCCACGTGTGCACCTCTACACTATTGCTCCTCCATAAGACCTTGACCATCGAGATCTGCTTGAAATGTAACTGACAAACTTGATAATCAACTATCGCAACTGGCTCTTACTCGTATATCAGATCTTTATTCACTTCCACACTCTCAGGCTGTAACATGTGTGAAGGGTCTGAAATATCTCAACATCGAGATATGGAACATTGGATGCACTTGAGACAGATTTAGAGGTAAAGCCAATCGATATGCAACCATGCCCACTCTCTCCAAAATCTTGAACGGTCCAATATTTCTCGATGCTAATTTCCCTTTCTTGCCAAACCTCATCACATCCTTTATCAGAAACACATAGTCTCAAACCTGAAACTCCATATCTCTACGCTTCGGATCCACATAGCTCTTATGTCTGCTAGCTGCAATTTTTAATCTTCTTCTTATCACAGCATCCTTCTCAGCTGTATTTTGAATAATCTCAGGTCCGGTTAATGTCTCTCTCTAATCTCATCCCAACATAAAGGAGATATACACTTCCTTCTATACAGAGCTTCATGTGGTGCCATTTCAATATGATTATGGTAGCTGTTATTATAAGCAAACTCTACTATTGGCATATGATTATCCAAACTACCTCCAAGATCTAATACACATATCCTCAACATATCCTCAAGTGTCTGGATCATCCTCTCAAATTGACCATCTGTCTGAGGGTGAAAAGCAGTACTAAAATTAAGCCTAGTGTCCATTGCTTCTTGCAACTTCTGCCAAAATCGTGAGGTAAAAACTGAACCTTTATCAGATACAATGGAAATAGGCACTCCATGAAGGCACACAATATGCTTAACATACAACTTAGCCAACTTAGCTACATAATAAGTAGCTTTTACTAGTAAGAAGTGAGCTAATTTAGTTAACTTGTCCACAATCACCTAGACAGAATCATAAACTGTAGAATACACTTCTTCAAAGATCTTTTCTCTTAAATTATCCACATTAGGAATGCATAATCTACCACTGATCCATAAAATACCTTTATCATCAAGTGTAAAATTAGTGAACTTTCCTTTACGAACATTCTCCTTAAGCTCTGTTAGAATAGGATCTTGGCCCTGAGCTACCTTAATCCTATCTTTCAACACTGATATGATTCTAAATTGAGCTAGTAGTCCTCCTGATATGCTAATCTTCATTATCAAACCTTGATCCACTAACTTGTGCAACTCTTGGATCAAAGGTCTCCTCTCCACACTAATGTGAGCAAGACTACCTAAGGACTTCCTACTCAAAATATATGCTACCACATTAGCTTTGCTTGGATGATTAAGAATATAGTTGTCATAATCCTTCAGCAGTTCTAACCATCTCCTTTGCCTCAAGTTCAGATCTCTCTACTGAAAAATGTACTTTAGGCTCTTGTGATCTGTGAAAATCTCACAAGTCACCCCATTCAAATAATGTCTCTAAATCTTGAGAGCAAAGATCACTACTGCCATCTCTAGGTTATGAGTAGGATAATTTTATTCATACTTCTTTAACTGCCTTGCTTCTGACTATTTTGCATCAATACACAACCTAAGCTGACACTAGAGGCATCACAATACATAGTAAATTTATCTTCCCCATTAGGTGAAGTCAAAACTGGGGCTGTGGTAAACTTTTCCTTCAGTAACTGAAAATTATTCTCACAAGTATCTAACCATACAAACTGTAATATCCCGTGTTTTTAAACATTTTTAACACTGTACCGGGATATGCAGTGTTAATAATTTTTGTATATATATTATAATGTTTTTACGAGTTGATATGTGTTTAAAACCTATTTTAATTATTGTGTATTATTTACAGTGCTTTACTTAAAATTTTCTCGAGACTTTCATTTTCGGGGAAATTTTCACGTAAATATTTTATTATTAATTATTTTAAATAGATTTACGGACTTGCATGAACTCATACGTATTTTTAAATTACTAAATAAAGCCTAGGTGTGTAATTATTTATTTAATTAGGGTTTAATATTACCCTAATATTTTATTAATTATTTATTAGTTTTATTGTTATTTAATTATTTTTATTTAGTATAAATTATTAAAAAATATTAAATTATATGTGTGTGGTGTATATTTAATGTGTATAATTTAATATTATTTTAATATATAGTATAAAGTATATATATATATACATATTATAAGTTAAAAACCAAAAATTTTGGAAAATTACATTTTTACCCCCGATTCCTCTCTTCTTCCCCGATCACCTTCCCTCACCATTCCGATCACTGCCGTCCCGTTCCCTTGCCTTTGGTGTGCCGTCCGGCGTGCCACCACCTTCCCCAGCCTTCCACGCCACCTGTAGCAGCCGTTTCCGGCGTCTGGAAGCCATTTTTGGTCGGAGAAGCCGAAAGTTGAACCACCATCGATCACGATGATTCCGGCCACCATTTTTGACACCACCGGTCTCTTTATTCTCCTTGAGCTCCGTTGAGTGTAATTATAGCTTTGGTTTGAGCTGAAATGGTCTTGATTTGCTTAGGTTTTGAATTTTTGATTTCGGCCATATTAGGGTTTTTGATTTTGTTGAACTTCGAATTGTTTGATTCATGAAAAATCCCTTCACAAATGTTGTTCCCCTTAACTTAATATACATATATGAATTTTTTTGGAATTTTTGGAGATTATTTTGATTTTTGGGTATTTTTGAATATTTTAATATTATTTTCTAATTTTCTGAAATTAATTAAATAAATTATGAAATTGTGTTTTATGGTAATTATAGGTGTTTAAATGAATTATAGGAATTTATTTGGAATTTTTATGAATTTCTATGTATTTATTTTGAATTATTTAAGTTTATGTAATTTTGGAAAATTAGGGTTAATTGTGTTTTTAATTGAAATTAATTCGTTAATTGAGTTTAATTATTAATATTATTGATAAATATGTTGAGAAAATTAATTTTGTATAATTATACTATTTTTGGTGATTTTTTGAATGAATTTTAGTATATTTATATATATAGGGATATTTTGGTAATTTTACACAAAATTGTCTAAAAATGTAATTTAATTGGTTTTATTAATTATTTAAGGTATAAAAATGATTGCTACAAATTATTTAGTATTTTTAACTAATTAAAACTATTTTTCGTGAATTATTTTCAATTATATATATAATATACGGTTTTACTAATAAAATGAGTTTTTATCGGTTTTTACTGTGTTTAAAGGCTAATTATGTAATTTCTATATATAAAATGAATTTCTATGCTATAAGGGTATTTTTGGTATTTCTGAAATTGTTCTGTGTTTGTGGACCCCGATCGGTAGACTGTAGTTTGGAGTCCGACCGAGGTGTTGTGGATGAGTGGTTGAGCTTGTTTTTCAAAGTGTGTTTCCTTGCAGGGTCGGCTCTACTCTTTGAGTAGAGAGATGTCCGTTTTACAAGGGAGGTTCTGCCGAATTTTTGATAGAATTCTCGTAAAACGTGATATCCGGTCAAACCCTAATTTTGATTTTGTGTTTAATATTCTAGATCGAATTCTAGGATTTCTGTTAGGTTTATTCTGATGTCTGTTATTTATTATTTGTTTAGTTACGCCGAGATCGAGGCCTAGTGGACCAGGCCCGTTGGATCCATCTCGAGGAGCACACTAATTTGTGAGTTGCTATTTTATATATATATGCTTAGGATGCATGATTTAGAAATGCATGTTTTATTTTGATTAAATATGCATAAATAATTTGATTATTACTTAAGTTTATATTTAGTTTATTGTTGGTTTATTTTTGGTATATATTAAATTATATGCATGTTTTGTTAATAAATTATATTTAAAATGTTTTTAAATATATTTCTAGCTTAATTTATAATTTGATTGGATTCATTTCACGTATATATACTCGAAATATACCTAGTTTACTTTTGGTATATTTTCGGTATATATATGGTTTATATTGTTATTTTATTTAAATTCATGCATAATTTATTTGTGAATGGATGTTTTATATTTATTGATGAAGGATATCAATAGAACGTGCTACCTAGTGGGCAGCACTAGGACCGAGTACGTACCGGTATGCCTATAGCATTTAGGCTATATTACTAACCATTTGTGGATATTTATTGGATATGATTATTTGATGTGTGAGATATGGTTTGAAGGTGTGATTGCTGGAGCTCGGTTGACCAAGTGTCTCGGGGCCAATCACACTGACAGTCAGACTGCTGGAGCTCGGTTGACTTAGTGTCTCAGGGCCAGTCTACTGTCTAAATGGATTAAGTAAATATTTTGGAATAAGTGGACCTGTATGGCTAGAGTGTTATCTAACACTGTTTTCGAGGTTGCGATATCATAGGGTTCTATTTGATCCTTCATAAACGATGATTTTAAATAAAAATATATAAAATGATTTTATTACATCTGTGTATATTTACCTGTATATATACATATTAGATATATACTGTTGACTGTATGCATTGTCATTTAGCATGCATGTATATATATATTATAGTAATTCACTCAGTGAGGTCTGACTCCCCTCCGTTGACTAATTTTTCAGGAGAGTCATCATCTTCAGACCTCAATAGCAGGCCTGTACGCCGGATTTCTTCCGCCCCGGCTTCTTTGTGTAAACTACTTCTCTGAGTCTTGGATTTATTTTATTTAGACACTACAGTAGTCGTTAAATATTTAAAGAGATGTTGTATTATATTTGAACTGGATTTGTATAAAGATTTATATATATGAAATGATGAGGATTTGATTTAAATCCAGTTGGTGCATACGTTGTTATTATATTTATGATTTTTATTTCCGCTGCATTAAATATTGTTATTTCTATTGCATGTTTTATTTTATTTTTAGGCTTGCTACGAGTTCCGGATTCGAAAGAATTCCCATTCCCTAGCGCCGGTCATGGCCCCTGTTTTGGGTCATGACAAAGTTGGTATCAGAGCGGAGTTCTGTGTCAAGACTTAGTTATGTGAGTTGTGGCCCTAGTTTTCAGAGTTGTGTTTTCTGTTGAACTACTGCAGTGAATTAGGTTCGAGTATGTCTTGATGAGTATTCCTTGCTTTAGTTTTCTGCGTTATTCCTCTGTTGTCTGTTTTGTTTGAATCTTTCCGTTTGTCTTTTCAGTATGAGGAGGCGAGCGCGTGTCGCTCCACCGGTCGTTGAGGCCGAGGATGATGAATCTTTTTAGGATGAGGTTTTACCTCTTGAGCAGCCAATTAGACGTAGAGGTCATGGCAGAGGTAGACCTCGAGGAGCGGCAGATCATCGTAGGCAGAGAGAGTTACAGGACGAGGAGCTTGTAGAGCCTGAGTTTGATGTTCCTGTTCCTCCAGTTGTTCAGCCTGTTCAGCCTGCCTATCAGCAGGGTATGTTTGACCCTGAGGCAGCTTTGTTCTATGCCCGAGTTGGCAGGATTGCTTTTAACGGTACTTTCGATCCGTTAGATTTTCTGCATGTGATCGAGACTCGGACTCGGACTGCTCACACCGAGTACCAGCGGATCATGATTGTCGAGTTGTCTGTCGAGGGACCAACCCTAGATTAGTTCATTCAGATGATTCAGCCTTATATGATGACAATGACTTGAGCTCAGTTTCGAGAGCGATTTATGAGGAGATTTTGTCCAGAGCCGCTTCATTTGAGCTATCGTCTCCGGTTGACCAGCATTTCTCATGGAGATCGATCTGTAGAGGAGTACACCAGAGAGTTTCTCCGACTGGGTAGATATGCAGAGGATTTGATGTGAGACCAATATTTCATGATCACTACGTATGTTACTGGATTGGGTTCAGGTTTTACTGGTATGCCTACAGCAGGCCTTACTTTAGAGTCTGTGATTGAGTTAGCCAAGGAGATTGAGCTGAGGCTAGTTAGGCAGGGAGCGATGCTTGATTATTACCAGCTAGGAGTTCAGTCGAGTGGATTGCAAGCTACTCCGTATTCGAGTTTTCATGTTAGATCGAGTAGTCAGCAGCGAGGTCCGACTCAGCAGAGTCAGAGACAGCAGCAGTGAGTGCATCGGAGCAGTAGACATGGCCGTGGAGGTCAGCGTAAATCGTTCAGATTTGGGTCAGGTGCTTCGAGCAGCAGCAGTGGTCGTAGTTCTGGATTAGCTGCTAGTGTTTGCCAGAATTGTGGTAGAGTCCATCAGGGACCGTGTTATCTGACCCACTGACATGCTTCAGATGCGGGCAAACATGATATTTTGCTAGATTGTGTCCTTATTCCGGGTATCAGCAGCAGTAGATTCTGTGATTCCCACAGCAGTCGATTGCTAGTGCTACACCCGTGCCATTTTAGTTACCACCAGCTTAGCATCAGAGTTCCACTCAGCTTGTCCCATAGCAGAGTCGTGGTAGAGGTACTAGAGGAGGTGCCAGAGGTGTTGGCCAGGCTTCTACTAGTCAGCAGGGAGGTCGAGGTCAGGCCAGAGTCTTTCATCTTACTCAACAGGATGCTCAGGCATCTAATGCAGTCGTGGCAGGTATTATTTCTGTTTGTTACCTGGATGCTTGGGTTTTGTTTGATCCGGGTGCCACACATTCATTTGTTTCTCCTGTTTTTGCTTCTAAGTCTTGTTGGCAAGCTTCGAGGATGGCTTTTCCTTTTTCTGTTGCCACTCCTCTGAGCAATTCCTTAGACATCGATATTGTTTTTTCTAGTTGTCCAGTTCTCGTGGGAGATAGAGAATTACCCGCTGATTTGATTCTGTTGGATGTGATGGAGTTTAATGTTATTCTGGGAATGGATTGGTTATCTCAGCACTATGCCGAGGTAGATTGCAGGAATAAAGAGGTGACGTTCAGAATTCCTGATGAAGGAGATTTTAAGTTTGTTAGTGATAGGAGTTCAGCACCTCAGAATCTTATTTTTGCTATTACGGCTAGGAAGTTGTTGAGGAAAGGTTGTCAGGGATATTTGGCATTGATCAGGGATAATTCAGTGGAGAAGTTGTCACTCACAGATGTTCCTGTTGCTTGTGAGTTTCCTGATGTTTTTCCTAAGGAGTTGCCAGGTTTACCACCTCATAGAGAGATTGAGTTCTGTATAGATGTGGTTCTAGGTACTACTCCTATATCTATGCCACCCTACAGAATGGCTCCTGCAGAGTTGAAAGAGTTGAAGGAGCAATTGCAAGAGTTAATGGATAAAGGTTTCATCAGACCTAGTGTTTCTCCATGGGGTGCACCAGTCCTGTTTATGAAGAAGAAGGATGGTACCCTGAGACTGTGCATTGACTACAGAGAGTTGAATAAGGTGACAGTGAAGAAAAAGTATCCTCTCCCGAGGATAGATGATTTGTTTGATCAGCTATAGGGTGCACAATTCTTTTCTAAGATTGACTTGAGGTCGGGTTATCATTAGCTGCGGATTAGTGAAGCCGATATTCCTAAGACATCATTTCGCACGCGATATGGCCATTATGAGTTTCTGGTGATGTCTTTTGGTTTGACTAATGCACCAGCAGCTTTTATGGACCTGATGAACAGGGTATTCAGACCGTATATGGATCAGTTTATGGTAGTCTTCATTGATGATATACTGGTATATTCGAGGAGTATGGAGGAGCATGTATATCACTTGAAGATTGTACTGCAGACACTGAGAGATCATCAGCTTTATGCTAAATTCTCAAAGTGTGATTTCTGGATGGAGAGTGTTTCTTTTCTTGGACACGTAGTGTCTAAAGAAGGTATCCAAGTTGATCCACAACAGATTGAAGTAGTGTTTGAGTGGCCTAGACCTACTTCTGTCACTGAGATTCGAAGTTTTCTGGGTTTAGCCGGGTATTATAGGCGGTTTGTGCAGGATTTTTCTAGGATCGTAGCCCCAATGACTCGCTTGACTCAGAAGAATGTTAGATTCGAGTGGTCAGAAGCTTGTGAGAATAGTTTTCAGTTGTTGAAGGAGAAGTTGACCACAGCACCAGTGTTAGCTTTGCCTAATAGTGTGGATAAGTTCACAGTCTATTGTGATGCCTCTAGAGTTGGCCTTGGTTGTGTATTGATGCAGAATGGTAGGGTGATAGCCTATGCTTCAAGGCAGTTGAAAAAGCATGAGCAGAACTATCCTACACATGACCTTGAAATGGCTGCAGTGATCTTTGCTTTGAAGATTTAGAGACATTATCTGTACGGGGTGACTTGTGAGATATTTATTGATCACAAGAGCCTTAAGTACATTTTTCAGCAGCGAGATTTGAATCTAAGGCAGAGGAGATGGTTGGAACTATTGAAGGATTATGATTGCGAGATCTTATATCATCCGGGTAAAGCTAATGTGGTAGCAGATGCCTTGAGTAGAAAGTCCTCAGGCAGTCTTGCTCACATCGGTGTTGAGAGGAGACCGTTGATCCAGGAATTGCATCTGTTGGTGGATCAAGGTTTGATGATGAAGATCAATAGGTCAGGTGGACTGCTAGCTCAGTTTAAAGTGCGATCTGTACAGAGGGATAGGATTAAAGCAGCTCAGAGCCGAGATCCTATTCTGGAAGAGCTTGCAGAGAATGTCAGAGCAGGGAAGTTCACTGATTTCACACTCGATGATGATGGTGTGTTATGGATCAGTGGTAGATTGTGTGTTCCTGATGTGAATGATTTGAGAGAAGAGATCCTAGAGGAAGCACATTCTACAGCCTACAGCGTTCATCCAGGTGTTACTAAGATGTACCACAGTATCAGAGATTTATACTCGTGGGATGGATTGAAAACGGATGTCGTTGATTATGTTGCTAAGTGTTTGACATGTCAGCAAGTGAAAGCTGAACACCAGAAGCCTTATGGGAAGCTTCAACCTCTTCCTATTCCCGAGTGGAAGTGGGAAAGGATAGCTATGGATTTTGTGGTAGGTTTACCTCGTTCGAAGGATGGATATGATTCCATCTGGGTGATTGTAGACAGATTGACGAAGTCTGCACATTTTTTACCTGTGAAAGCCACTTATTCTGTAGCTAGATTGGCAAAGTTGTATATGAAGCATATTGTGTGCCTTTATGGAGTACCTATGTCCATTGTGTCAGATAGAGGTTCGGTGTTTACTTCTCATTTTTGGCAGAAGTTACAGGAAGTGATGGGCACTAGGTTGGACTTCAGTACTGCTTTTCATCCTCAAATAGATGGTCAGTTTGAGAGGACGATCCAGACACTGGAAGATATATTAAGGATGTGTGTCCTGGATTGGGAGGTAGCTGGGATGATCATTTGCCACTTGTTGAGTTTGCACATAATAACAGCTACCATAGCAGTATTGGCATGGCACCGTACGAGGCGTTATATGGAAGGAAATGTAGATCCCCTTTGAGTTGGGATGAGATTGGTGAGAGAGCTTTGACTGGACCTGAGATGGTTCAGGATGCTACAGAGAAAGTCGCCATGATTAAGCGAAGGTTAGAGGCTGCAGTTAGCAGACAGAAGAGTTATACGGATCCTAGGCGCAGAGATGTGGAGTTTCAAGTTGGAGATTTCATTTTTCTGAAAGTATCTTTGATGAAGGGTGTTATGAGATTTAGTAGGAAGGGTAAGTTAGCACCGAGATATATCGGACCGTTTGAGATTCTGGAGAGAGTTGGCATTGTTGCATATCAGTTGGCTTTGCCTCCGAGTATGTCACAGGTGCATCTGGTGTTTCATATCTCGATGTTGAGGAAGTATGTCTTAGACCCTTCACACGTGTTCCAGCCCAATAGTGTATAAGTGAGTGAAGATTTGACGTTTGTGGAAGAACCTGTGGCGATCGTTGATTTTCAAGTTCGACAGTTGCGTTCGAAGCAGATTCCGATGGTCAAGGTTCTGTGGCGTAGCAATAGAGTTGAGGAGCATACGTGGGAGACTGAAGCTGAGATGCGAGCTTCTTACCCGTATCTCTTTCCTTCCTGATCCTATAATCTTTTCTTTCTGGAATTCGGGGACGAATTCTTGTAAGGAGGAAAGACTGTCATATCCTGTGTTTTGAAACATTTTTAACACTGTACTGGGATATGCAGTGTTAATAATTTTTGTATATATATTATAATGTTTTTACGAGTTGATATGTGTTTAAAATCTATTTTAATTATTGTGTATTATTTACAGTGCTTTACGTAAAATTTTTCCGAGACTTTCATTTTCGGGGAAATTTTCACGTAAATATTTTATTATTAATTATTTTAAATAGATTTACGGACTTGCATGAACTCATACGTATTTTTAAATTACTAAATAAATCCTAGGTGTGTAATTATTTATTTAATTAGGGTTTAATATTATCCTAATATTTTATTAATTATTTATTAGTTTTATTGTTATTTAATTATTTTTATTTAGTATAAATTATTAAAAAATATTAAATTATATGTGTGTGGTGTATATTTAATGTGTATAATTTAATATTATTTTAATATATAGTATAAAGTATATATATATACATATTATAAGTTAAAAACCAAAAATTTTGGAAAATTACATTTTTGCCCCCGATTCCTCTCTTCTTCCCCGATCACCTTCCCTCACCGCTCCGATCGCTGCCGTCCTGTTCCCTTACCGTTGGTGTGCCTTTCGGCATGCCACCACCTTCCCCAGCCTTCCTCGCCGCCTGTAGCAGCCGTTTCCGGTGTTTGGAAGCCATTTTTGGTCGGAGAAGCCGAAAGTTGAACCACCATCGATCACGATGATTCCGGCCACCATTTTTGACACCGCCAGTCTCTTTCTTCTCCTTGAGCTCCGGTGAGTGTAATTCTAGCTTTGGTTTGAGCTGAAATTGTCACGACCCAAAACAGGGGCCATGACCGGCGCTAGGGAACGGGAATTCTTTCGAATCCGGAACCCGTAGCAAGCCTAAAAATAAAATAAAAATGCAATAATAACCATAAAAATATAATATGCAGCGGAAAATAAAATCATAAATATTACAATATCATTCATATCAACTGGATTTAATTCAAAACTCATCACATCACATATATAATCTCATAAATGTATAATCTTTATACAAATCCAGTTTTACTATAATACATCTCTTTAAAACAAATACTTTATTTCACAACTACTGAAAATCACAACTACTGAAAATCACAACTACTGCAGTGTCTAGATAAAATAAATAAGACTCAAGTATACAATTTACATAAAGAAGCCGGGGCGGAAGAAATCCGGCGTATCGACCTGCTACTGAGGTCTGAGGAAGTTGACTCTCCTGAAAAATAGTCAACGGAGGGGAGTCAGACCTCACTGAGTGAATTACTATAATATATATACATACACTCTAAGTGATAATGCATACAGTCAACAGTATATGAGTAATATGTATATATACAGGCAAGTTCATACAGATGCAGAAAAATCATTTTATATATTTTGTCTGAAAATCAACTTTTATGAAGGATCACATAGAACCCTAAAATATCGCAACCTCAGAAAATAGTGTTAAACAACATTCTAGCCATACAGGCTCACTTATTCCAAATATATCCACTTAATCCATATGGACAGTAGACTGGCCCCGAGACACTAAGTCAACCGAGCTCCAGCAGTCTGACTGCCAGTGTGATTGGCCCCGAGACACTTGGTCAACCGAGCTCCAGCAATCACACCCCAAACCACATCTCACATATCAATAATCATAATCAAATCAATATCCAAAAATAAGTTAGTAATATAGCCTAAAGCTATAGGCGTACCGGTACGTACTCGGTCCTAGTGCTGCCCACTAGGTAGCACGTTCTATTGATATCCTTCATTCTTAAATATAAAACATTCATTCATAAAAATAAATGATGCATGGATATAAATGAAATAGCAATATAAACCATATATATACCGAAAATATACCAAACATAAACCTGGTATATTTTGAGTATATATATGTCAAATAAATCCAATCAAATCATGAATTAAACTAAAAATATATTTAAAAACATTTTAAATAGATTTTATTAATAAAACATGTATATAATTTATTATATACCAAAAATATACCAAAAATATACTTGAATATAAATCATGTTATTTATGCATATTTAGTCAAAATAAAACATGCATTTTCTAAATCATGCATCCTAAGCATATATATATAATATAGTAACTCACCTAATGCGCTCCACGAGACAGGTCCGACGGGCCTGGTCCACTAACCCTCGGTCTCGGCGCAACTAAACAAGAAATAATTATTCGACATCAGAATAACCCTAACAGAAATCCTAGAATTCAATCTAGAGTATTAAAATACAGAATCGAAAATTAGGGTTCGACTGGATATCACGTTTTACGAGAATTCTACCGGAAATCCGGCAGAACCTCCCCTGTAAAACGGATATCTCTCTACTCAAAAGAGTAGAGCCGACCCTGCAAAGAAAATACACTTCAAAAATAAACACCACAATCCATCACAACCCCTCGGTCGGACTCCAGACTACAATCTGTCGACCAGGGTCCACAAACACAGAATATATATTTAAATATACCAAAAATATCCTTAAATCATAAAAATACATTTCATACGTAGAAATTACATAATAAATCTTGAAACACTATAAAAATCGATTAAAACTCATTTTATTAGAAAAACCGTATATTATATATATAATTGAAAATAATTCACGAAAAATAGTTTTAATTAGTTAAAAATACTAAATATTTTGTAGAAATCATTTTTATACCTTAAATAAATATTAAAACCAATTAAATTACATTTTTAGACAATTTAGGGTAAAATTACCAAAATACCCCTATATATATATATACCTAAATTACTTCAAAAATTCACCAAAAATCCTACAATTATCCAAAATTAATTTTCTCAACATATTTATCAATAATATCAATAATTAAACTCAATTAACCAATTAAATTCAATTTAAAACACAATTAACTTAATTTTACAAAATCACCTAAACTTCAATAATTAAAAATAAATACTTAGAAATTCATAAAAATTCCAAATAAATTTCTATAATTCATTTCAACACCTAATTCAACCATAAACTCCAATTTCATAATTTAAATAATTAATTTCCGAAAATTAGAAAATAATATTAAAATATTCAAAAATACCCAAAAATCCGAACAACCTCCAAAAATTCTGTAAAAATTCATACATGAAGATTAAGCTACCAGGAACAACATTTGTGAAGGAAGTTTCCATGAATCATCCAAATTGAAGCTCAAAAAAATCGAAAACCAAAAGTGGCCGAAATATTCAAATCAAAACCTAAGCAATTCTAGACCATTTTAGCTCAAACCAAAGCTAGAATAACACTCACCGGAGCTCAAGGAGAAGATAGAGACCGGCGGTGTCGAAAACGGTGGCCGGAGGAGGGAGAAACGGCGGTGAGAAGAATGGTGGTGGCGTTGGGCACCCACGGGAGAAGAAGAAGAAGAAGAAGAAAAAGAAAAAGAAAGAAAAGGAAAGAGAAAGAAAAAGAAAAAGAAAGAAAAAGGAAAGAAAGAAAAAAAAAAAAAAGAAAGAAAAAAAAAAAAGAAAAAAAAAAGAAAAAAAAATAATTAAAATAATTAAATATTAATAAATAAATAATAATAAAATAATAAATTTTAATAATTTAATAATAAATAAAATAATCAAATAATAATAAATAAATAATAAAATATTAGGGTAATAATAAACCCTAATTAAATAAATATACACACACAAGCTTTATTTAATAATTTAAAAATATGTATGAGTTCATGCAAACCCGTAAATACATTTAAAATAATTAATAATACATTGTTTACGTGGAAATTTCCCCGAAAATGAAAGTCCCGGGAAAATTTTACGTAAAATACTGAAAATAATAGACAGTAATCAAAATAGGTTTAAAATACATATCAACTCATAAAAATATCGTATAATGCATAAAAATTATTGACACTGTATATCCCGGTACAGTGTAAAAATATTTTTAAAAACACGGGATATTACAGAAATGGTCTTGATTTGCTTAGGTTTTGAATTTTTGATTTCGGTCATATTAGGGTTTTTGATTTTTTTGAAATTTGAATTGTTTTATTCATGAAAAATCCCTTCACAAATATTGTTCCCCTTAAATTAATCTACATGTATGAATTTTTTTGGAATTTTTGGAGATTATTTTGATTTTTGGGTATTTTTGAATATTTTAATATTATTTTCTAATTTTCTGAAATTAATTAAATAAATTATGAAATTGTGTTTTATGGTAATTATAGGTGTTTTAATGAATTATAGGAATTTATTTGGAATTTTTATGAATTTCTATGTATTTATTTTGAATTATTTAAGTTTAAGTAATTTTGGAAAATTAGGGTTAATTGTGTTTTTAATTAAAATTAATTGGTTAATTGAGTTTAATTATTAATATTATTGATAAATATGTTGAGAAAATTAATTTTGTATAATTATACTATTTTTTGTGATTTTTTGAATGAATTTTAGTATATTTATATATATAGGGGTATTTTGGTAATTTTACACAAAATTGTCTAAAAATGTAATTTAATTGGTTTTAATAATTATTTAAGGTATAAAAATGATTGCTACAAATTATTTAGTATTTTTAACTAATTAAAACTATTTTTCGTGAATTATTTTCAATTATATATATAATATACGATTTTACTAATAAAATGAGTTTTTATCGGTTTTTACTATGTTTAAAGGTTAATTATGTAATTTCTATATATAAAATGAATTTCTATGCTATAAGGGTATTTTTGGTATTTCTGGAATTGTTCTGTGTTTGTGGACCCCGGTCGGTAGACTGTAGTTTGGAGTCCGACCGAGGGGTTGTGGATGAGTGGTTGAGCTTGTTTTTCAAAGTGTGTTTCCTTGCAGGGTCGGCTCTACTCTTTGAGTAGAGAGATGTCCATTTTACAGGGGAGGTTCTGCCGAATTTTTGGTAGAATTCTCGTAAAACGTGATATCCGGTCAAACCCTAATTTCGATTCTGTGTTTAATATTCTAGATCGAATTCTAGGATTTCTGTTAGGTTTATTCTGATGTCTATTATTTATTATTTGTTTAGTTATGTCGAGACCGAGGCCTAGTGGACCAGGCCCGTCGGATCCATCTCGAGGAGTGCACTAATTTGTGAGTTGTTATTTTATATATATATGCTTAGGATGCATGATTTAGAAATGCATGTTTTATTTTGATTAAATATGCATAAATAATTTGATTATTACTTAAGTTTATATTTAGTTTATTGTTGGTTTATTTTTGGTATATATTAAATTATATGCATGTTTTGTTAATAAATTATATTTAAAATGTTTTTAAATATATTTCTACCTTAATTTATAATTTGATTGGATTCATTTCACGTATATATACTCGAAATATACCTGGCTTACTTTTGGTATATTTTCGGTATATATATGGTTTATATTGTTATTTTATTTAAATTCATGCATCATTTATTTGTGAATGGATGTTTTATATTTATTGATGAAGGATATCAATAGAACGTGCTACCTAGTGGGCAGCACTAGGACCGAGTACGTACCGGTACGCCTATAGCATTTAGGCTCTATTACTAACCATTTGTGGATATTGATTGGATATGATTATTTGATGTGTGAGATATGGTTTGGAGGTGTGATTGCTGGAGCTCAGTTGATGCATACGTTGTTGTTATATTTATGATTTTTATTTTCGCTGCATTAAATATTGTTATTGTTATTGCATGTTTTATTTTATTTTTAGGCTTGCTACGGGTTCCGGATTTGAAAGAACTCCCGTTCCCTAGCGTCGATCATGGCCCCTATTTTGGGTCGTGACACAAACTTTATGTTCTTCTGAGTTAGGTGAGTCATAGGAGCTACAATTCTTGAGAAATCCTGCACAAACCTCCTACAATACCTAGCCAAACCTAGGAAACTTTGAATCTCTGTAACTAATATCGGTCTAGGCCACTCAAAAACTGCTTTAATCATTTGTGGATCAACCTGAATACCATCTTTAGACACCATGTGTCTAAGGAATGTAACACTCTTCAACTAGAAATCACACTTTGAGAATTTGGTATAAAGCTAATATTCTTTGAATGTCTACAATATTGTCCTCAAATGATATATATGCTCCTTCATACTCTTTGAATACACCAGTATATTATCAATGAAGACTACCATAAATTGATCCATAAACAATCTAAATACCCTGTTCATTATGTCCATAAAAATAACTCGTGCATTAATTAACCTGAAGGACATCACTAGAAACTCATAGTGACCATATCGAGTGTGGAATGCCATTTTAGGAATATCAGCTTCACTGATCCGCAACTAATGATAATCTGACCTCAAGTCAACCTTGGAAAAGAACTGTGCACCCTGAATTTGATCAAATAAATCATTTATCCTTAGAAGAGGATACTTGTTCTTCATTATCACCTTATTTATCTCTCTGTAATCTATGCACAGTCTCAGTATACCATCCTTTTTCTT
This sequence comes from Mallotus nudiflorus, assembly GCA_947683625.1. Classification (NCBI taxonomy): domain Eukaryota; kingdom Viridiplantae; phylum Streptophyta; class Magnoliopsida; order Malpighiales; family Euphorbiaceae; genus Mallotus; species Mallotus nudiflorus. The sequence continues at coordinate 2,478,961 of CANTUR010000049.1, read as the reverse complement.
CACAAACAAGATTGGTGCATCCCAATGAGAAAAACTAGGTCTAATGAAACCTTTGTCTAATAAGTCTTACAATTGCTTCTTTAATTCCTTTAACTTTGTAGTAGCCATTCTGTAAGGCGACATCGAAATAGGAGCTATGCCTAGGACCGCATCTATACATAATTCGATCTCTTTATGAGGTAGTAAACCTAACAACTCCTTAGGAAAAATATTAGGAAACTCATAAGCTACTAAAACATCTGTGAGAGAAAACTTCTCTATTGAAGTATCCCTGACTAGTGCCAAGTATCCCTGACAGCCTTTCCTCAGCATATTCCTAGCTGTGATAGTGGAAATAAGATTATGAGGTATAAAACTCTTATCATCCATGAACTTAAACACTTTTTCATCCAAAATTTTGAAAATCACTTCTTTGCTCTGATAATCGACAAAGGCTGTAAGCATTTAATTTTGAGATAATGAGTTATGGATGTGACAAAGGACTCCAATAATGAAACTGTTAAATAGGTCTTCAATGCTTGAGTTTTGACCCTAATGATGAAACTGTTAAATAGGTCTTCAATGCTTGAGTTTTGAAACTTCAGAGGTCTAATTGTATTTTTCAAAGAAAGAATTTAATATTTTCAAGGACTAAATTGCAAAGCTTTTTAAGGACGTAATTAAAAAATTTAAATTCTTTCAAGGGTTTTTTATAATTAAAATTAAAAAAATCAAAATTTTGTAATTTTAATCAGAATTACACAATTTCAATCGAAATTTTATAATTTCAATCAAAATTATGCAACTTCGGTAAGAATTAGACCTGTTCCATATGATTTTTGGATTTTTCAAAAAATAAAAAAAATGCTTTTTTTGAATCTTGATTGGTCGAAGGATTTTTCTTAAAATTGTTTTGGTATTTATCTTGTTTTTTAAGAACATAAAGTCCTTTTAGGAATGAAACTCTATAGACATGTGAATTAGGATTTTTATGTTGTTTTGCTATAAAAGGGCGGATTTGGCTCCTAAGGAAAAGAGAGGAGGATTTTTATTTTCGTGGAGGATTTTTAGTATCAGCATTCCATACATAGCTTTTCTTTTATTGATTTTTTTTTTACAAAAAGAGGACTCTCTACACAAAATTTTCTTTATTTTTTTTATTAATTGGAGGCTTTTGGAGGAGTAGAAGAATAATATTTGAAAACCTATCAAGAATGGTGATTTTACAAAATCTGAGGAGCACTCCATTAAAAATTTCCATAAGCATCATCTTCTCCATATTTTTCTTTTATTTTATTTTTCTTTCTAATTTTGTTGAGTTTAATTTTATTCAAATTTCTTTATAATTTATTCACTAATCATAATTTTTGTTTCTTTTTATGGTGATTATGGAGGAAAATACGTGATGATCATATTTGGAGAACTAAATTCATGAGAAATCCATGTAATGTCATGGATAAGACCTTGTAGAGATATAGTTTCTAGGGTTTTAATTATTTTTTATTTTATTGCTTTATTTTATTTATATTTTTGGGTTTTTATGAATATTTTTCTTTTTATTCTCAATAGATTATTATAATAACCCTAATAGTAGGAATAGTAAAATTATATATATGGTTGTATGTTTATTTTGATGAATTGGTTAGTAAAATTAGGGTTTTAATTGCGTAACTTATTAAAATCAATGGAGCAAGTAGATTAATTTAGGTTGCATATTAATGAAAATTAGGGTTTTTTAGAAATTATAAATAAATTAATTGTTTGATCTCTTATTTTATTTTTTTGATGTTTTTTTTTAAATTTTTTTAGCTTATTTATTTATTTTTATGTGTTTTGGGCTTTAAGACCATGTTAGACTTTAACTCTTTCATTTAAATTTAGGTCTAAATAATTCTTTTTTATCTCACCCTTTAATTAGCCTATTTCATTTAAATTAATTAGGTTAAGGTTTTAATTAAAATATATCTTTAGGTCAATAATTAATTAGATTTTTAGGGTAGATATAACTTAGGCCTATTTATTGAATTAGATATAGGTCTACCTAATTTAATTTAATTAATTAGACTTAGCTCATTTAATTCAAGCCTTTTGCATAATTTGTAGATTTAAGATCACCTTAAAATTAAAACATATAGAATTAGGTCCATTAATTTAAATACTCCATAATTTGTAGATTTAGTCTCATCTTTAGAATAAAAATAAATATCCTTAGGTTCATTTCATTAAAATTAAAAGAAATTAGGCCCTTTAGGCTCACTTATTAAAAACATGTAGATTTAACTCATTTAATTAAAATTAATGTAAATTGGACTAACTTAGGGATTGTATTGAATGCATTATTTACTTGTATTTTTTGTTAATAATTTGCCTTGGAGTTAATTGCTAGAATAAGGGTTTATATGAAATTGCATGTAAATAGAGGATAATAGAGTAATTCATAAGGTAATTCTAAAAGAACACGAGATTGAAAGAAGTTGGTATTCCTTTCTAGAATTTCCTAGTTGTGATGCTAGCTTTCTTTTAGGGAATCGAGCACCACCTTTTTGATTTGTCCTAGTTATTACCATGGGTGGCGACTCCTCATCTCCATGTCATATCTTTGTGACAGTGGTTAGTGTGTTCTTTATAGCCCTGAGCTGAAAAAGTGTCACGGTTGCTAAAATCTTGGACTCGCGCTAAACCTTACTGTCTACAATGGTGACTCCACTGGGGATAAGAGATACTGATTCTACTTGTGTTCTTTAGAATTATTTTATTAATTATTATTTTATTCTTGCATTCATTATGCATGTCCCTGTTAATTGATGGTGTTGGTTTTGATTCCATGATTCTACTAGCTTCAGGGAGTTGTAGATTGGCTAACCATCACTCTTAGCCTTAAACTCGATCTAAGAGAGATTACCATGCTCATCTGACTAGAGCTTGTAACCCAAGTCCTAAAGGGGGGGGTAGTATTCTCTCGAGTTTGTAAAGGATGTCGGGCCCTTTTTACGTTGGCCTATAAATCAAGTCTTAAAGGAGGGCATCTTGCTAAGAGAACCTTGACCTTTCACCAGACCCTAACCACATATAATGGCTTAGTAACTTCCCCTAGGATCTGCCCAAATTACTTGTGAATGTTTCTATGAGGTATTTTTATCTATAAAGACCCAAGCCCATACTTTAAAAGCCCATTTGGACTAATAAAGATTGAGCTAATATTTTATACTTAGAAATATTATTTTTATGTTTTATTACTTTGAGAGACTTGACATGCATGTCAATTCTTGATATCCCCTATTAATATTAAGGCCAAGAAAAAAATCCTAATAAAAAAGACTCACCATTGAATACACGTGTGGGAGGAATAAGGTTGGAAAGATGTATGTACACTTAACTTGACTTGTTACTTGCTACATAACACATAGTTATGCATCCATGCATTTTATGCATCATACTAACATTTTATTTTCAACCATTATAGATTCATCTGAGTCTTCCTATGTTTAGAGTCAGAAAGGTGGCAGACTGGTAAGAACCGATTCAAGTCCACAATCAGTTGCAAAAGAAATCCTTAGCAGACTTGAAAGGAGCCCCATCAATCCACTATACCTAGAAGCTGCACAACCTAAACAAACCAAAGAAATGGAATAATAAGAGGGAGTAAATTGGACCCTAGAGGATGTCAAAGGGGTATTGATGGATGACATGAGAGAGATGATACAAGATGAGTTAAAACATGCTTTATTGGACTAATACTACCACCTACTACTGCTGCACCTCCTGTTGCAGCCAACCCACCTGTTGTGGGTACACCAACCATTAACAATGACAGTGCTACTAGGAACATACCTACTAGGGAAATGAAGTTGGAGGATGTTGAGAGTTATATGGTTAAAAAGGCAAAAAGGGAATCACTTAAGCAAGTTCAAGAGTTGGAATCCAAACATATGAAAGCATTAACTTAAAAGATGTCCCAAATGGAGGAGTTAATGAGAGGATAAGGCATTGGATACTCATTGACTTTGATGATATGATGCAATTTGAGGAGGACAAGTTGCCTTATAAGTTCAAGATGCCATAGTTGTAGAAGTTTAATGATACTTGAGATCTAAGGATTCACCTTAGTAAGTACACAACTACTATAAACACCACTAAGGCTCCTTTTTCTATAGTTACCAAGTTGTTTGTACTATCTTTGGAGGGTATGATTGTTAATTAGTATCACGGGTTAGAGAAGTCCATCCGAGCGTACTAGAGAGAGTTGTGCACTACTTTTCTAAAGCAATATGACTCCAATACCAAGCTCAAAGTGTCTATCAGAGACCTAGAATTAACCAATCAGAAGCCTATTAAGTCATTCTCAGATTTTTTGACCAAGTTCATAAATAAGGCAAGATTAATGAAGAATAAGCTAGTTGAAAAGGATCAGGTTAGGATAATAGTCTAAAATATGTAACCTAATTTTCTTGAAAGGTTACAGATGATGAACCCCAAGACATTTGTAGACCTTTATGATGATGGATTGTAAGCTGAAGATGTCAAAAATGAGAAGAAGAAGGTCACTAGAAACACTAGAGTGAAAAATTACCCAACTGGGGGCATGTAGCAAGGAAATACTAGTCGGGTTATAGGAGTTTATACTATTCAACAACCTAGGAGATTCTCAAATTTCAACCAACCTTTATCCAAAGTCCTAGACTGTTTGATCCAAAAAAGGCCTTCTTAGACCCTTAAATCCCTTTAGACTACCAAACCCAAATCTCCTTGTCTTTGACCAAAATAGCTATTATAAGTTTCATTAAGTAGTTGGCCACTCTTTTGACTTTTGCATGCGTGTTAAACATGAAATTAAAAACCTCATAGACTCTGGAAAAATCATAGACCCTGAGAAATCCAATCCAAACCCAAACACCCAAAATAATCCTTTCCCAAATTATTGAAACATGCCACCTCCAACAACCATGATGATCAACTCAAGAGTAAATGAGGAAGAAGTGTTAAACTCTTTTAAGGATCTAAAACTTAAAACTAATGAGAAATCTCCTAGTGCCCTTAAATATGTGGAAAGAGTAGAAGACTTATTGGGCTAGCCCTCAGGCAAGTTTAAGGTAATTTACTTTAAACCACCTTCTTTTGATATACCCATTGATTCAATCGAGCCTATGGGATGGGATGATGAGTTCTATGATGAGAATATACTAGTTAAGAAATAAAAATGCATGGTTAAGGTATGGAAGGATGGAAAAAAGGATCAAATTATTTGGTCATTGACATTTGGTACAATTCTAATGAAGAAGGCATTGAAGGTTATAATGTATGGGTTGATAATCCAGAAGTCAGTCATGTTACTAGAAGTGGGAAGGGTTATAAACCAGTAAAGAAGACTATAGAGAGAGAGGAAGTTGCTGAAGAAAAAGACTTAGATGAATATGGCAATGACCTAATTCTTAAACAGCTCAAGAAAGCAAAACCAAATTTAAGTATTTGGGAGCTCTTGATGCACTCAAGTAGCTATAGGAAGGCTCTAGTTAAGGCTTTAGTTAAGATGAACATTGAAACTAATACAACCCCTGAGGCGATAATGGTCAAGGTTATTGAGAAAAAGCATGGAGTTATTACTTTCTCTGATGAGGATCTACCTGTGGAAGGAAGGAACCATAATAAAGCCTTATTCATTCCAGCTAAAGTAAGAGGGAAAAAGACCAATTATATGATGGCGGATGATGGGTCCATAATTAATGTTTGCTTGCTACAGATTTTACCCAATCTAGGAGTGAAGGTGGAGGATTTGGCAAAATCAAACCTTACAATTAGAGCTTATGATGATGGCATAAGGAATGTAAAGGGAATATTTATGGTTCCTATGAAGACTAGGCCTATAAAGGCAATGGTGGAATTCACTGTGCTAAATATCCCTGTCACTTATGCCCTTCTTTTGGGTAGGCCTTGGTATCATATTTTGGGAGGAGTGTTTTCCACTGTGCATTAAAAAGTGAAATTCTTACTTGATGGAAAAGTGGTGACTTTAGATGTTAGTATAGGCAAGACTGTGTCCGCAGTTATGGATAGTTAGAAGCAGGTAGTTACTCCTCTTGGTTTCCAAATAGCCATGATCTCAGATGGAATTGTGATGGATCTAAAGGTTATGAGCATGATTAAGAAGATGAATTATCGGCTTAGACAAGGACTAGGAAAGAATGAGCAGGGAAGCCCAGAACTTCCAAATTTTAAAACCCAAGATGATAGAAGAGGATTGGGCTATACAAGAGTTGGATTATGCAATAAAGGCTAGAAGAAGGTTTTTCAATGGGAATAACCTCTTAAGGAATGTGGGATCGCTGAAGTTTAACTTTGTCAAACAAAGGAAGGAGAAGTTCTATTTGGGTGAAAAGGAGCCTGTCCAAGTAGTTGGTATGGATATCCCTAGGTTTGAGATCTTCAAGAAGCAAATAATTAAGAGGTTGGTGCAAGACAACAAAGACAAAGTGATGAAGACAGTAGTTGAAAAGATAAAAGTTGAGGATATTGAAGAGCTGCTTTGTCTGCCACCTAATAAAGAACCACTACAGGAGTTAGATAGTATTATTAATAATAGTTTTAGTGATTTTTTTATAAAGAAACTGATGTAATAACGTCCGATTTGTTTGAGGATGAAAACTCTACTTTTCTTGTGGTTAATGATATGGATTTTGGTTTGGCTTACTTGTGTGATGTTGAATCTTATTATGCATTTTAATAATGATCTTTCATGTATGTTTGACATTAATTCTATTCAATTAGATTTATTAAACATGGGCACAGATGAAAAACCAAAACACATTTCTATATCACATGATTTAACTCTTGAAGAGAGAGAAAAATTTGAGAGAATATTAACAAAAAGAAAGGTAATATTTGCTTGGTCGTATGAGGATATGCCAGGGTTAGATAGAGGAATCATAGAGTATCACTTTCCAATATATTTAAAAGTTAAACCTGTAAAGCAAAAACTTCGTAGGTTAAGGCTAGAGTGGAAAGAAAAGATGAGGAAAGAAATCGCTAAGCAAATCTATGCTAATTCTTTGAAAGTAGCGGAATACCCTCAATGGTTAGCAAAAATAGTACCAGTTCCCAAGAAAGATGGAAAATTTTAAATGTGTATAGATTTTAGGAATCTGAATAAAGTATGTCTAAAGGATGACTTTCCTTTACCCCATATTAATGTGATTATTGATAGTGCAGTATCTAATGCAATGTACTCTTTCATGGATAGGCTCTCAGGTTATAATCAGATAATAATGGTAGTTATGGATAAGATAAAAACTGGTTTTATATGGAATGGGGGACATATTGCTACAAAGTGATGCCCTTAAGGTTAAAGAATGTAGGAGCAACTTATCAAAGATCGGCCACTACCTTAGTTTATAATATAATGCATAAGGAAGTGGAAGTGTATGTCGATGATATGATGGTTAAGTCAGAAACAAGAGAGGGACACTTTTAGGCTTTAGATAAGTTCCTAGCAAGAATAGAAAAATATAACCTAAGGCTTAATCAGAAGAAATGCATCTTTAGGGTGACATCTGGAAAGTTATTGGAGCACATAGTCAGTAATAGAGGAATAGAAGTCGATCCAGACAAGATTAAAGCCATCCAGGAGATGCTAGCACCAAGAATAGAGAAAGAAGTACGAGGATTTATTGGGAAACTATAGTACATCAACAGGTTTATTGCGAGACTTACCATGGTCTATAATCTAATCTTTAAAGCTTTTAAGAAAGAATCAGCTAGTGGAATGGAATGAAGAATGTTAAAAAGCCTTTGATAAGATTAAGGAATACCTTACTAATCCACCTATGTTAAGACCACTAAGGCTAAGTAAGCCCTTACTCTTATATTTGGCTTTAGAAGAAAAAGTAATAAGGGCAATGCTAGTGCAAGAAGGACCATAAGGGGTGGAGTACGCAATGTATTATCTCAGTAAAAAGTTTCTACCATATGAAGAAAAGTATGATCTTGTAGAAAAAATGTGTTTGATAATGATTTGGGCTACAAAGAAGTTAAAGCATTATTTTCAGTCTTATAAAGTACAAGCTATTTTAAAGATAGACCCTTTGAGGTACTTGTTTCAAGCACCAGCTTTAACTGGAAAGATGTATTAATGGTTAGTAATTTTGACTGAGTTTGATATAGAGTATGTCACTATGAAGGTCATCAAAGGAAGAGCAGTAGCAGAATTCCTGGCCCATAATGCAGTCGAAGGAAATAAGTAGTGGAATATAGAGTTTCCAGATGAAAACTTAATAGTAATAGAACAACGTGAATGGAAACTTTATCTTGATGGAGTTATGAATAATAAAGGAGCAGGGCTAGGAGTAATTCTTGTCACACCAGGAGGAGAAACCATCCCAATGGCTAAGAAATTAGACTTCAAAGTCACAAACAATATGGCTAAGTACACAACATGTATTTACAGTATGGAAGCAACACTAGCAATTGGAGCTAAAGACCTACTAGTTTATGCAGATTCCATGTTAGTCATTGGTCAAGCTAATAAAGAGTGGGAAGTGAAAAAGAGAGGTTAAAACCTTAGATCCGCTATTTGAAAAAGCTAATGAGGAATTTCACTAAATGTCTCTTTATGCATTTACCAATAGATGAGAATCAAATGGGGGATGCCTTAGCAATGCTTTCTTTGACATGGGTAAAACCGATGGGATCAATGATGAAGCCTTTGGTAATAATGAAAATGAAAACTCCATGTTATGGCGAGGAACAAGTCATGAGTATTCAGATAAAGCCAGAAGAAAAGTCATGGTTTTATGATGTGTAGAGATTTATTGAGGAAAGGAAATACCCAAATGAAGTAACTTCCAAAGAAAGATATGCTCTTTGTATTCTTGCATGCCATTATGCAAGTTATAATAGGGTATTATACAGAAGGATGTCGAATGGAATACAACTAAGATGTCTTAAGAAGGATAAAGCAGAACAGGCGATGAGAGAGATTCATGTAGGGGTTTATAAATCTCATATGAATGGGATGATTTTGGTAAACAAAATGATTCAGCAAGGGTACTACTAGATGAGCATAGAAAGGGACTATATCCAAGTAGTGAGACAATGTCATCAGTGTTAAGTGTATGGGAACCTCAATCATCTTCCCCCTACGGTGCTAAACAATTTAACATCTCCATGGCCTTTTACAACCTAGGGAATAGATATAATAGGGGAAGTAAAACCAACTGCTCTAAATGGGCATAAGTATATAGTAGTTACAATTGACTACTTCTCTAGATGGATAGAAGCAGAGTCCTTTGGTACCTTAAAGGCTAGACAGATGGCAGGGTTTATTGAGAAGAATCTCATTTGTAGATATGGGAACCCACATTATGTTGTGACAAACAATAGCATTCAATTTCAGGCAGAGACAACTAAGTTATTCTAGAGATACAAGATCGAGCATTATAAATCCTCGCTTTATCGATGTAAGGCTAATGGTGTAGTTAAAATAGCTAATAAGAATATAAAGAAGATCCTCCCCAAGATGGTGAAAATGCATAAAGATTGGTTTGAATATCTCCCTTTTGCCTTATAGGGATACAAAATTATAACATGCACTGCTATGAGACAAACACCATTCTTGCTAGTTTATGGTTGTAAAGATGTTTTGCCCATAAAGATGAAAATTAAATCCTTGAGGGTTGTTATAGAAGCAAAAATCCCTAAGAGTTAATGGATATAAAAGAGATTCAATCACCTCATATCTCTAGATGAGAAAAGGATGGATGCTTTATTTCACACTTAGATTATCAAAGGAGAAAAATGAGAGCTTTCAACAAAAAGGTTAAGCCAAGAAAGATAAAAGTTGGAGATATGGTACTAAAGCAGGCAAGGGCGATGGTATTTGACCCAAGAGGGAAATTTAGACCAAATTGGGAAGGATCATATTTAGTCAAAACAATCCTGGCCAAAAGAGCTGCAAAGATATTAGATCTAGAAGCGAACGAGTTCGTTGAGCCAATCAACCTGGATCGCCTCAAGAAATACTACTTTTTTTTAAAAAAAAAGTCTATTGGCTAGAAAACCTGAAAAGGCTAGTCATGCAAAAGTTATGATATTCCCACTATTTAAAAAACCCGCAAAGGGTTGGCAGGCAAAAATTAGGGAATAAAATAAAAGAGATGATCCCATTAGTTAGAAAACTCATAAAGGGTTGATCAGGTATAAATTAGAGAAATAAAAGTGAGGGAAAAATGTTCAGTTAGAAAATTCAAAAGGACTAGTTGATAATAGGAGTTATGTCATATGATGTAATAAATGTACTCATTTTTTCCCTAATTAATGAAATGAATTGAAATGATATTTCTATTAAATATTGCATGTTCTATCTTTATTACAAAGCATAAAGACTTGAAGGAAAAATAAAACATAAGAAGCCAGACTTATGAGACCAGGAGTTATATCAAAACTAAGGCTAGCAAGCTGTCAACGAAGCCTCTCATTCTCACACTCCAAATCCCTAGCAGAACTCTGTTGCATTAAGAATAGTTAGAATCATGCATATCATACATAACATGCGTACATTTGCATATTTTTTTATAAATACTAACCCTCCAAGTATCTATGATTTGCATAGTAAATAATCTCTAGGAAGAGGTGAGTCTGTACAAATACTCTGCCTATATTCGAGACTTATAAAATAAAGTTTACTAATTCAGTAATAAGTGCTAGTTTGTACAGGGTTGGAAAGGCAAATCACACTTACATATAAAGCATTAGGAAGAAAGAAGCTAGGAATATGAGTTCCGTTAAAGTACATGTGTCGCTCAATAAGAGTCTATACCATAGGAGCCTAATAATACATAGACCTATCAAATGGGGGAATATTGCCTAAAATAGTACTTGAGGAAGCATCACCACAAGCAGCCGCACTATAATGAGTAGGCTCAATGTAATGACCATAGTTTTTAAATTATTTTAATAATTATCAGGATATGTAGTGTTAGTAAATTTTAAAACTATATTTGATTATTTTACTATTTTATGGATAGTTATTATTATTTTATGTTTAATTATAATTTTCTACATAAATATATATAATGAAGTTTATTATTTCGGAAAATATTATTTTAATAATGTTTAATTTAGTGCATTAATATTTTAATAAATTATATAATTGTATTGCATTTTATGTGTTAATATATATATATATACACACACACACACACACACACACATAAATATTAGGGTTTAGTATTATTTTAATGTATGTTATTATTATGTGTGTGGTTTATATATGTACACATTATTTTATTATTACATAAAGTTTACTAACTATATTATAAAATAATATATACAACATATACATTATATACAAAAAAACAAAATCAAAACTTACCCATTTATTTCTTCTCCCTCCTATTGCCATCCCATTTTTCCCTTGTCGGTGTGCCTCTCACTGCTCTGACATCATACAGCCAACCTCCTCCCTTCAGCCTTTGTCGTCGTCGCCTTCTTTGCCTTCTCCGGTCATCGGTTTCACAAAAAATGGCAACAGTAGCGGTGGAGAGCTTCCTTACCGTCGATCACGTTTCTAACCACCAAATCGAGCTCTGCCGGTGCCTTCGGACTCCTGGAGTTTCCAGGAGGTTGAATCCAAGCTCCATTTAGCTTGAAAATGTGATTTGGTGAGGTGTTTTTCTTGTTTTTGAATTTGGCTATTTTAGAGTTTTGAATTTTTTTAAGGAGTTTTTGAATGATTCATGGAAAATCCCTTTACAAAAGTTGATCCCCCTAGCTCAATCTACATCTCTGAATTTTTGTGTGATTTTTGGGAATTATTTTGATTTTTGTGAATTTTTAAATATTTTATTATTATTTTATAAATTTTTGTAAATTAATTATATAAATTATGAAATTTTGATTTTTGGTGTTTTTCATGGTTATTATTAATTTTAGAATTAATTTTATAATTTTTGTTAATTTTGTGTAATTTTTATAATTATTTTTAGTCTATGTCAATTTTGAAAATATAGGTTAAATATATATTTTATTAGAAATAATTAGTTAATTATAAGTTTTTGTTGATATTATGTAGAAATATGTTGAGAAAATAATTTTTGTGTATTTATATAATTTTTATTGAATTTTTCAGTATTATTAGTATTTTATATGTATTTTAAATATTAGGGGTAATTTGGCGGTAACTTTAGTTAAATATTAAGTTTAGTTGGTTTTAATATTATTTGAGGTATAAAAATGATTTTCACAAATTATTTACTAATTTTAACTAATTAATACTAATTTTTGAAAATTATTTTTAAATAATATATAATATACTATTTTTATAATAAAATGGATTTTTATAATTTTTAATATATGCTTGGACTAATTAAGTAATTTGGATTTATAAAATGAATTTTTATAAATATTTATGGAATTATCGAGAAAATAGATTTTTAATAATATTATATTATTAATTAGGGTTTTTAAGTAATTATTAGGAAGATAATTATTTTTGGTGTTTTAATGCTAAATATGCTATATTTTGATATTTGGAGGGCATTTATGATATTTATTGAATTTTAGTATATTTTATTGTAGTATTTGAATTTTTGGTGAATTGTGGACCTCAGTTGGGGAATTTTAGTAGTTCGGGATCCCAACCGAGGGTTGTGAGAATTTTTATATTCCAAGTGTAATTTCCTTACAAGATCGGCTCTATTTTTTAGTAGAGAGATGTCTAATTTACAGAGAAGGTTCTGTCGAATTTTTGGTAGAATTCTTGTAAAACATGACATCGGGTCTAATTCTGATTTTATGTCTATTCGTGTTTAGTAATTCTAGATTGAGTCTCTAGAAGTCTAAGTTAGATTTATTCTAATGTCATTATCACTTTTATTGTTTAGTTGCATTGAGACCAAGGCCTAGCGTACCAGGCCCGTCGAACCATATACATATTGCTTTAGGTTGCATGTTTTAGAATTATATGTTTTAAATGTAAAATTTTGCATAATTGCTTTATTAAATGCTTAAGTATATTTTAGGTATATTTTTAGTATATTATTAGTATATTTTAAAATAAATGCATTTTTCTTTTTGATTTATATTCAAATTATGTTTAAGTATATTATTGGTTGATTTTGAGTATATTTCATGATTTAATTGAATTTATTTTACGTATATATATACCTGAAATATACTTAGTTTATTTTAGGTATATTTCTGGTATATATATGGTTTACTTGATCATTTTGAATGCCATTGTATATATTATTCATTCACGAATGTATGTTTTATTTTTAAATGAAGGATATCGATAGAACATGCTTTCATAGTGGGCAGCATTAGGACCGAGTATGTACCGGTGCAATAGATTGTGGGTTGAATTACTAACTTATTTGTGGAAATTATGACTTGATTGATTTGATTGATGTGAGATGTGATTGATGGTGTGATTGTTGGAGCTTAGTTGACCAAATATCTCAGGACCAATCACACTGACAGTCAGACTGTTGGAACTCGGTCGACTTAATTTCTCGGGGCCAATCTACAGTCTAGTTGGATTAAGTGAATTTACTTGGAATTAAATAAGCCTGTATGGCTAGAGTGCTTTCTATTGATATTTGAGGTTGCGACAACTTAGGGTTCTATTTGATCCTTTATAAATTGATATTTTTCAGTATTAATTATAAAGTGATTTTCAACATCTGTGTGTGCATGCCTATATATATATATATTTATTAAATACTTATGAGTGTTTACATTTGTCATTTAGAAATGCATGTATATATATTATAATAATTCTCTCAGTAAGGTTTGACTCTCCTTAGTTAATGTTTTTATAGAAGAGTCCTCTTCTTCAGACCTTAACAGTAAGCCTATTCGCCGAATTTCTTTCGCTCCGACTTTATTATGTAAATTACCTACTTAATTCTTTATTGTTGTACACTAGAGAAACTGCAGTAGTTGTATTTGTAACAGTAGTGAGTTTTATTTATTTTGCTATATGAAATTTTAATTCAGATGTTTAATATGAATATTGTATTAAATTATTTCATGATATGAAGGAGTTTATTTTATTATGTTAAATTGAAATTTTAATTACGGTATATTTATTTTAATTTTATTTATTGTATATTTTTATTAAATTAAGGCTTGCTATGGGTTCCAAATTCGAAAGAATTCTCATTTCCTAGCACCAGTCGTGGCCCCCGGTTTTGGATTGTGACAAAGTTGGTATCAAAGCAGAGTTGTGTCAGGGCCTTAGCTGTTGAATTGTGGCCCTAGTTTTCAGTGTTGTGTTTTCTTTTTGAAACTATTGTAAGTAATTAGATTCGAGTATGTCTTGATAAGTATTCCTTGATTTAGTTTTCTGCGTTATCGATAGTTGTCTATTTTGTCTGAATCCTTCTGTTTATCTTTTCAGAATGAGGAGGCGAGCGCGTGTCGCTGTTGAGGTCGAGGATGATGAGTCTTACCAGGATAAGGTTTTACCTCCTAAGCCTCCAGCTAGGCGTAGAGGTCGTGGCAGAGGTAGAACTTGAGGAGCGGCAGGTCACCGTAGACAGAGAGGGCTACAGGATGAGGAACCTGTAGAGTCAGAGTACGATGATATTCCAGTACCTCCTGTTGTACCGCTTGTTCGGCCTGCCTATCAGTAAGGTATTCTGACCTTGAGGCAGCCTTGTTCTATGCTAGAGTCGACAGGATCGCATTCTATGGGACTTCTGCCCTTTAGATTTTCTGCATGCGATTGAGACAATGACTCGGACTGCTCACATCGAGTACCAACGGATCATGATAGTCAAGCTATCAGTAGAAGGACCAGCTCTGGACTGGTTTATTCAGACGATCTAGCCATACATTATGATAATGCCCTGGGCTCAGTTCAGAAAGTGATTTATGAGGAGATTCTGCCCAGAGCCACTTCGTATGAGCTACAGACTTCAACTGACTAGCATTACCCGAGGTGACATATCTGTTGAAGACTACACTAGAGAGTTCCTTCGGCTTGGCAGATATGTAGAGGATCTGATGCGAGATCAGTACTTCGCAGTCACCACTTATGTCATTGGATTGGGTTTTGTATTTGCTGGTATGCCTATAGTTGGCCTTACTCTAGAGTCAGTGATAGAGTTGGCCAAGGAGATTGAGCTGAGGCTAGTCAGGCAAAGAGCTATGCCTGATTATTACCAATTGGGTGTTCAGTTAGGTGGATTCCAGACTACTCCATACTCAATTTTCGGATTGGATCAAGTAGTTAGCAGAGGGGTCCCACCCAGCAGAGTCAGAGACAATAACAGAGGGTACATAGGAGCAGTAGACATGGCCGTGGAGGTCAGTGTAGACCATTCAGACTTGGGTTAGGTGCTTCAAGCAGTAACAATAGTTGTAGTTCTGGGTCAACTGCTAGTGTTTGTTAGACATGTGGCAAAGTCCATAAGGGACCGTGTTACATAACACCACTGACGTGTTTCAAATGCAGACATATGAGACATTTTGCCAGATTATGTCCCTATTCTGGTTATCAAAAGCCACAGATTCTGCAATTTCCTCAGTATTCGATTACCAGTGCAGCACCTATTCCTTTTCAGTTGCCTCCAGCCCAACACCAGAGTTCTACTCAGATTATTCCTCAATAGGGTCATGGTAGAGGTACCAAAGAAGGTGCTAGAGGTATTGGCCAAGTTTCTACCATTCAGCAGGGAGGTCGAGGACAAGCCAAAGTCTTTTATCTCACTCAGCAGGATGCTCAGGCATTTAATGCAGTCATGGCAGGTATTACTTTTGTTTGTTACCTGGATGTATGGGTTTTGTTTGATCTGGGTGCCACACATTCATTTGTTTCTCTTATTTTTACTTCTAAGTCTTATTGGCAAGCTTCGAGGATGGCTTTTCCTTTATCTGTCGCCACTCCTCTAAGCAATTCTTTGGACATCGATGTTGTTCTTTATGGTTGTCTAGTTCTTATCGGAGGTAGAGAATTTTCTGCTGATTTGATTTTGTTGAATGTGATGGAATTCGATGTTATTCTGGGTATGGATTGGTTATCTTAGCACTATACCATGGTGGATTGTCGGAGTAAAGAGGTGACTTTCAGAATTCCTGATGAAGAAGAATTTAAGTTTGTGGGTGATAAGAGTTCTGCACCTCAGAAGCTCATTTATGCTATTACGGCTAGGAAGTTGCTGAGGAAGGGTTGTCAGGGATATTTGGCATTAGTTAGGGATACTTCAGTGGAGAAGTTATCACTCATGGATGTTCCTGTTACCTGTGAGTTTCCTGATGTTTTTCTTGAGGAGTTGCCAGGTTTACCACCTCATAGAGCGATTGAGTTTTGTATAGATGTGGTTCCAGGCACTACCCCTATTTCTATGCCACCCCATAGAATGGCTCCTACAGAGTTAAAAGAGTTGAAGGAGCAGTTGCAAGAGTTGCTAGATAAGGGTTTTATTAGACCCAGTGTTTCCCCTTGGGGTGCACTAGTCCTATTTGTAAGGAAGAAGGATGGTACCTTGAGACTGTGCATTGACTATAGAGAGCTGAACAAGGCGATAATGAAGAACAGGTATCCTCTCCCAATGATAGATGACTTGTTTAATCAGCTATAGGGTGCACAGTTCTTTTCCAAGATTGATTTGAGGTTGGGTTATCATCAGTTGTGAATCAGCAAAGCTGGTGTTCCTAAAATGGCATTCCGCACTCGATATGGCCATTATGAGTTTCTGGTGATGTCTTTTGGCTTGACTAACACACCAACAGCTTTTATGGACCTGATGAACAGGTATTTAGACCATTTGTGGATCAATTTGTGGTAGTTTTCATTGATGATATACTAGTGTATTTGAGGAGTATGGAGGAACATGTATATCACTTAAGGACTGTACTACAAACACTGAGAGAATATCAGCTTTATGCTAAATTTTTGAAGTGTGATTTCTGGATGGAGAGTGTTGCATTTCTTGGACACGTGGTGTCAAAAGAGGGTATCCAAGTTGATCAATAGAATGTTGAGGTAGTGTCTGAATGGCCTAAATCGACTTCAGTAACTGAGATTTGCAATTTTTTGGGTTTAGCTGGGTACTTTAGGAGGTTTGTACAGGATTTTTCCAAAATTGCAGCTCTTATGACTCGCTTGACTCAGAAGAATATGAGATTTGAATGGTCAGAAGCTTGTGAGAATAGCTTTCAATTATTAAAGTAGAAGTTGACCATAACTCTAGTTTTGGCTTTGCCTAATGGAGAAGACAAGTTCACAGTGTATTGTGATGCCTCTAAAGTTGGCCTAGGTTGTGTATTGATGCAGAATGGTAAGGTGATAGCCTATGCTTCGAGGCAGTTAAAGAAGCATGAACAGAACTATCCTACCCACGACCTAGAGATGGCTGTAGTGATCTTTACTCTCAAGATCTAGAGACATTATTTATATGGGGTGACTTGTGAGATTTTTACTGATCACAAGAGCCTTAAGTACATTTTCCAGAAGAGAGATCTGAATTTGAAGCAGAGGAGATGGTTGGAATTATTGAAAGATTATGACTGTTAGATCCTTTATCATCTAGGCAAGGCTAATGTGGTAGCAAATGCCTTGAGTAGGAAGTCCTCAGGTAGTCTTGCTCATATTAGTGTGAAGAGGAGACTGTTGATCCAAGAATTACATCAGTTAGTGGATCAAGGTCTGATGATGAAGGTGAGTAGATTAGGTGGATTGCTAGCTCAGTTTAAGGTGTGATATGTACTGAGAGATAGGATTAAGGTAGCTCAGAGCTAAGATCCTATTCTAGAAGAGCTTGCAGAGAATGTTCGAGTAGGGAAGTTCACTGATTTCACACTTGATGATGATGGTGTTTTGTTGATTAGTGGTAGATTATGTGTTCCTGATGTGGATAATTTAAGAGAAGAGATCCTTGAGAAAGCACATTCTACAGCCTACAGCGTACATCCAAGTGTCACTAAGATGTACCACAGTATCAGAGATTTATACTGGTGGGATGGACTGAAGAAGGATGTCACTAATTCTATTACTAAGTGTTTGACGTGTCAACAAGTGAAAGCTGAGCATCATAAGCCTTTTGGGAGGCTTCAGCCTCTTCCTATTCCTAAGTGGAAGTGGGAAAGGATTGCTATGGATTTTATGGTTGGTTTACCTCGTTCCAAGGATGGATACGATTCCATCTGGGTGATTATGGAC
Source organism: Mallotus nudiflorus (assembly GCA_947683625.1). NCBI lineage: Eukaryota > Viridiplantae > Streptophyta > Magnoliopsida > Malpighiales > Euphorbiaceae > Mallotus > Mallotus nudiflorus. The sequence continues at coordinate 2,460,825 of CANTUR010000049.1, read as the reverse complement.
AGTTTGACCAAGTCTGCACATTTCTTGCCTATGAAAGCCACTTATTCTATAGCTAGATTGGCGAAGCTATATGTGAAGCATATTGTGTGCCTTCATAGGGTACCTGTGTTTATTGTGTCAAACAGAGGTTCAGTGTTACCTCTTATTTTTGGCAGAAGCTGTAGGAAGCGATGGGCACTAGGTTAGATTTTAGTACTGCTTTTCATCCTCAGATAGATGGTCGGTCTGAGAGGACAATCCAGACACTAGAAGATATATTGAGAATGTGTGTTTTGGATTTGGGAGGTAGTTTGGATGATCATTTTCCACTTATCAAGTTTGCATATAATAACAGCTACCATAGCAGTATTAGAATGGCACCATATTAGGCTTTGTACGGAAGGAAGTGTAGATCCCCTTTGAGTTGGGATGAGATTGGAGAGAGAGCTTTGACTGGACCTGAGGTGGTTCAGGATGCTACAGAGAAGGTTGCTATGATTAAGAGGAGATTAGAGACCACAGTTAGCTGATAGAAGAGCTACGCAAATCCTAGACGCAGAGATGTGGAGTTCCAGGTAGAAGACTATATTTTTCTGAAGGTGTCTCCGATGAAGGGTGTTATGAGATTTGGCAAGAAGGGTAAGCTAGCACTAAGATATATAGGACTGTTCAAGATTCTAGAAAGAGCTGGCATTGTTGCATATCGGTTGGCTTTGCCTCCGAGTATGTCTCAAATGCATCTAGTGTTTCATATCTTGATGCTGAGGAAGTATGTTTCAAACCCTTCACATATGTTGCAACCAGATAGTGTTAAAGTGAATGAAGACTTGACGTTCATGGAAGAACCTGTTGTGATCATAGACTATTAAGTTCGATAGTTGCATTCAAAGCAGATTTCGATGGTCAAGGTGTTGTGGCACAGCAACATAGTAGAAGAGCATATTTGGGAGACTAAAGCTGAGATGCGAGCTTCTTACCCGCATCTTTTTCCTCCTTGATTCTTGTTTATTCTTTTCTTGGAATTTAGGGACAAATTCTTATAAGGAGGGAAGACTATAATGACCTTAGTTTTTAAATTATTTTAATAATTATCAGGATATGCAGTGTTAATAAATTTTAAAACTATATTTGATTATTTTACTATTTTGTGGATAATTGTTATTATTTTATGTTTAATTATAATTTTCTACATAAATGTATATAATGAAGTTTATTATTTCAAACAATATTATTTTAATAAAGTTTAATTTTGTGAATTAATATTTTAATATTATTATTTTAATAAATTACATTATTGTATTGCATTTTATGTGTTAATATATATATTAAAATATATGTGTGTGGTTTATATATATACACATTATTTTATTATTACATAAATTTTACTAACTATATTATGTAATAATATATACATAATATACAAAAGAAAAAAAACAAAAGAAAAAATTACCCATTTATTTCTTCTCCCTCCCACTGCCATCCCGTTTTTCCCCCATCGGTGTGCCTCTTGCCACTCTGATGCTAGACAGCCAACCTCCTCCCTTCAGCCTTCGTCGTCGTCGCCTTTTTTGCCTTCTCTAGTCACCGGTTTCATAGAAAATGACAGCAGTAGCGGTGGAGAGCTTCCTTGTCGTCTATCACGTTTTCGACCACCAAATCGAGCTCTGCTAGTGCCGTTGGACTCCTGGAGCTTCCAGGAGGTTGAATCCAAGCTCCATTTAGCTTAAAAACATGATTTGGTGAGGTGTTTTTCTTGTTTTTGAATTCGGCCATCTTAGGGTTTTGAATTTTTTTCGGGAATTTTTGAATGATTCATGGAAAATCCCTATACAAAAATTGATCCCCCTAGCTCAAGCTACATCCTTGAATTTTTGTGTGACTTTTGGGAATTATTTTGATTTTTGTGAATTTTTGAATATTTTATTATTATTTTATTAATTTTCATAAATTAATTATATAAATCATGAAATTGTGATTTTTGGTGTTATTGGTGGTTATTATTAATTTTAGAATTTAGTTTATAATTTTTGTGAATTTTGTGTAATTTTTATAATTATCTTTAGTTTATGTCAATTTTGAAATATAGGTTAAATATGTATTTTGTTTGAAATAATTGGTTAATTATATGTTTTTATTGATACTATGGAGAAATATGTTGAGAAAATAATTTTTTTGTATTTATATAATTTTTATTGAATTTTTTAGTATTATTAGTATTTTATGTGTATTTTAAATATTAGGGGTAATTTGGTGGTAATTTTAGTTAAATATTAAGTTTAATTGGTATTAATATTATTTAGGGTATAAAAATGATTTTTAAAAATTATTTACTAATTTTAACTAATTAATAATAATTTTTGAAAATTATTTTCAAATAATATATAATATATTATTTTTGTAATAAAATGGATTTTTAGTAATTTTTAATATATGTTTGGACTAATTAAATAATTTGGATTTATAAAATGAATTTTTATAAATATTTGTGGAATTATCGAGAAAATGGATTTTTAATAATATTATATTATTAATTAAGTAATTATTAGAAAAATAATTATTTTTGGTGTTTTAATGCTAAATATTCTATATTTTGATATTTGGAGGGCATTTATGGTATTTATTGAATTTTAATATATTTTATTGTAGTATTTGAATTTTTGGTGAATTGTGGACCTCAGTTGAAGAATTTTAGTAGTTTGAGATCCCAACCGAGGGTTGTGAGAATTTTTATATTCGAAGTGTATTTTCCTTGCAGGACAGCTCTACTTTTTGGCAGAGAAATGTCCATTTTATAGAGGAGGTTTTGCCGAATTTTTGGTAGAATTCTCTAAAACGTGACATCGGGTCTAATTCTAATTATATGTTTGTTTGTGTTTAGTAATTCTAGATCGAGTCTTTAGAAGTTTAAGTTAGATTTATTTTAATGTCGTGATCGCTTTTTTTATTTAGTTGGGCCGAGACCAAGGCCTAGCTGACCAGTTTCATTAGACTAGTCTCGAGGAGCGCATCCCTGTGAGTTATTATTATATATACATATTGCTTTAGGTTGCATGTTTTAGAATTATATGTTTTAAATGTAAAATTTTGTATAATTGCTTTATTGAATGCTTAAGTATATTTTAGGTATAGTTTTACTATATTGTTGGTATATTTTAAAATAAATGCATTTTTCTTTTTGATTTATATTCAAATTATGTTTAAGTATATTATTAGTTGATTTTAAGTATATTTCATGATTTAATTGAATTTATTTTACGTATATATATACCTGAAATATACTTAGTTTATTTTAGGTATATTTCTGGTATATATATGGTTTGCTTGATCATTTTAAATGCCATTGTATATATTATTCATTCTCGAATGTATGTTTTATTTTTAAATGAAGGATATCGATAGAACATGCTTCCTAGTGGGCAGCACTAGGATGAAGTACGTATCAGTGCGATAGATTGTAGGTTGAATTACCAACTTATTTTTAGAAATTATGACTTGATTAATTTGATTGATGTGAGATGTGATTAATGGTGTGATTGTTGGAGCTCGGTTGACCAAGTGTCTCGGGGCCAATCACATTGACAGTCAGATTGTTGGAGCTCAGTTGACTTAATTTCTTGGGGTCAATCTACAGTCTAGTTGGATTAAGTGAATTTACTTGGAATTAAATAAGCCTGTATGGTTAGAGTGCTTTCTATTGATATTTGAGGTTGCGATAACTTAGGGTTCTATTTGATCCTTTATAAATTGATGTTTTTCAATAATAATTATAAAGTGATTTTCAACATTTGTGTGTACATGTCTGTATATATATTTATTAAATACTTATGAGTGTTTGCATTTGTCATTTAGAAATGCATGTATATATATTATAATAATTTACTCAGTAAGGTTTGGCTCCCCTCAGTTGATGTTTTTACAGTAGAGTCCTCTTCTTCATACCTCAGCAGTAGGCCTATTAGCCGGATTTCTTCCGTCTTGGTTTTATTATGTAAATTACCTATTTAATTATTTATTATTGTATTCTAGAGAATTGCAGTAGTTGTATTTCTAACAGTAGTGAGTTTTAATTATTTTGTTGTATGAGATTTTAATTCAGATGTTTAATCTTAATATTGTATTAAATTATTTTATGATATGAAGGAGTTTATTTTATTATGTTAAATTAAAATTTTAATTATGGTATATTTATTTTAATTTTATTTATTGTATATTTTTATTAATTTAAGGCTTGCTATGAGTTCCAGATTCGAAAGAATTCCTGTTCCTCAGCGCTGGTCATAGCCCCCGGTTTTGGGTCGTGGCACTCAACCTCCTGCTTAGTCTTCTTGGTGTCATCCTTAGTCTCCTCCATAGCAATATCTGGGACTTCTTCAACCTATTCAAAAAGTGAATATCATATGTAGTGATGAATGAGTTGATGTAAAATAGTGACAGAAAACATACCTCAGCTGGATCTGTAGGAACCTGCTCTAAGAGATTCTCCTAAATATACACCTAATAACAGGAATGCTCGAAGAGAGTCAAAGCATCATATCCCTCAAGAGCTACTCTAAGCTCGGGACCAGTCATGCTACTACTCCACAACATTAAAGAGGGAATAGAAGAGGGAACGTGCCTCCTAAAAGGTCCCATGTGCCAATGATAAAAATGCTCACCGAGAAACCACATATAAAAACCATAATCGGGGATCAAAACTCTCATAGTCTTAAGCCACACAGCTACAGTCATGAAATTGTATCGCTGAATGTCTTCAACACCAACTAGCCAATCCAATCTGACCTGCAAACTCATTCATTTAAATTTATTAAAATTTTACAATTGGTGAAATACTAAAAAAAAATCAAAGTTGTCTTACCAGGTCTCACTCTAAGGAGTTCAGCCGGTGCCAATAAGTCTGTAAGTCATGTTTGATGCCCGCAAGACAAAAAGAACCCCATCTCTGCATCAGGGGAAGACTCCTATCAAAGCTAATGGCACTAAAGCCTCATATCACTCCAATCTCAATGCCCTAGATCTGAAAGAGAGGAAATAAAAGAAATAAGGAAGAAAATGTGAAAAATAAGAAAAATTGAAAAGGGTAGGAGACATACATGCAAGACATGCCAGAAACTGCACATCATCATAGTGCCTCTGCAAACAGTATCTAGTATATAGTAGAGATAAGCAAGCGCTACAAATCCCCAATCTAAAGTAGCGACCTTAACAAGATCTTGAAGGGGATAGAGAAGGGTGATGCTAACCTTACGACCAATGTCATAAAAGAGAGTAGTGCCAAGTAATATCAATAAGAAGCAACTCACCTTTTGAAGAATCTAGCGAGGTGTGGTGGTAGGTAATCTCCTAAAACTCTCAATAAGAAAAGAAAGAAGCACATTCTTCTGATTCTTCCATGTCGGAATGAACCTAAGCAAGTCACAGTCACAAACACAGCGACTTTTAGCATCCTTTGGGAGAGTGCAGTAATGGATATTAAAAGGAATTAGGGTACCCCCAAATGTGATCCTAGTAATAGCAAAGAAGCTCATAGGGGAAGTAGTTAGATCACCCACTCATGTGTGAATGGTGTCCATCCACCTCTTGAAAAGAGTGAAAAGTGAGTTGTGGTATGACCTACCTCGAGCAGTCGGTAAAACAACAATAAAGCGTCGGAAGCTAGATGCCCAGATATGTTGTACTACCTCTCTAGAAAAGTCTTGAAATAATTCTCGAGCCAAGTGAAAGCAACCCGAGAATTTCAGTGGTTTTTGAATAAAATTTAGAAAATGACAAGATTATTTTTCTTTTATAAATGTTTGTGTTTTGTTTGTTTATTGTTTGTTTAAGAAGTTAAAAAAAATCAGGCTAAGGCTCAATTGGAAGACTAGATTTTTTATTGGAAATCCAGAATTCTGATCAGATTTTTTATCAAAAATTTGAGAATTCCAGTTGAAAATCCAAGAATTCCGACCCAGAATTTAGACTCCCAATGAGAAATTCAGAAAATTTAAACATACTTTTATTATTCCTATAACATGTTAAGACTAATTTTGTAAAATTTTAGTTCTAAAATGTCAATTTTCTATAAGTTTTATTTAATCTATGTAGCAAATATCTTAATATTGCATGCATGAACATATTAATTTTTAGATACTAAAGGAATATGTTTATTGCAGAATTGAAGACAGAGGAAGAAAATTTACCTCATCTCTAACCTGTGAACATTTATGGAGGTGTAAATGAGTCAAAGGAAGCACATCTTCACCTTCATGGAGTCCTAAATAATTTTAAGGAAAATGTAGATGTGAAGTGATTGGATCTGATTGTTTAGAGCCGCTCCCATATAGTATGCGTTGTGGGTGAGCCATAAGATCAGACAGATTCAAAATCGAATGTCTAATGAAAGAATAATTGAAGAAAGAAACTTTGAAAATCAAGAGAAAGTGAAAAGAAGAGAAGAGAAAAAGAAGAAATGAATCGGCAAAAGAGGAAAAAATGCTTATATTGAAGTGGAAAATGTCCACTTTAGTCCTTTAGCTTTGTTTGCATGTAAGTCCAAAATTTTCTTTACAATTTAGTCCTAAACTGCATGGATTATTGAATTTGTCACGTAGAAAAAAAACTCACACTATATGACCGAGTGTAGTGTATTTTCAATTTAGACTATACGTCCAAGTATAGTTAATATTGTATGACCGAGTACAATGTATTCTTTCAATTTGCACTATATGACCGAGTGTAGTGTATTTTCAATTCAGACTATATGTCCGAGTATAGTTAACATTGTATGACTGAGTACAATGTATTTTTTCAATTTGCATTATACGATCAAGTGTAGTGTATTTTCAATTCAGTCTATACGTCCGAGTATAGTCAACATTGTATGACCAAGTACAATGTATTCTTTCAATTTGCACTATATGATCGAGTGTATTATTTTTTTAATTCAGACTATACGTCTGAGTATAGTCAACATTATATGACTGAGTACAATGTATTCTTTCAATTTGCACTATACGACTGAGTGTAGTGTATTTTTAATTTAGACTATAAGACCGAGTGTAGTCAGCATTGCACAACTGAGTGTGATGTATCTTTTCAATCAAGACTATACGACCGATTGTAGTTGGCATTGCATGACTAAGTACAATGTATTTTCAATTAAGATTATATGATTGAGTATAATTAGCATTATATGACCAAGTATGATGTATCCCTTTCAAATTAGACTATACGATCGAGTATAGTTGGCATTGTACAATCAAGTACAATGTATTTTTAATTAACATCATGTCACGACCCAAAATAGGGGTCATGACCGGCGCTAGGGAACGGGAATTCTTTCGAATCCGGAACCCGTAGCAAGCCTAAAAATAAAATAAACATGCAATAATAATAATAACAATATTATATGCAGCGAAAATAAAAATCATAAATCAAATCATAAAAATAATAATAACATTTTCACCACTGGATTTAAATCAAATCTCATCTCATATATATAAATCTTTTAATACAAATCCAGTTTCAAATATAATACAATATCTCACATAAATAAAATACATAAAATCCCACCAAATTAATTTACAACTACCGCAGTGTCTAGATTATAAAAAAAATAAGACTTAAGTAAGCAGTTTACACAAAGAAGCCGGGGCGGAAGAAATCCGGCGTACAGGCCTGCTACTGAGGTATGAAGATGTTGACTCTCCTGAAAAATTATCAACGGAGGGGAGTCAGACCTCACTGAGTGAATTACTATAATATATATACATACACACTAAATGACAATGCATACAGTCAACTGTATATATACAGGCAATACACACAGATGCAGGAAAATCATTTTATATGTTTTTATTAAAATCGTCATTTATGAAGGATCAAATAGAACCCTAGAATATCGCAACCTCAAAAACAGTGTTAGACAACACTCTAGCCATACAGGCTCACTGAATCCAAATATATCCACTTAATCCATTTAGACAGTAGACTGGCCCCGAGACACTAAGTCAATCGAGCTCCAGCAGTCTGACTGCCAGTGTGATTGGCCCCGAGACACTTGGTCAACCGAGCTCTAGAAATCACACCTCCAAACCATATCTCACACATCTCAATAATCACATTTAATCAATATCCACAAATAAGTTAGTAATATAGCCTAAATACTATAGGCGTACCGGTACGTACTCAGTCCTAGTGCTGCCCACTAGGTAGCACGTTCTATCGATATCCTTCATTAATAAATATAAAACATTCATTCACAAAAATAAATGATGCATGAAGTTCAATAAAATATCAACATAAACCATATATATACTAGAAATATACCAAAAGTAAATCAGGTATATTTCGAGTATATATACGTCAAATAAATCTAATCAAATCATAAATTAAACTAGAAATATATTTAAAAACATTTTAAATATAATATATTTACAAAACATGCATATAATTTAATATATACCAAAAATAAACCAAAAATATACTTAAATACAAATCACATTATTTATGCATATTTAATCAAAATAAAACATATATTTCTAAATCATGCATCCTAAAGCATATATATATAGTATAGTAACTCACCCTAGTGCGCTCCACGAGACGAGTCCGACGGGCCTGGTCCACTAGCCCTCGGTCTCAGCGCAACTAAACAAACAATAAATAACCGACACTAGAATAAACCTAATAGAAATCCTAGAATTCGATCTAGAGTATTAAACGTAGAATCGATATCAGGATTCGACTGGACATCACGTTTTACGAGAATTCTATCGAAAATCCGACAAAACCTCCCCTGTAAAATGGACATCTCTCTACTCAAAAGAGTAGAGCCGACCCTGTAAGGAAATACACTTCAAAAAATTACACAGAGCACAATAAAAAATCCCACGGTCGGACTCTAAACTACAGTCCACCGACCGGGGTCCACAATCATAGAATAATTTCAGAAATACCAAAAATATCCTTATAACTTAGAAATTCATTTTATAAGTAGAAATTACATAATTAACCTTAAAACACTGTAAAAACCGATAAAAAGTCATTTTATTTGAAAAATCGTATATTATATATATAATTGGAAATAATTCACGAAAAATAGTTTTAATTAGTTAAAAATACCAAATAATTTGTATAAATCATTTTCATACTTTAAATAACTATTAAAATCAATTAAATTACATTTTTAGCCAATTTTGTGTAAAATTACCAAAATACCCCTATATATATAAATATACTAAAATTCATTCAAAAATTCACCAAAAATTATACAATTATCCAAAATTAATTTTCTCAACATATTTATCAATAATATTAATAATTAAACTCAATTATCCAATTAATTTCAATTAAAAACACAATTAACCCTACTTTCCCAAAATTACATAAACTTCAATAATTCAAAATAAATACTTAGAAATTCATAAAAATTCCAAATAAATTCCTATAATTCATTTAAACACCTGATTTAACCATAAAACACAATTTCATAATTTAAATAATTAATTTCCGAAAATTAGAAAATAATATTAAAATATTCAAAAATACCCAAAAATCTCCAAAAATTCCACAAAAATTCATACATGTAGATTAAGCTACTAGGATCAACATTTGTGAAGGGATTTTTCATGAATCAATCAATTCAAAGCTCAAAAAAAATCAAAAATCCTAATATGGCCGAATTGGAAAATTCGAAACCTAAGCAAATCTAGACCATTTAAGCTCAAACCAAAGCTAGAATCACACTCACCGGAGCTCAAGGAGAATAAAGAGATCAGCGGTGTCAAAAATGGTGGCCAGAATCGTCATCAACGGCGAGGAGAAGGATTTCGGCCAAAAGAAGAAAAATAGCTCGCCGACGCCGGGGAAGGAGGCTGCTGGCGGCGGGGGACGGCTGGGAATGGCGGTGGCAAGCCAGGAGGCACACCGACGATAGGTGAACGGCAGTTGCAACGGCGGTTGGTAGTGAGGGGGTGGTCGGGCGCGGGAAGGAGAAGAAGAAGAAGAAGAAGAAGAAGAAGAAGAAGAAGAAGAAAAAGAAAAAGAAAAGAAAAGAAAAGAAAAGAAAAAGAAAAGAAAAAGAAAGAAGAAAAGAAAAAAAAGAAAAAAGAAAAATAATAAAAAAAATAATTTTAATAAAATATTTGAAAAAAATTACATCCACACACTTAATATTTAATATTTTAAAATTTAATATTAATTAAAAATAATTAAATAACAATAAAACAATTAATTAATTAATAAAATATTAGGGTAAAATACTAAACCCTAATTAAATAAATATATACACACATAGGCTCTATTTAGTAATTTAAAAATACGTATGAGTTCATGCAAGTCCGAAAATATATTTAAAATGATTAATAGTAAATTATTTACGTGAAAATTTTTCCGAAAATGCGAGTCCCGGGAAAATTTTACGTAAAGTACTTAAAATAATGCACAATAATTAAAAATAGGTTTTAAATACACATCAACTCGTAAAAATATCATAATATATATACAAAAATTATTAACACTGCATATCCCGGTACAGTCTAAAATTATTTAAAAACACGGGATATTACAGTCTTGCCCCCTTACAAGAATTCGTCCATGAATTCCAGAAAACAGGATCAAGAAGGAAAGAGATACGGGTAAGAAGCTCGCATCTCAGCTTCAGTCTCCCACGTATGCTCCTCAACTCTATCGCTACGCCACAGAACCTTGACCATCGGAATCTGTTTCGAACGCAACTGTCGAATTTGAAAATCAACGATCGCCACAGGTTCTTCCACAAACGTCAAATCTTCACTCACTTCTACACTATCAGGCTGCAACACGTGTGAAGGGTCTGAGATATACTTCCTCAGCATCGAGATATGAAATACTAGATGCACCTGTGACATACTCGGAGGCAAATCCAACCGATATGCAACAGTGCCAACTCTCTCCAAAATCTCAAACGGTCCAATATATCTCGGTGCTAACTTACCTTTCCTGCCAAATCTCATCACACCCTTCATCGGAGATACCTTCAGAAAAACAAAATCTCCAACCTAAAACTCCATATCTCTGCGCCTAGGATCCGCATAACTCTTTTGTCTGCTAACTGCGGTCTCTAATCTACGCTTGATCACGATGACTTTCTTTGCAGCATCCTGAACCATCTCAGGTCCAGTCAAAGCTCTCTCACCAATCTCATCCCAACACAAAGGGGATCTACACTTCCTTCCATATAACGCCTCATACGGTGCTATACCAATACTGCTATGGTAGCTGTTATTATATGCAAACTCTATGAGTGGCAAATGATCATCCCAGCTACCTCCCAAATCCAAGACACACATCCTCAACATATCTTCCAGTGTCTGGATCGTCCTCTCAAACTGACCATCTGTCTGAGGATGAAAAGCAGTACTGAAATCCAACCTAGTGCCCATCGCTTCCTGCAACTTCTGCCAAAAATGAGAAGTAAACACCGAACCTCTATCTGACACAATGGACACAGGTACTCCATAAAGGCACACAATATGCTTCACGTACAACTTCGCCAATCTAGCAACTGAATATGTGGCTTTCACAGGCAAGAATTGCGCAGACTTCGTCAATCTATCTACAATCACCCAGATAGAATCGTATCCATCCTTTGAACGAGGTAAATCGACCACAAAATCCATAGCTATCCTTTCCCACTTCCACTCGGGAATAGGAAGAGGCTGAAGCTTCCCAGAAGGCTTCTGATGTTCAGCTTTCACTTGCTGACACGTCAAGCACTTCGCAACATAATCAGTGACATCCTTCTTCAATCCGTCCCACCAATATAAATCTCTGATACTGTGGTACATCTTAGTAACACCTGGATGTACACTATAAGCTGTAGAATGTGCTTCCTCTAAAATCTCCTCTCTCAAATCATCCACATCAGGAACACACAATCTACCACTGATCCACAACACACCATCATCATCGAGTATGAAATCAGTGAACTTCCCTGCTCTCACATTCTCTGCAAGCTCTTCTAGAATAGGATCTTGGCTCTGAGCTACTTTAATCCTATCCCACAATACATATCGTACTTTAAACTGAGCTAGCAGTCCACCTGATCTACTAATCTTCATCATCAGACCTTGATCCACCAACAGATGCAACTCCTGGATCAATGGTCTCCTCTCAACACTGATGTGAGCAAGACTGCCTGAGGACTTTCTACTCAAGGCATCTGCTACCACATTAGCTTTACCCGGATGATATAGAATCTCACAGTCGTAATCCTTCAACAATTCCAACCATCTCCTCTGCCTCGAAGCATAGGCTATCACCCTTCCATTCTACATCAACACACAACCAAGGTCAACTCTAGAGGCATCACAGTAAACTGTGAACTTATCCACACTATTAGGCAAAGCTAATACTGGTGCTGTGGTCAACTTCTCCTTCAATAACTGGAGACTATTCTCATAAGCTTCTGACCACTCGAATCTAACGTTCTTCCGAGTCAAGCAAGTCATAGGGGCTGCTATTCTAGAAAAATCTTGCACAAACCGCCTATAGTACCCGGCTAAACCCAGAAAACTTCGAATCTCAGTAACAGAAGTCGATCTAGGCCACTCAGACACTGCTTCAATCTTCTGTGGATCAACCTGGATACCCTATTTAGATACCACGTGTCCAAGAAAAGAAACACTCTCCATCCAGAAATCACACTTCGAGAATTTAGCATAAAGCTGATGATCTCTCAGTGTCTGTAGTACAATCCTCAAGTGATATACATGCTCCTCCATACTCCTTGAATATACTAGTATATCATCAATGAAGACTACCACAAATTGATCCATATACGGTCTGAATACCCTATTCATTAGGTCCATAAAAGCTGCTGGTGCATTAGTCAAACCAAAAGACATCACCAGAAACTCATAATGGCCATATCGTGTGCGGAATGCTGTCTTAGGAATATCGGCCTCACTAATCTGCAACTGATGATAACCCGACCTCAAGTCAACCTTAGAAAAGAACTGTGCACCCTGTAGCTGATTAAACAAATCATCTATCCTCGGGAGAGGATACTTGTTCTTTACTGTCACCTTATTCAGCTCTCTATAGTCAATGCACAGTCTCAGGGTACCATCCTTGTTCTTCACAAATAGGATCGGTGCACCCTAAGGAGAAACACTGGGTCTAATGAAACCTTTATCCAATAACTCTTGCAACTGCTCCTTCAACTCTCTCAACTCTGCAGGAGCCATACGATAGGGTGGCATAGATATAGGAGTAGTACCTGGTACCACATTTATACAGAAATCTATCTCTCTATGAGGTGGTAAACCTGGCAACTCCTCGGGAAAAACATCAGGAAACTCACAAGCAACAGGAACATCTGTGAGTGACAACTTCTCCACTGAAGTATCCCTAACCAATGCCAAATATCCCTGACAACCTTTCTTCAACAACTTCCTAGCCGTAATAGCAGAAATAAGATTCTGAGGTGCTGAACTCCTATCACCAACAAACTTAAATTCTTCTTTACCAGGAATTTTGAACGTCACATTTTTATTCCTGCAATCTACCACATCATAGTGCTGAGATAACCAATCCATTCCCAAAATAACATCAAACTCCATCACATCCAATAAAATCAAATCAGCGGGTAATTCTCTATCTCTCACGAGAACTGGACAACCAGAAAGAACAATATCGGTGTCCAAGGAATCGCTCAGAGGAGTGGCAACGGACAAAGGAAAAGCCATCCTCGAAGCTTGCCAATGAGATTTAGAAGTAAAAATAGGAGAAATGAACGAATGCGTGGCACCCGGATCAAACAAAATGCATCCAGGTAACAAACAGAAACAATACCTGCCACGACTGCATTAGATGCCTGAGCATCCTGCTGAGTGAGATGGAAGACTCTGGCCTGACCTCGACCTCCCTGCTGACTGGTAGAAGCCTAGCCAACACCTCTGGCACCTCCTCTAGTACCTCTACCACGACTCTGCTGTGGAATAAACTGAGTGGAACTCTGATGCTGAACTGGAGGTAACTGAAATGGCACGGGTGCAGCACTAGCAATCGACTGCTGTGGGAATCGCGAAATCTGCTGCTGCTGATACCCGGAATAAGGACACGATCTGGAAAAATGTCCTGTCTGCCCGCATTTGAAGCATGTCAGTGGTGTCAGATAACACGGCCCCTGATGGACTCTACCACAAGTCTGGCAAACACTGGCCGCTGATCCAGAACTACGACCACTGCTGCTGCTCGAAGCACTTGACCCAAATCTGAATGATCTACGCTGACCTCCACGGCGATGTCTACTATTCTGATGCACTCGCTGCTGCTGTCTCTGACTCTGCTGAGTCGGACCTTGCTGCTGACTACTCGATCCAACATGAAAACTCAAATACGGAGTAGCCTGCAATCCACTCGACTGAACTCCCAGCTAGTAGTAATCAGGCATCGCTCCCTGCCTAACTAGCCTCAGCTCAATCTCCTTAGCTAACTCAATCACAGACTCCAGAGTAAGGCCTGCTGTAGGCATACCAGCAAAAGCTGAACCCAAACCAGTAACGTAGGTAGTGACCGCAAAATACTGATCTTGCATCAGATCCTCTGCATATCTACCCAGACGAAGAAAATCTCGAGTATACTCCTCTACAGATCGATCTCCATGAGAAATACTGGTCAAACGGAGATGATAACTCAAACGAAGAGGCTCTGGACAGAATCTCCTCATAAATCGCTCTCGGAACTGAGCCCATGCCATCGTCATCATATAGGGCTGAATCATCTGAATAAACCAATCTAAGGCTGGTCCCTCAACAGAAAACTCAACGATCATGATCCGCTGGTACTCGGTATGAACAGTCCAAGTCCTAGTCTCAATCGTATATAGAATGTCTAATGGATCGAAAGTACCATCAAAAGTAATCTTGCCAACTCGGGCATAGAACAAAGCTGCCTTAGGGTCAGACATACCCTGCTAATAGGCAGGCTGAACAGGTTAAACAACTGTAGGAATAGGAACATCAAACTCAAGCTCTACAGGCTCCTCGTCCTGTAACTCTCTCTGCCTACGGTGACCTGCCGCTCCTTGAGGTCTACCTCTGCCACGACCTCTACGTCTAACAGGCTGCTCATGAGGTAAAACCTCATCCTGAAAATACTCATCATCCTCGACCTCAACGACCGGTGGAGCGACACGCGCTCGCCTCCTCATACTGAAAAGACAAACGGAAATATTCAGAAAAAATAGACAACGGAGGAATAACGCAGAAAACTAAATCAAGGAATACTTATCAAGACATACTCAAACCTAATTCACTACAGTAGTTCAACAGAAAACACAACTTTGAAAACTAGGGCCACAACTCACATAACTAAGCCCTGACACAGAACAAAGCTCTGATACCAACTTTGTCACGACCCAAAACAGGGGCCATGACCGGCGCTAGGGAACGGGAATTCTTTTGAATCCGGAACCCGTAGCAAGCCTAAAAATAAAATAAACATGCAATAATAATAACAATATTATATACAGTGGAAATAAAAATCATAAATATAATAATAACATTTTCACCACTGGATTTAAATCAAATCTCATCTCATATATATAAATCTTTTAATACAAATCCAGTTTCAAATATAATACAATATCTCACATAAATAAAATACATAAAATCCCACCAAATTAATTTACAACTACTGCAGTGTCTAGATTATAAAAAAAAATAAGACTCAAGTAAGCAGTTTACACAAAGAAGCCGGGGCGGAAGAAATCCGGCGTACAGGCCTGCTACTGAGGTATGAAGATGTTGACTCTCCTGAAAAATTATCAACGGAGGGGAGTCAGACCTCACTGAGTGAATTACTATAATATATATACATACACACTAAATGACAATGCATACAGTCAACAGTATATATCTAATATGTATATATACAGGCAATACACACAGATGTAGGAAAATCATATTATATGTTTTTATTAAAATCGTCATTTATGAAGGATCAAATAGAACCCTAGAATATCGCAACCTCAAAAACAGTGTTAGACAACACTCTAGCCATATAGGTTCACTGAATCCAAATATATCCACTTAATCCATTTAGACAATAGACTGGCCCCGAGACACTAAGTCAATCGAGCTCCAGCAGTCTGACTGCCAGTGTGATTGGCCCCGAGACACTTGGTCAACCGAGCTCCAGCAATCACACCTCCAAACCATATCTCACACATATCAATAATTACATTTAATCAATATTCACAAATAAGTTAGTAATATAGCCTAAATACTATAGGCGTACCGGTATGTACTCGATCCTAGTGTTGCCCACTAGGTAGCACGTTCTATCGATATCCTTCATTAATAAATATAAAACATTCATTCACAAAAATAAATGATGCATGAAGTTCAATAAAATATCAACATAAACCATATATATACTAGAAATATACCAAAAGTAAACCAGGTATATTTCGAGTATATATACATCAAATAAATCCAATCAAATCATAAATTAAACTAGAAATATATTTAAAAACATTTTAAATATAATGTATTTACAAAACATGCATATAATTTAATATATACCAAAAATAAACCAAAAATATACTTAAATACAAATCACATTATTTATGCATATTTAATCAAAATAAAACATATATTTCTAAATCATGCATCCTAAAGCATATATATATATAGTATAGTAACTCACCCTAGTGCGCTCCACGAGACGAGTCCGACGGGCCTGGTTCACTAGCCCTCGGTCTCGGCGCAACTAAATAAGCAATAAATAACCGACATTAGAATAAACCTAATAGAAATCCTAGAATTCAATCTAGAGTATTAAACATAGAATCGATATCAGGGTTCGACTGGATATCACGTTTTACGAGAATTCTACCGAAAATCCGGCAGAACCTCCCCTGTAAAACGGACATCTCTCTACTCAAAAGAGTAGAGCCGACCCTGCAAGGAAATACACTTCGAAAAAATACACAGAGCACAATCAAAAATCCCACGGTCGGACTCCAAACTACAGTCCACCGACCAAGGTCCACAATCATAGAATAATTTCAGAAATACCAAAAATATCCTTATAACTTAGAAATTCATTTTATAAATAGAAATTACATAATTAACCTTAAAACACTGTAAAAACCGATAAAAAGTCATTTTATTTGAAAAATCGTATATTATATATATAATTGGAAATAATTCACGAAAAATACTTTTAATTAGTTAAAAATACCAAATAATTTGTAGAAATAATTTTTATACTTTAAATAAATATTAAAATCAATTAAATTACATTTTTAGCCAATTTTGTGTAAAATTACCAAAATACCCCTATATATAAATATACTAAAATTCATTCAAAAATTCACCAAAAAATATACAATTATCCAAAATTAATTTTCTAAACATATTTATCTATAATATTAATAATTAAACTCAATTATCCAATTAATTTCAATTAAAAACACAATTAACCCTAATTTCCCAAAATTACATAAACTTCAATAATTCAAAATAAATACTTAGAAATTCATAAAAATTCCAAATAAATTCCTATAATTCATTTCAACACCTAATTTAACCATAAAACACAATTTCATAATTTAAATAATTAATTTCCGAAAATTAGAAAATAATATTAAAATATTCAAAAATACCCAAAAATCCAAAAAATTCCACAAAAATTCATAAACGTAGATTAAGCTACTAGGATCAACATTTGTGAAGGTAGTTTTCATGAATCAATAAATTCGAAGCTCAAAAAAAATCAAAAACCCTAATATGGCTGAATTGGAAAATTCGAAACCTAAGCAAATCTAGACCATTTAAACTCAAACCAAAGCTAGAATCACACTCACCAGAGCTCAAGGAGAAGAAAGAGACCTGCGGTGTCGAAAATGGTGGCCGAAATCATCGTCGATGGCGAGGAGAAGGATTTCGGCCAAAAGAAGAAAAATAGCTCGCCGACGCCGGGGAAGGAGGCTGCTGGCGGCGAGGGACGGCTGGGAACAGCGGTGGCAAGCCGATAGGGGAACGACAGTTGGTGGTGAGGGGGTGGTTGGGCGCGGGAAGGAGAAGAAGAAGAAGAAAAAGAAAAAGAAAAGAAAAGAAAAGAAAAGAAAAGAAAAAGAAAAGAAAAAGAAAAAGAAAAAGAAAAGAAAAATAATAAAAAAAAAATAATTTTAATAAAATATTTGAAAAAAATTACATCCACACACTTAATATTTAATATTTTAAAATTTAATATTAATTAAAAATAATTAAATAACAATAAAATAATTAATTAATTAATTAAATATTAGGGTAAAATACTAAACCCTAATTAAATGAATATATACACACATAGGCTCTATTTAGTAATTTAAAAATACGTATGAGTTCATGCAAGTCCGAAAATATATTTAAAATAATTAATAGTAAATTATTTACGTGAAAATTTCCTCGAAAATGCAAGTCGCGGGAAAATTTTACGTAAAGTACTTAAAATAATGCACAATAATTAAAAATAGGTTTTAAATACATATCAACTCGTAAAAATATCGTAATATATATAAAAAATTTATTAACACTACATATCCCGGTACAGTGTAAAATTATTTAAAAACACGGGATATTACACATCATATGACTGAGTGTGGTGTATCCTTTCACTCAGTATTATGTGTCCGAGTATAGTCCACATTGTACGACCTAGTGCAATGTATCCCTTTCATATAAGACTATACAACCGAGTATAGTCAACAGCATACGACTGAGTATGATATGTCCTTATAAATCAATGTTGTACGTCCAAGTATAGCAAGTTCATAAGCAAAAGCGTCAAAGAGAACAGGTAAGTATCCTTACTTTCAATTTAGAAATTGAGTGCTAGTTTGTTTTACCGCAATTTGTCAAACAAACAGTGACAAAGGGGAGTAACTATAAGCACCCAATTTTGGGATAATGAGTTATGGATGCGATAAATGACTCCAATGATGAAACTGTTAAATAGGTCTTTAATGCTTGAGTTTTGAAACTTCAGAGGTCTAATTGTATTTTTTTTAAAAAGAATTTAATGTTTTCAAGGACTATATTACAATTCTTTTTAAGGATATAATTGAAAATTTTAAATTCTTTCAGAGGTCTTTTAATAATTAAAAGTTCTAAAAAATCAGAATTCTGTAATTCCAATCAGAATTACACAATTTCGATCAGAATTATGCAATTTCGGTCAGAATTAAACCCATTCTGTCTGATTTTTGGATTTTTTAGAAAATAAAAAATGCTTTTTTTGAATCTTGATTGGTTGAAGGATTTTTCTTAAAATTGTTTTGGTATTTATCTGGTTTTTTAAGAAAATAAAGTCCTTTTAGGAATTAAACACAACAGACACGTGAACTAGGGTTTTTGTATTGTTTTACTATAAAAGAACAGGTTTGGCTCCTAAGGAAAAGAGAGGAGGATTTTTCTTTTCGTGGAGGATTTTTAGTATTAACATTATATATATAGCTTTTCTTTTATTAATTTTTTTTAAAAAAAAGGATTTTCTACATAAAATTTTCTTTATTTTTTTTTATTAATTAGAGGCTTTTAGAGGAGTAGAAGAATAATATTTAAAAACCTATTAAGAACAGTGATTTTATAAAATCTAAGGAGCACTCCATTAAAAACATCCATAAGCATCATCTTCTCCATATTCTTCTTTTATTTTATTTTTCTTTCTGATTTTTTTGAGTTTCAATTTTATTCAAAGTTCTTTATAATTTATTCACTAATCATAATTTTTATTTCTTTTTATGGTGATTATGGAGGAAAATACATGATCATGTTTGAAGGACTAAATTCATGAGAAGTCCATGGAATGCCATAGATAAGACTTTGTAGAGATATAGTTTCTAGGGTTTTCATTATTTTTTATTTTATTGCTTTATTTTATTTATATTTTTGGGTTTGTATTAATTATTTTTCTTTTTATTCTCAATAGATTATTGTAATAACCCAAATAGTGGGAATAATAAAATTATGTGTGTGGTTGTATGTTTATTTTGATGAATTGGTTAGAAAAATTAAGGTTTTAATTGGGTAACTTATTAAAATCAATGGAGCAAGTAGATTAATTTAGGTTGCATGTTAATGAAAATTAGGGTTTTTTAGAAGGAATAAATTTATTGATTGTTTGATCTCTTATTTTATTGTTTTGATGTTTTTGAATTTTTTTGGCTTATTTATTTATTTTTATGTATTTTAGGCCTTAAGCCCATGTTAGACTTTAACTCATTCATTTAAGTTTAGGTCTAAATAATTCTTTTTTAGCTCACCCTTTAATTAGCCTATTCATTTAAATTAATTAGACCAAGGTTTTAATTAAAATATATCTTTGGATCCATAATTAATTAGATTTTTAAGGTAAAAATAACTTAGGCCTATTTATTAAATTAGATTGTCACAACCCAAAACAGGGGCCATGACCGGCGCTAGGGAATGGGAATTCTTTCGAATCCAGAACCCGTAGTAAGCCTAAAAAAAATAAAATAAACATACAATAGAATAATATCACAATTAAATAAAATACTGTACAGCGGAAATAAAATCATAAATATAAAAATAATAATCCACCACCAGGGAATTTAAATCAAATTCTCATCTCATATATAAATAAACTCTTTAATACAAGTTTCAGTTCAAATTCTTAAAATACATATCTCATATAAATACAATACACCAATCTTCGAAATAACCATAACTACTGCAGTGTCTAGATCATAAAATAAAACTCAATACTTAGATAAGCAGTTTACACAAAAAAGCCGGGGCGGAAGAAATCCGACGTACAGGCCTGCTACTGAGGTCTGAAGACGATAACTCTCCTGAAAAATAGTCAACGGAGGGGAGTCAGACCTCACTGAGTGAATTACTATAACATATATACATGCATACTAAATGTCAATGCACACAATCAAAGTATATATAATATGTATATATACAAGCAAATACACACAGATGCAATAAATTCATTTTATATATTTTTATCAAAAATCATAGTTCATGAAGGATCAAATAGAACCCTAGAATATCGCAACCTCAAACAGTGTTAGACAACACTCTAGCCATACAGGCTCACTTAAATCCAAATATGTTCACTTGATCCATTTGGACAGTAGATTGGCCCCGAGACACTAAGTCAACCGAGCTCCAACAGTCTGACTATCAGTGTGATTGGCCCTGAGACACTTGGTCAATCGAGCTCTAGCAATCACACACCCAAATCACATCACACATCAGATAAATCAATTCCAATCAATATCCTCAAACTGGTTAGTAATATAGCCTAAATGCTATAAGCGTACCGGTACGTACTCGGTCCTAGTGTTGCCCACTAGGTAGCACGTTCTATCGATATCCTTCATTAAAATATAAAGCATACATTCTTAAAAACAAATGATGCATGAACTTAAATAAATAGCAACATAAACCATATATATACTGGAAATATACCAAAAGTAAACCAGGTATATTTCGAGTATATATACGTCAAAGAAATCCATATAGATTACGAAATAAACTAGACATATATTGAAAAGCATTTTAAACTTAATTTATTAGCAAAACATGCATATAATTGAAAATATATCGAAAATAAACCAAAGATAAACCAAAAATAAACTAAAAATAAACTTAAATACTAATCAAATTATTTATGCATATTTAATCAAAATAAAACATACATTTCTAAATCATGCACCCTAAAGCATATATATATAAATAGTAACTCACACTTAGTGCGCTCCTCGAGATAGGTCCAATGGGCCTGGTCCACTAGCCCTCGGTCTCGGCGTAACTAAACAAATAATAAATAACGGACATCAAAATAAACCTAACAGAAAATCCTAGAAACTCGATCTAGAATATTAGATACCGAAACAGAATTAGGGTTTGACCGGACATCACGTTTTATGAGAATTCTATCAAAAATTCGACAGAACCTCCCCTGTAAAACGGACATCTCTCTACTCAAAGAGTAGAGCCGGCCCTACAAAGAAACACACTTCGAAAAATAAACACAGAAACACATCCACAACCCCTCGGTCGGACTCCAAACTACAATCTACCAACCAGGGTCCACAATTCACAAAACAATTATGAAAATACCAAAAATGCCCTTATATCACAGAATTACATTTTTTAAGTAGAAATTACGTAATTAACCTTAAATCACAACAAAAACCAATAAAAACTCATTTTATTAGAAAAATCGTATATTATATATATAATTGAAAATAATTCACGAAAAATAGTTTTGATTAGTTAAAAATACTAAATAATTTGTAGAAATCATTTTTATACCTTAAATAACTATTAAAAGCAATTAAATTACATTTTTAATCAATTTAGGGTAAAATTACCAAAATACCCCTACATATATAAATATACTAAAATTACTCCAAAAATTCACCAAAAATCATATAATTGCCCAAAATTAATTTTATAAACATATTTATCAATAATATAAATAATTAAACTCAATTAACCAATTAATTTCAATTAAAAACATAATTAACCTAATTTTCCAAAATTACATAAACATAAATAAATTCAAAATAAATACATATAAATTCATAAAAATTCCAAATAAATTTATATAATTCATTTAAACACCTATTTTTATCATAAAACATAATTTCCTAATTTATTTAATTAATTTTCGAAAATTAGAAAATAATAATAAAATATTCAAAAATACCCAAAAATCAAAATAATCTCCAAAAATTCCACAAAAATTCAGACATGTAGATTAAGCTAAGGGGAACAACATTTGTTAAGGGACTTTTCATGAATAAATCTTTTTAAGCTCAAAGGCCGAATTGAAAAATTGACAAAAACCTTACCAAATCAAGTTTTGAGCTTAAAAAAAAAGCTTGGAATCGTCTTCTATGGCTTCAGGGGAGTCCAATAACACCGGAATGAAGGAATTTGGTGGTCGGAATAGTGAGTTGTGAAGAAAATGGGACTTTCAGCCAAAAATGGAAGAAAAGAAGTTGGCCGGCGCCAGGGAAGATGACTGGAGTGGCGAGGCAGTGGAGGAGGACGGCGACACGCAAGGGAGGCACTCTGACGACCGGTGATCAGACGGCGAGGGTGAGGGTATGGGTTGTCGGGGAAGGAGAAAGAAATAGAAGAGAAAGGAAAAGAAAAGAAAAAAAAATGAAAAGAAAAGAAAAAAATAAAACATATATATATATATATATATATATATATATATATATTATAATATTAATATATATTATAGTATAGTATATTAATATAATACTTGAAAAAATTACCCACCACACATATATAATTTAATATTTTAATAATTTAATACTAAATAAAATAATTAAATAACAATAAAACTAATAAATAAATAATAAAATATTAGGGTAATTATTCAAACCCTAATTAAATAAATACACATATATACGTTATTTAGTACTTTAAAAATATATATGAGTTCATGCAATTCCGTAAATCTATTTAAAATAATTAATGGTAAATTATTTACATGAAAATTTCCCCGAAAATGCAAGTCCCGGGAAATTTTACGTAAAGCACTTAAAAAAATATACAATAATTAAAATAAGTTTTAAATACATATTAACTCGTAAAAATATCATAATTATATAGAAATATTAACACTGCATATCCCGATGAAATATTAAAATGTTTAAAAAAATATGGGATATTACATAGATATAAGCCCACCTAATTTAGTTCAATTAATTAGACTTAGCCCATCTAATTTAAGCCTTTTTTATAATTTGTAGATTTAAGATCACCTTAGAATTGAAACATGTAAAATTAGGCTTATTAATTTAAATACTCCATAATTTGTAGATTTAGGCCCATTTTTAAAATTAAAATAAATAGACTTAGGTTCATTTAATTAAAATTAAAAGGAACTAGGCCCTTTAGGCTCACTTATTAAAACATGTAGATTTAACTCATTTAATTAAAATTAATGTATATTAGACTAACTTAGGGATTGTATTGAATGCATTATTTACTTGTATTTTTATGACTAGTTTGCCTTAGAGTAAATTGTTAGAATAAGGATTCATATGAAATTGCATGTAAATAGAGGATAATATAGTAATTCATAAAGTCATTTTAAAAAAATACGAGACTGAAAAAAGTTGGTATTCTGTATCCAGAATTTCCTAGTTGTGGTGCTATCTTTCTTTTAGGGAATCAAGTACCACTTTTTTTATTTGTCCCAGTTATTACCATGAGTGACGACTCCTTATCTCCACGCCATGTCTTTGTGATAGTGGTTAGTGTGTTCTTTAGAGCTCTGAGCTTAAACAATGACACGATTGCTAAAATCTTAGACGCGCGCTAAACCTTATCGTCTACAATGGCATAGTGTTGAGATAACCAATCCATACTAAGGATCACATCAAACTCCATCACTTGTAACAACACCAATTCCATTAATAATTCTTTGTCTCCTACCAACACCAGACATTTAGAAAGAACCATATCGGTGTCTAATGAATCATTTAGAGGAGTGATGACAGATAAAGGAAATGTCATCCTCGAAGCTTACCAACATGACTTCAAATTAAAAATAGGGGACATGAAAGAATATTTGGCACCTGGATTAATAAAAAAACTAGCATCCAAATAATAGATTGGAAGTATACCTACAACAACGGCGTTGGATGCCTGAGCATCCTGCTGGATGAGGGTGAAAACTCTGGCTTGATCTCGACCTTCCTGCTGGTACCTCCTTTACTACCTCTGCCATGCCCCTGCTGGGTTATAAGCTTTGACTTACTTGGATACTAAGCTAGAGACAACTGATAAGGAGCTAAAGCTGAACTAGCAATGGACTGCTGCAAAAACGATTGCTGATAGCCAAAATGTAAACATGCTCTGAAAAAATGTCCTGTATATTCGCATCTAAAAAAAGCTCCAGGAGTCATGTAGCACAGTCCTTGATTGACTCTCCCACACATTTGGCAAGCACTAGTTATTGATCATGTGCTTCCATAACTCGAACTTTGACCACTACTACTACTAGTAGCATTAAAACTGAATTTAATAGGTCTACGTGATCCACCACGACCACGTTTGCTACTTTTGTGGACTCTCTGCTGAGGTCTATGGTTCTACTGATAGGATCCTCTTTGTCGACTGCTAGAGCTAATCTAAAATGTGGTGTACTAAGTACTTTGTGATCCTCCTGCTTGTACACCTCCCAATTGATAATAATCAGGCATAACTTCTTGCCTAACCAATCTGAGCTCTATCTCATTGGCCAAATCTACTACAGACTTAAAAGTGAGGCCTACAATAGGCATCCCAGTGAATGTAGGACACAGTCTGGTGACATATGTCGTAACTACAAAGTACTAATCTCTCATCAAGTCCTCTGCATACCAAACCAGTATGAGGAACTCTCTAGTGTAGTCCTCTATTGATCTATTACCTCTTTTAATACCCATCAACCGAAGTTTGTAACTCATCCGTATAGGCTCTGGACATAAATGCCTCATGAATCTCTCTCAAAACTGAGCCCAGGTGGGTGTCGTCATGTGCGACTGCATGACCTGAATGAACCAATCTAAGGCTGGCCCCTCAACAGACAACTCGACTATCATGATCCTTTGATATTCGGTGTGAGCAGTCTAAGTCCTTATCTTAATGGCATGCAGTAAGTCTAGAGGGTCTGTAGTCTTTTTGAATGATATCTTGCCAACTCTGGCATAAAATAATGTTGCCTCAGGGTCAGACATGTGCTGCTGATAACCAGGCTGCATTTGAGATATAACTGGAGGTATAGCAGCTTCCTCAAACTCTAGCTCTACAGGTTACTTGTCTTACAGTTGTCTCTGCCTATGACGACCTGCTGCTCCTCGAGGCCTACCTCTACCTTTACCTCTACATATACGCCTGATTAGCAGCTCTGGGGGTAAAACCTCATCCTGAAAGAACTCATCATCCTCGGCCTCAACAACCGGTGGAGCGACATGTGCTTGTCTCCTCATTCTATAAAGATAAAAACCAAAAAAATTCAAGCAAAATGGACAATAACAGATAAGAAACATACATCCTAACAATTACGTGAAAAACTATATCAAGGAAAACTTATCGACGACATAGTCGAACCTAATTTACTGTAGCAGTTTCAAAGAAAAAAAGACTCCGATAACCTAGATCCATAACACTAAAAACCTAGGCTCTGATACCAACTCTTTCATGACCTAAATTGAGGAGTTATAACCAGTGCTAGGGAATGGGGGTTCTTTAAAATTTGAAACCCGTGGCAAGCCTTAATAATAAAAATACATGCAAATATATGTTACAAAAATACACCAAAATTAAAACTTTAATTAATATAAAAATAAATCTTTATATCATATCATAATAAAAATATCTGTATACAATATTCGAATACAAGATCTCTAATTATTATAAGACACTACTACCGTAATACATTACTACCACAAGACACTACTACTGCAGTGACTACTAAAATACAAAAAAATGACAGTTCAGTATTTACACAAATCAGTCGGAGAGGAAAGAGTCTAGCCACGACCCAAAACAATGGCCATGACCGGCGCTAGGGAACGGGAATTCTTTCGAATCCGGAACCCGTAGCAAGCCTAAAAATAAAATAAAACATGCAATAATAGTAATAACAATATCAAATGCAATGGAAATAAAAATCATAAATATCATAATAGTATTTTCACCAACTGGATTTAAGTTAAATCTCATCTCATATATATAAATCTTTTAATACAAATCCAGTTCAAGTATATTACAACATCTCGCATAAATATAATACATAAAATCCCACAATTAATTTACAACTACTGCAGTGTCTAGATTATAAAAATAAGACTCAAGTAAGCAGTTTACACAAAGAAGCCGAGGCGGAAGAAATCCGGTGTATGGGCCTGCTACTGAGGTCTGAAGATGTTGACTCTCCTGAAAAATTGTCAACGGAGGGGAGTCAGACCTCATTGAGTGAATTACTATAATATATATACATACACACTAAATGACAATGCATACAGTCAACACTATATATAATATGTATATATACAGGCAAATTCACACAGATGCAGTAAAAATCATTTTTATATATTTCATTGAAAATCATCTTTTATGAAGGATCAAATAGAACCCTATGATATCGAAACCTCAATCAGTGTTAGACAACACTCTAGCCATACAGGCTCACTTAATCCAAATATATCCACTTAATCCATTTAGACAGTAGACTGGCCCAGAGACACTAAGTCGACCGAGCTCCAGCAGTCTGACTGCCAATGTGATTGGCCCCGAGACACTTGGTCAACCGAGCTCCAACAAACACACCCAAATCACATCTCACATATCAAATAATCATATTCCATCAATATCCACAAATGGTTAGTAATATAGCCTATCTGCTATAAGCGCACCGGTACGTACTCGGTCATAGTGCTGCCCACTAGGTAGCACGTTCTATCGATATCCTTCATTAATAAA
The DNA here is from genome assembly GCA_947683625.1 of Mallotus nudiflorus. Lineage (NCBI taxonomy): Eukaryota > Viridiplantae > Streptophyta > Magnoliopsida > Malpighiales > Euphorbiaceae > Mallotus > Mallotus nudiflorus. Next base: position 2,433,367 of record CANTUR010000049.1, on the reverse strand, counting down.
TATAAAACATCCATTCACAAATAAATGATGCATGAATTTAAATAAAATAACAATATAAACCATATATATACCAAAAGTAAACCAGGTATATTTCGAGTATATATACGTCAGTTAAATCCAATCAAATTATAAAGTAAGCTAGAAATATATTTAAAAATATTTTAAATATATTTTATTTACAAAACATGCATATAATTTAATATATATACCACAAATAAACCAAAAATGTACTTAAATACAAATCACATTATCTATGCATTTTAATCAAAATAAAACATATATTTCTAAATCATGCATCCTAAGGCATATATATATAGTATAGTAACTCACAAATTAGTGCGCTCCATGAGATGGGTCCGACGGGCCTGGTCCACTAGCCCTCGGTCTCGGCGTAACTAAACAAACAATAACGACAAAAATCAGAATAACCCTAACAGAAATCCTAGAATTCGATCTAGAATATTTAACACAGAAACAGAATTCGGGTTCGTCTGGACATCACGTTTTACGAGAATTCTACCAAAAATTCGACAGAACCTCCCCTGTAAAACGGACATCTCTCTACTCAAAGAGTAGAGCCAACCCTGCAAAGAAACACACTTTGAAAAACAAGCTCAACACTCAACCACAACCCCTCGGTCGGACTCCAGACTACAATCTACCGATCGGGGTCCACAATCACAGAACAATTCAGAAATACCAAAAATACCCTTATCTCATAGAAATTCATTTTATAAGTAAAAATTATGTAATTAACCTTAAAACACTATAAAAACCGATAAAAACTCATTTTATTAGAAAAACCGTATATTATATATATAATTGAAAATAATTCACGAAAAATAGTTTTAATTAGTTAAAAATACCAAATAATTTGTGGAAATCATTTTTATACCTTAAATAATTATTAAAACCAATTAAATTACATTTTTAGCCAATTTTGTGTAAAATTACCAAAATACCCCTATATATATAAATATACTATAATTACTTCAAAAATTCACCAAAAATAGTATAATTATCCAAAATTAATTTTCTCAACACATTTATCAATAATATCAATAATTAAACTCAATTAACCAATTAATTTCAATTAAAAACACATTTAACCCTAATTATCCAAAATTCCATAAACTTAAATAATTCAAAATAAATACTTAGAAATTCATAAAAATTCCAAATAAATTCCTATAATTCATTTCAACACCTATAATTATTATAAAACACAATTTCATAATTTATTTAATTAATTTCCGAAAATTAGAAAATAATATTAAAATATTCAAAAATACCCAAAAATCCAAATAATCTCCAAAAATTCCACAAAAATTTATACATGTATATTAAGCTACTAGAATCAACATTTGTGAAGGGATTTTTCATGAATCAATCAATTCGAAGCTCAAAAAAATCAAAAACCCTAATATGGCCGAAATGAAAAATTTGAAACCTAAGCAAATCAAGACCATTTAAGCTCAAACCAAAGCTATAATCACACTCACCGGAGGTCAAGGAGAATAAAGAGATAGGCGGTGTCAAAAACGGTGGCCGGAATCATGGTCGACCGGCGAGGAGAGGAAATTTCGGCCAAAATGGGAAAAATGGGTTGGCCGGCGCCGGGAAGGAGCTGCTAGCGGCGGAGAACGGTTGAGGATGAAGGTGGCAAGCCGAGAGGCACACCAACGGCAAGGGGACGGCGTGACAGACGGTGGTTGGCGGTGAGGAAGTAGTCGGGCACGGGAAAGGAAGAAGGAAGGAGAAGAAGAGAAGAAAAGAAAAGAAAAAGAAAAAAAATAAAAATAAAAATAAAAATAAAATAAAAAAATAATTTTAATAAAATATTTGAAAAAAAATCACATCCACACACTTAATATTTAATATTTTAAAATTTAATATTAATTAAAAATAATTAAATAACACATAAACAAATAATTAATTAATAAAATATTAGGGTAATATACTAAACCCTAATTAAATAAATAATTACACATAGGCTTTATTTAGTATTTTAAAAATACGTATGAGTTTATGCAAGTCCGTAAATATATTTAATATAATTAATAATAAATTAGTTACGTGAAAATTTCCCCGAAAATGCAAGTCCCGAAAAAATTTTACGTAAAGCACTGTAAATAAGACACAATAATTAAAATAGGTTTTAAACACATATCAACTCGTAAAAACATTATAATATATATACAAAAATTATTAACACTGCATATCCCGGTACAATGTAAAAATATTTAAAAACACGGGATATTACACTAGCGAATAGTACTATGAGGGAGGTCTAAAGTAGAAGATCATGTAAAAAAAATATTGAGGGGAGTCAGGCCTCACTAAGTGAATTATTATAATAATATATATACATGCAACCTAAAGTCATGTACGATCAAGTATCAATATAATAATATATATACATGCATTTCATATAGACGCTAAAATATACTTTTATATAATAAAAAATACAGAAAATCTTATTTTAGGTGAAGGATCAGAGCAAAACCCTAAAATTTTATGCAACCCTAATCATTGAATCTCACTAGCCAATAGACTCACTTAATTCTAAAATATTTCTCTTTTCCATTTTTGGATAGTAGGTTGGCCCCGAGACACTAAGTCAACTGATCTTCTGCAATCTAACTATCAGTGTGGTTGACCCCGAGACACTAGGTTAATCTAGCTCCCCCAATCATGCCACTCATTCATAACAAACCTCAATAATCAATTAATCAACTCTCACATCAACAATTTCATAATATCAATTCCTAAATCTAACACGCTAGTACGTACACAGTCCTAATACAGCCCACTAGGTAGCACGTTCTACTACTATTCTTCAAATAAAGCTTATAATTATTAAAAATAATAAAATGCATAATGTAAACATGATAGCATCCATTTTTAAATATATTCCAAACATATACCAAATATATACTAAATATATATACCAAACATATAGATTAAAATGTAGATATAAACATCTAATAAAATAAAGCATACTAAAATTTACATTTTTAAAATATCGATGCTCACAAATATGTATTTTACATGCAATGCATATATATGATAATAACTTACAGTTGTGCGCTTCTCTAAAAGAGATGGATTGGCCTGGTTTGGTAGGCTTCAGTTTCAACGTAACTATAGAAAATAAATAAATGATAATATCAAAATTGAAATTCTAATTTTATGCTTCTAGAAATTAAAAGAAATAACTCAATCTAGGACATGACTCGACCAAAATTTTAAAAACTCATAATCGATCTAACGTCATGTTTTACGAGAATTCTATCAAAAATTCAACAGAGTCTCTTCTGTAAAACTGACGTCTCTCTACTAAAAGTAGAGAGCTAAATTCTATATGCAAACACACTTCAAATATTCACAATGGTACAAGTTCTCATATTAGACTCTTGAATTACACAATTTCCCAAACCGAGAACAAAAATATACAAAAAAAATCAATAATTTAATAACAAATATTAAAAATCATTAAAATCCATAAAAATCAATAAAATACGTCAATTCAATTTATTTAAATAACAAAAACATTAAAGATAATTTATTTTTAAATAAATTTAATAAAATCTCAAATATAGTTTAATAATATTAGTAAAAGTTCCATTTTTCAAATATATGAAATTAAATAGCATAAAGTTCAATTAATTATTTAAATTAAACAATTATATAATAAAAATAGCTAAAAATCATTTTTAATCATAAAAATAATAAATAAGCTATTATTTGATTATATTTTTGGAAATTATTATTAATTAGCTAAAAATAGTAAATAATTCATAAAAATTATTTTAATACTATTTATTGTTAAAAAATTATCCAAAACACACTAATTAACAATAAGTTGAATTAAAATACAAAATTTACTAATTTTTCCAAAAATTACCATAATACTAAATATTTTTCAAAAATTAACCAAAATTACTATAAATTCGTTGTAATTCATTTTCTCATATCTAAAGCTTAATGTTTATATTAAATATACTAATTAGCATTATTTTCATTAAAAATCGTATGATTAATAAAATTTATCTTATTTTTTAAAAATACAATTTTACACATAAACTAAATAAATTTATAACTAAAAATCTAAAATTAATTTCACTAAATTTTCTTTACAAAGCATAATCCAAATAATTTAAATAATTTACTAAAAATATAAAAATTTTCCAACAGGGGTCATCGAAACAGTAACTCGTTGGAAAACCAAAACACAAAAATTTAACTAATTCAGAAAAATCAAAGAATATATATATATATATATATATATATATATATATATATATATATATATATATATATATATATATATATATATATATTATAAAGGAATTTAGCAAGAATCAAACCATAACAAGATAAAAAAATTGAAAACCTAAATTGAACTAAACTAAAACTTGAACATAAAACGATTACCAGACATCCTAAGCTTGAAAAAATTGAAGATTTAGCTTGCCCGGACTAAGGGGAGTCAAACGAGCTCGGAACATCAAGTTTTCTACATCGGAAATGTCGCCGGCGTTGCTATTGTTGTTGTTGCTATGTTGCTACTACTCGACTGCAATGAGAAGGAGGAGGCTTGTTGAAGACGGTGGAAGGGAAGGGAAGGGAAGGGAAGAGGAGAGGTGGTGCTGGCTGGCTGTGGCTCGATGGTGGCATTGCAGATTGGAAAGAAGAAGAAGAAGAAAAAGGAAAAAAAAAAGGAAAAAAAGGAAAGAGGAAGAAGAAGATCTGAAAGTTTTAATGCTTTGACTTTTTTCTAATTAGAAAAAAGACAAAATACAACACACATATAAATATAATAATAATATTTTGAATTAAGTAATTACTTTCAAAATAAATCCACCACTATATATTAAATATTTAAAATAAAATAATTTAATACCATTCACAAATAATAATAATAATAATAATAATAATAATAATAATATACAACACAAATTTTTAATTAAATTACATAAAATAATCATAATATATAAAAATTTAAAACATTTATTAACACTGTATATTTTAAAATAAATTTAATAATTTATAAATATCGGTTATAACAGATATCCAGTATTTTTTTTTATCAATTTTAATTCAAAAAATATTTTAATTTAACATATTTTATAATTTCATTAGTTTAAAATTATAATAAATATTTTATAATTAGTGCAACTCTTCTACATATCATAAGTTACGGTTTTAAATTAATTAATTAAAATATGACAGTCACTTAGTGCATGCAAAAGAAATATTGAAATTTTATTCAATACTTTTTTTATTAATTCTGATATGATTCAGTTCTAATTTAATTTCTAAATTTGTACTTATTAGTTTACTATTACCATTGACCAAAATCAATCCAAATTCATTTTTATTTTAAGAATTCTTAACCAAATATTTTAACTAGTTGCATGAATAGCAAATTATATATATATATTAATTAAATAATTTTAGAATTTATTTGATTCAAATGAATTCTATAGAATTTCATGTAATTCATTTACAAATTTAAGTAGATATATTTGATTTAAATGAAAATTTTGTAAAATTTATTTCTAATTTTAACTTTTTAATTTTATAAATTGCTTAACATAAAATCTATTTTCATTCATAAAACGTATTTGGTTCAAATAAATTTAGAATTTATTTCCAAATGAATTATATTTAAAATTTATTTGGAAATTAAATGAATTTTTTAATAGAATTCAACCAAATAGGGGTTAAATAATTTGAGAATGTGAATCTTAATCCAGCTCAAATATTTTGTTTAGCACAAAATTCTTGGGCAAATTATATGGTCTCCAAAGGCATTAATGTGGATAATATGATACATAACTCAATTCAACATAATTCTATTGGGTCACCCCCTCTGCCTGATTACATCTTGTTTAATGTGGATGCAACTTTTAACTCTAATTCAGGAAGGGCATGTTTGGCAATTGTAGCAAGAAATAGTCAGGGGAATGTTGTTTTTGGAGTTGCTACTTCAAAATTGTCTTCAGCTTTGTCAGCAGAAGGAGAAACTTTGTTATTGGCTATTAATTTTGCTCAGGTTAATGGACTCAGATTTTATTTTATGTAGTTACTAAGGCATCTGCTGTTGTTTGGAAATTGATACTATTGTATCTAGTATTATTCATAGATCTATGTCCTTTGTCTCGTTTAGATTTTCTTTTATTAAAAGAGAAGGGAACAAGGTTGCTGATTGGGTGTCAAAATCTGTCTTGTCTGGTTCCCTTCCACCAGACTGGTTTTGTTATTCCTCCTCAACTTACTGTATTGGTATAGTTGTTTAAATGAAGCTTTTGTTCAAAAAAGAAATTGTCATGAGCACAACAGTTTCATTACAATATCAGAAACCAAGACTCTGTATAACAATTTGAAATACATATATATACAAGTAACTCACAGCTAAAAGAATTTGTGATCGATAACAGTACCATTACACGATTATAGATGTAGCATGCTTGTCCTTGAACATTAGCAGAATAGCTAGTGTATATGTTTCTAGGAGTGCATAATTTCTCACTGACTTGAGAACACATTCTTAAAGTATGAAATTTTACAAACTACAGCTTCTTTTTACTATTGCATTTCAGGACTTGATGTGAACTCTGGATGTACTTTCATTATCAATTCTAATGATCGAAAACACAATTCAAAAAATATACACATGGAGGGAAACAGTTCCATAATATTTGGTTTTGTGTTTAACTCTTGACGTTTTACATTCCGCGGATAAAGGTATCTACACTTGTTAATGTGATTCAATATTCAGAGTTCGTAATTACTTGGCAATAAAAATGCATGAATCCTGATGGCAGGTGCTACCAACTGGGAAATAATGGCTTATGGAATGAAGACAACAATGCAGCAACATCAAAATGATTCAGTATAATCTTGCAAAAAGGGCAATAGAAAAAACAAAACTAACTGCTGATTAGAAAGAGCTCAACCCAAAGATGAACCATCCTCTAGACGAAATAGATTCTCTTTCTATTTCCAAAACAGTAAACATAGATAGGTTATGACCTCAAAACCAGGGGAAAAAAATTGAAGTTACCACTCTAGAATTCCATCGTCAGAGTTCAGCTGATGCTTTTGATTTTTTCCTCTTCACTTTCTTTGATCCATTTTCATTCGGCCTTTTCTCAGTTCTCTCATCCATGATAGGCTGTGTGCTCTGCAAATGTTGATGGATTGCTTCCAGGGGATCTGATTGGAAAGTGGGATGGTTAAGAACAGTACTTAATTATTTTTCTTCTTTCAATCTGGCAAGAAAAAACTAGTTAGTCAGAAAACAAATATTCAATTAAGAAATAAATAACTGCAACAAGCTAAAACAAAATATGATATGGAAGCACGCACATTAGTTTTTGTCTAGATTTACAATTCAGTTTAAACTATGCTGCAGGAGCTGGTTGCTGAGAAGCCCTCAACTTAGGATCAGGAAGGAACTCTGTAAGTGCAGACATATCATATGCTTTCAATTTCTTCTGTCGGCTTCGAACTTTATTTTTCTGAATGGCCATAAAAAATATGCTTAGGCTATATCCATTTGAAGGTACAAGAGGAAACACCATCAAGAAGGAAAAAAAGGCAAAGATTTGAAGTCGTGCAAAACCATCAAATTAGGAATGTAAAATGAAACGAATGAAACAAAGCACGTACAATTCAAAATTCTAGGACAAAAGAATTCCAACTTCAAAATATGTTGAGAAAGGAAAAGCTCAATGGGGAAGAAAATGAGAATTCAAATGGGTCCCTACAGAATGCGGGAATGGTGCATAATCTATTCTAAACACATATATTGAGGTTTTGCATTCTTTCTGGGCCTATTTGCAATAAATTGCAGGACACTGGAACTACAGAAACTTATAACAGAGGAGAGAACTAGCCTTGGTATAAAATATAGCTTGAAAGGTTCTTACATATCGATGTCAATTCATTGATAAGACAAGGATGGATTTGTTCAAATTCTGGACAAAATTGCCATCTGTAAGAACTATGCAGCAGGAAGTTAGATGTTAATATTAGAATCTAGAACTATTAAATCCTATAACTAGCACAAGTGTCAATCCTAATAATTTATTTTTCCATTGAAATTTTGCAAATATCATGGAATAACTAAACCAGAATGCCAACGGAATTGCGTACAACCAATAAAATTTAATTGTTTACATTGTATATGTCATATGTCCATAGATGTAACTTCTTGGGAACGTCTTTTACATACTTAATTTAATTGGTGAAAATTTCATTTTTACATTGTTTGATTTGTAGTCTAAAAAAGAATTTGAATTCATCCATTATACAATTCATCATACAAGTAATGATTAGTAGCATTGAATATAATATCATCAATATATATTTAAACAATTAATAAATCATACTTAGATTTCTTTATGAAAAAAGTTGAAAAAAATTTCTCTAAAAGAAAAGTTGATATAACTTTTTTCTAACAAGAAATTGCTCAATCTTTCATACCAAACTTTAGAAGCTTGTTTCAATCCATATCATGCTTTGAAAAATTTAAATACATGATTTGAAAAATCAAACTTTTCAAAACCTGGAGGTTATTTAACATACACTTCTTCAGTAAAACCATTTAAAAATACACTTTTAACATCCATTTGGTAAAGTTTGAAATCCATGAATAATACAAATGCAAATAACATTTTAATAGCTTCTAACTTTGCAACGGGGGCATATGTTTCATCATAATCAATGTCTTTCTTTTGATTATAACCTTTAGCTACTAGTCTATCTTTATTCCTAGTTATAATACCTTATTCATTCATTTTATTTCTAAACACCCATTTGACACCTATAACAGGATGATATTTCAGTCTAGGAACCAAAGTCAAAATCTTATTTCTCTTAAATTGATTTAACTCTTCTTGCATAGCAAAGACCTAAAATTCATCACACAAATCATCATCAATATTTTTGAGTTCAATTTGAGAAATGAAAACTAAATTAATAATAGATTTTAATTAAAATCTAATAGTTACCCCTTTTTTAGTGTCACCTATAATAAAGTTTTTAAGGATGAACTTTCTTGAATTGTCAATCCTTTGTCCTTCAAGGTAGGTTGAGACGTTTCCTCATTGAACTCCTTACTTGGACCTTTAAGTTCCAAAATCTTACTACCATTTTCTTTTTGAGTTTTCACAATCTAATTGTTACCTATAAGATCATCAACATTACAAAAATCCTTTTTAGGACCAAATGAATTTGATTCATCAAATACAACACGCATTAGCTCTTCAATTACTAAAGTTCTTTTATTAAAAACTCTATATGTTATATTAGAAATAGAATAGCGTAGGAAAATTTCTTCATCGACTTTGGAATCAAATTTTTCAAAATTATCCTTGATGTTTAATATAAAACATTTACATTCAAATACTCTTAGATATAAGATTTTGAATTTTCTATTATTTCATAACTCATAAGAAATTTTATTTAAAATTGGTCCGTTGAAATCTTTATTTAAAATATAGTAAGATGTGTTAACGACTTCCACCCAAAAGTATAAAGGCAAATTATGCTCATGAAACAGTGTTCTAGTCATTTTCACAAGAGTTCTATTTTTCCTTTCAACTACTCCATTTTGTTGAAGAGTTCTAGGAGAAAAGAATGTTTGTGAAATACTATTTTCATCATAAAAGGTTTTGAAAAATTTATTTTCAAACTCAGTTCCATAATTACTTTTAATAGAAGAAATACAAAAACTTTTTTCTTTTTGAACTTTTTTTCAAACTATTTAAAAACTTTAAATGCATCATTCTTATGAGCAATAAAACATACCCAAGTAAATATAGAGTAATCATCAACTAATACATATGCATAGTGCATACCACTAAAATTAGCAACTCTAGTTAGTCTAAATAAATCTATATATATAAGTTCAAGTGGTCTAGAAGTGGACATTACATTTTTTAGCTTAAATGAGGACTTGAATTGTTTTCTCTTTTGACAAGCATCATAAGGATTATTCTTAGTGAATTAAAGCTTAGGTAAACTAATTACAAGTTTATGTTTATAAAGATCATTCAATAGCTCAAAATTTACATGTCCTAATGTTCTATGTCATGTCCATGTGTCATGAAAAATTGACATCAAGTATTTAATATCTTTGTTATCAATCTTATTTAAAATAATAACATAAATATTATCAACTCTTTCACCACTAAAAATTACTTTATCTTCATCAAGACTACTAACAAAGAAATTCTTCAGATATAAAATGACTTATACTAAACAAGTTGTAAAGTTAAGGATTAAGGATTACCAATTTCTCCAATACCAATAATCTTTCCTTTTGTATTATTCTCGAAAGTAATGTGTCCTCCATCTTTAGCATCAAATTTGTTGAATTACTCATTGTCTCTCGTTATGTACCTTGAGCATCCATTATCAAGATACTATTTGCCTTTTGATCTTATGGACTTTAAGCACACCTACACAAGATAATTTAAGCATTCTTTTGAACCCAAACCTTTATTGGTCTAGGTTGGTTAGTTTCAAAATAATTCGTAGGAAGCAAGTTCATGTATAGTTTTTTATAGAAACACACATTATTGGTATGTCCTTTGATCATGCAATATGAGCATTCAACATTTGCAAACTTATTTCTCCTATGAAGATATGCATTCCTAATATATGAAGCATGCCTTTGTTGATGTTGCGGTGTGTGTCTTTTAAAGTTCTTTTGAGTCATAATGTAAGGCATGCATTAACAATGACAATGTGTATTTTAATAGGTTTGTGTAACATGTTTAGGCGCATTATGTTGTGCAACATGCTTATGAGTATTGTGTATATGTAAACATGTTTAGGTTATATTTTTCTAGTATGATGCTTACCTCTTTGTGTCATATAAGATTGAGTTTTATAAGACTTTCCTTGAGTGTTTGACATATGAGATCTTTTAGCTTTGAAAGCTTGAGTCTCATTTTATTTTGAGGTAGGAGCATAATTATTTGAGGCTTTAACAAAATTAATATGTGATGATGTTGAGGAAGCTATTTTATTAGTATATCCAATTCCATGTATATTTTCATAAAATTTTTAAGAGTCAAAAATATTATTTAAAGATTCTTTTCCCTTCATAAGTTTCTTAATAGAACTTTTCAAATTTAAGACTTCCTTAGAAAGCTTTTTATTTTCATCATTTGCTTTTCTTAAGTTGATCTTCCAACGAATTTGAAATTTTCAAATTATTAGACAATTTATCATTTGATTTAATAAGATTAGAAAATTTATTTTATAATTTTTCAAATTTCTTGATTAGACTAGATAACTAATGCTTATAATGTTTCTTCTTAGATAATAAGTTTTTACATTTAATTAAGAGTTTCCTTACCATAGCGCTTTCAATATCATCATCATCACAATAATCATGAACACAAGAAGAATTATATATAGATGATACCTCTTTTTCTCTTTCAAGAGCCATAAAACAAAGGTTGGCTATTTCTTGTTGTTTCTCTTCCGTTTCCAATTTGGAGGAGTCATCTCAATTTGCCTTATAAGCCCTCCTTTTCTTTGGTATTATTTTTGAGTTTGGGATACTTACTTTGGATGTGACCCGATTTCTTGCATTCATAGCAAGTAACGTCTTTGATTTTCTTTTTACCTTCTCTTTCATACTTCTTGTTGAAGTCTCTTATTTTTAATGAATGTTTATTTTCTAAGAACTTCTTGAAGTTTCTAGTGAGCATGATAATTTCATTATCTTCATCACTAGAACCTTTAACATTTTTTTTTCACTGTCATTTTTTGAAACTTTTAAGGTAATGCTATTCTTCTTCTCTTCACCTCTTTACTTAATTGTTAGCTCATGTGTTAAGAGCTTTCCGATAAGCATGTCGGTAGAAAGAGTTGAGAAGTCTTGAGCTTCCTCAATTGAAATAACCCGAAATTCTCAATCCTTCTTAGGTAGAATTCTTAAAATCTTGTTTACTTTTTCCTTGGAGAAATGTTTTTCAAGTTTCTTGAGGGTCGTGATAAGAGCGTTTGAGTCGATTTGTCATCTCTGTGATTAACTCATAAGGCTTCATTTTGAAAAGTTCGTATTTATACATGTGAAATTAAATCTTCTTGCTTCTAACTTGCACGTTGCCTTCATAATGATTTTCCAAGGTCTCCCATATTTCTTTGGCCGACATGCAATGTTGAAGCTTGCATCTTTCTTCTCTTATCATAGTAGAGACTAGAGTGATCATCACCTTTTTATTTTTATGATTTTCTTCCTTTTGCTCGTTCCATTGACTCATTACTAGAGTTGTTACCACACCATTAATGATAGTTGTAGGTGGTTCCCACCATTTTAGGACAATATTACAAAGTTTGATAGAATCACAATCAAGGTATACCTCTATTTTGAACTTCCAATGAAGATAATTACTACTATCGAAGAATGGTCTAAGTAAAGATATATTTTGTGATTTACTCCCAATGATCTTGTATTCTAGCAATAAAATTCCTAAAATTCAAGCTCTAATATTAATTGAAAAAGCCCTAAAGGAGAGTGAATAGGGCTACTAAATAAAAATTAAAATTAAAAATGATTATTTACAAGAGTTGAAAGAATGTTGAGAAGGAAGAATACAATGATTTAAGAAGTTTGAATTCAACAACAATCTTATGTCTCCACCTGATTTATCCTCAAGTTAAGATTTTTAATCACTAATAATTTTATTCATAAGATTGAAATTACACAAAAATTTTATGACTCACTTATACAACCTTACAACATAAGTTTTCAAAACTCACTAAAAAAATCAAATCTCAAGTGTTTCAATAAGCAACACTTAAACCAATTCCTTTAGAAATAAAAATCACTTCCTTACTAATGTATCTCAAGATTTAAGACGAAAAAAATTTTATTTCTAACACACAACCAACTCTCACAAGTGTTATAAACAAAAAGTGAATATTTGAGAATTTGAAAGCTATAATAAATGTAAGATAGAGAATGATAATAAGCAAAAATGTCTTTACTTTCATTCAGCTCTAGAGGTGTTTATATAGATAAACACTAAAAAATATAGTTATTAGAGGTGCAAATAATGTGTTCAGTGTCTATATTTTGAATCCAACGGTTATAATTTTAAATATATGATAGTAATGTTGTTAGACTATTATGCACGGGTTGAAACCATAATTGACTACTGGAGACGTTCAAATTTGCCTACACTTTCTCCATAAAAGTTGTAGATATTTGACTTAGCTTTCTATTTCATTTTGAATCACCTCAATTGGACTTTTGTAGCTCAAGATATTACTGAAATACTAAGAGTTATGCAATCTAAAATGACAGACTGCTATCGGACAGCTATGCAGAAGTTGAAACCATGATTTTCTATTAGAAACGTTTGAATTTGTTTATACTTTCTTCATAAAAGTTATAGATATTTGATTTATTTTTCCATATTATTTTGAATTACTTCAATTGAACTTTTATAGCTTAAGATATTTTCGAAATACTAAGAGCTATAAAATCTAAATGGCAGACTGCTTATGTTGACTTCGACTCAATATTTACATACTCAAATGAATTTGGATTTTGACAAGTAAGCTCAATTCAAAAATCTCAAGATGTCTACTTCAAATGTGAAGAAGATAACTTTCTCATTATAAAACTCTAAGGATGTAAATAGTCTCCTTGAATATCAGAGATTGAATTAGCCTAAGATATTCATACTTAATTTTAACTTCTAATATAGTTTTAACTTATACAAACTTAAAAAAATAAATTAAATGCTCAAAATTAAGTTTTTTAATACCAAAATTAAGATTGAAATTAAGATCAACATAGTACATATAACAATAATATTGATGCTATACGAGTTTAACTATCACATTATCATATAGAACTTAGCTAGCTAATTAATCATATTGCATTTAGTATATAAAAAAAATAAACACAAATTATTCATAACATATTTTCCTATCTTTGTATAAAGGCAAAAAGAAAGAGAGGGATATAAAGGGAAATAAACCTAAAGGGACCAAAATTCATATAGGAATAAAGCAAAGATACACTAAATCTTTGTAAAAATATTCACACCTTATGAAAAATCAAAATAACTCTCAAGAAAAAATTATAAATGAATTATGCATGTATAAACACAATAATAAAATATTATACACATGTATAGTAACAAATAACAAACTTAAATATATTTCTCCTCCTTTGTCAAAAACAAAAAGAAAAGAGAGAGATATAAAAGAAAATAAAAATAAAAATACATAAAATCTTTATAAAACTTATGTCATACATAAACAAATTAAGTAAAACAAGATCTTTTATCATATATGATATACGACAAAATTAGTAATACTTATAATGTTAATATACATGCAAAAATTTAAATAAATGTTCTCCCCTTATACCAAACAAAAATATAACATGTCACTAACATAAACACATTTTTCAAAGAGTTTTAAAATTAAAAAAAAAAAAGAGATATAAGGGAAATGAACATAAATTGTGTGATAATATTTATGATAATAATGATACCCAAAAAAATAAAATATATTTTTTTTGTTTTTCCCCCTACGAATATAAACATGATAAGAAAAATAAATTCATACATTATTCCCATTCATAAAAAAAAATAAAAACATAAAATATAGCAAGAGCGATAAAAATATGGTAGTAATAATCAATCTTAATTTTGAGCATTTAATTTGTTTGTTTAAATGTGTATAAACTCTATTGAAAGTTAAAATGAAATACAAATATCTTGAGTTGATTCGATCTCTGAGATTCAATGAGGTTTTTGACATCTTTAGAGCTTTATAATGAGAAAATTATTTTCTTCATATTTGAAATAGACATCTTAAGCTTTTTGAATTGAGCTTATTTGTCAAAATTCGAATTCATTTGGGTATGCAAATATTGAGTTGAAATCAACAAAAGCACTTTCCTATTTTAAATTGTGCAACTCTTAGTATTTTGGAAATATCTTGAGCTACAGAAGTTCAATTGAAGTGATTCAAAATGATATGGAAAATTAAGTCAAATATCTACAATTTTTATGAAGTATAGGCATATTTAAACATTTCAAATAGAAAATCACGATTTCAACTCGTACACAACTGTCTGACAATAGTTTGTCATTTTAGATTGCACAGTTTTTAGTATTTTGGTAATATCTTGAGCTACAAAAGTCCAATTGAAGTGATTCAAAATGATATGAAAAATTAAATCAAATATCTACAATTTTTATGAAAGAAGTATAGGCAACTTCCAACGTTTGCAATAGCCAATCGCTGTTTCAACCCGTGTACAACAACATTACTTTCAATAATTTAAAATTATAATTGTTGAATTCAAAATATAGATGTTGAACACATTATTTGCACTTCCAACAATTATATTTTTTAGTATTTTTCTATATAAATACCTTTAGAGCTAAATGGAAGTAAAAATATTTTTGTTTATTATTATTCTCTATCTTAAATTCATTAAAATTCTGAAATTCTCAAATATTCACTCTTTATTTATAACTCTTATGAGAGTTGATTGCGTGTTAGAAATAAAATTTCTCTTCATCTTAAATCTTAGAAAAAAATAGTAGGGATGTGAGATTTATTTTTAAAGGAATTAATTTAAGTGTTGTTTATTGAAACACTTGAAATTTGATTTTTTTAGTGAACCTTGAAAACTCATGTTATAAAATTGTAAGAGTGAACCATAAAACTCTTATGTATTTTCAATCTTGTAAATAAGATTGTGGATAATTAAAAATTTTAACTTAAGAATAAATTAAATGAAAATATATAATTATTGTTAAATTCGAATTCTTTAAATTATTGTGCTCTTTATTCTTTATTTTCAACATTTTATCAGTTCCTGCAAAAAAATTATTTTTAATTTCGATTTTTATTTAATATTTCTATTCACTCACCCTCTAAGATATTTTCAGATGTTCTTCATACAAATAAAAGATACGCAGCAGATAGAAAACATTAGAACAATCTGAGACAAATTAATAAAAAAGAAACAATAGGATTTCCGAAATATCAAATAAAAATAGGCCAGCAGTTCTTCTCGAGAGTTAAAAATAATCGAATCTGAATCTAAATTACCAATTAATGAATCATCTAAAATTAAGACAAATAAAGATAATTCCTTATTCCTTAGTAATGGACTTCTGGGCATTTAAACTTGCAATTGTATCTCTAACCTCTGCTTGATAAAATCAACATATAAATTAATAAAATCCTTCTAGCTAATTCCTAGTGCCCAAAAAAAAAAAAAAAAAAAAAAAGAATTCAAAGAAAAAAGAAACTCACCGCTATAAAACTTAACTTTCTTCTCAAATTTCCGGTCTGACTTGGACAAAGAATCTTGCCTACAATCATACATAAAAATTCAGGCAAATTAGAAGGATTATGTGAAATGATTATAAGTGAAAAAGAGAGTTACCTCGACTTCCCCATTTTTAAACCAATTTGTTTCGCAAAGCTTTTGATTGTGAACACCAAAACTTGCAGCTTCACATACGAAATTAACGCAGTATAAGTTTAAAAAAAGGTACTGCGATCACCAAGCTCTGCATGATTGAAGTGGGTAAAGAACAGCAATGAAAAATCTAACCACTTTATTTAAAATTAGGGTTCTTACATTATGATTTGTGAGCACACTGCACACACATCGTCAGTTTGTTTATTGGATTCTGGGTTCTTGCTAATCAACCTCTTCGGCCCAGTTCTACTCACATACATGTGGACCCGGCAATTGAGCTCCACACAGAGACGATACAGTTCCATAAAGACATGCTCCCTAAAGCACTTCCACTCCCTCAACAAAAGCCCTCTAAGTAATTATAAATGAGAAAATTACAAGAATAGCATGGTTTTGGGCTTGATTTTATGTTTGGACCATGAACTCCGCATTGAGAAACTTTCGCAACATTGGGTGACGGAGAAGTGTTACGAGAAGTTTCTGGTGAAATATATATATATATATATATATATATATATATATATATATAATATTTATATTTACATTAATGAACAATTATATGTATATGAATAAAAAATTTATTTAAATTGTAATATAGAGTAAATAAAAAATTAATATTAATATTATTATTATTAACATAAAAGTTTTAAAAATAATAATAATAATATTTATTTATATAATAATTTGATATAAATAAATAATAATTTGATATTGACTAATACAATTATAATTCATTACAATTTTTATAATTATTTTATTTGAATAATTATATGATATAGCTTCAATATTTTTTATAATTAGTTTTTCACAAGTTCACCTAATTAGAATAAAAAATATATTTTCAATTAAATTAGAATTTTTATTAGAAATAAGAATAAAAGTTAATCTAAATAAAATAGAAAATATACTTTCAATTAAATTTTTATATTTTAATTAATTTAACTTTTATTAGAGATAAAATAAAAATTAAACTAATTAAAATAGTAAATAGACTTTATATCAAATTAAAATTATATTTTTATTGGTAAATGACTAAATTATCAAATTTTTATATAATAATAAGTGAAGACTTTATTATAGTTTTACCTGTCCTCTCTTGTACATTTATATATACTAGTAAACAATCACACATTTCACATATGAACAAAAAATTTATTTGACTTGTGATATATAATAAATAAATAATTAAATATATTATTATTATTATTATTATGACATAAAAGTTTTAAAAATAATAACATTGTTATTTATATATATAATAATTTGATATCAACTTAATATAGTTATAATTCATTACAATTTTTGTAAATTTTTAATTTAAATAATTATATGATATTATTTTAATATTTTTTATAATTATTTTTTCTTAACTCTATGAATAATTTTATATAAAAAATATTACGATTATAATTAATTATAAGATAATAAAAAACCATTATTTAATTGTTAATAACAATTTAAAAATAATAAAAGTTATATTTTCTTTATATAACAATTTAAATATTAAAACCCTATTAAACTTATAATTTATTACAATTTTAGTAAATATTTTATTTGAGATATGACACTTTATTTCTTCAATATTTTTTAATATTAATACTTTTATTTAGAAAAAAATTAATTTAATGAAATTTTTTTAAGTTCAACTAATAATTAAATGATAAAAATTAATTAATTAATTTTAACTCTTTTTAATTAAATTTCATAAAAAAAATCTAAAAACGATAATTATATTTTTTATTACAAAAAAAAAATTACTTTATTTCTTCAATATTTTTAATATTTACACAAAAATTAATTTAATGAAATTTTTTAAGTTCAAATAATAATTAAATGATAAAAATCAATAATTTAATTTTAACTCTTTTTTGTTAAATTTCATAAAAATATCTAAGAAACGATAATTATATTACTTTTATTATAGAAAATATACTTTCAAATAAATTATATGATTTATTAATTTTTACAAAAATATCTACTTTTAAAATAAATTATATACTTTTCCTATTTTTATAAAATTTATTAATTTTCATTTTAATTATTTAATTATTAAATTTAATATAATAAGACTTATAAAAGTATGTTATATAATTTGATTTATATTAGATAAAATATAAGTAGTCCTAATTAAAATATAAAAATATATATATTTAACAAAATTATCACTCAAATTTTAATTAATTTAGTTTTTTTAGAGATAAAATAGAAATTAACATAATTAAAATAATAAACATACTTGCAATTAAATTATAATTATATGTTAATTAATTTTATTTTTATTAGAAATAAAATAGAAGTTAAATTAATTATAATAGGAAATATACTTTCAATTAAATTAGAATTAATTTTAATTAATCTAATTTTATTTTATTTTATTAAGGAGAAAATAAAAGTTAACCTAATTAAAATAAAAAATATAATTTCAATTATATTAGAATTATATTTTAATTAAATTAATTTTTATTAGAGATAAAATAGAATTTAACTTTCTTATAATAGAAAATATACTTTCAATTAAATTAGATTTTTTTAAGAGGTAAAATAAAAATTAACCTAATTAAAATAGAAAATAGACTTTCTATCAAATTAAAATTATATTTTAATTAATTTAATTTAATTTAATTTAATTTTTATTTGCAAATAACTAAATTATCTAATTTTTATATGATAATAAGTGAAGGTTTTATTGTAATTTTGCATGTTACCCATATATATATTTATTGAAAGCTTCCGGGTGCATATATTAAATAGAAAATGATTAGTAAAATTATCAAATATTCTTTGTTTCTGCCCATATGCATATTGGTTTGGATCCGACTAGATGCATTGATTGGTTTCTAGCTAGTGTTCAACTTGCTCTTCACCCACTTATCTCAATCGTGATGCCATTACCTTGTCAATTTCATAAATTTAGAGATAAACAGATTAAGCTAACATTGGTTGATTGATGTTTTGGGCAGCTTTTGAGAAGCCTCAGGCTGTCATTTCTGAGGATTCTCAGAGTAATGAAACCTAGTGATGGAAATGGAGGAGCCATTCAACTAACAGAACATTCAAGGCCAACAAGACTATCAAATCCTCTGAACGTGATTGGAGGTTTAAACATGCAATTATAAAGATTTAAATGTCTAAGCTGTTGAAATGAACATAAATGGCAAGGCAATCTATGGTTCTCTCCTATGCAAATTGGAAGGGTGAAATCTTCAATATCATTCCTCGACAGGAAATTTAACCAATGATAGACGTCAGAAAAATTATCCATATCCGAAACAGAGAAATTGAACTTGAAAGAGGTCCACGATGAAGTAATAAAGCTTGGTAATGTTGATAGCTTATCGTTGCAAGGATAATCAGATACAAATTGTGGGCTGCTAACCGTTTGTATCGCCATTCAGTTGATAATATGCTTGTCGTTACTGCCTCTTTCTGCGTTATCCGCATCAGAATTTGCTATATTATGATGTTTGGTAACTCACTGATTATATATGATACACTGCTTGAACTGCACAAGGTCATCATTCTGTCTGAGAAGAACAAACTTACTTTAGAATGATATAGGCAACAAATATGGAAAAGATCAGTACATATACCTCTATATCATAATGAACTACTGTGCATGTATAAAAGAAAATCCTGTGAATGGAAACGCTAGATAAGGATTTGGGAAACCATAGAGGAAATATGACATCAAAATACATAAAATAATCTTGAGTTTTGTAAAATCTTTATAATACAAACAATATCTTGATTGTTGCCATTGCCAATAGAAGCTAAAGATCTATAAAAACCTTTTTTTTTTTTGAAAAAAAAAAAAAAGATTACTGACATAAGTGTTAAGGTGTCTAACAAAACTTGAAAAATTGTTGTGTTTGAAGTATTTGGGCAAAAGAGACATTGCGATGCGAGCTTTTGTGAAGCTCATATCCATTACACTTCCAACACTTTACTTTGCTCATCGGACACTTGAATCTTTCACATGGAACACCATCTTAAGATCCAACATCCAAGCCTCAGTGAAGCTAAAATATTATTACGGTATATATACTCATAATATATGAATAGTTTATTTATTACACAAGAATATTATACTCAAAAAATATACTTATTATACACAAATGGTATACCTATATAAATAATATACTATAATATAGTTGTTGTTCATTTGTTTAATTTTTTATATATTTTTTATTGTATATGTTTTTGTGAATTTTGGTGTAAGATACAACTGAAGGGTATTGCATTTTGTTTACAAAAACTTCAGCTTTTAGTACAAATATACGAATAACATCCTCATTATATAGGAATAAGTGAGTATACTATAATATGGTTGTTGTTCATATATTTTTAATTTTTTTTATTGTCTATGTTTGTGAATTTTAGTGTAAGATCAGTTGGGGGTATTGCATTTTACATACAAAAGATTTAGCCTTGTAATATCTCGTGTTTTTAAATATTCTTATACTGCATCGGGATATGCAGTGTTAATAATTTTGTATATAATTACAATATTTTTATGAGTTGATATTTATTTAAAGTTTATTTTAATTGTTTTATATTATTTTAAATATTTTACGTAAAATTTTTCCGATAATTTTATTTTCAGGAAAATTAACACGTAAATAATTTAGTATTAATTATTTTAAATAATTTTACGAATTTGCATGAACTCATATATATTTTTAAAGTGCTAAAATAAAGTGTATATATGTGTATATATTTAAATTAAATTAGGGTTTAATTAATTACCCTAATTTTTATTATATAGTTTTAATTTTAATTAAATAATTATATGAGTATATATGTGTATATATTATTAAAATATATGTGTGGTGTAAATTTAATGTGTGTGAGATTTTATATTATTATAATATATAGTGCGAATATATATATATACATATATACATAATATATTGTCAAAAATATAAAGTTCCCATTATTTATGAATTTGCCACTCTTCCCTCTCCTTCTTCCCGATCGTTCCCATCCACTTTCTGGCATCGATCACATGATTTTCTTCCTGTCACTTGCCTCCCGATGAGCCACCATCGTCCTCAGCCTGTTCCGCTGCCAGCAGCGCCTGTTTCTGGCATTGGGGAAGCTCGTTTTGGTCGGAAAGCCAAAACTCTTCTCACCGTTGTTCACTGCGTTTCCGGCCACCGTTTTTGACACCGCCAGTTTCTATCTTCTCCTTGAGCTCTGGTGAGTGTGATTCCAAGCTTTGTTTTACTTAAAATGGTCTAGATTTGCCTAGGTTTCGATTTTGCAATTTTGGCCTATTAGAGTTCTTGAATTTTTTGAACTTCAATTTGATTGATTCATGAAAAATTCCTTCACAAATGTTGCTCCCCTTAGCTTAATCTTCATTTGGGAATTTTTGTAGAATTTTTGGAAATTATTTTAATTTTTGGGTATTTTTGATTATTTTATTATTATTTTCTAATTTTCGAAAATTAATTAATTAAATTATAAAATTGTGTTTTATGGTAAATATAGGTGTTTAAATGAATTATATAAATTTATTTGGAATTTTTGTGGATTTTTATGTATTTATTTTGAATTTATATAGTTTATGTAATTTTGAGAAATAGAGTTAATTATGTGTTTAATTGAAATTAATTGGTTAATTGAGTATATTTATTGATATTATTTAAATATATGTTGATAAAATTAATTTTGAGTAATTATATTATTTTTGGTGAATTTTTGAATTAATTTTAGTATATTTATATATATAGGGGTATTTTGGTAATTTTATCCTAAAATGGCTAAAAACGTAATTAAATTGGTTTTGATAGTTATTTAGGGTATAAAAATTATTTCTAAAAATTATTTAGTATTTTTAACTAATTAAAACTATTTTTCGTAAATTATTTTCAATTATATATATAATATACGATTTTTCTAATAAAATGAGTTTTTATCGATTTTTACTATGTTTTAGGGTTAATTACGTAATTTTGACTTATAAAATGTATTTTTATGATACAAAGGTATTTTCAGTAATTCTGAATTATTTTGTGAATTTTGGACCTCGGTTAGTAAACTGTAGTTTGGAGTCCAACCAAGGGATTGTGGTTGTGTTCTGTGTTTATTTTCGAAGTGCATTTTTTTGCAGGGCTGGCTCTACTCTTTGAGTAGAGAGATATCCGTTTTACAAGGGAGGTTCTATCGAATTTTCGGTAGAATTATCATAAAACGTAATGTCCGGTCGAATTTTGATTTAATTCTGTCTCTAGTAATCTAGATCGAGTCTTTAGAACTCCTGTTGGATTTATTCTGATTCTTGTCGTTATCTGTTTGTTTAGTTTCATCGAGACCGAGGCCTAGTGGACCAGGCCTATCGGACCCATCTTGTGGAGCGCAATAATTGTGAGTTACTATTATATATATATATGCTCTAGGGTACATGATTTTAGAAATCTATGATTTATTTTGACTAAAAATGCATAATGATATTAATTAGTACTTAAGTTTATTTTAGTTTACTTTTGGTTTATTTTTGGTATTTTTTAAACTATATGCATATTTTATTAATGAATTATGTTTAAAATGTTTTTGAATATATTTCTAGTTTATTTTGTAGTTTAGTTGGATTTATTTGACGTATATATGCTCGAAATATACCTGGTTTACTTTTGGTATATTTCTAGTATATATATGGTTTATGTTGTTATTTTATTTAAATTCATGCATCATTTATTGTTATGAATGTATGTTTTATATTTAAATGAAGGATATCAATAGAACGTGCTACCTAGTGGGCAGCACTAGGATCGAGTACGTACCGGTACACTGATAGCATTTAGGCTATATTACTAACCATTTGTGGATATTGATTGGATTTGATTATTTGATATGTGAGATATGATTTGGGAGTGTGATTACTGGAGCTCGGTTGGCCAAGTGTCTCGGGGCCAATCACACTGACAGTCAGACTGCTAGAGCTCGATTGACTTAGTGTCTCAGGGTCAATCTACTGTCCAAATGGAACAAGTGAATATATTTGGAATAAGTGAGCTTGTATGGCTAGACTGTTGTCTAACACTATTTTGAGGTTGCGATATTCTAGGGTTCTATTTGATCCTTCATAAACAGTGATTTTCAATAAATATATAAAATGATTTTATTGCATCTGTGTGTATTTGCTTGTATATATACATATTGTATATATTTTTGACTGTGTGCATTGGCATTTAGTATGCATGTATATATATTATAGTAATTCACTCAGTGAGGTCTGACTCCCCTCCGTTGACTATTTTTTTCAGGAGAGTTATCTTCATCAGACCTCAATAGCAGGCCTGTATGCCGGATTTCTTTCGCCCCGGCTTTATTATGTAAACTGCTCACTTGAATTTTATTTTATTAATCTAGATACTACAGTAGTCGTAAAAATTGAAAAAGGATATTATATTATATTTGTGTGAGAAATGTACTTTAAATATTTGAAAATAAACTTGTATTAAAAGTTTATTTATATATGAGATGAGGTTTTGATTTAATTTCATTTGATGAAAATATTATTTTGATATTTATGATTTTATTCCACTGCATAATATTTACTTAATTGTGTTGTCATTATTACTATTGCATGTTTCATTTTTAGGCTTGCTACAAGTTCCGGATTCAAAAGAATTCCCGTTCCCTAGCGCCGGTCATGACCCATGTTTTGGGTCACGACAAGCCTTTAGTGCGAATATAGGAATAGCATACTCATTATATAATATAATATAGTTGTTGTTCATTTTTTTTAATTTTTTTATGTTAGAATAGTTAGCAATGCATTTTTTCACATTGATAAAGAGAAGAGAAATGAAAAGACTTACAATAATCTATCTACCAAATGAGTTAACTTTTGGTTGGAGGAAAATTTTGACTACAAAATATAAGTTAAAGATGGATACTTGGGTTCTTTGGTATTGGGTTCAAATTAATTGATATGCATCTATCAATTATTTTTGTTCATTTTTTTTATTTTAACTGATTGAATACAATTACTTTTTATTTATTAATTGAATACATACTCACGGCCAACTAACAAAATATACTTATTCAAATTATCAATTTTTTTTTATTTATGCTCTGAAATGTATAAGAATATATATAATATTTTTAATATATGAATAATATATTATTCATATACTATACAAATAAAATGACTACTAAGGATGTATTATTTTAGACTAGTTCCTAACACTATAACATCATACTCCTTAACCATAATTAAATTTTGTTTCATAGTCAGGTTAATTAAATTATTATATTTTTAATATATGATTAATATAATATTGAATACACGCTCAAGCCAACTATTTTTTTTAATAATTTTTCAAACAATATATATTTACTCAAATTATTAAATTTTTGTTATATTTTGAAGTGTATAAAAAAAATAATATACAAATAGTATATCTATTGTGTACTATTTTTAATATATGAATAATATACACATAATATATTTATCGATAATATATGAATAATATACTATTAGTGTATTATTCGTATAATATACAAATAATATTTTTATTGTAAACTATAAATTATGAGCAATACATAATAGGGCACAATTATATCAAAATGAATGATTAGTTGTGCTTCTCATGCAAAATATCTTTTGTTACTTTTTTTTTTTTAATAAATTGCAAATACCTTTGTTGCCTTGAAATGGTACCGTTGCCTCCTTACAAAACCAACATTAGCATTTGCTTAAAACATATTTGCCCAGCTAAAACTAAAATAAAATCAAAGAAATAGTTAACGGTAGGGTCATATGTCCACACATAACTCTTTGATGAATATTGATGCCTTCTAAGGAGTACAACATGTACACGTATATATTTTATCTTTGCATGTTTTTTGTCTTATAGTGTTATAACCGAAATTTTTATATACATTATAAAATTAAATTATGAGATATGCAATGTTAATAGATATTTTTATTAATGAGGATTTTAATATTTTTAATATTATTATTATTTTATCTATTTATTTTATTCAATTGTGATGTTTGGTTATTATACAATTAAATTTTATTTCGAGAGTTATTGTTTATTATATTATTATTTGACATTGTTTCCAGATTAATAATTAAAGTTAAATTTTATTGTTATTTATTATTTAATATTATTAATAATAATTTAGGAATTAATTAATGTTAATTATGATTTGATTATTTATTTAATTATTATTATTATTTGTGGTATTAAAAAAATATATGTGTATATATATAAAGTAAGTTAATATATATAAATGTGTGTGTAAAAAAAGATAAAACATGAAAAGGTTGTCGGGCCATATCCATTTCCCACCACCTTCATCATTTTTATTTTTCTTCTTTTTGCATCTCCTTCTTCTTCTTGCTCCATCTGTCCACTGCACCACCACCTTAGCCAGCATGCCAGTCAGCTCTACCTTGCCATCGTCAATCGAGCAACAGCAGCAACGACATCGACAGTGACAGAAATAGCCCCTCCTTGCGTGTGAATAATGCAGTCAAGTCACCAATGAGGAAACCAATCGAGTTTGGACTCGTTTTGAAGCTCACGTTATAGGCTTCGATAATATGTGGTTCTTTTTTAGTGATTCGACCAGTAAGGACTTCGAAAACTCAAATTTTATTTTATGTTAATATGTTTAATTTGATTTTTCTTATTGAAAACAATTTTATTTGAAGTTTTGGTATTTAGATTAGTTGTTATTTGAGCTAAGATCTACTAAAATATTATTTTTATTTATTTTTTTGAAATTATTTAAAAAATACATATTTTCGGGTTCAATTACTGTTCACACAGTCTCAGGTCCAAAAAATTTCTTATTTTTATTAAATTCTATATATTATTTAGAGCAAGTTTTATGAAAAAAGTTTATTTAAATTACGTACCAAATTTTTATTACGAATTTTTGAATGATTATGTTAAAAAAAAAAAGAATTTTGGAAAAATTAATATAAATAAGTAATTTTTATGTTTTAATTGAAATCATTCATAATTAGTAGGTTTTTGATAGTTTTTGAGTGATAATTGACATTAAAATAATTTTTATAAATTAATTACTATTTTTAGCTAATTAATGGTAATTTTTGAAAATATATTTGAATAATAATTTTAATTATTATTTTTAAGCTTAAATAAGTTTTTAGGTATTTTTATTATATAATTGGGTATTTTAAATAATAATTGGTAATTTATGCTAATTAATTTTAAGAAAACTTGAATAATTGGTTTATTAATATTATTTAATTATAAATTGGATTTTATTATTTATTTTGAAAAATTAAACATCTTTTATGCTTTTATTATCTAAATAAATTGATTTTTTTATATTTAATTGAATTTTTATAATTCTGGTGATTTATTAGTAATTATTATTACTTTTGGAATTATTATTGGAATCAGTTCTCAGTTAGGCAAATTGTGTAGTTTAGGGGTTCAACCCGAGAAGTTGAGTATTTGTGAATATTTGAAGTGTATTTGCGTGTAGGATTGACTATACTTTTAGTAGAGAGACATTCATTTTACTAAGGAGATTCTGCCGAATTTTCAATAGAATTCTCGTAAAACATTACATTAGGTTGGTCCTGAGTTTTGAATTTTTGGTCAAGTCGCGTCTTATATTGAGTCATTCTTTAGAATTTCTAGAAGTATAAAATTAGGATTTCTATTCTAATATTATTATTTATTTATTTATTTTTCTATAGTTGCACCAAGACTGAAGCCTACAGGATTAGGCCAGTTTAGTCTTTTTCGAGAAACGCACAACTGTGAGTTATCATTATATATATGCATTACACGTAGAATAAATATTTGTAAGCATCCATATTTTAATAATGTAAATATAAGTATGATTTATTTTATTAAATGTTTATATCTATGTTTTAGTATATAATTGGTATATATTTTATATATTATCTTGAAAATGGATGCTATCATGTTTAAATTATGCATTTCATTATTTTTAATAATTATAAGTATGATTTAGAGGACAGTTGTAGAACGTGCCACCTAATGGGCTACACTAAGATTGTTATGAGATAGTGCGGTAGATTTTAGGCCGAGAATCTGACTATTAAATTGAATATTAAGATAAATGGTTATTGGAAATGGTGGTTGCGGATCCTCGGTTGACCTAGTGTACTTAGGACCAGTCATGCCAGTAGTGAAATTGTGGATCTTCGGCTGACCTAGTGTACTCAGGGCCAATCTACTACCTTGAGTTGGGTAAATAAATATTTTTATATATATTTGCATGAGTTTTTATGTAATAGAACTCCCACGTAAAAAAAATTATTTTACGTAAACAATTTCTTAGAAAAAAAAATAATATTTACAAATAACAATAATAATATATAAATAAAATTTAAAATTATTAACACTGCATATCTTAAAATAATTTAATATTATTTAAAATACAGGGTCATTAAGTATCCATCAATTATTTTTATTTATTTATTTTATTTTAATTAATTGAATACAATTACTTTTTATTTATTAATTGAATACATGCTCAAGGTCAACTAACAAAATATACTTACTCAAATTATCAATCTTTTTTACTTATGTTTTGAAATGTACAAGAATATATACATATATATATGAATTGTATACTTATTATATAATATTTGTAATATTTGAATAATATATTATTCGTATAATATACAAATAAGACAACCACTACGGATGCATTATTTGAGACTAATTCCTAACACTATGACGTCATACTCCTTATTTATGATTAAATTTTATTTCATAGTCAGGTTAATTAAATTAGTATATTTTTAATATATGATTAATATAATATTGAATACACACTTAATTTTTCTAATAATATATACTTACTTAAATTATCAATTTCTTATGTTTTAAAATGTATAAGAAAATGTATATATATATATATATATATATATATATATATACACGAATAGTATACTTATTGTATAATATTTTTAATATACGAACAATATATTATTCATAAAATATATGAATAAGATGTCTACTAAGAATGCATTATTTGAGATTAGTTCCTAACACTATGACATCGTACTCCTTATCTATGATTAAAATTTGTTTCATAGTCAAGTTAATTAAATTAGATTAATATACTATTGAATACACGCTTAGACCAACTATTTTTTTGATAATTTTTCTAATAATATATACTTACTCAAATTATTAAATATTTTTTATATTTTGAAGTGTATAAAAAAGAAAAAAAATATGAATAATATATGTATTGTATACTATTTTTAATATATGAATAATATACACCTAATATATTTATCGTATAATATATAAATAATATACGCATAGTATATTAGTGTATTATTCATATAATATAAGAATAATATATGAATAGTATATTTATTGTAAACTATAAATTATGAGCAATACATAATAGGGCACAATTATATCAGAATGAATGATTAGTTGTGCTTCTCATGCAAAATATCTTTTGTTACTTTTTTTTTAATAAATTGCAAATACCTTTGTTGCCTTGAAATGGTACAGTTACCTCCTTACAAAACCAACATTAGCATTTGCTTAATACATATTTGTCCAACTAAAACTAAAAGAAAATTAAAGAAATAGTTAACGGTAAGGTAATATGTCCACACATAACTCTTTGATGAATATTGATACCTTCTAAGGAGTACAACATGTACACATATATTTTATCTTTGCAAGCTTTTTGTCTTATAGGTAGTAGAAACTTGCCCTTAATAACTTTTAACAGAACCATAAATACGTACAAGCAACTTTGTCTACAACTAATAAAATCAAGTTCATCTAAAGCAACCAATTTCGAACCCTTTTGGGCAACTCTGCTAACTTACATATACAAAACTCAGTAAAAAACAGAATGCTCAGCATTATCATGATACAACACTACTGAACTTCTTTGTGCAGTTGCATCAATTTTTCCCTAGTGAACTCTTATTGCAATCTCCAAAGCATATTACCCCATATCACTAAATTGTACTTAATTTACACATGATCTTCAGTCTATACAGCTATGAAACTTTTACACCATCTTATACGCACTTCTAGTACTTGAGACAGAATGTGGATTAGGGGTGCTTGACAATGCCATTGCTCGAAACCTTCCAATATTTGCGTGTGAAATCCAGTTAAAGACAAAACAAAGATCATGCTGAAAGATGGGATAACTACACAAGAACTACATCGACATCCTTATTATCACCAAGAGTCAGCACAAGACCTTCAACGTCGGTTGGGAGGAGGCATTGGAACCATTGACAACCTTTTGATATGGGCTCTAATGGAGGAATATCAGCTCATGGTATCAGCAACACCTATGACACTTATGGTGCTCCCTTCTTTAATATACCTGAGAAGTAAAAGAATCTTTAGAAGCATTTATCTGAGAAAACTTGAACAAAATGTCAAGGAGTCAATTTTCTACTGAATGACAACATTAAGACAACAATGAAAAAAAAAAAAAAAAAAAAAAAGAGAGATAGAGAGAAAACACTATTGATCGAGCCATTTGTTGGAAATCTGGACTTGAATTAGATTCTCAGATTCACAATTTCATGAACCTCTGCTTTATCTCATGGGTAGTTTTCTTTTTAATTTTGATTCCAAAAATTCAGCCATTTGTGACCTAATTTCACCTAAACCCATAACACAATTGTAGCAATATGACAATACAACTCAAAAAGTCATTAAATGCAACAAAAAAATAACAATAATAATAAAAAGAGAAATTTCGCAGAGAAAAAGGGTCGAAGTATATCATATTATAATGATGAAGATGAGAGTTAGATCCTTAATTTAAGGGACAAATTAATTTTGAGAGTTTTAAAAAAATAGGAAAGAAGAGAATTTAAGGAACAAAAGAGACGATAATGAACAAAAGAAGAGAATTTAATCATTGAGTTTTAACCAAAGAAGAACCCACTATATGAAAAAAAAGTGTAAAAAGCACAAGAATATGCAAAAGAAGAAAATGAAGCAGTTGAGATAACAATGGGCATGCGCGTAATTGTTTAAAAAATTAGGGCACACATGTGATTTATTATAAAAAAGGGGCATTTAATTTATTGGCCTCCATTTTTAGGGCAATTTTATACAGAATCCTTTATAAATATATACCTCCCTAATATTTAAATAGTTAATAAATTAGTCCTTATTTTAATAAAAAATAATTTACATTAAAAATTGAATTAAATTTAACTATTAAAATTTAATTTACTTAGGAATTGTAAAATTTGAAAATTTAAAAGTATATTATACTAATATATCAATTTAGTTATCTACTAATATTTAGTAGTTTTGAAATATGTAATTTTTATTTATTTAAAATTTTATCTAATGTCAAGTGTGTTTGGTTCAAATTAATTCAACAAAAAATTATGGAATTCATTTCCAAGTTCAAGTGAGTGTGTTTGGTTTAAATGAAAACTTTGTAAAATTTATTTTCAATTTAACTTCTTAATTTTATGAAATTACTTAATATTAAATTCATTTTTATTAATGAAATATGTTAGGTTCTAAGGAATTTGGAATTCATTTGCAAAAATATATTTTATTTAAAATTCATTTCAAAATGAAATGAATTCCTTAATATTATGTTTGGATGTAAGGGATTTGAGCATGGATTTGGATTCTAATTAAATCTCTTGTTTGGGAATTATATGGATTTATATATATATATATATATATATATATATATATATATATATATATATATATATATATATATATATATATATATGAGAATTTGAAACAAATAAAAAATGAATTTAATAGCTCATTTAGTAAGGATTTAAAATGACATGTAACTACATGTTATTTGAAATCTATTTATTTGAAGTCTAAGATTTTAAATCAAATGCTTGCATCCAAATACACTTTAATGGAATTTAACCAAATAAGGGGTTAAATTTTATATATATATACACTGGATGCCAATTGCAAAACATCACTCAATGAAAATTTTCATATTGTGGTTCGATTATAGGTAACAACGATTCATTGAAAAATTCTACCTCTATTAGGAAAAGATCTAATAGAAGTGGTAGACCTCCTGACTCGAAATCCTCAATTAATGTTATAGAAAAATTAAAGGTGAAGGCCAAGATGAAGAAATCTTAGTAAATTTGGTTTTGAAATCCTCACAAAAGTATATGCAAAGGAAATGAGTTAGAATGATTCATTTGTTGAGTTAGATGGTTTATATGACACAAAAGAAGTAGTAAACATGACTACTCTTCCATGATGATATTTGAATGAATTTATTTATTTAAAAATGTCAATTGGTACTTGGAATTGTCAATGAGCAACTAGTCTTTAATTTATGAGGGCTCTCCTCTCTTTCTTATAGATTCGTTATCCAAGTTCGTAATCTTAGTAGAACCCCGTATAAGTGGTTCATTATCCGATTTATGGTCTAACCTAGAAGGTTTTTGATAGATTCATTTGTATGACTTTGCCTCTAGTTCTTATGTCTATTAATGGGCCAAAATCAAGTCTCATCTAGGCCTATCATGTTGGTGCTCGCTGGAAGCACTCCTAGATAATTAGTAAATTCTTTAAAGTTTCTAGCTCCTTAGGTTACTCATCCTAATTGGATACCCTTTATTTGAAGTTAGGCTTTTATGGAACTCAAACACAAGTCATGAGATTATAATAGTAGTGTTTTTTGAAATTATAACAAGAAAAGATTATTGGTGAGAATTTCAAGCATTCGAAGTGTAAGGGAAAATAATGATTATGCATCTCTCAAGAAGTTGGAAGGTATATTAATTGTAGACTATAAGCAAGTCCTTCTACAAGAAGAATTGTATTGGTTGTAAAAGTCCTTATATATTTGATTAACCTTAGTGATGTAGAGGAAGCCTTAAGAAAGAATTGTATTCATTAATTCTAAGAATATCCAAAAATAATAATTCAAAACCCTATTGATTCAAAGAATATCAGAGGAATTGGAAGAATTACGTCTGTAATTTATTTTTAATTAATTAAAAAAACTGTCTCAAAACAACTCAAAGAGGAAAATAAATAGTGTTTAAGGAAAAAACCTTAAAACCAAAAAAGAAAAAGACTAAAAACTCCAAAAAAAGGAACATAAATTTTAATATCAAATTTAAGGGCTTAAACAAAGAAATTTGGGCATGAAGATGGGTTGCTATAAACACATTTATAGTCATCTGAGTCAGGTTCAATTGGATATATTATGGGTCCCGTGAGTTAACCAGTGTTGCCACGACTGTCCATTTGAAGATTAAGTGTGCATGCCTACTTTGTTAAATCCATCCATAAATTTCAATGCTGCCTCATTCACATCACTTAAAGACTAAAATACTAGAGATTCCTACAAATGATACTAATCTCAAGGTTAGTGACTTAATTAATGGGAATGGACATTGGGACCAGGATAAATTTTAATCATCACTTCCTACTTTAACTACTTCCCATATTACAACCATTAAACCTCATAATGAGGATAATGGTCCTAACACACCATATTGGAAGCACTCCTTAAATGGACAATTCACTATAAAATCAACCTATGAATTTTTGAGTCGTAACTATTGGTAAGAAATTAATAATAAATGGAGATTGGTTAGAAGTGGCTCGGGCCTGAGTGTGTTAAATAATTCATATGGTTATGTATTCATAATAAACCACTTACAAATGTAAAAAATGGAACCACATGCATTTCACTTCCTAACTAACGTGTGACCATTGTCATCTTGAGGTTGAAACTAGTCTTCATACGTTAGGAGATAGTCTTTTTTTTTTAGAGGAAATTTGGCTAAAGATTCCACCATCCAATGTTGTGATCAAGTTCTTCTTTGGGTTATGGGATCAATGACTTTTGTGTAATCTTAAAAACACCCTTAATATTGCTCATAATTTAAATTGCCATGTGGT
Organism: Mallotus nudiflorus; assembly: GCA_947683625.1. Taxonomy (NCBI): domain Eukaryota; kingdom Viridiplantae; phylum Streptophyta; class Magnoliopsida; order Malpighiales; family Euphorbiaceae; genus Mallotus; species Mallotus nudiflorus. The sequence continues at coordinate 2,399,977 of CANTUR010000049.1, read as the reverse complement.
CTTTGGAACTACTTATTGGCAACTTTCGAATAATAAAAATGCAATAGTTTTTTTTAACAATCGTAACATGTAGCAAGTTAATATGTCTAGTATTCTCCATAAAGTTCAAAGCTTAATCTTTACTCATAATGCTCTCATATTAAACTTAAAAGTTCCAAAGGTGAAAGATTAATGAGAAATTTACAGAATTAGACACATTTTTTACTTTATTTATAGTCATTTACCCTACCTTTTTTATAAATTACACATGCGCACTTTTTAATTTTCATGCGTGCTCTATTTTTTGTTTTGTTTTTAAAAGTGCCCATTTTATTTTATTTTTCTATTCTTTTTAGTTTTTTTAGTTGATATTTTATTTTTACGTTCTCCTTTTTGTTTTTTTTTCCATTTTTTATTTTTATTTTTATTTTTTTTACTTTTCACTTCTGTTTTTTATTTTATTTTTTCTTATTTTCTGTTATCTTTATTTTTTAATTTTTATTTATTTATTTATTTTTATTCTCCGTGATCCTTATTTTTTATTTTTATTATTATTATTTAAGTTTTGGTTTTGGGTATGCTCAATTTTAGAGATTATAGTTAGCATGTTTAAATTATATAACTCATATTAGTTTGAATAAAGAATTAAAGTTTCAGATATTCTAGGAATATATATATATATATATATTATTTTATTTATTTTATACACAAAAAATAAATTGAAATATACAAATAATAAAATAGAAATAAATGAAAAATATTTTAAGTTTCATGCATTTAAAAAAAGATGGGTACTTGAATTCAAATTAATTGAATTGAATACAATTATATTTGAAATTTTATTATTGTATTTATGAGTTTGAGATACTATTTTTAATTTTCAGCTACTGTTTTGAGTTTCCGATAATGTTTTGAGTTTTAGATATGAATAATATTCAAAAAATATACTATTTTAATTGTATCATATACGAATAATATTCAAAAAATATATTATATCATATACGGATAATATTAAAAAATGTATATAACTAAATAATGAATATGACAATTGTTTTTCATTTTCAACATATACAAATAAGATTCCAAAAATATATGGATTATATTGAAAAATGATATAATTGAATAATAAATATGACACCTGTTTTGCATTTTCAACATATATGAATAAGATTTCGAAAATATACAGATAATATTAAAAAATGTTGAATAATGAATATGACACTTATTTTACATGTTCACATATACGAATAAGATTCAAAAATTATTTGGATAATATTTAAAAGTGTTGTATAACGATATGACACTTGTTTTACACTTTTAACATATATGAATAATATTAAAAAAACATTCAGATATTATTAAAAAATGTAGTTAGCTGAATAATGAATATGCCACCCCTTTTTCATTTGCAACAACCTATTTCATCAAACAATATCAAATACTATTTTCAATTTAAATAAACTATATCTAGTAGTAAACAAATGTTCAATTTTGTATTTTTTAAAAAAAAAATACAAAAAAAAAATGAATTTCTTGGTGCCTTAATTACCAATTCACCCACAGGGCTTTGTTGTTATTCTGAACTGTACCTGTGTTCTTGCACATTCATGAAGTTGTACATTATTTTGGAATTGGATCACAATGTCTTCAAGTTGTCACTTTCTGTTTTGTTTTAATCTTTCTTCCTTTATTTTATTTTATTTTTTTATAGGACCATAAAAATAATAAATGTCTTATAACAATAAATTTAAAACAACTGTATATGTATTATAACTTAAACCTGAGACATGGCTTAAGCAATAATAATTTCTTGCAATCTAACAATTATTTGTTCTTTTATTTTTTTTAATTGATAGAATTTATGAATAAGAATTTTTTTTGCCTATACTGAATGTATTAGATTTAAATGAAGAAAGTTTCTTAATTTGCAAGAAAGGGCAATAATTAGAAACTTAACAAGGAAATTATGGTAACTAAAATCTGCTTAGGAACTTGAGAATCTGTATGCACTCAACAAAGTTGCTCCTACAATGAATACATTTTTCACTAAAATGATTCTTCTTTTACTTCTTTTGCTAACTCTTCATGCAAACATGAGTTAATATTAAACAAAATAGATGGGGTAGCTTTTCCAGAAAACTTGGTGTATTTTTCTATTGCAATACAGTCTGGAATATATATATATATATATATATATATATATATATATAGACTTAATTAATTGTAGACAAAGCTAGTGTCTCCTCTCCAACTTTTGCACACTAGATAACACCAATAGGCCAAAAGGGACCAAATACATTTATTCCTGTTGTTAATATATTGCATATTAAGGCAAAATTGCAGTCAAATGAATAAGGAAAGGGCAGTGTATGGAGATACAGAAAAGGCTGAAAAGTGCCATCCTTTGTTTGAGGGGCTATGTCCTGACTAAGTCCTGACTCGCTATTAAACAAGTAAAGCATTATCATATCAAATCAACTAAAAAAATGGGGTAGGTTTGAAAGAAGAATAGTTGTATTGGAGTTGTCCAAGATGTAGCTATTGAATAATTAAACTTGTTTTAATATATGTGGTCTTAATCAAAAGAAGAAAAGTTATGGGTAAGATTAAAAGAAATAAATGATGATTAGTTGGTGTGTCACTTGTATATTTTTGTGTGGTATTAGGTGTTAGAAATAATGTGTGTGGTTTAAATATTTTGTATTAATTTATATTAAGTGGTTTGTATTAGTTTGGGGTTAGTATAAATACCATTCTTCTCTTGCATTGTAATCATCAAGCAAGCAATTCATAAATAAAAGCTTGAGTTATAATAGTTATAGAAATATTTTTTATGTTCTTGAGTATTTGAGAGAGATTAATTAAGGTTGTTTGAGTGTTTTGTGTTTAACAAAGTGGTATCAGAGCTAAATATAGGCATATAGTATACCAAATTAAAGCTCTTAGAAAGAGGAATCCAATGCCATCAGAATCACCTTGATTGGAGGTTAGATGCACTGCTAGAAGTTTGCTGCCAGAAACCCAGTCAACTCACTGAGTTGAAGCTGAGTCTGAAACCGAGTCGAGCTGAGTCTGAAGCCGAATATGTAGTTGAGTCAAGCCAAGCTTGAAGCCATTTGATCAAGTTATTGACTGAGCCATTAAGCCGTTTTGACCAAGTTGTTGAACAATTGCTGATCGTTGACTTTAACTGTTGACTTTCAATAGTTAACTTTGCTGTTAACCAAAGTTGACTTTTTGACCGAAGTCCATCTTAAGGTTTTTCAACATTCTGGATCCATTCGTGAAGTTAGATTTTGCAAATTCTTATCATATTAAGTAATATGGAAAATAGTGTGGCATCTTTCCAAGTTCCAACACTCAATAACAATAATTACAATAATTGGAGTATCAAAATGAAGGCTCTTCTTGGTGCATATGATGTTTGGGATATCATAGAGAAAGGCTACAATGAACCACAAAATGAGACATCACTATCCTAGTCTGAGAAGGATAGTTTAAAAGATTCAAAAAATAAGGACAATAAGGCTCTCTTTCTTATTTATCAAGCCTTTAATGATGATAATTTTGAGAAAATTTTTGACACAACCTTTGCTAAACAAGCATGAGAGAAGCTGCAAACATCATATAAAGAAGAAGAAAAGGTGAAGAAGGTGCATCTTCAAACCTTAAGAAGGGAGTTTGAATCTCTGCACATGAAAGGAGGTGAAACCATTTCTGATTATTTTTTTAGAGTTTTAGTTGTTTCCAATCAATAGAAAAGAAATGGTGAAAAGCTAGAAGATGTGAGAATAATAGAGAAGATACTTTGCTCATTAGACCCAAAATTTGAGCATATTTTTATAACTATAGAAGAGATAAAAGACTTAGAAGAAATGAAGATTGATAAGCTTCTAGGCTCATTACAAGCCTATGAAGAGAAGCACAAGAAGCAACAATGAATCATTGAGCAATTCCTCAAACTGAAGCTTAAGGATGTGCATGAAAGCTAAGGCAATGAAAGAAATCAACGTGGTTGAGGCAGAGGTAGAAGTCGTGGATGAGGTAGAAGCCGTGGTCGTGGACGAGGTTGGAGTTCTTACAATAGCAACTTCAATAACTATGAGAAAGGTGAAAGTTCTATAAGAAGTTATGGGAGAGGTAATCCAAACTCAAGGTATAATAAATCGCAAGTTTAATGCTATAATTGTAAAAAAATATAGGCATTATGCATCAGAATGCCGAGCTCCTAGCAGTAAAGTTAAAGAAAAGCCCAATTAAATAGAAGCAAAGATCAAAGAGAAGACAGTGTTGTTATCCGGTAGAACTGATGTTGAAGATCAAAGAAGTACTTGGTACCTTAAAACTGGTGCAAGCAACCACATGTGTGGAAAAAAAAGAATGTTCATGGAACTTGATGAATCAGTGGTTGGCAATATTTCATTTGGTGATGATTCATAAGTGTTAGTAACAAGAAAAGGTAACATCCTTATTCGTGCTAAAAATGGTAGTCATCAGTCAATTTCTAATGTTTATCATGTGCCTAATATGATATGCAATATTTTGAGTATAGGTCAGCTCTTGGAAAAAGGCTATGATTTTTACTCAAAATATTATTGTCTTTTTATACCAAATGGCAATGGAGATTTGATAGCCAAATAAAAAATATCCAAAAATAGACTGTTTCCTTTGAATATTCAAAATGATGTTGCAAAGTATTTGAAAGCTTGTTACAAATATGCATATTGGTTATGGCATTTTCAATTTGGGCACCTCAACTTTGGAAGCTTGGAACTATTATCGAAGAAGAGAATGGTGAGAGGACTACCATGCATCAATCATCCGAATTAATTTTGTGAAGGATGTTTGCTCAGAAAGCAGTTTAAAAATAGTTTGCCCAAGGAATCATACTCAAGAGCCAAGAAGCCATTAGAGCTCATTTATACTGATGTGTATAGGCTAATTATTCCAATCTTTCTTGGTAAAAATAACTATTTTCTTCTTTTTATTGTTGATTTTTCCAGAAAAAATTAGGTATATTTCTTGAAGTAAAAATCAGAGGTCTTTGAAGCATTTAAGACATTTAAAGCTGCTGTGGAGAATGAGAGTGGTCAGAAGATTAAAGCATTGAGATTAGATCAATGAGGAGACTTCACTTCAAAGGAATTCCAAAAGTTTTGTGCAATAAATGGAATTAGATATTTTCTCACCGTTCCAAGATCTCCACAATAAAATGGCATTGTAAAAAGAAAAAATAGAATTATCCTTAATATGGCATGGAGCATGCTTAAAAGTAAACATTTACAAAAAGAATTTTGGGCTGAAGTAATGGCTACAACAGTCTACCTATCCAACTGATCTCCAACAAGAAGTGTTTAGGGAAAGACACCATAAGAAACTTTTGAGTGAAAGAAAGCCCAGAATTTCTCACCTCAAAGTATTTGGAAGTGTAGCCCATGTTCATGTACCAGATGAAAAAAGAACCAAGCTTAATGATAAAAGTGAAAGATACATCTTCATCGGCTATTCTACTCATTCAAAAGGGTAGAAGCTATACAATCCGAACAGTAAGAAGTTTGTGATTAGCCGAGATATGATGTACAACGAAGAAAATGAATGGGAGTTCAATTCTTCAACAAATGAATTCAATTTCTTTCCTCAATTTGATGATATAGAGCAAAAGCCAATAGACCAACCAGGTGAACTTTAGCAAGAGCCCACTAAACCACCTGCTTTACCAATATGAAGTGATGAAGATAATTCACCACCATCTTTCCTAGCTGAAAGAAATAAAGAACGAATAAGAAGTCTTGAAGATATCTATGAGGTGACTGATAGACTTGAAAATCTTACTCTTTTTTATCATTTTGCTGACTGTGAACTAGTAAACTTCTAAGAAGTTGCGCAAGATGAAAAATGGAGAAATACAATGGATGATGAAATCAAAGCCATTGAAAAGAATGACACATGAGAACTCATTATTCTTCCAATAGGACATAAGCCAGTTGGTGTCAAATGGGTCTACAAAATAAAGAAGAATGCTAAAGGAGAGGTCAAAAAGCATAAAGCAAGGCTAGTTACAAAAGGCTATAGTCAAAAAGCTAGAATTGACTATGACGAGGTATTTGCTCCTGTCGCATGCTTAGAGACTGTGAGATTGATTATTTCTTTAACAGCTCAAAATAAGTGGAAGATTCACCAAATGGATGTAAAGTCTACCTTTCTAAATGGAGTCTTTGAATAAGAAGTCAACATTCAGCAACCCCCAGGCTATGAAGTCAAAGGACAAGAATGCAAAGTCCTAAAATTGAAGAAGGCCCTTTATGGATTGAAGTAAATTTCCAAAGCATAGAATAGCAGAATTGACAACTATCTTCAATAGAATGGCTTCATCAAATGTCCATATGAACATGCCCTCTATTTCAAAATCAAAGAAGGAGATGTCTTGATTGTGTGCTTGTATGTGGATGATTTAATCTTCACCGGGAAAAACCCAACATGTTTAAAGATTTTAAAAAGGAAATGACAATGGAGTTTGAGATGACAAACATTGGGCTTATGGCATATTATCTTGGCATTGAAGTTAAATAACAAAAGGATGGAATTTTCATCTCATAAGAAGGCTACACAAAGGAAATTCTCAAAAAGTTCAAGATGAAGAATTTCAAACTAATAAATACGCCAATGGAATGTGGAGCTAAATTATCCAAGCATGAAGATAGAGAAAGCGTGGATCCAATATACTTTAAAAGTTTAGTTAGAAGTTTACGCTATCTAAATTGCACAAGGCCTGATATTCTTTATGCAGTTGGATTAGTGAGCAGCTACATGGAATTTCCAACAACCACTCATCTCAAAGTTGTAAAGAGAATTCTTCACTACCTTAAAGGTACAATTTACTTTAGATTGTTCTATTTCATTTCTAATGATTACAAGCTTATTGGATACAGTGACAGTGATTGGAATGGAGATTTAGATGATAGAAAAAGTACTACGGGATTTGTATTCTTTATGGGAAATACTGCTTTCACTTGGATATCAAAGAAGCAACCAATTGTCACTCTGTTAACATGTGAAGTTGAATATGTTGCTACTACAACATGTGTTAGTCATGCAATTTGGCTTCAAAATTTGTTAAAGGAATTAAACATGTCATAAATGGAACCAACAAAGAGATAAATCTGCAATAGCTTTAGCTAAGAATCTAGTGTATTATGATCGGAGCAAACACATTGATACTCAATATCTCTACATAAGAGAATGCATTACGAAGCAAGATGTGAAACTGGAATATGTGAAGTCTCAAGATCAAATTGCAGACATCTTCATCAAGCCATTGAAGAAAGAAGATTTTGTCAAATTGAGAAATGCACTTGGCATAATAAAACAAGTTTAAGGGGGAGTGTTGAATAATTAAATTTTTTTTAATATATGTGGTCTTAATCAAAATAAGAAAAGTTATGGGTAAGATTAAAAGAAATAAATAATTATTAGTTGGTGTGCCACTTGTATATTTTTGTGTAGTTAGAAATAATGTGCGTGGTTTTAAATATTTTGTATTAATTTATATTAAGTGGTTTGTATTAGTTTGGGTTTAGTATAAATACCCTTCTTCTCTTGCATTGTAATCATCAAATGAGCAATTTAGAAATAAAAGCTTGAGTTATAAGAATTATAGAAATATTTTTTATATTCTTGAGTGTTTGAGAGAGTTTAATTAAGGTTGTTTGAATGTTTAGTGTTTAACAATAGCCCCTCAAATAAGGGAAATGAACTATATTACTATGTACTCAATGGAAATGAAGTGATCGTTAATAGCAATGAGCTCTACATTATCTCTTTGAAGAGCTACTTTAGCTACCAGCCTTCCAATCCTTTTCCAAATCCTAATTTGATTTTTTCGATTCCAATCAAACACATATAAGATCTCAACTGCTATGAGATCATATAACAAAACAACAAACCAAAACATGTATAATTACCATTGATTTTGATCTTAAACTTGCATGCATATCAAAATCAAGCACTATATGAGTAGCTCAAGCTCTGATACCTATAGCTCTAAGTACAACTAATCACATCAATTCATAAACACATCCAAAAAAAATTAAAAAAAATTGAAAAAGAATCGATTGATCTTTGGCCAATAGAGAAAACAAGAAAAAAAATAAGTCGGTAGAAGAGAAAAGGCAGCATTGAATTCAATCTTTACCAAAATGAAATCATTCTCATAACTAGGCTTTTCAAGAACTAAATAATCATCATGCACTATATCCATAGCTGAAATAAAAGAAACTAGATCTTAAAAATGCCAATATAGCATCAAAAGAAAGAAAAAGGAAGTTGTAGATACAAAAATAAAAAACAATAAAAAAGAAAAAAAAAGGAAGATGGAACTGTGAAAAAGAGAAGAAACAAAGAAAAGGAAAAAAAAAAGGAAGAAGAAGAAGAGCTCTTGTGAGGAAGAGGTGAAGGAAATGAATGAAAATTTTAATAGATTCATTAAAATGAATGGAAAAAAAATGCAAGTAAAGGAAGAAGAAGAAGATGCAAACAAAAAAAAGGCACACGTCGTGTAATAACCCTAGTTTTTAAATTATTTTAATATAAAACGAGATGTACAGTGTTAATAAATTTAAAATTTATATTTAATTTTTTACTATTTAGTGATTAATCATTATTATTTTATGTTTAATTATATTTTCTACGTAACTATTTTATTTTGAAACTTATTATTTTGGACATTTAATTTGCATTGTTTATATTTATTATCTCGGATAGTATTATTTTAATAACATTAGTTTATGTGCATTATTATTTTAATATTATTCTTTTTATTAAATTACATTATTGGTATTATTATTATTATTTAAATGTTAATGTATGTGTGTATATTATAATGTATGTTTGTGTGTACATATATATATATATATATATATATATATATATGTGCGTGTGTGTGTGTGTGTGTGTGTATGTATATATATATATGAGTGAGATTTTTTTTTTGGTGGTGGAGATTTATTTAATATAAAGTTATATTATATTATGTTATATTATAAAGTTATAATATAAAGTTTTATTATTAATATATATATTTGGAATTAAGTAAGCTTGTATGGCTAGAGAGTTACTGTTGATTAAGGTTACATTTAAATAGGGTTCTATTTGATCCTTCATAAACAAATGTTTTTCAGTATTATTATATAAAGTGATTTTCAACATCTATGTGAAATGCTTGTATATATATTATACGAATGATTGATTGCATTTGACATTAGGAAATTCATGTATATATATTATAACAATTCACTCAGTGAGATCTGACTCCCCTCAGTTGATTTTTTAGGAGATTCTTCTTCTTCAAACCTCAACAGTAGGCCCATCCACCGGATTTCTTTCGCCCCAGCTATTTTGTGTAAATTATCTACTTGACTTTATATGTACTTTAGAAAACTGCAGTAGTGAGTTGCATTTTGTATTAGCTGTATGTTGTTTATTAATTCAAAGGTCTTTATCTGAATATTGTATTAATATATTTTATTTTATGATATGAGAAGTTTATTTTTATTATATTGGTTTAAGATTTAAATTTTGGTGCATATTTTATTTTAATTATTACGTGCTTTTATTTTAAAGGCTTGCTATGGGTTCCAGATTTGAAAGAATTCCCGTTCCCCAACGCTGGTCATGACTCCCGGTTTGGGTTGTGACAAAGTTGCTATCAAAGCGGAGTTTGTATCTGGGCCTAGGTTGTTAGAGTTGTGGCCCTAGTTTTTCAGAGATGTGTTTTCTTTAAAACTACTGCAGTTTAATTAAGTTTGAGTATGTCTTTGATAAGTTTTCCTTGATTTAGTTTTTCGCGTAATCGTTAATTGTCTGTTTTGTCTGAATCTTTCTATTTGTCTTTTTAGAATAAGGAGACGAGCGCTTGTCACTCTGTCGGTCGTTGAGGCCAAGGATGATGAGTCCTTTCAGGATAAGGTTTTACTTCCTGAGCCACTAGCAAGGCGCAAAGGTCATGATAGAGGTAGACCTCGAGGAGCGGTAGGTCGCCATAAACAGCGTGAGCTACAGGATGAGGAACCTATAGATCCAGAGTATGAGGATGCTCCTATACATCTAGTTGCACCATCAATTTAGCCTGTCTATCAGTAAGGTATCTCTAACCTTGAGGCAACACTGTTCTACGCCAGAGTTGGTCGAATATCTTTAATGGGACATCAGACCTATTGGATTTTTTGTATGCGATTGAGACATAGACTCGGACTGCTCACACCGAGTACCAGCGGATCATAATTGTTGAGCTGTCAGTAGAGGGACTAGCCCTGGATTGGTTCATATAGATGATTTAGCCGTATATGACTACGATGACCTAGGCACAGTTTATAGAGTGATTTATGAGGAGATTCTGCCCAAAGCCACTTCGCATAAGCTATAGACTCCAGCTGACGAGTATCACCAGAGGTGATAGATCTGTTGAGGACTATACTAGAGAGTTTCTTTGACTCGGCAGATATGCAGAGGATCTGATGTGAGATCAATACTTTGTCGTCACTACCTATGTTATTGGTTTGGGTTCTACTTTTACTGGGATGCCTACAGCAGGCCTTACTCTAGATTCGGTGATAAAGTTAGCCAAGGAAATTGAGCTGAAGCTAGTCAAGCAAGGAGCTATGTCTAATTATTACCAGTTGGGCACTCAGTCAATAGGATTTTATACTACTCCGTATTTGAGTTTTCAGATTGGTTCTAGTAGGCAGCAGAGAGGCCCAATCCAACAGAGCCAAAGACAGTAGCAGAGAGTGCACAAGATTAGTAGACATGGTCATAGGGGTCAACACATATTGATTAGATTTGGGTCAGGTGCTTCGAGCAGCAGTAGTGGTCGTAGTTCTAGGTTAATAGCCAATGTTTGTCAGACATATGGTAGAGTCCATCAAGGACAGTGTTACATGGTACCACTGACTTGTTTTCAATACGGACAGATGAGACACTTTGCCATATCATATCCTTATTCTAGTTATCAACCATAGTAGATTTCGTAATTTTCACAGCAGTTGATTGCCAATGCAGCACCAGTTCCTTTTTAATTACCTCCAGCTCAATACCCGAGTTCTACTCAGATTGTTGCTCAGCAAGGACATGGTAGAGATACCAAAAGAGGTGCCAAAGGTTTTAGCCAAGCTTTTACCAGTCAGCAGGGAGGTCTAGGTCAGGCCAGAGTTTTTTATCTCACTCAATAGGATGCTCAGGCATCTAATGCAGTCATGGTAGGTATTATTTCTATTTATTACCTGGATGCTTAGGTTTTGTTTGATTCGGGTGCCACACAATCCTTTGTTTCTCTTGTGTTTGCTTTGAAATCATGTTGGCAAGCTTCGAGGATGGTTTTTCCTTTGTCTATCGCCACTCCTCTAAGCGAATCTTTGGATACTGACATTGTTCTTTCTAGCTGTCCAATTTTCATCAGAGGTAGAGCATTGCCTACAGAATTGGTGTTGTTAGATGTGATGGAATTTGATGTTATACTCAGTATAGATTGGTTATCTCAGCACTATGCCATTATGGATTATCAAAGTAAAGAGGTGATTTTTAGAATTCCTGATGAAGAAGAGTTTAAGTTTATTGATGATAAAATTTTTGCACCTCAGAATCTCATCTCTATTATCATGGCTAGGAAGATGCTGAGGAAGGGTTGTCAGGGTTATTTGGCATTAGTCAGGGATACTTCAGTGTAGAAGTTGTCACTCACAGATGTTCCTGTTGCCTATGAGTTTCCTTATGTTTTTCCTTAGGAGTTGTTGGTTTACCACCTCATAGAGAAATTGAGTTCTATATAGATGGGGTTTAGGCACTACCCCTATTTCGATGCCACCCTACAGAATGGCTCCTATAGAGTTGAAAGAGTTGAAGGAGCAGTTGCAGGAATTGCTGGATAAGGGTTTTATCAGACCTAGTGTTTCTCTTTGGGGTGCACCAGTCCTGTTTATGAGAAAGAAGGATGGTACCCTAAGACTATGCATAGACTACAGAGAGCTGAATAAGGTGACTATGAAGAACAAGTATCCTCTCTCGAGGATAGATGATTTGTCTGATAAGCTTCAGGGTGCATAGTTTTTTTTAAGATTGATTTAAGGTTGGGTTATCATCAGTTGCATATCAGTGAAGCCGATGTTCTTAAAACGGCATTCCACACTTGATATGGCCATTATGAGTTTCTAGTAATGTCATTTGGCTTGACTAACACACCAGTAGCTTTCATAGATCTAATGAATAGAGTATTCAGACCATATGTGGATTAGTTTATGGTAGTCTTCATTAATGATGTACTGGTGTATTCAAAGAGTATGGAAGAGCACATATATCACTTGAGGACTGTACTGTAGACACTGAGAGAATATCAGCTTTATGCTAATTCTCGAAGTGTGATTTTTGGTTGGAAAGTGTTGTATTCTTTAGACATGTGGTGTCTAAAAAGGGTATCCAGGTTGATCCACATAAGATTGAGGCAGTGTCTGAGTGGCTTAAACCGACTATAGTTACGGAGATTCAAAGTTTTCTGGGTTTAGCTGGGTATTATAGGAGATTTGTATAGGATTTTTCCAGAATTACAGCTCCTATGACTCACTTAACTTAAAAGAATATGAAGTTTGAGTGGTCAGATGCTTGTGAGAACAGTTTCCAGTTGCTGAAGGAGAAGTTTACCATAGCTCCAGTTTTGGCTTTACCTAATGAAGAAGATAAGTTCATAGTGTATTATAATGCCTCTAAAGTTGGCCTAGGTTGTGTGTTGATGCAGAATGGTAGGGTGATAGCTTATGCTTCGAGGCAGTTGAAGAAGCATGAATAGAATTATCCTACCCACGACCTAGAGATGGCAGTAGTGATCTTTACTCTTAAGATCTAGAGAAATTATTTGTACGGGGTGACTTATGAGGTTTTTACTGACCACAAGAGCCTTAAGTACATTTTTTAGCAGAGAGATATGAATCTGAGGTAGAGGAGATGGTTGGAATAATTGAAGGACTATGACTATGAGATCCTTTATCATCCAGATAAGGCTAATATGGTAGCAAATGTCTTGAGTATGAAGTCCTCAGGTAGTCTTACTCACATTAGTGTGGAGAGGAGACTATTAATCTAAGAGTTGCATCAGTTAGTGGATCAAGGTTTGATGATGAAGATGAGTAGATTAAGTGGACTGTTAGCTCAGTTTAAGGTTTGATCTATATTGAGAGATAGGATTAAGGTAGCTTAGAGCCGATATCCTATTCTAGAAGAGCTTGTAGAGAATGTTCAAACAGGGAAGTTCATTGATTTCACACTTTATGATAAAGGTGTTTTATGGATCAGTGATAGATTGTGTGTTCCTGATGTGGATAATTTAGGAGAAGGGATCCTTGAGGAGACATATTCTATAGCTTACAGCATACATCCAGGTGTTACTAAGATATACCACAGTATCAGAGACTTGTACTAGTGGGATGGACTGAAAAAGGATGTTGCTGATTATGTTGCTAAGTGTTTAACGTGTCAATAAGTGAAAGCTGAACATCAAAAGCTTTCTAGGAAGCTTTAGCCTCTTCCTATTCTTAAGTGGAAGTGGGAAAGGATTGCTATGGATTTTATGGTTGGTTTACCTCGTTCTAAGGATGGATACGATTCCATCTAGGTGATAGTGGAGAGGTTAACCAAGTTTACACATTTCTTACCTATAAAAGCCACTTATTCTATAGCCAGATTGGTGAAGCTATATATGAAACATATTGTGTGCCTTCACAGAGTACCTGTGTCCATTGTGTCTGATAGAGGTTCAGTGTTTACCTCTCATTTTTAGTAGAAGTTGTAAGAAGCAATGGGCACCAGGCTAGATTTTAGTACTACTTTTCATTCTCAGACAGATGGTCAGTTTGAGAGGACGATCCAGACACTGAAAGATATGTTGAGGATGTGTGTTTTGGATCTGGGAGGTAGCTGGGATGATCATTTACTACTTGTGGAGTTCGCTTATAATAACAGCTACCATAACAGTATTGGAATGGCACCATATGAGGCTTTATATGAAAGGAAGTGTAAATCCCCTCTGAGTTAGGATGAGATTAGGGAGAGAGCGTTGACTAAACTTGAGATGGTTCAGGATGCTGTAGAGAAGGTTACTATGATTTAGAGGAGGCTAGAGACCACAGTTAGTAGAAAAAAGAGCTATGCGGATCCGAAATGTAAAGATTTGGAATTCTAGGTAGGAGACTATGTGTTTCTAAAAGTGTCTCCGATGAAGGGTATGATGAGATTTGGTAAGAAGGGTAAGCTAGCACAGAGATATATTGGACCGTTCGAGATTCTGAAGAGAATGGGCATTGTTGCATATCAGTTGGCTTTGTCTCCGAGTTTGTCTCAAGTGCATCCAGTGTTTCATATCTCGATGCTAAGGAAGTACATTTAAGACCCTTCACACGTGTTGCAGCCCGATAGTGTAGAAGTAAATGAAGACTTAACGTTCGTGGAAAAACTTGTTGTGATCGTAGATTATCAAATTTGACAGTTGCGTTTGAAGCAAATTTTGATGGTCAAGGTGTTGTGGCGAAGCAACAACATAGAAGAGTATACCTAGGAGACCGAAGCAGAGATGCGAGCTTCTTACCCGTATCTCTTTCCTCCTTGATTCTTGTAATTTATTATTTTCTTGAATTCGGGGACAAATTCCTGTAAGGAGGGGAGACTGTAATAACCCTAGTTTTTAAATTATTTTAATATAAAACGAGATATACAATATTAATAAATTTAAGATTTATATTTAATTATTTTACTATTTAGTGATTAATCATTATCATTTTATGTTTAATTATATTTTCTACATAACTATTTTATTTGAAACTTATTATTTTGGACATTTAATTTGCATTGTTTATATTTATTATCTGGGATAGTATTATTATAATAACATTAGTTTATGTGCATTATTATTTTTATTAAATTACATTATTGGTATTATTATTATTTAAGTGTTAATGTTTGTGTATATATTATAATGTATGTGTGTGTGATTATATGTATGTGTATATGTATATATATATGTGTGTGTATGTGTGTGTGTGTGTGTGTGTATATATATATATATATATATATATATATACAAAAACCGAAGAACACATAACATAAGCACACTGCAAAACCTTCCTTCCCCACTACAACATTGATCCCCTACCATCGGTGTGCCTCTCGCCGCTCCGACGCCGAATAGTCAACCCACCTCCTTCAGCCATCATCGCCGCCTTCTTCTTCCTCTTCTTCGGACGCTAGAATGCCAGAAACGACAGTGATAGTAGCAAGAACTCCCTCACCATCAATCGCTTTTTCGACCACTAAATTGAGCTATTCCGATGCCATTCAACTCCTGGAGCTCCGAGGAGGTCGAATCCGAGCTTGGTTCAAGTTCAATTTTCCTTGTTTGTGAGTTTTCTCGATTTTTCGGTTTTGAGCTATTTGTTTTTTATTTTTTTAAGTTGATTTTTGAATTCTTCCTTTACAAATTTTTATTCTAGGAGTTTGATCTTTATGGAAATATATTTTTTTTATTTTTTGGAATTTTTTTAATTTTTGTGAATTTTTGAATATTTTATTATTATTTATTTAATTTTCGTAAATTAATTTATTAAATTATAAAATTGATTGATTTAGTGTTAATATATATTTTTATTAATTTTAGTGTTGATAAATTAATTTTTGTGAATATTATATAATTTTTATGAATATTTTTAGTTTATGTAAATATTGGATTATTAAGTTAAATTAGTATTTTTGTTGAAATTATTGTTTAATAATGTGTTTTAGTTAATATTATTATTATATATGTTGATAAAATAATTTTAATGATTTTATATAATTTTTGAGGAAATTATTTAGTTATATTATGTGTATTTTGAACTATGGGGTAACTGTGCAATTTTGTTAAAATTATAGTTAAATATTGTGTTTAAATGGTTTTAGAATTATTTAGGGAATTAAGTGAGCTTGTATGGTTAGAAAGTTACTGTTGACCGAGGTTACGTTTAAATAGGGTTCTATTTGATCCTTCATAAACAAATGTTTTTCATTATTATTATATAAAGTGATTTTCAATATCTGTGTGAAATGCTTATATATTTATTTATTATATATGAATGATTGATTGCATTTAATATTAGAAAATGCATGTATATATATTATAACAATTCACTCAGTAAGGTCTGACTCCCCTCAGTTGATTTTTCAAGAGATTCTTCTTATTCAGACCTCAGCCGTAGGTCCATCCGTCGGATTTCTTCTGCTCCGGCTATTTTGTATAAATTATCTACTTGACTTTATTTATAATCTAGAAAACTGCAGTAGTAAGTTGTATTTTGTATTGGTTGTATGTTGGTTGTTAATTCAGAGGTCTTTCTCTGAATATTGTATTAATATATTTTATTTTATGATATGAGAAGTTTATTTTTATTATATTGGTTTGAGATTTAAATTTTGGTGCATATTTTATTTTAATTATTGCATGCTTTTGTTTTTAAGGCTTGTTACGGATTCCAAATTCGAAAAAATTTTCATTTCCTAGCACTGATAATGACTTTGGGTTTGGGTCGTGACAGGTCAAGTGTAATATTTTAAACCTATTTTTTGGACATTTTTGTAAACATCCCAAGATTAATCAACTGCCAGCCTTGTCTTAGATGGACTAAAGTGAACAAACAATGGTTGTGTGAAAGAAAAGGACAACATTGCAAGTGTAGGTGGTTTACTTCGTACACCGATGGGTCATTAGATATCAAGGTCCATAAGTAGTTTGGGCTGCTATAGATTGCTAGCAGCTGAGAGTTAGGGAGTTATCAATGGCTTAAGAACTTCTTGGGAGCTTGGATACATGAAAGTGATTATGAAAGTTGACAACAAAGGCTTGGTTAATATGCTTGACTCTTGTTTTGCTTGTCCATTACAAAACCAAGCTTTGTTCTAAGAAATTCGCAGATATGCAAAGTGTCAAGTATTAAAGTTTTAATGATCCCAGTAGCATTATGCAACAAAACGTCATGCTTTTCCTGTCAATTAATAAACGACAGTTGCCACATTATACTTAGGCTCCTTTCAAGCATTGAAGCAAGTTTGAATCACCAAGCATGTGGTCATTATCTCTTGAACCTTTATACTTGTAACAAAAAAAGATCTGATAATGATTGCAAATCTAGAGGTTCCTCTCAGCTTAATGAAAGCTAAAATTTTGGAATAATATAAGTAAAAGAAAGTCATTCTTTCATATATGTTGATAATAATCAACTGCAATGAACTATATTAGTTTATTAACAACCTGAATCGATAACTACTTGATATAAAAAATTTTCAACAGAAATAGTATTGCTGGCTTATCCAAGAAAAGTGACAATTAGAATTTATCTGTTGGAAAGAATGTCTTTGAATTCATTAAACAAAACATAGCTATGCACTTGAGGGTCATATTTCTTGTTCTTAAGCTTCTTGCTAATATTTTTCCATTTTATCTTTGTATAAAAGTGTTAAAGGCCTACTTAACAATTTTAACCTTATTCTTCTTCCTTTTGACAATTTTCCTTCTCCTCCTCCTCTTCTTTCCTAGGTTTCCTCCATTTCAATATTATAGAGCATCATAATGTGGTGCTCAACAAATAAGTTTACTTTCTTAATTATTATTTCTTTCTTAATTATTTACTGTAAATAATAGAGTAATTATAACTTGTTACATAAGGATATTCATACATTGACATACATATTCATTAAAATAAAAATAAAGATGCATCATCATTAGAACCATAGTTCTAGTATGCATACAATTTGAGAAAAATAAACCAGTCATATTGGTATATCTTTATAAATGCTTAAAGGACTCACCATTTATTGCTAAAGAAAATCCAACGACCCCAAAATTCTTATTTTCTTCTTTTGTTTGTTGTTACAACTAAAGAAAGCACATTTATTGGCCACGAGCATGGATGTTGCTTTGAAAATACTATAACAACAATATTCTCACTCGATAGGTCGCCTTGTTAGGCCTATATCGCTTGATTGGCGATAGTCCGAACAATTAAGCAATCCGATTTCCTTATTCGAATTAAAAAAAGCATTAATAGAGCTCGGTTTTGGCATCAACATTGCATTAACCATGCTCAGAGTCGTAAGATGACAACAGACTTCACAAGTTACATTAATGATAAAGTTCCATTCTTTTGTTATTCATCATAAATTATGTTTCATTTCAGGTACAATCATATTGGTGAGCATCAAACCAGCACTCTATGCGTGCTTGGTCCACTGCTCACCAATACTATTCATGCTCGATTTGATACTCACCAGCACTCTATGTGTGCTTGGTTCGACACTGCTCAACACTCCTTGGTGCTCGGTCCACTACTCACCAACACTATGCGTGCTTGGTCCACTACACGTGCTCAGTTTGATACTCACTAGCATTCTATGTGTGGTCGGTCCACTACTCACTAGCACTACGCGTGCTCGGTTCGATACTCACTAGCACTCTATGCGTTCTTGGTTTGATACTCAACAATGCTCTAATGTGTGCTCGGTCCACTACTCACCAACACTATGCATGCTCGATTCAATATTCACCAGCCCTCTATGCGTGCTCGGTCCACTACTCACTAGCACTACGTGTGCTTGGTTCAATACTCACTAATACTCTACGCGTACTCAATTTGATACTCACCAGCAGTCTACACGTGTTCAGTCCAATATTCACCAGTACTACACGTGCTCGGTTCAATACTTACCAACATACTAGCACCCTTACATTATCCAAAAAGGAAAATAAGCCACGAAAAATCCTAAAACTCTCTATTAATGGCGGAATGGTTTGGTATGTTACAAAAATTGTGCTGTAATTCCTCCTAATTCTTCACTTGTCAATCAGCTACTGCATGAATGCCATGATTCACCATATGGAATACATTCGGGAGGCTTGAGAACTTAGAAGCGATTGGCACAATAATTCTATTGGCCATCAATGCATAAGGTGATTCAACAATATGTAGCCTCTTGCATTGTTTGCCAAAAGAATAAACTAAAAACTTTATTTCCAACTGAAAACTTTATTTCCAGCATGTCCTCTTCAGGCATTGCCAATTCCTTGTCAAGTATGGGGATGAGATCACAATGGATTTTATCGACGGGTTGCCACCATCTAATGGCAAAAGCACTATTTTTGTGGTTGTAGATCGCTCGAGTAAATCAGCACATTCTTTTGCTTTATCGCATCCTTACACATCTAAAATGGTTGCTGAAAATTTTGTATAAGGTATTGTCAAGCTTGATGGCATGCCAAGATCAATTATTAGTGACAGAGATCCCATTTTTATCAGTCTTTTTTTGCATGAATTCTTTAAAATGTCAGGTACTAAGCTACAAATGAGTTCCGCCTATCATCCTTCAGCTGACGGTTAGTTTGAGGTGGTTAACAAGTGTGTGGAGCAGTACCTGCGCTGTTTTGTATCTCAACAATCGCAAAGATGGAGTTTTTTTCTTCCAAGGGCAGAATTTTCATACAACACTACATATCACTCTTCTATTGGGATGACCTATTTTCAAGCACTCCATAGAAGAAGACCACCAAGTATTCCACACTATCAAGAGGGAGCATCTTCTATCAAAGAAGTGAATAAAACAATGGAATCACGAAATACCATATTGCAGCAGCTCAAGACCAATTTACATGCAGTAAAGAATCGCATGAAACAAATGGCTAATCTAAAAAGAAGACAAGTGGCCTATGAAGTGGGTGATTTGGTTTTCCTCAAACTCCAGCCTTATCGTACAGACTACCTATAGAAGAGCATATCAGAAGTTGGCTAATCGCTTCTTTGGTCCATATCAAATTGAAGAGGTAGCATACAAACCAAAGTTAACTGATGGTTCTCGTATTCACCCTGTTTTGAAAAGGCATATAGGGGAGACTAAGACTACTAGCACTGAATTAGGGCCACTAACTGATGATGGTGAGATTATTGGGGAGCTTGAAGCTATACTGGATACACGATGGATTCTAAAAGGATCAAATTTTGTTGAAGAAAGTCTAGTCCAGCGGAGAAACCTTCCAAAAGAAGATTCTACATGGGAGAATACTCAGGAGCTGAAAAACAAATTCATCAACTTGAACCTTGAGGGCAAGGTTTTACTGAAAGCCAAGAAGATCAACTAGAGTGTCCATCAAGAATCCAAAGTGCCAGAATTGAAAATGCACAGGACATGTAAAGGGATAAATAATGGACTTAATCATATGCTTGCAGACTTATGTTTGTTAGTTACTGTTATTTTGTTTCTTAAGATATGGTCAATAAGTTCAGAGAGAATGTCTCCATAACTTGTAATGTTATTAGCTATTTTGTTGCCCACCAGCCGTTTACTCATATTTAGGGAGAGTTGTTGAGTCTTTTATGTATTTAAACTCTTCCAATTGGCAGAGTTAATCAGTTGGGAATTCAAGAAACTGGCAGAATTAATCAGTTGGAATTCAATAAAATTTCAAGGTCCATTCTCACCTTAAGTGGAATATTTTTGAACATTTTCTTATCAGCTTTGACTGGGACCAATCAGAATCTATTTTAACTTTACTACACATAATATCAGCATGTTTTATAAACAAATGCTAATATGAACGTAAAAATACTAATGCATACTCAAATACAACATAATTTAAAAGAGATACTATGATCAGAAGAATTAATTTTTTATTTTTTTATTTAGTTTCTAATGTTGTTTTTGTTACTTTCAAACTCATGTTTAAATCTTTATGTATTTAATAGCTTTTGAAAGCAAAGTATCTGTGCACTATATCATCGCATGGGTTAAAAAGAATTGAAAGTACAAATTTAGAAATAAAATAGGTTCAACATAAATGTCATAAAAATAGTCAAAGCCGAAAGGTGTAAAAAAAATGATGTAAAGTTTAGGAGTGAAATTATGCATTCGGCCATCATTAAAAAGAACAAGAAATATTAGCTCAGTTAGATTTGTCGAAATTGCCTTGAAATGTTAAAATAAATAAATAAATAAAAATTCATTGCAAATCTTATCCCTGCAGCTAAAGTTGAAATATTCAACTTACAAAACTTATGCCGCTAATACAAGAAATAAGAAACAAAATAAATACCCACAAAGGAACCATAGCAAAACAATTTCAGACATTACAACATGAAATAAAAGAATATATTACGCTCACTTTCAGTGAAACTCAATTTTTGTGCCTAAGCCACGGCGAGCTTCATCTACAAGGGCCAAACTCAACATTTCCGTGCAAAATTGATCGTCTGGTTTAAGCCATAGAGCCTGATTGAGAAGCAAATTTAGAGGGAATTAAAACCTAGTGAGTAATGCATCAATATCCCTTGGACTCTAGCCTTCTTTTCATCATAGAATAGCATCATCTCAAATGCATATAATGTAAACCCCTTTTATTCAGCAATGCCGAGTTGGTAGGGATGTACCACTTACCATGGCAACGATGGACGATGCACAAATCTATCATGCATTTAATGTAAAAAAAAGAAAAAAAGAAAGCAAATTTCAGATTACAAACCTTATGATAATATGTAATTGCAGCAGTAAAATTATCCTGCACAAAGATAACAAATAGAAATAAGATGCACTTATATCTGATAGTCAACCACATTTGAAAAATATAAGGTCCCATTTGGGGGTGGAAAATTTTACAGCAGAGAAAACAGGATTGACGATAATTGATCTACTTTTGCTCTTTGATTTTCATGGTTTCTTTTTTGTTCAATGCATTTCTGTTATCAATCTGCTAGATCTTTAAAGAGAGTATCAGAGTTGACCCCCTTAGTGTGGTCAGCTTTTCTTGCTCAATTCTTGTGTTTTGCCATTTTTTTTGGACGTGTCATATTACAACTTCATATATATGGATTGCTGCACTAAAACACGTTTGTTTTAATAGACAATTGAATTCTGTTTACTGGAGGGCTGTGAGTCTTCCCCTCAAGAAAGACCTACAGTTTTCCTATCCTGCACCGTCAATTGTCATTCTCAAGGCATATATAATTTCCCCAAAATTACAAGGGGGTCAAATAAGAAGCTTAGATTGATTTTTTATCAGTTTCAATTTGCATCCTCAACTTTCCGGCCTATTTACCCCAAAACAATTGACTATCTGGCCAATTACACACAAATTTGCAAGAATACTTTATCCTTCAACAGCAATTCAAATACATTATATATATACACACTTTTCTCATCCTAACTTCTTTTTTTCTCTGTTCACTCTCCATCACCATCTTCTCTCCCCCTCAAATTCTAGGAAACAAATAAATTAACCTTACTTTTTAACTCTCTCTGTTTCAATCAGTGCCTCTCAATCCCTGAAAGCAAAGCCATAAACTTTGATTCCCAAATCAATTCTCAATTTAAAAGAACAAAAACCAGATCTCTTATTACCAATCCTCAAATTTCCCAAAGCAATGAACAAAAGTTGGAAAACATTGAGAAAATAAAAAAGACAGAATTTCAAACAGTCCAATGATCTACAAGTGAGAACTTTAGGGTGATTGATGGAAAGGAGGATTGGACAAAGAAGGTGTTCAATGAAAGAAGGTCTTAGATGTCTAAAAGTGAATTACATAGGGCTATCCCTTTTCAAGCATGGCCCTAATTTATTGACATCTAAAATGTCTATTCAGAGCTCTCACAATCCAGTTATGCTTTTCCTGTACTACGTGTTTTTGAGGTATCTTTGCATCAATAGAGGTCATTATCTATTTTCTGCAGCAGCTCTTGAACATCCCCTTCATTCTTCTTTTGCTTTAGCTGTCTTTCTCATGTCATTGGTGATTGAACTGGATAATTTGTATATTTTGCAGCTGTCTCATCTTAGTCCTTATTCAGAAGTCTGTTTAACTGTTCATGCTAAATGTCTTTAACTAACTTATTGTTTTGTTGCTTCAGTTCTAGGGATTTTTTATATGCACAAATTCTTGATGGTATGGTATCTGAGTATAATTCAGGTTGAACTTGATGGGGTTTGGTGGAAAAACATAAGAGGAAAAAGAAATGGGCATTGTTAATTGTGCAACAGGCCATTTTTTAACAACAGAAGTTTAATAGAAAAAAATAAAAATAATAATAATACTTTTTTCTAAAAAATTTTTGAAGGCATGTGTAATTCACGCATTTGATTTTATCAGATAATGGACCTAATCCATCAGATTGTCAAATGTTAATGTTATATAGATAAGAAACTAAATTTTGGGGATTTTAACTTTGGCAAAAGGTTGAGGAGGAAAATTGACACTTAAGCCAACAATATATATTCTTTTATTCTGTTAAAGAGTACCACCAAAGAAAGATAATGGTGAACAGTGATTACAGATTGCATAAAATTTTGTTTTCTTTGAATCATTTAACCATGTATTGATAGAATCTCACTTCTCCAATCAAAGCCACCCTAGAAAAACTAAGTTGAAATTGGCCTAACACCCAGCAGCACCCTAACCTTTTAATTTGTGCTTGTCATTCATTGTGATTTATCTGAAAAAAGTTACGGTGCATAAGGTAGTTAAAAGTGTTAGGCGCAGTTGAGGCGATGAGTCTTCTCATTGCCTAAAGTGCAAAGCACCAAAAAAAGCGCTCGCCTGACCAATGTAAGGTGCATAATTCTAAAAGAAGATAATCATAAAAGAATAGGTATCATAACTAACACAAGCATACTTGAATAAAATGCAATGTTCTAAATGATGAGATGAAACTCCAAAACTAATGAAAAACCAATTCTAAAGGTGTTAAAAAAAAAAAACAGCAATTGAAATTCCTTGAGCAAAAAACAAAAACTAAAGTTCTAGTCTACTCTAGCATGTTGTAGCTTAAAAGTCATCATCCGATTTTTCAAATAAGTCTTCATCACTTCCATTGCCATGGTCAGATTGAAAACAACTTATATATTCCTCATATGTATCATCTAGATCAGCCTCAAGGCCTCCAACATCTTGCAAATATACTTGTGAAGATGAAGCCTTTGAAAGTATTCTAATTAAATAATATTTTTTAATACCTGATTTGTCTTTTAGTTGATGAAGACAACCTGCAAAACCCTAGGCCCCACTACGAAAAGAAAAAGAAATATGAAAAGAAAAGAAATTTGGATAGAATAGAAGTCTTTTGGCTGTTCATTTCAAAAATAAAAATAAAAAAGTCTTTTGGCTGTAAAAAAAATCAGACCTAACATATTTCTAATTTTAGATTACTTTTTTAACCCTTTAACCTAAAAAAAAATAAGACCTAAAATTAAGTAAGAAGACAAAATTATCCTCCAAGATGATGAAGAGACTGAAATTTTAATAAAGTGTGCGCTTTTATTGCTTTGCACTTTTGATAAAGCACAAGCTTAAATGCAAAAGGCACGTGCCTGACTAAACACGCCTGGCTTTACTGAGGTTGAAGCACTATTTCTAACGGGGCTGGGCTTTTGCACCTAGGTGAGCGCTTTTTGCGCTTTTGACAACACTAACGGTGCATAATTATAAAAACTTAATTGACCACATTATAAAGTTGAAGAACTTCATTCCACAAATTCAAAGTTATGTTGAATACATTAAAAAAAGGCATTTAAATTTGAGGAAACTGACCCTTCTCATTCTCATTCCTTTTATTTTAGTTGCCACGCACCTACACTGAATAAATATATGAAGACATGATTTATGTTCAATTATGGATACCATAACCTAAAGGATTCTTTAGATCGGTGGATTCTTTTTTATTCTCTAAATGTTGATAGTACTTCTCTTCTACATATTTAAAAAAAAAAAAAAAAGAATCTTCAATATATCATATAGAAGTCAATTATCATGTCCATTCTCCCCATAATTCTCCATATCTCCAATATAGACCATTAAAGATTCATTATGAATACTGTGGAGAAAAGGAAAATCAATGTCCTTGAGAAGCACTACTTACAATATAGAATAGCATTATTTACAAATTAAACTTCAATATATTTACATTTTATGTCACTACCCCAACCTCAATACTGATTCAAAAATTGGTATCACAATTACTCATAATAGTTTCTCTATCTAAAATTAGTCATGGATAAAAGAAGCTAATGGATAATAGAAATTTCAAGAAATAAAAAGAATACAAGTATGCACATATATCGATAGAAGGAGCACTTGAAATACCTGCAAGTGGTAAGTGTAGGCAAGGCCTGCATAGGTACTTAAACTTCTAGTTGACAAAGTAAGTGCTCTCTCATAGCATGAAATTGCTTCATGGTACATCCTGACACATTGCAAGTCATATAATTAATTGGAACATATGCACATTTATCATTCATTTTCTGCAAACAAGTGTCAAGACTATATATTTCCAGGATGAGGAAGACTAAATGCACCTAGAGTTAAAGCAATGGCATTTTTATAAGAAAATCTAAGTCAGAGATAGGAGATAAAAGAATGAAACATGAGTCATAAATCACCATATCAACAGCCTTTTTTAATAGACAATTGTTTTAAGGAAAATTTACATTCTGGTCTTTCTGAAAAGGTATTTCAGTCCTACAATCCAAAACTATACGGTGGTAAAACTCTAGGCAATGAAGATGAAAGATAAACTTTCAAAATTCCTGTTTTCTTCTTCCTTGCTTTTATTCCTATTCATGAACAGCTAGGAAAGAAGAAGGGATTCCTGATCCTAGCTTTTGGGATATTCACTATGCTCTGACTGGTACCAAGGTTTTTAAATTAGCTCTTATAACTTTTCTTGCAGACAAAAGATTCACAAGAACAGAGGAAGAGAGAGCATAAATGTTATAATTCTAAACACCATACAGGAAAAATGTTCATCAAATTTTCCAATATAGCTTTAAATTATCATTGAGACATTGTCAAGAAAATAAACATTTAGTTTTGAAATTCAGACTTTGACCAATATAACTAGTTTATGTTGCTCTTTTTTTTTTTGGTGTCAACAACTAAAATAGAATACATTTACACCTACCATAACTCAGATTGCTATAGAATGTTAAAATTCTTGAATGACTTCCAAATCCCATATTATTATGCCATAATAGAGCAAAATTAATTCATATTCATTTTGCAGATACATGTTAAAAGAAAAAAACAAAAAACATGCTAAAATGCATGTTAACATGCTAAACATGCTAAAAACTATGACTGTCTGTGGCCTGAAAAAGTATGCATGTCATCCCTAAAGAAAGATATATACTATATTGATATTTAAGATTGAGAACAGTCTTTTTGGTCTTTTAGTAGGACAAAACGAACAGGGCAACAATCTTATACATCCTGAAAAATCTAAAGGAAAAAAGCTCAAATTGGCCACTAAATCTTTAGCTCAGGGATCGATTCCTGTGTTTTGACCTTCATGGCCAAGATAGTAGTACATGGTAACAGTGGTTCAATTTAGTCATCAGTTACAGTAGTGCACTACAAGCTCCTCTTTTAGTCTTAAAATAATATTTCCCATTATTTAAAAAAAGTTAAATACTTCCTTTTGGTATTAGAAATAATAATTTATAAAAATAAAAAAATAAAATCAAAATTTCATCTTCCCACGGTAATAATTGGCAGTTGATTTATTGGCTCCAACTATTGATTTTTTTTTTTCCAATTCCAACAAAAATATTCCATTAATAAAAAAAATATTAGAGACCGAAGCGAGATAAATAATTCTAGTGAGAGTAGATAATGCTAGTGATGTTGGTTTTAGTAGTAACAGGAGGATAACATGTGGTAGTTAAGGTTTCAAATTGGATAAGAACATGAACTGGGAGAGAAGATAAACTGAGGAAAGATATATGGATCAATTTTCAATACAATTTTTTTATTAAAAGGAATGAGCCAATTTTTTCAAATCAACAAGATATTTTGATTTTAAAGATAATAAAATTCATAATACTAGCTTCCTTCTCTATTTTCTGCACATTTGCTGAATTTTGTGGTTAATTACTCCAAAATTACCAACTTGTGTACTATTTTGGCTAGAAAGGTGAACCATGGCAATTTAGCCGTGGACTAAAAGTTCAGGGATCAATTTGAGTTTTTTTCTAAAATCAAGAAGGCAAGAAACAACAAAGAAAAATAAGAGACAATTATAACAGTATAACATACTTTAACTTTCTATATGCATGGGCAAGATTCACCACAGCTGGTTCCCACAACTGACTTAAAGATGGAACGTGAGCTAAAGTCTTCTCAAACCATAGCACGGCCTTATTATACCTGGAAGTGTAAAATTACACAAGTCAAAAATAGTTTAACTAGAAAGACGTTAGATTATTTGTGGCCTATTACCTAAACTATAAGTGTGCTTTCAGAATTGAAGTTATAAGGCATTAAATAATAAAATTTTTCAAAAATGCACTTCAATATTAAAAAAAAAAAAAAAAAAAAAATTGGTGAGTATTTAAAATGAAAAAGAAAAAAAATTCCTGTTAGTGAAAGAATTTTCACTCTCCAAGAAATAATAAATGGTAATGGTGGTTCTGCCGGTGATTGCAACTATATCATAATCACAAAAGCATAACAATCCTTACTCTTTCATGTTATAAGCAACAACGCCCAACTCATTATATACCAAAGGATCTGAAGGACAAATTGTCTTTGCCTGCATAAAGAACTGGAGAAGAAAAAATTCAGATCTGTAACAAATGTGCAAAGACTGATCAAGAACACAGAACATAGCCATAATTGTCTAACCCTAAAAAATGGACAGGAAAAAAAAATAAACAGCACTTTCAGCATCCAAATAAAGAAGAATAAAACTGAACATGATTTATTGTATACTCAGCACCAAAGTTGCCAATGGATATCCAATGCCGTAATCAAATAATTAACAAAGAAAACAGCAAATTTTTTT
This sequence comes from Mallotus nudiflorus, assembly GCA_947683625.1. Classification (NCBI taxonomy): domain Eukaryota; kingdom Viridiplantae; phylum Streptophyta; class Magnoliopsida; order Malpighiales; family Euphorbiaceae; genus Mallotus; species Mallotus nudiflorus. The sequence continues at coordinate 2,372,122 of CANTUR010000049.1, read as the reverse complement.
TATTTTTCTTTGCAGCCTAGGACCTAAAGTCACATCACCTTCACGTGCACAAGTGCACCAAAAGATCAAGGATTCTTCTTCTGAAACAATGCATTGCTACATTCATTTTATTTAAAATCTTGTATATTACAACTGAATACAATTATCAGTCTGGCAAATTTTGCAATCAGTCTATGTGCTATGCTTGCTTTTGTTATTTAGAAGGATAGTTCTCTATTGCAATATTAATAAATTTTCCATAGACCTATAATTATAAGATTTAGGTCAATTGGAAGCTCTACTCCGAAGTATATAACATTAGCATCTCATGCATTACAGAGCAGAATCAGTTTCCTTCGTTCTAAAGCAATTAACCTCATTAGGTGTCTCTACTGCATATTTCAAATATTGCAGAGTAGTCACATTCCTATGAAATAAATTTCATCACCGTCAGCAGTTGCGATTAGAACTAACAACTACGGTAATTAGACAAGTCTTCTGGATTTGCCAATTTAATTGCAGATTCCTCTACTATCTCATTTAACATTTCAGTTCCAGAGAAATCAAATCTTCTCTCACTATATGAGGCAACATCCACTATGGAAAAAGATGATTATAAGATCCTGAAGCAAACAATTCTAAAAGACTAAATCAGAGATCACCAAATTGATGGGATCAATCCCAGCAGTATAATACGGCAAAACAGGCACTGTAAACCTCCCTTAATCTTCAAATTGTGCATATATATCATCCTCCTAACTCTAAATCAACCTAATTTTCAAAAGATAAGTGACTTTGTGCCTGAATTGCTATTTACATATAGCAAAAGTTTTTTTTTTTTTTACAACTGCAGATTCAAAAATCTCTTTAACATAGGACCTCAATGAAAAGATGAACGCATTAATCTGAGGTTCATCTAGTGCCCTGCACCAAATTGTCTACCAAATCCATATGGCATTCACCACGAGCCATCACCATACTTAACAAAAACACCAAAATCACATAAGTTTCATATAAACATGTATGTCCTCACCCTAAAATACATGAAGTAATTCTTACTCATGAAGTTCAAAAAGAAAAGTAATCACTTGGAAAATATCAGTGGCATAAGAGGAGCACAGCTTCCTAATTGACAATACCTTATCCATGTGGTATTTCTACCATAATGCCATGCTAAACAAAGAAGTAAACCAAAACTATGTGAATCTTAAAAGATTACCATCAAAATTAAACATATTAACTAATATTCTGCAGAACAAAAATACAGAACTGACAAATACCTGCTCAGCAAGCTTATAGCTGTGGGTTCGCATGTACTCCATCCCAATGTACATAGTTGGTAAGTGGCACCTGGAATAATAGAATGTCAAGTTTCAACCTGGAAAAAGAGAATTAATGAATAACAAGAGTACTTTTACAAGTCCAACTTCAAAAAATCAATATAATAAAGCAGTCATTATCATTATTTGCACGCCTAAGATGAATAAATAGCATAAACTACCTTGTTGTTCAAAGTTCTCTTTTTTTCTTTCTCTAGAACAACATTTGTCATTTAAAGTTTAACGTGCATTCTGGGATGCTTTTGTTTCCCCTTACACAGGGAGGTAGGATTATCTTTCATGTTCACCGAAATTGGAGATGTCAAAATTCTGTTGTCCCAACTAAATAAGACCTGGTAAATTCCCAACAAAGAGACATGTACACTCTACTAAAAATGCATAAAGACTTTCTTATCTCTAGTCGCTCTCCACTCACTTTTGTAAAAAATAACACTGACTGCAACCTTAATGACAAATAAATAATAACAGAAATACTAATATTTTAATAGATAACAGAAAAGATTGATTGAATTTTTAATGAACTTCTAAAGAAATTTTGAGTATAGAAGGTTCTCCTTTTGTCAAGCCTATGACAACTATTCATATCCATATCCACAAATAACCAAGACCTAGAATATCTGGTCTATAACTTATAATATAAAACGATGAGTCAGTTCACAAGACTTTCTACATTGTTGACTTGTGAGACTGTTAAATCATGCAGCCTACCCTTGCACTGCATGGAGGCTGGTATTGATTTTAACCCAAGATGTTCAAGTCACAATGGAGAGACCTTAACTTTGATCACCTCAGCCTAATAAGACTTTGATAACAAAAATGAAAAAAAAGAAGCCAACAACTTGACAAGTTTAAGCAATAGGAATATGTCTTGCCAGTTAAAATAGTACTCCGCCCAACAATCATATTTGAAACTTAATTCTGCACATGTTTCTTCCTAGGTCAGCACGATGAACTCCATCAGTAGAACAGAAAGAACATGCTACAAACAAGCAGATGTTCAGAAAAGAAGGGAGAGAAAGTCAGGGTGTGGGAGAGACGGAGGAAGCTAGAGAAAGAGAAAATACAAGATGAGAGAATAGAGAATGCAAACAAGACAAACCCAGAACAATGAAGGCAAATATGTCCTCAGTTTTCATTACATTGCTCATTATAGAAATAAATTCAATTAGTTTTGATACTCAAATTGATAATAGAAGTAATAAGATAAATTACCCAGGGAAGAGACGAGCGGCAGTTCGGTAGGCTGACAATGCTTGATCACCCTCTTCTTGAGCAGCATAAGCATTGCCATATCCTATCCAAGCAGGTGCAAAAGTTCCATCCAGACTTGTCGCCTTGCTGCAGTATACCAGGAACAAAACTAAATCATATCAACTTCATAAAATAACAAACATGACAAAAAAGCCATATAGTAAAACAAGCAATGCAAATTTTGACAAAATTTGACCATTTAGTGCAGATAACAAATCCATTACCGAGTTTCAGCCAACAAATTCAAATAAAAATATTTTGCAAAAGCCCAATCATGTTAATTGGAAACACTTGACCAACCACAAGCAAAGCATTGGATGGTCCATTCCAATTTACATTAACCCGATTCAACTTGGTACACCTTCCCAAGCTAGTTGGGACTGGCTAGGAGTGTAAATAAGTCGAGACAGCTCGAGCCAGCTCAAGTCTAAAGTTCAAGATTGCCAAGTTCAAGCCAAAAGTTACTTGACTCGAGCTAGCTCACAAACCTAATCGAGTTTCAAAAATTACAGATATCTCATATTATCCAGACTAGGGTTGAGTTTGCCTATATTTTTATGATGTTTACCTGAAATAGCGCCGTGATTGGTCATACTTCTTGATACAATAGTAGTAACAACCGACAGCAAACCATGAAAGAGCCCTAAAAGAACAGAATTCCAAATATGTAAATGACTTAGTGCACAATATTATGAGTGCTTGAACACAAAAAATCAAATAACTAATGATTTTCCAGCAGGACTTGTAGCAAGATCCAGAGAACAGAATCTCCTCTCTCTCTCTCTCTCTCTCCCACACACACACACACTCTGTTTGTGTTCCTGATTTCAGCAACAAAATTCTAATTCAGCAAGCATCCATGAGCTATCGTCTAATCAACCACCTTTGGAGCAGAATATCAAAACAGCTGCAAAACAAAATTTCTCTTTCTTGACTTTTCTTACTTAACTAATTTGGGAAATATTATCTTTGCTTCTATCTAGTTTATATCTAGCATTTTCTGCTCTTTTCTCATGATTTAACTATTGAAAATTCGGTGAACTATCCAACATTCCACATACAATGTTCACTGGATGAAACAGTGCAATTTAGAAGGTCATAACACAATATATTTATAGCTATTCATTCATTAATTTGGGTTAATATTTATTATTAACACCCCAGTCACAATTACAGCAACATAGTTATGTGAAGATTGTGATCTAATTGTATTTACAATGAATCATGCATTGCTATCATGGTGGTAAGCATTAATTCCTGTCGCAGATTATGCTTGATGGATATATTAAGAAAGAAAAAATAAGCATAAACAGCTAACCCAAAAAACTCATTTCTGATAGTAACTGTTACATAGAAATGTTTCAAAAAGAAAATGAAATGAAAAGGAAAAGGACAGACGGATTAGGAAAAAAACTCACTTTTGAGGATAATCCTTCACCAAATTACATGCCATAAGGTAGAGCTCATTTGAATTTCCAAGCTCCACAGCAGCAGCTAAATGCACCAGTGTACATTTCAAATGAAAAGGGTCCTTCTCAAGTAGTCTATTAGAGCAAAACATAAAAATTAAATAAGCTGTGGCATCTAGTGTACAAATGTTCCACATATTATAAACTTACATAGACGTTAGTTCAAAGCATTTGTTATATTCGCCACATTGATGGTAGTATTCAGCTTTACAGGCAAGCAAATCAGTATCATTCTTTAATGTATGCATGAAACTTGGGCTTGAAGGGCTACTGTTGCTGCTTTCTTTCTCGAGCTCTCTGAATTTGGCTTCTATAATACTTTCTTTATCATACTGGATAACCATCACATCCATAGGGAGAGAATTGAAAATTAGTGCACAGAAAAAAGTAGAATAATTAAGCTGAATAGATATCAGGGAAATCATTAATTTTGACAAACTTGTTTCTGTGTTTGCATTTTGACGCTAACATAATTCAAGCTAAATATATGTACCTTTTTAATCAAGCAGGAATAGAATAAAGACAGCCAGCCTTCATCAGGACCAAATTGTAGTGTTGAAAGCAGACTTGCTTCTGTAATTCAGTAGAAAACCTAATAAATCAGAGCACTAGATCATCTGAAAAAGAACTGAAAAAAATATTAAAGGACAATGAACAGTCAAATTCATATGTATTCAGTTCATAAGTCAAATGCCAGACTGACGCCTATAGAAGTTTTTCCAAATAAAACAATTAAAAGAAATAGCCTACAAATTACCAAAAACAAAGAAAAATGAAAATCTTAGATGGAGAACTTTTTACCTTCTTCACATGTAAGCATGTGATTTTCAACAAGGCATTCCAAAGCCTGACAAAAGATAAACATAAAATAATTTGTCATCCTTTCCAATCAAAATAATATAAAAAATCATCTGCCTCCTGTCTGTTATAAGACACAATACTATGCCAGAAAGCACAAGGAAAAAATTCAAGATGATTTAATCATAAGGAAAGAAAGATCTTTATTGAGTTCCTAATATGAAAACCAATAGGGATAGCCAAGAACATTGCCTTCTACAGCCACCAATGCTATGAAGTAAAAGGCTCCTGTCACATAAATTATTTCAGACTCCAAAATGAGAAATATGAAAATGGATATAATACCTCATAACATAAAGGATCAGCCTTGACGGCAGCTTTGTACCTTCAATCATCATGATAGAAGAAAGACCAAATAAGCTCTCAAATAAAAACATCTGCCTTTCTTTTTTTTTGGTGAGAAAATTGACCAAAAGAAAATTTAGTTGGCAAAAAGAAAGAAAGAGACTAAAAAAGTGACAGAAAAATGATGCATGCTATCTAATCAATATGTAGAGATACATAATATTTACAAGGCACAGAAAAAGAAACCATGGATCTCTTATATCGAAACTTGAATCATTTTCAGTTAATGTTTCTAAATTTAGGCAGTCATTGCCTAACCTTAATAAATTTAGTTGAAATAACCACATAAATAGTCAGTGCTTTTGTCACAACTGCATGAACCACCTGAAAACTCAAGCATCATGATGTGCACATTGATTGCTTCACCGACTACAGTTTTATTGTTGAACATATAGCAGTTATTCACCTAAAACTTTTGCTTGCATTGTTCTTTATGATCTAATAGTATTCTATAAAGAACAGCTTCAGTGAATTGCCAAAGAGGGTGGAATACGTGGCAAATTATGATTACGTGTCAGAAAGAAGAATATAAATTCACAGTGAAAGTTTAAAGTGAAAAAGATGAAGCTAAAGGGGTGAAATAATCCATTACAATTAGCAGCAAGAACTCAGATCTTATTGGAAAAAAAGAAGATCAGGTTTTGTCCATTTCATGAAAGCATCTTGTCATTAGGAAACATTTGAGAAGACGTGAAAGCTCATTTTTGATATTTGATCTCAACATTGAAAATAAATTAAGAAATAAGCCCTAAGAATTAGAAAAGCCATGATTACATTTAGAACCTTGAAGACAATAAATTATGAACATACAACCGCATAGTTTTCTTACAAGTTCCTTTTCATTTATATTAGCTTTTAAATTCTAGAAAATGACTTAGCTTCATCTACAAGCATTCTCCCAAACAAGAGAAGGCTACTCTACTTAATCTCGTCCTCCTTTCCCAACAGAAAAAAACCATCCTTTCTTTTCCCTTCGCCCTACACAGAGCATTAACAGCTACCTCCAAAAAATTTATATACTATATTCCAAAGAATTGACTACATTGCTCAATAAATAAAAAGAAAAAATCAATTGCCTTAGAAACATCAATGTGGATGGCATATTCCATTGTACATTTTGAGGAGCGTAACTTCCATAATTCAGCATTTCAAGATCATAAACTACAGGGGATAGGATTTGAAATCTAGATTGAATAGGTAAATAAATTAGAGCAATCTTGTTGCCTAGAACCTGGAAATGGCCAAGAAGAATTTTTCAGGACGTGAACAATTGAAAGTTCTTCAAATTGAGGAACATGAGCTGAATATCAATGGCTATAACTTTGTATTTGAAGTAATTTAGATTAAGGGCTCCTTTGTCGATTATCCACTTTGTAATAATAAATGCACATGAGATATTAGGTTAAATTTCCTTGAGGAAAAGGCTGAATTTGTTGATATTGAGCATCCAAAAATGATTTAGGATGTGTTAATGTCAGTGTGTAGGAGCATATCATGCTTCCCTTTCTTTTTTATTTCAATTATTAAGAATTGGGACAGACTTCATTCTGTTATACCGTAACAACTAACAAGTAATTGACATGTAATGCATTTCTTTCCTACAAGAGTCTATGAGCAAGGCATCCATGATTGTGCAAAAGTGAGAAAAGCAAAGAAAACAGGAAAAAAAAAAGGAATCATTTGATAAATAAGATGCCTAAAAAGACTAACCATTGTCGAGCTTGGGCACGATTTTCCAGGGCTTCATAAGCCCTCCCTCTTAGAAAACATATTGCAGAAGATATCTGTTGGAATTTAAATAAATATTTAACTAAAAATCTTAGGGACAATAGTGCATTCCTGAAGCTATATGTGCTCATGCAATGCTTCTCACATGCTAACCACAGCTGAGCAAAATGCAAATGTTCTTCACAAACTCCAAAGTACAAATAAGCAGTAACTTACTCCAATATTTAATAATATAAATCTTACAATCAAGTTCAACTTCAATTCATACTAGCCATAGCACTGGCTAGCTTTTCATCAGATATGGACTGCTTGGAAATAGCATATATAGACTCCAGCAGCTCAGCCTGACTCTAACAACATTCAATGTGTTTAATTTGAAAGCAATTTAACATCTAAAGGACCTGAATATAAAAGATTCATTTAAAATATTTGTGGGTCTCCATTTTCTTACTCAAAATTGATCAATTATTTAAGCACTTTACTTTTAAATGACATTTACAAAGAAACAGCTTACAGGTAGTGATTGTTAAGTCCTAGTGCTTAAAACAGTTTCCCTGAACTATAAAACACAGTTTCAGTAAAAAAAAAAAAAGAACTCACATTGATCTCACGATCTTCCCCATCTTTATCTAAGTACACGGCATTGCAATCTTTAGTGTCGAACACATTTCCATGTTCATCAACCTTAGCATCACCTAACATTAATAGACACTGATCCCATTCCTTCAGCTCCTCCTAATGACGAAATTGAAAAGGAAACATATAAGATTTTGAAACAATTCAAAATTCTAAACCCTAAAGACCAAAACCCTGCACCTTTATTTTTTACAAAAAAATTTTTTTTAAAAAAAAAAAAGAAGGAAAAAGATAAGAGATTACAAGGCATTTAGCAGCGAGGTAACGAAATCTGAGGTCACGGAGGACAATCTTGGAAGCGTTGAGGAGGTGAAAGGCACGGCGATAATGGCGGCCGAGAAAGAGAGCTTGAGCCTGCATGTAAATGTCAGCAGGATCATTGGTGAAAGCAGCAACTTTGTCAGCGAAGAAGATGGCCGACGAGTACAAATGCTTGCTCACACAATCACGCACCACACCTCGAAGCTTTTCTATTTGGTCTTCCCTCATCTTTATTTTACTGAAATTTCTAGTGCCGTCGTTTATTACAAAATCACCCAAAGTTTAACTTTTTGGCACTAAATTTCCATTTTGGTTCAGCATTCACTCAAATTTTCATCTGGAACACAACCAACACAGCTCCCTGAAAATCACTCAACCTCTGTGAATTCTTGTTGCCTCTCGCAACTCTTCCTCGCACAAACAAAGATTTTAGAACAGAAAAAAAAAAACGAAAAATCAACTATGAGAAAGAAGAAGTGAAAAATGGTTGATTTTAGGGTTTTTGCTTTTTCTTTTTCTTTTACCGTTCAAGAGTATGGAGAGGTGTGAGCGCGCGCGGCTAGGCAAGAAGAGCTTGTTCAAAAGTGTTGGAAGAATGGCAGAATTTGCCAATCAGTTGAAATAGACCAAACAAATGTTAAAAAAGGTCAGGAGAGTCCGGCACTTGGATACGAATGGGCTGCATTGCTACATTTGGGTTAAATTGCCACAGTAACGAGGGTGATTTATAGAAGTGACAATTTAAAAAGTTATTATAATATATTTTTTTTATTTGATTGTTTTTCTATTAAGTTGAGTTAAGTTAATAATAATAATAATTGAATAAAAAATAAAAAATAAAAAATAGAAAAGTCACAACTGTTTTACTTTTTATGTGAAACAAGTTGTCAATCCGCGTTTTGTTTGAATTACAAGTAATATATATATATATATATATATATATAATTAATTAATTAATTTTAAAAAATTTAATGAATTAAAATTACAAATTAATTAAATTAAAAATGAGAATTTAAAAATTACTGCAATAATTTTATTTTATTATTTTTTATTAAGAATACATATATGTTTTTAATATGTATAGTAATAATAATAATTTAATAAATAAAATAAAAGATAAATAGAAAATTGTTGAAAAATAAAAACGAGAAATACTTGTCAAATTTTGGATTTAATGACTATAGAGCTATATATATATATATATATATAGAGAGAGAGAGAGAGAGAGAGAGAGAGTACGTTTTTAGTTAGAATGAAAGAGAGTTTTTTAAAATGAAGAGTAATATTTTAAATGTAGTAGAATTAAAATGTTTTATATAATTTTAAAATAAAGAGAACTTGTATATTTTCTATGAAAAATATTATAAATTTTAATAATTCAACATATAAACTATATATATATATATATATATATATGTAAATTGGTCTTCTTATGTAACAAAACAACTTCAACTCCATATAAAGTTGTAATTAAGAATTAAGAGCAAGAGAGGGAAACTAATTAGTACTACAAATTCAAGTAAGTATTTTGTCACATTTATTTTATTTTATTGTATCAATAAAATATTATATTTTAAAGATTGTTAAAGTTTATGTTTATGATGTCGTGTTATGATGAAATCTAACAAGTGGAAGTGAACAACCACATGTTTCACATATGAACAAAAAATGTATTTGATTTGTGATATATAGTAAATAAATAATTAAATATATTATTATTATTAAATAAAAGTTTTAAGAATAATGATGGTATTATTTATTTATATAACAATTTGATATTAATATGTATAGTTATAAGTCATTCTAAATTTGTATATATCTTTTATTTAAATAATTATATAATATTACTTCAATATTTTTTATAATTAATTTTTCTAAAATCTAAATTGATTTCATATTAAAAAATATATTATGATCACAATTAATTATAAGATAATAAAAATCATTAGTTATCTGTTAATAAAAAATTTTAAAAATAATAAATTTTTTTTTCTTTATATAAAAACTTAAATAATACAACCCCATTAAAATTATAATTTATTACAATTTTGGTGAATTTTTATTTAAGCTATGACACTTTATTTCTTCAATATTTTTAATATTGATACTCTTATTTACACAAAATTAATTTAATGTAATATATTAAGTTCAACTGATAATTAAATGATAAATATTAATTAATTTAATTTTAACTCTTTTTTATAAATTTTATAAAAATTTATATGACTTTTTTATAGAAAATATATTTTTAAAAAAATTATATGCTCTATTTTTTATTTATTAATTTTTAATTTAAAAAATTATCTACTTTTGAAACAAATTATACACTTTTCCTATCTTCATAATATTTATTAATTTTTATTTCAATTATTTACTTATTAAATTTAATATAATATATATATATATATATATATATATATATATATATATATATATATATATATATATATATGTCACAAATTGGTGACAAAAAAAATAAAATATAGAATAAAATTACAAAAAAGTCTTCATTCATTATTATTGTAATATCTCGAGATTTTAAATAATTTTAAACCACATCGAAATATGCAGTGTTAATAATTTTAATATATTTCTAGTTATTTAACTAATTTATTATTTATTAAAGTTATTTTTAATTATTTTAAGTTTCTACGTAAAATTTTTCCAAGAATTTATTTTTTGGAAAAATTAAAACCTAAACAAATAATTATTAATTATATTGGTCGGTTTTGTGACTTTGCATGAGTCCATGCACGATTTTAATTGTCATATTAATATACATACGTATACATGCATATATATACATATTTAATAAATTAGGGTTTATTTTTTTAATTAAACCTCTATTATGTAGTTTTGATAAATTAATGTGTGTTATATATATGTATATGTATATAGATATTATTATTTTAACATGTGGTGTGTAATTATTTTTTAATATTATATTAATATAGTATAATAATTAAAGTTAAAGTTACCTATATATATATATATATATATATATATATATATATATATATATATATATATATATAAAATGAAGTTTGATCAATTTATAACTCTGCCATCATCTTCTTCAACAAAGCTCCTGACGCCCTCCCTTCGTCACCGCCGCTGCAACTCCCATTTTCTTACCTTTGGTGTGCCTTCCATCCAACCACCACCCTCTCCAACCCATTCCACCACCCTCTCTTCCCTTTTTTGGTGTGTTTTGGTCGTGAAAAGCTAAGAAAACTGAAACTTGAAGCTAGCTCCGATCAAGCATATTCTGGCCACCATTTCATGCCCTGTCGGTCTCTATCTTCTCCTTGAGCTTCAGTGAGTTCATTTCCAAGCTTGATTTCGTGTGATTTCGTCTAGATTTTCCTTCGTTTTCAATTTTCAATTTCAGCCAATATGAGTTATTGATTTTTTTGAGCTCCAATTATAATGATTCAAGCTAAATTCCTTCACAAAGATTGATCCTAGTAGCTCAATATATATCCTGTAATTTTTTTGGAATTTTTTGGAATTATTTTGATTTTTGTGAATTTTTTATTATTTTATTAATATTTTCTAATTTTCGTAAATTAATTAAATAAATTATGAAATTGTGATTTATGGTGTTTATAGATGTTAAAATGAATTTTAGAAATTTATTTTTAATTTTTGTGATTTTTGTATAATTATTATGAATTTATTTAATTTAGGTGATTTTTAGAAAATTAGGTTAATTAAGTATTTTTGTTAAAATTAATTGGTTAATTGAGTATAATTATTTATTTTATTGAATTATATGTTGAGAAATTAATTTTTGAGTAATTATATTATTTTTAGTGAATTTTTGTATAACTATAGTGAATTATGTGAAATTATATATAACTAGGGGTATTTTGGTAATTTGATACTAAATTGGTTAAAAATTTAGTTAAATTGGTTTTAATAATTATTTGAGGTATAAAAATAATTTCTACAAATTATTTAGTATTTTTAACTAATTAAAACTATTTTTCAAAAATTATTTTCAAAATATATATAATATACTATTTTTATAAATAAATGAGTTTTTAATGATTTTTAACATGTTTTTGGGCTAAATACATAATTTGGATTTATAAAATGAATTTTGGCTAATATTTATGAATTTATTGAGAATTGTTGATTTTTAATAATATTTTATTTAAAATTAGGGTTTTATGGTAATTATCGGTTAAATAATTATTTTTAGTGTTTTAAATATCTAATTTGCTATATTTTGATTATTAAGGGGTATTTTTGGTATTTCTGGCATTTTTGTCATGACCCAAAATAGGGGTCATGACCGGCGCTAGGGAACGGGAATTCTTTCGAATCCAGAACTCGTAGCAAGCCTTAAAATAAAATAAACATGCAATAGTAATAATAATAATACAATTAAATATAATACTATACAGCGGAATAAAATCATGAATATAAAAATAATAATCCACCACCAGGGAATTTAAATCAAATTCTACTCTCACATATATAAATCTTTTAATACAAATCCAGTTCAAATATAATACAACATCTCTTTAACAATTTAATGACTACTGCAGTGTCTAGACAAAATAAAACTCAAGACTCAGAGAAGCAGTTTACATAAAGAAGTCGGGGCGGAAGAAATCCGGCGTACAGGCCTGCTACTGAGGTCTGAGGAAGATGACTCTCCTAAAAAATAGTCAACGGAGGGGAGTCAAACCTCACTGAGTGAATTACTATAATATATATACATGCATACTAAATGTCAATGCACACAATCAAAGTATATATAATATGTATATATATACAAGCAAATACACACAAATGCAATAAATTCATTTTATATATTTTTACTGAAATTCACAGTTTATGAAGGATCGAATAGAACCCTAGAATATCGCAACCTCAAAACAGTGTTAGACAACACTCTAGCCATACAGGCTCACTTATTCCAATATATAATCACTTGATCCATTTGGACAGTAGACTGGCCCCGAGACACTAAGTCAACCGAGCTCCAGCAGTCTAACTGTCAGTGTGATTGGCCCCGAGACACTTGGTCAACCGAGCTCCAGCAATCACACTCCCAAATCATCTCACACATCAAATAATCAATCCAATTAATATCCACAAATGGTTAGTAATATAGCCTAAATGCTATAAGTGTACCGGTACGTACTCGGTCCTAGTGCTACCCACTAGGTAGCACGTTCTATTGATATCCTTCATTTTAAATATAAAACATACATTCATAAAAGTAAATGATGCATGAATTTAAATATAATAGCAACAATAACCATATATATACTAAAAATATACCAAAAGTAAACCAGGTATATTTCGAGTATATATACGTCAAATAAATCCAATATAATTACAAAATAACTAGAAATATATTTAAAAATATTTTAAGTATAAATGTTAAATAAATCATGCTAATAATTTACAATATACTAAAAATAAACCAAAGATAAACCAAAAATAAACTAAAAATAAACTAAAAATAAACTTAAATACTAATTGAGTTATTTATGCATAATTAATCAAAATAACATACATTTTTAAATCATGCACCCTAAGCATATATATATTAAATAGTAACTCACACTTAGTGCGCTCCTCGAGATGGGTCCGACGGGCCTGGTCCACTAGGTCTCGGTCTCGGCGCAACTAAACAAACAATAATGACAGAAATCAGAATAAACCTAATAGAAAATCCTAGAACTCGATCTAGAATATTAACCACAGAATCGAAATTAGGGTTCGATCGGATATCACGTTTTACGAGAATTCTACCAACAATTTGACAGAACTTCCTCTATAAAACGGACATCTCTCTACTCAAAGAGTAGAGCCGGCCCTACAAAGAAACACACTTCGAAAAACAAGCTTAAAAACGTAACCAAAATCCCTCGGTCGGACTCCAAACTACAGTCTACCGACTGGGGTCCACAAACACAGAAAATATAAAAATACCAAAAATACCCTTATATCATAGAAATACATTTAATAATTAGAAATTACATAATTAACCTTAAAACACATTAAAAACCAATAAAACTCATTTATTTAGAAAAATCGTATATATATATATATAATTTGAAAATAATTCACGAAAAATAGTTTTAATTAGTTAAAAATACTAAATAATTTGTAGAAATCATTTTTATACCTTAAATAATTATTAAAACAAATTAAATTACATTTTTAGTCAATTTAGGGTAAAATTACCAAAATACCCTTATATATATAAATATACTAAAATTACTCCAAAAATTCACCAAAAATAATATAATTATCCAAAATTAATTTTCTCCACATATTTATCAATAATATCAATAATTAAACTCAATTTACCAATTAATTTCAATTAAAAACACAATTAACCTAATTTTCTCAAAATTACATAAACTAATTAAATTCAAAATAAATACATAGAAATTCATAAAATTTCCAAATAAATTCCTATAATTCATTTCAACACCTATATTTATCATAAAACACAATTTCATAATTTAATTAATTAATTTCTGAAAATTAGAAAATAATAATAAAATATTCAAAAATACCCAAAAATCAAAATAATTCCCAAAAATTCTACAAAAATTCACACATGTATATTAGGCTACTAGGATCAACAATTGTTAATATAATTTTCATGAATCAATCATTTGAAGCTCAAAAAAATTCTAAAATCATTTATGGCCGAAATTGAAAAATTGAGAAAAACCTTACCAAATCAAGTTTTAAGCTTAAAAAAAGCTTGAAATCGTCTTCTATGGCCTCAGGGGAGTCCAACAACACCGGAATGAAGGAATTTGGTGGCCTAAATAGTAAGTTATGAAGAAAATGGGACTTTCGGCCAAAAATGGAAGAAAAGGAGTTGGCCGGCACCGGGGAAGACGACCGGAGCGGCGAAGTTGTTGAAGAAGATAGCGACACGCAGGGGAGGCACTCTGACGGCCGGTGATCAGAAGTAGCAGCGGTGAGGGTTGATGGAGGAGGGTCGGGGAGAAGAAGGAAACCGAAGGAAAAAAGAAAAAGAAAGAAAGAAAAAGGAAAAGAAAAAGAAAAGAAAAAGAAAAAGAGAAAAAATAATATAAAAATAATATGGTATGTTAATAAAATACTTGGAAAAAATCACACACCACTCATAATATTTTAATAATTTATATACTACATGAAAATAATTAAATAACAATAAACCAAATAAATAAATAATAAAATAATAAAATATTAGGGTAATAAATCAAACCCTAATTAAATAAATAAATATGCATATACATGTTATCTAGTATTTTAAAAATATGTATGAGTTCATGCAAGTCCGTAAATCTATTTAAAATAATTAAATATAAATAGTTTACGTATCAATTTTCCTGAAAATGCAAGTTCCGGGAAAATTTTACGTAAAGTACTCAAAATAATAATAAACAATTAAAAATTCAATTTTAATTAATCAACAACTCATGGAATATCAATATCATATTTAAGAATTATTAACACTGCATATCCCGATACAATGTAAAAATGTTTAAAAACACGGGATATTACAATTTTCATGTGTTCTATGATACCTCGTGAATTGTGAACCTTGGTCGGTGAAATTATAGTTTGGGAGTCCGACCAAGGGGTTGTGTGATTGTGTATTCTCGAAGTGTGTTTTCTTGTAGGATCAGCTCTACTTTCTGAGTAGAGAGATGTCCATTTTACAGAGGAGACTCTGCCGAAATTTCGATAGATTTCTCATAAAACGTGACAATCGGTCCGAGTCTAGTTTTAAATTTTTAATTGAGTCTTTCCGTAGTAATTCTATAAGCATAGAGTTAGAATTTATTCTGATGGTTGTTATTTTATTTTTCTAGCTGTGTTGAGACTGAGGCCTAACAGATTAAGCCCGCCGAGTCTATCTCGAGGAGCGTACACAAGTGAGTTATTATACTGTATATATATGCATTGCATATAGGATGCATCACTTAGGGTTTTTCATTTTCATTATATGTTTTTAAAGTGATTTAAATTATAATATTTTTGGTATATCTAGGGTTTGTATTTTTGTATATATATGCACGTTAAATAATTAGGTGTATGTTTAATACATTTTAGTATATATACATGTTTTAAATGTACATTTAGTGTAATATCCCATATTTTTAAATATTTTTACACTGTATTGGGATATGCAGTGTTAATAATTTTTGTATATATATTACGATATTTTTACGAGTTGATATGTATTAAAACCTATTTTTATTATTGTGCATTGTTTACAGTGCTTTACGTAAAATTTTCCCGGGACTTGCATTTTTGGAGAAATTTTCACGTAAATAATTTATTATTAATTATTTTAAATATATTTTCGGACTTGCATGAACTCATACGTATTTTTAAATTAATAAATAAAGCCTATGCGCGTAAATATTTATTTAATTAGGGTTTAGTATATTACCCTAATATTTTATTATTTATTTATTAGTTTTATTGTTATTTAATTATTGTTATTTATTATTAAATTTTAAAATATTAAATTATATGTGTATGGTATATATTTAATGTGTGTAATTTAATATTATTTTATTATATAGTATAAAGTATATATATATACACATTATATGTCAAAAATCAAGTTTTTGAAAAATTACACATTTGCCCCCGAGCGCCTCCTTCTTCCCCAATTTGCTCCCATCGCCGTTCCGGTCGCTGCCGTCCCGATTTCTTACTGTTGGTGTGCCGTCCGGCGTGCCACCACCTTCCTCAGCCTTCCTCGCCGCTTGTAGCAGCCGTTTCCGGCGTTTGGAAGTGGATTTTAGCTGGAGAAGCCGAATTCCTCTTCACCGTCGATCACGACGATTCCGGCCACCATTTTCGACACCGCCAGTCTCTTTCTTCTCCTTGAGCTTAGGTGAGTGTGATTCTAGCTTTGGTTTGAGCTTAAATGGTCTAGATTTGCTTAGGTTTTGAATTTTCCAATTCGGCCATATTAGGGGTTTTGATTTTTTTGAGTTTTGAATGGATTGATTCATGAAAACTCTCTTCAAAAATATTGATCCTAGTAGCTTAATCTACATGTATGAATTTTTGTGGAATTTTTGGAGATTTTTTGGATTTTTGGGTATTTTTGAATATTTTAATATTATTTTCTAATTTTCGGAAATTAATTATTTAAATTATGAAATTGTGTTTTATGGTTAAATTAGGTGTTGAAATGAATTATAGGAATTTATTTGGAATTTTTATGAATTCCTAAGTATTTATTTTGAATTATTGAAGTTTATGTAAATTTGGAAAATTAGGTTAAATGTGTTTTTATTTGAAATTAATTGGTAAATTGAGTTTAATTATTAATATTATTGATAAATATGTTGATAAAATTAATTTTGGATAATTATACTATTTTTGGTGAATTTTTGAAGTAATTTTAGTATATTTATATATATAGGGGTATTTTGGTAATTTTACCCTAAATTGGCTAAAAATGTAATTTAATTGGTTTTAATAGTTATTTAAGGTATAAAAATGATTTCTACAAATTATTTAGTATTTTTAACTAATTAAAACTATTTTTCGTGAATTATTTTCAATTATATATATAATATACGATTTTTCTAATAAAATGAGTTTTTATCGGTTCTTACTGTGTTTAAAGGTTAATTATGTAATTTATACCTATAAAATGTATTTCTATGTTATAAGGGTATTTTTGGTATTTCTGAATTGTTCTGTGTTTGTGGACCCCGGTCGGTAGACTGTAGTTTAGAGTCCGACCGAGGGGTTGTGAATGAGATGTGGTGTTTATTTTCGAAGTGTGTTTCCTTGCAGGGTCGGCTCTACTCTTTTGAGTAGAGAGATGTCCATTTTACAGGGGAGGTTCTGTCGAATTTTCGATAGAATTCTCGTAAAACGTGATATCCAGTCGAACCCTAATCCTGCTTCTATGTTTAATATTCTAGATCGAATTCTAGGATTTCTATTAGGGTTATTCTGATTTCTGTCATTATTATTTGTTTAGTTGCGCCGAGACCAAGGGCTAGTGGTCCAGGCCCGTCGGACCCATCTCGTGGAGCGCACTAGGGTGAGTTACTATTTTATATATATGTGTTTTAGGGTGCATGTTTTAGAAAAGTATGCTTTATTTTAATAAAATATGCATGAATGATTTAAGTATTACTTAGGTTTATTTTCTGTATATTTTGGTATATTTTCAACTATATGCATGTTTTATAACTAAATTATTCTTAAAATGCTTTTATGTATATTTTGGTATATTTTTAGTTTATTTTGAAATTTTATTGGATTTATTCGACGTATATATACTCGAAATATACCTGATTTATTTTTGGTATATTTCTAGTATATATATGGTTTATATTGTTATTTTATTTAAATTCATGCATCATTTATTTGTGAATGGATGTTTTATATTTATTAATGAAGGATATCAATAGAACGTGCTATCTAGTGGGCAGCACTAGGACCGAGTACGTACTGGTATGCCTATAGTATTTAGGCTATATTACTAACTTATTTGTGGATATTGATTGAATGTGATTATTTGATGTGTGAGATGTGATTGGGTGTGATTGTTGGAGCTCAGTTGACCAAGTGTCTCGGGGCCAATCACACTGGCAGTCAGACTGCTGGAGCTCGGTTGACTTAGTGTCTCGGGGCCAATCTACTGTCTAAATGGATTAAGTGGATATATTTGGATTCAGTGAACCTGTATGGCTAGAGTGTTGTCTAACACTGTTTTCGAGGTTGCGATATTCTAGGGTTCTATGTGATCCTTCATAAAAGATGATTTTCAAATGAAAAATATATATAAAATGATTTTATTGCATCTGTGTGTAATTGCCTGTATATATACATATTAGATAAATACTGTTGACTGTATGCATTGTCATTTAGTGTGTATGTATATATATTATAGTAATTCACTCAGTGAGGTCTGACTCCCCTTCGTTGATAATTTTTCAGGAGAGTCAACATCTTCAGACCTCAGTAGCAGGCCTGTACGCCGAATTTCTTCCGCCCCGGCTTCTTTGTGTAAACTGCTTACTTGAGTCTTATTTTTATAATCTAGACACTGCAGTAGTTGTAATTTAAACATGGGATTTTATGTATTTTATTTATGTGAGATATTGTATTATATTTGAACTGGACTTGTATTAAAAGATTTATATATATGAGATGAGATTTGATTTAAATCCAGTTGATGAAAATAATACTGTGATATTTATGATTTTCATTTTCGCTGCATTTGATATTGTTATTATTATTATTGCATGTTTATTTTATTTTTAGGCTTGCTACGGGTTCCGGATTCGAAAGAATTTCCATTCCCTAGCGCCGGTCATGGCCCTATTTTGGGTCGTGATTAGTATACTTTAGGTATAGTTTCAGTATATTTCAAGTTTATTCTTAAATAATTGCATGTTATATTATGAACCTACACTTAAATTGTTTTTAAGTTTATTTTTGGCATATTTTTTATATATTTCCAAATAAATGCACGTTTTATTATTGATTTAAACCTAACATATTAATGGTATACTTAGGGTTTATTTGTGATATATGCATGCTAGAATATTAGGTTATTTTTTTGGTATAATTGTGAATATATGTCAAATCTAAATGCATGTTTTAGTATATATACATATTTAAATGAATATTTATGCATAATTGTTTTGTTAAATGATTTGTGTACTTAGGGTATATCTTTAGTATATTTAGTTACATTTTTAAGAAAATGCATGTTATATTATTAAAATGCACTTAAATTATTTTTAATTATATTAATGGTTTATCTTTAGTATATTTTATGTTTTATTTGACATATATATACCCAAAATATACTGGATATATTTTAGGTATATTTCTAGTATATATATATGGTTGATTTTACTATTATGAATATCATTCTACATTAATTATTTTCTGAATGAATAATTTATTTTAAATGAAGGATATCAATAGAATGTGTTACCTAATGGGCAGCACTAGGACTGTATACGTACTGGTGCGATAGATCAAGGTTGAGTGAGAATAAATTGTGGTGATTATAATTGATTTAATTGATTTTATTAAGATCGGTGGTGTGATTAATAGTATGATTACAGGGCTAATCACATTGACAGTTAGATTGCTGGAGCTCGGTTGACTTAGTGTCTCGGGGCCAGTCTACTGTCCATAATGGAATAAATGATCTATTGATTTGATTGAGATATGAGGTGATAAAGAGTATGATTGCTGGAGCTCGATTGACTAAGTGTCTCAGGGCCAATCACACTGATAGCCAGACTGTGGGAGCTCGGTTGACTTAGTGTCTCGGGGTCAGTCTACTATCCGTATTGGAATAAGTGTTATATTTGGAATCAAGTGAGTCTGTATGGCTTGAGTGATGATGGGGTTGATTAAGGTTGCGATTATTAGGGTTATATGGATCCTTAATGAATTAAACTAAACGTTTTCTGCATTTAGTATATTTATATAAGTAGAGTTGGCATATGTGTGGAATGCGTGAATATACATATATATATATATATATATATATGTGTGTGTGTGTGTGTGTGTGTGTGTGTGTGGATGCATGATTGGATATGTTTTAGATTGCATGTATATATAGTATAATAATTCACTCAGTGAGGTCTAACCCCCCTTAATTATTTTTTTTTCAGGAGATCCTATATCATCAGACCTTAGTAGTAGAGTTCCTCGCCGGTGTCCTTCCGTTCCGGCTATTTTATGTAAATGTATATTTTGAACTTTGAATTGTATTCTAGAAACTGCAGTAGTAATGTTATTATATCAAAAAAGTATTATTTTTATTTTGATATTAAATACTCTGAGAATTGTGTTTGAGCACTGTACAAATATATATTCATTTATGAAAGGAATTAGAGTATTCATTTTACATATTGATTCAGAAAATTTTAATTATATCATACTTTTTATTTATTTATTGCATGGTTTTACTTCCTAAGGCTTGCTACGGGTTCTGAATTCGAAAGAATTCTCATTCCCTAGCGCCGATCATGACTTCTAGTTTGGGTCATGACAATTATATAAAAATTGGATAATTTAGTCATTTATTAATAAAACTAATTAAATTAGTTAAAATATAATTTTATTTTGATTGAAAGTTTATTTTCTATTTTAATTAGGTTAACTTCTATTTTGTCTCTAATAAAAAATAAAGTAACTAAAATATAATTTTAATTTAATTGAAAATATATTTCTTATTTTAATTAGGTTAACTTTTATCTTATCTGTAGCAAAAATTGTAATCTAATTGAAAGTTTATTGTCTATTCTAATTACGTTAACTTTTATTTTATCTTTTATAAAAATTACACAAATAGAGCATATAAGTTGATTGAAAGTATATTTTCTTTAAGAAAAATAATATAATTATCATTTTTAAATATTTTTATAAAATTTAACAAAAAAGATTTAAATAATTAATTAATATTTATCATTTAATTATTGGTTGAACTTAAAAAACTACATTAAAATAATTTTTGAGTAAATAAAAGTATTAATATTAGAAATATTGAAGAAATAAAGTGTCATAGTTCAAGTAAAAAATTTATTAAAATTGTAATAAATTATAAGTTTAATATGATTGTAATATTTAAATTGTTATATAAAGAAAATATAACTTTTATTATTTTTAATTTTTTTATTAAAAAGTAACTAATAATTTTTTATTATCTTATAATTAAGTATGACCATAATATCTTTTTATACAAAATTAGTTCCAAAGTTGAGAAAAATTAATTATAAAAATATTATAAGAATATTATATAATTATTTAAATAAAAGATTTATAAAAATTGTAATAAATTATAACTCTATTAAATTAATATCAAATTGTTACATAAAAAATAATAATGTTATTATTTTTAAAATTTTTATTTAATAATAATAATATTATTATATTTTATTATTTATTTACAATATATCATGAGTCTAATAAATTTTTTTATTCATATGTGAAACAAGTGGTTGTTTTCTAATAAATATAAATGTACGAAGGTGGACAAATAAAATTACAAAAAAATCTTTATTTAGTATTGTATACAAATTGGATAATTAAGTCATTTACTAATAAAAATAAAATATAATTTTAATTTTATATAAAGTCTATTTTCTATTTTAATTAGATTAACTTCTATTTTATCTCTAATAAAAATTAAATTGACTAAAATATAGAGATTTAATTGAAAGTATGTTTTCTATATTATTTAGGTTAACTTTTATCTTATTTCTAATAAAAATATTAATTTAATTGAACTTCTATTTTCTATTATAATTAGGTGAACTTGAGAAAAATTAATTATACATATAAGAAATATTGAAGTAATATCATATAGTTATTCAAATAAAATATTTATGAAATTGTAATGAATTATAATTATATTAAGTTAATATCAAATTGTTATATAAATAAGCAACACTATTATTATTTTTAAAACTTTTATATAATAATAATAATAATAATAATAATAATAATAATAATAATAATAATAATATGTTTAATTATTTATAAATATTATAAGTCAAATAAATTTTTTATTCACGTGTGAAATACGTAGTTGTTTACTAGTATATATATATATATATATATATATATATATATATATATATATATATATATATATATATATGTTAACTAAAGGGGCATTGGGTTCGTATTCCAAAATCAAAATCGAAAGGAATGAGAAAGAAAAGGAAAATTTTAAAAATGTGATTGATTTCATTAGGGAATAATAATGAGAATGAAAATTAAATATCATTTAACAACTAAAGTTTCTTATATGAAAAAAATATTTTTGTAATTATTTTTTATATATGAAAATTAACATTATAATTATTTTTATATATTTAAAATTAATATTATAATTATGTATTATAAAATATTTATTTGTAAAAATATTATTATTATTTTTTAAAAAAATTATAAAAATTATTTACTTTTGATAAATAGTTTTATTCAAATATTTAATGTATATTTTCATTAATTTATATGTTTAATATATAAATTTTAAAAAATAAATGTTAATTTTTAAATATTTGGTTAATAATTGATTTGACTTGAGTTTTAAGAAAATCAAAAGTTATTCATTAAAAACAAGAGACGAATGGTGATTCCCATTGATGGGGAAATCACATTCTCATTTTCATATCAATTTTAACTAACCAAACATTAGAATTAGAATCGTCCATTCCGATTCCGATTTCTACCCTTATTTTTTTACCAAACAAACATTCCCTAAGTGTATAAGTATATTTTGTTTAAATGAATACTCTATAAAATTTATCTTCATTCCAATTTTTCAATTTTATGAAATTAATTATAACTAAACCAAAATTTAAAAACATTGTGAGAATTTCAAATAAATTCTATAATTTTAAGTCTACATTAAAATATTATTTTTTATTATTTTTATTTTTAAATGTTATCTCTATCTTTTTTATCCTCTTCATTTTCTTTTCCATTTTTTTTTCTTCATCAATCCATCTTATCAACTATGTTAGTTGGTTTTACTCATTTATTCCATCAAGTGCATATAAATATACAATGTGATTAATCATCTCAAGATCAATTATTGCAAGTGATACCCTATATTCATAATCTTACTTTAATAAGGATTATAATCTCTATCAATGAGGAGGGATACTCAATTCAAGGCAAAATAAGAAGAAATTTCTAAATCCTTAAAGAAGAAGGAAATATATTATCAAGATTATTATACGGAAGAAGTCTATTCTCTTCTAATCAAGGCAATCCTACAAGACTAAGAAATTATATTTCTCTCAGGTTTATGTATATTTCTCCTTATATATACATCTTATTCCATCTCATATCATTCATTATATTATTCCATCATTCTACATTAAAACATCATTATTCTATATAAAGACATAATTATTCTACATAAAGTCATGGCCATTATCTCATCATACAAACATTCATCCAATACTTGGTATCTTACTCTTCACTTTATTATTTTTTCCTCATGCAAATACTAACTTAATCTTTGAGTATTTATAGGGAAAAGCCCCACCCATTCACCTAATTCTTCTCATCGATTTAGGTTTCACAAGTAAATATACGATTCAAAGTTATCAAGTGGCTCCTTCCATAGGAAAAAACCTAATTGTTTTTATCTTGAATGATCAAAGAGTTAGGCATAATCAAATCAAATTTTGAGTTGTTATTGCTTGTTAAGAACCTGACTAAGCATTGAACTAAACCAGTGTTTGAAATGAAACAAGCCAGCTTATTTCATAAGTATATATATTCTCTAAAGAATAAAAGTAACTTATTCATCATAAGCATGTGTCCAAAAAATCCAAAAATAAATAGTCCACCAAGAGCACTACCAGTCATAGATATGATAAATATAGCATAAGGAAGTAAAAGCACATAGGTAGCACTCAGTCCATTTGATAAAGCAACACAATTACAAGTGAACAATAAGAGGGCTACAAGGAGATCATATTTTTTCATAGAAAATTTTAGAGTGGCCTCTGTGTGCCATGTAAAACATAAATACAAGCAAATTCAAAGTTGCTTATAGAGGGTTTGCAAAGACAAATGACAGCTTGAAGTTAATAAAAGATGACAGAGGCATAATAATAAAATTAAAGATTATTCACCGACAATAATATAATGAAATGCATGTCAAGTGAGCATCAACAACGATCAAAATCTATTTTTGTTTTGCTAGTTAGGCGTGAAACAAACAAAAGAATTAATTAAGTTACCAACCAAGAATGTTATATATTTGATGGTAAGGCATCAAGGCTATCAATATGACCTCTCCCTCCCCGAGAATAATGTATTTTAGTACCTAAAATAAGATAAAACCAAAAAGTAAAACTAGTTCCTGCGAAGTCATCTTCTAGTAGCAGTATAAACAATTGATCGATAAAGTGAGGTTTAAAATTTTTTCTTGGGCCCTATGAATTAGTGAAGAATAGAAAGCAACTAAAGGATATGCAGTAAAAAAATGATAATCATCTATTAATGAGGATAGCAAAGGAAGGCCTTGAATAAGAATGGTTCTCGACTCACAAGCTAATCTCCGAGCATTAAACATATAAGTATCAAATATTGGATATTGAGTTCCTACTGAGCTTCAAGTATCGATCTTTAATACATCTAAGCCCGGAAAATCTGGGTCTAACTTTTAATTATCAAGTTCCAGACACCTGGGTCTGAGTTTAAGTTTTGATTTTATTCTAGATAAGATGAGCACCAAGCTCCAATTACCTGTGGAACCATGAATAAAAATCATTCGCCCAACCTCCAACTATTAAGTTCATATGCTTTAAATATTAAGCATCTACTAAACGACGAACATAAAAAATCCAAGTACTAAAGCTTAAGAATAGTCAGATAAAAGTTTTGCTAGAAAACTAATGTCATAAAAATATTTAGATTGCATTATCTGGTGCTCCCTTTAGTTCCATGAGAATCCATGGATGAAGTTACCATTAATGGATATCTTCAATAATTACAACTGTTTTTATTTCTTATAGTGGATATATTGTAAACATAACTATGCTAAAAAATAAAATAATTATCAGAGAAGGAAGATCTTGAACGAGAATGATTCTCGAAGCATAGGTTGAGCTATAAGCATCAACAATCCAGCAAGCTTTGAGCACCAAGTGTCGACTTAATGAGCACTTAGACTCCAAGCAATGAATAATGAATCCTAAGTCAATCAAGCATCCAAATTTATAAAATATTAAAGCAAAAAATTAAAAGATAGTTGAAGTATAAACAACATACTCAAAGCTAATAAAAGGTAGGCTTATATAGTTTACAAGAACTAGCATATAACCTTTGAGGCTGGAATAGATTTTAGAGGAACTATATATCGAAAGAGGTCTTACGAGATGGATTCTAGAAAGAACCATGTATTCTGCATCTCTAGCAGGATCAGATCACCACAAGAATGGAACTTTCCAACTTTCTTTAGACCATCAATATGCTTCATCCTCATGATGTACACAAACGAACCTAAACACTTGAATAAAACAAGTGTAGACAGCGGGGTTTAGCTTGCGTCCAAGATTTTAGCAGCCGCATCACTGTTTGAGCTCAGGGCTCTAGAGAACGCACTAACCATTGTCACAAAGACATGGCGTGGAGATGAGAAGTCGCCACCCAGGGTAATAACTGGGACATATCGAAAAGGTGGTACTCGATTCCCTAAAAGAAAGCTAGCACCACAACCAGGAGATTCTGGATACGGAATACCAACTTCTTTTAGTCTTGTGTTCATTTAGAATTACTTTATAAATTACTATCTTATCCTCTATTTACATGCAATTTCATATAAACCCAAAACAATAAACTCTAAGGCAAACTAGTCATGAAATATACAAGTAAATAATGCATTTAATAAATCACATAATCCCTAAGTTAGTCTAATATACATGGATTTTAAATAAATGAGCTAAAGTCTACATGTTTTAAATTATAAGTGAACCTAAAGACCTAATTCCTTTTTATTTTAATTAAATGAACCTAAGTCTACTAATTTTAATTCTAAAAATGGGCCTAATTCTAAATGTTATGAAGGTATTTAAATTAATGAGCTTAATTCTACATGTTTTAATTAAATAATGATCTTAAATCTACAAATTATGAAAAAGGGCTTAAATTAAGTGAGCTAAGTCTAAATTAATTAAATTAAATTAAGTGGGCCTATGTCTAATTAACTAAACGAGCCTAAAATCTAATTAATTATGGACCTAAAAAATATTTTTTAATTAATTAAACCTAATTAATTATTAAATGATATGAGCTAAAAATAAACAAATTAAAATCTAAAATGGGCTTAAGGCCCAAAACACACAAAATTAATAAATAAGCTCAAAAATAAATAAAAAACAATAAAAAAAACAATTAAATAAGATCAAATAAATAACTAAATTAATCCTTACTAAAATCCTAATTTTTATTAACATGCAACCTAAATTAGTCTACTTCCTCCATTGATTTTAAATGATTACCAAATTGAAACCTAATTTTACTAACCAATTTAATAAAAAATCATGCAACCACATACATAATTTTATTATTATTCCCACTATTGAGGTTATTATATTAATTCGTAAAATAATTAATAAAAAAATAAAAATAAAGAATAAAATAAAAATAAAGACAATAAAAATAAAAAATAAAACCTTAAAAACTAAGTCTCTATGGGGCTTGATCTATAGTCTTCTGTGGATTTCATCTTCCTCATATAATCACCATGTGTTTTCCTCCATAATTACCATAAAAAAATAAAATAATAATTAACGAATAAATTATGATAAAATAAATAGAATAATAAATAAATAAATAAATAAATAAAAGAAAAATAGAAGAATATGGTATTCTTATGGATGATTAGGGTGCTCCTCAGATTTGTGATTCACCGTTCTTGATAAGTTTTCAAATCTTTTTTTTAAAAATTCTTCACGAGTCTTTAAATTAATTGATGAATCAAAAGAATTTTTGATTAAAAGTAAATAAAAGAAAAATAAAAACCCAATTTTCTTTCTCTCATCTTCTCTTTTCTACGCCTATCTCTCCCTTTTTTTTTCCTGCGCTCTCCTCCCCCTTTTCCTCCTTCCTAGCCCCCCCTTTTATAGTGGAACTAGGAAGCTTAACCCTAATCCTAATGTAATTCTCATTCCTAAAGTGTATTTAGGAATTTTGAACCAAATAGGATTAAATTAATTAGGAAGTTTAAACCAATTTATGATTGAATTAATTAGGAAATTTAAACCACCTAAAATTAAAATAATTAGAATAGGAAAGAGTTTAATTCCGACCGGGATTGTGCAATTCCGATCGGAATTGTACAATCTTGATTGGAATTATTGTAATTCCGATGCGTAAATTTTTTTTTTAACATTTACTTACAAAAAGGCCCTCGAAAAAATTTAAATTTTATAATTAGGTCCTAAAAAGAACTTTGCGATTTAGCCCCTAAAAACATTAAATTCTTGCTTTAAAAGCCCTTAGAATTTTTTAAAGATTAAGCATCGAAGACATTTTCATCATTGGAGTCCTTTGTTATATCCATAACATGTCATCCCAAAATTGGGTGTCTACAACAAGATCAAGAGTTCTAAGCAGAAAATTATCATGACAACAATAAAAAATGAAGATCTTATCAAGGCACACCATCATCCACTACCATGTGAAGTCATCAAATACACTATTGGATACTCAAAAAAGATAAACGTTTTTGGACATTCAAAAAAAAGAGGGACCGAACTACAAGCTCCAAGTCAGAATCTTTAGCTCTCTTCATAATGCTCAACAATAATAGAACAAACATGAATATAAATATTCATCTACTTAGAAGGCAAGACAAAACCACATTAAAGATAAGTTCTTTCTTTCTCAATTGTTTATTTTCATATCTTTTTCTTATATAATAGTTACAGCTTGTCACATAAGCATGCTTGCACATTTATACATAGATGTTCATCCATGAATACATGATTACTATCCATGAAAAACATGCAACGATCATATTGATATATTTTTTACATCAAGGATTGACAATCAATTGAGATGGATCAAAACGATTTTAAAGATTTTCTCTTATAACTATTGTCACATATGAAGGACACACTTTGATAAATCTCAATATAGACAAGAGCCTTGGAAATTTTACAAATTTGTAGAATCCACATTTGGTAAAGAACTTGCTATACATTATTGAAATTGCAAAATATCTACAGAGAATTCAAAGATAACCAAAAGTGAGAGCATATCTTTATGGAAATTTCAAAGAAAATTTGACAAGGAAAATTCAAGAATGGAAGTCAAGTATATATGCTACAAAATTAAATAAATCAAAGTGCAATTTGAAGACATCCTAGCCAGTATCACACAGTATCCTCTATTTTAGGTTCAGTGCAACCTTGGCCTTTCACCTAAACTATAATGCTCATCTCATGACTCGAATTGGGCAAACCTAAATTTAGTCCTTCAAAGCCTACATTCCATCATTTCAAAACCCTTACTAAAATTACTATCCTATATTATTAAGCTCAAATTAAAAGAACTTAAAACTTACTACCAGGGTTATAAAATCCTTTCCCTTTGTAAGAATAACAATGCTTGAAAAAATAAAACATCAACAACAATAATGTCTTAACTTTACATTAATAATTATTCTGACTAGGCAGCTGCCATCAACAAAGTTATCAAAATTCAAGATTGAGCAACATCCTTATTAGCCTTAATAGTGTCTTGGGACATTTTCACAATACCAAGCATCTAAGTCTAGTAACTAAGTCCAACATCCTCAAGTTATTTTTATAATGTCATAATTTTGTTTATGCATGTATTATAACATTGTAAGTGTGGCTAATTTTATTGTCATAATTTTGTTTATGCATGCATTATAACATTGTAAGTGTGGCTAGTTTTGTCATATTTTTTATATGTGATAAAAAGTTTTGTTTTGCTTACCTTGTTTATATGTGTATATGTGTGATACTTAGCTAGATGGACATAATTGGCTAGATGTGTATATTTGTATATGTGTGATACTTGGCTAGATGGACATAATTGTTTTAAGATTTGGTCTATCTTTATTTTTATTGTTTTGATTCTTGGTCTTTTATTTCCTTTAGGTTTATTTTCTAGTTTATCATTTCTCTTTATCTTTAACAAAGGAGGAAGATCATGTTTTGGTTAGCTAAGCTCTATATGATCATGTGATAGTTAAGTTTGTTAAGCTTTAACATAAATGTTATATGTACTATTTTTATGGTGTGCAAAGTACTACCACATGCATTGTAAGTACTATTAGTTTTATTTATTTCAATATGTTTGAAATTATTTCCTTTATAATAACTAGCATTTATTTAAATGATCATGTTTTCATGTTTTTAACACATTTATCATGATAGGTCATGTTTTTTATTTCCCTCATGTTATATTTTATGTTATTTCTATTTTTTTATTAAGGGGAATAATTCATAAATTTATATTTTTTATCATGTCCAAAGGGGGAGTAATAAAGAAATATATTAAATATTTCAATTGGTATTTTTCAAAAGAAATTTTTTTCTAAGATTTGTTCAATTGATATTTTATAACAAAAAGAGGGAGATTCATAAATTTCATTATCTTTCAATTGGTATCATTCTCATTCGATTGATATTCTTCATTATTTGAATTCCTTACTTCTTAAATTAAGGGGGAGTATAATTTACATACTTTAATGGAATTTAAATCAACACAACTATATTATCCTTCTCAAACTCAAAATAAGTTTGTCAAAATCAAAAAGGGAGATTGTGGACCTTAGTAATAATCGATCTTGATTTTGATCTTAACAAACTTAATTTTGAGTATTTAATATATTTATTTTTAGTGTGTATAAGTTAGGACTTAATTGGGAGTCAAAATGGTAAAGAAATATCAAAGAAAAATCACTCTGGACATTGCTCACGAGCACGCTCATGATCGGGATCAAGTTTGGTTGAATTTGCTCATAATGTTTAGACCTATCTTGTCCTGGTTTCGAATAGGACCAACTTCAGTAAAAAAATTCAATTTTTGGTAGAACATATCCCAATCTAATGTCTCGATCTAGGACAAGGTAGTCTCGACCAGGATAAGGTGATCCCGACCAGGACCAATGCAGAAATTCAAACATAATGGCTCATAATGACTACTCAATGCGCGTCCTGACCAAGACTGATGAAATCCTGACCAGGACCAAATTAATTATAGTTTAAAAGTCCAAATTATATTCAAATGGACTTTGAATGTGTTGGAAACACAATTATTGTTTCAGCTATAATTGAATTGCTTAAGTATAAATAAAACCTCTAATAATTATTTAAAGGTTAAGAAACTTGTTTATTTATTATATACTTCTAAGTATTAAATTAAGCTCTCAAAAATGCTTTTAAAATAATTTTTTTATTTATATAACTCTTATGAGAGTTTGTTAGTGTTAAAATAGATGTTCTTTTTCTTCTATTTTCTAGAATTAGAAAACGAGAAGTGAGATTCTATTCTAAAGGAATTAGTTTAAGTGTTTAGCTATTAAAACACTTAGGAATTCAATTTTTGTGTGAGCCTTGAAAATACTTGTGAATTGATTTTTGAGTAAGCCTGAAAAACTTAAATTGTGAGGTTTGAGTTGAGCTAAAAACTTAAGTTATGAGAATCAATCTAAGAGAATAGATTGTAGTGATTCAAAATCCTAACTTAGGGATAAATTAGGTAAAGACATAGGATTATTGAGAATCAAACTCCTTAAATTCTTATGTTCATCATTTTTCCTTCTTAACATTCTTTTTAATTCTTGTTAAAATCCTTTTAATTTTCTATTTTTGTTCGATAGCCCTATTCATGCCCCTTTTAGGGCACTTTGAGTTTCTATAACACTAAGCACCAAAACTAGCAACAGTTGATCCCCTCAAGTCATTTCAAAACAATGAAGGGTTAATCCTTAGGGTCATTTCATAACACCAAGCATCTTTTATGAAATACCAAACTACTAAGCATATAAGTCTAGCTGGCACCTTAAGATTATGATATTCATACATTACAATCCTAAGACCTGGTATATCGAGCATCTCGAATGTTTAATGCCTAAGGCTAGCCACCTTAAGTCATCCTTCTACAGCAACTGAGACTTTAAAAGAATAGTTATTCTTTCAACTACAAGTCACTTATCGAGTTACTCATCATCATTCAAAATGATTCTTGGTAATTTAGAAATCTTAGACATAAATATTCAAACAGACTTTCAAGGGGGATTCTTAATACCCTGTATTCATAATCTTACTCTAATAAGGATTATAATCCTCTATTAATAAGGAGGGATACTCAACTCAAGGAAAACTAGGAAGAAATCTCTAAATCTTTAAAGAAGAAGAAAATCTATTATAGGGATTATTCTATAGAGGAAGTTTATTCTCTCTTAATTAAGACAATCCTATAAGACTAAGGAATCCAATTTCTCTAAGGTTTATGTATATTTCTCCCTATATATATATATATATATATATATATATATATATATATATATATATATATATATATATATATATATATATATATATATATATATACATACATATCTTATTTCATCTTATATCATTCATTCTATTATTCCATCATTCTACATCAAGACATCATCATTCTATATCAAGCTATGGCCATCATCTCATTATCACCTCATTATACAAACATTCATCCAATACTCATTATCTTACTCTACTCTCTTTATTTTTTTCCTCATACAAATACTGACTTAATTTTCAGAGTGTTTTTGAGGGAAACCCTACCCATTCACCTAATTCTTCTTATTGATGCAGGTTTCACAAGTAAAAATATGATTTGGAGTTATTAGTAAGCATTATATTTTATTGGATGCAGTAGTTATTAAAGTTTTTATGCAACTATAATCAAGAAATAAAGAGTTTCATAAGTGAAATATTTAAAATGATACTTTTAAGGAAAAAAAATATTGATACATGAAGTGTTTTTGAAACAATAAAATAATAATTTGAATGTTAAATAATCACATTTTAATAAAAAGTAAAAGTACAAAAAAATACAAAAAACTACCTTATAATTTGTTTTGTGACAAAGAGCTATCATACAGTCTGCAAATAAAGGCATTTTTCAATAATTTTTTTTTATTTTTGTTGATGTGGCAAGGGCAAAATCAAAATTTCATCCTTAATAGCCACGTCGATACTTGACTTGGTGTTGAAATACTTTAATCGAAGGAAATTAAAACTCCAACAAAAAAATAAAACTAAAAACCCTAAACTCTAATCTCATATACTCCCAATTCGTTGTCCTCTACTATGAATTGAATCTCCTCCTAAATTATTCATTATCCTATACATTTAGGGTTTTCTTGTTTGTTAAATTGAAAGAGTAAATTATTTCGTTATTGTAATATTTGTACAAATACTAAATCTAATGAAGATCAATTTTAAAATAATTTAGACCATTTTTAATCTAATTGTTATTGTCATTTATGTCAAATAATTTTTTTTTTGTTTTACCTTTAGACTAATATGTTTGATTTATATAATTTTTTTTGGTTTTATATGAATTTCTATAAATCAACAAATTTTACTACTAAATTATGTCTCGGTTATATAGTGCTAGTAATCAAGTTTTATAACTTTTATTGTTGGAATTATGTCATTAAATTTTGTTTGCATTATTTTATTATTTTATTTTAATATACGACTGATAATAATTTTAAAGTAGAATTAGGAATTTGCAGATTTTAGGAAAACTTTATATAATTTAATAATGTTTGAAATTGTTTAGTAGGGCAAAGAAATAATGCATCAATGTCGCAAGAAAAAGGCTATTGTGCCCTTCAAGGCTAGACAAGCTCAAACTCAATTAAACAACATAACAATAGACTCAAAAGTCTTAAACAAAATAAATTGGGCAATATCACAACCCAATTCAGTTGAGACTAATAATATATCTCTAATGACTAAGCGAGGTTTGTAGTTTTGAACAATACTTATTAAATTAACTTAAGTTAGATTTAGTAGCTTTTAAAATTAAATTGAATAGTAGTTTTTTTTGATGTTATGCTTAATTAAATTAAATCATGTTATTAAGATTAAATAGTTATATCATGTTGTTAAATTATTCAAATAAAATGGTTATCATGCCCATTATGCATAATGTGTAAAATTCATATATTTACACATGAGTTCATTGGATAGAACATAAGATTCATTATTATATTGTGTTCAAATGTAATTATTTACACATCACTTTTAGTTAAAGTCAAGAATTCAGCTGAGGTAGCATTCACTTTAGTTAAAGCTAATAGTTTAGTTAAAGCATCATCCTTAATTTTAGCTAACAACTTATCAACTATACCAAATGGTCCAACCATGGATGCAACAATAACTAGTGAAGGTATCATAATCATTGCTAATGATATATACGGTATTAATGTGTGTGCATGTCTATTAAGCATTTTATGTTCTATTAACATATTATATGTTTATAATTAACTTAAATTGCTACTTGTCCTATGAAAAAGAAAGGACGCGATGTGATTAGAGCTTTTGAAGTTAAGAAAAGAGCAAAAGAAGGTAAAAAGATTTGTGGTGTCATGATAAAAAAGAAAAAGAATGTATTTATTGGTTGGTCCTTTTAAAAAGTATTTAAGATGGAGGTATGCATGCTTACTCAATTTTTTATACCATATGGAGTTTTTTGTTGAATGCATATGATTCTAGATAAAAAAAATTAATAATAAATCTTTTTTCAAAACTTGCAATGAGATATAATTACTTTTCTTTTTAATCTATTAGCTTAATTTAAAATTTTGATTTATAGGGTGAGTTTGATATAAATTGGAAGATCCACATGTAAAAATGGTGGTTGATAAAATAATGGCAAGACACTTTACTACTTTCAAACATTGATACCATATGCATTATAAAGTATATATTATGTTATTTATCTTCTAGTATTTTTTCTAAAGTATGCAATAATATGAATAACATTACAACTCTTTAGTAGGTGTAGGCTTAAAGCAATGCAGGCAATCATAGAAAGATGAAAGTTCTATACACTTCAAGTTCCAAATGTTATTGCCAACGCATGTATGAAATGGTATATTTTATTTAATATTTCACAAAATTATATTTCAAAATTTCTTGATTAAGAAATAATTCACTATTTGGATTTGATGCTACATGAGTTATTTTAAACACTTATATTATTTAATTTTTGAATAATTACATATATGTAATCTATATAAATATATGAACCTCAAACAACAATTTCATTGTACATCTACAATGTAATTATTGCCCTCTGATTTAAACCTAATTATGTTATTTTCCACTCACTTCTCTTGCTATATTTGTTGCATTTAACAAGAGCTCAAGGCCCCAAACAACGTCATCCCCTAACCTATGCCACTTGTGCCTCTTCCACTCACAAGAAACAACATCGGTTTTAATGCCCGTTTTATTCTTTTTACCTCAAACCATTGATCCTCCTATGCTATGCCTCAAAACACTGTTGTTTCATTGGTTTTTTTATCAAATTACTTTGCCCCTTTATTAAACCTATCAAATGTCCCTTTGTTCTCTTTCATTTTCACATATCACAGCCGACCCCCTTCCATTTCTCCTCTCTTCTCTCTTATTTTTCTTATGTTGGCTAATTTTTTTATTTTTATGTAGTGCGAGCATGCTAAAAAAGTGAGTCCTCAAAATTTGAATTGACTTCTTTAGATTAATTGTGAGTTTTCAAACTCCTTTACCACAATTTATTTGAATTTTAAGCAAGATAAAATAAATTAGACAATAAAATAAACTATTTGAATAACTGAAAGGGGAATAGTATTAATTTTTTGAAAGCTTAATATAAAGTAAAAGATAGAAAAAGAAATAGAGCAATTGACAGGCTAATGAAAAGAAAATGACAGTAGTTGCTAATGAAAATGATTTATTGGTTAATTGTTGATGATTGGAGATGTTGATGATGATTGATCTGTGTTCCTCCTTACTTTTATTGACATATTTCCTTGCAGGCTATTTTTCCCTAATTTATTTCTCCATTTCAAGAGTCTTTGCCATTCTTGGAATTAAATTCACATAACTCCCCAAATGTAGCCTTTTTCCCTAAGCTATGCCTTTGGACAATTGTCTCCATCTCTAAAACATTCTTCCTCTTTACTCTTTAAGCTGCACTGGCTATAGTCATGGTTATGGGCTTTTAATTATTTTTGGGCTTTTAGAAATTTTAATTAAATAAAATTTGGATCATTATTTTAATTAATTTAATGGCCTTAATACTTTAGCCAAAAAATTCAAATATAGCACAAATAATGCCCTCACATGTAATTAGCTTAGGCAAACCCAAAACTAATTTACATGTAAAATAAAAGCTATAATATATATATTTGCTCAATTTTTTTTAATGATTAACCAAAGCTTAATTAGTTCTTAGTATCAAAATTCCAAATAAACATGTATAATTTTTTTTAAAAGCATAAACATGTAAAATTTGCACCTGAGGCTTAGGATCACTTAAGTTTTAAAAGCCCACATATATAACTTCAAAAGAATTTCTATAATTGGCAAAGGCTTTTAACAAGCCACATAGATTTATGTCATTAGATGAATAAAGGCAAACATGACCCATTGAAGTTTACTTTCCCTAAATTTTTCTTATTCTTCACTACTTTCTTCTTTTTTGCGTTTCTCTTTTTCCTTCACTTTTTGGTCACCCTTCCTCCATTAGATAGCAAGCCATTACCACCGCGAACAATACCACCACTGACCCATCTCTATCACCAATGAGAAGCATCATTATTGCTGCTGCCTATAATGTCACCAAGCAGCATGACATCACTACTACTGTTGCTTGTGAATTGTAAGGCATCGTGATCCGCAAACGTCCACCACTCACCTCCCACTTCACCTCATCAGCTTTGGCTCAAGCTTCAGTCACTGAACCACCTTTTAAAGCTACTGAACTCTCCAACCAAAGCCAACAACAACAATATGGATGTTGTCCTAAGTTGTTTTTCAACCCTAAATCAACAATTGTCTCTTCTCCCTTTTCTAAATTTTGCAAATCATTTAAGCAAATTTAAATCATTTCCCCAAGATAAATTCTTCTCCAAAGTTTATTTTCGGAAGCTTCAAAAAGGTAATTTATTTTCTTCCTTCTTTAAATAAATTTCTTAAAAACATTGTTCTTTAATGTTCACACATGTGGATTTGGTGATTTGATGTTAGAATAATTCATTTGTTCCTTGATTATATTTTACCTCTAAAGAAAATATTTGTGATTTAGCTGAAAATAAAATTTCATTTCAGCATTGTTCCATGAATTTCTAATTTAGCTGAATTATTTATTTTATTTGTGAATTTTGTTATTTTTGGCTTGGATTATTTATGTAAATATATTGTAGCAAAAAAATATTAATTCATTGATTTTATTCATTTGGCTTTATTTTGGCAACCCCCATGCCAAAATAATTTTGAATCTTTGCATGGAACACCATTTTAAATTCTTGGTGCACTTTTTTTAGCCAAGTTAATTTAATTTTACCTTGGTCATCTCCATGCCAAAATCACCACAAACATACTCACCATATATTCCGGCCATTTCTTTAAGACTTATGCATCTTTGAATGCTTTAAGATACGATGAATGTAAAATATGTACATTAGCCAAAAATTTAATTCATTTAGCCTTCATAAAATTTTGGCTTTATTTTGGCAATTTTATGCTAAAATGATATTTTCATCCTCAAGAATAATTTTGAACTCTTAGCCAAATTAATCCTACTTTGATTTGGCTTCAATACTAACTAATCACTAATATAAGACTTTATCTTTAACAATACTTTTCTTGCTTGGATATTTGGCCAATTTTAACTAAATATAAAATTT
Organism: Mallotus nudiflorus; assembly: GCA_947683625.1. NCBI lineage: Eukaryota > Viridiplantae > Streptophyta > Magnoliopsida > Malpighiales > Euphorbiaceae > Mallotus > Mallotus nudiflorus. The sequence goes on along the minus strand of CANTUR010000049.1, from coordinate 2,334,815 downwards.
TTAGTTAATGACTAGCCATCTTTCATGGAAATTCAAATTTTGATTCTTTGATTATGTCTTAGCCATTTATGCCAAAATATATCCTCCTACTAATTTCAAGTGCACTCATTTTAACTAGAAAATTTATACAATTCTTGTTTTTATTTGACTTTACAATCCACTCATTTGGCTAATTACTAGTATTTTGATGCTTAGGAGCAATGTCAACTAGCTAAATTATATGTCAATCACAATGCTGAAATTTTGGTATGGCTAAGAAAATCTACGATTTGACCTTTAAAAATATTACATCTCTTTTAAATTTCATGCATTAATTTTTGGCTTTCATTCTCGCCTTGATATGGCCAATATATATGTTCTTATCATGGCCATATGCATGTTAACTTAAAAGATCACACTGTTGTTATTAACTTCTTTAGCTAAAAATAAATTTAACCATTTTATTTCCTCAGCATTTAAATTAGTATCCACAACTTTGCTCTCTCTATAACCAAATTTATTTGTTTGGACTATTTTATCTAAGTAATAACTTCGAATTGACATTTCTTGCTTGTAGAACCTGCATTGACGAGGAGAATAGGTAAAGGGGTAGGGTTTCCCCTATAAACACTCTGAAGCTTAAGTCAATAATGGTATGAGGAAAAATATAATAAAGTAAATATGCATAATAGAATAGAGAATAAATAGCGATTGCTTGGATCATATGATGATGGAGTGATGGAATGATGTCTTGGTGATGTTGTATGATAAGAATGAATGACATGAGCTATCGTAAGATGTAGTTATAGGAGAAGGTATTGCTTAAACCTCTTAGGAATATGATTCTTTAGTCCTGTAGGATTGCCTTGTTTAGGAGAGAATGAGACTTCCTTTATAGAGTAATATTCCTAATTGAAATAGACTTCCTTATTAACTTTCTTCTTATTCAAGTAATCCTCCTCTTTAAGGGAATATAACTCTTATTAGAATAAGATACTGATATGGGATATCAAGAGTCCCCCTTGAAAGTCTGTTTGGATTACTTGAAGTGATGGAAACATCATTCTTTTATCTAAAGAGAGATTGCTTGAATCACTACATTTGATATGGAAGGGTGAGCTGAGGTTGCCAACCTCAGTTATAAGAAAAGATAAAGCTCGGTATCAAGTCTTGAAATCATTGTATAAGAACATCGTTTGAAGTGCTAGCTGACTTGAGTGCACAAAACCTACAATAAAAATGGTTTAAGGTAAAAGATTAACCAGTCAGTATAGAGAAAACATGACGAAACCAGTTGTCACTGGAGTTTTAATGTCGATGCATTAAAAGTGTGGCCCAAGTGTCGAACCTCAGTATTATAGAAGTGATCTGGAGGTGCCAGCTCCAGTTACTAGACTTAGATGCTTGGTGCAAGGATACGAGGCTTACATACTCGGAACCTCAGTACTATAGAAGCGACCTGAGGGTGCCAGCTTCAGTCATTAGACTTAGATGCTTAGTGCAAGGATATGAGGCTTACATGCTTGAAACCTCAGTACTATAGAAGCAACTTGAGGGTACTAGCTTTAGTCATTAGACTTAATCTTAGTGCATTAAAAGCGCGGCCCAAGTACCGTATAGTCTCGATGCATTAGAAGCATGGTTTGAGTGTCGTATGATGTTGCTCGATTTATGAACTTTAATGACTCTATTAATGGCAGCTGCCTAATCAAAACATTTATTGATGTTGAGTTCAGACATTATTGCTGTAGATGTTTGATTTTTTGAGCATTTATTATTTGGTAGTATTTTCACAAAAGGAAGGATGTTGGGATCCTAGTAGTTAGTTTGAGCCCTTTCAGTCTGAGCTTTATAAAATGGGATAGTAATTTAGAGAGGATTTTTAAAATGGTGGAATGTGGGTTTTTAAAGGACCAAAATTTTGGGCTTACTTAATCCAAGTCATGGGATGAGCATTGTAGTTTAGGTGAAAGGCTAAGATTGCCTCTCTTATTAAATATAAGATTTTATGCGATGCTAGCTAGGATGTTTGGAAATTATGATTTGGTTTATCTGGCTATATAGGGGGTATACTTCCCTCCATTCTTGAATTTTCTTTGTTAAATATTCTCTGAAATCTCCTTGAATAAGGATCTGCTATAAAGTAGGATTTGCTTGAGTGTTATTTGATCTGACTTTGAACATGAACCACCATTTGTTAGTTAAGAATAAGTGAGTGCTTATTCGTATTAATATTGCTTGGAAATATGTTTAATGTCTTTTAACAATTTCTGCATGTTGATGCCGAGTAAGATGATCGGAATGTCCTATTATTTGGACTGATGGGTGCTTTAAGGTAGCACCTCCATCTGTAATGAGAGATAAAAGAACAACAGTTTTAGGATTGTTTAATTGATCTCCATTTAATAGTTAGTCATCATGTAATAAATATATCAAATGTAATTGATGTATGTTTTGCATAAAGAATAATCATATATATATGGATGAGCATCTATGTGTAGATGTGTGATCATGCTTGTGTGATAAGCTATAAATATTTATATAAGAATAATAAGATGCAAAAATAAATAAATTAAATAATATCAAGAGAAACTTATCTCTTGATGTACTCTTGTCCCGCCTTCAAAATCACAAATATTTATGTTCATTATTTGCTTCAATTATTGCTTGAATGACCTTGTCTTTGAAGAGGCTACCTTAGTTTATGTGTATCCAATTCATTGGCATTTTGTGCATATCCAGCTTCATGAAAATATACTGCTCTGAGATTAACAATAGGATTTATTGGTCGTTGTTGGGAGTCTGAATGCTTATGAAGTCGGTGTTTGGTAGTGGATGCTAGTTTGAGGTCGATGCTTGAATATCCAAAGTTTTGATGTTTGGCACTTTGTTCCAAATAAAGTCTGGACTACGAACCAGATTCAAGGTTTCTAATTCTTTAATGCTCAGATGACTTAGTAATTCGAAGCTCAATGCTTGGAGCTCAAAGCTTCTTCAATGTATACTTTAGTGGGCGCAGACTCTTAGCTTTTATCTTTCTTATAGTGCTTTCACGTTTGGACATTTTTTTAACTCAGAAATATGATGGTGAGGTTGCGGCTCCAAGATAGTGTGCTTTAAGACTCTTATAAGCTAGAGAATAATGAGTTGGGGTGATCGATTATTTTGGAATTTTATTGTTTGATGCTCAAAGTCTGAGTGCTTATGAAGGGTGCTTGCTAGATGCCCAATGTTTGAAGCTTAATGGTCGATTGATGCTCAGATATTAGACTTTGATGTTTAATGAAAAATTATTTACATTCTTTGATATTGCGACTCAAATTCTTTAATGCTCAGACTCAGATGCTTAATGGTCTCATGCTTTGAAACTTCATCACTCATAGCTTGATGGATGCTCACAAAGCAAATGTTTGCTCATTTAAAGTTTTAACGTATGGAATTTCAAGGCTCAGTAATGAAAAAAATGATTTTAGTCTTGTATTTCTGATTATTTCCCAACTTTGATGGTGCTTTGGTGCTCGGTCAACTCAAATATCTGAGTGTCAGTGCTTGGAAGCTCGATGCTTTGAAGCTCAGTGCTTAGAAGCTCCATGCTCGATGCTCGGTGCTTGAAATCTCAAAAATTCAGTGTCTGGTATTTAATGTTTGATGTTCACTTGATACTCAGTTTCAATTTTGAGAGCCATTCATCGAATACTTGCATTCTTTAATCTCGGTATAAGGTCATGTGGTCCAGCTTTATGAAATTAGAGGAAAAAATATAAACATCTAGCTTCTTTTTGTCACTACATCTAATCCGAGTGTCGAACTACTTCTAAGCCTCGATGCTTGGTGATTCATTTTAATTGCCCATTTATCTTTCTATTTGCTTTGAATTCTAACCTTAGAAACTATTTTATCAACAATAGAACTTTCTTTAAAACTCAGATGCATCCCCCTTCTTATTTTTCCTTCCTAATGAAATTGTGGTGATGTGAAATGGTCATTCAAGTTTGACCATTGCCAAAACTTCCATCTTTTGAGTTCTTAATTAGAATTATATCTTATTTTTAGTATTTGTAAATCTGAATGGAGTAGGACATCTAGATTGGTAGCAAGCTTATTTCTTTTAATGGCCAATCTTTTTGCATTTTGAGTAGGTGTCAATCTTGGCTCCTTTTCCATGCTAACTAATTGTCAAAGAACGCTAGTCCTTTGCATTTTACACCTGGTCAAAGATACAATGAAGTTGTTGCTTATAGTTCAAAACTCATTCTACTAATAGTTTCTGAGCAATTCTTTATATACCAATCTACTACTCAAGTAATTAGAAGCTTGAAGCTGCGTAACTCCATAGACCGCTTAGGCACTTTAAGTCTCTACTTCAACTATCTCAAATCATGTGTGCCTCGTTTAATCAATGATAAGCTATTAACCCCTATAGGTAAAGTTTGAAGCCAAAATTGTATTATAAATAACATGATCAACTTTTGAGGAGTGTGCATTGTAAGAATGGATTAATCTCCCGTGCAAAGCAAATAAGAAAGTATTTCCCTGACAATCTTTGCACTATTTCAATATGAATTTGTCACTGATGACTAAATTGAATTTCTTTATAATTATGCTTAGAGTAATTGTGATTTTGTTGCATTTTTGAGAGGTCAAGCTAAATTCCTAGCAAGCAAAGATAATTCGGAATTAAATTTGATTTTTCCTATAAACGGTGTCACTTAATAACTCCGAATTGATATTTCTTGCTTATGAAACCTACATCGACAAGGAGAATGGGTAAAGGGGCAGGGTTTCATCCATAAACACTATGAAGCTTAAGTTAGTAATGGTATGAGGAAAAATATAATAAAGTGAATATACATAATAGAATAGATAATAAATAATGATTACTTAGATGATGTGATGATGGAGTGATTGAATGATGTATTAGTGATGCTGTATGATGAGAATGAATGGCATGAGATGTTATAAGATGTATTTATAGGAGAAGGTATTACTCAAATCTCTTAGGAATATGATTCCTTAGTCCTGTGGGATTGCCTTGTTTAGAAGAGAAGGAAACTTCCTTTATAGAGTAATCTTCCTAATTGAAATAAACTTCTTTATTAAGCTTTCTTCTTATTCAAGTAATCCTCCTCTTTGGGGGAATATAACCCTTAGTATAATATGATACTGATATGGGATATCACTAAACACTCAAATTTTGGTAATTTAATTTCAGTATAGAGATCATTTATTTTTCCAAACTTGCTTACTTTGATGTATGTTCTTTAAAGCAAATAATCATACTTTCAATCAATAAATCAATTAGCCTAGCGTTTGGTCGATTATTTTGGAAATTTTATTGGTCTTTACTACTTTTTTCCAAATTTCTATGCCTCAATTAAGTTAGAAAATTTGATTTACATATAGTTATTTAAATCTTCTCCAAGCTTTAGTCGAATTACACAAAAATTTTCTGCAAATTATTACAACAAAAATTTTTATTTTAGCAAAATGTGCCAAAATAAAGCTATAAATATTATTCTTGGCTTCTTAAGCCAAAAATTTTAATTAAAGAACAATTTTGACCTTGTTTGGCCAAAAGCAAATTATGCTTTTATTAACTCCTTGTCCTATTTTAGCAATTGTAGTCAAATTAATTTCCTTTAACCTTTGGTGGAATTTCATTGTGCTACTCTTATTAATTCATGCTTAACCATTTCAATTGTCATTTCCATGGCTATTGATATTTTCTTTTGTTACCAAAACTTTGAGAACATTTAAGCAAAATTTCCGTGGGCTTAGTTTCCAAGCTACCTTATGAAAAATAGCCAAATTAGTGTCATTTTCTAGCACCATTCTTTAAATCCAAGCATGTTACCAACATTTAATTCCTTAAAGCCCAAGGCCTTAAAATGCATTTACAAAACCAAATACTTTTGTAAGACTTTTATTTTTAAATTTGTATTCTTACCAAATTTTGTCCAACAGGAAGAAATTCTTTTGGCCATATTATAATGCTCTTAAGAAAACTTCTTTTGCAATTTGATTCTCAAGCTAAAATTATTCTAGCCTTTCAGGCCAAAATAAATTTAGTAGGGTTTTTATTTTGCATTTTCTTAGGAATTCAGCTCTTTTACTTTAAGAAAACCATCAAAATGCACTACTTTTTTTTTCAGGACTATTTTCCAAATTTATTTTAGCAAGATATTGTCAAAATATTAGTGCACTATTTATTTAAGTAGGAATAATGCAAACTAGCATGTGGTTTACAAAACCACAACCACCTATTGCAATATGAACTTATCCTTACATAGAAAATTTATTTATTTTAGCAATAAATAGCCAAAATAATATTTACTTGCATGACTCAGTATCTTCCTAGGCATTGATTATTTTAAGGCTAAATTAATTATTTATTTAGTCTCTATTTTGTAATTTTATTTGCCTGGAATTTATGCAAATACTTATTTGCTCTTAATTTGTTGTGCACCTTGTGGATTTCACTTTATCTTGACCTCTAGCAACCTATTTATATCTTTTCTTGATATTTCTTTGGTTCCCTCTTTAAGGGAAAAATGAATTTATTATCCTCTGGTATTTGGTTTGTATTTGCCTGTCTCTTTTCCATTAACCAAAATTTTCAACTTTTAGCTCCACTGATCACATCGCATATATAAACCATAGTCATGCATTACCAAAATGTCAAATTTTCAGCCGTTATACTACTAAAATTTTGTCAACACATCACTGTTCAAAATATTATTTCATACACTAAAGACAAACAACAATAAATAAAAACACACCAAAATTCAAACTTCCAATAATAAATAGAAACACACTAAAAACTTGCATAATTAAAACTTTATTTATTTAATATAATGGCTATTAAGCCAATTTTAGAACTCAAAAAGCAAAATATTGCCACCTAATGACAAATTCCTGGCTAAGGGCTAGTTATTTTTTTATTTATCTTTTATTTTCCCTTATACTAGGATATATTTTTAGTTTCACCCCCTTTCACAACCTTTTTAGGCTTAACAGGGAGGTAATATTCACCACTTGATTTAACTTTTTCATATAGTCCCATGCAAAATAATCCCTTTTAAAGTTCAGTATTTAAATTGAATTTTTCATAAATAAAACATTAAGCGATTTTTTGTAGTTAACAATAATTGAAAAAACTATTCTTATTGCATTAATTACCTCTCCTAATGACTTTTCTAGGATGACCCCTTCTATTTTTTCTGGGGAAGATGCTCCCCAAGTGTGAAACCTAGTAGCATCTAACTCAGCCTTTTGCATTAAGGACTCCTTTTTGTTAGAAAGTAGATCCTTTGTAGCTTTAGGTTTGAATTTAACCTTAGCATTAGGTTCAATATGTTGTTCTTCAAATGCCTTTTATCTTTTTAGCCTTTTTTTTTTATGTGTACGAGTCAATGGCTGAAAAAAATTATTGTGCTCCATCTTCCATCATTGCTTGTTTTGTGGAACAAACTGTGGCACCATAAATTCATTGTTGAATTTTAATGACTTGTATTTGTGGTTATTCCTAAAAAACTTTGGAGTAGGTGGCTTTTTATTTGATGCTAAAAATTTATGATGAGGAAATGACCTCCAATAATTTTTAAACTTGTTTGGTTTCATGTTTGAAGGCTGAACCCTCTTTTATTTTTCTTTGATTTTCATTTTAGATCCACCAATGTTCTTAAATCCATATCAAAAGATTTTATTGATGCCATTAAGGAAAGTGAATTTTCCTCTATTAACTTTGTCTCTTTTTCTACATTCAGTTTCATTCCATCCCTTGGGAATTGAGAAGGCAAATGGTCTTGATGCATCAACATTTGATCCTAAGGAATAAATGTTTAGCCTTAAGCAATTAGTTATTCTTTAGATGAAGTGTCACCTCCTGTGTTTTATCCTAGTCCTTAGGGAATTAGTTCTTGGTCTTGGGGAAATGATGTTTGAACTTGAGGAATTGATTGTTCCTCATATGTACTCCTTGTGATTTATTTTTGTACATAGGGAAATGGCATATACACGTAAGGAAAAGGCATATGATCTTAGGGATTTGGCATGTAACATTGAGGAATTAGTTCTTTCTCATGAAAAATATTGCCCCTTGGGCCTTTTCCTTCTTGTTTATATATTTTTGGCTATAAGGTTGGTTTAGTCCTTTCATTAATGACTAACTGAACTCCTAGAGCAATTTTGGCAAAATTGCCAGACTCCTCCTGGGCCATAATTGGTTTGGATATAGTATCCTATTTGGATGCTTGGTTATTGATTTTGAAAAATGCTTGCACAATATCCCACAACATTTTCTCAAAATCCTTAATGATAGAATTATTAACCTAATATAAAGAATGAATCATTTGAGGTACTACATCTTTTAAGGCCTTCAACCCTTCTATAACAACAACTTGAGAATTAGTGTTTTCTCTATCAGTAACATCGACAACTTTCAACTTTTGACTTATTTGGTCAAGGGGCACCTTATCCTTATTTTGGCCATGAGGCACTATATTGCCTTTTGAATGTTCATCACTTATTTCTTTAGGTGTTTTGTTAGTGGAATCTCCAACTTCAGATATTTCTTTTCCATTCCTAAGTTTTGGCATCTTGCTACAAAGGGTCCCACCGAGCATGCCAAAAGATTGTTGACTAATTTTTTATTTTTGTGTAGTGCGAGCATGCTAGAGGAGTGAGTCCGCAAAATTTAAACTAAATTCTTAAGATTGATTGTGAGTTTTAAACACCTTTACTAAAATTCATTTGAATTTCCAATAAGATAAAATAAATTTGACAACAAAATAAACTATTTGAATAACTGAAAGGGAAATAGTATTAATTTTTTGGAAGCTTAATACATAATAAAATATAGTCAAAGAAACATAGCAATTGACAAGCCGATTGAAAGAAAATGACAATAGTTGCTAACAAAAATGATTGTTGATTGCTTGTTGATAATTAGAGATGTTGATGATGATTGATCTATGTTCCTCCTTGCTTTCATAGACATATTTCCTTGCAGACTACTTTTTCCTAATTTATTTCTCTATTTTAAGAGTCTATCATTTCTAGAAATAAATTTACGTAACTCCCCAAATGCAAAATTTTTCCTTAAGTTGTGTCTTGAATAGTTTTCTCCATCTTTAGAACATTCTTCCCCCTTCTTCTTTAAGATACATTGGTTATGGTATTGGTATGATTATGGTTATGGGCTTTTAATTATTTTTGGAATTAATTAAATCAAATTTGGATTATTATTTTAATTAATTTAATGAACTTAATATTTTAGCCAAAAAATTTCAAATATGGAACGAACATCTTCTTTATTTTATCTTTAATTCTTTTCTTTAAGGTCTAGCATGAGTGATTTTGATAATCTTTTGTTCACTTTTCTGGTCACCGTCCATCTCTCTATCTCTTTTTCCCTTTTGAAAATCTTTTGCTTCTTTTTTTGTAGAATTACCTCACGTGTTCTTTGTCAGACTCTTTTGTTTCTGCATCTTCATTAAAGGAGTCTTGATTCAATTTTGTGTTGTTTGCCTAAATATCCTCAAGTCGATTTAATGCTTTTTCTTCTCCTGGTATTGTTGATCACTCCATACTTGCCCAGTAGACAGAACAACAAAAAATCCTTGCCTAGATGTGATATACGTTGAAGAATATGTTCTTCCTCAGCCAAGTACTTCATTAGGATTTTTTTGGATGAAAAAAATAATCGAGAGTCTTGGCTTTGTAATATTCATGATATTCTTTTTGCTTTCATTTAAATTTTTACGTTTTTATTTTCTCTTACTATTTGCATGTCTTTGTTGTTTGATTTGCTGTATTTGGCTTAGGGTTTTGCATGTTTAGTGTGCCTAAGATTCCCTTGATATCAATGTGTGGATAAGTGTGTTTGTGGTGCCTAAAGTTTTTTGTATCTATTTTGTGTTTTTCTAAATTTTGTTGCCTTAGTTGTTTTCAAGTATTAAGGGTTTGTATAACCTTGCCTAATGGTTTTGCATTCTTAATCCTTCCTATATTTTGCACATTTGCTGTTTGGATGACTTGAATGCTTCATTTGCTTTTGTATTTTCAAATTAGTTTCTTCATGTAATAAAAATTTTGTTTTGCTCCTTTTTTTAGTTTTTTTCTTGCTTTGTTTATAGCTGTTGTTGTTTTGAATAGCTATTTTAATATCCACCTCCTCTTGCCTTATGCTTTATGGGATGTTTCTAATTTTTTGATCAATGCCCAATTTTTTTTGAAGGGTATTATTTTTACAAATACAATTATGGATGTGCTGCTTTTGACGTGTGTTTTCCATTTTTTTTTAAATAGACTTTTCCTTGTGTGTGAGGATGTTGATTTGCTTAGGTTTTGAAATTTTGTTTTATAATTTAACACCTTAGGTAGACTATGCATGTTTTATCATGTTGCTTTTCTTTTATGGGTTTCAAAAAATATCTGATGGTTGATGTTATGTGTGTTTGTAATTATCTGTGTTGTATGCGTGGTTTGATTGCATATGTTACCTTTTTTAGGCTCATCAGTTTGCAGACATCCACATGAATTAGCCTTTTAATTTGCTTGTTCTTGCAAGTCCAACCTGTTTGTCCTTGATTTATGGCTATTTGCATGTTAATAGTTATGTTATGAATCATGTTTTGTTTGGCCCAATAGGCTTTCCCTTTAACTATTCGAGAAATATGGCCCATTTTTGGATTTTTTTTCTTTGCTTACCTTTGAGTTTTTTTCCATGTTGTCATTTTCCAATGGATGCATATTCTTAGGCTGGTTCCCAATGTCGTTTTTCTTTTTTTTTTTTTTACATTTTAAAAAATTTTGAATGATATGCGTGTTCGTATTTATTGCGTATGGCTAGTATGTAGTAGTAAGTATGCTGGAACATAGTGGAGCAGAGAGACAACATATGTTCTTTTAAGGATTTTTCAGTTCAATTATGGAGTTACGGTTAGATAGGTTGAGAGTACAAGAGTAATATGGTACATGGATAATTTAGTAGTTTGAACCATACCTATCTTGTTATATATACTACACATATTTGTAACCCTAAGTGATAGTTTCTAAATAATAAGAAAAGCTCCAACTACTCGTTTTCAAAGACGTAAGCACATTACCAAACTTTATTAAATTTTTGTGTCTATTTTCTTACTTTACTATTGTGTTATTACTGTGTTATTTTGCAACAGTTTTTTAGGTTAGTTATTAGTGTTTCATGGACATCAAGAGTCAAGGTTTTTGCTTTATTTTTTTTTTTAAATAGTGTTGATTCACTGACTCAATATCTCACAGGAAATTGATCATGTGTTATAATTTATCAATAAACTGACCTTTTGTTCTCTTGCATAAAATGAAATAGCCTTTTCTTTTGTTTGCCCTTTAATTGAAGTGTGATGCTTTGATTATATTGTTCAATTCAAATTTTTACCAAAATGTCATGTGCTTTGGTATCATTCATTTTTTAGTTGTGCATGGACTATGTGTTGTTATCTATCTTTGAAACTGAACTACCCAAGAATTTGGTGTCAACATAAAGGCCTTTAGTTCTTCTCATACTTGGCATGTTTGTTAGGAGATATATAGCCCATTTACTGTTGTGATACTTCTAGAGTCTTGAAAATATATATTTTATTTGATTTTGCTCAGTTGTCTTTGCTTATATTGCATTGACCTGTGATGTATCATCCTTTCATAAGATGATTTTTCTACCCTGCTGTTATGTTATCATTTATTTTATTAGAAGATTCAAAGAAATAAATTTAATTGTTTATAGATATCACTTAGATATGCTTTTTGATGTTGCATTTAATGATTTATTTATGAATTAACATACTACTTTGTCAACCTTCTACCCCTAATCGGTTAGGGCTCACATTATTGTTATTTTAGTATGTTTTGAGCAACTCATTTGTTACTGCTGTTGTTTTCGATTCTTTGATACATTTTATCATTCTTTGGTTCGCGTTGTTACATTTTATCAATAAAGAATATGTTGCATTTTGATTTGCTTGAAAAAAATATGCATTCTTAAGATATTTAACTCTTGTTCTTTCTTTTTTACAAAAAACATGATTCTTTTCATGTTACGATCGGTTCTTATCTCTTTGCTTGCACATGTTAGCCTTTTTAGGGATTAGTGTAGCTTTGTTAATAGTTGATCACTCATCCTTATATTTTAATTTTTGAAAAAGTATCCTTTCACATTTTTTTATGTGGTTTTATTGCTATTTTTCATTTTTTTTTTGCAGGATGTTCCTTTATCTATTATGCTTTGTTAGGTGTAACATTTTTTTCCGTTGTCTGTTGTCTTTAAAGTTGTTCTCTTCCCCCTGTTCTCTTACGTTTCTTAACTTCAATCTTCTATTTTTTAATTAACATCAAAATCTATGTGTGGTCTATTCATTTTTTGGGTTTTAAGAAGCAACAGGTCCTTGGTTCCTGTTTATTTTTTAAGATTAGAGAAAAAGCCCAACAGTAAAAAAAAGGCCGGAATAGATAACAATTCAATTTAGGCCAACATTTAGCTATCAAATATCTTGCCATCATTATATCTTGAAATTTCCATTTGTTGGCCCACGCATGGGTTAGCTCTAACCTAATTATTTTTAAATGGTTACTTAATTAAAAATAAGATCCAGATTTCTGTTTTCCTATTGATTATTGTAATATTAATTGGAATTTTGTTAATTGACAACAGTCAAGCATGTTGGCCATAAAACTTCCCATGTCTCCAATACTTGAACATGTTTTGTAAGTTTTAGCTTGTCATAATTAACTTTTGATAAATAATATGATGATCACATTGGAAAAATTAACAAACTTGGTGCAACGGAATAATTTTTACAGAAACAAAATAAAAATTACTATAGAAATAATCAAATAAATAAATAAATAGAAGTGGTTAAATTGGTCAATGGGTGAATAAAATAGGTGATAAAATCTGTTGTATAAATAATAATAGATGGTAAAACTTATCGTATAAATAATAATAATGACACAAATATTTTAACATGATTCACTCTTAATTTTTGGGTTACATCCACGGGATAAAATCTAAGATTTTTTTTTTCACTATAAAAATAGTAGGTATAAGAGAGAGTATTATCTAGATCAATACTAGAGGTACACAAAAAATTCTCACCAAAATAGTGGCACTCAAAGTATTTCCCAAATATCCCAAAAATAATTATCTCACTATTTTTTCACTCACTTTTTTAGAAAAAAAATTTCTCAAACCCGTAAAACTCTCTCACACTCAACAAAGCAAAAATTACTTTGGCTACCATCACAAGCATACACCTCTCTTTAGCTTTTCACTCGTTGCTTGCCTCTCCTTACATACATATTTCACTCAATCTAAATGCCTTTATATAGGCATTAGGCATACACAAAAGAACAAAAAAAATAAGCAAACTTTCCACATTTATTGCACTAAATTCGATGCAGCAAAATGTGACTTTTCATAATTTTTTTAAAGCTTGTGGGCTTCAGTAGAAGGGACCCATAACAATTCTCCCCTCTTGACTACATGGAGGTCATCACCATTCCGGTGGCTAATCGATAAAATTCAAACTTCTCCCTTAGTATAATCTTTGTTAATATTTCTGATCCATTTTCATTAGTATGGATCTTCTTATGCTACAATAGCTTCTTCTCTAATGCATCCCATATCCAATGATATCTCACATCAATGTGCTTTGATCTTGAATGAAATAAGGAATTCTTACCAAAGTGGATAGCACTCTGACTATCACAAAATAGCTCGTATTTGTTTTGCTGAAAACCAAGTTCATTTAAGAACTTCATCATCCATAGTAACTCTTTACAAGCTTCCATTGCTACAATGAACTTTGCTTTAGTGGTAGAAAAAATAACACATTTTTGTAATTTTGATTATCATGACATAACTCCCCCTACAAAAGTAATTAGGTAACTAAAGGTTGATTTTCTTGAATCAACATCTCCGCCATATCTGCATCTATGTATCCAGCTAACATAGGTTTGACATCTCCAAAAAACAAACATATTTTAGATGTTCCATAAAGATACTTAAAAATCCATTTCACTACAGCCTAATGTTCCTTTTCAGGATTTGAAAGGAATCGGCTCACAACTCCAACTGAGTGTGTAATATCTGGCCATGTACATATCATGGCATACATTAAACTACCAACTGCTAAAGCATATGGAACTCTATCCATCTCTTCCTTCTCTTTATCAGTGGAAGGGCTTTATTGAGAAGTCAATCTAAAGTGATTAGCAAGAGGACATATAACCGCTTTAGCATTGTGCATGTTAAACTTCTGAAGTATCTTCTCAATAGACTTCTCTTGTGACAACCATAGCTTCTTGATGCCTTTTTCTCTAATAATCTTCATGCCAAGAATTTGTTTTGCTGGTCCCAAGTCTTTCATAGCAAAAGGCTTACTCAACTACTTCTTCAAGCTATTGATTCTGAAAACATTTTGACCAACAATTAAAATGTTATCCACATAGAGCAATAACATAATAAAGTCATCATCAGAGATTTTCTGAACAAAAACACAATGGATTGAATTGGTCTTCTTATAGCCTTACTCCCTCATAACAGACTCAAACTTCTTATACCATTGTCTTGGTGCCTGTTTCATGCCATACAAGCTTTTTTTTCAATTTGCAAACATAGTCTTCTTTTCCCTTTTCTTTGAAACCCTATGGCTACTTTATAAATATTTTCTCTTTCAAATCACCATAAAGGAAGACAGTTTTAACATCCATTTGCTTAATCTCCAGATTAAGACTTGCTGCTAAACTCAGCATAATACGAATAGATGTCATCTTTATGATTGGAGAAAAAATCTCATCAAAGTCAATACCCTTTCTTTAGTTGAATCCTTTTATAACCAGTCTAACTTTGAATCATGGCTGGAGACTGTGTTCTTCATGCTTGATCTTGAACACCCACTTATTCTTCAAAGCTCTTTTGCCTTCAGGCAACTTCACTAACCCAAATGTCTTATTTTCATGCAAAGATTTCATATCATCCTATATGGCTTCAAACCATTTATGCTTGTGTTCATCATTCATAGCTTCTTTAAAGCTTTCTAGCTCTCCCCCATCAGTTAATAACACAAATTGGTGTCTAGGATATCTGGTAGAAGGTTATCCATTTCTATTAGATCTCCTCAGTGGCACTGGAGAAGCCTCATCTACTAGTGGTTGATCATGAACACCATCATCATCATTTTCAGATGGAATCTCAATGGGAACATCTTCATCACCTACTTCTGGTAAAATAACTTAATTTTCATCTCCAACTTCCCTTGGCACCACTGTTGGTGGACCTAACTTCAAATTTAAATCATGTTCAGAGCTGGTAATATTCTTCTTAACTCTGGTAATATCTTCAATTGTCTTATCTTTAATAAACATAACATCACAGCTTCTGACAAGCTTCTTTTGGATTGAATCATAAAATCTATAGCCAAGCCAAGTTGATCTTAACCATAGCCAATGAATACACACTGTCGTGTCTGACATTAAGTTTGGACCTCTCATCCTTAGGAATATGCATAAAGCCTTTACACCTAAAAACCCGCAGATGACTAAAGGAAACGTCTTTTTCTGACCATACCCTTTATGGAGTGTCAGATTGTAGAGGAACAGATGGTGAAAGGTTCAGCACATGCACTACTATAAGTAGAGCTTCACCCCAAAATGTCTTAGGCAGCTTTGAATGTGAGAGCAAAGATCTGACTCTCTCCATCAAAGTCCTGCTCATCCTCTTAGCTAAACCATTTAACTGCGGTATCTTTGGAGGTGTCATTTGATGTCGTATACCATGCTCTTTACAATAGGCATTAAATGGTCCAGAATACTCTCCACCATTGTCTGTCCAAATGCACTTAAGCTTCTTAATGGTTTGTCTCTCCACCAGGGTGTGAAATTCCTTGAAGACATTTAGCACTTGATCTTTTGACTTTAAGGTGTATGCCCACGTCTTCTAAGAATGATCATCAATGAAAGTTACAAAGTACTAACAACCACCAAGTGACTTTGGCATTGGCCCACACAAGTCTGAATGAATTAAATCTAGCACATTCTTCATTCTGGAAGGAAGAGAACTCTTGAAAGCAACCCTTTTTTACTTTCCTACAAGACAATCGGCACATTTCTCTAGATGCATAAGATTTACTTATTGTAAATTCCAGGGGGAGAAGTGAGCTTCGAGTCTCACTTCTCCCCTTGGAATTTACAATAAGGATATCCAAATGTGTTGAAGAGGCATCCTTTGATCTACGTCTCATCTCTTCATTCAGAATACTACTTTTGATAAATTCCATATTCACTACATCATTTGGTGCAGAGTTTGTAAGTGAAATCTTCAAAGTCTCATATGACTCTAGCAGAGAAGCCAGTACCATAAGAGCAAGAATTTCATTATCAAAATTTATGCCCATTCCTGACAACTGATCCACGATCCCTTGCATTTCATTCAAGTGATCAGCGACAAAAAAGCCTTCCTTATATTTTATCTGCATTAATTTTGTCAGATAATAATTTATTGTTGCCAATCTTTGAAGCATACCGCTCCTCAAGCTTATTCCATAACATTCATGCATGAGTTTCATTACAAATGTGGTTGTACACATTATCTTCAACATACTGTCGGATGAAGCCACACACTTGTTCATGCTCAAATGCCCATTCCTCATCCGCCTTCCCTTTGGGTTTTGTTGTGGCAAAAATCGGTAGATGCAACTTCATCACAAATAGGAGATCCTTCATCTTGTTTCTCTATATGTGGGAATTTGTGCCATTTAAATTGACCATTTTGCTAGTCTTAGCTTCCATCATTACAGTATTTAATAATGCCTCCAGAATAAGAACCAACATCTTTAATACCACTTGTTGGGAAAATTAACAGAGTTGGTACAGGGGAATAATTTTCACAGAAACAAAATAAAAATTACTACATAAATGATCAAATAAATAAATAAATGGAGGTGGTTAAATCAGCTAATGAGTGAATAAAATAGGTGGTAAAACCTACCGTATAAATAATAATAGGGGGTAAAACCTCCCTTATAAATAATAATAATGACATAAATATTTTAACGTGGTTCACCTTTAATTCTTGGGCTACGTCCATAAGATAAAATATAAGATTTTCTTCCACTATAAAAATAGTAGGTATAAGAGAAAGTATTCTCTAGATCAACACTAGAGGTGCACAAAAAATTCTCACCAAAATAGTAGCACTTAAAGTGTTTCCCAAACACCTCAAAAATAATTATCTCACTATTTTGTCACTCACCTTTTGAGAAAATTTTTTTCCAAACCTTTAAAACTCTCACATTCATCAAAGCAAAAATTGTTTTAGCTACCCTCACAAGTATACACCTCTCTCTAGCTTTTCACTCGTTGCTTGCCTCTCCTTACATACATATTTCACTCCATCTAAATGCCTTTATATAAACATTAGGCATACACAAAAAAAAGTAAACTTTCCACATTTACTACACCGAATTCGATGCAGTAAAATGTAACTTTTTATAATTTTTTTTAAAACTTGTGGACTCCACTAGAAGGGACCCATAACAAATAGACCAGTCTTCATATGCACTATTCATTACCCATACACAGATAATTATGACAATAAATATGTATCTTTTATGGTTGACATAAGCTCAGAATCAATGTTTAATGTCAATAATTCTTCATGCATGGCTGCACTTAACCATATAAAAAGCATGTATAATTTGGATATAATGCATTATAATCATAACAAATTAACCTTGGTGAAGATGAGTGATGATCCTAGTAACAATGAAGTTCAAGTAATTTGTGCAACTTATGAACATATTTCTGGCCAATATGTAACACACATGAGGAAATGCTAAAAACTCACAAGGGCCTTAAAGAGGATCAAAAAAACTTTGTTTAGTGTTAATTATATTATGTAATTTTTTTTATTGAACTCTGGAGGCAGTGAACTATGTTTGTTTTCCTTTTGCAATCGCTATGCCTCCTATACTCCCTTTAGAAATGTATATGTAACTCAGATGTTTAATGACTTAACTCTAAAACATGTTTATTTCCTAATGTGTTGAAGAGACACCCTTTGATTTGCGTCTCATCTCTTTATTTAGAATACCGCTTTTTATAAATTCCATATTCACTACATCGTTTGGTACAGAGTTTGTAAGTGAAATCTTCAAAGTCTCCTATGACTCTAGCAGAGAAGCCAGTACCATAAGAGCAAGAATTTTATTATCAAAATTTATGCCCATTCCCGACAACTAATGCATTTCATTCAGGTGATTGGCAACAGAAAAGCCTTCTCGATATTTTAGCTGCATTAATTTTGTCAGATAAAATAATTTGTTGTTGATAGTCTTTGAAGCGTACAACTCCTCAAGCTTGTTCCATAATGTCCATGCATGAGTTTCATTGCAAATGTGGTTGTACACATTATCTTCAACGTACTGCTGGATGAAGCTACACACTTGCTTATGCTCAAATGCCCATTCCTCATTTGCCTTCCCTTTGGGTTTTGTTGTGGCAAAAATCGATAGATGCAACTTCATCACCAATAGGAGACCCTTTATCTTGTTTCTCCATATGTGGTAATTTATGCCATTTAAACTGACCATCTTGCTAGTCTTAACCTCCATCATTGCAGTATTTAATAATGCCTCTAAAACAAGAACCAACAGCTCTTATACCACTTGTTGGGAAAATTAACAGAGTTGGTGCAGCGAAATAATTTTCACAGAGACAAAAGAAAAATTACTATAGAAATAATCAAACAAATAAATAAATGGCGACGATTAAACCAGCCAATGGGTAAGTAAAATAGGCAGTAAAACTTGCTGTATAAATAATAATAGGTTGTAAAACAAGCTGTATAAATAATAATAATGACACAAATATTTTAATGTGGTTCAGCCTTAATTCTTAGGCTATGTCCATGGGATAAAATATAAGATTTTCTTCCACTATAAAAATAGAAGGTATAAGAGAGAGTCTTCTTTAGGTCAACACTAGAGGTACACAATTTTTTTTTACCAAAATAGTGGCACTCAAAGTGTTTTTCAAACACCTCAAAAATAATTATCTTACTATTTTATCACTCACTCTTTGAGAAAAAAAATTTCTCAAACCCTTAAAACTATCTCGCACTCATCAAAGCAAAAATTTTTTTGGCTAACCTCACAAGTATACACCTCTCTTTAACTTTTCACTCATTGCTTGCCTCTCCTTACATACATATTTCACTCAATCTAAATGCCTTTACATAGGCATTAGGCATACAAAAAAAAAGTAAACTTTTCACATTTGCTGCACCGAATTCGATATAGCAAAATGTAACTTTTTATCATTTTTTAAAGCTTGTGGACTCTACTAGAAGGGATCCATAATAGATAGACCAATTTTTATATGCACTATTTATTACCTATACACAGATAATTGTGATAACAAATATGTATCTTTTATGGTTGACATAAGCTCAGAATCAATGCTTGATGTTAATAATTCTTCATGCACGACTGCACTTAACCATATAAAAAGCATGTATAACTTAGATATAATGCATTATAATCATAGCAAATTAACCTTAGTGAAGATGAATGATGATCCTAGTAACAATGAAGTTAAAGTAATTTGTGTAGCTTATGAACATATTTCTGGCCAATATGTAACACGCATGAGGAAATGCTAAAAACTTATAAGGGCATTGAAGAGGATCAAAACAAATTTTTTTAGTGTTAATTATATTATGTAATTTAGTTTTTTTATTGAACTCTGGAGGCAGTGAACTATGTTTTTTTTCCATTTGCAATCGCTATGCCTCCTATACTCCCTTTAGAAATGCATGTATAATTTAGATGTTTAGTGACTTAAGTCTAAAACATGTTTCTTTCCTATGTTTTCAGATTCTATTCACTGAGATGACCATTTTTTTCCTTTTCCATGCATCTTCATTAATCATTAATTATTTATTAATAAATATAGCAATCGAACAACCAAAAAAAATTTAACGCTATTTTATCTTTTTATGCTGGCCATTTTAATAATAAATAAATAAAACAGTGAGAAAAGAGAACACTCGAATAAAAAAAACACTTTTATAGCTTTTGTGTTAGACTATTTATTTCCATGAATGAATTGATACCATCCAGAATGTTCTTGTCTAGTTAGGGGCTCCTTACCCCCTAAATAGAGACACTTGGATTAGCAAGAAGGTAGATACATCTAGAATTGGGACTACCCCAAAGTGGAGTCCTAAGCACAAAAGGAACACTTTCCTATCAAGATTATCTATCCCACACGGAATCTAACTCCTCCCAGGTTTGAGTATTACTATATATAGAGCACTACATCCTTTACAAAGGGACATCTCATTCTCACACATTCAACCTATCCCACATTCCCCTTGCTTCTATTCTCTAACTTAGGCATCGGAGTGTTTGTGGGGATCCTCCCCGCCTCTCACCTTGCCCTTTGTTCGTGCTTTACAGGACGCCTAGCCCAAAAGTTTCGGATACCAGTTATCAAGTGGCGTCGTCTGTGGGAACTCCTTGGGAAAAGCCATTAGTTTACTTACTAAGCTAAAGACACCTTCATTATGACTTCTAGCCTACCACCAACCTAAATTCCTAAAGCCAGCACCAACCCTTTTGCACCTATCCTTTTAATCGACCTTTCAGACCCCCTCTCAGCAATGATACTACCACCCACCTTACAGCATGCTGGAGCCTCATCCGGACATGTACCTTCACTTTCAGAGAACACCCTAAGATACCCGTCCTTGGGCACAGACTTTTCGTATTATGCTCCGCTATAACACCATCGATTAATACCTTCATTACCTTTTTCGAGTCTACCAGAAATGCCAACGATAACCACTCCAAACCTAAACACTGTGACCCAAACACTTAGCCTTGATCAAATTAGCAGGGAAGCCATGATAAAAAATATTCAGGCGCAGATAGCTTTGATACAAGAATAGCTGAATGCTATAATACAGAGCGGACACGCTGAGCCACCTCAAAATGATGATAATGCAGCACCCCGACAAGCCCTAAGGATGAGCATAGGGAAGGGTAAAGCACCAGAAGGGGAGTGGAGTTCAATTATTCCGACCCTTGATGATTCAAAATTAGAGTAGAAGGCTGAGGAAGCAATGTGCAAAGCCCGAACCAAACCTAGAAAGGAAGAGGAATGGGTTATGGATAGCAGAACTTCATTTATCAGTAGAATAATTCAAACGGAGATTCCTAGTAAGTTTATAATCCCGCAGCTTGATCAGTACGATGGGACGGGAGACTCCATCAGTCATATATCAGCATTTCAGACAAAGATACTGCTCCAGAATGTAAATGATGGAATCATGTGCAGAGTCTTCCCAAGCACACTCGTAAAAGAATGCTTAAAAATGATTTCATTGGCTCCCAAAAAATTTAGTTACTTCTTTTGAGGACCTAGCGGAGCAGTTCTATATCAAATTCATCACCAACATTCCCCCTGCAAAAAACATCAATGACCTGCGGATGTGCCGACAGGAAGCTGACGAATCTCTAAGAAGTTACCTTGACCATTTCAATAAAATAGCCGTGCAGAATGAGCATCTTGTTGATGAAGTCGCCATAGAAGCTTTAAAAAATGGCACTAGACTCGGGAAGCTAAAAGACAAAATAATGACTAAAGAGCCGAGTACCTTTGCAGAGGCAATGGCGATAGCGGTCCGGATGATAAAAATGGATGAAGACAGGAGGATGCATCGGGAAGAAGACAGGCCATCAATCAAGGATGAATGGCCAAAATAGAGACGAGCGAGCTTCCAAAAAATGAATTTCAAAAATTCGATAGAGAGATTTGATAGGGAAGTAGACAAATATACACCCATGAACACCTCTCGATCCAAAATCCTCATGTGGGTCAGGTAGAATGGAGTGGGGATTACATCGGCCAAGAGAATCAGCCTAAGTCAGAGATTTACTTGTGATAGAGGCCAGTACTGTGAGTACCACCTAGAATATGGACATGACATAAAGGGCTGCAGAGAACTGAAGAGTGCCATAGAAAGACTGGTACAATGGGGAAAGCTTAATAATTTCATGGACACATCGAGGAGAAGCGAAAACTTAGAAATTCAGGAATGAGATAGAGCTGAAGCAAAGAAAGCTAGGAAAGAGCCGATTGTGATGATCAACATGATTATTAGGGGAGAAAACACTGGGAAAAGATTAAAGTGTAGTAGAGGAGAAAAATCGGTACATGGGAGAAGCGATATTGTTTTCAACTCGGAAGATGATTTGCATATACATCACCCCCACAGTGATGCCCTGGTGATAACTGCATGCATAAATAAGTATCGGGTTAAAAGACTACTGGTGGATAATGGGAGTGCTATCAATGTTTTATCTTAGAATGCATACAAAGCTATGGGCAGCTCCGTTACCAATCTAAAGGTCATCCAGAACCCCATCACTAGTTTTTATGGGGGAACGGTGCAACTAATGGGGATTGTCGATTTGGACCTAGAATTTGGAAGCCAAGATGATGAGGAAACAAAAGTCGTCCGGACTCCATTCAACATGGTAGACATACCACTAGCCTATAATGGGATTATAGGACGGCCGACACTTTATAAAGCAGATGTAGTCGCCAGTATCTGGCGCTTAACCATGAAAATTCCGATCAAGAATGGAACCCTTACTATTAGGGGAGATCAACACATGGCCAGACAGTGCTATTAGATGGCCATGAAGCCTCTAGTGAAGGCTTTTCCTTTAGAGGCATGGGAAGTTGAAAAGCAAGGCGCTGACCCATAGCTGGTAGAAGACACAGAGACATTATAAATCATGGAAGGAAAGATCGTGAAAATTGGCAACACCATCAACTAAAACATCAGAGACAAAATAAGGGAAGTCCTTACCAGACACTCAGAGGATTTCACTTCTCAAGCCTCCAAAATCATTGGTATGGACCCACGGGTTGCTTGTCACTGCCTAAACATCAAACCAGGAGCCAAGCCAGTAGCACAAAAGAAAAGAACCTTTGCCTATGAAAGACAGAAGATCATTGCTAAGGAAACAATGAAGCTGTTAGCAGCCGGGTTCATTAAAGAGGTTACTCACCCGGAATGGGTAGCCAACGTGGTACTCGTCAAAAAAGCAAATGGGAAGTACAAGATTTGTGTAGACTACACTGACCTCAACCGAGCATGCCCTAAGGACAGCTACCCATTACCCACAATTGATTAGCTCATCGATTCCACCACTGATCATGACTTATAAAGTTTCATTGATGCTGCACAAGGTTATCACCAGATTCTGATGAAGGAAGAGGATAAGGAAAAAATGTCCTTCATCACTTATGAAGGGTTGTACTGCTATAAGGTGATGCCCTTCGGACTGAAAAATGCTGGAGCCACGTACCAAAGAATGATGAACTAAGTCCTCTAAGACTAAATTAGAATAAGTGTAGAAGTATACATGGATGGCATTATCATCAAGAGCAAGCACCCAAAGCATCACCCAGCAGATGTGGATCGGGTTCTCCAACTACTGAGCAAATCCAGGATCAAGTTGAATCCTGATAAATGCATCTTCGGAGTCTAGGCAGGCAAGTTCCTAGGGTTCATGATATCTCACTGGGGCATTGAAGCCAACCCAGAAAAAATGGAAGCCATACTCAACATGAAGGCACCGAAGAACATCCATGATATACAAAAGCTAAATGGTAGAATCACCACACTGGGCCATTTTATTTCTTGCTCGGGTAGGTGATGTCTACCATTGTTCTGAGCTCTTAAAAATTCTGGGAAGTTTCAGTGGTCCGTTGATTGCCAGGCGGCATTTGAAGAAATTAAAAGATTCTTGTCTTCACCACTATTACTCAGCGGCTGATACCGAATGAGACCTTGTATTTATACCTCTCTATTGACCGAGAATGCATCGCTTTAGTACTAGTAAGAGAAGAAGGAAGCTAGCAAAGTCCTGTCTATTATGTCAGTAAGATGCTCCGAGGACCTGAAGTTCAGTACCCCATGATAGACAAGTTAGCCATGGTCATGGTCCACGCATCTCGAAAGCTTTGGCATTACTTCCAAGCCCACCATATTGTGGTCCGATCCCGCTTCCCACTGCGAAAAATCTTATAGATACCAGAGACTTCAGGCAGGCTAGTGCAATGGTCGGTCTTACTCGGTGAATTTGATATTGACTATGAGCCCCGGCAGCAGATGAAGGTCCAGGCATTAGCAGATTTTATTCAAGAAATGGCTCCGAAAGACATAGCCCTAACCAAAGCACTGGAATGGAAGCTCTACATTGATGGAGCATCCTCAGCTCAGGGTTACAGCATAGGAATAATCCTCAGAGGGCTGCACAAATTTCATATCCAGTACGCAGTCCGAATCGAGTATAATGCCACCAACAATGCAGCTGAGTACGAAGCGCTCATCACAGGTTTGAAGTTGGCCACTGAAGTAAGGGCTGAACACCTCATCATACACTTGGAGTCCTAACTAGTAGTCAACCAAGTCAGTGAAGCATTTCAAGTTAAAGACACCTGCATTGCCAAGTAAGTAGACAAGTACAACACATTGAACGAGATGGAGGCCAGTGGAAGATCATCCAGATTCCTAGGGAAGACAATAGTGAGGTCGACTACCTTGCCAAATCCGCAGCCGAGAACAGTTAAGCATTTAGGGATATGAATTTCACTGAGTCGCTAACCAGTCCCAGCACAGAAGACACCAAAGTTTTTGAGACACAGGTAGTCTCGAAATGGATGCAACCCATAATCTAATATCTTGAGCACGAAACACTCCCAGAAGACAAGCTGCAAGCTCGAAAGCTCAAAACCAAAGCAGCCCACTATTCCATCCATTGAGGGGAGCTCTATCGAAAATCCCTCTCGCACTAATGGTCGAAGTGCGTTTCCCCGGAGGAGGGAAATTACATACTCCGAGAAATCCACGAAAGAATTTATGGAGTGCATGAGTCCCACTATTCTCTCATTAGAAAGGCACTACTCCAAAGGTATTAATGGCCCACCATGTCCAAGGATGCCCAGTAGCTAATGCAAGCATGTCCCCAGTGCCAGCACTACGCCCAACTTAGTCACAAACCTTCTCGGCCTCTGCATCCCATCGGCAGCCCTTGGCCATTCGCCATGTGGGGGATGGACATCCTTGGTCCTTTCCCTCCCTCTACCTCACAGAAAAGGTTTTTAATTATGGCCATTGACCATTTCATCAAATGGGTAGAAGCAGAAGCGGTCCCAATAATCACAGAAGCCCGGATACAACACTTTTTTTGGAAGGAGATCATTTACAGGTTCGGCATCCGCTATACCTTAATTATGGATAACAACAAACAGTTCGACAACCATAAATTCAAAAGTTTCTACTTAGACCTTGGTATAAAGCTGCACTTCACCTCAGTAGCTCACCCGTAGATGAATGGACAAACCGAGGTCACAAACAGAATCCTCATGCAAGGGTTGAAGAAGAGACTTGACGACAAAAAGGGGAATTAGGTCGAAGAGCTGAACAATGTAATTTGGCCTACAGAACCACACCCCGATCATCCCCTGGTGAAATGCCATTCAGATTGACTTATGGCATGGACACAGTAATTCCCGTGGAGGTTGGGTCCCCAAGTTACCGGGTAAGCCAAGACCTCGATCATACCATCAACAACGCCGACGCCTAAATATGCCTTGACCTATTAGAGGAACAAAGAGAACAAGTGGCATCCATAGCTGAGGGACATCGACAAATAATAACTCGGTACCACCATCAGTGGCATTGAACAGAAAAATTCAAGATGGGTGACTGGGTACTCAGAAGAGTAAATATTGGCAAAGGCACCTCAGGAATTGGCAAGTTAGGTCCAAACTGGGAAGGTCCATACCAGTTCTTAGAATGCACAACGAAGGGGGCATACAGACTAAGAGAAAGAGGAGGCAAAGAACTACTAAAGTTTTAAAACTCAGACTCTCTCAGGAAATACTATCAGTAAACTTGTACTTGAACACACGATATGATTCAATAACAAAGTATCTTCATTGATAAGAAAGTCTTTACATGTGATCGGTTACAAATAAAAAAACCTATACATATTTACTCTACTATATGTACACTTAGACCCCCAGGCCCAGAAACTGAGGGGGAAGTAGCATCAGCAGTCTCTGGAAGCTTGGCGGACCCAGTAGCAACAACGGCCTCTTCAGACTCCCTCATAGGAATGGAACTGGCCTTTTGACGAACGTCCTCCTCTGCTGCAAGCCTGGCAAGGTTTGCTGGAGTTATTCGATCTAATGCCCCCAAGTCTAATCCTGAGTCTTGGGAGAGCAGGATCCTCTTGCATTCAACCCAGTACGCCTTGAGAAACCCCCCTACCATGCTTTGATACGCCTTCTTATCATTCGCGCGAGATTTCTCAAGCTCCACCAGCTTCCCCTGGAGCTCAGCAATTTGAAGATCCTGCTCCTCAATCCTCCTCATCAATTGGGCCTAGCTATGTTCAAGCTCAGAAATCTTCTTCTGATTCACCTCAGCATCGGATTTATCCTCAGCGTATCTTGTCTAGCAGTGCTCCAGAGCTACCTTCACGTTATCCAGCTTCTTCTCAAAATCTATTGCTATTGTCCCTACCTCAGTTTCCTTTAAACTGTACTGGCTCTTCAAGTAGAAGTACTAATCCTTTACCAGCAGCAAGGCCTGAGTCATCTGCCAAAAACAACCAGACAACTAAGACAAGAAGCAAGTACAATAATTGTATCAAGTGGCAAAAACTAGCTTACCTCCAATGACTGGCCAATCATGGAATCTAGCAACCCGTTCGGGCCCTCCTCCGACCAATGCTGCATGTCACTAGGTAACCGCAGCGACTCGACGTACTGGTCCTGTACTTGGCTATTGGAGATGCTCGGGGGCTTCATCCTCTTCAATATCCAGCCCCTCATATCCAGACAACCAGATAATCACGGCGCTCGACATAGATCTCTTCATCCAGCCCCTCCGCATCTGACCCCGGGTCGATCAGTCACCTTTTTCTATGCCCAACCCGCTCCGGCCATTCACTTTCCACCGGTGCTTTGCCCTTGGGGTCGGCGGGAACAGCTTTCAAAGCCGTAGGAGCTTCAGGTTCCGAAGAAGGAGAGACCTGAACCTCCTCTACTGCAGCTGGCTCATCTACTAGGGAAATCCTGATTGCAAAATCAAAAAAGTCAGCCATCTATAGATTGAAAAATAAAGCAAGTTAGAAGGGTAGCTCAAAGAAAAATAAACATACCAGGGGAGTGGTCACGACTCGGACAGAATCTCCATAGGTACCTCCAGGATGCATCTTCCGCTGATCGAGCTTCGGCAAGTCCATCGAGATGTAGCCACAAAACTAGCTCCGTATCAAGTTTAAAAATTTTCACTGGATGGGTCACTTTATGACACTCGTCCGACCACATCCTCTGGACATCCAAGAAGTCCGATTGATGCTCCACAACAAAAAAATGGTGTCTCCACTTTTTATGGAGATTCGGGAGCTTAACGAAAAGTGTATGGTTGGGTACAACCTATAGGGAGAACATCAGCTCTCCCTTCTTCCTAGTTAGCCTGTACAAATATCAAAAGACATCTAGATCGGGGTCCTTACCCTCTTCATGCATCAGCTGGATGAACCCGGTCAGTATCCTATAGCTATTTGGATGAAGCTATTTGGGCGCAATGTTATTCCTATTAAGAAATTCTTTTACAAAGGGATCTAAGGGAAATTTTAGACCCCCCTCTAACTAGTCAAAATATACTACTAACCTACTTAGCCCTGATAAGGGAGTATGGGCCCTAAACCTCCTATCTACGGTGTGGAGAGCGTAATCGGCAGGGATATAGAGCCACCACCGATACCACCCTAGCAACTCGCTATCTATATTGGACATAAAGAGGTCAGAACTAATTTCTTCCCGTGGAGCCATAATAAAGAAAGGAAAAACGCAATAACATAAAAGGGCAAAAGGAGGAGGAAGAAAAGATGAAAAGAATCACCTGGTCGCCACAAACAAAAACTATGGCAGGAAGAAATGGAAAAAGTGGAGGCAATAGGAATGCAGCAAAAATAAAAGACAGAAAAGTGAAAGAAGAAAAATATGCCAGTTAACAAGTGCAACATTATTTATAGAGACACAAAAGGATTTGGAAGCACGCCATTAATTGCCCTCATTATTGCTGCGTTCCTCCCTAGGCCACCAAGGGCCTTTTGGGAATAAAATAACCCATTAGACGAGGAGTCGTGATAACGGCGGCACAAGCATTTTGTTTACTGACATACGAAATGACGCATCAATCATATGATTTTAAGAGTTAAAGTGAAACCACCACGTGTTGGCCCGCACACATTTCGATTGGGCCGCTTCATCAAGCAACTCGGAAGGCATTTCAAAAATCACTTCCAGCCCATTCTGGGTATTCGAGCATCTAAGTCTCACACGTCTAAGTCTAGTGATTGAAGCTGGCACCTTTAGGTCGCTTCTGTAGTACTGAGGTTCCAAGTATGTAAGCCTCGCGTCCCTGAACCGAGCATCTAAGTCTTGCACGTCTAAGTCCAATGACTGAAGCTGGCACCCTCAGGTCGCTTCTGTAGTACCGAGGTTCTGAGAATGTAAGCCTCGCATCCCTGAACCGAGCATCTAAGTCTCATGCATCTAAGTCCAGTGACTGAAGCTGGCACCCTCAGGTCACTTCTGTAGTGCTAAGGTTACGAGCATGTAAGCCTCGCGTCCTTGAACCGAGCATCTAAGTCTCGCGCATCTAAGTCCAGTGATTGAAGCTGGCACCCTCAGGTCGCTTCTGTAGTACTGAGGTTCCGAGCTCGTAAAGCCTCGACTCAATGCACCGAGCATTAAAAATCCAATGACGACTGGTTCCGTCATATCGTTTCCAAATAGACGGGTTAATCTATTGTTGTGCTCATACACACTTGGCGGATATCCCAGCTCTATAGATTACGATTCAGTAACGACCATCCCGATACTCGGCATCGAGCTCTACCCACTGTGACTGAGGCTAGCCACCTCAGCTCACTTACCTCTATTAGCGTATTATACCCTTTATGAGAAAGCATCAGCATCCTACCCAGACACGATGGACATAAATATCCGAATACCCCGGGGGGGGGGGACTCTTGATACCATCCAGAATGTTATCATCTAGTTAGGGGCTCCTTACCCCCTAAATAGGGACACTTGGATTAGCAAGAAGGCAGATCCGTCCAGAATTAGGACTACCCCAAAGTGGAGTCCTAAGCACAAAAAGAACACTCTCCTATCAAGATTATCTATCCCATACGGAATCTGACTCCTCCCAGGTTTGAGTATTACTATATATAGAGCTCTACATCCCTCATAAAGGGATATCTCATTCTCACACATTCAAGCTATCTCACATTCTCCTTGCTTCTATTCTCTAATTTAGGCATCAGAGTGTTTATGGGGATCCTCCCCACCTCTTACCTTACCTTCTGTTTGTGCTTTGCAGGATGTCTAGTCCAAGAGTTCTGGATACCAGTTATCATGAATGATTAATTAGGTTATAAAATATAATGAAACACAAAAAATGTTTTCTCGTTGGGTCTTCCTTATAACAACCCAACTTAATTAGTGATTTAGAATATATTTCTTCTTTTCAATAAAATATATTCTTTGCCAACGTATATATTTTTTTTATTTTTTTAATAACTTAATTTGTATTCTTGCGGTGTTTTTTTATTTTTCATTTAATTTTCACTGTTAAATTCTTTCATCTTAAATGCTATCAAAACTTTTCATATCATAAATGTATTTTTCAATTGTTTTTATGATTGTTATTTGGAACATTTTTTATTTTGACGATTATGATATTAGACGTTTATATAAGATGATTGCATATTCCTAGCACAGGTGCTTTTTTTACCCGTTTATCGAAACAAGTGAATCTTATAGTATTTAGCTTTTACGTTGCAGACTGGTTGTTTTTCCCTGGTTGGTTTTTTGAACCAAAAAAAGACAACACATATTGCCCATCCGGTTGCCACACACTTCCAAGTCTATTAGTTTTAATCATTATTTGTTCGTTTTATTAAAATGTATAAATTTTATCTTGTTGTTGTTGGAGAATACATATATCCTATATTGAAAAAGTACAAATGAATGAAATGACTAATAAGTGGTGTAGATTAAATCTTAACATAAGCCAATTGATTTTTTATTAGATGAACTCAACCATATTTATAAATCCACATGTATACGTGGGTTAACACTCTTCTTTGCATCTACAGGTATGTAAGACTAGATTGTATTTTGTTAACAGTTGTGACTTCTTCTTTGCATGTTATTTTTTTTTTCTTGTTCATTTTCCTTCGCAAAGATTACTCTATCTTCGCTTGCCCATCCAGTTGCTGCACGACTGAGACCTTTAAGTCTTTTTTTTTGTTTTGAACTTTTTCATCATATTCTTGTGCATACATATTTTAAAGCTTGAGTTTAATTTTTTTAAGTCAATATTTGGTTTTTGATTGTGTCATAATTAGTCACCATGAACACAAGTGACGCACATTTTTTTGATGTTAGAGTCCTTGAAAGCTCTGATATGCAAGGTAATATGTTTAACATCTTTAGTAGGCTTGAAGAAAGTTAAAAAAAAAAAAAAAAAAACTTAAAATAAACATTTGTAGCCTTCTTCTGTGATTTCATTTTTGCCAGAAGTTTATAGTGTCTATTGCTGTTGCGATGCTGGATTTTCTTTGCAAAGACACGATACATCAGCAGCATCCACAAGTGAAGATGGTTGTTTAGTCGATATTCCAATAACAAGTAAATTAACTTATTTTAAAAAATTGAATTTCTAAATTTCTGTTATATTATTCATGCTAATTACTTATATATTAAATTTAATTAGGGGATTATGAATTAACGCAAGAGAATTTACTATTTGCCAAAGAAGGTGTGCGACGACATATGTCTTGAAGGAACGATCTGTCCATACACTGTCGACCATTCCTTCTCATTGTGATTTACGACATGGGAAAAGTATAGTTTAAAATTAGACTACATAATTGGTTTTTTATAAAAAATCTTTTCTCCATAAAAATCATTATATTTTTAAGCTTAAATTGTTTATTATATAGGGCGGAGTTTGCAAAAATCAAACATTGGTTTGCCTGAAAACCCATGCATGTTTCTGCCTAAAAATCAATGCACAGTTTACGGGGCTGTGTATTGGACTACTGAATGCAAGAGGGACTCAGAAAACCACGAAAAAATAAAATTTACTCACTTTATTGCAGAAAAGGCAAAATTAGGTTACCTTTTTTTACCTTGAATACCAGAGTATCTTGATAGTTTACTATAATATGATGGAAATGAATTATCTTTAAAATTTAAAGAAAATATTCATCTTTATAATTCAAAGTTTTCTTTTGCATCAACTGGTGGTAAAATTGATTATGAAATCAATAAGAAACCTGGATCATAAATTTTTAGAATATACAAAAAAAATTATCATATGATCAGTTCTTTACTCCCAATCGATGGTGATAGACCTAAATTTGCATTGTTGTATATATATGATACAAAAAAAGAGATAAAGAACCGAATCTCTTTGTTCTTGAATGATTAATCTTCTAAAAACATAAACACTTTAATTAATGATGGTTTAATTAAAATGTTTGATGAAATAAATATGATTGCAAAGTTGTTTAGAACGGCAAAAGATAGATTCAAAGAAAACAATATATTATCCGTTAAATTAAAATTGATTGGTTGAAGGAACCAAGATAGTTTATAATATTCAATTCCTTAATCTTCGAAAGGTAGTTGGCCTTTTAGTCGGAGATTTTGGTTTATATGATAAAAAACGAATTATAATAGTTAAGTATAAAACTAGACACTTAAAACATATTAGTGTTTTACATCTGAGTCTTATATTAATACAATATCCTATTTTATTTCCCTATAAAGAATATGATTATAAAACAGAATATTGAATTTGTTGGTATTAAAAGTTCAGAACACAATATGTGGAAATATGTCACTATGTGAGAATACTATGCATATAGCATATAACAAAGATTAAACAAAGGATCAACTGTTTTGCGTGGTGGTCGTTTTTTTTAACAGTTCATTATTGATGCATTTTCATGTGTCAAAAAAGAATGATTAGATTTTATTCAAAGGAATAAAAAAGAACTTAGATTTGAAATATATATTAGAATAAAAAATGTTATTCATTATGGCATACGAAATTCTACTGATATCAGTAAATTTGTGATAATATCAACTTATATAGGCAGTCCACAATATATGATGGAATATTACATGATGTTATGGCTATTTGTAAATTTTATGTTCATCTTGATTTATTCATAACATTCATTTGTAATCTGTTATCACTTGAGATATAGCAGATGCTTGATTATATAAATAGATAAAGACCAGATGATAGACCACATATAATTAGTTATGTTTTTAAAGTTAAATTGATGCAATTAATTGATGATATAAAAAATAAACAATTTGGCAAAACAATTGCATTAATATATACAATAGAATTTCAAAAGAGGGGTTTGCCACATGTTCACTGTTTAGTTTCACTGCATGGCAATAACAAACCTAAAACGCCTTCAAATATTGATTTAATAATATCAAATAAACTTCCATGCGTTGAGACTGAACTTGATGCATACAATGTGGTCTCTAGGTTCATGATACATGGGCCATGTGGTTTGATGAACCAACAATTGGCTTGCATGAAAAAAAAAGATGCTCAAAATTTTATCCTTAAAAATACCAGTTGGAAACATTAATTGTTTCTAATGATTTTGCAATTTATAGGTGTAGATATGATGATAGATTCATTGTAAAAAACAGTGAAAATATTGATAACCAGTTTGTTGTTCCGCACAATGTCGAATTACTTTTAAAAATAAAGCTCATATATGTGTTGAATATTGTTGTTGAACAATAATGATTAAATAGTTATTTAAATACATAATGATTAAATAGTTATTTAAATACATAAGTAAAGGAACCGATAGAATTCATGCAATTATTCATAATTATGGTAAAGTAATTGTTGATTCTGTTAATTTAGAAGAAAATGTTATAGATGAAATAAGAACGTATTTAGATTGTCATTATTTCGTGCAAATAAGAAAATGTTTTATTTGAATTTCCAATTCATCACAGAGATTCGGCCATTGAAAACTTAATGATACATTTGGAAAATATGAATCAAATTAGCTTTCATCCAACAAATCATATATCATATATTGTGAATAATTTAAACTTTGCATCAGTAGAATAGCATATGTATATCCAAGTAATAAAAAATTTATTTGTTGTTTTAATAAATTTCTACGAAGTTAATGAACCAAACAAACTTTTTAAACTATTTTGGAAAAAATTTTCTGATGACATTGAATATGAAGTTTGAACTACATTAAATATCCCATATGCATTGGTCTTAGAGCATTTTTTGAAAAATAAAGTTTTATTTAAACTAGAAAAAAATTTCAATAAAAATTGCTCTTCGCTCTTGAATTTTGATTTGCTACAACCTATTTGTCATGCAAATAGTGACATAAATAATAGATTATTACTCAAAGAACTAAATTATAATATTGAAGAACTAAAGTGTAACCACTTAAAGTTGTTTCACTCACTTAACACAAAGCAAAGAAAAATTTATGATGACATTATTTATGATGTGAACCATA
The DNA here is from genome assembly GCA_947683625.1 of Mallotus nudiflorus. NCBI lineage: Eukaryota > Viridiplantae > Streptophyta > Magnoliopsida > Malpighiales > Euphorbiaceae > Mallotus > Mallotus nudiflorus. Next base: position 2,301,102 of record CANTUR010000049.1, on the reverse strand, counting down.
ATATTGGGGAACAATTTTTTGTTTATGATTATGATGGCACGAGTAAAACATATTTATATGAAACTATTATATTATTTTAAAGATCAAACGGTAAATTTTTTTTTATCGTTGCATCTTCTAATATTGCATCTTTGTTATTGTTTGGTGGGAGAACAACTTATTTTAGAATTAAAATACCCTTGAACATTAATGAATTTTCAACATGAAAAATTAAAAAAGGGGCACAACTAACTAAATTAATTGAAGAAAGTAATTTAATAATTTGGGATGAAGCTCCAATATGTTATAGATCTTTTTTTGGAGCAGTCAATAGATCATTAAGAGATATTGTAAATGTTTATTATGCTGATTAGCATATCAAACCTTTTGACAGTAAAATTGTTCTATTTAGAGGTGATTTTCACCAAATCTTGACCGTTGTTGTTTGTGGGAACAAAGATGACATTGTAAATGTTTTGATAACATGTTCATATTTGTGGAAATCGTTTAATGTTTATAAGCTAACAATCAATATGTGATTGATAGCGACAAATAATTCACGTGAAGATATTGATGAAATATCAAAATTTTCAAAGTGGATTTTATCAATTGGCAATGAAACTATTAAAATAACTAATATAAAAATAAACGATCAAGAACAAACTTTTTTTGAAAATCCAGAGAGTTTGCTCATAAAAACCTATGTCGACCCAATAAATTCGATAATAAATGAAACTTATCATGACTTTGTAAACAAATATTGTGATTATCTATATACAAAAATAGAACTATTGTAATTCTAACCAATGATATTGTGTTGATGTTATTAATAAAAAAAATGATGAACTTAGTTTCTGAAGAAGAACAAATTTATTATAGCTTAGATTCAATGTGTAAAACAATAGGGGTAGTGACAAACTAGAAAATCTTTGTCCAATTGAGTTTTGAAATTCTTTAAATTTCAACAAATTTTCACAACATGAATTGCATTTAAAAAAAATACATATTATGTTAGTTTTTAATATTAACCTGAGCATTGGGTTGTGTAATGGAATATGATTGACGATAACAGAGTTAGGTTGAAAAGTGATTGAAGTGGTTGTTTTAACCAGCTCTCATTGAGCAAATAAGTTTTTATTCCTCGAATTGTTTTAACATATAATGACAATAAATGGCTATTTATATTAAAGAGGCAACAATTTCTAATAAAAGTTTGTTATTGCATGTCGATTAATAAAAGCCAAGGCCAAACATTAGAACTGATTAGATTATATTTGCATGATCATGTCTTTTTTGACTGTCAAATATATGTTGTCCTTTCTAGAGTATACAAAAAATATTGTTTATCTAAAATTTTTGAAAATATAATAGTTTATTGTTGATGAATGATTTTCATTTTTGTTTTTTTTCCTAACTATTGTTCTTCTTTCATAAAAACATATAGATGTATTTGCAGCTTCATATCATGACTTTTAAATTGATCTTGATTTTTTTTAATGTTGCCAACTGCGCAGTGCAAATGACTTATATATCATTAATCAAAATTAATAATAAATCTAAAAATGTTCGGATTAAAGTGCGAATCACTAAAATATGAGAATTTGTTAATATCAGCAATTTTGATGAAGTATACAACTTGGAATTTTTGATGTTAGATGAAGAGGCAATTTAAATTTGATAACTTTGCATTTTAAATCTTTCATTCATCATTTAGATTAATTATTTATTATTTTAACTAGGCTAACACGATGCAAGGCATCGTGCCAAAGCAGTTGATAAATCATTCCAAGCAAATATTGGTAGAGGGAAGGTATATCATATATTTAGTCTTGTAATCATGCATGCACAGTTAAGTTATAAAGTCAGCAGCCATCCATATCATATTAGACTACTAAAAAATTCATTTGTTAAGGTTTTGGATGAAGAAAATTCTCAGATACCTTTTAATAGGTTTTAATTTTTGAATTTTGAAGGACTTAGATCACGAGTCGACAATAAAACATATTTAATAGATATATATAGCATTATCATAATATCTAGATTAATTCTTTTAAAAAATGATTTTTATCTTAATTTTATGAACTATATATATAGTTATATAATCTTCAATTTACCAACAACCAATTTATTTCTAATTAATTTTTTAAAATGGCATATTTTAAAAAATTGTCTTAACGTTTGTACTTAACTTATTTTTCTATTTCTATCAGACTATATATATATATATATATATATATATATATATATATATAGGAAAAGCTAAAGAGATCTACATCATCGGTAGAATTGCCATGAAAAAAAAAGGATTGAGATAAAAATGTTGAGTGTGTTTTTACACTTGAAAAAACTATTTTAATTGCGTGCATATTAATTGTTTTGTTGTTTTCTATAATAGATCACTATATTTTTCAGTGATGATGAACTGGATATAACACTCTGGGATAAGTTTGCTTCTTCGTTTCCAAGGATTCCATATTGGAAGTAGAAAAGGACAGTCCAGTAATAGTTGCCTTCCTGTCAATGAATGTAAGAAAAATTAATGGTATTTACTATACCTATTCAGTTTTTATTGTTGGATAAAAGGTTGGCTAAATTATTATATTTTAAAATATTTATAATATTTTTTAACTTCTTTTATTTTTCGACCTTAATCTTTTACAAGCAATTATCTTTTGATGATTAAACATGTTCACTTCGACTGGTTTGATAGATGAGATTGCGGTTAACAACACTTTAGTAACAAGATTCCTCTTTAACCTTGACGTCTCTAAGATTAATGAAATGAAAAACAGGTTATTTAATTTTATATATGAATTGGAGGTTTTATTTTTACTGAGTATCATTATATGTTATAGTTTTTTAAAACTGTTTGTTTCAATTTCTAACTAAAACTTTACCTCTTCTAGGTTGCAACGTCCATACAAAAAAAATGTCAAAAAATGATTCTGGAATGCATGTTAGCAAGAATGTCGAGGTTGAGAAAGAGACAAATCATTTGACAATTTTCCAACTGCTGTCCCTAGACATTCACTTAGATAAGGTACACAAATGTTGTTTTTTTTTTTTTTTTTTTAAAATGCTCATTGTGCTACTAATAAATTAAATATTGTTATAAAATAAAATTTTGTCAGGATATTTATTAATACCTAAATTTTAGCGGTTTCCTAAAAATCCGATAATGAAAGATCCTATTGACTAGATAAGGAAAAGACTTCTCTAAAGTTATCCCGAAAGTGCTCAGGCAAGATAAAGAGCCCGAAAACACTTAAAAATACCCAAAAACACATATTCGAATCTCAAAAAACCCTAAAATTGACCAAAGAAGTCAAAACGAGGGTCGAAATCCCATGGCTGGGCTTGACCCACGAATGTGGGTTTGACCCACCTTGCGGGTTAGCCAACCCATGAGTGTGGGTCACATGGGTCGAGCCTACGATCCAAATGCGTGGGTCATCACGACCCACACTTGTGGGTCGGATCCTGGTGTGGGTCGTGTGACCCTGACCATATAAAAATTTAGAATTTTATTTTCTTAGGCACTTTTTTTTTTAAAAACACTTTAGAAATAGAAATAACTACTATTTTGAGATGAATCTAAGACTTTCTCTCTCTTCCTAAACCTTTATTTTATAAGTGAAGACCCATTTTCAAACACTTTTTAGACTATTTTTTATTCACTTTTAGGACTTTTAGCATCCCTTTTTAATCAAACCAAACATCATCATTGTCAAAGCGCACTTTTAAGGTAAAATCCTGATTCTCTAAGGATCTCCTAACTATTTTTGATAAAGTTTTGCATTTTGCATCTCCTCCTACCTCTTTCTTTTATTTTTTGCATTTTTCTTGCATTTGATCTCAATTTCATATTAATTATTAATTAGCTTGTGATGAGTTATGACTTTTGGTGATTTTGAAGTTTGAATAAGATATGTTGAAGGAGTGGGTAGTTTGGGATTGATTTCGGGAGTATTTGCATCATTGGCATTTATTATTGATTTTTATCATTTTTACATTATGTTCTCATTTTTATGTAAAATGAGTATTTTTAGTGCTAAAGTTTGCATTTTTATTATTTTTATTTTTGTTTTCTTTTTTAATAAATTTATTTATTTTTATCATAAAGTTCACATTTTTATAGTAAAAACAAAATTTTTATCATTTTTATTTCCTTTTTTAATAAATTTGTTATTTTGATAATAAAGTTCACATTTTTATGGTAAAAATAACATTTTATCGTTTTATGTGCATTTTTGTTATTTTTATTTCATTGTTTGATAAATTTGTTATTTTTATCATATAGTTCACATTTTTATGGTAAAAATAGCATTTTTGTTATTTTTATTTCATTTTTTGATAAATTAGTTATTTTTATCATAAAGTTCACGTTTTTTTATGGTAAAAATAGTATTTTTATTATTTTTATTTCCTTTTTGATAAATTTGTTATTTTTATCATAAAGTTCACAATTTTATGGTAATATGATAAAAATAGCATTTTTATCATTTTTACTATTTTTATTTCCTTTTTTTTTTTTATGAATTTGTTATTTTTATCATAAAGTTCACATTTTAATGGTAGAAATAACATTTTTATTATTTTATATGCATGTTTACTATTTTTATTTCCTTTTTTAAGAATTTTTTTTATTTTTATCAAAAAGTTCACATTTTTATGGTAAAAATAACATTTTTATCATTTTTATTATTTTATTTCCTTTTTGATAAATTTGTTATTTTATCATAAAACTCACATTTTTATGGTAAAAATTACATTTTTTTTATTTTATATGCATTTATATTTTTTCCCTTTTTGATAAATTAGTTATTTTTATCATAAAGTTCACATATTTATGGTAAAAATAGCACTTTTATCATTTTTGTTATTTTATTTGCACTTTGTTACTTTTATTGTTTTTTATTTTCCTCTTTGATAAATTTGTTATTTTTATCATAGAGTTCACATTTTTATAGTAAAAAAAATATTTTTACCATTTTTATTATTTTATGTGCATTTTTATTTCTTTTTGATAAATTTGTTATTTTTATCATAAAGTTCACATTTTTATGATAAAAATAGAATTTTTATCATTTATATTATTTTATATGCATTTTTGTTATTTTTTATTATCTTCATTTTCTTTTTTGATAAATTTGTTATTTTTCCCATAAAATTCACATTTTTATGGTAAAGATAGAACTTTTATCATTTTTATTATTGTTTATGCATTTTTATTATTTTTATTTCCCTTTTTGATAAATTTTTTATTTTTATCATGAAGTTCACATTTTTATGGTAAAAATAGCATTTTTATGATTTTATTATCTTTATCATTTTTTTTTTGGTTAATTTGCTATTTCTATCAAAAGGTGAGAGTGGCATTTTTTATCACTTCTATTATTTTGATTGTATTTCATTATCTTTATCATCTTTAATTGCATTTTCATCATTATTATTATTTTACTTGCATTTTTATTATTTTTACTACTCTTGTCATTTTTAATTCCTTTGCATTTTTATCATAAAATCTCCATTTTTATGGTAAAGATGACATTTTTATTGTCTTTGCTATGTTTTTATTATTTTACTAATTTTACCATTTTTATACCTCTATTTTAATTCCTTCATAATTTCTTTGTCATAAAATTCTATTTTCATGATAAGAATGATAACTTTTAACAAAAACACCTAAATTCCAAAAATCTTGCATCTAACATCTTCATTAGCATCCTTGTTTGTTTATTTGTTTAATTATTTTTGTTATTTTAGTTGCTCTTCCTTCTCTTATCATGAATAAATGAAATATATAAAATTGCCCTAAATGTGATGTGTGCTTGCATATGCATGAAGGCTAACCTTTGTTTTGCAGGTTTATTAGAATATGGATTTTCTTTCTATTTCCTTTTTATCTTTGATGTAATTAATAGAATAGTTATTTGTTTAATTATTTTTATTATTTTAGTTGCTCTTCCTTCTCTTATCATAAATAAATGAAATATATAAAATTGCTCTAAATGTAATGTGTGCTTGTATATGTATGAAGACTAACCTTTTGTTTTGCAGGTTTATTAGAATATGGATTTTCTTTCTATTTCCTTTTTATCTTTGATGTAATTAATAGAATAGGGAATTGCCAAAGCAATGTAATCTTTAATCCCGATTCCCCTTAGAATAGGCATTCTTCAAGGGTTGTAAGCCTTAATCCCTTTCCCCATTTTTATTTTGCTTATTTGTGCGCTTATTTTGTTTATTATTTCTTGCATTCTTTTGTACTATTTGTTACTTGTTTGTATTATTATTTGTTAATTAATGTAATTGGTGAATGTTTGTTCATTTGTTTATCTTGTGATGTATACTCACCAAATTCAATTATTTCATGTTTTATTTCCATTTCTAATGCAATTTAAATTTACTAACAATAAAATATGGTATATGCATCATTAAACAAAAATTAGGGTAAAGGAGTGAGTAATTAAGTAATGTGTAAAAAGAAATAGGAGAAGTAACTCCTACCCCCAAACCTAGAATCTGTGGTAGGAAAGTGAGTTTTTAATTCACTTTTCCACATGAAAGTCGGGTGGCGACTTTAATATACAAAGCCTATTCAGGCTGACCCTCCCATATCAATAACATTCGATAGATAGTCGTCTTAGCTTGTGTGCCCCAATATCACACTGATCCTGTCCCGTTATGATCCATGGAAAAATGGATGTGCACATGACAACATTAAATTTACATTGATGTTGTGTTTGGATGGTGGTAGAAGACATGTCCTTAATGTCAAAGTAGTGTTCAAAGTTATAATGACCAAGTTTAGTGCAATAACTGTGGTGTTCTTTGGGATCCTCCAATGCACTAGTAATTTTTAATGTTTTTTCAATATGTTTATTATTTATATTGTATTATATTTGTACTTTTTTATTACCATTATGCACATCTTTTTTAAAGGTACAAATTAAACACAAATGTTGAAGACGTGACCAGAACTGCTTGCTTCCTCATTTTTAGTCGGTTAGCAACTAATTTGATTGGATTGCTAGCCAACACCTTAGCTAATAGTTACAAGGATAGGTAGTTTATTCCATTGCTGATGATTCGTATATATGGATTGGAGAGGCTATTTTCAAATTATGATTAGCAACAAAATCGAGGATCCATATGACCTTTCTTTCAAAGTTGTGCATATTTTCGGGAGGACCTAGGATGCACTGCTATAAAACATGAAAAATTAAAGATGTCTTCTTCAAGCTCGATCTTCCTTCATAAGCCTTTTTCAGGTGATGTTAGTCGTTCAATTAAGCAATCACTTGATTTCTCAATTGACTGATTGAAATTGAAGTCACTGAAAGTTCAACATGCACAAGGTTTTTCCATAAGTATATTATTTTTTATTTGTTTTAGAAATATTTTTAAAAAAAAAGACTTCTAATGATTTTTAAATAAAAATTGCAAGCTTGATGATTCTACAACATGGAAGAACTAATGAAAAAAAAATTATTTTTTCTATTCATCTTTTAATTTACTTATGTTTAATTTTAAAGTTTCTAGAACAATTTACTTGAATAAATGTAGTTACATAGAATGGAACTCTTTAAAAAAACAAAAATTGTTTTGTTACACTATATATATATTATTTATTTCGTTACATTATATCTATTCTATTGCCCATGACAAAGCATGGATTATCTTTCTTGTTTTTTAATAATCTTTAAACACATAAAATTTTAGAGGATGATTTGGAGGAGAATTTAGAAGAAAATCAAGAGGAAACAAATCATAAACCCATTGAAATTAATGTTTATTTTGATACACATCAAGAAGGTGATGGTACATGGATTGATTCAAAGGCTCAATAAAATAATGTAAGTAAATATTTTATTAGATTTTAGTAATATATTAAAATTTAACTTTTTATGAATTTCTAACTATTTAATTGCCTTCTATATTTAGGAGCAAATGAATGCTATTTAGAAAAAAGTAATGGAGGATGATAACTCTCTAAAAAAAAGATAACTCTCCATGTTACCAAAAAGGTAAAATAGGTCCCTACCAGTAATTCAAGTAGCAAAAGGTATAGACATTCTATAAAAAAAAAAGCATAGATCAAACCTCTATTTCCCTCTCTCTCCCTTTATAGTATTGGAAATTGATAATTTATTTCTAGAACTCTTGAGCTGATACCTTGTAAATGATCAATAAAGGATAATGTGAGAGGTGGGGAGAATCCCCACAAACCCTTTGATGCCTAAGTCAGAATCTATAGAGAGAGAATCTAGAGAGAGAAGGAGAACAATGAAAATATGAGAGAATATAATGAATGAGAATGAGAGATATGAGGTCCTATTTATAGGGATAATAATGCTCAAACTTTAAAGGAATATGATTCCTCTTTGATAGAAGTCCTATGCTAATTAGGAGAGTGTTTCTTCTTATCCGGGAGTCTCCTGATTAAGACTCTTTTACTATTTAACTTTGATGTCCTTCCTAACCAAGTGACTCTTTACATGAAAATAAAGACGTAATGTAAATAAGAATATATATGTAGGGTATCAAGAGTCCCCCTAGAAGTATATTTGGATATTTATGTCTGATGTTTCAGGATCCGTAAGGTGGACACAGACATTATTATGTATGGAGCAAAACTTGTATAAATCACAACGTTTAATATAAAAGGGCGAGCTAAGGTGGCCAACCTCACTCATAAGAGGATACAAGGCTTGGTATCGAGTCTTGAGATCAAAACATATTGGAGGTGCCAGCTGGACTTGGACATATAAAACCTGTAATAAAAAAGGATATATAAGGGATTAACCACCAGTTATAGAGTTAACATGATGGAACCAGTCATCACTGAAGTTTTGATGCTCGGTGAATTAAAAGTGTGACCTGAGTGTTGAACCTCAGTACTATAGAAGCGACCTAAGGGTGCCAGCTTCAATCACTGGTCTTAGCTGCTCGAGGCTTAGATGCTTGGTGCAAGGACGTAAGGCTTATATGCTCAGAACCTCAATACTATAGAAGCAACTTAAGGGTGCCAGCTTCAGTCACTAGACTTATTCTTGGTGAATTAGAAGCATGGCCCAAGTATCGTATAGTCTCGATGCATTAAAAGTGCGACCTAAATGTCAAAGCTCTGTACTATAGAAGCAACTTAAGAGTGCCAGTTTCTAGTTACTGGACATTTATGCTAGACCTTTAGATGCTTGGCGTGAAGGGACAACTGGCAGTGATGTGCACATGGTTGATAATCGCTATGTCATTTTGATGCCTTTTTGAAATTTGAATTGTGAAACCGTCACGTCTATTTATGTGTCAGAAGATGAGATGTTTTGGCTGCCATAATGATGACTGCTCGATTAATGGGTCTTTTTTGCTTCCCATACATTTATAAAGGTAGTAATGGTTATTCTAAGCCCTTTTATTGTCCTATAAGTACACTAGATTCTTTGGCTTATTGCATTTTTGTACTTCTTGCTACCTCTTTTACTTCTTCCTCTTTGTGCATCCTGTGATCAGGACCTTTTACAGCAAAGCTTGTGTTCTGCATTCAAGTAAAGCTTTCTTTTTTCATTCCCTTTATTTTATTTATTAGATAAAATCTATGGCATCGAAGGAATAAATTAGCTTCGATCTTTTTGTCTCTAGGATATATGAGGACTTGCTAGGATGGTATCAGAGGTGTTTTAGTATTCCTACTGATTTCCTTTTACACATTATAGATAGAAGATTTAAAGCCCACATCGTTATGCCAGACTTTGATAAACTAGTTGTGTATTTTGACCAATTAGAGGGGGGTTTGAAGTTCCCTCTGTAGCCCTTTGTGAAGGAGTTCTTGAATAGGTATAATATAACTTCTAGGCAACTCCATCCCAACAGCTATTGGATTCTTACCGAGTTCATAGAGTTGATACATGAGGAGGGTAGAGAGCCGGACCTAGATGTCCTAAAATACCTTTATAGCCTAAATAAGAAAAAAGGGGAAGCTGATGTTCTCTTTATCGACTATCCCCAACCATAGCCTTTTTATGAAACTCCTCGACCTACATAAGAAGTAGAGACATAAATTTTTTATTATCGAGCATCCTTCAGACTTTATGGATGTCTGATGGATGTGGTCTGACAAGTGCCATAAGTTGAAGCATCCTCCAAGGTTGTCTGACTAAGATATAGAGATGGTCTTGAGACTTCACCTTCATGGCTTGACTGATGCCCAGTCTACGGAAGATGTATCCAGAAGATATCTATGAAGAGTCTGCCGTGATTGTGTACAACCCACTGGTATATTTTGACCTCGAAAGGTATCTTTCTGACTTCTGTATTTTTATTTTTATTTATAGATGGTTGACGTTTTGCATATGTGGATAGGATTTGACTTGTAGTTGTCAAGCCAGAGGTGCAAAAAGATGCTCAAATATCCTCTCTATCACCTGAGCCTATGGCGCCAGCGGTTTCGGATAAGGACATTGTCAGTTTGAAGGGAAAATTTATGGTTGGGTCCTCCCAAACTAATAAGGAAGGGGGTAAAAAAAGGCAAGTCCTAGATAGATACTTGGATGCTGAGGAACTATGCGAGGAAATATTCATCAAGCGTTTAAAGCTCTCCGGGTGTTCAGACATGAGGGCCTAGATCCTCAATAAGATGAAGCCCTTGAGTGTCTCGAATGCCCAAGTTAGAGATCAATTTGCAAAATCCCTGAGGCTGCCAGTTGACATGCAGCACTGGATAGAGAAGGACAATATGGAACTGTATAAGTCCATGATTAGACATTCGTTAGAGGTAAGTGTTTGATTTTGTTGATCTTGTGTTTGTTTTCAAGGTAATAACCTTCCTTCTCTTTCTTAGATGACTCAGGCTTTGCTATTGGCGAAGGATAATTACTACTACCTAAAGAGCCAATATAGCCTGAAGGAGACAGAGGTGGAGACTATAGCAATCAACTTCAAAAAGAAGTTGGATAAAGTGAAGGCGACGTTGGAGCTCTGCTAGACAAATATACAAAGGCAAGGTCTGAGGCGGAGGTGAGCCAGAAGAAGGTTGCTAACCTGGAGCACAGTCAAGCTCAATTGACTGTGAAGATCGAAGAGTAAGACTCTCAGATCACAGACCTAGAGAGGAAGCTTGGTAAGGCTGACAAATCCTGAGAAGATAATAAAAGGACCTACCAGAACATGGTTGGGGGGTTTCTCAAGGTGTATAAGTCTGAGTTTCGGAGGGTCCTACTTGTATAAAATATGAATCTGGACTTGATAGACTTGGATAAAATAACATCGGTTGACCTAGCTAGGATCACCTTCGAAGAGAATGCTCAGAGCAAGACCTCTTCCGTTTGTGTGAAGAATTTTGAAAAAGCTACAAAATTTATAGTTAGGGATCATCTTTTGAGCCTCTTGTATCTATCAGTGCTACTAGTGTTGCTCCCGCCTTTGTATCTAAGTCTCTTATACCGAGTGTCCCTTTATTTGAGCTTTTTAATGCTTAGTTGTTAGACTAATTTTTTTTATAATGTGGATTTTATAATATGATTCTTCTTATCAATTAATGAAAATACTTTATTTGATAAGATTTTGAGTACATCTACTAGTAGTATTTTTAGAGACAATCTAAGTTCCAATATCATTATAATTACTTCCCTTATCTGTCGCTGATTTTATATATCCCTTTAGACGTTTGCTCTATAATTTGATAGGGGCCTTCCTAGTTAGGTTTGAGTTTTCTTATACCAAAATTGCCTTTATTGATGTCTGCCCTTTTAAGCACCTAATCTCTTATCTTGAATTGTCTTGGTTAGATATGTCGGTGATGATACTGAACTATCTTTCGCTTTTGTGCTTCTGCCATAGCGAACCCTTATTCTCTTCTTTCTTCCAGTAGATATAGGCATATCCAGATATTTATGCCATTGGCATCCTGGTTTAATTCTTTGCTAACCCTATAACTTGGTGACCTAATTTCAACCAGTATCACTGCGTCTATCCCGTAGGTCAGTCTGAACGGTGTCTCCTCTGTGGAGGTTCTAGGCATAGTCCTATAAGCCCAGATGGCGTTGTTGAGCTCTTCAATGAAGTTTGCCTTCTTTTCATTAAGCCTCTTCTTTAACCCTTACATGATGGTTCTATTGGTGACCTCTGTCAGTTCGTTTGTTTACATGTGAGCTATTGATGTAAATCAGAGCTTTATTATGAGGTTGGAATAGAACTTTCTAAATTTCTTATTATCGAACTACTTTCCATTATCTATGATAAGGGTTGTGGTATTCTGAACCTACAGATGATTTCTTTCCAAAAGAAGTGTTGAATCTGGGCTTCTGTGATGGTCGGTACAACTTCCACTTTTATCTATTTGGTGAAATGGTCTATGGCCACAATCAGAAATTTCTTTTAAGATGTTAAGGTGGGCAAGGGACCTAGGATGTCCATCCCCATACGGTGAATGGCTAAGGGCTTCCAATTGGATGTTGAGGGTGGGAGGGCTTATGGCTGAGTCGGGCAAACTATTGACACTTGTGGCATTTTTAAGTTAATTTATGAGCGTCTTAAGACATGGTAGGCCAATAGTATCCTTATAGCAATGCTTTTCTAGTTAATGAATGATGAGATTCGTGTGCTCTATAAATTCCTTCATTAATTTCCCTGAGTACATAGTTTCCTTCCTCTAGAGATACACACTTATACTATAAATGTGAAAGAGATCTTATATAGAGTTTTCCGTGGTGGATGGAGTAGTATGAAGCTTTTATCTTCAACTTCTAAGCTTTTAGTTTATCTTCTGGAAGTATCCCGCTATCCAATTATTAAATGATTGGTTTCATACATTCTAGGGCTTCCCATATGTCCATGATCTTTCAATCCTCGGTGCTCAATTTTATTAGTGCTTCGATTAACTTGAGTCCTCTGAATGTCTGATTGTCCTCAGTTACTAACTTGGCTAATAGCTCTGCCTCTGTATTTTTGCTTTTGGGGATTTAGGTGATTGCCCACTGTCCCCCCTCTTGCTCAAGTTTCTTTAAGAGCTACCTAACTTTTCTGATATATCTAGTGATGCTCAGATCTTTTGTTTAGAATGTCCCTTTGACTTAGTTCACTACTAGTTGGGAGACCGAGTATATCCTGAGATACTTGACTTTTTCTTTTGTAGCTAACTTCAACCCTATGATGAGTGCTTCATATTTTGCTGCATTATTAGTGGCATCATACTCTATCTGGATGACATATTTGATGAAGACTTTGTGTGGCCCTTTAAGAATAATCCCTGCACTGAAACTATGGGTGGATGATGCCCCATCTATATAGAGTCACCATTCTAGTCTTTCAGAAGGAGCAAGGTCTTCTGGTGTCATTTATTGCACAAAGTTTTCCAATTCTTGAGCTTTCACTTGTTACCAGGGTTTGTAATTGATGTCAAATTCTCTAAGCAATATTGACCATTGAACTAATTTGCCAGATGTTTCAGGCCCTTTATAAGATTTTCTTTAAGGGGAAGCTGGATCTTACAATAGTGGAATGAGTTTGGAAATAGTGCTTAAGTTTTTGGGTTTTATAGACGATGACCATGGCTAATTTATCTAGTGTTGGATACTGAATCTCTAATCCTTGGAGTATTTTGCTGACGTAGTATACCGGGCACTTCCTTCTCCCTTATTAGTATTGAAGCTATGGACTCTCGACCAATATAAAGGTATAAGTACAATGTTTCCTTAGGGATTGGTCTACTAATCAAAGGTTGCAAGGATATGAATTTTTTGATATCTTCAAAGGCTGCCTGGCAGTCTTCAGTCCAAATAAATTTCTTGGAATTTTGTAGGGCTCAAAATAGTGGTAGGAACTGTTTGGCTGAGCAAGAGATGAAATGCCCCAAGGCTGTTATCCTGCCATTTATTTGGACTGCCATTTATCTGAATCCCAAGAACTTTCCTGCCCTTACCTCGAAGACACACTTCTCTAGGTTTAGCTTGATCTGGTGCTAGCTTAATAATTAGAGGATTTGGTCAAGGTCAGCGGGATATTGCTCTGCATTCTTACTCTTGATGATGATGTCATCTACATATACTTCCATATTTTTTTATTTAATTCTGGAGTACATGGTTCATCATCCTTTGATAGGTTGCTTTGGCATTCTTTAACCCAAAGGGCATTAATTTGTAATAGTAAAGACCTTTTGTGCGTAATAAAGGATGTTTTCTCTTGATCTTCTTTCTTCATTAGTATCTGGTGATACCTTTATGTTGCATCCATGAAGCTATACATACTGTGACCAGTGGTGAATTCTACACGTTCGTCTATTGTCCTAGTGGGTAGTTATCCTTGAGGCATGCTTTGTTAAGGTCAATGTAATCTAGACACATTATATATTTCTCATTGGACTTCTTTACCATCACTATATTGGCTACCCATTCCAGGTGAGTGACTTCTTTAATAAATCTAGCTTTTAACAGTTTTCTTATTTCTTCAATGATTATCTTCTGCCTCTTGTACGTGAAGGTCCTCTTCTTTTGGACAACTGGCTTTACCCTTGGTCTAATGTTTAGGCTATATGAGGCAATCTGAGGGTCTACCCTAGTAATCTCAGATGCTCAAAAGGCAAATTATTTTGAGTGTTTAATGAGGATCTCACTTAACCCCCATTTAGTTTCATTGTCAAGCTCATTATTGATCCTTACCATTTTCCCATTAGTAATCTGTAATGTCTTAACCTTGTCGACTAGTTTAGGGTCGGCTCCCTATTTTTTTACTTTCTAGGATTCTAAAGGGAATGCCTTTGTTTGAGGTTTGATTACCATTTGGTAGCATTGCCTGGCCATGTGTTGATCTCTGTGAATGGTTAGAACTCTACCTTTGATAGGAATCTTTATGGTAAGATGTCAGATACTTGTGACTGCATTAGTCTTATAAAATACTGGTCATCCTATGATGTCATTGTATGCAAGTGGGAGGTTTACCACATTGAACTGGGCTTTAATAACTTTTGTATCTTCAGTATCCCGATCTCCGAATTCCATACTTAGCTCTACTATTCCCATTGGCTATGTGGTTTCTACGTAAAAGCTTGTAATGGGATTTTGGATAGCCTTCAAGTCAATGACCGAGCCTCCCAGTACTTTGTAGGCATTCTAAGATAATGCGTTAATGGCACTTCCATCATCGATCAGTAATCTTTTTACCAGATAATTATTGATGTAAGTGCTTACCACCAGGGTGTCATTTTGGGGGTGCTGAACGTGATTTCTATCTTCTGGACCAAACATGATGGTTTGTCTTTTCTTGAAGGCTAGCCCTTCTTCTCTACGAACTCTTTTAGGCTTCTTCTTTTCATTCTCTCCTCTAATAATCATGTTGTTGACACTGGCTGGTTCATTCTGGGCTTTCTTTGGTTATAACCTATCTCGTTCCTACACATCCTAATTCCTGGTTCCTCTAGGTGTGTCGATGAAGTTGTCGAGTTTGCTATTTTGCACCAATCTTTCTATGACATTCTTTAGTCTCAACAGGCCTTAGTGTCATGCCCATAATCTTGGTGATATTGGCAGTAGTACCTTCTATCCTGCATGGCTCTCTTAGTTGGGTTGGAGAAATTCCTATGCCATTTTGCCTGACCCACATGAGGATTCTGGATCTAGAGGTATTTAAAGGCGTGTATCTTTCAGCTTCCTTTTCAAACCTTTCCTCCGGGTTTCTGAAATTTATTTGTGGAAAGCTTAGCCTCTTGGGTATTGATCTTTCTTCTACATTAGTTGGTGTTTTCTCATCCTCTCTTCGCATTCTTTTGTCTTTGTCCATATTTATCATTTTGACTGCCATCGCCATCACCTCTATAAAAGTACTAGGCTCTTTTGTCATTATTTTATCCTTGAGCTTTCCGAGCCTATTGCTATTCTTTAAAGCTTTTATAGCTACTTCTTCGACCATGTTTTCAATTTGCATAACAACTTTATTGAATCAGTCCAAATAGCTTCGTAGTAACTTATTGACCTCCTGTCAGCACATTTGGAGGTCATTGATATTTTAACTAGAGGGACGTTGGTGATAAACTAGGTTTAGAATTTTTTAACTAAATTTTTGAAAGAGGTGATAGAATTCTTTAAGAGACGGTGGAACTATCTCTGAGCATTCTTGGTGAGTGTACTAAGGTAGATTCTACATATGATTTTTTCATTCACGTTCTGGAGTAACATCTTCGTTCTAAATGAGGATATGTGGTTGATTGGATCTCTAGTTCAATCATATTGATCTAATTATGACATTTTGAATTTGGTTGGGATTTCTATTTAGACTATCCTGCTTACAAAAGGCATCCTTCCTTCCATCACGCATTCATCCTTTTCTTTGGGCTTGTATGAGCTTTATGTATAATTTCTTTAACTTTTTGGGTTAACTTGGAATCATCAAGAGCTGGGATTACCGAGCTAGATTCCCCTTCTAGGGTTTTATACTTCTCTATATTTACTTCAGGTACTTCCGGAGATGTAGTATTGCCTTATGTATGAGTTGATCTGGGGTTACCACTTTGAATCAGGGCATTCAGTTATTGTTGCATCAGGGCCATCTAAGTTTAAATGTTTCATGTCATGGCTTCTTTGCTTGTTGGGGTGAGGTTAAGTGTTTGGTTTACTGTGTTTAGATTAGGTATGGTTATGGCAGGTGTTTCTTGTAGGTTTGGAAAAGGTATAGAAGGTATAGGTCTGTGATAGTGTTGGAGAGGAGCATAGTAGGGAAGATCGGTGCCCAGAGTTAGGTACCCTTAAGTGTTTCCAGGCAAAAGGTACGCACCACCTGCTGTAATTTGAGATGAGGGTCCAATATGTGAAAAAGGGGCTAGCAATATTATCAGTGATGACAAATTGATTGGAGGAATAGGAGTGGATGGGTTGATGTGTATGTCGAGAGTTGAGATTGGTGGTGGATTAGAAGTCATGATGCCTGGGCTTGTCTGATAGATGTAAGAATGATTTTTATTCAAGATTTCCCACAGATGGCGCTACTTAATAACTTGTTTTTCGGAACTCTTGAGATGATACCCTACAAGTGATTAATAGAGGACAAGGTGAGAGGTGGGAGGATCTCCATAAATACTCTGATGTCTAAGTTAAAATATATAGAGAGAGAATCTAGAGAGAGAAGGAGAACAATAAGAATATGAAAGAATATAATGAATGAGAATGAGAGATATAAGGTTCTATTTATAGGTATAGTGATGCTCAAACATGAGAAAAATATGATTGCTTTTTTATAGAAGTCTTATGCCAACTAGAAAAATGTTTTTTCTTATTCAGGAGTCTCCTGGTCGAGACTTTTTTCTTATTTAATTTCGATATCCTTTTAAACAAAGTGATTCTATATATAAAAATAAATACTTTATGTAAACAAGAATATATATTTGGGATATCAAAAATTAATCATATAATCTAGTTGTTAAAAAAAAAAAGGTAAAAATAGAATTCAATTAGTTGTATAAAATAAATGTAATTCTTTGTAGGTACGACTTGCATTGTCTATTTATTACGTTTATATTTTTTAGATTGAATTGTTGGAGAAACAAGTGGATGGATGGATCCTTCCGGCCATAATAATTTAGTCATATTGACTTTGATTTCTTATGTTCTAGTACTGAATTTGTTATTTATTTTCTTTGGAGGAATTTTTTTTTAGCATTTACTGACATGTTTTTGTGCTACTGTTGAATTTATATATATTCTTGTCATTGGTAACTTTCTGTTTAATGAGAATTTTAATTTTTATGCTAAAAATTATTTGGATTCTAAATTTAGTAATAGGCTATGATAATATATTATGATAAATTGAAAGACGAATACTAAAATTAAATAGTAATCAATACAAAATTTAACAATTTTATTTGATATAAAAATTCGTAAAATATATTTTGTCATTCTAAATTATGACAAAAACAATTTTCTTGCTAGTGTTTTGATAAAATTTTTGTTATATTTTCAATTTTATTACAAAAGTATTTTTGTTAATTTTGGTTTACAGCTAAAAATATATAATCGTTTTAATTTTTGAAAAAAAAAAAATACTTTGTCAATATTGAAATGATAACAAAATATTTCTCACAATATCTTAATTTTGAAAGAGACAATTTAATCACAATTACAATTTCATGGAAATATTTTTCCTCATGCTATTAAAATTTGAAAAAACTATTTTTGTTACTAGAAAATTTATAACAAAAAATAATTGTTACATTAATAAATAAGTGATAAAAATTATTTATCACAATAAAAATATTGTCAAATAATTTTTTTTTAAATATAACAAAACCATTTTGTCACCTTCTAAAATTCTGACAAAATATATTTACTCACAATTATATTTTTGTCAAAATATGTTTGTGACATTAGCAAATTTTTTACAAAACATATTTGGCACAAAAAATTAAGTGATAAAAAATAAGTTATCACAATAAAAAAAAATTTCATAAATTTTATCACCATTAAATTTAACAAAATTATTCCATCACCTTTTTAATTTGTGACGATATATATTTGATCATAAAATATACTTTTTGTCACTAATAATATATTTTGTGGTCATAGAATTATGACATTTTGTGACTTAATTGTACTTATTGTGACATAGTTATTTATTATTGCAACAAAATATTTTGCTCAATAAATTATTTTATGTGACAAATTCTTCACTGTCACAAGAATATTATGATATTGAGAGACAATAAAAATTTATCATAACAAACTTATCAAGACAAGTTTATTGTAACAAATTCTGAGACAAAAAAATTTTGCGACGATAAAATTGTTGTGACAATGTCAGGTTTTATTATGATAAAGTAATTTGTTGTAATAAATCTAATTTCATGTAGTGATTTCAAAAAAACTTTCATCAAATTTATTTGTTAATCTAAATAATTTGTCATTAGTCAACTATTAAAATAAAATTGATGAATAAATTTTGGTTATTCAACCTTTAAAATAAATTTATGAATAAAATTTATAATTTTTATATGTATATTACATAATATAAAGTTGTTAAAATTTTTAAGCCTATAAATTTCTGAATTTTTTTTAAAATTTAAAAAATAAAAAAAATTTTAAAATGATTTCAAGAGTTTTAAAAAATTATTGCATAGACTTAAATAGTGAAAAGAAAATTAAAACTTTACATTTAGGTGATATATATATATTCAAAAAATGTCAATTTTATTTACTAATCTAAATAATTTTACATTAGTTAACTGTTAAAATTAAAATTTTCTCTTATGTATAAGATTTAATTGTGAATTTTTTTTTAAAAAAGGTACAATATGATGCAATTTTGAAAGAAAAAGTTGCTATTGAAAAAAATATGTAAGTACAACATAAAATTCGGTACAAAGTTGAGAGTTGAATTTCAACTTCTAACCTAGCAAAATATTACTACAAGAATAACACTTTTTATGTTTATATCAAAAGCTCTCTAGTATTTAATAATGTCTATAAATATGTTTATTTATCTATGACTGTTTAAGTTCATGATGGTTATTTCATAAGACTAAAAAAAATGATTATTAAATGAAACGACTAATTCAAGCCTATTTTGGAATCCATGAATAGGCTTGAATCCATAATTCAAGCCTTTTTTTTTTTTTTTTCCAAAACAAAAAAAAATTGGAATCCATGAATAATTTTGGAAAATTTTAAAAATAGATCTTAAAAGGTTGTCAATCCGTAAACCCTAGTCTATTCCATTGCCACATGAATCCATCCTCGTATCCTCTAATATATTCCATTGGCATGGCCTATAATTTTTTGGAGGGAATATTTCAAGTTCCTAAATTTCGTCTTAAGAGCTCACAATTCGCAAAAACTTTTGCAGAATGAACATTCTTTTGACACTTCTTTGCACCATCTTAAAAATGGGCTAAATTAAAAAAAAAATTGGAAATTTAAAAAGCATGATAAAATTGTTAAAATTTACAAATTTAAAATTTTTTATATCAATGGATCATTATAAATTTAATATTTAAAAAAAAAAAAATTACAAATTTGATTATCTCATTTTTCATTTGATTTTTACCATATAAGTTTTTGGGTTAAAATTGCTAAACATTTATTAATTGGAAAAGTTTCATCAAAATTAAAAGACTGAGATAAAATTATAAAAGATCACAAATATTTAATTTTAACCCATGAATCTATTTAATATTTGAAATATTAAACAAAAACTAAAATTTTAAAAATACTACATCCGTATATTTCCTTTAAAGATAGTGCTATTTATTAGAAAATATAGTAAAAATTTATTTAAAATCACATTGTAAAAAATTTTAATACATACTACATCAACAATGATAGAGATATTTGATATATTTATGTTTTTTAAAATTTATTCAAATGAATAAAAATAATAAATCATTTTGATATTATCTCTAAATTTAATAGAATTTAATTTGCATTATCACTAGCAAATTCTTTATTATCGTCAAATAATTTCAATTCTTTCATATTTGAAAAAAACATACATATAGCATATTTTAGTCATATTTAAAAAGTATCTAAGTTATAATTAAGTAAAATATGATCACAAGAACTGATAGAGTAATGAAGGATCTTCATATTAGCAAAAATAAATAGAAATAGCAAAAATAAAAATAAAAATAAAAATTTTAGAAAGTTAGGTAATCCCAACCAGAACCGCAAAAGCAATGCATAATTTTCATTTCGCAGATGTGTCCATCAGAAAAGAAGATGACCACAAGGAAAACTTTTTTTCAATTATGCATAATTTAATAGAATTTAATTTGTTTTTATGTTTTCAATTTCAGATATTTTTCTTATTTTTAGATATTTTTTTTGAGTTTCAGATACTTACTATATTTAGATCATAAATTTTTTTTTTATATCATATACAAATAAGATTCTGAAAATATATGAATAATATTAAAAACTGTATATAATTGAATAATAAATATGACATATGTTTTGCATTTTCAACATATACGAATAAAATTTCGAAAATATACAGATAATATTAAAAAATGTATATAACTAAACAATAAATAGGACACTTGTTTTGCATTTTCAACATATACAAATAAGATTTTGAAAATATACACATAATATCAAAAAATGTATATAATTGAATAATGAATATAACATCTATTTTGTATTTTCAACATATATGAATAAGATCAAGAAAACATATGGATAATATTAAAAAATGTTGAATAATGAATATGACATATATTTTACATGTTCAATATATATAAATAAGATTCATAAAATATTTGGATAATATTCAAAAATGTTGAATAATGATATAACACCTATTTTTCACTTTCATCATATACGAATAATATTCAGAAAATATTTGGATAATATTAAAAAAAAAAAACCTAATTCAACAAATAATATAAGAGGCTTGTTTTTAATTTTTAATAAACTATATTTGTCAATAAAGAAATATTAAATGTTGTATGTATTTTTGTAATAAACACATAATATGTATAAATAATATATGAATAGTATATTATTTGTATAATTTACTAATAAAAATATAAAATTACAACAAAAAAAATTATAAAAACACACAATAGTTACAAACAATCATGCAATAGAATCATTTATGGCATAAAAATATCCAATGCATCACTAGCAACAATATTAATCCAAAATTTTTAGTATATTTAGAGCACTTGCATATTTTAGCAATTACATTTAAATAAATAAATAAATTCATTGTTTAAGTATCATTCTTAGTAAAAAATATATTTTATCATGTTTATAATATTACTAAATCAAATTGGCTTAGAGATCAATGACTTCCGAATTAGTAGTTGTTATGATTCGAAATTTTCATATAAATTATTAAATTAAATTATGAGATATACAGTATTAATAAATATTTTTATTAATAATTATTTTAATATTTTAATTTTATTATTATTCTAATTATTTATTTTAGTAAATTGTAGCATTTGTGTCACGACCCAAAACAGAGGCCATGACCGGTGCTAGGGAACGGGAATTTTTTCGAATCCGGAACCCGTAGCAAGCCTAAAAATAAAATAAAACATGCAATAATAATAATAACTATATCAAATGCAGCGGAAATGAAAATCATAAATATCACAATAGTATTTTCACCAACTGGATTTAAGTCAAATCTCATCTCATATATATAAAATCTTTAAATACAAATCCAATTCAAATATAATACAATATCTCACATAAATATAATACATAAAATCCCATAATTAATTTACAACTACTGCAGTGTCTAGATTATAAAAATAAGACTCAAGTAAGCAGTTTACACAAAGAAGCCGGGGCGGAAGAAATCCAGCGTACAGGCCTGCTACTGAGGTCTGAAGATGTTGACTCTCCTGAAAAATAGTCAACGGAGGGGAGTCAGACCTCACTGAGTGAATTACTATAATATATATACATACACACTAAATGACAATGCATACAATCAGCAGTATATATCTAATATGTATATATACAGGCAAATACACACAGATGCAATAAAATCATTTTATATATATTTCATTGAAAATCATCGTTTATGAAGGATCAAATAGAACCCTATGATATCGAAACCTCGAAAATAGTGTTAGACAACACTCTAACCATACAGGCTCACTTAATCTGAATATATCCACTTAATCCATTTAGACAGTAGACTGACCCCGAGACACTAAGTCAACCGAGCTCCAGCAGTCTGACTGCCAGTGTGATTGGCCTCGAGACACTTGGTCAACCGAGCTCCAGCAATCACACCTCCAAACCATATCTCACACATCAAATAATCATATTCAATCAATATCCACAAATGGTTAGTAGTATAGCCTAAATGCTATAAGCGCACCGGTACGTACTCGGTCCTAGTGCTGCCCACTAGGTAGCACGTTCTATTGATATCCTTCATTAATAAATATAAAACATTCATTCATAATAAATGATGCATAAAATTAAATAAAATAACAATATAAACCATATATATATCGAAAATATACCAAAAGTAAACCAGGTATATTTCGAGTATATATATGCCAAATAAATTCAATTAAATTACAATTTAAATTAGAAATATATTTAAAAATATTTTAAATATAATTTATTAACAAAACATGTATACAATTTATTATATACCAAAAATAAACCAAAAATATACCAAAAATATACTTAAATACAAATCACATTATTTATGCATTTTAATCAAAATAAAACGTATATTTCTAAATCATGCATCCTAAGCATATATATATAAAATAGTAACTCACCCTATTGCGCTCCACGAGATGGGTCCGACGAGCCTGGTCCACTAGCCCTCGGCGCAACTAAACAAATAATAAATAACTGACATTAGAATAAGCCTAATAGAAAATCCTAGAATTCGATCTAGAATAATAAACACAGAAATAGAATTAGGGTTCGACTGGACATCACATTTTACGAGAATTCTACCAGAAATTCAGCAGAACCTCCCTTGTAAAATGGACATCTCTCTACTCAAAGAGTAGAGCCGACCCTGCAAAGAAACACACTTTGAAAAACAAGCTCAACACTCAATCACAACTCCTCGATCGGACTCCAGACTACAATCTACCGACCGGGGTCTACAAACACAGAACAATTTTAGAAATACCAAAAATGCCCTTATAACCTAGAAATACATTTTATAAGTAAAAATTACATAATTAACTTTAAACATAGTAAAAACCGATAAAAACTCATTTTATTAGAAAAACCGTATATTATCTATATAATTGAAAATAATTCACGAAAAATAGTTTTAATTAG
This sequence comes from Mallotus nudiflorus, assembly GCA_947683625.1. Classification (NCBI taxonomy): domain Eukaryota; kingdom Viridiplantae; phylum Streptophyta; class Magnoliopsida; order Malpighiales; family Euphorbiaceae; genus Mallotus; species Mallotus nudiflorus. Next base: position 2,277,373 of record CANTUR010000049.1, on the reverse strand, counting down.
TTAAAAATACTAAATAATTTGTAGAAATCATTTTTATACCTTAAATAACTATTAAAACCAATTAAATTACATTTTTAGCCAATTTTGTGTAAAATTACCAAAATACCCCTATATATATAAATATACTAAAATTACTTCAAAAATTCACCAAAAATAGTATAATTATCAGAAATTAATTTTCTCAACATATTTGTCAATAATATTAATAATTAAACTCAATTATCCAATTAATTTCAATTAAATACATAATTAACCCTAATTTCCCAAATTACATAAATTTTAATAATTCAAAATAAATACATAAAAATTCATAAAAATTCCAAATAAATTCCTATAATTCATTTCAACACCTAATTTAATCATAAAACACAATTTCATAATTTAAATAATTAATTTCCTAAAATTAGAAAATAATATTAAAATATTCAAAAATACCCAAAAATCCAAAAAATCTCTAAAAATTCCAAAAAAATTCATACATGAATATTAAGCTACTAGGATCAACATTTGTGAAGGGAGTTTTCATGAATCAATCAATTCAAAGCTGAAAAAAATCAAAAACCCTAATATGGCCGAATTGGAACATTTGAAACCTAAGCAAATCAAGACCATTTAAGCTCAAAAAAAAGCTAGAATCACACTCACCAGAGCTCAAGGAGAAGAAAGAGACTGGCGGTGTCGAAAATGGTGGTCAAAAAGTTGGTGAACGGCGAGGAGAGGAATTTCGGCCAAAATGGAAGAAAAGAGGCTGCCGGCGCCGGGGAAGAAGGTTGCTGGCGATGGGGAACGACTGAGGACGACGGTGGCAAGCCGGGAGGCACACCGACGGTAGGGGAACGGCGTGACAGACGGTGGTTGGTGGTGAGGGAGTGGTCGGGCACGGGGAAGGAAGAAGGAAGAAGAAGAAAAAGAAAAGAAAAGAAAAGAAAAAGAAAAAGAAAAAAAAAAGAAAAATAATAAAAAAATAATTTTAATAAAATATTTAAAAAAAATCACATCCACACACTTAATATTTAATATTTTAAAATTTAATATTAATTAAAAATAATTAAATAACAATAAAACAATTAATTAATTAATAAAATATTAGGATAAAATACTAAACCCTAATTAAATAAATATATACACACATAGGCTCTATTTAGTAATTTAAAAATATGTATGAGTTCATGCAAGTCCAAAAATATATTTAAAATAATTAATAATAAATTATTTACGTGAAAATTTCCCCGAAAATGCAAGTCCCGGGAAAATTTTATGTAAAGTACTGTAAACAATACACAATAATTAAAATAGGTTTTAAATACATATCAACTCGTAAAATACCATGATACATATACTAAAATTATTAACATTGCATATCCCGATACAGTGTTAAAATATTTAAAAACACGGGATATTACAATTTGATTATTGATGAGATTAAATTTTATTTTGAAAGTTATTATTTATGTTATTATAAATTGGTAATTATTGTTAAATTAAAGATTTAAGTTAAATTTTATTGTTATTTATTATTTAATATTATTAATATTAATTTGGGAATTAATTAGTATTAATTAATATTTGATTATTATTATTATTTGTGGTTTACTTTTAATAAATTTAAATTAATTGTTGTATCAATATATATATATATATATGTGTGTGTGTGTGTGTATGTGTGCCTGCGCACATAAATGTGTGTATATATATATATATATATATATATATATATATTTAAAAAAAAGGACAAAAAACCTTTTTTTTTTTTTTTTTCAGTTTCTTCTTCCCCTCCTTTTTCTTTTTTTTTCTTCTTCTCATGTCACTGCCTCACGCCGGACCACCAACTAAACCTCCGCGCGCCACCACCTCAGTAGCACGGGCAATAGCAGCAGCAACAACAACATTATTATTATTTATTATGAATTTTTGAATGTTTATGTAAAAAATAAATTTTTGAAAAAATTAGTATAAATTAATAATTTTTATATTTTAGTTGAAATTTTTGTTAATTATTATGTTCTGGGAAGTTGTTGAATAATAAAAATTATTAAATTAATTTTTGTATATTATTTATTATTTTTTGTTAATTAATAATAATTTCTGAAAATATATTCAAATAATAGTTTTATTTATTATTTTTATGATTAAATGAAATTTTAGCTATTTTGTTATATATTTGAGCAATTTAAATAATTATTAATAATTAATAGGTTTTGATAGTTTTTGAGAGATAATTAGCTTTAAAATAATTTTTATACATTAATGACTATTTTTAGATAATTAATGGTAATTTTTGAAAATATATTCGAATAATAATTTTATTATTATTTTTTAAATAATTTTTTATATATTTTTATTATATAATTGGGCAATTTAAATAATTATTGGTAGTTTTTGCTATTTAATTTTGAATATTTGAAAAATAAATTTTTATTAATATTATTTTAGTATATTGAGATTTTATTAATTATTTTGAAAATAAATATCTTTGATGTTTTTATTATTTAAATAAGTTGAGTTGTGGTATTTTATTGATTTTTATGAATTTTAGTGATTTTTAATAATTATTATTTTATTATTTGATTTTAAGTATATTGGTTTTCGGTTGGGCAATTATTATAGTTCGACGGCTCAACCCGAGAAGTTGAGTATTTGTGAATATTTAAAGTACATTTGTGTGCAAGATCGACTTTACTTTTAGTAAAGAGATGTCCATTTTACAAGGAAAATTTTGTCGAATTTTTGGTAGATTTTTTGTAAAATGTGACAACCGATCCGAGTCTAGTTTTGAAATTTTGCACGAATCGTGTTTAAATTGAGTCACTCTTAGAAATTTTAGAGTTATTAAATTAGAAATTTTATTCTAATAATAATAATATTATTTTTCTTTAGTTGTATCCCGAGCTAGGCTAATCGGACCCGACCTGTCGAACCGAAACAACGAAGTACAGTAGTATTGTGAGTTATTATCATATATATATATATATTGCATATAGATTAATATTATGAGCATTCATATATGTTAATAAATATGAATTTAATTATGATCTTTTCATTAAATTATATTTATTATTCTTAATATTATATTTATGATTTTATGCAGAAATATTGAGAATATTCATTTTTGATATTATATGTTGTTATATTTTTATATTGAATTTTCATTAGTCGATTTTTATAAATATATTTGAAGGATAGCAGTAGAATCTGTTATCTAATGGATTGTACCAGGACTGTGTATGTACTAGTGTGTTAGATTTTAGGGTTGATATTTTGAAATATTTGATGTGAGATTTAAATAATTGATTATTGAGATTTGTGGTGAGAAAGTGGTGTGATTGTAGGAGCTCGGTTGATCTAGTGTCTCGAGGCCAATCACGTCGACATTGAAACTGCGGGAGCTTGGTTGACTTAGTGTCTCGGGGCCAGTCTACTGTCTAAAAATGGAAAAGAGAAATATTTTGAAATTAAGTGAGCCTATTAGCTAGTGAGTTTCAGCGATCGAGGTTGCGAAATATTTTAGGGTTCTACTCCGATCCTTTACCTAAAATAAAATTTTCTGCATCTATAATTATTATTATATAAAAGTGGATTTTAACATTTGTATGAAATGCATATATATATATATAACTTTAGGTTGCATGTATATATATCATAATAATTCACTCAGTGAAATCTAACTCCTCTCAATATTTTTTTAAGAATCTTCTATTTCAGACCTCCTCCATAGTACTATTCACCAGACTCTTTCCTCTCCGACTGATTTGTGTAAATACTGAACTGTCATTTTCTTGTATCTTAGTAATCACTACAGTGGTAATGTTATTGTGGTAGTATTGTGTTGTACTTGTTAGAGATTCTGTATTTGAATCATGTATGAAAATATTTTTATTATGTTATGATATAAAGTTTTATTTTATATTAAATAAAGTTTTTAATTTTGGTGTATTTTTATATTAGTATTGCATGTGTTTTTATTTTAAGGCTTACTATGAGTTCCAAATTTGAAATAATTTTCGTTTCCTAGCGTTGATTATGACTCCCAATTTGAATTGTGACAATGTTTAAACCTATATATATATATATTTATATATATTTCCAATTGAATCCTATACATATAACTCCTATAAAAATTTATGGACGGTCAAGGCAGGCAATGAGCATGTAGACTACGGATAAAATAAAAATTACAAAACTCATAATGAGACTTCTAAACTTATTAACATTTCAACTTTAAATCTCTAAAGTTTTATTTTATATATCTAGACCCTCAAGTTTTATGGGTTTAAAGTTTTAAAATCTTCTATTAATTTTTAATATAAATTATTTTCTTTTGATTTCTAAAATTTTATATTTCTAAAATTCATATAATTTTTTATTTTTTAACACTTATATTACTTTTAAAATTTTTTTACCGGTAAAAAATAAATTTACTTATTTTAATTTTTAATATTTTAAATTATTATATACATATTTAAATAATTTTAAATTTTAAAAATAAACAAACAATGCTATTATGCTAAATAAACAAGTTTTGCCAATAAAAATAAAACAACTATTACCAGCTCTTTTGTATCCATTCTTTACATGCATCATTTTTTTTTTGAACAAAAATAACACATCTTCCAACATTAGTATAAGATAGCGCACCAGCATAACAAAGTTCCAACATTTGTACCACCACATTCAGCACAAAACATCGCTAATTACTCCCCCTTCAAAGTCATCCCACAACATTCCTAGTATGGGTCCTTCCAGGTTAGAATTGATGGCTTGGTCTGAGCAACATGTCACCAGATTCAGCCAGCAGTCCACTGCACTCCAGCCTTCATAGGAGGTGGCCTCAGCTGCAAGCCACTCCGCCTGTGAGAACTAATTGCCATGCTTGCAAACTTATCAGCTGTAGCAGCTCTACCCTTGTTGATTGTGTTACTCGTTGGACTCTTCCTTCCAGGTGGTCGATATTTCTGTTATTTGGCGGTGCTCTTCAATGATTTATTATTACCACTTGCATCCTTCATCCGAAAAAAAACAAACTCATTAACCATATCCAATTTGCGTTGCAAACCTGAGCTCAAGGTAGACATCTTCCCACTTGCATCCTGCATCAGTTAAAGACTGAAGGAGTACAAAGGTTAGAACTTGCAACACAGCGAAACAAAGAAAACTACCAAACGTTGTAATAAATGGACATCCCTGATTGCCATTGCATTGGTTTTCAAGATAATAACAAATTATTGTTAGCCCCAATCTAAATAAAAAATGTCATCGTTGCAACCTAATTTGTATGGAAATTAGATGTAAAATCACATGTTATAGCAGATTAAAACAATCCCATCAAGGCAGACGCTTTCAGATCACTCAAGAACTATAAGTAATCCATTTTCAACACCAAAAAGAAACCCAGATAAATTGATAATTTGGAATAAAATTTCAATAAAAAATCAAATTCACTTTAACACTTACCCATCAACGCATTACAGTTTATTAACTAAAAGTATCAACTCCAGGAGCTCGACTAAAATTCCCATCACCAAAATCCTGCGCATCCTCACAAATAATACCGAGATCGCTCACTTCTTCAGCGCTCTCTGTGACTTCCACATCAGAATCTGAGTAACACTTAGCCACTGCAACACATACGGATGAGAAGAAGATGGAAGTTGAAGATAAGATCCTGTGCATCCTCACCAATAATTCCGAGATCATTCACTTCTTCAGCTCTCTCTGATCCTGAACAGAGACTTGAGCGTTTTTAGTGAGTTGAAGAGAGGGCCAGTGCCAACGTCTCCTTCCATTCTTCAATTAAAAAAAAAAATGTGCGAAATAAGGAAGAAAGGAACCCCAAAAAAAAAAAAAAAAAAAAGAAGGAAGAACCAAAAGAAAAAGAAAGAAGAACACGCAAGATGATTAATGAAAACGACGGAAGATAAAAAAGGACTAATTTTTGATAAAAGTTGGGCACGCCTCTAATATCTTACAAAAAGTGGATATTTTGCTGAAAACTAAATCTAAAAACTGGGTATTTTTGTAAAAATTCCAACACAATATCTGTTCTTTCGATCAAATATTTCTTCCGTGCAATACTATGGCTCACTAAAATACTCCAGAGACTATTGGTTAGAAGCACAGCACAATTTCAAGATGAATGTTGCTGAAATAAGAATGTCAAGACATATGCACAGAAGGATGGATGGTTCATAATGAGCATACTTGGGAAAACATATACAGTTGCTTTCCATTAAAGACAAGTTGAGCGAATAAGATTGAGATGGTTAGATCATGTGAGCCTTTCATTGCCCGATTAGAAAGGTGGATCACACTACACTAGATGAAGGAATGCATGGATTAGAAAGGTGGATCACATTACTGAAAAAGAAGGGAAGAAAGATAGTGGTCAATGTAAACTAACATGAAAATTGGTGCAAGATGATCTAGCAACATTGCATGTTTCTAGGGATGTAGCCCAACATCATGCAGTGTGCAGAGAAAAATCATAAAACTTACACTAGTAAAAAATGATCTAGCAACATTACGTGTCACACCCGCTCTGACAGCTGATGAACGGGCACGGCTTGTTGATGGCTTGCTAAAATGATATAATAAAATCTTGCAACATAAGAATTAAACAAAATTTTTATTTGTATATATATATATATAAAAGGATGTAAGCTTAAAGTCTGTAACATACTATAAATTCAGTTTAAAGATTATACACCAAATAACTATTACCATTGTTCGCAATACTATAGACTTGTCCATAATACTTAAAATTTTCTTTAGCACATAAAGTTGCTAGCTCAAGAGCACATGAAGTTGTTGGCTCAACCTTTTCTAAGCGCTACAGATCAAATAAATAGAGAGACAATTCTACTATAGGATTATTGCTGGTGCTCCAAAGGATCTGAAAAATATTTAAAAGTGAAGGGTGAGTATAAAAATACTCAGTAAGTGGGTAAAGATATGACAAAGTAGAAACAAATGCTATTTTTCCTTTTAATAAATTTACAATATTGATATCACCATAATAGTAATACTTTCAAGGCTGTTGAGAATATATATATATATATATATATATATATATATATATATATATATATATATATATATCATATGGAAAATAATAATAAACTATGATTAGTATCATTCACTAATTTTTGAAACAGGTAAGCTATAATTAATATAATTCTTGAATCAAGTTGAAAGGATAATCAATATAAACCATTCCATACACTCATTAAATGCATATCCTAAAGATTATGTTGTATTGTTGACACATTGGGCACCTGATGATGCTGAGTAGTCCAAGTGTATAGTGCTAGTTATATGCATGCATAGAGCTATTGCTAACCACCCAATATGTACAACCAAGTGTTATCCCTAAGACAATTGTTGAGATTATATATATATATATATATATATATATATATATATATATATATATATATATATATATATATAATGTTGAGAATAAACACTAGTCATCATGGTGTAATCTAAGGGATATATACCACGAGTGTATAGATTTTTATAAGCTAAATCATTCTCATTAAACAAGCTATCACAAAATATACTTACTACTATTTATTGATATTAGCATGTAAAATAGTAAAATTAAATATCATGTATTTACTGAATATTTACTTAAACTAGGTGTAGAATAAACTTTTTGAGATAAATCTCTAAGTTTCAAATAAAACCTTTAGCTATAGTAAATTGCTATAATCATAACAATAATAAATATACTGCTATTTGTTCTTGATTTTTATTATATAAGCTAAATGACTTATAACATAATAATATTTAATTTTTTATCAAGAACTATTTGTAAGGAAACATCAATATATATAAATCTAACTTTGACATTATTTATATATTTATATAAATAAACATGGTTTCAAAACCAATGTTATATAGTTATCCACTCACATAGAGTTGTTGATTCAAAAGACTAACTACATGGACCTAGTCTATTTTCTACTACTGTAGTTGGAACGACAACTAGAGTTACTAACCTAAAAGACTAACTGGATGGACCTGGTCTATTTTCTGCTGCTATTGCTGGAATGGTTCCTACTTGATTATGAACTTAGAGAAATGGAAATTTATTGTTTAATGGTGAATGCATGCAGTCCCTCTTAGCTTTTTTATCAAAATTTTGCAATCTCTACCATAATTCCATGAAGAAATCTTGATTTTGGAAGGAGCTTATTGAGAGAAGGATGATGGAAAAATCTATTTAGTGGTACTTAATGGAACAAGAAAGTAAAGGGTTGAAGTAAAGACTTAAGGAAGAAGACATACAACTGTAATTTTTTTAACAGCATGCATGGCTGCCACCTTTCCCTTCTTCTTCTTCAACCAATAGTTTTCCCTCCTAAAATGCCATGTGCTCTTTTTAATCTTTATTAATATTATCATAATTTTTAGAGTAGGGACATTACAATTCTTTCCCCTTTAAGAAATTTTGTACTCGAAAATTGCATACCTATGAGGGAAAACAAATGAGGATATTGAACATGCATATCTTTTTCTCTTTCCTAAGTTGCTTCATTCTTAGAATGATTGCTCCATAGAACTTTAACTAGTGGGATCACTTTATTTCTTAAAACTTTTTCTTCTCTAACTAAGATTCCAATGGGCTCTTCTTCATAGGTTAAATCTTCCCTTAATTTAATCGGTTGCTTTTGTAAGATATAGGAGGGATCACTTCTATATCTTCTCAAAATGGATACATGGAAGTCATCGTGCACTTGAGATAACTCTGGCGGTAGGGCTAACTGATATGCAACTGGTCTAATTCTTTCAATTACTTCATATAGACCAATAAAGCGAGGACTTAACTTTTCACATTTTTTAAATTGAACTACACCTTTAAATGGTGATATCTTTAAGAATACCTTATCACTAACATTAAACTCAATATCCTTTCTTTTCAGATTAGTATAGCTCTTTTGTCTATCTTGAGCTTCTTTTAATCTATTATAAATCAAATCAATCTTATCTATAGTAGACTGAAAAATCTTTAGTCCTATCAGTTTTCTTTATCCTGCTTTACCTCAACATATTGGTGTTTTGCACTTTCTATCATATAATGCTTTAAATGGTGCCATGCTAAGACTCGTATGATGAATATTACTATATGAAAACTCTATTAATGGAAAATATTTGCCCTAACTTCCTTCAAATTCTATCAGACATGCTCTTAGCATATCTTCTAAGGTTTAGATGGTTTGTTTAGACTGATCGTCCATTCATGGATAAAAAGAAGTGCTAAACTTCAACTTTGTGCCTATAGGTTGATGCAAACTGGGCTAAAATCGAGATGTGAATGTAGGATCTCTATCTGATATAATAGAGATTGGTGTACCATGAAGTCTTACATTCTCATTCACATAAATTTGTGCCAATTTATCCAAAGAGTAGTCTTCTTTTATTGGTAAAAAGTGAGTTGACTTTGTCAATCTATTCATTATAACCCATACTGAATCATGTCCCTATTTAGTATGAGGTAATCTAGTTACAAAATCCATAGTAATATGCTCCCATTTCCACTCAGGAATAGGAAGTGGTTGTAAAAGACTTGATGGTAGTTGGTGCTGTTGACAAACCAAACATCTTACCATAAAGTCTGGTATATCTCTTTTCATACCTTGCCACCAATAGTTTTCCTTAAAAGTGTGATACATCTTGGTACTACCTTGATGCACTGAGTATGCATAGCATTGCGCTTCCTCTATAATTTCTCACTTTAATTCTTTTACATTTGGAGCACAAAGTCTTTCTCTAAGCATTAAGGTTTTGTCTTCTCTAACAGAAAAATCAGCTTGTGAACCACTTTTTACTTCCTCAATAACCTTATATAAATGAGTGTCTTGAGTTTGAGCTTCCTTAACCCTTTCTACAAGAATGGGTCTAACTTGAGTATTGCTAGCAACACTCCCTAATCATTCAAATTCAAATCCACATTCATTAATCTAAGCTCTGCTAATAAAGGAAGTCTTATTGACATGATATGAGATAAGTTGTTATAGGATTTTTGACTAAGAGCATCTGCCACAACATTAGCTTTTTTAGGGTGGTACTTTATTGTATAGTTATATTCCTTTAATAACTTAATCCATCATATTTGCCACAAATTCAAGTCCTTCTAACTGAAAAAATGTTTAAGAGACTTATGATTTGTAAATATTTGACAAGTCTCTCCATAAAGATAATTCCTCAATGTCTTTAGAGAAAACACTATAGTAGCTAATTCCAGGTCATGACTAGGATAGTTTAACTCATGTGGCCTAAGCTGTCTAGAAGCATATGCTATAACCTTTCCATGTTACATGAGAACATAACCTAATGCCTTCCTAGAAGCATCACTATAAATCATAAACTCATAACCATTAATAAGAAGAGTATTAGAGATGAGGTTATATATGTCTTAAGTTCTTTAAAACTCTTTTGACATTCTTTTGTATAAATGAACTTCACATTTTTCCTTAATAACTTGGTTAATGGAGCTGCTATGATGGAGAAATTTCAAACAAACTAACAATAATAGCCAACTAAGCCCAATAAACTCCTCACCTCTATGGTGTTGTTGGTTGGTTATTCCCAACTAACCACTGCTTTAACCTTCTTAGGTTATACAAAAACCCCCTCTACTGATATAATATATCCTAAAAAGTCAATACGATCTAACTAGAATTCATATTTGCTCAGTTTGGTAAACAATTGCTCACTTTTCAAAGTTTACAATACTATCATTAAATGCTCTTCATATTCCTTTTTACTTCAAAAATACAATAGTATATCATTGATGAAGAAAATTATAAATTTATCAAGGTACTTTCAAAATAATTTTTTCATGTGATCCATAAAAGCAGCTAGTGCATTAGTTAACCTGAACGACATTACAAAGAACTCATAATGTCCATAAAGAGTCATAAAGGTTGTCTTAGGTACATTTGCCTTTTTAATTTTCAGTTGGTGATACCTAGATCTCAGATCAATCTTTGAGAAAATCTTAACTCCTTGTAATTGATAAAAGAGATCATCAATATGAGGCAATGGATATGTGTTATGCACTATAATCTTAATTAATTACCAGTAATCTATATATAGCCTTATAGAACCATCCTTTTTTTTTACAAACAATATAGGAGCTCCCCAAGGTGATACATTAGGCCTAATGAAACCTTTATCTCATAGCTCTTACAATTGAAGTTTTAGTTCTTTTAATTCTATTTGAGCCATTCTATAAGGTGCTTAAGAAATAGGAGCTATACTAGGCACTACATCAATAGAGAATTCAATCTCTCTATCTATAGGTAAACTTAGAAGATCTTTTGGAAAAGCATCTCTAAATTCACACACTATTGGGATATCTTATAGTCATGGCCCCTCAGAGTTGGTGTTAAAGACATGAGCTAAAAATGCATGATAACCCTTCCTTAACATTTTCCTAATTACCAATGAAGGAAGAGCATGATGCATCCCTTGGAAAGAAAATTTAGTTTTCCTGGGTGTTTAAACTCAAATATCTTTTTAAAATAATCCACAGTAGCATAATGGTGGGATAGCCAATCCATGCCTAAGATTGCATCAAGCCCTTAAAGATGTAGGGGAACTAAAGTTGCTAAAAGTTCATGCTTATCTAATTTAACTACATAATCCTTATACACTTTCTTACAAGCTTTAGAATTTCCTAATGGATTATAAAAAATCATCACAACATCTAGAGAACTTGGTTTTATATCAGTATACAATGCGAAAGTGTAAGACACAAATGAATGTGTAGCTCAAGTGTCAAACAACAAATAAGCATCTCAATAAAAAATAGTTAACATACTGGTAACAACTTCAAAAGATGCCAATGCCTCATCTTATGTCATCGCATAAAGTCTAGCTTGAGTTAGAGGTTGATTGACTCGTGCATTCTATCCTTGTTGAGATGTCATGGCAATAATACCACCTCTGCCAATATTGGAGTTGGAGCCACCGGTAACTTGTCTGTTTTATGGAAGAAAATTTCTTCCACCATTTTGGTTTCTAGGTCTTGTAGATCCTTGTGTGGTACCACAAGTGTATACTAGTAAAGGACAATCTCTTTTAATATGCCCTAATTCTCTACATCTCTTTCTGCATTCTCTCTTATAAAACTTGCAACAATTTGGGCATTATGGGTATATATGTCTCCTTTGGTTATTTAGTGGTACACCACCACGTGCTTGCCTCTGGATTCTTGAAAAACTACCTATTGGCTACCTTATAGAGCACTGAATAATCTATGGTTGGCTAATTTAATGCCTTATATTCATGTGCGAACCTTGACCACTACCACTATAGCCTGATCTAAGTGGAAATATGTTAATCCATCTGCTAACTTATTTATCTCTATAAGTTTGAGAGGAATTTAGGTTAAACCCTTTGTTCTTATGCTTTCGCTTTAGTTGTTCTTTTCTTGCCTTCTTAAAAGCAAGTGTCTTTTGAACTAATTCTTTGAAATTATTCCTTTCGTACTAAGCTATTCCAGTTCACAGACAACTTTATAACCCAGTTCTAAATCTATCAAACTTAATCTCCTCTTAAGGCATAATTTTTGAAACAAAGAGATAAAGATCTTCAAATCAATCTGCATATTCTCTGATTGATAAGCTACCCTGAGTAAGATTGAAGAATTAATTTTGTTTGCTCTTCTTATAACTACTTGTTAGATACTCTTTATAGAACTGAGTAATGAATATATTCCATGTCAGTCCTTCACTATATAATTGATGTATTTTGGTTAGCTAATCATCTGTTAAGCCCTTTAAAAAGCCATGCATATTCTAAACTTTCTTAACTTCTAACAAACCTAAGATGAGGTAGGCTTTCTCTAGCTTCTTCAGCCATTCATCTATAATTCCACTATCTATGGATCCTTCAAAATCATAAGCACCTAGTATGCGAGCACGATTTACAATCATCCAGGGATTACAACATTGCTCTCTAGCAGCCATAACAGTAACAAACACTTGCATCATAAATGCTCCCATGCTAACTTTAGCTTGAAAAGTAGGTACTTACTGGGCTGGAGGTAGATTAGTTGGAACCGGTGGTGGATTAGTTGGATTTGAAGCCACATCATTAGAGATGGAATCAACAAATTCCTCACTACTAAGAGATGTATCATCTGTCTCCCGAGGATGATTTTGAGGATTTCTATGAGGTTGGCCAACATCTACAAGTCTAATAACTCAACCAGCATGGCCTCTACCCATCTTAGCTCTGGGCGGCATGATCCTATAAAATCATAACAAAATAATACTTTTAGACTTAATATCTTAATAAAGGAAAATATTATATACAAGCTATTTAACCTAGTACTTTGATACCAATAAATGTCACACTCGCTCCTTTAGTTGATGAGCGAGCACAACTTGCAGATGGCTGGCTAAAGCTTTCTAAAATGCTATAATCAAATATTGCAACATTAGAATTATATATATATATATATATATATATATATATATATATATATATATATATATATATATATATAAGCTTAAAATTTGTAAATTACTATAAATTCAGTTTAAAGGTTACACACCTAGTAACTATAACCATTGTTCGCAATACTATAGACTTGTCTATAATACTTAAAATTTTCTTAAGTACATTACAAAAGATAAGATGACTAAGTTGCCAGTTTAACCTCTTCTAAGTGCTGAAGATTAAACAAATAGGGAGACAATTCTACTATAAGGCTACTACTGGTGCTCCAAAGGATTTAAAGAATATTTAAAAGTGAGGGATGAGTATAAAAATACTCAATAAGTAGGAACAAATACTATATTTCCTCTTAATAAATTTACAATAATGATATCACCCTAATAGTAATAATTTCAAGGTTATTGAGTATATATATATTAATCATATGAAAAATAGTAATAAACTATGATTAGTATCATTTGCTAATTTTTGAAATGTGTAAGCTATACTTAATATAATTGCTCAATCAAGCTAAATGTATAATCAATATAAACCATTCCATACACATTAAATACATATCCTAAAGATTATGTTGTATTACTGACACATTGGGTGCATATGACGTTGAGCAGCCTAAGTGTATATTGCTGATCATACGCATGCATAGAGCTGCCCCCTAAGGGCTAACCACCCGATTATACACCCTCAAGGCTATATGTACAACCAAGTGTTGCCCCAAGACAGTTGTTGATATATATATATATATATATATATATATATATATATATATATATATATATATATATCAACAACTGTCTTGGGGCAACACTTGGTTGTACATATAAAAACCATTCCATACACTCATTAAATACATATTTTAAAGATTATGTTGTATTACCGACACATTGGGTGCATGATGACGTTGAGAAGTCTAAATGTATATTGCTGATCATACACATGCATAGAGCTGCCCCCAAAGGGCTAACCACCCGATTATACACCCTCAAGGCTATATGTACAACCAAGCGCTGTTCCCAAAATAGTTGTTGATGTATATATATATATATATATATATATATATATATATATATATATATGCTAAGAATAAAAACATGTCTTCATAGTGCAATCTAAAAGATATATACAACCTGTGTATGGATTTTTATAAGCTAAATCATTCTCATTAAACAAGCTATCACAAAATATACTTGTTGCTATTTATTGTTGTAGGCATGTAAAATAGTAAAATTAAATATTATGTATTTGCTGAATTTTTACTAAAACTAGATACAAAATAAACTTTATGTGATAAATCACTAAGTTTCAAATAAAAATTTTAGCTATAGTAAATTGCTATAATGATAACAATAATAAGCATACAACTATTTGTTCTTGATTTTTATTATATAAGCTAAATGGCTTATAACATAATAATATTTAATTTTTTATCAATAACTATTTATAAGGAAACATCAATATATATAAATCTAAATTTGATATTATATATATATTGTTATATTTTCATTTAGAGTTGTTGTCTCAAAAGACTAACTAAATGGACTTGATCTATTTTTTACTAATGTAGCTAAAATGGCTCATGGAGTTACCGACTCAAAAGACTAACCAGATGGACCTAGTCTATTTTCTAATGTTGTATCTGGAATGGCTCCTAGCTGATTATAAACTTAGAGAAATGGAAATTTATTGTTTAATGATGAATGCATGTAGTCCCTCTTAGCTTTTCTATCAAAATTCTGCTATCTCTACCATAATTCCATAAAGAAATCTTGATTTGGGAAGAAGCTTGTTAAGAGTAGGATGATGGAAAAATCTATTTAGTGGTACTCAAAGGAAGAAGAAAGTAAAGGGTTAAAGTAGAGACTTAGGGAAGAAGACATGTAGCTGTAATTTTTTTTTTATTGGCAGCATGCATGGCTGTCACCTACCCCTTCTTCCTTAACTAACAGTTGTCCCTCCTAAAATGCCACATGCTCTTCTTAATCTTTATAATAATAATAATAATAATAATAATAATAATAATAATAATAATAATAATAATAATAATAATAATAATAATTATTATTATTATTATTATTATTACTATTATTATTATTATTACTACTACTACTACTACTATTATTATTATTATTATTATTGTTATTACTACTACTACTACTACTACTACTACTACTACTACTACTATTATTATTATTATTATTATTATTATTATTATTATTATTATTATTATTATTATTATTATTAATTTTTCTAGATCAAGGACATTGCAACATGTTTTCAAAGATGTAGCCCAACAACATCATGTAGTGTGCAGGGAAAAAAAAATCATAGAATTGACACCAGTGAATATTAGATAATAGTTTTGGTGGAGTTCGGTTGAACCAACTTTGCAAGCTAGCCAATGTCTTAAAAAAATATTTACTAGCAAACTGATTCACAAAATTCATCACCATAGGAAAAGCTGGATTCAAATGAGATTCTATAATGATATTCATCTACTAACCAACCTACCTATAAAAAGTGTTTAGTTTGGAAGGTAAAATCTACTTACAGTAATCATGGGCATTGCAAAGTTACAGATGACTTTGTTTAGCTATCCTCTTTCTCTTAGATCCAACTTTCTCTATGGATCTATAACCTCATTTACCTTTACTTGCCATCTTCTTTTCAACAACTGAAGACTCGTCTTTTCCTTTGCATGTTCAGGTCTTTTCCAAGTTGGATTTTTTGTGCCTTTTAGATCCATCTTTATGTTAATTCCTATAAAATATTATAGACATCAGAATCCATTAATTTTATTTCCAATGCTTTGAAGAACTTGGAAAATGTGCATGTGTCAACAAATTAATTATAAAATGAAGCACAATGATTCAAATTTAGTGATTGAGAAAGAAATATAGTTGTTGAAGGCGCAACGCACATTAAAGTGATAAGGGGTACATGCATATGCATATGCCTAAGTGACCTTAGGCATAAAATAAATAAATATATATATAAGCATGAATAAGATGTTTATATGGTCACTTAGATATATAAATTAATGTTATAAATTTGTAAATGAAGAAACAATTAAAGAAATTAGTTAAAAAAAATTGTAAACTAGAACATTACAGAGGCACACATTGAAAATAAGGTACACACCTTATTAAAATTTCCTACCTTTAGTGTTCAAGGCACTATGGCTTGTGCCTAATGTGCATTGGGCCTCAGGAATGCCGAAGGCATGCTTTAACAACTATAAAAAGAAATAAACTTTAAATAAGCATCACACATAAAAGAAATAAAGAAGAAAGTCATACTTTACCTTTTGAATTCAAAGCATGAAGTTCAAACTGCAGCTTTTAACCATCAGTAGTCTTATATGATATGAGGATAAATAAATCAAATAACCAACACTTGCATTTCTAAATGTACAGTCCAATATAACACTGTCAAAAACATTAAACCCACAATATCTCCCTTCTCTATGTTGTTTAAGGAATAGGTGAATTGTATAGATTGAAATCCTACCAATTTCACTAGCCATGAGGACATTGTTAAGATTTAATGCTCATCACATGCTCAAATTTTCAGCACTAGTCCTTTATCTAAGCATTTCTAAAACAATTATACAACACATGCTCACAGGCCAATCACTCAATTCTTTCTAATAAATTATTTATAAATCTAATATGGAATT
Organism: Mallotus nudiflorus; assembly: GCA_947683625.1. Taxonomy (NCBI): domain Eukaryota; kingdom Viridiplantae; phylum Streptophyta; class Magnoliopsida; order Malpighiales; family Euphorbiaceae; genus Mallotus; species Mallotus nudiflorus. Next base: position 2,260,227 of record CANTUR010000049.1, on the reverse strand, counting down.
AGTTTTTTATCAACAAGGTAGACCATAGATAGGCAGGACGTTGTACAGTACTTGCACAAACATAGATGTAACCTAAAGAACATAATTATATCCTCTTTTTTTTCTCATCAAATGCTCACTGTGAGTAGTGACTATTCTTTATAATCATTTCTAATACATCATACGAGAAGATAAAAAAGGGATGGAAAAAGTTGAAAAATAATAATTTCATTAGGTATGGCCCAAGTATGAATAAACAATAGTTAATTAATGCATAAAACTCTACATGTGATAAAAAAACTATATTGTGATATCTATCAATACTACAATATAATACTCACCTAATACTTTTGTGTCAGAATGGCTTTTTAGTAATGCATCACTGTCTTCCTTGCTGAACTATCATCGTATGGTTCTAAAATTGCTGAAATACGCTTCTTAAGGGCCTTTTTCACACCATGAAGTGGGACTAAATTTGCATTTTGTAACATCAAGTTGTTTCCTTTATATGCTTTAGTCAGTGTTGCTTTAATAGCAGATAGGATGCCATCCATTGGATTTTTATGCCCTTAATTGACAAAGCAAACATAAGACAATCTAAAAATTTAGAAACAGCTGATATAACACTTTTTATAAAGTAGATATGGAAAATTGAAATTTTGATAACTCCATAATAGTATCAACATCTTCTTGACTAATTTAATAAACATTCATGAACTGCACAACCTTTTTAACATCTTTATCATAGTTACCATTTTAGAAAAAGAAAACATAGAGGTAACTTTGAACTTTAAGATATTATTATTATTAGTTAGTTAGAAGAACAAACACAAATATATAAGGAGTTTGGTTTATCAACAAACCTATATTTCCACCTAACTCTCCCAAGTTAAGTTTTTTGAATAATTACAATTTATTCACTTAGATTGATTTTTTACAACTTTAAGTTTTAGACTCAACTCTAACCTTACATAATGTGCTTTTAACTTAGACTAAACTCTAGCCATAACCCAAGTGTTTTCAATAGGCATACACTTCAACCCTTCACAATTAGAATAAAAAGTCACTTCCCTTTTCTTGAACCCAGAAATAGAAGAAGAAGAATCTCTATTCTAACTTACAAACCCACTCTTAAAAATAGTAAATCAATATAAAGGTGCGTAGTTGAAAGATTTGAGAGCTTAATCAATGCTAAGATGAATAATTTCAATAACCAAAGTGTGTAACTTTTCAATGAGCTTTTAGAAGTTATTTTTATATTTCAACAACTCAATTTATGGCTGTTAAGGGATATTAACTTTGTCCTTAACCTCTCCTTAGTCCATTTAATGGAAATATAGCTTTTTCCATGAATTTAACTGCTCATGGTCATGAGCCTTGGAAAATATAACCATTTGGTGGCAGGTGACCATTAGGCATTGAAGGAGACTTTGGTCACAAGCTACTCATGGTCGTGAGGGTAGATCGTGAGTGGCTCATGATTACTCCTTATGACATGGTCACGAGCACCTCATAGTTGTGAGGGCAAACCGTAAGGGCCTTAGTCCCTCTATAACTTGTGGGTCCTTGAAGAGTAAGCTCGTTAGACTTGGTCATGATCAGGATTTTAGCTTATGAGACTTGGTCATGATCGGGATTTCAGCTTGTGAGGAAAGTCCTATGACTTGATTTTGAGCATATTTAATCCTTGAATTATCTTAAATGAGTTTGAGCTTTGAAGGAACTTATATATGACCCTTTGATGGATTAAGAACCTGAATGAGCACATTTAAATAGGCACATTAGATTAACCAAATTTCCAAAATTTAGAGATTGAATAAACCTTAAGTTAATAATCTCCCTTTTTTTACTTTGACAAATAAGTTGTGTGTGTGAATTATGCATAATCAAGTGAAGTGTGAAAAAGTGTACATAGCTTCGCCTTAGTTCATGCATTGGATTAAAAAATGACAAGTAAGATGGTAAAACATATACATTACTCCCCTTTAATGTGTGCATAAGCGTTTGTGAATTTAACAAGCAGTATGGTAGAGATAAAATAATCATTAGCAAAAACATAAGGCATCACAAGGCACAACAATAACACAAGGCAGACACATATATGTTCTCCCCCTTTGGCAAAGATTAAAAAAAAGAATAAAACATAAATAGGAGGTAAGGAATTGACATTAAATAAAATTTCATTAACAAGATAAAAAAGGAAACATATGTGGTGACATGATAAACATAAAATAAACCTAAGACAAGGTCTAAACACAAACTAAACATAGGCTTAAATAAAGATAAAATACACGCTAAACATAAACTAAAAATAAACTACATGGATACTAAAAAAATAAAATGTCTAAGAAGGAGGATATGCTAATCTCCTTGAGGCTTTTAAGGGGCTGGAAGGTCTTAAGGAAGCCAAATTAAATACAAGTTATGATAGGTATAAAGTTCATGGATGTTATACTTCACATGGTCCATTCTTCAATAAAAGTGATAAAGTCTAGTGTCACTTGATTAAATCAATTATTGAAGTTTGACTCAATAATTAAAAGTCGATCAAATAGCCCACCAACCCATATGAGTTACTCATCCTCTCTTTGTGAAGTAGAGAGACCTCTTACTCATTCATTGAGGCATAAAGGGAGGTTTGTGAAGTAGAGAGACCTCTTACTCATTCATTGAGGCATAAAGGGAGGTTAAGTGCTAGTCTCTTACTCTTTTTCTAGTTCAACACCTTTAAGGCCAGGATTACTAATATTTTCAATATTCGCCAAGTCTTGTGATAGATCGACATCCACTTCCTCTTCCTTATGCCTCTAAACCTATAAATTATTCACTTTCTTGAATTGATTGGAATTTTTAAGGAATTTTTCATCAAGAAGGATGTAGTTAATTGATTTAAGGTGATCAATTTAAATGTGAAAGTGTTGTGCAAGTTTGGTTATAATTCTTCCAATGCAAATTGCACCACTAACACTATCACTCACAAACCAAATTCTTCATTGTAACCATCTTCATAAATCAACATCAACATTGTTTTAAATCCAATAAAGAAGGAAAATGTCATCAAAGGATACGACTTAATTACTTAGACCCTTAACATTTAGGTATAGGTGATAAAATGATGCATGTACCAAAGAGACTTAAAAGAAAAGGATAAGGATTTTGAATGACTCACTAGAAATTAGCTTGTATTAGGTTTGACAATTTGGTTCCAAAAAGAGTGAGGATACCAAAGAGTGTTAGGGGATTCAACACCTTCACTTTTGAATGTAAAGAGGTTATCAAAGTCCTCTTTAGTGAGAAATCTATCTCTCCCTCCTAACTTAAACCTCATGCTATAGAATGGATTTTGTTCACTAGTATTTTGATTTCTTAAGCAAAAGGAAGAGAGAAATGCAATGATTAGATATGAAATGGTGATGAAGGGGGTGAAAGAAAAAGCAGACATACCAATTTATTTAAGAAGAGACTTCACTTATTCATAATATCCAAGTGATTTAAGAGAAACTTTGGACATGTACCTTGATGGAATGATCTTCTGCTTGGTAAATTAGAAAGCTCTTTGCTTGATTTCAGAATTTGTATAGGAAATAGGAGGGGTCTTCTTTGTTTGATCTTTAGTTGCCCTCCTTGCTTGAGTGGATTAAGAGGAAGAAGGGGCTTGAAAAGTGGTTTTCTTTTTGGGGGTCATTATGAGGCAAAATAGTAGAGATAAAAATAAGTGTTTGATTAAAAAAGTTGAAAGGAGAATAGCCTAAAGTGAAAATAGATTGAATTGGATGAATAAGGTAGAAAAAAGTGTTTATATAGAGGTAAAAAGAGAGGAATTAGGCCAAAAATTAAAGTAAAAACTTATTTTAATGCATATAGCCATTTGGAATTGGGAAGGGTGAAGGAAGTGTTGCAATTCCAAAGGAGTTGTGACACCTCGCTGGTCAAACTGCTCCTCACGATTTGGTCATGACCATGAGCAGAGCCTATGAGGGGCATTGGCAGTCAACACATGACATGTCTCGTGTAAAGGAATTAATTATGCTACTTAGATATCAAATGCTAAGTAGGGAAAATTTTAAAATTTTGCTCAACATAATCCATGATCTCATCAAGAATTCCAGCTCCTAGGATCTAATTTGAAATTTAACACATAGCTAATATACATCAACATGTATAAATACAAAACTTAGGAAATCTAAATTGCAGAATACTTACAATTTCCCAAGTGTTTGACTAAATGGTTGGCTCCTTTGATTCAACGCTTGAATTAACTCTTTAAGTATCCCAAATGTGAGACCTCTAGCTTGAAACACCAAAGATTCATTAATCACCTTCTTTCTTGGATTTAGTTAGATGTAAGTAGCATCTCTCAATAACCCTTTGTAAACTTGCATTAACTTAATCTCCTTACAAGAATACTAGAGTTTTTTTAGTATATGTTGTTTGCTTTTGTTTTGTGTCTCTACACAAAATTCTCAATTTTTCTAACCTTAAGAACATTTCTTAAGTTATCTATTTATATATAGAGAAAATAAATCCTAATGATGTCATTGCTTACATCACATGTACAACTTGCCATGCAAGTACAAAACTCTTTGACATCATTCATGATATCACATTACTTGCCATGCAAGTATAGAACTCTTGACATCATCCATGACATCACATTACTTACTATGCAAGTAAATAATTGACATCATCCATGACATCATATTACTTGCCATGAAAGTATAGAATTGACATCATCCATGACATCACATTACTTGCCATTACTTGCCATGCAAGTAAAGAATTGACATCATCCATGACATCATATTACGTGCCATGCAAGTATAAAATTGACATCATCCATGACATCATATTACTTGCTATGCAAGTATAGAATTGATGTCATCCAAGACATCATATTACTTGCCATGCAACTTTCTCTACATCTTAGATTAATCTTTGGTCCAAAACTCTTTTGGTCCTAGGCCTAAATAACTTAGGCCATTAATCTAAGTAACAATATATATATAATTAATTTAATACTTTAATTAATATCTCATACTAATTAAGTATAAATTAATTATTAAACCCTTACTTGAATTAGATTTCTTGATTATGCTAGAATCATTGCTTAAAGCATAAATACAATTCTATTAATCTTAATTAATTGATTAAACTCTTTAATCAATAATTAGATTCATATAAATGGTGATTTAGCAAAGCTCTATTAGGTGTGACTTACTAGGTTCTTGTTTAATTGTTAATGAGAAGATAATATCAACACTTGATATTATTTGAAACTCCTTTCAAGTCTAAATGTGAAAATCCCAATTGTACACATTTAGTTCTCATAAGTTGTGAGTGACCTCTAGCATCGATATCACAAATATGCAATTAGAAATGAATGCATGTATTGATTCACATGAACCCTTATGGTCATAATTACCATGCACTAAAATCCTTTCATTAAAAGATCCCGATATAGCCCAGAGTCAAGGTTTAGTCAAACTCTAACAATTATATCATATGACCTCATCTCAAGTTCTATTCTTGATAAAATATAACCAACACGGAAACTCTTTTAGTTCATGTCATATTTGTCCTGGCCAGGAACTTATTGATTAAGAAAGAACTTAGATAGTATAGGATCTTATCTTGGTTCACTCCAAGCAATGAATCCCATCTTAGCTGAACACTCATCCCTACACTTAATCGACTAGAGCCACCACATGCTATATACCCATGTATGATGAACACAAGTATGTAAGCGGTAACAAACCCTAACCACTCAAATGTGGATGACTGTGTCACCTCAAGTCAAAGGACTATATGCAACATTATGACCTAGATTATGACTGTTGACTATAAGTGAATATTCATGCAATCACAAATCTAAAATCACGTTCAATCCACCCATCACATGAGTATCCACATGTCTATTCTAACATCTTATATAAAGTAGCATGAGACTCACTACCTCCCACTATTAGTATCTTATACTAATCAAGGAAAATAGACAGAGGTGATAGTCTAATCAATATGACCTAAATATTAATCATACGAATATGAACAATTTATAGCATATGTACTAAATAAATTTGTAACTCATATTATCAACTCTTGATAACATATTTATTTAACATAATGCTAAAGGGTAAATACTCAAATAAATAAATACTTTATTTAAATGAATATTTTATTACCATAGGGATAATTTACAATGTCATTATACATTTTAAGAATGGCACTAGAGCACATCTATACTAATATCATGACCAAAATGCCCCTGAGTCCTTTTGATCTTTTAAAAAGCTTTCAATTTGGTCTTAAAATCATGTAATTTAGTCCCTATTAACCAAATTAACCCCAAGTTTAATTAAAATTTCAAAATTTCAAGGAAAAAAATAATAAATACATTTAATAAGCATATAAATGGGCATTTTGATAAAAAAAAGTTGCTAATTTTAAAATAATTAAATTATTAAGTTAATTTCAATAATTAATTATTAATCATTAATTAGCAATAATTTAATGAGAGTAAAAAGGATAAGGAAAGAAATAAAAAAAGATAACATGAACATATGGAAATAATAACTAAGGATCAAAGAAAAAATTAAATATCCCCTATAAAACATTTTCAAGGCATAAAATAGAAATTACTTAGAAGTAGAACAATTTGCAAATAAAGAACACTCATTTATGGAAGCTAGAACCATAAACCATTTTAGGTTCATGTTTAATAAAATTTAATCTCTCCTCATTGAGAGGTTTGGGAAAACTATTTATAAGTTGATTATTTTTATCAATAAATTCAAGCGAAATATCACAACATTGTACATGATCTATAAGTAAATGATGTCTAATGTTTATATACTTGTGTAGATAGTGGGGTTTAGTGCTCGTCCAAGATTTTAGCAACAGTGACACTATTTAGACTCAGGACCTTAGGGAACACACTACTATGACACAAAGTCATAGCGTGGAGAAGAGGAGTCACCATCTAGGGTAATAACTGGGACAATTTAATTGGTGGTACTTGATTCTCTAAAAGAAAGTTAGCATCACAACCAGGAGATTCTGGGAACGGAATACTAACTTCTCTTAGTCTCATGTTCATTTAGAATAATTTTATAGATGATTATTTTACTCTCTACTTGCATGCAATTTTATTAAACCATATTTTGACATCCATCTAACCCTAGGCATCTAGTCAATAAAATTACATATAAAAAATGCACTCAAGATCACATTGTCCCTAAGTCTAAACTATGTTAATTTTATTAAAAAGTTAGCTAGATTTACATTTTATTTACAAGTGAGAAATGGACTAAAGATGGGCATACATTTTTTATTAATTAGTGAGCCTAGATCTATTTATTTTACTTTGTCTAAAAAATTGGCTTAAGTTTATTTAATTTTAAAGGAAAGTTAAATTAATGGGCCTAAGTCTAAATTGGTTTTATTTTAAGTGAAATGTGGGCCTAGGTCTATTTATTTTAAAAGAAATGAAATTTAGTGGGTTGAGCTAAGTCTAAACAAGTTTTAATTAACTAAGTGGGCCTAAAATCTAATTAACGTAATGAGAATAAATTGATTTTAGTTATTTAAAGTCCTAAACCATTTTTTAAGCCTATTTAAAGTGAGTTGAACCTAAGCGTGGGCTTGGGGCCCAAAATAATATAAAAACCCAAAAACACAACCCAAAACAGAAAACATAAAAAAGGATCAAATAAACATTTTAGTGATTTTCTAGAAACCCTAAATCAATTACATGCAAACCCTAAATTAAGCTATTGCCACCATTGATTTTAATTGATTTTTACCCAATTGAACCCAATTACTAATTGATTTTAAATGCAAAAAATTAAATCTTTCACTATTCCCACTACTAGGGCTATTACAAACTATGTATAAAAATTAAAATTAAATAATTATACACCCATGAATTAAAATAACTACACAGGATACCAAAATTCAAAATAAAGATAAAAATCCTAAGTTCTACTGGAAAACAACACAGGTTCTTGCATGGCATTCCATGGACCTTCTATTCGTTTAAACACAGACAGTATCCTCCTCAATCCACATTTGCACATCAAAAAAAAAACACAAAAATAATCAGATTAGTAGTGAAATTGAATAATAAAAAAAATAACAAAATAAAATAAAAAACACAAAAAGAAAGAGAAGAAAAAAAATGAAAGTTGTACATATGCTTTGAGATAGCCCCTCAGATTAAGATTGTCATATTTGTTTTTGACTTGTTGTTTGATTCTGGGCAGAGGCTCAATTGCATTCCAAACACAGAATGTTATTTTCAAAGCTTTAAAGAATGATGTTAATAAATTAGAGTTTTAGATAAGACAGAAGAAATCAAGATTTTCTTGCATAGTAGGATTTTATTGCACAGTTTTCTAGATGTTTTCTCTTTTCTTTTTGTCTTTTTATTTTTTTCTCTCACTGTGTGTCTTTGTGTTTTTTTAGCCTCTCTGTTCGTCTGTCCCCCCTCGCACACATGTAGACTCTGCTTTTAAATGTAGAGTCTGCTTGCATACTAACTTCCTTCTTTGGAGGAACAGAATACATCTGATAGCATTTTTTTTAATTTTAAAATCTTCTTACGTGTTTTGAATGCGTCAAAAAAACTTATCAAATAATAATAATGAAAAAATTGAATTTTTAACTAATCAAAACACTGAAAAAAGATGAAAAAAGGAAAAAAATAAAAAACAGGGACTGCAATGCCAACTGACATTGTATAATGCCAATCGACAATATAGAATGCTGGTTGACATTAAATGCAGATCCCAATTTTTTTAACTTTTAATTACCAAAAGATCCCTGAAAAATTGACTTCTTTATAATCAAATCTTAAAAAATGTTGCAATTTAGTCCCTAGAGTCCAAAAAATTGACAACCGAGTTTAATTTTTGAATAAATTTCATCATAGGGGCTTACGTGGCAATTGTGCACAATTGCATCGCGAAATTGGATGTTTATAGTTGGCCCCCTTTATCACTGTTTGCTTGACAAATTGCTGAGCAAAGCAAATAGAAGCACAGAATTTCAAAAGAAAGAAATTAGGATAGTTGATTGTATCCTAAATGATAGATCGATGCTCAAATTACTGAGCAAGGTGTAATGTTTGACAAGTCTCACTATATTTCCTACTGAACATCTAGTGGACTTTGTGCAAATGAGTTTCGCTATATTCCTTGTGGGACGTTTAGCGATGATAAATTGAAAACTTGCTATAGTTCTTGTGGAACGTCTAGCAATGATGAATTTCATTATATTCCCTGTGGGACGTCTAACGATGCACACTATATTCCCTATGGGACGTCTAGTGATGATAAATTGAAAACTTACTATAGTTCATGTGGAACGTCTAGCACTGATGAATTTCGTTATATTCCCTATAGGATGTCTAACAATGTACACTATATTCCCTATGGGACGTCTAGTAAAGTTGAATTAAAAATCTGCTATAGTTCCTGTGGAAAGTCTAGCACTGATGAATTTTGTTATATTCCCTATGGGATGTCTAATGATGTACACTATATTCCCTATGGGACATATAGTGAAGTTGAATTAAAAATCTACTATAGTTCTTGTGGAACGTCTAACGTTGATGAATTTGAAAGTTTATGTCATAACTGCTATGCAATACGTAACATAATAAAGGTTATGACTACTATGCAATACATAACATAATCATTTGAAATTCATATCATAGTTACTATACATCATATGAATCCTTTGATTGAAACAATGCATGTAAAATGCAAAAAATGAATTTTGTAATCTTATTCTATATTCTATACTTGACAGAAAATTTAGAATCACAGATTGATTATGCATTTTTAATAATTCAATGAATTATTAATTTGATGAATGTCATGATTTAATTAAGAACATGTTCCTAATCAGAATGCAATTATGGATCAAATTGCAATGAAAGAACTTAGATCCATGTATAAGGACCAAAGTGGATATTTTCCACTTTATATATACTTTCCTTTTTTGCATGTAACATTCTATTATCTCCTTTCTTCATTTTCCTTTCTTTTCATTTTCTCTCTTTTCATTGATTTTCTTTCCTTGATTTCTTCATCATTTGACTTCTGATTTGCAATTTGTATGATCCTATGGCCTCCTCGTCACACAGAGAATATGAGAGAGTTGAGACTTCAGAATGTCAGAGGATTCTACCTCGTCATTTTTCTTAAAATGATCTTGCACTTCAAGAAGACTCAACTATCTTTCCTTTGACTCATTTACATACCCATAGTTGTAGAGATATGGGTAATGAGGTAGCTTTTCTTGCTTTAGTTTATTTTTGCAAAAATATCACCTGTATAATTAGTAATCAGAGTTAGTTTCAAAGTAGAGATTGACATGTATATTAATCATAAATTAACATGAAAATGCATGATAAAATTAAAATTAAACTCTAAAAATATGAAATTCAGCCTCTGGGTTATCTGAATGACTGATCGGGTGTTTAAAAATTCGGTCAAAATTTTAGATTTTCGATCGACCCAGCTAATGGTGATCGGTATAGTGGAATGCTGATTGGCAATCTGGAATGGCGATCAGCTTTTCAAATTTTTTTTAGGGTCAATTAATTAATTAACTAATTAAATCTTTCAATTTAAATTCTTTGATTAATTAATTAATCTTTCAATTAATTAATTATGATTTTGAAATTGAACTAGCATCCGATGAAGTTCACAAGCTGTTTCAATCTAGCTCGGGAATTATTTTATGGACTGCTAGAGCAGGTGACAAGTCTCATTTGGGCCTCTAGATTTAAGCATTTCATTACTGCACTTCCAACTATTAGAGGCCGGTCTGACCATTACTTTTGTTTGCTTTGATTGAGCGATGGATGGATACTACCCACACTTTTCATACTTGTGTGGGTGAGCTGACCATTTCACCTATGAGTTTCTCTGCTATCACCGGGATTGCCTTTAAAGGATCCCCAGTTTCATTTGATGTCAGCTATTATAGTCTTCCAGATCATGCATGGAGTCACTATGTGTGAGATTTGATTGAGTTCACTCTAGCATGGAAGAATCGAAAGATTGTTCTTCTTTCATCCTTCATTGAGGGATTCATACACCATCTTACTTCTACTCCTCGTCAAATTATCCATAAGGCGAGGTGTTTTCTTTTGATATTATTAGGCATGACCCTCTTTTGTGAGACCAGTCATGAGGTCAGTATTGCTTTGTTTGGTCCTCTTTATGACTTGGATCGAGTTGCCATACTAGATTGGGGATCTGCTACACTCGCTTATATTTACTATAGACTGGACACTATTTGTAGAGGTGTTGTCATGATGTGTGGCTTTTGGCACATCTTGCATGTATATTCTCCTTCTTTTGATCTTTATAGTGTTGCTTCTCTTTGTCTTTTTCTGATATGTTCTCTTTCTTCCAGATCTGGAGCATAGAGATCGGGCTGATTCGAGGCTTTGACGCTATCAGTTATGATAGGACCTTTCTTCTAATGATGAGATGGGGTTCTTTTTATCTTGCTAGCAACAAAAATACTTTGCAGACATATCATGAACAACTAAACACTATTGGGTGACACCTGGTAAGAAAAAATAAAATCGTTAGTATGTTATAGTTTAATAGAGATTAGACTTAATTTACATAAATTGCAAATAAACTCTGATTGGTTGGAGGGTGTTGAGGACATCTAGCGATATGATTTTATGGCATCTGCAATTCGCCTTGAGCCTATGAGGATCCTGCTCTCTGGTTATGGCTATTTGATGTGGTATTTAGGGGAGCGAGTGTATCGCTGGTCTTTTGGCCCTTATTGACATCGCATTCCATCTGATGTCCCTTCCTCTGTGCTTCGCAGCTCACATCGTACAGGTTCAGAGCTGAGGGATGCACTATATGGATATGCTACCTTAGATTTTCTTGAGCGTTCTCGACATTATCAGCAGTTTATCCGTGAGAGCCTCTTGGAGCATATTCCCATTGATGATGATGAGGTAATTTATTACTTCAACTTCTACTTCTAAAACCTATGAATCACTCCTTCTTTTTACAATTTAAGGAGGTTTTCTCTTCTATTAATATGGATGAGGAGAGTGAGATTGCTCCAAAGACTGAGGTTGTTCCTGATATTAAGAGTCCTGAGCCCATACTTAGTCCTATTCATAATACTCAGCATGTTGGGACTAGTTGCGATGGTGCTTTTATGAGCATTACCCTTGGTGATATCTCACTTCTATATAGGTCCATGTTCTACTAGGCTCCTATTATTCAGACTCTAGTCGAGCAGTAGATATGTTTTAGTGATGCTCAGCTTGCTATCTTTTCTCCCACAGATGCCTCTCATGTGAGTTTTTCTGAATTGTTTCCTGTGTAATCTATACACTCGACACTAATGTTAATAAATTTATAAAACAGGTCCCTCGGACACAGGCAGAGTATTTACATGGACTCGCCTCATCTCAGAAGTTATTCACTATACAGGTTACAAATAGTTGGAGGGTAAGTATATGTACAATAAAGATGCAAATGTATGCATACTATGCATGAAATGCACATGATGTGTTTTCTATGTGTATAGAGCTACTTAAGTGGTCTGGAGCGTAAGATTGAGATGCTTTACTAATAACTTGTAGGTTCGGGAATTGATCCTTATAGTGCTGGGACTTCCTCTATCAGACCTCCAGACATCTTTCACCGTGATGACTTTACCAAAGGATGGAGCCTATGGCCGGATTCTAGAGCTCAGGATGACTGATTTAGGCTATCAGATTTTTCTATGATATTATTATTTTATGAATTTTTTATTATTTGTATGCATTGTGTTGAACTAGTCTGTGTCTTAATTTAACCTTAAATTAGACTTTAACTTAATGGAGATAGATTTTAGATAATAAAGATAATTATATAATTAGGATAATGATAATTAGATAATTATGTTATTTATCCTCTATCTCTATCCATTTATCCTTATCATTTATCATCCATTATCTCAAACCAGTAGAGGAAGCCCAATTCCATCCAAATTTAACTTCTCTCTTTATAAAAGGCTCATAAAAGAACCAGTTTCACTATCCCTTTCTCTCCATTCTCATAATGACTCAAACTTCTCTCCAATTGATGAAGAAATTTCTTAAGAGCCTTAATAGTGATGACTGGAATAGGCTTCGACCTTTTCATCTCAAGCCCTTAAGATCTTTTCAACATCTGAAGATAAATGATAATTTCTTGCATGCTGATGCAATGTTCTGGAGCTCAAAAGATCATGTCTTTAGGTTTATTGGCCAAGAGCTGTGTCCTGTGATTGAGGAGTTTGCTACTATCTTGGGGTGCTCATTGGACTCTACTGCTGCTATTGCCCTACTTGATTTAGGTATGCAATTCCCGGATAGGCTTATTGCTTTCTTCGATATGCCCCTAGCTAGTATTCATCTATTTGCCCATAATTCTAAGACTGTCAATCTGTCTTCTTTACTACTGTGTGTGAGACTAAAGGCAAGAATAATGATACTTAGATTAGAATGGTTGCTTTTTGCTTTTATACTCAATTCCTCTTAGTCTCTTCACATGAAGATGATGATACTAAGATTGTGAGTATTCTAGAGCAAGTGGAAGTTGGGTCTAACCCTATGCCAATTATTCTTGCTGAGACCATTATTGGGTTAGAAAACTTCTAGACCCATCTGTTGAGTTCCGTGATGCAAACGCAGCGGAAAAATTAAAATTTTATCACGTTCCCAAGCCAGGATCCATGTAATTCGACTAATTGATTAAATCTAGGGTTTTAATAATCTTACCAAAACGCAGAAGAGGCAAGATTCTCTGGAAGGGTAAGAGGAGGTTCACACCGGTGACACCTTACCTCGAGCTTTTTGGCTTGGTTGTTCGGATCAAGACGTCTCCAAAAGGATGCGTCCTCTATAGGTATCCACACGAACAGCCCTTCACAAAACGAATTTGAGTGTGTGTGCTAGCAACCTCTTGACTGTCTTACAAATCAAGAACAAAAAGGAAAACTCTGTCTTTGTTTTCTAAGAGGAAAGAAAACGAATTTGGAGGCAAAAACAAGTGTGTGAAACCCTAGAGAATATAACATATTTATAGACTCCAAGTTAGGGTTTCACTTACCAATAACCTTTTGGTAATTTTCCATTTATTATATTATGATTTTGTTTAAAAACAAATCAAAAATAATATCTTATTTATTTATTTAAAATAACATTTATCTTAAATAAATAAACAAATAAATAAATAAATAAAACACTTTAATTATTTATTTCCACAGAGTTTATTTTGGGCTTATTAAACCCATATCCGTTTTGGGCTTGTTCTAAGTGTGTGACCCTGTAGGTTCACATAACATTGGCAGTGGGCCTAAATCTCTATTTAGGCCTACAAGTCATAAGTGGCCTCTAGCAAGACATTATGACTACCCAAGTCATGTGAAGTCAATAATCCGACATAACCTAATTACAGTGAATTTTATTGTCCCTTTATCACATGATATCTTAATTGAACATAAGGCATAGAATGTCATCCTTATATAGTTCAATATTATGACTTGATTCCAAGTAGACTGAAAATGATAACTCTTTATCAATTCATTTCAGCATGGCCATGCATTTTCATTCAGTCTATCTCATCAAGGGGCCTCTAGATATCTTTCTCATATTAATGAGGGATAAATTCCTTCTAAATTACTCACATTCCTCACATAACTAATTTTATATCCAACAACATTCTTTTAATCATCTGGTTAAAGACAATGTTAGAATGTGTCAAAACATAAAATAGCTATGTAGAAATCCATGATGATTTCAAGGTCAAAGGACCGAAATAAAATTACTGTGATAAGAAGTACTTATGATAATAATCTATGTAGTATTCTCATAGTGGGTCAATCCAGTACATGATCTCTCATCATGTACCTATGAGTTGACTTAATATCTCATATTTATGATTAGTAAAACATAACCATCAGTCAACATCATACTAGCCTTAATACTTTAATATTCATATAATGAATAAATGGCTAGGGATAATTAGAATAGAACTCTTATTTTAATCTAAGGGTTTTACTATCAAGTCACATACTTGATGGCCTTAGTAAGAATTAACCATTCATGTAATTATCATAAAATCAAATGATAATATAATACCTCTTTATTAATAAAATAATAAAGTCAATACATAATCACAAATGATTGACCTAGTGCATATCACTAACACCATCATCATCTTTCGGGCAGTTTACTTCTCCTTCAGGTGTGTAACCAAATCTTTTTTTTGCCTTAACTTTTGCCTAAGCTGTCCTTTCGAATTTTCAACTTAGCAGGCTTAGACTTACTTTTGCCTAAGTCACCCTTTTGGGTTTTCAACATAGCAGGCTTGGTCTAACTTTTGCCGAAGTCATCCTTTTGGGTTTTCAACTTAGCGGGCTTTCATTTTATTTTTCTGTATTTTTCAGATCTGGTTACAAGAGAATCTGAGCTTGCTTGTTGTTCCTATTAATCCTTTATCTTATCAGCTTCATCAACTGTAATCTTGTCCATTGAAGGTGAAGGACAGACACTCTATGGACCAATGGGTGAATTGGTTACAAGGTGTTATAGATATTGAGATTACATGGACTTGCCCTTGGTGGAAGCTGAAGTTTGTGACCCTCAACTTGTATGATCATTGTGTTCCTATCCTAGGGCTGCACTTCTTGACTTTTTTTTCCTCCTTGCTGACTTTGTTGTCAATATGGCCATCCATAATTCATAGTCACTGTTCTGACTAACTTTGAAGGCTTTCCACTCAGACAGGATTTCCTAGACAGGGTCAAGAGTTTATGGCCTTATAGGATTCTTGAGCGGAACATACACTCAGATGCTTATAGAGCTATTGATGATAATTACAAGACTTGGGTTGTGGTACAAGCTACCGAACCACTAGGATTTTCTAGATACAAGAGGACTTAAGCTTTATATGAAGAGTCACAAAAGAAGAAGCAAAGACATCATTAGGAATTAGTCTCATATTGCTGATTTTAAGCTTTCATGTTTTGTTTTCCTTTATAGTACTTATGCATTTTGAATAGGATAGAACATGCAATGCTAGAACAAAAATTAAATTTTAATATCATTCATCAATTAGGGCTAAAATGAGTACATTTATTACATCACATGATATAACTTATGTTATCAGCTAGTTCTTTCGAATTTTCTAGTTGAACATTTTTCTCTCACTAATTTATTTGCCCTAATTTTTGCCTGACTAGCCTTTTGTGGGTTTTCTAGCCAGCGGGACCATCTCTTTTATTTTTATTCCCTAATTTTTGCCTACTAGCTCTTTATAGGTTTTATGAGCAGTGAGAATGTCCTAACTTTCGCCTGACTAGCCTTTTTAGGTTTTCTAATCAGTGGACTTTATTTTCTTTATACTACTTTTATTTTATTTTTATAGGTAGTATTTCTTGAGGTGATCCAGGTTAACAGGCTCCATGAATTCATTTCCTTTTAGATCTGATATCTTTGCAGCTACTTTAGGCAAAATCGATTTGACTAAATATGGCCCTTCCCATTTTGGTTTAAACTTCCCTCTTGGATCAAATACCACTGCTTTTGACTATTTTAACACCATGTTCTCGGCTTTTATCTTTATACGCTTCACCTTGATCTTACTATCTTCCTTTGGTATATTTGAGTATGAAACAAAGCATTCATCCTCTTCTCATCCAGAGATATAAGATGATTATACCTCTTCTGTGCCCATTCACTCTCAAGAGTTTTAGCTTCCATGACTACTTTCAATGATTTAATCTCTATTTCCATAGGCAAGATAGCTTCATAACCATATACTAAGGAGAACGGAGTTTGCCTTGTGGCTGTTCTAGTTGTAGTTCTGTATCCCCATAAAGTGAAAGGAAGAAACTCAGACCAATCTTTATAGGTCTTGACCATTTTAGAGAGAATTTTCTTAACATTTTTGTTAGCTGCTTCTACTGCTCCATTAGCTTGAGGGTGATATGGTGAAGACTTATGATGCTCAATCCTATACTTTTGCAATAATTATGATGTTTCTGCTTAAAAATGGACACCATTATCTATCACAATATGGTGTGGAACCTCATATTTGTAAATAAGGCTCTTCTCAATAAATCGCGCCATCTATTTTTCTTTCATAGCATTGAAGGACTCAGCCTCTACCCATCTGGAAAAGTAGTCTATTACCACAACTATGTACTTATGCCCATTTGATGTTGTCGGCCTTATTTTTCCTATGATGTTAATTCCCCAGGCTGCAAAGGGCCAAGGTGATGATAAACTATTCAATATTGTAGGAGGAAGATGGTTAAGATTTCCATAGGACTGACACTGATGACACTGTCTCACCATTATGATATAATCCTTTTCCATGCTCATCCAGTAATACCCTTGTCTAAGTATCTTCTTAGCTAGAATCATCCCGTTTATATGAGAACTACATGCCCCTGCATGAATTTCTTACATCACCTCTTCAGCTTCATCCTTTTTGAGGCACCTGAGCTACATCCCATTCAATATTCTTTTGTATAATACCCCATCATGACTCACATAGTTACATGCAAGAACACAAAGGGCATATTTTTCTTTTGAAGTTGCTTCATCTAGATACTTTCCTTCTTTTATAAATTGCTAAACATCATAAAACCATAGTTTCTCTTTAGGCCCTATTCAAACACTGATAATCTGTTTACCCCCATAACACAGAGCTCTTGATCTCATGATTACCAAAGGCTTAATAGTTGATCTTGTTACACTATCCCATATCAAAGAGAGTGTTGCCAATGCATCTGCCATTTGATTGTCTTCTCTTGACAAACGAATGAAGAGACATTTATTGAAGTTTTTCACTAAAGCTTTTAAATAGTAGATGTAGGGCTTCAGCTTTTCATCTTTCACTTCCCATTCTTCATTTGCCTAGCTAATTACTAGCATAGAATCACTATAAACTAACAGTTCCTTTACCCCAGTTGCTAGAGCTTCTTTAACTCCATAAGTACATGCTTCATACTCAACCATATTATTAGTCACCTTAAATTCTAATTTCTTGGCCATCAGTATGGTCTCTCCTTCTGGCATAACCAAAATTACTTCTAACCCAGCTCCTCTATTGTTTATAACTCCATCAAAGTAGAGTTTCCACTCATGAGGCTCTACCATTGGCATATTCTTATTTGGAAACTCTAAATTCCACAGTTCATCACCCTCTACTACATTCTGAGTGAGGAATTCTACTACTGCCCTTCCCTTGATGACCTTCATGATGATTACTCTATATCAAACTTAATTAGGAGTACTAGCTATCGAGACATCCTTTCAGTCAAAGTAGGTGCCTAAAATAAATACCTTAGAGGATCAATCTTTGAGATTTCTTGGACCTTATGGGACTGAAAATAATGCCTCAATTTCCTCATTGCCCAGATCATGATTAGACACGTCTTTTCTACCAATTCGTACTTTTCTTCATATGGTAGGAACTTTTTACTGAGATAATAAACTGCATGCTCTATCCTTTCTAGTCCCTCTTATACTAGCATTGCCCCTATTGCATTTTCTTCCCAATGGCTTACCTTGCCTCAGTGGTTTCAATATAGGCGAATTGGCAAGATACTCTTTAATTCTTTCAAATGCCTTTTGACAATCATCATTCCACTTCACAGGCTGATTTTTCCTTAGGAGTTTGAAGATAAGGTCACAAATATTAGTAAGCTTTACAATGAACCTATTAATATATTGTAACCTACCAAGGAAACCTCTTACTTCTTTCTCTGTCTTCGGTGCTGGCATTTCCTGAATAGCTTTCACTTTATCTAGATTTACTTCAATTTCTCTGATGCCAACTATGTGCCCTAGATGCTTTCCTAAAGTAACTCCAAAAATGCATTTCTTTGGATTGAGCCTTAGATTATACCTCTCAATTCGAGCTAAGAACTTAAACAGAGCATCGAAATGTCCTTCTCTTATTTCTGACTTGACCATCATGTCATCCATATACACCTCGACCTCTTTGTGCATCATGTCATGGAAAAGAGCGGTAAGTGCCCTTTGATAAGTTGCACTTGCATTTTTAAATCCAAAAGACATTACTTTATAATAGTATGTCCCCCATTCTATAATGAAAGTTGTCTTGATCTTGTCCATGACTGCCATCATTATTTGATTATAACAAGAGAACCCATCCATGAAGGAGTACATCGCACTTAATGCCGTACTGTCCACTATTACATCAATGTGAGGTAAAGGGAAGTCATCCTTAGGGCATGCCTTATTTAAATCCCTGAAGTCAACACATATACACACTTTAACATCTTTCTTGGGTACCGATAATATGTTTGCTAACCATTGAGGATAATCAACTACTTCTAGAAAATTAGCCTGAATTTGTTTAGCAATTTCCTCTCTTATCTTTTCAGTCCACTCGAGTCTTAGCCTACATAGTTTCTGCTTAACATGTTTAATTTCTGGATAAGTGGGAATGTGATGCTCTGCAATTTCCCTATCTAACCCTAGCATATCCTCATAAGTCCAAGTGAATACTACCTTTCTTTTTGTTAATATTCTCTCAAAATTTTTCCTCTCTTCAGGAGTTAGAAATGTTCTATAGAAATGTTCTTTGAATTATCATTTGTGCCCATGTTAAATGAATCAAATTGAATTGAATTAATGTCAAACATGCATGAACGTTCTAAATTATAATACATAGAACTATCAGGATGCACATCACATAAGTAAGCAAAACCAACATTCATATCATTGACCATGGAAAAAATAGAATTTTTGTCCTCAAACAGACTGGACATTATTACATCAGTTTCATCATAAAAGACATAAAAAAACTATCACTAATGACAATAGCTAAATCCTGGGGTGGCTCTACTTCAGGTGGCAGACACAGTAGCTCTTCAACAGCAGCACTGCCCATCCTCTCAGTTGCCAGCTTCATCACTTCCTCTTTATTGTCCTTCACTAGATTCTCCACAATCTGCTCCTTGAAGATCTCAAACCTAGGGACATTTGCTCCAGCAACACTGACTGATTCCTTGGCTCCCATATAGTATTTGCCTTCCCCTGGCTTGATGAAGTTTTGACTCAAAGGACCAACTTTTGCATAAAGCTTCCTCTTTTCTGCATTGAATCTCTTCCTTGCCCTTATACCTTTTGGCTCTGCTTCCCCTGTAAAACCCAATCATGTTGTGCCACCTTGATTTTTGAATCCTGGGAATTCTAGACATCCTTATTCATTCTTCCCCAGTCCTTTTCCAAGCAGTAATTCATGCTCTCCATCATTTTTTCTACTCTCAGATCCATTTCAATCCCATCAAATATCCCAGCAATCTAGAAACTAGGGGGTGCACAAACTTATTTCTATTTATCCAATTTGGATGCCACAGCAGCATTGGTCCCAGCTTATATGGTCACAACTTCTCCTTCATAAGGGAATTTTATCTTTTGATGCACAGTTTAGGGTACCCTTCCTAAGGCATGGAACCATGGCCGTCCTAACAATAAGGCATAAGTGATTGGAATGTCTAGCATAGTAAACTCAATGGTTGATTCCACAGGTCGTGTTTTAACCAAAGCTTGGAATGTCCCCTCCACATTCCTAATGTTGTCATTATAAGCTCTGATTATGAGGTTTGAATCTATTTAGTCTTCAGCTTTCAAACCTAAGTTAGGCAGAATTTTCAAAGGACATACATTAATAGCAGAATTATCATCGACCATAGAAAAATTAGTTCTCTTTCCCCTTACCTCAATTGGGATAAATAATGCCTTATTATGGTTTCTTCCTTCTAAAGGCAAGTCATCATCTAAGAATGTTATTAGCCCGTGTTTCTTTTCTGTAACCTTTACTACCATAGCCTCTGGAGTAGTGGCTATTTCAATATTCACGTTCAATAGAGCTTTGATAAGAGCCCTTCTATGGCTACCTAAATGCATTAGTAATTCCTAAATGCTGACATTTGACTTAGCCTTCTTCAGTTGTTCCAAAATCAGATCCTCTTTATGTTCTTCTTCTATCTCTGTATCTATTATTTCTTCTATTTATATTACTCTTTCTATTTTCTTTTTTGCTACTTTATAATTTTTCCCACTTGTAGTGATATGATTCACTTTAGGATAATCACTCTAGACATAGAAACTGCCTGGGCTTTCCTCATAAGAGTCATACCATATGTCAATAATTCCAATGATTTGGTCTCTTTTCTCATCTTTCTACACTTCCATTGTGCATGTTTCCTTCCCTTTCAGATCTTCCATATTGAGCTTGCCTAAGTGTTAATTCAGTAAATCTTTAACTCCTTCTTAAGACTATTTAAGAGCAAAAGGTTCATCCTCAAATTCATTACCCCACCCTATAGGCACAATCGATTCAATGGGGATGTCAGTGGAAGTGGGCTTAGAATAGAATACTCTATAATCGAACTTGCTCGAAGGTTGTCCCAACAAATCTTCAACTCCTCTTGGCGGCTGCTCAGGAATTTTAGGCTCTTTTTTTACCGGCTTATCATCAAACTCATCTCCCTAACCTGAGGGCTTAATTGATTTAATAGGGATATCAGCAAAGGGTGGTTTCGAGTAGAATACTCTGTAATCAAACTTGCCTGAGGGTTAGCCTAGTAAATCTTCCACTTCTCTCTATGGCTATCTGAAAGGTTCTCCATTGGGTATAGGGTTGAGGTCCTAGAAGGAGCTTAGCACTTCTTCTTCGCTAACCTCTGAGTTGATCATCATAGTAGCTGGTGGTGGAACATTTTGATAGTCTAGGAAAGGGTTATTTCTGGTGTTTGGGTTAGAGTTGGATTTTTCAAGGTCGGTGATTTTTCTAGAGTCTATCAGGTCTTAGATCTCATGTTTTAGGTGGATACAATTGTCTGTGGGATGGCCAAGAGCTTAGTGGAATTTACAGTAATTATTAGGGTCAAAACCAGGGACATTTAGGTTTGGTGGCTTAGAAAAGGTTAAGGGTCAGAGTAGGCCTTTTTGGATTAATCTCTCTAGGACTTTGGAGAGTGGTTGGTTGAAGTTGGAGAACCTTCAGGGTTGCTGAATTGCACGCAACTCCATAGCTCGACTACTACTTTCATGTTGTGTGCCCCCAATTGAGTAATTTCGGGTTGCTGAGTCTCTAGAAATCTTCTTTTTCTCATTCTCTATCTCTTCAGCTTGTAGACCGCCATCATATAGATTTATGAAGGTCTTTGGGTTCATCATTTGTAGTCTTTCGACCAAATTAGGTGATATATTCTGAACAATCATCCTAACTTAATCCTTTTCAGCTAGTTTATTTTTCATCAGTCCTGCTTTATTATGAATCTAGTAAGGAAATCAGAAAAGGATTCATTGGGTTTTTGCTTAGTCAACTCCAAATCCCTAATATACACTTCCAATCGAGTGTTATAATCATATTATTTTAAGAATGCAGTACATAGTTCTTTCCAGTCAGCCTTAACAAACTTTTCTAACCCACGGTACTAGTTTACAACTATTCCTTCCAATGACAGTATAAACAACCTAGCAACTACTGACAGTGGTGCTTTAGTAGTGCTCATGGTTGTTGTGTATTGGCTTAAATGAATTCTAGGGTCTCCTCTCCCATCAAATTTCTGTAGTTAAGGCATTTTGAATTTTTCAAGCAATTTATCTCCCTCCATTTATAGTATGTCATCAAAGTCAAAAGAATATCCCATTCCTTGTCCTGTAATCATCTCTTCCATCTTGGACATTTTCTAAGTCGGTGCTTGCATTTGCTTGGACTCATGATCATGGACCAATTCAAGTGACTCTCTCTTTGCCTTTTCTATCATGTAGTTTTCAACGTCTTCCAATCTCACATCAGTAACAGACACATTTCTAGCAGTAGGTTGCCCCCCAACATTGTTAGCAATAAGTGGAGGAGCTACAACAGGTGTAAGAGCTACAACAGGTGGTTGTTCAATAGTAGCAGTAGGTGGTTGTTCAACAATAGGTGGTGGTACAACAGCAGGTTGCACTAGTCCAGAAAAACCCTGTCTCAGTTCATCTTGCATCATTGCTCTCATGTCATCCATCAAAGCTCCTTTAATGTCCTCTAGGGTCCACATTTCTAGTTGTTGTTCCATTTCAGTCTGAGTTGGTTCAGCTTCTAGGTATAGTGGATTGATTGGACTCTTCTTTAGTTCTTAAAGGATCTCTTGAGCTATTGACTTTGGGCTTATATCTATTCTAGTCAATCTACCACCTCTTCGTCCCCAGACATGAGAAGACCCATATGAATCTATGATGGCTGCAAAACAAGGTATTAGTATGATGCATGGACTATATGTATGCATGTATGCATGATGCACATGCTATGCAACAAGTAGCAAGCAAGCACTTAGCACGTAGCAAGTATCAAGAAGCAATCAACAGGCCATCATGTAGGTAAACCTTCCAACCTTATTTCTCCTACATATGTATTCAATGGCGAGTCTCTTTTCCTAGGATTTTTTGTCTTGGCCTTCATATTAACAAGGGATGTTAAGAGCCGACGTGTATGCCAAATCTCTCTTTAAAACAAAAAGCACAGAAACAACATTTCTAAATATAAAGGTCTAACCTAATCCTTATTAGCTTGAATGAGCTTTAAAGGTATATGCCTAGGCTTTTATAAATAGAAATACCTTAAGGAAATTCTAACAAACAAGCACTTCGGGTAAAAATCTAAGGGGAAGTAACTAGGCCATTATATGTGGTTAGGGTCTGGTAAAAAGTTAAGGTTCCCTTAGCAAGATGCTCTCCATTATGGACTTTGAGTTATAGGCTAAGGTCAAAGGGCCCTAACATCCTTTACCAACTCAAGAGAAGATTACCCCCCTTAAGGACTTGGGTTATAGACTCTTGTCAGATGAGCCCGATAATCTCTCTTGAACCGAGTTAAGGTTAAAAGTGATGGTGAGCCAATCTATAACTCCATGAAGCTAGTGGAATCATGGAATCATAAACCAACACCATTGATTTAGTAGGGACATGCAAAATGAATGCAAGAATGAAATAATAATCGATAAAATAATTCTAAAGAACACAAGAAGATTTAATATCTCTTATCTCCAGTAGAGTCACCATTGTAGACGGTGGGGTTTAGTGCGCATCCAAGATTTTAGCAATCGTGACACTATTTAGGCTCAGGGCCTTAGGGAACACACTACTATGCCATAAAGTCATAGCATGGAGAAGAGGAGTCACCACCCAGGGTAATAATTAGGACAATTCATTTGGTGGTACTCGATTCTCAAAAAGAAAGTTAGCACCACAACCAAAAGATTCTAGGAATGGAATACTAACTTCTCTTAGTCTTGTGTTCATTTAGAATAATTTTATAGATGATTATTTCATTCTCTAATTACATGCAATTTTATTAAACCCTATTTGGACATCCATCTAACCCTAGGCATCTAGTCAATAAAATTACACATAAAAAATGCACTCAAGATCGCATTGTCCCTAAGTCTATACTATGTTAATTTTATTAAAAAGTTAGCTCGATTTACATTTTATTTATAAGTGAGAAATGGACTAAAGGTGGGCCTACATTTTTTATTAATTAGTGAGCCTAGATCTATTTATTTTACTTTGTCTAAAAAATGGGCTTAAGTTTATTTAATTTTAAAGGAAAGTTAAATTAATGGGTCTAAGTCTAACTTGGTTTTATTTTAAGTGAAATGTGGGCCTAGGTCTATTTATTTTAATAGAAATCAAATTAAGCAGGTTGAGCTAAGTCTAAACAAGTTTTAATTAACTAAGTGGGCCTAAAATCTAATTAACCTAATGGACCTAAATTTATTTTAATTATTTAAAGTCCTAAACCATTTTTTAAGCCTATTTAAAGTGAGTTGGACCTAAGCGTGGGCTTAGGGCCCAAAATAATATAAAAACCCAAAACACAACTCAAAACAAATAAAATATAAAAAAGGAAAAAACAAACATTTTAGTGATTTTCTAGAAACCCTAAATCAATTACATGAAAACCCTAAATTAAGCCACTGCCACCATTGATTTTAATTGATTTTTACCCAATTGAACCTGATTACTTATTGATTTTAAATGCAAAAAATTAAATCTTTCACTATTCCCATTATTGCGGCTATTACAAATTATGTACAAAAATTAAAATTAAAAAATTATACACCCATGAATTAAAATAACTACACAGGATACCAAAATGTAAAATAAAGATAAAAATCCTAAGTTCTACTGGAAAACAACATAGGTTCTTCCATGGTATTCCATGGACCTTCTGTTCGTCTAAACACAAGCAGTATTCTCCTCAATCCACATTTGCACATCAAAACAAAAACACAAAAATAATAAGATTAGTAGTGAAATTGAATAATCAAAATAATAAAAAAATAAAATAAAAATCACAAAAAGAAAGAGAAGAAAAAAAATGAATGTTGTGCATATGCTTTGAGATAGCCCCTTAGATTGAGATTATCACTGTTGTTGTTGACTTGTTGTTTGATTTTGGACAGAGGCTCATTTGCATTCCAAACATAGAATGTTATTTTCAAAGCTTTAAAGAATGATGTCAAGAAATTAGAGTTTTAGATAGGATGGAAGAAATCAAGATTTTCTTGCGCAGTAGGATTTTATCACGCAGTTCTCAAAATGTTTTCTCTCTTTTTTTTGTTTTTTTGTTTTTTTCTCTTGCTATATGTCTCTATGTTTTTTTAGCCTCTCTGCACAAAGGTAGAGTTTGCCTGCGTACTGACTTCCTCCTTTGGAGGAACAGAATACATATGATAGCATTTTTTTTTATTTTAAAATCTTCTTACGCGTTTTGAATGCGTCAAAAAAACTTATCAAATAATAATAATGAAAAAATTGAATTTTCAACCAATCAAAACACTGAAAAAAGACAAAAAAAAAAGGTAAAAAATAAAAAATAGGATTGCAATGCCGACCGACATTGTGTAATGCTGATCGGCATTATAGAATGTCGGTTGGCATTACACCAATGTCGGTCGGTATTAAATGCCGATCCCAATATTTTTTAATTTTTAATTACCAAAAGACCCCTAAAAATTTGACTTCTTTATAATCAAATCCTAGAAAATGTTGCAATTTAGTCCCTATAGTCTAGAAAATCGACAACCGAGTTCAATTTTTGAATAAATTTCATTATGGGGGCTTACGTCATAATTGTGCACAATTGCATCCCAAAATTGGGTGCTTACAACGTGGTTCTAGTTAAATGGGATTCTTACTAAGATTTATAGCACTTATATTGTCACATTTGATAGGAATGTGACAAGTTCTAAGCCATAGTCCCTAAGTTGTTATTTTTGCCATCATACTTGTGAGGAATAATAACTAGCCACCATATATTTATCTTTGGTGGTGGAAAAGGAAACTGAAACTTATTCTTGCTAAACTAAGAAACTAAGCATTGTCCTAAAAATTGACAAGTTCCAGAAGTGCTCTTTCTATCTGGTAAGCTACCAGTATAGTCCACATCTGAATAACTAATCAAATTAAAGGATGAATCCTAGGATACCAAAGTTCTAAATGCAATGTTCCACTAAGATATTTAAAGATCCTCTTAATGGTATTCAAATGAGAATCTCTAGGACTATATTAAAATCTAGCGCAAAAGCAGGTAGAAAACATAATATCTTGTGTACTTACGATTAAGTAAAGAAGGGATCCAATCACACTTTTATAATCCTTTTCATCAACCGGTTTGCCATTCTCATCCTTGTTGAGTTTGGTGGTGCTACTCATAGGAGTCTTGCATCATTTAGCTCTATCCATCCTAAAATTCTTGAGAATGTGATGTGAATCCAAGTTCAAAGCCTAAAGAGATCCAAGATCCATTAATAGTACAAGAAGGCCTAATCACAAGGTCCAAATCCAAGAAGCTTCAAGAAGCCATATTGGGTTTAATTAGGGACATTTGGAAAGCCCAAGAATTTCAACCTAATAAGGCATCCATGGAGGCCCAAGGAATAATATTTAACTTGTTTTTGTGTTAATAACAATTAGGGTTACATGTAGCCACCATATATAAGTTAATGGGGTAATTAATACCAAGTAATGGCTATTAATGTGGTTATTAAGAGCCACCATATACAAGTTAATGGGGGTAATTAATACCAAGTAATGGCTATTAATGTGGTTATTAATAGCCATCATATACAAGTTAATGGGGGTAATTAATACCAAGTAATAGCTATTAATGTGGGTGGTGGTTATTAAGGCCATTTAAGAGTAAAAGTAATCCTATGTGTCTGAGTCTATTTTAGTAGTGTGTGCATGGACTTGTACTCTATATAAACAAGTCCTTTTGTTTCTTTTGGAGCATGATTGAATTTGATATATAAATTATAACTTTATTTGATTTTTATTATGAGTAATTTTGTCTTTAATTTCTTGCATGAACTTTGTGACTTATCAAGCTTTATTCTAGCTTGTGGTGTCAAAATCTAAATCTTTGTTTTCTTGTTATTTATCAAACTTTCTTGTTTGTGGCATAAGAGAAAATTCAAAGTCTATCTTAGTATCTTTATCCTTGTTGGTAAAGGGGTTAAGTAACATCTATCTTCTTACTTCAATCTTTGAACGATCCGAATTTATGGATTAAATTGGTAATTTCTAGTTTTCTTCTAATTCAACTTATTATAGTATTCTTGCTATTAGGGAGTTAATTGATGAAACCTACAATTCCCATCATAAGTGGTATCAGAGCATTGGCTCAAGATTAAGGTTTGCATATCCAAAACTATCTTTTAGTTCTCAATATCTTATGTTCATCTTATATTTTTCACCTTTCTTGCTATCTATTATTCTTGTTATTTTTTTTATCTTTATTCTTCTTATCTCAAGATTTTGTTTGCATATATATAAAAAAAAAGTTGTTATCTTTGAGATTTTTTGTGATACCTTTCAATTCATGCATATATCAAAAAAAAAAAAAGAAAGAAATTCGTCCATAAAAAAAGATATATGTTATCTTTGATATTCTTGTGTTAGATCTCAGTTTACATTAAAAAAAAATTGACTCTTCATATTCCATTGAGATCTATCTTTATAATTCTGTCTCTTTGTGTTCTTTGATGACCTATCTTTGTTTTTCATTTCTATTAGCCTATTTGTTACAAATTGTTCATTTCTTTAAGCCTACCTTATTATTTTCTTGTTAGCCTACCTTATTTATTTATTTTTTTTTATCATGGATTACTACATTCTTGAATTTTGTTTGATTGAGAAACTTAGTTCATCTAAGAAATCAAAAGGCAAATTTGAGAGGTAAAAGGCAAGAGTGTGAGATCATTAGAGAAAAATCCAAAATTGAGTGTAAACACGAGTGGTATACATCAAGTTTGAGTGAAACATGCGAGGGAGTGTTGTGAGATTATTTCTTTCTATTTTCTTTTATTAAAATTTTAGGTTTTACAATCATGTCAAAAGACATAAGTTCTTCTTCTACAAATGATCATGTGATTCAAGCTATGCAACAACAATTTGAAAGAATGTTTAACATGATAGCGGGAGTCAATGAGAAATTGGAGAGGCATGATGGCATCCTTAACTAATTACAAGGAGAGCCTAGACAAAGGAGACATCCACCAATTGACCAAGAGGACTATGAAGGAGACGATGAGTTGGATGATGATCAAGTCACCTTGGTGGGACAACAAATCAATCCTAGGAGACAAGCTAGGAGAGGACGTCCTAATGATGATGTTGATCGCAACCTTAGAAGCATCAAAATGAAGATTCCTTCATTCCAAGGAAGAAATAATCCAGATGTGTACCTTGAATGGGAGAGGAAAGTGGAACTCATCTTTGAATGTCATAATTATTCAGAGGAGAAAAAGGTAAAAATTATCGCTGTTGAGTTTAGTGATTATGCAATTGTTTGGTGGGATCAATTTTGCAAGGAAAGACGTAGATATGGAGAAAGACCTATGGAGTCTTGGAGGGAAATGAAGCAAATCATGAGAAAGAGGTTTGTTCCAAGCCACTACTATAGAGAGCTTTATCAAAGGTTACAAACTCTAATTCAAGGATCCATGAGTGTGGAGGAGTATCACAAAGAAATGGAGAAGGCTATGATTAGAGCAAATGTGGTAGAAGATCGTATGGCTACCATGGCAAGGTTCTTAAGAGGGCTTAACAAAAACATTACTGATGTTGTTGATTTGCAACATTATGTGGAGATTGAAGATATGGTGAATTTGGCCATGAAAGTGGAAAGGCAATTGAAAGGAAAGAGGTATGATTCTAAACCAAATGTGGGTTCTTCTTCTTCTTGGAAAACTTCTTAGGGGAAAAAGGATGATAAACCTTTTAATAAGTCAAAAGTGGAAGAAACTAAACCTAAAATTGACTTGGGTAATAAGGGAAAGGGTGAGAATCAACCAGCCCAAACTAGGGGTCATGGGCACATTACTAGGGAATGTCCCAATAAGAAAGATATGATTCTAAGGGATGGTGATATTAAGTCAGAGAGTGAGGGGGATAGTGATGATGATATGCCTTCTTTAGAAGATTGCAGTGATGTTGAATGTGCTAAGGGAGATAATCTTGTTGTTCAAAGAACATTGAGTTTGCAAAATAAACATGATATCCATAGGGAGCAAAGGGAAAATTTGTTTCATACTCATTGTTTGATTTCTAACAAGTTGTGCAACATAATTATGGATAGCGGAAGTTGTACTAATGTAGCAAGCACTCTGCTAGTGGAGAAATTGAAGTTGCCTACTACCAAGCACCCAAGACCATACAAGTTGCAATGGCTTAATGAAAGTGGAGTTGTAAAGGTAAATAAGCAAGTTCTAGTTTCTTTTCAAATTGGTAGATATAAGGATGAGGTGTTGTGTAATGTGTTACCAATGTTGGGTGGACATATGTTATTGGGGAGACCTTGGAAATATGATAGAAGGGCTAATCATAATGAATTAAAAAATATGTATACTTTGACTATGGATGGAAAAAGGTTTAACCTTGGACCATTAACTCCAAAATAGATTTTTGAAGACCAAATGCGCATCAAGCAACAATATGAAGAAATGGGTTCTTCATTGGGAAATTCCTTGGGAAGGGAAACCTTTGAGAGTAAAGAAAAAGGTGAGATGAGTGAACCTAAAAATTCCAATTCTCTTTACCAAAAT
The DNA here is from genome assembly GCA_947683625.1 of Mallotus nudiflorus. Classification (NCBI taxonomy): domain Eukaryota; kingdom Viridiplantae; phylum Streptophyta; class Magnoliopsida; order Malpighiales; family Euphorbiaceae; genus Mallotus; species Mallotus nudiflorus. The sequence continues at coordinate 2,230,092 of CANTUR010000049.1, read as the reverse complement.
GGGAAACACATGATGAGAGAAAACAAGGAAGGTTCAAATGAAAGAAAAATGAGTGTTTATGCAAAAATGAGTGATGTGAAGGAAGCTATGCTTTTGAGGCAACACATGCTTGTACTTATGTACAAGGAGATTTTGCATATTTCTAACAAAATAACCAATGGTTTGCCTAGTGTTGTTGTTGATCTTTTGCAGGTTTATGAAGATTTATTTCCAAAAGAAATTCCAAATGGTTTGCCACCTAAAAGAGGCATTGAGCACTAAATTGATTTCATACCCGGAGCAAGCATTCCAAATAGACCAGCATATAGATGTAATCCGGAGGAGACCAAGGAAATCCAAAAGCAAGTGAGTAAGCTTATGGAGAAGGGTTATGTTTGTGAAAGCATGAGTCCATGTGCCGTACCCGTCTTATTAGTGCCTAAGAAAGATGGAACTTGGAGGATGTGTGTTGATTGTCGTGCTATCAACAAAATCACGGTGAAGTATAGACATCCCATTCCTAGGCTAGATGACATGTTGGATGAATTGCATGGTTCATATTTATTTTCAAAAATTAATTTAAAATATGGTTATCATCAAATTAGAATGAGAGAAGGTGATGAATGGAAAACAACTTTTAAAACTAAACATGGTTTATATGAGTGGTTAGTAATGCCTTTTGGTTTAACTAATGCACCAAGCACTTTCATGAGATTGATGAATAATGTTTTAAGAGCATTCATAGGAAAATTTTTTGTTGTCTATTTTGGATGATATCTTGGTTTATAGCAAAAATTTAGATGAGCATGTACAACATTTGACTTGTGTTTTTGATGTGCTTAGGGAAGATAAGTTGTATGCTAATCTAAAGAAATGCTATTTTTGCACTAATGAAATTACTTTTCTTGGATATATTGTCAATGAAAAGGGCATTCATGTTGATCAAGAAAAGGTAAAAGTAATTAGAGAATGGCCAACACCCACAAGTGTAAGTGATGTAAGAAGCTTTCATGGTTTAGCTAGCTTTTATAGAAGGTTCATTAAAAAATTTTCTACTATAGCTGCACCTTTAACTGAATGCATAAAAAAGAATGTTGGTTTTAAGTGGGGAATTGAACAAGATGAGGCTTTTAACTTGCTAAAAGAAAAATTAAGTTCTGCACCCTTGTTATCTTTGCCAAATTTACTAAACCTTTTGAGATTGAGTGCGATGCAAGTGGCATAGGTATTGGAGGAGTTTTGATGCAAGAAGGCAAGCCCATAGCATTCTTTAGCGAAAAGCTAAGTGGAGCAAGTCTAAACTACCCTACATTTGACAAGGAGTTCTATGCATTGGTGAGGGTTCTAAGGACATGGCAGCATTACCTTGGTTATAAAGAATTCATAATTCACACTGACCATGAGTCCTTGAAGTATCTCAAAGGACAAGGAAAGCTTAACAAGGGACATGCAAAATGGGTGGAATTCATTGAATCCTTTCCATACATCATTAAGTACAAGTAAGGGAAAGAAAATGTGGTGGCTGATGCATTGTCAAGAAGGTATGCCTTGATCTCTAAACTTAATGCAAAATTATTAGGATTTGAATACATCAAAGATCTTTATTCTAATGATCCTGATTTTGCTAATGTTTATGGGGCATGTGAGAAAAGGGGTTTTGATAAGTTCTATAAGTTTGATGGTTTTCTTTTTCGGGAAAAAAAATTGTGTGTGCCACAAAGTTCTTTAAGAGAGTTACTTGTGAGAGAGGCACATAGCGGAGGTTTAATGGGGCATTTTAGGATTAAGAAAACTTTGGATGTGTTGGGTGACCATTTCTTTTGGCCACACATGAAAAGGGATGTTAAGAGAATTTATGAGAAATGAATTACTTGCAAATAAGCCAAATCTAAAGCAATGCCTCATGGTTTGTATACACCTCTTACCATACTAAATGAACCTTGGGTAGACATTTCTATGGATTTTGTTTTAGGATTACCTGGGTCCAAGGGAGGGAGAGTTTCCATTTTTGTTATTGTGGATAGGTTTAGCAAAATGGCACATTTCATTCCATGTCACAAGACGGATGATGCAACCCATATTGCCAATCTATTCTTTAAGGAGATTGTTAGGCTACATGGAGTGCCAAGGACCATTGTGAGTGATAAGGATGTCAAATTCCTAAGTCACTTTTGGAAGACTTTTTGGGGAAAGATGGGGACAAAGCTTTTGTATTCTACAACTTGTCATCCACAAATGGATGGACAAACGGAGGTGGTCAATAGGACACTTTCAACACTTTTGAGGGCTGTCATCTAAAGAAATTTGAAGAATTGGGAAGAATGTTTGCCACATGTGGAATTTGCTTACAATAGGAGTGTGCATAGTTCAACAAATTGCTCACCATTTGAAGTTGTGTATGGATTTAACCCATTGACTCCATTAGATTTACTACCATTGCCATTGGACAAAGCTAATCTAGAGGGGAAACAAAAATCTGAGTTCATCAAGACTTTGCATGAGAGGGTGCGTGCAAACATTGAGAAGAAGACACTCCAATATGAAAAGCAACACAACAAAGGGAGGAAGCAAGTCATTTTTGAGCCCGGAGATTGGGTGTGGGTGCACTTGAGGAAGGAAAGATTTCCTAACCAAAGGAAATCAAAGATTATGCCAAGAGGAGATGGTCCTTTTAAAGTGCTTCAACGCATCAACAACAATGCCTACAAGCTAGAACTTCCAAGTGAGTATGGCAATGTTAGTGCTACTTTAAATGTTAATGACTTGTCTTTGTTTGATGTAGGTGATAAAGATGATGGAGCTGATTTGAGGACAAATCCTTTTGAAGAAAGGGGGAATGATGTGAATCCAAGTTAAAAGCCTAAAGAGATCCAAGATCCATTAATAGTACAGGAAGGACCAATCACAAGGTCCAAATCCAAGAAGCTTCAAAAAGCCATATTGGGTTTAATTAGGGACATTTGGAAAGCCCAAGAATTTCAACCCAATAAGGCATCCATGGAGGCCCAAGGAATAATATTTAACTTGTTTTTGTGATAATAACAATTAGGGTTACATGTAGCTACCATATACAAGTTAATGGGGGTAATTAATACCAAGTAATGGCTATTAATGTGGAAGAGCCATCATATACAAGTTAATGGGGTAATTAATACCAAGTAATGGCTATTAATGTGGGTGGTGGTTATTAAGGCCATTTAAGATTAAAGGTAATCCTATGTGTGTGAGTCTATTTTAGTAGTGTGTGCATGGACTTGTACTTTATATAAACAAGTCCTTTTGTTTCTTTTGGAGCATGATTGAATTTGATATATGAATTATAACTTTGTTTGAGTTTTATTGTGAGGAATTTTATCTTTAATTTCTTGTATGAACTTTATGACTTATCAAGCTTTATTCTAACTTGTGGTGTCAAAATCTAAATCTTTGTTTTCTTGTTATTTATCAAACTTTCTTGTTTGTGCCATAAGAGGAAATTCAAAGTCTATCTTAGTATCTTTATCCTTGTTGGTAAAGAGGTTAAGTAACATCTATCTTTTTACTTCAATCTTTGAACGATCCAAATTTGTGGATTAAATTAGTAATTTCTAGTTTTCTTCTAATTCAACTTATTATAGTATTCTTGCTATTGGGGAGTTAATTGATGAAACCTATAATTCCCATCAGAATGTCTCTTGTGTATTTGGTTTGTTTGATGAAGATCTCATCCGTGCATGCTTGATTTGTATTCTAAGAAAGAATTTAATCTCAGCCATCTTGCTCATATTAAATTCTCCTTATATTAACTTAGAAAATTCCTCATATAAGTGATTATTAGTAGCACCATATATAATATCATCAATATAGATTTGCACAATAAGTAAATCATGCTTGAATTTCTTTATGAAAATAGTTATGTCAATTTTTCCTTTAAAGAACCATTTCTCTAGTAAAAATTTACTCAACCGTTCATACTAAGCTTTAAGAGCTTACTTTCAATCCATACAATAATTTTGAAAGCTTAAACACATGATTAGGAAAGTCAAAACTTTTAAAACCTAGAGGTTATTCAACATACACCTCCTATTTAATAAAGCTATTTAAAAATACACTTTTAACATCCATTTGAAATATTTTAAAATACATGAGTGATGCAAATGTAAGTGGCATTCTAATAGTTTCCAACCTTGCAACGGGGAAAAAAGTTTCATCATAATCAATGCCTTCTTCTTGATTATAACCTTTAACTACTAGCTTAGCTTTGTTCCTAGTTATGAAAATTTATTCATTCATATTTTTTCTAAACACCCATTTGATGCTTATAATAGGATGATATTTGGGTCTAGGAACCAAGGTCCAAACCTTGTTTCTCTCAAATTGATTTAATTCCTCTTGCATAAAAAGAACCCAAAATTCATCACTCAAAACATCATTAACATTTTTGGGCTCAATTTAAGAAATGAAAACTAAATTGATAATAGATTTAATTTAAGATCTAGTAGCTACCCCTTTTATAGTGTCACCAATGATGAGGTCTTAAGGATGTGTTTTCTTGAATTCTCAATCCTTTGGAAGATCATCCTTTAAGGTAGGTTGAGGCATCTATTTACTTTCTTCCTTGCTTGGACCTTATAATTCCAAAGGTTTGTTAGCATTTCTTTCTTGAATGTTAATATCCATAAACTCATCTACAATATCATCAACACTATAAAAATCCTTTTTTGGATCAAGTGGGTTAGATTCATCAAATACAACATGCATTGACTTTTTAACAATTAGAGTTCTTTTATTAAAAAGTATATATGCTTTATTAGTGGTAGCATAGCTTAGGAAAATTTATTCATCGACTTTATAATCAAATTTCCCAAGGTCATCCTTAGTGTTTAATATGAAGCACTTGCATCCAAATGCTCCAAGATATGAGATCTTGGGTTTTCTATTGTTCCAAAGCTCATAAGAAGTTTTGTTTAAAATTGGTCTCTTAAAGACTCTATTTACTATGTAGCAATAGGTGTTAATGGCTTTTGCCCAAAAGTATAAAGGTAAATTATACTCATGAAGCATTATTCTAGCCATTCCATTAGGGTTCTAGTTGGCCTTTCAATAACCCCATTTTTTTGAGGTATTCTAGGAGAATAAAAAGTATGTGAAATACCATTTTCATTATAAAAGGTTTTGAAAAATTCATTTTCAAATTCGATTCCATGATCACTTCTATTAGTTGAAATGCAAAATCCTTTTTCTTTTTAAACTCTTTTTAAAAAACATTCAAAAGACTTAAAAGCATTATTCTTATGATCAAGTGAACACACCCAAGTGTATCTAATAAGATATAATCATAGTGCATACCACCAAGACTAGTAACTCTAGTAGAAATCAATGTGAATGAGTTATAATGGCCTGGAAGTGGACACTGCATTCTTGAGCTTAAAGGAAGATTTATATTGTTTTCCTTTTGGACAAACATCTTAAGGTTTGTCCTTAGTGAACTTGAGTTTAGGCAATCGAACCATAAGTTCATGTTTACTAAGATCATCCAAAAGCTCAAAGTTTGCATGTCCTAATCTTCTATGCCATGTCTATGTGTCATAGGAAATAGATATTATGCATTTAATGTCTTTGTTATCAACTTTTCTTGTCCTTTGCTCCTTTGTTCTTGAATTTGAGCTTAGGGCACTCACTTCTTATATAACCCAATTTCTTGCATTCGTAACAAGTAACTTCTTTGCTCTTTTTGTTCTCATACTTATTATACTTCTTGTTGTCTCTTTGCCTAAAGAAACTTTTTCTTTTTAAGAATTTCTTAAATCATCTAGTGATCATGGCTATTTTATCATCATCTTCACTAAAGTCTACTAAGCTTTCATTTTCACTAGCTTCTTGAATGGCCTTCAATGCAATGCTCTTTTTCTTTTCTTCTTTCTCATCTCTCTCATCTCCTCTTTTACTTAATAGTAAGCTTATGAGCAAAGAGCTTTCCAATGAGCACATTAGTTAGGAGAGTTAAGAGGTCTTATACTTCCTCAATTGAAGTGACGTTAGATTCCCAATCCTTCTTAGGTAGGATTCTTAGAATTTTCTTGTTCACTCCTTCCTTGAAAAAATGATTTCCAAGCTTCCTTAGAGTGCTAAGAAGAGCATTGAAGCAATTTGTCATTTCACTTATTGATTCTTAAAGCTTTATCTTAAAGAGTTCATACTCATACATATGGACTTAAACCTTTTTGCTTCTCACTTGTACATTTCATTCATAGTGGTTCTCAAGTGTCTTCCACACTTCTTTTATGTTGAAATTTGCCACCTTTTTCTTTTGACATAGAGGAAAGTAATGAGAAAAAAAAAAGAAAACTATAAGAATAAGAGGGCAATGATTAAGAGATGAAAATTTTAAAGATTCACTCCTCATAATCTTGAGTTCTAATAATTAAGTACCTAGAACACAAGCTCTTAGACCCATTATAATTGCCTTAAAGGGGGGTGGGGTGAATAAGGCCTTTTGAGAATTAAAACAAAATTAGTATAATTAAGGAAGGATTAGAGGGTTAAGAAGAATGGAAGATCAAACGTGAATATTTAAGGAGTTTAGTTTATCAACAAACCTATGTCTCCATCTAACTCTCATAAGTTATGATTTTTGAATTGCTACAATCTATTTACTTAAATTGATTCTTACAATTTTGAATTTTAGGCTCAACTCTAACATTACACTGTGAGCTTTGAACTTAGGCTAAAACCTAACCACAACCCAAGTGTTTTTAATAGGCAAACACTTCAACCTTTCACAATTAGAATAAAAACTCACTTCCCTTTTCTTGAACACATAAATAAAAGAAGAAGAAGAATCTCTATTCTAACTCAAAAACCCACTCTCAAAAGAGTAAATTAATATAAAGGTATATAGTTAAAAGATTTAAGAGCTCAATGAATGCTAAGATCAATAATTTCATCAACCAAAGTGTGTAACTTTTTAATGAGCTTCTAGAAGTTATTTTTATAGTTCAACAACTCAAATTATTATTGTTGGGGGCATTAACTTCATCCCTAACCTCTCCTTAGTCCATTTAATGCAATAATAGCATTTTACAAGAATTCAATTGCTCATGGTCATGGGAGCATAGTCCTGATTGTGAACCTTGAAAAATATAGTTGTTAGGTGGCAGGTGACTGTTAGGCATTAAAGGAGACTCTAGTCATAAGCTGCTCATGGTCGTGAGGATAGACCATGAGTGGCTCAAGCCTCTTTGCTCCTTGAGGTGCTTGATGATTATGAGTTGTAGTTGCTTGTGATTGCTCTTTATGACCTAGTCATGAGCACCTCACAGTTGTGAAGGCAGACTGTGAGGGTCTCTATCCCTTATGTAACTTGAGGGTTCTTAGAGAGTGAAGCTCATGAGCCTTGGTTAGGATTAAGACTTTAGCTCATAAGAAAAGTTCTATGACTTGATTTTAAGTATATTTAATCTTTGAATTGTCCCAAATGAGTTTGAGCTTTGAAGGAACTTATAGATGACCTATTAATGGATTAAGAACCTGAATGAGCACACTTAAATAGATACATTAGATTAACTAAATTATTTATTAAAGTTAAAACTTTAGATATTGAATAAACCTTAGGTCAATATTACTGATAACTTATTTCTCAAAATCTCTTAAATCCTACAAGTAAGAAATTAATAAAAGCAAAGTGAGTGGTGGGGAGATCCCCATAAACACTTTGATGCCTAAGTTAGAAAGGGTTGTAAAGAGGGATTATATGCTTAAAGAGATAAAGAGTGCTATAATAGAATATAATAGAATAGAATGAGAGATGTGTGAGATGTGGGGGGTATAAAGATTGACTTAAATATGAGAGGAATAGGATTCCTCGATCTTGTATGATTGGGAGTTGTTGTCTTTTTAGGGTATGAGAATCCTCTTCCTGTTTAGGCATCCTCTTCCTAATTAAGCATCCTTCCTCATTATGCTTTCTTCTTATTCAAGTATTCTTCCTTTTTTGAGGATTATAACTCTTATTGGAATAGGTTATGAATATGGGATACCAAGAGTCCCTCCTGAAAGTCTTATTCATATATTTATGTCCAAGGTTCACTGATGAAGTATTGTTTCTGAGCAATAACTTATGATGAATGATATTCTCTACTAGATTGTAAATGCTCATAAATGATGATCTACTTGAGGTGATACTTTAGTGTTGAGGAACAAGCTGAGGTGGCTGGCCTCAGTCATAGGATTCTTAAAGTTTGGTGTTATGAATTGACCCTAGTGTTAGAACTTCAATGTTATGAAATGACCTAAAGGTGCCAACTTCATTTGTTGGACTTAGATGCTCAGTGTTATAAAATGACCAGAGTCTCAGAACTTCAGTGTTATGAAAGGACATGAAGGTGCCAGCTTTAGTCACTAGACTCAGATGCTTAGTGTTATGAAATGACCAAAGTCTCAGAGCCTTAATGTTATAAAATAAACTAAAGGTGCTAGCTTTAGTTGTTGGACTCAGATGCTCAGTGTTATGAAATAAACCAACTCTTAAAACTTCAATTTTATGACTTGAAGGTGTTGGCTTTAGTCGTTGGACTCAGATGCTCAGTGTTATAAAAATAACCGAAGTCTTAGAACTTCAGTGTTATGGAATGACCTGAAGGTGTCAGCTTCAGTTGTTGGACTTAAATGCTTAATGTTATGAAATGATTCGAGTCTTGGAACTTCAATGTTATAAAATGAACTGAAGGTGCCAGTTTCAGTTACTAGACTTATGCTCAATGTTATGAAACAACCCAAGTCTCGAAACTTTAGTATTATGAAATGACTTGAATGTGCCAACTTCAATCACTAGACTTAGATGCTCGGTGTTATGAAACAACCTAAGTCTTATGAGGGTGGAGATAGTTGGAAGTAGGATATTTATGAATCTTGGACTTCATGTCTTTCGATATTCTTTTAATTTTTAAACTATTGTAAAACTGTCATATGTTCATGTATCAGAAGATGAGATGTTTTGATTGCCATAATTATAACTACTCGATTAGTGGGCTTTTCTCTACCCTAAAATACCCTTAATGCTAGGAGAGATAGATTTTAATATTTGTGAGGGCATCAGTGGATTTTCTAGAATTTTCCATTTCCTTTAAATAGTGTATCTTGCTTACTTATTTTGCTTTCTAATTTCTTGCATTTTAATAGTTGCTTCCCTTTTCCTCTCTAGTGACATTCTTTTGAAGACTTTTTCCTTTGTAAGGTAAAATTTTTTCCTTTTTGTTTCTTTTTATCTCCATGGCTCCTCAGGAAGTAGCGAGTTTTGCTTTGATCCCCTCTTAGAAATGGAAAAGATGTTGATATATGCAGATCAATGGGAGGGAGGATTGAGATTTCCTTTGGAATCTTTTATAAAGGCCTTTCTAAACAGATTTAACATAGCCCTTAGCCAACTCCATCCTAATAGCTTCAGATCCTAGCCGGGTATATAGAATTTGTGCATAGGACGGGTAAAGAGCCAAATCTGGATATGTTCCAGTATATGTATAACTTAACAAAAAATAAAGGGGAGTTGACATTTTCTTTGTTAGTTGTTCATAACCATAGTTTATTTGTCAAGCTTCCAAACTTGTAGGAGGCATATGTTTTTTTTATTAATGGACATTCATTAGACTTCATTGATGTCTGATGCCTTTGGGTGGAGGAGTTCCATCTAATGAAGCATCCTACTAAACTCCTAAACAAAGATACAGATCTTTTGTTTAAGCTACATGTCCAAAGTTTAGCTAGGAACCCATATGTTGAAAATTTCTCTTGGTTGTACTACCAAAGGGTTTATCCCAGCAATGATGACCTAAATGCTGAGGGTAATTTCTAAACTTTTGAAAGGTATCTTTCTAATTTTTCTAACTTTTCCTTTTCTTTATCTATAGATGGCTAAATATTTTACCTTTATGAATGGACTACTTTTAGTGACGAGCAAAGGAGGTGCAGGAGATCATTCATTTTACACAAGAAAAGGAGCAAAAGTTTAAACTAATACCCAAGTTGATGCTAGTAAAGATCTGGTGGTCAATCTCACTTAAAAAGAAGTTCTTAAATCTTTTAAAAAAATGTTCTTGGGTTGATGGAGTGGATGAGGAAGAAATAATTTAGAGGAGTGGGCTATATATTAAGTGCCCTGAAATACCTAAATGCCCAAACATGGGGAAGTGGATCATGTTAAAGACGAGTCCTCCAAGCATCCTAAATTTTTAAATTAGGGATCAATGCTCTGAGTTGTTATGCTTTCTAGTAGACATCAGTAGGTGGATAGAGGTGGATAGGGAGGAGCTGAGCAACACTATAATTACCAATGCTTTTGATATAATTCCTTAACTTTGCTGTTGATTTTTATCTATGGATGGTTTAGTTTTTGATGTCTCTCTATTTCTAGATGGTTTAGGGGTTGCTGCTAGTAAAAGATAATTACTTCTTTTTGAAGACTGAATGCAACTTGAAAGAGGAGAAGCTGAGTTTAGTCTCTATCGAATATAAAGAGAAGTTGTATAAAGCATAAGAGGTGATTGAGCCTTGCCAAACCAAGCATACAAATGCTAAGCTTGGATGAGAATTGATCTTTCCCAGGCTTAGTTTACAATGAGAATTGATTAACTAGATGTTGAGCCTGAAGCTCTAAAGAAGGAGGTGGCTGATGAGAAAAAGTCTCATGCAAATAATAAGAAGAATTACCAAAGGTTGATGAAAGGGTACCTCAAAGCTTTTAAGTCAGAGTGTCAGAGGATACTTCTCGCTCAATATTCAAACTTAGACTTTATTGAACTTAACAAGATATCATTTAATGACTTGGCAAGGTTGACTGTCAAGGATAATGCTTCAATGAGGTTTAACCCTAAACAATAAAAGGATTTGAAGGTTGTTAGCAAAAAGGTGATATTTGAGGCCGCCCCTTCTTTATCGTAAGTTATCTTTATACCAAAGGTTTAGACTTCTGAAAATGAGGCACTTTTATCCAATGTTGGGGCTATTATTTTTAAGATTAGGCTTGATTCATAAATATTGATGTATTTTGTCATGATTGGAGTTTCATTCTTTTCCTTCTCTCTCATTCTCTTTTTCTCTTTTTTTTTGTTAATTAAAATTTTTAGTAATGAAATCCATTTATTTCTACAAAGATTGTTCCATTTTAAATACATTTACTTTATTGATAATACTTTATAAGACTTTCTTAATTCCTATGTCGAAGTAACTCCTTTCCCTGTATATCTTTGATTCCATAGGCTCCTTTAGTTATCTTCTCTATAAACCTTCCTAGTTTAGTCTAATTTTACCTATTATTGAGCTTCCTTTATGAATATATGCTCTTCTCAGCACAAGGTCTCACACTTTAAATTGCCTTGGTCGAACGTGTTTGTTGTGATACCTAGTTATTCTATGTTAATAAGCTTCTACCATGATATATACTTATTCCCTTATTTCCTCGAGCAACTCTAGGCATATCCACATGTTGAGGTTGTTAACTTCTTGATTTAACTCTTTTATGACCTAATAGCTGAATGATCCAATCTCCACTGGTATTATTACATCCATTCTCTATTTTAGTCTGAAGGGTGTTTCTCTTGTTAAAGTTCTAGGTGTTATTCTGTATGCCCATATGACATTGTTAAGCTCTTCTACCTAGTTTCCCTTATTCTCGTCCAGTCTTCTCTTTAGTCCTTGCATGATGATCCAGTTGGTGACTTCTATCTACCCATTTATTTAAGGATGGGCTATTGAAGTAAATCTAAGCTTTATGCAAAACACTTGAATTTCTAATTATCAAATTATTTTCCATTATTTGTTATTAGAGTGTGAGGTAAAAATCTACAAATGTTTCATACCTAAAATTTGACTATCCTTAAAAAGGTCCAATGATGAAATGAATCCCCGAGATGACTAGAGTCTACTAGTTCATAAGACCTCCGAAGTGCGCAACCTTAAAATACCTAACCAACCCCACTAGTTTGAAAAATTGATTATTGTGCCATTAAGTTAGGATCTAACCTTATGAAATACAAATTATCAGAATAATGAGAGGTTTATTTTGAGAAAACTCTTCTTAAAATACTCAGCTTGTTGAGGCAGTACGCATTTTGTTAGATCGAGACCTAGCTTCGAGAAAAATGAAAATTGATTTTAATAAAACGAACTTTGGAAAAATGTTTAGAAGGCTCTAAAACCTCTAGAAGTGGTCCCGAAATGGTCCAACATAACCCGAGTATCAGCGCGTATTGCTCAAAAGTGTGCATAAATGCCCCTAGGTGTCATGTGCTAAAATCGAGGCCGAATTTGGTAAAATGAACTCTAGAAATGCATCCACAAGGCTCAAAAACCCTAGGAACCAACCCTAGAATAATGCACATAAAACCCAAGAAGTGTGCATAGAGTGTCAAAGTGCACATGGAAGCACATGTGTGCGTAACCACATGCACTTGGCATGGCCATGTGCAAAATCCTCATTATATGCGTGTGACCACGCCTCTACCACCCTATTCTACCTAATTTTCCCTATACATAGACCTCTTTACACCCTATTTTGGAGGGAGGAGCAAGTGGAAACATACACACACACTCAAAAAATTGATTCGATCGAAGGCATTGGAAACCCCTTTCCATATAGTTTTTGCTCTCCCACATCCTTTCCATTAGGTTATTAGATCCCTTTTCCACCAAACGAAGCCTCATCTTTCTCAAAGCATGCTTCAAAGGTATACAATCTAGCATTATTCTGTTGTCATTTTAAACCTCTTGATGAGGAAATCTTGATAATCTCTCAAAGTTAAACCTCCAAAACTCACACAAGCTTAGACAATTATTTTATCACATTTATTTTATCGAATTGCATTTTATTTTACTGTCACCAGCATTTGAGAATACTATTGTGCTTGTGTGATAAGACTAGCAAACTTGCATGCTACATGAATAGTATATGCTTTATTATGCTCATTTTATATCATCATTCTGCATCCTCTATTTCTGAAGTCATGAAATTCACATCGTAAATACCAATAATGTGAAAAACTCATATTCTGGAATAGAGTCATCATCCTCTTAATTCAGTGATGACCTTATGCATTCTTTATGTCATCGTCATTCATCATCATAACATAAATAATCACTATAAGCATGTATGCTCATCCTATTATTCATGAAATTGAGCAAACTATGTGAATGGTCGTGTTACTTGTAGATCATTCATGTCTAAATAGATTTACTTTTCCATAAACTTTTCCTTTTCATGTGTATTTTATCAGGAAAGCAATGTAATAAATATATTTTCATCTTTATTATTTTCCACTATCTGATGTACTATGTGAATGCTATACAAACTGTCATTATCAAAACTAGGGTGTTGCAGTAGTTATACATTGAATATCGTATAATGAAAAATAGTAAAAAAGTAGACGTGATTCCCCAAACTTAGAAATCTCTTCTGGGGACAATACTAATTGAGTGATCTAATGTTATCCCTTTCTTTTCCTGATTTTCTAAAAATCGAGTGGCGACTCTATAAAATCAAAAGCTCCTTATCCCCTTAAGACCAAACATTCGTCTATATTTAGCAAAGTTGCCATGTCCCTTTAAAATGGAAAGACCTACACAATGCCCTATGAAAACATACCACTATTAAAAAAAAGCTCGAAAGGGAAAATGGTCACTCATAGTGGCAACTCCAATGGGGACTTCTAAGTAAAAGGGATTAACTTGAAAAACGTTTATTTCTCATTATGCAATACTTAATCATAGAGAGCCTCTCATCACTGCATTTGCATTACAAATCACACGTGCACCACTTGTCCCTAAAAGCCTTGATAATACTATATGATACTACCACCATGATTCCACTCACATCATGGAGCAACAAAGATACAATATTATCACCTTTAGTCTTTACTCGTGCATTTTCCAGGCTCATATGACCAGAGTCTATAACCCAAGTCCTTAAAGAGGGCGATCGAGTTATCAAAAGAATGTTAGGCTCACTGACCGGAGTTTATAATCCTAGTCATATAGGGGCATTCTTACTAAAGGAACCCTTAGCCTTTCACCTCAGCTCAGCTCATATAGATAAACCAATAGTAACATCCACTAGGATTCCACCAAGCTATGCATGCTATCCTTGTCCTACCGCTGTTCATTTGACTTGATATTTATAAATGACCTAACCCTCATAGTGTCTATCATCAAATGATGTTATAATGTCAGTTTTCATAGAAAATTTATGCTTAGGACCACGTGATTCTCATCTACTTCATGTGAGCCTGAAGCTTGAGGAATGATAAGAATCATGTACCTCAGCTTGAATAGTCTATGCAAATTAACAAATAACAACATCCCTCGATGATGGAACCCACGAGATGTCATCCATGTATATTTATCACATCAAATGAATGGGTTAGGAACCCAACTAGATTATGGACCTTTATGTTGTCAAATTAAACTGTAAACTATCAAACGATACTTTCATGACTCTTAGTAAGCATATCGAATATCAATATAAGGGCAAGAACTTGGACTCCCTTTTATTGACCTTGGTCCTATACATACGGGTGCATGCAGGCTCTAGACATCATTTGGATCCTGAAAATTAACCCTCACATTGACGTCATATGATTACCTCAAGCACATTTAAGTATCATTCATCAATTTACCCTTTGGTTCTGACTAATATAAATCAAAATAGGCAAGTTCTGAGAGTGGAACCATAGTCCCTTTATGACTATAGGTTCAAAAGCCACCTAGGAAAGAGATTGAATGACCTTGCTTGTGATTGGTTTGTTCACTGTGAAGGAAAAACTAACCAGCTTTAATTATGCATACATAACATACATATAGATAACATGTACTAACGACTATTTCTTGCAAGATCAATCATCTTTCATTATAGGATTTTACATTTTCTCCATGCATACATGCTCACCCTTCTCTTTTACAGGTGCATACCGTGCATCACTCATCGTTTACTTATCTAACATTAATAAATGTATAAGAAACACTAACCATATTCTTTTCATCATATGTATACAACACACATATACTAACCATATTCTTTATGTAGCCATCCTGCATCTTTGCACGAACACATTACACATATATTCTCATCTTATTCCTTTGCACATCATTCACACATGATAAACACTTTTTCAACCTATAAAATGATGAGCATTCATGATCATTTATTTTAGCTCACCTTGTTTCTTTTACTAACCTTTTGTTGTGTTTCCTCCTCATGTACAAAGAGCAAGTGCATTAAGGTCCCATGCATAGCATAACACCCATCCATTACATCTTCATCCTTCATATTAATCTTGCATCCTTTTGAATAACATTACATACATTCATTTCATAACAATCATACTAGATCATACATTTTAATTGTGCATACATGCATTTCATAATAATTGCCCTAATCTCATCATTTCTACAACCTTGAAACCTTAAAAGTAACCCTAAAAGGAGAGACAACAATAGTTAGAATTCAAATGGCCAAGCAAATGGAAAATTAAAGCCTCAATGACTAGCTTAAATAGCATAGGAAGAAACTTATGGCTTAATTGATAACCTTCAAGCTAAGATTAAGGCAATTCTTCAGGCTGAAATTAAGAACATATTCAATCAACCCCTAGACTCTGAGGAAGAGATAATCCTCTTAAATGGTGCTTTTAATGATGAGGGGCCACTTGGCACTCCTAATTCCAAGTTGAACAAATGAAAGAAAGTCTTGAGCATACTTGGAGATATTGAATATGACTGTGAGTTTTGCTAGGAAGAATCCTCATTTGAGACGACAAGCATCAACAAGTCTGAATCGATAATGAAGATCCAAGAACTAGCTTATAGTATCACTCAGCTTGAGGTTCTAGTGAAGGAAAACACTGATACCATGACTAGAGGCTTTAACTAACTTTTCATGCTCAAGCCACCCTTCGGTTCTTGATTGGATGAAACCAAAAGTTTAAAAATGGGATGTGATCTATTACATCAAGAATTCCTAGAACCACCTATAACTAACCTCCATTCAACCTATAGAAAATATACAAAGTTTAACCAACATCTCTCCAAGATATTCCAAAGGCTCCGACAAAAGGACCTCCTGTAGCCTCGAGAACCAAAACTATTCCTAAAACCACTACCCCCTCAAATTGACCCAAACCTTTACTATCACTTCCATCAAATGCCTAGCCATACCACTGACAACTATAGAACTCTCAAAAGCACAATCCAAGATCTCATTGACTCCAAAAAAATTAAAGATCCTTAGAAAATACTTAATGACAAAACCAACCCTTTAATCAAATACCAAGACACATCGTATATCAAAAACAAATCATTGCCCAATTATTCAACTGCACTGCAACCACCCTCAAAGCCAAACATTGTCTCTTTTGGTTTACATTAATCCCAAGGAAGTGATAAGGCACCTACCTTACAGATCCTACCTACCTTTTGGAACCCTGTATTTGATTATCATGAGAGGGTAGAGTGAAAAGGAACTATAGAAGCCTTTCCTTTCTGAATGACATGAGCAAGCTACACTGAAGCAACTAGAATGAAGAAGACCAATGAATCCCTTTTAGATGTAATAACCATATTAGAATAGTGACCTTTTACTTTTGTTAGTTGGCTAGAGTTAGCTATTTATATGGTTTATCAAACATCTTGTTGGAATGCTAAGTTCTTTTTTTGTCATTACCCTATAATCTATTAATAATCTTTTGAACTTTGTTAAAATTACAAGTGTTCAATTCTCACAATAGCCTTATAAAAAAAAGGTCCAGCTAGGTTCGTGAAAACCACCTAGGTAAAATAGGATTAATAAGAATATAAGGCATATGCTTGAATGAATATTTGCTCTCTAATTCATCACTAGATTATAAATAGACAAGCAGCCAAACTTGCATCCTGCCTAGCATGGTTTTGGTACAAGTCAATTAAAAGGACAACAAAGGTGTCAACCACATGCCAGTTCAAACCTAGAAGAGAAGTCTTGTATGTGGGTTTAAGATGCTCAATAACTTGACATGTTGGGTGTACTTTAGCCTCACTGAATCTTGATGCTCTCCAAGGCATATTGAAACTCACAAGATCTACCAACCATTACTAATGGCCACTTAAAAATCCTAAAAGACTTAGTTTTCCTACTAAGACACATGCCTGCCTAAAGCCATCCAAAACCAAAGCCTGCAAGTTAACCTTCTTTCCAAATAAAGCCTAAACTAATTATCAACCTAATCTCATCCAATGCACTCTACCTTTCAGAACCAAAGCCTGCATTGTACTACCAGAAGCCACACTGGTAGCATGGGTAGTCACCTTAGTATAAAATGTGCTCTTATCCTCCTTAAAATAGGATCTAGATCTCTTCCAACAAGACCCTCGTCGCTGCAGATAAGCTCTCACAACTCATGTCAATTATAGTTTATTACTGGTAAAGTTTGATACATGTTTGCACCAAAATAGGAATAAAAGCTTATTAGATCATAAGAAGAACTCTCAATGATCCGTGTGATGCCCCAGTCCTTGAATTCAAAAGACGAGCCTCATATGCTTGAGGAGTGGGGGAATAAAGCCACTAACCACAACATCAATCAATTATAAAGACAACACATCAACAAAAAGAGAGCTTGCACCCTCTAGAAGATCCTTAGAAGGATATCCTATCATGGTAGTAGCAAGCTCATTCGCACTAAACTAATGACCCTAGAACATGTCATTATAAGGAGGAATAGGGAATCTCCTCATAAACGAACCATCCCACTTATGATGGACTCGCTTAGGCAAATACCATACTCTGCTAATGAAGCTAAGGAGTAATACTCATCTCTCTATTAGTTGCCATGTTGTCACTATCTCTGCCAACTAATTTGGCCTTACCACCAACCAGCGAAGGACGATCTACTCAAAAGGGAAAAATGAACAAAAAATCCCCAAAAGAGAAATAACTAACATAGTAGGAATCAAACATACCTGATCAGAGGATAACCTCCCCATGTAGTTCCAAGCCGCTACGCAATCCTCAATCAAATAAGTAGTCTTCTTGATCCAACAGAGATAATAAGGAAAGTCATCCTCTAAGAAATGCTTGATGGTTGGATGAGGAAGAGCCCCAAACTTAATATGCTTTTAGAAGCACCGGAGGGAGAAGAGAAAAGGTGGTCACATGCTCTAGTGCATAGTCATAAGCACACACTTTGAGGTAGGAATGCACGCACTCTAAGACTTTTCACACACATTCCTTAAGTATCAAACCACTGTTTGAGCATAAGACATACACTCAACTTATATAAAAGCACACTGTTTTGGGTTTTGCCTTTATAAAGACATTGTGTGCATCATGATTGTTTTAAAAGAACTTAGCACTTTTTGAAAGAGGAAAAATAGATAAAATATCATAAGGATATCACATTCACATATCATCAAAATGTCATCAGCAACGTAACAATTGATGATATCATTATTACATCATCATTTTTTAGTATCATTTTTATCCATATTACATCATGAACACCCATAGTCACTACAAGCATAACTATATACACTATAATAAGCAATACAAATGCCATAACAAGAGCTACAAACATCCCAATAAGGGTAGTTAAAATCCTTAATTTTTTGACAAGTGCAGGACTATTAAAAGGGAAGTTAGAATAAACCCCGATTGAGAATCATCTTTTAGATAGACAAACACTAACCAAAGTTATTTTTAATGTGTAGGAAAGTGCAACTGCACCAAAGCAGAAGAAGTAGTGCAATAAAAGGGGAAATGTGACTACACCAATAAGCAAGAGCAGGGAGCATCAATTTGATGAAAACAATCCAATAAAGGGGAAGTCATAATGTACCCTGGCTTAGAATCATTATTTAAAGACATAACTAATACTAACTACAATTATTTTATTTTATTTATAGGTTAATGAAAGTTAAAGCCAATCCAAGCATATAAGGGTGAAAGTCGCTCGTAAAGCAATGTAACAAGAATTATACAACATCGCAAGTACTACACCCATAGAAAAAGCTATAATTATAACCACAACTGCAATATATGACAAAGGCTATAGTTTTAAAGCATGAAACATGCAGTAACAATGATGCCATCACTAACAATTAGTAGAGGTACCAACAGTATGAAAAATGGAAAACACAAAATGCCACCTCTATCATTGCCTCTATATGGGGAGTGCCCTCCTATTTCTCTTTTTAATACATGCATATGCATTTGCACTCATACACTAAAAATAAAAACAATAATAACAACTCTTTTCTTGCACTAATGTAAACTTCATCTATGCCACGAATTGCATATATCAGAGCTGAGTGAGCTAATTTTGATTATTGTAGTCTTCTTTTACTGTCTATTTCATAATTTTTGAAAGCATGATCTACAGCTCTAGGTTAAGACCTTCTGAATTTTAATAAACTTAATGTTTGCATACCACCTAGATGGATGAAGAACTCGTAAGACAAAACTTATGAAGGACATTAATGGATAAGATAAATTACAATTATCAAGACATCTTTTAAATGAGCCTATAATCTCAAGACCATACTTATCTAATTTAATGCTAAGAAATAAGTAAGAGTATCGAAAGAGACCCTCTTATAGTATTCATGCTAAGTAATGCGAGAAAGATAGGGAATATTAAATAGGAGGAATACAAAAAGAAAATAAATGTAGGAAAATTAAAGCAATCAAAATCTTTGCACACTCCAATGCTCTAAAAAGTGGAGTGCAAGTATCCTAAAGGACTTTTTGGCAGTACCCATGCTGAGTAATATAAGAAAGGCAGGGGATACTGAAGAAAGGAAATCCTTGTACAAAAAAGTAATGTATGCTCAACTATCACTTCCCTATTCAAAAGCCTCTTGATAATTGAAATTTATCTTATTTATCTACATTCTTTATAAATTTTTATCTCACTACACTCTTAAGAAGCTCACTTGGGAAGCTTATTCTTCACTTGGTAATACAATTAGTCTTGGCCATGAGTTGTGGATCATGTTCTTGAATTGTTGAGATCAACATTAACTTAAGACCATTATAGTTAAAATGGTTCAAACGCTCTAATACATATAACTCTTGGGATCAATGAATCAATCATAAGAATGTAAGAATAGAAGCACTCAGCTAACCATGACTAATGCATAAAATCCCTTGAAATATACTTCATAAATAAATTTGAAATGCAAGCTCCTCATATGTTCATACACACCTTCTCAAGACTTCGAACTGTAAAACTACAAGAGTCATCATCACTAAACATGATTGAGAAAGAACTCCAGCCATGATAAGGGATCTGATCCCAAAAGAAAAAAGAAGAAAATGACATACTGCATAAATCACGCTGATAAACTAATTAGTTTCACTTGAAACTAGAGGAGGTTATAGTGGCATAATTTTATTTGCCTGACACCCAAGAAGGTTATAGTGGCATAATTTTGTTTGCCTAACTCCCAAAGAAGGCTACAGTGGCATAATTTTGTTTGCTTGAAACCTAGAGAATTATTTTTTCCGCCTGACACCAGAGGATGTTATAGTGGCATAATTTTATTCACCTGACATTGAAAGAGATTTTAGTGGCATGCTTTTGTTCACCTAACATTGAAAGAGGTTTTAGTGGCATGATTTTGTTTGCCTAACACCTAAAGGAGGATATAGTGGCATGATTTGATTCACCTGACAATCAAAGGAGGTTATAGTGACATGATTTGATTCGCCTGACATCGGAGGAGGTTAAAATGGCATGATTTGTTTCACCTAACACCAAAGGAGGTTATAATGGCATGATTTTGTTTTGCCTAACACTGGAGAACATTATAGCAGCATGATTTTGTTTGCCTAACATTGGAGAAGGCTATAGTGGCATGATTTTATTCGCTTAACACTAGAAGAGGTTATAATGGCATGATTTTATTCACCTAACACCTAGAGCAAGTTATAGTGGCATGATTTTTTTCGCCCGACATCGAAGAAGGTTATAGTGGCATGATTTTTTTCACTTGACACTGAAGAAGGTTATAGTGGCATGATTTTGTTCTCTTAACACTAGAGGAATTTATAATGGCATTACTTCCTAATATTCAAAAGGATGTTAGAATCCTTAACATGGCTAAAAGAATGTTAAGTACAATGCCTAAAAAGGGTGTTTGTTGCATTTCATGCACATGCTTGAACATCATGTGCCTAATTATATATCACTGTTACATGCTTACCTCACTTGCTTAAATCATTCATATGAAAACCATGTCATTGCATGAATCCTAAATTGCATCATTTTGCATGTATCTTGAATTGCACCATTTTGCGTGAATAAAAAAATACATCATTACCACGTACATATGAAAGTTGCATTCATTATTGCCAGAATCTCAAAATTGCATCATACATGCACATCTGGCATCTTGCATTTATAATCATCTTTTGATATGAATCCCAAAATTTCATCCATACGTGAATCACAAAAATTGCATATTGCATGAATCCCAAAATTGCATCTTACTTGAATCTCAAAATTATATCTTGCATGAATCCTAAAATTGCATATTGTGTGAATCCTAAAATTGCATGTTGCATGAATCCCAAAATTGCATGTTGCATGAATCCTAAAATTGCATCCTTGCATGAATCATAAAATTACATTTTGCATGGATCCCAAAATTGCATATGTCCCAAATAGCACATTGCATGACAACCAAGTCATAGAGCAACAACAATAACTAAAACACAACAACATCAGTCAAATCTTGATAAGATGTC
This sequence comes from Mallotus nudiflorus, assembly GCA_947683625.1. NCBI lineage: Eukaryota > Viridiplantae > Streptophyta > Magnoliopsida > Malpighiales > Euphorbiaceae > Mallotus > Mallotus nudiflorus. Next base: position 2,208,368 of record CANTUR010000049.1, on the reverse strand, counting down.
TAATGACAACCCATAGGTAAGTACCTCTCTCCTTACTAAAATGTTTTTTGCATCTTTGCATTTGCTTCATATGTATTAACACTAGTGTAAGGTGGCTATGCAACACATGTGAAGTAGGGGGCAACTATCACACCTTAAATTTTACTATCCCTAAAAAGGTCCAATGATGAAATGAATCCCCAAGATGACTAGAGTCTGCTCGTTCATAACACCTTTGAAGTGTGCAACCTTAAAATACCTATCTGACCCTACCAATTTTTAAAATTGATCACTGAGCCATTAAGTTATGTTTCGACCTTATGAAATACAAATTATTAGAACAATGAGAGGTTTTATTTTGAGAAAGCTGCTCTCATAATACTTAACTCATTAAGCCACTATGCATTTTGTTAGATAGGGACCCAACTTTGTGAAAAAATAGAAATCAATTTTAACAAAATGAACTTCAAAAACACATTTGAAAGGCTCCAAAACCTCTAAAAGTGGTCCTAGAATGGTCTTACACAACCCGAGCATCAATGTGTATCGCTCATAAGTGTGCGTAAATGCCCTTAGGTGTCATGTGCTAAAATTGAGGCTGAATTTGGAAAAATAGACTCCAGAAATGTGTTCAGAAGGCCCAAAAACCCTAGGAACTAACCTCAGAACAACATGCATAAAACCCGAGAAGTGTGTATAGAGCATCGAAGTGCATATGGAAGCGCATGTGTGTGCACATCGCCACACACCAAGTGCATGACCATGCACATTTGGCATGGCCATGCATAAAATCCTCATTATACAAACTTGAGCATGCCCCTACCACCCTATTCTACCCAATTTTCCCTATAAATAGGCCTCTTCACACACCATTTTAGAGGGGGGAGTAAGTGCAAATACACACACACTTAAAAAATTAGTCTAATTGAAGGCACTAGAAACCCCTTTCCATATAGTTTTTGCTCTCCCACAGCCTTTCCCTTAGGTTATTAAAACCCTTTTCCAATAAACCAAGCCTCATATTTGTCAAAGCACGCTTTAAAGGTATATAATCTAGCATTATTCTGATATCATTTTGAACCTCTCGATGAGGAAAACTTGATAATCTCTTGAAGCTAAAGCTTTAAAACTCACATAAGCTTAGTCGAGTCTGAAGACCATATAATTATTTTAGCATGTTTATTATATCGCATTGCATTTTATTTTACTATCACCAACATTTGAGAATATTGTTATGCTTGTGTAATGAGACTAGCAAACTTGCATGTTTATTATATATACTTTGTTATGCTCATTTCATATCATCATTCTACATCCTCTATTTTCAAAATCATAAAATCATATCATAAATACCAATAATGTGAAAAGTTCATATTTCGGAATAGAGTCATCATGCTCTTAGTCTAGTGATGACCTCATACATCCTTTCTATTATCATCATACATCATCATAGCATGAATAATCACTACAAGCATGCATGATCATCCTATTGTTCATGAAATTGAGCAAGTTATGTGAATGGTTGGGTTAAACTTGTAGATCAGTCATATCTAAATTAGATTTACTTTTCCATAATCTTTTCCTTTTCATGTGTATTTTATTAGAAAAGTGATGTAATAAATATAGTTTTAGCTTTATTATTTTCCACTATCCGATGTACTGTGTGAATGCTATACAAACTTTCATTATTGAAACTAGGGTGTTACAGTAGCTATACATCAAATATTGTATAATAAGAAATAGTTAAAAATTAGATGCGATCCCCCGAACCTGAAAATCTCTGTTGGGGACAATACTCATTAAGTGACCCGATGTTGTCCCTTTCTTTTCTCGATTTTCTAAAAATTGAGTGGTGACTCCACAAATAAAAAATGTCTCATCCCCTTGAGACTAATCATTTGTCCATATTCAACAAAGTTGCCATGTCCCTCAGAAATAGAAAGACCCATAAAATGCCTTATGAAAACATACTACTATAAAAAAAAAGCAAAAAAAGGGAAAATGGTCACTCACAAAATGACTTCTTTTTTTTTAAAAAAAATATTGAATCTTAGATTTAGTGATAATGAGGAAAACTTCTACCTCAACCCATTAGGTAAAGTAATCTATTACCATGATCAAGATTTTCTTCTTGGATGTTGAGACTATAAACAACCCTAAGATGTCCTTTCCCCATATTGCAAAAGGCTAAGGCCTTCAATTGGGTGTCAAGTGTAGGAAGGTTTATGTGTTAAAGGAGCAAGTTGTTGGCACTTAGAGCATTTTTTAACAAGTTGTATGGCTTCTTTGGACATGGTTCGCCAGTAGTATCCTTGTAATAATGCCTTCCTGACTAATGAGCTTTAGGCTTCATAGTCTCCATATATCCCTTCATGGATTTCCCTTAGTATGTAGTTCCCTTCCTTTGGTGAGACATAGTTTGACTATAAGTGAGATAAAGATCTTTTATAGAGTTCCTTATTGCGCATGAAGTAATGTGCCACCTTAGTTTTTAATTTTCAAGCTTATAGTTTATCTAGGGGTAGAGTACTAAGCTCTAAATACTAAATGATTGGTTTCATCTACTCAGTTATCTCTTGAGTACTCATAACTTCTATCTCCTCAATGCTTCATTTGATTAGTTCTTTGGTTAGCTCGAGTTCCTTAAATACTTAGCTACCCTTCTACTATTGATTTTGTTAGCAGGTTTGCATTGATGTTTTTACTTTTAGGGATTTACATGATTTCTCATTGTCCCCCTTCTTGCTCAAGCTTCTTTAGGAGCTATCTTGCCTTTTTTGCATATTTATCAATGCTTGGCTTTTTGACCTAATATCTTCCTTTCACTTGATTAACTAGCTGAGAATCATAGTAGACTTTGAAATGCTTAGCTTTGACTTCTATTGTTATTATAAGTCATGTGATTAGTGCTTCATACTTAGCTGCATTGTTAGTGGCATTGTATTTTATTTAGACCCTCATGCTTGATTCTTATCTTACTAAATCCTATTAGAATAACTCTAGCTCTAAATCCTTGTGCTCTAGATGCCCCATCTATATATAGTTTCCACTTTAGGTGTAATAGAGGGATTGTATCTTTTATTGTCATCCCTTCTATGAAATCTAATAGTGCTTGAGCTTTTATTTACTGTAGAGGTTCGTAGTTGATGTTGAACTTACCTAATTGTACTAACCATTAGACAAGATGTCCAAAAGTTTTAGGTCTCTAAAGAATTTTCCTCAAGGGAAAATTTATTCTGACCATGATTAAGTGAGCCTGGAAGTATTGTCTGAGCTTTCGCAATGTATGAACAACCATCATAGTAAGCTTGTTAAATTTGGGATACTGAACTTTTGAGCCTCTTAGTATTTTATTAATGTAATGGACTGGGCTTTACTAGCTTCCTTCCTTCTAAACTAATACTGAGGCAAATTGATTAATGACCAATTGAAAGATACATGTATAAAGTCTCCTTAGGAATTGGCCTACTGAGCAATGAAGGTGAGAATATAAACTTCTTGATCTTATAAAATGTCACTTGACATTTATCATTCCACTCAAACCTCTTGGTGTGCTTTAGGGCTTGAAAGAGGGGTAGACATTTTTTGGCTGAGCTTGAGCTAAATATTCTAAGTGTTGTAATTTTCCCATTGAATTTTTGAAGCTCATTCAATGATTTCAGAGCTTTCATATTTATAATGGTTTCCACCTTCTCTGAGTTTGCTTTAATTCCTCTATGTGAGATTATAAAGCCTAAGAATGCTCCAGCTTTTACTCTGAAGATGCATTTCTTTAAATTCAGCTTAAGCCGATACTAATTTAATTGGTTAAGGATTTAATTGAGATCTTTGGACTATTACTCTTCATCTTGGCCCTTGACAATGATGTATCCACATATACTTCTATGTTCTTCCCAATTTGGTTTTTAAAGATGTAATTCATTAATCTTTGGTATATTGCTTCTGTATCCTTTACACCAAAAGGGCATGACCTTATAACAATACAACCCTTCATGAGTTATGTAAGATTATTTTTCTTAATCTTTTTCTTTCATTGGGATTTGATGATATCTTTGGGTTGCATCAATGAAGCTATACAATTTATGGCATGTTGTTGAATCTACCAACTGATCAATTATTGGCAATGGGTAACTGTCTTTAGTACACGCTTTTTTTAGATTAGTGTAATAAATGCACATTTTATACTTCCCATTTAATTTCTTGACTAGTACCACATTGCTACCCATTTTAAATGTGTAACTTCTCTATAAATTTGGCTTCAATTAACTTCTTTATTTCTTTAGTTATTACTTTTTATCTTTTATATGCAAACTTTTTCTTATTTTGAACCACAAATTTGGTACTTGGCTTAATGTTCAGACCATGGGAAGTGATTTAAGCATCTACCCCTACAATCTTATATGCTTTTAATGCAAATATGTCTGAGTATTTATTGAGAATTTCTCCTATCCCTTGCTAGATTTCTTTATCTAGTTCATTATCAATCCTGACTATTTTTCTACAATCTAAATGAAGGGTCTAGACCTGGTCATCTAGCTCTAGCTTAGCACTTTATTTCTTTGTCTCTAGGGAATCCAAGGGGAATGCTTCTATCCGAGGCTTGGCAGCTAGTTGGTAACATTATTTGGTCATAACTTAATCTCCTTAGATGGTTATTACTCTTTCTGCTAGAGGAATCTTTATAGTTAGCCATCTAATGCTTTTAGTTGCATTAATTTCATATAAGATTGGCCTTCTAATGATTCCATTATAGTTGAAAGGAAGGTTTATCACATTGAATAAGGATCTTATAGCTTTTGTATCTGCACTTTCTTAGTTTTTTAACTCCATTATTAGCTCTAATATTCCCATTGGTTAGGTTGTTCCTCCACAGAAGCTTGTGATGGGATTTCATATGATTTTTAAGTCAATGATAGAACCTCTCATTACTTAATAAGCTTTCCAAGACACTACATTAACATCACTTCTGTCATCGATCAGAAGTCTCTTTACTAAATAATTACTGATGAAAGTACCTACAACTAGTGCATTATTATGAGGATGCCGAGCATGTTCCCCATCCTCAGATCTAAATGTGATTATTGGTTTTTACTTAGATATAAGACATTCCTCATTTTGAGTTCTCTTTAATCTTTTCTTAGTTGGTGTTTTTCCTCCAACAATCATGTTAATGACTCCAACCATGTGCACGTGCTTTCTTTTGGTCTAGTTTATCTCTATTTTGATTATTTCAATCTCAGTCCTTTCTGACATTGTCTATGAACCTTCCAAGCCTCCCATTTTGGATTAGTTACTTAATCGCCCTTTTAAGATCTTAACATTCGTCTGTATTATGGCCATAATCTTGATGGTATTGACAGTTGAATCTTCTATCTTATGTTCTCACCTTAGTTAGGCTCAACCTCCTTACTAGAGGTATGCCCACACCATTTTGCCTAATCCATATGAGAATTTATAATCTTGAAGCATTTAAAGGTATGTACATTTCAATGTCCCTTTTGAATGCTTCCATTAGATTTCTAAAGTTATTGCGAGAAATCCTGGGTCATGTGGGCTATACTCTTTCTTCTTTTTTGTATAGTTGCTTATCATTGTCATGGCGCAATCTCATGTTGTCATCTAACTTGACAAGTTTTATGGCTATGGACATCAATTCAGAGAAAGTACTAAGTTCTTTAGTCATGATTTTATCTTTGAGCTTTCCTAGCTGAGTTCCATTCTTTATTGCTTTAATGGCTACCTCATCACTTAGATTCTCGATTTGCATAGCAATTTTGTTGAATCTATCCAGACAATTCTTGAGAGACTCAGCGGCCTCTTGTTTACACATATAGAGACCATTAATGCTTTTGGCTAAAGGGATATTGATGATGAATCGAGTTTAAAAATTTTTAACTAATGCCTTAAAGGATGAGATTGACTTCTTTGGTAACTGATGAAATAACTTTTAGGGTATTTTTGTGAATGTGTTAGGAAAAACCAAACACATTTATGTCGTCATTCACATTTTAAAGCATCATTTTAGTTCAAAATAAAGATATGTGATTTTATTGGATCTCCGGTGTTGTCATACTACTCTAACTAATGTAGTCTAAACTTAGATGGAATCTTTATTCTTACTATTCTGCTCATGAAGGGTGTTGTTCCTTCAAGGATGCATTCATCTTCCTTGCGTGGTCCTGTCTGAGCTTTCTGTATAGCCTCCTGGACTTTTTAAGATATTCTAGAATCATTTAGCATTAGGATACTAGATTCAGCCTCCTAGTCTTTATTACTTTTATCATTGCCTTCCTTTGTGCTTTATGTCGCTACTGGAGGTACTACTAGGTTATTCTCTAAATTTACTCTCCTGGGATTACTGCTCTAAGCCAGAGCATTCAATTGTTACTGCATATAGTTCATATAAGCTTAGATGTTGTTAATCATAGCCTCTTCATATAAAGGAGATAAATTGGGTGTTTGAGTGATGGTATTTAGGTTAGGTGTGCTTATAGTAGGAAATTTGGGTAGGCTTGGAAAGGGTATAGAAGGTATAGGTCTGCTTGTGTGTGATAGAGAAGCATAGTAAGGGAATGTTATACCTATTGGATTCAACCAATTTTGAGCATTAGTTAGGGCTGTGTATGGATCAGTAAGGAGAGCGTGGGATGAAGGCCCTATTGGTTGAACAAAAGTTGTTAGGTTAAGTTGAGTAGTTAGGGTTATGGTTAATGATGGAGGTAGACTGGACATCGTGGATGTTGTTCAGATATCTTTTTAACTCTATAGATGATGATGGCTTTAATTCAAAGGATTGCCACAAACATTGTCACTTGATAACTTATTTCCAGGAATCTCTTGAATCTTGCAAGCAAGCAACCAATAAAAGTAAGGTGAGTGGTAGGGAGATCCCCATAAACACTCAAATGCCTAAGTTAGAAAGGGTTGTAGAGAGAGATTGTGTTCTTAGAGAGAAAAAGGGTGTTTTGATTGAATAGAATATAATAGAATAAGAGATGTGTGAGATGTAAGGGGTATATATAGGGAAAGATTGACTTAAATATGAGAGGAATAGGATTCCTCGGTCTTATAGGATTGGGGGTTATTGTCTCTTTAGGATGTGATAATCCTCTTCCTGCTTGGGCATCCTCTTCTTAATTAATCATCCTTCCTAATTTGGCTTTCTTGTTATTAAAGTATTCTTTCTCTTTTCTAGGATTATAACCCTTATTGGAATAGATAATGAATATGGGGTATCTATTATTATTATTATTTAGTTAGTTAGCTTTAATTTTTGAAAATAATTATAATATTGGTAATATTTATTTAGATGCATATTTTTAAACTATTTCTATAAAAAATTAAAAATTACAAAAAAATTATATTATAATATTTATATATATATACCTCTATATTTTCAATATTTACACATTTCCCCACGTATCTATAACATATATCTTTTAAAAACAAGTTTCCTCATATCCATATTTGCATTTTCCCATAGCCTTATATTCATTCATATCCATATTTGCATTTTCCCATAGCCTTGTATTCATTTCGGTGCAACTTAGCTCAAAAGGCTGCTTTAGCCAAAAAAAATCAAAAATGGAAAATTTTCAACTTATTTTCTTAAGAAAAAAAAAAAGGATTGCATTCAAACCAGAATTCCAAAAAAAAAATTAAAAATTGCACACATTCAATAATCAAATCAGTATTCATAAATTAAAAAATTAAAAAAATAATACAAACTGTAGAAATTGTGACTGTTGGGGTACGACTTTTTCATAAGAATTGATAGATTGGCCTCCATTCAACCATCTGTAAATCCTTTATGTGAATTTAATGAGTATTTAGTAGCACAAAAGAACAAGTTCGTCCATTGTAAGAGAACTAATAATTGTTATCCCTCTTATGCTATGAACGTAACAAACGTTTTACAATGGAACAATATACACTAGTGAATCATGAAGACAAAAAGGAACATGCATTAAAAATGCAAAAACGTATTCGGATAAGAGAAGAGAGGATGCAACAGAGGTGGTGGCCAGTTCGTGGAACGAAGAGGATAGAAGAGAAATTGACATTAATCTTATGAAATTAAAAAGGTAGCAAGCAGAGGAGAATTTTACCTAGGATTAATGGCTTTAAAATTTTTTTTTTAATATTTTATTTAGGGAAATATTATAACTTTTAAAAATTTTACACATCAATCAAATTAAAAAATATTAAGAAAAAGAAAATATGTGCAGCATTTATTATGAATTAATTAGGATTTTATGAATAATATATATTTTAAAATAATTAGTTAAATAATTTTAATAAATTAAAACCACAATTTAATTAAATATAACCTAAAAATTTATTATAGTAATTTTATTTTATTATTTTTTATAAATATAATTTAAAAAGTTATTGCAATAATTTTATTTTATTATTTTTCATATATATATATATATATATAATGTGTACTTGCATGATAACTGCACGATGCTACAATATTTTAAGGATAAATTAATTATTTTTAATCATAATTAAAATAAATTTTAATGCATAAATTTTTTTTTAAATACATATTATACAAATATAAAATATATATAAATATTATTTATATGACATTAAAAAAGATCTAAAATAGAAAATAACATTTATTCATTATACATATATTATTACATTGGATATTGTTATTACATATTGTAAAATATAAATCGTCAAAGCCAAGGAATTGAATTTCATATTATCATAGAAATTGTTGTAGATATTCTCAAAGCAACATCATATATATCAGGAATAGAATTTCCATGTGTTTCCTTTGGTTTTCTTCAACAATATGATACATTTCATATTGTCGAAAAAAATTATGAGAGCTTTGGCATAATATGTTTATGGATTACGAAATCAAATAGCATCAAAAATAAACATTTGATCTGGTCGTAAAGTTGACCATAAAGCTGAACACTTAGCTTAATTACTTAATATGTTCCCACTAAAAATGATTTCTTACAACTGATTGTTAACTCAAATTACATGATCGTTAATGTTGTCGGTATCTATTATTCTGATATTTGCTAGCTCATTCATTACATTAGTAATATGAGCTAATTGTGCAGATGTATGTATTCTTGTCAGAGTTCTTATTGAATATACCATTATTACATTTGATGAAAATGAAATAACAAAATGAAAGTAGATTGTTATTGCATTTGAATTTCTCTATACATAAGTGTTACAAACAAACTTATGTGTATGTAAAAAATTCAATAGAGGACAATTTTTGTTTTGTTATTTTTTACATTTTATTATTGTGACATACTGTTTTATATTTTTTGATGAGTAATACAATATTTAGCTTATTTGATGAGTAATATAAAATGTAGCTCAGTAAGTTGTTTTTTTATATTTATATGATTACTGAATAACATTTGTTAAATTCAAAATTTTTTTAAACATTATTTTATCTTTTTGAAAGAAAAAAATATTTACATATAATAATTTTTACATGGTTTTTGATACTTAGTTATTTTGATGTCAATTTATTTTAATATATATAATTGTTGAACAACATCTGTTGTGAAATAATGTTTTATATATTAAAAATAATTGATATAGATGTGTAATTACCCTAAAGGGGGGGGGTGAATAGGGCCTTTGAATTGTTAAAATAAAATTAAAAGATTTAGGCAAGAATTAAAAGGAGATTAGGAGGAAAGAAGAACAAACACACAAATTTATGGAGTTTGATTCATAAATGAATCTACGTCTCCACATAACTTATCTTTAAGTTAGGATTTTCGATCTCGATAGCAATCTTATTCACAAAGATTGTGATTATAAGAGTTTGCAAGGCTCAATTCTAAACCATACAATAATAAGCTTTTACACAAGGCTTAACTCTAACCATAAACCCAAGTGTTTTAATTGACAAACACTTAAACCAATTCTTTAGATAATACCCTCACTTCCCTTCTAATCTATCTTAAGAATTAGATGAAGTAGAAGTCCTATCTCTAACATGCAACCAACTCTTAAAGATTTTAATGAACAATAAAGAAATTAGGAGAGAAATGTTAAAGCTCAATGAATGCTAAGAAAGAAATTCACAACAACTAAGTATCTAACTCTTCAATGAAGCTCTAAGTATCGTTTAAATACTTGATGCTAAAAAAATATGGATGTTGAAACCATTAATTGTATCTCTAAGCTCTCTTCTTCAACATTTAATGAATTTCAGCTTTTTACAGTCGAACTGCTACTCACGGTCATAAGGGAAGTGTCCAGCTCATGAGTATTAAAAATTTTGATAGTTGGAGATTGATATAACCATTAGAGGCTACCAGGAAACCCTCATAAGCACCACTCATGATCATGAGTGTTGCTCGTGAGCTGCTCAGCCTCTTGAACACTGAAGAAGCTCATTGTCATTCCTGACATAAGGTTACTCATGAGCCTCCTCACAATCTAGAGGGTGGCTCATGAGCCTCCACTTATAACTCAAAATTTTATATTTTTTAAGCCCTATTTGCATCCAATTTAGTTGGGCCTTCAGATACAAAAAGAGTCCTAGAGGGGGGGTGAATAGGACTGTGAAATAAAATTGAGAAATTAAAAGTATTCTTTGCAAGAATTGAATGGAAGTTAAGAAGAAAAAATGAAGAACACAAAAATTTAATAATAATCCTACATCTCCACCTAACTTATCCCTAAGTTAGGATTTTTAATCACCCACAATCTTGTTCATAAGATTGAGATTACATAAGATTTTTATGTCTCACTCTTACAACTTTACAACTTGACTTTTCAAGGCTCACTCAAAAAACCAATTCCCAAGTGTTTTAATGGATAACACTTAAACCAATTTCTTTAGAGATAAATCTCACTTCCCTTCTAATCTATCCTAAGATTTAAGATGAAGAGAAATTTTATTTCTAACACATAACTAACTCTCATAAGAGTTATACAAACAAAGAATTATTTAAGAGAATTTGAGAGCTCAATTGAATGCTTTCAAAAGAAAGAATAATAAATAAGTTTCTTAACTTCCATCAGCTATTGAGGTGTTTATATAAATAAACACTAAAAAATATAGCTATTGGAGGTGCAAATAATGTTTCCAACATCTATATTTTGAATTCAATGTTTATAATTTTGAATTATTGAAGGTGATGTTGTCAGACATCTATGCATGGATTGAAACCATAATTTGCAACTAAAAACATTCGATTTTACCCATAATTTCTTTACAAAAGTTGTAGATATTTGACTTAGTTTTCCATATCATTTTAAATCACCTTAACTGGACTTATGTAGCTTAAGATATGTTAAAAATAGTAAGAGTTATGCAATCTAAAATGCAAACTACTGCCAAATAACTATACACAAGTTAAACCTATGATTTTATATTGAAAACGTTTGAATTTTCCCAAATGTTCTGCATAAAAGTTGTACATATTTTACTTATCTTTCCATATCAATTTTAATCACCTCAATTGGACATCTTTATCTCAATATATGTCCAAAATACTAAGAGTTATGCAATCTAAAATGTAGACTACTGTTAAACAACTTTATACAAGTTGAAGCCATGATTTTCTATTAGAGACATTTGAATTTGCCCATATTTTTTTCATGAAAGTTTTAGATATTTGACTTATATTTCCATATGATTTTGAATCATCTCAATTGGGCTTTTGTAGCTCAAGATATGTCTAAACGACTAAGAGTTGTGCAATCTAAAATGGTAGCTGCATACATTGATTTTGACTTAATATTTGCATACCTATATGAACTCGAATTTTGACAAGAAAGCCCGATTCAGAAAGCTCAAGAAGTCTATTTCAAATTTTACGAAGATAACTTTCTCATTATAAAGCTCTAAGGATTTCAAAAGCCTTCTTGAATCTCAGAGGTCAAATGAGCCCAAGATAATCATACTTCATTTTAACTTCCAATGGAGTCCTAACTTATACAAACTTAAAAAAAAATTAAATGCTTAAAATTAAGGTTTTTAAGATCAAAATTAAGATTGATTATTGCTAAGGTGAATATGATATCCTTTTATTCTTTATTAAAACACACAAAATTGCTCCTTGAAGATAATTTACATGTCTTTAACTTTGAATAAATAATTTGATCCTTGATTAAATGGCCTACACATTTAGATAAAATTATTAACAATCCAATTTTCTTGTCAAAATCAAAATTAAAGGGTTGATCATGTAAATGGTCAATAATCTCCTCTTTTTACGCTTTGACAATTAATTTGGTTAAGTAATAAATATTTTATGTGTGTGTGCGCACGCTATAGTGAAAAGCTCCCCCTTACACTTTGAAGTGTTACAATATATAAAAGATTTTATTCCCCTTAAAGTATGCAAAACTTTAAAAAATTACATGTTAAGGAGCATCAATTTCATATAAGATGTAATATGTGAAAATTTACTTAAGAAGGTTTATCATCAACTCCTTAAAAGGAAGAAGTTCCTCTTACTCTTTTCCTTTGATAAGGGACTCGAGATTGAGAGGGGACTTACTTTTAATTGGTTTCTTCTTCAAGTCCAACACTTTTAGGCCCCACATTACCAATGTGCTCGATATCCTCCAAGTATTTAGTAAGGTCTTCATCAATTTCCTCACCTCCTTCTCCATCCTTCCACACTTATAACTCCTTATCTTTCTTGAATTATTTAGAGTTTTTCAAAATATTTTCATCAAGAAAGGAAGAAGGCATATAGGGAACATTGTTCAAATTTATCCTAAAATAGTTGGTAATTTTTGTGGTGATACCACTAACACAAAGACTTTCACTCACACAATCACTAGCCAACCATAATCTCCATTGAAGCCACCTCCCTAACTCCATATTAATATTCTTAATAAGGTAATGTATTAGGAATAAATCATCAAAATAAATTGCCTCATCGCTAAGACCCCTTACATGAAAAGAATATGTGATAAATATATGAATATACTAAAGGGCTTTAGAGGAGAAAATAGAGGATTTGGTGTGTTCCGCCATAAAAGCGCTAGCATTAGGCTTAACATGGTGAATCCAAAAATTTTAAAGGGACCAAAGAGAGTTAGAAGTGGAAAGACCACCTTGTTTAAAGCCAAAGATATCATTAAATTGTTTAGAGGTTAAAAACCTATCTTTACCACCCAACCTAAACCTCACGCTATTCAAGGGATTATGGTCATTAATAAATTAAAACCTTAAGCAATAGGTTAAAAGAAATTCATGAACTGAGAAGGGATAGGTAGGAAAGGGGCCAAAAGTAAAATCATACATACCTACCCTTTCAAGCATGTTCTTGACTTCTTCATAGTATCTCAACTTCTCTAGAATGGCTTGAGATATGTATTTAGAAGAAATTATACTTCTCTTCCCAAATTGTACCGTCCTTTGCCTAATTTAAGTAGAGTAAGAGATATGAGGGGTTTTTTTTATTGCTCTTTTAGAAGAGAAAGAGGGAATTTCTTATGGATCTTCCTCTTTGGTGCTATGGATGAGTTGAATGAGTGTAGAATTCCAAGAATTTGAAGTAGAGTAAGGATGAGAAAAGAGAGAATTTAGCCTAAAAGAAAATTTTGAGAGTCAATTGGAAAAGGGGAGTTGTAAGGAGGTTTAAATAAAAGAGAATTAGGTTAAAAAAAATTGGGTAAAAAAATCAAGGAGAAGTTAGGAAATGCATTATTTTGAGCACTCAATGTGTTAGGATTATATGTCATTTTAGATTCATTAATAGTCTTTTGTTTAATTTTTCTTAAGTTTAATTGTTTGAGTTGCATTATTTAAGTTTTTATTCATTTTAAGTATTTTGTTTGCTTATAGTTGTTTTTGCCCATATAGGTGTTTAAAGAACAATGATAGAATGACCATGCTTTATTCGAGGAATTCAAGAGAAGAATGGCACACAACCATGTTCCTAAACACACATGGTCATGTGCCCTGCTTGCAGCTTTTAAAATTTGAATGTTGAAGTGTTGATTTTATGGGATTTAATTAATTCTTGGATGGAAACAAATTAGTGAAGATGGAGGCTAAGGTTTTATAAGTACAGCCACCAGAGAAACAAAACATTCTATTTTATCATTTTTATTTTTATTTTTCTTAGAGATCAAAAACTAGTTCTTATTCTAGTTTTTTATTGTCTTATTCATATTGAGTTTAAGATTTAGCAATAAGGATTGAAGAACATAAGACCTTCCATTTCAGTTGGTTAAGCGGAGAATGGGGTTTTTCTTATTACTTTGTTATTACTCATTTTTATTTTGATTAATGATAATGTTATGCTTCTTTTATTCTTCTTCTTATCCCTTATTATCAATATGAGTAGTTAAGTTCTTTATTAGGGTTCTTTTTTCAATTTAGCCATGTGAATATTGGAATTAAATTTAAGTCTATAATATTAATTCATTAGTTATTATTGAACTTAATGTCATCATAGGATTGATCACCTTTTGATTGAATTTATATAATGAAACATAATTGAGAGATATGTTGCATTGGAACCAAACATTAACATGTTAGATGCTTTCTCAATTAAGAGACATTAAAGCAACTAATCTTGATTAAAGGTTGAAGCTTAAAACTGAGTTTAAGAAACACCTAGTTAGTGAGAGCTATAAAACTTGTTGTTAATTTACTTGGTTAATTGTGGGTTTATCTAAGAGGAAAGTTTAGGATTCCTTAGATTCTTTCAAAATGGATTATGATTATACTTGACTTAGATGTTAATTAATCTTAAGATACAGTTTAATTGGTAATAAGAACCATAGTTTTTAAATTGATTGTTAATTAATTCATATTTTCTTTATTTAGTTTTAATTGAATTTTCAAACAATTTTTCATTGTTTAAACAAACAAGCACATTTAGTATTACAATACTCAATTTACAATCTTTGTGGGATGATTTTAATTTACTGCTTGTATGATTTCGTATGCTTGCGAATTTCACATGTTAGAAGTGCAAGTTGCTGTTTTAGAATTAAAAGCAACAAAGAGGAGTTACAAGTCCAATCAAATAAGGACTTTTTGTTTGACAAGTCACTCCTCATGAGTGGCTCACAATCGTGAGTGTCACTCATGAGGGGTGTTGATCTCTCAAACGATGCAACTTCATGAGCTTGCAGCCTTTGTAATGGCTAGTGACAAAAATTCTTATAGACCCCTGATCTTTTAAAAGTTTTGTGATTGAGCCAAAAAGTTGTGCAATTTAGTCCTTATGGACTTAATTGATACCAAATTAAAACAAATGAAGACCAAAATAAATGTTAACATAATCAACATCATAAATTAACATAATGTAGCATACAACTAAAAAATTAATAAATTTGCTAATTTTAAAATATTAATTAATTGAATTAAATTCAAGACATAATCATTAAATAGAAAATTAAAAGACAATATTTCACATATAAAGATCAAGAATATATGCTAACTTTAATAATTGAATCATTGAATTTTATTTCAATAATAAATTATTAGCTAGCAACATATCCAAGAAAATCACAAGTAAAGGGCAAATAAATGTAAAAAAGAAATAAATTGAAGTGATTAAAAAAAATATATCTTAATATAATAAATTATGCAAATGGGAAACTTTGTGAATAAATTTATTGATTTTAAATAATTAATTAATTGAATTAGTTTCAATAATTTAATTATTAAATAACAAATAATCAAAGTAAATCACACATGATGAAAAAAAAAGTATATGGACAACTAAAAATAATTTATCATAAGTCACAATCATGATAAGGTTAAAAATGACATTTCAAAGACAATTAAATAAAAATAAAAAGAGATTAAATGTAAAATTAGAAGGCCACACAATATAGTTGCACAAGAGCTTGTAAAATCAAGGGAACTTAACCACAATTCAAGCAATTCAACACATAATCAAGGTAAGCTAGCACCATCTATCATCTCAAGCTCATTCCTAATAAACTTCATTCTTTCTTCACAAAGTGGCTTGGTAAAAATGTTCACTAATTGGTGATTTGTATCAATAAACTCAAGACGAATATCACCATTTTATACATGATCACACAAGAAATGATGTCTAATGTCTATATGTTTGGGTCCAGAGTGTTGAATGGGGTTTTTCTTAAGGTTTATAGCACTTGTATTTTCTTATTCAATTAAAATGTGATCAATGTTGATGCCATAGTCCATTAATTGTTATTTTTTCCATAAGATTTATAAGCAACAATAACTTACCGCCACATATTCCACTTCAGCAGTGGATAAGGAAATCGAGACTTGCTTTTTACTAAACCAAAAAACTAAGTAATTTCCTAGAAATTAGCAAATTTCATAAGTGCTCATCCTATGCAGCAAGCTACCAGTAAAATTTGTATCCGAGTAACTAACTAATTCAAAGGTTAAACTCCTAGGATACCAAAGTCTTAAATGCAAAGTTCCATTAAGATATTTGAAAATTCTCTTAATGGCATTTAAATGAGACTCTTTAGGACATGATTGAAACCTAGCATGCAAGCATGTAGCAAACATAATATTTGATCTACTTACAGTCAAATAGATAAAGGAACCAATTATACCTCTATATTTCCTTTTATCAATCGATTTACCATTCTAATCATTATTGAGTTTGGTGGTGGTACTCATAGGAGTCTTGCTTGACTTAGCTTCATTTATGCCAAACTTTTTAAGAATGCCTCTTATATACTTGGTTTGGTTTATGAAGATCTCATCTTTGTATTACTTGATTTGTAATCCAAGGAAGAACTTGAGCTAACCTATCATACTCATCTCAAATTCTCCTTGCATTAGCTTAAAAACTTCCTCACATAAGCAATCATTAGTAGCACCAAAAATAATATCATCAACATATGTTTGCACAATAAATAATTCATGTTTGGATTTCTTTATAAAAAATGTTGTATCAACTTTGCCTTTAGATTCTATAATAAAAAGTTACTCAACCTCTTATACCAAACTCTAAGAGCTTGCTTAACTTGAGCTAACCTATTATACTCATCTCAAATTCACCTTGCATTAGCTTAAAAACTTCCTCACACAAGCAATCATTAGTAGCACCAAAAATAATATCATTAATATATGTTTACATAGTAAATAAATCATGTTTGGATTTCTTTATAAAAAAATGTTGTATCAACTTTTCCTTTAGATTCTATAACAAAAAGTTACTCAACCTCTTATACCAAACTCCAGGAGCTTGCTTCAATCTATACAATGCTTTTGAAAGCTTAAACACATTATTAGGAAAGCCAAAATTTTCAAAACCTTAAGGTTGTTTAAGGTACACCTCCTCTTCAATAAAACCATTTAAAAATGTACTTTTGGCATCCATTTGAAAAAGATGAAAATCCATATAAGATGTAAATGCAAGTAGTATTCTAATAACTTCTAACCCTACAACAGGGGCAAAGGTTTCATCATAATCAATGTCTTTCTCTTGATTATAACCTTTAGCTACTAGTTTAGCTTTGTTCCTAATTATGACCTTTAAGTTCCAAAGGTTTGTTAGCATTTTCTTTTTGAATATTCATATCCATAAGCTCATCTACAACATCATCAACACTACTAATATCCTTTCTAGGATCAAGTGGATTAGATTCATTAAATACAACATGTATTGACTCTTCAACTACTAAAGTTTTTTTGTTAAAAACTCTATATGCTTTGCTAGTGGTGGCATAACCTAGGTAAATTCCTTCATTAACTTAGAATTAAATTTCCCAAGGTTCCCTTGGTGTTTAATATAAAGCACTTGCAGCCAAATACTCTAAGATATGAGATTTTGGGTTTTGTATTATTTCAAAGCTTATAAAAAGTTTTGTTTAAAATTAGTCTCTTAAAGACTCTATTTGTTATATAGCAAGAAGTGTTAACAGCTTCCACCCAAAAATATAAAGGTAGATTATACTCATGAAGCATTGTTTTGGCCATCTCCATTAGAGCCCTATCTTTCCTTTCAACAACCCCATTTTGTTGAGGTGTTCTAAGAGAAGAGAAAGTATATGAAATACCATTTTCATTGCAAAATGTTTTAAAGAATTCATTTTCAAATTCAGTTGCATGATCACTTCTAATAGTTGAAATGCAAAAACCTATTTCTTTTTAAACTCAATTTGAAAAACTTTCAAAGGCTTTAAAAGAATCATTGTTATGAGTAAGGAAACACACCCAAATGTATCTAGAGTAATCATCAACCAAGACATATGCATAGTGCATTCCACCTAAACATGCAATTCTAGTAGGACTAAACAAATCTATATGAATGATTTCAAGTGGCTTAGAAGTGGACACTAAATTTTTTAACTTAAAGGAAGATTTTGATTATTTTCCTTTTTAATAAGAATTCTAAGGCTTGTCCTTAGTGAACTTGAGTTTGGGTAATTTAACTATAAGTTCATGCTTACTAAGGTCATCTAAGAGCTCAAAGTTTATAGGTCCTAATCTTCTATGCTAGGTCCATGTGTCATGAGAAATAAACATTAAACATTTAATTTCTTTATTATCAACGTTATTCAAGTCAATGACATTATCAACTTTTTTACCACTAAAAATTACTTTGCCCTCATCTAAGCTACTAACAAAGCAATTTTTAGGATAGAAAGTGACTTTATTTCCAATATCACATTGTTGACTAATGCTTAAGAAATTATATTTAAGACAAAAAAAATAAGCAACACATGATGAATATATAAGGATTAAGGGTTATTAATTTCTCTAACGTATATTATCATTCCTTTGGCATTATCCCCAAATGTGACATGACCTCTATCCTGAGCATCAAGCTTATTAAATTGTTTTTTATCTCCTGTCATGTGTATTGAACATCCATTATCATAAGTATCATTAATTTCTTTATGCTTATTCTAATTTTGAATTCCTTATAATATGCAACTAAAACAAGTTCTTACTAATGGGAAAAAGGGGACTTTAAATGTAAAGGCTATTCTTATTTTACCCGAGGATGACAAATATGAAAATAAGAGTTTTAGTTTGTAAAATTTGTAAAAATATTGATTCTTTTAGCCTTTGTGGATTCCAAACACACCTATATAACATAATTCAAATATTCTTTTTAAACCCAAACCTTAGTTTGTCTAGGTTAGTAGTCTCAAAGTAATCCAAAGGAAGCAATTGCAAGTTTAGTCTTTTATAGAAGCACACATTGATAGTGTGACCTTTGGTCATGCAATAGAAACATTCAACATTTGCAAATCTATATCTTCTAAGAACATATGTTTGCCTAGTGTATAGGACATGCCTATTGTGTTATGGTTATGTGAACTTCATAAAGGTCTTTTGTTTTTTAGGAGGAGAGTAAGAAATGCATTGACAATGGCATTGTCTATTGTGAAGTGATTGTATAGCATGCTTAGGACTTTTGTATCTAGTGTATATGTAAGCATGTCTAGGTTAGGGCTTTTTAGTTTGTGCTTTAGCCCTCTCTGTCAATAAGGGTTTAGTCTTGTAAGACTTGCCTTTATCATTTGACACATAAGACTTCTTAACTTTAAAAGCATGAGTCTCAAGCAGTTTATAGGTAGAAGGAATAAAATCACATGAAGCCTTAACAAATTGAATATAAGATGATGATGGGGAAGAAGACATTCCATTTGTATATCCAATTCCATGAGTATTCCTATAACATTTTTGAGAGTCAAGTAGACTATTTAAAGTTTGCTTTCCCTTTTCGAATTTAGAAATGCAATTCTTCAATTCTAACACATCTTTTAATGTCTAAGGGAGCCACCAGAGAAACAAGGCGAATAACTCTATTTTCTTTTATTGTTTTGTTTTTCCATAATTTTTCTAAGAATCAAAACTATAATTCTCTAATGTTTTTCATTTGATTAGAGTTGTCGATGCTTGAAGATAGAGAACAAAAGGCTTCCATTCTAAGGGTTTTTAAAATTCAGTTTGCTTGTTATTTCAATTTGAATTAAGCAATAATGATTTTCTTTTCTCTTTGTTCATCATCTTTTATTCTTTTTAATATGTGCAACTAGATTTTCTAGTTAGGCTTCTTGAATCAATTTAACCATGTGATCAATATGATTTACTCTAAGTTAACAAGCATAGTTCATTAGTTATTTCTTTGCTTAATGTCTTCAATGGATTGGCCACCCTTTGTTTGAATCTAAATAATAAGACTTGATTGAGAAATAGGTTTCATTGAGAAAATAAGCAATAACCTATTAGTTATCTATTTAGCTGAGAGACACTTAAATGGTTAATAATGTTAAAGAGCTGAGATTTAGATTGAATATGATGAAACAATTAGTAAGTTAGAGTTATAAAACTAAGTTATTTATATTCAATTAATCATAGGTTTTTCTAAGAGGAAGATCTATGATTCTTAAGATTGCTTGCTTAATGAACTATGGTCTGAATTAACTTAGAGATTAATTACATCTTTAAAAGGTTGAATTGAGTTTAAGAACCCTAATATTTTCTTAGATTGTGATTCTTTACATTAGCTTTCAATTATTTACTTTATTTTATTTCAGAAGCCATTTTTCGATGTCTAAAGAAACAAACACATTAAGTAATAAAAATTCAATTTGTAATCTTTATAGAATCAATATTTTTACTACTTAAATGACTCTATATACTTATGGATTACGCATCAAGTTTTTGGCGCCATTGCCAGGGATTGCCAAAATTGATATTGTTAAGAATTTGATGTTGTTTGATTTAGACTTTATTTTAGTGATTATTTGTATGGTTTTCAGGATTTAAGTAATGTATGCACACAACATATGTGCAAGTAAATGAGAAGCCTAGTTAATACCACTTGATCTAAAGCTAGATAAGATAATTTGTAGAACAAAGAGACAGACTAGTAACATAATGAACGGAGGAGAAGAGGAAAGAGACCCACCTTCAACTGAACGAGTAGCGAACAATGGGCAAAATGGACAAAATAGGCAAAACGACCAAAGAACTATGAGGGACTTTATGAGTCCCAATGTCCAAGATGATCAAAATCCATTTATGAGGTCGGTGGTTGCAGTAAACAATTTTGAAATTAAACCCACCATGATTTAAATGATCTAGAATTCATCGTTCAATGGATTACAACATTAGGATCTGATTGGTCATATGACTCGATTCTTAGAGTTTTGCTCAACCTTCAAGATGAATGGACTAAAGTTTAGAGAAATCATAATTTTACTATAAATGAAGTAAAGTTTAAAGTTATAAAGTTTAGAGAAATCATAACCTTCAAGATGAAAGGAGTAAAGTTTAAAGTTGTATACAAAACACTTCGATTCTGAATACAAATCCATTTAAGACATTAATATTTTCATTATTAGCTATCTTGAGTTGGTCCTTTAGTTTTTAGAAGATTTCAAATCATTTACAAGTTTTTAATTTGATTCAAAAATTTTAGAGAAATTATTTTTCAAGTTTTCAAACTCCTTTATCAAGTTAGATAACTTATGCTTGTAAAGCTTTTAATTAAAGAGCAAGCTTTTACATTTAAGCATAAATTTTCTCACAATAAAGCTCTCATCATCATCATTATCATCACAAGAAAAATGAGTAGTAGTTGGTACCTCATTTTTATCTTCAAGAGCATGAAGCAAAGGTAGGCCACTTCTTGTTGCTCCTCTTTCTTTTTTAATTTAGAGGAGTCATCCCATGAAGCTTTGAAGGCCTTCATCTTATCCTTTGCTCTTTTGTTTTTGAATTTGAGCTTAGGGCACTTACTTCTAATGTGTGTCAGTTTCTTGCATTCATAGTAAGTAACCTCCTTATTCTTCTTACCTTTATACTTTTTATTGTCTCTTTGCCTCAAGAAACTTTTTCTTTTTAAGAACTTCTTGAATCCTCTAGTGATCATAGCTATCTCATCTTCATCTTTATTAGAGTCTACTAGGCTCTTATCTTCACTTACTTCTTGTATAGACTCCACTACAATCCCTTTCTTCTTCTTTTTTTCCTTTTCATCTCTCTTATCTTTTATTTACTTTATAGTGAGCTTATGTATAAGGAGCTTTCTAATGAGTACATTGATTGAGAGAGTTGAAAGGTCTTGAGCTTCTTTAATTAAAGTGACTCTAGATTCCCAATCCTTTTTAGATAGGATTGTTAAAATCTTGTTGTTTACTTCTTCCTTAAAAAAATATTTATCATGTTTCTTAAGAGTACTAAGAATAACATTCAGGTGATTGGTGATTTCGGTTATTAATTCTTAAGGCTTCATCTTGAAGAGTTCACACTCATACATATGGAGTTCGACCTTCTTACTTCTCACTTACACATTTCCTTTATAGTGGTTCTTAAGTGTCTCCCAAACTTCTTTTATAGATTGGTAATATTGAGCTTTGCCACCTTTTTCTCTTAACATAGAGGCTAGTAAGATTGTTATGGCTTTTTTGTTCTTATAGGTCTCTTTTTTTTCTCATTGTTCTATTCACTTTTTACAAGAGTAATCTTTACACTCAATAGTAGCTTTAGGTGGTCCCCAAACCTTTAGGACAACATTCCAAAGCCTAATGGGATCACTATCTAGATATAACTCCATTTTGAAATTTTAATATGGGTAGTCACTACCATCAATGAAGGGTGTAAGAAATAAAAAGTTAAGAGATTCACTCCCCATGATCTTGAATTCTAGAAATTAAGTACCTAGAACCTAAGCTCTAATACTAATTGTAATTTCCCTAAAGGGGGTGAATAAGGCTTTTGAATTGTTATAAGAAAATTAAAAGGTTTAAGCAAGAATTAAAAGGAGATTAGGAGGAAAAAAGAATGAACACATAACTTTAAGGAGTTTGATTCATAAATGAATCTACGTCTCTACCTAACTTATTACCAAGTTAGAATTTTCAATCTTTACATTAATCTTATTCATAAACATTGAGGTTACAAGAGTTTTTAAGGCTCAACTATAAACCATACAATAATGAGCTTTTACACAAGGCTTAGCTCTAACTATAAACCTAAGTGTTTTAATGGAAAAACACTTAAATTAATTTCTTATAGAATAACCTTACTTCCCTTCTAATCTATCCCAAGAATTAGATAAAGTATAAGTCCTATCTTTAACACACAACCAACTCTTAAAGAGTTTAATGAACAATAAAGACATTGAGAGAAAAATGTTAAAGCTCAATGAATGCTAAAACAGGAATTCACAACAACCAAGTATCTAACTCTTCAATGAAGCTGTAGATGTTGTTTAAATACTCGAGGATCAAAAATATGGCTATTGAAGCCACTAATTACATCTCCAAGCTCTCTTCTTCAATATTTAATGAATTTTAACTTTTTGCAGTCTAACTACCACTCACAGTCATGAGGGTAGTGTCCAGCTCGTGAGCATTGAAAATTTTAACAATTGGAGACTAATATAGCCATTAAAGGCCGTCAGGCAATCGTCATAAGTGTTGCTCATGATCATGAGCAGCTCAACCTCTTAAATGCTGAAAATCTCGTTGCCATTCTTGACAAGAGGCTGCTCATGAGCCTCCTTATGATCTGGAGGGTGGCTCATGAGTAGCCACCTATAACTTAAAAAATTTCACTTCTTGAGCCCTATTTGCATCAATTTGATTGGGGCTTTGCATATCCTTTTATTCTTCATTAAATCACACCTTGAAGATGATTTACATATCTTTAACTTTGAATAAATAACTTGATCCTTGATTGAATGGCCTACACACACACACACATATAATTTAGAAGATAAAAAAAATTATTTTTATATAAATGTATGTTTTTATTTTAATTTAGAAAATTAAGTAATTTTGTTTTATTATTGGTGAAAATTTTTAAAAGTGATCTAGGAGTTAAAAAAAGTAATAAATGATATGAATATTAGAAATATGAAACTTTATAAACTAAAAAGAAATTATTTATATTAGAGAATTGCACTAGTGGGAGAATTGATGGAAGAATTAATTAATGCAATGTAAATAAAATTCAATGATGTTATAATGTATTTCTAAAAAATGAGGAATTAACTAATATATTCAAGTAAGTTCTAAAAGGTTTTAGTAATTTACTATAGGACCATATTAGAATTAGATTCCAAAAAAACTTGGATGTTTAATTATTATAAAAAAAACTTATTTATGTTTACAAAATATATTAGTACTAAACATAATTTAATAAAATATAAATTTGTAGTTCTCATATTTAATATATATAATATAAGATGTTTCAAATTGACTTCATTCCATCTTTTCTTTTCCTTGACAATTCTTAGCAAAAAAAAAAAATGATCATTATACATTTCTAAAAAATCTTTATATAAATTAAAATATTTAAATATTTACTTATTCATTTCTTTTTGTGGATATTGTTCTTCTATTGGTTTCAAAAGTAACGTCTATTGCGTTCAAGAAGATGAAGACTTAATTTTTTCACCTTTGTAATCTCAGTAGTTACATCATTAGAGAATATTTTAGTTACCTTAAAATTTAAGGTAGTTGGATCACATTCATCGATAGTTATTATAATTTGGAAAACTTTTGTTTGTCCAATTAGTTGCACTAAAACTCATGGATTTCTCATCAACTATTCTTTTGACTCAACAACTATATTAGGCAATAAATGTGTAGGAATTTTAACCTAATATTGAGCAGTTTTTCCAAAAACTATAAATCATATAGAGTCAGTTGAATTTTCACCAATTACATTCATTTGATACCTACAAAGAAGAGATATGTTTATATTATATATTACTTTATTAATTTTGTAAAATCACAAACTTACTATATGTCAAATGACTTTTCAATTTCTCCATAGTTATTGCACCAAACTTGCATGTTATAAGTTCTTATTCCCTTATGACATGATGGGCATGTTGTATAGCACAATCCATTTGATGCATCAATATCAGTTAGAATCGCTTTGTATGTAAATTTAATCCCTTAATATGTAATATATTTTAGTAAATTATAAATATTTTATTTTTATCAGTAAATTTTTTTGAACCTTGGGAGGTAAAACAATCATTCTTTATGGTCAAAAAATGATTAATTAAAATTACAATTAATCCAAGTGTTTAAATGTTTTATATTAGGGGTGAGCAAAACCCTCCAATTACCTAACTCGAAACTGATCCAACCCAACTCGGGTCTCATTTTATAACTTTGCTAAGTTTTTTGTCGGAACCAACCCGACCAAAAACTTGAACTTTATCTATAAAATATGTATTTTTATTACTACAATGAGATACCATACCAATTATAGTAAAGTGGTGAGGCAATTGCTTAACCTCTGTGAGGTTGTGGGTTCATCCCATAACCTGCATGAGTTTTTCCACAAAATTTGGGGACTCAAAGGAAAAAAACACTTAACATACAATTATGGGATTTAAGACTAAAAGAACGTGGTGCCATTCCATTTCACTATAAAAAGTTTCTTTGTTTTTTTGTTTTTCTAATTTTATTTATTAAACTTTCAATACCCAAAAATCGACCCCCACTCGACATAAAATGTTTGGTTTAGGTGGATTTTAAAATTTTGAAAAAATTGGAACCTACCCCAAACCCATCTGATGCTCATCCTTAGCTTATATTCACATTGATTAAAATTGAAATAATCAGATGTGGCATAAGCAGTGACAAATACATTATGATTGTGATTAGAGGGAAAATTGAAGATCAAATTTTTATAGTAAAATATGAAGTCATATTTGGTGAAAAATGATAGAAATCTTCAATATAAGTGCTTATAAGTCAATTCTAATCCTTAGAAAAAAATTTCTAGCAAAATTACAAAAATTAAATTAGTAATTTGTTAAAAATTCTCGAAGCTAGTCACCATTTGTGTTATGACCATAAAGATGATCATGACAGCCTATCACCACCAATATTATGATCATGATGACTATCATGAAGACCAAGTCCAAAAGTTCCCAAGAGTTGTCATGATCATAGCTAAAGAAGTTGGTGCATGCGTTGTTATGGTTGTTATTGCTCTTCTTTCTTCTTTAAGAAAATGACCAAGTAAAGGAGTACTATTGTCAACATTAACAGCATCAGTGTTTAGCTTTAAGCATAGTGAAAATAACCAAGTTTTTTATGTACTCCTTCTTCTTATTAATCTTCTTGAGAGTTTTAACATGCTAGAAACTCCCATAAAGATCCTAAGTGTCATGCTCTTGTCATGGAAGAATGATTTGGTGGACTAAAAATTAATCATAAAAAATATTTACTACTTTTATGAGCAACTCACTTAATGCTTCCTATATATCCTATGAAAAATAAAAGGAGAAGAAATAAAGAAAGATTAGAACAAAAATCGAAGAGGGAAGAAAGTATATGGACACTAGTACCATGGCCTTAAGAGATCAAATATAAGATGCCAGTAATCCTATCGCATGTATATAAGAATTTGAGGCCTTCAGAAAATCAACTATAAAAAGACAAATAATCTAAAACATTAGAGCAAATATTATAAGATTCCATCACTTTAAAACCATCTAAATCTGGAATATCACAACTCGAGAAAGATAAGAACAAATATGAATATAAAAAAACTATGCTAAAACACTGGACATTACTATCCACCATGCAACATCATTATCTCTTAATACATTCTACTCAATAATGCCTTAAATAAGCTGGCATTTTTACACCATAATAAATGCTTCAGGTTCAAGCCCTTAACAACAAACATAAATGTGGACTTACTCATCATGTGCACTAGACCATGAAAATAATACAATTCTAATAATAACAAAGTTCAAAATTTTTAAAAAATATTATAAAAATAGGAATAAAACTAACCTTTGTTAAAAACTACTGTTACTCATCATTAATAGCAAACATTATCGGAAAGTGTAACAGTAATCATAGTCTTCATACAACCACCACCATCACCATAGTCTTCTTCTTGTCCTGCACCTCTCAAATTGCTATGTTTTAGTGAGGAGATGAAGGAGAAGAGAGGTTTCTTGTAAATTGAATGGGCATGATGGTGATGATTGCATAATTGACAATGAAAGAGATGAAGTTAAAAGCTCAAAATTAACAATAACAATAATAAAAATTTTGATAAATGACAAGCCCTAATTTAAAAAAAAAGTGATTTATGAAGAAGAAATTTTAGAATTTAAAAGAGAACAGGCTATAGAAATTTCATTCACAACACTATAAAATTTAGCATCAAGAAATAAATAACAACGATGGTGATGAAAGCGGGGCTTCTTATAGGATTCTAGGACTTGGAATTCAAAGGAGAGAGAAAAGGCTTTGAGAAAGAGGAAATATTGGTAGTGGTGATGGTGGCAGCCACCATGGTGAACTTCATTGATGCTAACTAAAACAAAATTGGTTCCTTGCCACCGAAGAAGAAGAAAAAGAATAGGAGAGGAGCATATAGTAAAAGGGTGAGTGATATGGCATTTATAATGGCCATTAACAGTTGATTTAATGGTATTATTAAGAGAGGGGCCTGGATTACAAAAAAACTTAATTTTTTATTTAATTGAGCCCAAAATTAGATAAAGTGCTTAAATGAGCAAAAATGTACCTTATCCCTATATACATATATATATATATATTTTTTTGCCATATATGTGTGTGTGTGTGTGTGTATTTATGTACAGAGCTTTATTGGGCTTGGTAAACCCATATTCGTTTTAGGCCTATTTTAAGTGTGTGACCTTGTAGGCTCACATGACTTTACAGTGGGCTTGAAATCCTTATTTAGGCCTACAAGTCATAAGTGGCCTCTACTAAGACATTTTGACTTCCTAAGTCATATGAAGGTCGATAATCTGACATAACCTAATTTACAGTGAATATTATAATCCCTTTTTCATATAATATCTTGATTGAATATAAGGCATAGTTTCTATTATCCTTATACAATTCAATCATATTATTTCTTTATTCTAAGTATACTGAGAATGATAACTCTTTATCAATTTACTTTAGCATGACCTTGCATTTTCCTTAGTGTATCTTATTAAAGGGACCATAGATATCTTACTCAGATTAAATGAGAGACAAATTCCTTCCTAATCACTTATATTCCTCACATAACTCCTTTCATATCCAACAACAACCTATTTTATCATCCAATTAGAAATAAAGTTAGATTGTGTCAAAATACAAAATGTTTATATATAAATCTATTGTGTTTTCAAGGTCAGTGGACTAAATCAATATTATTGTCATGAGAATTACTTATGACAATTACCTATGTAGTATTCTCAAGATGAGTCAATTCAGTACATTATTTCTCAAATAAGTACCTATAAGTTTACTTAATATCTCATATTCATGATTAGTAAAACATGATCATCAGTCAACACCATACTAGTCTTAATACATTATTATAACTAGGGATAATTTGAATAGAACTTATATTTACTCTAAGGGTTTTACTATCAAGTCACATACTTGATGACTTTAGGAAGAATTGACTATTCAAGTAATTATCATAATATAAAATGAAAATGAAAATGCCTCTTTATTAATAAAATGATAAAGATAAAACATGGTCATACCTGATTGACCTAGTGCATATCACTAACACTTGGTAGTGTTGGTGCTGATCACATATGTTAAGTGTATCTTCTTTTGCATTCACAATTCTTGAAGACTTATTAAAATTAGTTCAGTATGATGAATGAATAGAAAATGCATTATAGTTT
This sequence comes from Mallotus nudiflorus, assembly GCA_947683625.1. Lineage (NCBI taxonomy): Eukaryota > Viridiplantae > Streptophyta > Magnoliopsida > Malpighiales > Euphorbiaceae > Mallotus > Mallotus nudiflorus. The sequence continues at coordinate 2,179,794 of CANTUR010000049.1, read as the reverse complement.
TAAAAAATTTGCAAGAAAATTCATCACTGTATCACAAGGTAGTGTGCATTTAATGAATCTCATTAATATTGATTTTCATGACTATCATTTATTTGCAGTTTGCAAAATTAGAGGTTTCATTAACCATCTTATGCTGAGAGTGTATTTTTTACCAAGTGAAAAGCTGACTTTCACACCTAAATTCAAGGAGAATCTACTTAAACAAAATTCATGGAAATTAAGCATAAACAAATAAAATTATAAGTATTAAAATAGTCTTTGCATTATTTTTTATGCTTTATTTCCTTATCCAAATATTCCTGACCTTTTTTTTTATATTACTTAGCATAGATATCATTAGAAAAGTCCTTTGGATACTCATACTATTTTCAAAGCATTAGAGTAAATAGAGCATCTTTTGGCATCATCCTCTTTCAGTATTCCCCCACTTTTCTCATATTACTTAGCATGGATACTACTAGAGCTTTCACATTGATACTTTTACTCATTTTTTAGCATTAGAGTATACTAGAAATGCCTTTTGTCAAATGCTCTTATTTTGATTCTTCTCTTAGTATTCCCCTGCCTTTCTCGTATTAATCAATGTGGATACCATCAAGGGATTTTGTACTAATACTCATTTCTAATCATTAGAGTAGATTATATGCACATTTATTATTCAAAAACTTGGAATGATACTCTGAAATTCAAGCAATTTATACTACAAGTCCATCTACTTTGTTTTTTACATATTCTTCCCCTCGTTCAGGTGCAAAGTGAGCATTAGATTGATTAGAGTTTAAAAATCTCAACATAAAATCATCAATTGGACATTCAAACTCTATGAGGCTAATAAAAGAAAGTCATTAAGATCAAAATTCATGAGATGAGTTTTCGCATATGATCTCATGAAGTAGATGAATTTCCTTTCAATTTATTAATTTTATTATTAAGGATGTACTTTATTGAGAAAACTAAAGAAATAGATTTGTGGTACTTCCCTTGAGTATTTATTGAGATGTTTGTCATATGAGGTAATATTCTGATGAGCAATCGACATTTGCTATCTTGCTTATTCTTATTAATGTGCTAGTTTCTTTTTGCTTCTTTATTCCCTTTTTAATTCCCTATGTAAAATGGCATAAATTAATCAGGTCTTTTTGTAGGTGAAGAAATTTTATCAAAATGCAATGTTATTCTTTTACACTCTTCCCTTTTGATTTTGGTGATGATGTCTCTAATCACAGAGGTCATGATACTCCATTATTAAGGTTATGGCCTAAGGTTGAGTGATGAGTGTGAAAAATGCATTTCATTAAGTAGTCTTTGTGTTAGGAAAAATTCAATTTCAGTTAAGATTATGTTTCTTTTATTCAGTTTTTATTTAGTTGAGTACTTACTGCATGTCTTGTGTGTTTATTTATTTTTAAGTATTAGTTGGTTTATTTTTGGTTGATTTTTATGTATTTAGGGAAGTCAAAGAACAGTAGAGGAAGGTTATATGGGAGTCATGAGCACTTGAAGCGATCCTAAAAAAAGCAATGGAGATCAATATGCTGAAATACTGAAAAAATGATGTGCATGGCCATGCACATTTTGTAAATGGTCGTGTGACTTGGTGATTAGGAAAGTCAGAGTCGAATTTAATTATTAACTCATGAAGGACAAGAGGGAGATTTCACATGGATGTAACCCTAGGGCTGGTAATTAGGGTTTTATAAGAGGGTAGCCACCAGAAACAAAAAGGAGGATTTTATTCTTTTTTTATCATCACTTTAAAGATACAATTTTTCTTAGAGTAGTTTTGAGAAAACAAGGATTTTTTCTTACTTATGTTAGTTTGGATATTAGAGAATAAAAATTGAAGAACATTAAGCTTCCTATTTAACAGGGGTTTATTCTATTCAATTGTTTTTATTCATTCTTAATTTTAATTCAATGATGATGTCTATTTTCTGTTATTATTCCTCTTTATTTCTTAAAATTAACATGAGTAGCTAAATTCTTAGTTAGGGTTCTTATTGCTATTCAATAATCATAATTAAACCTAAGCCATTAACCTAGATCCTTTGATTGTTGTTGAACTTAATGTCTTCTTAGGATTGATCACCCTTTGATTGAATATACATAATAAAACTTGATAGAGAGATGGGTTGTATTAGATTTAAACAATAACCTGTTAGATGCTTTCTTAGTTGAGAAACACTTAAGTAACTAATATTGATTAAGGGTTAGTGTTTAAACTGGGTTAACCGAACACTTAGTAGGCAAAAGCTTTAAATCTAAGAACGTCAATTTACTTGGTTAATCATAGGGTTGTCTTAGGAGGAAAGCCTATGATTCTAGGGAAACCCTCAAATTGGATTAAGGTTAGATATAGCTTAGTAGTAAATTGATTTTAAATAAAAGTTGAATTAGTAATAAGAACCCTAGCTCTCTAAAGTGATTGTTATTTCATTATGATTTTTTTTGTGTTTTGTCTTAGTTTAATTTTTAGTTTAATTAAAAATATCCTTTTTCGTTGTTTAAACAAACAAACACAACTAGTATCACTGTAGTCAATCTGCAATCTCTATGGGATCGATATTTAATTACTACTTGTACGAATCAGTATACTTGCGGAAACCCATCAAGTGTTTGGCATCGTTGCCGAGGATTGCCAAATTGATATTGTTGAGAATTTTGTGTTGTTTGATTTAGACGTTATTTTTTACTTTTATTTTTATTATTTTTTGGTTTTACAGGAACTCTTATTGTTGTATGCACACAATGTGTGGTGCAAGCAGACAAGGAGTCCAGTTAATACCACTTGATTTAGAGATTGAGAAAACTATTCACGAAAGGAGAAGACATGATAGAGAAAGGATGAACAGAGGGGAAGCACATAATGAGCAAGATGGCCAAAATGGGCACGTTGCACATAAAACTATGAGGGACTTTGTGAGTCCCAATGTCCAAGGATCAAACTCTAATTGTGAGGCCAGCGGTTGCTACAAATAACTTTGAAATCAAACCCGCCATGATCCAAATGATTCAAAACTCACAGTTTAGTGGCTTACCACATGAGGATCCAATTGGTCACATGACAAGATTTTTGGAGTATTGTTCGACCTTTAAGATGAATGAATTACAGCCAGAAGCAATCAAGCTCATCCTTTTTCCATTTTCATTGATGGATAGAGCAAAAAGATGGTTCACTAGCTTGGCACCTAACTCCATAAACACATGGCAGGAGCTTTATACAGCCTTTTTTAATAAGTACTTTCCACTACTAAAGTATTCAAAATCAGAAATGAAATCAACTCTTTCTATCAAAGAGATGATGAAAGTTTTTATGAGTGTTGGGATAGATTCAAGGATCTTCAGTGATAATGTCCACCACAGTTGATTCCTTAATGGGATTTGGCATAATCTTTTTACAAGGGTGTCAATCCTGCAGAGAGAGCAAACAGAGATGCATCAGCAGGAGGAACTATTATGTCTAAGACACCAGAAGATGCCTTGGAGATTTTTGAAGAAATGGCTAATACCCAAAGCCTCTGGTCCAGTGAGAGAGCTATTCCAAAGAGAGGGGGAGCAATTGAAGTTGACAGTTTGATGATGTTAAATGCAAAGATGGATGTTTTATCAATAAGAATGGATAAAATGAATATTAATGCCATATCTAACTTATCTTCCTCTTGTGAATTATGTCAAGGTAGTCATCCAACTATAGAGTGTCAGATGATGCAAAGCTTGCCCATGGAGAATGTAAACTTTGTGAACAACTTTAAAGGATAGCAAAACCAAGTGCATGGCAACACCTATAATCAAAGTTGGAGAAATCATCCTAATTTCTCTTAGAGCAATCAAGGGAACAACCAGTGGAGGCCACAAGCACCACCTAGTTTTATAGGGTATAATGTGCAACACCAATAACCAAATTACCACCAAGAAAAAACTTCATCTTCTGGAAGTTCTCTAGAGAGCAAGTTGGAGAAGTTCATGGATGTGATGTCGACAAAAATGAATCAACAAGATGAAACTACAAAAAGGTTGGAAAGCAGATTTGAGCAAATGTATCAAGACACTCAGCTGATGTTCAAGAACCACTCTTCCTCTATTCATAATTTAGAGGTGCAAATGGGCAGTTGGCAAATTATTTTTCAATGAAGAATCAAGGTTCTTTGCCAAGCAACACTAAGAAGAATCCAAAAGAACAGTTGAAGGCTATCACCTTGAGAAGTGGAACAAAAATACAAATCCCACAAGCAACAATAGAATATGAGCAGGAAAAGAATAAGGAAGAGGAAAAAGAGCAAGAGGATGAATGGGTTGAAGTGCAAATAGAGGAGAAATTGCAAGGGGATAACAACAATAAGGAACGAGTAGTGGAGAAACCTACACCACCATTAATGAAACCCTACAAACCTCCAGCTCCATATCCTCAAAGATTGAAGAAATAGGAGCATGATTAAAATTTTGCTAAATTTCTATAGAGGTTTAAAGCACTTCACATCAACATTCCTCTGGTGGAATGTCTTTCAGAAATGCCTAAGTACGCTAAAATTCTCAAGGAACTGATTTTCAACAAAAAGAAGTTACAAGAATGTAAGACCATCACACTCACAAAAGAGTGTAGCACTATTATCTCGAAGAAACTTCCCTTAAAAAGGAAGCATCCAAGGAGTCTCACTATTCCTTATTCTGTGGGAAATTTAAATTTTCAAAGAGCTTTATGTGATTCTGGAGCTTCAATTAATCTTATGCCTTTGTCTGTTTACGAGAAATTGGGATTAGGAGAAGCATAACCTATAAGCATTCGATTGCAACTTGTAGATAGGACAGTGAAAGAACCAGAAGGGATAGTGGAGGATGTGTTAGTAAGGGCTGGAAAATTTATTTTTCCAGTGGATTTTGTAGTCCTTGACTATGAAGAAGATGAGGAGGTTCCACTAATCCTTGGTATGCCATTACTTTACATTGCTAGAGCAATAATTGACGTCTATAATGGAACTCTTATATTAAGAGTGGGGGATGAGAGCTGTACGTTTAATATCTATAAGACTATGAAATATCCCTATGATGAAGATTTTTGCATGCGAGTTGAAGTCATTGATGAATGTGTTAATGAAGTCCAACGATGGAGGTTGGCATGGTCTTTAGAAGTTGAGAATATTGAGAAGTGCTTACAGGTACAATCCTCTCAAGAAGAAGTGACTTTCAAATACCCGAACCAACCACGCATACAACTACCAAATATTGAACCCACACCACCCTTAATCATAAAACCACTAAAACTAGACTTGAAGCCATTACCTCAATATTTAAGATACAATTTTCTTAGTGACGACCAAACTTTACCTGTGATTATATCTTATAAACTTAGCAAGGAGCAAGAGGATTTATTGGTGAACATGCTGAAGAGAAAAATAAAGGCAATCGGGTGGCAGATTTTGGATATAAGAGGAATAAGTCCCTCTTATTGCATGCATAAGATTTTAATGGAGGATGGACACAAGCCAACCATTGAAAGACAAAGGAGGATCAACCTGAACATGCAAGAGGTGGTAAAGAAAGAAGTGGTCAAACTACTTGATGCAGGAATTATTTATCCAATCTTTAATATTTCTTAGGTTAGCCCAATTCAGTATGTGTCGAAGAAGGGAGGAATAATGATTGTGCAAAATATGGAAGGAGAGTTCATTCCTACAAGAGTTGTGAATGGTTGGAGAGTGTACATTGATTATAGGAAACTGAACTCGTCCACAAGGAAAGATCATTTCCCATTACCCTTTATTGATCAAATGTTGGAACGGATAGCAAGACATGCTTTTTACTGCTTCCTGGATGGTTATTCAGGCTACAATCAAATTGCAATAGCTCCAAAAGATTAAGAGAAGACCACCTTTATATGTCCTTATGGCACATTTGCATACAGGAGGATGCCATTTGGGTTATGTAATGCTCTTGCAATGTTTCAAAGATGTATGATGGCTATATTTGTAGATTTAGTGGAGGAGATCATGGATGTTTTCATGGATGATTTTTCTATCTATGGAAACTCATTTAAAGGATGTCTAAGCAATTTGTAGCAAGTTCTAGCACGTTGTGAGGAAACAAATTTGGTGTTGAATTGGGAAAAGTGCCATTTCATGGTAGATGAAGGTATTGTACTTGGACATAAGATTTCAACTCAAGGCATTCAAGTTGATAAAGTAAAGGTGGAGGCAATTGAGAAGCTGTAGTACCCCACAAATGTTAAAGGAGTTAGGAGTTTTCTTAGTCATGCAAGCTTCTATAGGCGATTTATCAAGGATTTCTCAAAAATCTCAAAACCCCTTTGTAAGTTACTTGAAAAAGATTCACCTTTTGATTTTACTGATGACTGCAAATTGGCTTTTGATAGGTTAAAACAAGCACTTGTTTTTGCTCCTATAGTGATGGCACCAGATTGGAGTCTACCATTCAAGTTAATGTTTGACACCAGTGATCATGCAATAGGAGTTGTTCTTAGCCAAAGAAAGGAGAATAGGTTGCATGTGATCTATTATGTGAGCTGAACATTGATAGATACTCAATTGAATTATGCTACTACAGAAAAGGAGATGCTGGCTATTATATTTGCTTTTGATAAGTTCATATCGTACCTCCTTGAATCTAAGGCAATTATATACACAAAGCATACAACATTGAAGTATTTAATAAACAAAAAGGATTTAAAACCAAGGCTCATGAGATGGGTACTTCTGTTGCAAGAGTTTGATATTGAGATCAGAGATATGAAAGGAGCTGAAAATGTAATAGCTAATCATCTTTCAAGATTGGAGTTGAAACACGAGGAAAGTGATAAGCAAGAGCCTATAAAGGAGATGTTCCCTGACGAAATGCTTTTTGCTATAGAATTTATGGGTGCTCCTTGGTTTACTGATATAGAAAATATTTTGTCAGTGGGTGAAATTCCAAAAGAGTTCACTCCTCAGCAAATGAAAAATTTGATTCGTGATGCTAAGTTCTACATTTGGGATGAGCCATTCTTATAGAAACTATGCAACGATGGCATAGTCAGGAGATATGTAACAAATGAGGAAGTAGGAGACAACTTATAACACTGTCATGGGAGGGTCAATGGTGGACATTATGGACAACAATAAACAGCTGCTAAGGTTCTTGAAATAGGGTTCTATTGGTCGACAATTTTTCAAAATGCTAGAGATTTTGTAATGCATTGTGACGCATGCCAAAGGAGTGGAAACATTTCAAAAAATGATGAAATGCTCCAATCTAATTTCTAGAGGTGGAAATTTTTTATGTCTGGGACATTGATTTCATGGGACCATTTCCAGTGTCAGATGGTAACAAGTATATTCTTGTTTATGTGGATTATGTTTCCAAGTGGGTGGAAGCTCAAGCATGCACAGTCAATGATGCAAGGGTTGTTTTCAAGTTCTTAAAGAAGCTATTCTCTCGATTTGGAATGCCTTGAGTCATCATAAGTGATGGGGGAACACACTTCTGCAACAAGAATATGGAAGCTTTATTAGCTCACTATGGTGTGAAGCACATGGTAGCTACACTTTATCACCCGCAAACCAGTGGCCAAGTTGAGGTGAGTAATAGGGAGTTGAAGAAGATTTTGGAGAGAACAGTAAGTAAATCAAGGAAAGAATGGGCAAGGAAGCTTGATGATGCTTTGTGGGCACATAGAACAGCTTACAAAACACCTCTTGGGATGTCTCCTTTCAGGGTGGTTTATGGCAAAGCATGTCATCTTCCCGTTGAGCTTGAACACAAGGCCTACTGGGCAGTGAAAGCCTTGAATTTTGACTTCAGGAAGGCAACTGAGAGAAGAATGTTACAGTTGAATGAACTTGAAAAGATAAGGGAAGTTGCTTATGAAAATTCAAGGATTTATAAAGAACATACTAAGAGATGGCATGATGCAAGAGTAAGAATCAAGGAGTTTAAGGAAGGTGATCAAGTTTTATTGTTCAACTCATAACTCATATTGTTTCCTAGAAAGTTGAAAAGTAGATGGATAGGACTATATACAGTTACTCATTCATATCCTCATGGAGCTGTGGAATTGAGCAACACAAAAGGAGACATATTCAAAGTGAATGGGCAAAGGTTAAAGCTATACCATGGAAGCACATTTAAGGAGTTCCATCAAGTTTCATACTTGAGAGAATTAACTGGATGATCAATTTGATGGTCTAGCTCATGGACCATTAAAAGAGCGCTTTTTGGGGGCTCAACCAAGATTTTTTTTTATTTGTATTTGTATTTTTTATTTTTATTATTGGTTATTTATTTTATGTTTTTGCAAGTTTATTCTATTTTTTATGATTGTTTTTGGTGCATTTCAGGGATTGAAAGAAAGGTTGGAGCTCTAGAAGAGGTCTTGTGAGTTAAATGTTTAATAGAATTTTTGTTCCGAGTGACTTGTAATTTAAATTTATGATGCATTGCTTATCTTTGTGTGTTGAATTTTTAATTCAGTGAATTTGTGAAGTATGCATATATAGGTCACACGGTCGTGTGCATTTTCCGCATGGCCGTGCATCTTAGGTCACCATTTTTGAACCATCAGGTCACACAACCGTGTGCATTTTGCACACGGCTGTGCACCTTATGATGCCAGAACTCAACACACGGCTATGCGAATTTCACACATGGCCATGTGATGAGACAGACCTGACTTTTAAAAAAGATGCAAAATTTTGTTTTAATTGGATTTTTCCACTTCCCAACACTCCACACTTCCCCAAAACCCTAGGGACTCCACTTTTGACCACTTTTCCACTTCCCAAGCCCTAGAAAACCTAACCCTTGACTACCTTTTCAATTTCTCATTAAATTTGACCCAATTCCCCATCATCCCACTCTCTATATAAACACTCACTTCCTCTCTACACAATCATTCTCTACACCATTCTCCACTCTACATACTCTACATATTCTTTTATTTCTTTTTAAGAAAGTCTCATGGAGAAAGATCAAAGAAGGAAGGGCATAGCAAAGAAGCAAACTAATCCTTCCAAAAGAGCAAGACATGGTGGAACTTCCAATAATCCGGGTGGTGCTGAAGAGGAATAAATGGTAAAACCTTTTCCCTCTCAAATTCAATTTAGGCATGGTTAGCATAGGAATAAGTTTCAAGCAATAATGAGTAGGAAGATTATGCCAAATAGATATTTAAGTGCCACATCCTTGATTGAAATTGGGTTGTTAGACAAGATTAATTTGTATATTCATAGGATGGGGTGGAATGATTTTATTTTGATGAAAAATCCTTCTTATGCCATCCCCACTTGTGAATTTCTCTCTTCTTTTGAGTTTAATGATCATACCCTTATGCTTACTTTTCGTTTGGGGAATGAGGAGCATACTCTAGGTTTATTTAAACTCAATGATGTATTTCATTTTCCCAAAAATTAGGATGCTAATGTTGCATATGATAGAAATGAGTTTTTGAGAGAATTAACCGGGGAAAAGGGAGTTTTCTATGAGGCTCGGTCAGCAAAAGAATCAAGGATTTGATTGCCCGCACTTAAGTACCTTTATAGACTCATGGCACATTATTTGTTTCTAAGGAAAGAGGGTGATTCTATGATTACCACCACTGAGCTAAACATTTTATATTGTATGGTGAATAATAAAAAACTTGATGTCTATCATGCTTTAGTCAGGAAATTAAGAGATATTACTACAAAAGCTACTGGGGCTATTAAAGTGGGAGGCCTAGTAACAGCTATAGCCAAGTATTTAAACTTTAACATCGAGAACATGCCTTTTAAAAGGGTCCTGAGTCGTCACTTCATTGACACTGGCATGATGGAATCCATGGGAATGTTTAGAGTTGATCATACTGGGAGAGCTTTTCTTATTCCGCCTGCACCTGTAGAGCAAGATGAAAAAGAAAAGAAAGATGTCTCTCTAAATAATATGTTAAAAAGGCTGGACAGCTTGGAGTTTCAAATTGGAGTCATCGATTCCAACGTATGAGAGCCGAATTCTGAAGTGGTAGGAATGGGTCATACTTCTAGGCAAATGCATCGCACATTACAGATGATTAACCATAACTTTAACGCCTATTTCAGCTCTCAGAATTTTATCCCACCGCCATTCCCACATGATGAAGATATGGCAGCACAAGAATACTCTTCTAAGGATGAAAGGGGAGGAATGAAGACCTTGTTTTGAAATATTTAGCTCTAGCTTAAACAATGTTTACTTTATGTGTTTTCATTTTTTTTAATTATGATGTTTTGTGGAACGTTATGTGTTATGTTTCATGTTTTAAATTGAAGTATGTTTTTATTTAAGTTTTTTTTTTTTATCAAGGATTTTTATTTTAGGAATGTTACTTTTTCTTATTTTTCCATTTAATATTTTTTTCCTTCCAATTGTGTAATAAATATGGGAGGTTTCTCCTACCAAAAAAAATTATGTGCTAGCAAGTAGCACAGTCGTGCATGATACAACGTCAATAAGGTAGCACGGCCATTCACATTTTGCACATGGTCGTGCGACTTGATGCACAGGCACAGTCAAATTCCTCAAAATTTTTCTTGTTTTAAACGTTACAATGAGGACATTGCACATTTTAAGTATGGGGGAGGAAATAAAAAAATAATAAATAAATAAATAAATTTATTTTGTGAGCTTGTTAGTTATGATTTTATTTATTTTTATTTGTTTCCTTATTCCATTGAGGGTTTAGTTGATTTTAGTTTCCTAAGCAAGCTAAATTTCCTAAATTAATGGGTAAGCAATTTTTATTGAAATCGGAATGTTTTGTTTTTTGTAATTTTTTTGTTTTCTTATTTAAACTCTGCTGACTTTTTTTTTATTCTTGTTAATTCCATTCTTTTTTTTATTGTTTTATTTTAGTACTAACATTGTTATGATGGCTAGAACAAAGACACAATTTCAAGGAAAGAAGCTTAGTGATGGCGAGGGCAAACCTAAAGACATGAGGGACAATTATGAAGCTTTCTTTGCCATTTATTCTAAAGAATAAGGGAAGAGATTTTGCTCCTTAGTCAAGAGAAAATTCAGCAAGCCAAAATACTTTAATGATGAGGTACTGTTGAATATGGGTATTAAGGGAACCATAGATATGTTTTGTAATAAATTGGGGTGGTTTAAATTGGCTACAGCCCAATATGATGTATTCTTTGAACTCATAATAGAATTTTAAACTACATTTAAGATTTTAGATACACCTCTAGGGATCTTTTCATGTAGGTTCTTTAGGAAAGAATACTTACTTAACTATGAAATCATATTTTGTGTTCCATGTGGCGGGTTGTTCAGGCTAGAAAAGTGTTGATCTTAATGGGGTATATTGTCACTGGATTGGCATTGTATTTTGCTCCATTCGAATTTGCCAAACATAAATTGGAGCCTTTAGAAGCTGAATCCCTTGATAAAGATTACCTAGTGCGAGCTAAAATCATCATCGAATTCAATGAGTTTCATGATGTAACGAGTAAAAGATGCTACATGATCCGTCAATTAGCAATGCAACATGGTAAAATACCTTTACCCCCTAATGCAGTTGAAAAAGGAGATAATGGGAGTGAAGCTCAATCAAGGAAGTGACGGAACACTGAAAAATGGAGGGATGACATCATGGAAAATATCAAAGAGCGGATGGATATCTCTGACAATAGGATTAGGAACATGGTTATGGATTTGTCTAACCAGTTAGAGAAGTTCGAGAGGCGATGTGAATACAGAGCTGAAAGGTTGCAACTTCAAATTGATGAAATCTTTTGCATCCTTCCTCAAAGCAAAAGATCTAAAACTATGAATGAAGCTGCAAAGTGCATCATGGTCACACCATATATTCCCCCTCCAGTTTCACCGGAATAAAGGGAGTATACTGTTCTCTAATTTTCTTTTATTTATTTATTTTCTTTTCATGACTGTATGCTTGTGTGTTTGTTTTACTTTAAGAGTCTACATGCTTTATTTATTTATTTATTTTTACCCTTTTGTGTGTTTATGCCTTACTCTTACACTTGAATTTTTGCAATATATATACCTTTAGAGCCTTATTCATTAATCTTAGTTTTCTTGAAGAAATGTCTTAATCTTCCTTTAATGGATCATTTTAAATTTTTAAATTAGAATAGCAACTTGCGGTTAGGAATTTTTAAATTTTAATGAACATTATTGCTTACTTTTCTATTGAACAAGTGAATCTAGATGATTAATATTTGAGAAAAGTATTTTTGAGTAGGAATTTGAGGCTGCTTTAGAGCGGTTATAAAAAAAATAATCAAGAAGCAAGATGGGGCGTAAGACGCACTCGTTTGGAGCTTACAATTGAAAAGAAAAATCTTTTAAATGCTCTTTCTACTCTAATGCTCTTTAAGAGTAAGAGTATCCAAAGGACCCATTTTGGAGGTTTCCACACTGAGTAACACAAGAAAGTGGGGGATGCTGAGATTGGGAAGATATTGATTGATGAACTTCTTAGCCTCTTTATTATTGGCATGATTCCTACTTATTTTTATTTTTCTTAAGTATCAATCATTTTTTTTCATATTTTCACTAGAAAAGTATGCTCTTCACACGGTAACAATATATTCTTGACCTCAGTAGCTATTTTACTTTTCGAGATTATAAACTTTTTATTAAAAGAAGATTATGGTAATTAATCAAATTAAAGCTAGTTAATGAGTATGATTCTTTAGGTAGATATGTGTTTTTAGGTTTTGCTTGAGGACAAGCAAATATTCAAGTGTGGGGGAATTTGATGAGTATGAAAAATGCATTTCATTAAGTAGTCTTTGTGTTAGGAAAAATTCAATTTCAGTTAAGTTTGTGTTTCTTTTATTCAGTTTTTATTTAGTTGAGTACTTAATATATGTCTTGTGTGTTTATTTATTTTTACATATTAGTTGGTTTATTTTTGGTTGATTTTTATATATTTAGGGAAGTCAAAGAACAGTAGAGGAAGGTTATATGGGAGTCGTGAGCACTTAAAGCGAGCCTAAAAAAAAGCAATGAAGATCAATATGCTGAAATGCTAAAAAAATGATGTGCATGACCATGCGCATTTTGCACACGGCCATGCGACCTGGTGATTAGGAAAGTCAAAGTTGAATTTAATTGCTAACTCATGAAGGACAAGAGGGAGATTTCACATGGATGTAACCCTAGGGCTGGTAATTAGGGTTTTATAAGAGGGTAGCCACCAGAAACAAAAGGAGGATTTTATTCTTTTTTTATCATCACTTTTTGGAGATACAATTTTTCTTAGAGCAGTTTTGAGAAAACAAGGATTTTTTCTTGCTTATGTTAGTTTGGAGATTGGAGAATAAAAATTGAAGAACATCAAGCTTCCTATTTAACAGGGGGTTTATTCTATTTAATTGTTTTTATTCATTCTTAATTTTAATTCAATGATGATGTCTATTTTCTGTTATTATTCCTCTTTATCTCTTAAAATTAACATGAGTAGCTAAATTCTTAATTAGGGTTCTTATTGCTATTCAATAATCATAATTAAACCTAATCTATTAACCTAGATCCTTTGGTTATTGTTGAACTTAATGTCTTCTTAGGATTGATCACCATTTGATTGAATATACACAATAAAACTTGATCGAGAGATGGGTTGTATTGGATTTCAACAATAATCTGTTAGATGCTTTCTTAGTTGAGAAACACTTAAGCAACTAATATTGATTAAGGATTGGTACTTAAATCGGGTTAACTGAACGCTTAGTAGGCAAAAGCTTTAAATCTAAGAATGTCAATTTACTTGGTTAATCATAGGGTTGTCTTAGGAGGAAAGCCTATGATTCTAAGGAAACCCTCAAATTGGATTAAGGTTAAATATGGCTTAGTAGTAAATTGATTTTAAATAAAGGTTGAATTGGTAATAAGAACCCTAGCTCTCTAAAGTGATTGTTATTTCATTGTGATTTTTTTTTATTTTATCTTAGTTTAATTTTTAGTTTAATTAAAAATACCCTTTTTCATTATTTAAACAAACAAACACAACTAGTATCACTGTAGTCAATCCGCAATCTCTGTGGGATCGATATTTAATTACTATTTGTATGAATCCGTATACTTACGGAAACCCATAATTGAGTTTGTCTTTTGGTCATTTCCATTAACGCTATGGCAAAAGGCTTTATTACTCTTCTCGACATCCCTTTTAAAAAAAATTTTAGGAGTTATAAGTTTTATTTCATGATTAAAAAAGTTTCTAGAGTGCATTCATTTCAAGATTTTAGTGCATTCTTCCCTTTTATAGGCTAACACATGTATCATTGGCATGTATGACCTTCTTATCATGAGTTCAGAGAGGTGTTTCAAGGATTTAATGCTTTGTCATTGCATAAACATTCTCATGGCTATCAAAGTTATAATTAGGAGCAACAGGTTCTCATTGAGCATTTAGGTTTATCTTAATAGCATCACTCCTCTTACTTTTGCTCCTTTAAATGCTTTATATGTGAATACTCTGACTACTTTCCTACACTTTTACAACACTAATTTTTAATGTTAGTAGCAAAGTATTTGTATAATCTTATCTGGGCTCAAAAACTTTTATTATGCAAAATATGTATTTCACAATAAATGTATGCAAGTGTATACATGTTATAAATGATATGCATGATCCTGGAGTATGAAAATAAGGTGCATCATCAGCAACTTGGAGTATGAAAATAAGGTGCATCATCAGCAACTTACAAATATGAGCATTAAAAGCTCCAATGTTAATACTTCTTATATTAGAGCTTCTAATGCAATTTGTCAGGCAGATGACCAAACTGAAGGGTGAAGTCAATGACCTAATGATTAAAATAATGATTCCTGGATGTAATTATGCTATATTGATAAATTGTTGGTTGTTGCTTATAGTTTACTTTTCCTATCCCTAGAACTCTATTGCTAACTTTTATACTTCAGTGTTCCATCTTTGAATGCAAATTTACTATGTTGCCCTCAACTTGCCCCCAAAACTCTTATACTACTTTGAAGCTTTAGTATTGTATCTTCAGTCTTTAAATATAAATTTACTATTTTACCCTCAATTATTTGCATTTTGTTTTGCCCCTATTTTTTGATAATTTTCCTCTATAAAGATGGTGACAGGACACTAAGATCATCAACATTCTTGGAAAATATAGCCAATCTCATGCTTGTCATTTTGGCAATCTATTTTTTTTCAAGTGTGCAACCAAAATCTTTTTTATTTTTTCCCTTTTCTTCTTTTTTTATTCTTTTTTATGCCTTTATTTTTTCCTAACTTGCCCTTATGGGTTTTTAACTTAGTGAGGTTTTTCTCTCTCTTTTTGGAGATTTGGTTACTGAGGGAACTTGATTTGTTCACTACTCCTTGTTGATCCTTTGACTTACTAACCCTATTAGTTTCAATCTCATGTGGGCGAACCTATTAAAGAGAGTTCTTGAAGCTAAAATCAACTAGACTTGCCCTTCAAAGAACTTTTAAGAAAAATATGAGGTTTGATGTTGATGCAATAAGTGATGATAGTTATAAGGTATAGGTTACAACATGAGTTATTGAGCCATCTGAATTCTCTAGGTACAAGAGGACTTACAAATGAAATCACAAAGGGGATGAAAAAAAAGAAAAAACATAACTAGGATAGTGATCTCATAGCTTTGATTGTTTAGCTTTCATTATTTTTTTGTCTTTCTATTTAAATACTTACATAGTATGATAAAAATGAATATGTAATGTTTGAGCAAAAGTTTCAAATTCAATTTTAGCCATTCATTAAGGAAAAAATGAGTGCATTCATTACATCATATAATACATCTCTTATTATTAATTAGTCCTTTTAGATTTTCTCACTAATTATTTCTCTCTCACTTTTATTTCTTTAATTTTAACTTGATTGGTCTTTTATGTGTTTTTTAATTAGCAGGATCCTTTTTCTTTCTTTCTTTTTCTTTTCCTCAAATTTTCCTCTTTTCAAAAGTTATATAATGTGATATAATAATATTCTTTAAATTTGCATTTATGCCCATGCTGAATGAATTTAATTGAATTAAATTTATGTCAAACATGCATATGCGACCAATATCACAATGCACAATAAATTAGGATGCATATTACATAAGTAAGCATGATCAAAATTCATATCATCAATCAATAAAGTAAAAAGATCTAAAGAAACTAAAATGTTATTCAAAGACAACAACAAGAAAATTATTTTTTATTATATATGCTAGGGATGCTAAGTCTCATGGTGGTAGTTTTTCAAGTGGTAGCAGTTCTTCGACGACCATGGTTCCTATCCTTCAGTAACCTACTTTATCACTTCATCTCTATTTTCTTGCACTAGGTTCTTAATAATCTACTCCTTGAAGATTTAAATCCTAGGAACATTCACACTACACATATTGATAGGTTCCTCTGCATTGAGGTAGGACTTCCCTTCTCCTTCTTTAACAAAGCTTTCACTTAATGGTTTAACTTTCTTTCCATCCTTCCATACTTTCACTCTGCATGTTTCTTTCTTGTTTAGCAACTTCTCATCATCAAACTCATCACCCTATCCTCCAAGTGTAATTGACTTAAGGGGAATGTCAAATAAATGTGGTCTAGGGTAAAACACCGTATAGTCAAATTTGCCTGAAGGTTGACCCAATAAATCTTTAACTCCCCTTTGTGGCTACTTAGGAATCAAAAGTTTCATAATCTTGTCTACATCAGTAGGAATACTAGGAAACTTCTCATTGGTTTAGAGGTTGATGTTCTTAAAGGAGCTTAGCACTTCTTTCTCACTAACTCTTGAATTGATCATCATAGTGGTTGGGGGTACTACATTCTGATAGTTTAAGAAAGGATTATTTCTAGTGCTTAAGCTTTTAGGGTCTGTGATTTTTCTAAAGTCTATATGGTTTTGGATTTCATGTTTAAGGCAGATACAGGTGTCTGTGGAATGACCAATAACTTGGTGAAATTTGTAGTAACTATTCTGGTCATATCTTGGGACATTTGGGTTTAACGGTTTGGAAAAGGTAATGTCTCTGAGCAAGCCCTTTTGCATCAAGTGGTTTAAGACTTTTGATAAAGGTTGGTTGAAAATGGAGAATCTCCTTGGTGTTTAGACAACATGTACTTCCATAGCTCAGCTAGTGCCTCCTTGCTTTGTGCCCCCAGTTGGGTAGTTTCTTACTTTAGTTGTTCTAGAGCTTTTCTTCTTTTCATTTTTATCTCTTCAGCTTGCAATCCATTATCATAGAGGTCTAGAAATGACTTAGGATTTATCATTTGTAACCTTTCAATCATATTAGGTGACACATTCCTGATAATCATCATAACTTGATCTTTTTTAGCCAACTTATTTTTCATTAATCCTACCTTGTTCATCAATCTAATTAAAAAATTTGAGAATGACTCATTAGGTTTTTATTTAGTTAATTCCAAATCCCAAATAGACACTTCCAGCTTAAAGGTTGTGGTCATATTGCTTTAAGAAAGTAGTTGATAGTTCTCTACAATCAACTTTGACAGACTTCTCTAATTCATGATACCAGTTTATAGTAATACCCTCCAAGGATAGTACAAATAACTTTGTGATGACAGATAATGGGCTTTAATAGTGCTCATAGTTATTATGTATTGACTTAGGCATTTTGAACTTGTCAGGTAGCTTATCACATTTTATGCACAAAATGTCATCAAAGTCAAATGAATAGTTGATTCCTTACCCCCTCACTAGCTTTTCCATCTTGGACATTTTTTGAGTTAGTGCTTATATCTGCTTGGCTTTCTCTACTATGTAGTTTTCAAAATCCTCAATCTTCATTTCCATAATAGGTTCATTCCTAGCAGCATTCAATTTCCTCCCTTTATGGTTCTATCTCTTCAATAATGTGTCTAGTTGGAGTTGGTGTAGCTACTAAGTAAAGCGGGTTAACATGACACTTTTCCAAATTTCTAAGGATCTCTTTAGCTATTAATTTTGGACTTGATTTGGTTCTCACTAATCTGCCACCCTTCTATTTCCAAACACAAGAATACTCGAATGAATCTATGATGGTTGAGAAATAAAGTGTTAGCATGATGCACGTATGCACGTATGCATGATGCACATGTTAAGTAACATGTAACAAGTAGCAAGTTAAGTCAAGCATACAAATAACAAGTCAAGTGTATAACAAACATCCTTCCAACCTTATTCCTCCCACACACGAGTTCAGTCCTAGGATTTTTTGTCTTAGCCTTAATATCAATAGGGGATATCAAGAACTGATGAGCATACCAAATCTCTTAAAGTAATAAAGCATAGAAACACTATTTCTAAGTATAAAAGATTAGCCTAATCCTTATTAACCTAGATGGACTTCAAAAGTATAGGCTTGGGCCTTTATATATAAAAATACCTCATGGCAATATTCACAAGTAATTTAGATAAATCCTAGGGGAAATTACTAGGCCACTAGATGAGCTTGGTTTGGTGGAAAAGTTAAGGTTCCCTTAGCAAGATGCCCTCTTTTAAGACTTGAGTCATAGGCCAAGGTTAGAGGGGCCTGATATTATTTGCAAACTATAAAGAAGACTACCCCTCCTTTAAGACTTAGGTCATAAACTCTGGTTAGATGAGCCCGATAATCTCTCTTGAATTGAGTTAAAGCTAAGAGTGATGGTTAGCCAATTTATAATCCCATGAAGCTAGTGGAATCAAAGGACTATAAACCAACACCATCAGTTAATAGGGACATGAAAAATGAATGCAAGAATAAAATAATTCTAAAGAACACAAGTAGAATCAGTATCTCTTATCCCCAATGGAGTTGATGTTGTAGATGACGGGGTTTGGCGCATGTCCAAGATTTTAGCAATTGTGACACTATTTGAGCTCAGGGCTCTAGAGAATACACTACTATGTCACAAAGATATAGCATAGAGATAAGGAGTTACAACTCAAAGTAATAATTGGGATAACTAATAAGTGGTGGTAACTCGATTCTCTAAAAGAAAGTTAACACCGCAACTAAGAGATTTTGGATGCAAAATACTAACTTCTTTTAGTCTCATGTTTGTTTAGAATTAATTTATTAATTACTAAATTATTCCATATTTACATGCAATTTTATTCAAACCTTAATTTAGCATACATCTAACTCCAAGGTAACTAGTCATGAAAAAGTACACAAACAATGCATTGATATAAATCACAACATCCCTAAATTAGTCCAATCTACTTAGCTTTTAATTAAAGTTAGCTAAATCTACATATATTTTACAAAGTGAAATGGAAAACTGAAGGTGGACCTATATTTTAATTAATTAGTGAGCTTAGGTCTATTTTTTTTATAATTCAAAAGATAGTGGGTCTTAAGTCTACTAATTTTATAGGAATGAGTTGGATTAGTAGGCTTAATTCTAATTTATTTTAGCCTTAAAATGTTTCTAAGTCTATTTATTTTAAATGAACTGAGTTATGTCTAAGTTAATTTCAATTAGTCTAAATTAGGCCTAAGTCTAAATTAACCTAAATGGACCTAAACTGATTTTAAATTTAATTTCACCTGCAAACCAATTTTAAAAGACCTATTATTAATGAGTCTAAACCTAAATGATGGACTTAGGGCCCAAAATGAATGCAAAGAAAATAAAAAGCCCTAATAATAAATAAACACACACAAAACATACATACAGTGATTTCTAACCCTAATTCAATTTACATGCAATCTTAATTAACTAAAGCCACAATTAATTTTAATTAAGGTTTTTACCAAGTGAACTTAATTTACTAATTAATTTTAAATGTAGAAAATTAAATGGCTTTACTATATTTCCATTATAGGGGCTATTACAGTTTCTAGCTAGAAATTAATTATACATATCAATAAACCAAATAAATAAACAAAACACACAAAATAGAAAAATAATAAAAAATTAAATTAAATAAAAAAACATAAAATCTAAGAAAAAATATTATAGGGTTCTAATCCATGGAATTTTATAGATCCTCATGGATTTAATATTGGTTCACATGATTGCTCTATAGTTTAGGTCACTCCTACCATCAAAATCAAAACAAACAAAAAATGATTAATATAGAACTCAAAAAATAAATAAATAAAATAAAAAGTAAAATAAAAATTAAAAATAAAGAAAAGAGAAGAAGAAAAGATGGATGGTGTGTATGAATGTAGTATTGATTTGCTTCTCAGAGTTTTTGTTCACCGTTTATTGTTGGAATATAATGTGCAGGCTAGATTTTTATTTCTTAGGTTGCATTGTTGTTTTCAAGAATTCATGAACATGAAAGAAAATAATATAAAGAAGATTTTTTGTGATTTTACTGTTTCCAGAACTCTCTCTGCGTAAAAAGCTTTTTTTTTTTCCCTCTATGCAAACGCCTCTTTTTTCTCTCTGCCAAAAGGGAGCCCCTATATGTTAAAAATATGTCCACTTTTATAAACCAAGAGGCTAACCTCCTATGATTTGATATAAAGATTTTATTTTTCAAAATTATTTATAAAAAAACTTGATAAATCAAGATTAATTAGGATTATTTTATTTTATTCAAATTATTTAAAATTATTTATTTTTACACAATCAAAATTAAGATAAATATTTTTGAAAAAAAAAATAAAAAGAACGACAAAACTTATGCAATTCCGTGCATTCCTTATTTGAAATACATAATGTCTCTTCAAAAAATTTTTAAGAGCAATATTTTCTCCATTTTTTCAAATTTTTTATTTTCTCCATAAATATAATATTTTTATTAAATCAAATGACAAGTTCAAGTAAAAGAAGAAGAGGTCAATTTGAGGATCAATCACAACCATCTATTGTTGATTTAGACCATATGATAAATAATTTAAAAGAAAAATTTGCATAAACTAAAGACAATTTAGTGGAAGAAATTTCCACCAATATTAATTCACAAGAACAAGTGTAACTCTCATACTCACAATCATTTCAGCAAATTAAAGGTGGAGGCCAACAAGGATCCGATATTTTTCAAGTGCATTTCAAGAAAATTGTTATTATTTTTCTACAATCATTATTCACTTCAATTTTTAATTACATTAGTGTTTTTTACTTAGTTTAAATTATTTTAAAAATTATTACAATATTTAAAATTAATTAAATGTAATTGTAAAATTAAAAAACAATAAAAAAAATTTTGATCCGTAACCAAAACTCAGTTCAAAACTAAAATTGGCCTTAAACTAGCAAAGACTCAGTTCTAGTTTGGTTCCATAAACCATGGAACAGGCCAATTCTAAAACTGTGGCCAGGGCTAGAATTACCTATATCAAATTCATTCTAGAAAGCTAATACAATATCAGGCTTTAATGGTGTTAAGCAACCCTCTGTGTTCATCTCGTTCAATTGAGTGATAATATTTTTTATTAGAGAAAGGAAAAGGAGAAGTATGGAAAACCACCCTATGGTTTCACAGTTTTGTACTTTTAAGTATGTGTTTAATTTTTTAATAAGTTGGGTCAGGTATTTGTCATCATTTGACAATTTTCAGTATATGAGACTAACGTCGTTAAATGAGTATGATAGTGTTAGTCTCATACATTGAAAATCATCAAATGTCAAACACCGACAAACACAGGATCCAAAATTGTCAAAAAAGTGAAATACATACTTAAAATTTCAAAACCTTGAAACCACAGGGGTGGTTTTCTGTACTTTCCCTTTAATTATTTTTAGTTAGATCATACATTATTTAATGGTGTTAGCCTCATATGCTAGAAATTTTCAAGCAGCAATAAACACAAGACCCAAATTGTCAAAAAATGAAACACATACTTAAAAGTGCAAACCATGAAACCATAAGGTGGTTTTCCATACTTTCCCTAAAGAAAAAATACCCTAGCCATAAAATTACAAACGGTCGTTGTAAAAATTTGCATAAGTCACTTACATATAAGATACATTAGCCATAAAATTACTCTTTCAGTCTGTTTCATAATATATATTCCACTTTCCAAGTTTTGTGCACTTCATCTATTTATATATATAAAGATGAAACAAAGATTTCACTATTCATTCACACATTATTTTTGTCCATTGATTTCATTAGTATTTTTAAAATTGCCACCACCTACATTGTTGAGTTTTCAATTTAGTTCTACTCTTCTATTTTCATGAAATCATGCTATTACCACTGTACTTTTTCTTTAGCGAAAAGTGTGCAATGGCCCTTATAGAAAATAGAGCCATATTGGAAATTGACTTTTACTTCCCTATCCAGCCAGTAGAATGGCATCGTTAGTATTCACATTTTGGTGAATTCAATGTGTTTTACCTTTAGTGCCCCTGATAAGACACTTAAATGCCATAGTTTCATTTTGTTCCAATGTAAATTCTCATTATTTGCCTTTTTGTTGTCTTATTCATGTGCTTTCTCCTTTACTGTTCATAAAGCAATACCTCTTCTTCCTTCTCCTTTACTCCATTCTCAAGCCATGCCTTTTCTTTGCTCTTTTTTTAGAATGTTTTGCTTAGGTCTTTTTTTTGCTTCCCTTCTGCCTTCTCTTTCTTTCTATCCCTTTGAGTGTGCCTTTTTTTTGTCCAATGTTTCCACTAAGAGAAACCCTTTTTGCTCTCTTGACTGACCTTCCCGATTTTCAAAAAAAGAGAGCCCAATTTCACCTCACATATATTCTCTACTTTTCCTAACAATTTCCAATGACCAATGAATCTGAACCTTGCATCAAAATGACATTGGTTCGAATGCCCTTCTATTTTTTTCCTTTTTGACTTCCACACTATCCTCTTCCATGTTAAGAAATGCTACCATTTTTCTTGGTTTATTTGTCATTTTGGCTTGCTTCATTAGTAACTCTACCACAGGCCTCTCATTTTTTCACATCACAGTCACCACCCTCCACCCTCTCCATCTTTACTCCTTTCTTCTTCTTCTTTAATTTTATTTCAAATTATTTTCTTTTATGGCTAACATGAGCGATTTTGATTTTCTTTTTATTGAACTTCGCAGCCACCTGCCATTTCTTAACCTATTTTTTCCCTTTTTTAAAGCATTTGCTTTTTTTTAAGATTAAACTTTCAATGTTGTGTGTTATTTTTTATTTTAACATGAAAAAAAGAGAAAGCAGTTTGCACTGGATTCGAAGCCTTAGTTCCTCACTCTTTATTTTCATATTTTTTTCTTTTTTCCATTAGTTCTATATTGCATGATTTAATTCATTATTTTAGGTTTTGATTTTAACAAGCTAAAGAAGAAAAAAAGAGAGAGAATGGAGGAATACGACCCCATGTACCTCAAAACATTGAAAAAGGTTTCAGGGACTTAAAAGGAAGCCATTTTGTCTTGATCATGGCTCTCACATTCGGTCTCTTTGAATTTCTTTAATTTTGCATTTGTGTCTACTTTATTTATGTATTTTTTTTACGAGTTTCTCTTATTTTTCTTTTTCTTTTAATGGGTTTGTTCCTTTGTTTGTTCATTTGTTGCAAATGTTCAAAAGTTTTATCAATAATGTGACCTAGGTTGGTTTCTGTTATTATTTTTTATTGCAATATGTTGATTTTATGAGTAATGAAATTTATTCTTTGCAACCATTAATTTGAGTTCTAACAATGTAGAATTATAATTTTTATTGTTCTAATTGAAAAAAATACCATAAAAAATTATAAAGATGAGCAATTTCAAAATCAAAATTGATAAGGCAGTTGAGGCATGTGCAGCAAAGAGCTGCCTTCTTTCCACAATCTTTAATCGTCCTTACATTACTAAAAATTCATTATTCAATTTTGTGGGTTATATATTGTCACGACTCAAACCCAGGAGTCATGATCAGCACTAGGGAACGGGAATTCACAAGAATCCAAAACCCGTACCAAGCCTTAAAATAAAAACTCATACCAAACACACCACAAAAAACCTCAAAATTTAAAACTTTTTAAATCAAAAGAAATTGTCCATATATATCATAATAAAATATTTTACAATATTCAAAATACAAGCACTAAAAATAATAATCAGAGAATACAACAGTATGAAATACTACTATAGCTTCTAGCAATACAAGGAAAGGATAATTTAAAATTTACATAGATTAGTCGGAGAAGAAAGGGTCCAATGAATAGAACTACTATAGGAGGTTTGATGGGAAGAATCCTGAAAAAAATATTTGAGGGGTTCAGACCTCACTGAGTGAATTACTATTATATATATGCATGAAACCTAATAATACAGACATTTAAGCATTAGTATAATAATATTTATATTTTTATGTTTATTTATTTATACATGCATTTCATACAAATGATCGAAATAATATTTAGGTGGAGGACTGAAGCAGAACCTAAATTATTCTATAACCTCGATCATTGAACCTCACTAACCAACGGGCTCACTTAATTCCAAAATATTTCTCTTCTCAATTTTTGACAGTAGACTGGCCTTAAGACACTTAGTCAACCAAGTTCCCATAATCTCACTACCAGCATGATTAGCCCTAAGACACTAGGTTAACCGAGCTTTTGCAATCACACCACTCTCTCGCCATAAATCTCAATAATCAATTATTCATATCACAAATTAATAAAAGCATCTAACATACTACTGCACAACAGCCCTAGTATAACCCACTAAGTGGCACGTTCCACAACTATCCTCAAAAATAGCATTTTATAAATAAAATCACATATTAAATATGAACAGCATTCAATGTATACAAATAAATATTCATATATATATATATATATATATATATATATATATATATATTAACGATAACAATTAATATTTAATGCAATATGACATAAAATTCATATTTTATTTAAAACATGGATGCCAATAATTTTTCTACATGCAATACATACATATAATAATAATTCACAAGTGTGCGCTCTTTTAAAATGACTCAACTGGCTTGGTCCTGTAGGCCTCAGTCTCAACACAACTATAGAAAAATAATAATGATATTAGCATTAAATTCCTAATTTTTATACATCTAAAAATTCTAAAGAACAACTCGATCTAGGACATTACTTGACTAAAACTTAAAACTTAGAACCGACTCAATGTCACACTTTACGAGATTATCTATCAAAATTTTGACAAAATCGCCTTTGTAAAACGATCATCCCTTTACAAAAATAGAATCGATCCTACATGTAAACACACTCCAAACAATCTACAAAGTTCAACTTCTTAAGTTGTGCCCCCGAACTACAATTATTGCTCAACTGAGAACCAACACAATCCATTAATAATAAAATAATAAAACTCCAATAATTCACCGAAATTCATACAAATTCATTTAAATATCATAAATCAATTTATTTACATAATAAAAGTATAAAAGATATTTATTTCCAAAATAAGTAATAAAATCCTCATTTATAATTAAATTCTATTATTAAAATATATTCTTCCAATATTCGAAATCAAATAGCATTAATTACAAATAATTATTTAAATTTTTCAAATATATAATAAAAATAACTAAACTCTTATTTAAACTTAAAATTAATAAATAAAATCATTATTCATATATTTTTCTAGAATTACTAATAATTAGCTAAAAATAGGAAATAAATTATAAAAATTATTTTAATGCTATTTATTTCTCAAATTCTATCAAAACATAATAATTACTAATAATTTCAACTAAAATATAAAAATTACTAATTTACACTAATTTTTTCAAAAATTAATTTTTTACATAAACATTCAAAAATTTATAAAAAAATTCTATACATAATTTCAATAAACTTTCTTCATAAAACTTACTCAAACTAATCAGTAGAATTTATTAAAAATAAAACTTTCCTACGCTCATAACAGTACCAGAATAGTAACCTGAGCCCGGAATAGTGTCATTTTGAAAATAATTTCTAAAACTAAATCTAAACACATACTTGGAAAGCTCACAACATCTATAACAATAATCTGAAGTTAATTTAAAATAAATCAACCTAATTTAAACTCAATTTCGCAAAATACCCAAAAATAGCCTAAACACAATTTCACAAAATTAAAGGACTTACCGAAGTTGAAAACTAAAATTGATTGAGGACTTAAGAAGCACAGAGGACAAGCTTTCATTTGAGATAGGCGGCGAGCTTAAATGTCACCAAAATTGTCTCCAGTGAGCTTCGAACTAATCCAGTAATCAAGAGAGAAAGAGAGGAAAGAAAAAGAGATGGTGGCACCAAGGAGGAGAAGGGCAGCTGGCGGCACTTTTTGGTGGACACCAATGGTGGCTGGTGGTGCACTGGTGGTGGTGTGGGAAGAAGAGAAGAGAAAAGAAAAGAAGGAAGAAAAAAGAAAAGGGGGAGGGTGCGGAAAATGCTACTGCACATTTTTTTAACTTTAGCTTTATTAATATATATAATATACATATCCTGGACACCCTTGGTTTGATCGGCCAGCAACAAAAGTCTAGTGATGAGATAGTCCAAATTTTAAATGCAAAAAAAACCTAAAATCTCCTTTAGAATGGTTAAACTTGGCTCGAAATCTTTATATCAAGCCAAAAGCCTAAAACACCAAGCCCATTAGCCCTTAGCTAAGCCCAAAGTAGGCTTTTTAAGCCCAAAGGCCCAACAGGCCTGCTGAAGAGGTGATCACCTGTTTGAAGAGGCATTACCTTTTCACTTCAACCATTAGTGAGGCGACACCTCACCAAAGAGGTGCCGCATTTTCACAACTATCCCCTACAGTAATAATTCCTATTTATTGTTGCATTTAACATAAAATTTGACATTTTTACCACTAGTTTGGAGTTTTGAAGGAAACAACAAGACTTTTAAGGTATGAAATGATGAAAAAAGGAGGAAAGTAATTATAAAATACAAGGTGGAAAGTAACCTTGACCTTTTAAAGAAAATTAGAAGAGAGAGGGTAAGGGCTTAAAAGGGAGGTTAGTTATTCAAAAGGGAGGTTGGCCATTTTCTAAGAAAAAGGAAAAAGAAGGAAAACATTCTTAAGAAAAGAAAAAGATGAATAAGGAAAAGAGTGAACTTAAAGCTAGGAATCCATTTCTTGAAAAAAGGGAAGGTGATTCTTGCATTCAATACTTTAAAAACGAATCAAACAAGTTCTAAAAGCTTCAGTTATGAGCATTAAATGGGTTTAAATTAGTGAGAACCCTTGTTTTCAAGTTTTAAGTTCTTTGTTTACTTAAAGCTCTATCTTTTCATTTTATATCTTATGCTTATTGCTTTCCTAAGATTGTATCTAGAGCTTAGATACGTGAATTATTAAGTTCTTAGTTGTTAGTTTACATTGGTTTGTGTGAATATTTGAGAAGCTTAGGATTTAAGAAACTTGTATTTTTTTTTATGTTGTGCCTATTGAAAAGGCATGGCCTCTTCAAAAGGGCGTCACCTCTTAACTAGAGGCAATCACCTCTTAAGCAAAGTCTCACACAACTCTACTTTGTTTTAGCATCCTTTTGGTATGCTTTTGGTGTATGATACGTATATGCTCCCTCCTTGCTTTTAATATTACATGTGAATGCTATATTCTTATGATTAATTGAATGATTAATACATGTTCATATTAATCTAGATGCCTATGTTTATGTAGATATAATTTGAATTGCCTTATAAATAAAGTTATTTACTTAAATGTGAGCTAACCCTTATTTGTTATAGGTTTTGGTGATTTTTAATCACTATGTAATTAATGGATTAACTAGTTCTTAAGAGGTTACATTTGAGTTAATTCTTGTAATAATGGTACATATTACTGTAATCCCTAATCCCTTCCCATATTTATTTGGAATGAATGTTTATAAATTCATTTTTAATATTTGATTTGAATGCCAAGATAATAAATGGGTAAAAGGACTAATGTGCAAATTTAAATTGAATTATAAAATTGGAACCGTTTGCAAACCACAATAATGAGGAAATATATTAATAATCATGGGTAATAAAATACAAAACACAAATGGAGGCCAACCACAAGGTTGGGTGGGCATTTAAAGCCCATACTTAGTTTCCGAACCTGAATCTCTAATGACGGCTTCTGGGAACCTCTATGGAATCCAGTTGTTGTAAAGTGTCTCGATTTTCATCCGAGTGGTGACTCCATCTCCTTTTGGGTCTTAAAAACCCATTTAGTAATCCTAGTGGGCCTTGAGCCCACACAGTGCCATGGTCACCGTACACTTGGGTGCATGGCCTAAACCATGCTACCCACAATGATGACTACATTAGGGATAGAGAAACTAATTTTAAGTGTTTTGTAATTTATCACCCTTGATTATTTCTTTTATTTCCTTTGCATATTATTACATTCACTACATAATCGCACACATTAAGCATACTATCCTAAATAACCAATAATAGTCTTTGCTTCACTACTTGTGTTTCACTTAAACCTCGTGGTAGAGTATTTGATTATTGTCACTCATAGCATGTACTATCTGCATCGTATGGACCCTTGAGTGGCGAGACATAATGGATGTATATAATTGTGGGAGTCATAGCTTATTAACCTTGACTGAGCTCACGTAAATGACTTAGCAATTTCCACTAAGATTTTCCAAATGTGTGTGTTTTATGCCATTTAGTACGCCTTTTCATAAAGCCCAAGCCCATTATAACCCATTAAAATGGGCTTCAGCTTTATTTAAAGGAATTGTTACTTGTGTGCTCCATCCTGAGAGTTTTTTACATGTATAACGGCTTTGTTATCCCCTGTTGATAGTTAAAACCTTGCCAATAATCCTAGGATAAGAAACTCGCCATTGAATACGTGTGTGGGAGAAATAAGGGTGGAAGTGTTGTATTTTGAAAAGCTTGGTCTTTTGTTATTTATTATGTGTAAATAGGACATTTATTCTTATTTTATTCTTTTAGGCCATGCATGTTTCTAGTTTGGGTTAGTTATAAATATAAATCTAAATCAATCATCCACTTTGACATGCTCCAACATCGATCATCTGGACAGAATATCAAAAGAGACAGCATCAATGAGTTTTAATCTATAATAGTTTAAGACAGAGATGGCCAAACAAACTAGAGCAATTATACGAGAGATGATAGTAGAGATAAGCTCGAGTAGAGAAACCATCAGTGCCTCCACCACTACCATTTGATCTTAATGCTAAGAATTTAGAAAGGCAAAGAATGGAAGATGATTAGCAAACTATATTAGCATAATGAGTCGCCCAACAAAGGTTGGATCCCTTGGGGAATACAAAGAAGCCAGATTAGGCTAAAGACCTTGTTAAGTCTATGGCTCATATGCAATTAATAATGAAGTAAAAAGGGATGGATGCACCGATAAACTACTCCGACCTGAGTTTAGGAAAAGATGATGACCCGCGCCTTAGGAAGTTTAGGTTTCCCAATATGAAAAAGTTCACTGGTGTTGAAGATCCTCATTTGCATCACAAGCAGTATGTAACTCATATGAGAATGACCAACTTGAACAAGACTCAGATTGTTAAGCAATTTTCTCTCTTCTTAGAAGGAGCACTGATTAGATGGTACTACACTTTGGAAGCTAATATCTAAGCTAATGGGGAAGCATTGTGTGCAGCATTTGTAAAATTGTACGGTCTCAACATCCAAATGAAAGAATCTTTGAGGGATTTATAGAACGTTAAACAAAGATTTAACAAGCCTTTTGCCAACTTCTTGATTAGGTGGATAACAAAGTTGGCACAGATGAAGAACTGACCCTCCAAGAGTAACCAACTAGTGATAACAATTGAATGGTTCATACTCCTGCTTTTATAAAAAGTTAAAAGACTTAGGAATTCAAAATTTTGAAGAGCTATATAGGTTCGAGGTGCAAAAAGAATTTGACTTGTCACAAGAAAGAAAATCCTTTAGTGGAATATCCTCAAGTAAAGAAGGACCTAGATCTAGTAGTGGGATCCGATACAGTAGTAATGTGTAAATAAATGTTGTCCAATAACCTAGAAGATTTTCTAATCCAAGCAGACCTCTCTTTAAGGTTTTGAAGAGGTTAATTGAGAATAATTTGTTATGACCTTTACCACAAAGACCACCATTTCCAAATGGTGACCCAAAGTTATACTGTAAATACCACCAAGCCATTAGTTATGATACTGACAGTTGAACTCACTTAAAGCACGAAGTGTAAGATCTAATTGACTCAAGAAAAATAACTAACCCAAAAAATAGAAAACCCAACACCAGAAATAATCCATTACCCAATTACCCCACCACCAAATCAATCTATCCTTACCATCAACATTGGTATAATAGAGGATCAAGTTTTGAATGCCTTTATTAATACCATACCTACACACCCAAAATCTGAACCAAAAAACCTCAACCCTAGATTATAGCCTGTAAAGGTCGAGGTGAATGTCTTTGACATTTAGAGCTCTGATGACAAGGAAGGTGAAGCAATCAATATGTGGAAAGGTATCAAAAACAAAAAGGCCCAATTAATTGTGAAGCTTAAAAAGAAAGAATAATTAAAACCTGTGGGGTCTAAGAAAAGGAGATGGATCTAAAAGAAGAAGATGAAAAAGTCGAGAAAGTTATTGAAGCTATGAAAGAAAAGAAAACTCTCTTTAATGTTTAGGAGATGCTCATGCACTCTAAAGCCTATTGGGAGGCCCTAGTCATAGCTTTATATCACAAGAAAGTTCCTATAAGCCATACTCTTGAGTAGTTGGTGGATTCATTGATAGAAAGCCCCAAGGAGCTATAACATTTACTGATGAGGATCTGCCCTTAGAAGGAAGGGATCACTTTAAGCCTTTGTTTATCAAGGCAGAAGTAAAAGGGAAGTTGACATGTTATGCAATGGTAGACAATGGATCTACTATCAATGTTTATCCATTAAAGATTGTGCCCAAGTTAGAACTAACAGTGGTTGATTTGAAGTCGTTAGACTTGGTGTTCAAGGCCTATAATGACACTAAAAGCCCTATTGAAGGAACCTTTAGAGAACTAGTTAAGACTAGACCTATTAAAGTTTAGGTTAACCTACATGTGATTGACATCCTAATGACCTTTGCTATTCTGCTAGGAAGGTCGTGGTTCCATCCTTTGGGAGGTGTGTCATCTACTGTGCACCAGAAGATTAAGTTCCCACACGAAGGGAGGAGAGTCACCATTTTTACTAAAACTGAAGCGACTATCGCTATATTGAAATTGGCTTCTTAGGAAATCCCATTTAGTTTGAGCTTTGAAATTTGCATAATTTATGAAGAAGAGTTGAATATAAAAATCAAGAACATGATGAAGAGTTAAAATTTCATGCATGGAATGGGGTTGGGGAAACATTAGCAAGGATCACCTGAATATGTTGAGTCTAAAGTGTTGATTTTAAATCACAGGATAGGATATCCCAAGGTTGATGAGCCAAAAGAAGCAAAGAAAGTTGGGACCAAGTCTATGAGAAAGAAAAGGGCAAAGAGCAAGTCAAAAGCTGAGATGAAAATTAAGCCACTTTAAGAAACCTTTATAAGAGAAAGTGCCAATTATCCATATCTTGGGGCTCCTGAGGCATTGTTAATTGATGATAAGTTAGTCCCCAACTTTAAAATTTTCTCTAAAAAAGTGAATGGGACCAGCAAAGTTATTATAAAAGAGCCAATGGTGGAGGAATTAGTACTGTTATTAGAACATGAAGAGGATTCCCCTATAGTGGAGCTGAAGGACACGAATGACTAAAAAGAAGAACTTGACTTTAAGTCTTTTGTTTTGGACTCCATTATGAATGTGTTTTATGATGGTGCACATATTTCTTTTTCTAACCTATTTGACTCTAAGGACCCTTTCTTTTCTAAAATAAATGCAATAAACTCTAATTTTGCTTACTTAAGTGATATTTTACCTAATGGTTATTCAGTGTGTGATGATCATTGCATGCATGTATTTGACATTAATTCAATGCAAACTAAATCATTTAACTTAGGCACATATGATAATCCTAAGAATATACTGCTTGCTTCTAATCTCACTCCTGATGAGAGTGAAAAAAAATAAAAGAAATAATAAGAAGAAGATAGAAAGTATTCACTTAAGGTTATAAGGATATACTAGGGATTGACAAAGAGATCTCAGAACACGCAATTCCCACATATCCTCACATTGCACCGGTAAAATATAAAAAGATGAGATTAAGACCGAAATAGGCTCTTTTAATCAAAGAAGAAGTTGAGAAATAGTTGAAGGTAAGATTCCTAGAAGTAGTTGATGACACTCAATGGCTAGCAAACATCGTGCCAATTCCAAAGAAAGACAGAAGGGTTAGGATGTGCGTGGACTACAAAGATTTGAATAAAGCCTGCCTGAAAGACTACTTTCCTATACCACATATCGATACTTTAATTGATAGTGCGACTTCTAGTGCCATGTACTCCTTTATGGATGGCTTCTCAAGGTATAACTATATTATAATAGTAGTGATTGACAAACTGAAAACCTCCTTCACAATTGAATGGGGTGTTTACTATTATTTAGTCATGCCATTTGGATTGAAGAATGCGAGAGCTACCTATCAGAGGATTGCTACTACACTATTGTATGACATGGTCCATAAAGAGATAGAAATATACCTGGATGACATGATGATGAGATCTCAAACCAGAAAAGGGCACTTTGAGGCTCTAGACAAGTTCCTAGCTAAGGCTGAAAAGTACAGTCTCATATTGAACCCAAAGAAGTGTGTTTTTAGGGTGACTTTTGAAAAGCTACTAGGACACATAGTTAGTTAGAGAGGGATTGAGGTAGACCCAGAGAAGGTCAGAGCCATTAGAGAGATACCCACGTTGAAGACTGAGAAAGAAGTTAGGGGATTTATTAGGTGGCAATAATATATTAATAGGTTCATCGCCAAGCTAACCATGATTTGTGAGCCAATTTTCAAACTCCTGAACAAAAATCAATTTTTTATCTAGGATGATAAATACCAGTTAGGATTTAAGACTATCAAGAACTATTTGTTTAATCCTCCAGTCCTACAGCCACTAAGGTCGGGTAAATCATTAATTCTCTACTTGGCAATCGAAAGGGAAGTGATTGGTGCCATGCTCGCTCAAGAAGGTAAAGGAAAGATTGAGAACATTGTGTATTACTTGAGCAAGAAGCTCCTACCTTATGAAACCATCTACAATTTAGTGGAAAAGACATGCCTGGTTATGATTTAGGCAATGAAAAAGCTCTGACACTACTTTTAATCTTACTGGATTTAGGCAATTTCCAAGCATGATCCTCTCAAATATTATAATAAACTCCATCACTGACAGGAAAATTGGCCAGATGGTTGGTTCTATTTACTAAGTTCGACATCGATTATGTGGCAAAGAAAGTGGAAAAAAGGAAGAGCCATAGCTAACTTCCTAGCTCAAAACCCAATGCCAGATGAACGAGAAAAGGAATTAGAATTTCCAAATGAGCACTTGGGGGCAATAGAAATCCAAACATGGACAATATACTTTAATGGAGCTATTAACAGCAAAGGAGTAGGCATAAGCATAATTTTTATCTTACTAGAAGGAGAAATAATCTCGATGGTAAAAAGGTTAGAATTTGAAATTACCAATAATCAAATTGAGTATGTGTTGGGTTTCGTGATTCAAAAACACAGTGAAAATTAAAACTTTTAACCACAAACCCTAACCCGGATCCAAGTAATTTGATTAATTGATTTAAAAACTAGGGTTTTCAAATCTTACCACAAAAGCATAAGAGGCAAGACTGTTGGAAGGCAAAGTTGAGGTTCACTCCGGTGACACCTTACCTCGAGCTTTTAATTTTGGTAGTTCAGATCAAAACTTCTTCAAAAGAATTCGCCCTTCATAAGCGTCCACACAAACAGCCCTTGATTAAAATGATAAATTTGTGTGTTAGCACTTCTCTTAATTTCTCACAAATCAAAATCAAAAACACTCTATGTTTTAGTTTTTCTAAGAGGAGAAAAATGAATTTTGGTGGCTAATAATTGAGTTAATGAAACCTTAGAAAATATAACATATTTATAGACCTCTAATTGGGGTTTCACTTACCACAATAACTTTTTGGTAATTTCTCAATTATTATTATTCTAATTTTATTTAAAATTAAATCAATTATAATATTCCATTTATTTAAGATACCTTAAATAAATAAACTATTTATTTATTTTCACAGAGCATATTTGGGCTTCTCAAACCCATATCTGTTTTTAGGCCTGTTCTAAGTGTGTGACCCTGTAGGTTCACGTGACATTGGTAATGGGCCTTAAATCTCTATTTAGGCCTACAAGTCATAAGTGGCCTCTAGCAAGACATTATGACTACCCAAGTCATGTGAAGTCAATAATTCAACATAACCTAATTTATAATAAATATTGTAATCCCTTTGTCACATGATATCTTGATTGAATATAAGGCATAGTTTCTGTCATCTTTATATAATTCAATCATATTATTTCTTAACTCTAATGATAACTCTTTATCAATTCACTTTAGTATGGCCATGCATTTTCCTCAATCTATCTTATTAAGGGGCCCATAGATATCGTATTTAGATTAAATAAGGGACAAATTCCTTCTCAGTCACTCACATTTCTCACATAACTTATTTTATATCCAATAATAATCTATTTAATTATCTTGTTAAAGACAATGTTAGATTGTGTCAAAATATATAATAGTTATGTAGAAATCCATGATGATTTTAAGGTCAAAGGACTAAATCAATATTATTATGATGAGAATTACTTATGATAATTATCTATGTAGAATTCTCATAATGGGTCAATCCAGTACATTATTTTCAAAATAAGTACCTATGAGTTGACTTGATATCTCATATTCATGATTAGTAAAACATAATCATCAATCAACATCATACTAGACATAATGTATTGTTATGACTAAGGATAATTTGAATAGAACTCATATTTAATCTAAGGGTTTTACTATCAAGTCACATACTTGATGACCTTAGTAAGAATTGACTATTCAAGTAATTATTATAACACAAAATGATAATGAAAAATGCCTCTTTATTAAATAAAATGATAAAGTCAAAACATGGTCATACATGATTGACCTAGTGCATATCACTAATAGTATGAAGCTTGCATCTTCAGTCTGGAGGCACTAAAAAGCATAGGAGCAGAAGAAATCATAATATACAGAGATTCTATGTTAATAGTGAAACATATCTCTAATTAGTGGGAAGTGTAGGAGGATAAGCTGAAAATGTACCGGGACTATTCTACTACGCTCTTGTTAGCTTTTGCCCAGTGCAAATATGTACATTTTCCACGAGAGGCAATCCATGAAGGGGTGAGTGGCCCGCATATGACTAGAACAATTTTGGCTAAGAAAATACTATGTCAAGGCTACTTTTGGCTAATGATGGAAATAGACTATGTGAAATTTGTGAAGAAGTGTCATAACTGCTAAGCATATGGCAATGTTAATCATCTGCCTTCAATGGAACTTCAGGGACTTACTTTTACATGGCCATTTACAGCCCTGAAAATTAATATTATTAGGAAGATAAGGCCAAAAGCATCCAACTGTCATCACTACATAGTAGTGGTAATTAATTATTTCTCTAAATGGGTTAAAGTAAAGTCATACATCACTGTCGGGTCAAAACAGATGGTGAGGTTTATAGAGAAGAATATAATCTGCTGATATGGATTATCGTACCATATTGTTAGTGATGATGGTATTCAATTAAAGCCAAAATAGCTAATTTGTTAAAAGAGTACAAGATTAAGCATCATAGGTCATTTCCGTATTGAACGCAAGCTAATGGGGCCATGGAAGCCGCTAATAAGAATGTAAAGAAGATTTTGGCCAAAACACTGGAGAATTATAAAGATTGTTGTATTACTTACAGTACGCATTATAGGGATATAGAACAACTGCTAGAACATTGATTAGGGTTTCCCCATATTCTTTAATGTATGGATGTGAGGCAGTGTTGCCAGTGGAAATGGAGATCCAATCTTTAAGAGTTCTCTTAGAGTCAAAAATTCCAAAGTATTAATTGGTGGAGAGCTAGCTAGCCTAGCTAATGTTATTGGATGAAAGGAGAATAAGAGCCAAGTATCACTCTCAGTTGTATCAAAAAAGAATAGCTCGGGCTTATAATAAAAAGATTAAGCTAGGTAAAATCAAAGAGGGTGATTTAGTTCTGAAGTTAACTAGGCCAATCATGACTGTTCCTCAAAGAAAGTTCAAGCCAAACTAGGAAGGTCCATACCTGGTGAATAAGCTATTTTCTAAAGGCACTGCCATTTTGTCTTACTTCAAAGGAAATGAATTCAGAGAGCCCATCAACCTTGAAAAATTGAAAAAGTACTTTCTATAAAGTCTCACTAAGGAGAAATCCTCAAAAAGAGGCCACCTAGGCAAAAGCTAGAGACTAAAAGACTAAAAAAATAAAAAGTCCTGCTGGATTAAAAACTTTGAAAGAGGCAGTCCAGGAAAAGTTAAGGACCTTAAAAAAGGAGAGGGAGAGATGAAAACATAGTTAATTAGAAAACTTACAAGGCATGCCAATTAATGACAGAAAATATACAAGAAGCAAATTGTATAGTCACGTTATGCTTAATTTTAATGGAATGGCTTGCCTTCATTATTGTTGACTATTGTGTTAAATGTTTGTTACATATTGTTTAACTAAAAGGGAAATTCCATTCAATAAAATAGCAGATAAAGACTAAACTACATAAACTAAATTTCCCTTCTCTTCTTTTGAACCCCTTAAACACCTAAACTTACAATGCTCTTATTATCCTGTTTCTTAAAAATTCATCCATATCCATCTGCTGAAGTTGAATCCATACTTTATACTAGTCATTAGTGGACTAATTTATATTATAGTCAATGAACCTCAAAATAAATCTATAAGGCCAAGTGGGAATCAAATTTTCCTCCCTTAAATTCATGTATTGGCTCCACAATCAGTTGCTTCTGTCTATATTGTCTACAAAGCCTATTATGATTGTAAAAAGTGGTTGAATGAAGACTGGCTAAGGGAACACAGTAAGTATAAGACTTGAGAGTCACATGCTGCAACTGTCACAACCCGAACCCGAGGGCATGTGACCGGCACTAGGGAATGGGAAGGCATAAGGCCCCCAAAACCCGTAGTAAGCCCTAAAGAAAAGATAAACAAAACCTTACAATTTTAAAACTTTATTTTAGAATAGAGCACATTATCAAACTGATTTTTCTAAAATTTCAACATAATTTAATACATAATTAAAATATTTCCAGCATCACATATATAATCAAACTTAAATCATTATACATGAACATGGTGCATATAAATAAAATACACAAATACACTTAAGTCATAAAATTCATAGTACATTTACTACTGCAGCTTCCTAGAACATTATGATAGTACAGCTTACAATGTCCTACATAAAATGGCCGGTGATGAAGAAATCTGGCGTGGAGGCAGTCTGAGGTCGAACTCCCAAGCTCCTGAAAAAAATAAATTGAGCGGAATCAGACCTCACTGAGTAAGTCAATAATAAGAGTTGTAATGTTTGAAAACCCTTTTTGAAAACCATATAGTGATAGTAAAAATAATTTATAATATATAGGTATAGTTTTTGAAAAATCTCAGTAGAACCCTAAACCCAAAATCCTAAATGGCCAATCGGGCCCACTTATTCCAACTAGACTACCGGTCCGCGAGAGCAAAGGCATCAACCGAGGCACCAAGTCACAGTCATTCACTTAATCCAAATATATGGCTCTGGCGATCCCCGAGAGCTAGGGCATCAACCGAGGCACCCATCCTAGTCCATTATTAACCTTACAATCACTGGTGGTCCCCGAGAGCAAAGGCATCAACCGAGGCACCCGTCCCAGTTTAACATTCACCAGTCATATATAATTTGGATCCACCTCTCAATCTCTACCATGTGCACACGGTCCTGGTGAAGCCCACAAGGTAGCCCGTTCTACTAAAATTCCTTAAAATTGATTTTTAAATAAATAAAAGGTGTTTTAAACCTTAAATAGCAGCATTAAATTAAATAAATCATATAATATTCACAAAAAAATATAAGCACATGCATCTTTAAAGAAAATACACGCACATATCATATTATCGACTTACAAGATGAATGAGAAGGTTGACGACCGCGCGTCTGCCTCGATCTCACGGCTTCTACTCCGATATGCTCTAGAAAGAAATTAACATATCGATTTTAAAACATGACTATGAAATAAAAATCAAAAATCAACAAAATAATGAAATTCCAAGCTGACTCAAGGAAGACTGGACAAGACTCCATAGACAGGATAAAACCTAACTAATGGTAGAAATTATTACGAATATCACATTTTATGAGAAAATCTACCGAAATTTTGACAGAGTTTCCTCTGTAAAACGGACATCTCTCTACCAAAGGTAGAGCCAAACCTGCATAGAAAACGCACTTCTAATATTCACAGACATACATACTCGAGTCGGACTTCCAAAACTACACTTAACCCCAACCGAGATCATAACTCAACAAAACACCAAGAATTTAAATCATTTATTTTCCCAAAATGCATATTACACCCACATATATACTAAAAATATATATATACATATATAATCTCAATTATTCAAAAATTAAATAACTCAATTTGCATTTCATTATTAAAGTATAAATATAACCTAAATTAAAACCATTATACCAAACATGCTAAATACAACCTTATATTCAATTTTTATTACCAAAAATAATGTATTATACATATATATAATATTTGGAATTTAATATTCAAAATTAACATTACTTAATTAAAAATATCAATTAATTTATAAAAATCCTCTAAACCTCTTAAATATTAATAAAACTAACTAAAAGATATGTTTAACTATAATTAGCATAAAATTACATTTTTACCCCTAAATACATAAATTACATAATGTATTATTAGTACTAAAAGTTCCTTAAAATTATATAACCATCTAAAAAATTATTTTTCTCAAAACTAAACTTCCTAATATAATTAAAACATAATATCAACTAATAATTTCTTCCAAAATAT
This sequence comes from Mallotus nudiflorus, assembly GCA_947683625.1. Lineage (NCBI taxonomy): Eukaryota > Viridiplantae > Streptophyta > Magnoliopsida > Malpighiales > Euphorbiaceae > Mallotus > Mallotus nudiflorus. Next base: position 2,140,869 of record CANTUR010000049.1, on the reverse strand, counting down.
AAATTTAACTTAATTATTTTACATTTGACATAAAATAAATATATTTATAAAAATAAGTATAAAAGTCACAAAAACTAAAATTTAAATTTTAAAATTAATAACATTTAAGAATAATATCAATTATCAAAATTCCATAGTTTTTAACAATAATTTTGAAATTAATCAATTATTAATTAAAAACCCAAAATTTACAAAAACTTATAATTAACACCAAAATTTCTAAAATCTTAAAAACAATAAATACATTACAAATATTTAACCTTAATTACTCTATTTTACTAATTAAGCTAAAAAATATCAAATAAAGTCAAATAAAATTAAATAAAATCAAACAAAAATTATGTAAATCAATAAAAATTCAGAATAATGCACAAAAATTCGAATTTGAACAACCAAATGGTATAACTCATCATTTAGCTTAGAACAACTTAAAATCAACACCTAATTCCACTTAAACAACCAGAACCTAGGACAACCCAAGAACAACCCATAACAACTCACCTTCAACCTCCAATTCCGACGCCGGAGGTGAGTTGCAACGGCGGTTTCCGACGTGAACTGATGCTTGAGAGGGTGACGCCCATAATTCACCATCCAAATTCTTTAAGATCAGTTATAGTCATTTCAAGCTTCTTTCTATCATTTTTAGAAGTTTAGATGTTATTTTAAAGGAGAAGAGGAAGAGAAATCATGGAGAGAAGAAAGTTAGGGATTTTGGGAGGAAGTTAGGGATTTTTATTGGCTGTAGAGCAATGTCAAAGAGGTGGGTGGTGCCTCTACATGCTGAGGTGATTCCCTATCGCCTCTTCACAAAAAGGCAATGCCTCTCCAACAGTCAGAAGTTGATTTTCTCTACTATAAATGTTTGTATTCTATGTGTTTATTCTAGTTATCAAGTGAAGAAATTTCTATAATAAATATTATATAATTAATTAAAAGAAAAGTGAATTCAAACATCCATCTTATGCAAAATGGAAATTCTATAGTAAATAGATAATTCAAAACAATAACAATTCAAAGGAGTAGAAACAGTCCTAATCTGAGGGAGTCTGATCTAAGCTCCTACTCATCATCCTCAACATCATCATCCCTATGCTCCTCGTCCACAGGATCATCCCTAATATCTACATCACTACTGTTATCATCCTTATCTTGGTCAGCAACAAGCTCAGCCTTAATAGCAGGCTCCTCCTCCCTAATGCGCTCCTCCTCATCACTCTTAGTAGCCCCATCCTCCTCCTTATCATCCTCTCCTTGAAAGGCCGCTAACTGGCACTCGAGAGCAATGACTCTAGCCTAATGAGCATCCAACTCCTCCTGTCAGAAAATAATGAAGGGTAAGAAATCATAAGAGCATGCATGCATGTAGAGATAAGAGATGATTATTACCTTCCACTACTGAGTGATGCTTATCAGGAAGTCCCTTTAGGCTTCAATGACCTTTTACATATACTCTCCTTGGTCTTAAGGCATCTCCTTGGTCTTAAGGCATCTGCATGATTAGTGAATTATTAAGATTAGCCCTCTATTAAGTCAAATTTGAAAATAAGTTTGCAGAAAAGAGAAACTCATATGCATGGAAGTCTCTAGGAGAAATGTAGGCTTTATGCTTATATCCAAGGTAAAGAACTAGTAGGACAGCTTGCCTGACGGCACCCAACATCGGGTCATTAAGTATGGAGTGGTAAGGAGTCTACCAGCAACTATGGGCAACCTGGGCTAGAAGCACCACTAGGAGGTGGTGCAGCAGTTGAAGTACCCTCACCATGTGGTACAGTGCTAGGGCAATGAGTAGGCCTCTCTTGAGCAGTAGGCCTAGTGCGAGCAACCAATGCCCTAGTAAGTGCTGAAAAGAAGAAAAATGATTCAGAAAGAAGATAATTGCATATAAGAATATAAATTGTACACTTAATAAAATTATTTGCTCACTTGAGATGTGGATGCAGCAAGAGGCACCTGCTATAGAAGATAAGTTTGTAATGATCATCAGCATCATCTCCCTCGACGGCGCGATCTATCTCCTCTCCCTCCAATAGATGAGCCCAAAAGATATCACGAGGAGGAGCAAGTGGAGGTCATCTTGCTTGAGCTCCCCTGCACTAAGATCGAATCCTCTCGCCAAGGAACCAAACTCTATAACTAGGTCCTCGAAGTAGCACCCTCTTATAAGACAATAACTTGGAGTGAATCATAGCTTGGGACCATCCAGTCTCCGGCCCCCACAAGTTTAGGCAAATTTGCAAGAGTAAATAAGTAAGTAAATTTGATTAATAAATAAACTAATAATCATAATTTAATTTGTAGGTACATACCTCGTCAGAAGTTAGGGAGTTTAGGCACTCACGATGGATGTGCACGTTAAGAGTAGCCCTCTTCAAAGCCCGACTAAGGCCCACCTCACCATCGCCAAGAAAGGAGTGTTGATGATGTGAATAATCCCTACTATTAGCTCCAGCTCTAGAGCCCAATCCTACAAAAAGAATTATTAACAAATTATAGCGATAGCAGTTAAAGATGAAAATTAATAGTGAAAGAAAAGAGAGAAATACCAAAGTGACATTATAAGCACCCAATTTCGGGATGTAATTGTGCACACGTGTGACAAAGGACCTTATAATGAAAATCTAATCAAGAATTGATCTCTACTATTGAGTTTTATGATTTAAAGGACTACTAGAACTAAATTGCTACGTTTTATGGATTTAATTGTAAAATTGGTTTTTTGGAGATTTGATTGCAAAAATTAGAAACTTTTGAGGACCTTTTTTGTCATTTAAAAAAATGGTCAACCAACATTTAATGCTGATTGACATTGTGTAAAGTCGATCGGCAGCATTACGGGACGAAAATCGATATTTTTGAATGTCGATTTTTGTTAAAAAGTGATTTTTAACACTGATTTTGTCTTTTTTAATTTTTCATTGGTGTAAGACACCAAGTGGCCCTGCGTGTACTGAGTCTTTGATTTTTTTAAAACTCTATCTCTTGATTTTGATTTAAAAAATTTAAAAGCACAACTTCTCTGCATGATCACAGGGTTGGAGGTTGTTGGGTCTGGTTTTAAAAGCCAGAAGAGGAAGGCTATGAAAACCCTAGTGAACTAGCTAAAGAGAAAGGAGGAAGAGTCTGTAAAAATTAGAGAGAAAAAAAACCCTAATTAGCTAATAAAAAAATACATTCTTTTCTTTTAAAAGTCCAAAAGATCAAGAAAGAAAAAAACAACAAAGTCAATCTCAAAACGGTGACAATCAAAATCTAAGGGGCATTCAAACAGCATTTGCAAAACATCTTCTACTCTTTCTTTTTTTTATTCTTGATTTGATTTTTTTATTTTTTTATTTCTTAATTGAGTAGTTACTAATTAAATTTTTTTATGTTTTTTTTGTTTTGATTGATGTTCTATGGTACTCTAAAGGTGAAGGTAGTGATATAAGATTTTGGTAGTGACTATATTGAAGAATCCATGCGATGTCATGGTCTAAGTTTTATGAAATCCCCATAGAATTTAGGATTTATTCTTTTCTGCAGTATTTTGTTCATGGCTTTATTGGGTTGTAATTAATTTGCTTTAATTTCCTACATTGTAGTTTGTAATAACCCCAATAAAGGGAAATTAATGGAATTTTAATTCTCTGCACTAAAAATTGATTAGTAATCTAGGCTTAATTTGGTAAAATTCAATTAAAACCAATGGTGGCTTTAGATTAATTTAGGTTGCATGCAATTAAAATTAGTTTAGAAATCACTGAATGTATGTTTTTTGATTCATTATTTGCTTTAATTTGTTGTTTGGGCTTGTTTGCATATTTTTATTCTCTTTGGGCTCCAAGCCCTCATTAGGTTCTAACCTATTTAATAAATAGACTTTTAATTGAATTTTTAGGTTTAATTAATTTTAATCAATTTAGGCCCAATTATATTAATTTAGACTTAGGCCCATGTTTTTAATTAAAATTAATTTAGATTTAGCTCAGCCCATTAAAGCATTTTCTTTTTAAAATAAATAGATTCAGAATCACTTAATTTAAAATTAAGTAGAATTAAGTCCACTAATTTATTTCTATTTTATTTCTTAAAATTAATATGTTTGAGCCCACATTTCACTCTAATAAAATCAAGTTAGACTCAGACCCACTTATTAACTTAATTTCTTCTTTAAAATTTGGTAGACTTAGGACTATTCCCTTAGTTAAATTAAAATAAATAGACTTAAACTTACTAAAATTAATTAAAAATGTAGGTCTTTTTCTATTCCATTTCACTTGTAAATAAAAATATGTAGAATTAGCTAACTTTTAAAAATTAACCTAGTTTAGACTTAAGGACGCTACCTTTTGTATGCATTTTTACATGTAATTTTATGACTTATTGCCTTTTTTAGGTTAGATGGATGTTTAATTTGTGTTTAAATAAAATTGCATATAATTAGAGAATAAGATAGTAATTCATAAGGTAATTCTAAATGAACACGAGACTAAGAGAAGCTAGTATTCTGTTCCCAGAATATTCTGGTTGTGGTGTTAGCTTTTTTTTAGAGAATCAAGTACCACCTTTCAATTTTTCCCAATTATTACCCTGGGTGGCAACTCCTCATCTCCACACTATATCTTTATGACATAGTAGTGTGTTTCCTAGGGCCTTAAGCCCAAACAGTGTCGCGGTTGCTAAAATCTTGGGCACACACTAAACCCCGCCATTTATAGGCATGCCAAAATCCACATAACTGTTTAGACCCCATTTGACATCATCCTTGCTCTAGTACAAATAAGTCAGGGCACAACTCCCCCAATTGTATAAGGCCACTAGGTCAAGATCTCTCAAAGATGACAAGAAGTATAGATTAATGGAACTCGTTATGTCAGCAAAAAGCATAGTCCTAAATAAGTAAACCAAGAAGGCCCTCACCAACTAATCAATTTAAAGGCCAGAAGTGGCAACTGCTATCCTCTCTGGGTTATAGTAACTCTTGATAGAGTCAACCTTCACAGTGTGAATCCCCTTATTATTTAAGACCATGCCTAATAAATGCTCAACACAAGCAAGTTGCTCTAACGATAAATGATGAAAGCTCATGTTAAAGGGAACAGGATCTACCGTGCAAGCGATGCCAGTCACAATTACGAAAGAAACTAGGTCCAAAGTGAACTCACCATAAGGAAGCTGGAAGGTGTGGGTAGTGTCCAACCACCTCTCCATTAAAGCATATAAAGGTTGGTAGTCAATCTACCCTAGGGAACTCAATAAAGTGAGAATGAAATTGGAGAATCTAGTATCGAATATATGGGCCTTGATAGTATGAGGAAAACTATTATACCAAATACGAGTGTCACTGAAATTGCCAACACCTTTCAGTGTGTGTGTGTCAAACTGATAGAAAATAGGGAGTTAAAAATTTAAATTATGCATATAAAAATTTTTCAAATCATTGTTCAAGGGGCAAATACCTTTATATATAGAGGCGATCGCCTCACCGTAAAGGTGTCACCTCTTCATAAGGAGGCGATCACCTGTACAAGTTAGTTCCCCCATAAAGAGATGAATGCCTCCTCTTCAAAAGGTGATTGCTTCAATGAAGAGGTAATTGTCTGACCGAAGAGGCAATGTCTCTTCATGTCGGCGAACTGACATGATTTTCAATTATGTTTGATTTCTCTCAATTTAATCACATGCATTCTCATTTTTCATGATTTATACATGGTTATGGTCAATAACCTGATGTTTTCTAATCCTATTTATAAGAAAAAAGTAAATAAATCAATCATTAACCTCTCCTATGGCCAATCCACAAATATGAGGTCGCACGTATGTGAGAAGAGGGATCTCATCTTTAGGATTGAGACCAAAGTTGCATGCTATATGTTCTATAGGCATCACCTGATACTAAGCAAGTAAATTTGAAGTCCGTGCAGCATCCATAGAGAGAAATCTTTAAAAAGTGAAAAGAAGATTGAGAGAAAAGAAGGAAACTTGAAAAGCAAGAGTGAACTGAAGAAAAAAATATAAGCTTTATATAGAGGAGCTGAAGGGTTAAAAAGGGAAGGCTTGAAAAAAGAAGAAAGGCAAAGCCTATTAACTGAAAGGAAAGACGACCCACAAAGTGGACATCCCCAGTAAAAAAATCCTAATAAATCAAGAAGAACGAATGATAGTGATCGTGTCACTTCTTGAGTGTATTCTAAAATTGAAGATTAAAATTGAAAAATGTCTGATCAAAGCATCATTCTGAAGAAAGTCTGGTTGGGTTGTATTCCTGAAGTGCATCTTCTATTGTATATGATTACTCAGGCCAGGAAAACTCGGAATCACTTTTATAAGTGTTGACTCAGGTCAGAAAAACCTGGGATCACTATTATGAGCGATGACTCAGGCTAGGAAAACCTAGGATCGTACTTCTGTATAATGACTCAGGCTAGGAAAACTCGGGATCACTGTTATGAGCAATGACTTGAGCCAGGAAAACTCAAGATCACTATTGTAAACGATGACTCAGGCTAGAAAAATCTGGGATCGCATTTCTGTGTGATGACTTGGGCTAGGAAAACCCAAGATCACTATTGTAAGCAATGACTCGAGCCAAGAAAACTTGAGATCATTATTGTGAGTGATGACTTAAGCTAGGAAAACCTAGGATCGTGTTTCTGTGTGATGACTCAGGCTAAGAAAACCCAAGATCACTATTGTGAGCAATAACTCAGGTTAGTAAAGCTCAGGGTTGCATTATATGTTCGAAAAGGCTTAGGACGACATCTTTTTCTACTGATTGAGTTTCATGTCAAAAAGGCTTAGAGTTCATGCCAAATTTATAATAAGTAACTGATTAGGCAAGAAAAACTTGAGGAACACAATTACGTTTCTTCATTTCTATATCAGAAAGGCTCAAAATGACATCTTTTTCTATTGAGTGAGTTTTGCATTAGAAAGGCTTGGAGTTCATGCAAAATTTATAATGAATAACTTATTGGGCTAGGAAAACCCAAGGAACACGATTATGTTTCCCTAATTCTGTGTCAAAAAGGCTTATAACGCCATCTTCTCTACTAAGTGAAGCTTGTGCTAGAAAGGCAGAAGATTCACATCAAATCTATAATGAGTGGCTGATCGGGTGAGGAAAACCCGAGGATCACAGTCACATTTCAAGTCAAAGTTTGACCTTTCAGGCTTAAATTTCCAAAACTAACGGCCCAAGTAAAGTTTATAGGTCAAGTATGTCATTCTTACTATTTATTATGCATGTTGATTTTTCAAAAATCAATTTCATAAATCCATTTTTCAAAAACCAAAAGGGGCAAACTATGGACACCATCGGTTTAATCAACCTGCAACAAAAGCTCGATGATGAGATAGTCCAAATTTTGAATGCAAGAACCTGAAATCTGCTTTAAAATGGTTAAACTTGGCTTAAAATCTTTATATCTAGCCAAAATCCCAAAGCACTAAGCTCATTAGCCCTTGGCCAAGCCCAAAGGCCCAACAGGCCTGATGAAAAGGTGATCACCTCTTTGAAGAGGCAGGCGTTGCCTCTTCACTTCAGCCATCAGTGAGGCGACACCTTACCAAAGAGGCGTCACCTCTTCATAATTATACCCTACAGTAATAAATGTTATTTATTGCTACATGTAACATAAAATCTGACTTTCTTACCTTTAGTCTTGAGTTTTGAAGGAAACAACATGACTTTTGAGGTATGAAATGATGAAAAAAGGAGGATAGAAATGAATAAATGCAAGGTGGAAAGTAACCTTGACTTTTTAGAGAAATTTATAAAAGAGAGGGTAGAGGCTTAAAATGGAGGTTTGTTATTCAAAAGGGAGGTTGGCCATTTTCTAAGAAAAAGGAAAATGTTCTTAAGAAAAGAAAGGAAAAAGAAATAAAATGTTCTTAAGAAAAGAAAAGGAAGGAGAAAGGAAAAGAGTGAACTTAAATATAGGAATCCATTTCTTAAGAAGAGGAAAGGTGATTCTTGCATTTAATACTTTAAAAACGAATCAAACAAGCTTTAAGGACTTTAGTTAAGAGCATTAAATGGGTCCAAATCCCCTATTTTTAATTTTTAAGTTTAAATTTCTTTGTTTACTTAAAGCTCTATCTCTTTATTTTACACCTTTTTGTGCTTATTGCTTTCCTAGGATTATATCTAGAGCTTAGATATGTGAATTATTAAGTTCTTAATTATTAGTTTACATTGGTTAATATGAATATTTGAGTAGCTTAGGATTTAAGAAACTTGTGTTTTTTTATACTATTATGCATGTTGAAGAGGCATTGCCTCTTCAAAAGGGCGTTGCCTCTTAACCTAGAGGTGATCGCCTCTCGAGCAAAGTCTTGCATAACTCTACTTTATTTAGTATCCTTTGGGTATGCTTTTGGTATATGATATGTATATGCTTACTCCTTGCTTTTAATATTACATATGAATGTTATATTTTTATGATTAATTAAATGATTAATACATGTTCATATGAATCTACATGCCTATGTTCATGTTGATATCATTTGAATTGCCTTGTAAATAAAGCTATTTACTTAAATATGAGCTAACCCTTATTTGTTATAGATTTTGGTATTTTTAATCATTATGTAATTAGTGGATTAACTAGTTCTTGAGAGGTTTCATTGGAGTTAATTCTTGCAATAATTGTACATATTACTATAATCCCTAATCCCTTCACCCATTTATTTCGAATGAATGTTTGGAAATTCATTTTTAATATTTGATTTGAATGCAAAGATAATAAATGTGTAAAAGGACTAATGTGCAAACTTAAATTGAATTATAAAATTGGACCATTTGCAAACCACAATAATGAGAAAACAATTTAATAATCACGAGCAATAAAATACGAAACAAAAATAGAGGCCAACCGCAAGGTTGGATGGGCATTCAAAGCCCATACCCAATTTCTGAACTAGAATTTTTGATGACAGCTTCTGGGAACCTTTATAGAATCTAGTTGTTGTAAAGTGTCTTGGTTTTCATCCGGGTGGCGACTTCATCTCCTTTTGGATCTTAAAAACCTATTTAGTAATTCTAGTGGGCCTTGAGTGCACATAGTGTTGTGGTCGCCATATACTTGGGTGCATGACCTAAACCCTGCCGCCCACACTTATACATATAAATATATTTATATCCTTAAAATTTATAAAAATATTCATCCAACAAAAAATTTTCAATAAAATATTAGTTAATACATTAAAATTCATAATTTAATTTAATAATCAAAATACGAGTTATAACAATCTTTCCTCCTTACAAAAAAATTCATCCTCGAATTTTAAATAAAAAATTGAATACAAGAATTCATTAAGGAAAAATATAAGGGTAAGCCACCCGCATTTTAGCCTCAATCTCCTACTTGTACTCTTCCACAAAACCTTGATCATCAGAATCTATTTAAAATGCAACTAGCGAACTTGACGGTCAACAATTGCAACTGGTTCTTCCTTGTACGTCAAATCTTCATTCACTTCCACACTCTGAGGCTGCAAAACGCATGAAGGATCCGAAATATACTTCCTAAGCATTGAGACATGGAACACTTGAGGCATTTAAGACAAATTCAAAGGCAAAACTAACCAATATACTACCATCCCAACTCTCTACAATATCATTTATGTATTTAATTTTGTCTACTTTAGTTACACATTCTTTTTCTTTGTTCTATTTCTTTATTCCTTTCTTTTTCTATTTTTATGCTCAACATGTCTACTTAGCTCAACTTTTTTCTTTTGTTACATGCTATCATATATAAAGCATATTAGTTAAATACAATACTCATTTAAGACAAAATATACATTATAAAATAGGTTTCTTTTGCTTTTTTTATAATTTTATTTTCATTTATTTGTTTTGTTTGCTTGTTTTTTTTGTGTTTTTCTGTTCAATTTTGTCCCTCCTTTGGCATCCCTGTGTCTCTAATTATTTGATTTGTCTTTTCTATTATGTGGGGTGCATGTTAACTGTGTTCATTTTTAGGCGTTTGGGCTGCCTTTAAGGCATGCACTTTTGGTATGAATATCTCAACCTTATGCATGTTCAATCTATTTTGGGTCACTATTTCTGTTTTGGCCGTTTGAATTGTTCAATATGCTATGTTTGCTGTTTTGATTGTTTTGCATGTTCGATTTCCTTTTTCATCATTACCTGAGTGTATTGCATCTTCAAGTTGTTTCGAGTTTATGAAGTTTGGTGCATAAATTTCAATTTGTCTTCCGCCTGCATTTTGCTAATCGTGTTCATTTTGATTTATTTTGTCTCCTGCAGATTGATTTTAATTGTTGCATGTCCGGGGTGTTGAGAATATCGATGATTGCGGTTCTGCCGTTTGCATGCTTGATCTGTTTGGAAATTTTGGAGTTATGTTGCAATGTTGTGTGGCCTTCAAGTTTCAAATTCTTAGCCTTTTTTTTTTTTCCAATGCTAGGTGATTTGAGAAGTTATGATTTTGCACTCTATTTTTTGCTGTTTTTCTCCTTTCTCTGAAATAGTGTCTTTTGTTCTGTCCTCGAATCAAACTATTTTACATTTATTTTGTTGCACTAATTTTTATATTGTCAATTTTGCAAAACTTTAATATGATACATTTACATTGCTTTTGCTTTTATCATCAGGTTTTTTTTTTCTAGATGTATATAAATTTTATTGTTCTCTCTTTTTTTGGCTTTTTGGATTTTATTCATGCACATGTTTGGATTTATATTGGTCAAATTTTCAGGATTTGATTCCATGAAAAAATTTGATCTAAATTCATTTTTTTTCGTCAAATGCTATTTATGAATTTATGTAGTTGTTTTAGCTGATGTTGTGACTTTTTATGCATGGACTTTTTTTTCTTTTTTCTTTTTTTATTTTTTGCTCCAGTAGCCTATTGGTTCCTTTAGACTTATACAGGTTGATTGTTTCCCAAGGAATCGCCATTCAAGAAACCGCGCACAAGGTTTTTTTTTTTAAATTGAAAAATTAAGTTTGTTTTTATTTAATGCAATTTTATTTTTTAAAAAAATACCTAACATAATCTTTTTTCCCCAGGATTGATGATTCAGGTTCCAGTGGGAATCGATGTCATTCAACCAAAAAAAAAAAAACTTATTGTGGACTTTTCTCTTACGTTTTTGAAATTTGAACAGTTTTCTATGATGAACAATATAATGTTATCTTAACTGTTTTATTTATTATGCCATAAATTTATTTTTCTTTTTTTTCTTTATATCTATTATTATAAACAATGGTGATGTCAACTCTACTGACGTCAAGAAATAACTTGCCTTTTAACAGTTCAAAGGATATTTTTTTTTCACCACGTGCAAAAATGATTATATTAATTTTTTAAAAATTTCAAATATGTTTTGATCTGCTTATAATAAGACTATTTGTTGGATTAGATGGAACATAAACTCTGCAATAACTAGCCAAAAACTGATCGCCGGGGTGTTTCAAGACTAATATTTTTTTAAAGCCTTTGAAGTCTATAATTGGGAACATTTTAGAGCCTAAATCTTTCGTTATTGTGTCAAAAAAAAGGGTCTTGTGTAACAAAAACTTTAAAATCATGTTTGAAGTAGTTCGCACATATGCATTCATCTCTATCTTCATGTGTTTTGTGATGTCAGTTGGTAGATGGATAAACAAAAACTATAGGAATATGCAAATAGATTTTATGTTGACATAAATTTGTTGTGAATCTGAAATCGGTCTTTCAATTTGACATAAGAATATATTCAAAATCAGATGGTATGTCTCCTTTTCGTTGTTTGTATTTACGGGATGTATAAGATTTGAACCTTTTAAAGTAAATTGTGTTTGGTATAAATAAATTTCATAAAATTTTATAAAATTTATTTATAATTTTAAATAATATATGTTTGATTTAAATATATATGTTACAGAATTCATTTACAATTTCTTTGTAAAATTCATTATAGTTTGATGAAATTTTAATGAAAATATGGGAATTTACAAATGAATTCTACAATTTTTAAACCTTTTTCTAAAATGACTAAAATATTCTTATCATTTTTATTTTGAAAAAAAAAAAACACAATCTATTTAGAAGGATATTTTTTACCAAAATCAAAATTAACTTGAATTCTAAATTTATATCAAATATAATATAACACAATATGAAATTTATTTGAAATGAATTTCACAAACTATTCATTTGAATTAAACATAATTTATTAATAAAAATTTATTTGTAAATGAAATTCATTTAGAAATAAAATGAATTCATTTGTGAAATTGAAACAAACATAAGCTTAGTTCCAATTCAAATCCGTTTACAGATTTTTTTTAATTAGTTTTAGTTTTTTTATTTGCTTCGAAAATTTATGTGGAAAATACTAATGGAATGATGAGGTGATCACAAATTTTTTCCTGAAGGTAGTAAAGGTGTTGGCGGCACATTCATTGCGTCCCAAATACAGAAAATTCTGGTTACTTACAATTTCATTCAGTCAACTGCAATTTCATTTTTTTAACGGTCAACGCTTTTTTATTTTTTTTTTTACATTTTTTTTATTTTTCCTGCAAAAAAAATGGTGTTTTTCTTATTTCTTAAAATACATATTTTTCACAGTTTGTATTTACTTTGTTTTCCTTAAACTACTTGCATACATTAAAAAATTATTAGTTTTTAAATTAATTTCTTAATTAATTTTTAAATAATTCGTCACTTTCTAATTAGTTTTAAATTGTTGTTAAAATAGAAGATGTTAATGCTTCCCGCAGCAAAGCGCTGATAAACTTCCTCGTTATATAATATATGATAAGTAATTAAATTTATTTTATAAAAAATTAATGTACAATTACTTGTTTTTTAATTCCAAAAGTTATGGAATATCTATATTTATGTAGTATTATTTCACAAAATAATTGAATATTGAAATTTTTCCTGCATATAAAATGTTTAAAAATGAAATTAAATTACAATAAATTACTGTAAACATATATTTTGCATTGTAAAATTTTTATGATTAGTGTTTACCTTAATATAGTCATACTGTTGCAGCCACTACAAACAATATGACTTTACCATTTTATTGCTTAGACATTGATGATTGTTCATTTAATACATCTGCCATTTGATTCCAAAGTAGAAATTGCAAGTCAAATCCTGTGCACAATAACATTTTATATTAGTATAAAAATTTTTATAATATTTTATTTTTAAATAAAATGAAACAATATATTTTCTTAGTATTGCCTTAGGTTTTTCATTTTGATTATTATTCCTTTTCTTACTTGTTCCTATCTTGCAAATGCTTCCATTAAAGGAGTTATTGCACCGACTTGTCCAATCATATCTAAATTAACTAAAAAATATAATTATTATTATTATTATTATTATTATTATTATTATTATTATTATTATTATTATTATTATTATTATTATTATTATTATATTAATTTTTTTAAAAAAATTATTATAAAATAATTAAGTTTGTATAGCAAAAGTTTATGATACATACCTGTGAGATAAATACCATTCTTTTTCTTCGTATGCAGTGTTTCAAACTTAACAAAGTTAAACTTTTCAAATGGAATATCTGTTCTTGTTTCATATATGCAACAAATAAATGTATTCCTTGTCAATTATATCATATAAGAAGACTAAGAAACCTGATATGATTTTCTCAGTGGAACAACAACAAATTTTGTAATTATGTAAAGTTCGTTCTTTTGTAATTTGTTTTGAAAATATGGTATTTCACTCTTCCATGCTATGCGTAAATATCATTTCCAAGTTAAGTAAGTTATCTTTAACATATATATACACGTGTGTGTGTTGTATGTAAGAAGAAAATTAGACAAACTATCCAAGTTCACAATACAAACTATCAAATTACTTTTAAAAAAAAATAGAATTAATAAAAAATTTGATAAATTTAAAAATTCCTTTTAAATTATCTAAAATAGAAAAAACTACTTATATTATTAATAGAGTGACAATAAACACACTCATTGAAATAATAACAAAAATATTAAAAATACCCTTATTATTTGAATTTAATTATAAATATCCTTAATTATTAGAAAAATCATTTTTTTGATATTCATAATTCTTGATGTATTTAACCTCAATATTGTAAATTTCATACATTATATAGCCATAAAATAAAAATATAGAGACTAACTAGCTCTTAATTGCGCTATTGGATAAGTGGTGGGATTCATATAATAGAAACAAAAAATAAAAAAAAACAAAGATAATATTATAGAAAACACAATTTTAGAATTAAACTATGTTATAGAAGTACATCAAACGCAAACAGAAAATAGAATAATAGAAAAATAAATAATTTATAAGGAGAAAATTCTTTACAAAAATGGGAAAAACTCATAACAATTATACCAATAAGACTTAAGGAAGAAAATAAGAATAAAATTATAAAAGAAAAACAAATAAAAGTAACTCCTATAACATTAAAAGAATATGTAGTCCCTCCAATAACAAATGTTAAATAAAGGATTTTGTAGTCCCTCAACTTGTCAACATAGTTATAGTGTCTTTATAGTAAATAAACACTTTGAACAATAAATAAGAAAAACCATATTAATCATAAATTATAAATCACTAAATAACCTATGTAATAGATATTTTTATCCAATACCAAATAAATATGTATTATTTAGAAAATTAGAAAATAAAAATTAATTTTCCACTTTTGATCTAAAATCAAATTTTATCATTGTAAGTTAGCAAAAAAAAAATAAGATAAACATTGGACATCATTTATCACACCTCAAGGATTATATAAAATTAATGTTTTACCATTTTGATATTTAAATAATTCTACTGAATTTCAAAAATTTACTAATGAAATGATGAAACCATTAAAAGAATATATTTTAGTACATATTGATAATATTTTGATATTTTCTAATACATTAGAAGAACATTTTAGGCATATATTGTTATTTTGCGGAAAAATATGAAGAAAATGAATTAGTTCTAAGAAAAGGAAAAAGTAAGATAGCTAAAATAAAAATAGAATTTTTAGGATCAATAATCAATAATAAAGAAATTAAATTACAACTTCATATGACCCAAAAATTATTAGAATTTTCTAAAAAATAACAGAAAGAAGATAATTATAATCATTATTAGGGTTATTAAATGTGTGCAAAGAATATATTTCAGATTTGTCTTATATTCTTACTAGTCTTAATAAAAAATTAAAAATGAATGAGAAGTTAAATTGGACAGAAAAAAAAAAGAATTATTAGTAAAAAAGATAAAAGAAATTTGTAAAAAGAGCCCACATTTATCACTATCAACATGGCCATGTGAATGAATAATAACAACAAATGCAAGTAACATAGGATAAGAAGCAACTTTAACTTTTAAAGAGAAAGATAAAAATCCAAAAATTTGTAAGTATAATTCATGAACTTTTAACAAAGCATAACAAAATTATTCTTCAAATGAAAAGGAAATATTAGCAGTAATAAAAACAATAAAAGCTTTGAGTTAATGATTTGTGAATCTAAATTTATTATAAAAACTTATAATAGAATGGTAATATCTTGGTTAAAAAAATACCAGCTAATAATCTCTCAATAAAAGGATTTTAAAATAGCAATCTTATCTATCAGATTATGTGTATAGCACTAACTATATAGAAGACAAAAAAAAACTTCTTGCTATTTTTTATTAAGAATTAACAATAATATTATTTCAGATGGACCAGTTTCTTGATAAACATATATCACTAAAACAAAAGTTGAACCAATTATTATTATAGAATGAAAAGCTAAAGTAACTTATATCATAACTAACTTATGTGAAATCTGATTCTGAAGAAAATTTAACCATAATAATTGAAAATAGTACTAAGCAAGTGCAGGAAGGAAGCAGATCAAAAGAAGAACAAAAAAGTAAATCCAAATTACAAGAAAATATTAAATCTAAAGAAGAGAAATTTAAAAAAAAAATTCTTAGTACAATATTAGACTTAGTTATTCAGAAAAAGTTAAAGAAGAACCAAATGATGATTCGTTTATAATAGTCACTCATCACAGGAATAACTATTTCAAAAATTTATTTACTTTGATTCAAGATATATCATGAACAAAATCCAATATTCTTTAGATAAATTTAGTATATTGGAAGAATTTTAACAAAGTTACTATTTACCAAATTGTAAATCCAAATACAGTATGAAATTTCTATGATTATGAGTTACCTCATTGTATATATCCAAGCCTTAGTCATAAAGAACTCAGCTAACTACCAGCATATATCTAATAGGTAGCTACAAGCACCCAATTTCATGATGCAATTGTGCACAATTGCAACTTAAGTCTCTATGATGAAGTTTATTAAAAAATTGAACTTAGTTGTCGGTTTTCTAGACTTTAGGGACTAAATTGTAACGTTTTTAGGATTTGATTACAAAAAAAAATTAAGTTTTCAGGGGTTTTTTGGTAAATTAAAGTTAATGATAATAATAATAATAATAATAATAATAATAATAATAATAATAATAATAATAATAATAATAATAATAATAATATTATTATTATTATTATTATTATTATTATTATTATTATTATTATTATTATTATTATTATTGAAGATTGGCATCATTAATGTCGATCGGCATTATGTAATGCTGACTAGCATTGCACAATGCCGATGTGTGAAAAATCCTATTTTTCAATTTTTTTTGTCAATTTTTCTCTTTTTTGATTGGTTAAAAATTTATTTTATTTATTTTTTAGTAGATAACATGGTCAAAACGCATAAAAAATTTTAAAAATTAAACGGATAGAGTCTGTTTCCTTGAATTAAGGAAGGTCAGCTCGTAAATCTCTGCTTTTAAAAGGCAGAGACTGCGTGAGTGAGAAAGAGGATGGTGACAGTGTGAAAAAAAAACTACTACACGAAAACCCTAGAATTATGAAAAACTAGAGACGTTACTGAGAAGAAAACCTACATAACACTCAAAATCTTGATTTCTTTTGTTTCTCAGAACCCTAGTTTTTTTATACTATTCTTTAAAGGCTTTGAAAAGAACGATTTGTGTCTTTGAATGCAATCAGTCCTTGTCCAGAATAAAACAACAAGTTTAAAAATGGTGACAATCCTAATCTGAGGGGTCATCCAAAAGCATATGCACAACATCTTATTTTCATTTTCTCCTGTCTTTTGATTTTCTTTTTAATTTAATTTCCTTTAATTGTTATTTGGTTGTTACTCATTTAGCTAATGTGATTTCTGTGATTTTTCCTTTTCTTTTGTGTTTTCCTTTTGGAATTTAATTGGGGGATTGATGAGGTCACTACCAGATATCCAAAAATCAAATAGAAGATCCATGGAATGCCATGGATTCTAAACTGTGATTAGATTTTAGGGTTTGATATTTCTACTTTTATTATTTTTTTTTGTGTTTTGTGTATTAATTAATTTGGGTTTGTAATTAATTTTAATTTCCAGTACGTAGAATGTTGTAATAACCCCAGTAGTGGGAATAGTAAAATTTCACTTTTCTGCTTTTAAAATGAATTAGTAATTTAGGTTCGAATGGGTAAAAATCAATTAAAATCAATGATAGGTATAGATTAATTTAGGGTTGCATGTAAATTGATTTAGGGTTTTTAGAAAATCACATAAATCTTGTGTTTGATATGATTTTATTATAATTTTTGTTTGGAATTTGTTTTTAGATCTTTTAGTTCTTTAGGCCCCAAGCCCATGATAGGTTCAAACCCACTAAATAAAATAGGCTTAAAATGATTTATGTTAATTAATTAAAATCAATTTAGGCCCATTAGGTTAATTTAGATTTAGGCCCATTTTTAGATTAACTAAAATTAATTTAGACTTAGCTTAGGCCATCTAATTTTATTTTTTAAAAAAAATAAATAGACTTAGGCCCACTTCCCATTTTAAAACAAATAGACTTAGGCTCACTTATAAAATCCAATTTTTTTAAAATTTGTAGATTTAGGTCTATTTGTAGATAATTGAAATCAATAGACTTAAGCTCACTAACTAATAACAATGTAGGCCCACCTTTAGTCCATTTTCATTTATAAATTTAAATTGTAAATCTAGCTAACTTTCAATAAAATTAACCTAGTTTAGACTTAGGGACGATGTGCTTGAATGCATTTTTATGTATGATTTTATTGACTATATGCCTTAGGGTGATGTTCAAATAAGGTTTAATAAAATTGCATGTAATTAGAGAATGAAGTAATAATTTATAAAATAATTCTAAATGAACATAAGACTAAGAGAAGTTAGTATTCCATTCCCAGAATCTCCTGGTTGTGGTGCTAACTTTCTTTTAGAGAATCAAGCACCACCAATCGAATTGTCCCAGTTATTACCCTGGTTGACGACTCCTCTTCTCCACGCTATGACTTTGTGGCATAGTAGTGTGTTCCCTAAGGCCCTGAGCCTAAACAATGTCATGGTTGCTAAAATCTTGGGTGCGCGCTAAACCCCGCCGTCTACAGTGGCGACTCCATTGGGGATAAGAGATACTGAATCTACTTGTGTTCTTTAGAATTATTTTATTGATTATTATTTCATTCTTGTATTCATTTTGCATGTCCCTATTAAACTGATGGCATTGATTTATGATTCCATGATTCCACTAGCTTCATGGAGTTATAAATTGGCTAACCATCACTCTTAGCCTTAACTCGATTCAAGAGATATTACTAGGCTCATATGGCCAGAGTTTGTAACCCAAGTCCTAAAGGGGGGTAATCGTCTCTTACGTTGGTAAAGGATATCGGGCCCCTCTGACCTTGGTCTATAACTCAACGTCCATAATGGAGGGCATCTTGTTAAGGGAACCTTGACCTTTTCACCAAACTCCAACCACATATAATGGCACAGTTACTTCCCCTAGGATCTACCCAAATTGCTTGTATAATTTTTTTCATGAGGTATTTCCATCTATAAAAGCCCAAGCCCATACTTTTAAAGCCCCTTGGGGTAATGAAGATTGGGCTAGACCTTTATACCTAGAAATATTATTTCTATGCTTGACTACTTTGAGAGAGATTTGGCATGCACGTCGATCCCTGATATCCCCCATTAATATTAAGACCAAGATAAAAAATCTTAGGATAAGAGACTCACCATTGAACACATGTGTGGGAGGAATAAGGTTGGAAGGATGTATGTTGTGCACTTGATTGATACTTGCTACTTGTTGTATAGCATATGCATCATGTATACATGCATTCCACACATCACACTGACACCTTATTTTGCAGCCATTATAGATTCATCTAGGTCTTCTCGTATCTAGGGATGGAAAGGTAGCAGATTAATCAGAGCAGATCTAAGCCCTAAGTCAATAGCTCAAGAGATCTTTCAGGAACTAGAGAAGAGTCCTATCATCCCACTTTACCTAGAAGCCAAACTGACTCAGACTGAACAGACAAAAATGGAACAACAACCTAAGATGTGGACCCTAGAGGACATTAAGGGAGCTTTAATGGATGACATGAGAGCTATGATGCAAGACGAACTGAGGCAAGCTCCAGTCGGACTAGTGCAACCTGCTATCATACCACTACCTGCTGTTGAATAACCACTTGTTGTTGCTATTGAACAAACACCTACTGTAGGAGCTCTACCTATTACTAATAATGTTGAAGGGGCAACCTATTGCTAGAAACATACATGCTACTGATGTGAGACTTGAGGACGTCAAGAACTATATGGTAAAGAAGGCAAAGAGATAATCACTTAAACTGGTCCAAGATCATGAGCAGATGCAAGCATTAACTCAAAAAATGTCCAAAATGGAAGAGCTTATTAGAAGACAAGGAATGGGGTATTTATTTGACTTTAATGACATGTTGCAAATGGAAGACAATAGCCTGCCTGACAAGTTCAAGATGCCATAGCTACAAAAATTTGATGGGAGAGAAGATCTAAGGATTCATCTTAGCCAATACACAACAACCATGAGCACTACTGAAGCACTGTTAAAAGTGATCACTAGGTTATTTGTACTATTTTTAGAGGGAATGGCTATAAACTAGTATTATGGGCTGGAAAAATTTATAAGAACTTACTGAAAAGAATTATGTACTGTCTTTTTGAAATAATATGACTATAACACTAGACTAGAAGTGTCTATCAAAGACTTAGAATTGATAAAGCAGAAACCCAATGAATCCTTCTCTTATTTCCTTACCAGGCTCATGAACAAGGCAGGATTGATGAAGAATAAGCTGGCTGAAAAGGATTAGGTTAGGATGATAGTCCGTAATGTATCACTTAATCTAGTTAAAAAGATTACAAATGATGAACCCCAAAACATTTATAGACTTATATGATGATGGTCTACAAGCATAAGAGATTAAGAGTAAGAAGAAAAGAAATGCTAAAAGCACCAAAACCATAAATTACCCAACTGGGGGCACACAACAGGGAAGTACCAGCCGAGCTATAGAGGTGTGCGTAGTTCAGCAATCCCGAAGATTCTTTAACTTTAACCAACCACTCTCCAAAGTCCTAGAAAGGCCTGCTTAGACCCTTAACCTTTTCCAAGCCACCAAACCCAAATGTCCTCAATTTTGACCCTAACAGTTACTGCAAATTCCACTAAGTTACTAGCCATTTCATAGACAACTGTATCCACCTAAAACATAAGATCCAAAACCTAATAGATTCTAAAAACATACAAACCCTGAAAAGTCCAACTCTAACCCAAACACCATAAATAACCCTTTCCTAAACTACCAAAATATTCCACCACTAGCCACTATAATGATCAATTCAAGGATTAGCGAAGAAGAAGTGCTAAACTCTTTTGAAAATCTAAACCGTATAGCCAATGGAGAATCCCTTGGATAGCCACAGAGAGGAGTGGAGGATTTACTGGGTCAGCTCTTAGGTAAGTTTGATTACAATGTGTTCTACTCAAAACCACCCTTTCTTGATATCCCTATTAAATCAATTGAGCCCTCAAGTTGGGGTAATGAGTTTGATGATAAGCCAATGAAAGAAGAGAAAGAACCTGAAACTCCCAAGCAACCACTTAGAGGAGTTGAAGATCTATTGGGACAGCCTTCGGGCAAGTTCAATTACAGAGTATTTTACTCTAAGCCTGCTTCAACTAATATACCCATTGAACAAATTGTGCCTGCAAGATGGGGTGATGAGATTGAAGATGAACCTTTAGCTCTTAAATAGTCTCAATAAGGAGTTAAAGATTTGCTGAACCAACACTTAGGCAAGCTCAATATGGAAGAGTTAAAAGGGAAAGAAACATGCATAATGGAAGTGTGGAAAGATGGGAAAAGTTATCGAATCATTGGAGTTGTTGACATCTAGTATGACTCTAATAAAGAAAGCTTAGGTGGTCTCGATGTTTGGAGTAACGATCCTAAGGTGAATCATGTAATTAGAAGTGGAAAGAATTACAAAGCAGTTGAAAAGAAAACTAAGAGAATCGTAGAAATAGAAGAAATAGAAGATACAGAAATAGAGGAAGATTAAAAAGAAGATCTGATTCTGGAACAGTTAAAGAAGGCTAAGGCAAATGTTAGCATTTAGGAACAACTAATGCATTCAGGCAGTCATAGAAGAGTTCTTGTCAAAGCTTTGTCAAACATGAACATTAAAATAGCAGCCACACATAAGGCTATGGTAGCGAAGGTTACAAAAAATAAACACGGGCTGATAATATTCTCATATGATGACTTGCCTTTAGAAGGAAGAAACCATAATAAGGCATTGATTATCCAAGCTGAGGTGAGGAGAAAGAGAACCAATTTTGCTATGGTTGATGATGGTTCTGTTATTAATGTGTGTCCCTTGAAAATCCTACCTAATTTAGGATTGAAGGCTGATGACCTAACATATTTAAACCTTATAATTAGAGCCTATGATGACAGCACTAGGAATGTGGAGGGGACATTCCAAGCTCTAGTTAAAACAGGACCTATGGAATGAACTATTGAGTTTACTATGCTAGATATTCCAATCAATTATGCCTTGTTATTGGGAAGGTCATGGTTCCATGCTTTGGGAAGGGTACCCTCAACTGTGCATCAAAAGATAAAATTCCCTCATGAAGGAGAGGTTATGACTATAAAAGCTGGGACCAATGTTGTTGTGGCAACTATATTGGATAAACAAAAGCAAATGTGTGCACCCCATGGTTTCCAGATTGTCGGGATATTTGATGGAACTGAAATGGATCCAAGAATAGCAAAAATAATGGAGAGCATGAATTACTGGCTCGGGCAAGGGCTGGGGAAGAATGTGTTAGTGATATGCACTAGGTCAATCATGTATGACCATGTTTTGACTTTATCATTTTATTTAATAAAGAGGCATTTTTCATTATCATTTTATGTTATGATAATTACTTGAATAGTTAATTCTTACTAAGGTCATCAAGTATGTGACTTGATAGTAAAACCCTTAGATTAAATATGAGTTCTATTCAAATTATCCTTAGTCATAACAATATGTTATGGCTAGTATGATATTGATTGATGATTATGTTTTACTAATCATGAATATGAGATATTAAGTCAACTCATAGGTACTTATTTAGGAAATAATGTGTTGGATTGACCCATCATAAGAATACTACATATATAATTGTCATAACTAATTCTCATCATAATAATATTGATTTAGTCCTTTGACCTTGAAATCATCATGGATTTCTATAAAACTATTATATATTTTGACACAATCTAACATTGTCTTTAACAGGATGATTAAATAAATTATTGTTGGATATGAAATGAGTTATGTGAGGAATGTGAGTGATTGAGAAGGAATTTGTCCCTTATTTAATCTGAGTAAGATATCTATGGGCCCTTTGATAAGAAAGACTGAGGAAAATGTATGGTCATGCTAAAGTGAATTGATAAAGAGTTATCATTCTCAGTCTACTTAAAATCAAGAAACAATATGATTGAATTATATAAGGATGACAAAAACTATGCCTTACATTTAATCAAGATATTATGTGACAAAGGGATTACAATATTTATTATAAATTAGGTTATGTCGGATTATTGACTTCACATGACTTAGGTAGTCATAATGTCTTGCTAGAGGCCACTTATCACTTGCAGACCTAAATAAGGATTTAAGGTCCACTGCCAACGTCATATAAACCTACAGGGTTACACACTTAGAATAGGCCCAAAAATGGATATGGGTTTGAGAAGCCCAAATATGCTCTGTGGAAATAAATAAATAGTTTATTTATTTAAAGTAAAGGTTATCTAAATAGAATATTATTTCTGCTTAAATAAAATCAGAATAATAATAATTGAGTAATTACCAAAAAGTTGTTTTGGTAAGTGAAACCCTAATTAGAGGTCTATAAATATGTTATATTCTCTAAGGTTTCATTAACTCAATGATTAGCCACCACTTGTAATTCATTTTTCTCCTCCTAGAAAAATAAAAAAAACACAGAGTGTTTTTTTCTTAATTTGTGAGAAATCAAGAGAAGTGCTAGCACACAAAGTTTTCATTTTAATCAAGGGTTGTTCATATGGATGCGTGGAGGCAGATTTTTTTGGAGACGTCTTGATCCAAACGACCAAAATTAAAAGCTCGAGGTAAGTGTCACCAGAGTGAACCTCCTCTTTGCCTTCCAATAGTCTTGCCTCACCTGCATTTGTGGTAAGATTTAAAAACTCTAGTTTTAAATCAGTTAATCAAATTACTTAGATTCAGGTTAGGGTTTGTGATTAAAATTTTTAATTTCTGCTAAGTTTTTGAGTCACGAATCCCAACAGAATGAGCAAGGAAGCCTTAGTCTCTTAAAGTTCAAAAGTCAAGGTAACACAACTGGTTTAGGTTATGTTGAAGAAAATAAATGTGATAAGCAAAAGATCCAAAAAGAGGTTCAATACTAAATAGAGGAAGCTCTCAAAAAAAATTGGGCTGATAAGTGAGAATTTCATCAAGCCAAGGGAAGGCAAATACTATTTAGGAGCTAAGGAAACAATCAATGTTATTGGAGGAGATGTTCTTGTATTTGAGATCTTCAAAGAGCAAATTATAGAGAACCTGGTGAAAGACAATAAAGAGGAAGTGATGAAGCTGGCAGCTGAGAGGATGGGCAATGCTACTGTTGAGGAACTGCTGTGACTGCCACCTGAAGAGGAGCCACCCCAAGATTTAGCTACTATCATTAATGATAGCTTTATTGATATTTTTATCAAGAAATTGATGTCATAATGTCTGGTCTGTTTGAGGATGAAAACTCTATTTTTTCCATGGTCGCTGGTTTTGTTTACTTGTGTGATGTGCATCCTGATAGTTCTGTGCATTATAACTTTGATCGTTCATGCATGTTTGACATTAATTCAATTCAATTTGATTCATTTAACATGGGCACAAATGATAATCCAAAGAACATTTCTATATAACATGATGTAACTCCTGAAGAGAAGGAAAATTTTAAGAAAATTTTGACAAAAAGAAAGGTAGTATTTGCTTAGACTTATGAGGATATGCCAGGTTTAGATAGGGAAATTACAGAGCATCATATTCTTACTCATCCAAAAATTAAACCTGTCAAACAAAAACTACGTAGGTTAAGACTATAGTGGACTGAAAAGATAAGAGAGGAAATTGCTAAACAAATCCAGGCTAACTTTCTAGAAGTAGTAGATTATCCTCAATGGTTAGCAAACATACTGCCAGTACCCAAGAAAGATGGTAAGGTATGTATATATATAGATTTCAGGGATCTAAACAAAGCATGTCCGAAGGATGACTTCCCTTTACCTCATATCGATGTAATAGTGGATAATACGGTATTAAGTGCTATGTACTCCTTCATAGATGGGTTTTTTGGGTATAATCAAATAATGATGACAATTATAGATAAGATAAAAATAGTTTGCATCATGGAATGGGGGACATATAGCTACAAGGTTATGCCTTTCAGGTTAAAGAATGCATGTGCAATATATTAAAAGGCAACCACCACTCTTTTCCATAATATAATGCATAAAGAAGTGGAGGTATATGTGGATGATATGATGGTTAAGTCAAAAATAAGAGAGGGTCACTTTGAAGCTCTGGATAAGTTCTTAGCTTGAATTGAGAGATACAATCTAAAGCTCAACCCAAAGAAGTGCGTTTTTGGGGTTACTTTAGGAAAATTATTAGGGCATATAGTTAGCAACCAAGGAATTGAAGTGGATCTAGAGAAAGTGAAAACTATTCAGGAAATGTCAACACCAAAGATAGAAAAAGAAGTAAGAGGGTTTATTGGCAAGTTACAGTATATTAGTAGGTTTATCGTAAAGCTTACTAATATTTGTGACCTTATCTTCAAACTCTTGTAGAAAAACCAACCAATAAAGTGGAACGATGATTATCAGAAGGCCTTTGACACGATTAAAGAATATCTAGCCAATCCACCTGTATTGAAGCTACCAAGACAAGGTAAGCCATTGATCATGTACTTAGCCTTAGAGGATAATGCAATGGGGGTAATGCTAGCACAAGAAGGACTAGAGGAGATAAAGCATATGATGTATTATCTCAGCAAGAAATTCCTACCATATGAGGAAAAGTATGACTTGGTAGAGAAGACATGTTTGACTATGATTTGGGCAACAAGGAAATTGAGGCATTACTTCCAGTCCTATAAAGTTCAAGCAATTTCAAAGATAGATCCCTTAAGGTACTTATTTCAAGTACCTGCTTGAACTAGAAGGATGTCTCGATGGCTAGTACTCCTAACTGAGTTTGATATAGAGTACATCACCACAAAAGTCATCAAAGGAAGGGCAGTAGCAGAATTCCTAGCTCAGAATGCAGTTAAAGGTGATAAACAATGGAGCTTAGAGTTTTCGAATGAGAACTTGGCAGTCAAATAGCATCGGGAGTGGAAGCTCTATTTTGATAGGGCTGTAAACAACAAAGGAGCTAGATTAGGAGTAATTCTTGTTACGCTAGAAGGAAAAACCATACCGATGGCCAAGAAATTAGATTTCAAGGTAACGAATAATATGGCCGAGTATGAAACATGCATCTACAGAATTGATGTAGCTTTAGCAGTAGGGGCAAAAGAATTGTTAGTTTATGGGGATTCAATATTAGTAGTTAGTCAAGCTAATGAGGAATGGAAAGTGAAAGAGGAAAAGCTAAAACCATATATCTGCTATTTAAAAACTTTAATAAAGAACTTCAATAAATGTCTCTTTATCCATTTGTTAAGAGATGACAATCATATGGCAGATGCATTAACAACACTCTCTTCAATGTGGGATAGTGCGACAGGATTAACTATAAAGCCTTCTGAGTGTTCAAATAGGGCCTAAAGAGAAGCCATGGTTTTATAATATGCAGAGGTTTATCAAAGAAAGGAAGTATCCTGATGAAGCGACATCAAAAGAGAGATATGCTCTTCATGTTCTCGCACACAACTATGCAAGTCATAATGAAGTATTATAGAAGAGAAATGTTGAGTGGTATGCAGCTTAGATGTCTCAAGAAAGATTAAACTGAAGAGGTGATGAAAGAGATTCATGCAGGAGCTTATGGTTCTCACATGAATGGGATGATCCTAGTTAAGAAGATACTCAGGCAAAGGTATTATTGGATAAGTATGGAAAAGGATCGTATCAAAATAGTGAGGCAATGTCATCAGTGTCAGATTTATGAGAATATTAACCATTTACCTCCTATGGTGCTAAATAGTTTATCGTCACCTTGGCCTTTTATAGCCTCAAGGATTGATATTATAGGAGAAATAAGGCCGACAACATCAAATGGGCACAAGTACATAGTTGTGGCAATATATTACTTTTTAAGATGGGTAAAGGTTGAATCCTTCAATGCTATAAAAGCAAAATAGATGGTTGTTCATTGAGATAAGTCTTATTTATAAGGTTCCACATCATATTGTGACAAATAATGGTATCTAATTTTAGGCAGAAAT
Source organism: Mallotus nudiflorus (assembly GCA_947683625.1). NCBI lineage: Eukaryota > Viridiplantae > Streptophyta > Magnoliopsida > Malpighiales > Euphorbiaceae > Mallotus > Mallotus nudiflorus. The sequence goes on along the minus strand of CANTUR010000049.1, from coordinate 2,113,959 downwards.
AGCAAAATTGTTGCAGAAGTACGGGATCGAACATCATAAGTCTTTACCATATCATCCTCAAGCCAATGGAGTGGTAAAAGTAGCTAATAAAAATGTTAAGAAAATCCTCTCTAAAATGGTCAAGACTTACAAAGATTGGTCTGAGTTTCTTCCTTTCGTTTTATGGGGATATAGGACTACAAATGGAACTGCCACGGGATAAACTCCGTTCTCCTAAGTGTATGGTTGTGAAGCAATCTTGCCTATAAAAATAAAGATCAAATCCTTCAGAGTTGTTATGGAAGCAAAAACTCTTGAGAGTGAATAGGCATAAAAGAGATATGATCATCTTGTATCTCTAGATGAGAAAAGGATGAATGCTTTGTTTTATACTCAGATATATCAAAGGAGAATAGCAAGATCATTCAACAAGAAGGTTAAGCCTGGAAAGATAAAAGTTGGGGATATGGTGTTAAAATAGTCTAGAGCAGTGGTATTTAATCCGAGAGGAAAGTTCATACCAAACTGGGAATGACCATATTTAGTCAAATCGGTTCTGCCTAAAGGAGTTATGAAGATATCAGATCTGGAAGGAAATGAATTCATGAAGCATGTTAACCTGGATTGCCTCAAGAAATACTACCTGTAAAAAATAAAATAAAAGTAGTATAAAGAAAATAAAGTTCGTTAATTAAAAAACCTAAAAAGGCTAGTTAGACAAAAGTTAGGACATTCTCGCTATTCAAAAAACCCGTAAAAGGTTAACAGGCAAAAATTACGGAATAAAAAAAAGAAATGGTCCCACTGGCTAGAAAACCTGTAAAGGGTTAGTTAGACAAAAATTAGGGTAAATAAATGAGAGAGAAAAATATTCAGCTAGAAAATTCAAAAGGACTAGCTGATAACAAGAGTTATATCATGTGATGTAATAAATGTACTCATTTTGGCCCTAATTAATGAATCATATTGAAATTGAATTTTTGTTTTAGGATTGCATGTTCTATCTTATTTATAATGCGTAGGTACTAGAAAGGAAAACATAACATGAAAGCTTAAAATCAGCTTTATGAGACAATTTCCTAGTGATGTCTTTATTTCTTCTTTTACGATTCATCGTGTAAGGCATGAGTCCCCTTATACCTAAAAAATCCTAGTGGCTCTAACATTTATGACATAACCCAAGTCCTACATGATTAACAAAAATAGCAAGAAAGCTTAACTCTTCCTATAGTCAGATCTATGCAAGAAATGAACCAAATAAAATAAAAGCCCGCTAAGTTAAAAACCCAAAAGGGTGGCCTAAGCAAAAGTTAGGGCAAGCCTGCTAAGTTAAAAATTCAAAAGGGCAGTTTAGGAAAAAGTTAAGGCATTTAAAAAAAAACCCTCCATTCATTTATCTAAGTCTGATTCAGGGAAGGACAAAACAGTTCAACACAATACACACGAATAGAGTTCAGAATATGATAATATAGTAGGAATAGTCTGAATATAAATAGCCTAGATTAGTCATCCTGAGCTCCAAAATCTGGCCATGAGCTCCATCCTCTGGTGGAATCATAATAATAAAAGGTGTCTGGAGGTCTGATGAAGGAAGTCCTAGCATTGTAAGGGTCAACACCTAAACTTGCAAGCTGTTGACGAAGCATCTCAATCTCACATTCCAGACCGCTCGAGTAGCTCTGTACATATAAGAAATACATCATGTGCATTTCATATATAGCATGCATACATTTGCATTTTCATTGTACATATACTTACCCTCCAACTATCTATGACCTACATAGTGAATAACCTTTGAGATGAGGAGAGTCCATGCAAGTGCTTCGCCTGTGTCTGAGGAACCTGTTTTGTAAATTTACTAAAATTAGTGTTAAATGTATAGATTATACAAGGAATAAGTCAGAAAGACTCACATGAGAAGCATCTGCTAGAGAAAAGATAGAAAGTTGAGCATCACTAAAATGCATTTGCTGCTCAACTAGAGTCTAAACAGTATGAGCCCAGTACAACATGGACCTATCCATAGGAGAGCTATCACTAAGGGTAACACTTGCAAAAGCACCATCGCGACTACTCCCAATATACTGAGTATGATGTGTAAGGCTAGGTCTAGGCTCAGGTCTCTTAATATCGGGAACAACCTCAGTCTTTAGAGCAATATTAGTCTCTTCCTCTATCACCTCATCAACAGGAGAGCAAACCTCCTCAAATTGTAAAAAGGATAAGTGATTCATAGGTTTTAAAGAAAGAAGCTGAAATAATAAGAAATTACCTCAGAATCATCAATAGGAGTATGCTCCAAAAGGCTCTCACGAATGAACTACTGATAATGTCGAGAATGCTCAAGAAAATCTGAGGCAACATATCCCTGTAATGCATCTCTAAACTCTGAACCTATCAGATGGGAGCTGCAAAGCATAGAGGAAGGGATATCAGATGGAATATGACATTGAGAAGGCCCAAAAGACTAGTGATACACTTGCTCCCCTAAATACCATATTAAATAGCCATATCCTGAAAGCAGAACCCTCATGGGCTTAAGGCATATAGCAGCGACCATAAAATCATATCGTTGGATGTCATCAGCACCCTCTAACCAATCAGAGTTTATCTGTATTTTAGGTCAATTAATTTTAACTCACATTAAATTACAAGATACTAATAATTTTATTTTTTTTACTAGGTGCCATTCAATGGCGTTCAACTAATCATGATATGTCTGCAAAGTGTTCCTATTGCTAGCAAGGTAGGAAGAACCCCATCTCATCATCAAATAAAAGCTCCTATTAGAGCTAATAGCACTGAAGCCTCGAATCAACCCGATCTATATACTTCAGATTTAAAAGGAAGAGAGCATATCAATAAAAGGCAAAGGAAAGACAATAAAGATTAAAGAAAAGGAGAACATACATGCAAGACATGATAAAAGCCACACGTCGTGACAACACCTCTACAGACAGTGTTCAGTCTATAGTAAAGGTAAGCGAGTGCAGCAAATTCCCAATCAAGTGTGGTAACCTGATCCAAGTTATGAAGATGACTGAGCAGAGTAATACTGACCTTATAACCAGTCTCATAAAAGAGGGTCATACCTAACAATATTAGAAGAAGACACCTCGCCTTCTAGGTAATCTGATGAGGAGTAGTAGTGGACAGACGTCTAAACCCCTGAACTAAGGATGAAAGTTGAACATTCTTTCAATTCTTCCACATCAGAATGAACCCTATCAGGTCACGGACATACTGACTCCGTGTGTCTTTAAAAAGATGGCAGTAGCTGACGTCAAATGGAACTGGGGTCCCTCTAAGGCAATCCTGATGATAGTAGAGAAGCTCACAGGCGAATTGGTTAACTCAACCACACGAGTATGAAATGAGTGGGTAGTATCCATCCATCGCTTGATCAAAGCAAATAGAGAGTAACGATCAGACTGGCCTCAAGCAGTAGGAAGTGCAGTAATGAAATGCCTAAACTCGGAGGCCCAAATCAGATGTGTCACCTTCTCTGGCGGTCCATGAAATAATTCTCGAGCTAGATTAAAACAACCCGTGAATTTCATCAGATGCTAGTTAAAATTCAAAATAAAAATTAATTAATTAATCAAAAATTTGAATCAAAAGAATTGAATAGTTAATTAATTAATTGATTAATTAATCCTTTTCTTTCAAAAAAAATTAAAAAATCGAAAATGCTGATCGACAATGTAGATTGCCAATTGACATTTCGAATTATCGATCTGCATTCCACTAAGCCGATCAGCATTGTCCGAGTCGATAAAAAATCTAGAATTTTGATTGGAATTCCAAACATCTGATCAATCATATAGGCTACCTAGAGGTTGAATTTCATATTTTCAGAATTTAATTTTAATTCTATCATGCATTTTTAGTTAATTTCTCATTTAATCTAATTAACATGCATGTTAATTTCTACTCTGAAACTAACTCTCATTACTAATTGTGAAGGTAATATTTTTGCAGAAATAAATAAAAGTAATAAAATGTTACCTCATTACCCATATCTCTGCACCTATGGGTATGTAAATGAGTCAAAGGAAAAATAGTTGAACCCTCTCGGAGTCCAAGATCATTTTGAGGAAAACAAGGAGGTAGAATCCTCTGATTTTCTGAAGTCTCTACTCTCCCATGTTGTCTATATTGCAAGGAGGCCATAGAATCTGATGGATTGCAAATCAGATGTCAGATGATCAAGAAACCAAAAAATGAAAATCTGCAAAGAGAGGAAATGAAAAGGAAAGAAAATGAATAAGAAAAGAGAATGAAATGAGACATGCAAAAAGGAGGGAATATATAAAGTGAAAAATATCCATTGTGGTCCATTACTTTTTTTTACATATGGATTCAAGTTCTCTTGTTGCAATTTGATTCGTAATTGCATTCTGATCTAGAATTCATTCCTAATTAAATCATGATATTCATTTCATCAAATTAATAATTCACTGAATTGTTAATCTGCAACCATTCCGTGATTCTAAATTCTCTGTCAAGTACAAAATATAGAACAAAATTACAGAGTTTAATTTTTCATATCTACATGCATTATCTCAATCAAATGTCAAAATTTATTTCATATTACACAGTAGCTAAAACACAAATTTTCAAGATTATAATGTTGTGTGTTGCACAATAATCATAACATGAATTTCAAATTCCATATGTTATATGCTTCAATAGCAATTATAACATGACCTTTTTTTCAGACGTTTACCACTAGACACTACACGATAGTTATAGTGATGTAGCTAAATATCCCATAAGGAATATAATGGATTTTAAATGGCTAGATGTTCTATAAGAGCTATAGCACGCTTTTCATCATTTTTGCTAGATGTCCCATAGAACATATAGCAAACTTCATTGTATACATTTTGTTAAATTTCCCATAGGGAATATAAAAAAATTTTAAGTTCACTAGACGTCCTACAGGGAATATAGTGTACATCGTTAGACGTCCCATAGGGAATATGATGAAATTCATCATTGTTAGACGTTCCACAGTACTATAGCATATTTTTAAATTATATGTTCGTTAGACGTCCCACAGGGAATATAACGAAATTTATCATTGCTAGACATTCCATAGGAACTATAGCATATTTTTAAATCATATGTTTGTTAGACCTCCCATAGGAAATATAACGAAATTCATCATCGCTAAATGTCCCACAAGGAATATAGTGAAACTCATTTAGATAAAGTTCACTAAACGTTCCATAAGAAATATAGCGAAACTTGTTAAACATTACATCTTGCTTAAAATTGCATAGTAATTTGAGCATCAATCTGTCAATTAGGATATAATTAAGTGTCCTAATTTCTTTCTATCGAAATTTTGTTCTTCTATTACTTTACCGCAATTTATTAGGCAAACGGTGATAAACAGGGACAACTGTAAGCGCCCAATTTCAGGATGCAATTGTACAAAATTGCAACGTAAGCCCCTATGATGAAGTTTATTCAAAAATTAAACTCAGTTGTTGGTTTTCTGGACTTTAGGGACTAAATTTCAACATTTTTAGGATTTGATTGCAAAAAAAATAAGTTTTCAGGGGTCTTTTGGTAATTAAAAGTTTAAAAAATGATAATAATAATTTTTGAAGATCTGCATCATTAATGTCGTTCGGCATTGCACAATGTTGCTAAAAAATCTTATTTTTTGATTTTTTCATTAATTTTTCTCTTTTTTGATTGGTTAAAAATTTATTTTATTTTGTTTTTAGCAGATAACATGGTTAAAACATGTAAAAAAATTTAAAAATTAAACAGATAGAGTCTGTTTCCTTGAATTAAGGAAGGTCAGCTTGCAATCTTTGCTTTTAAAATGCAGAGATTGCATGAGTAAGAAAGATGATTACGACGACGTGAAAAAAAAAACCCTACTACACGAAAACCTTAGAATTGTGAAAACCGGAGACGCTACTAAGAAGAAAACTTGCATAACACTCAAAATCTTGATTTCTTTTATTTTTCAAAACCCTAATTTCTTGATACTATTCTTTAAAGGCTTTGAAAAGAATGATTTGTGTCTTTGAATGAAATCAGTCCTTGCCCAGAATCAAACAATGAGTTTAAAAACGGTGACAATCCCAATTTGAGGGATCATCCAAGAGCATATGCACAACATCTTATTTTCATTTTCTCTTGTCTTTTGATTTTTTTTTAATTTAATTTCCTTTAATTGTTATTTTATTATTTTACTCATTTGGCTCATGTGATTTATGTGATTTTTCCTTTTTTTTTGTGTTTTCCTTTTGAAATTTAATTGGGGGATTGATGAGGTCACTACCAGATATCCAGAAATTAAATAAAAGATCCATGGAATGCCATGGATTCCAAACTGTGATTAGATTTTAGGCTTTGATGTTTATGCATTTATTATTTTTTTCTGTGTTTTATGTGTTAATTAATTTGGGTTTATAATTAATTTTAATTTTCAGTACGTAGAATATTATAATAACCCTAGTAGTGGGAATAGTAAAATTTTACTTTTCTACTTTTAAAATGAATTAGTAATTTAGGTTCAATTGGGTAAAAATCAATTAAAATCAATGATGGATGTAGATTAATATAGGGTTGCATGTAAATTGATTTAGGGTTTTTAGAAAATCACATAAATCTTGTGTTTGATATGATTTTGTTATGATTTTTGTATGGATTTTGTTTAATCTTTTAGTTCTTTAGGCCCCAAGCCCACGATAGGTTCAAACCCACTAAATAAAATAGGCTTAAAATGATTTATGTTAATTAATTAAAATCAATTTAGGCCCATTAGGTTAATTTAGACTTAGGCCCATTTTTAGATTAACTAAAATTAATTTAGATTTAGCTCAGCCCATCTAATTTCATTTCTTTTTAAAAAATAAATAGACTTAGACCCATTTCCCATTTTAAAACAAATAGACTTAGGCTCACTTATAAAATCTAATTTCTGTAAAATTTGTAGATTTAGGCTTATTTGTAGATAATTGAAATCAATAAACTTAAGTTCACTAACTAATAACAATATAAGCTCACCTTTAGTCCATTTTCATTTATAAATAAAAATTGTAAATCTAGTTAACTTTCAATAAAATTAACCTAGTTTAGACTTAGGGATGATGCGCTTGAATGCATTTTTATGTGTGATTTTATTGACTAGATGTCTTAGGGTTAAATGGATGTTCTAGGGTTTAATAAAATTGCATGTAACTAGAGAATGAAGTAATAATTTATAAAGTAATTCTAAATGAACACAAGACTAAAAGTAGTATTCCGTTCCCAAAATCTCCTGGTTATAGTGCTAACTTTATTTTAGAGAATTAAGTACCACCAATCGAATTGTTCCAGTTATTACCCTAGGTGGCAACTCCTCTTCTCCACGCTATAACTTTGTGGTATAGTAGTGTGTTCCCTAAGGCCCTGAGCCTAAATAGTGTCACAATTGCTAAAATCTTGAGCGTGTGCTAAACCTCACCATCTACAGCAGTAAAGAGATTTTAGAATTTAGTTAAAAATAAGTGGATATATATGCAATTTATCAAACAATTCTAGAATTTGGTAGAGTTCAATTATGGTGATAGCCAATGACAGTACTCAAATTTGGAATATCTCAAGAACCATTAATGATGGAGGAATAAATTAAAGAAATTCTAGAGGATGAACTTTAGAAAAATATATTTTTTATTAAGGTCATCAGTATGAAAGTAATTTATAAAGAATTAAAGATTACAATGCAGTCTAGTCATTGAGAGTATTATTTTGATAGCAAAAATCTTATCTACTCAAAAAGCAATAAAAAAACATATGAATAGACTAAAAAAGATAGAAGCATGGTACATCTTTTATAGAAGGAAAAGTTATGGCCTCGGACGAAGCACGTAGATAATATTGTAGATTAATGATATTAAAAGAAATGCATTATTGCTCCTTTTATAAGAAGAACATGTCAGTAGCTGATGCAACTATCAAAAAGTTAGTATTACTCATGTAAAAAATATATATATTATACGTAAGAATAAATATTAGAATGTAAAGTAGTAGAAAAAGTCTAAAATAGTAAATGATATTATACTAAAATGTAAAAGAAGTCAAGATAGGATAAAGTAGTATTAATACTAGTTTGAAAAGAAAAAGTCTAGTAGTTTGAAAGAAAAGTCTAGATAAGAAAAAATATGTAAAACAATACATTTAGATATTTTAAGACTTGAATAACTAATATCCAGTTATCACAAGTCTTCTTCTCTATAAATAGTCATGTAAGTTTGTAATGAAAAACAAAGAAATATATGAATAAAACTTTTATATGTTCTAAATATAATTGTAAGTAGAAAGCTATTTCTCTGTAAGTTTTCTCATTCTTTTTATATTTTGATTTATGATTTAAATGCTTGTATGATTTAATTATTCACAGTTATGTTATGTGAAATTTTAATTTATACTGTGAATTTTAATAATTTGTTTATCATTAGGCAATTTATCTATCTTTCATGCATGTATCTTTATTATGGTATCAGAGTACATAGGTTGAGTAGAGAATTTAAAAAAAATGAAAAGAAAATTTTAACATTTGTTAATAGGAAATAGTAGTACTAATGAACAAATAAGTTAAGATTTTGAAAATAATATAGTATTTTGTAATTATAAGAATCATATAATAATCATAGTATAGAAGGTAATGTTATAGAAAATTTAATAATAGATATGGTAACTAATTTAAGAAATTCTTTATATAATAAATTATTAGGATTACAAGAAAATAAAGAAATGTTAGAAAATATAATTAAAACTCTTGAAAAAATAATAGATCAACAATATACAATAGAGTTATTAGTAAAAAAAATTAACTATTAGTTTATCATGAGTTCTACAATAGATGAAATATTAGATAATATATGTATATTAGATTAGAGTCGATTATCAATTATGACACACTAAAAAATGACATAGATAAAACTATAGATGTAGAAAGAGAGACTCAAGAATTTTTAGAAAGTCAAGAAATGCTAGAAATTTTAAATATGATAGAATATAATAATAAAATAATGGTACTAATAATTTTAAGAGATACTATAAACACTATTATTGGCGAAGAAAATTTAGATCCTTAAAATGAATACTCAAGATGTAGAATAATATTCATTTAATTCAAAAGAATATTTGAAATAAGTAGAAATATATGTTGAAATAAGTAAAGAAAGTAAAATTTAGCTTATTAAACATGATAGTACACATCCTAGTTATGAATATATGAAAAAAGAACATTGAAAAAAATATACAATAGAGTATTAAACTTAATAAATTAACTAGAACAAAAAAATAATAGAAAACTTAACACAAAATTTTGATACTTTAGTAAAGAAATTATATGCTAAGGAAGAAATTTTATCTTTAGTAAATAAACATGAAGATATGGGTAGAAAAGATATAAAATTGATTTAGATACAGAGAAAGAAATTTTAATGAATAAAATAAAATTTTAACCAACAACATCCGTAGTACCAATAAAATAGTCAATCGTTGGAGAAAATGATGAATCTTCAAATAGAGCTGAATAAAGAATAATAGAAAATCAAAATTATAAAGGAGAAGTATATTGATTAAAAAGAACATCTGCAAAGATGACAGAAAAATAAAAAAAATTAGCAAAGATGAATTCAACTATAATAATAGGAAGATATTTAGAAGTTTCAAAAGAAAACTTATTATTACAACAAATATTATTAGGAATTTTAGCTAATTAGTTTGACTAATTACCAACAACTTAAAAACAATAATAGAAAATGTAACTGCAAACATAGAATTAGTAAGAGAATATGAAAAATTATTATTAAAATATTTTACATATAAGAAAGTAACAATTTTAGAAAACAATTATGGAGAATATTTAGTGAAATTATAAATATGCAATATAAATTATTTTAAAGAATATGCCTGTAAATTTAAAGAATATTATATGAAAGAAAAAATAGACCTAAAAGCTAGAGTATATTTAAATTTATTATTTTATAAATTACCAGTATCATAGAGAAATAAAATATTACAAAAATATGTTGAATTAAACATGTCTAAAGACTTTTAAAAAACAAGGATTGCTTTTGCACAATGATATTTAGAAACAGAATATATGTCATTAAATGAATATAGATTAATGTATAAAAAAACATAAATATAAAAAAGAAATGGAAAAAATATTTTAAGAAATATAAAAAACCATATTATAGTTAGAAGAAAAAATATAGAAAGAGATAAAATAGGAAATTAGAAAAGTCAAAATGTAAATATTATATTTGTAGGCAAAATGAACATTTTGTAAATAAATATTCAAATAAGAAAAATAAAAAAGTAATGATATATAGTAATTTCAGAACTTTCAAAAATAAGTGAGGATAAAACTATATATAAAATAACTTCTAAAGGATCATCAAGATCTTATTAAACAAGAGAATAGTGATGTAGAAATGAATTATATAGAATAAGAATTTGACATGAGCCTAACATTAGTATAAAAGAGATTTTTGAAAAACAACAACCAAACAGTAAATTTAAAAGAACATTTAAAAACTCAATCTTTAAAAGAGAAAGAACACAATATTATGTAGGAAAAGTAACTGAAGAAACAATTGATGTAGTTGATACAAAAAAACACTAGGATATCTATTTTTTAATAAAGAAATAATGAAAATACCAAAAAAAAAAAGATATCAATATAAAAATTTATAAATATGAGGAATCAATATAGTAGTAAAATTTTATTTTCAACCTCATATTAGCTCACATTTTAGTTTAATTATAACATATGATAGAATGAGATAATATAATAGGAGCATTAGACACAAATTTATGTTATAATAAACTTGTTATAAATATATTTTCAAACTTCAACCATAGCCTCAGAGATGAAAATATAGATCAAACATTAAAAATGTATTATAAATTTTTTAGGATAAAAACATCTCCAGGAAGCAAGCTAATTAGTATAAAAATAAAAATTGTATATGCATTTACTACTAAGCATGAAATTTATAATAATAAGATATTGACAATTTATGAAATACCACCAATATTTAAAGACTTAATAAAAGATAAACCTAGAGAAATAACTAATATTTATAATTATCCTAAAAATTATACTATAGAATTTGATAACACTGAAGAGTTAGAAAAACCTAAGAAAAATTAAAAATATAGATACATTTAAAAATTATAGTGAGTTACAAAGATTATTGATAATAGAAAAAAGAAGTTTACCTAGACAACCTAGTACCAGTAATAGCCAAATGATAATAACCCCCCTCCCTCTAAAATTGTAGACAACACATCAAAAAGATAAGATTACCAAATGTGTATAGAAGCAAAAATAAACAAATATCAGTATACATGATTATGTTTTTCTCATATACATGAATCACTATTGGACTGCTTCTCATATACATGAATCATTGTTAGACTCAAAAGATGAAATACAAATATTAAGAGAACCGTGTACATATATATATAAGAATACAGAATATACACTTTATGAATCAATAATTATAGTCATAGATTTAGAACAAGTAAAAATACCTTTAAAGCTACATAAAATACAAAATAATGAAATAGCAAAATTATTATTAGAAATAAACTTTTTAGAATCTGTAAAACCTTTTACAATAGGAAAAACAGTCTTAATTATCCTCAACTATAGACCAATTTGCTAAATTATCTCATCCTTTAAATTGTATCAATTTATATAGTCAACTTGTCAACTTGTTTCTATTTTATCCAACTTTAATTTGACATGTGGAGTTGCTGATGTGGAAGGCTGATGTGACAAATGACATGTCCTTCATAATTTTTTTTCGAAAAAAAGACATGTAATTCATAATTCATACAAGCAAATCTTGGTTATTTTTATAAATTTTAAGGGGTTATTTTTATAAATTTTAAGGTATTATGTGCACTAATAAAAGCAATTTTTTATGCTAATCCATAACATATGTTACTTCCATTATTATAATTTTACTATTAAATAATAGTTTTCCCATGATTGCTTTAAGAGGTTTTTTTAGGCATGTAAATTTATTAATTATTGAAAATTGTATTAATTAATTTTTTATCAAAATAACTAGTCCACCCCTGTATTTTTAAAAATCAATTAAATACCCATTTAGATTTGACAATATATATTACTTTGCCTTTACCATTAGTAAATATAAAAAGACTTATATACCCTTACAAGTCTCTTTAATTTGCACCAAGAGTTATTTACTTTTTTTAATATATATATTATCGATATTTTTATTTTTATTTATTTTATCAACAAAAATTAATTAACAAAATTTTCAATAATTAATAAATTTTTTAGACACAATAATTGATAATTAATTAAATTAGTTACTCAATATATGTTGAATTCTAACTCATAAATAATTTTTTTTAAAACAAAATCAAAATTATTTGTTTAAAGGAAAAAGTGAAAACCACAACACCTACATCTCACACAGCCCTCACTTGACCCCTACCCTCGCCCCACTTTATCGATCTTCCAAAAGAAAACTCGATCACCGAGATAGAGTTAGAGGCAGGGATAGAGATGAGATCATTACCACCATCATCACCACCATACTGAATGCTCGATGGAGAAGACGAGAAGAGCTTCATGACTTCATTAAGTTCAGGAGATTGAAACAAAGGTGGGATTTAGGGGAAAGTTATGGTTTTTGGTACTATTGGGATTTAGGAGAAAGTTATGGTTTTTGGTTGGGTTTTGCAAGTGAAGGAATTGTGTTTGATTTATGGTGTAGGTGTTGATTGTTGTTGATAAAGCTAAAGAAAATTTATGGTAATGGTGGTGGTGGGGTGGGGTGATGGTGGTAATGGGGCAATGATGGTGGTGAATGAGAGGGTATGGATGAGAATGGGATGAAGTTTCAAGGAGTTAAAATGATATTTTTTTTCTTAATCAAAATTATGAATTACATGTCATTTGCCATGTTAGCCTTATTTGCCATGTTAGCCTTATTTGCCATGTCAACAACTTATCTACCATATCAACCTATCTAATTTGCAACTCCAGATGTCAAATTCAAGTTAGATAAAATAGAAACAAGTTGACAAATTGACTATATAAATTGATACAACTTAAAGAATTGGATTATTTAGCAAATTGGTTTATAGTTGAGGATAATTAGGACCATTTTTCCTTTACAATAACATCCACATATATAAATATAACATATGAAGAGAATAAAATTTCAATACTAATATCTTAAAAGAAACCTTACAACTAAATTTATAAGCTTTATATTAGTCAAATTAAATAATAAAACAACTCTAATATTAGTAGACACAAAATCTCAAATTACTTTAGGAAAAACAAAATTTGTAAAAAATTCGACAAATTTAAAAATTTCATTTAAATTATCTACAATAAGGAAACCTACTTATATTATTAATGGATAAGTACAAAAAAGTACCATGTGGTTAGAGACATTTTCACTTAAAGGCTTGTGGTTTAACTTTAACTTTTAAAGAGAAAGATAAAAAAATTTATAAGTATAATTTAGGAATTTTTAATAAAGCATAACAAAATTATTCTTCAAATTAGAAGGAAATGTCAACAGTAATAAAAACAATAAAAAACTTTGAGTTAATGATTTGTGAATCAAAATTTATTATAGAAAATGATAATAGAACGATAATATCTTAGTTAAAAAGAATTCCAGCTAATAATCTTAACAAAAGAATTTTAAAATGGCAATCTTATTTATTAGATTATGCTTATAGCATGAAATATATAGAAGATAGAGAATTTTCTCGTTGATTTCTTTTCAATAACTAACAATAATATTATTTCAAACGTACCAGTTTTTTTATAAACATCTAGCATTTAAACAAAAGTTGAACTAATTATTATCAAAGAATGAAAAGTTGAAGTAACTTGTATTAGAATTAACTTATGAGAAATTTGATTTTAAAGAAGATTTCATCATAATAGTTGAAAACAGTACTAAGTAGGAGTAAGAAGGAAGTAAATCTAAAAAAGAAGAAAAAGTAAATCCAAATTAGAATAAAGTATTAAATCCAAGGAAGAAGAATTAGAAAAAAATTTCTCAGTACAATATCGGATCCAGTTATTCAAAAAAAGTTAAAGAAGAACCAAAGAATGATTCGTTTAAAATAGTCACTCGTCACAGAAATAAGTATTTCAAAAATTTCTTTACTTTGATTCAATAAACATTAGGACTAAAATCAAATATTCATTAGATGAATTTAGCATGTTGAAAGAATTTTAACAAAGTTACTATTTACCAAACAAATCCAAACACAATACTAAATTTCTATGATTATAGGTTGCTTTATTGTATATGTCCAAGCCTTAGTCATGAAGAACTCAACCAACTACTAGCATGTATCAAATAGGCAGCAAATAGGTGTCAAAATTTAGTAAAAAAATAAATAGATATATATGAGGTTTTATCAAACAGTTCCATAATTTAGAAGAGATCAATCTTGGTGTCAGGCAATGACAGTATTCAAATTTGGAACAACTCAAGAACCGTTAGTGATAATGGAAAAAATTAAAGAAATTACAAAGGAAGAACTTTAGAACATTATACCTTTTATTGAAGCCATTAGTATAAAAGTAATTTATGAAGAACTAAAAATGACAATAGAGTCTAGTAATTGAGAGTACTATTTTGATTGTAGAAATTTTATCTACTCTAAAAGTAGTTAAGAACAAATAAATAGACTAAAGAAGAAAGAAACATGGTACAAATCTTTTGCAGAAGGAAAACTAATGGCCTCGAACAAAGCATATAGTTATTTCTGTGACTTTAATAACTACGTAGATTGATGATATAAAAAAAAGCCATTATTGTAAGAAGAACATGCCAGTAGTTGATGCAATTGTCAAAAAGTTAGTATTGTCGACATAAAAAAAAATAGTATTGTATGAAAAGAGAGTAAAAATGTAACATAATAAGTGATATTGTAATAGTACTAAGGAGTAAGAGAAGTCAAAATAATAAAGAACAACGAAAAAATTATATGAATAAAAATCTTATGAGTTCTAAATATATTTGTGAGTAAAAAACTATTTCTCTGTAAGTTCTTTTGCTCTTTCTATATTTTGATTCATGATTTGAATGCTTGTGTGATTTAATTACTCACAGTTATATTGTATGAAATTTTAATTTATACTGTGAATTTTGATAGTTTATTTATCACTAGGCAGTTTGTCTGTCTTTCATGCATGCATCCTTATTATGATAAACCTGATCTCTACATACAATAACTATTTTTCTCTATTTTTTGATAACATGTCCAAATCATTTTGACTCTTAAACCCCAAAAAAATTGCGCCAAAGTTGTAAAATAAAATTTCATAAAGAGAATGAGTTGAATCACCTACATCAAATTCATTCCGGAAAAGCTAATACAATGTTGGTTTGGATGAAACAAAAGATGTGGGCCCCATTAAATTATTGACCAGACCACTGAATGGACACTTCATTGTTAAATTTTCAATTGATAGTGAAATACCTAAAATCCCTAAGGCCCTCTTCTTCTTGTTTTCTTTTTTTTTTTCAAATGTTTATAAACATAAATTAGCAATGTTTGTGGGCATGAAAGATTGACTTAGATTTGATATTTACAAATGAATTGTAACCTAGGATGAAAATTTTATGATTGCTCATTAGACAAGGTATGATAATACACAAAAAATTTGTTTAAATGGATTGAAGTTAAATCACCCATATTGAATAACTCATGTTGATAACAACCTAGAGATTGCAACTCTTTCATGTAGTATGATCCTCCTATGTGTAATTATAAAAGGCAAATGGTGGAAAGGTTATTGAGTGATTATGCAAACTTAGCAATGAAACTACAATAAATTGAAGGAGCACATGCAAAAGCAATGCAAGAGCAATGCAAGAAATAAAAGAAAAAAAATGAAGATTGAGATTGCAAGAAGAAACACAAAAGACAAATGGCCATTTTGTATATTGATTGCATCATGAGTAATTATTGGTGTAAAATGGTCACTGAGATAATAAAAATCAATTCTTATATGTAATTGATGCTAGATGGTAGAATTTAGCAGCAAATAGTATATATTATTGGAGACATTAGAAAATGTAAGTTGACTTGTTGATTTGAATTATAGTTGGTTTTTAACTTATTTGATTACAGGAAAAAGTACAATAAAATACCTTATGGTAAAGTACTTTTTCACTTAAGCGCTTATGGTATTTTTCATAACATTTAAGGGTTTGTGGTTTGATTCTACTTTTATTTTGGTACCCTACTTAGTAATATTGTTAAAAATATATGATATAATGTTAAAATAATATGAATTTTTAATAATAAAATTATTTATTAAGTAGTACAATATTCAATTAATTAAAATAAATTTAAAATAAATAAAAATAAGATGCATTTTCAATTTTATTATGAATAAAAAGAAATTAATTTTTAAAAGTATCTAAGTAGTTATATTTATAGTAAATCACTTATAAAACATTTGTATTATTAAAAGGGAGTGTTATATTAAAGTTTATTACAAAATAATGACGATATTAGTTGATAGGGTACTAAAGTATTAGAAAATGAAACCACATATCTCTAAATGTCACGAAAAAAGCCACAATCCTTTAAGTGAAAATGCATTTAACCACATGATACTTTTTTGTGCTTATCCCTTGATTATATGTTAATTATCAGCTTTACAACCTATATTTTCTACATAGTTACTCCTATCAACTCTGCTACCTATATTATATGCATTGTTACTCTTATAAGCTTTGCCATTACATTTGATGCCATTTTCCTCTTACCTTTATTTGCCATATTTTTCTTCTTTATGTTTGGCCTAGTTGTAACTTCATCTTTAATAGTCGTTATTTCATTAATTGTAGCAATTGTGGTAGCATATTCATCAGTTTCAGTAGCACAATAAACATTTTCTTCAACTGTTGGTGCATTGTCATCATAATTATGGGCATTTGTAGTAGTATCATCAACATGGTCATTTTCATTAATCACAGTTGTATTTGACTTAAAAGGAGGTTTAACAATAGGGTCATTTTCATTTTCATAAGAAGTATGGTAATTTGTAAAAGAATAAGCATTTGTCACCATAAACTCCTTAAACAGATTATCACTAACTTCCTCTTCACCAGGAATGTTGTCATCATCTTCAGCATTATTTCCATCATTATAATCATGTTCATTCCTCATTCATTTGAGATTCATTATCACTCACGACCTCATTTTCAACTATAGCAATTCTATCATTAATATAACCTCTAGTATATATGCAACACAAGTTTCTTCTTGCCAAGTATGGAGAACATGAAGTCTAATATTATCTCACTTAACGAAGCAATCATTACATTATTATCTTCATCAGTAGCAATTTTTCTCAAACTATTAGCTAAATTCATTTTAGGTACTCTAACCATTAATATAATTACTCTAAGTTTTTCCTATAAAATATCTATACGATGGTGATATACCTAGTTCCTATATTGAAAACCTTAAAACAAAAAAATTATAGTAGTTTAATAAAAAGTTTTTAAATTATTGAGTGCGATAACAAAATAGAGGATGAACACAACACCATTATAAGATGGAGACAAGTAAGTACCACTAATTTTAGTTCCATTTATCAATTTCAATATAAACATCAATTATAACTACTAGCTATCTAAAGAAGTTTTAGAAGTTGTATTACATGCATATTTTCAATCAATGCAATTGTCACCTTCTCTTTCTCTTGTTTAATGAAATTCGATAGTTCAACCTCAATTGACTCTTTAAATTGTTATAAAAAATAGTTTATCGTATTCTTCATTCAGTTCGAACACATTTTAACTAATAGAACATTAAAAATAATGCTAGCTTTAGGTTCTCTATTTAAAAATACTAGTCAGTAATTTAATGGGCCTACATCTTTTATTTCATTTGAAACTAACGTTTTCAACTATCACCTTAGCATTTTGTTAATTCAGAGAGATGGAGGACATATTTTTGTAAATTTTTGAAAGTTGGTTGTTATATGTGTAAGAAAAAAACGAGAGGGCTTAATCTGAAAACGCTAAAAGATTGGGATTTTTATGTAATTTTTCACAAAAAAAAGATTAAAATAAATTACATAGTTTAATTAAGTTCGTAAAAAAAAAAAAAAAAAAAAAAAATTGACACCGCACTTGCTATCAGTACACGATTATTGTTTTTTTATCTTCATTCCTCACATCAAAAACCCTAGCAACTCTTATTTACACATCGTCATCGTCGTTGTCGTCGTCTTCTTCTTCTCTTGTTCATCACTATGGGTAATTGTCTCCTTCTATTTATTTTATCTATTTTTGTTGCCTTGTTTACGATAATTTTTCTTTATCTTGTTTATGGATCTACTAATTTGCATTTGATCTATCGATTTCCGATCTAAACCTAAATCTCGTTAAAGTTAGTTATCGATTTATAGGTTTTTTGTTAGTATTTTTGGTGTTGATTTTAAATGAAGTTTCGTTTTTTTTTTTTAGTTGGAATTAGCAAGCAGTTCTTCTCTGAAATTATGATTTTGTGAAATTTTTGTTGTTTGATACAGTGAAATAGGGTAAAATTTTGTGTTATAGTTGCTTGGTGTGGTTTTGTTTTATACATGTAATTTTTAAATTGTTGATAATTGATTGCTTGTGTTGTGCTTAACTTGTGTGAGAATTTGTTTGATATGCTCTGATGGTAGATATTGAGGCAGAAATTCGCTCCTTACAACTCGACTCTGCTGAAGGTATTCTGAATAATATATAGTTTTGATTTGTATTTTTATTGGATTCTGGTTGCACAACTCTTTTCTTAATCTTTCTTCTACTTTTGTTTGTTTTGGAATCTTATGTTGAATGCTTTGATAAAATCCTAACAGAAGAGAATAATGGGGTAGTTAATCCAGAAGATGCAAAGCCAGTAGAAGTTGAGAATGTTGAAAACTTGGAGGAAGGTTGGTAGTGATGCTGTCAAGTTGGTGTTTTTAATTGAGCATCTCCTTATTCTTGGCAGAATGAATTGTGGTTTATGCTTGCTACTGCCTCATTGTTTGTTGCTAACAGTGCGTCTTGATGGCTTTTGATTTTGAATGTTCATCTTGTAATTTTGTTTTTCTTTTATGCTTATTTTTCAGTTCCAAAAGGTGAAGCTGCTTTAAACTCCAAGGAAGTGCAGGCTGGGTCAAAAGGTAATGTGAAGGCTTCTCTGTTCTTTTTAAATTTTCTTTTATGTTCTCTGTTCATTGCTTTACCATGTCTATCTACTGTAATAGATAAGGAAGTATTCTCATCAGTAGATGTTGAAACTCCAGATGAGACAGAAGAAGACAATAGAAAGCGGCACCTGAATGTGGTTTTCATTGGACATGTTGGTAGGTGAATCTACTTCATGGTTTTGCAAAACTAGAGTCGGGCTTATGATGTTTTCTATTGGCTGCTGTTAGGCAGATCTTGTTAGTGCTACATTATTATGCTGTCACATCTTCTCATCTTGATGAGTTATAATTCTTGTTCACATTACTTCTGTTTGGAATACTCTTCTCATTGAATTACAGATGCTGGAAAGTCCACAACTGGAGGTCAGATACTTTTCCTAAGTGGTCAGGTTGATGATCGGACTATCCAAAAATATGAGAAAGAAGCTAAGGAAAAAAGTAGAGAAAGTTGGTAGGAGTTCCTTTTTGTTATTTATTTGGACTTTCAAATTGATTTGGATGGGTCTATATGATTTGTGGAAACACCCGTAAAATTATGTGGACAAGGCTCATCTTTGTAAATTAATATCTAGATTTTTTTCTTGTGGGTTAGTTTCTATGGGATGTGTGCTGTCCAGATTATTCAGTCTGTTTTATATATTATCAATTCCAGTTTGATCTTGTTACATGCCCATATCCGGAATTTTTGGATTATCTTCAACTTGCACTTGAATTTTTTCATGATTATTTACTAATAAACTGTTCCTTTAAACTTTCTGGATTCTGAACTTTCTCACTTTCGTATCAAATTTTGATGGAAGTGTTCTATTATGTTTCTTCTTGAATTAGGTTGTAGGCTTTAATTTCATATTAATATGAAAATAATGTGATTTAACCATTAATTATTCTATAAGAAATTAAATCTGTTATCATTATCTTGTCATGGATTTATTGTGATATATGGACTGTAGCATGTGTGTTCTAGTTCTTACTTGCATGGTGACACCTCCTAACAACTGTTTATCTTCCATGTGTTAGGTATATGGCATTTATTATGGACACTAATGAAGAGGAGAGAGCTAAGGTATTCTTCAATTTTGTTTGTGAATGTTGGTCTTTTGAGGCTAAATACTTTTACTTTTGTGCCAATCATTTATCTCTCTTAAGCACTGGTTAGTGAGCTAGATGCTAACACATTCTGCTGACTGTAGGGTAAAACAGTTGAAGTTGGAAGAGCACATTTTGAAACGGAGACAACTAGATTTACAATTTTAGATGCACCGGTGAGGAATCACATCTCTAGACTCTATCCAATTTTTTTTATTCTAATTTATTGCAATCAAAGTTGCTGTTATGAGTAGCTCTGCTTTGTTAGATGAGCAAATTAGGTGAATAGGGCATAATTTCCATATATATGCTGTTTGGGGCGAGTTCTTGAGAGTGCTTTTTGGGTTCACGTTTCATAGATGTTAAATTTCCTTTTCCTTATCTTCGTTTCTTCCTTCCAGTGGGATCATTCCTTGGCTGTCACTTTCATAGTATCACCATATTCGCTCCTTGATATGTATCTGTTTGTTATTTCTATTGGTTACATGATATGCATAGTCCTTAAAGGCGTGCTGAGTCACAAGGCGAATGCCTTTACTCAGTTCCTGCAAGGTGGGCAAGGTGACAAAGGCGTGTGCATTGATCTCTAGGCAAAGCACAAAATATGCTTGCCTTTATAACATATTACTTTTATATGTATTTTTTTTAAACCAATAAACGGTCTGACCTATTAATATCAAGTTGTAAAAGAGCATATTATGTGCCCATCCACACCAAACTATGGTAAAAAAAGAAGAGAAGTAATTTCTGTTATGTTCTAAGGCAAGAGCTGCAGCTGACCATCCCCACACCAATTTCCAGGCATTTTGTTCCCGCCACTCTTTCCTTCTTCTCCCCCCTCTGTTTTTTTTTTTTTTTCCTTTTACTTTTCCATCTGGCATCTACTTATGAATGACTCTGTTGTCTTTTAAGTTTTTAAGCCATAACATAAATACTTCCATTTTGCTTTTTTTAGCTTGACGTTTGTTTTATATGTTTTTTTGATACATTATTGTACTACTAAAAATTCTGGTTTAGAGTTTATTATGAACTTTTTTATACAATATACATTATTGGCTTATCGCTTCAATTTTTTTCCATATATTATCTCTAGTTATAGGTTTTATATATCATGCTATGCATCATTAATGTACTATCACCTATTGTGCCTAATAGTTGTACTAGTTGTGACTGAGGAATTTGATGAAGGAAAAGATGAAAAGCAAGATAACTGTAGTGAGCCTAATGATGATTAATAGTTGTCTTTTGGAGGACGCTTTAAGAATTGTAGGTTTTTTTTTTTTAATTATTATTTAGCAATAGTATTTTATTATATAAGCTAAGTTATTTGGTTTTTGTTAGTAATTTTTTGTTTTTGTTCTTCACGCCACGAAGGCATACGCCTTCACATTGTGCCTTGCAACTAGGCCGTAGGACTCACTAGCACCTTGATGCGCATTGGGCCTTTAATAACTATAGCGATGTGTGGAAAATCTTTCATGACCTGGCTAAAAATTTGGTGAAGTTGTGGTATTATAGGTGCACGTCTAAGTTATGCGTTATGCATCATGCTAAACATAATTGTCAGATTGCAGATGGCCAATTTAACTTGTGGAATTCTAATTAATGAATGCTTAATTGCAACTTCTTGAATCTTGATTGAGTCTGATTATGAGGATCCTTCTTTAACAAATATTGAGTTTCCAATTTTGCTTGTTATTGGTTTCAAGATGGCTCATGTAGTCATGTTTCAGAAGTTGTCTAAACTGTCATATGCTGATGCAGCAGAAAATAGTAAGAGTAGATGTTAAGGTTGGAACGTGATGCAGTTCTTTGGGTTTAAACAAAAGCAAGAGTTTTGAAATAGTCCTAAACAAGAATCTAATATAAGAAAATTATAAACCAAAAGAAATAGGGAAAACTAAATGCAAACAAATTTCTAATTTGATTTTTACTCGTGCATTACATGTGCTTGATAGAATAGTTTTGACTCTTATATGCATAAACTGAATGCTTGTTGGATTGAGTCTGAGGTGCATCAAACTAGTCAAGCCGGAGCTCATAAAATAATCATTTGGTGATGCTCTTAAATTTTGATTCATACTTTCGCTAGCCCATGAAATTATTCTCAGATAAAGTTCGTCATAGTACTTGTGGTGCTGAAAATTCTACAAGTCATCATGATAACACACTGCACATGTTAAATTGAATTTGAAAAAAATAATAAAAACATAATCTCTGCCAACTCTTTTGCTGTGCTGTGTATTGAAAAAATCCTAAATGAACTTCTCTGTAATAACAAATGTTTCTGCTTACTCTCCATGTGAAATATTTTTGGGCCCTCCAGCTTTTCAGTCACTGTTATGGTGCTTACCATGAATTGTAATGACTGGTGGAATATATATATATATATATACACATCAGTTCTGTTTTCATGTTACATCCATCTTTTGTTGATGAAACATTTGGAATTGTGCTTTCATCTATTCTCAGGGCCACAAGAGTTATGTTCCAAATATGATTAGTGGAGCATCACAAGCTGATATTGGTGTACTGGTAAGTTTGTGCCAACATTTTGTTTTTTTTTTTAATGATTGTTCTTATTGGGGATATTGCTTCTGGTTTTTGACAAGCTTCTCTCTTTCTAACTAGGTGATTTCTGCTCGAAAAGGAGAGTTCGAAACTGGGTATGAGAGAGGTGGACAGACCCGTGAGCATGTTCAGCTTGCAAAGACATTGGGCGTGTCTAAACTGCTTGTTGTTGTAAATAAAATGGATGATCCTACTGTGAACTGGTCAAAAGAAAGGTACTTTATTTGGATAAGCTCTGTGTGCACCATTTGTCATGCATGAATATGTTTTAACTGTTTTTTATGCTGGCACTTTGTGTAACTGGTGAAAAGAAGAGACTTCAAGAAGTTGCTTGGTTTATGCTTATTTTACCTTTTATTTCCAGGTATGATGAGATTGAAACAAAGATGACACCATTTCTAAAGTCTTCAGGCTACAATGTGAAGAAAGGTACCGGAGAGTATTTTTTAGGCCTTCTTACATATCAGAAAATTTTTCTCTTGTGGCACTTATGCTTCAATTGTTTTTTCTTTCATTTTACATTGTCACTTAATTTTGAAATGCCACTGTTACATGGTTGTTAAAGCCACGATGCTTTGGGCATTGGCATTAGCGCCTGTGGAGGTGAAAGGCAGCAACCTTTATCAGGCATGCACTTTGTGGCCTTCTTACATATCAGAAAATTTTTCTCTTGTGGCACTTATGCTTCAATTGTTTTTTCTTTCATTTTACATTGTCACTTAATTTTGAAATGCCACTGTTACATGGTTGTTAAAGCCACGATGCTTTGGGCATTGGCATTAGCGCCTGTGGAGGTGAAAGGCAGCAACCTTTATCAGGCATGCACTTTGTGGCCTAGGTGCATGCCCAGTGCAAGGCACCATAAAGCCATATCCCTCTCAGTTTTACCGTTGGTTGGCCAGAAAACTGCTTTAAGTGCCATATTCTTTATAAAAAAAGTCATTGAAATCTCTTTGACCATTGTATTAAAAAATTCCCAATCTATCAAGACTTGGTATCAATGCTCTGGGAAGTTGCTGGAGGCACTAATGAAGTTGCCGGAATTTGACCAGACATCGCCTTCCTGAGTTGCTGGGAACTGATCCTTCTGATTCAGCATCCACTTGTTGCTAATTTCTTTCCCTCTGCCTTGATTTTGGTCATGTCTCTCTCCTGCCTTGATTTTGGCCATGTCTCTCTCCTGCCTTGATTTTGTCATCTCTTTCCTGCCTTGATTTTTGTCATGTCTCTCCTGCCTTGATTTTGCCCATGTCTCTCCTGCCTTGATTTTTGTCATCTCTTTCCTGCCTTGATTGTAATTTTCTCTCCGGCCCTGTTTCTGGGTTTTTTCTTTTCCATCTACCTTTCCCTTTCCTGATTTTGACTTTATCAAACAGAGGATTACTATTAGAGTATTATATTGATTTTGGTTTTATGGGTGTTACATTGATGCTGATCTCTTGTGAGGCTAGGCTATAAAATCTATCTCTATATGCTATCATCTCAGAGACTAATGTAAGCAAGCCCTAAAACATGCCTGGATACTGTTTAGAAAAATTATAATGTTAATATTAATGTATTTTTTAAAAGGTATTGAGGTAAATTGTTTATGGTTTGCAAAAAATTGAAGTTTGTGTTCTTTATCTTAGTAATTATTAGTTGGATTAACTTCAAGCTGATGCTTTTGATATTATTTTCTTGTCTACTTCACATTTTACAGTACATATGTCTTAATTGTAGTATGGACATTAGGTATTAATTTTGAATTCTAATTAAAATTTCCTCCACCTGATCCTTTATTCTGAAAATTGCTAGATGGGGGCGAACCGGGGTAATAAGCTGATATATTTAAAGGTTTTATTGACACATTTGGCTGAGTTTCATTCTGGAAGAGAGTTTTCCATGCTAGCTATTGGACCAAGTGCGATAGGAGGGAAATTCACATGGAACTTGTTAGAGATTAGGGTGGTACTTAGAGATTTCCTTCCTTTTTAGACTCATTACTTGGCCATTGTGGAAGAAAGAAATGAAGCTGAAGGAAAGTTGAGTCTGACATCTAACTTGAATGGCTTATTGAAGGAATATAAGGGTCATAAATCTTTATGACAGATAATTTGATTGCTTGTCAATCTCTATGTTATAGGACATAATGGTTACCATACTAAACTTACCCGACTCTATATTTGTTTTTTTCCCTTTGGGCCATATTCTTATATCAAATCTGCAGATGTGTTATTCCTACCAATATCTGGTCTGATTGGCACAAACATGAAAACAAGAGTGGATAAGAGTACATGTGCATGGTGGAAAGGCCCGTGTCTTTTCGAAGCTCTGGATTCTGTTGAAGTTCCTTTACGAGACCCTAAAGGTCCTTTCAGGTGAGATTTATTCTTGCCTTTTTTTAATCCTATCTCTGCTATTCTTTTTGTTTGCTCCCTTTTTTACTTTTTCCATCCTGTATTGTGATTTGATGTGATGTGATCTCTCACTCTCTCCCTCTCTCACACACACTATGATTAATAATAGTGCTATTTAAATGCTTTTGTGTTGTATTGAGATTTTGGTCTAGATCATACTAGGCCTTTTCTTTAATAGTCTTTTCTTAAGAGCAAGTAATGCAGATTTTCTTGGCCTTTTAAGAACTTGTTGACTTCTTCTTGCTTGTCTACTAGTTTGATTAGTCAAATCTGCATTGCTTGCTCTTAAGAGGTAAAAAATTCTTATTTGTATGGAATTTAAGAACTTGGTAACACTATTTACTGGATTGAATATAAGACCAGCCATCCACAAGCGATGCACAAGCCCAAAATTTGTTTGTTTCCTTCTCAAGATGGTTCATTCTAGATATAGTTTGCTCTCCCTTTTTTTTTTTTTTACTAATTTATATATTTTGCAATATATGATATCTTTACTACATTCTTAAATCGAACTACGAAATTGCTGCAAATGGTAACATTTGGTCTAGTGTTTTATTGTGTTAATTTGAAATGACAATATTATGCCAGGTTTGGTGCTCATCTTCTAATGCCTGTGAGGTTTGAGCATGGAGTGTCCAGTACTGCTACGTTAGTGATATATAAATTTATAATGGATTTAGACATTTAGCTGACTGATGTGGTTCTGTGAACTGCTTTCCTGATTCATGAGCTACACCTAATCTCGACTTTTGAACATTCAGGATGCCTATTATTGACAAATTTAAAGATATGGGTACTGTAGTCATGGGCAAAGTAGAATCTGGTAGTGTGGCTGAGGGTGATTCCTTACTGGTCATGCCAAATAAGGTGTGTAATTCAATCTTTTTACTCTCATGTTCAATTTTTTTTTATTCTATCTAAGTTGTAATGGGGCTTGAGAGTTAAACATGTCTATCTGCAGACCCAGGTGAAAGTTCTTGCTGTATATTGTGATGAGGACAAGGTTAGACGTGCAGGGCCTGGTGAAAATTTGCGCGTGAGATTATCTGGAATTGATGATGAGGATATACTGGCAGGTTTTGTCTTGTCAAGTGTTGGTAAGTTTTTTTTGTGAGCCTATTCTTTGTATTTCTTTAGGTGATTTTGTCTTTTAGTGGCAAGAAGCTATATAATCCTTTATCAGCCAGGAAATGTTCCCTGTATGTGCCTTTAGTTACTGCATGTATGGATGTCATTTCTTCTGATCCTCCATTTTCTTTGTTACACTTTGCAGCAAAGCCAATAGCTGCAGTTACAGAGTTTATTGCTCAATTGCAGATCCTTGAACTGCTGGATAATGTATGTTAATGTGATTTAAGTTTCACTTAAAGTTCCCCTTTTCTTTCTTCCTTTTAAAGTAAATAACCATAATGTTAACTTTGTCTTTTGATGATGTTTATAATAACTAAGGCAATGATTTGCTGTCCAGGCCATATTTACGGCTGGTTATAAGGCTGTTTTACACATTCATTCTGTAGTTGAGGAATGTGAGATTGTTGAGCTGCTACAACAGATTGATCCAAAGACAAAAAAACCTATGAAAAAAAAAGTGCTCTTTGTGAAGAATGGGGCTGTAGTTGTCTGCCGTGTTCAGGTATTTGGTTCAGCCTTCCTGTTACTTAGTAAGTGTTGATTTTGACAATCATATGGTATGTCTGGCATACCAACACAAAAAAGCATATGCACATTCAGACATTTTGTATATTCATAATCTCCAATACAAATTTATTGGTAGAAAGTGGTCTCTCTCCTTTTTGACATGTATTTTGATCTTCAATGCTATGGTTATCAGGTCAATAGCATGATATGCATTGAGAAGTTTGCAGATTTTCCCCAACTTGGAAGGTTTACTCTTCGTACTGAAGGTAGGTTTGTGAACTTTTATGTTGATGATTTCTTTGTATAATTGGGGACACATTTCATCTGATTGGAGGATTGGGCCTTGCAGGGAAAACAGTTGCAGTGGGAAAAGTTACTGAACTTCCTTCAAGTTCCAGTTTTTAAACAATTTTGGCATTAAAAGGTAATTATGCAATTCTTTTTCATTTGTCTATTGCTATGTTGGTCCCTGCTGTTGCTGCCTATTAAGTGTGATGATTTTTTAATAGCAACATATTACTGAGGTTTCAAGGAACAAGCACATTGTGTTTTGAAGAATTCTTTTAGATTTTTCTATTCAAATATTTAATTTTAATATTGGATTAACATTGTTCCGTTGAAAGAGAAGTTTTTAGTTGCTCCATTCTCTCATATGAAATTATTGTATTTCATGGTGACATTTTCTCAAGCATTAACTATTTTGCAACATCATAGCGATATATTCTCTCTTACATGCAGGCTTGAGACAGAAGGGTAAGTTTTTGTGTACTTTTTGAGCACCAGCATACCAAGAACTCATTTGTATACGCTGAGTTAAGATATTTAAAGAATGAATCTCCTGATACTGCGGTTTGTATGAAGAGTTAAGTGTTGTTGCTGGTGTCTATATGTTCTTGAAGTCTTGATTTCAGAGGCATTAAAGTTTTAGATATTTGAATGTAGAATATATATACCTGATTATACAAGTCCATTGGTGTTAGTTAATATTTATTAAAATTTTCTCAATATTGCTTCAGTTTAGCGAACATGACTTCTTTGAGTTATAATAGCATATAGCTGGGCATATGAGCAATACCCTGTTAAAATGTATATTGGTTTTTTTTTTTCATGAACTTTATGTTTGCTGTGTCATCTTCAACGGTAGTTTTTGCCAACCATGTATGTGCATTTCTCGTGTTTTTCTCACTAGCCGAGTAGCAGCAGCACAAGCAACCTTTTCTGTATTGCGTTTTGGGGTTTAGCTGTTTGATAAATGTCAGATATTCTGGAATGGAATTTACTATTTCCTTATATGTATTAAGAATCAAAATGAAAAATATTTAAGTTGCTTTTCATATTGAAAAAAATTTGTTCTGATATAATATTTTGAACAATGGTTTTGCTGTTCTAGTTTTGGACAAATCATTCTTCCTTGCTACGCCAACAGGAAATTTTTTTCCGTGGCAATGTCGATGCTTTATGACCCAAGAATGATGCTGAAGAATGCTCGAGGAGGTCTTGTACTTGAGGTTTATTGTTCGCTGACCTTTTGGTCTATGATACCTCTTTACTTAAGATCTTATTATACCTTTTAATTTTTTTTTGTATCTATTTCACTTCTAAATATCTTAACATATGATGTACCTTAGAATGGAGCGTGAACATGATGTGCACTTAAAAAGCTAAAATAAATTCACAAAATAGAAGAGAATGAAGATAATGGACTAAAATGAATAAAAGTGAAACTTTTGTTTCAATTACACATTCTTTTAACCTGTTGTCATCTTCAAATGCTCATTTGAAAAATTAATTAAACCCACCCATTGCATGCTTTGAAAATCATGATTAATAAAAAAATTAATTTATAAACTAATTATTTTCAAAAGAGAAAATAATATTCAATATTAAGCCCACAATTATTCATGCGTAAAACCTAATAAAGCTAGCAGCTAGTAAGGTTTAACAATTGTGTTAAACGAGATATAAACGGTCGTGTCGAGCTAGGATTATAACAAAAATATGATCAAATCAAATAGGATCTGTTTAATTAATTGTATCACACCTATAAATCCAAACATGAATGTGTTTTTGAACATACATAGATTTTAAAGTGTTTTTTTTTTTGAAGAAAATATGAGAACTATCATTAAGAAGAAAAATCAGGTATTAAGTCATTATATAACCAAGGAGGAGGAGCCACTCTCCATTCTCCGACATCAGACAAAGAACCTCCTGCCCTTGCAAGACAATGGGCAGTAGAATTCGTTGATCGTCTAACAAAAGAGAATTTTATTTCTTTAACATAATGAGCTAAGTGAAGGCATCATCTATTATGTTACCAAATCCATTAAAACATACTTGTTTATCAATTAACGCTTGAAATACCTTAAGAGAGTCCATTTCAATGATTAAACGCTCAAAGTTGCAATGCTTGATTCAACTAAGAGCTTCTCATACTCCCAAGGCCTCTGCTTCACGAACATCATATAAACCCTCAACTGGGACATTTCGTGTTGCAACAAAACTACCATCTATCGATCGAATGACAGCTCCCAGACCAACCTTTCTCTGGCTCCTGAATAGAGCGACATCAACATTGCATTTGGCTTATCCAAACTCAGGTTGAGTCCATTGAATAACGCCTTGCTTCTCTAAAGCATTAAAATCCATAGCATAAAAGGATGATTTGTGAACATTATGCCATTGAAATAGATAATGGCTAATAGAATTGACTACCTGACATAGTTGCCCAAACTTCTTGTTCCACACCACGTCATTTCTATTTCTCCAAATTCCCCAACAAATCATAGTAACCATATTTCTTTTATTATTTCTGAATCTATGAGGAACTATGTTTAGCCACTTAATAAACAATGTAGGCTCTCCTACTAACCCAATCGACGAAGCCATCCAACATGATTTAGCAAATGGACAAGTAACCAGAATATGAAGAATAGTCTCATTACCTGTGTGGCAAATTGGACACATTAGTGGAACCTCCTAACCCGAAGGTTGTCTGCTATTGGAAGAATATTAACAACCCCACGCTAGACCAGATTTCTCACCTTAACTGGAATTGCCAAATGCCACAAACCCGTCCATATACTTTCATCATCATCTGGAGGCACATTACAAAGAAGCTTGTAACAAGACTTAACTGAATAATTACCTTTGGAATCAGGTAACTGTAAGCACCCAATTTTGAGATGTAATTGTGCACACATGCGATGAAAGCCCCTATGATAAAAATCTAATCAAGAATTGACATCTAGTGTCGAATTTCATGATTTAAAGAATTAAATTGCTACATTTTGTGGATTTAATTGCAAAATTGATTTTTTTAGGGATTTGATTGCAAAAATTAGAAACTTTTGAGGACCTTATTTGTAATGTAAAAATAAAATAAAATAAAAAAATGTGATTGGCTGGCATTTAATGCTGATCGGCATTGTGTAATGCCAACCGCATTACGTAATGCCAGTCGGCATTACGGACATCGGTCAGCATTCCAGAGTGTTAATTTTTGCTAAAAATTATTTTTTTAGGCTGAAAATTGATTTTTTCATCATTTTTTTTAATTTTTTCATTGGTCCAGTTTACCACGTGTCCCTGCGTGTGTGAGTCTTTGATTTTTTTTAAAACTCTACCACCATTTTTTTATCTTGATTTTGAAAGTTTAAAAATAAGAATCCAGACTCTTGAGACTCCTCCTCTCTCTCCCAATATCACGTAACTTCCCTACGTGACCACAGGGGTTGGAGGTTGATAGGCCAGGCTTTAAAAGCCGAGAGGCAAGGTCTGTGAAAGGGGGATAAAAAAAATCAGAGAGGAGAGGAAAGAGAGAAAAAAATTCTTTTGAGTCTAAAAATAAAACCCTAGTTATTTTCTTTACTGTGCATAAAGCCACACACATTAGCTTTTCATTTTTTTTTCAAAACCTTCAGGAAATAAACAAAAATATGTTCTTTACTTTTAAAGTCCAGAAAATCAACAAAAAAAAAAAAAAAACAATTGAGTCAATCTCAAAACAATGACAATCCTAATCTGAGGGGGCATTCAAACAACATTTGCACAACATCTCCTACTCTTTTTCTGTTTTTTTTTTTAAATTTTGATTTGATTTCTTTGTTTTATTTATTGATTGACTAGTTACTGATCAAATGTTTTGTTGTGTTTTTTTTTTTAAAATTTTTTTATTGGTGTTTTGTGGTGCTCTGGATGTGAGATTTTGGCAGTGGCTACATTGAAGAATCCATAGGATGCCATAGACTGAATTTTATGAAATCCCTATAGAATTTAGGGTTTATTATTTTTTGTGGTATTTTAGTCATTACTTTTACTGGGTTGTAATTAATTTGCTTTAATTTCTTGCATTGTAGTTTGTAATAGCCTCAATAAAAGGAAATTAGTGGAATTTTAATTCTGTACACTAAAAATTAATTAGTAATTTAGGCTTAATTTGGTAATATTCAATTACAATCAATGATGACAGTAGATTAATTTTAGAATTGCATGAAATTGAATTAGGGTTTCTTAGAAAAATCACGTAAAAATTGTTGTTTTGATTTATTTTTGGTATGTTTGTTGAATTGGGTTTTGTTTTTTTTTGGTTCTTATGTCTTTTAGGCCCCAAGCCCATGGTAGGATCAATCCATTTAATAAATAGGCTTAAAAATGGTTTTTAGGTGTTAATTAATTTAAAATTAATTTAGGCCCATTTAGATTAATTAGATTTAGGCCCACTTTTAATTAATAAAATTAACTTAGACTTTAGTCTAACCCACTAATATTTTTTATTTCTTTTTAAAATTAATTAGACCTTAGGCCAATTTCTAGTTAATTAAAATTAATTTAGATTTAGCTTAACCCATTAATTTCATTTCATTTAAGATAAATAGACTTAGACTCCGTTTTTATTTTAGTTAAAATTAAGTTAGACTTAGACCCACTTAATAATCTAATTTCTTTTTAAAATTAATTAGACCTTAGGCCCATTTCTAGTTAATTAAAATTAATTTAGATTTAGTTTAGCCCATTAATTTCATTTCTTTTAAAATAAATAGATTTAGGTTCCGTTTTTATTTGAGTTAAAATTAAATTAGACTTAGACCCACTTAATAATCTAATTTCTTCTTTAATATTTAGACAATAGCCCATTTCTATAGTTAATTAAAATAAGTAGATTTAGGCTCACTAATTCAATTAAAATGTAGGCCCATCTTTAGTCCATTTTACTTGTAAATAAAATATGTAGAATTAGCTAACTTTAATTAATAAAATTAATCTAGTTTAGACATAGGGACACTACCTTTTGTATGCATTTTTACATATAATTTTATGACTTGTTGCCTTTATGTTAAATGGATGTTTAATTAGGATTTAAATAAAATTGAATGTAATTAGAGAATAAGATAGTAATTCATAAAATAATTCTAAATGAACATGAGACTAAGAGAAGTTGGTATTCTGTTCCTAGAATCTTATGGTTGTGGTGCTACCTTTTTTTAGAGAATTGAGTACCACAATTTTGATTTATCCTAGTTATTACCCTAGGTGGCAACTTCTTATCTCCACGCTATGTCTTTGTGATATAGTAGTGTGTTCCTTAGGGTCTTGAGCCCAAAAAGTGTCATGGTTGCTAAAATCTTGGGCGTGCACTAAACCTTGCCACCTACAGTGGCAACTCCACTAGGGATAAGAGATACTGATTCTACTTGTATTTTTTAGATTTATTTTATTAATTATTATTTTATTCTTGCATTCATTCTGCATGTCCCTATTAATAGATGGCATTGGTTTATGATTCCATGATTCCATTAGCT
This sequence comes from Mallotus nudiflorus, assembly GCA_947683625.1. Taxonomy (NCBI): domain Eukaryota; kingdom Viridiplantae; phylum Streptophyta; class Magnoliopsida; order Malpighiales; family Euphorbiaceae; genus Mallotus; species Mallotus nudiflorus. The sequence continues at coordinate 2,081,239 of CANTUR010000049.1, read as the reverse complement.
TTATGGAGTTATAAATTGGCTAACCATCACTCTTGGCCTTAACTTGGTTCAAGAGAGTTTACCGAGCTCATCTAATAAGAGTCTGTAACCCAAGTCCTAAAAGGGGGTAATCTTCTCTTGAGTTTGCAAAGGATGCTGGGGCCCCTCTAACCTTGGCCTATAACTCAAGTCTTAAAGGAGGGCATCTTGCTAAGGGAACCTTGACTTTTCACCGGACCTTAACTACAAATAATGGCTTAGTCACTTCCCCAAGGATTTACCCAAATTGCTTGTCTATGTTGCTATGAGGTATTTCTATCTATAAAAGCCCAAGACCATACAATAAAGAGCCTGTCTAGGCTAAACCTTTATACCTAGAAATGTTATTTCTATGCTTCTATTGCTTTAAGAGATATGTGGCATGCATGTCGGTTCTTGAGATCCTATGTTGATATTAAGGCTAAGATAAAAAATCAATGAAAAGAAACTCACCATTGAATACATGTGTGGGAGGAATAAGGTTGGAAGGATGTATGTTGTACATTTGATTACTATTTGTTACTTGTTGTATAACACGTGCATCATGCATACATGCATTAGATGTATCATACTGACATCTTATTTTGCAGCCATTATAGATTCATCTGGATCTTCTCGTATTTGGGGATGGAAAGGTGGCAGACTAAGAAGAACAAATTTGAGTACTAAGGCCATAGCAAAAGAAATCCTGCACAGATTGGAGAAGTGTCCTATCAATCCACTTTACTTAGAAGCTAAACCAACTACACCTGAACTTATAGAGATGGAACAACAATAAGGAGGGAACTAGACCTTAGAAGATATCAAGGGAACTTTGATGGATGACATGAGGGCTATGATGCAAGATGAACTAAGACAAGCATTGTCTGGACTGATATAACCTGCCACTATAGTCATACCACCACCTGAAATTCAACAACCACTGCTAATAATGCTAGGGGGTAACCCGTTACTAGAAATTCGCCTGTTATTGATGTGAAGTTGGAGGATGTTGAGAATTACATGGTAGGGAAAACAAAAAAAGAGTCACTTGAACTGGTACAAGACCACGAGTCCAAGCAGATGCGAGTGTTGACCTAGAAAATGTCCAAGATGGAGGAGCTGATTAGGGGACAAGGCATGAGATATTCATTTAACTTTGATGACATGCTACAAATGGAAGATGGTACGCTACCTGATAAGTTCAAAATGCCATAGTTGTAGAAATTTGATGGAAGAGGAGACCCAAGGATTCATCTTAGTCAGTACACAACCACTATGAGTACTACTAAAGCCCCATTAGCAGTAATCACTAGGTTGTTTATGTTGTCTTTAGAGGGGATGGCTGTAAATTAGTATCATAGGTTGGACAAATCTATCAGGGCTAACAAGAAAGAATTATGGACTACTTTTTTGAAACAATATGATTATAACACTAGATTGGAAGTGTCCATCAGAGATTTAGAACTGACAAAGTAGAAATCAAATGAATCCTTCTATGATTTTCTTACTAGGTTCATGAATAAAGTAGGACTAATAAAGAATAAGCTAGCTGAGAAAGATCAAGTTAGGATGATAGTTTGTAATTTATCACCTAATCTAGTCGAGAGATTGTAGATGATAAACCCTAAAACATTCATAGACCTGTACGATGATGGTTTACAAGATAAAAAGATTGAGAATGAAAAGAAGAAAAGCTCTAGAGGCATCAGAACTTGAAATTACTTAACTGGGGGCACACAACAAGGAAGCACTAGCCGAGCTGTGGAGGTGCGCGTAGTTTAGCTGCCTAGGAGATTCTCCAACTTCAATTAACCACTCTCAAAATTCCTAGATCGATTAATCCAGAAAGGCCTACTCCGACCCTTAACCTTTTCCAAACCACCTAACCGAAATGTCCCAGGCTATGACCTTAATAGTTATTATAAGTTTCACCAAGTAGCTGGTCATTCCATAGATACATGTATCTGCCTCAAACACGAAATCCAAAATTTGATAGACTCCAGAAAAATCACAGACCCCAAAAAATCCAATCCTAGCCTAAACACTAGAAACAATCCTTTCCCAGACTACTAAAATATCCTACCACCAGCCACCATGATGATCAACTCGGGAGTTAGTGAGGAGGAAGTGCTAGGCTTATTTGAAAGCCTAAACCCTACAGACAGTATGGAATCTCCTGATGCCTCTAGTGGAGTTAAGGATTTTCTAGGACAACCCTCAAGCAAATTCGATTACAAAGTGTTCTACTCCAAATAACTCTTTGCTAATATCCTTATTGAATTAATAGTGCCTTCAGGATGGGGTGATGAGTTTGATAATGAGCTAGCATAAGAAGAAAAAGAAGCCAAAACTTTAGAACAACCACAAAGAGGAGTTAAGGATTTGCTAGGGCAGCCCTCAAGAAAATTATGACATACCCCTTCTAATGACATACCCCTTAAGGAGATTATGCCTATAGGGTGGGGTGATGAGTTCGAAGAGGAGAGTAAAGGGTCCTTAACTCTTAAGCAAGGGATCGAGGAGTTATTGAGTAAGCATTTGAAAAAGTTTAACATGGAGGGAAAAGAAACGTGCACAGTGGAAGTATGAAAAAATGGATCGAATTATTAGGGTTATAAACATATGGTATGACTCTAACGAGGAAAGTCCTGTTGGTTTTGACGTATGGAGCGATAACCCTAATGTGTATCATGTCACTAGGAGTGGGAGAAAGTACAATGTAGCAGAAAAGAAAATCGAGAGAGTCATAAAAAGAGAAGAAGTAGAGGATGCAAACATAAAAAGGAGAAGAAAAAGAAGACATGATTTTGGAATAAGTAAAGAAGGCTAAGGCAAATGTCAATATTTGGGAGCTACTGATGCATTCAGGTAGTCATATAAGAGCTCTTGTCAAAGCTCTGTCAAACATGAACATTGAAATAATAGCTACACCTGAGGCTATGGTAGCAAAGGTTACAGAAAGAAACATGGGCTGATAATGTTCTCAGATGATGATTTGCCTTTGGAAGGAAGAAATCATAATAAAGCATTGTTTATCGTGAAGGGGAAGTGAACCAACTTTGCAATAGTTGATTATGGTTTGCTATTAATGTGTGTCCATTAAAGATCCTCCCTAATTTGGGTTTGAAAGGCGATGACTTAACATGTTCAAACCTGGTAATAAGAGTCTATAATGACAGCACTAGGAATGTGAAGGGGACATTCCAAGCTCTAGTTAAAATAAGACCTATGGAATCCATCATTGAGTTCACTATTCTAGATATCCTTATCACCTATGCCTTATTATTGGGAAGGCCATGGTTCCATGCTCTAGGAAGAGTACCCTCAACTATACACCAGAAGATAAAATTCCCTCATGAAGGAGATGCAGTGATTATAAAAGTAGGAACCGATGTAGCTGTGGTTGATATACTAGAGAAATAGAAGCAAGCGTGCATTCCTCTTGGTTTCCAAGTTCCGAGATATTTGATGGAATTAAAATGGACCTAAGGGTTGTGAAGATGATGGAGGGCATGAATTATCGACCTAGATAAGGACTGGGAAACAATGAGTAGGGAAGCCCTAGGCTACCAGAGTTCAAGATTTAGAGTGATACAAAGGCGTTAGGGTGCATTGAGCCAGGATCTACTAGTAGAAGGGCAAGAAAGAAAGAGAAGGCCAAGAGAAATAAGCCTTTGGGGAGAATTGGGCCATTGAGCAAAAACTTCATCAAGCCAGGAGAAGGCAAGTACTACTTGGGTGCTAAGGAAACTATCAATGTCACTGGCAAAGATGTTCCTAGATTTGAGATCTTCAAAAAGAAGATTATGGAAAACTTGATTGAGGAAAACAAAGAGGAGGTGATGAAGTAGGTAACTCGAAGAATAGGGAGTGCTATTAAGAGTTATTGTGTTTGCTACTTAAAGAGGAGCCATCGTAGGATTTAGCTACTATTATTAATGATAGCTTTACTAATGTTTTTTTATGATGAAATTGATGTAATAATATCCGGTCTTTATGAGGATGAAAACTGTGTTTTTTCCATGGTTAATAATATGAATGCTGGTATTGCTTACTTGTGTAATGTGCATCCTGATAGTTCTGTGCATTATAATTTTGATCGTTCATGCATGTTTGACATTAATTCAATTCAATTTGATTCATTTAACATGGGCACAAATGATAATCCAAAGAATATTTCTATATCACATGATGTAACTCCTGAAGAGAGGAAAAATTTTGACAGAATATTAATAAAAAGGAAGGTAGTATTTGCTTGGACTTATAAAGATATGCCAGGTTTAGACAGGGAAATTACATAGCATTATATTTCAACTTATCTAGAAATAAAACCAGTTAAATAGAAATTGCACAAGCTAAGACCAAAATGGATTGAGAAAATAAGGAAGGAGATTGCTAAACAAATTTAGGCTAACTTCTTGCAAGTAGTAGATTACCCTAAGTGGCTAGCAAACATAGTCTTGGTACCCAAGAAAGATGGTAAGGTGCATATATGTGTCAATTTAGAGATTTAAATAAAGAATGTCCAAAAGATGACTTTCCTTTTCTCCACATCGATGTCATAGTAGATAGTGCGACATTAAATGCAATATATTCTTTCATGGATGGGTTCTCTAGGTATAATAAGATAATGATGGCAGTTATGGATAATATTAAGACAACTTTCATTAGAGAATGGGGGACCTATTATTATAAGGTTATGCCTTTTGAGTTGAAAAATGTAGGTGCAACATACCAAAAGGTAGCTACCGCTCTTTTCCATGACATGATTCACAAAGAAGTAGAAGTATATGTAGATGACATGGTGGTTAAGTCAGAAACAAGAGAGGGACACTTTGAAGCTTTAGATAAGTTCTTGGCTTGAATTAAGAGGTACAATCTGAGACTCAACCTGAAGAAATGCATTTTTAGAGTTACTTCAGGGAAGCTATTGGGGCATATAGTTAGTAGCAGAGGAATCGAAGTAAATCTGGATAAAGTGAAAGCTGTTCAGGAAATGCCAACATTAAAGACAGAGAAAGAAGTGAGAGGGTTTGTTGGCAGGTTACAATATATTAGCAAGTTCATTGCAAAGCTTACTAATGTTTATAACCCAATCTTCAAGCTATTAAGAAAAGATCAACCTGTAGAGTGGAATGATGATTGTTAAAAAGCCTTTGATAAGATAAAAGAATATCTCACCAATCCACCTGTACTGAGACCACCAAGGCAAAGTAAATCATTGATCCTATATTTGGCTTTAGAGGAAAAGGCAATGGGAGCAATGTTAGCTCAAGAAGGATTGGATAGGATAGAGCACACAATGTATTATCTCAACAAAAAGTTATTGCCATATGAAGAAAAGTATGATTTGGTGGAAAAGATGTGTTAGATAATAATTTGGGCAATAAGAAAATTGAGGCATTACTTTCAGTCTTATAGGGTTCAGGCTATTTCAAAGATAGATCCCTTAAGATACTTACTGCAAACACCTGCTTTGATTGGAAGGATGTCTTGATGGCTCGTACTTCTAGCTGAATTCGATATAGAGTACATTACCACGAAGGTTATCAAAGGAAGGGCACTAGTGGAATTCCTAGCATAAAATGCAGTAAAGGGTGATGAACTGTGAAACCTAGAATTTTCAAATGAGAATCTAGCAATTGTAGAGCATCAGGAATGGCAGCTTTATTTTAATAGGGCTGTAAATAACAAAGGAGCTGGATTAGGAGTGATCCTTGTTTCACTAAAAGGAGAAACCATATGATGGCCAATAAATTGGATTTCAAAGTAACCAATAATATGGCTGAGTATGAGGCATGCATTCATGGAGTGGAAGCAATAATGGCAGATGGAGCAAAGGAGTTGTTAGTAAATGGGGATTCGATGTTAGTTATTAGTTAGGCTAATGAAGAATGGGAAGTAAAGAAGGAAAAGTTAAAACCCTACGTCTGCTATTTGAGGACTTTAATAAAGAACTTCACCAAATGTCTTTTTATCCATCTATCAAGAGACGATAATCAAATGGCACATGCTCTAGCAACACTCTCTTTAATGTGGGACAGTGAAACTAGATTGACTATAAAGCCATTAGTGATCATGAAATTAGGAGCTCCATGTTTTGGGGGTGAGTACATTATGGGAATTCAAGTAGGGTCTGAAGAGAAGCCATAGTTTTATGATGTTCAAAGGTTTATTGAGGAAGGAAAATATCTAGATGAAGCCACTTCAAAAGAAAGATATGCCTTGTGTGTTCTTGCACATAATTTTACAAGTCATAATGGTGTATTGTATAAGAGAATGCCAAATGTGATACAGCTCAAATGTCTTAAGAAAGATGAAGTAGAAGAGGTGATGAAGGAGAAGAGGTGATGAAGGAGAAGAGGTGATGAAGGAGATTCATACGAGAGCTTACGGTTCTCACTTAAATGGAATAATCCTAGTAAAGAAGATAATCATACAAGGGTACTACAAGATGAGCATGGAAGGAGATTGCATTAAGACTGTAAGGCAATGCCATCAACGTTAGATCTATGGGATTCTTAGCCACCTTCCTCTAATGATTTTGAATAGTTGATCATCTCCTTAGCCTTTTGCAGCATGGGGGATTGATATCATAGGAGAAATAAGGCTGACAACATCAAATGGACATAAGTATATAGTTGTGGCAATTGATTACATCTCTATATGGGTAGAGGCTAAATCTTTTAATAATTTAAAGGAGAAGTAGATGGCCCGATTTTTTGAGAAGAATCTTATTTATAGATATGGGGTTCCATATGACGTTCTAATGGTAGTTTCAAGCAGAGACGACAGAGTTATTACAGAAATATAAGATCGAGCATCATAAGTCTTCATTGTATCAACCTTAAGCTAATGAAGTAGTGGAAGCACTGAATAAGAACATTAAGAAAATCCTCTCTAAGATGGTCAAAACTTACAAAGATTGGTATGAGTACCTTCCCTTTGCCTTGTGGGGATATAGAACTATAGCCAGAACTGCCATAGGCCAAACTCCGTTCTCCTTAGTGTATGGCTATGAAGTAGTTTTGCTTATAGAGACTGAGATCAAGTCTCTAAGAGTGGTTATGGAGGTCAAAACACCTGAGAGTGAATGGGCATAAAAGAGATATGTGTAGACGACGGGGTTTAGCGCGTGTCTAAGATTTTAGCAACCATGACACTATTTGAGCTCAAGGGCTCTAGAGAACACACTAACCATTATCACAAAGACATGGCATGGAGATGAAGAGTCACCACCCAGGGTAATAACTGGGACAAATCGAAAAGGTGATACTCGATTCCCTAAAAGAAAGCTAGCACCATAACCAGGAGATTCTGGATATGGAATACCAACTTCTTTCAGTCTTGTGTTCATTTAGAATTACTTTATGAATTATTATCTTATTCTCTATTTACATGCAATTTCATATAAACCCTAAAAACAATCAACTCCAAGGCAAACTAGTCATGAAATATACAAGTAAATAATGCATTCAATAAATCAAATAATCCCTAAGTTAGTGTAATCTACATGGATTTTAAATAAATGAGCTAAAGTATACATATTTTAATTTATATATGAACCTAAAGACCTAGTTCCTTTTGATTTTAATTAAATGAACTTAAGTCTACTTATTTTAATAAAAAATGGGCCTAATTCTACAAATTATGGAATATTTAAATTAGTGGGCCTAATTCTACATGTTTTAATTAAATGATGATCTTAAATCTACAAATTATGAAAAAAAACTTAAATTAAGTGGGCTAAGTCTAAATTAATTAAATTAAATTAGGTGAGCCTATGTCTAATTAACTAAATGGGCCTAAAGATATTTCTAACCTAAAATCTAATTAATTATGGACCTAAAAATATATTTTAATTAATTAAACCTAATTAATTATTAAGTGAGATGGGCTAAAAGAATTACCTAAACTTAAATAAATAAATCAAAGCCTAAAATGGGCTTAAGACCCCAAAAGCACATAAAGTAATAAATAAGCCCAAAAACAAATAAAAACATAAAAAAAAATTAAATAAGATCAAATAAATAATTAAATTAATCCTTACTAAAACCCTAATTTTATCATCAAGCAACCTAAATTAATCTACTTCCTCCATTGATTTTAAATAATTACCTAATTGAAACCTAGTTTTACTAACCAATTCAATCAAAATAAACATGCAACCACACACATAATTTCACTACTCTTACTATTGGGGCTATTACATTAATTCATAAAATAATTAATAAAATAAAAATAAAGCAATAAATAAAATAAAATAAAAACCCTAGAAACTAAGTCTCTATGAGGCTTTATCCATGGTTTTCCATGGACTTCTCATGAATTCATCCCTCCAACGTGTTCACCATGCATTTTCCTCCATAATCACCATAAAAAATAAAATAAAATTATGATTAATGAATAAATTATAATAATAACTCGAAAGAATAAAAATAATCAATAATATAAAAAAGAAATAAATAAAAAAATAGAATAAGAAGAAGATGATGATACTTATGAGTGATTTGGGGTACTCCTCAGATTTATAATTCATTGTTTTTTATAAGTCTTTGAATCTTCTTCTTCAAAAATTCTCCAAGGATCTTGAATTAATTGATAAACCAAAAGGAATTTTTGTAGAAAATATAACTCACTAAAAAAATTAATAAAGCTCTTTTTAAGAATCAACAATGGATGAAAATTGTTTTTTATAAAGGCACAAAAAAGTAAAAAACTTAAAAATATGTTGCTGCCTCTTTTTTTTCTTCTCCTCCTCCCTTTCCTTTTTCCCCCATTTTCCTTCTCCTGCCGTCCTCTTTATATAGAGAAAAAGAAACTAAAAACCCTAACTCAATTCTAACGTGATTTTAATTCCTAAAAATATAAAATTAATACTTAAAATTAAATTTAGGAATTTTAGACCAATTAGGATTGAGTTAAAAGCCAATTAGGAATTTTAGACCAATTAGGATTAAGTTAAAAAACAAAAACAGAGACAGAAGAATTCAATTTCGACCGGGATTGTGTAATTTCGATAAATTACACAATTCTGACTGGGATTGTGTAATTCCGATCGGAATTGGTGTAATTCTGATTGGAATTATGTAATTCCAACTGAAACTACATAATTTCGATCGGAATTATGGAATTTTGATAGGTTTTTTTTTGAACATTTAATTATAAAAAGATCCCTGGAAGAATTTAAGTTTTGCAATTAGGTCCTAAAAAAATGTTGTAATTTAGTCGTTGAAAACACTAAATCCTTCCCTTAAAAGATACAATTAGACTCTTGGAATTTTAAAGCTTAAGTATCGAGGACCTATTCATGATATTTTTATCATTGGAGTCCTTTATCGCATTCATAACTCATCATCCCGAAATTAGGTGTCTATAATATGATAATCTAGTATCTCTAGATGAGAAGAGGATGAATGGTTTTTTTCATACTTAGATATATCAGAGGAGGATAGCAAGATCGTTCAACAAGAAAGTAAGGCCAGGGAAAATAAGAGCTGGGGACATGGTGTTAAAATAGTCTAGAGCAATAGTGTCCAATTCGAGAGGAAAATTCAAACCAAATTGGGAAGCACCATACTTAGTCAAGTCAATTTTGCCAATGGAAGCTGCCAAGATATCTGATCTTGAAGGGAATGAGTTCATAAAGCCTATTAATCTATATCGCCTTAAGAAATACTATCTGTAAAAATAAATAAAAGTAGAATAAAGAAAATAAAGTCCGTTGACTAGAAAACCTGAAAAGGCTAGTCACGTAAAAATTAAGACATTCCCACTGTTCAGAAAACTTATAAAGGGCTGGCATGCAAAAATTAGGGAATAAATAAAAGAAAAGGGTCCCAGTGTTACAAAACCTGCAAAGGGCTAGTCAGGCAAAAGTTAGGGAAATAAAATGTGAACGAAAAATATTCAGTTAGAAAATCCGAAAGGACTAGCTGATAATAGGAGTTATGTTATGTGATATAGTAAATGTACTCATTTTGGCCCTAATTATTGAATCTTATTGAAATTGAACTTTGTTATAACATTACATGTTCTATCTTATTTATAATGCATAAGTACTCGAAAGGAAAACAGAATATAAAAGCTTAAAATCAGCTATATAAGATCATTTTGCTTTAGTGGTGCCTCTGTTCTTCTTCTTTTAAGATTCATCATGTAAATCCGGGTGGCTCTGTGGCTTGTATCACGACCCAAGTCTTGTAGTTATCATTAGTAGCTTTATCAACATTCAAGGATATATTGCGCTTAAGGGTTCTACAAGGCCATAAGTCCCTGACCTTATCCAAAAAAAATCCTGCCTAAGAGGGAAGCCCTTAAAATAAGTTGGAATAGTAACAATGAATTGCAGGTGGCCATACTAATGACAAAGGCGTAAAGGGAAAATGAAAGTCGAAAAGCAAACCCTGGGATGGGAACATAGTGATCATATAAGTCAAGAGTCATGAACTTCAATCTCCACCAAGGGTAGACCTATGTTATCTTAATGTCTATGATACCCTTCATCTAATCAATCCAATGGTTTATAGTGCGTTTGTCTTTCATCTTTAAGGGTTGAGACTGCAATTGATGAGGCTGATAGGATAAAGGTTTGGTAAGAGTAGCAAGAAAACTCAATTTCTATTACAATAATATTTGAAAAGTAAAAATAAGAAGCTCACTAAGTTGAAAACCCGAAAGGGTGGCTTAGGCAAAAGTTAAGGCAGGCCTGCTAAGCTGAAAACCCAAAAGGGCAGCATAAACAAAAGTTAAGGAAAAAAAATTCATTTAAGACCATCTATTCATCTAAGTCTAATTTCAAGAAAGGGAAATTTAAAATAGATCCGTATAAGAAGGCAGTCTGATATAACTATAAATCAAAAATGAAGATAGCCTAGAATCAGTCATCTTAAGCTATATTGTCAGGCCATGGGTTCCATCCTTTGCTATGGTCATCATGATGATAAGTATTTGGAGGTCTGATAGATGAAGTACCAATGCTATAGGGGTCCATGCCCAAGTTTGTAAGTTGTTGACAAAGCATCTCTTTCTCCCGCTCTATATCCCTAGAATAATTCTACATATATAGGAAACATCATATCATATGCATACCATGCATACATTTTCATAATAAGTGTATATGCTTACCCACAAACTATATATGACCTGTATGGTAATAACCTTTGAGACGAGGGAGTGGTGGGGGCCCAATAGAGCATAAATCTGTTAAGAAGGGGGACATCGCCAAAAATAACACTAGCAAAGGTTCTCTCACAACTGGTCCCAATGTGCTGAGTATGCTTTGCATGACCAGGTCTAGGCCTAGATACCTCAGGCACAATCTTATGCTCAGGGGTAGTCTTAACCCCCTGAGCAATTCCAGCCGCCTCCTCCATTGCGTCGTTGGTAAGGGAGCCAATCTCCTTAAACTATGAGAAAAGAAAATAAGTGATTTGAGCATTCCAGAAGAGAAATGATTAGAAGTTACCTCAGCCTAGTCAGCGGGAACCTGCTCTTAAAGGTTATTTTGGATGAATTACCGATAATGGTGAGATTGCTCAAGAAAAATCATGGCATCATATCCCTGTAATGCCTCTCTCAACTCTGAACCCATCAGATGAGAACTGTTTAACATCAAGAGAGGAACATTAGAGGGAATACGGTGTCGAGAAGGTCCAAAATGCCATCGATACACTCGCTCTTCCAAATACCACATCCAACAGCCATAACCAGGGAGCAGAATCCTCATGTCCTCTAGTCATACTATAGCAACCATGAAATCATACCTCTGGACATCATCCGCTGCATCAAACTAATTATATTTAATCTGCAAAATCATGTTATTAAGTTTAACTTGCATTAAATTATAAAATACTAATGATTCTATTTTCCTACCAGGTGCCACTTGATAATGTTTAGTTGATCGCGGTAAGTCTACATAGTATTCCTAATACTAGATAAATTGGAAGAGCCCTATCTCTACATCAGAGGGAGCCTCCAATCAGAACTGATAGCATCGAAGCCACAAATCAGCCCAATCTCTAGACTCCAGATCTGGAAAGAGGAAATAAGTTAAAAAAATAAAAAAGAGGATGATGTACATGAAAAACATGCCAAAAGTTGCACATGGTGACAACACCTCTATAGATAGTGTCCAGTCTATAATACAGACAAGCCAACATAGTAGATCCCCAGTCAAGGGTGACAACTTGATCTAAGTTTCGAAGAGGGTCGAGAAGGGCGATGCTGACCTCATAACCAGTCTCGTAGAAGAAGGTCGTGCCAAGAAATATCAAAAAGAGACACCTTGCCTTATGGGAAATCTGATGAGGAGTGGTGGTTGGAAGACATCTGAATGCCTCCACTAATGATGAAAGAAGAACATTCTTCTGATTCTTCCACGTTAGAATGAACCCAATCAAATCTTACACACATAAACTCCGCGTATGCTCAGGGAGACTACAATAACTGATATCGAAGGAAATGGGAGTCCCTCCAAAGGCAATCCCCGATGACCGTAGAAAAACTCATAAGCGAAATAGTCAACTTGCCTACAAGAGTATGGAATGTGTGGGTGGTGTCCATCCACCGCTTAATCAATGCGAATAAAGAATGGCGATTGAACCTCCCTCGAGTTGTCAGAAGCCCAATAATAAATCATCTAAACCCGGAGGCTTATATCAGCTATACCACATTCTCCAACAGCCCATGAAATAATTCACGAGCTATGTAAAAAATAGCCTATGAATTTCATCGATTGCTAGGGAGAATTTCGAGGATAGAAATAATGCTAATAATTAATTAATTGATTAAAAAAATTCTAGATCGGCAAAGTGGAATGCTGATCGACATTCCATAAAGCTGACTAGCATTGTGTAATGCCGATCGATATTGCATAAATGTTGACTGTATTTTTGGATTTTTGACTTGAATTTTTAGACCTTCGGTCGGCCATTCAATTAAAATCCTATGTCTGGGTTAAATTTAATTTTTTCATGCATTTTTTGAGTGATTTTTAATCTAATTTCAATAATATACACACTAATTTTCATTTTTGAAATTAATTTTGATTACTAATAGTATGAATAAATTTTTGCAAAAAAAAAAAAGAGAAAGTGTTACCTCATTGCCCACATTTGTGCACTTATGAAGGTGAAGACGAGTAAAAAAAGCACAGTAGAATCCTTTCGCAGCCCAAGGTTGTTCTGAGAAAAATGGAGAGGCATAATGGCTAGATTAACTAGAATCTCTACTCCTCTATGTGTGTTGTGGGTTAGCTATAGGATTTAACGGATCGTGAATTGGACTTCGAATGAGTAAGAAATTAAAAGAAGAAAATAAAATAAAAAGAAGAAATGGAGAGGGAAATTAAAGAATAGCATCGAACAATAAGGAGGAAAGCTTCTTATAAATGGAAAATATCTATTTTGGTCGCTTGACTATGTCTGCATTCAAAATCAAGTTTTTCTTTACAATTTCATCCATAATTGCATCTTGATAAGGATTTAATTCCTAATTAATTCATTTAACTCATTTCATCAATTAATGAATTATTATTAATTGCATCTGTATTTGAATTCGGAATTTTTTTGTCAAAATACAAAATACATAATATAATTACAGAATTCATTTTTGTATTTTTACATGCATCATTTTAAATCAAAAGATTTCAAAATTCGTTTAGTGCTAAATAGTGGCTGAAACACAAATTTCAAAATTATCATGTTATGTGTTGCATAGTAGTCATAACATGAATGTCAAATTCAGCATGTTATATGCTTTAATAATAGTTATAATATGAAGTTTTTCAAACCTTTTGTCACTAGACACTACATAATAGTTATAGTATTCCACAAGAGTTATAGCACATTTTTTGCTAATCCATTGTTGCTAGACATCCCACAGGGAATATAGCAGAATTTTAAATTTATCAAATTATTGGACGTTTCATGGGAACTATAACACATTTTCAAATCAAGACTAGCTAGACGTCCTACAAGGAATATAGCGAGAATCATTGCATTCATTTCTTTAAAATGTCCCATAGGGAATATACTGAATCCATTATCACTAAACATCCCAAAAGGAATATAGTGCAGTTTTCCAGACACTACACGATAGTTATGGTATTATTGCTAGATGTTCCACAAGAATTATAACATGTTTTCAAATCATGGCTTGCTAGACATCCTATAGGGACTATAATGAGAATCAATGAATTCATTTAGTTAAAATGTCCCATGGGGAATATAACGAAATGCACTATCACTAGACATCCCAAAAGGAATATAGTGTAGTTTGCTAGACACTATACAATAGTTATGGTATTATTGCTAGACGTTCCATAGGAACTATAACATTTTTTCAAATCACAAGTTGCTAGACATCCCATGGGGAATATAGCGAAACACATAAGTTTCACTAGACGTTCCATAGGAAATATAGTGAAACATATTAAACATAGCATCTTGCTTAAAATTGCTCAGCAATTTAAGCATCAACATGTCAATTAAGATGCAATGAAGTACCTAATTATTTCTTTCAAAATTGTGTGATACTATTGCTTTGCCATAATTTTTCAAGAAAAAAGCAACAAAGGGGGGCAATTGTAAACACCCAATTTTGGGATGCAATTGTGCACGTGTGCGATGAAAGCCCCTATAACGAAAATCTAATCGAGAATTGATCTCTGGTGTCAAGTTTCGCGATTTAAAGGACTAAATTGCTACATTTTGTGGATTTAATTTCAAAATTGAGTTTTTAGGGATTTGATTGAAAAAATTAGAAACTTTGAAGGACCTTAAAAAAATAAAAAATGTCATTGGCCAACATTTACTACCGATCGACATTGTGTAATGTCGACTGACATTATGTGTTGCTGACTAGTATTATGAAATGCCAGTCAGCATTAAGCAATGCCAATCGACATTACAGACGTCAGTTGACATTCTAGAGTGCTGATTTTTTACGTTGAAAATTGATTTTTTCATCATTTCTTATTTTTTTATTGGTATAGGACACCCGTGTCCCTGCTTGTGTGACTTTTTGATTTTTTAAAAATCTCTATCACCATTTTTTTTTATCTTGATTTTGAAAGTTCAAAATAAGAATATAGATTCCTGAGACTTCTCCTCTCGCTCCCAATGTTGCATAACTTCCCCGGGTGATTGTAGGGGTTGAAGGTTGCTAGGCCAGACTTTAAAAGTCAAGAGGCAAGGTCTATGAATTCTTTTGAGCCTAAAATAAAACCCTAGTTATTTTTTTTTATTATGCAACAAGCCACACACCTTAGCTCTTCATTTTTCAAAATCTTTAGGAAATTAACAAAAATACGTTCTCTACTTTTAAAGTCCAGAAAATCAAGAAAAAAAAAACAGAGTCAATCTCAAAATAGTGACAATTCCAATATGAGGGGCACTTAAACAACATTTACACAACATCTCCTACTCTTTTTTTTTATTTTTTTATTTTGATTTGATTTTTTTATTTTATTTATTTATTGAGTTGTTACTGATTCAATCTTTTGTTGTGTTTTGTTTGATTGGTGTTCTGTGGTGCTCTGGATGTGAGGTTGGTGATATGAGATTTTTGCAATGGCTACATTGAAGAATCCACAGGATACCATGATCTGAATTTTGTGAAATCCCCGTAGAATTTAGGGTATATTATTTTCTGTTGTATTTTGTTCATTGCTTTTACTGGGTTGTAATTAATTTGCTTTAATTTCCTGCACTATAGTTTGTAATAGCCCTAATAGAGGGAAATTAGTGGAATTTTAATTCTTTGCACTAAAAATTGCTTAGTAATCTAGGCTTAATTTGGTAAAATTCAATTAAAATCAATGATGACAATAGATTAATTTTAGGGTTGTATGAAATTGAATTAGGATTTCTTAAAAAAATTATGTAAAAATTGTTGTTATGGTAGGATTAACCCATTTAATAAATAGGCTTAAAAATGGTTTTTAGGTTTTAATTAATTTAAAATTAATTTAGGTCCATTTAGATTAATTAGATTTAGGACCAGTTTTAATTAATAAAATTAACTTAGACTTTAGTCCAGCCTACTAATGTATTTTTATTTGTTTTTAAAAGTAATTAGACCTTATACCCATTTCTAGTTAATTAACATTAATTTAGATTTAACTCAACCTATTAATTTTATTTCTTTTAAGATAAATACTTAGGCTCCATTTTTATTTGAGTTAAAATTAAGTTAGACTTAGGCCTACTTAATAATCTAATTTCTTTTTAAAATTAATTAGACCTTAGGCCCATTTCTAGTTAATTAAAATTAATTTAGATTTAGCTTAGCTTATTAATTTCATTTCTTTTAAAATAGCTAGACTTAGGCTCTGTTTTTATTGGAGTTAAAATTAAGTTAGACTTAGGCCTACTTAATAATCTAATTTCTTATTTAAATTTAGACAATAGGCCCATTTCCTTAGTTAATTAAAACAAGTAGATTTAGGCTCACTAATTCAATTAAAATGTAGGCCCATCTTTGGTCTATTTTACTTGTAAATAAAATATGTAGAATTAGCTAACTTTAACTAATAAAATTAATCTAGTTTAGACATAGGGACACTGCCTTTTGTATGCATTTTTACATGTAATTTAATGACTTGTTGCCTTTGGGTTAAATGAATGTTTAATTAAGGTTTCAATAAAATTAAATGTAATTAAAGAATAAAATAGTTTCATACAGTAATTCTAAATGAACACAAGACTAAGAGAAGTTGGTATTCTGTTCCTAGAATCTGCTGGTTGTGGTGCTAGCTTTCTTTTAGAGAATCGAGTACCATCATTTTGATTTGTTCCAGTTATTACCCTAGGTGGTGACTCCTCATCTCCATGTTATGTCTTTATGATATAGTAGTGTGTTCCGTAGGATCCTGAGCCCAAATAGTGTCGCGGTTACTAAAATCTTGGGTACGCGCATCGTTTATAATAATTATTGCCATTTATCTTCTCGATGATGTAAGCTAAGAGGAATCTTTAAAATAAGACCCCTGTCCCTGTCATTAAATAAGTCAGTGATGATATCTCGATAGCATCTAAATTCCCCAAGCTTCAACAAATAATTCACCATTCTTTTTTCCAAAGAAATATCAAAAGAGGAAGTAACATAGCCATTATCCATATCAGGAAACCAAGGATCATGCATTAAAGAAAATAGTAGTCCCATTCCTAACTTGTAATCTGCTACCACAAAGCACCACCTCCTTAGTTGCATAAATACTATGCCAAGCGTAACTAGGGTTAGAGCCCAATTTCGCATCCCAAAATGATTTCCTTTAAAAATAGTGCAAACTAAAAATCCACGACACTAGGGACATTGGATCAATGAGAAAGCTCTAAGCTTGGCATCCCAACATTGCGATATTAAAAACATGTAGAGATTTGAACCCAATTCCACTTGAATTCTTAGGTCGACACAGAAATTTCCATCTGAGCCATTTAATACCTTTATTGCCATCTCTTTTACTACCCCACTGATAGGAGTTCAATATAGTTTTTAACTCCTTACAAAGGTACTTAGGAAGAAGATAAACATTCATTGAGTAATTCAGCACAACTTGTGCAATTATTTTGAACATTATCTCCTTGCTTACACGTGAGAGCATTTTATTATGCCACCTACAAACTTGCTGCCATACTTTATCTCAGACATACTTAAATAGCTCATGCTTATGCCACCCAACTCTTAATCGAAGGCCGAGATACATACCATGATAAGCTATACCACGTACTCTAAGAACACCACATATTTAAGCACATGCATTAACTTAAGTATTTATGCTGAAAGAGATAGAGGGTTTATTAAAATTTACTGCTTGACCTAAAGCTTTACCAGAGACAACAAGAGCTTCCTTAATTTGATTAGCTTCTCCAATAGTAGCTTTAAAGAAAAGAGAGCAGTCATTAGTAAAAAAAGAGATGACTAATTGGGGGAGCTCATCTTACAACCCAAACTCGATGAAGTAAGCCTGCCCTCTGCTTTACTTTAATTAAGGCACTTAACCCCTCTGCATAGATCAAGAACAAATATGGGGATAAAGGATCCCCTTAGCGGAGTCCCCTTATTGGGACAATAAGACTAAGTACTTTTCTATTATGAAGCACATTATAAGTAACACTGGTAACACAAGACATAATCTTTGCAACCCAATTACCATTAAATCCTATACAAATCATCATCTATCTAATAAACTCCCATTCAACACGATCGTAGGCTTTTGACATGTTCATTTTAAGTGCAGCAACTCCATCCTTCCCTTATCTTTTCCATTTCAAAAAGTGCATAATCTCAGTTGAGATTAATATATTATCGGTGATAACCCTTCTAGGAATAAACACATATTGAAATTTTGAAATCACTAAATTAAGCACAAGTTTTAAACTGTTAGTAAGCATCTTTGCAATGATTTTATAAATGACATTGCAAAGAGCTATATGTCTTAAATCAATAATTAACTCCAGATTTTTCTTCTTAAGAATAAGAACAATTAAGGTCTTGTTAAACCCATGCAAAACTCACCCTTTTCAATATAATTCAAATAAATCTCACTGACATTACCGCCAACTATGTGCCAAAATTTTTGATAGAAAGTAGGGTTCATTCCATTCAGACTTGGTGATTTATCCAGGTGCATATCCTTCAAAGTGTTCTGAATATCATTTGGCAAAAATGGAGTTGTTAGAAGTTGATTTTAATCATCTGAGATTGTAGGCTCCACACATCCTAGAACCTTATCATAGTTACTTCCACCTGACGAAAATAAAGTATTAAAATACCTTGTAATTACTCATTTAACTCCCCACCTTTAGAACACCAAGAACCATTATCACTTTTAAGTTTGGCGCTAGAGTTTTTCCTTTTCCAAACTGAAGTAGATGCATGAAAGAAGCAAGAATTGACATCACATTCCTTAAGCCAAAATTGTTTTGATCTCTGTTTCTAAAATACCTTATGACTATTCAATAATTCATTAAACCTCTTCTTGACCATATCAAACTCCTGAACACTTGCTTGGTCCTGACATCGACACAACAACGCCATATGCCGCTTCCACTCAAATATATAATTTTTAAAGTCTCTAGCCAAGTGACAACCCTACCTTTGTAAATCAGACCCATAAATTGAAATACATTGTAGAAAAGGTAAACCTGATAACCCCATCTAACTGGATTGAATAATCTTTTCGCAATCTCTTTCACATAGCCATATATTCTTAAAATGAAATTTCTTAAAACCTAAATTGTGAACTATAGGCAAATGATCTAAGAAAATAGGTAAATGATCAAAACTAGTGGCCTCTAAAGTGCTAACACAAGCCCTTCAAAACATACCGGTCCAACTATTTAAAGCAAGAGCCCTATCCAATCTCTTTTCCACCCACCCATCTTACCTCTAGATTTTTCCCAAGTAAGAGGATAACCAAAAAAACCCAGATCCCGCAAGCCACTCTCTAAAATAGCTTGTTGAAATCCTTTAATAATCCATATAGGGTGAGGACGTCTACCCTTTTTTTTTTTTTTTGAAATTATGAGTAAATCATTAAAATCCCCTATACAGACCTAGGGGAGAGGAGAAGCAGTAGCTAGATGATGAATAAGGTGCCAGGAATCCTTTTTGTGATGAGCTTCAGGAAAGCCATAGAAACCTATTATTCGCCACACACTAAGGTTCTCAACCCCAACCTTAACATTAATAAAATTACTAGCAAAACAAAGAAACGAAACCTTTGAAGAAGATTTCCAAAAGAAAGCTAAACCACCACTATGGCCCATTCTATAAATAATAAAGAGCCAATCAAACCTAATTATACTCTTTAAACTATCCAAAGTACTTCTAGTGCTGATTATCTCCATAAGAAAAATAAAAGTTGGCTTTTTAGTTTTCATAATGTCCACAAGGATTTGAACTGTCAATGGGTTAGCCAGCCTATGACAATTTTAGCTCAAAATACTCATTGAGCTCTGTGGGCCTGGATTCTAAAGCCCACTGCTAATTCATTTTTTGAATTTTCATCATCTTCCATCTGGCCCAAAGAACTCTCCACAGTTTTTAGCTCATCATGCCTTCTTCTTTTTGTGTCTAAGATAATCAGCCCATCTTTTATTTCCTCTCTTTCCATAGACACCTTAACATTAGTAGTATTTATAGTAATCACATTCTTTCCTTTAGCAGTTACCATTATCTCACCCTTTTTACTTTCCTTATCCAACCCCATAATCTCTCCCACACTTCCAACTTTCTTAGCTTGATTCCATGTATTCATAATGGGAATTATAGCACTATCAATGGCCATGTCTTCCCAAGAATTAGGAAAATCCAACTGTCCTTTCTTGAATCATCAGATGAGTAGTGCGCCAGCACCAATTTGAGATCTTCCCACTATAGCTTGCATCTAAGAACCATAAGTTTCACTATTTGATTCTTTGAAAATCATATCTCTTCTCACAAAAGTTCTTAGCATGTCTAAGTTTAACACAGATATGGAAAAAATATTTCAGTCTCTCATACTTGAACTCTATCCATAGCCATTCTCTACTAGCTTTCTTGATTCATTTTGCATTTCAAAGCTATATGAACATCAAGCAAAACCTGAACTCACATGTAGTTTCATCATAACCCAGTGAAGTTATTCTCATCAGATTCAATAAATTGGCTTGCATAATTACCAACATTGGCTAGCACCTTCTTTGATTGCAGACCAATAGGTAAATGATGAATTTAAACCCAAAATGAGGCATGAAACAAAGGAACCATAAGTGGTTGTTCATCCACTCTCAACCTTTTAACCTGTAAAATATGATTATCAAATAACCATGGTCTTGTTTCCTTAACTTGATATATATTAAGTTTATAGAAGAATTGAAGTAAATAGAAATTAGGTTGCAGTTCACGAATGCTTAGTCCCTTCCCTGGATGCCATTTTATCCTTCATGGCCAAGAAGTTGACATGCTTATCAGTTAGGAAGTGACCCACCAAACACCACTATAAATCATTATGATCGCCTTAATCGTTCTCCACTTCATCTTTGACAACCATGCTCCCCTCCTCTTCATCGGCTATAGCTAAGTTTGCATAGCAATCAATGAAACCTTTGACTCCAAGATCATTGTTGTTTGCCATTGTGTAGATTAGAAAAAAAAAAAACAAATGAGATCCCAAACACAAGACTTGTCAGAGGACAAGACAAACTATACTTGTCAAAGGATAAGACGTCTCTTTTGCTACTTTTGTAGTGGAAGATTTAAAAGTGTTTAAACATGTTATAAACATGATACGAATACGTTTTAACACATTTTACATTTAAATTATAAAATATCATAAAAAACAATTAAATATACAAATAATAAGATGTTCTAATATTTAAAATTCAAATCCTAAATAATAATTAATATTTTAAATTATTTGTATCTATAAATAATTCAATTAATATTTATTTAAGATTTAGTAATAATTTGAATTGATAAATATTTATTTAATATTAATATTAATTTAATGAAAATTATATAATTTTATTATACATATGTAATATTCATTATTTTTAAAAATCTAAATTTTTAGTTAATAATAAATTAGTAATGTATAGTATTTATTTGAGAATTGATAGTTTACTTGAGTAGATCGAACTTGAGCTCAACTCAATTATCAACTCGGTTTCAAGTTTTTTTTTTCCTAAATTAACCTTGAATAGCTTGCGAGTCAATTTAATTCAATTACACCCTTGTATTTAAATGATATAAAGTGATATTTTAAAGTAAATACACTTCATTTTAATATATTTTAAGATACTATTTTATTTTAATATAATATGATAATTTTTATAATACCATTGTATATTTATAAATATATCATTATGATATTTTAATATATTTTATGGAAAAATTTAAAGTATATTATTAATAATACTATATGATAATTTCAAAAATATATTAGAATTATTTGATATATTTTTATGAAAAACGTGAAATTTTTTTTGCTCTATTGTATTAGCTTTTTCATATCCAAAGTGTATTGATATAATTAATGTAATAATTCTTCAATTCTTTCATTGCAAGTTTTTTAAATTTATGCGAAACTATTATAAAGCTAAAAATAATATTTTAAATTATTAGAGTAGATTTTTTTATTCGAATCTAATGAAAAATTTTAAATTTTTTTATTTATTTTATTTAAAACTTTTTGAAATTAATATTCATTTTTGAATTTATAAGTCATAAAAAATAAACAATTTAGTTAAATAAAAACTAAAATTAACAATATTTTCATGTTTAAAGTAAATTTTTTTAAATTCAAATTTCTTATATAAAATATTATATTATGTTATATTAAAAGGACAAATTATTGTAATAAAATAAATTAAAAAAATATAAGAAATTAGCTGTGACATTCATTAAATAATTTTCAGTAATGTGATATGAAAACTTCTAAATATTATTAAATTTTTAAATTTTCAGTATCACTATTTCTTTCTAAAAATAAAAAATATTTGTGCCAAAATAACCAATACTACAAAAATAATTGGCCTTTTAAAATTTCATTTTAATCCATATCGAGCAAGTTTTCGTTAAAGCTCAATGTTACAGGCTGTTTCAATATTACAATTAATGAAATTATAGAAAAAAAAAGAATAAATAGTTATTATTATTTTTTTACGTATTTAGAAGATTTATAGAAAATGATTACATGTACATATTTTTCTTTATTTCTATATGATTATTCATATAATATATTTTGATTTTCATTAAGTGAATTTTTTTTATATTCAATAATATATACATTGTTGACCTTTATATGATCAAAGTGTTGATTAACCTCAAATCAACATTGGTTTTGCCGACAATCAATTTTTATTATGAATATGTGCGTTTAAGAATGTATCTTAGTTAGTGCCAAAGGCATGCTTAATGGATGGAGTTATGGACCTCAAAATGTGGCCAAAACATAAGAACTAGGATGCTAATGAGTGACATTGCAATCATGAGAATTCCCATGATCTTAAAGGAGTCAAGTGAAGCCAATGCTCAAAAGGATAGTCACCCTCATAATCTCCATCATGATATGGGGAAGCCTATCATGATTGTGATCATCTCTTCACGATCATGAAGTTCTAGAATCTTGAAGAACAAGTGAAGGAAGCCCTCCTCACGATCATGGTCATGATCATGAGTATGCTTGTAGCCTTCACTCTATGGCTTCCAATGGCTAGTTCATATAAGCAACAACTACATTTTTATTCTAGACGATTGTGACATGCATCCTCACAATTGTGAGTATGCCAAATCCTGCAAAAAGTGAAAGAAATATTAAATGAAAATGGAAAAGTGTTGAGATAAATTTTCAAGTCTTGAACAAGTTGTTTTGTACCTCCATTTTAAATACAAACTCAAGACTTCATTTAAAGAGTTCAAGGGTTGGTAGAACAAATTTGTTGTGAATATTCATTGAGCCAAATGTAGTTTCTTTCATATTTCTTTTTATATATTCATTTATTGTAAACAAACTCTTGTTGAGTTTGTATTTACCCCTTTTGTGAGAGTTGTGTGTATTTAGTTGATAGGATTCTTCCATCTACTCTTTTTTAGGGTAAAGAAGTGAGTAGTGAGGATTAATCAACAATGGGTTAGTATTGCTTCATTGTAAAGACACTTGATTATAAGAGGTTATGTGTTAGCCTTGGAAGTACTTGTAGAAAAATTGAAGTGTAAATCTTGAAAACACTTGGAAAAAGGTTTAAGTGTGAGTTTAGAAAATACTTGATAAAAGATTTTGAGTGAACTGAGAAAATTTATTGTTGTAAAGTTTGGTGTGAGCCACCGAAAGATAATCAATCTTGGAAGTAAAATTGGTATGGATGATTGAAAGATACTAACTTGGAGATAAGTTAGATGGAGATGAGGTTCATCGAGGGATTGAACTCCTTAATTTCTTGTGTTCAATTTCTCTTTCTTATTTTTGTTCATATTTATTCTTTCTTAAATCACCTTTTATTTTTCCTTTGATTCTAAATGTCATGACCTGAACCTGAGGGCACGTGATCGGCACTAGGGAATGGGAAGGCATAAGGCCCTCGAAACCCGTAGTAAGCCTTAAAGAAAAGATAAACAAAACCTTAAAATTTTAAAACTTTATTTTAAAATAGAGCACATTATCAAACTGATTTTTTCTAAAATTTAACATAATTAAATACATAATTAAAATATTTCCAGCGTCACATATATAAATCAGACTTAAATCATTATATATGAATGTGGTGCATATAAATAAAATACACAAATATACTTAAGTCATACAATTCATAGTACATTTACTACTGCAGCTTCCTAGAACATTACAACAGTAAAACTTACAATGACCTACATAAAATGGCCGGTGATGAAGAAATCCGGTGTGGAGGCAGTCTGAGGTCAAACTCCCAAGCTCCTGAAAAAAAATAAATTGAGGGGAATCAGACCTCACTGAGTAAGTCAATAACAAGAGTTGTACGGTTTGAAAACCCTTTTTGAAAACCATATAGTGATAGTAAAATAATTTATAATATATAGATATAGCTTTTGAAAAATCTTGGTAGAACCCTAAACCCAAAGTTGTAAATGGCCAACCGGGCCCACTTATTCCAACTAGACTGCCGGTCCCCGAGAGCAAAGGCATCAACCGAGACACCAAGACGCAGTCATTCACTTAATCCAAATATAAGGCACTGGCGGTCCCCGAGAGCTAGGGCATCAACCGAGGCACCCATCCCAGTCCATTATTAACCTTTCAATCACTGGCGGTCCTTGAGAGCAAAGGCATCTACCGAGGCACCCGTCCTAGTTTAACATTCACCAGTCATATATAATTTGGATCCACCTCTCAATCTCTGCCATGTGCACACGGTCCTGGTGAAGCCCACCAGGTAGCCCGTTCTACCAAAATTTCTCAAAATCAATTTTTAAATAAATAAAATGCATTTTAAACCTTAAATAGCAGTATTAAATTAAATAAATCATAAAATGTTAACACAAAAAAAATATGAGCGCATGCATCTTTAAATAAACACATGCACAGATCATATTATCGACTTACAAAATGAATGAGAAGGCTGACGACCGTGCGTCTGCCTCGATCTCACGGCTTCTGCTCCGATATGCTCTAGAAAAGAAATTAATATATCAATTTTAAAACATGACTATGAAATAAAAATCGAAAATCAACAAAATAGTAAAATTCCAGGCTGACGCGAGAAAAACTAGACAAGACTCGATAGACAGGACAAAGGTTAACTAACGGTAGAAATTTATTATGAATATCATGTTTTACGAGAAAATCTACCAAAATTTCAGCAGAGTCTCCTCTATAAAACGGACATCTCTCTACCATCGGTAGAGCCAAACCTGCATAGAAAATGCACTTCTAATAACCACAGACATTCACACTCGAGTCGGGCTTTCAGAACTACACTTAGCCCCGACCGAGATCACAATCCAACAAAACATCACACAATTTAAATCATTTATTTCTCCATAAATACACATCACATATATGATTATCCAGTCTGAAAATCATCTCTCAAAATAGATTTAAAAGCAAAATTTCACAAACCAACATATATATATATATATATATATATATATATATATATATATATATATAAACAACACTCACAATTAATATTGCTTAATAAAAATTACTTATTATTATTACATATGAAAAATATATATACATATCTATAAACCTCTTAAATGTTAATAAAGCTAATTAATAAATTTTAATTATAATTAGTGTAAAATTACATGTTTATCCTAAAAAAAATACACATAATATTCAAAATAATACCTAACATATATTATTAAAATTAATTTTGAGAAATTAGTGTTAATTGGTCTAAATTAGTAGATAATTTGTAAAACCTTTTTTTTTTTTAAATTTCCTTGATTATTATTAAAACCAACTCAAATTTATTATTTAACTATATTTAACAAAATTACGTTTCTACCCTTATAATATACAACTTATATAATACATCATTAATATATAAAAAAAAAATCCTTGAAAATTATACAAACACCTAAAAATCATTTTCTTTACATTAACAACTTAATATAACTAAAACATATAAATGACTTCTAATTTCTTCTAAAAAATATAATTTAACCTAATAATTCAATTTTGACATAAACTATAAAAATTCCTAAAAATTATATAGTATTCTAAAAAAATTATTTTCTTTACTCTAAAATTAATATTAACTCATAATAACACCAAAAATACCAAATTATATTTTTAATAATTAATTTACGAAAATTCATAAAATAATAATAAAATATTAAAAAAATTCATAAAAACCAAAATAAATTCCAAAAATTATACAAAAATTCATAGAGGTAGATTGAGCTATTAGGAATCACATTTGTAAAGGGAGTTTGCATGAATCAAGCTAGATCAAGCTAAAAAAAAATTCAAAACCCTAGAGCTCAAAACTAACAATCAACAAAAACTCAACCAAACCATGATCAAAGCTTAAACTAAGCTTGGAATGGGTCTCATCGGTGCAAGAGGAGGGGATTGACATCGGAATGGCGTGAAATGGTGGCCGGACGGAGCTTGGCCAATTTTAATGGCAACTCTCGGCTTCTTTTGTTTTCTGCGGTTCTGGCGACTCTGCTGGCGACCGGAGGTGAGGGAGAAGGAGGAGAAGGCAGCAGGTGGTGGTCGGAGGTGGGGGAGGCGTAGTGAGGGTGGTGGTCGGAGATGTCGCACGGTGAGAGAGGGATGAGCGTGATGATGCTACGGGTTTTTTTTTGTATATACATATATATATTACTTAATATTAAAACATTATATTATTTTCATAACCCAAACCCAGGGGCACGTGACCGGCACTAGGGAATGGGAAAACATGAAGCCACCGAAACCCATAGTAAGCCTTTAAGGAAAAATTCGCGGAATTTTATTTTATTTTATTTTTTTAAAGGAGAAGAAATAAATATTTAAATATCTTTTAAAATCATTTTAGTATAAAAATTTGGTAAAACCCAAGTTATAAATAATTTTTTTTAATAGTCATATGACTCACTTATATCCAAGACTGCCGGATCCTGAGAGCAAGACATCACCAAGATACACAGCCGCAGTCATATCTTTTAATCCAATATCACTAGCGGTGTCCGAGAGCAAAGCATCACCAGACCATCGGCCCTAGTGATTTAATAATATAAAATTAAAATTATATTGGCAGTGTCCGAGAGCAAAGCATCACCAGACCATCAGCCCCATTAATATAATTAAATAATCACATATTTTATCAGTGCTCACACGGTCCTGATTAAACCCATCAGGTAGCCCGTTCTACCGTGGTTTATTTAAAGGATAAAAGAAAATAAATAAAACCATAAAACTTACAATAAATAAAATAGGTAAATAAATAAAATAAAATAAATCAGCTATAAATTAAATCATGTAAGATCATATGAATAATGCTGACTAGAATCTCATAAAATTAAATTCATAATAATTTAACATAATTTAAATTAAAAATCTGATACTCAAATCAAATATTAACTTACAAGATAAAGGTGCTCCTCTGACACGTCGTGTCTGACCTCGACTGGTAGACGCAACTGGAGGGGCAGCTAAAAGATAGAAAAGGAAATGAAAATTAGAAAATAGAAACTTAACTTCTAGAGTTTCTAAGGAAGACTCGATTCGTACTTAGAATAAAAATTTTAAGATTGACCCGGTGTCACGTTTTACGAGAAATCTACCGAAAATTCGATAGAGTTTTCTCTGTAAAATGGACATCCCTTTACCGAAGTAGAGTCAATCCTGCAAATAAACACACTTCAAAATTCACAGTGGCACAACACCTTGGGTTGGTGTCACGACCCAAAACAGGGGCCATGACCGGCGCTAGGGAACGGGAATTCTTTCGAATCCGGAACCCGTAGCAAGCCTAAAAAAAATAAAATAAATCATGCCATAATAACAGTAACAATTTAATATGCAGCGGAAAATAAAAATCATAATATCATAATATCATCCATATCAACTGGATTTAATTCAAAACTCATCTCATCACATAAATATAATCTTTAATACAAATCCAGTTTCAATGTAGTACATCTCTTTAAAATAAAGTACATGAAATCCAATACTTTAATTCACAACTACTGCAGTGTCTAGATAAAATAAATAAGACTCAAGTAGACAATTTACATAAAGAAGCCGGGGCGGAAGAAATCCGGCGTATCGACCTGCTACTGAGGTCTGAAGAAGTTGACTCTCCTGAAAAATAGTCAACGGAGGGGAGTCAGACCTCACTGAGTGAATTACTATAATATATATACATACACACTAAGTGATAATGCATACAGTCAACAATATATATATAATATGTATATATACAGGCAAATTCATACAGATGCAGAAAAATCATTTTTTATATATTTTTACTGAAAAATCCCAGTTTATGAAGGATCACATAGAACCCTAGAATATCGTAACCTCAGAAAATAGTGTTAAACAACACTCAAGCCATACAGGCTCACTTATTCTAAATATATCCACTTAATCCATATGGACAGTAGACTGGCCCCGAGACACTAAGTCAACCGAGCTCCAGCAGTCTGACTGCCAGTGTGATTGGCCCCGAGACACTTGGTCAACCGAGCTCCAGCAATCACACCCAAACCACATCTCACATATATCAATAATCATATCAAATCAATATCCACAAATAGCTAGTAATATAGCCTAAAGCTATAGGCGTACCGGTACGTACTCGGTCCTAGTGCTGCCCATTAGGTAGCACGTTCTATTGATATCCTTCATTCTTAAATATAAAACATTCATTCACAAAAATAAATGATGCATGAATATAAATGAAATAACAATATAAACCATATATATACCGGAAATATACCAAAAGTAAACCAGGTATATTTCAAGTATATATATGTCAAATGAATTCAATCAAATTATAACTTAAGCTGGAAATATATTTAAAAACATTTTAAATATATTTTATTCACAAAATATGCATATAATTTATTATATACCAAAAATAAACCAAAAATATACTTAATGTAAACTTAAGAAATAATCAAATTATTTATGCATATTTAATCAACATAAAACATGCATTTCTAAATCATGCATCCTAAGCATATATATATAGTATAGTAACTCACCTAATGCGCTCCACGAGACAGGTCCGACGGGCCTGGTCCACTAGCCCTCAGTCTCGGCGCAACTAAACAAGCAATAAATAATCAACATCAGAATAAACCTAACATAAATCCTAGAATTCAATCTAGAGTATTAAAATACGGAAACAGAATTAGGGTTCGACTAGATATCACGTTTTATGAGAATTCTACCGAAAATTCGACAGAACCTCCCCTGTAAAATGGACATCTCTCTACTCAAAAGAGTAGAGCCGACCCTGCAAAGAAATACACTTCGAAATACAAGCTCAACAAAAATCCACAACCCCTCGGTCGGACTCCAGACTACAATCTGTCGACCGGGGTCCACAAACACAAAATAATTCCAGATATAATAAAAATATCCTCACAACATAGTAATACATCTCATAGGTAAAAATTACATAATTAACCTTGAAACACTATAAAAACCGATTAAAACTCATTTTATTAGAAAAATCGTATATTATATATAATTGAAAATAATTCACGAAAAATAGTTTTAATTAGTTAAAAATACTAAATATTTTATAGAAATCATTTTTATACCTTAAATAACTATTAAAACCAATTAAATTACATTTTTAGACAATTTAGGGTAAAATTACCAAAATACCCCTATATATATAAATATACTTAAATTACTTCAAAAATTCACCAAAAATCATACAATTATCCAAAATTAATTTTCTCAACATATTTATCAATAATATAAATAATTAAACCCAATTAACCAATTAAATTCAAATAAAAACACATTTAACCTAATTTTTCCAAAATTCCATAAACTTCAATAATTCAAAATAAATACTTAGAAATTCACAAAAATTCCAAATAAATTTCTATAATTCATTTCAACACCTAATTCAACCATAAAATCAAATTTCATAATTTAAATAATTAATTTCCGAAAATTAGAAAATAATATTAAAATATTCAAAAATACCCAAAAATCCAAAAAATCTCCAAAAATTCTAGAAAAATTCATACATGTAGATTAAGCTACTAGGAACAACATTTGTGAAGGAAGTTTTCATGAATCATCCAATTCGAAGCTCAAAAAAATCAAAAACCCTAATGTGACCGAATTGAGTTTTAGCTCAAACCTCAAAATCCACTTGATTTCAGGCCGAAATGAGCTTAGAATTGGAATCACCGGAGCTCAAGGAGTCGATGAAGACCGGCGGTGCACGAAATGGTGGCCGGAATCGTCGTCGACGGCAAAAAGCTCAACTTGCTGCCATGGCGGATTCCGGGCGTTCCAGTAGGCTTCCGGCGGCCTGGTCACGTCGGAGAGGAAGAGGAAGGAAGGGGAAGGAGGTTGGTGGCAGCTGGTGGCGGCGAGGGGCGGTCCGGCGTGCTGGAATGGGAGGCGCAGTGAGGGTGAGCGATCGGGAGAGAAGAAGGAGAGGGAGGGGGCAAATGTGTAATTTTCCAATTCTTTTTGTAATTTGACAAATATATTTATATATATATACTTTATACTATATATTAAAATAATATTAAATTACACACATCAAATATACACCACACACATAAAATTTAATATTTTAATAATTTATACTAAATAAAATTAATTAAATAACAATAAAACAAAAAAAATACTTAATAAAATATTAGGGTAATAATAATAAACCCTAATTAAATAATTATACACACACATGCTTTATTTAATAATTTAAAAATATGTATGAGTTCATGCAAGTCCGTAAATACATTTAAAACAATTAATAATACATTGTTTACGTGAAAATTTCCCCGAAAATGCAAGTCCCGGGAAAATTTTACGTAAAACACTGAAAATAATACACAGTAGTTAAAATAGGTTTTAAATACATATCAACTCATAAAAATATCATATAATATACAGAAATTATTAACACTGCATATCCCGGTACAGTGTAAAAATATTTTTAAAAACACGGGATATTACAGTTGGGACCCCAGACTATACAATTCCCAATCGAGGTTCACCAAAATACAATAAATTTTAAATAATAATATAATATTAATAACAATTTAACTTTCCAAATATCCAATATAAAAATAGACAAATTCCAACTATAATTACCCATCTAGATTAAATATACCAAAATATTAATTAAAAACTCATTCAAATCACAAAACAATAAATAATTTAATTTTGAATAAATTTTCAAAAATGGTTAGTATTAATTAACTAAAATAATAAATAATTTATAAAAATTATTTTAATGCCACATTTTGTCTCAAAATAATTAAAACATAGTATTTAATTATCATATCTACAAAACACACCATTTATTCATTATATCAAAATTTACATAATATAATACTTTTCTAAAAGAAACATTAGATAAATTAACAAAATTATTTTATAACTACTAAAATTACTAACAAAATATACTAACACTAATTAACTTCAATACTCAACCAAAAGTAGTTAGTTAATCACATTAATAAAATATACATAACACTTAAAAATACTAATATATATATATATATATATATATATATATACTAAAATTCCATAATCTCAATCAACTAATCTAACTAATTTCTTATACACTCTTAACCAAATTTTACTTCAATAACTTAAACCAATTACTAAACATACATTAATCAACCAAAATTACCCTAAATAATTAAATTAAAATTTCTGCATAAACAACCAAACAATTCAACATTAACAACATAAAAAATTAACCCAAAACAACCTAAAATTAACCAAATCAATTAACAAACAACTAAATCTAACCTAAAGCTAACTAACTACTAATTCACTAACTTACTTCAAGCTCCAAAACAGAGCAAAGGAGAGCTGCCACAACAAGCTTGAGTTGTAGAATTTTCCAGTGATAGAAGGTTGGGGCAGTAGTTATGCTGGTTGTCCCTGCAGAAGGAATGGAGGCTGCTGCCCTTGCTGCCGATCTGCCCTGCTGGCCTGCTGCTGCTGCTTCCTCTACTCGTTTTGCTGCCTCACGCAGCTGCTGTTGCTGCCTTCTTGGTGCTGCTGCCTCACGAAGCTGCTGCTGCTGTTTTCTGGTCTTGTTGCTGCCTCATGAAGCTGCTATAGCTGTTGCCTCCTTCAAGTGCGCTGCAGGGATGACTCAAAAGGAAGAAGAAGCAGATAAAGAAGGGCAGGTAGCAGCTGGATCATGCGCACGAAGATGGGAAGAAAAAAAATGGCATGAATGGTAAAGAAAGAAAAACAAAATGAGAGAAAGAAAGAAAGAAAGGGAAGGAGTTGACTGATTTTTCCCCTTCTTACAAATCCTAAGCCACACACACACACACACACACACACACACACACATATATATATATATATATATATATATATATATATATATATATATATATATATATATATATATGTGTGTGTGTGTGTGTATAGTAGATAATTTAAGTATATAATAATGTTAATAGTTTCCAATGGAATTCTTAAATTTAGTTGTTAAATATAATAATTTAATATATCAACTATAACAACATAAAATAAAGAAAATTTTATATTCTTGAAAACCTCAATATTTATATAAATAATTTAAAATATTCGGGTTATTACAATTATAATATCATATATAAATTCTCCACCACACATATGCACATTATACATATACATATATATGTTTATACATATATTCACACACACACAAGTATACTACATACATATATACATACATATACACAAAAAAATAAATTAATGCACACACATAAAATAATAATTAAGCCCTAATTATATATGTGTATGTATATATAAATATGTATATATGCATGTACATAGTAACACATAAAATAACCATAAAGTTAATGTACTTTAAAATAATAATAATAATAATAATAATAGTAATAATAATAATAATAATAAACAATGAAATTTTAAACAATAAATAAATAATACTCACATATAATTCTTTCATAAATTAATAACCCTAAAATAATATTAACATAAATATATCTCAATTAAATAGTAAAATAATTAACAATTGTATAATATAATTTAAAAGTAATTATTAGTAACACGGTTTGAAAATTACTTTATTTAAATAAAATATAGGGTATTACACTAAATTTTTCTTCTAAAACTTAATTAGAACTATTCACCTCCCCTTTAGGGTTCCAACGTACATCTATATTGAATTTTTTGTAATGTATTAAACATTATTTATAACTCTAATGTACAATTTTTTTTTTGTCGGCTATATTAAAAAATTAATATCATAATTTATTTAAAACCAAATATTAAAAAATCACGTAATAATAAATAATATGCAAATGCTTTTTTCTTTCTAAAAACTAAAATGAAGATAATTTTTAGCATAAAAATATCAAATTTAACAAATGTCTTTAAATATTATATTGCTCACCAGAAAAAATATAATGTGTCATAGCAATAATTAACAAGTATCCACTAAAATTTTTTCAACATATGTATATACTTATCTGTAAATATATTTTGAGATTTGTAGTATTAATAATATTTTAAATATTATTTATATATTATCATTATTTGTGATTAATATTTGTTATTTTATGTTAAATATATTTTCTTATGTAAAATAATTTATTTGCAGGTTTCATTATTTAAAAACATTAATTATTATTTGTTATTATTATTATTATTATTATTATTATTATTATTATTATTATTATTATTATTATTATTATTAGTGTGCATGTGCATGTGTGCAAGTGTATTTGTGTTAGTTTATTATATATGTGTATATATATATATATATATATATATATATATATATATATATATATAATAAATTCACCAAAAATTATATTGATTTTTTATCATAATCACATGTTTAATATGTTTTTAGTATATCTTTTGTATATATGTGATATATATATATATATATGTTAGTATGTTTTGATATATATTCAGTATGTTTGACATATATTTAGCATATTTATTTGGTATATTTTTTGTATATTAGTGTTATATTCTTTTCAAAAGAATGCCATTATGTTTTAAATGATGCATTTTATTATTTCCAATATATATGTGATTTTATATGAAGGATATCGATAAAATGTGCTACCTAGTGGGTTGCAGTAGGACTGTGTACATACTAGTGCAATAGATTTTAGGGAGTTTATGAAATCATTTGAGGTGAAATTTAATTAATTGATTATTGAGAATTTTAGTGATTGAATAGTGTGATTGCGGGAGCTTGATTGACCTAGTTTCTTTGGACCAATCACACTGACAGTGAAATTGTGAGAGCTCGGTTGACTTAGTGTCTTGGGGTCAGTCTACTGTCCAAAATGATATAAGAGAATTACCTTAGAATTAAGTGAGCCTGATGGCTAGTGAGATATTTTTATTAAGGTTGCGGATATCTAGGTTTCTATTTGATCCTTCATTGAAATAAACATTTTTCTGCATTTATTTTATATAAAAGTGGACTTTAGCATCTATGTGAAATGCGTGTATATGTATATTATTATACTGATGCTTGATTGCATATGATTTTAGGTTGCATGTATATATATTATAATAATTTGCTCAGTGAGGTCTGACTCCCCTTAATATTTTTTTCAGGAGATTCTTCTTCAAATCTCACTAGTAGCGTTTTATGCTGGTCTTCTTCAGCCTCGGCTAGACTATGTAATTTTATTATCTGAATTTCTGTTGTATTATAGAGACTGTGGTAGTAGTGTACTATATCAGTAATGTGTTGTTTTGGATTTCTGTATCAAAATCCTGTATGAATAATTTTAATATGATATGACATTTAAGTATTTATTTTTATATCGATTTAAAGTTTTAATTTTGATATTTTTTTATATTATTATTGCATGTGATTTTATTTTAAGGCTTGTTATAGGTTCTTGATTCTAAAGAATTCTCATTCCCTAGCGCTGGTTATGACTCCCGGTTTAGGTCGTGACAAAGTTAGTATCAGAGCCTAGGTTATTAGTGTTGTGGACCTAGGTTTTCAGACTTGTATTTTCTTTGAAACTAATGCAATAAATTAGGTTCGATTATGTCTTCGATAAGTTTTCCTTAACTTAGTATTTCATGTGACCGTTAGGTTGTCTGTTTTGTCTGAATCTTGTTGGTTTCTATCTTTTCAGAATAAGGTGGCGAGCACGTGTCGCTCCATCGATCATTGAGGCCGAGGATGATGAGTCCTTTTAGGATGAGGTTTTACCTCATAAGCTGCTAGTCAGGTGTAGAGGTAGAGGCAGAGGTAGACCTTGAGGAGCAGCAGGTCACCATAGACAAAGAGATCTACAAGAGGAGGTACTATAGAGCCAGAGTATGAGGAAGTTGAGATACCTCTAGTCATACTATAGATGTAGCCTGTTTATCAACAGGGTATGTCTAACCCTGAGGTAGTGTTGCTCTATACAAGAGTGGGTCATATAGCTTTTGACAGGACTTTAGGCCTGTTAGATTTTTTGCACACTATTGAGACGAGGACTCAGACTGTTTACACTGAGTATCAACAGATTATGATCATTGAGTTGTCTGTTGAGGGATCAGCCTTGGATGTTAAGGATTTGATTGATTCGAGTGCCACACATTCTTTTATGTCCCCTGTTTTTACTTTAAAGTCATGTTAGCAAGGTTCGAGGATGGCTTTTCCTTTATCTGTCACCACTCCTCTAAACTATTCGTTGGACACCGACATTGTTCTTTCTAATTGTCCAATGTATATCGGAGGTAGAGAATTGCCTGTGGAATTGGTGTTGTTAAATGTGATGGAGTTCGATGTGATCCTCAATATGGATTGGTTGTCTCAGCACTATGCCATTATGGATTGTTAGAGTAAAGAGGTGATTTTCAAAATTTTGGATGAAGAAGAGTTTAAGTTTATAGGTGATAAGAGTTATGCACTTTAGAATCTCATCTCCACTATCACAATTAGGAAGATGTTGAGGAAGGGTTATCAAGGATACTTAGCACTTGTCAGAGATACTTCAGTGGATAAGTTATCTCTCACTGATGTTCCAGTTGCCTGTGAGTTTCCTGATGTTTTTCCTAAGGAGTTACCAGGTTTACCACCTCACAGAGAGATTGATTTTTGTATAGATGTGATCCCAGGACAACTCTTATTTTGACACCGCCTTACAGAATGGCTCCTGTAAAGTTGAAAGAATTAAAGGAGCAGTTGTAGGATTTATTAGGTAAATGTTTCATTAGACCTAATGTTTCTACTTGGGGTGCACTGGTCCTATTTGTGAAGAAGAAGGATGGTACACTGAGACTGTGCATTGATTATAAAAAGTTGAATAAAGTGACAGTAAAGAACAAGTTTCCTCTTCTGAGGATAGATTATCTATTTAATCAACTTCAGGGTACATAGTTCTTTTCCAAGATTGACTTGAGGTTGGGTTATCATCAATTGCAGATCAGTGAAGCTGATGTTCCTAAAATGGCATTCAATACTCGATATGGCCACTATGAGTTTTTGGTAATATCATTCAGGTTGACTAATGCACCAACTATTTTTATAGACTCGATGATTAGGGTATTAAAACCATATATGGATCAGTTTATAGTAGTCTTCATTGATGATATACTGGTGTATTCAAAGTATGTAAGAACACGTATTTCACTTGAGGACAATATTGTAGACACTGAGAGAACAATAACTTTATTCTAAATTCTCAAAGTGTGATTTATAGTTGAAGAGTGTTGCATTTCTTAGACACATAATGTATAAAGATGGTATCCAGGTTAATTCACAGAAGATAGAGGCAGTGTCTAAGTGGCCCAGACCGACGACAGTCATAGAGATTCAGAGTCTTCTAGGTTTGGCTAGGTATTATAGAAGGTTTGTGCAGGATTTTTCTAGAATTGCAGCTCCTATAACTCACTTAACTTAAAAGAATGTGAGGTTTGTGTGGTCTAATGCTTGCGAGAACAATTTTTAGTTACTGAAGGAGAAGTTGACCATAACTTTAGTTTTAGCTTTGCCTAATGGAGTAGATAAGTTCATTATGTATTGTGATGCCTCTAAAGTTGGCTTAGGTTGTGTGTTAATGCAGAATAGTAGGGTGATAGCTTATGCTTTTAGGCAATTGAAGAAGCATGAACATAATTATCCTACTTATGACTTAGAGATGGCTGCAGTGATCTTTGCTCTCAAGATTTGGAGACATTATCTGTATGGGGTGACTTATGAGATTTTCACAAATCATAAGAGCCTGAAGTACATTTTCCAGCACATAGATCTAAACTTGAGGTAAAGGAGATGGTTAGAACTCCTGAAGGATTATAATTGCAAGATTGTTTATCATCCAGACAAAGTTAATGTGGTAGCAGATGCTTTGAGTATGAAGTCCTCAAGCAGTCTTGCTTACATAGTGTGGAGAGGACACCTTTGATCCAAGAGTTGCATGAATTGGTAGATCAAGGTCTGATGATGAAGATTAGCATATCGGTGGATTATTAGCTCAATTCAAAGTTTGATCAGTGTTGAGAGATAGGATTAAGGCAGCTCAGGGTTGAGATCCTATTTTAGTAGAGATTGAGGAGAATGTTCGTGCAGGGAAGTTCACTGATTTCACACTTGATGACGAAGGTATTTTATGGATCAGTGGTAGATTATGCATTCTTGATATGGATAATTTGAGAGAAGAGATCCTTGAAGAAATACATTCTACAACGTACATCTAGGTGTTATTAAGATGTACCACAACATCCGAGATTTGTATTGGTGGGATGGATTGAAGAAGGATGTAGCTGGTTATGTTTCTAAGTGCATGACATGTCAACAGTTGAAAGCTGAATATCAGAAGCCTTCTAGGAAGCTTCAACCTCTTCCTATTCCTGAGTGGAAATGGGAGAGAGTTGCTATGGATTTTATGGTTGGGTTACCTCGTTTGAAGGATGGATACAATTCCATCTAGGTGATTGTGGTCAGGTTAACTAAGTTTGCTTATTTCTTGCTTGTTAAAGCTACTTATTCTGTAGCTAAGTTGATGAAGCTATATGTTAAGCATATTATGTGCCTTCATGGGGTACCTGTGTCTATTGTATCTGATAGAGGTTCAGTGTTTACCTCTCAGTTTTGGCAAACGCTGCAGGAAGCAATGAGCACTAGGCTTGATTTCAATACTGCTTTTCACCCTCAGACAGATGGTTAGTTTAAGAGAATGATCCAAACACTCAAAGATATGTTGGGAATGTGTGTATTGGATCTTGGAGGTAGCTAGGATGATCATTTGCCACTCGTTGAGTTTGCATTTAATAACAGCTACCATAGCAGTATTAGGATGACACTGTATGAGGCTTTGTACAGAAGGAAGTGTAGATCCCCTCTGAATTGGGATGAGATTGGAGAGAGAGCATTGACTGGACCTGAGATGGTTTAGGATGCCACTGAGAAAGTTACTGTAATCAGAAGGAGATTAAAGATCGTAACTAGCAGGCAGAAGAGTTATGCAGATTTGAGAGGTAGAGATGTGGATTTTTAGGTTAGAGACTTTATGTTTATGAAGGTGTCTTCAATGAAGGATGTGATGAGATTTGGTAAGAAGGGGAAATTAGCACTGAGATATATTGGACCGTTTAAGATTTTAGAGAGAGTGGGCATGGTTGAATATCGGTTGGCTTTGCCTCCAAATTTGTCTCAAGTGCATCTAGTGTTCCATATCTCGATGCTGAGGAAGTATATTTCAGATCCTTCACATATGTTGCAGCCTAATAGTGTGGAAATGAACGAAGACCTAACGTATAAGGAAGAGCTAGATGCGATAGTGGACTATTAAGTTTGTCAGTTGTGTTTGAAGCAGATTTCAATAGTCAAGGCGTTGTGGCGAAGCAAAAACGTAAAGGAACACACTTGGGAGACAGAAGAGGAGATGTGGGTTGCTTATCCTTACCTCTTTCCTTGATGATTCATTGTTTCTGTTCTTTTATTTGAATTCGAGGATGAATTCTTGTAAGAGGGGAAGATTTTAATGGCCATTTATTATAAATTATTAAAGTATATTTTGAGATTTGTAATGTTATTAATATTTTAAATATTATTTATATATTATCATTATTTGTGATTAATATTCGTTATTTTACATTAAATATATTTTCTTATGTAAAATAATTTATTTGGAGGTTTTATTATTTAAAAATATTAAAAATATTATTATTATTATTATTATTATTATTATTATTATTATTATTATTATTATTGTTATTGTGCATGTGTTAAGTGTTTGTGTATTTGTGTTAGTTTATTATATATATATGTATGTATGTATGTTATAATGAGTTATTATATATATATATATCAACCTCTCTTCCTCCTTCTCTTTTCTTTTCTTTTCTATTTTTTTCTTCTTCTCCTTTTTTGTCTGCCATTGCCAATGCTACCAAGCTCCACCAACCACACTGTCAGCCACTACAGACCACCACCAAGCTTGCCACCTTCCTCCCTCACCTTTCGGTTGCCATCAAGAGCTTCCGATCACTGGATTTTTGCAAGAAATTGAGAAGAGCTATTGTAGCTCTGACAGATTTTTGATCGATTTAGCTCGAGTTTTTGGACTTTTTAGACTCTTCTCGATGTGTACTTCTCGATTTTCAAGTCGGTTTAAGCTTATGACGTCCGGATTGTGAGTTATCTCCAAGTTTAGTTTATTTCTATTTTAGGTTTTTATTTTTTTTAGCTTGATTGTATTTGATTCTTGATAAATCCTTTTGGAAATGTTGTTATATGGAACTTAAGCTTCTCAAATATATTTTTTGTTTATTTTTTTGAATTTATTTGAATTATGGGTAATTATTGAATTTTTAATAATTAAAAATGAATTTTAATTAATTATGTGTTATTATGAAAAATTATGTTAAATTAGTATAGTTATTTTAAGTTATTAATTTTAGAAGTGTGAAAATAAATTTTAGTAATTTTGGTTAATTTTTGAATAATATTTAATATTATGTGATTTTTAGATTTATGGGTAAAATATGTGTTTTTATTGAAATTATAGTTAAATAATATGCTTTAAATAATTTTAGAATAATAAATGGTATTAAAATAATTTTTACGAACTAATTCCTAATTTTAACTAATTAATATTAATTTTTGAAAATATATTCAAATAATAATTTTATATACTATTTTTGTGATTAAGTGAGTTTTTAAGTATTTTTATTATATATTTAAACTATTTAAGTTATTATTTGTGAATTTTACTATTTTATTTTGAATAATTGAAAATTTGAATTTTTATTAATATTATATAATTTCTTTGAGATTTTGTTTAGTTAATGTGAAAATAATTATATTAAATGTTTTTTATGTTTAAATAAATTGTATTTTACAAATTTGGTAGTATATGTGAACCCATCCTAAAGTGAGACTGTTTCTT
The DNA here is from genome assembly GCA_947683625.1 of Mallotus nudiflorus. Classification (NCBI taxonomy): domain Eukaryota; kingdom Viridiplantae; phylum Streptophyta; class Magnoliopsida; order Malpighiales; family Euphorbiaceae; genus Mallotus; species Mallotus nudiflorus. Next base: position 2,040,742 of record CANTUR010000049.1, on the reverse strand, counting down.
AAGCTATACACCATGAACTCAGCTCCCTGCTTTTCAAGTTCAAAGAAAAATTTAATTGTGTTGTATTGGCTTATGCGATTAATCCTCCAGATAAACAATTGAGAATTCTCTCTAGATTTCACCCATATTTTGGTGTGAGACTAAAAGCAAAATTCTTACTTTTCTCTCCAAAACTATATTTGCTTTTAGAAGGGAATGTGGTGAAAGTTATACAAGAATCCATTCATGTCATTGTTCTTGATTTTTCATCTGCTATAGTAATAGATGAAAACATCCATGATGAATTTAGATATAGAAGGAAAGATGGTGAGGTTTTGTATGCTAGTAGATCTAAAAAAAAAAAAAAGAAGACTGCGTTAGTGTAAGTGCATGTGATCTCTTTGGACAGTGGAGATTGGTGAACACACCGCGTTAACCAAAAAAAAAAGTAGGAAGCATTTTTTTTAACATGTTTTCACACTTGTAATGGACCTAGATCTCTGACTCATATTACAATATACACAGGGATCCATGATTTAATTTGCAATCTAAAACACCACTAACCTATTCCATAAAAAAAATATGTTTTCAACTTTACCTAAAATAGCTCTATGTATTTTATTCAACTAAAAATATGTTTTCCTCATTTATTTAACTAAAACAATTTACTATGTCTATTAAAAATATATGTATTCTTTATAAAAAAAATAACAAAAAATCTACTCTGTATATTAAAAATATATGTACTATTAACAAAAAATAACCAAATAAAATTATTACAACGAGTTTTTAGGTGCTCACTTTTATAAATTATTTGATTAATTTATAATTTATTAAAATTATTTATTTATTTATTTAAGATAATTTTAAAAAATATATATTATTTATAGTTCGCAAAAATGTGGATTAATGACTAATTTTTATTAATGAAATGTATTTGATTTAAATAAATGTTTTAGTGGAATTATTTCAAATTACATATTTCATCATATCGTGTTTGGCATAGATCATTAATTTAAATTAATTTTTTACTTGATAAAAAATACCCTTCCAAATATATTATGACTTTTATTTTTTTTTTTATAATTTCACATTATATCATTAAAAATATAATTATTTAAAATTCAAACTAATATCTGTTTTTTCAAAAGGACTTTATGTATCAACATTATATTTGTTTTGGAAAAATATTCTTTCAAATATATTTTTTTAATTGCACGCCATAAAAGAAAGGTATCTGTAGGTGGCGAGGTTTAGTGCACGCTCAAGTGTTTGACAACCACGATACTGTGTGGGCTCGAGGCCCACTAGGAAATACAATATAAGTCATGGGTCTATTCGGAGATGGAGTCGCCACCCGGATAAAAGTCGGGACACACTGTACAGCAACTGGATCCCACAGAGGTTCCCAGAAGCCGTTATCAGATATCGGGTTTAGAAACTGGGTATGAGCGTTTGAATGCTCACCCAACCTTGCGGTTGGTCTCCGTTTGTGTTTTACGTTTTATTACCATTTAATTATTTAATTATTTCCTCATTTACCACACATGATGAAATTGCCCTCAGATAATTGCCAAATTTTATAATTAAGTCTGAGTTTGCACATTAGTCCAATTTCATGCCTTTAAGTCCTAACATTCAATAAAACGTAGTGAATAAAATAAATAATAATTTACAACCATTCATTCAAAATTAAATGGGGAAAGGGATTAAAGATTACAACGCTTTTTAGGCTAAATAAAAGAATAATATATAGAAAGTAAACCAAACATATACCAAAAATAAACCAATAAAATGACATAAAAACTGCAATGTATAAGGGAACAACTAACAAAAGTGACTACTCGATGATAAAAATCATCAAGCAATTCCTACAAATAACACACAGTTAGCCCTTCCTTTCACAAAAATGAAGTTACGTGTAATGATACTCGCAAGGAGACTCTATATATATAAAAAGAGGGATTTCACATTACGGACCAAAAAATCATCAAGTAATCAAGATAATCACCATCATGCAGACATATTTAAGGTCAAAAGGGGACATATTAAAGCAGACGTCATAGCAAACAAACAATAAAAAATGAAGCAGGAAGCAGGTTAACCCTGCCAATGAGGCGATTGCCTCATTGGGATGAGGCGATCACCTCATTGACGAGGCGACGCCTCATCAACAGGGGAACCTGCCTCATTGCCAAAAACACATGAGTCATATACAAACAAGGGCCTCTTGGAGACCTATCAATAGGGCGATCGCCTCTTCCGACTTTGACTCCCAAGACGTACAAACTTCTACTCTAAGTAACCAAAACATGCATATACACACTCTACACTCGTCATACTACGACTACATGCAAAAATATTCAAAGATCCATCAATAAAATGAGATATCAAGCATGACACACTATAGATAAACCTAAAATGTACTAATAGCTCAATTACACATAAGCAAGAACACACAAAATGATGAACATGTCAAGTTTAAGTGCAAATTTTATATAAAAATGAGAGGCCCTCAGAGCTGTTTTGATTGAGATCCTTGCTAGGATGTAGTATCTACCTTTGACATAAGTTTCTTCCTTCTTTCTTTATGGAGAAATTGGACTCCTTTGCTTCTACCTTCCTTCCCTTTCTTGAGGATGTTTTTTTCTTTTCTTTTCCCCTTTGTTTTTTTTTTCAGAGCTCTCTCCCTCCTTTCCTTTCCAACCCCAAAGAAAAAACCCCTTTTTCTCTCTTTTTTTTTTCTCTTTTATTCCTTAGCTTTCCCATCCCCCTAAGCCTTCTAGCCCATCATGAGATCTCATAGCCTTTTTTCTTTTCCCAAAAATCTTTCCCTCAGGCAAGGAAGAGGTATGGAGAGTGGGGCTCGCACCACTTGGTCGTCATGATTGTAGTTGCATTAAATGCAGCTGCAAGTGGGCTGCCATAGGGGTGGTGCCTCATCGATGAGGTGATCACCTCTGTGATGAAGCGATCACCTCATTGGCAACTGCCAAAGAGGCAATCGCCTCATTGCGCTAAGGCAGTGCCCCTTTGGCCCGGGCCTACGCTGGGCTAGGCGAGCTTAGGCCAAATTTGGGTGGTTGGGCTCGGTTTTGGGTTTTCCAGGCTTTGGGTTTTCAAGTCCACTTTCCACTTAGAGATTCAGGCTTCATCCTCATGTCCAAGTTTCACATTCTCATCATTGGGCTTGACAATGGGCCGGTCAAACTGAGTAACCCTAATTCGTCCCCTAACACGGGCCGACCGAATCGGGTGTCTATAGTTTGCCCCTTGATTTTTGGAAAAATTGAATGCATGCAATGATAATTTTTTTTGAAAAATCACATGCATAACAACAAACAACAAGATAAGAAATATACCTGACTCTCGGGTGTCACCCGAGAGATGAATCCTTCGATTTTGAAACGTGACCGTGATCCTTGGGTTTTCCTGGCCCAATCAGCCACTCATTAATATTTGATAGAGATATTTGAAAATTGCTAACCTCAGGTTTTCCTGGCCCAACCCTTACAACATTGGAATTCGATTCTCAGGTTTTCCTAGCCAGGTCTTTGCAACACTGAAACTTGATTCTCGAGTTTTCCTGGCCTAGTCTTCGCTGGGGATGTGGTTTTTAGATTTTCCTGGTCTGATTATCACTCCTCTGGGGTCATAGACTTCCGGGTTTTCCTAGCCCAGTTGTCCTTTGCTTCCGACTTCAAGGATACTACCTGAACAGTCATCTCGATCCTTCGAGCTTCGGGGATTCAAACTCGAATAGCCCTTTCTTTGAGCTTCGGGGATTTAAACATGAACACCCATTTCTTTGAGCTTCGAAGATTCAAACCCGAATAACCCTTTCTTTGAGCTTCGGGGATTCAAATCCAAATAGCCCTTTCTCTTGAGCTTCGGGGATTCAAACCTGAACAACCCTTTCTCTAAAAACTTCATCTCAAGAATCCGTACTCTGAATTTCGCCTCCCTAGTATGCGGCACTAATTTCCAACCATCATTTCATTTCATCATTGTTTCATTTATTTTTTCTTTATTTTTTTCAGAAGAAACCCTATGCTCTTACTTGCTATAAAAATAACTCTTTTCTCTTTTGTCCTTGCTCCCTTTTACTTTTTATCACTTTTTTTTTTTTTCCTCCTACACTTCATGTACTCCCTGCATCTCTCCTCATTTTTCAGTCGATGGAGAATGACAGAACACCCCCTGTATGTGAGTGGGATCGCATCCCACCTCTCTTTAGTGCTTCTAGGAGCTTGGGATTGACTCGTGGAGACTTAATTCCTCTTTTGGCAGACCTAGGGTCTCACATTTGCTCGTCTGTGTTCGGAGAGGTTAATACCCCATAATTTCCTGCAAAATTACATTGGGTTAGTAATTAATCAAACATGTTTATCAAGTTAAGACATTAATTTATTAAGTAAATGAGAAATCCATGTTTTAATAGCGAGAATTCGGGAACTGCACCAGTCCTACCTCACAGAGGCGATTGCCTCATCGTAGAGGCGATCGTCTCATTGATGAGGTGATTTCCTCATCGATGAGACGATCAGCTTTTGCGAAGAGGCGATAGCATATCGCCCTTTCACAAAGCCGATCACCTCTTCAACGAGGCCATCACCTCTGTGGTGAGGCGATCGCCTTTATGATGAGGCAACCGCTTCACCAATAAGGAAAACTACCCAATCTAAAAGTGTATTCATTCTGAATTCCTTTTCTGAAGCCATAACATGCATAAATTTCACTTCCCTATTTGTTGTTTGTAGCATGACGCTCAGACGTTCAAGGGTACCAAGAATTTTTATGGAGCCCGGGTCTTCTTTAGCAACTTGACTGATGAGCAGAGGGACCGAATTCAGGAGACAGGGTTCGAGGACTTCGTACTCTCTCTTCCATCCGAGCAGGGGCGCACAGATTACCAACCATTGCATGCCCTGATGGAGAGGTGGTTTGATACGACCCACACCTTCCACCTCCCATTCGGTGAGCTTACTCTAGACTCGGTATCATTTGTTGCCATCACGGGGATTGCTTGTGCCGGGGATCCTGTCCCCTTTGATGTGAGTCTACACCAACTGTCTTCGGATAAGGCCACATATATCGAGCGAATTTTGGGGATGACTCCTGACATTAAGGGGACTCATACCCTTAAATTGGACTTAATCAGGAGCTTATACACCCGGGACCGGGCCACAGCAATGGTTTCTCCCCTTGAGATTGATCAGGTGGTGAGGGCTTTTTTACTCACCTGCTCAGTACTACCCTATTTGTCGACACTACCAGCTCCATCGATCTGATGTTCCTACCGGCCATTCTGGATCTTGACCAGATTCCCACATTCGATTGGGGTAGCTGTGCCCTGGCATACCTATACCGGAGTATGGACGAGGTGGTCTGAGGGGCTAGGAGGTTTTACGGCTTTTGGCATGCTATTTTGGTACATCATGATCCCCTTTTTTCTTTATCTTGTTATGACCCCCATTACTTACATCAGTCTTCTCAACTTCTCCTATTTTATTTTTCAAGTCTGGGCTCTAGAGCTAGAGTTGCTTATGGGCATTACACGAGTGGGAGACCATTTCTCAGCCCTCAGTAGGTGGGGCGCCAGCCATGTCATGAAGAGGCACCTTACGCGAGTTCATATCCACAGACATCACTTGAACTCTCTGACACAAGATGCGGTACCTACAAAACAAAAACCTTCTTATTAGTAAATTATTTACATTCAATTTACTTACATATCGACATCTCTTTTCTTTCCAGATTCGGAATGACTTGTGGGGGTCCGAGGACACTTGGACCATTGAGATGACTCACTCTAGGCCTTTAACCCAAAAGAGGGTGCTCCTTTATGGCCCTGGGTATCAAGCTTGGTACTTGGGAGAGCGGGTTCTGAACTGGAGGGCAGGTGTTAGAGCTAGGCGGGTCCCCATGTCCCCTCTTGACAGTATGCTTTAGGTTCATGAGCTAGAGGGTGACGACCTCACTCAAGCTATTGTTGGCTCACCAGCTGTGGATCACACAGTTCGAGTGAAGAGCCAGTATGCAGAGTTCATCCGTACCCACCTTCTGCTGACGGTCCTCTTTCAGACCGCTTCTACCTCTCAAGTAAATCCTTGTAAGTTCCCCTTTTTGTTGCGAATTGATTGTATTCCTAACATGTTCCTTCTGCTTTCATCTTCAAGTTGTTCCTGTTAGGCCCATAGCCCCAGTTAGGTCTCGAGTGTAGGAGAGAGAGCCCTTGATATGTCGACTGGATTCGAGCAGGGAGGAGACTTCTGCAGCTGGCGAGGAAGCCAAGCCGACTATTGCCCCCGGTTATGAGTTTGTCCTAGGCAGCTTCATCCACATCCCCGACCCTCTAACTCAATATTGGGTTTCCCCTGGAGAGTTATGGCGCTAGTTCTTGGCTTTGGACGAGGACCTAACCCTTGCATGGACCCCTGGTGGTGCTACTCACGTATGTTCTTTTCCTGACCTGCTTTCTCTATAATTCTCAAACCAAATGTTAGTTCCAAAATTTATTTCAATAATGCAAATTCTGATGGAGTAGGGCTTATATATGTATCATATGATAGAGGCCCAGAGAGACTACATGCTGGAGGTCACCTAGTAGTGGAGGGTAAGAATTTCATTATTTTCTACGTGTATGCATGCTTGCATGGTTTACTAACCTATAAGTTGTCTGAATAGGATCAGGATGAGGCTAGCAGGGTGAGGATCACCACCCTCGATTGACGTATTTCAGATTGATGAGGACGACGAGGACGAAGACAGGAGCGGCAATGGCGTCGGGGGAGAAGATGACCCTGAGGGTATGGGATCAGATGCTTGATGTTTTAGGGTTAAAATTTATGTAGTCTCTGAGTAGTGAACGCAAAATTTTGGTTTTTGATTTTTATGAACAAAATGCTTGTAGAACTCAACATTTTCCTCGATTAAATCCATTTGTTTTGCTTTTCTCATTTCGTCACATGTGAGTTGATTTCAATGTTTGCATGCGTAACTGTCCCACTATATTCCAACGGCACCTGTTTAGACTGTGTGACTCAAAGAAATGCAATCGGCCCATATTGCTGATAAGGCAATCGCCTTATTGAACCCTGGTGAAGAGGCGATCACCTCTTATTGCTGAGGTGGTGGCTTATTAATGAGGTGATCGCCTCATTAATGAGGCGACCACCTCAGCAGCAGGCAGTCCTGCCCCTATAAAATCGACATTCCTGTGTTTGACCCAATTTTTGAGTCCCCTTTGTCCTTCCCTTTCTGTTTCTCCCTTTAAGTGTCTCTGAAAAGCCACAAACATGACAAAACAAAGTCTGAGGTCCCTACAATCAATTTTGAAAGGTTTGGACAACAAATCTTGGGTAGGGCTAGAGCCGTTTCATCTTGCGGTCTTCAAATCACTCCATACTAGGAGACTTAATTACCCTTTTCTCCATGCCATGGTTCAATTTTAGGATCCTTAGAAACACATTTTTTTGCTCAACACAATAGAAATATGTCCCTTACCAGAGGAATTCGAGGCAATTCTCGGCCATCATACAGATTCCGCTTGCCAACTTGCAATTCCTGCTCTTGAAAACCCGGATTCTCGCTCCATTCAGCAACAAATGGTGTGTATGTTCAATCTTCCACCTCGGTCTTCCTTCCACTATATCTCCAGCTTAAAAATCAAATTGGAGTCCCTCCTCGAAGTCATCATGATTGTGGACAAAGGGGAAACTTACTGGTCCCGTATGTTAGCCCTCTATTTATATGCTCAATTTATACTGGTTTCCCCCTTAGGGCACTGCGATACAAAGATCCTCTCCATCCTCGATCAAGTGGAGTCAGGGCTCAATCCCTTCCCTCTCATCTTAGCAGAAACCATCATTGGATTGGATGACTTCATAAGGAGGCAACGATTCTTCGGAAGCCCCTTTTTGTTGGAGGTAAGTTTCTCGTTGCCCCCCTTTTCTTTCAACTGCCAATACTGCCTGTACCTAAACGTTTGTAATCCCACATATGTGGTTTTATGAAAAACTGGGCTTGATCGTGAGGTGTGAAGAAAATGAAACTTTCATCCAAAAATGGTGGAAGTCAAGCTAATCGGCACCGGGGAAGATGACCGGGACGACGGAGCTACTGGAGAAGACGGTGGCATGCCGGGAGGCACTCTGACGGTCGATAATCGGAAGTTACAGGCGGTGAGGGTGAGGGTTAATGGAGGGAAGTCGGGGAGAAGAAGGGGAAAAATAGGAAAGGAGAGAAAAAAATAATAAAAAAAATAAACATTTTGTGTATATATATATATTATAATTATAATACTTTAATAATTTATAATATAATATATTAATATAATACTTGGAAAAATCACACACCATATGTTTAAAATACACAATATATATATATATATATATATATATATATATATATATATATATATATATATATATATATATATATATATATATATACACACACACATACATATGTTAATTAAATAATAACTATATAATATATATATACATAATTAAAATCATTATGAAACCCTAAAATTATTAAATATAAGAATATATGTGCATGTACATATATATTTTAATATGACATTTAAAATGATGTATGAACTCATGCAATTTTGTAAATCCATTTAAAGTAATTAATATTGAATTTCTTACGTGTAAATTTCCCCGAAAGTGCAAGTCCCGGGAAAATTTTACGTAAAATACTTAAAATAACATAAAATAATTAAAAATCAATTTTAATTAAATAACAACTCATGAAATATCATAAATATATACAAAAATTATTAACACTGCATATCCCGATGCAGTATTAAATTATTTAAAAATACGGGATATTACAGTCTTCCCCCCTTACAAGAATTCGTCCCCGAATTCCAAAAAGAAAATGATCACAAGATCAAGAAGGGAAGAGATACGGGTAAGAAGCTCGCATCTCAGCTTCGGTCTCCCACATATGCTCCTCAACTCTGTTACTATGCCACAGAACCTTGACCATCAGAATCTACTTCGACCGTAGCTGTCGGACTTGATAGTCAATGATCGCCACAGGTTCTTCCACAAACGTCAAATCTTCACTCACTTCTACACTGTCGGGCTGCAACACATGTGAAGGGTCTGAGATATACTTCCTCAGCATCGAGATATGAAACACTGGATGCACTTGCGACATACTCGGAGTCAAATCCAATTGATATGCAACAGTGCCAACTCTCTCCAAAATCTCAAATGGTCCGATATATCTCGATGCTAATTTACCCTTACCCTTCATCGGAGATACCTTTAGAAAAAAAAAATCTCCAACCTGATACTCCACATCTCTGCGCCTAGGATCCGTATAACTCTTCTGCCTGCTAACTGCGGTCTCTAATCTTCACTTAATCACAGCGACTTTCTCTGCAGCATCCCGAACCATCTCAGGTCTAGTCAAAGCTCTCTCACCAACCTCATCCCAACTCAAAGGGGATCTACACTTCCTCCCATACAATGCCTCGTATGGTGCCATACTAATACTGCTATGGTAGCTGTTGTTATATGCAAACTCAACGAGTGGCAAATGATCATTCCAGCTACCTCCCAAATCTAAGACACACATCCTCAACATATCTTCCAGTGTCTGGATTGTCCTCTCAGACTAACCATCTATCTGAGGATGAAAAGTAGTACTGAAGTCCAATCTAGTGCCCATCGCTTCTTGTAACTTCTGCCAAAAATAAGAAGTAAACACTGAACCTCTATCTGACACAATGGACACAAGTACTCCATAAAGGCATGCAATATGCTTCACATACAGCTTCGCCAATCTAGCTACAGAATAAGTGGCTTTCACAGGCAAGAAATGTGCAGACTTTATCAACCTGTCAACAATCGCCTAGATGGAATTGTATCCATCCTTAGAACGAGGTAAACCGACCACAAAATCCATAGATATCCATTCCCACTTCCACTCGGGAATAGGAAGAGGCTGAAGCTTTCCAGAAGGCTTCTGATGCTCAGCTTTCACTTGCTGACACGTCAGACACTTAGCAACATAATCAGTGACATCCTTCTTCAATCCATCCCACTAGTATAAGTCTCTGATACTGTGGTACATCTTAGTGACACCCAGATGTACGCTATAGGCTATAGAATGTGCTTCCTCTAGGATCTCTTCTCTTAAATCATCCACATCAGGAACACACAATCTACCATTGATCCATAACACACCATCATCATCGAGTGTGAAATCAGTGAACTTCCCTGCTTTGACATTCTCTGCAAGCTCTTCTAGAATAGGATCTCGGCTCTGAGCTTCTTTAATCTTATCCCTCAGTATAGATCGCACCTTAAACTGAGCTAGCAGTCCACCTGACCTACTGATCTTCATCATTAGACCTTGATCCACCAACAGATGCAACTCATGGATCAACGGTCTCCTCTCAACACTGATGTGAGCAAGACTGCCTGAGGACTTTCTACTCAAGGCATCTGCTCCTACATTAGCTTTATCCGGATGATATAAGATCTCACAGTCATAATCTTTCAATAATTCCAACCATCTCCTCTGCCTCAGATTCAGATCTCTCTGTTGAAAAATGTACTTAAGGCTCTTGTGATAAGTAAATATCTCACAAGTCACCCCGTACAGATAATGTCTCCAAATCTTCAGAGCAAAGATCACTGCATCCATTTTAAGGTCATGTGTAAGATAGTTCTGCTCATGCTTCTTCAACTACCTTGAAGCATAGGCTATCATCCTTCCATTTTGCATCAGCACACAACCAAGGCCAACTTTAGAGGCATCACAATAAATTGTGAACTTATCCACACTATTAGGCAAAGCTAACACTGGCGCTGTAGTCAACTTCTCCTTCAACAACTGGAAACTACTCTCACAAGCTTCTGACCACTCGAATCTAACATTCTTCTGAGTCAAGCGAGTCATAGGGGCTACAATTCTGGAAAAATCTTGCATAAACTGCCTATAATACCTGGCTAAACCCAAAAAACTCTAAATCTCAGTAACAGAAGTCGGTCTAAGCCACTCAGACACTGCTTCAATCTTCTATGGATCAACTTGGATACCTTCTTTAGACACCACGTGTCTAAGAAAAGAAACACTCTCCATCCAGAAATCACACTTCGAGAATTTAGCAAAAAGCTGATGATCTCTCAGTGTCTGTAGTATAATCCTCAAATGATATACATGCTCCTCCATACTCCTTGAATAAACCAGTATATCATCAATGAAGACTACCACAAACTGATCCATATACTGTCTGAATACCCTATTCATCAGGTCCATAAAAGCTGCTGGTGCATTAGTCAAACCAAAAAGACATCACCAGAAACTCATAATGGCCATATCGAGTGCGGAATGCCGTTTTAGAATATCAGCTTCACTAATCCGCAGCTGATGATAACTCGACCTCATAGTAACCTTGGAAAAGAACTATGCACCCTGTAGCTGGTCAAACAAGTCATCTATCCTCTGAAGAGGATACTTGTTCTTCACTGTCACCTTATTCAGCTCTCTGTAGTCAATGCACAGTCTCAGGGTACCATCCTTCTTCTTCACAAACAGGACTGGTGCACCCCAAGGAGAAACACTGGGTCTGATAAAACCCTTATTTAACAACTCTTGCAACTGCTCCTTCAACTCTTTCAACTCTGCAGGAGCCATTCTATAGGGTGGCATAGATATAGGAGTAGTACCTGGAACCACATCTATACAGAACTCAATCTCTCTGTGAGGTGGTAAACCTGGCAACTCCTCAGGAAAAACATCAGGAAACTCACAAGCAACAGGAACATCTGTGAGTGACAACTTCTCCATTGAAGTATCCCTAACTAATGCCAAATATCCCTGACATCCTTTCCTCAATAACTTCCTAGCCGTAATAGCAAAAATAAGATTCTGAGGTGCTGAACTCCTATCACCCACAAACTTAAAATCTTCTTCATTAGAAATTCTGAAAGTCACCTCTTTATTCCTATAATCTACCATGGTATAGTGTTGAGATAACCAATCCATTCCCAGAATAACATCAAACTCCATCACATCCAACAAAATCAAATCAGCGGGTAATTCTCTATCTCCCACGAGAACTGGACAACCAGAAAGAACAATATCAGTGTCCAAGGAATCGCTCAGAGGAGTGGCAATAAACAAAGGAAAAGCCATCCTCGAAGCTTGCCAACAAGACTTGGAAGCAAAAATAGGAGAAACGAACGAATGCGTGGCACTCGGATCAAACAAAACCTATGCATCCAGGTAACAGACAGAAATAATGCCTACCACGACTGCATTAGATGCCTGAGCATCCTGCTGAGTGAGATGGAAGACTCTAGCCTATCCTTGACCTCCCTGCTGATTGGTAAAAGCCTGGCCAACACCTCTGGCACGTCCTCTAGTACCTCTACCACGACTATGCTGTGGAACAAGCTGAGTGGAACTCTGATGCTGGGCTGGGGGTAACTGAAATGGCACGGGTGCAACACTAGCAATCGACTGCTATGGAAATCGCAGAATCTGCGGTTGCTGATACCCAGAGTAAGGACATAATCTGGAAAAATGTCCTGTCTGCCCGCATCTAAAGCATGTCACTAGTGTCAAATAACACGGTCCCTGATGGACTCTATCGCAGGTCTGCCAAACACTGGCAGCTGATCCAGAACTACGACCATTGCTACTTCTTGAAGCACCTGACCCAAATTTGAATGACCTACGCTGACCTCCACGGCCATGTCTATTGCTTCGATGCACTTGTTGCTGCTGCCTCTGACTCTGCTGAGTTGGACCTCACTGCTGACTACTCGAACCAACATGAAAACTCAAGCATGGTGTAGTCTGTAATCCACTCGATTGAACTCCCAGCTGGTAATAATCAGGCATCGCTCCCTGCCTAACTAGCCTCAGCTCAATTTCCTTGGCCAACTCAATCACAGACTCCAGAGTAAGGCCTGCTGTAGGCATACCAGCAAATGCTGAACCCAATCCGATAACATATGTAGTGATTGTGAAATACTGGTCTTGCATCAGATCCTCTGTATATCTACCCAGCCGGAGAGACTCTCGGATGTACTCCTCTACTGATCGATCACCGCGAGAAATGCTGGTCAGTCGAAGATGATAGCTCATACGAAGAGGCTTTGGACAGAATCTCCTTATAAACCGCTCTTTGAACTGAATCCAAGTCATCGTCATCATATAGGGCTGAATCATCTGGATAAACCAATCTAGGGCTCGTCCCTCGACAGATAACTCGACGATCATAATCCGCTGGTACTCGGTGTGAGCAGTTCGAGTCCAAGTCTTAATCGTGTGCAGAAAATCTAACGGATCGGAAGTCCCATCAAAAGCAATCCTGCCAACTCAGGCATAGAACAAAGCTGCCTCAGGGTCAGACATGCCCTGCTGATAAGCAGGCCAAACTGGCGGAACAATTGGAGGTACAGGAACATCAAACTCAGGCTCTACAGGCTCCTCATCCTGTAACTCTCTCTGCCTACGACGACCTGCCACTCCTTGAGGTCTACCTCTGCCACGACCTCTACGTCTAACTGGTTGCTTAGGAGGTAAAACCTCATCCTGAAAGGACTCATCATCCTCGGCCTCAACGACTGGTGGAGCGACATGCGCTCACCTCCTCATTCTGAAAAGACAAATAGGAAGATTCATACAAAATAGACAATGGAGGAATAACGTAAAAAACTAAAGCAAGGAATACTTATCAAGACATGCTCAAACCTAATTCACTGCAGTAGTTACCAAAAGAAAAAACAACTTTAAAACTGAGGTCACGACTCACACAACTAAGCCCTAACATAGAACTTCGCTCTGATACCAACTTTGTCACGACCCAAAACAGGGGCCATAATCGGCGCTAGGGAATGGGAATTCTTTCGAATCTGAAACCCGTAGTAAGCCTAAAAATAAAATAAAATATACAATAATAATAATAACAACACTTAATACAGTGGAAATAACACCATAATTATCAAAATAAAATCCATATCTCATATATAGATAAATCCTTTGATACAAATTTCAGTTCAAATATTCAAAGTACATATCTCTCACAGATATATTACATAAAACCCATAAAATTATTTACAACTACTGCGGTGTCTAGATTATAAAAATAAAACTCAAGACTCAGATAAGCAGTTTACATAAAGAAGCCAGGGCGGAAGAAATCCGGCGTACAGGCCTGCTACTGAGGTCTGAAGACGATGAATCTCCTGAAAAATATTCAACAGAGGGGAGTCAGACCTCACTGAGTGAATTACTATAATATATATACATGCATACTAAATGACAATGCATACAATCAACAATATATATCTAATATGTATAAATACAAGCAAATACACACAGATGCTGTAAAATCATTTTATATATTTCATTAAAAATCATCGTTTATGAAGGATCAAATAGAACCCTAGAAAATCGCAACCTCAAAATAGTGTTAGACACCAATCTAGCCATACAGGCTCACTTATTCCAAATAATTCACTTGTTCCATTTGGATAGTAGACTGGCCCCGAAACACTAAGTCAACCGAGCTCCAGCAGTCTGACTGTCAGTGTGATTGGCCCCGAGACACTTGGTCAACCGAGCTCCAGCAATCATACCTCCAAACCATATCTCACACATCAAATAATCATATCCAATCAATATCCTCAAACAGGTTAGTAATATAGCCTAAATGCTATAAGCGTACCGGTATGTACTCTGTCCTAGTGCTGCCCACTAGGTAGCACGTTCTGTTGATATCCTTCATTAATAAATATAAAGCATACATTCATAAAAGTAAATGACGCATGAATTGAATAAAATAGCAACATAAACCATATATATACTAAAAATATACCAAATGTAAACCAGGTATATTTCGAGTGTATATATGTCAAATAAATCCAATTAAATCGTAAAATAAACTAAATATATATTTAAAAACATTTTGAACATAAATGTCTAATAAAGCATGCATATAATTCAAAATATAAAAAAAAAATAAACTTAAGTATTGATTAAATTATTTATGCATATTTAATCCAAATAAAACATACATTTCTAAATCATGCACCCTAAAGCATATATATGTAGAATAGTAACTCACACTTAGTGCGCTCCTCGAGATGGATCCGACAGGCCTGGTCCACTAGGCCTCGGTCTCGATTCAACTAAACAAATAAAAATAGCAGACATCAGAATAAACCTAACGAAAAATCCTAGAAACTCGATCTAGAATATTAGATACAGAATCAAAATTAGGGTTTGACCGGACATCACGTTTTACGATAATTCTACCAAAAATTTGGCAGAACCTCCCCTGTAAAATGGAAATCTCTCCACTTAAAGAGTAGAGCCGGCCCTGCAAAGAAACGCACTTCGAAAAACAAACACAGAAACACATCCATAACCCCTCGGTCGGACTCCAAACTATAATCTACCGACCGGGGTCCACAATTCACAGAACAATTATAAAAATACTGAAAATACCCTTATATCATAGAAATACATTTTATAAGTAGAAATTTCATAATTAACCTTAAAACATAGTAAAAATCGATAAAAACTCATTTTATTAGAAAAATTGTATATTATATATATAATAGAAAATAATTCACGAAAAATAGTTTTAATTAATTAAAAATACTAAATAATTTGTAGAAATAATTTTTATACCTTAAATAACTATTAAAACCAATTTAATTATATTTTTAGTCAATTTAGGGTAAAATTACCAAAATACCCTTATATATATAAATATACTAAAATTACTCCAAAAATTCACCAAAAATAGTATAATTATCAAAAATTAATTTTCTCAACATTTTTATGAATAATATCAATAATTAGATTCAATTAACTAATTAATTTCAATTAAAAAAACAATTAACCTAATTTTCCAAAATTACATAAACCTAAATAAATTCAAAATAAATACATAGAAATTCATAAAAATTCCAAATAAATTTCTATAATTTATTTCAACACCTATATTTATCATAAAACACAATTTCATAATTTAATTAATTAATTTTCGAAAATTAGAAAATAATAATAAAATATTCAAAAATACCCAAAAATCAAAATAATTCCTAAAAATTCTACAAAAATTCACACATGTAGATTAAGCTAAGGGAAACAATATTTGTTAAGGGATTTTTCATGAATCACAAAGAAAAGCTCAAAAAAAATTTGAAAATCCAATATGGCCGAAATTGAAAAATTGAGAAAAACCATACCAAATCAAATTTTAAGCTCAAACAAAGCTTGGAATCGTCTTCTATGGCTTCAGGGGAGTCCAACGACACCAGAATGAGGAAATTTGGTGGACGAAATTATGAGGTGTGAAGAAAATGAAACTTTCAGCCAAAAATGGTGGAAGTCAAGCTAATCGGCGCCGGGGAAGACAACTGGGACAACGGAGCTGCTGGAGAAGACGGTGGCATGCCGGGAGGCACTCTGATGGCCGGTGATCGAAAGTTACAGGCGGTGAAGGTGAGGGTTGATAGAGGGAAGTCGAGGAGAAGAAGGGGAAAAATAGGAAAGGAGAGAAAAAAATAATAAAAAAAATAAACATTTTGTGTATATATATATATATTATAATTATAATACTTTAATAATTTATAATATAATATATTAATATAATACTTGGAAAAATCACACACCATATGTTTAAAATACACAATATATATATATATATATATATATATATATATATATATATATATATATATATACATATGTTAATTAAATAATAACTATATAATATATATATATACATAATTAAAATCATTATGAAACCCTAAAATTATTAAATATATGAATATATGTGCATGTACATATATATTTTAATATGACATTTAAAATGATGTATGAACTCATGTAATTTTGTAAATCCATTTAAAGTAATTAATATTGAATTTCTTACGTGTAAATTTCCCCGAAAGTGCAAGTCCTGGAAAAATTTTACGTAAAATACTTAAAATAACATAAAATAATTAAAAATCAATTTTAATTAAATAACAACTCATGAAATATTATAAATATATACAAAAATTATTAACACTGCATATCCTGATGCAGTATTAAATTATTTAAAAACATGGGATATTATAGCCTCTTTCAAGGTTTTCAGTCCAGCAGGACCCCCCTTTTTTTTCTCTTTTTCCTTTTTGGTCTCTAACTTTTGCCTAGACAGCCTCTTTTCGAGGTTTTCTCCCTAGCGAGACTTTTCACAGAAAGTATTTCTTGAGCTTGTCTAGGTTGATGGGTTCTTTGAACTCGTTTCCCTCCATATCAAACAAAATGGCAGCGCCTTTCGAAAACAGCTTCTTTACTAAATACGGTCCCTCCCAGTTGGGCTTAAACTTTCCTCGAGGATCAGTCATTACTGATCTTGTAAGTTTCAACACCAGATCCCCCTCTCGAATCTTGCCTGGCTTGATCTTCTTATTATAGGCACAAGCTATTCTTCTCTGATACAATTGAGAATGATACATAGCCTTCATCCCCATTTTATCCAGTAGTGCCAACTGAGCTAATCAACTTTTGACCCATTGATACTCGGGGAGTTTAGATTCCATAAGGACTGTCAATGACCTTTTCTCAACCTCCACTGGTAAAACAGCCTCACACCCATAAAATAAAGAGTACAGAGTGGCTCCTGTCGAAGTCCTAGCAGTAGTTCGATACCCCCACAATGCGAACTGTAAGTATTCAGCCCAATCTCGATAATTTTCTAGCATCTTGGCCAAGATCTTTTTTACATTCTTATTTGCTATTTCCACTGCCCCATTTTCCTGTGGCCTATATGGAGATGATCTATGGTGCTCAATCTTATAGTCCTTTAATAGTGTGGTCGTCTCTGCTCAAAACTGAACACCATTTTCTGTAATTACATGGTGCAGCAAACCATACTTATAGATTATGTTCTTTTCGATGAACCTCGACATCTGCCTCGCCCCCACGGTAGCATAAGATTCAGCCTCAACCTACTTAGAGAAGTAGTCGATGGCCACAATGATGTACCGATGGCCATTAGTTGCTTTTGGCCTTACCTCCCCTATGATGTCAATTCCCCATATAGCAAACGGCCAAGGAGAAGTCATTCCTTGAAGCTCCATAGACAATAGGTGGCTAACATCACCATATGTTTGGTAATTGTGAAATTTCTTCACAAATCCAACACAATCTGCTTCCATGGTGAGCCAGAAGTACCCCTGGCAGGCTATTTTCTTTGCCAAAATAGTCTTATTCATGTGTGGTCCGCACACCCCTTCATGAATTGCTTCCATAAGCTTCTGACCTTCATCTTTGTCGACGCATCTAAGGAGTACCCTGACTGGCATTCTTTTGTATAACATCCCCCCGTGACTTATGAACTATCGAGATAACATTTTTAGGGATATCCTTTCTTTCTTATCAGCATCATCTGGAAATTGCCCAGTTTCTAGATACCTTTGTAAATCATAGAACCAAGGTTTCTAAGTGGCATCAACTAGCATTACTCTCACCTCTTCGTAATAAGGGGCTCAAGACTTTGTGAGAATTAAGGGTCTGGCCTCTGATTGTTTCCCACTTTCCCACATGGAGGTCAGTATGGCTAGGGCATCAACTACCTGGTTTCCTTCCCTTGGTAAATAAATGAATTTACACTGTGTGAAGGAGCACAATATGGTGGTCAAGTATTCCCAGTACAGTCGTAATCTATCTTCTTTTATCTCCCATTCTATGGTGGCTTGTTTTATAACTAGCATGGAATCCCCATAAACAATGACATTTTTCACCCCTGCGCTACTCAATGCTTCTAAGCCAAAGATGCAGGCTTCATATTCTGCTTGGTTATTGGTTGCTTCAAATTCAAGCCTTTTTGCCATCGGGTTCATTTCTCCTTATGGCGTAACCAAAATTACTCCTATCCCAGCCCCCTTGTTATTGACAGCTCCATCAAAGTACATTTCCCAATCTTGTATCTCTATCGCCCCTAAATGCTCGTCGGGGAACTCCAGCTTCTACTCTTAGGTATCCCCCACCGGGCTTTATGCCAAGAAGTATGCTACTGCTCTCCCTTTTATTGTCTTTTTGGCCACATACTCTATATCAAATTCTGTGAGCAAAATGAGCCACCTAGCCAATTTTCCCGTAAGAGATGGGGTCTGTTGGAGGTACCTGAGGGGATCATGTTTGGAAACTGCTTGCACTTTATAAGACTGGAAGTAGTGTTGGAGTTTCCTCGTTTCCCAAATCACTGCTAGACAAGTTTTCTCTACTAAAATATAAGTAGCTTCATAGGGTAGAAGCTTTTTACTCAGGTAATATACAACATGCTTTGTCTTCCTTTTACCTTCCTGTGCTAGCATCGCCCCTATTGCATCCTTTTCAATTGCCACATACAGGATTAAGACTTTACCTGGTCTCAGCGATTGTAAGACAGGGGGATTCATTAGATAATCCTTGATGGTTTCAAAAGCCTGTTGACACCTCTCATTCCACACAACAGGTTGGTCTTTCTTCAGAAGCTTAAAGATAGGGTTGCACATGGCTATTAGTTTGGCTATGAATCTGCTGATATACTGTAAACGCTCTAGAAACCTTCGGACCTCTTTTTCATTCTTTAGTGCGGGCATATCCCTAATTGCTCTGATTTTATCTGGATCCATCTCTATTCCTTTCTGGCTGATAATGTGTCCTAATAGTTTCCCAGATGTGACCCTGAAAACACACTTTTTTAGGTTTAGTCTGAGATTATACTTTTCTGCTCTAGCCAAAAACTTGTCCAGTGCTTCAAAATGCCCTTCCTTGGTTGTAGATTTCACCATCATATCATCCATATACACCTCAACCTCTTTATGGATCATGTCGTGTAGTAAGGCAGTTGCCATCCTCTGATAAGTGGCCCCCACATTCTTCAACCCGAAGGGCATCACTTGGTAACAGTACACGCCCCATTTGGTGATGAATGATGTCTTCAATCTATCCATTACTGCCATCATGATCTGATTGTATCTCAAAAATCCATCCATAAAAGAGTGCATTGCATTGGAAGCTGCACTATCAATCAACGTATCGATATGCGATAGGGGGAAGTCATCCTTAGGGCAGGCTTTATTCAAATCTCGATAGTCCACGCACACTCTAACCCTTCTATCCTTCTTAGGAACTGGAACTATATTTGCTAACCACTGAGTGTCCTCTACCACTTCTAAAAATTTTGCCTTCAGTTGCTTTTTGACTTCTTCCTTAACCAAGAGAGCCCACTCTGGCCTTAGCCTTCTTTGCTTCTACTTTATTGGCGCTATGTGAGGGTATATGGGGATTCTATGTTCTGAGATCTCCCTGTCGATCCTGGGCATGTCCTCATAACCCCAAGCAAATAATTTTTATCTCTTTTTCAAGATTTCTTCCATTTTTTCTCTCTTACCATGAGTTAAACCAAAAGTAAGGAGTATATTTTTAGGATTATCATCTGTGCCTAAATTAAATGATTCAGTTTGCATGGAATTAATGTTAAACATATGCATAAAATGATCATCACAAACAGAATAACCATTAGGGAACACATCACACAAATAAGCAAATTCAGATGTCATTGCATTCACTTTTCAAAAGAAAAGATTGTCAGTCTTAAACAAAGAGGCAAGAGAAACATCACAGTCATTATAAAAGGTATCTATGATGGAATTAAGGATGTAGGTCTTAAAGTCTAGGTCTTTGTCCTGATCGTTAACGCCGTTCTGCTCCGAAGTAGCTTCATCCTCCTTAGACTCCTTCAACCAGCACCAACTCCTCAGTAGGGTCCTTTTCGATAGCGGCTTCCTCAGTTTTGTTCACAAATTCAGCAAAAATCTCAAACCCTGGGATGACTTCCCCAGCCACCAGGAGAGGTTCCGGAGTCCTACTATATGAATGCTCGGTGCCTTCCCTTACAAAGGTTTCCTACAGAGTTTTCTTTCTAGTCACGGTCTCCTTCTCCTTTTCTTCAGATCGGTCCAACATACCCAGCTTCGTCAACCTCTTTGAACCCTAACCCGTGCTTCAAAATAGGTACTTTGTTTCCCACAAACCCTGAAGGTTCACTTTGATTTTTCCCTAATCCCATGTCGGGGCAGAAACTTCATATTGTGCATCATTCTCAAAACCCTTTTATCCATCTCATCTTCGTAGATCATGTAGACTTCAAAACTAGGGCCAAGGGTAATCTCCTTAGGGATCAACTTAAGTGTGGCTATAGCGACTTCAGTTTCGGCTGAAATGGTCATAACCCTCCCTTCGTGTGGAAACTTAACCTTTTGATGAACAATGGACAGAACACCACCCAGGGGGTGAAACCATGGCCTTCCTAATAAAATGGCAAAGGTTACCAGGATATCAAGCACATGCAGACCCAAACTTCTATAGGTTCTATTCTGACTAACACCATGAAAGTTCCTTCCACATATCTCTTGCTGTCATCATAAGCCTTAATAACCACCTCATAGGGCTTTAGGTCAGCTACCGTCAACCCTAGCTTCGGCAGAATCTTCAATGGACACACATTAATGGCAGAACCGTTATCAACCATCACACAGCAGGTCATCTTCCCTTTTACTTTGGCTTTGATAAACATAGCTTTATGGTGATCCCTCCCTTCCAGAGGTAGATTGTCATTGGAAAATGTTATCATTCCTTAAGGAGTTTCTGTTAAGGACTGAACCATCTGTTCTGGAGTGGAACTAGTGGAAATCTTTCTTTGGTCTAGTGCTAGGACCAAGGCTTCCCTATGATCCCTAGAATGCATGAGTAACTCCCAAACACTAGCAATGCTCTCTCTGCTTTGTTCTACCCCCTTTCCCTTCTCTGCACATCTTGCCTTTTTGGGTCCTGTCTTGGTAACCTCGGTTCCTTTTTCCTTTTCTTCAACCTTTCCTACAGACTGATTCTGCTCGCACCCCTTATTGTCCCATAGGTCATCTCATTCTTTACTTTCATCATCAGAACTCCATATGTCTAAGACTTGCACCTGTAACTCTGTGGGTTGTTTGCTTGTTCTCAAGCTTTCAGGCTTGGCCTGTTGGGAATTGTGAGAGACATCAATGAAGGAGTTTAGGACTTGTTCTTCTGTTAAGCCAGAGCTGACCATCATAATTAATGGGTTAGGAGGTGGTACATTTCGGTAATTGGGTAATGGGTTGGTTTGAGTGTTTGGTTTTCTATTTTCTGGGTCGATAATTTTGCATGAGTCTATCAAATCTTGGATTTCATGCTTTAATCGGGCACAACTGTCTATGGCATACCTGATGGTCTAATGAAATTTACAGAAAAGCTTTGGGTTGGCTCCAGGCAAGGGTTGTTGCGAAGGTAAGGGTCATAGCAAGTTCTTCTCAATGAGCTTATCGAGGACTTTGGACATAGGACGTCCCAGATTAGAAAATCTCCAGGGTTGTCTGCCTGCACTAACTTGTACATTACTGCTCGGTGGTTGAATAGCATGAATCTAAACGTTACTGCTTGAGTTGGCCCCCTCTTTGCCCCTAGATCCTCTTCTGAAGAACTTCTTCTCTTGAGCCAAATCTGATTCTTTCTGGACCCCAAACCTGTATAATTCTTCAAAATTCATGATCCCCAAATCCCTCAATTTCCTAGACAATGTGGGAACACACCCTTCTATTGCCAGGACTAACTGGTCGGACTCAGCAGGCCTATGCCTCATTAGGGACAACTTTCCCCTCTAGTGAGTCAGGTAATCAGCAAAAGGCTCGCTAAAGTTCTGTTTGGTATTTTGCAGATCTCTTAGGGAAACCTCTAGTTGAATGTTGAGACCATATTGCTTAACAAAAGCAGCGCACAATTCTTTCCAATCTGACTAAACATGTAGTTCTAAGGTGTAATACTAACAAATCAATGCTCCTTCCAATGAAATAGGGAACTGCTTAACAATTTGGCTCTCAGTTAGCTCAGTAGCCCTCATGTATGTTACATATTGCTTCAAATGCAAATGGGGATCCTCGGCACTAGTATACTTCTTCATATCTGGGAATTTAAACTTACGAGGCAGCTGTTCATCACCCTTTTCCAAATTCAAGTCATAATCTAGAGGAGCGACCATACCCTTCTCCTTCATCATCACCTATATCTGATTCATCACTCTGGTCATATTCTTAGCCCACTCGGTCTGACCCACATCTTCGGCCGAGATGACATTTCTTTGATTCCTCGGATTGGCCAATACCGTCACATCATCCTCTTCCCTTCCACTAATCGGTATCTCCTCATCAAGATCGACCGAATCGATTGGTGGTGCATTAGGTGGCTGTGTTGGTTGACTTTCTCTGATAAGTTTAGTAATCTCCCCCATCATTTCCCTCATCATAGCTCGAGTTTCTGTTATTACTTCTTCTTTCCACCGTGCCCTAAATGCTTCTGGATCAAACCCTCCTGCCATTCCTAATTCTGAATTTTTGATCAAATGACCTGAACTAGTTCGGACCCACCCTGCTGAGCTTGAAGGATCTCTAGCACTGCAAAACAACTGGTTAGAATGATGCATGACGTGTATGTATGATATGCAAGTTTGTTTTATTTAGAAATAAAAAGGTCACACATAAAAAGATATACAAGATCAAAATATGGAACTTAAACGTGCAAACTTCCACCCTTATTTCTCCTACACAAGTATTCAATGGTGAGTATCTTGTCCTAGGATTTTTGTCTTGGGTTATAATTATCAGCAGGGGATAATAAAACAAACATATGCAAGAAAACTCTCAAAATGATTCAGACAAGTAATGGTTACTTTAAATAAAGCTCGAGTCCTCTTTCTATAAGCCAAGATCCATAACACCATAAACTTGCTTGTTAAGGCCCATTTGAAATGGGTTATGAGTAGGCATGAGAGGCCCTTATTTGACTATCTTATTTATAATGGGCTTTGGTTGGACATGAAGGTCCATTTTATTTTAGACTGCTTATTGATGGGCTCGAGATTTATTTTAAGGGTCCATTATATAGCATAATACACATGCATGTCGGAAAATTCCTAAGGATAGTTGCTAAGTCATTATATGGGCTTGAGTCTTGGGTAAAAAGGCTTCGGCTCCCACAACGATATACATCAATATATGTCTCCCCACTCAAGGGTCAAACAACGTGGATTAGTACATGTCGTGAGTGACAATAATCAAATATTCCACCACCAGGTTTGAGTGAAACGTAGGTAGCGAAGTACTAACTATTATTGGGTTTATTCGCGACTAAAGTGCTCATTGTGTGCTAAATGTGTAGTGAATGCATAAATGCAGGAAGAAATAAGAAAATAATTAAAGATGATAAAGTGCAAAACACTGGAATCAGTTTCTCTATCCCCAGTGGAGTCGCCACTGTAGGTGGCAGGGTTTAGCGCACGCCCAAGTGTTTGGCGACCATTGCACTATGTGGACTCGAGGCCCACTAGGAAATACGATATAGGTCATGGGCCTATTCGGAGATGGAGTCGCCACCCGGATAAAAGTCGAGACACACTGTATAGCAACTGGATCCCACGGAGGTTCCCAAAAGCCATCATCAGAGATCGGGTTCAAAAACTGGGTATGAGCGTTTGAATGCTCACCTAACCTTGCAGTTGGCCTCCGTTTGTGTTTTACGTTTTATTACCGTTTAATTATTTAATTATTTCCTCATTTACCACACGTGATGAAATTACCTTCGGATAATTGCCAGATTTTATAATTAAGTCCAAGTTTGCACATTAGTCCAATTTCATGCCTTTTAGTCCCAACATTCAACAAAACGTAGTGAATAAAATAAATAATAATTTACAACCATTCATTCAAAATTAAATGGGGAAAGGGATTAAGGATTACAACACTTTTTAGGCTAAATAAAAGAATAATATACAAAAAGTAAACCAAACATATACCGAAAATAAACCAATAAAATGACATAAAAACTGCAATGTACAAGGGAACAACTAACAAAAGTGACTACTCGATAACAGAAAGCATCAAGCAATTCCTGCAAATAACACACAGTTAGCCCTTCCTTTCACAAAAATGAAGTTATGTGTAATGATACTCGCAAGGAGACTCTATATATATAAAAAGAGGGATTTCACATTATGGACCAAAAAACCATCAAATAATTAAGATAATCACCATCATGCAATCATGCAGACATATTTAAGGTCAAAAGGGGACATATTAAAGTAGACATCACAACAAATAAACAACAATAAAATAAAGCAGGAAGCGGGTTTACCTTGCCAATGAGGCAGTCGCCTCATTGGGATGAGGCGATCGCCTCATTGACGAGGCGACGCCTCATCAATAGGGGAACCTGCCTCATTGCAAAAAACACGTGAGTCACATACAAAAAAGGGCCTCTTGGAGACCTGCCAATAGGGCGATCGCCTCATTGAGATGGGGTGATCGCCTCATTGAGATGGGGTGATCGCCTCATTGACGCCTCTGTGAAAAGGCATCGCCTGATCACCAGGTCGGCTCTGACTCCCAAGATGTACAAACTTCTACTCTAAGTAACCAAAACATGCATATACATACTCTACACTTGTCATACTACGACTACATGCCAAAATATTCAAAGATCCATCAAGAAAATGAGATATCAAGCATGACACACTAGAGATAAACCTAAAATGTACTAATAGCTCAATTACATATAAGCAAGAACAAACAAAATGATGAACATGTCAAGTTTAAGTACATATTTTATAGCAAAATGAGAGGCCCTCAGAGCTGTTTTGATTGAGATCCTTGCTAGGATGTAGTATCTACCTTTGACATAAGTTTCTTCCTTCTTTCCTTATGGAGAAAGTAGACTCCTTTGCTTCTACCTTCCTTCTCTTTCTTGAGGATTTTTTTTCTTTTCTTTTCCCCTCTGTGTTTTTTCTTTTTTTTTTCAGAGCTCTCTCCCTCCTTTCCTTTCCAACCCCAAAGAAAAACCCCTTTTTCTCTCTCTTTTTTTTTTCTCTTTTATTCCTTAGCTTTCCCATCCCCTTAAGCCTCCTAGCCCATCATGAGCTCTCATAGCCTTTTTTCTTTCCCCAAAAATCTTTCCCTCACACAAGGAAGAGGTATGGAGAGTGGCGCCCGCACCACTTGGCTGTCATGATTGTAGCTGCATTAAATGCAGCTGCAAGTGGGCTGCCATAGGGGCGGCGCCTCATTGGCAGCTGCCAAAGAGGCGATCGCCTCATCGATGAGGTGCTGCCAAAGAGGCGATCGCCTCATTGCGTTGAGGCAGTGCCCCTTTGGCCCGGGCCTGCGCTGGGCTAGGTGGGCTTGGGCCAAATTTAGGTAGTTGGGCTTGGTTTTGGGTTTTCCAGGCTTTAGGTTTTCAAGTCCACTTTTCACTTAGAGATTCAGGCTTCATCCTCATGTCCAAGTTTCACATTCTCATCATTGGGCTTAACAATGGACCGGTCAAACTGAACAACCCTAATTCGTCCCCTAACACGGATCGATCGAATCGGGTGTCTACAGTATCTCAATTTTGACCATGTATAATTTTTCTTGCGGAAAATTTTCCATGTAACAACCATCAGCTAGGTACTATGGCTCAAAATCCACTAACTCATATCATTAGGATAATAGAAAAAAAAAAAAGACAACATCTTTTATTGTTAGTTCTAAAGGAAATATATGCGTATGTTGACAAATTAATTATCATTGTAACAAAATAAAAATAACCCACAAATAAAACTAGAGAAAAATTAGAGAGAGAAGCAACATTGAAATTAGAAAAAAAAAGAGATATAGATGGGCGAGTTTTTAAAAAAAAAAAAAGAAATGAGAATGATAAAAAAAAATAGGAAATATTTTTTAAAATAAAAATAATGAAGGTAATTTAGTTATATGGAAATAAAATTTTTTCTATTTATAATCTATTTCACAAATTTAAAAATTTAAAATTGCAATTAATTATCATTGTGTAATAACCCTTATTTTTAAATTATTTAAATATATATTGAGATATGCAGTGTCAATAAACTTTAAAAGTCATATTTATTTATTTTATTATTTATGATTATTATTATTATTTTATGATAAAATATTTTTCTACATAAATATTTATTTTTAGAAACTTATTATTTTAAACATTTAATTTACATTATTGATTGTTAATTTTTTGGATAGTATTATTTTAATAATATTAATTTTAGTGCATTATTATTTTTATTATTATTTTATTAATTTACATTATTTGTATTATAATTAAACTATTTCATTAGTATTATTAATATTATTATTATCCGTTGTTAAATTATATATATATATATATATATATATATATATATATATATATAACGAAGAAGAACAGAAACTCACTTTCCCCGCACTGTCCTGATCGCCTCCCTTCACTGTGCTTCCTGTTTCCTTTCGTTGGACTGCCACCATCTTCTTCCCTTTTCTTCTCCATTTTCTCTGTCACTGTCTGTACATCGGAGCGTCACCAGAGAAGACATAAACAATAGTAGCACCGCATGAAGCTTCTCATCGGCGTTCTTCCTTTTCTGGCACCAAATTGAGCCATTTCGATGTCGTTTGACTCCTGGAGCTTCAATGAGGCCAAATCCAAGCTCGTTTCAAGCTTGAATATGATAGTTTGTGAGTTTTCTTAGATTTTTTATTTTAAGCTTTTAGGGTTTTTTTTATTTTTTTTAGGTTGATTCTTGAAAACTCCCTTTACAAACTTTGATTCTAATAGCTCAAGCTTCATGAATATATATATTTTTAAATTTTTGAAATTTATTTGAATTTTGGTGAATTTTTTATTATTTTATTATTATTTATTGAATTTTCTTAAATTAATTATTTAAATTATAAATTTGGTTGATTTGGTGTTATTATATATTGTTATTAATTTTTGTGTTGAGAAAATAATTTTTGAGAATATTATATAATTTTTATGAATATTTTAATATTATGGATATATTGGAAAATTAGGTTAAATGTGTATTTTTGTTGAAAATAATGTTTAATTATGTGTTTTAGATAATATTAGAATAATATATGTTGATAGAATAATTTTAATGATTTTATATAATTTTTGAGGAATATTAGTTATATTATGTATATTTTGAATTATTGGGGTAATTGTGTAATTTTGTGAAAATTATAGTTAAATATTATGTTTAAAATGGTTTTAGAATTATTTAAGGTAATAAAATGAGTTTTTTATAAATTATTTACTATTTTTAACTAATTAATACTAATTTTTGAAAATTATTTTCAAATAATATATTATTTACTAAATTGGTGATTAAGTGGATTTTTAATAACTTTTAATATATATTTCGGCTATTCAAGTTAATTGAATATATAAAAGTGAATTTTTACTATTTAATATTGAAATATTGAGGAATTTGATTTTTAATATTATTATATTATTATTTTGAGATTTTTATTTAATTATTGTGAAAATAATTATATTGAGTGTTTTGATGTTTAAATATGC
Organism: Mallotus nudiflorus; assembly: GCA_947683625.1. Taxonomy (NCBI): domain Eukaryota; kingdom Viridiplantae; phylum Streptophyta; class Magnoliopsida; order Malpighiales; family Euphorbiaceae; genus Mallotus; species Mallotus nudiflorus. The sequence continues at coordinate 2,012,317 of CANTUR010000049.1, read as the reverse complement.
TATATTTTGATATTTTGAGGACATATATGGAATTTATTGATTTTTTAATATATTTATTATATTATTTTATTTTTGGTGGAATTATGAATTTCTGTTCGAGAATTGTACAATTCAGGGTCCCAACTGAAGGCGTTGTGTATTATGTTATTAGAAGTGCATTTTCTTGCAGGATCGGCTCTACTTTTTAGTAAAGAGATGTTCGTTTTTCAGAGGAAGTTCTGCCGAATTTTCGTAAAATGTGACGTTGCATTGATTCTGAGTTTTCAAATTCCATATTCCTAGATCAAGTCTCTTTAGAAGTATAAGTTAGTTTTATTCTGATTTTGTTATTATTATTTTATTTTATAGTTGCGTCAAGACTAAAGCCTAGTGGACTGGGCCTGTCGAATCAGTCTCGATGAACACAAACTTGTGAGTTGCTATTTTATGTATACATTGCATTTAGGATGCATGTTTTAGAATATACATGTTTTTAATATATATTTGTTTATAATTGTTTCATTAAAATGTTTAGTATATGTTAGGTATATATTTTATATATTTTTGATATATTTCAAATAAATGCATGTTATATTTTTTATTTATACAAAAAATGTCTTTAGTATATTATTGGTTTATATTTGGCATATTTTATGGTTGATATGAATTTATTTAACGTATATATATTTGAAATATACTTAGTTACTTTTAGGTATATTTCTGGTATATATATATGGTTTATTTTGTTATTATGAATGATATTATGCATTATTTATTTTTTCTATATGTATTCTTAATTTTAAATGAAGGATATCAATAGAACGTGCTACCTAGTGAGCAGCACTAGGACCGTGTACATACCGGTGCGATAAATTTAGGATTGAGTGAGAATCACTTATGGTGAAATATGATTTAATTGATTGATTGATTTGAGATTTGATGTGATTGAATAGTGTGGTTGCTGGAGCTTGGTTGATCTAGTGTCTCGGGGCCAATCACATTAACAGTCAGACTACTGGAGCTCGGTTGACTTAGTATCTTGGGGTCAGTCTACTGTCCATAATGGAATAAGTGAATTAATTTGGAATTAAATGAGCTTGTATGACTAGACTGTTATTGTTGATTGAGGTTGCGATTTAATTGGGGTTCTATTTGATCCTTCATAAAGAAATATTTTTCCAGTATCTATGTGAAATACTTGTATATATATTTATTATATATGGATGAGTGATTGCACATGAAATTAAAAGATGCATGTATATATAATATGATAATTCACTTAGTGAGGTCTGACTCCCCTCAGTTGTTGATTTTTCAGGAGATTCTTCCTCCTCAGACCTCAGTAGTAGTCTCATTCGTCGGATTTCTTCAGCACTGACTATTTTATGTAAATTACTTAATTTTATTGTATTATAGAAAACTGCAGCAGTGAGTTGTATTTTGTATTTGTAGATTGTTGGTTATAATTTCATAGGCCTTTTTCTTTGAATATTGTATCATTATATTTTATTTTATAATATGATAGAAGTTATTATTATATTGATTTAAAATTTTAATTGGTGCATATTTTATTTATTTATTATATGCTTTTATTTTTAAGGCTTGTTATGAATTCTGAATTCGAAACAATTCCTTTTCCTTAGCGTCGATCATAACTCTCGATTTGGGTCGTGACACATTGTAACAAAACAAAAATAACCCACAAATAAAACCAGAGAAAAACTAGAGAGAGAAGCAGCATTGAAATTAGAAAAAAGAAAGATATAGATGAGAGAGTTTAAAAAAAAAAGAAATGAGAATGATAAAAAAAATAGGAAATATTTTTTAAAATAAAAATAATGAGGGTAATTTAGTTATATGAAAATAAAATTTTATCTATTTCTAATCAATTTCATAAATTTAAAAATTTAAAATTACAAATAAATTCTATAATATGTTACATATAATTTGGTTTTGCAAATGAATTTATAAGATTTTATGAAATTTGTTTACATCCAACGCACTTTCAAACTATCTAATCATGCACATTTTGCATAAATGTACTGAAAAATTTCAAATTTGAATGATTTATGCACGGGCCAAAGAGTAGTTTTTTTAGGGCTACAACTTCCGAATTGAAATATTATTATGCTCAAACTAGACTCCACTATAAAATTTGAAGAATAAGATTCAACTAAAGCTAGATTGAATTTTATTTGGACACTTGAGATTGATTCAATTAAACAATCTATGTATTGAAGTTTAACTTAATTCGACTCGATTAATTATATAAAATTTTAAAATATATAAATTTGAAAATATTCAAAGTTGATTTGATGAAATATTTATGTAATATTAAAATAAAAAATTAAATAATAAATATGTAAAAGCTTGATTAAACGCCTAGAAGTTCAAACTTGCCAATCTGTGAAATTCAAGGCTGAACCGTCTTCGTGCGGCGGCTCAGACTGTCATTAACCAATAAAACTGTCATTAACCAATAAAACTGTCATTAAAAACAAAAAGTCATCAGTTGAAACTTATCTCAGAAAGAGCAAGCTCCAAAATACAAGATGGAAAATCTTCCATGAGAATACAAATGTCATCACTTTTCCAAATGATGAGCAACAACATTTCCTTCCTATGAACAGAGCTAAAACAGACATATCTGGAAAAACACTCGCAAAGGACACAATATCATCTGCTAAAAGAGCTGAATCAGCGACACCAGATTTAAATGACTTGACAGCATTTATCACATTATAACACTCCAATTCCACAACTAACTACTCCTTTGCCAACTTGTGTAGTTCGAGTTTGACCCGTGCGGCGGCGATTTAAAAAAGATCGTACAATGATACAATTGAATTAACCAATAAAATTGCCATTAAAAGGTCATCAGTTCAAACCCATATAATTAGTAAAACATTTACACCTTCTAAACATTTCCTTTACTAACCCATATCATTAGTACAATTGCTCTTGCCTAGCTCTTTCCACAACTACACCGATGATCGATGGGTTAAGTTCTGCCTGTGACAATTCAACCTCTTCGTTCAGGAGTGACGGGTCAAACATAAGAAGAAGAAACATCAACCTCAAATTCAACTGTAAGGTTTGGTATTGATGACTTTTTTGAGTTCTGGTTCTCCGTGATTGTGTGTTCGAGTTTAAGGTTATTGTGGAAGAAAAAGAATTTCAATAATATGTAACTATAAATAAGGAAATAACAAGTTTAACCAAAGGAGAGGGTACGAGTTAAAGAAAGATGAAGTTATGCCGATCTAAATGTACCTATGTGTATAGGTTGCAATGTAAAATATTTAAATTAAACCAATTATTTATATACATGTACAATGATGTGGCAATCCATGCAATGAATCAACGCTTAGACAACCTTTAATGGGCCAGAAGCACTCAAATGAAAAAAAAAAAAAAAAAAGTTGAGATGCTTAATTTGAATATTGTGAATTTAAAATAGAAGAGTTGTCTATATTGTATAATTTATTAATATTTAAGTCATATACACTCTATTAAAAAAAATAAAAAAAATGTATGAAAGAATAATGGAACAAAAACTAAATAACTCTTAAATGTGAGATATTTGTTATATTTTTGGTTCTATTTCAATGGAAGGAAGTTAATTAGAATTAGAGTTAGAATTTTTTTAACTGTTTTTTCTTTTTTAACAACATTCTGGTCAACAACACAAGTTTTCCATAATATATTTTCCGTGAAATCTTTTTTGTTTTTTTTGTTTTTACATAGCTAGATGTCCCTATAAAACGAGGACGCTACATAGCACATCATTGTCACTGATATTCTCAATCTTTTGGTAGTGCCTTTGCTCAGGAGCTGTCGAAATTCCTTCATCAATAGACTTAGTTAGAACATATAATTTGTATTGCAAATCCATTCGGAAGCGCCTTCTTCTTTTTGGGTATTAAGCAAAGGACACAGATATGGAAGAATCTTTCCCCATGAATGGTGGAAACAACGACCATAGCTATTTCAGGAACTCCTATCTACAGGTGTCTTTTTTTTTTTTTTGTGTATAAGTACAAGAGATTCTTTCATTTTCATTATGAAGATAATTCTCTTTCGCAATATAATTATTTGTATTAATAATTCTTTATTTATCAACTTTCAAATAAAATTCTGAAACCTGACAGCTTTAGTGCTAAACTGTTAGCTCATTAAAACGCTGGTATAACTGAAAGGGTTATTTCAGTGGTGTGAGGTCCAATGAGTTGTTGTACGAGGATGTTTTATATGCTATTACTCACAGGATTAGTTCAGTGGTGTAATGTCCCAATAAGTTCCTGTATGAGGATGTTTTATAGCGGGAGGTCCCGTTGTAATTTGATTCTCACCATATCAAATTCTCTTGGATTAGCATCACCAATGAAGCGTGGACGGAGATTTGTTCCATTTCACCTAATGTGACATGGTGACACCAGTAGTTGCATTAAGAAAAACATTGTTATCTCATATTTAAGCCATGTTTGATTCTTGAACTGACATGCTCTCATATTATCTCATGCAGAAAAATGAAGCAGATAAAGCAAAATCAATTTTACTAAGTGGGATTGTTGATAACCTTGACATACAAGAAGATTCTTCAAGCCACTTTGCTATTGCTGATTTAGGTTGTTCAACAGGACCCAATACATTTCTTGCAGTGGAAAACATAATACAGGGAATAGCTCAGAAATACAATATCATAGGCTACTCTAAGCTCCCAGAATTTCAAATCTATTTTAATGATCATGTTTCAAATGACTTCAACACTCTTTTTCTCAATCTTCCTTCAAACAGAAAATACTTTGCCTGTGGAGTTCCAGGATCATTTCATGGCAGACTGTTTCCAAAGGGTTCTCTGAACTTTGTGTACTCAGCTTTTGCATTGCAGTGGCTATCGAAAGTGCCAGCAGAGCTAAAAGGCTTGAATTCTGAAGTGTGTAACAGGGGAAGAATTTATTATGAAAATGCACCAAAAGAAGTTTGTGAGGCTTATTCTGCTCAGTATGCAATGGACATGGATTCATTTTTAGCTGCCCGAGCAGAAGAGGTTTTTCCTGGAGGATTGATGGCATTTTTAACTATAGGACGTCCTGATGGAACACTACCATCCGAATACTGCTTGAACCAGGTTTTCCACTTGTTGGAATCCTGCCTGCTAGATATGGCAAATGAGGTACGTAATATGTGATCCTAATAAAGGAATGAAATAAGATAAAAATGAAGTTTTAATAATAATTTTCATCAATTTGACATTCAAACTAATTATTTTGATCTAATGATAAATTAAATTAGTATTTAATTTAATTTTATGAACAATAAATAAGATATAATTTTTAAATAAATTTGTAATATAATTAACTTGATAGTTATAGTTTGATTGTAGAAGTTTTATTATTGATATTTTATAGTATTTAATGTTGCATCACTAAAATCTAATAATATTAATTAATAGGATCCTGAAACAATGGACATGTTTCAAATGACGAAAAATTACAAAATTAAAAAAAGAATGTTCGATGTCGTGGCTCACTATGTCAATAGTGATGTTACAAGACACGACTTTTATTATTATGCTTCTAAGATTTTTTTTTAATTATATTTATTAAAGAATAAAAAAATTATTTATAGATTATATGTATTTAAATAATTATACGACAGATTTAATTTAATGTATTTTAAATTTTTTAAAAAATTAAAATTTAAAAAAAATAAAATTCAAGAAATAAATACTATATAACATTTGGGGCAATATTAAGTTGCTCCTAATTTTTTATTTTTTATTTTTTTTATCTTTTTACAGACTCTGATTTGTATGCGCGCACAAATTAAAAAGTGAAAAGAGGCATAATCAAATGGTATTTTTCTTTTGTACTTTTCCTTTTTGAAGAATAATAATAATAGTAATTGGCCTTTTACAGGGAATAATAAGCAAAGAAAAATTGGACTTGTTCAACTTGCCTATATACGGCCCTTCGCCCGAGGAGTTGAGAAAATTAATAAAGAAAAATAGCAAGTTTAGCATTGCAAAACTGGAAGCTCGTGAAGAAGTCGCTAAGATACCGGCATCAAGTTGCAGTAGAGCTGGTCGAGCTGGCCTTGAGAGCATCATCAAGCAACACTTTGGAACTGATATCAGTGAGCAACTTTTTGAGAGATACACAGCAAAATTTGCTGAGCTATACCCAACGGATGCTGCTACTATAACTTCTTTTAATTTCTTTATCCTTCTCAGGCGCCATCTTTGAGCAGGAGACGTGGTTCAATCCTTTACACCCACAACTTGAACTGTTTGGATGTAAAAAATAAGCTAAGTTGCATCCCTTTCCTACTCCGAATCCTTTTCAACTCCAAAATGAAATAAATTTTAGGTATAAATACAAATAAATAATTTGTGGTTTCTGGTTTGTTTGTAATATTTAAGTACTCTATAATTTCATATTCATAACACTTTTGTGGCGTTGCAACTATAACTTTTCTATCTTTAAGTATCCAAAGCTAGAATTCTAATACATTTTGATAGAGAATAAAAAGAAAAGTATATATTCATAGTGGTAATAATAACAGAAGAACTAAAAAAAATAAAATTTTTTTTTTTTATATTTTTTACTTGATAGAAAGATAGAAAAAAATTAAAAAATATATTTTTTTTCATATTTTTTACTTGACAAAGATTGTAATCTAAATCTATGTTAAAATCATGATAATTCAATTAAAATTAAAAATCAACTTTTTAGATGTTGGAAAACATAACAATTGCAAATTGTAACAAATTTTATGATAACCTATGTGACATGAATATAAAATTATACAGTATTGAAATGTAAAAAAAAAAAAAAAAATCATAGGCTCTTGATATTAAAACACATAAACTACAAGATATTTCCTTGTACTTATCCATAAATTTCATATCAAAATCATTTAATTAATTATTTTTGCATAATTTTCAATACTAAAAATAGTCTCCATATGTATTTGTTTTAGGTTGAAAAATGTATAAAAGAATATTTTTTTCAAAAATACAAAATATGAAAATAACTTTTCAAAAATATGTTTTTTTTTTCTTTTCTTTTTTCTCTGCATTAGATCCTATCACTATACTTTAAAAAAGAAACCCACACCTAATTCTTCTTGTTCTTGTTTTTCTTCCTCTCCAAGCTGCCTTCTTTTTTTTTTAAATAAAAAAACCTCACACTTAATTCATATTTAAAAAAAAAATTATGGATTGACTCAAAAGAGAAGAGAGAAAAAGCAAAAAAAAAAAAAAAGTAAATGAACGATGATAAAAGTTATTATTATTATTTTTTGAAAAATAAGAGTTTTCATATTTAAAAACTTGAACTTTATAATTATTTTGGTTGTTGGAATTTGATTATTGTAATGACTTTGGTTTGATTAGTTTGGATTTACATGAGTATATGTTTTTTTTTTATTGTTTTGACGTTTGTTTTTTTTTTTGTGGTTATTTTTATAATTGTTTTGATGGCTGTTTTGTATTTTTTTGTTTGTTCCTTTTCAATTTTATAAGCTTATTTTGCAATGGTTTACTGGTTATTTTTGGTACTTGGTTGTTTTAGTTGTTTTGACTTTTGGTTGTTTTGATTAGTTTATTTTTCAAATTTTATGAGGTTGTTTTGTAGTGAATTTTTTTTTATTGTTTTCATGGTTTTTTTAGTTGTTTAGGCGGCTATTTTTCTAGGTTTTTTTGTTCTTTTGCAATTTTATGAGCATGTTTTGTATTGGCTTTTCGATTTATTTTTTAGTTTTTTTCTTAGTTGTTTTTTAAAATAATCATGAAAATAGCTAAAAAAAAACCAATGCATCCAAAAAAATCTCAAAAAACGTAAAGTTGAAGCATCAAAAAATTAAAAAAAACTGCCAAAAAATCACAAAAAACAATGAAAAAACATTGTACAAATGAAAAGATTAAAAAAAATAAATAAGTAAATAAAAAAAAGAACCATAAAGAACTAAAAAATCTAAAAAAAAAAAACCATAATAAAAATAAAAATAAAATAATGAGAGAAAGAAAAGAATAAATTGAAAAAAAAATAAGGGAACGAATAATGATGTCAAAATAAAAAAAGTTATGGAATTGTAATAGTAATAATAATAAGCACAAGAAGACAAGAAGAATAAGAACAAAAAGAAGAGTAGGAACAAGAAAAAATGTAAAAGTTTTAAAAAATAAAGATAAATGCGGACAGTTAAGCATGAAAAAAAATCCACCATAATTTTGAAAATATTTTGGTCAAACATGTTAAAGACTGTAATTTTTCCTTTTTTTTTTTTTATGTATATATTATTTAATATTTCCGTTTTAGTAATTTTATAGCATTTATTCATTTTACATATTATAGACCCACATTTTTTTTACATATTCATTTAATAAGAATACAACTTCAAAATCATTAATATCAAAATTTGACAAATATTTCTCCTCATATAAAATATGTTGAATTATTAAAATCTATAATATTTCCTAATTAACTTCATAAAATTTCTTATTTTAACAACTCTATATAGTTTTCTACATTTAGTTGTAATATTTATTCTATATTCTGCTACAAATACCTATGCTTTATTCTACCATAAACTCCAATATCATATTTTCTCATTGACAATACAAAATAATGAAGAGAGAAAAATCTCTTCCATTGGATCAATCTCCACAATATTAAGGTAATATCATTTTTTAGATATTTTTGAATGGTTACTTCCACTATTATATTATTATGTCTTGCATTATTTATTCATACATTTAATTCTCTTTCAAAAGATGTTAATGTGGAAAGACGTCTTTGTATAAAATTGACAAAAATAAGACTTACGATTTCTGCTTGCTTTTTTTTTTTTTTTAATGATTCTAGATATAGAGAAAGTTGATGTTCTGAGATGAATTTCTAATAATAATTTTTAGCGATGTTACATCAATACTAATTATTGTGATATGATAATGAATTTGATTTAATTTAATTTTATAAAGAATAAATGAGGTATAATTTTTTAATAAATTGGTAATATAATTAAAAGTCTCCTGATAGTTAGTTTGATAGTAAATTAATTGAAAAATAATTTTATTATTGAATTTTTACATTATTTTAACATTAAAACACTAAAAACTAATAATATTAATTAATAGGATGCTAAGATGTAATGGACAAATTGTGGACATCCAGTTTGATTAACTCACAACGAAAGCCCAATGAACTCAAAGATCAACCCAAATCCTTTTGAGAATGGACTAGAGGCCCAAGGTTCTTTTCGAGAGTGAATTAGGAGTCAAGCCTAAAACTAGTAAGGCCCATTTGAAGAGTTGCCTCAGTCCAGAGCCAAATAGGTGATGCTTAACCAAAGAGGTGTCGCCTCTATATAAGAAGCTCATTGAGGCGATGCCTCTTCATAAAGGCACTGCAGTGTTATTATTCTTTTTTTTTTAAAAAAAAGAGATCATTAATGCAGTCTAAAACGTCAGAAGTAACGTCTTTGCACGATTCCATATACTTTAAGGCAAATAGTGATGATAGTGAAAGGAGCTGGAAGAGTGAAACTTCAAGAGGGGAATTAAAAGGGAAGAAAGAAAGAAAGAGGAGAAAGGGATCTTTCTCTACTTTTTGGGAGGTTAGACTGAATTTAAGAAAACAAAGCATTCTTTAAGGAAGAAAGGAAAAAGTGCAGCTGGAAAACTAAAGAAAAAGGAATGAAAGAGAAAATCTCAAAGTTCATGCTCAAAGGGATAGGGGAGTTCTTGCATTTAGGTAGTGTTCCAACCAAAATCCATCTCTAAGGGCTAAAGTCAGGAGCACAAACTCAGCTAAAATAGTAAAGCCCTCTGTCTTTATCAACTTTTAAAGTTTTTAGTTTCATTTCATTTTGTTTTAATGAATCTTAGCGTGTAAAGCATATCCTTGCAATTATTTGTTAAAATTTGTGTATAAATTGTCATTTATTTTTAAATCTTATAATCTGGACATTGGATTTTGGAAAAGAATAAGGCTTTAATTATTTCTACTCTATGACAACCATTTAAATGGTGCCTAATTAAAGAGGCATCACCTTTGTTGCTTAAGGCGATTTAATGTTGCCTTAATGGTAACAGACGATGCCTCAACAATAAACTGTTGCCTATTCTTTTTTTTTTACATTTTATATTTATTTTTAATTATGTCTATATGAATTGCCTGATTTATTTAATTACAAATATTTCATAATAAAATACCACTTTTGAATTATTCTGTGATTGATTAAATTTTAAAGTGGTTTTAATTTAATTTATTTGATTGTTAATGTTTTGATTTATTTATTTATTAGTTAAATTTGCATGAATTTGAATTTTAAATTTAATATGTGATTTGTGCATTTTGTCTTGATCTAATTTCTATATTTCATTATTCCAATATTTGTTTAGTTTATTGCCTTAAATATTACTAGTTAATTGAACCCTCTTCTTGCTTATTTTTATCTTATTTTCATTTGTGTTTGATTTTATTTTATGAAATTAATTTGGGTGATTTGGCTTTTGTAGGTTTTATTTGTGAAGTTAATAATCCTTTTGTTTTTTTTCAGGAACTATTAGGGTGATTGTTAATCACCAAATCCTTATCTTATTTTAGGAGACTTTAGATTTTTATTTATTTATTTTTATTTATTTTGTGTTTAAAGGGATGTAAGTCCTTTCCCTTCCCTCCATTTCTTTGTATGTTCTTTAATTTAATTTAATTTATTTATTTTTACTTGCATGTTTAAAGGGATGTAACTCTTTTATCCTCCCCCACTTCTTTTGCATGTGTATTTTATTTTATTTTTTACTTTGATTTTATGTTATTTATTTATGTTGTTATTATTTGGACCTAATGGGCATGAAATTAGATTAATGTGCAAATTTGGGCTTAATAATAAAAATGGAATTACTTGGTGAAAATTGCATTTGCATGTAATTAAAAGGAATAATTAAATAATTAAAAATGATAAAATATGAAACACAAATAGAGGCTAATTGTAAGGTTGGGTGGGCATTTAAAAGCCTTTACTCAGTCTCTAAGCCTACTCTCTAATGATGGCTGCTGGAGGCCCTCCATGAGATCTAATTGCTGTAAAGTAAGTCTTGGGTCATATTCGAGTGGTGACTCCTATCTCCAATATGAGCTTAAAGCTCATGTTGTATTTCCAAGTGGACCTTGAGCCTACATAGTATCTTGATTGCTAAACACTTGGATGCGTGCTGAACCCTGAAGCAAATTATATCATGGACCTTTGTCTATATTGCAATATAGACCAAGGGTCCATCACACATGTAAAAAAATGCTCATTTTGTTTTTAACGCTTTTGGATTTTTTTAACGTTTTTCATGTTTTTTCAACTTTTGGTTTCCTACCCTTTAAATGCCATATAATTGATCCAAAGAATGGAAAGGACTTTGATTTTTATTTTTTTGTGTTATTATAACTTGAAATTCATTAATTTTTACACATAAGTTCATTTGTTATTAATTAGAGATTCATATTTTTATTATGAATCTATCTTATATGTATACACACACACACACACCCTATATATATATATATATATATATATATATATATATATATATATATATATATATAGTTGAGAACTTTGTAATCTTGTATATTTCATAGGAGAAGAGTTTACATGTATATATAAACAATACAACTTATGTAAGATGTAAAACTATATACATTGACAACCAAACACTAATAAACTACTAAAAAGTATAATCAAATACTAACAATAACTAACCATAGGCTATTTCGAAAGGAATTGGCTAACACCCCCCTACAAGTCTAGGACCATTATAAAGAGGAAGTCGATGGCACAAAGATTAAAATTGAGTGATGGAGAGGGGCTTGGTAAACAAATCAGTAAGCTAACCATGTGTGGCACAAAGTGAAAATATAACTCAATATGCTTTGTGTGAGCGTGAAAAACTGAATTGGAAGTCCAATATATAACACCAATATTGTCATAAAATAAGGTTACCTTAGGGCATTAAAAGCTGAGTTCACCAAGTAGAGAGTAAATCCAAATTAATTCAGTAGTAGCATGAGTAATTGCTTTGTATTCATTTTTTGTGTAAGACCTTGTAATAGTGGGCTATTTCTTTGCCATCCATAAGATTAAAGAACTTCTAAGAAACACACCATAACCACTTGTGGAGCGACGATCATCCACTTCTCCTCTCTAATCACTATCACTATAACAAGAAAGAGCTAAAGGTGAGTTATGAGATAAGAATAACCCACGAGTCTAAGTTTGCTAAAGGTACAAAAGTAACCATTTTAAAGCAGTCCAATGTTAAAGACTTCGTAAGTTCATGAACTGACATAATTTATTAACACTAAATGCAATGTATGGACATGTGATAGTAATATAATAGAAAGTACCCACAAAATTATGTTAATCTTTAGTTTAATCAATAAGTTGGCCATAATTTTTCATTAATGGAAGCTTAGTGGCAATGGGTGTGTGACAAGACTTTGAATTCAACATCCCTGCATGCTTCAGTAAGTCACAAATATACTTATGTTGAGAAATTAAAATACCAGTAGTTTGTTGATACACCTTTAGCCTAAGAAAATAATATAAATTACCAAGATAATGAATTTGAAACTCTTGTTTCAACTTGTTAATCATGGTAAGAACAAACGATGGCATGGAGCCAATTACTATAAGAGCATCCACATACACAAGAATAAATACCATACACTACCTTGTCAATAAATAAATAATGAATGATCACTTTTGGAGGTAAAAAAAATTAAGAAAAATTAAGTGAGAGCTGAGTCTCTTCAAACTATAAAGCAACTTGTGGAGCTTATAAACATGATCAAGATGTGATGAATCAATATAGCCAGGAGGTTGATACATGAAGATAGTTTTAGTAAGATGCCTATGAAGGAAGGCATTAGAAATAACTAAATGGCGAATCGGCCATTTATGCATGGTTACTAGAGCGAAAATAATGCGAATGATGGTAGCCTTAATGAATAGGCTAAAAGTTTCTTTGTAATCCAAACCAGATTATTGAGTAAACCCCTATGCCATTAATCTTGCTTTGTAGTGATCAATGGTACCATTGGAATGTCTCTTGATATGATAAATCCACTTGCAACTACAATATTAAAATTAAAAGATCTTGGAACCAAAGTCTAAGTAGAATTAGTAAGAAGAGCATTGATTTCTCCAAACATAGCATTATTTCATTCTTGATATTTTAAAGCTTGTAAATATGTACGTGGTTCTATATGAAGGTAATTAGGGTTTAAAGAAGATGTAAAATGAGCAAGATTAGCACTGCATCGATTAAGAGTGGAAGGATGTAAATTCATAGGATAGGTGCGAGTTGGAGGATTTGAGGGAGCAACATATGAGGATAAATCAATAACTAAATTTAGTTAGAAAAGAGATATGTTTTTGGGTTGAATAGTTAGGATAGAAGAGGACAAAGAGGGAGAGATATAAGGAACAATTAAGGTGGGGGTTGGTGTTGGAGTTATTGTGAAATTGGTATTTGGCATAGGAGGAAGAGGTTGAGCAGAGGTAGAAGTGTGTGAAGGATAAGGATTTAAGGACATACCTGATTTTGAAGAACCAAATAAAGAGTTTTTTAATACTATCATCCACTGTGAGAAAATGTTAGCATGTGGTAATTTTGATGAATAATTATCTTGTTTAAAAGTAAATAAAGATTCATCAAAAGTGATATGTCTTGCAACATATATTTTAACTTTGGTAATATCTAAACATAAGTCACCATGGTGAGTGAGGGAATTGCCTAGATAAACACAATGTTGAGTGCAAAAAGAAAATTTATGTTTATTGTATGTTATGAGTCATGGATATACCGCACAACTTAAAATTCTCAATTCTTTATATTTGGGTTCTTTATTATATAACAAAGAAAAATGGATTGGAATTTTTAATAACACGAATGGGCATATAATTAATCAATTGCACACTTGTTTGAAAAGAACAAGGCTAGAATTGAAGAGGAATACTAGCATGAGCTAATAAGGCCATTGTTAATAATATATCTAATTTTGTGTTCAGAAATTCTATTTTGTTCTTGGGTGTAAGGACATGCAATTCGGTGAACAATTCTTATCTGTTTAAAATATGAATTAATTTTTTGATATTCACTTCCCCAATCAGAATAAAAATTTTTAATATCAGAATTAAATTGCCTTAAAATTAAGGATTCAATTTCTTTAAACATTGTAAAAAGTTGGCTTTTATTTTTAAGAAAATAAATCCGGGTGACTCGAGTAAAATCATCCATAAACAAAATAAAATTAAAAAATCTAAATTGGATAAAATTAGGGCAAGACCCTAAACATTAGAGTGAACAGTATCAAAGGGTTTTTGACTATGCTGTTCAACAGAAGCTAATGACATCCTAGCCAATTTGCCTAATTTACATGAAGAACAAATTATTTTAAAAACTGAACTAGAATAAGGTAGATTATTTTTGGCAATTATTATAGAGATAGTTGGAGCATGATGGTGGCCCAATTTGGCATGCCATTCATCAAAAGAAGTAGAAACACCAAAATATGCAATTTTTTTTTTCGGTTGGAGACAGTACAAGTCACCTTCACTTGGTCCTTGTAACATGGTTGCCTTGGTCCATTGGTCCTTCACAACAAAATAGTCAGGCTAAAATTCAAAGAAACAAAAGTTATCTCTAGTGAATTTATGAATAGATAATATATTTTTGGCAAGATCAGGAACATAAAGTACATTATTTAACTTCAAAAAACTTATTAAGAGTGGGATATAATGCTTTACCTTTAGAAACAATTAGCAATCCTTGGCCATTGCCTACTCGAATTTAATCCAAGCCTTGATAAGTTTGAATATCATCGATTATAATGGGATTCAGGGTTATGTGATGGCTTGCACCAGTGTCAGGAGTCTAGCCGATAGGATTCAACAAGGGTGAGGAAGTCGAATGAAGTGCAACACAAGATGGGGGTTGTACCTAAAATTGACAAGTAGGAGGTGAGGTACCATCAAATTAAATAATATTGGCTTACGGTGTGGACTGAGTATGATGCCGATGATAGCGCCGTTGATAATGATCTGTAGTGTGGTTGTGACACCTGTATATTTGACAAGTGATAGATGAACCGTAAGTTTGGTACTGGAAAGAAAAAGCCTGTTGGTGCTGTTGATAATTAATGAATTTTCCAAAATTGTTGGATGGTAAAGGATGCCTAGAAAAATTAAAGGAAGAGTGCTGAACAACATGCGCCTATGGAATATCTTGAAAACTTCGAAGGAGAATTTCATGGACAACAACTAACTATGTAATTCTTGAAAGGAGACAGATTTAATGCATAAATTATAGGATGAAACTCACTACCAACATTGCAATAAATAATGGCATTAAATTCAACAATTGATAGAGGGTGACTAGTGACTACTAGTTCATCCGCCAAGCTTTTTTCCTTGTGAAGGTAAGTGGAAATAGACATGTCATGTTTCTTTAACTCCTGAAGTTCAATATGGAGTTGTAGTTGTCAATTTTGAGAAATTGAACCAAAAGTAGTAGATAATGCTCACCAAATCAAATAAGATGAAGTGAGTCCAATAACATATAGGAAAACCTCCTTAGTGAGGGAAGAACAAAGATAATAGTGTACTAATTGATCCTTTTAAAACCAAGAGGTGTAGGATGGATTGGAAATTTGTTTAGTACGGTCGGTTGGAGATGCAATGGTGGATGGTGGTGGTGGAGAAGAACCATCAATGAGATTTGTCATAGTATGATAATTTAAGAGTGGTAAAAATTGTGTTTTCCAAGTAAGGAAATTTTTGGGTGTAAGTTTGATTGCAAAATGTTAGTGAGTAGTGGCTGTAGTAGGGGTAGAGGTTAGGACAGTAAGTTGATTAGTAGAGGAAGCCATCAAAATTCTTTCTTTCTTTTTTATATGAGGTTAAAGTTTTGATACCATGAGAACTTTTTAATCTTGTATATTTCATATGAGAAGAGTTTACAAGCATATATAAACAATACAAGTGATGTAAGATGTAAAACAATATACATTGACAACCAAACACTAACAAGTATAACCAAATACTAACAACAAGATAACCGTAAGCTGTTTCGAAGGGAATTGGCTAACAATAATCAAGGAAATCTCTTAATTGTGCTAATAACATCAATAATATGAGTAAATATAAAAAAGAATAAAGATAGCAAAAGTAAACATGCATAAGTATACAAGAAAAGAAGAGAAACTACATTTTTTTAATGTCTAGAGTGTATTATTAATTTAATATATTAATATTAAGTAAAAATTAATAGGTTAATTGGTCATATAATATATGTTTATTAAATCATGAAAGTTCATTTGTTATTAACTATAAGTTCATGACTTTTAATACTCTAGTTCATTATCTTATATAGGTTCATTAATAAAAAAAACTATTAGTTCATTAAATACAACATATAAATTCATTAATTATATACTTTGGTTTCATTAAATAAAAAATGAAATGACCTCATTTTAAAATAAATTCATTAGTTATAAAGTATAAGGTCATTTGTTATTAATTAGAGATTCATAATATATGAACCCATCTTTTATATATATATATATATTCGCAAGTTCATTTGTGACTTGCGAAGGTGAACCTAATGGAATGTAGAATTAGAGTTTTATAAGCGTAGGCCAATGATATAAATGCAATCATTAGCTAATCATGCACACATTAAGCTATTCAGAGTCGACAAGCAAAGAAAAAAGAGTGAACCGTCCATCAGGCCAATATCTAACGGCACAAGATTCTAATTTTGCATCAATGTTTAGCTTTGCCTCAATTAAAATGTTTGTAGTGTTAATTGGATTCAGAGCTTGAGTTTAGATTTTTGCAAAAATAAGTACTTGTCTTATTGTCTGATTAGACAAGTGTTTTGAGTATCTTGGATTCACTTTGGTTTCCAAGTTCAAGTTGCTGAGTTGTGGCTATACATGGATGGTGGTAGAGTCCATGCTGTGAAGACTATGAAAAGCCATACAAATACGTTAAACATTTTCTTTCTTGTGCATGGATTTAAATGAAGAAACATGGTGACCATATAGTCTAAGAGCCATAGCTTCATCATCAATATCATGCACTAAAGAATTTTTTGTCCAAATTAATTAATTTAAACACTAAATAAAATAAACATAGATGGATTAAATAATTTTTTAAAGAATAAAAATTTTATTTTAACTAAAAATCATGAATAAAAAATTAAATTTAACCACTGTAATTAATAAAATAAAAAAATAGTTTTTTGATAAATAAAAATACTTTTTAATTTTTTAATGAGATTGAAAGTAAACCTGTAGGTAAAAGTGAATGAATCTGCAAGTGAATATCAATAAACATGTTAGTGAAAACTGACAAGTTCATTGATCTTCACCTGTAGATTCAGTGAACCTACAGATGATAATTAATGAACATACATTATTTAAGTAATTAACCTTACATATTTTATCTTATTAACATATATTATTTAAGTGGTGAATCTATATTATTTGATTAAAAATAAAAATACAAGTAAAAATCTACTTATTATGATTAAAAATAAAAAGTTGAATAATTTTTAATGAATAAAAATATTATTTTGATTAAAATTATGAAATAAAAATTAAATTCAACCAATGTAACTAATAAAATAAAAAGAAAAATAATATTTGATAAATAAAAAAAATACTTTTTTCATTTCTATTAATTTTTTTAAAAATAATTAAAAGAAAAAAAATTTCATTAATATTATACAAGTTCATTTTCGTTAGATATCTTTATTTCAAAATCTTAATTTTATTCTATCTTACAAAGAGTTGCAATTGGTGAAAGAGTTTTTTTTTTTTTTTTGGTGGATAGCTCATCTTTTCATCAAAAAATGTTTTGAAAAAATAAAATTCGTGTATATTCATATTGTAATATAAACAGAGGTGCATAATATAACAATTCGAATACCACTATCTACACATATTTCAAAATGATAAAAAAGAATAAAAAAATAAAAAATGCATAATCAGATAGCATTTCCTTTTGTAAGTTTTCCTTTTTAATAGTAGTACTAGTAATAATTGCCCTTTTACAGGAAAAAATTAGCAAAACAGAAACTGGACTTGTTCAACTTGCAATTGCACAGCCCTTCACTAGAGGAGTTGAGAAAATTGATAGAATAAAATGGCAAGTTTAGCGTTGCAAAACTGGAAGCTCATGAAGAGGACACTAAGATCCCTTCATCGACATAATGTAGAACTGGGGTTGAGATCATCATTAAGAAACTCTTTGGTGATGAAATCATTGAGCAACAAAATTTGCTATATCCAATAGTTGCTGAATTGCTACTAATTTCACTTGTCTATTTGACAACTTATATGGCATAACGCAATCCTTTCGGCAATTGAGAGGACAAAAAGGAGGTTGACTTTCAGAATATTCAGTTTTGGAATTTTTTTTTTTCTTTCCCTCCAAATTAGGGAAAAAACATATTGACACTATGGTTGTCAAAATCTAACACGACCTTAGAACAGATGTAAATAAAAAATATCATGTGTTTTAAAGTTTTTTTTAATAATCTATAAGTGGTTTAATTTCTCACCACAATAGTAGAGTAGAAAGATAAGGGTTCTAACCCTACTTTTTATACCTCGATATTCATACATTTTGTTACTTGAACTATTCATAGGGGATATCATGTGTTTAAAGTTGAACTAGAATTAAAATTTTTTTCTTTGAAAACATTAGAATTAAAAAAAAAAATTAACACTATATATTTAACATTAAATATGAAAAAAATTAACATATACCATTCTACATAGTGAAATTTAATAAAATATCATCGTCACCAAAATATCAATATCAATATTAATTTCTAATATTATGTCTACTACCATATTTAGAAAGGTTTCTTTATATATAACAACCAACGTAACAATAAAATAATATTAAATAATTAAATGTATATTTATGCTTGATTTTGTTATCATGTTAAATAAATTTAGAAAAAAAACTCGTAATAAAGAAAAATTCTAAAATTATTTGATCTTATGAAAGAGCCAGTTACCAAATTTATTATTATCATTATTATTGATAACTTCTCTTTGTTTAAGAATCCTTTTTAGGGTAGAGTTCTAATAGAAGAGTATTTCCTCTTTACTTAAGAATTCTCTTTGGGGTAGAGTTCTTTCTGTGAACGAATTCTACTACCTTCCTTATCCGGGTAACCCTATTTAGAAAATAAAAACCTTTTAATTAAATATAAATATATATAAGTGGCATCAAGAGTCCCGCCTCCCCCCAGGTATATTCAGATATTTATGTTCGTCGTATCTGAGTAGATTAAAGCACTTATGGCTCCATTTAGGAAGTAATGTGGTGCTGCACAGTGATATAAAAGAGTGAGCTGAAGTGGCCAGCCTCAGTCACAGGAAGAAAGTAAAGCTCGGTACCGAGTCTTGAAGGCATCATGTTGTCGAGGCGTCGTTTGAACCTTTAGAGTTCACTAATTCTACAAGATCAAGTGTAATAGATTAATCTGCCCGTGTAAATCTTCATGACGGAACTAGTCATCACTGGATTTTTGATGCTCAGTACAAGGACGCAAGGCTTACATGCTCGAAACCTCAGTATTATAGAAGCGACATGAGGGTGTCAACTTCAGTCATTGGACTTAGATGCTTGTGCAAGGATGCAAGGCTTACATGCTTGGAACCTCAATACTATAGAAGTGACCTGAGGGTGCCAGCTTCAATCATTGGACTTAGATGCTCGGTGTAAGGACGCGAGGTTTTCATGCTCAGAACCACAGTCCTATAGAAGCGACCAGAGGTTGCTAGTTTCAGTCACTAGACTTAGATGCTCAGTGCAAGGATGCAAGGCTTATATACTTGAAAACTCAGTACTATAGAAGTGACCTGAGGGTGCCAGCTTCAGTCACTTGACTTAGATGCTCGAGGCTTAGATGCTCGGTGCAAGGACGCAAGGCTTACATACTCGGAACCTTAGTACTATAGAAGCGACTTGAGGGTGCTAGCTTCAGTCACTGGACTTAGATGCTCGGTGCTTTAGAGGCGCAGCTTGAGTGCCAGATATCCAGAATTTAATGAGAGCGTAGCTCGGATGCCTGTTCTGAGGAGATAAGAAAAGGGCTTTGATAAAGACGCAGGCAGGCTGAGGCATGGCAATGTCACTTTGATGCCTAGGGATTTGAAATTTGAATCGTGTCAGCGATGCGTCTTTTTATGTATCAGTAAAAGAGACGTTTTCGCTACCGTCATAATGGTAACTTGATTAATGGGTCTAACTTTCCCATTTTGCCCTTAATGATATATGGAGGAGCAAAGTAATGATGAGGGCAATTAATGGCATATTTCTAGATCATTCCATAACTCTATAAATATCTTTGTCTTTGTCAACTAATGCATTTTTCCTTTTTTGTTTTTGCCATTGTCATATTTGCGTTGGTACTACTGCTTTCTTCCTATCTGCCCTAATATTTGCACTTTGTACCCAGGTGAACTTTGTTTTTCTTTTTTCTCTTGCTTCCTTTTTCCTTTCATGCATTTTTCTTCTTCGTAGAGAATATTATGGCACTGAAGGAACAGGTTCGTTTTGACTTGTTTGTATAAAAAATTGATGATGAATTGCTAGGGTAGTACCAGCGGTGGTTTTGTGTTCGCATTGATTACACCCTCCATATTGTAGATAGGAAGTTTATGCCTCACACTCCCATGTTAGGGTTAAGTAGATTAGTGGTGTATTTTGACCAACTAGAGGGGGGTTTAAAATTTCCACTATATTCCTTTATTAAGAGATTCTTGAATAGGCATAGCATAGTGCTTGGTCATCTCCATTCGAATAGCTATAGAATTCTAACTTAGTTCATCCAAATGATGCATGAAAAGGGGAAAGAGCCTGACTTATACATTTTTTGATTTCTATATAGTCTAGCTAGGAGAAAGGGAGAACTGATGTTTTCCCTATCAGTCGTTCCTAACCATATCCTTTTCGTAAAGCTTCTTGACCTCCATGAGAAATGGAGGCAAAATTTTTTCGTCATTGAGCACCCGTTGAACTTCGTGGATGTCCAAAAAATGTGGTTTGATGAATGCCAATTTCTAATCATGATGTGAAGATGGTCTTATGGCTTCATCTCGATGGTCTTGCTGAAGCGAGATCGGCTGAGGACGTATCCATGAGATACCTGTGGAGAGTTTGTCTAAGTCGTGTTCATTATACTGGTATGTTTGTTTTATTTAAAGGTATCCTTTTGACTTTCTTTATCTTTTCACTTGTAAATGGCTAACTTTTTTGCTTTTACGGATGGGATTTCCCGAGCTGACGAGCTAACAGCTTTGAAGGAAGTACAGGTATCACCTTCTCTGGAACTCGAAGCTCTTATAGCCCCTAAGGAGATGAGTGTTTATCCCAAAGGCAAGGCGGTAGTTGAGCCAACCTAAGCTGGGAAGGTGGGTCAAAGGAAAAGGCGGCTGATTGAGTAGGATTCTGATGCAGAGGGGCTTGATGAAGAGATATACATTCAACGACCGAAGCTGTCCAGGTGTCCGGATATGAGAGGGTGGATACTAAGTAAGATGAAGCCTCTGAGCATCTTGAACAACTAAGTAAGAGATCAGTATAGTGAGTCGCTGAGGCTGGTAGTGGATATGCAACACTGGTTTGAGGAGGGCCCGGAGGGGCTACTTGATTCGATGATCGGCCAGTCATTAGAAGTAAGTAAATGTTATCTCTGTTACTCATGCTTTTTTACTTACATGTCTGCTTATGTTAATATGAACTTTTGTGTCACAGATGACTCAGGCCTTGCTACTGGCGAAGGATCAATACTTTTACTTAAAAAGCTAGTATAGTCTGAAGGAGACGGAGGTGTAGACAATAGTGATTGACTTCAAGAAGAAGTTGGATGGTGTAAAGGTAGCACTTGAGCTCTGCTAGAAAAAGTATGCAGAGGCAAAGTCTGAGGTTGAGGCAGGCCAAAAGAAGATCGTCGATCTGGACATAGTCAAGGTCAGTTGATGAGGAGGATTGGAGAGTAAGATCTTCAAATTGTAGATCTAGAGAAGAAGCTATTTGAGGTTGAGAAATCCAGAGAGAATAATAAAAGGTCCTACCAAAACATGGTAGGGGGGGGGGTTCAAAAGGCCTAAAGGACTGAGTGTAGGAGGATCCTACTTTTTTAAAATTCTGAGTTAGATCTGGATGTGCTAGACCTAATAACATCGACAGACATTATGAAGATTACTGTTGAGGAGGACACTCGGTGAAGGGTAGGTACCTCTTGCACAAGGAATAATTTAGAGTCTGTTGCCACTGCTGAACCTTCTGTGCCTCCAGATGCCATTGATGTTATTTCCCCTTCTATCTCTGGGCCCGGTGGTCCGGATATACAAGTTGTAGAATAAGAACTTTTCTCATCTTTTTTTTTATCGGTTGTAAGAAATATTATTTCTTTAATAAGGAGATGATTTATTAAATATCTTTATGAGTACATTTTACTGATAGTACTTTTTAAGGCAATCTAAGTTCCAAAATCGTGGTAGCTTTTTGCCTCCTCTGTCTCTTAGTTTATATGCTCCCTTGGTTGTATGTTCTGAGATTTGATATGGGTCTTCCTAATTTGGACCTAGCTTACCAGTTCCTATGTTACCTTTGCCAATATCTACCCTTCTAAGTACCCAATCTCCTACTTTGAATTATCTTGGGCGACACCGCCGGAGATAATATCGTGCCACCTTCTATCGATGTGCTTCTGATATAGCTGCTACCTGCTCTCACCTTTCCTTTAATATATCCAAACATATCCGTGTATCAATATTGTTAATGGTGTGATTCAGATTGCGGTTGACCCTATAACTTGGTGAACCAATCTCCACTAGTATTACTGCATCCATGCCATAAGTTAGCCTAAATGGTGTCTCCTCAGTGGATGACCTAGGAGTGGTTCTGTAGGCCCATAGGTGCGATAATGATTATGTGGAGCTCCCCTTGGTAGTGGAATAGTGGGCTGCTCTCAATTTTAGTTTCTGAGCTTTCAAGTTATCTTCATGGAGAGTTCCGTGTTCTAAGTATTAGACTATTGGACGCATCTATTCTGAGACTTCCCGTATCTCCAAGACTTCAGGATCTTCAATGCTGGGTTTTATTAGTGCCTCAGTGAATTCCATGTCCTTAAATGCTTTACTGTCTTTAGCTACTAATTTGGCTAGGAGGTCGGCCTAAGAGTTGTCCTGTCTAGGTATTTGGATGATCTCCTATCGGCCCCCTTCTTGCTCGATCTATTTTAAGAGTTGCCTAACTTTGTCTACGTACTTGGCAATGCTGGTGTCTTTAACTAGGAATGTGCCATTCACCTGGTTTTCTACTAATTAGGAATCTGAGTGGATTGTGAGGTGTTCAGCTTTGACTTCAGCAGCTAATTTCAGGCTTGTGATGAGTACTTCATATTTTACGGCATTGTTAGTTGCATTGCACTCTGTCTAAACTACATATCGAATATGAATTTTATATGGTCCGTTAAGAATCACTCTAGTGCTGGATCCTTAAGAGGATGAAGCTTTATCAACATAAAGATTCCATTCTGGTGCTTTTGTCATGGTGAGGTCTTCTAGAGCCATTTCTTGTACGAAATCTGCTATTGCTTGGGCTTTTACTTATTAGCGGGGCTCGTAAACAATGTTGAACTCACCAAGTAACATTGACCATTAAACTATTCTGCCCAAGGTCTCTGGTCTTTGTAAGATTTTTTGCAAAGGAAAACGGGATTGGACCATGATAGGATGTGCTTGGAACTCATGAACCACAACCATAGCTAGCTTATCCAACACATGGCACCGGACTTTAGATCCTCGAAGCATTTTGCTAATGTAGTATACTAGGTTTTGCTAGCTTCCCTCTTCTCTTACCAGTATGGAAGCAATGCATTCTTGGCCTACAAAGAGATACAAATACAATATTTCATCTGGGATGGGCTTGCTGAGTAGGGGTGGTGATGATAAGAACTTCTTAATGTCTTCAAAGGCTGCTTGGCAATCTGTAGTCCAAGAAAACTTTTTGGAATTTTTTAGAGTTTGGAATAATGGTAGACAACGTCTGGTTGAGCATGAGATGAAACGCCCTAATGCCGTGATTCTGCCGTTTAGTTTTTGTAATTTGTGGATGTTTTTTGGGGTTTTCATGTTGAGTATCGCTTCCATTTTCTCTAGGTTGGCCTCAATACCCCTGTGGGATATCATGAATCCTAGGAATTTGCCTGCTTTGACTCCAAAGACACATTTTTCTAGATTTAGCTTAATCCTAGACTTGCTCAGTAATTGGAGAACCTAATCTAGATCCATTGAGTGTTGCTCTGCATGCTTGCTCTTGATGATAATGTCATCTACATATACTTCCACATTTGTGCCAATCTAGTCCTGGAGCACCTGGTTCATCATTCATTGATATGTTGCTCCAGTGTTCTTTAACCCGAAGGGCATCACCTTATAGCAATATAGTCCTTCATGGGTGATGAAGGACGTTTTCTCGTAATCTTCTTCCTTCATCGGTATCTGATGATATCCTTGTGCTGTGTCCATGAAA
The DNA here is from genome assembly GCA_947683625.1 of Mallotus nudiflorus. Taxonomy (NCBI): domain Eukaryota; kingdom Viridiplantae; phylum Streptophyta; class Magnoliopsida; order Malpighiales; family Euphorbiaceae; genus Mallotus; species Mallotus nudiflorus. The sequence continues at coordinate 1,987,717 of CANTUR010000049.1, read as the reverse complement.
CTATACAATCAGTGGCCAGTAGTGGAGTCTACAAGTTGGTTGATTGTGGGCAATGGGTAGCTAACTTTGGGGTTCAACTCCATAACTCCCATCGGTTGTATGGTTCCTCCATAGAAGCTTATGATGGGGTTATGGATGGTCTTCAGATTAGTGACAGAGCCTCCCATTACTTTGTATGCATTCCAGGATAATGCATTGATAGTGCTTCCGTTGTCCACCAATAACCTCTTTATTGAGTAATTGTCTACGTACACATTGATTACCAGGGCATCACAATGGGGATGGCGAACATGCGAATCATCTTCTGAATTGAATACGATCTCCCTTTTTTTAAAAGATATCTTTTCTCCCCTACTCCATTTCAATTTCTTCTTAGGATTTTCTCCACCAATGATCATGTTAATAATACCAATTAGATCCATCTAAGCCTTCTTCATTTTTGGCCTGTCATGCCCTTGAGCTTTTAAGTTTTCGCTTCTAAATATGTTCGTGAAGTTATTGAGTTTACCATTCTGCATCAGTCTTTCAATGGCGTGCCTCAATTCTCTTCAAGCCTCAGTGTCAAGCCCATATTCTCAGTGATAATAGCAGTATTGTCCCCTATCTTGTGTAGTTCTTTGACTGGGGCTAATTATCTTTACGGGGGGGGGGGGGGGATTCCAACACCATTCTGCCTGATCCACGTGAGAATTTTGGATTGAGAGGTGTTCAGGGGTGTGTATCTATTGGCTTCCCTGTTAAATCTCTTTGTCAAGTTTCTAAAATTTGTTTTTGGGAAGCTTGCTTGTCTGGATGTTGGTCTTTCATCTTTGGCCGATGGCTTCTCCTCCTCCCTTCGTATCCTTGTATCTTCATCCATTTTTATCATTATGACTATCATCGCCATTGCTTTTGCAAAGGTGCCTGGTTCCTTTGTCATTATCTTATCTTTAAGCTTTTCAAGTCTAGTGCCATTTTTCAAAGCTTCTATGGCAACCTCATCTATAAGATTTTCGATCTGCATGGCTGTTTTATTGAATCGATCCAGATAACTTCACAGAAATTTATCGACTTCTTGCCGGCACATCCAAAGATCATTGATGTTTATAGCTGGGGGAATGTTGGTGACAAACCTGGTATGGAACTGCTATGCTAGATCCTCAAAAGAATTGATGAAATTCTCCGGGAGTCAATGAAACCACTATGGGCATTCTTTGTGAATGTGCTTGGGAAGACTCTACACATGATTTCATCATTTACATTCTGGAGCAACATCCTTATTCTGAACACTAATATGTGGTTGACTGGATCTCCCATCCTGTCATACTAATCCAGCAGTGGGATTTTGAATTTAGCAGGGATTTTTATCTGAATTATTCTCCTTATGAATGGAGTTCTGTTGTCCATAACACATTCATCCTCTTTTCTCGATTTCGTACGGGCTCTGTGCATAACCTCTTCAACTTTCTGAGCTAACATTGAATCATCAAGAGCCAAAATTATTAAACTGCATTCCCCTTCCAGCGCTTTACCTTTTCCTTTACTTGTCTCTGGTGCCTGTCAGAGTTGATCGATTTAGGCTGGTTTAGAATTCCCACTTTTCATTAAAGCATTTAGCTGTTGGTACATTAAGGCCATTTGTGTTTGGATATATTGTATCATAACTTCCTTGTTGGTCTAATTGAGGCTGAGTGTTTGGTTTATAGTGTTCAAGCTTGGTGTGGCAATTGCTAGTGTGTCTATCAAAATTGGAAAAGGTATGGAAGGTATTGAATGAGAGTGGTGTTATAATGGAGCATAATGTGGACAGTCTGTGCCTGAAGCTGGGCATCTCTAAGTGTTGTCAGGAAGTGAATGTGTATGCCCGAATGAAGTTTTGACATACTGAAAAGTGGCTGGAAGCACTATTGTTGGGTGAAGGGTTGAGAGATCAGTCGAAGGGATGAGTGCAAAAAGATTGATGTTAGTTTCAGGAGTTGAAGTTGGTGGTGGGCTGGAAGTCATGGTCTGGCTGTCTTTAGCTTAGCAGGCATATGAATGGCTTTTCCCAAGAGTTTCCCACAGGCGGCGCCACTTGATAACTTATTTTTGGAACTCTTGAGCTTAAGACCCTGCAATCAATGAACAACGGGTAAGGTGAGAGGTGGGGAGAGTTCCTACGAACACTCTGATGCCTAAATCAGAGAATAAAAAGAGAGTTTGTATGGAGAGTAAGGAACAATTAGAATATAAGAGAATGAGATGATCTAGAATGAGAGATATAAGATTTTATTTATAGTGATACTTGAATCTGAAAGGGATAAGATTCCTCATGGGATAGGAATCCTAATCCTAATAGGAGAGTATTCCCTCTTTGCTTAGGAATTTTCTTTGGGGTAGAGTTTTTTTCGTAAACGGATTCTGCTACCTTTCTTATCCGGATAACCCTATTCAGAAAATAAAAACCATTTAATTAAATATGAATATATATAAGCGGTATCAATTATTATTATTATTGTTGTTGTTATTGTTTGTAAGTATTACTAAAGAAGAGAAAAATATTATAATTTCTATTTTGAAAATGAATAAAACAATGTCATTATTAGTGTACTATTATTTCACATTTATGTGAAGTTGGAATAATGTTTCATTCTCGATAGTGACAGAGGAACCAAAATGATTCGTATTTAGCCAATTAATAAAGAAAATAATTATTTTTTTATTAAAAGAATTATTAATAAAGAAACATATCATTTTCGAATCTCAATTATCATAAATGGACCGCTTGATTCTATGTAAGGCATGCATAATTCAATATCTATAATTGTTGTTAAAGGAAGATAATTAAGAAGTCGGGAGGAAGACAGAATGAGCAAGATGGAATTAGAGAAGAGCTGCAATTTACCTGGGGCGTACCCAATGAACAGTGGAGTTATGTCAAGAACTCTACTTGCCAGGTAATTTTCTTTCAGATGCTTTATTATTCACATAAATCTTGTAATACTCTACCTACTGCCCACTTATACTGTTTAACAAGAATTATGTATGCATGTATGTATGACTTTCTGTCGAAAAAGAAAAAAAACTGCAAATAACTTATTTATTGAGAAATTATGTAACTCAATTATTACCTACTTTTTTGTGAAAAAAGTGTCAGTATTTTTTTTTTAAAAAAAAAACAACAAACGTATCCCTTCTAAACATATGTATCTTCTATTATTAGATAAACTGCAATTAAAGATGATATTTTTTAATAAAGAGGTAAATGCAAAATTGAGATTGACAATGTTAATTATGTAAAAAAATCTATAAACTAAAATTGCCAACAAATATTATGAATGAAGTTTTGATATATTAATCCCGCTTATAAGTATTATGATTTTATTGTTAATTTTAGGAAAAATAAGATGAAAAGTTATTTATTTGTTATTAAAATATTATGTATAATTGGAGTGTTATTATTTTATTTATATTATAAGATAACATAATTACATTTTTTTGTGTATTTTAAAAGTATTTTTAGTGTTACTAACCATGAAAATATATTTTTGAATTTAATCTAATTTATAATTTATATAAATGAACTTTATAATTTTTTATATTTATAAATTAACCCTATATTTTTTTTATCTTTATAAATTAACCTTTATATTTAAATATTTATAAATTAACCCCAATATTCATATCTTTTTATATATATATATATATAAAAATCGTTTATCTGTGTTCCTATTTCTGTTTCCCATGTCTCTGTACTTGTGTCTATGCTACCTAGCTGTAGATACATTGTTTTTTTGATTTCATTGTTCATAGTTTGTGCCATGGTATATATGCCTCTAAATCACAAGATATCAAATAAATTATTCAATCTTAGATCATATGGTTGTTCTTTTTAAATTGTTAGAACAAACATTCAACTTATGGTAATGGGTTTGAATTTCTTTAAGAATGTTTAAGTTGAAGGTAACTATAGCTTACTATTTTAGATATGTTTGTTATATTATTTGTTATATTGGTTATGGTGTATTTCCTTGTATTATCATGTAACTCATCATCGTATCCTATATATGTTGTACTTAATATTGTTATTCAATATATTGGAAAACCCATTCAATCACTGTTTATGAGTAGGTATCAGAGCAAAACATGGCAACTGAAACCAACTCTTTCGCAATCTCTTCTTCTGCCATAGATATGTCTTCTTCAACCAAAACAAACTCACTGCTGTCATTACCAACATTTTTCTCTCCTACTACCCCTAGCAATATTAAGCAAACATTTTCCATAAAATTGAATTCAAAGAACTTTATTCCCTAGAAGTTACAGTTCTAGCCATTGCTCAATTTTTACAATTTACATGTCATATTGTATGGAACCAAGCCACCTCCTCCTCCATTTAATGCCACTACACAAGAACAAGAATTGAATCATGCCTACACTATATGAATCAACAAAGACTAGATTTTATTTTTATGGCTTCTCTCCTCAATTTCTGAGGAAGTTTATCCTTATTTGATCAGACTGAACTTAGCATTGTCGATTTAGCAAGCATTGTCATCTTCATAGGACATAGTAAACAATACACACATAACCCAACTTTATATTGAACATCACAATCTTTCAAAAAATAACATGTTTAGCTCTAAGTATCTCTTCAAGGCTAAGAATATTGCCGATAGCCTAGCCCTTGTAGGACAACCGATCTCTATGACAGAGTTTAATGCCATTATTTGTAGCAATTTTGGTTATGATTTTAATGGAGTTATTGGAAGTTTGCAATGAAGAACTGATCCACTATCATTCCATGATCTTCATGGATAATTGGTCTCCTACGAATTGTTATTGAAATCACAGCAAACACCAATTCCTGTGGTCCATATGGTGCAACATTCCTCATCCCTAATGTCTTATAGTTGTTCATCTTCTCTAAATAATGGTTCCAATAGTCTCAATCAAATTTTAACTGTAACATATGTTAGAATGAAAATAGATCTAATTCAATTCAATGCCAAATCTATGGCTATTATAATCATATGGCCTATAATTGCAGATAACAGTTTAATGCAAATTTTACCCGTTTTGCTGGTTCTATATTAGGACAATCCTCTTACAGACCACCTTACCCCTTTTTGGCTCTTTAATAAACCTTAATCATGTAGAGAATTTTCTTACTCCATTTATTGATTGGTTTCCTAACATGGGTGCAAGCCATCATGTCACCCTTAACCTTGCATCTTTGAGTATCCATGATGATTGCTAAAGTAATGATGAACTTATGGTTGAAGATAGGCAAGGCCTTCCCATTGTCCATGTTGGTAAGGGAAACATATCTAATTCTCACCATTCTTTTATTTTAAATGATGTACTTCATGTCCCATTTATAACCAAGCCAATACTTTCTATAAAAAAAATTTGTAAAGATAATCATTGTTCTTTTGAATTTAATGATGAATCTTATTTTGTGAAGGACAAAACCACTAAGCAAATCCAACTTTGAGGGACCAGTGATAATGGATTATACAAGCTGCAATCTTTGAGTCTTTCCTTTCATGCATATCTCGCAAATCTCCAACAATGGCATGCATGATTAAGCCATCATAATTTTTTGGCTGTTAAACAACTCATTCAAAAATTTCAATTACCTTGTTCTAGTTTTTCTATTCCTTTAAATAAATGTGAGGTAGGTTGTCTAGGAAAACTTCATTGTTTGTCTTTGCCCTATGACTTACAATTATAGCTCTGCTCCGCTTGATTTAATTCTTTCTGATATCTAGGGGCTACCACCTATGCTTTCTTCTTTAGGTTATAAATATTTTGTTTTTTTATTGATGACCATTCATTGTTTACATGGTTATATCCTCTAAAAGCTAAAAGTGATGTTTTTTCTATTTTTCAACAATTTCAATCTTTAGTTGAAAGGCAATTTACTACCACTATAAAAGCTTTTAATTCCAATTAGGGTGGTGAATATCACTCATTACATAATTTTTTTAAGAAAATTAGTGTTCATCATCGCATAACATGTCCACATACTCATGAACAAAATGGAACAGCTGAAAGAAAAATAAGACATATTGTGGACATTGGTCTTTCTTTACTTGGATATTGTAGTGCACCCTTTAAGTATTGGCAATTTGCTTTTGACATAGCTATTTTTCTTGCGGACTGCATGCTTACTAAATCCCCATCCAATGCCATTCCTTTTTAATTATTATTTAATTAACAACCATATTATTCCTTTTTAAAAATATTTGGAAGTGCTCTCTACCCTTTACTATGTCCATTTAATAATCACAAATTCTCATATCATAGTAAAGAATGTGTTTTCCTAGGATATTCTCCTTATATTCTAGGTTATCGATGTCTAGATCAAGACTCTGGAAAAATTTATTTTGCATGTTATATGACCTTTGATGAGACAAAATTTCCTTTTAAAAAAATACATTTGATTATTGATCCACCCTCTCCTATGCCAACTTCAACTCCTTGGCTGTAGTTGTCTTATCCATTATCATTAGTTCCTTCTCCACCAAAATCAGGTAACACTTTTAATTTATTTACACCTCTTTCTATACCTAATTTTACTTCACTTCAAACACCTCTCTCCTTATCTTATCCTTCCATACCGCAAACCAAAACACTTACCGTATCTTCTACACCCAACAACCCAACGTCTAACTTTACTAATTCCACTATAACTTAAACATAAAAGATTAATGTTTTTAATCCTGAAGGAATTAATTTATTTATTGATCTACCCTTATCAACTCAAACTTCCCATGGTTTCATAACCTCTAAACCAAACCTATTCTATGGAGCTATGTCCCTTCACCCTAGCAAAATATCCAAACGTGTCAACTTAGCTACTTGTTCTGCCTCACCCATTGAAATTGAACCCACTTCTTATTCCAAAGTTGTTCTCTTACCATAATAAAGAGATGTTATGCACACTAAAATACAAGCTCTTTATAAAACCAATACATGGGATCTTGTTATACTGCCCCCTCAAGCAAATATTATTGGCAATCAATGGGTTTACAAGATTAAAAGACATGTGAATGGTTTTATTAAGTGCTACAAAGCATGGTTGGTTGCTAAGGGTTACACCCAAGAGTATGGTCTTGATTATATGGATACCTTTAGTTCGATAATTAAACCATTGACAATAAGAATAGTGCTTTCAGTTGTAATATCTGAGGGATGGTTGATTCGATAATTAAATGTCAATAATGCATTCTTGCATGAAGACTTAAAAGAGGAGGTTTCCACAAGGATTTATTGATAAAAAATTTCCTTATTATATTTCTCAACGTCAAAATTCCTTATATGGGCTCAAGCAAGCCCCAAGATCATGGTGTCAAAAATTAAGTACCTCTCTTTTATCCTTTGGCTTTCAGGGGTCCAATGTCGATTCCTCATTATTTATTTACTCTAAGAATTTAGTTTTCTATTTCTTATAGGTGTATGTAAATGAAATCATCCTTATAGGCAATGATACCAACTTTGTTCAAGGAATCATTAGCAAGTTAAATACAAAATTTTCACTATGTGACTTAAGGCCCTTGAAATATTTTCTTGGCTTAGAGGTAGTCCATCATTCGGAAGGCTTGATGCTTCATCAAAAAGCCTACATTTGCTTGATTTCAAAATAGATGGGAATGCAAAATAGTTGACCACTCTCCACACCTATGCAATCTAATCTTATTCTAAAAAAGTATGATGGAGAACTATTGTCATCTCAAGAGGCTACTAAGTTTCATCAATGTTATAGATCCTTGCAATATGATATAATGACAAGACCATATATAATTTTGTTATGAATTAATTAACTCAATTTATGCACAATCCTACATTAGTTCATTTTAAAGTAATGAAGCACTTACTAAGGTATCTTCAAGGTACGATTTAATAAGGTCTTCTTCTCTCTCCGTCTACCTCCACTGAGTTATCTATTTTCACTAATACTGATTGGGCAAGAAATTAGGATGATAGACTCTCTACAAGTGGTTCCCTTATTTTTCTTGGCTTTAATCTAATTGGATGGTCTTAAAAAACAAAATACAGTACATTAATCTTCTATAGAATTAGAATTTTGAGCTATTGCTAATGCAGCTTCCGATATCAAATGGCTACTTATACTACTTTAAGATCTTGGTGTTCATTCTAAATGAGTTCCACACGTATGGTGTGATAATTTAAGGGCTATTTTCCTTTCCTTAAATTTAGTTTTCAATTCTAGACTCAACATGTAGAATGTGATTTTCATTTTGTGCATGAATTGGTTTAATCCAAATGTATAATGGTTGGTTCTATTTCTTCTCGGGATCAATTAGCTAATGTGCTCACTAAACCATTTCCCAAATAACCATTCCATTTCATCTTCAGTGAGCTTTAGTTACACCATGTTCAACCTTCATCTTGATAGGGGGTATTGAAGATAAGTACAGCTTACTATTTTAGATATGTTTGTTATATTATTTGTTACATTAGTTACATTGTATTTCCTTGCATTATCACATAACTCATCATTGTATCCCATATATGTTATACTCAATATTATTTTTCAATATATTGGAAAAACCATTCAATCACTATTTCTAAGAGTTTATAACTCAAATCTTGGTAAGTGGTGTTGAAAAATACTTATGAGAGGGAAAATGGGATATTTTTACACCATATTAAGTTTATAAATATAATTTTCGCTCATGATTTATGACTAACGTTCGCTTAGAAAATTTAATATGATAGTGAGAGTTTAAATATAAAATCTAAAATCTCCTGCTATAACATAAATTAGTGAAACTTTATATCACTTAAATAATTTTTCATTTTCATTATCCAACTTATTAAGTAAAAATAATTAATCAAGGTTACCTTTATAGAGAGAAGTAATAGTTGCAATGAAGGAGCTAATTAATGAAGCAATTTCTGAAAGCCTTGATGTCAATATCCTTTTTTCGTCTAACATTATTCAAATAGTAGACATGGGTTGCTAAGTAAGGTCTAACACATTTCTTACAGTTCAAAACATAATTGAAGTTGTACAAAACAAGAAACATAAACTCTAACAACTAGTACAAGAATTCCAAGTTTATTTTAATGATCATTCATGTAATGATTTCAACACCCTCTTTACTTCCCTTCCTTCCAACAGGCAATACTTGGTGATAGGTGTGTAGAGTTCTTTCTATGGATGATTATTTCATGCTTCTTCTCTTCATATTGTTCATTCTTCCTATGCCTTGCAATGGCTTTCTCAGGTGCCAAAAGACTTGGTGGATCCAACCTCTCCTACTTGGAATTAGGGAAGGATTTATTATTCTAGTGTAGGAGATCAAATTGTGAAAGCTTACACATATCAGTTTGCTAAGGACATGGATAAATTTTTGAATTATTGGGTATAAGAGATTGTCCTTAGTGGGCTAATTATGCTTATAGTTCCAGGCTGATCTAATGGAACCCTTCATTCCCAAGTTTTCTCTAATATAACTTATAACATATTTGGAACTTGCCGCATGGACTTGGCTAAAAAGGTAAGATGAACTAGTGATAAAGATTGAACCCATGATCTTTATAATACCATAAAGGAAATATGTTGCCCTTTAATTACTCAAAATCTATTTTTTATGTTGTACGCATGCAGGAAATAATAAGTGAAGAGAAAGTGGATTCCTTCTATATATCGGTATATTTCACATCTCCATAAGAAGTACAAAAAGCAGTGGAACGCAATGGATGTTTTAATGTGGAAAAAATAGTGCGCATACCCTGAAAGAATCTGCATCAAGATAATAACAAAAAAATAATAATAGTAATATTATCTCGCAATAGCAATGACAATATCTTCTCACATGAGAGTTGGCTTTGAACCACTTTTGAAAGACCATTTTGGAGTTGAGATCTTGGATGAGCTTTTTGATTCTTTTGTTAAACAACTTGAGAAATCTACTATTTTTCAATATGGATAGCATTTAGTTTGTTTATGTTACTCAATTGCAAATCATGACTAATTTGCACCTTTTCTTATTTAATGATCTTTATTTGCAATTTTCATAGTCAACATTTCTAAAAAAATAAAATTTCTTTAAATACATTATGTTGATATATAAGATGTGCTCTTATCAATTGATGTCACTTGGTAGAGAATATTGACAATAAAACATTAAATTTTAATCTCAACTCCCAAAAATATTAACAGTCAAGTATTAATTCTAAATATTTTATTGTACTAATAATACCATAATAAAAGGAGAAAATAAAGATAGATTTTAGCAATGGAATAGCAACGAATATGGTGAGTCAAACAAATGAAGAGGTAATATAAATGAAATTAATGACGGACAATTAAAATTGTCTCTGAATTCTAGTGAATGTTAGGCACTAAGGTAGTAATCACGATTAACCACTGCTAATCTATCTTGAATTGACGACTGATTACATACTGTCATGAAATAGTGACAAATATTCTAGTATGTCATGAAAGGATTATTGTTGGAAAAATCCTAAAATTCAATAATGGATTCATATGTTGCTTAATTTTAAGGTAAAATCAACCCGTCCTTTTTTTTATAAACAAAAAAAGAGTAAAAAAAAACTCTACATCGTACCAAACTTTCCATTGCCCACCACTGCTAAACCCTGCTACAATCGAAGATAGACTTGTAACTACCAAAGTACCATTGCCACCCTTAGTTAGCTAAATCACTTTCACCCCCCTTAGCCTCTCCAGTTGTCACCACCACCTTTGCTCTGACCTCCTACTACCACCAATTTTTTGATAAATTGTTTGCTAATTTAGTATTCTTTTTAATTTTATGGATTTATATAACAAATTTTAGAAAAATATTTAGAAAATTTAGTTAGTCTAGTTAATTCAATTAGTTTTGATAAACAGTTTTGTTATAATAACTTAGTTAATGTAGTTAGTTATGTGAATTTTTTGAATTAATATAAATAATTTAAGAATATATTCAGAAAAGTTTTTGTTAGTTGAGTTAATTTAGTTAAGATTGTGAATTTTATGAATTTAAATAAATAATTTGAGAAAATATTTAGATAATTTAATTAGTTGATTTAATTTAGTTAATATTATGAATTTTTTTAATTTAGATAAATAATTTGAAAAAATATTTAGAGAATTTAGTCAATTGAGTTAATGTAGTTAATAATGTGAATTTTGTGAATTTAGATAAATAATTTGAGAAAACTTAGCTAGTTGAGATAATTTAGCTAATATTGAGGATTTTGTGAATTTAGATAAAGAATTTGAGAAAATATTTAGAGAATTTAGTTAATAATGTGAATTTTGTGAATTTAGATGAATAATTTGAGAAAATATTTTATTTAATTTTATGAATTTAAATAAATAATTTGAGATTATATTTAGAGAATTTAGTTATTTGAAATAATTTAGTTAATTTTATGAATTTAGATAAAGAATTTGAGAAATATTTAGATAATTTTGTTAGCTAAATTAATTTAGTTAATATTGTGAATTTTATAAATGTAGATTAAATGTTGTTAATTGAGTTTAATAATTTCATAAAATTTTATTAAAGTTAAGTAACCTACATCGAGGCTATTTTTATATTTTGGAAAATGGTGATTTTGAAGGCAATTTTTATTCAATCAATAGATTCAAAAGCACATATATCAACAATAAATTTTTGTAGGAAATATCTACACGAGAATCATGACAAGTTTGAATGATATCGTGTAATTATTTCTTACCAAAATTTTATTAATGATGTTTGTACTTTTTGAGTTGATTAATCATGTTAAACCTAAATTCAAAGTTACCATTATCTAAAACACACACATCCTCAATGTATCAAAAATTTAAAATTTTTAATTCAATTTATATTTAAACTTTGGTTTGGTTAAAATTCTAATTATGTGTAGTACTATAGAAGTGCTATATGGTAAATTATTTAGGATTTTTTTTTTATTTGTAGGTTTAAATAATTAGATATTGAATTTTTGGCTTCTGTTGAAATTTTGTTAGAAATTTTATCAACTTTTGTGTTTATAGGGTAGACATCATCCATTACTTCCATTAGTTATAGCCACTAAACCTTCACAGCCACCACTAGCTCCTACTTCATAACTTGATTTGTCACAGACACCCATTGGCAATGATGCCCATTCCCTCGTTACTCCTCCCCCCCCTCCATTCTCTACATTCTTAGCCTTCACCTTCTAGTTCTCATCCTCCTTAGCTAACAACTTTTGTAGCCTTTGCAGAGTCTAACCATAATATTATTTAGACATTAGTTAGTGATAGCAGTAACAAGTCCATATTTCTTATTAGTTTTAAATGTATATTGTAAGTATGTACATTACACAAAAGATACATCAGAGGAAATATGAGAATAGGTACAAATGGGATGATGTTCCTATCTTGTTAAAGAAATTTTATTGAAAGGAATTCAAGGTTTCTATTGCTAATTAAATAAATGGATATAGATGTTCATTGCTTGGAAAGCTTATTATTTTGAACTGAGCTCACAAATGAACAAGATATAGAGATGGCAACTAAAGTTATAATTGCCATTTTTAGTGAATTCCAATATTTTGGTGGATCCATAATGGAATAGTCCATTGGAAATGAAATAGCAAAGTTCAAAGTTCTAATGCAGAAGGCATATTGTTGAAGAGGGACACATCTACCACATATAGTGAAGTTGTATGAGACTTAGTGCAATAAGATGTTGTATGGTTAGAGAAAGAAGGGGATCACACCATACAACATTATACATGATATATGGGATAAGTGGTAGGCTCATTGGCAGATGCCTAAGTGGAAAGAAAAGTTTGCTAAGGCCAAAGCCAACCATCTGAGTGAGACTCAAGATCCAAGCACTGGTGTCCCCAAGCATACTAGTGGCTCCTATAACATAGTTGACCATGTTAGAGCATTGATAAGATATTTAATAATGCCCATATTTTTTTATGTTAATTTCATTTCCTCACATTATCAGTAACTGACATGGACTTTTTTTAAATGGGAGCCATGCCTTGTGAGATATGCAAGATAACCTGTATGAAGAAGGATGGATCCTTTATTGATAGTTGATCACATAAGCTTAATATAAGTTAATTACAATTTCAATATCATATTATTATTTTCTAATTTGATATAATTTTTTCTTTTAATTTGTTATAGGATAAGAGAACAAAGATGTTTGAAGTTGCATCATAGCTTGCTGATGATGGGTTGTAGCCACCTATAGTGGACACACAAATTCTCTATCTTGAGGCTGTAGATGGTGAGAAAAAGCGGTGCATCTATGGGCTTGGATCATATGCTTTTCCTCTATACTCTGGCTTTTTAGGTGGCATTGGCACATCGACACTTTATGTGCCTCACCATCTGATGATTGTGTACTTTATCTAGTTTAGTAGCAATAAAAGAAGGAACAAATTTTAATGTTTCAATGTGAGAAGGAGCAAGAGAGCAAAGATAGATAGAGGTTGAGCAGGAGCACGATAGTTCTTATTGAAGTATAAATTACTTTAAGCTTAATTTTTTTCGTCAATTACTTTAAGTATGCTTCTACAGTAGATTTAAGTAAGGTTTTCCATATTATCTATTTTATTGTATCATGAAAATATTCAACTTTAAAGATCTTTATATTTTATATTTTATATTTATAATGTCTTCTTATAATTGAATCTAACATGTTTAACATTTGTCGCTAAATTTTTTATTTTATTGAAGGAAGCACGTAAACCTTTCACTAGAAGAATAAAAAAAATAAAAATAGTTTAGTTTATTTAAGATATGCTTAAACTGAATATTTTTGATACCTTAACTAATTTGTTTATATGGCAGAATGAAAGCGGATTAAGTTCCGTAAAATTTGGATTTGAATTTTTTCAATCTGAATTTGAGAAATTACATTTTTAAACAATCAAACAACCTTAATTAAACTCTTTCAAACACTCAATAACATGAAAAAAATTCTACAACCCTTATAACTCAAGCTTTTATTCTGAATTGCTTGCTTGATGATTACAATGCAAGAGAAGAGGGGTATTTATACAAACCACTTAATATAAATTAATATAAAATATTTAAAACCACACACATTATTTCTAACACCTAATACCACCTAGAAACATACAAGTGGCATACCAACTAATTATCATTTATTTCTTTTAATCTTACCCATAACTTTTCTCCTTTTGATTAAGACCACATATATTAAAACAAGTTTAATTATTCAACACTCCCCGTTAAACTTGTTTTATTATGCCAAATGCATTTCTCAATCTGACAAAATCTTCTTTCTTCAATGGCTTGGTGAAGATGTTTGAAATTTGATCTTGAGACTTCAAATATTCCAGTTTCACATCTTACTTTGTAATGCATTCTCTTATATAATGATATTGAGTATCAATGTGTTTGCTCTGATCATGATACACTGGATTCTTGGCTAAAGCTATTGTAGATTTATTATCGACTTGAATCTCTATTAGTTCCACTTATGACATGTTCAATTCCTTTAATAAATTTTGAAGCCAAATTGCATGACTAACACATGTTATAGCAGTAACATATTTAGCTTTACATGTTGACAGAGTGACAATTGGTTGCTTCTTTGAGATCCAAGTGAAAGCAGTATTTCTCATGCAAAATACAAATCCTATAATGCATTTTCTTTCATCTAAATCACCACTCCAATCACTGTCACTATATCCAATAAGCTTGTAATCATTAGAAATGGAATAGAACAATCCAAAGTTGATTGTACCTTTGAGGTAGTGAAGAATTCTCTTTGCAACTTTGAGATGAGTGGTTGTTGGAAATTCCATGTAGTGACTCACTAATCCAACTGCATAAAGAATATCAAGCCTTATACAAGTCAAATAGCATAAACTTCCAACTAAACTTTTAAAGTATGTTGGATCCATGCTTTCTCCATCTTTATGCTTAGATAATTCCACTAGTGTACTTATCAATTTGCAATTCTCCATCTTGAACTTTTTAAAAAGTTCCTTTGTGTAGCCTTCTTATGAGAAGAAAATTCCATCCTTTTGTTATTTAACTTCAATGCCAAGATAATATGCCATAAGCTCAATGTTTATCATCTCAAACTCCATTGTCATTTCCTTTTTGGATTTTTTTAATATGTTAGAGTTGTTTTTAGTGAAGGTCAAATTATCCACATACAAGCACACAATCAAGACATCTCCTTCTTTGATTTTGAAATAGAGGGCATATTTATATGGACATTTAATGAAGCCATTATGTTGAAGATAGTTGTCAATTCTACTATTCCATGCTCTGGGACCTTGCATCAATCCATAAAGGGCCTTTTTCAATTTTAGGACTTTGCATTCTTGGCCTTTGACTTCATAGTATGGGGGTTACTGAATGCAGACTTCTTCTTTAAGAACTCTATTTAGAAAGGCAGACTTTACATCCATTTGGTGAATCTTCCACTTATTTTGAGCTGCTAAAGAAATAATCAGTCTCCTAGTCTCTAAGCATGCAACAGGTGCAAATACCTCATCATAGTCAATTCTAGCTTTTTGACTGTAGCCTTTTGCAACTAGCCTTGCTTTGCACTTTTTGACCTCTCCTTTGGCATTCTTCTTTATTTTGTACACCCATTTGACACCAACTAGCTTGTGTCCTTTTAGAAGAACAGCGAGTTCTCATGTGTCATTCTTTTCAATGGCTTTGATTTTATAATCCATTGCATTTCTTCATTTTTCATCTTGAGCAGCTTCTTAGAAGTTTACTAGTTCACAATCAACAAAAAGATAAAAAAGAGTAAGATTTTCAAGTCTATCAGTCACCTCATAGATATCTTTAAGGCTTCTTATTCGTTCTGTATTTCTTTCAGCTAGGAAAGGTGGCGATGAATTATCTTGATCACTTCATATTAGTGAAGCAAGTGGTGTAGTAGCCTCTTACTAAAGTTCACCTGCTTGCTCTACTGGCTTTTGCTCTACTTCATTTAATTGAGGAAAGAAATTGAATTTATTTGTGGAAGAATTGAACTCCCATTCATTTTCATCGTCGAACATCATATCTCAACTGATCACTAACTTCATACTATTTGAATTGTATAGCTTGTACCCTTTTGAGTTAGTGGAATAGCCGATGAAGATGTAGCTTTCAATTTTATCATCAAGCTTGGTTCTTCTTTCATTTGGTACATGACATGGGATACACTTCCAAATACTCTGAGGTGAGAAATTCTAGGCTTTCTTCCACTCCATGCTTCTTATGGTGTCTTTCCTTAAAAACTTCTTATTGGAGATCGGTTGGATAGGTAGACTGTTATAGCCACTACTTCAATCCAAAATTCTTTTGGCAAATGTTTACTTTTGAGCATGCTCCGTGCTATATTAAAGACAATTCTATTTTTTCTTTCTGCAATGCCATTTTATTGTGGAGATCTTGGAATGGTGAGAAAATGCCTACTTTGATTTATTGCACAAAACTTTTAGAATTCCTTTGAAGTGAATTCTCCTCCTCGATCTAATCTCAATGCTTTAATCTTTTAACCACTCTCATTCTCTATAACAGCTTTAAATGTCTTGAATGCTTCAAAGACCTCTGATTTCTGCTTCAAGAAATATACCTAAGTTTTTTTGGAAAAGTCATCAATAAAAAAAAGAAAATAATTATTTTTACTAAAAGAGCTTAGAGTAATTGGCCCACACACATCAATATGAATGAGCTCTAATGGCTTCTTGGCTCTTGAGTATGATTCCTTAAGAAAACTATTTCTGAACTGCTTTTCGAGAAAACACCCTTCACAAAATTGATCTGGATGATTGATGTAAGGTAGTCCTCTCACCATTCTCTTCTTTGATAACAATTCTAAACTTCCAAAGTTAAGGTGCCCAAATTGAAGATGACATAATCAAGATGTATCTTTGTAATAAGCTTTCAAACACTTTGCAACATCATTTTGAATATTTAAAGGAAACCGTCTATTTTTGGACATTTTTTATTTGGCTATTAAATCTCCATTGCCATTTGTTATAAAAGACAATAATCTTTTCAGTAAAAATCATAGCCTTTTTCTAAGAGTTGACCCATACTCAAAATATTGCATGTCATATTAGGCATATGATAGACATCAAAAATTGACTGATGACTACCATCTTTAGCATGAATAAGGACGTTACCTTTTCATATTCTTGATACTTCTAAATCATCACCAAAGGAAACAATGTCAACCACTGATTCATCGAGTTCCATGAACATTCTACTTTTTCCACACATGTGGTTGCTTGCACCGGTATCAAGGTACCAAGTACTTCCTTGATCTTTAATATTAGTTATGCAGGATAACATCACTGTCTTCTCTTTGATCTTTGCTTTTACATAATCGATCTTTTCTTCAACTTTACTGATGGGAGCATTGCATTCTTATATTTAGCTCTGATACCACTTTGTTAAACATTAAAGAATCAAACAACCTTAAT
Source organism: Mallotus nudiflorus (assembly GCA_947683625.1). Lineage (NCBI taxonomy): Eukaryota > Viridiplantae > Streptophyta > Magnoliopsida > Malpighiales > Euphorbiaceae > Mallotus > Mallotus nudiflorus. The sequence continues at coordinate 1,970,308 of CANTUR010000049.1, read as the reverse complement.
TAAACCCTCTCAAACACTCAAGAAGATAAAAAAATTTCTACAACCCTTATAACTCAAGCTTTTATTCTGAATTGCTTACTTGATGATTACAATGCAAGAGACAAGGGGTATTTATACTAACCCCAAACTAATACAAACCACTTAATATAAATGTCACGACCCGAACCGGAGAGCATGTGATCGGCACTAGGGAATGGGTAGGTATAAGGCCTCCGAAACTCGTAGTAAGCCTTAAAGAAAAGAAAAATAAAACTTTCAAATTTAAAACTTTATTTCATACAAGAACACATTATCAAACTGATTTTTTTAAAAATAAACAAGATCGTGCACATTATAAAATGTTCTTCATCATCAAATACCATAAATCAATCTTAAACATTATACATAAGCGTGAATCATGAAAACTCCATTACATAAATATATTTAAGTTATACAAACTTGTAGTACACATATTACTGTAGTATGCTAGAGTCACTATTATAGTAAAGCTCACAATAACCTACATAATATAGCCGGTGATGAAGAAATCCAGCGTAGAGGCGGTCTGAGGTCGAACTCCCTGGCTCTTGAAAAAAATAGATTGAAGGGAATCAGACCTCACTGAGTAAGTCAATAAAAAGAGTTGTACAGTTTGAAAACCTTTTTGAAAACTATATGGTTATAGTGAAAATAATTTATAATGTATATATATATATATATAGCTTTTGAAAAATCTCGATAGAACCCTAAACCCAAATTATTAAATGGCCAATGGGGCTCGCTAAATCCAAATAGACTGCCGATCCCTGAGAGTAAAGGCATCAACCAAGGCACCAAGCTGCAGTCATCCACTTAATCTAATTACATGTCACTGGCAATCCCCAAGAGCTAAAGCATCCATCGAGGCACCCATCCCAGTCCATTATTAACTTTCCAATCACTGGCGGTCCCTGAGAGCAAAGACTTCCACCGAGGCACCTGCCCCAGTTTATATCCATAAGTCATACATACATCAGATCCATCTCTCAATCTCTACCATGTGCACACGATCCTGGTGAAACCCACCAGGTAGCCTGTTCTACCAAAATCTCTCAAAACTAATTTTAAATAAATAAAATGCACTTAAATCTTAAATAACAACATTTAAATTAAATAAATCATATAATAAATACTAAAAATATGAGCACACACATCTTTAAATAAAACACATGCACATATCACTTTATTAACTTACAAGACGAGCAAAAAGGCTCATGATTGCGCATCTGCCTCGATCCAACAGCTCCCGCTCCGGTATTCTCTAGAAAAGAAAATAACATACCTATTTTAAAAACACGTCTATGGAATTAAAATCAAAAGAAACAACAAAATTCTAGACTGACTCGAGGAAGACTGGATAAGACTCGATAGATAGAGAAAACCCTAATAAACGCTAGGAATTTATGAAAAATGTCACGTTTTACGAGAAAATCTATCGAAATTTCGACATAGTCTTCTTTATAAAACAAATATCTCTCTACCATAGGTAGAGCCATTCATGCATAGAAAATACACTTCTAGTATTCACAGACATTCACACTCGAGTCGCACTTCCAAAACTATACTTAACCCCAACCAAGATCACAACTCAACCATCACAAAATTAAATCATTTATTTTCCAAAAATACACATTACATATAAATATCCATAATTAATATAACTATATATATATATATATATATATATATATATATATATATAATTTGGAAACAATACTAAAAATTAACATTACTTAATTAAAAATACCAATTAATTTATAAAAATCTTCTAAACCTCATAAATATTAATAAAACTAACTAAAATATATATTTAACTATAATTAGTATAAAATTACATATTTACCCATATATTAGAAAAATACACATAATACTCAAATAATACCTAATATATTTTTTAGGATTAATTTTTGAAAATTAGTGTTAAATAGTATAAAATAGTACATAATTTGTAAAAATCCTTTTAAATTCCTTAATTATTATTTAAACCAACCACAATTTATTATTTAATTATAATTAACATAAAATTACATTTTTACCCCTGTAATACAAAACTTACATAATACACTATTATTACTCAAAAATTCCCTAAAAATTGTACAAATACCTAAAAATTATTTTCTCAACATTAAACTTCTTAATATAATTAAAAACATAAAATTAACTAATGATTTCTTCCAAAATATAATTTTAACCTAATTATCCACATTTTACATAAACTTAAAATAATTATAAAAATAGTCTAAAAATCACAAAAACCATAAATTAAGTTCTAAAATTAATAACATTTAATAATAATACCAATTATCAATATTTCATAATTTTTAACAATTAATTTTTGAAATATTAATAAAATATTCAAAATTCACAATTAACACAATAATTTTCTATAATCTTAAATAAAATCAATATACTAAAAATAATTAACAATAATTACCATAATTACTAATTAAACTCAAAGAAAAACCAAATAAATCAAACAAAAATCAAATAAAATTCTTTAAAATTAGGAAAAATCAAAATAATATACAAAATTTAGATTTAAACCTCTAACTTAACAGAATACATCATCTAACTTAAAATAATTGAAGATTAACGCATAAATCAACTCAGACAACTAGAAAATAAACCAGAAACAACCTGAAAACAACTCTGCGCAATTCACCTTCAACCTTAATTTTCGACGCCGAAAATGGATGGCAGAGGCGAGGCTTGGCGTCGACTGACACTTGAGGAGGTGAGGAAGGCTGAGGGAGCAATGGCGATGCAGATCTAACTCTGGCAGAGGTGAGGACGCTTCAAACCTAGAGGAAGAGGGAGAAACCGGAGGAAGAGAAGAGAAGGAGGAATGCTCCAGGAGGCTGAGACACGCCAGAGGGAGAGGAATGTGGCTGTAATATCCCGTGTTTTTAAATATTTTTACACTGTACCGGGATATGCAGTGTTAATAATTTTTGTATATATTTTACGATATTTTTACGAGTTGATATGTATTTAAAACCTATTTTAATTACTGTGTATTATTTACAGTGCTTTACGTAAAATTTTTCCGAGACTTTCATTTTCGGGGAAATTTTCACGTAAATAATTTATTATTAATTATTTTAAATATATTTTCGGACTTGCATGAACTCATACGTATTTTTAAAATATTAAACACCGTGTATATATATAATTATTTATTAATTAGGGTTTAATATTACCCTAATATTTTATTAATTATTTATTAGTTTTATTGTTATTTAATTATTTTTATTTAGTATAAATTGTTAAATTATTAAAATTTTATGTGTGTGGTGTATATTTAATGTGTGTGATTTAATATTATTTTAATATATAGTATAATCTATATATATATACACATTATATATCAAAAAAATCAAACTTTAAAAAATTACCATTTTGCCCCCGAGCCTCCTTCTTCCCCGATTTGCTTCCCTTCGCCGTCCGGACGCCTGCCGTGTCGTTCCCTTGCCGTGAGAGTGCCTTCCGGTGTGCCACCACCTTCCCCTGCCTCTTCCGCCGCCTGTGGTAGCCATTTTCGGCGCCTGGAAGCCATTTTTTGCCGAAAAAGCTGAAACTTTGACCACCGTCGATCACACCGATTTTGGCCACCATTTTTGACACCACCGGTCTCTTTCTTCTCCTTGAGCTCCGTTGAGTGTGATTATAGCTTTGGTTTGAGCTTAAATGGTCTAGAATTGCTTAGGTTTCGAATTTTCAATTTCAGCCTATTAGGGTTTTTTATTTTTTTGAGCTTCGAATTGATTGATTCATGAAAACTCCCTTCACAAATGTTGATCCTAGTAGCGTAATATACATTTATGAATTTTTTTGGAATTTTTGGAGATTTTTTGGATTTTTGGGTATTTTTGAATATTTTAATATTATTTTCTAATTTTTGGAAATTAATTATTTAAATTATGAAATTGTGTTTTATGGTTAAATTAGGTGTTTAAATGAATTATAGGAATTTATTTGGAATTTTTATGAATTTCTATGTATTTATTTTGAATTATTTGAATTTATGTAAATTTGAGAAATTAGGGTTAAATGTGTTTTATTTGAATTTAATTGGATAATTGGGTTTAATTACTGATATTATTGATAAATATGTTGAGAAAATTAATTTTGGATAATTGTATAATTTTTGGTGAATTTTTGAAGTAATTTAAGTATATTTATATATATAGGGGTATTTTGGTAATTTTACCCTAAATTGGCTAAAAATGTAATTTAATTGGTTTTAATAGTTATTTAAGGTATAAAAATGATTTCTACAAATTATTTAGTATTTTTAACTAATTAAAACTATTTTTCGTAAATTATTTTCAATTATATATATAATATACGGTTTTTCTAATAAAATGAGTTTTTATCGGTTTTTATAGTGTTTTAAGGTTAATTATGTAATTTCTACTTATAAAATGAATTTCTATGTAATAAGGATATTTTTGGTATTTCTGGAATTGTTCTGTGTTTGTGAACCCCGGTCGGTAGACTGTAGTTTGGAGTCCGACCGAGGGGTTGTGGTTGAGTGTTGAGCCTATATTTCGAAGTGTGTTTCTTTTTAGGGTCGGCTCTACTCTTTTGAGTAGAGAGATGTCCGTTTTACAGGGGAGGTTCTATCGGATTTTTGATAGAATTCTCGTAAAACGTGATATCCGATCGAACCTTGATATCGATTCTTTATTTTATACTCTAGATAGAATTCTAGGAAATCTGTTAGGTTTATTCTAATGTCTGTCGTTATTTGCTTGTTTAGTTGTGCCGAGATCGAGGGCTAGTGGACCAGGCCCGTCGGATCCATCTCGTGGAGCGCACTAGGTGAGTTACTATACTATATATATATGCTTTAGGATGCATGATTTAGAAATATATGTTTTATTTTGATTAAAATGCATAAATAATATGATTTGTATTTAAGTATATTTTTGGTGTATTTTTGGTATATATTAAATTATATGCATGTTTTGTAAATAAAATATATTTAAAATGTTTTTAAATATATTTCCAACTTAATTTATAATTTGATTGAATTCATTTGACATATATATACTCGAAATATACCTGGTTTACTTTTGGTATATTTTTGGTATATATATGGTTTATGTTGTTATTTTATTGAACTTCATGCATCATTTATTTTTATGAATGAATGATTTATATTATTAATGAAGGATATCAATAAAACGTGCTACCTAGTGGGCAGCACTAGGACCGAGTACGTACCGGTACGCCTATAGTATTTAGGCTATATTACTAACCATTTGTGGATATTGATTGATTATGATTATTTGATGTGTGAGATGTGTTTTGGGTGTGATTGCTGGAGCTCGATTAACCAAGTGTCTCGGGGCCAATCACACTGGCAGTCAGACTGCTGGAGTTCGGTTGACTTAGTGTCTCGGGGCCAGTCTACTGTCCAAATGGATTAAGTGGATATATTTGGAATAAGTGAGCCTGTATGGCTAGAGTGTTGTCTAACACTATTTTCCGAGGTTGCGATATCATAGGGTTCTATTTGATCCTTCATAAAAGATGATTTTCAGATAAAATATATAAAATGATTTTTACTGCATCTGTGTGTAATTGTCTGTATATATATATATTAGATATATACTATTGATTGTATGCATTATCATTTAGTGTGTATGTATATATATTATAGTAATTCACTCAGTGAGGTCTGACTCCCCTCCGTTGACTATTTTTCAGGAGAGTCAACATCTTCAGACCTCAGTAGCAAGTCGATACGCCGGATTTCTTTCGCCCCGGCTTCTTTGTGTAAACTATTTACTTGAGTCTTCTTTTTATAATCTAGACACTGTAGTAGTTGTGAATTAAAATGTGGGATTTCATGTATTTTATTTAAAGAGATGTATTAAATTGAAAATGGATTTGTATTTAAAGATATATATGTGATGAGTTGAGATTTGATTTAAATCCAGTTGATGAGAATGTTATTATTATATTTATGATTTTTATTTCCGCTGCATATAATATTGTTATTGTTATTATTGCATGTTTTATTTTTATTTATAGGCTTGCTACGGGTTCCGGATTCGAAAGAATTCCCATTCCCTAGCGCCGGTCATGGCCCCTGTTTTGGGTCGTGAAAAAGTTGGTATCAAAGTAGAGTTCTGTGTCAGGGCTTAGTTGTATGAGTCATGGCCCTAGTTTTAAAGTTGTGTTTTCTGTTAAACTACTGCAGTGAATTAGGTTTGAGTACGTCTTGATAAGTATTCCTTGCCTTAGTTTTCTGCGTTATTCCTCCGTTGTTTGTTTTGTTTGAATCTTTCCGTTTGTCTTTTTAGTATGAGGAGGCGAGCGCGTGTCACTCCACCGGTCGTTGAGGTCAAGGATGATGAGTCTTTCCAGGATGAGGTTTTACCTCCTGAGCAGCTAGTTAGATGTAGAGGTCGTGGCAGAGGTAGACCTCGAGGAGCGGCCGATCACCATAGGCAAAGAGAGTTACAGGACAAGGAGCTTGTTGAGCCTGAATTTGATGTTCCTGTTCCTCCAGTTGTTCAGCCTGCCTATCAACAGGGTATGTCTGACCCTGAGGCAGCTTTGTTCTATGCCCGAGTTGGCAGGATTGCGTTTGATGGTACTTCCGATCCGTTAGATTTTCTACATACGATCGAGACTAGGACTCGGACTGCTTATACCGAGTACCAGCGGATCATGATCGTAGAGTTGTCTGTCGAGGGACCAGCCCTAGATTGGTTCATTTAGATGATCCAGCCCTATATGATGACAATGACCTGGGCTCAGTTCAGAGAGCGGTTCATGAGGAGATTCTGTCCAGAGCCTCTTCGTTTGAGCTACCGTCTTCGACTGACCAGTATTTCTCACGGAGATCAATCAGTAGAGGAGTATACCCGAGAGTTTCTTCGTCTGGGTAGATATGCAGAGGATCTGATGCGAGATCAGTATTTCACAGTTACTACATATGTTACTGGTTTGGGTTCAGCTTTTGCTGGTATGCCTACAACAGGTCTTACTCTGGAGTCTGTGATTGAGTTAGCCAAGGAGATTGAGCTGAGGCTAGTTAGGCAGGGAGCGATGCCTGATTATTATCAGCTAGGAGTTCAGTTGAGTGGATTGCAGGCTACTCTGTATTCGAGTTTTCATATTGGATCGAGTAGTCAGCAGCGAGGTTCGACTTAGCAGAGTCAGAGACAGCAGCATCGAGTGCATCGGAACAGTAGGCATGGCCGTGGAGGTCAGCGTAGATCGTTCAGATTCGGGTCAGGTGCTTCGAGCAGCAGCAGTGGTTGTAGTTCTAGATCAGCGGCCAGTGTTTGTCAGACTTGTGGTAGAGTCCATCAGGGACCGTGTTATCTGACACCACTGACATGCTTCAGATGTGGGCAGATAGGACATTTTGCCAGATCATGTCCTTATTTCGGGTATCAGCAGTAGTAGATTCCATGATTCCCACAGCAGTCGATTGCTAGTGTTGCACCCGTGCTATTTCAGTTACCACCAGCTTAGCATCAGAGTTCTACTCAGTTTGTTCTATAACAGAGTCGTGGTAGAGGTATTAGAGGAGGTGCCAGAGGTGTTGGCCAGGCTTCTACCAATCAGCAGGGAGGTTGAGGTTAGGCTAGAGTTTTCCATCTCACTCAGCAGGATGCTCAGGCATCTAATGCAGTCGTGGCAGGTATTGTTTCAGTTTGTTACCTGGATGCTTGGGTTTTGTTTGATCCGGGTGCCACGCATTCGTTTGTTTCTCCTGTTTTTGCTTCTAAATCTTGTTGGCAAGCTTCGAGGATGGCTTTTCCTTTGTCCGTTGCCACTCCTCTGAGCGATTCTTTGGACACCGATATTGTTCTTTCTGGTTGTCCAGTTCTCGTGGGAGATAGAGAATTACCCGCTGATTTGATTCTGTTGGATGTGATGGAGTTTGATGTTATTTTGGGAATGGATTGGTTATCTCAGCACTTTACCGTGGTAGATTGCAGGAATAAGGAGGTGACTTTTAGAATTCCTGGTGAAGAAGATTTTAAGTTTGTTGGTGATAGGAGTTCAGCATCTCAGAATCTTATTTCTGTTATTACGGCTAGGAAGTTGTTGAGGAAAGGTTGTCAGGGATATTTGGCATTGGTCAGGGATACGTCAGTGGAGAAGTTATCACTCACAGATGTTCCTGTTGCTTGTGAGTTTCCTGATGTTTTTCCCGAGGAGTTGCCAGGTTTACCACCTCATAGAGAGATTGAGTTCTGTATAGATATGGTACCAGGTACTACTCCTATATCTATGCCACCCTATCAAATGGCTCCTGCAGAGTTGAAAGAGTTGAAGGAATAGTTACAAGAGTTATTGGATGAAGGTTTCATTAGACCTAGTGTTTCTCCTTGGGGTGCACCAGTCCTGTTTGTGAAGAAGAAGGATGGTACCCTGAGACTGTGCATTGACTACAGAGAGCTGAATAAGGTAACAGTGAAGAACAAGTATCCTCTCCCGAGGATAGATGATTTGTTTGATTAGCTACAGGGTGCACAGTTCTTTTCGAAGGTCGACTTAAGGTCGGGTTATCATCAGCTGCATATCAGTGAAGCCGATATTCCTAAGACAGTGTTCCACACTCGATATGGCCATTATGAGTTTCTGGTGATGTCTTTTGGTTTGACTAATGCACCAGTAGCTTTTATGGACCTGATGAACAGGGTATTCAGACCATATGTGGATCAGTTTGTAGTAGTCTTCATTGATGATATACTGGTATATTCGAGGAGTATGGAGGAGCATGTATATCACTTGAGGATTGTACTACAGACATTGAGAGATCATCAGCTTTATGCTAAATTCTCAAAGTGTGATTTCTGGATGGAGAGTGTTTCTTTTCTTGGACATGTAGTGTCTAAAGAAGGTATTCAGGTTGATCCACAGAAGATTGAGGCAGTGTTTGAGTGGCCTAGACCTACTTCTGTTACAGAGATTTGGAGTTTTCTGGGTTTAGCCGGGTATTATAGGCGGTTTGTGTAGGATTTTTCCAGGACTGCACCCCCTATGACTCGCTTAACTTAGAAGAATGTTAGATTTGAGTGGTCAGAAGCTTGTGAGAACAGTTTTCAGTTGTTGAAGGAGAAGTTGACCACAACGCCAGTGTTAGCTTTACCTAATAGTGTGGATAAGTTCACAGTTTACTGTGATGCTTTTAGAATTGGTCTTGGTTGTGTGTTGATGCAGAATGGAAGGGTGATAGCCTATGCTTCGAGGCAGTTGAAGAACCATGAGCAGAACTATCCTACACATGATCTTGAGATGGCTGCAGTGATCTTTGCTTTGAAGATCTGGAGACATTATTTGTACGGGGTGACTTGTGAGATATTTACTGATCACAAGAGCCTTAAGTACATTTTTCAGCAGTGAGATCTGAATTTGAGGCAGAGAAGATGGTTGGAACTGTTGAAGGATTATGATTGCGAGATCTTATATCATCCGGGTAAAGCTAATGTGGTAGCAGATGCCTTGAGTAGGAAGTCCTCAGGTAGTCTTGCTCACATCAGTGTTGAGAGGAGACCATTGATCCAGGAGTTGCATCTGTTGGTGGATCAAGGTCTAATGATGAAGCTTAGTAGATCAAGTGGACTGCTAGCTCAGTTTAAAGTACGATCTGTACTGAGGGATAGGATTAAAGCAGCTCAAAGCCGAGATCCTATTCTGGAAGAGCTTGCAGAGAATGTTCGAGCAGGGAAGTTCACTGATTTCACACTTGATGATGATGGTATGTTGTGGATCAATGGTAGATTGTGTGTTCCTGATGTGGATGACTTGAGAGAGGAGATTCTAGAGGAAGCACACTCTACAGCTTATAGCGTTCATCCGGGCATTACTAAGATGTACCACAGTATCAGAGATTTATACTGGTGGGACGGATTGAAGAAAGATGTCGCTGATTATATTGCTAAGTGCTTGACGTGTCAGCAAGTGAAAGCCGAACATCAGAAGCCTTCTGGGAAGCTTTAGCCTCTTCCTATTCCAGAGTGGAAGTGGGAAAGGATAGCTATGGATTTTGTGGTCGGTTTACCTCGTTCGAAGGATGGATACAATTCCATCTGGGTGATTGTAGACAGATTAACGAAGTCTGCACATTTCTTGCCTGTGAAAGCCACATATTCAGTTGCTAGATTGGCAAAGTTGTATGTGAAGCATATCGTATGCCTTCATGGAGTACCTGTGTCCATTGTGTCAGATAGAGGTTCGGTGTTTACTTCTCATTTTTGGCAGAAGTTGCAGGAAGCGATGGGCACTAGGTTGGATTTCAGTACTGCTTTTCATCCTCAGACAGATGGTCAGTCTGAGAGGATGATCCAGACACTGGAAGATATGTTAAGGATGTGTGTCTTGGATTTGGGAGGTAGCTGGGATGATCATTTGTCGCTCGTTGAGTTTGCATATAATAACAGCTACCATAGCAGTATTGGCATGGCACCGTATGAGGCATTGTATGGAAGGAAGTGTAGATCCCCGTTGAGTTGGGATGAGATTGGTGAGAGAGCTTTGACTAGACCTGAGATGGTTCAGGATGCTGCAGAGAAAGTTGCCTTGATTAAGCGAAGATTAGAGACCGTAGTTAGTAGACAGAAGAGTTATGCGGATCCTAGGCGCAGAGATGTGGAGTTTCAGATTGGAGATTTTATTTTTATGAAGGTATCTCCGATGAAGGGTGTGATGAGATTTGGCAGGAAGGGTAAGTTAGCACCGAGATACATTGGACCGTTTGAGATTCTGGAAAGAGTTGGCACTGTTGCATATCGGTTGGATTTGCCTCTGAGTATGTCATAAGTGCATCCAATATTTCATATCTCGATGTTGAGGAAGTATATCTCAGACCCTTCACACATGTTGCAGCCTGACAGTGTAGAAGTGAGTGAAGATTTGACGTTTATGGAAGAACCTGTGGTGATCGTTGATTATCAAGTTCGACAATTGCGTTCGAAGCAGATTCCGATAGTCAAGGTTCTGTGGTGTAGCGATAGAGTCGAGGAACATACGTGGGAGACTGAAGCTGAGATGCGAGCTTCTTACCCGTATCTCTTTCCTTCTTGATCCTGTTTTCTGGAATTCGAGGACGAATTCTTATAAGGGGGGAAGACTGTAATATCTCGTGTTTTTAAATATTTTTACACTGTACCGGGATATGCAGTATTAATAATTTTTGTATATATTTTATGATATTTTTACGAGTTGATATGTATTTAAAACCTATTTTAATTACTGTGTATTATTGATAGTGCTTTACGTAAAATTTTCTTGGGACTTTCATTTTCGAGGAAATTTTCACATAAATAATTTATTATTAATTATTTTAAATATATTTTCAGACTTGCATGAACTCATACGTATTTTTAAAATATTAAACACCGTGTATATATGTAATTATTTATTAATTAGGGTTTAATATTATCCTAATATTTTATTAATTATTTATTAGTTTTATTGTTATTTAATTATTTTTATTTAGTATAAATTATTAAATTATTAAAATTTTATGTGTGTGGTGTATATTTAATGTGTGTGATTTAATATGATTTTAATATATAGTATAATCTATATATATATACACTTTATATATCAAAAAAATCAAACTTTGGAAAATTACCATTTTGCCCCCGAGCCTCCTTCTTCCCTGATTTGCTTCCCTTCGCCGTCCGGATGCCTTCCGTGCTGTTCCCTTGCCATGAGAGTGCCGTCCGGTGTGCCACCACCTTCCCCAGCCTCTTCCGCCGCCTGTGGTAGCCATTTCCGATGCCTGGAAGCCATTTTTGGTCGGAGAAGCCGAAACTTTGGCCACCGTCGATCACACTGATTCCGGCCACCATTTTCGACACCGTTGGTATATTTCTTCTCCTTGAGCTCCGGTGAGTGTGATTATAGCTTTGGTTTGAGCTTAAATGGTCTAGAATTGCTTAGGTTTCGAATTTTCAATTTCGGCCTATTAGGGTTTTTTATTTTTTTGAGCTTCGAATTGATTGATTCATGAAAACTCCCTTCACAAATGTTGATCCTAGTAGCCTAGTCTACATGTATGAATTTTTTTGGAATTTTTGGAGATTGTTTGGATTTTTGGGTATTTTTGAATATTTTAATATTATTTTCTAATTTTTGGAAATTAATTATTTAAATTATGAAATTGTGTTTTATGGTTAAATTAGGTGTTGAAATGAATTATAGGAATTTATTTGGAATTTTTATGAATTTCTATGTATTTATTTTGAATTATTTGAATTTATGTAAATTTGAGAAATTAGGGTTAAATGTGTTTTATTTGAATTTAATTGGATAATTGGGTTTAATTATTGATATTATTGATAAATATGTTGAGAAAATTAATTTTGGATAATTGTATAATTTTTGGTGAATTTTTGAAGTAATTTAAGTATATTTATATATATAGGGGTATTTTGGTAATTTTACCCTAAATTGGCTAAAAATGTAATTTAATTGGTTTTAATAGTTATTTAAGGTATAAAAATGATTTCTACAAATTATTTAGTATTTTTAACTAATTAAAACTATTTTTCGTAAATTATTTTCAATTATATATATAATATACGGTTTTTCTAATAAAATGAGTTTTTATCGGTTTTTACAGTGTTTTAAGGTTAATTATGTAATTTCTACTTATAAAATGAATGTCTATGAAATAAGGATATTTTTGGTATTTCTGGAATTGTTCTGTGTTTGCGGACCCCGGTCGGTAGACTGTAGTTTGGAGTCCGACCGAGGGGTTGTGGTTGAGTGTTGAGCCTATATTTCGAAGTGTGTTTCTTTTTAGGGTCGGCTCTACTCTTTTGAATAGAGAGATGTCCATTTTACAGGGGAGGTTCTGTCAGATTTTTGGTAGAATTCTCGTAAAACGTGATATCCGGTCGAACCCTGATATCGATTCTATGTTTTATACTCTAGATCGAATTCTAGGATTTCTGTTAGGTTTATTCTAATGTCTATCATTATTTTCTTTTTTAGTTGCGCCGAGACCGAGGGCTAGTGGACCAGGCCCGTCGGATCCGTCTCATGGAGCGCACTAGGTGAGTTACTATACTATATATATATGCTTTAGGATGCATGATTTAGAAATATATGTTTTATTTTGATTAAAATGCATAAATAATATGATTTATATTTAAGTATATTTTTGGTGTATTTTTGGTATATAGTAAATTATATGCATGTTTTGTAAATAAAATATATTTAAAATATTTTTAAATATATTTTCAACTTAATTTATAATTTGATTGAATTCATTTGACATATATATACTCAAAATATACCTGGTTTACTTTTGGTATATTTCTGGTATATATATGGTTTATGTTGTTATTTTATTGAACTTTATGCATCATTTATTTTTATGAATGAATGATTTATATTATTAATGAAGGATATCAATAGAACGTGCTACCTAGTGGGCAGCACTAGGACCGAGTACATACCGGTACGCCTATAGTATTTAGGCTATATTACTAACCATTTGTGGATATTGATTGATTATGATTATTTGATGTGTGAGATGTGTTTTGGGTGTGATTGCTGGAGCTCGGTTAACCAAGTGTCTCGGGGCCAATCACACTGGCAGTCAGACTGTTGGAGCTCGGTTGACTTAGTGTCTCGGGGCCAGTCTACTGTCCAAATGGATTAAGTGGATATATTTGGAATAAGTGAGCCTATATGGCTAGAGTGTTGTCTAACACTATTTTCCGAGGTTGCGATATCATAGGGTTCTATTTGATCCTTCATAAAAGATGATTTTCAGATAAAATATATAAAATGATTTTTACTGCATCTGTGTGTAATTGTCTATATATATATATATATTAGATATATACTATTGACTGTATGCATTATCATTTAGTGTGTATGTATATATATTATAGTAATTCACTCAGTGAGGTCTGACTCCCCTCCGTTGACTATTTTTCAAGAGAGTCAACATCTTCAGACCTCAGTAGCAGGTCAATATGCCGGATTTCTTCCGCCCTGACTTCTTTGTGTAAACTATTTACTTAAGTCTTATTTTTATAATCTAGACACTGCAGTAGTTATGAATTAAAATGTGGGATTTCATGTATTTTATTTAAAGAGATGTATTATATTGAAACTAGATTTGTATTTAAAGATATATATGTGATGAGTTGAGATTTGATTTAAATCCAGTTGATGAGAATGTTATTATTATATTTATGATTTTTATTTTCGCTGCATATAATATTGTTATTGTTATTATTGAATGTTTTATTTTTATTTATAGGCTTGCTACGGGTTCCGGATTCGAAAGAATTCTCGTTCCCTAGCGCCGGTCATGGCCCCTGTTTTGGGTCATGACAGTGGCGGTGATGGTGATAGACAAGGAGGGGCAACAGCTTGGGTGAATTCTCGGATTTTCTTGAGGTATGTTATATATATATATATATATATATATATATACTTAAATATAATACTTATATCAAATAATAAAAACCTAAAATAATACTAACATAAATATATATCAATTAAATAGCTAGATAAGTAACAATTGTATAATATAATTTAAAATTATTTATTACTAAAAAATTTAAAAAATCACTTTTTTAAAATAAAATATAGGGTATTACAATCTTCCCTCCTTATAAGAATTCGTCTCTGAATTCAAGAAAAGAAGAATTACAAAGCCTAAAAGGGAAAGAGATACGGGAAAGAAACTTGCATCTCAGCTTCAGTTTCCCAAGTGCAGTCCCTAGCAGAATGGTTACTCCATAGCACCTTCACTATCGGTATCTCCTTAGTTCGCAACTGTCGAATTTGGCGATCCATAATTGCCACTGGATACTCCTTGTAGGTCAAATCATTGCTAAGCTTTATAGCTTGAGATTGTAGAACGCGAGGCGGATCAGGAATGTATTTCCTTAGTATAGATACATGGAATATAGGGTGGATTCTCAATAGTTCTGGTGGCAACACCAACCTATACGCCACTTCACCCACTCTAGACCGAATCTCAAATGATCAAATGTATCTAGGAGCTAGCTTATCCTTCTTGCCAAATCTCATGACTCCTTTCATTGGAGACACCTTCAGGAACACCATGTCTCCAACCATAAAGGATACATCCTTTCTTCTAGGGTCAGCATAGCTCTTTTGTCTGCTGAAGGCTGTCTTCAATCTCTGTTGTATGATGGGGACTTTCTCTGAAGTCACCTGTACCAACTCTAGACCTGTTAACTGTCTTTCACCAGTCTCCCAACATAATGGTGATCTGCACTTCCTACCATACAGTGCCTCATACGGAGCCATCTCAATGCTAGCATGGTAGCTATTATTGTAAGCAAACTCAATCAATGGCAAGTGCGAATCCCACTGTCCTCCAAAGTCAATTACACACATCCTCAACATATCTTCTAATGTCTGGATGGTCCTCTCTGACTAACCATCTGTCTGAGGATGGAAGGCCGTACTAAATCCAATATGGTGCTTAAAGCCTTGTGTAATTCTTGCCAAAAGACTGAGGTGAATGTGGCTCTTCTGTTTGACAATATACTCACTAGTACTCCATGTAGACAAATAATCCTGTTGACATAAAGTCTTTCCAGTCTATCAGTAGAGTACGTCTTCTTTATTGGTAGAAAGTGTGCTAACTTGGTTAGCCTATCAACAATCACCCATATAGCATCATAACTTCCTATAGTCTGAGGTAATCCAGTCATAAAGTCCATGGCTATCATGTCCCATTTCCATTCAGGAATTGGCATAGGTTATAACGATCTTGAGGGTCTCTGATGTTCAAGCTTCACTTACTGACAAGTCAAGTATCTAGACATAAACTCTGCAATATCCTTCTTCATTCCATTTTACCAATATGTATCTTTCAAGTCATGATACACCTTGGTAGAACTTGGATGAATACTATAAGTAGAAAAATGTGCCTCTTCCATAATTTCCTTCCTTAAGTCGTCAACATCCGACACACAAATCCTAGTGCCTAACCATAATACACCTTCTCTATCATCCACAAAGTCTTTTGACTGCCCTTATTACACTTCATACATAATCCTTCGCAACTACGGATCTCTATTCTGAGATGCCTTAACTCGATCCAAGTATACTGATCGTACCTTGAATTGAGCTAAAAGGCACTTTCTAGTAACTTTCAACTGCAACCCTTGATCAATCAATTTATGCAACTCCTTGATAATAGGCCTCCTTTCTGTGCTAATATGGGCAAGACTGCCCACTGAATTCTTACTCAAGGCATCAACAATAACATTCGCCTTGCCTGGATGGTACAAAATAGAACAATCATAGTCCTTGAGAAGTTCCATCCATCTTCTCTGCCTCAAGTTCAAGTCCCTTTGCTTGAAGATATACCTAAAGCTCTTATAATCGGTGTATATCTCACATGTAACCCCATACAAGTAATGCCTCCATATCTTTAAAGCAAACACAACAGCTGCCATCTCTAAGTCATGAGTAGGATAGTTTTGCTCGTGCATCTTTAGTTGTCTGGAAGCATAAGCAATTACTTGGCCATTTTACATCAATACGCAGCCCAATCCTACTCTAGAAGCATCACAATACACTATATACCCTTTATTGCCAGAAGGAAAAGTCAGAATTGGAGCTGACGTCAACAAATCCTTGAATAACTGGAAGTGCTCTTCACATCTATTTGTCCATAAAAACTTAGCACTCTTCTAGGTCAACCTTATCAAAGGTGCGAAAATTTTGGAGAAGTCCTTCACAAATTCCTATAGTAGCCTGCTAGACCCAAGAAACTCCATACTTCTCTAACTGTAGTCGGCCTTGGCCACTCTGTAATAGCTTCTATCTTCTTAGGGTCCACTTGTATGCCATCCCTAGAAACCACGTGGCCTAAAAATGCCACTTGATTTAACCAGAACTCGCACTTCAAAAACTTGGCATACAACCTGTGCTCCCTTAAAGTCTGAAGCACCCTTCTTAGATGTATAACATGCTTAGCTTCACTCTTGGAATAAACCAAGATGTCATCAATGAAGACTATTATAAACCATTCTAAGTATGGCCTGAACACCCAATTCATCAAGTCCATAAAGGCTACTGGAGCATTAGTCAACCCAAAGGACATTACTAGGAACTCATAATGGCCATATCTCGTCTGAAATGCTATCTTAGGCTCATCACCACTTCTGATCCTCAACTGGTGATACCCAGATCTCAAGTCTATCTTAGAGAAGCATGTAGCACCTTGAAGCTAATCAAACAAGTCATCGATCCTTGGAAGTGGATACTTGTTCTTGATGGTGACCTTATTCAATTGCCTATAATCAATACAGAGTCGAAGAGTACCATCCTTCTTCTTCACAAACAACACCAGAGCACCCCAAGATGATGTATTGGGTCTTATGAAACTCTTGTAATTGTTCCTTCAGTTCTTGTAATTCAGCTGGTGTTATTTTGTAGGGTGGCATAGAAATAGGATCTGTACCAGGTATGACATCGATACAGAACTCTATCTCCCTATCTGGTGGTAATTCTGGTAATTCTTCAAGAAAGACATCCATAAATTCACACACCACTGGCACTTGTTCGATTGCCCCATTCTCTGTTTCAACATCTCTTACTACTGCCATGTAACCTTGACAACCCCTTCTAAGCATCTTTCAGGTTGTAATGACAGAAATGAGATTACGAGGCATGTAGCTCTTCTCACCTTTAAAACATAACTCTTCTTCATTCAGAATTCTAAAAACCACTTCTTTCTCTCGATAATTCACCGAAGCATAATCCTTCGACAACCAATCTATCCCTAAAATGATGTCGAATTCCAATATATCAAGCAACACCAAGTTCGCCAATAATTCTCTACCATCAACTGATACTGGACAAAAAGGAAGGAAGATATCTACCTTCAACTCGTCACTAAAATGAGTCGATATAGATAGAGGAAAGGATAACCTGGAAGGCTGCCACTCGATTCTCGAAGCAAATAAAGGGGATATGAATGAATGCGAAGCACCGGGGTCAAATAATACTTTAGCATCACATGCACATACTGAGAGAATAACTGCGACCACTGCATTAGAAGTCTGAGCATCCTACGGTGTTAGAGTAAAAACTCGTGCTTGGCCACAACCTTCCTGTTGAGATGTTGAAAGCTGCACAAACCCATGACCACTAGGCCTACCAACTGAACCTCGGCCCTGCTGGCCCATAAGCTGTGGTAGTCTCTGTTGTGGCTGTACTGGTGCTCTGTACTACTGTGGCATCAGATAGAAAGCCTGAGCCACTGATGAAAATGAACCCTTAGCATACTGTGGCTCATATCCAAAGTGAGGAAAAGCTCTGGTAAGGTGACCAACCTGTCCACATCTGAAGCAAGCGCCTGACAACAAATGACACAGGCCCTTATGGAATCAACCACAACTCGCACATGCACTAGCTCCAAACCTAGAACTACTCTATCCAAAGCTCTGCCTACTACTACTGCTGCTGACTCTAGTACTAAATCTGTGACCTCTACCACTTCTCTTATTCATGGCATAACCATGTCGACTAACTCGGTGAGTCCTGGACCTTCTACCACCATGCTGTGAACTACTTGCAGCCTGCTGACTCATACTACCAATATGAAATGTTGGCTACTAGTACCTGGGAGCTACACCATATCCACTACCACCAACCATATAAGGATCTAATATGGTGCCCTGGTGGATGTGTCGCCTCTCAATTAGACGAGCCTCCTCTATAACACTCTTTAGGGTGCGGTCCTCAATATGCATACCCATAAAAGATGGCCCTAAACTAGTGACATACAACTCTATTGCTTTATAGGGATCTCTTCTGATGTCCTCTACATGTCGGGATAGCCTGTTAAACTCCTTAGTATAGTCCTCCACTAACCTATCCCCTCTGGTGATATGAGGCAACAGCCACCTGTAAGCATCTTTGGTGGCTGGAGGACAGAAGAACCTCAGGAAGTGGTCCTTAAACTCTAGCCAAGTTAACTTATGCATAGACGACTGAAATGACTACATGAACCAGTCTTGAGCTACCGCTTGGACTGATAACTCCATAATCATTATCCACTAGTAGTTTGTGTGTCCTGTCCTGGTATGTGCCTCAATCACATTAATGAAGTCTAAGGCATCCCTAGTACCATCAAAGGAAACTCTACTAATTTGGGAGTAGAGGAGTGCTGCATCAGTATCTAACATCTCCTAATTCCTCTGCTGTAACATCGGTTGCATAAGGGGCATTGCTTGATTCAATGCTGCAAGACCCTAATTAATTCCTACTAGTCCAGCTACAAAAGCCATGGGGTCTACAGCTTGAGCTTTAGGCCCAACTGGCTATTGATTAGGAATCTCAACTGCAGCTACCCTAGCTCGACCTCTACCTCTACCTCTGCCCCTATGACGTGGAGCAGGAGGAAGAGCCTCATCATGCATAGACTGCTCATCAAGCCCAAAAGTCAGATCGGTAATGGGGTCTGTTAGCACACACCTCATTCTGAAAAAGATAAGAGAAAAATTGAATTCAAAATAAGACAAGAGTATTTAACGCAAAGTGGAATTAGAAACAAGAATATCATAAAGATAATTATCAACCTAATTACTGTAGTAGTTACTCAGAAAGATAAACATAGATAATTAATTAAACTTATGCTCTAATACCAACTTTGTCACGACTCGAACCCGAGGGCACATGACTGGTACTAAGGAATGGGTAGGTATAAGGCCCCTAAAACCCGTAGTAAGCCTTAAAGAAAAGAAAAATAAAACTTTCAAATTTAAAACTTTATTTCATATAAGAACACATTATCAAATTGATTTTTCTAAAAATAAACAAGATCGTGTGCATTATAAAATGGTCTTCATCATTAAATACCATAAATCAATCTTAAACATTATACATAAGCGTGATTCATGAAAAATCCATTACATAAATATATTTAAGTTATACAAACTTATAGTACACATACTACTGCAATATTCTAGAGTCACTACTACAGTACAACTCACAATAACCTATATAATATAGCTAGTGATGAAGAAATCCAGCGTAGAGGCGGTCTGAGGTCGAACTCCCAAGCTCATTAAAAAAAAAGATTGAAAGGAATCAGATCTCACTGAGTAAGTCAATAAAAAGAGTTGTACAGTTTGAAAACCTTTTTGAAAACTATATAATTATAGTGAAAATAATTTATAACGTATATATATATATATATAGCTTTTGAAAAATCTCAGTAGAACCCTAAACCCAAATTACTAAATGGCCAACTGGGCCAGCTTAATCTAACTAGATTGTCGGTCCCCGAGAGTAAAGGTATCAACCGAAGCACCAAGCCGCAGTCATCCACTTAATCTAATTACATGGCACTGGCGGTTCCCGAGAGCTAAGGCATCCATCGAGGCATCCATCCCAGTGCATTATTAACTTTCCAATCATTGGCAATCTTCGAGAGCAAAGGCTTCCACCGAGGCATCCGTCCTAGTTTATATCCACAAGTAATACGTGCATCAGATCCATCTCTCAATCTCTACCATGTGCACATGATCCTAGTGAAACCCACCAGGTAGCCCGTTCTACCAAAATTTCTTAAAACTAATTTTAAATAAATAAAATGCACTTAAATCTTAAATAACAACATTTAAATTAAATAAATCATATAATAAATATTAAAAATATGAGCGCACACATCTTTAAATAAAACACATGCACAGATCAATTTGTCAGCTTACAAGACGAGCGAGAAGGCTGACGATTGTGTGTCTGCCTCGATCCAATAGCTCCCGCTTTAGTATTCTCTAGAAAAGAAAATAATAGACCTATTTTAAAAACACATCTATGGAATTAAAATAAAAAATTAATAGAAATAACAAAATTCTAAACTGACTCAAGGAAGACGGGATAAGACTCGATAGATAGGGAAAACCCTAATTAACGCTAGGAATTTAAGGAAAATATCACGTTTTATGAGAAAATCTATCAAAATTTCGACAGAGTCTCCTCTGTAAAATGGACATCTCTCTACTATAGGTAGAGCCATTCCTACATAGAAAATGCACTTCTAGTATTCACAGACATTCACACTTGAGTCGGGCTTCTAGAACTACACTTAGCCCCGACCGAGATCACAACTCAACTATCACAAAATTAAATCATATATATATATATATATATATATATATATATATATATATATATATATATATATATATATATATATATTATTTGGAATCAATACTCAAAATTAACATTACTTAATTAAAAATACCAATTAATTTATAAAAATCCTCTAAACCTCCTAAATATTAATAAAACTAACTAAAATATATATTTAACTATAATTAGCATAAAATTATATATTTACCCATATATTAGAAAAATACACATAATACTCAAAATAATACCTAATATATTATTTAGGATTAATTTTTGAAAATTAGTGTTAATTAGTCTAAAATAGTAAATAATTTGTAAAAATCCTTTTAAATTCCTTAATTATTATTAAAACCAACCACAATTTATTATTTAATTATAATTAACACAAAATTATATTTTTACCCCTATAATACAAAAACTTACATAATACACTATTATTACTCAAAAATTCCCTAAAAATTCTACAAATACCTAAAAATTATTTTCTCAACATTAAACTTCTTAATATAATTAAAAACATAAAATTAACTAATGATTTCTTCCAAAATATAATTTTAACCTAATTATCCACATTTGACATAAACTTAAAATAATTATAAAAATAGTCTAAAAATCACAAAAACCATAAATTAAGTTCTAAAATTAATAACATTTAATAATAATACCAATTATCAAAATTTCATAATTTTTAACAATTAATTTTTGAAATATTAATAAAATATTCAAAATTCACAATTAACACAATAATTTTCTATAATCTTAAATAAAATCAATATACTAAAAATAATTAACAATAATTACCATAATTACTAATTAAACTCAAAGAAAAACCAAATAAATCAAACAAAAATCAAATAAAATTCTTTAAAATTAGGAAAAATCAAAATAATATACAAAAATTAGATTTAAACCTCTAGCTTAACAAAATTCATCATCTAACTTAAAATAATTGAAGATTAACACATAAATCAACTCAAACAACAAGAAAACAACCCAGAAACAACTTGAAAATAACTCTGCACAACTCACCTTCAACCTCAATTTTCGACGCTGGAAATGGATGGTAGAGGCGAGGCTTGGCATCGACTGATGCCTAAGGAGATGAGGAAGGTTGAGGGAGCAACAGCGGCGCCGATCTAGCTCCAACAAAGGTGAGGAAGCTTTAAACCGAGAGGAAGAAGGAGAAACCGGAGGCAGAGTAGAGAAGGAGGAGGTTGCTGGCGGTGATGACTTCTCCGGGAGGCTAAGATATGCCGGAGGGAGAGGAATGTGGTGGTGATGGTGATAGACGGAGAGGGGCAGCAGCTTGGGTGAATTCTCGAGTTTTCTTGAGGTATATTTTCTACATTCTTCTATATATATATATATATATATATATATATATATATATAAAATCTCAAGTTTACGTACTATAACGTATATTCACATACATGTACATAAATACATATATATACACACACACAAATACACCTATATCTATATATATACATATATAAATATACCCAAATATAATACTTATATCAAATAATAAAACCCTAAAATAATACTAACATAAATATATATCAATTAAATAGCTAGATAAGTAACAATTGTATAATATAATTTAAAATTACTTATTACTAACAAATTTCAAAAATTACTTTATTTAAATAAAATATAGGGTATTACAATAAATTAATATAAAATATTTAAAACCACACACATTATTTCTAACACCTAATACCACATAAAAACATACAAGTGGCACACCAACTAATCATCATTTATTTATTTTAATCTTACTCACAATTTTTCTCCGTTTGATTAAGACCACATATATTAAAACAAATTTAATTATTCAACAATTACAATTGTTAAAATCAAAAGGATCTTAGAACAGGTGTAAATAAACAAAATCATGTGTTTGATTAAAGTTCAACTAAAATGAATAAATAAAAAGTAAAATTATATATTTAGCATTAAATATAAAAATATTAACATTTAATATTCTACATAATAAAATTTAATGAAATAATATCGTCAGTAAAATATCAATATCAATAGTAATTTCTAATATTATGTTTAATATAACGTTCAAGAAAGGTTTCTTTATGTATAAAAACCAGCGTAATAATAAAATAATATTAAATATTAAATAATTAATTGTATATTGACGCTTGAATTTTGTCATTATGTTAATTAAGTTTAGAACAAAAAAAAAAAAAAAAGCTCTTTGCAGTTAGGTGAAAGGTTCCCGAATTTTATTCCTATTGTTACTATTTCTGTAAATATTACTAAACAAGAAAGAATGTTGTCATCTTTTTTGAGAATGATTAAATTTTTTTTATCATTATTGTACTATTGGCCGGATGCTTCTTTTCACCCCTAATCTTTATCTTTTTGATTTATTGTACTATCAATTTTTATTTTGTACATATATCACTCATAATTTAAAATTTTAATTTTTTTATTAAACACATATATTATCAGTGTAGATGAATGATTGAAATCAAACAAATTCAGGTGTGACTATCACTGTAACAACCCGAATATTTTAAACTATATATATATATATATAGAAGACACTCTAGCACAACTTTCTGCATTGCTTTTGCACACATCCGAGTCTGAGTTTGAATCCTCCTCTCTAGGAATCCCTCAGATAGATGAACTAGCTACAACCTCTTCTTCTTTTCTATGTTCAGATTCTAGTTCTGATAAAAAATAATTGAACATGCTTACTAAAGAAAAAAACCTCATTCTGGATGCTATACAACACATCAATGATCCTGATGTCCAAAAAAGATATCTAGAACAACTTAGGCAATCCTTAGAAAAGGAACCTGAGCCCCTTAAGACTGAGTTACCTTCCACAAGTATCAACATGTATGATCTTATAGTCATCCTAAATAGGAATAAGCATGGAAAGAAACCCATAGGAAATGTCTAGGAACTCCAGTCTGAAATAAAGACCATTAAAACTGAACTAAAGTATATTAAAGAAAAGCAACAAAAAGATTATGAACTAATCCAGTTTCTTGTCACCAAACTAGCTGAAGAATCTAGTGAGAGTGATGACATCACAAACTTAGGATTAGAACCTCAGTCCTTGGCTAGTATAGATAAAATCCCTCATGATTTCCTCTATACTTTAATATACATTGTTAAAGTTTCCCTTATCTTTGATAAAGACTTTCAGTATGATATTGTCGCTCTGTTTGACACAGGCGCTGATTTAAGTTGCATAAAGACCTCTATTGTCCCTCATCGTTTTCAAGAAAAAACCCGTGAAACACTCTCTTCTGCTAACAATTCAAAAATGCATATTGATGGCAAAACAGATGTCAGTATTTTAAACAACGAATTTTCCATTAAAACTTCTTTCCTTCTTGTCTCTGATATTAGTTATTCAGTAATCTTAGGGACACCATTTATTAATCTGATAACTCCCTACATAGTTTCCTTATGCCTTATTTACTTTAAAGATTTATTTATTTTCTGCATTTCATTTCTTCTTTAAAAATTTCTTAATTTTCTGTATTGATTAAGTATGCTATGTGCTCGCCTAAGATATTAGGATCTTGCACATCAGAAATTTTGTATTTTAATTGCTCTAAATTGCTAATTGCTGCATATTGGATCGGTAACCTCCGTGTCTAGCTTGCGACTAGGAGTATGAAACCGGCATTGTGCCTTTATATTGCATCTGCATCATCACTATTCCTTGCATCACTATCCCTTAGATTCCTTGGGTGGTCATGGTATCAAAGCCTGGGGGGATTGAGTGATTTCTACAGTTTTGGTTTATCTGTTATGAATAGTGTTTATAGGATGTTGTTACGATGAGTCCTTTAAGTCTTGGGTGGTCCCGGTTTTAAGTCCCGGAGTGGCAGTAGATCCGTTGGTTTAGCCTAAGAATTGTAGTCGTAATTTCTTTCTATTTCCATTACTCATACCATGTATCCTATATTTGGTAGAACCACTTCTTCTTCTTCTTCCTCTGCTCCCTCTTCTACTAAAGGTAATAAGAACCTTGTCAATAGTGATGAAATTACCATAGAAGACTTTGATAGATGCATAGATGATTTTAAGCTCATAGAAGTCCACCAGAATCAAATATATAAAACTTCTAAAATCAACTTCTTCAAATCTGATTATGTTATCAAAACTGAAGAAATGGATGTCCAGCTGGACAAATCTAAAGATGAAATTAAACTCCTTTCTTCTTCTTCTATAGAAAAACATAAAGCTAAAGGATTCAGATATATCCATATAGGTCTTGTCCAAGTTGGTGTTAAGCCCCTGAACAGAGAAGGACTTAATACCTCTATTCTCGCTGCCCTAAGGGATAAGCGATTTAGAAATTTTAAAGATTCTTTGTTAGGAACTATAGAATCTAGCCTCTGTAAAGGTCCCATATCATTTGACTATTATCCCAATTTCACAATTTCTTTGAATGACCCAAATCTTTTAAAGTCTTTGGTTTTACAAATCCAAACCCATAACTATGTTATGGAAGATGGATCTATTCCTATTGCACTAGTTTTCAAAGTTCATTATAGAGCTATAATGTCAGCTTTTGCTACTAAGAGTCGATTTCATAGTAAAAAAGGAGAAACTTTGCTTCTTCAAACTGACATGACTAAAGCAAATGTTGTTATACCCAAGCCTATACAGTGGAACCAGATAACCCTTCCTGAAGACTGGATCTTAGAAAGTGCTACCGAACATATAATACAAATCCAAGACAAAACATCCCCAAACACAGAAATAAAGCAAATAACCTAGTTCCAGGATGGAAGAGTAAAAATTAGCTTCGACAGAACCTCTTCTAGTGCCAGATTTTCTAATGCCTCATCATCAGAATCCCTTGACCTTGGAAGAATATCCCAGATCCCTTCTGTCATGAACCTTCCATATAAAGATTCACAGAGACAAGAACCATAAAGACCCATTATTCTTCCTTATCCAGATCAAGCAGAACTACATCCAAATATACCTCAGGTTATGATTCCTCCTTACATTCCAGCCAGATTCTCTACATCTGACCTACCCAATATAGCTCTCAGAAATATTAACCTCAGCAATAATATAGCACAACCCATATATATAGAACCCCAATAAGAAATAAAGTCTCCTTCACCTCCTGCCTCACCAACAGCCTCAGCCCTTACAGAAAATATAGCCCATGAACTAAGTGTTATTGATAAAGAATTTACACCTGATAAAGCATCCTTGCATAAAGATTTTTATGCATCTCATAACTTAGAAAAAAGAACTTGGTTTTTCAAGTATTTTTCAAATACGAGACAGGATATTGAAATAAAGTTTTATGATTTCTTACAGAATAATAACGTAAATTTATTTTTCTTTGTCTGGTTTGAAGTTTATGCTTCAGAAAATGATATTTCATATCCTTTTAAAGAAATAAACCCTGTTACTATTCAAAAGAAAAATTGGGAATTAGCCAACGACCAATCTATAGAATCTGAACATCCTCCCCTTAGGATGATTAAGATCCCTGTAGGTGGAAAAATTAGTAGAAAAAGATATACTTAGCTTTCCTCTATAAGTAAAGTAGATTAAAAATTGTTTTATCACTTCACCAAGATTGGTATAATTTCTCTGTAATTTATCTTTTCCCCTATAACTTCTTTGTTGTGGATTAAAGAACTTCTGTAACCTTCCCTTACTTGGATTTTAATAAAGAAAAGAAAATTTTCTTTCCCTGTAAGATTACTTTCTTATATTTTCTTATATTTAATCATGTATTATAGTTTCCTTATGCCTTATTTACTTTAAATTTTCTTTGTAGAACTATAATGCCATTATTGGATGAGTAGTCGAGATACCGTTGAGAGACCCATAGTATAAAGAACTTGGAACAATAAAGGCATAAGCAAGGGAACTTCTTCTCAGGAGGGGAGCATTTGTAATGGGATTCAAAAAGGTCAAACCCATTACGAATATCAGAAGGAAGGATGTCAGGGATAAGACCATAGTTATTCCACCACCTAGTGAACCATGCAGGAAACTTGGAAACATTAGCATGATCACTTAAGAAAAATAACCATGAGTGGGTGGCATAATGATTTTGGATAAGGAAGGTGTTGAACCATGCTTGTTCATAGTCCCAATAAGAGAATGTTGGGCAAAAGTCGAGCTTGGTTTGGAAATTTACAGGGAAAGATTTTGGCTTAAAAAGATCTTGACCCCAATCTTTAGGATGAAGGACTTTAAGGATTTTACAGGTAGAGTAAGAAGGGTCGTGGGATCCTTTATGGTAGAAGTGTTTGAATTCTGCTGAACCAGTAAATTCCAAAATAGTTTGATAATACTCTTGGGGTTTTAAAAGATCGTAAGGTTTAAAAAACCAATTATTTGGAAAATGGTTTTGCATTGCTATAAAAGGATTTTTGTTATAAAACCCATCTTTAATTGTTAAGATGTTTTGAAAAATGGTTTTTGTGAGAAATTCAGAAGACTTTATTTTAGATTATGATAAAACAATTTGTGAACTACTTTGGGTAGCCACAGGAGTTAAATTATTTTGAGAAAGGATCTAAGAGGAAAAAGATTCACCTTTCTCAGTTTTTGAAACAGGCTGAGAGACTTTACCTGAGGGCGGAGGAAGGCCCAAAATATTAGGAGGCTCTGACACTGGAGGTTTCAGAGTTGCTTGAATAGCCTGGAGGAGTTCAGGAGTTCTAGAGATCGATTCAACCCATTGTTGAATTGCAAGAGCTTTAGTTGAGTCATCTTTATTTTGTTCCTAGCTGGCAATCTCATACCAAGACTTTATTGGCTTTTCAGTAGAAAGAGGGAGAGGAACTTTAGTTAGGGCAACTTTATCTGGATCTGAAATTTCTTTACCAGAGGGTTCTTTCTTTTTGCGGGGCATCTTTATCTGTTTTGTAAAAATTCTCTTGTCAGGAAATCTGGAAGAGAATTTTCATTTCCTTTAATAAATTCAATTTCAAAATCAAAGATACTCAAAATATCTTGCCATCTAGCAAAAATCTGTTTGGATGCAATAATTTGAACATCTTTTTGTAAAATTTCTTTAGCAGATTTATAATCAATTCGAAGTAAAAACTTTTGATTGAGTAAATCAGATTGAAACTTTGTGATGCAGAGTACAATGGAAAGAATTTCTTTCTTGATGGTAGAGTAGTTCTTTTGGGTATCATTCTAGTGACCTGAAGTATACTGTACAACTACTTCCCGCCCATTTTGAACTTGCTTTAAAATACCACCATAACCTAATTCATTAGCATTAGTTTCTACAACTTTAGGAAGACTAGGATCAGCTATATGGAGACATGGGATAGAAACTATATATCTCTTTATGTGTTGGACAACTCTAGTGTGTTCATCTGTCCAAGGAGGTGGATTCTTTTTTAACCTATCATGTAAAGGTTTGGCTATCCTATTAATGTTGGGACAAAAATCCAGAACATAGTTAAGGCTGCCTAAAAATCTTTGCAATTGGGTTTTGTCAAGAATTTTATCAGGAAACTTGTTAGCAAATTGTAGGCATCTTTCTATGGGAACAATGGTTCCTTGACAGATATAATGTCCTAGGAATCTGATTCTAGTTTGGAAGAGAGATATCTTCTTTTCAGAAACAACAAGGCCTGCATTCTTGACAACATAGAGAAAAGTCTTTAAATGCTTGAGGTGTTGTTCAATGGATTTGGAGAAAATGAGGACATCATCAATATAAACTATACAAAATTCAAAATAAGGATTAAAAATGTCATTCATAATTCTTTGAAATTTAGAAGGAGCATTTTTTAAACTGAAGGGCATTACATTCCACTGATATTGGCCAAAAGGGACAGTAAAGGCAGTTTTATAACGGTGCTTTATGTCAATTTGTATTTGCCAAAAACCTGATTTCATGTCAAATTTTAAGAAAACAAATGCAGAATGGAGTTTTTGAAGAAGATCTTTTTTGTTTGGAATAGGATACCTAATCCATTTGAGGGTTGTGTTCAAAGGCTTGTAATTTATTACAAGTCTAGGAGTACCTCTCTCTTGTTCAGAAGCTTTATTAACGTAAAAGGCTGCACAACTCCATGGTGACCGAGATCTAGAGATTAATCCTTTAGATTGAAGATCTTGGATTTCTTTTCTACAGTGCTGTTCTAATTCAGCATTCATCTGAATTGGTCTAGCTTTAGTAGGGATATTTCTTTCATCAAATCCTGGCTCATAGGGGATATACATATATATATATTAAGGATTCAACGATATTAATTATCTTTATTTTATATTGTTATAATTGTGAGATTAAAATTATTATGTTTAAGTACTAAATTTAAAATTTTATTCGAGAACTAATGATATAATTATTTTTACATCATTTTAATTTATGCACATACTTTATTATTTTAATTGTCCTAATATTTTATACATGACATTATTATTATTATTATTATTATTATTATTATTATTATTATTATTTGTAGAGTTGTTTTAACTAGTGATATATATATATATATATATATATGTTTTAGATCAAAAAGAGTTGGTCAAAGAAAAACCTCCAATTGGTCATCAATTTTTCCTTTCCCCTACAAATTTTTTTCTTCTGTTCTTTCTCTCTCCCCGACATTTTCTTCTTCTTCTTCTTCTTGTCACTGTTCCAACTCCTTCCTTATGCCAGGCAGCACCACACCCTACCACCAGACCACCACACCTCACCACCGGACGACCACCAGCACCTCCCTCTTCGTTTGGACATTGGCAGCTGTTGAAGGAGGCCATCTGGAGCTGTTGAAGTCGCACATAGTAGTAAATGCAGCCTTCCTTCTGCCCTTGACTTTGTTTTTGGTGAGTTGATGGGTTAAGATTAGTAGTTTTTTGGTTGATTTTAGTTAGTTTCTGGTTGATTGCAGTTAGTTTCTGGTTGATTTTAGTTAGTTGTCAGGTTGATTTTTAGTTGTTTAGGGATGTTGTTAGTTGATTTTGTGTTGATTTAATATTTTTGCTGATTTTTATTATATTTACTAATTACCCAGAATTTTATTTTAATTATGTGGTTAATTTTTGAGTTGATCTATACTTATATTAGTGGATCTAAATTAATTGGGGTTAATTTTGGTTAAGAGTATATCAAAATTAATTTAGATTAATTAAATTGATTTTATGGAATTTTTGTATATTTATTTAGGTATTTTAAGTTTTATGTATATTTTGTTAATGTGATTAATTAATTATTTTTGGTTGAATATTTGAGTCAATTAGTGTTAGTATATTATATTAGTAATTTTAGTAGTGATAAAATAATTTTTGATAATTTATTTGATTTTTTAGAAATTATTATTATTATGTGAATTTTGAAATAATAGGTAAATGGTGTATTTTTATTGATATTATAATTAAATACTATGTTTTAGTTAATTTTGAGATAAAATGTGGTATTAAAATAATTTTATAAATTATTTATTATTTTTAGTTAATTAATACTAACTATTTTTGAAAATTTATTCAAAATTAAATTATTTATTGTTTTGTGGTTTGAATGAGTTTTTAATTAATATTATAGTATATTTAAACTATTTGGGCATTTATAGTTTGAATTTGACTATATTATGTTGGGTATTTGCAAAGTTGGATTGTTATTAATATTATATTATTATTTGAAATTTTAGTAAATTATGGTGGAAAATAATTTTATTTAGTGTTTTAAAAATTAAATAAATTATATTATGATTTATTATTAATTTTTATAATTTTTGGTGATTTACTAAATTAATATTTAGTATTTGCTTATTTGTATTTTTTGGTGAACCTCGGTTGGGAATTGTGTAGTTTGGGGTCCCAACCCGAGGTGTTGTACCACTGTGAAATTTTGAATTGTGTTTATTTGTAGGATTGACTCTACTTTGGTAGAGGAATGTCCGTTTTACAGAGAAAACTCTGCTGAATTTTCGATAGATTTCTTATAAAACGTGACACCGGATCAATCCTAAAATTTTATTCTAAGTTCAAATCGAGTCTTCCTTAGAAACTCTAGAAGTTAGGTTTCTATTTTCTAATTGTCATTTCCTTTTCTGTCTTTTAGCCACACCTCCAGTCACGTCTGCCAATCGAGGTCAGATACGACGTGCCAGAGGAGCACCTTTATCTTGTAAGTTAATATTTGATTTGAGTGTCGAGTCTTTTAAATTAAATTATATTAAATTCTTATGAATTTAATTTTATGAGATTCTAGTCGGCATTCTTCATAGGATTTTGCGTGATTTAATTTATAGTTGATTTATTCTATTTTTTTTATTTGTTGTAATTTTCATTGTTTTATTTATTTTCTTTTATTTTTAAATAAACCACAGTAGAATGAGTTGCCTGATGAGTTTCATCATGACCGTGTGTGTAATATCCCGAGTTTTTAAATAATTTTAAACTGTATCGGGATATGCAGTGTTAATAATTTTTATATATATTTATGATTATTTCATGAGTTTGTTATTTGTTAAAGTCATTTTTAATTATTTTAAGTTCTTTACGCAAAATTTTTTTGAGAATTTTAGTTTCGGAAAAATTAAAACGTAAATAAATAAATATTAATTACTTTAGGTGGTTTTGTGAAGTTGCATGAGTTCATGCATGATTTTAAAGTGTCAAATAAAATAAATATACGTACATGCATTTAAATTAAATTAGGGTTATTAAATTAAATTAAATTATAAGATATAGTTTTAATATTGATTAATTAAGAGTATATATGTATATGTGTGTATATATATATTATTAAAATAAGTGTGTATTGTATATTTATTATGTGTATTATATTATATATTAAAATAATATAAAGTACGATATATATATATACATATATGCATATAATATTATTAATCAAAATAAAAGTTTGAAATAATTACAGAATTGCCATTATCACCATCCCCTTCCTCCTGATCGTCTTTTTTGTAAATCCGACACCGATCACGTCGTTCCTTCACCGTTACTATTCCCTGCGGTGTGCCACCTCCCTTGTCAGCCATTTCTGATGTCCAGAGCCTTCTTCTTCGGCATGGTTTGGTCGGAATCACAGTGAGTTACCAAAAGTCACACTCAATGCCGTTCATCGACTTTTCGACGACTGTTTTGAACCTCACCAGTCTCTATCTCTTCCTTGGGTTTCAGTGAGTCCATTTCCAAGCTTTGTTTCACCTGAAATGGTCTAGATTTCCCTAGGTTTCAATTTCTTCATTTTGGCCATTTAAGGTTTTCAATTTTTTTGATCTTTGATTTGGTTGATTCATGCAAACTTCTTTCACAAACATTGATCCTAGTAGCTTAATCTATCTTTGTGAATTTTTTTAGAATTTTTGGGAATTATTTTTATTTTTGTGAATTTTTTATTATTTTATTAATATTTTCTAATTTTTGAAAATTAATTAATTAAATTATGAAATTGTGTTTTATGGTGTTTATAGGTGTTAAAATGAATTTTAGAAATTTATTTGTAATTTTTGTGATTTTTATGTAATTATTTTGAATTTATTTATTTTATGTATTTTTGGAAAATTAGGTTAATTATGTGTTTTATTGAAATTAATTGGTTAATTGAGTATATTTCTTGATATTATTGAATTATATGTTGAGAAATTATACTATTTTTGGTGAATTTTTGAACATTTATAGTGAATTTATATATAGTAGGGGTATTTTGGTAATTTAACACTAAATTGGCTAAAAATATAATTGAATTGGTTTTACTAGTTATTTGAGGCTTAAAAATGATATCTACAAATTATTTAGTATTTTTAACTAATTAAAACTATTTTTCGTAAATTATTTTCCAATTATATATAATATATGATTTTTCTAAATAAATGAGTTTTTATTGATTTTTAATATGTTTTAGGTTTAATTATGTAATTGGATTTATAAAACGTATTTTGGTTAATATTTATGAATTTATCGAGAATTGTTGATTTTTAATAATATTTTATTAAAATTAAGGTTTTACTTTAATTTTTGGTTAAATAATTATTTTAGTGTTTTAAATATCTAATTTGTTATATTTTGATTATTAAAGGGCATTTTTGGTATTTCAGGTATTTTCGTGTATTCTGTGTTATTTCGTAAATTGTGAACCTCGGTCGGTGGAATTGTAGTCTGGGAGTCCGACCGAGGGGTTATGAGACTATGTTTATTCCAAGTGTGTTTCTTTACAGGACCGGCTCTACTCTTTGAGTGGAGAGATGTATGTTTTCCAGGGGAGGTTCTGCCAGATTTTTGATAGAATTCTTGTAAAACGTGATACCCAATCGAATTTCTATTCCTATTTTGTGTCCAATATTTCTTAGATTGAGTCTGTAGAATTTCATTAGATTTATTCTAATTCAGTATTGTGATTTGTTTATTTAGTTGCATTGAGACCAAGGACTAGTGGACCAGGCCCGTAAGATCTGTTTCGAGAAGCGCAATAACTGTGAGTTGTTATTTTATATATACGTGTTTTAGGATGCATGTTTTAAAAATGTATGATTTATTTGTATAGAATATGCATAAATGATTTAATAATTGCTTAGGTTTATTTTGGTATATTTTAAATTAAATACATGTTTTATTAACGAATTATTCTTAAAATGTTTTCAAATGTATTTATAGTTTATTTCTAGTTTATTTTATAAATAAATTGAATTTATTTGACATATATATACTCAAAATATACTTGGTTTATTTTTGGTATATTTCTAGTATATATATGGTTTATGTTGTCATTTTAATTAATGTCATGCATCATTTATTTTATGAATGAATGGATTTATTTTTAATGAAGGATATCAATAGAACGTGCTAGTGGGCAGCACTAGAACCAAGTACGTATCGGTACGATGATAGATTGTAGGTTGAATTACTAACCTATTTGTGGATATCGATTGGATTGATTTATTTGATGTGTGATGTGATTTGGGAGTGTGATTGCTGGAGCTCGGTTGACCAAGTGTCTCGGGGCCAATCACACTGACAGTCAGACTGCTGGAGCTCAGTTGAGGGGCCAGTCTACTGTCCAACAAGTGAATTTATTTGGAATAAGTGAGCCTGTATGGCTAGAGTGTTGTCTAACACTGTCTGAGGTTGCAATTTTCTAGGGTTCTATTTGATCCTTCATAAACGAATATTATTTTCAATATTTATATAAAATGATTTGCTGCATCTATGTGATTTTGCATGTATATATATTATAACAATTCACTCAGTGAGGTTTAACTCCCCACAATTGATTATTTTTCAGGAGAGTCTTCATCTTCAGATCTCAGTAGTAGACCCTTATGTTAGATTTCTTCCGCCCCGACTTCACTATGTAAACTGCTTACTTGATTTTATTTTATATTCTAGACACTGCAGTAGTTGTAGTCAAGTTGTGGGGTTTATGTATTATATTTGTATAAGATATGTATTCTAAAGATTTGAACTGAGATTTGTATTAAAAGATATTATATATTTGAGATGAGTTTGTTTTACCTAATTAGTCGGAGGATTATTATTTTATTGCATATGAGATTTTTTTCCGCCGTAAAATATTTTATTTATGTTATTATTATTATTGCATGTTTTATTTTATTTTAAAGCTTACTACGGGTTCTGGATTCAAAGAATTCTCGTTCCCTAGAGCCGGTCATGCCCCTATTTTAGGTCGTGACAGTGTGCGCACCTGTAAAATATGTGATTATTTAATTATATTACTGGGGCCAATGGTCTGGTGATGCTTTGCTCTCGGACACCGCTAGTAGTATAATATTTTTTTATTTAATAAATACTAGGACCGAAGGTCTAGTGATGCTTTACTGTCAGACACTGCCAGTATAGTAGGATTATATTTATTAAATCACTAGGGCCGATGGTATGGTGATACTTTGCTCTCGGACACCACCAGTGATATGGGATTAAGTGATTTGAATGCGGCTGTGTATCCTGGTGATGCCTTTGCTCTCGGGATTTGGCAGTCTTGGATATATAAGTGAGTCAT
This sequence comes from Mallotus nudiflorus, assembly GCA_947683625.1. NCBI lineage: Eukaryota > Viridiplantae > Streptophyta > Magnoliopsida > Malpighiales > Euphorbiaceae > Mallotus > Mallotus nudiflorus. The sequence goes on along the minus strand of CANTUR010000049.1, from coordinate 1,935,192 downwards.
ATGATTGTTAAAAATTTATAAATCGGGTTCTACCAAAATTTTATACTGAAACATTTTAAAAAGACATTTAAATATCTATTTCTTCTCTTTTAAAAATGGATTTATTATATGTATATCAAATGGTTTGAATAAAATTATATTATATTATATTTCCATAAAAATTTATTTTTAATGAGGTTTTCAAATTGCATTCATTTCTTTATTAACTTACTCAGTGAGATCTGACTCCTCTCAATTTAATTTTTTTCAGGAGTTTGGGAGTTTTCTGTTAGGCCTACTTCTCTTCACTGCTTCATCCCGGCTATTCTATGTATGTCTATTTAATTGTGTTGTATTTACTTTTGTGTACCACAATAGAGAAAATTGTATAACTACATACTTTATTTGGAATTTCATGTATTTATAATTTATGTATTGAGATACTATATGGATAACTGATGTTTATTTATTTTATACACTGATATTATGATTTAAATTATATTAAGAAAAATTAATTTGATAATGTGCATTGTGATTTTATTATTTATTGTAAGATTTCAAAGTTTAAATAATTTGCGATTTTTCTTTTAATACTTACTATGGTTTCGGTAGCTTTATGTTTTTTCATTCCCTAGTGTCGGTCACGTGCCCCTGGGTTCGGGTCGTGACAGTCACTTTAGCACAATGGCTGATATAGGCACAAAATAAAAATTGATATGTGCAATATGTAATTTTTTAAAAGTTGAGGGGTGCAGTAGACTAAAATGGTAAAATTTTAGGTCGAAAAAGAGATTTCAACCTACTGAAATATGCTCATATTGACATAATATTTGACATGTCAGTACATATTCTGTACACGCTCTTTAAATTTCTAGTGTTCTAAATTATAGGTGATATAAATATAAAATTAAAGTTAAAATGTATAATAGGTAAATTTAAAAGTTGAGGAGTGCAATAAATCAAAGAATAAAATTCAGAGGTGAAAATGAGTATTTGGATTTGTACTATTACTTCACATGCATTCATGTGAAGTTGGAATAATGTTTCATGTTCGATAAAGACAGATGAACCAAAATGATTCTCATAAGAAAAAACAACATAATTGTTTTTCTGTTAAAAAAAAATATTACTAATAAAGAAACATATCATTTTGAAATCTCGATTATCATAAATGGACCACCTCTCTCTCTCTCTTTCTCTTGGTCTATATATATATATATATTTTAATTTAAGTACATACATGAATTAATGTCTATAGTAGTTTTTATTGAAGGAAGATAATTAAGAAGTGAAGATAAAGAGAGTGGCCAAGATATGGAAGAAGAGAGGAGTTGCAGTTCATGTGAGGGTTATCTAATGAACAGTGGAGATGGGCTTCACAGTTATGTCAAGAACTCTACTTACCAGGTAATTTTCTTTCACATGCTTTTTGTTTAAAATTAAAGTAAAAGATTGGAGTTCACATGCTTTATTATTCATATAAATCTTTTAATTTATAAAATGCTTTATTATTCATATGAATAATAATGTTCAATCAGTAAAATAATTAATATCTACATTTGAGAAGTTATATTACTTAATTTACATAATTGTAAAATGCTAGACTCGTTAAAGAATAGCATAGAATATTTCAGCACCGTAAAAATCTATATACGTAAAAGTATGAAAAAATTATCATTTTATCGACTACTATATGTCATGGCATATGATATGTATCAATATTTTTTATAACTTATTTTCGAAACTCTTGAGCTGAAACTCTATTAGTGATTAACAAAGAGAAAGGTGAGAGATGGGGAGAATTCCCACAAACCCTTTGATAGCTAAGTCGAAAAATATATAGAGAGAGTTTAGAGAGAGAGAAAGAGAACAATGAGAATATAAGAGAATATGATAAATGAGAATAAATGATATGAGGTCCTATCTATAGCGATGTCATTGCTTAAACCTGAGAGAAATATAATTCTTCCTTGATGAAAGTCCTATACCCACTAGAAGAGTATTTCTTCATATCCTTTTCTTATTTATCTTGAATTTCCTTCCTCTGCAAACAACCCTGTATAGAAAAATAAAGACCTTAATTAAACACGAATATGTATGTAGGATATTAAGAGTCCCCCCGAGAGTATGTTCAGATATTTATGTCCAATGTTTTTGGGTTTGTAAGGTGAATGAAAACATCATTCTTCTATCTGGACGGAGACTGCTTGAATCGTTGCATTTAAATTAGAAGGGTGAGTTGAGGTGGCTAGCCTCAGTCATAAAAAGAGATGAAGCTTAGCACCGAGTCTTGAAATCATCATATAAGAACATAATTGAAGTGTCAGTTGGACTTGAGTGCACATAACCTGTAATAATGCTTCGTGTGAGGGATTAACTTGCTAAGTATGGAGATAACTTAATGGAACTAGTAGTTACTAGAGTTTTAATGCTTGGTGCATTAAAAGTGTGGCCTGAGTGCTAGATAGTCTTGGTGCATTTAAATTGAGACCTGAGAACCAAACCTCAGTCCTATTGAAGCAACCTGAGGGTACCAGCTTTAGTCACTAGACTTAGATGCGCGAGGCTTAAATGGTCAATGCTATAACTCGAGGCTTACATGCTCAGAAACTCAGTACTACAAAAGTAACTTGAGGGTGTCAGTTTCAGTCACTGGACTTAGATGCTTGGTGCATTAGAAGTGTGACGTAAGTGCCGTATAATCTTGATGCATTAAAAGTGCGGTCCAAGTGCTAGTGAACAGGATAGTTGGCAAGGATGGGTGTGGGGTTAGTAATTGCTATGTCTTTTCATCGTCTTTCAAAATTTGAATTATGTAACCATCACGTCCATTCGTGTGTTAGAAGATGAGACATTTCCATTGCCACAATAATGACTGCTTGATTAGTAAGTCTTTTTCGCTTTCTAGACTACCTTTAATGGTATGTGAGACTTGAAACATTTTTATGAGGAAAATAATGGTTATTCTAGATCCTTCCGCTATCCTATAAGTGTACTAGACCTTTCGATTTATTGCATTTTTAGCTTCTCTACTATCTTCTTTTTTTCTTCTCAATCTATTTCACATGTGTTATGTCATCAAGGCTCTTCTGCAGCAAGCTTACACTTTACATTTAGGTGAAGCTCTATTCTTTCCTACCTTTCTTTTTATTTGCTAGATAGGATCTATGGCACCAAGAGAGCAAGTTAGCTCCAATTTGTTTGTCTCTATAATAGAAAATGACATGCTAAAATGGTACTGGAGACATTTTAACATTCTTGTCGATTTTCTCTCGAACATTGTAGATAAGAAATTTAGAGCCCATACCCTTATATTAGATTTTGATAGATTAGTTGTATACTTTGACCAATTAGAGGGGGGTTTGAAGTTCCCTTTAAACTCCTTCATGAAGGGTTTCTTGAATAGATACAATATAACTCTTAGACAACTCTATCCTCATAGTTACTAGATTCTAATTGGCTTTATAGATTTGATGCACAAGGAGGGTAAAGAGCCAAACTTCGATGTCCTGCAATACCTTTATAACCTGAACAAGAAAAAGGGGGAGCTGATGTTCTCTCTGTCTGTCATCCCAAACCATAGACTTTTTATGAACCTTTCAGACCTTCATAAGAAATGGAGACATAAATTTTTTATTATTGAACACCCATTAGACTTTATGGATATCCAACGAATGTGGTCCAATGATTACCATATGGTAAAGCGTCCTCCAAGGTTATCTGACAAGGAAACAGAGATGGTCATGAAACTTCACCTTCATGGCACAGCTGATGCCTGATCCGTAGAGAATCTATCCAGAAGATATCTTCAGAGAGTTTTCCTTGGTCGTATGCAACCTACTGGTATGTTTCGACATTCAAAAGATATCGTTCTAACTTTCATATTTTTGTTTCAATTTATAGATGGCTAACTTTTTTGCCTTCATGGATGAGATCTAGCTTGTAGATGATGAGCCATATGTGCAAGAAGATGTGCAAATATCCTTTTTTTCATCTGAGCCTATAGCTTCAGAGGTTCCAACTAAGGCTGTAGCTTGCTTAAAGGGAAAGTTTATTGTTGGGTCTTCTCAGGCCAATAAGGTAAAAGGGTGGAAAAAACGTGTTATGGATAGATATTCAAATACTAAGGAGCTATGCAAGGAGGTTTTTTTTAAGCATCTGAAGCTATTTGGGTGTCGGGATATGAAGTCCTAGATACTTAATAAGATGAAGCCTCAAAGTATCTCGAATGCCCAAGTAAAGGACTAATATGCTGAGTCTTTACAACTCCCAACTGATATGCAACACTGGATGGATAGGGATAATGAGGAGTTATATAACTCTATGATCGGGCATTCATTAGAGGTAAATGTCTTATCTTGTTGATCTTGTGTTCATGTGTTTTGAGTTAATAATGTTTATTCCTTTTTTCCGATGACTCAGGCTTTGATGTTGGCGAAGGATAATTATTATAACCTTAAGAGTCAGTATAGTCTGAAGGAGACAAAGGTGGGCATTTTAATCGTTGACTTTGAGAAAAAGTTGGATGAGGAAAAGATAGCACTGGGGCTCTATCAAACTAAACATGATGAGGTAAGGTCTTAGGTTGAGGCGAGCTAGAAGAAGGTGGCTAAGTTGGAGCACAATCAAGCCCAACTAATGACCAAGATCGAAGAGCAAGATTCTTGGATTGTAGCCCTAAAAAAGAAGCTTGGTGAGGTCAAGAAATCTAGCGAAGATGAAAAAGGAAGCTATCAGAATATGATTGTAGTGTTTTTTAAGGCATACAAATCCGAGTGTCGGAGGGTCCTACTCGCATAAAATCTAAATCTTGAATTTATGGATTTGTATAAAATAATGCCTGCTAATTTGGCTAGGATCAACTCTAAAGAAGATGCTTAGAGCAAAGCCTCTTCCCAACTGTCGAAGAATCCTAAGAAATCCACTAAGTTTGCACTTAGTGGACCATCTTCTTAGCCTCTATTAGATTTAAGGCCTACTGGGGAGGTGTCTACTAGTACTATTATTATTGTCCTAATTTTTACCTCTACTTATGAGTCTTCCTGTTATAGTGTCCCTTCCATTGAGCTTCTTGATACTCAGTTATAGATAGATAATTTTCTCTCTTTTTTTGAACATTTTGTAATGTAACCTTTTCCATTAATAAAAGAAATGTGTTTTTTGATAAATTTTGAGTACATCTACTGATAATATTTTCAGAGATAATTTGAGTTCCAATATCGTTGTAATTCCTTCCCTGTCCATCTTTGAGTTTGTATGCCCTTTTAGATGTTTTCTTTGTGATTTGATATTGACCTTCCCAATTAGGTTCGAGCTTGCCTGTGCCGGAGCTGCCTTTGCCGATGTCTGCCCTTTTAAGTACCTAATCTCTAGCCTTGAAATGTCTTGGTCGGATATACCGATCATGAAATTCTATGACTTTTTATCTTTGTGCCTCCGTGACAATGGATGCTTATTCTCTCTTTTCTTTCAGTAAATCTAGACATATCCAGGTGTTAATGATGTTGGCTTTCTAATCTAATTCCTTGCTGACCCTATAACTTGATGATCCAATTTCTAGTATCCTAGTGATATTGATGGTAGTACCTTCTATCTTGCATGACTCTCCTATTTAGGCTTAGTCTTCTAGTTGGGGTAATGCCCACTCTATTCTACTTGACCTCCATGAGGATCTTGGATTTAAAGGTATTTAATGACATGTATCTTTCAGCTTTTCTTTCAAACCTTTCTATTGGGTTTTTAAATTTTGTTCACTAAAAGCTTGGCCTTATGGGTCTTAATCTTTCTTTTACCTTAGCAGATGTTTTCTCATCATCCCTTCACATCCTTTTGTCTTTATCGTTCTATATCATTTTGATTGCCATTACCATTACCTCTATGAAAGTGCCAGACTCTTTTGTCATTATCTTATCTTTGAGCTTCCCAATCCTAGTGCCATTCTTTAGAGCTTTTATGGCCACCTTGTCAGCTAGATTTTTTATTTGCATAGTTACCTTGTTGAATCGATCCAGATAGCTTCGTAGTGAGTCATTGACCTTTTGTTGGCACATTCAGAGATCGTTGATAGTTTGGATGGAGGGACGTTAGTAATGAATTAGGTCTAGAATTTTTTAACTAAATCATTGAAAGAGGTGATAGAATTCTCTGGGAGTTAGTGAAACCACTTTTGAGCATTCTTAGTGAGTGTACTTAGGAAGACTCTGCATATAATTCCATTGTTCATGTTTTGGAAGAACATTCTTGTTTTGAATGAGGATATATGGTTAATTGGATCTTTGGTTCCATCATATTGATCTAGCTGCAGTATTCTAAATTTGGTTGGAATTTCTGTTCGGATTATATTGCTTACAAAGGGCATTCTCCCTTCCATAACGCTTTTATCTTCTTTCTTTGGCCTTGTACCAACTTTATCTGTCACCTCTTTAACTTTTTAGGTTAATTTTGAATCATCAAAAGTCAGGATCATTAAGTTGGATTCCCCTTTTAAGACTTTATACTTCTCTTTGTTTCCTCCAGGTACTTCCAGAGATGTAAGATTATTTTATGTATGAGTTAATCTAGGGTTTCCACTCTGAATTAAGGCATTCAACTATTGTTACATCAGGGCCATATGAATTTGAATGTTTTGTATCATTGCTTCCTTGCTCATCGGGGTGAGGTTGAGTGTTTATATTAGGTATGGTTATGGTAAGTGTTTCTTATAAATTCAAAAAAGGTATAGATGGTATAAGTTTGTGATGGTGTTGAAGAGGAGCATATTAAAGGAGATTGGTGCCAAAAGCTGGGCACCCTTGAGTATTTCCAAGAGGAAGGTACATACCTCCAGTTGTAATTTGAGAGAGATGAGGGGTCTAACATGTGGAAAGGGGGCTAGCGGTGTTATCATTGTAGTAGGTGATGACAAATTGATTGGAGGAATGGGAGCAGATGGGTTGATGTGTGTGTCGGGAGTTAAGATTGGTGGTGGACTAAAAGTCGTGATATCAAAGTCTTGACCGGTAGATGCACAAATTGGCTACTCAAGAGGTTCCCACAGATGATGCCACATGATAACTTATTTTTGAAACTCTTGAGCTAGAACCCTACAAGTGATCAACAAAGGGCAAGGTGAGAGGTGGGGAGGATCCCTACAAAACCCTCCGATACCTAAGTCAGAAGATATAGAGAGAGAGTTTAGGGAGAGAGAAAGAGAATAATGAGAATATAAGAGAATATGATGAATGAGAATAAGGGATATGGGGTCCTACTTATAGGGATGTCGATGCTTAAACCTGAGAGGAATAAGATTCCTACTCGATGAAAGTCTTATGCCCATTAGGAGAGTATTTCTTCCTATCAAAGTGTCTCTTGATTAGAACTCTTTTCCTATTTTTCTTGAATATCCTTCCCATGCAAATAACCCTGTATAAGAAAATAAAGACCTTAATTAAATGGGAATATGTATGTGGGGTATCAATTCCCTTTTAAATTACACTTAGGTAAAGGATTTTTGAGACGCTATAAATTTTTGAACTTCTATAACTTTTACTCTTAACATGTATAAAAGAAGTCTCGTTTATTGATTTATAGTTAGTTTAGTGGTATGGTACATATGCCTCCAAATCACAATATTAAAATAAATTATTTAAACTTAGATTGTATGGTTGTTCTTTTTAATTTTGATACAAACATTTTAGTACTTATAATAAAGGGTTTGAATTTCTTTAAGAATTAATGTTTGTAACTTAAATCTTGTTAAGCAATGTTGGAAAAAGCTTATAAGAGGGGAAGATGAGATATCTTTACTCTCGCTTTGTGACTAATGTTTTCTTAGAAAATCCTATATGATTATAAGAGTTCCAACATAAAATCTCTCGGTATGAAACATCCTCACATTGAAACTTAGTAAAGTCTTCCACCACAAAGTCAACCCTTAAAATTATTTTTGTTTTTTATTTTTATTATGCAACTTATTTAAGTAAAAACATTTAACCAACTGATGAACTATTTATTTATTTGCTTAAATTTGTAGAGAGAAGTAATAGTTACAGCTAAAGAGCTCATAAGTGAAGTAATTACTGAAAGCCTTAATATTAACATCCTTTCTTCTTCTTCATTTAACACTATTCAAATAGTAAACATGGGTTGCTCAATAGGGCTAATATGTTCCTTACAGTTCAAAGCATAATTGTAGCTATATAAAATAAGAAGCAAAAACACTAAGACTTCATATAAGGAATCCAAGTTTCTTTTAATAATCATGCTTTTAAAGATTTCAATGCCCTCATTGCTTCCCTTCCTTCCAATAGGAAATACTTGGTGATGGGCGTGTCGGGTTCTTTCCATAGCCAATTTTTTTTACTTCTTCTCTTCACATTATTCATTCTTCCTATGCCCTACAATGGCTTCCTAAGTGCCAAAAGACTTGGTGGATACAACCTCTCATGCTTGGAATAATGGAAGGATTTATTATTCTAATGCAAGAAATCAAATTATGAAGGCTTATGCCAATCAATTTGCTAAGGACATGGACAAGTTTTTGCATTACAGGGCATAAGAGATTTTCCTTAGTGGGTTGGTTCTGTTTATAGTTACAAGCCGATTTAATGAAACCCTTCATTCTTATGTTTTATCCAGTGTATGTTTTGATATCTTGGGAACTTGCCTCATGGACTTCGATAGAAATGTAAGAAACCTAAATTTTTTTTATTTGAACCCCTACAATGGTCACATATTGAACCCATATGACCTTCATAATTCCATAAAAGGATATTTTTGTGCTTTTGTGTATTGAAAATCTATTTTCATATTGGATACATATATGTAGGGAATAATAAGTGAAGAAAAAGTGGATTTCTTTAATATGCCAGTATATTTCGCACCTCCGCAAGAAGTATAACAAGTAGTAGAATACAATGGGTGCTTTAAGGTGGAAAAACTAGTGTGCATTCCCCATAAGAAGCTACCTAATAATACTATTCCAATAAAATCAAGGTCAATATCTTCTTATATAAGGGTTAGTTTGGAACCACTTTTGAAGCACCATTTTGGAGCTGAGATCTTGGATGACCTTTTTTATTCTTTTGTTAAGCAACTTGGAAAATCTACCCTTTTTCAAATTTGGGTAGTATTTAGTTTGGTTGTACTACTCAAATGCAAATCGTGATTAGTTTGCTTCTTTTATTAGTGGTTTATATTTAATTTTCAGCATCAATGTTTTAAAAAAAATAAAGGAAGAATGATAAATTCTAAATATTTTTTTATCTAATTTTTAGTTATGTTCTATTTTTTAAGTTAAATCAAGTTAGTCATTAAACTTTGTGAATTATATTAATTATATCTAATTTTATTTTAAAGATCTAGATATATTTTAAAAAAGACATATGACATCCGTAGCTACCAATACTTGCATGAATTTGGTAATGGAGAGTGATAATTACTCGTAGCTTTATTGTTTATTAGTAGACTGTAATGGTGAGTTGCACTTCAATTGTAGAACTTACCTGCATGATCTGCAAATAGTGACTTAAGAAGGCTCAGTGAAAGAGCCTCCTCTCCTATTAGCTGTAGTATTTTCAAGCCAAGGTGTGAAATCTATAAGTGAAGCATTCAAACAACTAAATGAAGGTTCATACTCTCCATCATGAGTAGGCTTATAATTTAATTTCCAAATTCTTATTAATGATATTTTAGGCAAAATTATGTTGTCAGATGCTTGTATATGGATAAGAAATATAAATGTCAAGGCATTCTTTTTTATCCTTGTGCTTTGCATATAAATGTCAGGTTAGTCTTTTAAATGTACAAGAACTTGCTTTGTTTGTATTGGCATTCAATGCAGAAGTGAATAACTACCCATTAGTAATAGTTTTTTATGTCATGCATTCATGGCTTTCAAATTTTAATTCATGCATATTTTGAAGTATTTCACTTTTATTTCCAGTGGATATTATCATTTCATATTGACTGAGTATATATGAGCACCCCTAATAGAGATTGCCATTATTAACCATGAGAAGAAGAGAGCCTTTGTGCTGCGAAAGGATGACTTGGCTGATGCAAGTTTAGAAACGTTATCTTTACGACTGACATTCTATCTAATTATTTTCTATACTATGATTGCTCATTTTCTTTAATCACATATTTTTTTTTGTCTAAACCACTAGTATTTAGAGTCCACTAAACTTTAATTAATATAGTTTGAGATGCATAACTACAAAGACAGCAAAAATCTCCCAACAACTAACTCAACACGGCTGCATATACTAAGATTCAAAGCCAAGACTTCATTTAAGCGGAAACAACTCCTGCTAGTTAATCAAAGTGGATTTTGGTTTTAACCATGTATGTTTGATATTATTAATTATGTAATTTTGCAGAATTTTGGGGACAAAAAGGTCAAGGCTCTCCAAGATTTAGGACATGATGACTACAAAATAATGTTAGTTGTGGATTCCTCTAAAACTGAATCCCCAATTATCTTGAAACCATTCAAAGAGTGGAAAGGCTACCAAGAGTCATATATTTTACTTCAATTATTTAATTTTTTAGTGATTTATTAATTTAATTTTATAGTCCGCATATCGCATGAATTCATAACTAGTTTTAATAAATGGTTTGCATAACATGCTGATGTACAACTAATTAATTATTAATTTATTAATAACTTTTTTTTAATATATATTTCTCTAGAAGTCATCAAATTTTAATTTGATAACATCAGTTATTTAATAATAATTATAAAAATATATTTCAAATATTTGTCTTATAAATAAACTTTTACTTTTTCTTTTAGATATGCTAAAATTAAAATGGTTAAAGAGGAAGGAAGCCCACCTCTTTATTTAACCATTGGGGAAAGGTCCAATTTGGAATGGGTTTTTTTTTTCTTTGGAGCTCATTGGACTTTATATATATATATATATATATATATATATATATTTTTTTTTTGCACAACAAGAACTTCTATTTTAAAAATCTAAATATATTGTACTTTTACTGAGTAAAATAAAATCTTATAACTTTTTTTAATACAATTAAGTCTTATAAACTAAAAAAAAACTAATGTGAAGGGATAATAACAAATAAAATTGATAATTTCTTTTGTAGAAATATATGTATAATTTAATTATTAAATTTTAAAAGTTTTTGAACTTATAAAATAATTTTTAAAAATTTTTCTTAAATGTTTAAATATTTTACAATCAAGTGATATAAATTTCAAAAAAATGACCAAATGTATTCGTTAATATAAATAGTGAATTGATAATTGACCTAAAATTTAATTTTAATAGTTGAATAAATTTTTTTATTCTTTAATTATTGTATAGGTTTAAAAATCATTGTGTAGATTTAAAAATTTAAACTAATGAATAAAATTTAAAATTTTTTATTCAACCATCAAAATTAAATTTTAGATCAATTATCAATTATCAATTTGCTATTTGCTTTAATGAATAAATTTGATCATTTATTTAAAAATTTATATCACTTAATTTTAACATTTTTAGATCTTTAAATTTTTTAAAACTTATTTTATAGATTCAAAAACTTTTAAAATTATATATATATATATATATATATATATATATATATATATATATATATATATATATATATATATATATTATAATTGTTTTAATTTAGGCTTTAATTATATTTTAATAATGAAATACAAAATTTAGTCGTTTAATTTTTGAATAATTGAGATTTTATATATTTTATTTATTTTTAGTATATGTGTATGTGAAATATATATTTTGAGAAATAAATGCTATTAATTCTTGATATTTTGTCAAATTGTTAATATATATATATATATATATATATATATATATATATATATATATATATATATATATATATATATATATATATATATATATAATATTTGGAATTAATATTCAAAATTAACACTACTTAATTAAAAATATCAAATAATTTATACAAATTGTCTAAACCCCTTAATTATTAATAAAACTAACTAAAATATATATTTAACTATAATTAGTATAAAATTACATTTTTACCCCTAAATACATAAATTACATAATGTATTATTAGTACTAAAAATAATTCCTTAAAATTATTTAATCACCCCAAAAATTTATTTTCTCAAAATTAATCTTCCTAATATTAGTAAAACATAAAATCAACCAATAATTTCTTCTAAAAATATAATTTAACCTAAAAATCACATTTGACATAAACTCAAAAATATTTATAAAAATAGTATAAAAATCTCAAAAATTATAATTTGAGTTCTAAAATTATTAACATTCACTAATAACTTTAATTATTAAAATTTTATAATTTTTCACAATAATTTTTGAAATTAACATAATTACCCATTAAATACCTAAAATTTTTATAAACCTCCAATTAACACCAAAATTCTAAAACCTTAAATAAAATTAATATACCAAAAACAATTAACTATAATTACTCTAATTTTACTAATTAAACCAAATAAAATCCAATAAATCAACTAAGAAAATTAAATAAAATTATGCAAAAATTCTGTAAATTAAGGAAAATTAAGAAAAAATGTTTAAAAATTCGAATTGAAGAAATTAAGTGGTATAATTCAACATATACCTAAGAACAACCTAAAATCAACATCTATTTTCGATCAACAACCAGAAAGCAACCTGAAATCAACCTGAGAACAACACAGAGCAACTCACCTTCAACCTCTAATTCCGGCGCCAGAGGTGATTTGCAGCAGCGGCTCTTGGCTTGGACAGACACCTAAGGGGATGAAGGAAGTTGGGGAAGCTTGGGTGGCATTGGATCAAACTCCAATAGTGAGGAGGAAGCTTGATCGAACGTGGAAGAGAAGAAACAATGACAGCAGCACCACCTGAAGCTCCTTCTCACAGCGACAATGGCTTCTCAAGCGGTGGCAGGGAGAACGGCACAGTGAGGAAGAAGGGAGAGATGGTGAGGGGCAGAGAGGGAGAGGTTGCAGGGGTCGAGAAGCTTCTTTGTTTCGTTTTCTTGCTTCTTCTCTTCTTTTTTTTTCAATTTTGGTCCTTCTTTCTACATATATATATATATATATATATATATATATATATATATATATATATATATATATATATATATATATATATATATATATATGTATGTATGTATATATCCATATACATAGTAACACATAATTAGCCATAAAATTAATATAGTTTAAAATAGTAATAATAATAATAATAATAATAAACAATGAAATTTTAGATAATAAACCAATAATACTCACATATATAATCATTTCATAAATTAATAACCCTAAAAATATTATTAACAATTGTATAATATAATGCAAAGGTAATTATTCATAACACGGTTTAGAAATCACTTTATTTAAATAAAAATAAAAATATAGGGTATTACAGTCCCCCCTCCTTATATGAATTCATTCTCGAATTTAAGAAAAGAAAGAAAAGAAGAATTATAAAGCTAAGAAGGGAAGAGATACACGAAAGAAACTCGCATCTCGGCTTCAGTTTCCCTAGTGCAATCCTCAGCGGAATGGTTACTCCATAACTCCTTCACCATCGGTATCTCCTTAGTCCATAACTGTCAGATTTGGCGATCTACAATCGCCACTGGATATTTTTCATAAGTCAGATCGTTGCTAAGCTTTATGGTTTGAGGTTGTAACACATGAGACGGATCAAGGATGTATTTTCTCAATATGGATACATGAAATACAGGATGAATTCTCGATAGTTCTGTTAATAACACCAGCCTATACGCCACTTCACCCACTCTAGACCGAATCTCAAATGGTCCAATGTATCTGGGAGCTAGCTTACCCTTCTTGCGAAATCTCATAACTCCTTTCATTGGAGACACCTTCAGGAACACCATGTCTCCAACCATGAAGGATACATCCTTCCTCCTAAGGTCAACATAGCTCTTCTGTCTGTTGAAGGCTGTCTTCAATCGCTGCTGTATAATGGGAACTTTCTCTGAAGTGATCTGCACTAGCTCTGGTCCTGTTAACTGTCTTTCACCAATCTCCCAACACAACGGTGATCTACACTTCCTACCATATAGTGCCTCGTATGGAGCCATCTAGATGCTAGCATGATAGCTGTTATTGTAAGCAAACTCAATCAATGGCAAGTATGAATCCCATTATTCGCCAAAATCCATTACACACATCCTTAGCATATCTTCTAATGTCTAGATGGTCCTCTCTGACTGACCATCTATCTGAGGGTGGATGGCTGTACTGAAATCCAATATGGTACCCAAGGCCTTGTGTAACTCTTGCCAAAAGACTGAGGTAAAGGTGGCCCCTCTATCTGACACTATGCTCATAGGTACTCCATGTAGACAAACAATCCTATTGACATACAGTCTCACCAGTCTATCAGTAAAGTACATCTTCTTTATTGGCAGAAAGTATGATGACTTGGTTAACCTATCAACAATTACCCAAATAGTATCATAACCACTAGTAGTTCGAGGTAGCCCAGTTACGAAATCCATGGCTATCATATCCCATTTCCATTTAGGAATTGGCATAAGTTGCAACAGTCCCAAGGGTCTCTGATGTTCAAGCTTTACTTGCTGGCAAGTTAGGCATCTGGATACAAACTCTGCAATATCCCTCTTCATTCCATTCCACCAATATGTATCCTTCAAGTTATGATACATCTTGGTAGAACCTAGATGAACACTATATGTAGAAAAATGTGCTTATTCCATAATCTCCTTCCTCAAATCATCAACATCTGGCACACAAATCCTAGTGCCCGACCGCAATACACCTTCTCTGTCAATCATAAAGTCCCGTGACTGGCCTTGTTGCACTTCATACATAATTCTCTGCAACTGGGGGTCTCTACTCTAAGCTGCCTTAACTCGATCCAAGTATACTGATCGTACCCTAAATTGAGCTAAAAGGCACTTTCGGGTAACTTTCATCTGCAACCCCTGATCAATCAACCCATGCAACTCCTTGATAATGGGCCTTCTTTTTGAGCTAATATGGGCAAGATTGCGCACTAATTTTCTACTCAAGGCATCTGCGACTACATTCGCCTTGCCTGGATGGTATAAAATGGAACAATCATAATCCTTAAGGAGTTCCATCCATCTTCTCTGCCTCAAATTCAAGTCCCTCTACTGGAAAATATATTTCAAGCTCTTGTGATCAGTGTATATCTCATATGTCACCCCATACAAGTAATGCCTCCATATTTTCAAAGCAAACACCACAGCTGCCATCTCCAAGTCATGAGTAGGATAGTTTTGCTCATGCTTCTTCAACTGCCTCGAAGCATAAGCAATCACTTGGCCATTTTGCATTAACACATAGCCCAATCCTACTCTGAAAGCATCATAATACACTGTATACCCTTCATTTCCAGAGGGCAAAGTTAGAATTGGAGCCGACGTCAACAAGTCCTTTAATAACTGGAAGTGCTCTTCACATTTGTCTGTCCATACAAACTTAGCACTCTTCTGGGTCAACCTTGTTAAAGGTGCAGCAATTTTAGAGAAGTCTTTTCACAAATCTTCTGTAATAGCCTGCTAGACCTAGGAAACTCCATACTTCTCTTACTGTAGTCAGCCTCGGCCACTCTGTAATAGCCTTTATCTTCTTAGGGTCCACCTGTATGCTATCTCTAGAAACCACATGGCCTAAAAATGCCACTTGATCTAACCAGAACTCGTACTTCAAAAACTTGGCATACGACTTGTGCTCCTTTAAAGTTTAAAGCACCCTTCTCAAATGCATAACATGCTCAACTTCACTCTTGGAATAAACCAAGATATCATTAATAAAGACTACTACAAACCGGTCCAAGTATGGCCTGAATACCTAATTCATCAAATCCATAAAGGCTGCTGGAGCATTAGTTAACCCAAAGGACATTACTAAGAATTCATAATGGCCATATCTCATCCGAAATGCTATTTTGGGCTCATCACCTCTTCTGATCCTCAACTGGTGATACCCAGATCTCAAGTCTATCTTAGAGAAGTATGTAGCACCTTGAAGCTGATCAAATAGGTCATCGATCCTTGGAAGTAGATACTTGTTCTTGATGGTGACCTTGTTCAACTGTTTGTAATCAATACAGAGTCGAAGGCTACCATCCTTCTTCTTCACAAACAAGATTGGAGCACCCCAAGGTGATGTACTGGGCCTTATGAAACCCTTATCAAGCAACTCCTGCAATTGCTCCTTCAGCTACTATAATTCTATTGGTGCCATTCTGTAGGGTGGCATAGAAATAGGATCTATACCAGGTATGACATCGATACAGAACTCTATCTCTCTGTCTGGTGGTAATCCTGGTAATTCTTTAGGAAAGACATCCAGAAATTCACACACCACTGGCACCTGTTCAATCACCTCATTCACTTGATCAATATCCCTTACCACTATCAAATAACCCTAACAACCCCTTCTAAGCATCTTTTGAGCTGCAATGGCAGAAATGAGATTATGAGGCATAGAGCTCTTTTTGCCTCTAAAATAAAATTCTTCTTCATTTGGAATTCTGAACACCACTTCTTTCTCTCGGTAATTCATGGAAGCATAATACCTCGACAACTAATCCATACCCAAAATGATGTCAAATTCCAATACATCAAGCAACACCAAATCCATCAATAGTAGCTGAAGGAAAGAAAATATCTGTCTCCAAGTCGTCACTAAGAGGAGTCGACACAGACAAAGGAATGGACAACCTGGAAGGCTACCACTCGATTCTTGAAGCGAACACAGGAGAAATGAATGAATGCGAAGCACCGGGGTCAAACAATACTCTAGCCTCGTATGCACAGACTGAGAGAATACCTGCTACCACTGCATTCGAAGCCTGAGCATCCTGTGGTGTCAAGGTGAATACTCGAGCCTGGCCACGACCTGCCTGCTGAGATGTCAAGGGCTGCACAAACCCACGACCGCTAGGCCTACCAACTGAACCTCGGCCCTGCTGACCCATAAGCTATGGCATTCTCTGTTGTGGCTATACTGGTGCTCTATACTACTGAGGCATCGGATAGTAGGGCTGAGCCACTGATGAAGACGAACCCTGAGCATACTATGGCTAGTATTTGGAGTGAGGACAAGCTCTGGCAAGATGAACAACCTGTCCACATCTAAAGTAAGCGCCCGACAACAGATGACATGGGCCCTGATGGAATCATCCATAACTCGCGCAAGCACTGGCTCCAGACCCAGAACTACTTTGCCCGGAACTCTGCCCACCACTACTGCTACTAACTCCAGTACTGAATCTATGACCCCTACCACTCCTCCTGTTCGTGGCATACCCATGTCGGCCAACTCGATGAGTCCTGGACCTCCTACCACTCTGCTATGAACTACCTGCAGCCTGCTGACTCGAACTACCAATGTGAAATGCTGGCTGCTGGTACCTGGGAGCTACACCAAATCCACTGCCCCTAACCATATAGGGATTTACCATGGTGCCCTGGCGGATATGTCGCCTCTCAATCAAACAGGCCTCCTCAATCACACTCTCTAGGGTGCAGTCCTCGGTACGTATACCAATAAAAGTGGGTCCAAATCCAGTAACATATAGCTCCACTGCTCTGTAAGGGTCCCTCCTGATATCCTCTGCATGTCGGGATAACCTATTAAACTCTCTGGTATAGTCCTCCACTGACCTATCGCCTCTAGTGATGTGGAGCAACTGCCACCTGTAGGCATCTCTGGTGGCTAGAGGATAGAAAAATCTTAAGAAGCGATCCTTAAACTTTGGCCAAGTCAGCTCGTGCATCGATGGCTGAATCGACTGCATAAACTAGTCCCGAGTAGTCACCTGAACTGACAACTCCATAATCATAATCCTTTGATAATCCGTGTGTCCCGTTTTGGTATATGCCTCAATCGTGTTAATGAAGTCTAAGGCATCACCTGTACCGTCAAAAGAAACTCTACCGATCCGAGAGTAAAAAAGTGCTGCCTCAGTATCTGACATTCTCTAATTCCTCTGCTGAAGCATCTGCTGTACAAGGGGCATCACTTGATTCAATGCTGCTAGACCCTGATTAATCCCTACCAATCTAGTTGCAAAGGCTATGGGGTCAACTGCTGTGGCTTCAGGCTCGATTGGCTGCTACTCAGGAATCTCAGTTGCAGCTACCCTGGCTCGATCTCTACCTCTACCTTTGCTCCTATGACATGGAGCAGGAAGGGGAGCTTCATCGTGCATAGACTGTTCATCAAGTCTAAGATTCGGATCAACATCGGGGTCGGTACACACACGCCTCATTATGAAAAGAAGACAAGGAAAATTGAATTCAAAACGGGGTAAGAATATTTAACACAACGCGGAATTAGAAACAAGAACATCTCAAAGACAATTATCAACCCTAAAGCTGCAGTAGTTACACAGAAAGATAGACATGGACAATTAATCGAACTTATGCTCTGATACCAACTTTGTCACAACTTGAACCTGAGGGCACGTGACTGGCACTAGGGAATGGGTAGGCATAAGGCCCCCGAAACCCGTAGTAAGCCTAAAAGAAAGAATAAATAACACCTTACAATTTAAAATCTTATTTTAAAATATAACACATTATCAAAATGATTTTTCTCAAAAATAAACAAATTCAAGTGCTAAATAAAACGTGCTTCAACATCACATATTATAAATCAAACTTAAATCTTTATACATAAGCGTGGTTCGTACAAATAACTACACAATATACTTAAAACATACAACTCTTAGTACATATACTACTACAACAACCTAGATTAACACAAAGTACAACTTACAATGACCTACATAAAATAGCAGTGAAGAAGAAACCCGACGTGGAGGTAGTCTGAGGTCGAACTCCCAAGCTCCTGAAAAAAATAAATTGAGGGGAATCAGACCTCACTGAGTAAGTCAATAAAAGAACTATATGGTTTGAAAACTACATATATTTATAGTGAAAAATAATTTATAATATATAGGTATAGCTTTTGAAAAATCTTAGTAGAACCCTAAACCCACAAATCTACATGGCCAACTGGGCCCACTTATTCCAACTAGACTACCGGTCCCCAAGAGCAAAGGCATCAACCGAGGCACCAAGTCGTAGTCATTCACTTAATCCCAATATATGGTACTAGCGGTCCTCGAGAGCAAAGGCATCGACCGAGGCACCCATCCCATTGCATTATTAACCTTATAATCATTGACGATCCCCGAGAGCAAAGGCTTCCATCGAGGCACCCATCCCAGTTTAACACTCACCAATCCCATATATATATCGGATCCATCTCTCAATCTCTACCATGTGCACATGGTCCTGGTGAAGCCCACTAGGTAGCCCGTTCTACCAAAATTTCTCAAAATCGATTTTTAAATAAAATGCATTTAAATCATAAATAATAGCATTAAATTAAATAAATCATGTAATCAATATGATAAAATACGAGCGCATGCATTCTTTAAATAAACACACGCACATATTATTCTATTGACTTACAAGATGAATGCGAAGGTTGACGACCACGCGTCTGCCTCGGTCTCACGGGTTCTGCTCCGATATGCTCTAAAAGAAAAATAACAAATCGATTTTTAAAACATGACTATGGAATCGAAATCACAATCAACAAAAAAATGAAATTCCAAGCTAACTCAAGGAAAACCGAACAAGACTCGATAGACAGGATAACCTAACTAACGGTAGAAATTTTACGAATATCACATTTTACGAGAAAATCTACTGAAATTTCGACAGAGTCTCCTCTGCAAAATGGACATCTCTCTACCAAAGGTAGAGCTAGACCTGCATAAAAATGCACTTCTAATATCCACAAACATCCACACTCGAGTCGGGCTCCCAAAACTACATTTAGCCCCGACCGAGATCACAACTGAACAAAATATCAAGAATTAATAGCATTTATTTATCAAAATACATATTTCACATACACATATACTAAAAATAAATAAAATATATAAAATCTCAATTATTCAAAAATTAAACGACTAAATTTTGTATTTCATTATTAAAATATAATTAAAGCCTAAATTAAAACCATTATATATATATATATATATATATTATACAAATTGTCTAAACCCCTTAATTATTAATAAAACTAACTAAAATATATATTTAACTATAATTAGCATAAAATTACATTTTTACCCCTAAATACATAAATTACATAATGTATTATTAGTACTAAAAATAATTCCTTAAAATTATTTAATCACCCCAAAAATTTATTTTCTCAAAATTAATCTACCTAATATAATTAAAACATAAAATCAACCAATAATTTCTTCTAAAAATATAATTTAACCTAAAAATCACATTTGACATAAACTCAAAAATATTTATAAAAATAGTATAAAAATCTCAAAAATTATAATTTGAGTTCTAAAATTATTAACATTCACTAATAACTTTAATTATTAAAATTTTATAATTTTTCTCAATAATTTTTGAAATTAACATAATTATCCATTAAATACCTAAAATTTATATAAACCTCTAATTAACACCAAAATTCTAAAACCTTAAATAAAATTAATATACCAAAAAAAATTAACTATAATTACTTTAATTTTACTAATTAAACCAAATAAAATCCAATAAATCAATTAAGAAAATTAAATAAAATTATGCAAAAATTTTGTATATTAAGGAAAATCAAGAAAAAATGTTTAAAAATTCAAATTGAAGCAACTAAGTGGTATAATTCAACATATACCTAAGAACAACCTAAAATCAACATCTATTTTCAATCAACAATCAGAAAATAACCTGAAATCAACCTAAGAACAACACAGAGCAACTCACCTTCAACCTCCAATTCCGCCGCCGAAGGTGAGTTGCAGCAGCGGCTCTTGGCTTGGACAGACATCTAAGGGGATGAAGGAAGTTGGGGAAGCTTGGGTGGCACTAGATCAAACTCCAACAGTAAGGAGGAAGCTTGGCCGAATGTGGAAGAGAAGAAACAACGACAGCAGCACCACTTGAAGCTCCTTCTCATGGCGGTAATGGCTTCTTAGGCGGTGGCAGGGAGAACGGCACAGTGAGGAAGAAGGGAGAGATGGTGAGGGACGGAGAGGGAGAGGTTATAGGGGTCGGGAAGCTTCTTTGTTTTGTTTTCTTGCTTCTTCTCTTTTTTTTTTTCGGTTTTGGTCCTTCTTTCTACGTATATATATATATATATATATATATATATTATAAACTATTATTATTATATATATTTATACATATATGTGTATATGTAGTTATTGGTATATGTACACACACACACAAAATAACATTTAACCCTAATTATATATATATACATATAATTAGCCATAAAATTAATATAGTTTAAAATAGTAATAATAATAAACAATGAAATTTTAGACAATAAACTAATAGTACTCACATATATAATCATTTCATAAATTAATAACCCTAAAAATATTATTAACAATTGTATAATATAATGCAAAGGTAATTATTCATAACACGGTTTAGAAATCACTTTATTTAAATAAAAATAAATATATAGGGTATTAAAATTTTGGTCAAAATTTAAGGCAATAACACTTACATGACATTATAGATAGTTCACTATTGATTTGGATCTTACTTATAATAGCCCAGACCAACCTGCATCAGATATTGTCCGCTTTGCCCAGGCCCAGCCCGCATCGCATAATTTTAAAATGCGTCTAATGGGATGGGAGCTCTAACTCAATTGGCTCCAACCGACTCTGGCTCTGATACCATTGTAACAGTCCAGACCAACCTGCATCAAATATTGTCCGCTTTGCCCAGGCCCAGCCCGCAGCGCATGGTTTTAAAACGTGTCTAATGGGATGGGAGCTCTAACTCAACCAACTCCAACCGACTCTGGCTCTGATACCATTGTAACAGCCCAGACCAACCCGCATCAGATATTTTCTGCTGTGCCTGGGCCTAGCCCGTAGCGCACGGTTTTAAAACGCGTCTAATGGGAGAAGGTATCCACACCCTTATAAGGAGTGCTTCATTTTCCTTCCCAATCGATGTGGGATATCACAATCCACCCCCCCTTAGGGCCCAATGTCCACGCTGGCACACCGATCCGGGCTCCGACTCTGATACTATTGTAACAGCCCAAACCAACCTATATCAGATATTGTCCGTTTTACCCAGGCCCAGCCCGCAGCGCAAGGTTTTAAAACGCGTCTAATGTGATTGGAGCTCTAACTCAATCGGCTCTAACCGACTCTGGCTCTGATACGATTATAACAGCCCAGACCAACCTGCATCAGATACTGTCCGCTTTGCCCAGACCTAGCCTGCAGCGCACGATTTTAAAACGCATCTAATGGGATGGGAGCTCAAACTCAATCGGCTCCAATCGACTCTGGCTCTGATACCATTGTAACAGCCCAGACCAACCCGCATCACATATTATCCGCTTTGCTAGGGCCCAGCCCGCAGCGCACGGTTTTAAAATGCGTCTAATGGGAGAAGGTATCCACACCCTTATAAGGAGTGCTTTGTTGTCCTTCCTAACCGATGTGGGATATCATAATCCACCCCCCTTAGGGCCCAGCGTCCATACTGGCACACCGATCCAGGCTCCGGCTTTGATACCATTATAACAGCCCAGACCAACCTGTATTAGATATTGTCCGCTTTGCCCAGGCCTAGCCCACAGCGCACGGTTTTAAAATGCGTCTAATAGGATGGGAGCTCTAACTCAATCGGCTCCAACCGACTCTGGCTCTGATACCATTGTAACAGCCCAGACCAACCCGCATCAGATATTGTCTACTTTGCCCAGGCCTAGCCCGCAGTGCATGGTTTTAAAATGCGTCCAATGGGATGGGAGCTCTAACTCAACCGGCTCCAACCGACTCTGGCTCTGATACCATTGTAACAGCCCAGACCAACCCGCATCACATATTGTCCACTTTGCCAGGGCCTAGCCCGCAGCGCACGGTTTTAAAATGCGTCTAATGGGAGAAGGTATCCACACCCTTATAAGGAGTGCTTTGTTCTCCTTCCTAACCGATGTGGGATATCATAATCCACCCCCCGTTAGGGCCCAGCGTCCATGCTGGCACACCGATTCAGGCTCTGGCTTTGATACCATTATAACAGCCCAGACCAACCCGTATCAGATATTGTCTGCTTTGCCCAGGCCTAGCCCGCAGCGCACGATTTTAAAATGCGTCTAATAGGATGGGAGCTCTAACTCAATCAGCTCCAACCGACTCTGGCTCTGATACCATTGTAACATCCCAGACCAACCCGCATCAGATATTGTCTGCTTTGCCCAGGCCCAGCCCGCAGCGCATGGTTTTAAAACACGTCCAATGAGATGGGAGCTCTAACTCAACCGGCTCCAACCGACTCTGGCTCTGATACCATTGTAACAGCCTAGACCAACCTGCATCAGATATTGTCCGCTTTGCCCGGGCCCAGTCCGTAACGCACGATTTTAAAACGCGTCTAATGGGAGAAGGTATCCACACCCTTATAAGGAGTGCTTCATTCTCCTTCCCAACCGATGTGGGATATCACAATGGCATCAGAGCCAGAGTCGGTTGGAGCCGATTGAGTTAGAGCTCCTATGCCATTAGACGCATTTTAAAATCATGCGCTGTGGGCTGGGCCTGGGCAAAGCGGACAATATCTGATGCGGGTTGGTCTAGGCTGTTACAATTATATCAGAGCCAGAGTCGGTTGGAGCCGATTGAGTTAGAGCTCCCATCCCAGTAGACGCGTTTTAAAATCGTGCGCTGCGGGCTGGGCCTAGCCAAAGCGGACAATATCTGATGCGGGTTGGTCTGGGCTGTTACAATGGTATCAGAGCTAGAGCCTGGATCGGTGTGCTAGCGTGGACGCTGGGCCTTAAGGGGGGGTGGATTGTGATATCCCACATCGGTTGGGAAGGAGAACGAAGCACTCCTTATAAGCGTGTGGATACTTTCTCCCATTAGACGTGTTTTAAAATTGTGCGCTGCGGGCTAGGCCTAGGTAAAGCAGACAATATCTTATGCGGGTTGGTCTGGGCTGTTACAATGGTATTAGAGCTAGAGTCGATTGGAGCTGGTTGAGTTAGAGCTCCCATCCCATTAGACGCGTTTTAAAATCGTGTGCTGTGGGCTGGGCCTGGGTAAAGCGGACAATATCTGATACGGGTTGGTTTGGGCTGTTACAATGGTATCAGAGCTAGAGTCAATTGGAGACAATTGAGTTAGAGCTCCCATCCCATTAGACGCGTTTTAAAATCGTGCACTGCGGGCTGGGCCTGGGCAAAATTGTAATATCCTGTGTTTTTAAATATTTTTACACTGTACTGGGATATGCAGTGTTAATAATTTTTTTATATATTACGATATTTTCATGAGTTGATATGTATTTAAAACCTATTTTAATTACTGTGTCTTATTTACAGTGCTTTACGTAAAATTTTCCCGGGACTTGCATTTTTGGGGAAATTTTCACATAAATAATTTATTATTAATTATTTTAAATATATTTTCGGACTTGCATGAACTCATACGTATTTTTAAATTACTAAATAAAGCCTATGTATGTAATTATTTATCTAATTAGGGTTTAATATATTACCCTAATATTTTATTATTATTTGTTTATTAATTTATTGTTATTTAATTATTTTTAATTATTATTAAATTATTAAAATATTAAATTATATGTGTGGATGTGAAAATTTTCAAATATTTTATTAAAATTTTTATTATTTTTCTTTTTCTTTTTCTTTTTCTTTTTCTTTTCTTTTCTTTCCTTTTTTTCTTCTTTTTCTTCTTCTTCTTCTTCTCCTTCCCCGTGCCCGACCACTCCCTCACCACCAACCACCGCTGCAACTGCCATTCCCGTACCGTCGGTGTGCCTCCCAGCTTGCCACCATCGTCCTCAACCGTTCCTCGCCGCCAGCAGCCTCCTTCCCCGGCGCCGGTGAGCTGTTTTTCTTCTTTTGGCCGAACTTCCTCTCCTCGCCGTCGACGATGATTCCGGCCACCATTTTCGACACCGCCGGTCTCTTTCTTCTCCTTGAGCACCGGTGAGTGTGATTCTAGCTTTGGTTTGAGCTGAATTGGTCTTGATTTGCTTAGGTTTCGAATTTTCAATTTCGGCCTATTAGGGTTTTCATTTTTTTGAGCTTCGAATTGATTGATTCATGAAAACTCCCTTCACAAATATTGATCCTAGTAGCTTACTCTACATGTATGAATTTTTGTGGAATTTTTGGAGATTATTTGGATTTTTGGGTATTTTTGGGTATTTTAATATTACTTTCTAATTTTCGGAAATTAATTAAATAAATTATGAAATTGTGTTTTATGGTTAAATTAGGTGTTGAAATTAATTATAGGGATTTATTTGGAATTTTTATGAATTTCTATGTATTTATTTTGAATTATTGAAGTTTATGTAATTTTGGGAAATTAGGGTTAATTATGTTTTTAATTGAATTTAATTGGATAATTGAGTTTAATTATTGATATTATTGATAAATATGTTGATAAAATTAATTTTGGATAATTATACTATTTTTGGTGAATTTTTGAAGTAATTTTAGTATATTTATATATATAGGGGTATTTTGGTAATTTTACACAAAATTGGCTAAAAATGTAATTTAATTGGATTTAATAGTTATTTAAGGTATAAAAATGATTTCTACAAATTATTTGGTATTTTTAACTAATTAAAACTATTTTTCGTGAATTATTTTCAATTATATATATAATATACGATTTTTCTAATAAAATGAGTTTCTATCAGTTTTTAATGTGTTTAAAGGTTAATTATGTAATTTCTACATATAAAATGAATTTCTATTATTTAAGGGTATTTTTGATATTTTCAGAATTATTCTGTGTTTGGAGCCCGACCGAGGGGTTGTGAATGTAATTTTGTGTTTATTTTCGAAGTGTGTTTCTTTGCAGGGTCGGCTCTACTCTTTGAGTAGAGAGATATCCATTTTACAGGGGAGGTTCTGTCGAATTTTTGGTAGAATTCTCGTAAAACGTGATGTCCGGTCTATCCCTAATCCTGTTTCTATAATTAATATTCTAGATTGAATTCTAGGGTTTCTGATAGGGATATTCTGATTTCTGTCGTTATTATTTGTTTAGTTGCGCCGAGACCGAGGCCTAGTGGACTAGGCCCGTCGGACCCATCTCGAGAAGCGCACTAGGGTGAGTTACTATACTATATATATATGCTTTAGGATGCATGATTTAAAAATATACGTGTTATTTTGATTAAATATGCATAAATAATGTGATTTCTATTTAGGTATATTTTTGGTTTATTTTTTGTATATATTAAATTATATGCATGTTTTATTAATGAACTGTGTTTAAAATGTTTTCAAATGTATCTTTAGTTTATTTTGTAATTTAACTGGATTTATCTGACGTATATATACTCGAAATATACCTGGTTTACTTTTGGTATATTTCTAGTATATATATGGTCTATGTTGTTATTTTATTGAAATTCATGCATCATTTACTTTTGTGAATGAATGTTTTATATTTATTAATGAAGGATATCGATAGAACGTGCTACCTAGTGGGCAGCACTAGGACCGAGTACGTACCGGTACGCCTATAGTATTTAGGCTATATTACTAACCATTTGTGGATATTGATTGAATGTGATTATTTGATATGTGAGATATGGTTTGGTGGTGTGATTGCTGGAGCTCGGTTGACCAAGTGTCTCGGGGCCAATCACATTGGCAGTCAGACTGCTGGAGCTCGGTTGACTTAGTGTCTCAGGGCCAGTCTACTGTCTAAATGGATTAAGTGGACATATTTAGATTAAGTGAGCCTGTATGGCTAGAGTGTTTTCTAACACTGTTTTCGAGGTTGCGATATTCTAGGGTTTTATGTGATCCTTCATAAACGATGATTTTCAGTAAAATATATATAAATGATTTTATTGCATCTGTATGTATTTGCCTGTATATATACATATTAGATATATACTTTTGACTGTATGCATTGTCATGTAGTATACATGTATATATATTATAGTAATTCACTCAGTGAGGTCTGACTCCCCTCCATTGACTATTTTTCAGGAGAGTCAACATCTTCAGACCTCAGTAGCAGGCCCATACGCCGAATTTCTTCCGCCCCGGCTTCTTTGTGTAAACTGCTTACTTGAGTCTTATTTTTATAATCTAGACACTACAGTAGTTGTAAATTAATTGTGGGATTTTATGTATTTTATTTATGTGAGATATTATATTATACTTGAACTGGATTTGTATTAAAAGATTTATATATGAGAGATGAATATTATTTTGGATATTTATGATTTTTATTTTCGCTGCATTATATATTGTTATTATTATTGCATGTTTTATTTTATTTTTAGGCTTGCTACTGGTTTTGGATTCGAAAGAATTTCCGTTCCCTAGCGCCGGTTATGGCCCCTGTTTTGGGTCGTGACAAAAATGGACAATATCTAATGCGGATTGGTTTGAGCTGTTATATTACTGCCACATCAACAGTCCATTGATTGGTGTAAAAAGATCAAATATTTACAATTTATATTAAATTTGCTCAAAATTTTAATTTTGACAAAAATATCTCAAAATTTTAGTATATTTATTCTTTTTATTATTCATGAAAAATGATCAATTTTCTTAAAATTTTGAATTAATTATCAATTAAATCTTATTTTAAAATCATTTCAATTTATTTCTTTAAATTTACAAATTGTATCCTTCTATAAATTTTTATTTTAAGGATCTAATTTTATTTTTAAAAATTATTTTTAGATTCTAGAAAATAAATGTCTATAAAATAATTTGACATTTATTAACTTTTCACAAAGAAATAAAATGTAAAAAATACTTAAATTTTAATCTTGCCAAATTTGGAAATTAATTTCTAATTTTTTATATAAAATTTTAACTTTTATATATTTATTAATGAAAATAATAAAAAATAAAAGTCATAACAAGCAAATAAATTTATCACTATAAACAATAATAATTTTTTGAAAAAATTATTTAACTTTTTCGTAAAATAAAAAAATTTTATATTCTTAATTACTCCCTCTATTTCTTTTTAATTGTCATTTAAGAATTATACACACAAATTAAGAAATGTAATAAATATATGTATAAAATACTATGTTACCTTTATAATAATTTTCTCAACTCAAAAAAAATGTATGTATAAATAAGAGTATAATAAGAAAAAAAGGTAGTTAAAATATATTGATAATTAAAAATAACAAATAAATTAGAATAAAAAAATCCAACCTAAGACAGACAATTAAAAAAATGGAGAGAGTAATATTTATAGTACTTCAAAATTCTCTCTATTTCCTTAATGTCATTCTTTTTTTTTTTTTTTTTTTCCTTTGGCTCAGTCTCTATTATAATTTTTTTTTAAATAAAATAGTTAAAATTTGAGAAATGAATTTTAAAATTATTAAAATATAGAGTATTTAGTGAAAAAGTTAAAATTTATAGATATATTTATAATTTTATTTTAGAATTTATTTCAACAGGAATAAAAGTAGAGCTTGAAAACGTTTTTTACATTTTTATTTTTCTCTTAAGAAAAGAGAATAAAAATTTAAAAAAATGTCAAATTTATTTTAAAGCATCTAAAATTAATTCTTAAAAATACAATTAAATATTTAAAATAAAATTAGATTGAAATGATACAATCTATAAAGTTGAAGGAACATATTAAAATAAATTATAAAAAGAATTTAATTATAATTGACGTAAAATTTAGGATCGAGCCAAATATTTTCTTTTATAAAATTTGAAATATATAACAATTATTTAACATTAGAACACATTAATTTAAATAATAAAATGTATTTTGATTATTTTTATTAAATATTCTAAAAACTTTTATGAGACCTAAATAAGATTTCAAGTTTTCTATATGAAATTTTTAATTGTTTAAAATATCTATTTTATTATTTAACTTTTTTGGTTTTATATATTCATATCTTTTTAGAATTTAATTTTACTCATTTTAAGTCCATTTATATTCCAAAATCTAAGCAGCTGACTACTTATTTTAGAAAATTCCTACACTATTGTTAAAAGATGTTTTACTCTTGTTTGAATGAGCTACTGCTTCCCTGTTCTAATAGGTCCTGTGTTTTCTAATTGAGCTAAATATTTTCTTTTTCTATTATTAGTTAATAAATTAGTAATGTACATTACACGCTCCAACATGTATTGTGACAGTCAGGCAGCAATAGTTATTGCATATAATCGGGTCAACATAATAGAAATAAATATGAGGTTAATTGTAACTTCATCAAAGATCACCTAAATTAAGCAACCATCAGTATTGTATTTGTAAATTTTCAAACTCAACTAACCATTTTGATTAAGATAGTGTCTGGAAAAAATTTTCATAGCTCACTTAACAAGTTAGGAATAATTGCCTACCAACTTGAAGAAAAGTGTTAAAATGAATTGAAAAAAACAATCTCGAATCATAGAGAGATAAGTTTGTTCTCCTGATTTAGGATATAATTGTAGAGTGATTTATAAAGAGTGATTTATGTAGTAATTAATGTATTTCATATTAAAATAATAAAAGGATATATATATATATATATATATAAAATCTTGTGAAAAATATACAAAAATTGAATCACCTTTTGTGCTTCTCCTCATTTTTCTTCTTGTATTTTTCTCCATGAATATGCCTCAGGCATAAAAAAAATAACGTTAGCAGGACTAAGATTCTTCCAAAATTTCACATCCTCACGATATGAAGGCAATGTTGTTTTCCTAGTAGCATAGCAGCCGTAAGATTCTTCCAAGATAACGTTAATTGCAACATCAACAATATAATTATTAAACTCTGCCAATCAAAATGAAAAAAATATATAGTTTTTTTGCATATTTACTTTAATATGTGTATAATTATAATATAATTTTCTATCATATACTCCGTTTTTTTTTTTTTTTGAAAACATTGTAAATATACATATGTGGTGACAAAGTTAATGCAAAGGTCATGCGTCAATATTTAAATGTTTTACCATATTAACTACAACGAATATGATTTAAAGGTGAGTCCCGTGTAAAGCGGAACAATAAAAAAAAAAAGAGAAAGATGTACATTTACTAAGCAAAATAAAATTGCCCCAGGGATTCCGGGAGCAATCTCATTAAAATAATAATAATAATAATAATATAGCCCGCTAACTCTATCATCACCGCAACTATAAATGCTCTAATTTATAATTCAGTTGCCTCCAGACAGACAAATATATCATCTTAGAATTTAGCTTTCATCGTCCGCTACAACCTTAAAACTTGCATGCCCTTCACTAGATAATGCACTACTAATCAACCAGTTTTACATATAGTCTGTGAATTTATAGGCTGAAAAATCTATAGTTCTTCCGCAATGGGAACTTCCATAATTTATCTTTCAAGCTGTACTCTGTGTTTGTACCTTTTTTGATTTCTAATTAAGTTCTTTTAGAAAGTACGGTGGACTCCAATTCGCATGCAGTCTACGTTCAGGTCACAAGGACTGAAAGGCTCTTCTTACACATTCATCCATGGAAACTCCAAAGAGATTGCTAATATGGAAATCCATGCTTTAAGGACTCCTAAAGAACTATCGCACCACCTGTTGTATCCCACTCTATTGCCCCACATGTATGCATGGAGTAAGCTTTACGGTAACAACTCATATTTATCCATTAATTACATGCTTCTCCTGGCTAATTTCATAGCCTCAGAAACGATTCCAGTACTACTGAGTCTAACGTATTTGACAAATGATTGTAGGGAATATTTTCTTCAGCTGGTATGGCCCTCAAGCTCACTTGGTGGTGACAGACACTGACCTGATTAAGGCTATATTTAACGATAAAGATGGAACATTCGTCAAAGGAAAATCTCAAAATCTTATAAAGAAACTTTTGGGGGACGGAACCGTTACAGCTAGAGGAGAAAAGTCGCTTAAGCTGCGCAAAATTTCCAATCACGCTTTCCACGCAGAGTCCTTGAAGGTATACAAATTTTAGTGCCTCCATCAAAAGGTCAAATCCCGACTTTGCCAATGTTTTGTTTTCTGGCTTTCGTAGGGAATGATTCCGGGGATGATTGCGAGTGTAGAGATGATGCTTGAAAGATGGAAATCTCAAGATAACAAGGAGATTGAAGTATATAAAGAGTTCAAGATTTTAACTTCGGAAATAATTTCCAGGACAGCTTTTGGAAGCAGCTACACTCAAGTACAGAACATATTTCATATGCTAATCCTGTGGCTACCATTATTAGCAAAAACAAGTATACAGTTAGAATTCCTGGAATCAGGTACTTGGAATTAATTAACATTTGTTTCAACCAGCAAGTGCTTGTACATTTGATTATGATCTTTACAGCTTCTTGATATATAAGTGTCTATTGTTATTATTGTTGTGGAATTCGAGTTAATTTCCACCAATAATAACAACAATCACCTTGGAAACTATTGCACAAGTGACTAGAGTGTAAACGATTGTACTAAAAATTACCTTAAGGTATATTCTCAGGAAAAAGTGAAGAGGGTCACAATGGTCCCACTTAAAAACGACTCTCCTTCAACAAAATTTTACCAAGATAAGTAATTTTAATAACACAGTAATTAATAACAACTATACCCGACAATAGCTATTAAATAGACATAAGAGACAACACCAAAATTTAACGAGATTCGGTCAATTATGCCTACGTCTTCGGACACTACCAAAATAATATTTCACTAAATAAGGAAATATATAAAAGAGAGAGAAATAATACAATTGCTTAAATATATAAGAGAGACAATTTGGGATGATATTTAACTAAAGGGGGAGGAGTCCTTTTATAGCCTAAGGACTCCATTTCATTTAAACTTCCCGATGTGGGATAGCTATTTTGCCAAAACCAACAAATCTCCACTTTGACAAAATTCTATACAATTCTCTCTTAAATATAACATTTAGTAGTGTCTGCAAATTTCATATTTCAATTTGTAACAATATTGATCAAGTATAAACAATGTTTAAACTTAATCGCAGTTACTACTTTTGTCATCATATCAGTAGGATTCTCAGTAGTTCGAATCTTCTAGATTATGACTCCACATTCTTCCAGAATCTCCTGTAAAAAGTGATATCGAACATCGATATGCTTCGTCCTTGCATGATAAACCTAGTTCTTGGTTAAATGAATAGCACTCTGATTATCATAATGCACTTTGATGTGCTTCTGCTCCATTCCCAATTCACCAAGCAACCCTTGAAGCCAAATTGCCTCCTTTACAGCCTCTATAACTGCCATATACTTTGCCTCTGTAGTCGAAAAATAAAATTTTGACTGTAAGGTGGACTTCCAACTGATTGGTGCCTTTGCAAAAGTAAACATATAACTAGTAGTTGATCGACACTTATCCAAATCACCAGCATAGTCAGAATCACAATATCCAACTACACACTGACCATCTTGTCTATCCTATTGAAATACTAAACCAATGTCTACGGTGTTCAGAATATATCCTAGAATCCATTTCACAGCTTACCAATGCTCATTTCTAGGATCATGCATGTATTTGCTCACAACCCCAACTGCTTGTGAAATATTTGGCCTTGTACATACCATTGCATAATCAAGCTACCAACAACACTTGCATATGGTACTTTTGACATGTATTCCCTTTCTGCATCATTCTTAGGTGACATGGATGCACTAAGGTTGAAATGAGGAGCAAGTGGTGTACTAACTGGTTTTGACTTTTCATTCATGCCAAAATGTTTTAGTACCTTCCTCAGATGTTCTTTTTAAGAAAAACAAAGCCTCCCTAATTTCCTATCTCTGGATATTTCCATGCCGAGAATCTTCTTTACTTTACCAAGATTCTTCATCTCAAACTCCCTATTCAATTAAGTCTTCAATTTCTTAATCTCTATCTGACTTTTAGAAGCTATCAGCATATCATCAACATAAAAAAGAATATATATATAGCATCCATCTTATAGCTTGCACAAATACACACAATGATCATATTTGCTTCGCATATACTTTTACCCTATTATAAACTTGTTAAATTGCTTGTACCACTGCCTTGGAGATTGCTTCAATCCATACAACGATTTTTCCAATTTGCAAACCATCTTTTCTTTACTAGCAACTTTGAATCCATCTGGTTGAGTCATATATATTTCCTCATTCAAGTCTCCATGTAAAAATGTAGTTTTTACATCCATATGAACTAGTTCCAAATCCAATTGTGCTACTAAAGCCAATAAAATTCTGATTTAGGAATGTTTTACAACTAGAGAAAATATTTCGTTATAATCAATTCCCTCCATCTACGCGTAGCCTTTAGCCACCAATCTTGCTTTGAATTGAACATTATCCTTGTTAGGAAATCTATCTTTCTTTATCTATACCTATTTGCACCCAATTGCCTTCTTTCCTTTTGGAAGACTAGCTAGTTTCCATGTCTAATTCTTTTGAACGGACTGCATTTTTTCATTCATGGAAATCCTCCACTTTTCATATTTTGAACTTTGGACTGCTTCATTATAAGTGGCAGGAACATCATCCATTGCAATTGGTGAAGCAAAAGAGACCATATCAGCATAGCGAGCAAGTTGTCTAATGGTCCTCTTCCCCTTCCTTAATACAATTGATTCATGTTGTTGTGGAGCTTCTTGGGTTTGAACCTCTTCTTCATTTGACTCTTCTTCTATCATAGGAGAGTCATCATTACTTTCTACATTGGCTGGGACAATTCTGTTGCCATCAAACTCCATCTGTTTAGGAGAACAATTTGTCTGCTCCATTTTTTCTGAAGTCACCTTTCTCAATTTGGTAGATTAATCAAAGGTAACATCCCTATTGAAGATTACTTTCTTTTTTTTTGGACACCAAAGATGATAGCCTTTCACACCAGAAGTTATCCCCACAAAGATTGCCTTCTTTGCTCTTGGATCCAGCTTTGACTCCTTAACATGGTAATATGCAGTGGAACCAAACACATGTAAGGAATTATAATCTGTAGCAGGTTTTCCAAACCATTTCTCCAATGGTGTTTTACCACCAACAACAGTCGATGGTAGGCGGTTGACAAGGTGACAAGCATATACTACAACCTCAGCCTAAAATTCTTTGCCCAACCCAGCATTGGACAATATACACCGAACCTTCTCCAATAATGTCTGGTTCATTCGCTCTGCCACCCTATTTTATTGTGGTGTATATTTGATGGTGAAGTGTTTGCCAATACCTTCATCTTCACAGACTTTCAAAAATGGATCATTTTTAAACTCTCTAACTTTTCTACCTGTTTGAGTCTTTACCATCCTTTTCCATTTAAGGAAAATTCCTAGCACCTCATCCTTCATCTTCATTATATACACCCATACTCTTCAGAAAAAATCATCAACAAAGGAAATGTAATAGTGTTTTCCTCCCAATGAAGCATTCTTATAAGGCCCCCATACATATGAATGAACATAATCCAGAATTCCCTCAGTATCATGGATAGCTGTTCCAAATTTCACTCTTGTCTTTTTCCCTTTGATGCAATAGTCATAAAAATTCAATTTGCATGTCCGAGCTCCTTTTAATAATCCTTGATCTATCAGCAATTTCAAGGATTTTTCTCTAGCATGCCCCAAGCACATATGCCATAACCTAGTTGCTTCAGACTCCTGATCATCAATAGAAGCTACCACTGCTATTGTCGCAACAATTGTTCTACCCAAAAAGTAATACACATTATTTCTTTTTTGCATCCCCTTCATTATCACAAGTGCACTGAAGATGATTCTCATTATCCCATCTTTCACCTTTACTTCAAAACCTTTTGACTCTAAGGTTCCCATATAAATGAGATTCCTCATCAAATCTGGCATATAATAAACATTCATTAAGGTTCTAATTGATCCATCCTTATTGCACAAGCGAACTGAACCAATCCCATATGTGTTAAGAGGGGCATTATTCACTGTGTAGAGAACTCCACCTTTTAGTTCTTTAAAGTCAAAGAACCATTCTCAATTGGGAGTTATATGGTGACTACAAGTTGAATTTAGCAACCATGAACTCGAATAGCTAGTTGATGGTGTACAAGCAATTGAAAGATCTGAATCTGCATAATCACACTGAGCTACATTTGAATTTGAGACAACATTTCCCTTTCCAGGTTTGCCTTTGTCCTTTAGCTTGGGATAATCTTGCTTCCAGTGCCCTTTTTCTCGATAAAAGGCAAATTGATATTTGCTCAATTTGGACTTTGACTTTGATATCCCTCTCCTTCCTTTATTCTAGCTCTGTGAACGGCCTTTGACAATAGGAGCTTCTGCTTCAACACTTGTATTTTCTTACTTTTCTTTCTTTCTTAATTTATAACTATACAAGGCTACAGTTACTTCATTTAGAGACACAACAACCTTCCCATGAAGTAGAGTTGTTTCAAGATACTCAAACTCATTAGGAAATGATCCCACTAACATCAGAGCTAGATCTTCATCATTAAAATTCACATCCATATTCATTAAATCAATTACCAGCTGATTAAAGCTAGTATTGTGATCATTCATCATGGTATTTGGGACATAATTGAAGTGGAACAATCTCTTTTTCATATAGAGTTTGTTCTAACTACTTTTCTTCAACAATTTCTCCTCTAATGCCTTCCATAATTTACTTGCAGAAGTTTCTTTAGAAAATGCATACTTATGCTCTCTAAAAAGACATGATTGAATTGTACCACATGCCAATCTATTGATCACTTTTGATTCTTTCTCCTCAACATCATCTGGTTTCTCTCCTTCAATAGCAATATCTAGACCCTGCTCAAAGAGGGCATTTAGAACCTCCCTTTGCCACAGGCCAAAATGACCAGTGCCATAAAAAATCTCCACCACAAATCTAGCATTTGTCACAACATTTTTTGCCAAAATTGAATATGAAGAAGCTATTGATGCTGATGTAGATACTTTTGTGCCTTCTTACATTTTTGCTACAAATTCTATTTAATAGCTGTCGATGCGGAATGCCAATTAGCCCAAGGAAATTTTTTCTGATGTGGAAGATCAGTTTAAGCTGCAACCACAGAGCATACTAAAATAAACTAAGTGCTCTGATGCCAATTGTTATGGAATTCAGGTTAATTTCCACTAATAATAACAACAATCACTTTGAGAACTATTGCACATGTGACTTGAGTGTAAACGATTGTACTAAAAATTACCCCAAGGTATATTTCCAGGAAAGAGTGGAGGGGTCACAATGGTCCCACTTAAAAACCACTCTCCTTAGAAATTTTTTTATCAAAACAAGTAATTTTAATAGTATAATAATTAACAACAACTATATCCGATAATAGTTATTAAATAGACATAAAAGAGAACACCAAAATTTAACGAGGTTCGGTCAATTATACTTACGTCCTCAGACACTACTAAAATAATATTTTACTAAATGAGGAAATATTATAAAAGAGAGAGAAAGAATATAATTGTCTAAATATATAGGAGAAACAATTTGGGATGATATTTAACTAAAGAGGGAGGAGTCCTTTTATAGCCTAAGGACTCCTCAATTTCATTTAAACTTCCCGATGTGGGATAGCTATTTTGCCAAAACCAACAGTTACAGCAACCTCCTAAAAACCACAAATGACATTGAATCAGACATGCTAGACCAAGGGATACAAAATTCATTCACATATATGATAAATAAAAGAGAGAGGGCAGCAATGACTGGCCAATCGGATGGCTTTGGAAGTGATTTTCTTGGACTATTATTGAAAGCACATCACGAGAATGATATAGCAAAGAAGATAACAATAGCTGACCTGATTGACAAGTGTAAGACCTTCTATGTTGCTGGACATGAAACGACTACAAGCTTACTAAGACCTTCTATGTTGCTGGACATGAAACGACTACAAGCTTACTCACCTGGATTCTTCTTCTTCTATCTATTCACTCTGAATGGCAAGATAAAGCCAGGGAGGAGGTGTTTGAAATGTTTGGACAGCAACATCCAACCACAGATGGACTCACGAGATTGAAGATTGTAAGTTATATATATATATAATTTGTTGAGGGTGTTTGCTGCTCTCCTCCCACAACAATCTCAGTTCGATCTTTGGAGTCGTCACCATCCAGAATAATTAATTTTTTACTGAATGCACCAAACTGATGTAGGGGTGCACCCTTAAAATCGCTTGGAGAGGGTGCCAATGTCCCAAAAAAATGATAATAGAGTGCAGAGTCCTAAAAAAAATTTTATCTTATTATTTAGTTATTTATTTTTTAATTTTAAACAAAAAGTAGAGATATTCCTGTTGTCGTTTATGCTTCAGGTTCAACTGACCTGTGTCATTTACTGCCAACCTAAAGATATAATTAATCTTTCTCCAATATAGGTGAGCATGATTATCCACGAAACACTGCGGCTATATCCTCCGGTTGCTGGTCTGTTAAGGAATGTGGAAAGGCAAGTCAGATTGGGGAAGTTAACTATTCCAGCGAATACGGAAATTGAAATTCCAGTTCTTGGAATTCACCAGAATGCTGAAATATGGGGAGAAGACGTTCACCAATTCAAGCCAGAGAGATTTGCAGAAGGTGTGGCTAAAGCTGCAAACAACACAGCGGCCTATTTTCCATTCTCTCTTGGACCTCGAAATTGTGTGGGTTCAAACTTTGCAATTACCGAGACTAAGATTGCGTTGTCAATGATTCTGCAACGTTACAGGTTTTCCCTGTCACCAACTTATGTCCACTCACCTATCATAATTCTCACCATATCCCCACAGCATGGACTACAAATAATGTTTCACAAGTTATAAAATCAACACCAGCTAAATGTCCACCCTGGACATGATTTGGCAAGGAAATGGACTGCTGGGTATATATTTATCTGATTAAACTTATGTTCATTAAGCTATATTTTAACAGTGATTGTGTAAGATTACTTCGCATAAATGCAAGATGGAATATGAAGGATTGATCTCATGTCCTGGCAATTAATCTTTAGCTAAAAGATTTCGAATTCGATAGGATAACATGTCTCCTCCATTAAGTTACTAAAAGTTTAATTTATTTTATAGATATAAATTTTTAAGTGCATAGAATTTAAACAACAGAAACGTCACTGCAAGTGATTTTTACAGGTTTTATGTATGACATTAATAATTTTTTAAAAAGTTTAGTTTATAATTAATTAACTTTAATCTATTACATTCTCTAAATGCAGTTTCTAAATTAATTAAAATTAGGTTTTAAAAAAAATTAAAAGCTATAAAAACTTGAGCTTGACTCATTAAAAATTGTAGGGGCTTGAACTCAGCATAAATTCAATTTTTTTTTTTTTTTGAACTTTCAAGTTTGAGCTTAACTAAGCTTCAACAAACTCGAGCTTTAACTTGTGAGCTCGATTTATAGGGCTATAAATGAGTTAATCTACTTACAAATAGTTTAGTATTTTACTTGATAAAAGTTCATTTGAATTTGTATATTAAATCTCATTTAATAAATGAACCAAGTTCAAACTACACAAAAATCGACTTGTGAGGTTCGCAAACAAGTTTAAATAGAACTTTGCGACGCATTTTATAATTTTAATATTTAATAATTTAATTTTAAATATATAATATATAAATTCATATTGTAAAAATATTTTAGAATATATATTATTAGAATAAAATTATAATTTTTATTAAATATATTGTAATTTATTTAGTAAATAATTTATTATTAATTTTTCAATGTATAATTTTAATTTATAGTTTGTATTTTTAAAAATTTCTCTAGACTCGTTTAAGTTTGCAAACAGGTCGTGAACATCAAGTGGAATTGTTCAATTAATTCTTCAAACCAAGAAATGGAGTTTTTAGGTTGCATATGAAACTACTTTGAGTTGTCTTTATCAATATTATAGAAAAAACTCGGCATAAGATAGCATTATTAACATTTTAGAGCATCATCTTTATTTGGAATATTTAGACATGAGCAATCAAGGCTCCATTTTCATCATATTAGTCCAATTAAGGAAGTTTAAATTTGCAAGGTATCTTTATATTCATGATACTACTAATGAAAGGGGTATTTCCCTCTAGGATACATTCTTCAATATCGCTAAGTCCAATTTGAGCTTTATGAATTACTTTTTTTATCTACTCAATGAGATCAATTTTTTCTTTTAGAGGGACTCTGACATTAAATTCGCCTTCTCCTTCTCTAATGAACTCGAATTCATGGCCTCTTGAAACTTGACTTTGCGATCATCGTATCCCATCACTATTGTGATCGAGTTCTAATCCTATAGGATTCCGAATGAGAGTTTTGGGTGGTAAGGTTGTGTTTATTGGACAAGATACTCCTCCAATTGGAATATTCTTATGAGTCAAAATGATCAATTGTTGCTATTTGAGTCTTTAAGTTGTTTATTAAATTTTCTCTATATAAAAAAGGCAAATTAATTAACTAGTGGATGGAGTTCAAATCGACTATAGTAGCCACCATATACAAGTCTAGCAAATTGGGAACAAAACAAATGATATGGGTTTGCTTGAGTGTTACAAAGGAGCATAGTAAGGTATAAATGGAGTTCATTTAAGGAGATTTTGCCATAATAGTTGGTGGAGTGATTGGCTCCAAAGTATTTATCACCCGCTACGTCATTCTAACGACTTAGCATACTAGGAGTCGCAAGGTCGATGGGCAATGTAATGGTGCCCATTTTCAAAGGTATTTCTTGAGTGGAGGAAGATGTTGGAACAAATTTCATTAAAATTTTTAAAACACATGGAATTCTTCAGAAAACTTGAAGGATAATGTAGTTCTTGACAAACGATGCCACTTGATAATTTCTACATTAGCTCAACCTATAGATACTGCATGCACTAAGGAGTTAAGTGAACTTATGGGATTCTTCTCGCAAGCATTCTAATGTTTAAGTAAGATTTTTGTATGTTTGTATAATGAGTATGTATAAGATGAATAAATATAAGAGAGCATCAGGGTTTATATATAGATATAAAGACTAAATCTCTTTGGAAATGGAAATCTGTTGCTGGCAAATCCTCATCGTTATATGACTAGTCTTGTAATATTTGTATTGGACTGAATTAACTATTTCCTTATGAATTTAAGTAAATGGGACCTTATGGGCCTTTTGATTGTTTGGTTCACATTCTTAACATGGATGGTGATGATATTATTATACCATGGACTTCTGTCCATATTGCATTATGGACTAGGGTTTATAACACATGTGAATCACTAAATGCGCCTTTTTTTTTGCATCAAACTTTTTTCACATCAAAACGTCCTTTTTTTTCTATGGTAAACTTTGTTTTAATTAGTTAACTTGTCTTTATACGTGTAAAAATTAATAGGTTAATTGATAAAAAATATGAGATTTATTAATATTCAGTTGCATGTTCATTTAGAATCAATGAATTTGTATGTCAAAATCAATGAGTCTACTGCTGATTCATTGACCTTTGTCTGCAGGTTCAATGAATATGTAGGTGAAAATCAATGAATTTGCGATAGATTCATTAACCTTCACCTGCATTTTCATTAACATTCACATGCATTTTCATTAGCCTTCACCTATAGGTTCATTGATGTTTATCTACAATTTGACATTCAATTAATTTTTATTTAATAATACATGAACCTCCAATCAATAACACATGAATCTCTACATTACAAGTAATGAATTTATATGCACAAATTAAACTAATAAAATAATTTGCAGTCAAAATTCAATCTAAGAAAATACGGGTATAAGAAAAGAAGAAGAAGAAGAAGAAGAAGAAGAAGAAGAAGAAGAAGAAGAAGAAGCAGTTGTTATATTGTGAAAATAATAATAATAATAAAGCTACCCAATAGCTATTGAATGCAAACCAATATCTTTAAAGCTAAGATACCTGCAAATCATCAAATTCAAGTAAATACGAATGAGTATTAATTCTTTAAAAAAAATCCTTTTTAATTAAGGCATTATATAAACTACAATATGGTTCCATATAGGATTTAACTAAGAAAAAGAATTAACAATTCTAATGTTTTGCATATCAAGAGAAGCGCCAATACACATTAAAATTGGATAATAAGAATTTAGTTAATTGTTTTGAATTTTCGAACAACAAATAGTTGTCATCTTAGATGCCTCAAGACAGAGAAATGTCTTTTCTAAAATTGAAGTTGACATAGTCACTATTAAGAGCAACATTAAAATTCCCAAGCCCCTTCACTTCATAATATACGAGTCCATCAGTGTTTTTTAATTAGTGGATCTGGAATTGACAATCCATAGTTCTCATGCAATGGGAACTTTGATAATTTATCTTTCAATTTGTACTTTATGTTTGTGCTTTTTTTTGTATACGGTCTATGTTTAAATCACAGGGAATTAAAGGCCCTTCTTATGAATTCTACCATGGAAACTCCATGGAGATCACCAATATGGGAATTAATGCGTCAAGTAATTCCATAGAATTATCACACCATCTCTAGTTTCCCACTGTATTGCCACACATTTATTCATTGAGCAAGATTTACGGTAATTCACAACTTGCATATTAGTTTAAATTATTATGTAGTTTTTCTATTTGATTTCTCATAGGATTTATTAGTATTTTTTATAATTTATTATTTATAATTAGTTTTTTCTTAGGATTTTAGTTTATTAGCTTACTTTTATTTCTTTTTTAGTTTTCTAGTTAAGTTATGCATTTTTAGTATGTTTTTGTAGAAATTTAATTTTTTTTAAAGAGTCCAGGATTCAAACCAATAATTAAAGAACTATTTTATGGAGTTATTTTCCTAGTTGGGGAGGTTTTGAAGAAAAAACATTATTGTTTTGGTCCTTGGATGAATTTAGGGTATTTTTCTCTATAAATAAAGAATTTTAACTATAGGTTAAATAAAGCCGTTTTGGGGATTGAAGAGCTCAACAAGGATTGAAGATTGAAGCGTGCTCAAACATGTTCATCTATTATTATTCTTC
This sequence comes from Mallotus nudiflorus, assembly GCA_947683625.1. Classification (NCBI taxonomy): domain Eukaryota; kingdom Viridiplantae; phylum Streptophyta; class Magnoliopsida; order Malpighiales; family Euphorbiaceae; genus Mallotus; species Mallotus nudiflorus. The sequence goes on along the minus strand of CANTUR010000049.1, from coordinate 1,893,245 downwards.
TTCATTCTCTTATTATTTATTTTTATGTTTGTAACTCTTTTTAGAGCCATGATTGGCTAAACTATTTTTAGGGTTTATGATAGGAGTAGCAATTCTATGATGTGATTGAACACAAGTTTCTTGATTTGATTTTTAGTTAATTCTATGTATTGAGCTTAATGTCCTGTTATCATTTTAGGCTTGTTTGATTACATGTTTAAGGGTAAATTAACCAACAAGAGTTAGAGGACATTACTAGCTTAAGACTCATAGGACTTAGACAACTTGACTATAAGAGTAGGCGAGCTCTTCGTGGGACCATGACAATAGGCAGGGTCTACAATGGTAAATTAATTGTTAAGGAACTTAATAAGTGATTATTAACTTCTTGACCATAAGAGTAGGTTAAACTTTAATTTTAATTAACCTACTTAATTGAACTCGAGAGAGTCTTTAGGTATTTTAGAACAATTACCCTTAATTGAAGTCAAAGTGTTTAATAATTAAGCGTTCATAATCTGATTGAAATAGTGAAACTAAACCTATGCTCTATGTTTTTTTTTCATTTAATTTTCTTTTAATTTCAGTTGTTTTAATTTATATTTTGATTTTCTTATTTACTTTATTGATTTGCTATCTAGGAACATAAGTAGAAATATTAGTATTCAACATTCAATCCTCATGGGAACAATATATTTTGTAGTATAATTCACGATTTGTATGCTTGAGGGTTTTAAACACAACAAGTTTTTGATGCCATTGCCGGGGATTGATAATATTGATATTAATTTAATTTTACTTCTCTTATACTAGCATTTTATTTTATTTGTAATATTGATAAGTAATTTGCCATGGATAATGATAGATTTTCTTATCAAATTTGAGGTTTAATGCTTGTGATCCTGTATATAATGTAGAACATATGCCATTTAACTATTTTCCATCTTTTCAGGTTTGTAATTGGTGTGTAGAGAATCACAATGAAGTGTATTGCCCACATTATTCATGTTCACCTCTGCAACCTTATTATAACCTATCTTGGAGTAGTTGTGTGGACCATACTTAGAGTTATCAACAAGAGGAGACTAAGAGATTCAAAGAATAATTATTGATGATCAAGATGAAGCAAATTAGTTTTGGAATGGATGAACAAAAAGAAGCTCTCATAAGGCTCAAGATGTAGGCAGATCAAATTGCAGAAATTCAAAATGCATACTTCCAAAAACTTCAAATGTGTGCATCCATAAATTGCTTAATGCAACCAGCGCAAGGAGAAAGTATATGAGATGATGAGAATACTTCAAGTCAAGATGATGAAGACACTTTTGAGTTGTGCCATGATGAGCAAAAAGAATTGATTACTAAGGAAATCAAAGAAGTCTCCAAGTATAAGAATCAATTTGTACAGATCAACAATGACAAGGTACAAAGTCACTCAACTCAATTTCAAAATGAGTTAGATGAAAACATCATAACAAATCTTGAAGCTACATAGGATGAAGATGAAGATGAGCCATCTGCAAATATCAATGCATATGTTCTATAGCCTATTATGGTCATATATAAGGAATCCATGAAAGGAGTTGGACTATTTGAGAACCCATATGAGAAGCCTTACATTCTTTAAGTAATTATAGAAACAAAAATTTGGCATGTGGAGTTCGCACTTTATTACTTGGGCATAAGGGAGCTTAGCAAAAGAAAGGAAGGGAAGATGCTACCAATAACACTTCCTCATGTTTGGTTACACCCATGATATTACACATTCAAGGGGTCAAGCTAATTACCTTAATTAGCACTCTTGGGAGGCAACCTATATTTATTTTATTTAGATTTATAGTTTATTTATTTTTATTTGCATATTTTTATTTTACTATTTTTATTTTTTATTTTAGTTCTATGTTTTTGGTGTTTGAATTTATTTTTGTAGGTTTTTAAAGTTGCCATGGAAAATTCAAAAGCACTGGAATTAACTTTGGTTCATCAATCATACAAAGAGGGCAAAAATCAAAGCAAAAGTTGAGTTTTTATAGAGAGTACACCCAAAGGCACTATCATGTCTCAGGCCATGCCTAGGTACGCATGTCTTTTTGGAGTTTATATAGTGTATCACACGGTTAACCACATGGTTGTGTGCTCAATCGTTCTTAATTTTGCATGTTACAATGTCACACATGGTTTAGAGCACAACTTGCCACATGGTCATGTCCTACTTTTCCCTATCACACGGTTGCACACACTGCATCATTATACTGTGTTCACACAGCCCCATCTGAATAGAACTGAACACGATAGTGGGCACATCTTGTAAATGTCGTGTCATGTTAATGCCTTTATGACACAAGTTGGAACATGGTTTTGTGAAACCGTGTGGCATGGCGTGCAAAGCATTGAAAAAAAAAATTAGAAAGAAGTTAAACATGGTTTAACTATGTTGTGTTGTATGTCACCATGTTATGCCACTTTTAATTTCATTTTTTTCCTTTGGATTTTGGGCTTAAAAAGCCCATTAAGCACCAAATTTTTTCTTCTTTTCCTTTCTTTCTTTGTTTCTTTTCTTTTTTCTTTATTTGTTCATTGTTTATTATATATATTCTCTTTCTTTCTCCCTCTTACATGCACACGCCACCACTTTTATTTTATTTTTATATTATTATTATTTTTTTCACATAAATTTAGTTAGCAATTATAATTTATTTTATTTTATTTATTTTTTAATGTTACCTTATGCATTATTTTTATGATTATTTATGGGCATTATTCAATTTTATTTAGAAATTGCACCAATTTTAATTGATTTAATTAAATTTAAATTTTGAACATAATTTTTCAAATTATACATTTTTGTGCAATTTCTATTTTTATTTTACATAGTTTGCTATTAATTTTCATGAATTTATGCTTAATTTAGTTATGTGTTAGTTTATTTTATTTTACTTTTCATTTTGTCTAATGATGTTCTTAGCTCTTGATCTCTCATCTGATTATCAATTTACCATCACCACAAGGCGAAGAGTAAAGTATCACACTAGGGGAGTATTAATTTTTTTTCTTTTAATTCCTTTAATTTTAATTTTAATTTTTTTTGAGTTTTTTTGTTCCTTTCACATTGAGGACAATGTGAAATTTATGTGTGTGTGTGTTGGGGGGGGGGGTTACATTTGCATGTATTTTGCTTTTAGTTAGATTAGATTTTTATACTTTTATCTTTTATGTTAGATTTACATGTTAGCATTTACATATTTAAATTTTTGCACCCTATCCTTATGATGAATAGAGCACATTGAATGTGATTTTCTTGTACATGTTTCATAATCTTTTGTTCATGCTTAATTGGTGATTTTTAACTTAGGTTCATAATTTGTGGTTAAAGACTTTTGAAAATTTAATGAACCTAATGTTTACTTGCTTTTGAGTGATTGAATTTTGTGAATTGATAATTGAGAAAAATGATTGTAAGTGATACTCAATTTTTGATTTTTTTAGTTGATCCTTGAGTCTAGCAAATGAAATGGTAGCTTCATTGAGAAAAAAAACCCTCTTTTCTTGAGAAAGAGTAGTACTTAAATCTTAATTTTTACATGCTCCAAATATGCTCCAATGCTCTAAATGGAATAAGAGTATCCAAAGGACCCACTTGGCAGTATCCATGCTTATTAGTACAGGAATGGTGGGGGATTACTAAGAGTGAGAAGATTCATTAGAGAGAATAAAAATGCGAGATGGAGCATAAAATGCACTCATTTGAAAAAAAGTGGTGTGGTTATCTTTTATGTGCTAGAGTGTCGGGGTTACTAAGGGTTGAGTGAGTTATATCACTTCTTTTGTTTTTCTTGATTGTCAACTTATGAATTTTTGGGAATTCAACGGTTAAGTTTTCTCTTCACTTGGTAAAGATTATGTCTTCAATTATCAATTTAATTTTGAGTCATATGTTTTACATTGACCAATGATTATGTTGGATAGAGAAGTTAAAGTTTGTCAATGTGCTCTATTCGTTGTGATGATAGGTGTTCTCATGTGTTTGATTGAGGACAAGCAAAGGTTTAAGTGTGGGGGAATTTGTTAGTGTCAATTATTGTATAGCTGGTCTATTTAATTTCCATAGGATTTATTAGTATTTCTTTATATTTTATTATTTATAATTAGTGTTTTATTAGTATTTTAGTTTATTAGCTTACTTTTATTTCCTTTTTAGTTTTCTAGTTAATTTATGCATTTTTAGCATGTTTTTGTAGGAATTTTTTTTAAAAGAGTATAGGATTCAAGCCAATAATTAAGGAGCTATTTTATAGAGTTATTTTCTTAATTGGAGGAGGTTTAGAGTAGAAAAATTACTATTTTGGTGTTTGAACGAATTTAGGATATTTTTCTCTATAAATAGAGAATTTTAACTTTAGGTTAACAAAAGTCATTTTGGGGATTGAAGAGCTCAACAAGGATTGAAGATTAAAGCATGCTCAAATGAGTTTTATCTATTCTTCTTAGTCTTTATTCTCTTGTTATTTATTTTATGTTTATAATTCTTTTTAAAACCATATTTGGCTAAACTATTTTTAGGGTTTAGGCTAGGAGTAGTTATTCTATGATGTGATTGAACATAAGTTTATTAATTTGATTTTCATTAATTCTACGTGTTGAGCTTAATGTCTTCTTATCATTCCAGGCTTGTTTGATTGCATGTTTATGGATAAATTAACTAATGAGAGCTAAAGGAAATTACTAGCTTAAGACTTATAGGACTTAGACCACTCGACCATGAGAATAAGCAAGTTTTTTAAGGGACCATAATAGTAGCAGAGTTTATGGTGGTAAATTAATTGTTAAGGAACTTAATGAGTTTTTATTAACTTCCTAACCATGAGAGTAGGTTAAAGTTTAATATTAACATGCTTAATTGAACTCAAGAAGTCTTTAGGTATTTTAGAACAATTATCCTTAACTGAAATCAAAGTGTTTAATAATTAATGATTCATGATCTGATTGGAATAGTGAAACTAAACCTAAGCTCTATGTTTTTATCATTTGATTTTCTTTTAATTTCAGTTGTTTCAATTGATATTTTGATTTTTTTAATTTATTTATTTGTTAGCTAGGAACATAAGTAGAAATATTAGTATACAATATTCAATCCTAATAGGAATGATATCTTTTGTACTACAATTCACGATCCGTGTGCTTGCGAGTTTTAAAAACAACATTGCACTCTTTGAAAACCTTAGTATTATTATGTCAAAACTCATAAGTTATAGCTACTATTAATATCCGTTACTTTGAAATTATGAGGAGTTTGAACCCTTTTAGTGAAGTTTTGAATTCGACTCTCATGAGTGGAAAATTAGACATTAGAGAGCTTCATCCCTTATAGAGTCCACTCACTTTAAGCTCTAAAATAGTTGAAGTCCATATGGTCAGGGGACCAAGGCATCAAATGCAAACAAAACATAACAAAATAAAAATAAACCTCTTAGTTAACTCTTTTTATTTCTGAACACAAATCATTACATATTTTTTACTTTCACAAACAAATATAGGGAAGAATTTCCTTAGTCGGCATGGTCCTCAAGCTCATTTGGTTATAATAGACATTGACATGACTAAGGATATACTTAATGATAAAGATGGAACATTCACTAAAAGGAAAGCTTAAGATTTTGTAAAGAAGCTTTTAGGGGATTGAATCATTACAGCTATAAGAGAAAAGTGGTTTAAGCTATGTAAAATTTCCAATAATGCTTTCCATGCAGAGTCCTTAAAAGTATATTCATACATTTATGCCTCTTTAGTTTCTTTTTTTCTTTTCTAGTAATTAACTAACAATAAACAAGATTTCAAATCCTGACAAGCACTTCTCCTTATAAAAATTTTGAAGGAATCGATTACACACACTAAAATATAAGTAGAAGTGTGGTGTGAGCATGAAATTGATTAGGATAAATTTAAAAATTTTCCTAGTGTGTAACCTTTGCATGAAGGCAAGCATTCTAAAACCATAAAGATCATAACATATTGAATTTACATAACTTATTACTTGCATGATTAATAGAAAACATAAATCAAAGATTCATAAAACAACCAAAACATAAAGCATGGCAAGAGACCTACATCTAGAGTTTAGTAACACTGACAAACTCCAAATATTGGTAGGATGCTCGATAGGCTTTAGGAAATGGTTGATGCAAATCTACAAGCTCTTAGCTCCATAAGTGTGAATCCTCTAGCTTGAAACACACAAGTGGCACTAAAATGACCCTAAGCTATTGAAGAATCTCTACCCACAAGCTCCTTCTTATTGGTGACTCAAAAGCTTGCTAGAGCTCCTCTCCTTGCTTGGATGATGTAGGATTTCTTGCATTCTTTGGATGTAGCCTTCACTTGCATAACTCTTAGATAAAGGATGATGAAAATAGACTTATGAAGAAATACAACTATTGTATTTCTCACTCACACACTCATAACACTTAGAAGAAAGATGAAGAAAAAGACTAACTTTTTATTTTCTCTCTTAGTAATTTCTCTCCAATATAAGTGGTAAGTCAAGTATCAAGTGTGTAGAGAAAATCCACTAACTCAGTGTATGTATGTAAGAGACTAATTTGCATGTGTAGAGATTCTCCACTAACTTAAGCTTGAGTGTAGGAGGATAAGTAATCTCAAATATATGCTTACTTTTTCACTTTAAATATAAAATAAGCTATCTCATGCATGTAGAGATTGACCACTAACTTAAGGTGCATTCTTATAACACATCTCCATGTTGTTAACCATGCAATCATATTTCATGTAAAGCTATCTTAGGTGGCCACCACGCAAGCATGATCATCATATGGTCATGCTTATGTGGCACCTCTTTTAGTAAGTGGGCTTTAGGCTTATTTAACTCTTAAATGAGCCCATCTCTACAACATCCATTAATCAGTCTTATAGGCTTTATTTAACACTTAAAGAAGGCCCATATTAATAATACACCTAATTGTCCAAGCCCATGCATCATCCACTAAGCTACATATACAAGGCCCATCTCATTGTCCATATCTAAAGTAGTATTATTGGCAAATATCAATTTGTTCCTTAAGTATAATATCATATATTAAATTAAGTCCAAACTAATATTTAATAGTCCTAACCTTTGAATTATATTTCAGGATATACTAGATCCTCGCACAAGCAAAATTCTAATTCAATTAATTAATTAAACTCTTTAATTAATAATTAAATTAATAAATATCATTATAAGTGCTACTCTTATATGTGTGACTTACTAGGTTAAAGTCCAAATGGAAATGGAAATAAATAACATTAACTCATAATATTATAAAAAACTCTTTCCAAACTAAATATGAAAATCCTAATTAATCACATTTTATTTTCCATAAGTCGTGAGTGACCCCTAGCATAGATGTCATAACTACCTAATTGGAAATGAATGTTATTCGTAGATTTATAAGAACCATAGAATATAATTACTATGCACTCAATGTCCTTTCATTTGAAGATCCCGACATAAGCTAGAGTCATGGTCAGTCAAACTTTAATTGCCTCAATCATATGACCTCATCTTTAGTTCAATTCTTAATAAAACATGACTTCTACTATAAACATTTTTTAGCACAGAAACATTTTTCGGCTAAGTCAAGTTTGACTTGGCCAGGTACCTATTCATCGAGAATAACTTAAATAGTAATAGGTCTTATCCTGGTTCACTCCAGGTAATGAATTCCATGTTTGTTGATCACTCATCCCTAAATAGAACTGACTAAAGCCACCAAATGCCATATGCCCATATGTGGCTAGCACAAGTATGTAAGCGGTAACAAACTCTAATCAACCATATGTGGATGACCATGTCACCTTAGGTTAAAGGACCATATGCACCATTATATCCAAGATAATGATTATTAACTAAAATGAATTTCCATACAATCACTTATCTTATGTCACTATTTGATCCACTTATCATATGAGTATCCACATGTCTATTCTGATATCTCATATCAAGTAGCATGAGACTCACTACCTCCCACTATTGATATCATATACCAATTAAGGAAAACAGACAAAGGTGATAGTCTATGGATCAATATGACCCATTTATTAATCCAATGATTATGAACATTTTATAGCATATGTGCTAAATGAATTTGTCACTCATATTGTCAACACTTGATAATAAACTCATTTAACATTATGCTAAAGGGTAAACACTCAAATAAATAAACATTTTATTTAAATGAATATTATATTGCCATATGGATAAAAGTACAATGTCATTTATATTATAGGAAATATCACTAGGGCACATCTATACTAATAATCTCCCACTTGTACTAGTGCCATTCACTATAATATGTAAGACCCATCTTCTCAAAATGGTGGTCTAATTATAGTTGAGTGAGCACCTTAGTCAGTGGATTAGCCATATTATTGGCTAAAGCTACCTTTTGCTCTAGCACATTACCCTTTCCAACAAGTTCTTTGATAATATAATAGAACCTTTCTATTTGTTTGGATTTTTTGTGAGACTTAAGTTCCTTTGCCAAAGCAATGGCTCCATTATTGTCACAAAAGAGAGGAACTGCCAAGTTAATGGAAGGAGCAACTCCTAGTTTGATAATAAACTTTTGAGTTCAAATAGCTTCCTTAGCAGCATTCGATGTGGCTATGTACTCAACCTCTATAGTGGAATCAACAATGATACTTTGCTTGGAACTCTTATAGCTCACTGCACCTCTATTATAGGTGAAGATAAACATAAAGATAGACTTTCTATCATCCATATATGAGTGAAAATCAGAGTCTGTGAAACCTGTAAGCTGTAAGTCACCTCCTATATAAGTCAAGACTAAATCCTTAGTCCTTCTTAAGTACTTATGGATAGCCTTAACTGCCACCCAATGCTCCAAGCTTGGTTTGGATTAAAACCTGCTAGTCATATTAATAGTATAGGCAATGTCCAGCCTAGTACATAATATAGCATACATTAGGCTTCCTATAGCCAAAGCGTAAGGAACCTTAGTCATTTGCGCCATATCCTCGAGTGTCTTAGGTGACATCTCCTTGGATGAGTGGGTACCATGCCCAAAAGGTAATAATCCCCTCTTGCAATCAAGTATGTTGAACCTCTTCAATACCTTTTCTAAATAAAGACTTTGTGATAAACTTATTATTCTCTTCAATCTATCTCTATAGACTCAAATCTCGAGAATATAGATATCATCCCCTAAGTCTTTCGTTAAAAAGGTTTTAGATAGCCATACTTTAATAGAGGTTATCATATCGACATAATTAAAAATGAGAAGAATATCATCTACATACAAGACTAGGAAAGTGAGATGACTCCTACTAACCTTATTATAAACACATGGCTCATCCACGTTCTTAATGAAACCATAAGAAAAAATAGCATTATCAAAATGATGATTCCAACTCGTTGAAGCTTGCTTTAGACCATATATCAATATATTAAGCTTGAACACTTTTGAACTTTCCTCAGATTCAAAACCCTTAGGTTACTCCATGAAAATGTCTTCCTCAACATGGCCATTAAGGAAGGTGGTCTTGACATCCATTTTCCAAACCTTAAAATCATAGCGTGTGGCTATCACAAGAAGATTCCAAATGGATTTAAGCATGGTTATTGGCGAGAAGGTCTCCTCATAGTCAACCCCTTGCCTTTGGCGAAACCCTTTCACTACAAGCCTAGCTTTATAAGTCTCTACCTTCCCATTTGCACCAATCTTTCTCTTGAAGTTCTATTTACAACCAATAGGTATAAGACCCTCAAGAGGATCAATATGTGTCCATACTTGGTTTGCATACATGGAATCCATTTAAGTTTTTATCTCCTCAAGCCATCTTAAAGAATCTTTATCACTTAAAGCTTCTTTATATGCAGTAGGATCATTATGAACGTTCTCTTTAAGAATATGTAACTCTTGCACATAATGAAGAAAATTGTATCTCTCTAGAGGATGAAATACCCTTCTAGACCTTTTAGGAGTCAGTGTGATGACATTCTCAATTGGAATAGGCTCTTCAGGTTGATTAATTGGTTTGGCTTCCTTAGATGACTCCTCATCTAACATTATCTTCCTTCCTTTACCACCTTTCTCTTAAGAAATTTTTTCTTAAGGAATATAGCATTTCTTTTTACAATAATAACTTGTTTAGCAGGAAGATAAAAGTAATACCCTAAGCTATCTTTAGGATATCCAACAAACCTTCCTTTAATAGATTTTGCATCCAACTTGTTTAATTTTATCTTTTTAATAAAAGTTAGGCACCCTTAAATCTTAATATGTTTAAGGCTTGGTACCCTACCATTCCATATCTTGTATGGTGTGGTAGAAACAGACTTGGATGGAACTTGATTAAGGATGTAGAAGGCCGTTTGGAGCACAAAACTGAAAAGTGATATAGGGAGATCGGTGTAGCTCATCATAGATGCATCAGATATAATAAATTATAATTTCACCTCTCGGACACACCATTTAATTGAGGTGTTCTAAAAGGTGTAAATTGTGATGTAATGCCATGTTCCTTAAGGAACTCAATGAACTCGTTACTAAAGTATTCACCTTCTCAATTTGATCTTAGAGTTTTACTACTTTCCTTAGTTTGGTTTTTTGCTTGGGCTTTGAGCTCCTTGAACTTTTCAAAGGATTCATTTTTGTTCTTTATAAAAAAAATGCCCATACCTTAATAGATCATCTATAAAGATTATAAAGTAGTAGAAACCACCTCTAGCCATTTCGCTAAATGGTCCATATACATCACTATGTATGATCTCCAACATATATTTGGCTCTTACCATTTGTTCAATAAATGGTGATTTAGTTATCTTGCCTTGAATATATGGATTCAAGATTATTCAAGATTTCTATCATTTATAACTTTATGATCATATCCCCCATAATGTGACATAATCTCAAGTGCTATAGATATTTAGAGTTAGAGAAATTTTCAATTAGCATTGCATTCATATCACTCATATTATTTTGAGGCTCATTGTTATTGGACATATTATCAACATAATATAAACCACGTATTAAATAACCCATGCCAACCAATTTATTTCCAAAATGAATCTTACATACATCTCTATTAAAAAGGAATTCATAACCCTTTTTAGTTAAACTAGAAATAGAGACAATGTTTTTATAGGCATTGGGTACATACAATACATCATCCAATAATAGAACATGATTATATAAATCAATCGAAGTGGATCCTATAGCCTTGGCTGTAATACTTGCTACATTCCTAATTCTCAAGGTCACTTTATTGGGCTTCAACCTCCTCTCACTTACTAGATCCTGCAAGGATAAAAAAATGTGAGAACTTGCATCGATATCTAATACCCATGCACTATATGGGCTATTAGAACATTTAAAAGCAAATAAGTTAGAGAAAATCTTACCTTCTCCTTATTTGCCCTTTCACTTTATTTTGAGAGACTCAAGGAACTTAGGACAATTCCTCTTCCAATGTCCTTTACCTTAGAAATGAAAACACTTTCCCTTGCCTTGCTTTTCCCTCATAATGACCTTGCCTTTATTCTTGGCTATGCCACTTGTGGGCTTGACAACACTTGTCTTGCCTCTCTTCTTCTTATTATCTTTCTTCTTATACTAATAGAAGTGGCAATAAGTGCAACCTCTCTCCCTTTGCTCCTTTAGAAAGCATTTTAGGTTGTCATGAGTATATTCAAGCTTTGCAAGAGTGCACTTTATCTTGTTCATATGGAAGTTAACAATAGTTTACCCAAAATAATTACGAAGGGATTGAAGGATCAAGTCCACTTAGAGGTGGAAGTCCATTGTGAAGTCTAGACTCTCTAGCTCCTCTATTGATCTAATCATGGAGTTCATATGGGCTCCCAATTCTTATCCCTCCCTTATCTTATCACGAAGAAGTCAATTAAATATCTCATATTTAGCTATCCTACTTTGCTCACCAAACAACTTTTGTAGGTGAAGTAGGATTTCCTTTGCACTAGTGTACTTCTTATGTTGCTAATAGATTTTGGTGCTCATGGAAGCCCACATGATGCAACTTGCTTGCATATCATCATCCTTCCATTTATCAAGAGTGATTTGCTCCTCTTGGGAAGAATTTTTAGGAAGTGGTCCGGGTAGGCTTTGTTCTTATACATAAAGTATCTTTTTGGAAGATAAAATAACTTTTAGATTCCTTAGCCAATTAATAAAATTAGGGCCTGTGAGTCTATGTCGGTAAAGTATAATCGTTAGTGGGTTTGATGATCTTATATTATTAAGTTTTTGTGAAAGATAACAAGATTAATTAGTTATATGCCAGATGGATTAAAAGTTGCTGGAAAAGAAAAAATGGTTTGCAAATTGAAAAAATCATTGTATGGATTAAAGCAATCTTTAAGGCAGTGGTACAAGCGATTTGACAAGTTTATAATAGGGCAACAATACATGAGAAGCAAATATGATCATTGTGTATATTTGCGCAAGCTATAAGACAAATCCTTTATATATCTTCTTCTTTATGTTATATGTTGATAGTTTCCAAGAGTCAGATAGAGATTGAGAAATTAAAACTCAATTGAACAGGGAGTTTGAGATGAAGGATCTCGGTGAAGTATAGAAAATTCTCGGCATGGAAATATCCAATGATAAGAAAGTGTGGAGGACTTCTTTTGAGAATATACAAAGCTAATAATTAGTGAGAAAATTATTATAAAGGTAGTATAGTATTTTATACATATATTAATTACATTTCTTAATCTATGTGCATAATCTTTATACGACAATTAAAATGGAACAAAGAGAGCACTTAAGAATATAAAATTTTTTGATTTTATGAAAAAATTAAATAATTGTTTTTTTTTTAAATTATTACTGTTTATAGTGATAAATTTATTTACTTGTTATGAATTTTATTTTTTTATTATTTTCATTAATCAATATATAAAAGTTAAAATTTTATATAAAAAATTTAGAAATTAATTTCTAAATTTATATTGATAGTGGCAAGATTAAAATTTAAGTATTTTTTACATTTTTTTTTGAAAAATTAATAAATGTTAAATTATTTTATAGGATCTAAAAATAAGACATTTATTTTATAGAATCTAAAAATAATTTCTTAAAATAAAATTAGATTTTTAAAATAAAATTTTATAAAATTACACAATTTGTAAAGTTAAAGAAATAAATCAAAATGATTTTAAAATAAGATTTAATTGATAATTGATCTAAAATTTTGAAAAAATTGATCATTTTTATGAACAGTAAAAAATAAGTATACTAAAATTTTGGGATATTTTTCTCAAAATTAAAATTTTGAACAAATTTAATACAAATTGAAAATATTTGATATTTTTACACCAATCAATGGACGGTTGATGTGGCAATATGATCCAAATGAATAGTGCGCTATCTATAATGTCATGTAAGTGTCATTGCCTTAAATTTTGACCAAAATTAATGGTTGATTATATTTGCTAAAAATTGATCAAATTAGGACATTCACATTAAAATTTAAGTTATGGGAAAAATTGATACGAATCACAATCATTTGGCCTGTTTTTTTAAAATCAATACCATTTTAATTATAATTATAAAACTTTTAATGTCTTTTAAAAAAAATGTTTTTATATGTAAATTATAAAAAAGATGTTCTCTAAATTTTTACTTTTTTGATTAAAATATTAGTATTATTTCATGCGTCAACAAAAAAAAATTATTGTAAATCATGGGCATGTTAAGGATAAGTTTATGTATATTTGTGGAGCTTTTAAAACGAAACAAAATATAAACAAATAAAATTTGATTTATGAGCATATTAACTGATAATGACAAATAAAATCAGATTTCATTAATCGATATATACATATAAAATCAGATTTCATTTTATTTCTGAAAATGTAAGTTTTTAATTTTTCATTTAGATTTCAAATAAAAATAATAAATTAGTGCATAATGTTTTATTAGAATACTAACTTTTATTTATTATTGGAGAAAAAAAACCAACTTTTGCCAATTGCTCTTATGAGAAAACCCCATAATCTAATTAGAAAAACAAAAAAAAAAACCCCATAATCTAAAATGTTCAGCAAAGAGGACGAAGAAATTATGCTTCAATCCATGAGCAAACAGAAATAAACATACAAACAATTAAGCTAAACAGAGTTGATAAAATTGATGTTTATATGGAATTAATATGCAAAATAGTATTATTTCTGAAATGACAATTGCCAGCTAAAGCAAAACAATTATTAATCCACAAAGCATATCACAATGCCTGAAGATGGATCTGAACACCCTTTTGTGGGCACAAACTGATAATGATAGTAGGGGAGTGGACATAAGTTGGTGACAAAGTAAACCTGTAACGCTGCAGGATCATTCAAAGAGCAATCTTTAATTCTGCTATGGCAAAATTCAGGCCTACACAATTTCTTGGTCCCAAACCAAACGGAAGAAATGCAACAATATTGTTCTTTGTAGTTTTAGCTACACCTTCTGCGAATCTTTCCGGATTGAAGAGGTGAACATCTTGTCCTCAGATCTCAGGGTCATGGTGCAGCGCTAATGGTGGAATGTATACGTCCATTTTAGATGGAGAAAGCAACCCCTGGAGTCTGCTGCCCTTCTCGACTTCCCTTATTAGATAAGTTATTGGACCATAGAGCCTTGGAGTTTCATTGATAATCATATTCATCTTGGAATAAACAAAAATAAAAACAAAGAGATTAGATTGAATCTAAAACAAGTTCATTTCCCCAACTCTATTATTAATTGCTAGTTCGATTCTCTAGAATAATGTACATCAATGTAACTCTATTAGCGAAATTTTAATTTTTCCTTTTTGTTTCAAACGAATATATATATATATATATATATATATATATATATAAAGGATTTTTTTTTTTTTTAATGAGGATTAAGAGATCAAACAGTTAAATTTTAAGAGTACAAATATAGTAAAATTTATTTGACTGGGAGGTACTAGCTTATTGCTGCCTCTTAGTTTTGTGTGTCAGTTAAAGTGCGTAAATTATTAGGGTGCGCTACTGAAACGTTTTAGGAAAAAAAGACCTATGAACTTGGATATAATTAATATTATTATGTTATTACTAATAAAATTCTCTACTTATAAAAAAATATGGATTAAAGGATATGCATGTATATAGTAAGCTAAAGAAACGCTGTTATATACTTACAATTTTCAATCTTGTGATTTCATCCATAGTAGGATGTTGTTGGCCAAATATTTGGAAGACTTCATTCCTTGCTTTTTCTTGCCAGTCTATGTGAATTGCTAAAAGGAAAATACACCAAGTGAGCAAGCCAGCAGTTGTCTCATGTCTGGCTATAAAAAATGTTTTGGTTCCATCAATGAGGTCATCTATGGATATTTTTTTCGGTTTCATCAGCTTCCTGGGAAGCCTTTATAAGTACTCCAAGATAATCACTTCCACTTTTTTCTGCTTCACTCATCTTTGCTTCCTCCTCTCTTTTCTATTTCATCCTTAAAACCAAGTCTCGTATGTCTTGTGCGAGTTTTTCTGCTTCTATGTCATCTTTTATCTTCCAAAATTTTCTACAATAGGGTAAAAAATCTAATCACTTTGCAACTCTCTCTATGATAAAATTTCTCCTCATCTGCCCCATTGTTAATTTATTAATTAAATTTCAACACATAGTAAAATAGGTTTGTATTTATTTAGCCTTAAAGCCTCATCGACATTTTACGTATCATAATAAACTTATTTCATGTCATTTGTGTGAAATAATAAACCAATTATACTACAACATATTGTAAGGAACAGTTCTAAAAAATAACCTCCTATGTTATTACTTTTGGTTGGAAAAAGAAAGAGGAATTGGCAACGGGGGCTGTCTTGGATGCAGTCGCTTAAATCTCTGGTCCAGAGCTTGCCACGTCAAAAAGGTCCCATCTGACTTGAACAAAGATTAGTCTGGGCATGGTACGGGCTTAGAGGTGCCTCCACAATTGGAACTCACCTAGGACACCTCGTGCCATAAGTCAAAATAAAGAGGAAAATTATTCCCTACACTTAGACTATTACACCAAACTGTTGGATGTTTGACACAAATTATAAATGTTGGATAATCATTGCTATCGCTATGTGCGAATTGACAAAAGACCCCCTCCTGTAGGTTGATTTCCCCCCCGTATAGGGGGAAAAATTTCTTTTTTTTTTTTAAATTTATCGCGTTGCTCCCTGCGACTGTCGAGGGTAGCAGCGCGTATCTTTGTGCCTAAAGTTTTTACACTTGGCCAATGAAAATTAGATACATGTCTTTGTATTGCACTTCTTATAATTGGGTGCAATACTCTAAGTATAGTCAATCCAGACATTAGAAGATATGTTTCAAACTTGTGTGATGGAATTGCATGGTAGTTATGATAAATATCTACCTTTGATGGAATTTGCCTACAACAACACTTTTCATTCTAGTTTAGAGATGGAACCTTATGAAGCCCTATATGGTAGGATGCGTAGAGCACAAATCTATTGGGATGAAGTTAGGGAAAGGTAGTTAGTTGGTCTAGAAATTGTAAAAATGACAACAGAGAAGATTCAGCTAATTCAGGATCGACTGAAGAACGCCCAAGATAGATAAAAGAGCTATGCAGACTTAAAGATGGAACCGATTGCATATAATATGGGTGACAAAGCGTTCCTGAAGATGTCACCTTAGAAAGGAGTTTTACAATTCATTAAAAAGAGGAAACTAAGCCTTAGCTATATTGGTCTATATGAGGTAATTGAGAGGGTTGGTCTAGTAGCCTATAGGTTGGCTTTACCTCTATAATTATCCCAAATTCATGATTTTTTCCATGTATCGATGTTGAGGAGGTATAGGAGTGATCTTAGTCACATTTTATAAGCCCAACCCATATAATTGAAAGATAATTTATTTTATGAAAAAGAATTAATTGCAATTATTGCTAGGGAAACTAAGGTGTTAAGAAATAAATTCATACCTTTGGGGAAAGTGTTGTAGAAACACCATAGGAGTGAGGAAGCTACTTGGGAACAAGAGGAAGACATGAAAAACCAGTACCCTCATTTGTTCTAGCATAATTTTGAAGATGAAATATCTTAAAATGGGGAGAACTGTCACACCTGTACCCTAATTCTCAATACATTTACATTTATTATTCATTGTGTGTGTGTATATATATATATATATATATATATACACAATGCATAAGTTGGTATAGATTTAATTTAAGTATAAGTTGGTATATGTATAGATATAGCAATATAGGAAAGGACTCAATTATAGCAAATGATTGTCCTTGATTGAACAATTGAAAGCTTGAGAATTTATAAGTAACTTAAGCATTTCATTAAGGACCAAAAGGAGTATTTTACATATTATTTAATTATTTTTTAGGTATAGCTTCTTCCATTGCAAGGAGCTACCATAAGAATGAAAGAAAGAAAGAACACTTAAAAAAAGGGCTGCTTAATTCTCGAAGTTTAGACTTTATTTATAAGAGGAATTTGAAGATCTAAATCAATTTTTAGGCTATAATCATTATCCCTAAACCTTTGGTGATTGATTTTTTATGTAATTTTAGTGTGTTGGTTGATTTAATTTAGGGTTCTTAAGTTACAAATTTTGAGTTCTTAAAGTCTGGTTTATTAGTCTGTGTAATTCGATCATATATTAAGCTAGAAAGCTTCAAATTAAGTTTTATTTAATGATCTTGAATCTTTGAAGAATTATCTAAAATGTTTCTTCATTTAGCTTAATCTGATTTAGTCTCTATATTGGGGTATTAAAAGAAAACATTTTATTGCTCAATGTATCAGTTTCTTTGAGCTAGTTATAATTCATTAAATATAACTCTATTTATGGGTGTCCAATTGGTGTGAATGTTTCTAGCATGTTTTAGACATATAGATATAAGATTGATTAAAATTTCATCTTAAAATTCCTTTTCTATAAGTCCTAGAAATTATTCAAAATCAGCTATGAAAGCAACCATTTTGATTATGTGAACCAAGTTTACAGAGTTCATAAGTTAAAACTAGTCTATATACATTTAGTATATCTTGAGCTAGGAAACTCCAAATTGAGTTTGATTTAATTCTAAGAAAAATTGAAAGAATTATTTAAAATTTTATAGCTTTGATTAAGATCTAATTATGTCTGGATAGTAGTCTAACAAACTAGTACATTTTATTGCTCAATCTATATGAATAATTGAGCTACTTATAATACGACCATTATAATTTTATTTTTGGTTATCAAATAGAAGTAAAAATTTTATTTAAAGCACTAGACACAAATACCTAGGTTTGATTAAATTTTTTGGTTATAATTTATTTTCTATAGGTTAAATAAATTTTTATAATTTAGGCATGAGAACAACTATTTTAGAGTCATTGAAGCTAATTTGTAGAATTGAGCTTAATTGCATTTTATACATATCATTTGGGGGCTGCATTGTTATAGTAGCATATGAGATTATTATATTGATTATTTATAAGTGAAATTGTATCTGTTGTTTGTAAGTGAAATTGGAAAAGGTAAGGGAAGTGCAGGTGCAAGTTAGGCAAATTCAATGAATCGATTTAAATGTTTATAGTCTGTTTTAGTGAGTAGATGTTCAAGCTTTTTAAATATGTTTATAACAGTAAAAAAATGAGCTTTTAATGATGTTTAATGAATATGAAATGATGTGAAATAAATGTTTTAATTCAGTTTGGTTACTATTTAAATTACTTGAAGTATTTAAGCTTTGAAACAATAATGGTTTCAAGTCTGCAAGTTTAATGTATTATTAATACATGCTTTGTTTAGTAACTTGATTTGAAGTCATTTTATTTATTTGGTTATTTAAATAAATTTATGCTCCACATGGTTTCTCTCTTCTTTGAAATATGATAAAGATTGTTTGATTTTTAATGCTTATTATACCGTACATGTGAAAATATTGTTTTGATTGATTATTTTGTGAAAATGACATTTGGATTTGAGTATTACCACCCTATATGTGTTTTGTAAATGTGCTAAGGTGATATATGCACATTTGAGATTGTGTTATTTGTTATTTTGTAATAAAAAATAGGGCATTTGATTACAGAACGGTGAAGGGAGAAGGGTCATTTCGTGCTAATGTAGTCGAAGGATTAGCCTTCAAATGTGCTTAGAGAGTGAGTTTGTGATGGCTTGTATGTTATGGTCAGGTTATGATTCTTATTATAAGGATGGTTAATACATATAAAATATTGTATTGTTGTTTAAAAAGGCATGTGTTTTACTTGGCTATGCTTTACACAAGTTTAAAAGTGAGAAAGGATTTGATGTTTTAAGTGGATTATAATATGATTTCAAATACTCTATTATTATCATTTAAGAAGTTAAATGTGTTTGGTTTAACTAAATTATTTTCTACTTGATATATCTTTTAATTATAGAAAGACCCTTGAAAGAAATTCAACTTTGTAATTAAAACCCCCTAAAAAGGTTGCAATTTAGCTTTTAATTATAGAAAGGCCCTTGAAAGAAATTCAATATTATAATTAAAACCCACCTAAAAATGTTGCAATTCAGTTCTTAAAACTCACAATTTTAGTCCTAAAATCCAAAATCAATATCTAGGGATTATTTTTGATAAAGCTCTTGTCGCATCTATGCATTAATGCATCCCAAAATTGGGTGCTTATAGTTTCCCCTCTTTGTTGCTATTTGCTTGTCAAATTATAGTAAAGCAATATAAACACACAATTTTAAAATAAAGAATTAGGATACTCAGTTGTTCCTTAATTACAGAATTTAAGTAATGCTTAAATTTTTTTACAATATTAAGCAAAATGTTGTGTAGCTACTAAGTAGCATTTAGCAAATTTCGCTATACATCCTATGGAACATCTAATGAAACATGTTTGATGAATCTCACTATATTCCTTATGGGAAGTTTATCAACTTATGACTTAAAAACATGCTATAGTGCCTATGGAACATCTAGCAAATATGCCATAACTATTATGTAGTGTCTAGCAAACTGCATTATTTTCCCTATGGGATGTCTAGTGACTATGAAATTTGTTATATTCCATATGAGAAATTTAGCAAGATGATCAATAAATTTAGTATATTTCCTTCGAGATGTTTAGTGAAGTAAACAAGGTGCCATAATTATTGTATAGTGTCTAGCAAACTGTGATTTCAAGAACATGCTATAGATCTTATAGAGTGTCTAGCAAGTTGTGAATTTAATAATCAATGTTATAACTACCATGTAACATATAACATAAAACCAGAATTCACATTATAGCTACTATATAGCACACAATGAAACGATATGAAATTTGCGCTATAACTATTATATAGCATATGACAAAGTGAATTTGAAAATTTTCATTCAAAATGTTGCATGTAAATACATAAATTAAATTATGTAATTAAATTTTGTATTTTATACTTGACTAAGAATTCAAAATTTAAAGCAGACTGACTATGCATTCAATAATTTAATAATTCTATGAATTATTAAATTAATGGTGTAATTTTCTTAATTTAATTAGGAATTAACTCCTAATTATGATGCAATTATGGACTAAATTGCAAGAAAGAAATCAAGGATGTAAATACAAGAAAAATTGATGGGCTAAAATTGATATTTTACATTTTATATATCCTTTTCCAACACTTCTTTTCTAATTCACTTTCTTTCTTTTTTAATTTCTTTTTCTTTCCTTTTCACTTTAAACTTAACTTTTCCTTTTTCAATTACTTGACCATTTAACATCCAATTTTCATTATGTCTAATCCTATGGCCCACTCACAATGCAAACTTCGTAGAAGAGAAGAGGTTTAAGCTGATCCAATTATCTTAGCTCCACATTTTCAGCAAAATAGTTTAGGACTTCAAGAGGGTGCAACTATCCTTCCTCTAACCCATTTGCATCTTCATAGGTGCTCAAATGTTGGTGATGAGGTAACATTTCTACCATTTTATTTTATTATTAATTAGATGGTGCTGATGATGTTTAACGGTATGACTTTATGGCCACTACTATTCGACTTAAGACTATGAGATTTCTGATCCCTGGATATGGTTCACATGTGGTACTTAGGAGAGCATGTGTATCATTGCTTTATAGGACCTTCATGCCATCGCGTTCCTTTTGCATCCTAGTTTTAATGCTATATAGTTCTCATCTGATGGGTCTAGAGTTGAGAGAGGCATTATAGGGATATGATACCTTGACCTTGCTTGAGTGATTTTGACATTATCAATAGTATATCCATGAGAGTCTATTGGAGCAAATTCCTATAAATAATGTTGAGGTATCTTCTGATTATTTCTTCCACTTTCTTCTAAACTTTTCAAATTTTTATTTCCTTTGTGTAGTTTAAAGAAGTTGGCTCCCTTGCTAAAGAGATGATGGAGGAGGAGGAGACTACACATGATATTGAGACTGTACATGAGACTGAGAGATGTAAGTCTAGGACTAGGCATACTCATTACACTCGACATGTTAAGACTAGTCATGATGGAGGTTATGTGAGTGCCACTCATGGCAATGTCTCTCTTCTAGATAGATCGATATTCTTTGAGGCTCTCATTGTTTAGACCCCAGTCGAGCAGCATATACACTTAAGTGATGCTCAGCTTCCCAACTTTTCTCCTTTAGATGCTTCTTATGTAAGCTTATTTATCTATTTTCCTATATAACCTATGTACTTGGTATTGATGTTAGCAAAATTTTGCATAATAGGTTCCTTAATTATAGGCAGAGTATTTGTATGGACTTGCCTCATCTCAAAGACTGGTCATTATATAGATTATATATAGCTGGTGGGTAAGTATTTACATTGAATATATAGAATGTATCCATGTTATGCATATGATTCATGTAATTTACAATGTTTTCCTATATGATAGGGTTACATTAGTGATCTAGAGCGTGAGAACGAGATGCTTAATTAGCAGCTTGCAAGCTTGGGTATTGATCCCTACAGTAATGAGACTTCATTTGCGAGAACTCCAGACACCTTTCTGCAGGATGATCCTACTAGAGGATGGAGCCCTTGGCCTAATACTCGAACTCATGATGACTAATTCATACTACTTTTATATTTATTTCTAATTTCCAGTGTGCTTGTATCTAACTATTTCTATTGTACTATTATTTCTTAAAATCTACACTATTCTAAGTATCATGTAGGACTGATATGTTTTTGAATGAGTTTAACATTTTCCTTTCCCTTAGACCAAATTTAGATAAATGAGTAAACTTAAAATAAAAGAAAAGTTGTTTTTAACCACTTTTTTAACCTTTTTTTAATTTAAATATATACAAATAATATCTATTTATCCATTTAATAATTATTTATCCAGTTACTAATTATCCATTATCCATTTATTATTTATTATGTAATCTCTATTTATCTATTGTTTATTATCTATTTACTATCTATTATCTATTTATTATCTATTATCTTAATTTGATTTTATCAGGAAAGGAAAATTTAAATCCCTTTCAACTTCAACCTATTCTATATATAAGAACTCAAAAGGAAACTAATCTTATTATTCCTTTTCTCTACACTCTTAACCATGACCCAAGCTTCTCTCCAACTAATGAAGAAATTTCTTAAAAGCCTAAGTGGTGATGACTAGAACAAACTTTAATCTTTCCATGCCAAATCCATGAAATATCTTCAACACTTGAACATTAATGATAATTTTTGCATTCTGCTGCAACTGTCTAGAATGCTAAGGACTATGTATTTAGGATTTAATGGACAAGAATTATGCTCTATGATTAAAGAATTCGCTACTATTTTAGGATGTTCATCAGACTTTACTTCGATAATTGCTCTTCCCGATCTAGGTATGCAATTCCTTGATAGACTAGTTTCTTTCTTTAATATGCCCCTAGATGATATCTATTTGTATGCACATAACCCTAGGACTATCAATCTATCTTATCTGATCACTACTTATGAGATGAAAGATAAGAACAGTGCTACTTGGAGATGCTGATACAAGGATCATGAGTATCTTAGAGCAAGTACAAACTAGAGCTAACCCTATGCTTGTTATTTTTACTGAGACTATTATTGGGTTAGATAGCTTTAGAACTCAACATTATCTTTTAGGCAGTTTACTTCTCTTGTAGGTATGTAACTAAAATCTTTATTTTTTTATTTTTCCTTTTTTCCTTTGTTTCTTTTTCATGCCTTAACTTTTGCCTAAGCCACCCTTTCGAGTGTTTAACTTAGCAGGCTTGCCTTAACTTTTGCCTAAGCCACCCTTTTGGGTTTTTAACTTAGCAGGCTTTTATTTTCTCTTTTTGTTATACATTTTTAATTTTATTTTATCATTTTTTTTATAGATCTGGTTACATGAGAAGCTAAGTTTTCTTAATGCTCTTACCAATCCTTTAACCTATTAGCCTCATCAACTACAGTCTCATCCCTTAAAGATGAAGGATAAATATACTATCAATCAATGGATTGATTGGTTAAGAGGCATTGTAGATATCGAGATCACATGCGTCTGTCCTTGGAGGAGATTGAAGTTCATGACCATTAATTTGTATGATCATTGCATTTCAATTCCTAGGCTATATATTTCAACTTTCTTCTCTCCTTCATGGCTCTACCATCAGTATCGTTGCCAATAGTTCATTGTCGCCCTTTTAACTAACTTTAAAGGCTTCCTTTTTAGACATGACTTTTTAGATAAGGTATGGAGCTTATGGCCTTACATGATTCTTGAATGAAACCTACATTTGGATGCTGATAGAGCTACTAATGACAATTAGGAGACTTGGGTTATGATACAAGACACAGACTCACTAGGATTTTTTAGATACAAGAGGACTAAAGCTTTACATTATGAGGCACAAAAGAAGAAAATAAAATATAGCTAGGAAAGTGGTCTTATAGATTTGATTCATAGGCATTCATGTTATATTTTCCTTTTAAGTACTTATGTATTATAAATAAGATAGACCATGCATTGTTAAAATAAGAATTCAGTTTCAATTTAATTCATTAATTAGGGCCAACATAAGTACATCTATTACATCATATGACATAACTCCTAATATCAGTTAGTCCTTTCGAATTTTCTAACTAAATATTTTTCTCTCTTATTTATTTCCCTAATTTTTGCTTGATTAGCCCTTTACAGGTTTTCTAATTAGTGGGATTACTTTCATTTATTTGTTCCTTAATTTTTGCCTGCTAGCCCTATATGGGTTTTATGTACAATGAGAATGTCCTAATTTTTGCTTGACTAGCCTTTTTAGGTTTTATAATTAGCAAATTTAATTTTCTTTATACTATTATTTTATTTTTGTATGTAGTATTTCTTGAGACAATCCAGGTTACGTGGCTCCATGAACTCATTACCTTATTTTTGCAGCTCCCTTAGGTGGAATCGATTTGACTGAATATGACCCGTCCTAGTTTGGTCTAAATATTCCTCTTGGATTAAACATTATTGCTCTGGACTGCTTTAGCACCATATACCCGACCTTTATCTTTCCAACCTTAACCTTTTTATTAAATGATCTTGCTATCCTCTTTTGATATATTTAAGTATGAAATAAAGCACCCATCCTTTTCTCATATAGAGATACAAGATGATCATATCTCTTTTGTGCTCATTCACTCTAGGGTTCTCTAGCTTTAATAACCACTCTCAAAGACTTGATCTTAGTTTCTTTGATCTTAGTTTCTATAAGTAAAATTGCTTCATAACCATACACTAAAGAGAATGGTGTTGGCCTATGGCAATTCAAGCTATAGTCCTTTATCCTTATAAAGCAAAAAGGAGAAACTCATAACAATCTTTGTAAGTTTTAACCATTTTAAAGAGGATTTTCTTAACATTCTTATTAGCTATTTTAATCACGCCATTAGCCTGAAGGCAATAAGGTGAAGACTTATAATGCTCAATCAAGTATTTCTATAATAATTCTACTATTTCTTCTTGAAACTGAATGCCATTATCTATTACAACATGATATGGAACCCCATATCTGTAGATAAGATTCTTTTCAATGAACTTGGTCATCTGTCTTACTTTCAAGGTACTAAAAGATTTAGGTTCTACCCATTTAGAGAAATAATCAATTACCACTGCTATGTACTTATGGCCATTTGATATTGTTAGCCATATTTCTCCTATAATATTAATTCCCCATGCTGTGAAGGGCCAAAGGGATGATAAACTATTCATTATTATAGGAGGAAGATTATTAAGATTCCTATATCTAGCACTGATGACATTGCCTTACTATCCATATACAATCCCTTTCCATGCTTATCCAATAATACCCCTATTTGATTATCTTTTTTTCCAGAATTACCCCATTCATATAAGAACCATAAGGTCCTGCATGAATCTCTCTGCTCACTTCTTTAGTTTCTTCTTTCTTAAGACATCTCAATTGCATCCCATTTGGGGTAGTATCTCAATGACTTGCATAATTACATGTAAGAATACATACAACATATCTCTCTTTTAAAGTTGCCTTATCTAGATTCTTTCTTTCCTTAATAAATCTTTGAATATCATAAAACCATGGCTTCTCTTTGGGCCCTATATGAATATCCATTATCTATTCACCACCATAACATGGAGCTTTTGACTTCATGATTACCAAAGGTTTCATAGTTAATCCAGTTAAACTATCCCATATTGAAGAGAGTGTCACCAATGCATCTACCATTTGATTTTCATCTTTTGATAAATGGATAAAGAGACATTTAGTGAATTTTTTATTAAAGTTTTCAAATAGCAAATGCAAGGCTTTAACTTTTCCTCTTTCACTTCCTACTCTTTATTAGCCTAGTTAACAACCAACATTGAATCCCTATAAACTAATAATTCTTTAGCCCCAGCTCCTAAAGCTGCTTCTATTCCATAGATACATGCCTCATATTCGGCCGTATTATTTGTCACCTTAAAATCTAACTTCTTGGCGATTGGTATGGTTTCTCTTTATAGTGTAACAAGAATTACTTATAATCCAACTCCTTTGTTATTTACAGCCCCATTAAATTAAAGCCTCCATTCTCAACATTCTATCACTACTAAATTCTTATATGGAAACTCTAAATTCCATTGCTTATTACCCTCTACCACATTTTGAGCTAAAAACTTTGCAACTGCTCTACCCTTGATAACTTTTATGGTGATGTACTTATAGGCGGTGGGGTTTAGCGCGCGACTAAATGTTTGGCGACTGCAGCACTATGTGGGCTCGAGACGCACTAGGAAATACGATATAGGTCTTAGGCCTATTTGGAGATGGAGTCGCCACTCGGATAAAAGCCGAGACACACTGTACAACAACTGGTCCCACAGAGGTTCCCATAAGCCATCATCAAAGATCGGGTTCAGAAACTGGGTATGAGTGTTTGAATGCTCACCCAACCTTATGGTTGGCCTCCATTTATGTTTTGCATTTTATTACCATTTAATTATTTAATTATTCATTTACATTCAAAGTTACACTTTCCTTTATTTACTTTCCAAATTTTATACTTAAGTCTAAGTTTTAACATTATTCCAATTTCATGCTTTCAAGTCCTAACATTCAGCAAAAATAAAATAAATAATAATTTACAAAAATACATTCAAAATCGAATAGGGAAAGGGTTTAAGGATTACAATGCTTTTGGGCAAAATAAAAGAATAATATACAGGAAATAAACCAAACATATACCAAAAGTAAACCAATAGTAAACAATAAATACAATGGTGTAAGAGGGGTAGCTAATGAAGGTGACTACTTAATGATGAAAATCATTAAGTAATTCCTGCAAAAAACACACAATTAGTCCTTCCCTTCAAAAAAATGAAATCACAAATAATGACATTTACAAAGAGATGCTATAAAAGGGGTTTTCATGTTATGAACTAAGAAATCATCAAACAATCAAGATAAAAATCATCATTCAAAGAAATAGCCATGTTTAAGGTCAAAAGACATATATTAAAGTGGATGTTGCGACAACCATTAGTAGAAAAGTAATGCTAAAAGTGGGCCAACCTGTCAATGTGGCGATCGCCACATTGATGAGGCAACGCCTCATCAACAGGGCCCCCTAATATTTCTTAGGCGAAAAGACCATATAACACACATAAACAAAGGAGAGAAACTTCCTAGAGGCCTATCAATGGGGTGATCGCCTCATTGACAAGAGGCGATGCCTCTATGAAGAGGCGTCACCTAATCAATAGGCCAATTTTGACTCTTAAACATTTAGACTTCTACTCTAAGTAACAATACATGCATATACACACTCTACAAGCATCAAACTACAATTGCATGCAAAAGTCTTTAAAGATCACATCAATAAAGTGAGATATTAAGTAAGATAAACTAGAGATAAACCTAAAATATACTAATAACTTAGTTACACACAAGCAAGAACACACAAAATGATGCACATGTCAAGTTTAAGTGCAAGTTTTATACCAAAATGAGAGGCCCTCAGAGATGTTTTTTATTGTGATCCTTGCTAGGATGTGATCTTTACTTGTTGACACAAGCTTCTTCCTTCTTCTCTTAGGAAAATGTGGACTTTTCCTTGCTTCACTCTCTCCTTCTTCCTTGAGGACATTTTTTCCTTCTTCTTTTTTCTCTTCAGCGCTCCTCCCTCTCTCTTTCTTTTTTGTAATAATGGTTTTTTTTCAAACCCTCCCTTTTTTCTCTCTCTTATTCCTTTTATTCCTTAACTTCCCCATGCCCCTAAGCCCCTTAGCTCATCATGAGCCTCCATAGCCTTTTTCTTTTCCCAAAAAATCTCTTTCTCATATAAGAATCAGGTGTAGAGGGTGGGGCCCGCACCACTTGGCCACTATGGTTGTAGTTGCATTAAATGCAGCTGCAAGTGGGTTGCAGTAGAGGCGACACCTCTTTGATGAGGCGATCACTTCTATGATGAGGTGATCGCCTCATTAGCAGCTGCTAAAGAGGCAATTGCCTCATTGCACTGAGGCGACACCCTTTTGGTCTGGGCCTGCACTGGGCCAGGCGAACTTAGGCCAATTTGTATTGTTGGGCTAGGTTTTGGGCTTTCTAGGCTTTAGGTTTTCAAGTCCACCTTCCATTAGAGATTCAGGCTTCATTCTCATGTCCAAGTTTCACATTCTCATCATTGAGCTTGACAATGGACCGATCAAACTGAGCGCCTCTAATTCGTCCCCTAACACGGGCTGACCGAATCGGGTGTCTACAGTACTCTATATCAAACTCAGTTATGAGTACTAACCATCAACTCATTCTTCTAGTTAAAGCAGGTTCTTGAAAGAAATATTTTAAAGGATCAATCCTTGAAAGAGCTTGAACTTTAAATGATTGAAAATAGTGCCTTAACTTTCTTATTACCCAAATCATAATTAGAAACATCATTTCTACTAAATCATACTTCTCTTTGTATGGCAGAAACTTTTTACTAAGATAATACACTGCATGCTTTATTCCTTCTAGTCCTTTTTATGCCAACATTGCCCCCATTGCGTTTTCCTTTAAAGCCAAGTACATAATCAATAGTTTTCCTTTTCTCAATGGCTTCAAAATAGGCGGATTAGTAAAGTACTCTTTAATCTTATTAAAGTTTTTTAAGAATCCTCATTCCACTTTAGAGGTTGGCCTTTCATCAGAAGCTTAAAAATAAGGTCATAGATACTAGTGAATTTTATAATAAACCTACTAATGTATTGTAGCTAGCCAATTAACCCTCTTACCTCTTTCTCAATCTTTAGCATTAGCATTTCCTGAATTGCTTTTGCTTTATATGGATCAACGTCTATTCCTCTGCTACTAACTATATGTCCTAATAGCTTTTTTAAAGTAACTCTAAAAACACACTTCTTCAGGTTAAGCCTCATATTATATCTTTTAACTCAAGCCAGAAATTTATCTAAAGCTTTAAAATGTCTCTTTCTTGTTTTTGAATTAACCATCGTGTCATCCACATATATCTCCACCTCTTTATGCATCATGTCATGGAAAAGAGTGGTAGTTACCATTTGATAAGTTGCACCTGTATTCTTCAACCCAAAAGGCATCACTTTATAATAATACATTCCCTACTCTGTAATGAATGTTATTTTAATCTTATCCATAACTGCCATCATTATTTGATTGTAACTTAAAAATCTATCCATGAAAGAGTAAATTGCACTAGATACTACACTATTTATTATTACATCAATATGGGGTAAAGGAAAATCATCTTTTGGACAAGCTTTATTTAGGTCTTTGAAATCTACATATATTCACACCTTTCCATCTTTCTTAGGAATTGGTACTAGATTTGCTAGCCATTGAGGATAATCTACCACTTCTAAAAAGTTAGCCTAGTTTTTCTTAGCAAGCTCTTCTCTTATCTTTTTAGCCCACTCTAGTATTAACCTATAAAGTTTGTACTTAACAGGTTTAGTCTCTGGATAAGTAAGAATGTGATGTTCTGAATTTCTCTATTTGAACCTGGTATATCTTCATAAGACCAAGCAAATACTACCTTTCTTTTTATTAATTTTCTCTCAAGGTTTTTCCTCTTTTCAGGAGTTACATCATATGATATAGAAATGTTCTTAGGATTATCATTTGTGCCCATGTTAAATGAATCCAATTGAATTGAATTAATGTTAAACATATATGAACAATCAAAATTATAATGCATAGAACTATCAGGATGCACATCACACAAGTAAGCAAAAGCATCATTCATATCATTAACCATAAGAAAAAAAAAGTTTTCATCCTTATAAAGACTGGACATTACTATGTTAGTTTCCTCATAAAAGACATCACTAAAGCTATTATTGATAACAATAGCTAAATCCTGGGATGGTCATTTTCAAGTGGTAGACATAGTAGCTCTTTGATGGTCGTATCACCCATTCTTTTAGCTACTTGCTTCATCACTTCCTTTTTGTTATCTTTCATTATAATCTTAACATATATGCTCTTTAAAGATCTAAAACCTAGGAATATCTTCACCAATAATGTTGACATATTCCTTAGCACCAAGATCATACTTCCCTTCTCCTTCCCTAATAAAGTTCTCACTCAATGGCCCTACTCTTCCCACAGACTTGTTCTTTGCCTTTTATTTCTTCCTTGCCCTTTTGCTACTAGATCCTGTCTCATTATATCCCAATCCTATTGTATTATATTGACTTTTAAAATTTAGGAGTACCAGACTTCCTTACTCATTCTTCCTAACCCATGTACAGGCTGATAATTCATGTTTTTCATCATCCTTGCAATTCTCGGATCCATCTCAATTCCATCAAATATTCTAGCTACTTGAAAACTCGGAGGAGCACACAATTGCTTATGACTATCAAGTATTGCTAACACAGCCTTGCTTGTTCCAGCTTCTATAATCACCATTTCTCCTTTATGAGGGAACTTTATCTTTTAATGCATGGTTGAGGGTACTCCTCCCAAGGCATGAAACCATGGTCTCCCTAACAATAAGGCATATGTAACAAGGATGTCCAACACACTAAAATAGTAGACTTTACAGGTCCTATTTTAACTAGAGCATGAAATGTACCCTCTACATTCCTTGTACTATAATTATAAGCTTTGATTATAAGATTTGAATTTGCTAAATCATTAGCATTGAGACCCAAATTAGGCAGGATTTTTAGTGGGCACACATTAATGGTAGAACCATAATCCACCATTGCAAAGTCAGTCCTCTTCCCTCTCATTTCAGTTGTAATAAATAGTGCTTTATTATGATTTCTACCCTTTAAAGGTAGATCTTCATCTAAGAATGTTATCAAACCATGCTTATTTTCTAAGACATTCACAACCATAGCCTAAGGTATAACAACGGTCTCAATGTTCATCTTTGATAAAGCCTTAACAAGAGCTTTTCTATGATTGCTTGAATGCATTAATAGCTCCTAAATGCTCAGATTGACCTTAGAATTCTTAAGCTATTCTAATATTAGATCTTGTTTTTGCTCATCTTGTGCTTCTTCTTCGTCATCCTCTTCTCATTCTATAGCATTCTTAATTTTCCTTTCAACTGACTTGTAATTCTTACCACTTCTAGTAACATAATTTATGTTAGGGTTATCATTCCACACATCCAAACCTTTAGGATTCTGTTCATCATAGTCATACCAGATATCAATAATTCTAATAAAATCAATCTTTCTTCCCATCCTTCCATACCTCAACATTTCCTTTCTACTTAACTTCTCAATGTTAAGACCACCTAAATGTTGACCCAATGGATCTTCAACCCCTTTTTGGGATTGTTTAGGAGTCAAAGATTCTTTATTCTTTACATTTTGATCATCATCTTCAAACTCATCACCCATCCAATAGGCACAATTTCTTCAAGAGGTATTTCATTGGAAACTAGCTTAGAGTAAAATACTTTATAGTCAAATTTGCCCAAAGGCTTACCTAATAAATCTTCAACTTCCCTCTGTTGCTATTTAAGAGTCTTAGATTCTTTATTTTCTTTCACTGGTTCATCATTAAACTCATTACCCCATTCTATGGGCACATTTGATTCAATTAGAATATCAGTAAATGACATTTTTGAATAAAATACCTTATAATCAAACTTGCCCAAAGGTTGCCCCAACAGATCCTCTTTTCCTCCAGAGGCATTAGGAGAATTATCATTATCTTTAAAGTTTAGGTTCTTAAAGGAGCTTAGCACTTCCTCTTTACTAACCCTTTGAATTAATCATCATGGTTGGTGGGGGTGGAACATTTTGGCATTGATTTCTAGTGTTTAGGTTTTAAATTCATATTTGATTTCTCAAGGTCTGTGGTTTTTCTAGAGTCTATGAGGTTTTGGATTTCATGTTTTAGGTGGATGCAGGTATTTGTGGAATGGCCAACAACTTGGTAAAACTTGCAATAACTATTTGGGTTATAGCTTGGGACATTTGGATTTGGTGGTTTAGAAGAGGTTAAATGTCTAAGCAAGCCTTTTTTTACTAGAATGTCTAAGACTTTTGAAAGAGTTTAGTTGAAATTTGAGAATCTCCTTAGTTGTTGAACTACATGTACTTCTATAGCTCGACTGGTACTTCCTTGTTATGTGCCCTTAGTTAGGTAGTTTCAGGTTCCAATGCCTCGAGAACTCTTCTTCTTCTCACTTTCATTCTCCTCAGCTTGTAAACCATCATTATAAAGGTCACAAAAGATTTAGGATTCATCATTTGTAATCTTTCGACTAAATTAGTTGACACATTGTGAACTATCATCCTACCTGATCTTTCTTAGCCAACTTGTTTTTCATTAACCCTGCCTTGTTCATGAATCTATTAAGGAAATCATAAAATGATTCATTAGGTTTTTGCTTATTCAGTTCCAAATCGCTAATAGATACCTTTATCCTAGTGTTATAATCATACTATTTTAAGAAAGTATTTGCATCATTCTCTCCAATAAGCCTAGATAGATTTTTTTAACCTATAGTACCAATTCACAACCATTCCCTCTAAGGATAATACAAATAACTTAGTGACTACTACTAATAAGGCTTTAATGGTGCTCATAGTTGTTGTATACTGACTAAGTGGATCCTTGGATCTCCAGTTCCATCAAACTTCTATAATTAGGGCATTTTAAACTTCTCATACAATTTATCACCTTCCATTGCAACATATCATCAAAATCAAATAAGTATCCTCTGATTTGTCCTCTTATCAACTCCTCCATCTTGGACATTTTCTGAGTCAATGATTGCATCTGGTTGGACTCATGATATTGAACCAGTTTAATTGAATTCCTCTTTTCCTTCTCTATCATGTAATTCTCAATACCCTCAAGCTTTACTTCAGCAGTAAATAGATTTCTAGCAACCGTTTGGCCTCCAACATTTTCAATAGGAGTAAGATCAATAGGTGCGGGTGTAGGAGTAGTAAATGGAGCATTCACACTAGGTGGAATAGCTATAACACTAAGTGCTTGTTCAATTATAGGTGGTAGGATAGCAGCAGTAGGTGGCATTAATCCAGCTAAGGCTTGGCTTAGTTCATCTTATGTCATGGCTCTCATGTCATCCATCAAAGCTCTCTTAATGTCCTATAAGGTCTAGTTTCCTCCATGTTGTTATTGTTCCATTTATGTATGCTTGATTGGAGTTGATTCAAGTTTAAATAAAACGGATTAATAAAACTCTTCTCCAGACTTTGAAGGATCTCTTTAGCTACTGATCTTGGACTCAAGTAAGTTCTAACTAGTTTGCCACCTTTTTGTTCCCAAATACATGAAGACTTGGATGAATCTATGATGGCTACAAAATAAAGTGTTAGTATGATGCATGAAGTGTATGTATGCATGATGCATATGCCATGCAACAAGTAACAAGTAACAAGTAATAATCAAGCATACAATATACATCCTTCCAACCTTATTCCTCCTACACATGTATTTAATGGTGAGTCACTTTTCCTAGGATTTTTAGTCTTGGCCTCAACATCAATAGGGGATATCAAGAACTAATGCATATGCCAATTCTTTTAAAGTAGTAAAAACATAAAAATAACATTTCTAATTATAAAGGTGTAGCCCAATCTTTATTAGCCCAAGTGGACTTCAAAAGTATAGGCTTAGACTTTTATAAATAAAAATATCTTATAGCAATATACACAAGCAATTTTGGGTAATCATGGGGGAATTTACTAGGTCACTATATGAGCTGAGTCTAGTGAAAAGTCAAGGTTCTCTTAGCAAGATGCCCTCCTTTAGGACTTGAGTTACAAGCTAAGGTTAGAGGGGCCCGACATCCTTTGCCAAATCGAGAGAATACTACCCCCCTTTAGGACATGGGTTACAGACTATAGTTAGATGAGCCTAATAATCTCTCTTGGACTGAGTTAAGGCTAAGAGTGATGGTTAGCCAATCTACAACTCCATGAAGCTAATGGAATCATGGAATTATAAACCAACACCATCGGTTAATAGGGACATGCAAATGAATGCAAGAATAAAATAATAATTAATAAAATAATTCTAAAGAACATAAGTAAAATCAATATCTCCTATCCTTAGTAGAGTCACTACTATAAATAGTGGGGTTTAGTGCGTGTCCAATAATTTATCAACTGCAATACTATTTGAGCTCAAGGCTCTAAGGAACACACCACCATATCACAAAGATATGGCATGGAGATGAGGAGTTTCCACCTAGTGTAATAACTCAGAAAAATCAAAAGTGGTGGTACTAAATTCTTTAAAAGAAATATAGCACCACAACTAGGAAATTTTGGGAATGGAATACTAACTTACACCTATCATAGACAAAATTATAAAAAAACATAAAAAGAATTAGTAAATGATCACATAATAAAATGAAATTAGAATTAGAAAAAGAATAAAATAGCAGAAAGAGAAGAAATATTATGATACTGTTTAGTTTGATTACTCTTTAGAGAATGGATTCACCGTTTGAAATTGACTATTTGTTGATTTTAGATCACAGGATGTACTGCATTTTTTTGAAACTAAAGAACATATATATTTTTTGTTTTGAAAGCTTTCCCTTTTTCTAAAACTCAAGTAGTGTTTTTTTAGGCTCTCCCTTTTTTTTTGTTTTCCATTTTTTCCAATAGCCTCTTGTTTTTTTTTCTCTAAAGTCACGTCCTCCTTTTAAGAAAATGAACTCCTACCCCTTTTAATCAAAATCCCCCATCCTTTGAGTCTCCAACTCTGAATAAATAATAATTTTTTATTTTAATTTTTTTTTGATAATGTTTTCTAAATCCAAAACAAAGATAACTATACGAAAAAACACATAAAAGAACAAGATAATTATGTTGATCAAAATTTATTTATTTATATTATTTTTTAACTAATCAAAAATTTAAAAAATGTATTTTTCTTAAAAATTAAATAAAAACTTCACCGATCAAAATTATGGAAATTTGATTGAATTTATGTATTTTCAATCGAAAATCTGTAATTTCAATTGGTTTTTCATAAAACCAATCAACATTTTTTTTTAAATTTTAATTATAGAAAGGTTTAGTCCTTAAAACTCATAATTTTTTTCCTAAAAATCCAAAATCAATATCTAGGGATCAATTTTGATCAAGTTTTCATTATAGGAGCTCTCATTGCTTCTATGCATCAATGCATCCCCAAATTGGGTGTTTACCATAGTGCATCCACATTGACACAACCTACTAAAGATATATAAATAGAGAGACCTTCAATGTAACCTAGAGTCTTTGCAATGGTATAATAAGAGGTAGCATCATCATATGATGTCATTTCTAGTAGGTTAACTATCTTTGGTGAAAATTCTTATGCTTTAATTGATCCGGGTGCAACTCATTCATTTATTGCATCATATTTCACATCATGCATACCAAAAGAAAAGAGTGTGATGGACCAGGGTCTGGTTATAGATATGCCAGTGAGTGAATAAGTGGTTTGTAAATATGTTTATCGGGGTTGTGAGCTAGAATTTAGGGGTCAAAAATTAGAAGCAGACTTAGTGCCATTACCATTATAGATGTTCTAACTAAATATCAAGCACTAATTGATTATTATAAGAAGAAAGCATAGTTCTAAATGCCTGCTAGTGGTAAAGTTATGTTCAGAGGTGAAAGGAGTTCAAAGAATTATAACATGGTTTTAGCACTTATAGCTACAAGAATGATAAGAAAAGGCTATGATGCATTCTTGGCATACATCATTGACACTTCAAAAGAAGGGCAAAAGCTTGATATTGTTCTTATGGTAAATGAGTTTGTTGATGTATTTCCATAAGATCTTCCAAGTTTGTAACTTGATAGAGAGGTTGAGTTCATTAATGATTTGTAGCCAGGGATAACTCCTATTTCTTAAGCTTTATATAGAATGGTTCAAGCAGAATTGAAATAATT
The DNA here is from genome assembly GCA_947683625.1 of Mallotus nudiflorus. NCBI lineage: Eukaryota > Viridiplantae > Streptophyta > Magnoliopsida > Malpighiales > Euphorbiaceae > Mallotus > Mallotus nudiflorus. The sequence continues at coordinate 1,857,386 of CANTUR010000049.1, read as the reverse complement.
AAAGGTGTAGTTATAAGAATTACTTGATAAAGGCTACATGAGATCTAGTGTATCACCTTGGGGAGCACTAGTTTTGTTAGTGAAAAAGAAGGATGGTACCATAAGATTATATATTGATTATAGATAGCTAAACAAGGTGACCATTCATAATAAGTATCCATTGCCACAAATTGATGACTTATCAAAATAGCTGCAAGGAGCTATATCATTTTTAAAGATTGACTTGAGGTATAGGTATCACCAGCTAAAGATTAATGCATCATATATGCCTAAAATGACATTTAGAACTCGATGTAGGCATTATGAATTCTTTATGATGCCATTCGGGTTAACTAATGCTCCTACTGCATTCATGGATTTAATTAATTAAGAATTCAAGCTTTATCTAGATAACTTTGTCATTGTGTCTATTGATGACATTTTGGTGTGTTCATAGTCAAAAGAAGAGCATGTTGAGAATTTAAGGATTGTGTTACAGACATTGAGAGATAAACAATTGTATGCTAAGTTTAGCAAGTGTGAAATTCAGATAGAAAAAGTAGTATTTTTGGGGCATATCATTTCTACTGAGGGAGTGTATATTAATCTTAAAAATATTAAAGCAATTCTCAGTTGGAAACCAACTACTAGTGTACATAAAGTGCGTAGTTTTCTAGGGTTGGTAAGTTATTATAAAAGATTTGTGCAAAATTTTCATCATTGCTTCTTCTTTAACTAAACTTCTAAGGAAGAATGTGAAGTTTATATGGAATGAAGAATGCCAAGATAGTTTTGATAAATTAAAGGCATGTTTAAGTTCAACACCAATGTTAACAATCCCAATGACAAGACTAGAATATGTTGTATACAATGATGCATTAAGAAATGGCTTGGGTTATGTGCTGATGTAATAGGGTAAAGTGGTAGCATATGCTTCTCGACAATTAAGGCCACATGAACTGAACTATCCTACACATGATTTAGAACTAATAGCAGTTATTTTTGCTTTAAAGATTTGGAGGCATTACTTATATGGTGAGAACTGTTAGATTTTCAATATCATAAGAGCTTGTCAGATTTTCACAAATCATAAGAGATTGAAGTACATGCTAAGTTAAAAAGAGTTGAACCTAAGCCAAAGAAGATGGACTGAACTACTAAAAGATTATGATTTAATTATTAAGTATTACCTAGTAAAGGCTAATGTGGTAGTAGAAGCACTTAGTAGGAAGTCCTCAAGTAACATATCTTATATTCACACTATGAGAATTCCATTATTACTTGACTTAAGGGCATTTAATGTGGGGTTAGCTCAGGATGAGAAAGGAGAATTGCTTGCTACTTTGAAGATTAGACTAATGTTGATTGATAGAGTTAAGGAGGTAGAGGGTCAGGATGAATAAATGGTAAAAATTAAGGAGCAAGTCTAGTAGGGTAACAAAGTAGACTTTTTGATCTTAGAGGATGGTACTTTGCTATATGGGGATAGATTATGTGTACCTAATATTGAGGTTATGAAAAGGGATATAATCAAGGAAGCACACAGCTTAGCATATGCTATGCATCATGGAAGTACCAAAATGTACTGTACTTTGAAAGATAACTATTGGTGGTCAAGGATAAAGAAAGACATTGTAGTGTTTGTGGTTAGATGTTTGATTTACGAACAAGTTAAAGCAAAACATCAACACCTAGCGGGAACATTGTAACTTTTTCCTATTCCTTAATGGAAGTGGGAGCATAGTACGATGGATTATGTAATTGAATTGCCTAGAACTTAGCAAGGACATGATGCAGTTTGGGTGGTTGTCGATCGACTCACTAAATCAGCTCACTTCTTACCTATGAAAGTGAGTTACTCACTAGATAAACTTGCTAAAATCTATATTAGAGAAGGGGTTAGATTGCATGGTGTTCCATTTTCTATTGTATCATATCGTGATCCAAGATTTACATCTAGATTTTGGCCAAGTTTGTAGCATGCTTTAGGTACTAAGTTGAGGTTTAGTACAACTTTTCATCCGTAGATGGATGGCTAATTAGAGAGTATAATCTAGACATTAGAGGATATTCTTTGAACTTATATGATGGAATTGCATGGTAGTTGGTATAAATATCTACCTTTAATAGAATTTGCCTATAATAACACTTTTCATTCTAGTTTGGCGATGGCACCTTATGAAGCCCTATATGGTAGGAAGTGTAGAACACCAATATATTGGGATGAAGTTAGGGAAAGGTAGTTAGTTGGTCTAGAAATTGTATAAATGACAACAAAGAAGATTCAACTAATTTAAGATTAACTAAAGGATGCTTAAGATAGACAAAAGAGCTATGCATACTTAAATGGGCAACCGGTTGAATATAATATAGGTGACAAAGTCTTCCTGAAGATTTCACCTTGGAAAGGAGTATTATGATTCAATAAAGGGGGAATCTAAGCCCTAGGTATATTGGTCCATATAAGGAGATTAAGAGGGTTGGTCCAGTAGACTATAGGTTGGCTTTAACTCTAGAATTATCATAAATTCATGATGTTTTCCATGTATCAATGTTGAGGATGTATATGAGTGATCCTACTCACATTTTGCAAGCCCAACCCATAGAATTCAAATATAATTTATCTTATAAATAAAAACTAATTACAATTATTGCTAAGGAAACCAAGGTGTTGAGAGATAAAATGATACCTTTGGTGAAAGTGTTGTGAAAACACTATAGGAGTGAAAAAGCTATTTGGAAGTGAGAGGAAGACATGAAAAACCAATACCCTCATTTGTTATAGTATAATTTCAAGGATAAAATATCATAAGGTGGGGAGAACTATCACACCCATACCCTAGTTCTCAGTATATTTACATTCATTATACATTGTGTGCGTGTATATATATATATAGTGATTTAATTTAAGTATAAGTTAGTATATATATAGATATAGTTATAGAGGACAGGACTCAATTGTAGCAAATGATTGTAATTGATTGAATAATTGAAAGCTTGAGGATTTATAAGTAACTTAAGCATTCCATTAAGGACCAAAAGGAGTATTTTACATATCATTTAATTATTTTTTGGGTATCGCTTCTTCCATCATAAGGAGTTACCATCAGAAAGAAAGAAAGAAAAAAAGAAAGAAAGAAAGAAAGAAAGAAAGAAAGAAAAGAAAGAACACTTTAAAAAAAAGGTCTGCTTGATTCTCCTAGTTTAGGCTTCATTGATTAAAGGAATTTCAAAATCTAAATCAAATTTTAGGCTGTAATCATTATCCTTAAAACTTTTAGTGATTGATTTGGTAAGTAATTTTAGTGTTTTGGTTTATTTAATTTAGGGTTCTTAAGTTGCAGATTTTGGGGTTCTTAAAGTCTAGTTTATTAATCTTTGTAATTTGATAATATATTAAACTAGAAAGATTCAAATTAAGTGCTATTTGATGATCCAAAATCTTGGAAGAATTATCTAAATGATTTCATTGTTGAGCTTGATAAAATTCAGTCTCTATATTAGGGTAATAAGAGAAAACATTGTATTGCTTAGTCTATCAGTTTCTTTAAGCTAGTTATAATTCATTATATATAACTCTATTTGTGGGTGTCCAATTAGTGTGAATTTTTATAGCATGTTCTAAACATATAGATCTAATATTTTCTAAAAGTTTAGCTTAAAATTCCTTTTCTACAAGTCCTAGTAATTTTTCACATTTAGCTCTAAAAGTAGGCATTTTGAGTATGTGAGCCAGGTTTATAGAGTTCATGAGTTAAAAATAGTCTAGATACATTTGGTATATCTGGAGCTAGGAAAATCTAAATTGAGTTTGATTTGATTATGAGAAATCTTGAAAGAATTCTTTAAAACTTTGTAGCTTTGCTCAAGATCTAGTTATGTTTGAATAGTGGTCTAACGGACCTACACTTTTTATTGCTCAATCTATCTAAGTGATTGATCTACTTGTAATATGACCTTTATAATTTTATTTGTGGTTATCTAATGGAAGTAAACTTCTTATTAAAATTACTAGACAGAAATATCTAGATCCTGTTAAAATTTAAGGTTAAAATTCATTTTCTACAGGCCATTGCAATTTCTCTAATTTAGGCATGAAAATAGCAATTTTAGAGTCAATGAAGCTAATTTGTAGAATTAAGCTTAATTACATTTTATGCATATCATTTGGGGGCTGCATGGTTAGAGTAGCAAAGGAAGTGTAGGTGCAAGTTAAGCAAATTTGGTAAACCGGGTTTGTGTGTTTATAGGTTGTTTTAGTGAATATATGTTTTAGCTTTTTAAATATTTTTATAACAGTAAGAAAATGAGCTTTTAATGATGTTTTGTGAATTTGAAATGATGTGTAATAAATGTTTCATTTCAGTTTGGTTACTACTTGAATTACTTGAAGTATTTAAGCTTTCAAACAATAATGGTTTCAAGTGTGGATGTTAAATGTATTATTAATATATGCTTTTTTTTGTAACCTAAGTTGAAGCCATTTTATTTACTTGGTGATTTAAACAAATTTATGCTCTACATGGAAAAAAAAATAAAAGTTCACATTCAAGACAAGAACTCGCATGTCAGATTCTTCATTAATTTGTGACTATATCTCACATTAAAAAGAGTAGGGTTGTGATTTTTTTACCCTTTTATAATTTATGAGAAGATTAAAAGACTATAAGAGAAAAAGAATAAAATTATAAAAATGATTTTTTGTTATATGTAATAATATTAAATTTATTATTAAAAAATTTTGTACTACTTTTATAATTTTATTAAATCGAATTATATAAAGTTAAAATTAATATTCATAAATGAAAATACTGAACATTGTCTTAGTAGTTTTTTTTTAATTAAACATTGTCTTACTAGTTGAATAATCATAGTTCCCAAGTGTTAGATATAGTTAGTTTTGTGTTATGCATGTTATTCAAATTCTAAAGCTTAAAAAGTTAGAAATGCATTACTTTTAGCTTTGTTGACTTCACAGTTGGTTTGATTGATAGCTTGATGCTAATATGATGTTGCATGGTTATAGTTGTTGCATAGCTTGAAAAGATAGACATGAAGAAATTTTCATTACATGGTTTCCATTGAATCTTAAAACACTATATTTACTAACAATTGAATTTAAAATGTCAAATTTAAATTTTATATAAAAAAATATATTAATTAAGAAAAGTTTGCTTCTATTCTAGATTCATTGAGCTTGAATTTTAAAGGGATTTTTCTATAAATAGAACTAAAAATAATATCAAATGTCACATTGACCAAAAGTATTTTCAAAAATAGCTTTAAGGAATTTTTTTTTCAAATCTAGACCATGAATCTTCTAGAAGCTGTTTGGCTCTTCTCGAAAATGTTTCAACAACAATAGAGAGATTAAGGAATATATATGTAGACAGTGGGGTTTAGCGCATGCCCATGTGTTTGGTGACCACTGTACTATATGAGCTTAAGGCCCACTAGGAAATACAAAATAGGCTTGAAGCCCAAATTGAAGAAGGAGTCGCCACCTAAATGAGATCCGGGACACAATGTGCAACAATTGGATTCAAAGGAGGTTCTCAGAAGCCATAATCATAGAACGAGTTTAAAAACTGGGTATGAGCTCTTGGAATGCTTAGCCAATCTTGTACTTGTAGTTGGCCTCCGTTTATGTTTTTTATTTTAATACCTTTAATTATTCAATTAATTCTTTATTCACATGCAAATTACATTTGTTTCCATTCAATTTCCAAGTTTTACAATTAAGTTCAAATTTGCACATTAGTTTGATTTCATGTTTATTAAGGATAGTTCATTGCATTTATCACATAAATAAATATTCATTCACTAAAAAATATAAATTCACATACAAAGAAAAGAGGGAAGATAATAAATTACAACCCTGTTTACATGCAAGAAAAAGTGAAATAAAAAAAAATATACCAAAAATAAATAGAAATTAAACCAAACAATAAAAAGTAAAAATAAACTAAAAGGAACATGAATTGAAATTAGATGATCCAAATTATCTTAAAATTCTTGAAATGAGTAAAACATTAATCTCCCTAAATACATAAATCCTATAAAAGGAGCCATAAAGTTAGTCCATAATCTAAATAAACATAAATGAAAGTAATATACACGTGACTATTTCAACTAAATAAAGTAAATGAATAACAATATGAAAATTATGAAATTAAAGATTCATGAAAATACAGACAAATATAAAACCTTATGAAACGAGAGAAAAAATTATAAATAAGCTACACACGACTCTGTTAAAGTGGCAATCACCTCATCATTAGGGCATAACCTCATTATAAAAGAGGTGCCACTTAACTAGTAGGCATAGCAGTAACCAACAAGCTCCTTAAGTTATAAATAAACTGATTATGATGGAAATAAATGGAAACTAACAACTACACCAAGTATCTAAAATATCATGTCATGAATATAACATAATGGAGGATAGATCTAAAGGGGTACAAGCAATTAAACCAATAGAGTTTATTCAAAACAAGGGTCTAACACTAAAAGTAGAAAACTCTTACTGCTTATGAGCTTTTTTTTTCCAAAATGATTGGACCTTAGAGATTGGTTTTGATATCAAGCTCCACTTAAATGCAAGAGTTCTCCTTCTTCTTCATTGAAAATGGACTTTTTAGGCTAGCTTTTCCTTCCTTTCTCCTCAAGGACATTCCCTCCTTTCTCTTTAGAGCTCTCCCTTCTCTCTTTCTTTCCTAAAACTTGCTAAGACCTACTAAATATTGCCCCACTTTCTATTTTTCACTCTCCGTACCCCTTTTAATTCCCCATGCCTTAATAAGATATCCTTTTTTTTACCCTCGTCATTACCTTTTTTCACTCTTCTTTCTCCAAAGTGTCCTTTCACGCCATAGGTTTAGTTCAGTAGGAAATGGCCTCACCAAGTTGACCACCATTGTCATTTCTACATTTAATGCAGGTGTAGGTGCTGTTATAGAGGAGATGTCACCTCTCTAGCCCTGGTCCAAGATTGGGCCTTTAGGCCGGAATAGGCTTGGACTTGGATTTGTGGGTTTAAATCTTATGTTTGCATGGGTTTGGGCTTGGAATGGGTTCAAGTTCTCAAGTCCATTTTAAGAAGATTTTTTAGTCTTCTCTTACATTGAAGCTTCGCACATTCTCATCACTAGGCTTTGTTGTGGGTTGATTAATCCAAGCATCCATAGTTTTCCCACTATTATGGGCTAATTAAACTGGGTGTTTATAGTTTGCCCCTTAAATTTTTGAAAAACCAAATGCATACAATGATAATGTTTTAAAAATTCACATGCATATGCACAACACAAATAATAATAATAATAATAATAATAATAAAAGACGATATACTTGATTTTTAAGTTTCACTTAAAAACCGAATTCTTCAAAATCCATGTTGTCTGCCTTGGGTATAAAAATCGAAGGAGTCAAATCTTGCTCTCTGATACTTCAATTAGAAAACTTTAGAATTAATAGCATCCATATACTTTGATTAAAATATTATAAATCCAATAACATTTTGATTCTTCGATAAAAATTCCAAATTCGATAACGTTCTAACACTTTGATTAGAAATTTCTGAATACAATAATGTTTTGACACTTTGATCACAAAATTCAAAATCTGATAACATTCTAATGCTTCAATTAGAAAATTCCAAATCTAATAAGATTTTGATGCATTGATCAGAAAATTCCAAATCTAATAAGATTTTAATGCTTTGATTATAAAATTCCAAATCCAATAGCATTTTGATGCTTTAATAAAAAAAATTTAAATCCAATTAAGAAATTCATGTCGTTAGCCTTGGTATTTAAACTGAGAGGTCAAAATTTCTCAAACAATTGGGAAGCTCACGCCATCAGCCTTAGTGTTCAAAATTGAGAGATTGAATTTTCTTTAACAATTGGAAAGCTCATGCCGTCAACCTTGGGCTATACAAACCTGATCAATGCCATCAGTCTCGGAGTTCAAAATTGAGAGGTTGAATTTTCTCCAACAATTGGGAAGCTCATGCCATCAAATTTAGGTTTACAAACTTGAGAGGTAGTCTCTAAAAATCTACACTATTAGCCTTGGTGTTTAGAAATGAGAGGTCAAATTTTCTTCAGCAATTGGGAAGCTCATGCTGTCAACCTCAAGTATATAAATCCAAGTGGCACAAAAAGTACGCCGTTAGCCTCGATATTCAAAATTGAGAGGTTAAATTTTCTTTAATAATTAGGGAGCTCACATCGTCAACCTTGGATATACAAACAAGAGAGGCAGTCCCTAAAAATTTGCCTAGATGTTAAAAATTGAGAGGTTAATTTTTCTTTTTTCCTTTTTTTTTAAAAAAACCCTCATTTCTTTTTCTTAAAAGGGTATTTTATTCTTTTCTTTATATAAAACCCCTTTCTTTTTCTCCTCCTCTTCTTTTTTTTTCCTCATTTCTTTCTCTTTTTTTTCTTTCTTTTTCTCCACGTCTTTGACTATATTTTAAGTGTAATATTTTTCAGGTTGGTTTGGTGCATGTTTATAGTGTATATTGTTTTGTTTTTATTAGAATTCTTATTTTTTATTTTTACTATCATTTATTTCTTTGTGTTATTTGTTTTTATTATGCTTTGATATATATATATATATATATATATATATATATATATATATATATATATAAAGTCATGCAATGATGTAGAAGACATAATTATGAAAGAAAAAGAAAAATAAATAATGAGAGGAATTGTTATAAGTTGGTAGGAGAAGGCATTACTGAAGGAGAGAGAATTTATTAATATGGGAGAGAGAGGTAGAAGAATATTGTTGGGAAAAGAGCTAAACTAAAAGAGTTTTCTCTTCCTCATTAATTTTCCTTAGTTCTTGAATATATTTCTTATTTGTATTTTCATAATATTATGATTATGATGTCTTGTTAATTTTATTTATGTTGAGGATTTTTAAACTTATTTTAATTTAAGTTGATTCATATATTAGTTTTTCTTTTATATTGCATTAAGCATTCATTGAGCTTAACTGTTTATGATTTGGCCACTCATAATTGATTTTTAATTAAGGTTAATTATTGAGAAATATTAATCTTAATAGAATTATGATTGCTTGATTAATTGATTGAAGTCTAGAGATAGCTTAAATTATTTTAATTTCAATTGATCGCACTTCATGATTTATTTACTAAATTTGATTAGATTTTAATTTAATGAGAATTAGTTAAAGCCTTTTCAATTGATAGGAATAAATTGAGTAATTTTTACTTGAGAAAGATTAATTATTACCTTTAAAACCCCAAGAATTGAAATAAAAAGAAGACTAATTTCTTATGATCGGCTTTAATTAAAATATAATGATACAATCCCTAACATTATTCTATCATTTGCTTGTTAAAATTTAAGTTAATTGATTTATTATTTAGTTTCATTTTGGCTATTAAAATTTAGCAATTATAAGTCACTTAATATTTAATTCTTAAACAAGTTAAAAAAAAATTAATAGTTGGATAAGCATTCAATCCTCATGGGATTGACTTGTCTTATTCTATATTACTTGACAAACTTGTATACTTGCGAGAACCAATCAAGTTTTTGTGCTGTTGCTAGGGATTGAATAAGTTTAACAACATAATTGGTTTTGTTTTACTTGATTTAAGCTATTTCTATTTTAAGTTTGGATATTTATTTATTTATTAGTTTTCTATTATTATTTATTTTATTTTAATTAATTTTTTTGGTGTATGCATAATACTCGAAGAATAGGGATATATCCTCTTATTTTTATTCCAGAACTTACATGGTTTGAAAGAGAGAATAAGAGGCATTCTTAAGAGGAATCAAGTATCATGTCAGAACAATAGGTAGAAGAAAGAACACTCTTAGATTTTGCCATGCTAGGTCTAAATGGTATAAGGAAAAGTATTGCTAGGCCAATAATCAACACCAATAATTTTGAGATTCAACTAGCCTTACTTTAAGTGATCCAATTAAGTGTTCAATTTTTAGGCCTTGTAAATAAAGACCCCAATGTTCACATTGCTAATTTTTTATAAATCTATGATACTTTTAAATATAATGGGGTGCCAGATGATGCAATTCACTTGAGGTCTTTCTATTCACATTGAAGGATAGAGCTAAGGCATGGTTGAACTCACAACCACCATATTCAATCATAATATGGGATTTATTGGCAAAAGCTTTTATGGTAAAATCTTTTCCACCTTTAAAGACAGTAAAGATTATCAAGGATATCATCGCCTTTTAATAATTTGATATGGAATCCTTAAGTGATACGTGGGAGAGATTTAAAAAGAGAGATTTAAATAGTTGCTAAGAAGCTATCCTCATCATGGTTTGCTAAGGGATATGCTCATCAGAACTTTCTATAATGGTGTTACCCAATCCACTAGAGACACCATTGATGCATCAACTGGAGTTTCTTTGATGCAAAAAATAGTTGAAGATGCATTCGTACTTCTAGAAGAGATGGCAAATAATAACTGTCTGTGGTCATTAGAGCATCAAAATCCACCAAAGCAAGGAGGCAGAATCGGGGTAGACATAGTGACATCCCTTTAAGCTCAAATTGCTACCTTTACAAAACAACTTGACAACCTCAACAATAAAAAAAATCCATCCCCTTCAAGTGAAAGTTGTAATTTATTGGGTTACTCTGATAATGAATTTAGTGTTTTTGATGTAGTTATGGTAGGATGGATAACAATAGCAAGTTAATTTTGTTAGGAATCAATTTCAAGGAAAATAGGGAAATAATCCATTCTCAAACACTTACAATCCAGGATGGAGGAATCACCCAAAATTTTCTTGGAATAATAATAACAATTTAGTTCCCAAAGGCTTTTAAAATAATACAACAAGGAAAGCACCTCTAGGTTTTCAACGACCTTATTAACATTGTATGGCCTCGATGGAAAATAAATTAGATAAATTTTTGGAGGCTATATCCAACAACATGAAAATCAGAAGTGGATGGAAGTAAAATTTGATTAGATAGCTAAACACCATTCATTTTGAATTCATAATATTGAGGTACAGTTGAGTCAGCTTGCTAATGTAGTATCACAAAGAAATTAAGAGAATCTTTCAAGAAATACCAAAAAAATCTAAGGGAGTAGCTAAAAGCAATTACATTTAGAATTGACAAGGTGATAAGGTTAAGAGATGAGCTCAAGTAATAAGAGGTGGAGACTCAAGAAAAGAAAATTTAGAATGGTGATGATGACTCTAAAAAAGGCAAGGAGCAATGAGCAAAAGACAGTGATGGGAAAGAATAACTATCTGTGCCAAATTCATAGAAATATGAGAAAAGGATGCCTTTTCCACAAAGACTGAAGAAGCCTAATGATGAAAAGAGGTTTGCTAAGTTTTTAAATACTTTTAAAAAGCTTAAACTTAATATTCCTTTTACTGATGCTCTTGCAGAGATGCTGACATATGCCAAGTATCTTAAGGATATTATCACTAATAAAAGGAGATGGGATGACAACCAAACCATGGAATTAATATATACTTGTAGTTCCATCATCACTAATAAAATGCTAACTAAATAAAAGACCTAGGGAGCTTTACTCTTCCTTGTATAGTTGGTGCTCAAGAATTTCCTAGATGTTTATATGATTCGGGTGCAAGTATTAACCTTATGCCATTTTCTCTTTTCAAGAAATTACAGCTTGGTGAGTTGAACCCTACGAACATGAATTTTCAACTTGCAGATCATTCTACAAAGAAACCACATGGGATCATTGAGGATGTTTTGGTTAAGGTAGATAAATTTGTCTTTCCTATGGATTTTGTAGTTTTGGATTGTGAAGAAGATAGTAAGTGTCCTTTAATTCTTGGGAGACCATTTTTAAATACTGGGAGAGCCATCATAGATCTTCATGAAGGGAAATTCACTTTGAGGGTTGGTAATGAGAGTGTATAATTTATGATGCCTAGGTTGATGAAATAATCAATAGAAGCAAAAATTTGCACGATAAATGAGTGTGTGAAGGAAGTGAATTTAAATAAAGAAATTCTTGAAAAAATTCTAGAGTATGAAATAGAAAGTGAACCCTCACAATAAGTCACTTTTATTAAACCTAAAATTTTGGTGCGTAGTGACAACCCCACTCCCCCATCTATTGTTAAACCACCTATATTAGAGCTTAAACTACCCATTTGAGATACTCTTTCTTAGGGGAGGGAAACACTTTACCCATTATCATTTCCAATAAGCTTCTATTGAATAAGAAAAAAGGGTATGTGAAATAGTGAGAAATAGGGTGAAGTCAATTGGGTGGCAGATTTCAGACATCAAAGGGATTAGTCCTTCAATTGTTATGCACATAATCCATATTGAAGAAGGGAGTAGAGCTATTATAGAGAGACAAAGGTGCTTAAATCCAAACATGAAAAAGGTGGTAAAAAAGGTCAAGTTGTTGGATGCATGCATTATTTACCAAATTTTTTATAGTGAGTGGGCAAGCCTTGTGCAATGTGTACTAAAAAAGAGTGGAATGACTGTTGTGGAAAATGAAGCAGGTGAGATGATTTTAAAGAGGATGGCTGATGAGTGGAGAGTATGTATCAATTACCAAAAATTGAACTCAGCCATAAGGAAGGACCATTTTCCTCTCCCGTTCATTGACCAATTAGTGGAAAGGATACCAGGGTATGCATACTATTGTTTCTTGGATGGTTATTTAGGTTATAACCAGATTTTTATTTTTCCAAAGGACTAGGATAAAACAATATTTACATGCCCATATGGAACTTTTGCATATCGATGTATGCCTTTCAAACTATGCAACATACCAACTACTTTTCAGAGATGTATAATAAATTTTTTATGTCATCGAAAACACCATAGAGGTATTTATGGATGATTTTTCTATTTTTGGTGATTCTTTAGAATTTTATGTTTGTCTAACCTTGATAGGGTCTTGAAAAGATGTGAAGAGGCTAACCTTATTCTTAATTGGGAAAAGTACCATTTTATGGTAGACAAAGGGATAGTTCCTGGTCATAAAATTTCAAGTGTAGGGATTGAGGTAGATCAAGCTAAAACAAAAATTATAAAGAAACTACTACCTTTAACAAAATTCAAAGGAGTTTAAGGATTTGTAGGACATGCTAATGTTTATTGGCATTTCATTAAAAAAATTTCTTTGATTGCTAAGCCTTTAACCCAATTATTAGTTAAAGATGCTCCTTTTAATTTTAGTAATGATTGTTTAAATGCTTTTAACAGTTTAAAGGAGGCTTTGGTTTCAGAACTAATTATTTCACCTCTAGATTGAGCACTCCCTTTTGAGATTATATGCAATGCAAGTGACTGTGCTATGGGGATGGTGCTTGGTCAGAAGAAAGAAAACAAGCTTCATGTCATATATTTTGCAAGTAAAACTCTTGTAGAGGCCCAATTGAATTATACCATAATTGAGAAAGAGATTCTGGTGATGGTTTTTACTGTTGATCAATTCAAGTCTTACTTGTTTCAATGGTTATTATTTTCACTGATCATGTAGCAATAAAATATCTTTTGGCCAAGAAGGATGCAAAACCACATCTTATTAATTGGGTGTTACTTTTACAAGAGTTTGACTTGGAGATCAAAGACAAGAAAGGCTTTGAGAATGTTGTAGTTGACCATTTGTTCGGATTAAAGGGTTATGAACAAATAGAGCAAAAAAAGGATATAAATAATGAATTTCTTGATGCTTTATTATTAGCAGTTCAACATTTTAGTGCTCTATAGTTTGCAAACATCACCAAATATTTATCATGTGGAGTGTTATCACACGAATTCTTATATTAACTAAGGAAGTGTTTCCTTTATGAGGTTAAGCACTATCTGTGGGAGGATCCATTTCTCTATAAGATTTGTGGAGATGAGCTAATTAGAAGGTGTGTTCTTGAAATTGAAATACTGAAAATTTTGTCTCATTGTCATAATTCTGCATATGATGGGCATTTTAGAGTAATGAAAATTTCTATAAAAAGTGTTGGAAAGTGGGTTTTTTTTGGCCTACTTTATTCAAAGATACCAAGCAATATGTGGAACACTGCAATAAATGTCAAAGACATGGGAATATCCCTAAGGGGAATGAAATGTCACTCACATCAATTCAAGAAGTGGAGATTTTTGACATTTGGGGATTGGATTTTATGAGTACCTTTCCATAGTCTTTTAGGAACCAATATATCCTAGTTAGGGTAGACTATGTGTCTAAGTGGGTGGAAGCCATTCCTTCACCTATAAATGATGATAAAGTGGTGAAAAGATTTTTTAAGAAATTGTACAACATATTTAGAGTACCTCGAGCTGTGATTAGTGATAGAGGCTCGCACTTTTGCAACAAGCAGCTTAAGTTACTACTTAAGAGGTACGAAGTTCAACATAGAGTTACTATCTCGTATCACCCTCAAACCAGTGGTCAAGTAGAGGTCACCAATAGGGAAATAAAGAAAATTTTGGAGAAAATAGTGGGTTCCTCAAGGAAAGATGGGGCATCTAAAATGGATGATGCTTTATGGGCATATTGTACAAATAAAACTCCAATTGGTATGTCTCCTTATTGATTAGTTTTTGGGAAAGCTTGCCATTTACTAGTGGAACTTGAACATTAAGCTTATTAGGCCATTAAGGCACTGAACTTTGACATGAAGGTAGTAGGTGAAAAACATTTTTTACAGCTTAATGAATTGGATGAGTTCAAATATAAAATTATGAGAACACCAAGCTTTTCAAGGAGGAAACAAAATAGTGGGATGATACTCATATTCTTAAGAGGGAATTCAAAGTTAGTGATCTTGTTCTTTTAATTAATTATAGATTAAAATTATTTTCGATTACGTTAAGATCAAGGTGGAGTGGTCCATTAAAGGTACAATAAGTCTTCACTCATGGTGCACTTGAACTCATTAATTCTAAGGGAGAGTGTTTTCGAGTAAATGGACAAAGGTGCAAAGTGTATCAATGAGGACTAATTTCCAAGGAAAAGGAAATTCTCTTCCTTCATCAACCCCAATGAAAAAATATAGTTTTGGTCATGCTAAAGACTTAAAAATTAGCATTTTATTGTGAGTCATACCTCAAATTTGATTGTCCCTAAAAAGGTCCAATGATGAAATGAATCTTCGAAAAGACTAGAGTCTGCTTGTTCATAACACCTCTGAAGTGTGCAACCCTAAAACCCTAATCGACCCTACTAGTGTGCAAAATCGATCACCGAGCCATTAAGTTGTGCTCTAATCTTATGAAACATGAATTATTATTATAGTAAGAGGCTTATTACAAGAATCTTCTCTTGGAATACAAGTTGAGCAGGTGTTCATTTCATCAAGCTAAGACCTAACTTTGTGAAAAAACAAAAATCAATTTTGACATAACAGACTTCAGAAACACATGTGGAAGGCTCCAAACCCTCCAAAAGTGGTTCCAAAATGGCCTAAAACATCCTGAGGATTAACACATTTTGCTCAGAAGTATATATGAAGCCACGAACACCCCTTGGTATCATGCACTAAAATCAAAGCCAAACCAGACAAAAAAAACTTTGAGAATGCATCCGAAAGACTCTAAAATTGCCAGAAGTGGTCCCAAAATAGTAAAAAATAACCCAAGATTTAGTGTATCACTTAGAAGTATGTGTAAACATCTCTATATGTCAAGCACTAAAATTGAGGATGAATTAGATAAAACAAACTATGAAAACACATCCAAAAGGCTTAAAAACCTAGAAATCAACCTCGGAATAGCCCAAAAAAGCCCCAAGCAGAGTGTGTAATGCATGAAAGTGCTTATAACCATGCTCGAGAGCACAGTCAAGTGCACTTTGCATGGTCACGTGCTCCATCATAGAGATGCATATGACCATGCCTATTCTCCCTTGTCTTGAAATTTTTCACTATAAATATGCACCTCCGCACTCCATTTTGAGGGGGGAGGGAGCAAGAGGAAACACATACACACTTAAAAATCTATATGCTCAAAGGCAGTAGAAACCCATTTATAGACAGTTTTAGCTCTCCCACTACATTTTTCTTAGTTTATTAGGTCTCCCTTCCCTAAACCAAGCCTCATCTTTGTTAAAGCATGCTTCAAAAGTATACAAACTAGCACCATTCTACACGTCATTTTGAACCTTTGGACTAGGAAAGCTTGATAATCCCTCAAAGCTAAAGCTTCAAAACCCACATAAGGTCAGTCAAATCCGAGGACCACACAATCATTTTAGCATATTTATTTTATTGCGCTACATTTTATTTTATTATCACTAGCATTTATGAATATTATTGTGCTTGCGTGATGAGACTAGAAATTTGCATGCTATATGAATAATTTATGCTTTATTTTACTTATCTCATATCATCAATTTGCGTCCTCTAGCTTTAAAACATGAAATCACATCGTAAATATCAACAACGTGAAAAGTTCATATTCCATAATAGAGTCATCACATTCTCGGTCCAATTATGTCATCATGCATCCCTTATATCATCATCATATATCATCATAGCATAAATAATCACTGCAAACATGCATGATGATTATGTATATTTTGCATTCTCTTTCAAGTGATTGAGTTTCCATTGCTTATCCCATCATTCATGTGATCGAGCAAGCTATGTGCATAGTTATGCTAACCTTACATGTCGTTTATATTTAAGCTAGATTTACTTTTCCATAATCTTTTTTCCCTTTTATGTGTATTTTATTAGGAAAGTAATGTAATAATGATATTTTAGCTTTATCATCTTCCATTATTTGATGTACTATGTGAATGCCATATAAACTCTCATTCTTGAAAGTACGGTATTATGGTAGCCATACATTGAATATCATTTAATGAGAAAAAGTGAAAAAATAGATGTGATCCCCCAAACCCAGAAAACTTTATTGGGGGTAATATTTATGGAATGACCCAATGTTGTCCCTTTATTTTCTTGATTTTCTAAAAATTGGGTAGCAACTCCACAAAATCAAAAAATGTCTTGTTCCTCTCGAGACTGATCATTTTTCCTTATTTGGTAAAGTTGCCATGCCCTTTAGAAACACATAAACTCCAAAAAGTCAAAAGTCATAATGGAAACACATAAACTCAAAACTCAAGACTCTAAAGAAGATGCTTCTTGCTAGCAATTCGAAGATAGACTAAGAGAGGGGATTTAAAAACTAGTTGTTGATGGTACCATAACCAAAATCCTCCAAGCCTAGGTCAAAGCCAAAAGTGCCAGAGATGGAAATAACACACCACTTAATCAAGCTTTTGCATATGTTCACCCGAGGGTAGATAAGGCAAAGGGAATTCCCCATACTCTAGTTCAAGATGGTGATTAAGATGACTACTACTAGGATCTCAGAAATGCACCAAAAGCTACAAAAATTACTGACATGACCAAGTTTAAATCGATAGGGTAGGCCAAATTATTGGCTAACATAATTGCTCAATTGGAATTCTCCTTTAAAGATAAGGGGACTTATGGCTCCAAAAGCTTTTTTGACTTCAAACTATTCAAAGATGAGCCACTCCTAGATCATTTTAAAGTACCAAACTTTGTTAAGTTCAATGGAATAGGGGATCCAAGTTTCCATCTAAGGCAATATGCTACCTTCATGGCTGCTATAAAGCTTATATAATATGATATTATTCAATTCTTCTTTACATTTTTAGAGGAAGGACTGAGAGCATGGTTCTTTGACCTTGAAGATAAAATCAAAAGCAATTTGCTACTACTAACTCAGAAGTTTATTAAGTAGTATGAATACAACACTAAGCTAGACATCACAAGAAGAGATCTTGAGACTACAAAGCAAGAACCCAGTAAAGCTTTCTTTGATTATGCCACATGATGGTGGGGAAAAGTAGTTAGAATGAGAAACCATCCTCTAGAGGATTAACAAATAGAGTTGATAATTAAAGGGGCACTATCACACTTTAGAAAACAAATAATCTTTGTTCATTATCCTAATTTCATAGCTCTCAATTAGGTAGGGACAAGAATTGAGGATGAGGAACCTCAACAAACTGGGAACACCTTTCATCATAGCACCCAACAAAACATCCAAAAAAACTTCACCTAAATTGCAGAAATAAATATGATCCAACCTAACACCCACAGTTCACCATTTAAAAATGCCATAAAAACACTGAGAAGGTTCTTAAACTTTAACCTCCCACTATCCAAAGTATTCCAGAGACTCTAACAAAAAAACCTCCTATAACCTCAAAAGCCTAAGCCTCTTCCAAACTTGCTAACCAAAACTTATTCTGCCACTTTCACTAGATGCCTGGTCACACCACTGATACATGAAAAACCTTTAAGAATCCAATCCATGACCTTATTAACTCTAGAAAAATTGATGAAAATGACCTAGCATTAAGACCAATCCTCTCCTAAACTAGCAAAATATGCCTCCACCAACCATCAACATGATTTCCTTTAATCTACCAATAGACCTTATTGAAAAATTGATAAAAAATGCCCAAGAAAAGCCCTTAGAAGACAATCCCTTGAGTCTCATTCTTGAACCCCATATTCCAATGAATGGTAAAGTGATTGATTACCCTTACTCACAAGAAGTAGACACAAACAAAGATCTTAGTAGTGACTATGAAGTATGGGATTTACTGCGCCAACTATCTTGTAAGTTTAATTATAAAGTCAAGTACACAGCACCCTCTGCTACCCATAAACACTTAGAAGTCATAGTACCCTTAGGATGGGGAGAAGAATTTGACATTGAAGATAAGGTGGTCAATACCAATTACCTTTAGAACCTACAAGTTATGGGGATTGATATATGATATGACTCTGATGATCCTGTAATCATTGTCTAGAACCAGAACAATAATATAAAAGTAAATAAGCAAGCAATTAAGGAGCCCTCACTAGTAGTCAATCATGTAACTTGTAGCAGGCATGTAGCAACCTCTTGAGAAAGAAAAGGACCCCTTTATAGGAAATGAAGTAAGAAGTGATTAAGCTCCAGCTAAAGAGGAAGACACTATCCGTAAGTAGCTTAAGAAGTGTCAGGCACAAGCCAATATATGGGACCTACTAATGGCCTATAAAAAGCACAAGTGGTCACATGAGCCTATGATAATCAAAGAAACCAATTATTAACACTTTCAAAGTAGTAGTCACGGTGGGGGATATCAAATCAGTAATATAATTTATCATCTTAGACATCCCTCTAACTTTTTCTATACTACTAGGAAGACCTTGGTTCCAGCCACTAGAAGGCATACCATCCATGTGTATTAGAAGATCAAGTTCCTTTTGAATGAAAGGTCGATACCATCCCTGTTGAAACAAATAACATTATTGCCTGTCTGAATGTGGTCCTACTAGGATTTTAGGTTTTTGTAATCAGTGACGATCATGTCGATCCTAAAGTTCCTATTAAGATAAAGAAGATGCAATATCTACCTGGAATAGGATTAGGAGGAAGGAACATTGAGGTCACAGAATTCCCTGACTTTTAAGGATAAACTAATAAATATGGTCTATGGTATGATCCTGAAGAGGACACTAGGGCTCAGAAGCCAATATCTTTTGTGGCTGAAAGCTTAACCTAAATCCATAAGGACAAGCTAAGAAGTGGGTAAGCAATGGAATTGAGAAATCAAGGTTCGAGTTCTTCAATGACACCCTTAAAGGAAAGCACTCACTAGATATGGTCATTAAGATTGACATTAATGAGCTGATGAGAAATTTGGAACTAGAATTTAGGAGTAAGACTATCTATTTTGGTCAAGGTACCGCCATCCTCAAATCAAGCATTGATGATATCCTATTTGAAGACATTGCTGACAATCATCTCTATACTTTTTCTTTGTTTGAAATTGATGATGTAATTAACTCCAAAGTTAATGAAATAAAGCCATATTTTGCTTACTTGTTTGATGTCTTTCCTGAAGGTAGTGTGCATTGCATTGATCAAAACAGTAGCATATTTGACATTCATTCCATATGCACTAAATCATTTAACATTGGCATAGAATCTAAGACACCCATTTTGTAAAAGAGAGAGAAACTAAAAAAATATTAATAAAATATTCAAAAGTATTTTCCTAGACGTACAATGATATGCCTGATATTAAGACACTTCCCAACACTTCATTCCTACTAAAGATGCGTACCAATTGGTAAAGCAAAAATCGAGACTCAGACTAGAATGGGCCCAACTAGTGAAAGAAGGCATTAAGAACCATATCAAGACAAAGTTCCTATAGGTACTAGACTATTTAGAATGGTTAGCAAATGTGGTACCATTACTAAAGAAAGATAGAAGGGTAAGAATATGCATCGACTGTAAAGATTTGAACAAGGCTTGCCTGAAAGATAATTTCCCATTACCTCACATTGATATACTGGTTGATAGGATTGCCATATATGCAATGTACGCCTTTATGGATGGATTCTTTAGGTACGATCAGATCCTAATGCCATTATTGATAAAGTAAAGACAACTTTCATAACATAATGGGATACTTATTGCTACATAGTAATGCCTTTCAGACTAAAGAATGTGGGAGCAACTTAATAGAGAATGGCAATCATGATATTCCATGACATGATACATAAAGAAGTAGAGGTATACATCGATGACATGATGGTTAAGTCAAAAACTAGGGGAGAACAACCATAAAACCTTAAAAAATTCCTTAAAAGAGTAAAAAAGTATAGTCTCAGAGTTAATCCAAAGAAATGCTTATTCAGGGTCACTTTAGGAAAGATGTTAGGGTATGTTGTCAAGTAGAATAGGATAAAAATGGATCTAGACAAAGAAAAAGTGGTTAGAGAGATGCCAATGCCAAGAATAGAGAGAGAAATTAGAGGGTTTTTAGGAAAACTACAGTTCATTAACAGATTCATTGCCAAGTTAATAACAGTGTGTGAATCAATCTTCAAGCTACTTAGAAAAGATCAGCCAATTAAATGGAATGGACATTGTTAGCTAACATTCAACAAGATCAAGAACTACCTAGCCAAGACATTAGTTTTAAGACCACCTAAACTAGAGACACCTTTAACCCTCTATCTAGCCATTAAAGGAAATGCAATTGTTGCAATGTTAGCCCAAGGGGAAGAAATGAAAGCAGAACACGCAGTCTACTACTTAAGTAAGAAGATGTTGCCATATGAGGAGAAGTATAGCCAAGTCAAACAGATATGCCTGGCAATGGTATAGGCAATGAAGAAACTTATACATTACTTTTAGTCTCATAGAATTCAGGCTGTGTCTAAAATGGACCCAATGAAGTACCTCTACAACGCTCCTTCTTTAATGGGAAAACTTCCCAAGTGGCTTATGATACTAATAGAATTCTATGTACATTATCTAACTAAAAAGGTAGTGAAAGGAAGAGCAGTGGCTGAAATCTAACTCTTAACCTCATTCTAGACTTAAAAGAAATCCAGTTGGGCTTCTTACATTACCTCAATTTAGCCATCAAAATCCAAGGATGGCACATGTATTTTGACAGCAATCAATTAGTTTGGTGCAGGAGTCAGTGTTATATTACCCAGAAGGTGAAGTACTACCAATGGCCAAAAAGCTCAAATTTAGGGTCATAAATAAGTAAGCATAATACAAGGCATGCGTAATCAGAATAGAAGCACTAATATCCCTAGATGTTACATAAGTCAAAATCTTTGGAGATTCCATACTAATAATCAACCATGCCATGAAAGAGTGGGAATTGAATGAGCAACACTTAAGGCCTCAATTGACCACCTAAGGCTACTTACCATATCCTTTTGAAAATGCAGATTCATTCACCTCCATAGGAATCACAGTTAAATGGTAGATGCACTTACTTCCCTAGCATAGTGTGGGAAGGACCATCCAAAATGACCATAAAGCCTTTAATCCTACTCAGATTAGGATAACCTTGTCATAAGAACTGTAGAATAGCAAAGATAAAAAATATGAAAAACCCTAGTTCTACGACATCCAGAGATATTTGAAGGAACAAGCCTATCTTGATCAAGTAGATGAAAAAGATAAAGTAGTCATTCGATGAGTAGCATTAAAATTTACATTGCACTAGGGTATGCTATTTATAAGAACCTCAGATGGTTTATAACTCTTATGTCTAGATGAAATTCAGGTTACAATAGCAATAGAAGAAGTACACAAGGGCATTTATGGTCCGCACATAAATGGAGCAATCCTAGCTAAGAAACTAATTTGACAAGAGTTCTTTTGGATAACAATGATGGAAGACTATGTCAAATTTGTAAAGAAATGCCATAAGTGTCAGATCCACAGGAATGTTAACCACCTTCCCCCGACTAAATTACACTATATATCTTCTCCATGGCCGTTGTCAGCATGGGGACTAAACATAATTGGGGAAATCCACCCGACAGCCTTGAATAAGCACAAGTTCATCTTAGTGGTAGTGGATTATTTCATAAAGTGAGTAGAAGCAGAATCATTCACAAGGACAAGGATAGGAGATAAGCAAGAAGCCAAATTCATCAATGAAATATGTTCTGTCGATATGGGATCCCCCATCACATCATCTTCAAAAATAGTGTCCAATTCCAAGGGGAAGTTATAGAGCTGCTAAGGTGTTACAAGGTGGAACATCATAAATCTTCTCCTTATCGACCATAAGCAAATGGGTAGTTGAAGTTGCAAACAAGAAAATTAAGAAGATTTTGTCAAAAATGACTCAAACTTATCAAGATTGGGTAGACAGATTGCCATATGCCTTATGGGAGTATTGAATAATAGTCAAGACTTCAACTGGAGCAACTCCTTTCTTGCTAGTATATAGTTCATAGGTAATCCTTTCTTCCGGTTGAAATAGAAATCAAATCTCTTAAGGTGGCAATAAAATTTGAACTATAAAAAAAGTACAGAGGGCTCAACAAAGGCACGATAATCTCACCCTCTTGGACAATCGAAGGCTTAAGGCTCTATACCACACACAGTTGTATTAGGCTCAACTAGCCAAAACCTTTAATAAGAAAGTGAAACACAAGAGTGTGAAAGCAAGAGACTAGGTTTAAAGTAAATGAGGTAGAACATTCTAGACCTGAGAGGGAAATTCAAACCAAACTGGAAGGCCTATACTTGGTCAAACATGTCTTATCGAAAGGAGTAGTCAAGCTAATGGATTTTGAAGGCAACGAATTCTTCGAGCCTATCAATACAAACCACTTTAAAAAGTACTACGTCTAAGGCACAAAAAAATCTCGATGAGTTGAAAACTTAAAAAAGGTAACTTAGGCAAAAGTTAAGGACCTCCCACTAGGTTGAAAACCTTGCATGGGCAACTTAAGCAAATGTTAGAGAAAGAGAGAAAATACTTAACTAAAAAACCTGAGAAAACTAGTTAAGGACAATGGTAACCTCAAGTTTAAAATTTGTATGAATGCACCCATGCTTGTCTTAAATGATTTCAGTGAAATAAGAATAATTGTCGATTTATGCAAAATGTCTTTGAAAAATGCAACACATTTCTTCATCATGAATTGCATTAAGCATACTTTGCATTTTATTACATTACATGATCATAGTTCTTAGCTATTTTTTTAAGATTATTTCACTATCATCAAAGCCTTAAAAAAAGCCCAACTAGGTGTGAAAAGCTTTGAGAGGAGACACACTAGGTAAAAAAGGAAAAAATAAAAAAGGCATGCAAGAGCAATAGTAAACATAATCAATGATATATAGCAAGAAGCATATACATTCATTATCATACAAGTATCATACAAAACATGTAGGAAAAATGCCTAGATACAACACCTAGAGTCCATAACCTCATGAAAATGATACAACAAAGCAACACACAGGCCACCTAGCTCCTAAAATAACTACATCAGCCATGGCTACCATCAGAAGCAAGCACCAATCCTGCTCAAGCATCTCCCTCATTTGATATGGGCTCATCATCATTCATTGTAAAGGATGATAGCTGTGACTCCAGCTCACCATTACGATCATGATAAGCTACACGCTCCCACTCTTATTCACTACTAGCATGATGGTGTTCAACCTGCATGACATACTATAGATCATACATGCATACATAAAATATGTGCATAAAATAAATAGGTATAATAAAGGAAAGCATACCTTCTGAGTGGTTATAAACTCCAAAAAGCGTTGTTGTGCACTTCCCACAATGGTATACTACAATCATCCAATATAACCTTGCCACCCACTAGCGAAGGAAGATCTACTTAAAAGGAAAGAATGAATAAGGAATCTCTATAAAAGAAATAACCTACATAACAAGAGATAGAGTACCTGATCATGGGACAACTTGCACATGTAGTCCTAAGCCATTGAACAATCCTCAATCAAATCAGTACACCTCCTGATCTACTAAGAATAATGAGGAAAGCTATCCTCTAGGAAATGCTCGACTGTCAGATGAGGGAGAACCCTAAACTCATAAGCCCATATCTGTCAGAACTAGGAAGTAAAAAATAAAAAACTAAAGAAAAAGAGCAAAAAGAATAGACACGAAAACTCCTACACACATCCAACATAAACAAGCATCCATAGATCCTTAAGCCACCTCGATATACTACATCAAGGCCTAAGTATATATGAGCAAAAGTGGCAGTGCCCAAGCAATATCTCAAAGCCATCCAGATCCCTCAGAATAGGCAGCAATCACAAACTTCTAGTACCCAAAGGGTTTGGGAAGATAATAACACTCAACAAATAGAATAAGAAGTAATGAGCTAGTTGCTCTATTGAAACAAGATCATCATCATACATCATCCATACAATGGAAACTTTATTGGAGATTTCTAAGTTATAGGGATCAACTCAAAAATGACTATTTGTCATTATGTAATACTCAATTGTATATAGCCCCTCACCACTGCATTTACACAACACAACACATGTGCACCACTTGTCCTTAAAAGCCTTGATAATACTAAATGACATTACCACCATGATTCCTGAAGTGGGTTAGAATTGTATACCCTAGTCTCTAAGGACCTAGATAGAGCAAGTAGGGTGTCAAACATTGGGAATTGTAAATTTTATATTAACGAAGTAGATACTAAGATGAATAGGCGATATATTAGTAGTGAAATTTGTTTGATTATTCTAACTATACTAATTAACTACTAACTATACTAAATAATCTAATTATCTAAGTATTAAATTAAATATTATTTGTTAGAACTACAATTTTGAATTAGCTAAAGAATTATAATGAATAATGAACACATGCAATGAAGGGAGAATATGACCTAAAATCCTTAAGTGCAACTATCATTGTCAAATAAGAGTATTTCCATCTGGAGTCTATAAGTGTTGTCGCATCGTTATAGAGATAAACAAAAACCATGAAGTTCCTTGCCAATTCTTTAGCCCCTCAAAGTGGATTTCTTGTGTCCAGGTACTTTCCTAACCTTTAAGTGAATTCAATTATTTTTCCACCAAATTACCCCAACTATCACTGTGAATAATTTGACTAACACATCATATATGGTGATCAAGCATATACAACTCAATTAAACACACAATTGAAAGTAATTCATCATGCATTATAAAAAGATATAATTCATTGGTTCATTCTTCCTTGTGATTCTAACAAACAAAGGTTTAGCCAAGATACATGATCAAGCAACAACAAAAGAAAATCAAATATAAAATAGAAAAAGGGAAAAGATAAGAGAAAATATAAAACCCTTTTTACTAAATCTTGGTGCTTATAGTACTTTTCCTTTATTGACTTTGCCTTTTGTAATGATGACTAAATAACAAACTAACACTAATTTAGATAATAATAAAAAGAATTTCATTCAAGAAAGAATTTCATATATATCAATAGAAAGAAATTCCTCTCCTCTTTTCTGACTAAGACTATCTATTTATAGGCATTCACAATTGACTAGAAGGGACTAGAACTTTTGAGTTGGAATGGCTTCACTTCATGAAAAGTCATCTTTTTTTGCAGATGCTATAACTTAAAGGGCAACTTAGTCCATTCATATGACTTTAAATCTCAAAATTTCCTTCATGAAAGTTCTAGATCTCTGATTTATCTTTTTAGATAAACTTAAATTATCAAATTTGGATGTCTGTAAAAGAAATTATAACCAAAATATGAAAACTGCTCAAATCATAATGTTCTAGACTTCTACATTATGCCGAGTCATGACATGGGTGACGACTCATGATAGAAGCTCTCTGTTACTAGTCATGCCCATGGTGATGACTCGTGACAAGCTTCAATTGTCCAAAAGTGACTCCTTTTGCTCTCCAACTTGTTCTAATAAACTCCAAGTCTTTTCCAAGCATGAATTAAGCCTAAAACATTTATTTAACCTACATCATAAATCATAAAGATAAAAGAAATGAAAATAGTAACTTCATAGGCAAATAAACACACTAAACATAAGAAAACTTAATGAGATTAAGACTAAACTACTACTAAATACTAAGCATATTTTCATTATATCAAACTTCCCCATACTTAGATCTTGCTTGCCCTCAAGCAAGAAAAGATCCAAGATGAAAAAGTTAACAAAACTATCATCTACTCCCAAAAAAAATTATAGCATCCTCATCTAGTCATTTAAATCATGAATGAAGTTATAAAAAGGGTAGTTCAATAATCATACTTCAATTTCTCAACAATGGTAAAATAGGCAAGTCTCATAGCATAGGCAACAAGTTCATAAATTTATCTCAATGTACTAAGAATAAAATAAAAAAATGTAAAGTCAAAGTTCTAACCAAGCTATTTAGCCAAAATAGTCATGATTCAAACTTAGGGATTCTAGAGGCAAAAGCAACCTTGAGACAACATTAAGCACACACATCAACTTACTCTTCTCATGGCATTTTTAGACTTTTTATTCATAAGTATTTTTGCTAGATGTCTCTTTCTGAATAAATGCAAATGAGGACCAAATGCAAATGCACACAACTTACTTGAGATTCATCTACTTGTGACATTATACATTTCTTTCCGAATGAATGCAATTAAGGAGCATACTTAATTGCACACAACTTACTTAAAATGCATCATATCACAAGCATTATTTACTTATTTCTTTTTTTTCTTCTTTTTTTTATGTCCTCGTCCATTATTGAAAAGCAAGCATCTTATGTATTATGGCTATAGTTGCTCTAAAGTTACCTAAGTCTCTAAGAAAACGTAGGCTTAAATCATTACCACCTGTCCTTAAGCATAATTAGCAAATTAACTAATACATTATTTAGACTTTAGAAAAAATAAAAAGAGATAAAAACATAAACTTAGTAATTATACTACATAAAACTTAAACTTCTACCAATTAAGCAATAAAAGTTTAAAAGTTTACTATTAATAAAATATATAACTTTAATCAAAATCAAAAAGACTATTAAGGATAACTACTTATTAAATATAGGAGCAAAATGAATAGTAAAATGAATGCAAATGCATAAAGATGTAGAATTTTAGAACAAAACACATAAACATATATATTACTAATATATTAATACTAATACTAATATCAATATCAATATCCCTTCCCCCACACTTAAAAGCATGCATTGTCCTCAATGTAATAAAAATAAAGAGTAAAGGAAAGGATAAGAAAGACTCCCTTGGTCGTCCTCCGGTGTAGGAGGTGGAGACTTAATTTGGTAGCCCGATTGAGCAAATAATTGCCCCATCTTATACTCCATCTTCCTTTGTCTGCGAGCAAGTTGCTTTTGGTGAAACTCCATCTCATTCAATTGACTTTGCATAGCAAGTTGATTATTCAAGATTTGATCCCAAATTGGAGGGTGATTACTTGAACTACTGGGTGCACTTTGGAGAGGATATGTGAGCATTGGGACATCTCTGAATGGTGTATAGGAAGGTGCATCCTCCTCAGGTTTAGATTTTTCCTCCTCTTCAATAGGCTACTCATGAACCGATGGTGGTGGTGCAAGTCCTCTCCAACATGATCTCATTTGGGCTGGGATCAATCAGAAAGTAGAATCAACAATTTCACCATGAACAAATGCTTATTTGGTGAAATAAGAACACTCAACAGTTCTGGTAAAGTTAGCAAGATCAACATTGAAAGCTTTAGCAATAATAGTTATCACATGACCATGTGTTATAATTGCATCCTTGTGAGGGGCACATGCCAATAATTGGTTAAAGATCCAATATGTCTAATAAACTTGTTTCTTATGATGGGGACACCATATAAAAAAAAACTCTTGGGCAAAAACCCTATTGAATTCAGTCTTGTTGAAAATAACACATGCAAGTACTTTATGCAATAACTAGAATTTTAAGTCTTTGATGAACATTAATTTACCTTTATTAGGTTGAAAAGGGGTTTGCAAATTAGTAAGGAAAGTCCAAAATTCATTCACATTAAAAGTTGGTGAAGGGTCACAGAATCCATCTTTCTTAAAACCAAAAATACGTTGCATGAATGAATAAGTGAGTTGGTGCCTATTTCCTACCAAACGAAATTCTAGAATTTGTGAATTGGTGGGGTTGACATCTAATGTTATGTAAAATTTGGTAACCAAATCAACATATGTATCCTCATTCATAGACACAAACTTTTTAAGTCCACATTGTATCATCAATTTGTCAAAGGACTCAAGCATACCAACATCTTTCAAGAGTGAATTTGGAACATACTTACAAGAGGTGATTTCGCTAAACTTGATTAAGGAAAACTTAGCACCTTCTTAATGAGTGAGGATAGGAAACTTAGCCTTGTAAGTTTTTGTGAGATTCTGCTCTTCTTGAAGTTGCTCTTCCACATGAGGCCTCTTGGATGTTGAGCCTTTTGTTCTACCCATGGTGAAAGAAGATATGGTTTTGTTTTTGTTGAAAAATTATAGAGATGGAAATATAAAGATGGTGATTCAAAACAAAGAAATAAGGTGAGGGAGAGAATGAGTGGTTCGGTTATGGATAGGAGAGTGAAGAGGGAATAGTGAATAGAAGTAGTGATGGGATGAGAAAGTGAGAAGGAATTAGGGATGTGTGTATATATATAGGGCAATGGAAAAGACACAATATCGAAAAGATATATTATTATGTAGGCTAAAAATGAACTGGGAAAATGGGTAGTCAAAGGGGATATATTTATAGGTTGGTAGGGGTGTAAGTGATAGGGTGTGTGTTGATAGTGGAGGTCATATAAGTTAATGAAAAGGCATGAAAATTGGTGAATGGGTGTGACTTTTCTTGGAAAAGGAATGCCTTTTTTTTAAAAGAAATGACTTATCACTAATGTGTGTTATTTTGGTTGGGAAAATAAATGTAAAAATGTGTAAAAATTGAAAAATACAAACAAAACAAAAACTTAAAAATGTGTATGCATGTGAATGTATAAAATGTAAGGTGTAGGGTGGTTGTCACGAGTTGTGCCCATTGTGCCGACTCGTGACAATAAGGCTCTGTCACGAGTCGTGCCGTGGTGCTGACTCATGACGATTATGTTGGATTGGTGACGAGTTGTGCCCATCGTGCTGACTCGTCACACTAAGTCTCTATCACGAGTCGTGCCAATGTGCCGACTCGTGATAATTGTGTTATACTTTGGCTAGAAAAATTACTAAGTAAAGCATTAATATATGTGAAAAAATTGCATAATATTGATATAAGAAACTAATTATATACTAATTGTATAACAATTATATACTAGAAATCAAAAGACTAATTAAACATATGTGGATAAATAGCATCAAAATAAAGCAAAATAAAGCAAAAAAAAAACTATAAAGCAAATTAAATAAAATGAAAGTAAAGTATAAATGTGTGGATAATACCTAGCTATCTTGAATTAAGGTACGAAGAGAGGAATAGATTGACTTGAAGGAATTACCTCCCTGATCAAATAGGGCTTAAGACAATGCCAATTCACTTTGAAAACCTTCCCTTCATAATCTGAAATTTCAACTGCACCATAAGGGTGAACCTTGACAACCTTAAAAGGACCCGACCATCGAGACCTCAACTTGCTTAGAAATAATTTCAACCTTGAATTATAGAGTAAAACAAGTTCTCCTTAATAAAAGTCCTTTGATAAATGCTTATCATGCCATAATTTGGTACGATCCTTATATAACTTAGCATTCTCATAAGCATTCATCCTTAACTCATCCAATTCATTAAGTTGAAGTAGCCTCTTTCGTCCAGCCTTGTGCAAATCAAAATTCAAAGCTCTTGTTGCCCAATATGCCTTATGTTCTAACTCAACCGGTAAATGACAAGATTTACCATATACTAGCTAATAAGGAGTAAGGCCAATTGGGGTTTTAAAAGCCATCCTATAAGCCCATAATGCATCATCTAACTTTAATGCCCAATCTTTTCTTGAGGAAGACATTGTTTTTTCAAGAATCCATTTAATCTCTCTATTACTCACCTCAACTTGCCCACTTATTTATGGGTGATATGGAGTAGCAACCTTATGTGTTACTCCATACTTCTTCAAAAGTGCTTCTATCACATTATTGCAAAAGTGTGAACCACCATCACTAATCGAAGCTCTAGGGGTACCGAACTTTGGAAAAACTACCTTCTTAAGCATCTTCTTGACTACTCTAGCATTATTTGTCAAGGTTGGCATTGCTTCTACCCATTTATAGACATAGTCAACCATAACCAATATATACTTATAGCCCAAAGAACTAGGGAATGGACCCATAAAGTCTATACCCTATATGTTAAAAAGCTCAACTTTAAGAATCCCTTTTAAAGGCATCTCATGTTTCTTCAAAATGTTACCCATCTGTTGACATCTATCACATGTAAGCACATATTCTCTAGCATCCTTAAATAGAGTAGGCCACCAAAAACCAGAATGTAGTACTTTAGATGCTGTTTTCTCTACACCGAAGTGTCCTCTAACATCCAAGGCATGGCAATGTCTCAAAACATCTTGAGCTTCATCTTGAGGAATGCATCTTTAAATTAAACCATCAACACATCTCTTGTAAAGCAAGGGCTCCTCCCAATAGTAGAATTTGATATCATGCAAAAATTTCTTTCTTTGTCAATAATCTATTCCATAAGGAAGAATACCACTTACCAGATAATTGGCAATATCAGCGAACCATGGAAGTTCTTTTGATGCAATACTTAGAAGATGTTCACCATGAAATGACTCATTGATTGGCACACCATCATCATTCTTCCTTAATCCATCTTGATCTAGCCTTGATAGATGATCCACTACTAGGTTCTTACTTCCTTTCTTATCTCAAACTTCCCAGTCAAACTCTTGTAGCATCAAAATCCATCTTAGGATTCTAGGTTTTGCATCCTTCTTGCTTAAAAGATACTTAAGAGCAGCATGGTCTGAATAGACAATCACCTTTTGCCCCATAAGATATGATATAAACTTGTCAAATGCATAAACAATAGCAAGCAACTCCTTTTCTATGGTGGTGTAATTAATCTGAGCTTCATCAAATAGCTTACTTGCATAGTAAATCATATAAGGCTTGCCTTCCATTCTTTGGCCTAAAACAGCTCCCACCACAAAGTTACTAGAATCACACATTATTTCAAATGGCTCCTCCCAATTAGGACATGTGCAGAGACAAGTGCTCTTTTCAAAGTGTCAAATGCATCAAAACATGCATCATCAAACTCAAACATAGCATCTTTAGCAAGTAACTCACACAATGGCTTTGCAATCTTGGAAAAATCCTTGAAAAATCTCTGATAGAATCCTGCATGTCCAAGGAAACTTCTTATATCCTTAACACATTTTGGAGGTGGGAATTTTTCAATTACTTTTATCTTTGATTTATCAACTTCAATGCCCCTCTTTGAAATTGAATGACCAAGAACGATTCCCTCTTGTGCCATAAAATGGCATTTTTCCCAATTTAAGACCAATCCATGCTCAATACACATGTCAAGAACCTTAGAGAGATTGTCTAAACAATTGGAAAAGTTAGTACCATAGACACTAAAGTCATCCATAAAAACTTCAACATAATCATCGAGCAAATCACTAAATATTGAATACATGCATCGTTGAAAAGTTGCAGGTGCATTACATAAACCAAAGGGCATACGCTTAAAAGAAAATGTACCATATGGACATGTAGATGTAGTCTAAGGTTGGTCCTTAGGATGAATAGGAATTTGATAGAATCCACTAAGTCCATCCAAGTAATAAAAATTAGCTAATCTCTCAAGAACTTGGTCAATAAAAGGCAATGGGAAATGGTCCTTCCTAGTTGCTTTATTTAATTTCCTATAGTCAATACATATACACCATCCCATGACAGTTCTAATAGGTATCAAATTATTAGATTCATTCCTAACAATGGTTAAGCCTCCCTTCTTTGGAACAACTTGAACGGGGCTAACCCATTTACTATCACTAATTGAATATATGATTCCATTATCAAGCAACTTAGTTACCTCTTTTCTAACCACTTCTTTAAGAGTGGGATTCAACCGCCTTTGACCTTCAATGGAAGGCTTGGCATTATCTTCTAAGAGAATTCTATGCATACATATATTAGGACTAATACCTTTCAAGTCATTAATAGAATAACCAATGGCATTCTTATGACTATTCAACTTATCACACAAAGCATCAATATAATCATTAGGCAAAGATGAATTAACAATAAAAGGATATTAAAGATTAGAGTTAAGAAAAGCATATATGAGATTTAATGGCAAAGGCTTGAGCTCCATCTTGACTTCTTCACTAGGTGTAGTGTCTTTTGGATCATCTTCGCTCCTTAAAGGTTCAAATCTTAATGTCCTTTGAAAAGGTTGATATGGAACTACCTCTATAAGTTGATCATTTGCTTCTTGCACCTTGTATGGCTCTATAAAATCATTTCTTAAATACTCATGAATCACTTCTTCAATGCATCCATCAATAACATCAATAAAATTAATTCTACTTGCTACTTCTATAGGTGTTGACTTCATTATATTCAGCACATCAAATTCCATACTTTCATTATCCACTTCCAATGTGATCTTTCAATTCTTCATATCTATAATTTCTCTTGCTATCCTCAAAACTGGTCTTCTAAAAAAATTGGAATTTCAAGATCCTCTTCCATCTCTGACATAATAAAATCTGCTGGTATCATAAACTTACCTACTTTTATTAGCACATTTTCTAATATTCCAAGTGGATATGTAATAGATTTATTCACCAAGGAAAGAGACATGTTGGTAGGCTTAAGCTCATCTATGTTAAGCTTTTTGTAAATTGAATAAGGCATAAGGCTAACACTAGCACTAATATCACACAAGGCTTTATCGAAATGCGTACCTCCAATTATACAAGGAACCATAAATGAACTAGGATCCTTGAGCTTCTGTGGAGATTTAGAGTATATAGCTTTATATTCTTCAACAAGGGAAACTAAGCCATAATCTTCAAGCTTTCTCTTATGGTTAATAATATCCTTCAAACACTTACCCCAAGCTGGCATATCTCTAATAGCATCCACAAGTGGTATGGTGATAATGATTTCCTTAAGATAATCAAGGAATTTTTGAAACTGCTTATCTAGATTATGCCTTATGAACCTTTGAGGGAAAGGAAGAGTTTTAACATCTACCTTTGGTTCATCATTCTTTGATAGTATGGCTTCTTCCTTATTACCTTTCTTTGCACACTCATCATCTTATTTACTTGTAACATCCATATTATCTTTTCCACTATTAGCTTCAATCCCTACTACTTCATCATCATCATCAACCATTCTCTTTTTCTTATTGAGATCCTTTTCAACCTCCTTACCACTCCTTAAGGTAATTGCTTAACAAGACTCTTTTTGTACATACTCCGGTTGGCTAGGAAGCTTTCCCAAAGGTTTAGTGCTGGAGGTAGAGGCTTGTTGGGCTATTTGGATTTCAAGGATGCGGTTATGAGTAGCAATTTCTTCTAATTTACAGTTTATCTGCTTGAATTGCTCCTTATTTTATTTATTGATGGACATTTTTTGGTTAACAAATTGCTCCATAAGAGTTTTAAGGTTGGGTTTAGATTGGCTAGAATTGAAAGCTTGTTGTCTCATAGGAAATCCAGGTGGGTTTTAGGGTTTAGTGTTTGGGTTGAATTGGGAAGATGGGTTTGACTATGAAAATCCAGGATGGTTCCTCCATTGAGGGTTATAGGTGTTGGAATTTATCCCCATTCTTTGGTTAAAACCACCTTTCACATAATTTACATCCTCATTTGTACTTAAAGTACATTGAGAATATGAATGAGATCTTTCACAAGTCTTGCAAACAACATTAGTACAATCTAATGAATTAACTTGAGATTTACTTACCAAGTTGGTGAGGGCATCTACCTTTGCACTCAGTATATTAATGGTATCAAGTTCCAAAACTCTCTTTACTTTTGCCATAGTTGTTTCATCACCCATGTACCCTTGAGATGCAAGTTCTTCTAATAAAGTAACAACTTCTCTAGTCATTTTATCCATCCATTTTCCACCGACTGCTGCATTCACAATATTCCTATTTTCATCCATTAGCCCGTTATAAAAAAGTTGAGGAATCATCCATTCCGGCAAGCCATGATGTGGACACTGCCATTGAAGTTCCTTAAACCTCTCCCAAGCCAAATAGATTGTCTCACTTCCACTTTGCTTGAAAGTAGAGATCTCATTGCGAAATTTGGCCATCTTATGTGGTGGAAAATATTTGTGCAAAAATGCTTGCTTCAATTGATCCCATGTTGTGACTAACTCATTTGGGAAACTAGCAAGCCAAAGTTGTGCTTTGTCCCTAACCAAAAATGGAAAGAGTCTTAGCCTTATTACATCATCTATCACTCCATTGATTTTGAAGGTTGCACACACATTGAGGAAAGTCAATATGTGAGCATAAGGATCTTCTCTTTGTAAGCCTCCAAACTAATTATTTTGCACCATTTGGATAATACTTGGCTTGATCTCAAAGTTGTTATTAGCAATGGCAGGAGCTACAATACCTCCAAAACTACCAGAGATGTCAGGCATTACAAAATCGCCTAACGTTCTCCTTTCTTGTTCACCCATGTTATTCAAATTCTATCGATTTTCTCTTCTTTACCTTTGTTCCCTACACAAATTTCATATAAGTAAATCAATTTCAAGATCAAAGTACAAATTATTATCACTAATGCTTCTAATAAGCATGAAAATGCACAATCAAATAATAAAAATATAAAAATAAAGACAAAACAAAACAAAACAAAAATTAAAGCAAGGCCTAAAACAACCTTTCTCTATGCTAAGTTAATAAAAATTTTTAAACAAATTCCCCAGCAACGACACCAAATTCTGAAGCGGGTTAGAATTGTATACCCTAGCCTCTAAGGACTTAGATAGAGCAAGTAGGGTGTCGAACACTGGGAATTGCAAATTTTATATTAACCAAGTAGATACTAGGATGGATAGGCGATATATTAATAGTGAAATTTATTGGATTATTCTAACTATACTAATTAACTACTAACTATACTAAATAATCTAATTATCTAAGTATCAAATTAAATATTATTTGTTAGAACTACAATTCTGAATTAGCCAAAGAATTATAATGAATAATGAACACATGCAATGAATGGAGAATATGACCTAAAATCCTTAAATGCAACTGTTGTTGTCAAATAAGGGTATTTCCATCTAAATTCTATAAGTGTTGTCGCATCATTATAGAGATAAACAAAAAACATGAAGTTCCTTGCCAATTCTTTAGCCCCTCAAAGTGGATTTCTTGTGTCCAGGTACTTTCCTAACCTTTAAGTGAATTCAATTATTTTTTACCAAATTACCCTAACTATCATTGTGAATAATTTGACTAATATATCATATATGGTGATCAAGCATATACAACTCAATTAAACACTCAATTGAAAGCAATTCATCATGCATTATAAAAAGATATAATTCATTGGTTCATTCTTCTTTGCAATTCTAACAAACAAAGGTTTAGCCAAGATACATGATCAAGCAACAATAAAATAAAATCAAATATAAAATAGAAAAAGGGAAAAGATAAAAGAAAAGAAAAAACCATTTTTACTAAATCTTGGTGCTTGTAGTACTTTTCCTTTCTTGGCTTTGCCTTTTGTAATGATGACTAAATAACAAACTAACACTAATTTAGATAATAATAGAAAGAATTTCATTCAAGAAAGAATTTCATATATATAAATAGAAATAAATTCCTCTCCTCTATTATGACTAAGACTATCTATTTATAGGCATTCATAATTGACTAGAAAGGACTAGAACTTTTGAGTTGGAATGGCTTCACTTCATGAAAAGTCATCTTTTTTTGCAGATGTTGTAACTTAAAGGGCAACTTAGTCCATTCAAATGACTTTAACTCTCAAAATTTTGTTCATGAAAGTTCTAGATCTCTAAGTGATTTTTCTAGATCAACTTGAATCATCAAATTTGGATGTCTGTAGAAGAAATTATAACCAAAATATGAAAATTGCTTAAATCAAAATGTTCTAGACTTCTGCATTGTGCCGAGTCGTGACATGGGTGACGACTCGTGATAGAAGTTCTCTGTTACGAGTCATGCCCATGTTGATGACTCGTGACAAGGTTTAATTTTCCAAAAATGACTCCTTTTGCTCTCCAACTTGTTCTAATAAACTCCAAGTCTTTTCTCAAGCATGAATTGAGCCTAAAACATGTATTTAACCTACATCATAAACCATAAAGATAAAAGAAATGAAAATAGTAACTTCATAGGAAAATAAACACACTAAACATTAGAAAACTTAATGAGATTAAGATTAAATTACTACTAAATACTAAGCATATTTGCATTATATCAATTCCACTTGAGTTATGGGGCGATGAAGATACGGTATTATCACCTTTAGTCTTTACTCGTGCATTCACTGGACTCATCTAACTAAAGTCTGTAACCCAAGTCCTTAAGGGGGGTGACTAACTTATCAAAAGAATGCTAGACTCATTGATCAAAGTTTGTAACCCTATTCATATGAGGACATTCTCAATAAAGGAACCCTTAACCCTTAGCTCTTATAGATAAACTAGTAGCAACATCCACTAGGATTCCACCAAGCTATGCATGCTATCCTTGTCCTAACATTTTCAATTTGACCTAATATTCATAAATGACATGACCCTCCTAGTATCTATCATCAAATGACATCATAATGTCAGTTTGTATAGAAAATTTATGCTCAGGACCACTTGATTCTCATCTACTTAGTATGAGCCTAAAGCATAAGGAATGATAAGAATCATGTACCTCAGCTTGAACAGTCTATGCAAATTAACAAATAATGACATCCCTCAATGACAAAACCTAGGAGATGTCATCCATTTATCCTTATCAGATCAAATCAATGGGTTAGGAACCCAACTAGATTATGGACCTTTATATTGGCAAAATGAAATTATAAACTATCAAATGATATTTCATGACTCCTGGTAAACATATCAAATATCAATATATGGGCAAGAACTTGGACTCCCTTTGACCGACCTTGGTCCTATGCATACAGGTGCATACGGGCTTTTGACATCATTTAAAGCTTGACAATTGACCCTCACATTGACATCGTGTGATTAACTCAAGCACATTTGAGTATCATTCCTTAGTTTACCCTTTGATTTTGACCAATGTAAATTGAAACAGCCTAATTCCAAGAGTGGAACCATAGTCCCCTGATGACTATGGGTTCAAAACCCACCTAGGAAATAAATTGAATGACCTCATAGAGAAATAAGGATTGGAAGTGAGAACTTGCTTATGATTAGTTTGTTCACTATACAAAAAAACTAACTAGCTTTAATCATGCATATATAACATATATATAGATAGCATGTGCTAACCACTATTTTTTATAGGAATAATTATTTTTCATCATAGGATTTTGCATCCATTTCATGCATTCATGCTCACCCTTTTCTTTTGTAGGCACACATCATTCATCATTCAGTTACCTAACCCTAATAAATGTATAGGAATATGACATTCAAACATAAGTGATCATAAAGCTAAGCCTTCTCACTGAAGCAATGGAAAATTGAAAGCTAGGATCCAAGAACTACTTGACGATGGCTTCATGGTCAAAAACCCCTAAGCCCAAACCAGTATCATTAGACATTTCCTCAATAACCTTGATAAGGCTAACTGGAAAAGCCTACAACCATATTGAATATTATGCATTAAGACATTCCAGCATGTCCATCTCGACTGTGAACTCTTGGATGTTGCTATGTCATTCTGGGACCCTTAAGAGCATGTGTTTTAGTTCAACACCATAGAACTATGCCCATTGTATGAGGAATTTAGTGCCATAGCAAGATGAATCCCTACCATGACCGAGGAAGTGGTCTTCACTAACTAAGACATTCAATACCCAGGACTTGGGGTCACTTTCCTTGACCTAAGCTCATAAAATCTTAATGAACTAGTTATTAAGCATAAACAACTGATTCCTATGCAACTTCTAGCTACCTACACCACCAAGAAGATTGGTACTATGATTTGGGCTCATCTCCTTGCATGTTACCTCTTTATGCAATACTTCACCATCTTGGGCAATGGGCTAGGAGATTACAGGATACTCCATGTCACTGAGGGAATAGAATATGGAATGAATCCCTCCCCACTAATTCTAGCAGAAACCATTTAAGGTTTAGATGACCTTAAAAATGGGAAATTTCTGAACTTCACTGGGAGCCCTCTGTTACTTCAAATATGGCTGCAAGAAAAGCTGAGTTTACTCGATAAATTTATAGGGAATTGGAAGAGATTCCAACCTAGAAACTACCTAGAAAGAAATGTCAAGGAGGTCCATGGGCACTCAACACACATCACAACTCAATAGTGGCTCGAATGCATGAAGGATACACTAAAATATCAAGTGAGATGGATGTGTCCATGATGGAAGTTGGAACTTGTGACTCTCTACACATATGTCAATTGCATACTAATCTCAGGATTCAGGTCATGCACCCACTACTATCTAGCACTAGTGAAGAGATAGTTTGGTAAGAAACAACATGTACCTTTTGAGCATGTAGATTTCTCTGGTGGTAGGATACAATAAAGGTTTATGTATCACTTTAGAGCAATATGGGGGAAGACAATTATCCACCAATTTACCAGTAGTATTGAAGATGATGTTACTAATGAAGCATACAAGTAGTGGATGATCTAAAGATAGAAACATCTCTCAAACCACTGATATAGAGAAATTTTGCTTCTTTAATTTCTATGTCTTTGTTTGAAAATAATGATGTAATGAACTCCAAAGTTAATGCAATGGAATCTAAATTTGCTTACTTGTTTGATGTCTTTCCTGATGGTAGTGTGCATTGCATTGATAAAAACATTAGTATATTTGACATTCATTCCATATGCACTGAATCATTTAACATTGGCACGGAATCTAAACCATGCATTCTGTATATTTTAAAAGATGTTACCCCTGAAGAGAGGGGAGAAATTAAAAAAATATTAATATTCAATAGCATTTTCCTGGACGTACAATGATATGCCAAGTATTAATAGTGCTCAACACTTCATTCCTACCAAAGATGGGTGTAGACTAGTAAAACAAAAACTGAGAGGACTCATACTAGAATGGGCCCAACTAGTGAAAGAGGACATCAAGAAACATATCAAGGAAAAATTCTTATAGGTAGTAGACTATCCAGAATGGTTAGCAAATGTGGTTCTAGTACCAAAGAAAGATTGAAGGGTTAGATTCTATATTGACTACAAAGATTTGAATAAAGCCTACTCAAAAGATATTTTCCACTACTTCACATAGACATACTAATTGACAATATTGCCATATGTGCAATGTGCTCCTTCATGGATGGATTCTTTGGGTATAATTAGATCCTAATGGCCATTATCTATAAAGTAAATATAGCTTTCATAACCTAATGGGGTACTTACTACTATAGAGTAATGCCTTTTGGACCAAACAATGCAGGGGCAACCTACCAGAGAATGGTGACTGCAATATTGCATGACATGATATATAAACAAGTGGAGGTATATGTTAATGACATGATGGTCAAGTCAAAAACCAGGGAAGAACAACCCTCTGATCTTGAAAAGTTCCTTAGAAGGGTTAAAAAGTACAGCCTTAGGCTAAATCCAAAGAAATGCATATTTGGGGTCACTTCAGGAAAGATGCTAGGAGATGTTGTTAGTTAGAACGAATTTGAAATGGATCAAAACAAAGCAAAAGCCATAAGAGAGATGTTAGTGCTAAAATTAGAGAAGGAAATTAGAGGGTTTTTAGGGAAACTATGGTTCATCAGTAGATTCATTGCTAAATTAACATTATTGTGTGAACTGATCTTCAAGCTATTAAAAAAAGATTAGTTGATTGAATGAAATAAATAATGTCAGCTAGCATTTGATAAGATCAGAAGATACCTAGCCAACCCACTAATTCTAAGACCACCTAAACTAGGGATACCTCTAACCCTGTATTTGGCCATCGAAGGGAATGTAATTGATGCAATGCTAGCCCAAAAGGGAGAAATGAAAGTAGAACATGCAGCC
The DNA here is from genome assembly GCA_947683625.1 of Mallotus nudiflorus. Classification (NCBI taxonomy): domain Eukaryota; kingdom Viridiplantae; phylum Streptophyta; class Magnoliopsida; order Malpighiales; family Euphorbiaceae; genus Mallotus; species Mallotus nudiflorus. Next base: position 1,816,909 of record CANTUR010000049.1, on the reverse strand, counting down.
TACTAGTTAAGCAAGAAGATGCTACCATATGATGAGAAGTACAACCAAGTTGAACAAATATGTCTGGCAATGGTTTGGGCAATGAAGAAACTCATACACTACTTTTAATCCTACAAATTTAGGTTGTGTCTAAAATGGACCCAACAAAGTACCTTTATGAAGCTCCCTCTTTAGTAGGGAAACCTACCAAGTGGCTCATACTACTAATAGAATTCGATGTGCAATATCCAACTAAGAAGACAACAAAAAGGAGAGTAATAGTTGAATTTATAGCTTGAATTTATACCCCATTTTGTACTCAGAAGAAATCCAATTAGATTTATTAGATGACCTCAGCTCAGCCATTGTGATCCAAGGATGGCGCATGTACTTTGATAGAGCAATCAATCAGTTTAGCACAGGAGTCAGTGTTATACTATAATCTCCAAAAGGTGAAGTAGTAGTAGTTGCTAAAAAAGCTCAAATTCATAGTCATAAATAATGAAGCAGAATATGAAGCATGCACACTTGGAATAGAAGCACTAATAGTCCTGGATGTCACAGAAGTCAAAATCTTCAGAGATTCCATGCTAGTAATCAATCATGCCACAGAAGAGTGGGAACTAAAAGAGCAGCACTTAAGGCCTTATTTGGACCACTTAAGGCTACTTACCATGTCCTTATGAAAATTTAGATTCATTTATCTCCTCAGGAATCACAATTAGATGGAAGATGCACTTGCTTCCCTAGCATCAGTATGGGAAGAACCATACAAAATGCCTATAAAGCCTCTGGTTCTACTCAAATTGGGACAATCTTGTTATAAAAACTATAGAAAAATCAAGATAGAAATAGTTGAAAAACCTTAGTTCTATAACATCTAGAGATATCTTAAGGAATGAGCTTATCCTAATCAAGTAGTTGAAAGAGACAAAGTAGTCATTCGATGACTACCATCAAAATTCATATCACACCAGGGTATGTTATACAGGAGAACCTCAGATGGTTTGCAACTTCGATGTCTACATGAAACTGAAGCTGTAAGAGCAATATAAGAAGTACACGAGGGTGTTTATGGTCCACACATAAATAGAGCAATCCTGGCTAAAAAGCTAATCAGACAAGGGTTCTTCTAGATGACGATGATGGAAGACTCAATCAAATTTATAAGGAAATGCCACAAGTGTCAGATCCATGAGAATGTCAACCACCTTCCCCTAATAGAATTTCACTACATCTCCTCTCTATGGCCCTTCTCAGCATGGGGACTAGACATAATTAAGGAAATCCACTTGATAGTCTCGAACAGACACAGATTCATCCTAGTGGTAGTGGACTACTTTACAAAATGGGTCAAAGCAGAATCATTTGCAAAGATAGGAGCCAAGCAAGTGGCTAAGTTCATCAAGGGAAACATGTTCTACTGATACATAATCCCTTATCACATCATCTCTGACAACAATGTCCAATTCCAAGGGGAAGTTAGAGAGCTACAAAGGAGTTATAAGGTGGAACATCACAAATCGTCTCCTTACCGACCATGAGCAAATGAGGCTATTAAAACTACAAATAAGAACATCAAAATGATCTTGTTAAAGATGACTTATACTTATTAAGATTAGCCAGATAGATTGCCACATGCCTTATAAGGGTATCGAATAACAATTAGAACTTCAATAGGATTGACTCCTTTCTTACTAGTGTATAGATTAATAGCATTTCTTCCAATCAAAATAGAGATTAAGTCTCTTCGGGTAACAATTGAATATGAATTGCCAGAAGTATAGTGGGCTCAATAGAGGCATAACAATCTCACTCTCTTAGATAGCTCAAGGCTCAAGGCTCTATACCACACATAGTTGTATCATGCTCTACTAGCCAAAACCTTCAACTAAAGAGTAAAACATAAGAGTGTGAAATCAGGAGACTAGGTGCTAAAGCAAGCAAGATGGAACATTCCAAACCCCAGAGGGAATTTTAGACCAAACTAGGAAGGCCCATCTCTAGTCAAACATGTCCTATCAAAAGGACCAATCAAGCTAATGGATTTCAAAGGCAACAAATTCTTTGAACTTGTTAATACATACCGCTTAAAGAAGTACTATGTCTAAAGTATAAAAAAATCATCTCACTGAGTTAAAAACCTAAAAATGGAAACTCAAACAAAAGTTAAGGACTTCCTACTGAGTTGAAAACCTAAAAATGGTAGCTCATGCAAAAGTCAAGGAAAAAGAGAAAAAACTTAACTAGAAAACCTAAGAAGGCTAGTTAAGGATAGGGGTAACCTTAAGTTCAAAATTTGTACGAATGCACCTGTGCTTTTCTTAAATGATTATAGTGAAATAAGAATGATTTCCAATTTATACAAAATGTCTTTGAAAAGGGCAACACATTTTATTATCATGAATTTCATCAAGCATGCTTTACATTTGCTTTAATTACATAACCATGGTTCTTACCACCTTTTTTTTCTCTCCTCGAGATTAGTTACTATTGTCAAAGCCATAAAAAAAGCCCAACTAGGTGTGAAAAGCTCTAAAAGGAGACACCCTAGGCAAAAAAGGGAAGAAAAAGAAAACCTAGATAATTGCAAAAAGCTCTAACAAGGAGACGCCTTAGGCAAAAAAGGGAAAAGAGGCAGATAACAGTAATGGAAAATAATAATGGCAAACATCATCATCATCAATGATAAACAACAAGAAGCATATACAATCATCATCGTAGAAGCATCATATAACATACGAGACGAATGCCCAGATACAACACCCAGAGTCCATAACCTTAAGGAAATAATACAACAAAGTAAATGACAGGCCAAAATTTCTACACCTAGCTCCTAAAACAACTACATTGATCATGGTTGCCGTCAGAAGTAAGCACTAATCATGCTGAAGCATCCCTCTCATTTGATATTGACTCATCATCATTCATCGTAAAGGACAATAGCCATGACTCCAACTCACTGATGCGGTCACGATAAGCTACATACTCTTGCTCCCATTCAAGACTAGCGAGATAGTGCTTAACTTGCATTACATATTGTATATCATACACTCACACATAAAACATGTTCATAAAATAAATAGGTATCATAAAGAAGGCAAACCCTTTGAGTGGTAGTAAACTATAAAAAGCATTGTTGCGCACTCCTTGCAACAGTATACCAGTACTAACTAGAGGAGACATGAATCTATAAAAGCAAGCAAATAAGTCAGTCACCACTCATTAAATAAATGAAACACATGCAAGAATAAGTGGAGAACAAGAACATGTGTAGTATAAACATGAGCAACAGTTGACTAAGGAAAGCTAGGTCTAGGCAAATCAAAACTCACTACTCGACCAAGGATATCTGTCCCAAGTAAAGAAAAAGATGGTTGAACTGCCAAGTTAGAATTGAGCTAGGGTTTTTGGTTTTCTTTTTCCTATATAAAGAGGATGTCAAAAAAAAAAGGAGAGGAGAAGAAAAAGAGTGGAGAGGGCAATGTATTTTCATCCATTATTGATTCTTAAAAAGAGCTTCCTTAATTCTTTTTTTTGTGAGTTGTTTTTTTTTTACAAAAATTCCTTTTGCTTTATCAATTAATTCAAGATCCTTGGACAATTTTTGAAGAAGAAGATTCAAAGATTTTTCAAGAACAGTGAATTACAAATCCAAGGAGTACCCCAAATCACTCATAAGCATCATCATCATCTTCTTATTCTATTTTTTTATTTATTTCTTTTTGATATTATTGATTATTTTTATTCTTTTGAGTTATTATTATAATTTATTCATTACTCATAATTTTATTTTAATGTGGTGATTATGGAGGAAAACACATTGTGATCATGTTGGAGGGATGAATTCATGAGAAGTCCATGGAAAATCATGGATAAAGCCACGTAGACACTTAGTTTCTAGGGTTTTTATTTTATTTTATTTATTGCTTCATTTTTATTTTATTAACTATTTTTATGAGTTAATGTAATAGCCCCAATAGTGGGAGTAGTGAAATTATGTGTGTGGTAGCATGTTTATTTTGATTAAATTGGCTAGTAAAACTAGGTTTCAATTAGGTAATTATTTAAAATCAATGGAGGAAGTAGATTAATTTAGGTTGCTCGATAATAAAATTATTAATTTAGGTTGCTCGATAATAAAATTATTAATTTAGTAAGGATTAATTTAATTATTTATTTGATCTTCTTTAATTGTTTTTTTTTATGTTTTTATTTGTTTTTGAGCTTATTTATTATTTTTATGTGCTTTTAGGGCCTTAAGCCCATTTTAGGTCTTGATATATTTATTTAAGTTTAGGTTATTTTCTTTTAGTTCATTTCACTTAATAATTAATTAGGTTTAATTAATTAATATATACCTTTAGGCCTATAATAAAATAGATTTTAGGTTAGAAATATTCTTATGCCCATTTAGTTAATTAGACTTAGGCTCATCTAATTTAATTTAATTAATTTAGACTTAGCCCACTTAATTTAAGCTTTTTTTTTCATAATTTGTAGATTTAAGATCACTATTTAATTAAAATATGTAGAATTAGGCCCACCAATTTAAATATTCCATAATTTGTAGATTTAAGCTCATATTTAGAATTAAAATTAATACATTTAGGTTCTTTTAACTAAAATCAAAAGGAATTAGGCCTTTAGGTTCACTTATAATTTAAAATATGTAGACTTTAGCTCATTTATTTAAAATCCATGTAGATTAGACTAACTTAGCGATTACGTGATTTATTAAATGCATTATTTACTTGTATATTTCATGACTAGTTTGCCTTGGAGTTGATTGTTTTTAGGGTTTATATGAAATTGTATGTAAATAGAGAATAAGATAATAATTCATAAAGTAATTTTAAATGAACACAAAACTGAAAGAAGTTAGTATTTTGTATCCAGAATCGCCTAGTTATGGTGCTAGTTTTCTTTTAGGGAATCGAGTACCACCTTTTCGATTTTTCCCAATTTTTACCCTTGGTGGTGACTCCTCATCTCTATGCCATGTATTTGTGACAATGTTTAGTGTGTTCTCTAGAGCCCTGAGCTTAAATAGTGTCACGGTTACTAAAATCTTGGACGCACGCTAAACCCCGTCGTCTACAATGGCAACTCCACTAAGGATAAGAGATACTAATTCTACTTGTGTTCTTTAGAATTAGTTTATTAATTATTATTTTATTCTTGCATTCATTCTACATGTCCCTATTAACCGATGGCATTGGTTTATGATTCCATGATTCCACTAGCTTTATGGGGTTGTAGATTGGCTAACCATCACTCTTAGCCTTAACTCGGTCCAAGAGAGATTACCGAGCTCATCTGACCAGAGCCTGTAACCTAAGTCCTTAAGGGGAGGTAGTCTTTTCTCCAGTTTGCAAAGGATGTCGGGCCCCTCTGACCTTGGCTTGTAACTCAAGTCCTAAAGGAGTGCATCTTGCTAAGGGAACCTTAACCTTTTTACCAAACCCTAACCACATATAATGGCTTAGTTATTTCCCATAGGATCTACCCAAATTGTTTATGAATGTTGCCATGAGGGATTTCTATATGTAAAGGCTCAAGCCCATACTTTAGAAGCCCGTTTAGGTTAATAAAGATTGGGCTAATCTTTTATACCTAAAATTGTTATTTCTGTGCTTTTACTGCTTTGAGAGATTTGGCATGCATGTCGGTCCCTGATATCCCCTGTTGATATTAAGACCAAGACAAAAAATCCTAGGAAGAGAGAATCTCCATTGAATACGTCTGCGGGAGGAATAAGGTTGGAAGGATGTATGTACACCTAACTTGATTTGTTACTTACCGCATAGCATGTGCATCATGCATACATGCATCTCATGCATCATACTAATAATTTTTCTTTCAGCCATCAAAGATTCATCTAGGTCTTCCTGTGTTTGGAATCGAAAAGGTGGCAGACTGGTGAGAACTGATTCAAGCCCCCAATCGATTGCGAAAGAGATCCTTGGCAGACTGGAAAAGAGCCCCATTAATCTGCTCTATTTAGAAGCTATGCAACCTAAACAAACCAAAATAATGGAACAACAAGAAGGAGGAAACTGGACCCTAGAAGATGTCAAAGGAGCATTGATGGATGATATGAGAGCAATGATGCAAGACAAGTTAAGACAAGCTCTAATGGGACTGATTCCACCACCTGCTGCTGCTGCACCACCCATTGCAGTAAATCCACCAGCCACTACTGCACCACTTGTTATAGCCAACCCACTTGCTATGGATCCATTACCTATTAACAATGATAATACTGGGGAAATGAAGCTGGATGATGTTGAGAGTTATATGATTGAAAAAGCGAAAAGGGAATCACTTGAGAAAGTTCAAGAGTTGGAATCTAGACAAATAAAGGCATTAACTCAGAAGATGTCTAAGATGGAGGAGTTGATGAGGGGACAAGGCCTAGGGTACCCATTTGACTTTGATGATGTGATGCAATTTGAGGAAGATAGGCTACCTGACAAATTCAAGATGCCACAACTGTAGAAGTTCAATGGTACTGGGGACCTGAGGATTCATCTTAGTCAATACACAACTACTATGAATACCACTAAGGCTCCTTTATTTATGGTTACTAAGTTATTTGTACTACCCTTAGAGGGTATGGCTGTTAATTGGTATCATGGGTTAGAGAAGTCTATTCGAGCATATTGGAGGGAGTTGTGCACTGATTTTCTAAAGCAATATGACTATAATACTAGGCTTGAGGTGTCGATGAGAGATCTATAACTAACCAGGCAAAAGCCTAATGAATCATTTTCAGATTTTCTGACTAGGTGCATGAATAAGGCAGGAATGATGAAGAACAAATTAGCAAAGAAGGATCATGTTAGAATGATAGTCTGAAATGTGTCACCTAACCTAGTGGAGAGGTTGCAAATGATGAACCCCAAGATATTTGTAGACCTTTATGATGATGGGTTACAGACTGAAGAGATCAAAAATGAGAAAAAGAAAGCTAATTGGAACACCAGAGCAAGAAGCTACCCAACTAGGGGCATACAACAAGGAAGCACTAGCCGGGTTGTAGGAGTCCATGCTATTCAACAACCAAGGAGGTTCTCAAATTTTAACCAACCTTTGTCAAAAGTCCTAGAGTGCCTAATGGAAAAGGGCTTACTTCAACCTTTATCCACTCCAAACCCACCAAATCCAAATATCCCAAGCTATAACTCAAGTAAACACTACAAATTCCACTAAAACCTCCAGCACTCCATATATAACTACATCCACCTCAAACATGAAATCCAAAACCTCATACACTCTGTAAAAATCACAGATCCTGAAAACCAATGAACCAAAAGTAATCCAATAACTATGATGATTAACTTAAAAGTAACCGAGAAAGAAGTGCTAAGCTCCTTTGAGGACCTAGACCTTAAAACTAATGAGAAAACTCCTGATGCCCCTAAAGATGTGGAGTGAGTTGAAGATTTGCTGGGTTAGCCCTCAGGCAAGTTTAACTATAATGTATTTTACACTAAACCACCTTCTTTTGACATATGAGTCAATTATACCTATAGGATGGGGTGAGGATTTTGATGATGAGAAGATGCAAGAAAATAAGACGCATAAAGTGGGAGTATGGAAGGATGGAAAGAAAGCAAAACCACTAAATGAGAGTTTCATCAAAGAAGGATATGGAGAGTATCACCTCAGTGTAAAGGAACTTGTCAATATACGCAGTGTGAATGGGAGTAGGATCTACAAGGAATGGATTGTTGAGAACCTGGTGCAAGACAACAAGGATGAGGAAATGCAAGAATAGCTATTATGTTAGCCACCTGAAGGATAGTCGCCATAAGACTTAGCATCCTTAACATATAGAATAGGAAATAAAATTTCTTATTGTCTTCTTTAAATAAAATTTTAGTTTCTTTAGAACTTGTTTTATTTTAGTGATCGATGATATAAGTTCTAATTATGCTCACTTATGTAATATGAATCCTGATGGTACTACGCATTATGATATTGATTGCATCTGCATGTTTGACAAAAATTTAATTCAATTAGATTCATTTAGTATAGGCACAAATGTAAACTTAAAAAATAGTCTTATATCACATGACATAACTTCTAAAGAGAGCAAAATCTGAGGAAAAATAAGAAGAATGATAAAAAAGAGAAGAAAAATAAAGAGAGAGAAAAAGAAAAAGAACTGTAAGGTGAAAAATTAGAGAGAAAAATTCAGGATTAATTGATTATAGGAGTTGATTCATGTGATGTAATGAATGTTCTCATTTTTTCCCTAATGAATGAGTAAAATTGAATTAGAGATTTTTGTCAATATTGCATATTTGTCTTTATCATATTGCATAAGTATCTGAATGGAAAAACATTACATAATGAAAGCTAAAATAAGAGCTATGAGATCACTATTTTAGTTATGTTTCCATTATAATTTTCCTTATAAGCCTAGGGTCCCCTTACACCTTGAGAATTCAAATGGCTCAATAACTTGCATTGCAAGTCTTGTCTTATAACTATCATTAATCATTGCATCAATATCAAGCTTCATATTCTGCTCAAGAGTTCTTTAAAGTGAAAGTCTAGTTGATTTTATCATTAAGAACTTGCTTCGATTGGTTTGCCCATTCCTCTACATCTCCAATGCACGAGATTGTAACTAATAGGGTTAATAAGTTAAAGGATCAACAGCAACAATGAACAAACTAGGTCTCTTGCACATAAAAATGAAAAAAAGACTGCTAGAATAGCATGAATGAATCCAGAATGGAACTAGGGGCAAAATACAGCTCAGGGGGCAAATGGTGTCTGCATTCAAAGAGCGAAGATGGATGATGAAGTGTAAGAGCTAATACCTCAGTCATTATATAGCAAAAATAGTAAAGAAAAGATAAGTTCAATAATGCATCGGTCAATCACAAGCTCTATTGTAAAGCCATGGACCTTACTTATTAGCCTAGTAATCTGTCTGATGAACCATATCGGAAGCTTCAACATCAGAAGTACCAATAGCAAATCATTCAATGCTCAAACTGATAGTCTATTGGTGAGACACCTCATTCTTACACTCTAAAATCAACAACATGGCTCTATTCTAAACAAGAGACCTATTAGGGTCATGCACATCATACATAGCATGCATACACTTGCATACATTTTTGGGAAATACTTGTTTTGTATAATAAAAGTCTTTGAGCCTATATAAGATTGTATAGATACTTTGCTACTAACATTTGAAATTAGTGTTATAAAAGTATAAGAAAGTAGTCAAAATGTGCACGTGTGAAACATCTAAGAGAAAAGGGTAACACTATTAAGGTGAACCTGATGCTTAATGAGACTCTAGACTATAGAAGACTAATAAATCATGGGCCTATCTAGTAAAGGAATATCACCAATAGTGATACTTGCAAAAGCATCATCTCAGCATTGTTAAGAGGCTAGATAGGATGCTCAAGCTCCTCAGATTCAACATCCATCTCCATAATCTCATCTAGAATATCCTCTAGAATATCTCTGCATAATAGTCAAACAAGTGTAGGGTATGGAATATGGTGATGAGAAGGTCCAACATGTCAGCAATACATTCACCGGCCCTAAAAAGGAAGAATGCACTCAAAACTTGAAATGAATGCACTTTAAAAAAAATTATTTGATCATAAGATCTCTAACCCCTAAACCTTTTTTGCAGGAGATGTCAATAAAAAGGAATGAAGCCCTCTACCATAGCATTAATGGAATGGTAGAAATACAAATGCAACCCAAAGCCTTAACTTAAATGTTGGAGTATCATAACCCTGTGATCAGGGACAAATCTAAAAGGAAAAATGCAAAAATGAATAACACTGCATTTTGACAAAATTTGTTTACTTGCGAATAGACCATACTAACTTATGGTATTTTGTGCAAGGAAAAATAAAAGAGAATGAAGAAGGTGAAAGGAACCGATACATCAATGAGAATGGGAAAGGTTGCAAATGCTAATCATTCATCATAAGTATCATCTTGCACAGGAAACACTCATCAAGATAATAAAAAGGGAAGTAATTCCTTAGATTCTATAATAAAGAACCATCTCCATCTTAAAATGCACAAATTGAAAGTAAGTTCATCCACTTCATGAGATCATGTGCAAAAAGCCTATCTCATGACTTTTGATCATAGTGGCTTTCTTTTATTAGCCTCACAGAATTCAGATGAGTAGTTAACAATTTTGTGATGAGAGTTTATAAACTTTAATCAATCTAATGCTTGGTTTGCACCTAAATGAGGGGAAGAAAATGCAAAAACAAAATCTATGGACATGAAGCATAAATTGCTTGAATTTAAAAGTATATTTTAAGTCTTTTGAATAATAAATGTGCATATAATCTACTCTAATGCTTAGAAATAAGTATGAGTACAAAATCCTTTAACGATATCCATGCTGAGTAATACGAGAAGGTAGGGGAATACTAAGAGGAGAATAGAAAAAGAGCAAGCATAATTTATTCCAATGCTCAGAAATGAGTAAGAGTATCAACATAAAACCTCTGGCAGTATCCATGTTGAGTAATACAAGAAAGGCAGGGGAGTACTAAAAGAGGACCATGCCAAAATTTGCTCTATTTACTCTAATGCTTTATATGAGTATAAGTATCTAAAGGACCTTTCCAATGGTATCCACGCTAAGTAATATGAGAAAGGTGAGGGAATATTCAGATAAGGAAGGAAAGCATAAAAATAACTCAATGGCTATTTTAATACTCAGAATTTGATCTTTTTATGCTCATTTTTCATGAGTTTTCTTTAGCAAATTCTCCCTAAAATTAGGTGTGGAAGTAAGCTCTTCACTTGGTAAAAGATATGCTCTTAGAATAAGATGGTTAATGATGCCTCTGATATTTGTAAATGGTGAATAAATGATAGTTATGAAAGTAAAAAATAGTGAGATTCATTAAGAGTACGCTATCTCGTGAAAAGTGATGAATTTTCTTATAAAATTTTCAACACTATAAGTTACTTTTGTGCATTCATCATAATTGAAACTAACTTCAATAAGTTTACAGGAATTGCAAATCCAGAAGAAAGTCCACCTAACTTGTAGAGATGGTTGGCATAACAAAATTAAAATCAGTAAGTAAAGAAATTCTAATTAGTCAATATAGCAAAATTCAAAGTCAATCAGCACAAAGAATTCAAAGCATTCAACTCAAACAATCAAATTTGTGAGCAATTATGGATTGTAACATAATCATATAAGACAAATTATACTATATGACCGAGTGTAGTCGGCATTATACGACCAAGTGCAATGTATTATACGATTGAGTATAATCAACATCATATGATTGAGTGTGATATTTCTCTTTAAATTAGACTATACGATCGAGTGTAGTTGGCATTGTACAACCGAGTACAATGTATCTTCAATCGATTGTATGACCAAGTATAATCAGCATCATAGGATTGAGTGCGATGTTTCTTTCAAATCAGACTGTGCGACCAAGTATAGTCAGCATTATACGACCGAGTGCCATGTATTTTCAATTGATTATATGATCGAGTATAATTAGTATCATACATCCCAGTGTGATGTTTCTTTTCAAATCAAACTATACAACTGAATAAAGTCGGCATTATATGACTGAGTGCAATACATCTTCAATCACTTATACGACCGAGTATAATCAGCATCATACGATCGAGTGTGATGTTTTTCTTTAAATTAAACTATATGTCCGAGTGTAGTCAACATTATATGACTGAGTAAAATGTGTTTCCAATCAATTATACAACTGAGTATAATCAACATCATATGACTGAGTACGATGTTTTCTTTTTCAATCAATTATGCCACCGAGTATAATCAGCATCATACGATTGAGTATAATGTAAGTTTTCAATTCAATGTTATACTTTCAAGTATAGTCAATATTGTATGACCAAGTATAATTTTTTTCTTTCACCCAAGGTTATACAACAAAGTATAATCAATATCATAGGACCAAGTATGATATGTCATTTTAAATGTTGTACGTCAGAGTATAGCAAATTTATAAGCAAAAGCTTCAAGGAGTATAGGTAAGTATTCTAACTTTCAATTTAGAAATTGGGTGCTATTTTACTTTACTGCAATTTGTCAAGCAAATAGCAACAAAGGGGGGCAACTGTAGAAACCCAATTTTAGGATAATGCGTTATGAATGCGATAAAGGACTCCAATGATGAAAATATCATGAATAGGTCCTCGATACTTAAGCTTTAAAATTCCAAGGGTCTAAATGCATCTTTTAAAGGAAGGATTTAGTGTTTTCAAGGACTAAATTGCAATGTTTATTTTAGGACCTAATTGCAAACTTAAAATCTTCTAGGGGTCTTTTTGTAATTAAATGTTAAAAAAACCTATCATAATTCTATAATTCCGACCGGAATTATGGAATTCCAATCGGAATTACACCAATTCCGATCGTAATTGCACAATCTCAGCCGAGATTGGACTATTTCGTCTCTATTTTTTATTTTTTTAGGCTTTTAACTTAATCCTAATTAGTCTAAAATATCTAAATATGATTTTAAGCATTAATCCTATATTTTTAGGAATTAGAATCACGTTAGAATTGAGCTAGGGTTTTTGGTTTTCTTTTTCCTATATAAAGAGGATGGCAAAATAAAAAAAAAAAAAGAGGAGAGGAGAAGAAAAAGAGAGGAGAGAGCAACGTATTTTTAAGCTTTTGGGTTTTTTGTGTGTTTAATCAACAATTTTCATCGATTGTTGATTCTTAAAAAGAGCTTCCTTAATTCTTTTTTTTGGTGAGTTGTTTTTTTTACAAAAATTCCAATTGTTTTATTAATTAATTCAAGATCCTTGGAAAATTTTTAAAGAAGAAGATTTAAAGACTTGTCAATAACAGTGAATTAAAAATATGAGGAGTACCTCAAATCACTCATAAGCATCATCATCATCTTCTTATTCTTTTATTTATTTATTTCTTGTTGATATTATTGATTATTTTTATTCTTTCGAGTTATTATTATAATTTATTCATTAATCATAATTTTATTTTTGTGTGGTGACTATAGAGGAAAATGCATGGTAATGATGTTGGAGGGATGAATTCATGAGAAGTCCATGGATAAAGCCTCGTAGAGACTTAGTTTATATGGTTTTTAGTTTATTTTATTTATTGCTTTATTTTTTTATTAAATATTTTATGAATTAATGTAATAGCCCTAATAGTGGGAGTAGTGAAATTATATGCGTGGTTGCATGTTTATTTTGATTAAATTGGTTAGTAAAACTAGGTTTCAATTAGATAATTATTTAAAATCAATAGAGGAAGTAGATTAATTTAGGTTGCTCAATAATAAAATTAGGGTTTTAGTAAGGATTAATTTAATTATTTGTTTGATTTTATATAATTGTTTTTTTATATTTTTATTTTTTTTTGGGCTTATTTATTATTTTTATGTGCTTTTGGGGCCTTAAGCCCATTTTAGGTATTGATTTATTTATTTAAGTTTAGGTTACTTTCTTTTAGCTCATTTCACTTAATAATTAATTAATATATACCTTTAGGCCTGTAATATATTAGATTTTAGGTTAGAAATATTCTTAGGCCTATTTAGTTAATTAGACATAGGCTCACCTAATTTAATTTAATTAATTTAGACTTAACCCATTTAATTTAAGCTTTTGTTTTTAATAATTTGTAGATTTAAGATCACTATTTAATTAAAACATATAGAATTAGGCCCACTAATTTAAATATTCCATAATTTGTATGTTTAACTTCATATTTAGAATTAAAATTAGTAGAGTTAGGTTCATTTAATTAAAATCAAAAGGAATTAGGTCTTTAAGTTCACTTATAATTTAAAATATGTAGACTTTAGCTCATTTATTTAAAATCCATATAGATTAGACTAACTTAGGGATTATGTGATTTATTGAATGCATTATTTACTTGTATATTTCATGACTAGTTTGCCTTGGAGTTGATTGTTTTTAGGGTTTATATGAAATTGCATGTAAATAGAGAATAAGATCATAATTCATAAAGTAATTCTAAATGAACATAAGACTTAAAGAAGTTGGTATTTTGTATCCAGAATTTCCTAATTGTGGTACTAGCTTTCTTTTAGGGAATCGAGTACCACCTTTTTTATTTGTCCCAATTATTACCCTGCATGGCCACTCCTCATCTCCATGCCATGTCTTTGTTTCATGGCAGTGTTGGTGTGTTCTCTAAAGCCCTAAACTCAAACAGTGTCACGGTTGTTAAAATCTTGGATGCACGCTAAACCCCGCCATCTAAAGGGATTAATACATCAGTATAAGGCAAGCCCACACTCTCTAAGAGGCTATCGGAGGGAGTCCCATCATAACAATAGCAAGGTCATTACCACAAAGCTTATGAACTCATAACATGTCACTAGGAGGAGGGATGAGAATTCTCCTTATATATGGGCCACCCCACCAATGAAGGACTCGCTCGGCTAAATACCACACTCTACCGATAGGGCCAGAGAGTAACACTCGTCTCTCCATTAGCTGCCATGCAGTCACCATCTCTACTATCTAATGAGACCTTGCCACCCATTAATGAAGAAAAATCTACTCAAAGGGCAAGAATGAGCAAAAGATCCCTAAGAGAGAAATAACCAACATAATAGGAATCAGAAATACATGATTAGGGGGACAGCTTCCCTATATAGTCTCAATCTATCATGAAATCCTCAATCAAATCAATAGTCTTCCTAGTCCAGTGAGAATAATAAAGGAAGCCATCCTCTAGGAAATGCTTGATAGATGAATGAGGTAGAATCTCAAACTCATAAATAATGAACTAAAAGGAAAAGAACTGACAACAGAACTCCTACTCATATCCAATAAGGATAAGCATCCATAGATCCTTGAGCCACCTCAACATGTTGCATCAAGGCTTGAGTATATATGAGCAAAGGCAACAGTGCCTGAATAATAGTTTGACAAGCCATCCAAATCTCTCAAGACATACAACAATTGCAGATCACTTATACCTAAAGGGTTCAGGAAGATAACAACACTCAGCAAATAAAATAAAAAGCAATAAGCCACCTGCTTTGCTGAGATAAGAACATCATTGTATAAAGTTTGCTAGAAGAAACAAACTTTGTGTAACGAGCGAGATATGGGCAGTGAGACTTCATTAGTGTGACCACCCTAAGCAAATCCATCATAAGACGCTCCTCACCATGGCAGTAGAACACTCATCCTCACTTAAAGTTATAGGCTCTACAAAAAAGCCCAAGCCCTTGACAATAATAAAATCCAAAGGGGTAACAGTAATCTTCCTAATAAGCAGATGGAAAGTATATGCCAAGTCCATCCACTGCTCTATCAACCCATACATGACAATCTGACTCGATGCATATGAGTGAAAAGATCATGCAACAATGAATTCGTCAAAGCCCTTCCCAACATTCATCTACTTCACACACATTAGAAGACCCTGATAATACATGCTAACTATGTTAAAACTACCAGGAAACATAGTAACATACCTAATATTGGGTTTTGTGATTCAAAATTGTAATAAAAATTAAAAATTTTAATCATAAACCCTAACTCGGATCCAAGTAATTCGATTAATTGATTTAAAACTAGCGTTTTCAATTCTTACCACAAACACAGAGGAGGCAAGATTTCTGGAAGGCAGAGAGGAGGTTCACTCTGGTGACACCTTACCACAAGCTTTTAATTTTGGTAGTTCAGATCAAGACGTCTACAAAAGAATCCATCCTCCATAAGTGTCCACACAAACAGTCCTTGATTAAAATGAAAAATTCGTGTGCTAGCACTTCTCTTGATTTCTGACAAATCAAGAACAAAAATCCTCTGTGTTTTAGTTTTTCTAAGAGGAGAAAAATGAATTTTTTTGGTGGTTAATGATTGAGTTAGTGAAACCCTAGAGAATATAACATATTTATATACCTCTAATTAGGGTTTCACTTACCAAAATAACTTTTTTGTAATTTCTAAATTATTATTATTATGATTTTATTTAAAAATAAATCAGAAATAATATTCTATTTATTTAAGATAACCTTTACCTTATATAAATAAATAAATAAACTATTTATTTATTTTCATAGAGCATATTTGGGCTTCTTAAACCCATATCCGTTTTTAGGCCTGTTCTAAGTGTGTGACCCTATAGGTTCACATGATGCTGGCAGTGGGCCTTAAATCTCTATTTAGGCCTACAAGTCATAAATGGCCTCTAGCAAGACATTATGACTACCCAAGTCATGTGAAGTTAATAATCTGACACAACCTAATTTATAATAAATATTGTAATCCCTTTGTCACATGATATCTTGATTGAATATAAGGCATAGTTTCTATCATCCTTATATAATTCAATCATATTATTTCTTGACTCTAAGTAGACTGAGAATGATAACTCTTTATTAATCCACTTTAGCACGACCATGCATTTTCCTCAGTCTATCTTATCAAAGGGCCTATAGATATCTTACTCAGATTAAATAAGAGACAAATTCCTTCTCAATCACTCACATTACTCATTTCATATCCAACAAAAATCTATTTAATCATCTTGTTAAAGACAATGTTAGATTATGTCAAAATATATAATAGTTATTTAGAAATCCATTATGAATTCAAGGTCAAAGGACTAAATCAATATTATTATAATGAGAATTACTTATGAAAATTATCTATGTAGTATTGTCATGGTGGGTCAATCTAGTATATTATTTCCCAAATAAGTACTTATAAGTTGACGTAATATCTCATATTCATGATCAGTAAAACATAATCATCAATCAACATCATACTAGGCATAACATATTGTTATGACTATGGATAATTTGAATTGAACTCATATTTAATCTAAGGGTTTTACTATCAAGTCATATACTTGATGACCTTAGTAAGAATTGACTATTCAAGTAATTATTATAACACAAAATTATAATGAAAAATGCCTCTTTATTAACTAAAATGATAAAGTCAAAACATGGTCATACATGATTGACCTAGTGCATATCACTAACACCTACAAGGCTACAAACAACAGGTACGCTATTAAACATTTGCATAGCTAATAAATACTAACACATTTGTCTCTATCATTTAATAAGATTAAAATAATAACAAAAGCTAAAAAGAAAAGCATCACTGTAAGCACTAGCAAACAATCATGAAAAGAAAATAAAGTAAGAGCTATTAGCCGTCAACATTCATAATAACGCTAAAACTTAACAGACAGTTACAGCAAGAGCTATAGAGCTATAAGAACCTCATATAGCAAAGCAGCCAATGAACAAGCTTCAAAAAATAAAGGTAAAGAAGGACCTACCTTGTAACAGTGATGCACCTAAGCATGAGTCTCCAAGATATAAACAACAAGGATCATATCTCCTTGAGAAAGCATGATGGCTAAGAACTCTAAGCACTAAATGTGCTAGTCCCTATAGCGGACGTCCTAACTCTAATGGCCTCTATAAAGTCACACTCAATATCAACATGAATAAAAATATCCTCCAGACCCTTAAGAATGTTGGGGAACTCCATTTTATATAGAAGAAAATGGAAGTAGAGAAGCAAAAATAGAGCAGATAGTACTTAAAACACAAAAAGGGTCAATAAAAGTTGAAAAACACTTAATGAAGTCCAGACAAAGCCTCCCAATACCTCTAAAACAACCATTTTAATAGGCATAGAGGGGAAGAAGAATGTAACCATGCACCAGGTGCATGACCCCACACCTTCCACATGCAGTCACGCATACTTCCCCCTTCCATGCGCTCTTTTATATTTTTATATGCACTTTGAGACTTTGCATAATCATTTCTACAGTCCTAACCTTCCATGTGAGCATGAGACATGCACCATACTCATATAAAAGTATACTGATGTGGACTCCATCTATCTAAAGATACTGCATGTGCACCACTTTCATAAGAAAACTCAACATCTAACAAAAGAAAAGAGCAAGGAAAATTCACTATAAGGATATTTTACTCCAAATCATCAAAATAGCATCATCGACATGACAAATAACTACATCATTACTGCATCACTACTGCATTATTATTGTATCATCACCACATCATCACTACTAGCTTATTAATTGCTTAGAAGCATCTTCTCATTACTTAGAAGCACTCTTACATTACTTTCACTACTTAGAAGTAACTAGTCATTACTTAGAAACACTTTCATTGCTTAGAAGCACTCTCACACTGCTTAGAAGCACTTTCATTACTTAGAAGCACTCTCATATTGCTTAGGAGCATTTTTAGTGCTTAAAAGCACTTTAACTGCTTACAAGCACCTTCTCATTGCTTAAAAGCACTTTCAGTACTTAGAAGCATCCTCACATTGCTTAGGAGCGTCCACACTACTTAGGAGTACTCTCATTTGCTTAGTAGCATCTTTATTCGTGTGATACCTAAGAAGGTTACAATCACATGTTCATTCATATGACATCTAATATAGTTATAATTGTATGTTCATTTGCATGACACCTCAGAAGGTTATAATTGCATGTTCATTTACGTGACACCTGAAAAGGTTATAATTGCATGTTCATTCGCGTGACACCTAAAAATGTTATAGTTGCATGTTCATTTGTGTGACACCTAAAAAGGTTATAGTTGCATGTTCATTTGCATGACACATAATGAGGTTGTAGTTACATCCACATTTTCCTTAGTAGCATCTTCATTTGCATGACGCCTAAAAAGGTTACAATTGAATGTTCATTTGTGAGATACCTAAAAAGATTATAGTCACATTTTTATTGCTTAGTAGCATCCTCAGTTGCATGACACCTAAGAAGGTTATAATTGCATGTTCATTTGCATGACATCTAAAAAGGTTATAGCTACATGTTCACTTGCATGACACCTAAAAAGGTTATAATCATATCTCTTTTTGCTTAGTAGCATCTTTATTTGTGTAACACCTAAGAAGGTTATAGTCACATAAATCCCAATGCACTTTGCATGAATCACAAGCTTGCATATGACCTAAATAGTGCCTTACATGACCGCCAAGTCACAGAATGATAGCGACAAACAAAACACAACAACAACAATCAAATCTTGACAAGAAATATAAAGAAAACCCACAAGTAAGTAGCTCTCTCCTGACTAAAATGCTTTTGCATCTTTGCATTTGCTTCACATATATTGACACTAGCGCTAGGTGGCTATGCAACACACGTGAAGTAGGGGGAAACTATCATACCTCAATTTTGACTACCCCTAAAAAGGTCCAATGATAAAATAAATCCCTGAGATGACCAGAGTTTGCTTGTTCATAACACCTCTAAAGTGTGCGACCTTGAAAACCTAACCGACCCCACTAGTGTGCAAAATCAATCACCGAGCCATTAAATTGTTCTCCAACCTTGTGAAATATGAATTATTAAAACAATTAGAGGTTTATTTTAAGAAAAATTCTCTCAAAATACTTAGCTCATTCGGCCAACATGAGTTTTGTTAAACCAGGACCCAGCTTCATAAAAAATAAAAATTGATTTTGACAAAATGAACTTTGGAAACACGTCCAGAATGCTCCAAAACCTTTAGAAGTGGTCTCGAAATGGTCCAACATAACCTGAGGATCAACGCACATCGCTTAAAAGTGCATGTAAATGCCTTTAGGTGTCATGTACTAAAATCGAGGCCAAATTTGGCATAGTGGACTTTAGACATGTGTTCGACAGGCCTAAAAACCTCAGCATGCATAAAACCCAAGAAATGTGCATAAAGCGTCAAAGTGCATATGGAAGCACATGTGTATGCACATGGCCACGTGCCAAGCCCATGACCACATACATGCTATAGTGACCATGTGTACTTGGCGTGGCCATACACAAAATCCTCGATATATGTATGTGACCACACCCCCACCACCCTATTCTACCCAATTTTCCCTAGAAATAGACCCCTTCACACCCCATTTTGGAGGGGGGAGCAAGTGGAAACACACACAAAAGAAAAAAATTAGTCTGATTGAAGGCGTTGAAAACCCCTTTCCAAATAGTTTTTGCTTTCCCATAATGCTTCTCTTAGGTTGTTAAATCCCTTTTCCACCAAACCACGCCTCATCTTTATCAAAGCATGCTTTAAAGGGATACAATCTAGCATCATTCTACCATCATTTTGAACCTCTCGGTGAGGAAAGCTTGATAATCTCTCGAAGCTAAAGCTTTAAAACCCATACAAGCCTAGTTGAGTATAAGGACCATACAATTATTTTAGCACATTTATTTTAGCGCATTGCATTTTATTTTACTATTGCGAGCATTTGGGAATAATGTTGTGCTTGTGTGATTAGACTGGCAACCTTGCATGCTATGTGAATAATATATGCTTTATTATTCTCATTTCATATCATCATTCTGCATCCTATATTTTTGAAATCAAGAAATCACATCATAAATACTAATAATGTGAAAAGTTCATATCCCTAAATAGAGTCATCATGCTCTCGGTCCAATGATGACCTCGTACATCCTTTATATTATCATCATACATCATTATAGAATAAATAATCACTACAAGCATGCATGATCATCTTATTATTCATGAAATTGAGCAAGCTATGTGAATGGCCATATTAATCTTGTTAATCAATCATATCCAAATTAGATTTACTTTTTCATAATTTTTTCCCTTCTCCTATGTATTTTATCAAGAAAGCTGTTAATAATTAAATTTTTATCTTCATTTTCTTCCACTATTTGATGTACTATATGAATGTTAAACAAACTACCATTACCAAAACTACGGTGTTGTGGTAGCTATACATCGAATATCATATAATAAGAAATAGTCAAAAAGTAGATGTGATCCTTTGAACTTGAAAATATTTGCTAGGGACAATACTCGCTGAGTGACCTGATGTTGTCCCATTCTTTTCTCAATTTTTGGTGATTGCATAAAATAAAAAGTGTCTCGTCCCCCCAAGACCAATTATTTATCCCTATTTGATAAAGTTGCCATGTATCTCAAAAATGGAAAGACTCGCACAATGTCCCATAAAAACATATCGATATCCAAAAGTGAGAACACACACACTTCACATTTTGGTCACTCATATTGACACCTAAAGAGTTTATAGTGGCATGATTGTGTTTGCCTGATGCCTAAAGAGGTTATAGTGGCATGATTCTATTCGCTTGACACTTAAAGAAGTTATAGTGGCATGATTCTATTTGCCTGACACGTGAAAATGTTATAGTGGCATGATTTTGTTCACCTGACACCTAAAGAGGTTATAATGGCATGATTCTATCCACTTGACACCAAAGGCTATAGTAGCATGATTTTGCTTGTTAGGCCCCTAAAGAGGTTATAGGGGTAGCATATGTCTATTCAATTAACACCTGAAAAGGTTATAGTGGCAATATAATAATAATACAACACTTAGTTAAGTACCTCTTTCTTCCGAAAGTGATTTTTTACATCTTTGCATTTGCTTCATATGTATTGACACTAACACTTAATTGCTATATAACACACGTGAAGCAAAGGGCAACTGTCATACCTTAAATTTGATTGTCACTAAAAATGTTTAATGATGAAATAAACCTTTGAGATGACTAGAGTCTGCTCATTTGTAATACCTCTAAATTGTGCAACCTTAAAAACCTTATCGACCCAACCAGTGTACAAAATTGAGCCATTGAGTTGTACTCCAACCATACGAAATACTAATTATCATAACAAAGAGAAGTCTATTTCAAGAATTCCTTTCTCAAAACACTCAGCATTTTGGGTCAATGTTCATTTTGTTAGACTGGGAAAAATCAATTTTCATAAAACATACTTCAAAAGCACATCTAAAAGGCTTTAAAACCTCCAGAAGTGGCCCTAGAATGGTCTAACACAACATGACAATTAGCTTGTGTTGCTTAGAAGTTCTCGTAAAGCCATAAAGACCCCTAGGTGTCACATGCTAAAATCAAAGCCAAACTAGACAAAAAAAACTTTAGAAACCTATTTAGAAGGCTATAAAACCTTTGAGAGTGGTCTTAAAATAGTCCAAAATAACTTGAGGATTAGTGTGTATCACTCAAAAAGAACAAAAAACACCCTCAGGCATCACACACTAAAATTGAGGCTGAATTTGACAAAACAGACTTTAAAATGCATCTAGAAGTGTGCATAATCACTCTTATACCCCCCTCTTCCTTACATTTTTCACTATAAATAGGCACATTTACACCCCATTTTAAGGGGGAGCAAGTGGAAGCACACACATACTCAAAAATATGTTCAATCGAAAGTGTTGGAAACCCTTTTCCATATAGTTTTTGCTCTCCCACTATCTTTTTCTTAAGAGATTATACCTCTTTTCCATTAAATCAAGCCTTATCTTTGTCAAAGTATGCTTCAAAAGTATACAAACTAGCATCATTATATTATCATTTAGAACCTCTCGATGAGGAAAGCTTGATAATCCCTCAAAGCTAAAGCTTTAAAATCCATATAAGCTTAGTCGAGTATGCGGACCACACAATCATTTTAGCATGTTTATTTTATCGCATTGCATTTTATTTATCATTGCCAACATTTAGGAATACTATTTTGCATGTGTGATGAGACTGGCAATTTTTCATGCTATATGAATAATCTATGCTTCATCATGCTCATTTCATATCATCATTCTACCTCCTCTAGTTCAAAAACATGAAATCACATCGTAAATATCAATAATGTGAAAGTTAATCCCAGAATAGAGTCATAATGTTTTGGATCTAGTGATGACATCATGCATCCCTTATATTATCATAATAGTACAAATAATCATTATAAGCATGCATGATCATTTACATTTCAATTACTCTTTCAAATGATCGAGTGTCCATTGCTTATCCTATTATTCATGTGATCAAGCAAGCTATGTGAATGGTCATATTTACCTTGTAGATGCATTAGATTTACTTCTCTATAATATTTTTTTATTTTATATGTATTTTATTAGGAAAGCGATGTAATGATAATATCCTTAAACTTTATTATCTTCCACTATCTGATGAATTGTGTGAATGCTACATAAATTGTCATTACCAAAACTAGGGTGTTGCAGTAGCTATACCACAAGCATTGTATAATGAGAAATAGTCAAAAAGTATATGCGATCTCTAGTGGAGGTAATACTCACTGAGTGACCTAATGTTCCTTTTCTTTTTGTAATTTTCTAAAAATCAGCTGGCAACTCCATAAAATAAAAAAAAAACTATCTCGTTCCACTAGAGACCAATCATTTGTCCCTATTCGGTAAAATTGCCATATCTCTTGAAAACAAAAGACCATTATGGAACCAATTTGTCTCAAAACCAAGAGACCCAAAACAACAAAAATAGGTTGCTCACACAGCCATTATTGTTAAAGCCTTAAAAAAAAGAGGCCCAGCTAGGTGTGAAGAGCTCTAAAAGGAGACACCTAAGGCCAAACATGGAAGAAAAGAAAACCCAACTAAGTGAGGAAAGCTCTAAAGGAGATACCTTAGGAAAATGAGGGAAAAATAAAAAAGGCAAGCAATAACAATGGCAAACATCATCAGGCATAGCAATGATAAAAAGCATATATACTATAGTCATCATCATACATATATCGTACAACACATGCAAGATAAATGCCCAAATACAACATCCACAGTCCATTGCCTCTAGAAAAATGATGCAATAAAGTAACCATAAGTTAAAACCCTTACACCCAGCCCCCAAAATAACTACATTAGTCATGGTTGCCATCAAAGGCAAGCATCAATCCCGCTTAAGCATCCCTATCATCTGATCCAAGCTCCTTGTCATTCATTGCGAAGGATGTCAGCCATAACTCTAGCTCACTAATACGATCATGATAAGTTGTGCACTCCCACTCCCACTTGTGGCTAGCATGGAGGTGTTCAACCTGCATTGCATATCATACATGCATACATAAAGCATATGCATAAATAAACTAATATAAAAAAGAAGGCATACCCTCTAATTGCTCGTAAACTCTATAAAGTGTTATTATGCACTCCCTAAAATAGTATACCAATATTGGCCAAAAGAAATAAGAATCTACAAAAAAAGAAAGCAAATAAGTTAAGAACCAGTTATCAAATGGGAAAAATAAAAGCAAAATGAAGCACGAATGTGGGAAACTAGGATGAGGAAAATCAAAATACACTCCTCCGACAAAGATGTCCATCCTAGATAAAACCAACGATGACCTAATCTCCAAGTCCCCAAGAATGGCACCACTATAGGCCACATTGCTAGCATGGGCAATTGCCTCAGTACATAATGTGCCCTTTGCCTCCTCAAAACAAAATCCTAATCTCTTTTGGTAAGATCCCTATTGCTACAAGTAAGTCCTTATAACCATGTCAATTATAATTTATTACTAATAAAGTTCACAACATGCTTATATAAAACGAGAATAAAAGCCTACCAGATTAGAAGAAGCAACTCTTGAGGATCTGCACTATGGGCCAACCCTCAAATCTGAAGGACAAGCCTTATCAACCTGAGAAGGTGGAGGTGGAGGAACAAAGTCACCAGCCACAACATTAACCAGTTACAAGATTAACACATTAGCATAAAAGAGATCCTGTGTCCTCCAGGAGACTCTAAGAAAAATATCCTATCATGGCAGTAGCAAGATCATCCACACTAAGCTCGTGACACTAGTACATGTCACTAGGAGGAAGAACAAGGACATTCATCATAAACATACATCCCACTAATGATGGATTCACTCACTTCGATACCATAGCTTGCCAGTAAGCCCAGGGAGCAGCACTTGTCTCTTTATCAGTTGCCATGCCATCACCATCTCTACTAAGTAATTTCACCTTGTTGCCCACTAGTGAAGGAGAATCTGCTTAAAATAAAAAAGTGAATAAAGAATCCCTAAAAAATAAAGCAACCAACATAAATAGGAATCAAGCATACTTGTCTAGGTGATAGCCTACCCATGTAGTCCTAAGCCTTTGTACAATCGTCAATCAAATCAATGACCTTCCTAATCTAGCTAGAATAATGATGAAAGCCATCCTCTAGGAGATGCTTGAAATTCAAATAAGGAAGAACCCCGAACTTATAATCCTAGATATGTTAAATCAGAACTCAAAAAATTATAAAAAAAATAAGTAAAAGTTAAAAAGAAAAAAAGAACTCTTGCTAACATCCAGCATAAATAAGCATCCATAAATCTTTGAGCCACCTCGGCATGCTACATTTAGACCTAAGTATATATAGGTAAAAGTAGTAGTACCCTAGTAGTACCTCAATAAGTAGTTTAGGTCTCTCAGGACAGGCAATAACCACAAACTACCTATACTTGAAGGATTCAGGAAGATGACAACACTCAACAAATAGAATAAGAAGCAACGAGCCTTGCACCACTAAAACAAGATCAACATCATACATCATCCACACGATGGAGATAAACTCGGTGTAATGAGTAAGGTACAGACAACCAGACTTCATAGGGTTAGGCACCCTAAGCAACTCTATGGTAAAATGCCTCCTCAACATCATAGAAGAATGCTCATCCTCACTGTAGGGAACATGCTCCCTAGAAAAGCTTAAGCCCATGGCAGCAGCAAAGTCTAGAGGAGTGATGGTCATCTCCCTAATAGGCAGGTGAAAAGTATGTGTCATGTCCATCCATCACTCAATCAACACAACACGTACATAGCAATCTAACTTAGTGCATACATAAGAAAGCATATCAATAATCCCATCAAAACCCTTTCATGCAACCATCTACTTCACATATAGTAGAAGACCCTAGTAGTATGTGCTAATCCCTATTGAAGTTGCCAGGTAAGATAGTGACAAACCCATAAGGCTTCAAATAACTGGTACGCTATCAAGAATCTAAATAGATAATAATGCTGACACATCTTTTTTTCTTTACTATTTAACAAATGACAATAAGAGCTAGAAAAAAAGCTTAATGACAATCACTATCAGATAATCAAAATAAAAAATAAAGCAAGAACTTTCAAGTTATGAACACTTATAATAAAATTGTAGATTAATAGTCACAATAAGAGCTATAAAATTATAGCTATGACAACCTCCATTGAAAGACTAACAAATACAACAAAAGCTAACAAATAGCAAGGCATCCTAAATAGTTAAATAAAAGACAGAGGATAAAGGAGGACCTACCTGGTGACAATGATGAGCCAAAGCATGAGTCTTTAAACTATGAACCATGGGAATCAGATCTCTTGAAGAAAGCCTAGAATGATAAGGACCTTAAGTGCCAAATGGACCATCAGTAATAGTCCCTAGAGTGGATGTCCTAACTCTAGTGACATCTATAAAGTCACCCTCGACATCTAAAAAGATATCCTCCATATCCTTAGGAATGTCAAGGAAATCCATCTTATGTAGAGAAAAATAAAATTAAGAAGAAAAAATAGAGTAGAAAACACTTAAAACTAAAAAAGGATCAAGAAAAAATAAAAACACTAAGAGAAGGCCAGAAGAAGCTTCATCGAACCTAAAAAATGCATGTCTTAAGTAGACTAGAGAGGGAGAGGTGTGTAACCATTCACCAAGCATGTGATAATGAGCCCAGTGTGTGGCCACATGCTCCATACGTATAGCCACACCCACTTGCTCCCTCCACGCACTCTTGTACAGTTATATGCACACTCTAAGACTTT
The DNA here is from genome assembly GCA_947683625.1 of Mallotus nudiflorus. Lineage (NCBI taxonomy): Eukaryota > Viridiplantae > Streptophyta > Magnoliopsida > Malpighiales > Euphorbiaceae > Mallotus > Mallotus nudiflorus. Next base: position 1,790,266 of record CANTUR010000049.1, on the reverse strand, counting down.
GCACACTCATTTCTCTAATCCTAAACCTCTATATGAGCATAAGACATGCACTAAACTCACACAAAAGTACATTGTTATGTACTACATCTAACTAAAGACACCATGCGTGGCCTTACCATTTTTAAAAACTCAGCCCCTTCGAAAGAAAAAAAATGGGGGAAGAATCACCGAAAGGATATCCTACTCGAAATCACCAAAATAACATATGCAATATGACAAGTGATGACATTATCATTACTACATCATCACTACATCATTACTGACTAAGACTAAAAGAGAAGGACATATTACATCAATCACAATTATCATAATAATCTATTCACCTAACACTTGAAGAGGTTATAGTGGTAGTATTTATCTTTTCGCCTAACACCCAAAGAGGTTATAGTGGAAGTATCCATATGTTTGCTTGACACTCGAAGAGGTTATAGTGGCAGTATCCATCTATTCACTTAATACCCAAAGAGCTTATAGTGGTAGTATCTGTTTGTTTGCCTGACACCCAAAGAGGTTATAGTGATAGTATCTATCTTTTGCCTAACACCTGAAGAGATTATAATGGCAGTATCCATCTATTCACCTGACACCTAAAGAGATTATAGTAGCATTACTTTTATGACTGGAGAGTGTTAAGTACAACACTTAGAAATGGTAGTCGTTGCATTTCATATGCATGCTTGCATATCATATAACTGATTATATATCACTATCATGCGCTTGCCTCACTTGCTTGAATCATTCATGTGAAAATCATATATTTGTATGAATCCTAAAATTATGTCATTTTCTATGAATCCCAAAATTGCATATTGCATCTTAAAATTGCATATTGCATGAATCCCAAAATTGCATCCTTGTGCAAATCATGAAATTACATTTTGCATACATCCCAAACTACATCTTACTAACACCCAAAGACATTATAGTGGCAGTATCTATTTATTCACCTAACATCTGAAGAGCTTATAGTGGCAGTATCTAAACAATTGAATCACAATAACATAACACTAAAGTAAGTACCTCTCTCTTAAAAAGAAAAAGACTTTTCACATCTTTGTATTTGCTTCATGTGTATTAACACTAGCGCTAGGTGGTTGTGCAATACATGCAAAGTAGGGGGCTACTGTCATACCTCAAATTTGACTGTCCTTAAAAAGGTCTAATGATTAAACAAATCTTTAAAAAGACTAGAGTTTGCTCATTCATAACACCTCTGAAGTGTGTAATCCTAAAACCTTAATTGACATGAGTAGTGTGCAAAATCAATCACTAAGCCATTAAGTTGCACTTTGATATTATGAAATATATATTATTAGAACAGTAATAGACTTATTTTGAGAATCTTCTTTTAAAATATGTAGCTTGTTGAGCCAATGCTCATTTCATCATACTGAGAGGCAACTTCATGTAAAATGAAAATCAATTTTGACAAAACAGACTTTGAAAACAAATTTGAAAGGTTCTAAAACCTCTAAAAGTGGTCTCAAAATACTCAAAAATAACCCAAGGATTAGCGCATTGCTTAAAAGTGTGTGTAAACCCATGAACAACCCTAGGTGTCATGCGCTAAAATCAAAGCAAACTAGACAAAATAAACTTTGGGTAAGCATCCAAAAGACTCTAAACCCTCCGAGAGTGGTCTCAAAATAGTCTAAAACAACCCAAGGTTTAGTGTGTATTGCTCAAAAGTATGTGTAAACACCCCTAGGCATCACACACTAAAATTGGGGCTAAATTAGATAAAATAAACTATAGAAATGCTTTTAAAAGGCCTAAAACCCATAGGAGGCAACCTCAAAATAGCCCGAAAAAGTCCCAAGAGGAGTGCATAATGCGTGAAAGTGTGCGTAACTGATAGTTTTAGCTCTCCTAATAATTTTTCCTTAGGTTATTAGGTCTCCCTTCCACCAAACCTAGCCTCATCTTTATCAAAGCATGCATTAAAGGTATATAAACTAGCATCATTCTACACCTCATTTTGAACCTCTCAACGTGGAAAGCTTGATAATCCCTCAAACCTAAAGCTTCGAAACCCATAAAAGCATAGTCAAATATAAGGACCACACAATCATTTTAGTATATTTATGTTATTACATTGCATTTTATTTTTTTGTCACTAGTATTTGTGAATATTATTATGCTTGCATGATGAGACTAGTAATTTGCAGGCTACATAAATAATTTATGCTTCATTCTTCTCATTTCATATCATTATAGCATAAGTAATCACTACAAACATGCATAAATAATCCTTTAGTTTCAAAACATGAATTCATATTATAAATATCAACAACATCAAAAGTTCATATTCCATACTAAAGTCATTATATTCCCAGTCCAATGATGTCATCATGCATCCCTTATATCATTATCATATATCACCATAGCATAAATAATCACTACAAACATGTATGATTATGTACATTTTGATTACCATTTCATGTGATTAAGTGCCTATTGCTTATCCCATTGTTCATGTGATCGAGCAAGCTATGTGCATAGTCATGCTAACCTTGCAAGTCCATAATTTCTAAGCTAGGTTTACCTTTTCATAATCTTTTTTTCCTTTTATATATACTTTATTAGGAAAGTAATGTAATAATGATATTTTAATTTTATCATCTACCATTAATTAATGTACTATGTGAATGCCATACAAACTTTCATTGTTAAAACTAGGGTGTTACGGCAATTATACATTGAATACCATATAATGAGAAATAGTCAAAAAGTACATACGATCCCCCGAACCTGAAAAATTCTACTGGGTGTAATACTAATTAAGTGAATCGATGTTGTCCCTTTCTTTTCTAAATTTTCTAAAAGTCGGGTGCCAACTCCACAAATCCAAAAAAGCATCTCATTCCTCCTGAGGCCAATCATTTGTCCCTATTCAATAAAGTTGCCATGTCCCTTAGAAACACAGAAACTCTAAAAACTCAAAATGATGTTCCAGCAAACACATTAAGATGAGAAGGTCACACACATTGTGCTTATTATTATCTTTCATCATTTTATTTTGTTAAGTGTTAATCTTTTTACTATTCTTTATTTTATGAATTATAGCTTTTCTTTTAAAAAATTTATATTTTCTTTCTTCATTTAATTTAATTTATTATTAATTTTTATGAATTAAAGTTGTTAAGCATACATAAAAATTTTGGTGCTTTGGAATTTGATAGGTATAGTGGTGAATTGAAGTGCAAATTTGGTGAGGTCAACTTTGTCATGGTTGAAGTTCTTATACAACAACCCACCTTCCTTCTCCTTTCCACTTCCACAATTCCTTTCTCCTTTGTTCCTTTCTTTTTCATTTTAAATCCCTATTTACCCCATTTCCCCTCTTTTCAAATCTTATATTAATCCATCATTATTTTCTTTTTAGATTGCTTTTTTTATTTTTAAATCCTCTCAATTTCATTTCCTTATTATCATTTTCTTTATTTCATAAGACCAAGAACTAAGAATAAAGCTAAGAGAGATAGCAGTACCATGGAAGGTTGAGCAAGAGAAAGAATATGATTGAAGGGTATGTGTTCTTGCCTAAGAATATCGTGCTCCATTTCAAATGAAAACTCCTGAGGAGGGCAAAAGGTATGTCATTCTTACTTCTAGGAAAACTTCCACTTGCAAATATTTTAAGAATGAATTTTTGTCTCAATTGGAGATTTAAGGATGATATATATAGATTATGTGGTAGATTAGGATGGTCTAAATTTGTTACTACACCATTTGACACTTATAAAGAAATAACTCTAGAATTTTTAACCACTTTTCATTCTATTAAAGAAAGTGATAAACACTTGGGTTTTATATCCTATGGTAAAGATTATTATATGAATTATGAAATTATGCATCAAGTGTTTAGTTTTCCTAAGAATGGTATTTATTAATCCCTTAAAAATTATGACGTTAAAGCTTTTTGGTATCAAATTTTGGGCAAGATAATTTTAGGGGTACAAATACTACACCTGATGGATCAATTACTGATCACCTATATATAATCACTCACACATTCATGTGTTCTATAATTTTTGGGAAAACTAAGAGGAATAAAGTGTCAATTCAAGAATTATTCCTTTTATTGTGTATGCATACCAAAACCAAAGTCTCTACCATATAATTTATATTTCATAGCTTGTGGAATATTATGAATTCATCTTGTGTTGTCATTTCTTTAGGTCATATTGTGACTAGTATTGCTTTGCATTTTGGCATTTTTAATCCATCCACCACTAACATATTTCTTATGGAGGCGAGCACATTGCACTGTTATCTTGTGACTTGCGCTAAAGTTATTACAATTCGATATGAGTTAAGGGCACCAAATACTCCTAAGTGCTATAATTTATGACGTATAATAGAAGATCATGCACTGATTCCAATAGAAGACCATTTGAGATGAAGGCAACTGTGCTATAATTGATAATAGTGGTTGGAAAAAATCTTGGAAAAGTTAGAAACCAAGGAAAAGAAAATGGATGAAAAGTAAGAAGCCATGAAGAACAAAATAGTCAACCAAAATGAAAAAAATGATCAAGCTCACCAGGTACATTGAATTGTCAGGTTTTAAAATTCCTTCACCTCCATCTTCACAAAAATCACCATCTTAGGGGAGTTGTCTTCTCTTTATCTCACTTTTATTTTATTTCATTTATTTGTTTACATATTTTGTGTATTGTTTGTACAACCCACTTATGTTTCACATTGAGAGCAGTATGAAATTTAAGTGTGGGGGGGCGGGGGGGGCTGGAGTGCATCTTGTATATTGGAAATTCAAGTGTTTTATTTTTCATTTGATGTGTTTTATTTTAACTTATCTCAATTTTTTATTATGTTTTGTTGCATTATATTCATGCATAGAGTAAAATATAATTAATTATCCCTATAACTTTGATGCTTGCAATTTATCAATCTTGTGAGCTTGGCACATTAGTATAGTTTTCTTGATTAATTTATTTAATTTCTATTTATTGTTGATTTGAGGCTTTTAATCATTATGACAATTTGTGGTTAAAAAGCATATTTTTTATACTTTAATGACTTTAATGATTACTCTCTTTTTTAATATGTAAATATACATAATTTAAGAGGAATTAGATAAGTTACGAGTTGGATAGCTTGAGTCATTGGAATTGCTTGAAATTGACACTTAATATATTAAAAAAGTTTACTATAGAAGGGAGCTGAAATTTCTTATTCAAATTTATAGTTACTCCTTTAATTCAATGTTCTTCAAAGAGTACAAGAATCCTAAAAGGACCTTATGAAAGGTTCCATGCTGAGTAGTGTGAGAAAGGCGGGGGAATTCTGACAATAGGAATATCCATAAGCAAATTTTAAAAAACAAAAAAAATCTTGTTTGCATCTTGTAAAGGTAATTCAAGTATAAAAGTTGTCTTGCTCATTTTCTTTCTTTATGAATCTTGATTTATTCACATTTTTATATTAAATAAAAGATTTTTCTTTCCACTCGGTAATTTGTATATATGTCCTTAATCATGAGCTGCTTGTTTTGTTTTTATAATTTAAATCTTATATTAAGTGGAAATTTTGTTAATCTATCAAGTCAAAATTGATTAATGTGTTGAGTTTGTGTTATTGATATGTATTGTTATCATTTTCTTGCTTGAGGACAAACAAGAAGCTAAGTGTGGAGGTATGTGATTATGTGTTAAGTGTAATACTCTTCAAGTTAGTTTGGTGCATGTTCATAGTGTTTTTTTTATTAGAATTATTATTTTCTTTATTATTATTATTATTATTATTATTTTACTATCATTTATTTCTTTGTGTTTTTTGTTTTTATTATGCTTTTAATATATATATATATATCCAAAGTTTAATTGCTCTCGATGTTGAAATGATGGGAGACATGAAGACATGCAATGATGTAGAAGATACAATTATGAAAGAAAAAGAAAAATAAATAATGAGAGGAATTGTTATAAGTTGGCAGGAGAAGACATTACTAAAGGAGTGAGAACTTATTACTGGGAAGAAAATTTTATCAAGACATTACAGGAGAGAGAGGCAGAAGAACATTGCTGGAAAAAGAGCTGCACTAAAAAAGTTTTCTCTTCCTCATTAATTTTCCTTAGTTCTTGAATATATTTCTTATTCACATTTTTAGAATATTATGATTATGATGTCTAGTCAATTTTAGTTATGTTGGGGATTGTTAAACTTATTTTAATTTAAGTTGATTCATATATTAGTTTTTCTTTTATATTGCATTAAGCATTCATTGAGCTTAATGTTTATGATTTGGCCATTCATAATTGATTTTTAATTAAGGTTAATTAATGAGAAATATTAATCTTAACAGAATTATGAATGCTTCATTAATTGATTTAAGTCTAGAGGTAGTTTAAATTATTTTAATTTCAATTGGTTATACTTCATGATTTATTTACTAAATTTGATTAGGTTTTAATTTAATGAGAATTAGATAAAGTCTTTCCAATTGATAAGAATAAATTAGGTAATTTTTACTTAAGAAAGATTAATTATTACCTCTGAAACCATAGGAATTGCAATAGAAAAAAGAATAATTTCTTATGATCAGCTTTAATTAATATATAGTTATGCAATCCCTAACATTATTCTATCATTTTCTTGTTAAAATTTAAATTAATTGATTTTATTTTTTAGTTTCATTTTGGCAATTAAAATTTCGCAATTACAATTAACTTAATATTTGATTCTTAAATAAGTTAAAAATAAAATTAACAGTTGGATAAACATTCAATTCTCATGGGATTGACTTGTACTTATTCTATATTACTTGATGAACTTATATGCTTCAAGAACCAATCATTCTTCTCTTTTTTAGTAATGGACAACACCCACACCCTTAGTCCACCATAATGAAACCTAGGGACACTACCCATAGATATTCTATGCACTCTCAAATTCTTAGTTAGGGATGAGATTTTGCTCATTGTAAGTTTGGGCACCCATTTTTGTGCTTTGGCTTTCAAAGAGGTTAGTATCCAAACCAAACATTTTCTCCTACAAATAATCATCGGGTTTTGATTAGTAGACATACATTAGGAATAAGAATGGAATTGGTTAAATCAAGAAAATTGAAAAAGATTAAGAAATTAAAAATTGTCCCATGTGCTTCAACATAAAGAGGCATCGTCTCTTCAATGAGGCCATCACCTCATCGATTAGGCATCGCCTCATTAGGGACATGCATCACCTCTTTAATAGAAAAATATCCTTTTTCACTACTTCATAGAGGTGTCACCTCTTCATATTGAGGCAATGACTCTTTAATGAGGCATCACCTCTTTGACAGTATTCATCACTTTTCTTTTTCAATTTTAAATAAATTACACAAATTTTGACTTCCTTACTCAATTCCAGCATAACGACCACACATTTAAAGGTGTTAGGAATTTTAATGGGGCTTGGGTGTGGTATAATAAGCTTATAAATAATGTCAATGACCACATCCAGGATATTATGTTTATAGATTTCATTATATCCCTTCCAAATGCTTAACAGCGGATTGACTATCAGTCATTCCATGCTCTGATGGAGAGATGGTTTGAGACCACACACATGTTTCACCTTCCTTTTTGTGAGCTTATGATGGACCTTGTCTCCTTTGCTGCAATTATTGGGATTGCTTGTGTAGGTGATGTTGTCCTATTTGACATGAGCATCCATCAGATTACTTTAGATTAGGTAGCTTACATCAAGCGATTGCTTAGTATAGTCCCAGACATGAAGGGGAATCACATCATCAATATTGACTCCATTTGGAGACACTACACCCGAGCTAAGGTCAAGGCTACTACCACCAATCGAGAGATCAACCATATAATTAAGGCATTCCAAGTCTATATACTGGGTTCTACCCTATTTGTTGACACGACCATTTCTATTGACTTAATGTTTCTGATGCCCCTTCAGGACTTGGATCAAGTGTCTCCTTATGATTAGGGTAGCTGCACACTGGCCTATTGTAGATGGCGGGGTTTAGTGTGCATCCAAGATTTTAGCAACTGCGACACAATTTGAGCTCAGGGCTCTAGAGAACACACTAACCACTTTCATAAAGACATGGCATGGATATGAAGAGTCGCCACCCAAGGTAATAACTGAGACAAATAAAAAAAAGTGGTACTCGATTCCCTAAAAGAATGCTAGCACCACAACCAGGAGATTCTAGATACGGAATACCAACTTCTTTCAGTCTCGTGTTCATTTAGAATTACTTTATGAATTACTATATTATCCTTTATTTACATGCAATTTCATATAAACCCTTACTTTAGCAATTAACTCCAAGGCAAACTAGTCATGAAAATACAAGTAAATAATGCATTCAATCAAACATATAATCCCTAAGTTAGTCTAATATACATGGATTTTAATTAAATGAGCTAAATTTACATGTTTTAATTAATGAGCCTAAAGACTAATTCCTTTTACTTTTGATTAGATGGACCTAAGTCTATTTATTTTAATTGTAAAAATGAGCCTAAATCTACAAATTATGAAGGTATCTAAGTTAGTGGGCCTAATTCTACATGTTTTATTCTAAGGTGATCTTAAATTTAGAAATTATGAAAAAGGATTAAAATTAAGTGGGCTAAATCTAAATTAATTAAATTAAATTAAGTGGGCCTATGTTTAATTTACTAAATGGACCTAAGTTATTTCTATCCTAAATCTAATTAATTATGGGCCTAACATGCTTTTTAATTAATTAAACCTAAAAAACCTATTTTTATTTAAGTGGATTAAAATCTAACATGGGCTTAAGGCCTAAAACATATAAGAATAAACAAACAAGCACAAAACACAATAAAATAAAATAAACACGCCTAAAAAAATAAAAAAATAAACAAGCCCAAAAACAAATAAAACATATTAAAACAACTAAATTAAATATCAAACAACTAATTAAATTCCTTCTAAAACCCTAATTTTCATTAACATGCAACATAAGTTAATCTACTTCCTCCATTAATTTTAATTAATTACCCAATTGAAACCCTAATTTTACTAACCAATTAAAACTAAGCAAACAACCACACACATAATTCCACTATTCCCACTATTAGGACTATTACAATAATCTGTTGAAAATAATAATAAAAAAAATAGTTAATACAACCCCAAAAATAAATAAAAAAATAAAATAATAATAATAAAACCTAGAAACTATATCTCTACAAGGTCTTATCCATGGCATTTAATGGACCTCTTATGAATTTGATTCTCCAAGTATGATCATCATGTGTTTTCCCTCATAATCACCATAAAAAAAAAGAATAAAAATTATTATTAGTAAATAAATAATAAAACAAAATAAAAAATTAATAAAATAAAAAAAATAAATAAATAAATCAAATAAAAGGGAATAAAGAGAAAGTGATGCTTATGGATGTTTCTTAATGAAGCGCTCCTCATATTTGTAGAATCATTGTTCTTGATAGGTTTTGAATATTATTCTTCAAAAATTATTCAAATATCTTTTAATCAAGCAATTAAGCAAAAGAAATTTTGTAGAGAATATTTTTCTTTTTCTTTTTATTTTTCTTTTCTCCCTTTTTCTCTCATTTTTTCCTCTCTTTCTTCTTTTCTTCACTCCCTTTTTATTTGCTTTGCCTTTTTGTTTCTTCTTTTCTCCCTTCATTTCTCCCCTTTTTCCAAAGCAAAAGCCCTCTTTATATAAGGATACATTTTGAAACCCTAATTATAAATTAATTCCTAAAAGACTTCTATTTCCTTAAAAACATTATTAAAATAATTTTAGAAGAATTTCAAACTGATTAGGACTCAATTTATCTAGAGAATTTGAGATTTATCTAGAAAATTCAAGAATTTATGGAAAGAGTCCAATACCGACTAGAATTGTGTAATTCTGATCGGATCCCTAAAAAACTTAAAAAGTATTGCAATTTAATCCATAAAAACATTAAATCCTTTCTTTGGAAAAAATGCAATTAGACCCTTGAAGTTTTTAAGTTTCAAATATTGAAGACCTATTCATGGTATTTTCATCATTGGAGTCTTTTATCGCATCCATAACTCATCTTCCCAAAATTAGGTGTCTACAGTTGCCCCCCTTTGTCGTTGTTTACTTGAGAAATTACGGCAAAGTAAACTAGCACCCAATTTCTTAATTGAAAGTTAGGATACTTACGTGTGCTTGATAAAGCTTTTGCTTATAAATTTGGTATACTTAGACGTATATTCTAAATTGAAAAGAAACATCATACTCAGTCGTATGATGCTGATTATACTCGGTCATATAATCTTGATTGAAGATACATTACACTCGGTCGTACAATGCCAAGTACACTCGGTCATATAGTATGTTTTGAAAAGAAATATCACACTCAATCATATCATGCCAATTATACTCGGTTATATAATCTTGAGGATACATTGCACTCGGTCGTACACTGTCGACTACACTCGATCATATAGTCTATTTTGAAAAGGAACATGACACTCGATCATATGATATTGATTATACTTGGTCATATAATCTTAAGGATACATTGCACTTGGTCACACAATGCCAACTACATTCGGTTATATAGTTTGAATTAAAAAGAAACATCACACTCGTTTGTATAGTCTATTTTTAAAAAGAAACATCACACTCGATCGTATGATGCAAATTATACTAAGTCGTATAATCTTGATTAAGGATACATTGTACTCAGTCGTATAATACTGACTACACTTGGACGTATAGTCTGAATTGTCTTATATGATTATATTACAATCCATAATTGCTCACAATTTTAGTTGTTTGAGTTGAATGCTTTTAATTCTTTATGCTGATTGACTTTGACTTTTATTATGTTAACTAATTAGATTTTCTTTGCTGACTGATTTCAATTTTATTATGCCAACCATCTCTACAAGTTGGGTGCACTTTCTTCTAGATTTGTAACTCCTACAAACTTGTTGAAGTTAGTTTCAATCATGATGAATGTATAAAAGTACATTATGACATTTAAAATTTATGAGAAAATTCATTACTTTTCATGAGATAGCATGCACTCAGCAAATCTCACTATTTTTAATTTTCATGACTATCATTTATTTGCCATTTACAGAGGTCAGAGGCATCATTAACCATCTTATGCTGAGAGCATGTCTTTTACCAAGTGAAGAGCTTACTTCCACATCTAATTTTAGGGAGAATTTGAAAAACAAAACTCATGAAAATTGAGCATAAAAAGATTGAATTCTAAGTATCAAAATAGCCTTTAAATTATTTTTATCCTTTCATTCCTTATTCGAGTATTCCCTTGCCTTTCTCATATTACTCAGCGTGGATACCGTTGGAAAGGTCCTTTGGATACTCATACTTATATAGAGCATTGGAGTACAATAGAGCAATTTTTAGCATGGTCCTCTTTTAGTATTCCCCTACCTTTCTTGTATTACTCAGCATGGATACCACCAGAGATTTCATGTTGATACTCTTACTCATTTTTTAGCATTGAAGTAAATTATGCTTACTTTTATTTTGATTCTCCTCTTAGTATTCCCCCACCTTTCTCATATTACTCAATATGGATACCGTTAAGGGAATTTGTACTCATACTCATTTCTAAGCATTAGAGTAGGTTATATGCACATATATTATTCAAAAGACTAAAATGATACTTTGAAATTCAATCAATTTATGCTTCATGTCCATAGATTTTACTTTTGCATTTTCTTCCCTTTTTTTAGGTGCAAAGCAAGCATTAGATTGATTACAGTTTATAAACTCTCAGCACAAAACTGCTAACTACTCATCTAAATTCTATGAGGCTAATAAAAGAAAGCCACTATGATCAAAGGTCATGAGATAGGCTTTTTGCACATAATCTTATGAAGTGGATGAATTTACTTTCAATTTGTGAATTTGTGATTGAGATGGTACTTTATTATAAAATTTAAGGAAAGAGAGTTCTATTACTTCCCTTTTTATTATCTTGATGAGTGTTTACTATCTGACCCATTCTTATTGATGTATCAGTTCCTTTCCCCTTCTTCATTCTCTTTTGTTTTTCGTTGCATAAAATACCATAAGTGAGTATGGTCATTCGCAAGTGAATAAATTTTGTCAAAATGCAATGTTATTCTTTTTTTGCATTCTTTCCTTTATATTTGTCTCTGATCGCAGAGTCATGATACTCCACCATTGAAGTTGAGGCTTTGGGTTGCATTTGTATTTTTGCCATTCCATTAATGCTATGGTAGAGGGCTTCATTCCTTTTATTGACATCTCCTACAAAAAAGGCTCAGGTGTAAGAGATTTTATTTCATGATCAAATGAATTTTTAAAGTGCATTCATTTCAAGTTTTGAGTGCATTCTTCCCTTTGTAGGGTTGTCAAATGTATTGCTGACATGTTGGACATTCTTATCACCATATTCCATATCGTATGTTGGTATAACTGTTATGGAGAGATATTCCAAATGATGCTCTTGACGAGACTATGGAGATGGATATTGAATCTAAGGAGCTTAAATGTCCTATCCAGCCTCTTGAGGTTACCAGGATGATGCTTTTGTAAGTATCACTATTTGTGCTATTCTCTCACTGGCTGGGCCCTTTAGACTCTTGAGGTGTAAAGTCCCTTAAGTATCAGGTTCACCTTGTTAGTGCTACCTTTTTCCTTTTAGATGCTTCATATATGCACATTCTGACTACCTTTCTACACTTTTATAACACTAATTTTGAATATTAATAGCAGAGTATTTGCACAATCTCACCTAGGCTCAAATACTTTATTATGCAAAACAAGTATTTCATAATAAATATATGTAAGTGTATGCATGTTATGTATGATGTGCATGATCCTAATGGGTCTCTTATTTGAAATAAAGCTATGTTGCAGTTTGGAGTATGAGAATGAGGTGCCTCATCAATATCCTGTAGGCTTGGGTATTTAATGCTTCACTATTGGTACTTCTGATATGGTTCATCGAACTGATGACTAGGCTAGCAAGTGGAGTCCATGGCTTTACACTAGAGATCATTATTGGTCGATGCATTGTTGAACTTTTCTTTTTTGCTACTGCTTTTGTTGTATGATAACTGATGTATTTGTATGCTTGTTTCTACCTGAGATCTCTTGTATTGACTCTTATATTTTAGTGTTCCATCTTTATTATTTAAATGCAAACTCAATTTGCCCCTAGAGCTGCATTTTTCCCCTCAGTTCCATTTTGGATTCATTCATGCTATTCTAGCAATCTTTTTTCATTTTCATGTGCAAGAGAGCCATTTCCTCCACTACTATTATTGATCCTTTGACTTACTAACCCTATTAGTTACAATCTCATGCACTGGAGATGTAGAGGAATAGGAAAACTAACTGAAGTGAGTTCTTGATGATGAAATCAACTAGACTTGCATTTGAAGAATTCTTAAGAAGAATATGAGGCTTAATGCTAATGTAATAATTAATGATAGTTACAAGACAAGACTTGCAATGCAAGTTATTGAGCCACCTGAATTCCCAAGGTATAAGGGGATGCTAGGCTTACAAGGAAAATTATAAAAGGGGTGGTAAAAAAGAAAACATAACTGAAATAGTGATCTCATAGCTCTGATTTAGCCTTTATTTTGTATTGTTTTTCCATTCAAATACTTATGCAATACGATAAAGACGAATATACGATATTTGAATAAAAAATTCAAATTCAATTTTAATCATTCATTAGGAAAAAAATGAGAACATTCATTACATTATATAATACAACTTCTATTGTCAGTTAATCCTAATTTTTCTCTCTAATTTTTACCTCACTGTTATTTTTTCTTTTTTCCTCTCATTTTTTTTTCATTTTTTTATTTTTTCCTCAAATTTCCTATCTTCAGAAGTTTTATTATGTGATATATATATGTTCTTTGAATTTACATTTGTGCCCATACTGAATGAATCTAATTGAATTGAATTTATGTCAAATATGCATATGCAATCAATATCATAATGTGCAGTACCATTAGGACGTACATTACATATGTAAGCATGATCAGGATTTATATCATTGATCACTAAAACAAAAAAAGTTCTAAAATTTTATTCAAAGAATACAATAAGAGAGTTTATTTCCTATTCTAAATGATAGGGATGTTGGGTCTTATAGTAGATGTCCTTGAGGCGGTTGACATAACAACTATTCTTGCATCTTCTTACTAATTGTCTCCATGACTTCATCCTTTTATACCTCCACTATGCACGTTTCTTCCTTTTCTAGCAACTTCTCATCATCAAACTCATCACACCATCTTGTAGGCACAATCAACTCAAAGAGTACGTGAAAAGAAGGTAGTTTAGTGTAAAACACCTTGTAGTCCAACTTGCCAGAAGGCTGACCCAATAAGTCTTCTACTCTTTCCACATTTTTAGGGGCACTAGGAGATTTCTCATCAACTTTAAGGTTTAGATCCTCAAAAGATTTTAGCACTTCTTCTTCACTTACTCTTGAGTTGATCATCATGGTTGTTGTAGGTGGCAATTTTTGATAATTTAGGAAAGGATTATTTCATGTGTCTAGGTTTGGATTTGATTTCTCAGGGACTATGTTTTTTTCATAATCTATGAGGTTTTGGATTTTGTGTTTAAGGTGGATGTATTTGTCTATGGAGTGTTTGTGGTTTTGATGGAATTTGGAATGCTTGTTTGGGTTATAACTTAGGGTATTTGGGTTTGGTGGGTTTGGATAAGGTAAAGGTTGAAGTAAGCCCTTTTGCATTAAGAGCTCTAGGAATTTTAACAAAGGTAGGTTAAAATTAGAGAATCTCCTAGATTTTTAAATAGCATGGACTTTTATAACCCGACTATTATTTCCTTGCTTCGCCCCCCCAGTTGGGCAATTTCTCACTTTAGTATTCCTAACGACCTTCTTTTTCTCATTTTCAATCTCTTTAGCTTACAACCTATCATCGTAAAGGTCTACAAGTGTCTTAGGATTCATCATCTATGACCTCTCAACCAAGTTAGGTGACACATTTTGGACTATCATCCTAACCTGATCCTTTTCAGCTGGCTTGTTCATTAACCCTACCTTATTCATGAATCTAGTCAGATAATCTAAAAATGATTTATTAGGCTTTTGCTTGGATTTCAGCTCTTGAATTTTCTTAAGTAATTCCTTTTTTGCCTTTTCACCTATATATCTCTCAACATCCTTGAGTTTCATTTGCCTATCATTGTCATTGATAATAGGTGGATTGGTCACAATAGGTGGATTGGCCACAGCAGCAGGTGTAGTAGCAGGTGGTGGCATCAATCCAGCCATGGCCTGTCTCAACTCATCTTGTATCATCGCTCTCATATCATCCATAAAAGCTCTTTTGACATCCTCTAGGGTCTAGTTTCCTCATTCTTGTTGTTCCATTTCTTCAACTTGAGTTTGTGTATCTTCTAAGTAAAGCAGGTTAATGGGGCTCTTTTCCAAACTATGAAGGATCTCTTTATTTTTTGATTTTGGACTCAAATCAATTCTTACTAATCTGTCACTACTCCATTTCCAAACACAGGAAGACCCAGATGAATCTATAATGGCTGAAAGACAAATGTTAGTATGGTGCATGAGATGCATGTATGCATGTATGCATGATACACGTGATATGCAATAGGTAGCAAGTAACAAGTTAAGTATACATAAATCCTTCCAACCTTATTCCTCCCACACACGTATTTAATGGTGAGTTTCTTTTCTTAGGACTTTTAGTCTTTGTCTTAATATCAGCAGGGGATATCAAGGACTGATGCGCATGCCAAATCTCTTTTAAAGCAGTAAAACATAGAAATAATATTTCTAGGTATAAAAGATTAGCCCCATCTTTATTAGTCCAAATGGGCTTTTGAAGTATGGGCTTGGGCCTTTATAGATAGAAATACCTCATGGCAACATTCATAAGAAATTTGGATAGATCCTAAGGGAAATAACTAAGCCATTATATGTGGTTAGGGTCCAGTAAAAAGGTCAAGGTTCCCTTATCAAGATGCCCTCCTTTAAGACTTGAGTCACAGGCTGAGGTTAGAGGGGCCCATCATCCTTTGTAAACTTAAGAGAAGACTACCCCCTTAAGGACTTGGGTCAAGGCTGCTACCACTAATCGAGAGATTGACCATATTGTTAAGGCATTCCTAGTATATCTACTAGGTTCTACCCTATTTGTTAACTCCACCATTTCTATTGACTTGATGTTTTTAATGCCCCTTCAGGACTTTAGATCAAATGTCTCCTTATGATTAGGGTAGCTGCACACTGGCCTATTGTTTTAGCACGTGTTTAAGATTTTATCAATAGTGACACTATTTGAGCCCAGGGCTCTAGAGAACATACTAACCACTGTCACAAAGACATGGCTTGGAGATGAGGAGTCACCACCTAGGGTAATAACTGAGACAAATAAAAAAGGTGGTACTCGATTCCCTAAAAGAAAGCTAGCACCACAACTAGGAGATTCTAGATACGGAATACCAACTTCTTTCAGTCTTGTGTTCATTTAGAATTACTATATTATCCTCTATTTACATGCAATTTCATATAAACCCTTACTCTAGCAATTAACTCCAAGGCAAACTAGTCATGAAAATATAAGTAAATAATGCATTCAATCAAACATATAATCCTTAAGTTAGTTTAATATACATGGATTTTAATTAAATGAGCTAAATCTATATGTTTTAATTAATGAGCCTAAAGACTAATTCCTTTTAATTTTAATTAGATGGACCTAAGTTTATTTATTTTAATTGTAAAAATGAGCCTAAATCTATAAATTATAAAGGTATGTAAGTTAGTGGGCCTAATTCTACATATTTTATTCTAAGGTGATCTTAAATCTACAAATTATAAAAAAGGCTTAAAATTAAGTGGGCTAAATCTAAATTAACTAAATTAAATTAAGTGGGCCTATGTCTAATTTACTAAATGGGTCTAAGTTATTTCTAACCTAAATCTAATGAATTATGAGCCTAAAATGTATTTTAATTAATTAAATCTAAAAAACCTAATTTTATTTAAGTGGATTAAAATCTAATATGGGCTTAAGGCCCAAAACACATAATAATAAACAAACAAGAACAAAACATAATAAAATAAAATAAACAAGCCCAAAAACAAATAAAACATATTAAAACAACTAAATTAAAGATCAAACAACAAACTAAATTCCTTTTAAAACCTTAACTTTCATTAACATGCAACCTAAGTTAATCTATTTCCTCCATTAATTTTAATTAATTACCCAATTGAAACCCTAATTTTACTAACCAATTAAAAATAAGCAAACAACCACACACATAATTCCACTATTCCCACCATTGGGGCTATTACAATAATCTTTTGAAAATAATAATAATAAAATAAAGCAATAAAATAAAATAATAAAAAAACCTATAAACTATATCTCTACAAGGTCTTATCTATAGCATTCCATGGACCTCATATGAAATTGATTCTTCAAGTATGATCATCATGTGTTTTCCTCCACAATCACCGTGAAAAAAGAATAAAAATTATGATTAGTAAAAAAATAATAAAACAAAAATAAAAATTAATAAAATAAAAAAAAATAAATAAATTAAATAAAAGAGAACAAAGAGAAAGTGATGCTTATGGATGTTTCTTAATGCAGTGCTCCTTATATTTGTAGAATCATCGTTCTTGATAGGACTTCGAATATTATTGTTCAAAAATTCTTCAAAGATCTTTTAATCAAGCAATTAAGTAAAAGAAATTTTGTAGAGAATAATTTTCTTTTTCTATTTCTTTTTCTTTTCTCCATTTTTCTCTTATTTTTTCCTCTTTTTTTCTTTTCTTCACTCCCTTTTTATTTCCTCTGCCTTTTTTTTCTTCTCTTCTCCCTTCGTTTATCCCCTTTTTTCAGAGCAAAAGCCCTCTTTATATAGGGATACATCTTGAAATCCTAGTTATAAATTGATTCCTAAAAGACTTCTATTTCCTTAAAAATATTATCAAATAATTTTAGAAGAATTTCATACCAATTAGGACTTAATTTATCTAGAAAATTCAAGAATTTACGGAAGGAGTCTAATTCTGACTGGAATTGTGTAATTCTGATCGGAATTACATAATTTCGATCGGAATTAGGGGAATTCCAATCACCTTTTTTTTACTTTTAATTATAGAAAGGCCTTTGAAAGAATTTAAGTTTTTGCAATTAGATCCCTAAAAAGCATTACAATTTAGTCCCTAAAACATTAAATCCTTTCTTTGAAAAAAATGCAATTAGACCCTTGAAGTTTTAAAGTATCAAATATTGAAGACCTATTCATGACATTTTCATCATTGGAGTCTTTTGTTGCATCCATAACCTATCATCCCGAAATTGGGTGTCTACACCTATTTATACAAGAGCATGGATGAGATAGTTCGAGCAGCTAAATAATTATGTGGCTTTTGGCATGCCATCTTGGTAAGTACTCCTCCTCTCTCATTTTCTAAACTCTATTTACCAATTACCTAGATTATTTATTAACACTTTTCTTTTATAGGTTTAGGCCTTGGAGCTGCAGTTAATCAACAGAATAACTAATATTAGTGACATTCATTTCCCAGCATTAGCCCGGTGGGGTGCTAGTCGCTCATGGAGGAGGCACTTGGCCCATGTGCATGTTCATTAGGAGTGGCTAAACTCCTTATCCTATGACAAGGTACTTAGAAAAGATAAAGGCGATATCATTGGTATCACATAGTTATAGAATTCATGTCACTTACATGTTCTTCCTTGTAGTTGTGTTAGGGTTTATGGGGTCCTTAAGACATGTAGCTCGTAGAGATTACTCATTTGAGACCATTGTCTTTGTGGTGAGTGTTGCTTTATGGACCTAGCTACCAAGTATATTATGCTAGGCACATCCCTGCATCACCTCCCACGATTATGTTATGGACAATCTATTGGAGGGCGATGAGCTAGTTAGAGTGGTCATAGGAGACCCTATTAACATGCACAATATGAGAAGTAAAAGCTGCTACTTGGACTTTATCAAAGCCAATTTATTATAATGAGTGCTTTTTTAACTCCTACCACTACTCAGGTATACACTTGACTTCATTCTTATTGATTTTTTTAAAAAAATTACATGTTGACTTGACCTCTCCCATCCATAAATGGCAACCATAGGTCCCACTCATAGAGCCCAACCTCCTACGCATGAGAGACCTCACTAGTGCCCTCACACTGACAACAGAGAGGGTACTTATATTGGAGCACCACCTCCTAGCGCTCCTTCTAGTTCTAGCTCATAAGTAGTCACTAGTCACCTGACTCATACTGTTGACTTACTGGCTTACTGTTGGGTGCCCCAAGGAACTTATATCATGAGCTACTAACATTATATGATAGCCTTACACCGGCATACACTCATGATGCTACTCATATAAGCCTTATCCTTTTCCTACATTCATGATTCATGATTAATCTTAATAAAGCATTAATAATACATGAACTTTAATCACGCAGATTCCTCTAGATTCCTGATCGAGGCTTAATGCAATCATCTGATGACCATTACCCAATAGCGAAGGGTAATGAATTTTCCCTACTTCTATATGTATGCATGCTTATATGAGTGCTTGGATTAAATACAAATAGGACCATGACACGGTTAGCTAAGCTAGGATCACAACCCTTCAGTGCCAAGTTATCGCTCACTAGATTGAAGAGGAGGAAGATGAAAAAGGAGAAGAGGAGGATGGTGGTTGTTATGACCCTTATTTTTAAATTATTTAAATATAAATTGAGATATGCAATGTTAATAAATTTTAAATTTTGTTTCTATATTATTATTTGTTTATGATCAATATTTGTATTTTTATTATATATATTTTCTTACATAAAATAATTTAATTAAATTTTATTATTTAAAAAATTTGCAATTATTATCATTATTATTATTTTATTTGTGTTACTATTACTATTATTATTATTATTATTATATTATTATTATTTATTAATATTACACTATTGTATTTTATTAGTGTATGTGTGTGTTTATATATATATATATATATATATATATATATATATATATATATAGGGATATATTAATGTTTGGAGGAAATTAAACTAAAGTTTAAGTCTATATAGAAACCCATTTCTCCCTCCCCTCCCGCTCTGTCCCATACCCCTCCATTCACTATGCCTCTCTTTCCTCTATGCCGAATCACCTCTCTCCACCACCATTCACCACCATCTTCTTCCCTTTTCTCCCCCATTTTCTCCATCGATGTTTGAATGTTGGAGCACTGCCGGAAACCAGCAAGAAGCAACAACGGCAATAGGGTGTGTTCTCGTCATTTCTTCCTCCTCCGACCACCTCAACTTGCGTCGCCGATATCTTTCGACTCCCTAAGCTCTGGCCAAGTCAAATCTAAGCTCCTTTCAAGCTCTTAGTTGATCATTTATGAGTTTTACTTGATTTTTAGTTTATGGCTATTAGGCTTTCCTTCTTTTCTTTTAGGTTGAATCTTGTTGATTCATACAAACTTCTTTAAGAAAAATTGATCTTGGTAGCTTAATGTTCATGAAAATATTTTTATTTTTATTTTTGTAATTTATTTGAATTTTGGTGAATTTTTTATTCTTTTATTATTATTTATTAAATTTTTGTAAATTAATTATTTTAATTATAAGTTTGGTTAATTTGGTGTTATTAGAAGTTGATATTAATTTTAGTGTTGAGAAAATAATTTTTGAGAATATTGTATAATTTTTAAGAATATTTTTATATTATGTATATATTGGAATATTAGGTTGAAGTTATATTTTTTTTGTTGAAAATATTGATTAATTATATGTTTTTAGTAATGTTAGAATATCGTATATTGATAAAATAATTTTTTTATGATTTTATATAATTTTTGAGGAAATTATTTGTATTATGTAATTTTGGAAAATATAGGTTAATTATGGATTTTTGTTAAAAATATAGTCAAAGATTATATTTTAAATGATTTTATGATTATATAGAGTATTAAAATGATTTTTGTAATTTATTTGTAATTTTTAACCAATTAATATTAATTTTTGAAAATTATATTCAAATATATATTATATATTATTTTGGTGATAAAAATGGGTTTTAAATTATTTTTATTATATAATTAAACTATTTACGTAGTTAATTGTGAATTTAACCATTTTAGGTTAATTATTTGAAAAATTGGTTTTTATTAATATTGTATAATATTTGAGATTTTATTAGTTAATTTATGAGAATTTTGGAATATTATGTAAATAATAAATTTATTTATTATTTTGAGCTTAAATGGGTATTTTATTATTTTTATGATGTTAAATTGTGATTTTAATAATTATTGGCAATTTATGTTAATTTAATTGTAAAATGAGAATTTTATTCCATTTATGAATTTTATTACCAAATATTATTTAAAAATTAGAATTTTATGTTTTAGTTAGAAAATAAAGGTTTTTAATATTTTTATGGATTTTTTATGATTTTATGATTTTATTATTTAATATTTTTGGTTTGTGATTTGTGAACGTCGGTTAGAGAATTTGTAGAGTTTGAGGTTTCAACTCAAGGTGGTGAGCTTTGTGATTTTAGAAATGTGTTTTCTGTGCAGGATCATCTCTACTTTTCAATAGAGAGATGTTTTTTTTACAAAGAAGGTTCTGCCGATTTTTCAATAGAATTCTCGAAAAATATGACATCGGGTCGATCTTAAGTTTTTGTGTTCATTTGAATTCCAATCCTTTGTTAGAGTATTCTTTTAGAAAATTCTCAAAATATTTAGTTAGATTATATTCTAATTTTGTGATTATTTATTCTTTTTAGTTGTGCCGAGATCGAGGCCTATCGGACCAGGCCCGTCGAGCCAGTCTCAAAGAGCGCAAACTTGTGAGTGATTATACTATATATACATTGCCTTTTAGGATGTATGATTTAGAATATTCATGTTTTAATATGTATTTATTCATGAATTATTTTACTAAATGTTTATTATATATTAGGTATATTTTTAGTATATTTTTTATATATTTTAAAATAAATACATGTTATATTTTTGATATATATTTAGCATGATTTTAGTATGTTATTGGTTTTTATTTGGCATATTGTTATGGTTGATTTTGAATTTATTTAACATATATATACTTGAAATATACTTAGTTTATTTTTGGTATATATGTGGTTTATTTTATTATTATGAATGTTATTATGCATTATTTATTTTCCTATATGTATGTTTAATTTTAATTAAAGGATATCAATAGAACGTGCTACCTAGTGGGCAACACTAGGACCATGTACGTACCGGTGTGATAAATTTAGGGTTGAGTTGTAAATCACTTGAGGTGATATATGTTTGATTGATTGATTTGAGATTGAGGTGATTGAATAGTGTGGTTGCTGGAGCTAGGTTGACTTAGTGTCTCAAGGCCAATCACGCTGATAATGAGATTGTTTGAGCTCGGTTGACTTAGTGTCTCAGGGCCAGTCTACTATCCATAATGGAATAAGTGAATTAATATGGAATTAAGTAAGCATGTATAACTAGACAGTTAATATTGATTGAGGTTGCGATTTAATTAGGGTTCTATTTGATCCTTTAATAAAATGAACTTTTTTTAGCATTTATATATATAAAGTGATTTCAGCATTTGTTTAAAATGCCTATATATATATATGTATGTATATTATATTATATTATATGCTGATGATTGATTGCATATAACATTAGGAGATGCATGTATATATAATATAATATTCACTTAGTGAGGTTTAACTCCCCTCAGTTGTTGATTTTTCATGAGACTCTTCTTCCTCAGACCTCAGTAGTAGGCCTATCCACCGTACTTCTTCAGCCCTGGCTATTTTGTGTAAATTATCTACTTGACTTTTAATATACTCTAGAAAACTACAATAGTAGTTGTATTTTATATTTGTAGAATATTGGTTGTTATTACAGAGGCCTTTCTCTGAATATTTTATGAAATATTTTTATTACATGATATAACAGAAGTTTTTATTATTATATTGATTTAAGATTTTTATTCTAGTTTATTTTATTTATTTATTGCATGCTTTTATTGTTTTAAGGCTTGCTATGGGTTCTGGATTCAAATGAATTCCCGTTCCCTAGAGCCAGTCATAACTCTCGGATTGGGTCATGACAGTGGTGATGATGATGGTGATGGTACTGGTGGGGGTGGTGATGGAGATGATATAGAGGTCATTGAGACAGAGGCTTCTTAGATCAAGACCTAGACTTCTTTTCTATTATTTCCTAATTTCTTATATTGATAAATTATTTTAGATTCATTTTGCATATTTTTGTTCATATTTGATGGAAAATTAAAAACATTTGGACTCATTTTGTTGTGGAATCTTTGATCATTTCAATATAATGTTACATAAATACATCATTCAATCATGCAAATCTTCTATTAATGAATTAAAATAAGAAAAGTCAAATTGAGTAATATAATCAAAATGTGCTTGAAACTATCATAGAGGCTATCACCTCTTCATGAAGAGGCAATTTTTAAATGCCTCCTCATGATAAAGTGTCACCCAATAGAAGAGGCAAATCCCACAATGCCTCTGCTACAGATCCCTTTTTTAAACCTCATTTCTCTTGTCAAAATTAACTTCTTCCTCTCACATCTACACCTCAATGCTCTACTTTCTGTTTCCTAATAGTCCTAAAAATCCCTAAACATGACTAAAAGAAGTTTTAAACAACTATAAACAATCTTAAAGGGCTTAGATGGTGAATCCTAGGCAAAACTAGAGCCCTTCCACTTATTAATTTTTAGATCTCTTCACGTAAGAAGAATAAACTTTCCCTTTCTTCATTTTATGGCTCAATTTGGGATCTAGGTAAACACATTTTCTTATTTAACACACTAGATATATGCCCCTTATCGGAGGAATTCAAGGCTATTCTAGGATGTCATTTGGACTCTACCTATCAAATTGCAATCCCTCAAATTGGAATTCTGGACTTATGCTCTATCCAACATGAAATGGCTAGACTATTTAATTTTTCCCCTTAGTCTTCTCTTTACTATATTTTTGGTAATGAAGTTTTAGTAGGACCCTTCCTCAAGCTTATTGCAACTACAGATAAGAATGAAATTTATCAACCACAAATGATCACCATCTACTTATATGCTCAGTTCCTACTAGTTCCTACATATGGGGGTGTGATTCAAAAGTCCTCCATGTTTTGGAAAATGTGGAAGCTAGGCTAAATCCTTTTCCTTTTATTCTAGTAGAAACAATCATTGGGCTAGATAACTTCTCTAAGATTAGGTGTGTCATACCTCAAATTTGACTATCCCCAAAAAGGTTCAATGATAAAATGAATCCCCAATATGACTAGAGTCTGCTCATTCGTAACATCTGTAAAGTGTGCAACCTTAAAACACTTAACCGACTCCATTAGCATGCAAAATCGATCATCGAGCCATTAACTTATGCTTCTACCTTGTTAAATATGAATTATTAGAACAACGAGAGGTTTTATTTCAAGAAAAATCCTCTCAGAATACTCAACTCATTAGGCCAGTGCATATTTCGTTAGACTGGGACCCATCTTTATTAAAAATATAGAAATCAATTTTGATAAAATGAACTTTAGAGACATATCTAGAGGGCTCTAAAACATTTAAAAGTGGTCCCGGAATGGTCCAACACAACCCGAGTATTAGCATGTATTGCTTAAAAGTGCGCATAAACACCCTTAGGTGTCATATGCTAAAATCAAAGCAGAATTTGGCAAAATAGACTCTTGAAACGTGTCAAAAAGGCCCAAAAATCGAGGAAGTAACCCTAAAATAATGAGCATAGAACCAAGGAAGATCGTATAGAGCATTGGAGTGCATATGAAAATGTGCACACTATGGAGTGCATATGAAGAGCGCATCGCATTTGGCGTGGACATGCCCAAAAATCCTCTTATACGCATGTGACCAGGCCTACACCACCCCATTCTACATATTTTTTCCTATAAATACAACCCTCTACACCCCATTTTAAGGGGGGGGGAACAAGTGAAGACACACACACAGACTCAAAAGTCAGTCCGATCAAAGGCGTGGGAAATCCCTCTCTATATAGTTTTTGCTCTCCCACAATCTTTCCCTTAGGTTGTTTGATTCCTTTTTCCAAAAAACCCAGCCTTATCTTTGTCAAAGTATGCTTCAAAGGTATACAATCTAGCATCATTTTGCTATCATTTTGAGCCTCTCCATAAGGAAAGCTTGATAATCTTTTGAATCTAAAGCTTTAAAGTTCACACAAGCCGTGTCGAGTCTGAGGACACATAATTATTTTAGCATGTTTATTTTATCACACTGCATTTTATTTTACTGTCATAAGCATTTGGGAATACTATTATGCTTGTGTGATGAGACTGACAATCTTGCATGCTATGTAAATAATATATGCTTTATTATGCTCATTTCACATCATCATTTTGCATCCTCTATTTATGAAATCATGAAATCACATTGTAAAAATCAATAATGTGAACAAGTTCATGTCCTAGAATAGAGGCATCATGCTCTCAGTCTAGTGATGACTTCATGCATCCTTTATATTATAATCATTCATCATTATAGCATAAATAATCACTATAAGCATGGTCATCCTATTTTTCATTGAATAAGTTATGTAAATGGTCATGTTATCCTTCTAGATCAATCATATTAGATTTACTTTTCTGTAATCTTTTCCTTTTCATATGTATTTTATCAAGAAAGCAATGTAATTAAAATTTCAATCTTATTGTCTTATACTATCTGATCTATTGTGTGAATGTTAGATAAACTGGCATTATCGAAACTAGAGTGTTGTGGTAGCTATACATTGAATATCGTATAATGAGAAATAGTAAAAAGGTAGATATGATCTCCCGAACCTGGAAATCTCTACTAAGGATAATATTCACTGAGTGACCTGATGTTATCCTTTTCTTTTCTTGATTTTCTAAAAATCAAGTGGTGACACCATAAAATAAAAAGTGTCTCATCCCTTTGAGACCGATCACTTGTCCCTATTCAATAAAATTGACAGGTCCCTTGATAATGGAAAGACCCACTACACTGTTTAACAATGTAACAAAAAATAACAACAAAAGTTAAGGAGGTCACTCATAGTGGTGACTCCATTGGGGACTTCTAAGTAAGAGGGATTAACTTTAAAATGACTATTTCTCATTATGCAATACTCAATCGTATACAGCCCCTCACCATTGCATTTGCATTGCACATCACACGTGCACCACTTGTCCCTGAAAGCCTTAATAATAATAAATGACATTGCCACCATGATTCCACTCGAGTCATGGGGCAATAAAGATATGGTATTATCACTTTTAGACTTTACTCATGCATTCGTCGAACTCATCTGACTATAGTCTATAACCTAAGTCCTTAAAGGGGTGACCTAGTTATCAAAAGAATGCTAGACTCACTTATCAGAGTCTGTAATCCTAGTTATATGGGGGCTTTCAGGCTAAAGGAACCATTAGCCTTTCACCTCAACTGAGCTCATATAGATTAACTAGTAGCAACATCCACTCATATTCCACCAAGCTATGTATGCTATCCATTTAACCTAATATTCATAAATGACATGACCCTCATAGTGTCTATCATCAAATGACATCGCAATGTCAATTTTTATAAAACATTTATGCTTAGGACCATATGATTCTCATATACTTCGTGTGAGCCTAAAGCATGAGGAATTATAAGAATCATGTACCTTAGCTTGAATAGTCTATGCAAATTAACAAATAATGACATTCCTCGATGACGGAACCTATGAGTTGTCATCCATTTATCCTTATCAGATCAAATTAATGGGTTAGGAACCTAACTAAATTATGGACCTTTATGTCAGCAAAATTAAACTGTAAACTATCAAAAGATACTTTCATGACTTATGATAAAAATATCAAATATTGATGTGTGGCAAGAACTCAGACTCCCTTTGATTAACCTTGATCCTATGCCAATGGGCAAATACAGGCTTTAAACATCATTTGAAGCCTAAGAATTAACCCTTACATTGACATCATGTGATTACCTAAAGCACATTTGAGTATCATTCCTAAGTTTACCCTTTGGTTCTGATCAACATAAATTGAAATAGCCTAGTTCTAAGAGTGGAACCATAGTCCCCTGATGACTATAGGTTCAAAACCCACCTAGAAAAAAGATTGAATGACCTTGTTGAGAAATAAGGTTAGAAGCGAGAGCTTACTTGTGATTGGTTCATTCATTATGCAGGAAAACTAACCAGCTTTAATCATGTATACATCACATACATGTAGATAGCATATACTAACCACTGTTTCTTATAAGGATAATCATTTTTCAATTATAAGATTTTTTACATCCACTCCATGCATATATGCTCACCCTTTCCTTTTGTAGGCACATGTCATACATTATTCATTTAGCTAACCTTAATAAATGTAAAGGAATACTACATTCAATCATGAGTGACAAAAAAGATACCTCTTGTTAGCAACTTGAAGACAAGCTAAAAGAGGGGATCCAAAAGTTACTCGCTGATAGCACTATAACTGAAATCCTCAAAGTCCAAATCAATGCTAAAAGTGCTCAAGATGGGAATAGCACATCACTAAATGAAGCATCTGCATTTGTTCACCCAAGGGTAGATAAGGAAAAAGGAATTCCTCGCACTCCATTCAAGCTAGTGATGACAATAACTACTACTAAGATCTCAGGAATGCATTAAAAGCTATAAAAATTGCTAACATGACCAAGCCTGAATTGACAAGTGTAGATGGCGGGGTTTAGCACATGTCTAAGATTGTAGCAATCGTAGAACTATTTCAACTAAGGGCTCTAGAGAACACACTAACCACTATCATAAAGACATGGTGTGGAGATGAGGAGTTGCCACCCAAGGTAATAACTAGGGCAAATCGAAAAGGTGGTACTCGATTCCTTAAAAGAAAGCTAACACCATAACAAGAGATTCTAAGTACGGAATACCAACTTCTTTCAGTCTCGTGTTCTTTTAGAATTACCTTATAAATTGCTATATTATCCTCTATTTACATGCAATTTCATATAAACCCTTATTCTAGCAATTAACTCCAAGGCAAACTAGTCATGAAAATACAAGTAAATAATGCATTCATTCAAAGATATAATCCATAAGTTAGTCTAATATACATTAATTCTAATTAAATGGGCTAAGTCTACATGTTTTAATTTACAACTGAGCTAAAGACTAATTCCTTTTAATTATAATTAAATGAACCTAAGTTTATTTATTTTAATTCTAAAAATGGGCCTAAATCTACAAATTATGGAGGTTTTTTAAATTAGTGGGCATAATTCTACATATTTTAATTCTAAAGTGATATTAAATCTACAAGTTATGAAAAAGCTTAAATTAAATGGGCTAAGTCTAAATTGATTAAATTAAATTAAGTGGGCCTGTGTCTAATTTACTAAATGGGTCTAAGTTATCTATACCCTAAATCTAATTAATTATGGGCCTAAAATGTATTTTAATTAATTAAACCTACAAAACCTAAATCTAAATGGGTTAAAGCCTGATGTGGGCCTAGGGCCCAAAACACATAAAAACAAATAAACAAGCCTAAAAAAATAAAACATGCTAAAATAATTAAATAAAAAGGTCAAACAACTAATTAAATTAATTCCTTCTAACAAAACCCTAATTTTCATTAACATGCAACCTAAATTAATCTACTTCTACCATTGATTTTAATCAATTACCTAATTGAAATCCTAATTTTACTAACCAATTAGTCAACAAAAACATGCAATCACACATATAATTCTACTATTCCCACTATTGGGGCTATTACAATAATCTATAGAAAATAATAATAATAAATAACTAATACACCCTAAAAACATAAATAAAATAAAGTAATAAAAATAAAAATAATAATAATAAACCCTAGAAACTATGTCTCTACAAGGTCTTATCAATGACATTCCATTAACCTCTTATGGATTTGATTATCCAAGTATGATCATCATGTATTTTCCTCCATAATCACCAACAAAATAAACAATGATTAGAGTTTAAATAAAATAAAATAAAATTAAATTAAAATCAAACTAAATAATTAAATAAAAATAAGAAAAGAGTAGAAGAATGGATGATTGAATGGATGCAGTATTGATTAGCTCCTAAGAGTATTATCAATCACCGTTGCTTTTAATAAATCTTCAAAACTTGATGTCCTCGTCCTCAAAACTCTATTGCTTTTGCCCTAAAAGCAAAGAAAATCTAAAGAAAAATATTGTACGTAATGCCTCAAAGAAAATTATGGAGAGAACTTTTTAAGCCAAAAGAGAGATGGTCACAAAGAGAGAGCCCCCCATTTTAAGAGCCTAAACCATCCTTATATAGGAAAAGAGCTAAAAAAAACCCTAATCCTTCGTACTTCAAAATTCCAGTTTTAAAAGAACTTTATTTCCTGAAAATCTTGAAAAAAAATTTTAGAAAATTTTTAACCAATCAAAATTAAGGAAATATATTAAATAATTAAAAATTGAAAATAATAGTGCAGGACCTGATTGGAATAGTACAATTTTGATTAGAATTGTAGATTTTTTATTAAAATTATACAATTCCAATTGAAATTGTAGATTTTCAACTGGAAATCTTTAATTCCGATCTATAACATTTAATTATAAAAAGGTCCCTAAATATAATTAGGTCCTTACAAAATATTACAATTTAATCCTTCAAAACATTATATCCTTTCTTTAAAAAATATAATAAGACCTTTGAAGTTTCAAAGTTCAAGTATTAAAGACTTATTCATAACATTTTCATCATTGGAGTCCTTTATCGCATTCATAACACATTATCCTGAAATTGGGTGATTATAGTTGCCCCTCTTTATCGCTGTTTGTTTGATAAATTGCAGCAAAGTAAACTAGCACTCAATTTCTTAATTGAAAGTTAGGATACTTACTTGCGTTCCATGAAGCATTTGCTTATGAACATATTATACTCAAATGTACAACATTGCTTTATAAAGATATATCATTCTCGGTTGTATGATATTGACTATACTCAGATGTATAATCCAATTTGAAAAGTTACATCACACTCAGTCATATGATTTTGATTGAAAAAAAATTGTACTCGATTGTACAATGCTGACTATACTCGGACGTCTAGTCTGTATTGAAAAGAAACATCATACTCGATCATATAATGCCAATTATACTCGATCGTATAATTTGTATTGAAAATACATTGTACTCGATCATACAATGCCAACTATACTCAGTCATATAGTCTTATTGGAAGAATACATTGTACTTGGTCGTACAACACTGACTACACTTGATCGTATAATCTAAATGAAAGAATACATTGTACTTGGTCATACAATGCCGACTATACCCGATCGTATAGTCTAATTGAAAAGAAACATCACAGTCGGTTGTATGTTGCCGAATACACTCAGATGTATAGTTTGAATTAAAAATGCATTGTACTTGGTTGTATAATGCCGACTACACTCGATCGTATAGTCTGATTGGAAGAATACATTATACTCGATCATACAATACTAACTACACTCGGTCATATAGTTTGAATGGAAGAATACATTGTACTCGGTCATACAATGCCAACTATACTTGATTGTATAGTCTGATTGAAAAGAAGCATCACACTCGGTCGTATGATGCCGACCACACTCGGATGTATAGTCTAAATTTAAAATACATCACACTCAATCGTATGATGCCAATTACACTCGATCATATATTCTTGATTGAAAGAATACAATATACTCAGTTGTATAATGCCAATTACACTCGATCATGTGATGTTGATTATACTTGGTCGTATAATCTGATTGGAAGAATACATTGTACTCGGTCATATAATGATGACTACTCTCAGTCATATAGTTTGTATGAAAAGATACATCACACTCAATTGTGTGATGCTGATTATACTCAGTCATATAATCTAATTGGAATAATACATTGCACTCAGTAGTACAATGCTGACTATACTGAGTCGTATAGTCTGATTTAAAAATATATTGTACTCGATTGTACAATGCTGACTACACTAGGACATATAGTTTGAATTGAAAATACATCACACTCGGTCGTATGATGCCGATTATACTATAAAAAAATTTAATAATTCCTTGAATTATTAAATTAGGAGACATTGCAATTTAGGACTAAATTGTAAGGAAAATAATGGACTTAAATGCAAAACTAAAGATAAAGGACTAAAGTGGATATTTGCCACTTTAATATAAACATTTTTCATCTTTTGCCGATTCATTTTCTCTTCTTCCTATCCTTATTCACTCTTTCTTTTCTCTTCCTTTTCATTTTCTCTTGATTTTTAAATTTTCTCTTTAATTATTCTTTCGTCTAATGTTTGATTTTGAATCTGTCTGATCCTATGGCTCACTTATAATGCAAACCACGTGGGAGCAGTTCTAGACAATCAGTTCCTATCACTTCACATATGCTTTTTCCTCAAAATGATTTGGGACTCCATAAAGGTGATGATATGCTTCCTTTGACTCATTTACACCTTCATAGATGCTTTCAAGCTGGAGATGAGGTAAATTTCCTACCTCTGTCTTTAATTCTACAATAGACATATTTATTTTAGTATATAAAATTAATATGTTTATGCATGTAATTATAGAATATTTGCTAGACAAATGATTTATGAAAAATTGACAATTCAGAACCAAAATTTGCAGAATATGTTATAGGACTAACAAAATATGTTCAAATTTGTTGAATTTCTCATCAAGATTTTGAATTCCAAATTGGAAATCTCAAATTTCCATCAGATTTCTCAGATTTCTGATTGAAAATCTGGAAAAGAAAAGAAAATTTTGGATTTCTGATCCTAAATCCATAAATCCGATCAAAGATTTGGATTTCCAATCAGAAATCCAATTTTCCAATTGGAATTTTGCTGATTTTTTATTTTTATTTTACTTTTTATTTTTTAAAATGATAAAAATGACAAAAAATCTAAGATTTTAGGAAAGGAAAAGGTAATCCTGTCATTTTCTAAATTTTTCAAAAACCACTAAAATTCTCGGGTTGCTTTCACTTAGCTCGACAATTATTCCATGACTTGTCTGGAGAGGTAGTACAACATATTCAGACATCTGGCTTTCAATGCTTTATTGACTGCTTGAGGTAGGTTAAACCACTACTCACTTTTTGGTCTTATTAAGAGGTGGATGGACACCACTCATACCTTTCACACGTAAGTGGGAGAGCTGTCTATTTCCCTGATGAGCTTCTCCATTATTACTGGGATTACATTTAGAGGTGCCCCAGTTCCCTCTGATATCCATTACTGCACATTTTCGAAGGATGCTAGGAGTTGCTATATTTGTAACTTGCTTTGGTTCGTTCTGACATGGAAAAATTGAAAGAATGTGCTTCTTTCTTCTCTTGTTAAGGGTTTTATGAGATTACCTACCACTACACATCACTAGATTCTTCAAAAGGCGAGAAGTTTCTTATTGATATTTTTTGGCACTAATCTCTTTTGTGAGACTGGTTATGAGGTTAGCATCACCCTCCTCAGTCCCCTTCAAGATCTTGCTAGGGTTACTACTTTATATTAGGGATCTGCAACACTTGCTTATCTTTACTATAGACTGGATACTGTTTGCAGAGGCACTGTGATGATGTGCGATTTTTAGCTTGTCTTTCACGTATGTCTCCTATATTTTTTTACTTTGCTTGTTTTCACATTTCCTTTTTTATTTCTTTCATCTTCTCTCTTTTAGATTTGGGGCATTAAGAAAGGAGTGATCCAAGGTTTTAGTGCCATTAGCTTTGATAGGAGTCTTCCCCTGATGCAAAGGTGGGGTTCCTCTCGTCTTGCTAGCATTAAACATGACTTCCAGAATTATCAAGATCAGTTTAACTCCTTAGAATGGGACCTAGTAAGACAAATTTGATCTTTAGTATTTCATTAATTATAAAATTTCAATGAAATTAAAATAAATGAGTTTACAGGTCAAATCAGATTGATTGGCTAGTTCTGAAGACATTCAGCGATATGATTTCATGATAGTAGCTATGAGGCTTGAGACTATGAGAGTTATGCTCCCTGGTTATGGGTGCTAGATATGGTATCTTAGTAAGTGTGTTTATCATTGGCACATGGAACCTTCCAAGAGACATGTTCCTTCTTTTATTCCCTCCTCGATGTTGCAAAGTAGCAGCATAACTAGTCTTGAGCTTAGAGTAGCTCTTGAGGGATATGATGCTTCTACTTTTCTTGAGTGTTCTTATCATTATCAAGAGTATATTCATGAGAATATCCTAGAGCAGGTTCCTACAGACCCAGCTAAGGTATGCTTTTTGTCACTACTTTACTTTAGCTCTTTCATCATTAAATATGACATTCATTTTTTTCGTAGATTAAAGAAGTCCCTGATGTTGCTATGGAGGAGATTGAGGATGACATCGAGGAGACTGAGCATAATTTTAAGCCTACTCATCACAGTGAGGATGCTCATGGTGATGCATCCCCGAGTACTATTTTAGGCGATGTCCCCTATTTGATAGGTCCATGTATTTTTGGGCTCCCATGGTACAGACTCCTGTTGAGCGGCATATGTACTTTGATGTAGCTCAGATTCCTAGTTTCTCTCCTCCTGATGCTTAACATGTGAGCTTGATTTGCATTTCCAACCCTGCAAAAACTAGCACTTGTTGTTGAATTAGTAAACTTCATTTTACATGTCCTTAGGACACAGGCAGACTATCTGTATGGACTTGCCTCTTCCTAGAGATTTTTTACTATGTAGATTATAGATACTTGGAGGGTTAGTATATACACCAAATATGCAAATGTATGCATGTTATGTATGATATGCATGATTCTGACTATTCTAAATGCAACAGAGTTATGCTGAGGATATGGAGCGTGAGAATGAGAGGCTTCGACGACAACTTGTTGGTCTTGGTTTTGATAATGTTGGGACTTCTATGCCTCCAGATCAAAGTGATGATCCAACTAGAGGATAAAGCCCTTTGCTAGATACTGGAGCTCAGGATGACTGATTTTCTTTAGGACTTGTGTTAGCATGAATGTACTTTGGATACTTAAGAATTATTTCCTTTTATAAATGAATCTCGGACTTTTACTTTGGACCAAACCCTAAAAATCCTTTTTTTTTGCCGAAAATGTTGGAATCCTAGATTTTTGATCGAAAATCTAGATTTCTAATTAGAAATTTAGAATTTCAATCGGATTTCTAGAATTCTGATAAGAATTTTAAATTTTTTATCAAAAATTCGATTATGGTTTTTCAAATTTTCTTATTCCGACATGAGTTTGGTCCAAAAATGACTGAGACAAATCCTAATCCTATCCGTCTTCTAAAAACATAACTGGAAAAATCCTAATCCCATCGGTATAATCTTTTAAGGCTATTTAAGAGTTGCATATGAGACTATCCTGCATCCTTCTCTTTGTTTCTTTTCATTATGACACAAGCTACTCTTAGTTTGATGAAGAAATTTCTCAAGACCATGAACGAAGATGATTGGAATAGAGTGCTACCTTTCCATGCTAAATCCCTAAAGTCCTTTCAACACCTAAAAGTAGACAACAATTTTTTACATGCTGCTGCTACATTTTGGGGTGCTAAGGATCATGTATTTAGATTTACTGGACAAGAGTTATGTCCATTAATTAAGGAATTTGCTGCTATTCTTGGATGTTCATTAGATTCAACTGCTACAATTACTCTCCCTGATATTGCAATGGAATTTCGTAGTAGACTAGTAGTATTTTTTGATATGCCCCCAAATGTCATCTACATGCATGCACACAATGCTGGGACTATTAGTCTTTCTTCTCTATTTACTACTTATGGGATTAGAGATAAAAACAGTGCCGCTTGGATCAAAACTGTCACTTTCTGCTTGTATGCTCAGTTTCTACTACTATCTCCTCATGGAGATGCTGATGCAAGGATTATTAGTATCTTAGTGTTAGTGGTATGCACTATGTCAATCATTTGATTATGCATTGACTTTCTTATTTTATTAATAAAGAGGTATTTCATTATCATTTGATTTTATGATAATTATATGAATGGTTAATTCTTACTAAGGCCATCAAGTATGTGACTTGATAGTAAAACCCTTAGATTAAAATAAGAGTTCTATTCTAATTATCCCTAGCCATTTATTCATTATATAAATATTAAAGTATTAAGGCTAGTATGATGTTGACTGATGGTTATGTTTTACTAATCATGAATATGAGATATTCAGTCAAATCATAGGTACATGATGAGAGATCATGTACTAGATTGACCCATAATGAGAATACTACATAGATTATTGTCATAAGTATTTCTCATCACAGTAATTTTATTTCGGTCCTTTGACCTTGAAATCATCATGGATTTCTACATAGCTATTTTATGTTTTGAGACATTCTAACATTGTCTTTAACCGGACAATTAAATTGGAATGTTGTTGGATATGAAATTAGTTATGTGAGGAATGTGAGTGATTCAGAAGGAATTTATCCCTTATTAATATGAGAAAGATATCTATGGGCCCCTTGATGAGGTAGACTGAAGAAAATTGCATGGCCATGCTGAAATGAATTGATAAAGAGTTATCATTTTTAGTCTACCTGGAATCAAGTCATAATATTGAACTATATAAGGATGACATTCTATGCCTTATGTTCAATTAAGATATCATGTTATAAAGGGACGATAAAATTCATTGTAATTAGTTTATGTCGGATTATTGACTTCATATAACTTGGGTAGTCATAATGTCTTGCTAGAGGGAAATTATGACTTGTAGTCCTAAATAGAGGTTTAGGCCCATTACCAATGTTATGTGAACCTACAGGGTCACACACTTAGAACAAGCCCAAAACGAATATGGGTTTAATAAGCCCAAAATAAACTCTGTGGAAATAAATAATTAAAGTGTTTTATTTATTTATTTATTTAAGATAAATGTTATTTTAAATAAATAAATAAGATATTATTTCTGATTTTTTTTTAAACAAAATCAGAATATAACAAATAGAAATTACCAAAAGGTCATTGGTAGGTGAAACCCTAATTTGGAGTCTATAAATATGTTATATTCTCTAGGATTTCATACACTTGTTTTCTGCCTCAAAATTCGTTTACTTTCTCCTTAGAAAACAAAGATAGAGTTTTTCTTTTGTTCTTGATTTATGAGACAATCAAGGAGGTTGCTAGCACACACACTCCAATTCGTTTTGTGAAGGGATGTTTGTGTGGATACCTATAGAGGACGCATCCTTTTGGAGACGTCTTGATCCGAACAACCAAGCCAAAAAGCTTGAGGTAAGGTGTCACCGGTGTGAACCTCCTCTCATCTTTCTAGAAAATCTTGCCTCTACTATGTTTTGGTGAGATTCTTGAAATCCTAGCTTTAATCAAGTAGTCGAATTATATGGATCCAGGCTTGGATACGTGATAAAATTTTAATTTTTCCGCTGCGTTTGTATCACGAATCCCAACAGTGGTATCAGAGCCACTTGTAATTTGATTAATTGATTATGTGTATATGTGATATATGTTAGGGTTTATGATTCATTTTGAAAAGGGTTTTCAAAATTATCAAAAGGGGTTGTGACAATTCGTAGTAATCTATTTGAAAACGGAATTAAACATTAATTTGATTAATGTTTGTAATGGTTTAATGTGATTAAACTAAAAGCAGTTTTTTAATTTTATGAATTTAGAATGCTGTTTCATAAAAAAAAATGTATTCAGTTTGTTGTTTTACTAAAAATAAATTCTATATGTTGTTTTTATGGAAAAATGAATTAGGTATAATGTTTTATTAATGTGATTTAATGAAACCAAAATTCTATTTTTGAAAACCTAATCACTTAAGGATATATATCTGTTATGTATTCTGTTTTGATTAATATGATTAATTGAAACAACATATTACTTTCCTATTTTAATTAGGAAAATCGTTTTCTATTTTGTTCAGGAAAATCATTTTTTATTAAATCTGAAATAGAATTTTTATGATTATACAGATTATGTGTTAAGGGCAATCTGTTTAAATGTTAAACAGATTATGCATAATGGATCTGTTTTATATAGATTCGTTCAAGCTGTAATTTTGATTACACAAATTAGGGTTTTCTTAATGGATGCGTCTATTTTAATAAAAAAAAATTTGATCTATTTTGAACGGATTTTTCA
Source organism: Mallotus nudiflorus (assembly GCA_947683625.1). Taxonomy (NCBI): domain Eukaryota; kingdom Viridiplantae; phylum Streptophyta; class Magnoliopsida; order Malpighiales; family Euphorbiaceae; genus Mallotus; species Mallotus nudiflorus. Next base: position 1,752,992 of record CANTUR010000049.1, on the reverse strand, counting down.
GATTGTAAAATGTTTACAAAAAGTGATGTTTTTAAGCAACAAGCTGATTTAGTAATATGATTACAAAAATTGGTTAATTGCTTCCTTGATGCAAATTAGGGTTTTAAGGTGGCTGTTTTAATTGAGCGTTTTTGTCTATTTTTGAAAAAATTGATTTTATAGTAATTTGATTACGAAAATTCATTAATGTTCAGAATTTGAAAGGCAATTCACCGAAGAGCTAAGGTAAAGTGTTTACCGTCGGACCCGCTGACTGTCCAGTTAGCAGGATCACCACCTGGGGCACTGCCCCCGGACCCTGCCAAGGGCGCTGCCCCTTGGAACCCTACTAAGGGCGCTGCCCCTTGACCTCGAAAGAATTGTCACATTATTTTATTTTTAACATAATTATTGGATATAATAACTAAATAGATTATTATGTTATACATGTTTGTTGTTTTATGCATGGTGCATAGCATGGCCCTTTGACCAATGTGATTGGATTTTATTTTTTATGGGTTGTAATTTTAAATACGGCCTGCGAGTCATTTTTGTTTTATTGTATTTATTTTATTAGAATAGTGTAGAATAAATTACAACAATTTTTGTAAATCAAAACCCATGGTGCAATTCAAGTTGGAGGCCTAGAATGGAGATCCAAGGTGGGAACCAAAGAAGGAGATCCATGGTAGAAGATGGAGATCCAAGTTGGAGGCTCAATTTGTAATTGTAATATTACCTAGGTTTGACCTTTGATCTTCATATTGGCTTATGAAGATCAACTTAGATTTGGGCCATGCTATGTCACATTTATTTTTGTTGTTATGTATATGATGCCATGTTATGCCATGTATGTGATGCCATATGATGCCATGTAATACAACATAACAATAACTAAATAAGATTAAATAAAAATGAACCCTCATTTAATATTAAGTTATTATAATGCCTTCCATAAGTTCAACACGTGTCAAGCCTTAGATTATTATATATGAGTCTGCGAAAGCAGGGTGTATAAATTTATCTAGGGAAGGCAAGTTGGATAATGGTGCTATCCAAACATTTGATATGGTTTGACTTAACTAGGTTATCAAAATGGTTTTAGACCTAGGGCATTAGATGGGATTTTTTTGCCATGACATGTGATGTCAAATCCTATACCATCCAAGAGTTACATGAGATGTAATTGATAAGAGTTGTCTACCTAAATAACCATATTTTAGGCGATGAGCTAAAGCTCACTTAGAGTATGGTGAAATATGGGTCTTGCCCCACTAAAATTTGTAAAATTAACTTAGAGGGTTATTGATTTGAGTAAATTTAGTGGGAGTCTTTATTATGCCTCATACATATTTAATAAAAAACTGAATGGACTTTGCATATATTTGTTGTAGATAATGACTTCAAACACTACACCTACCATGTCACTGCGATCGATCCTTGAGAATGATAAGCTCAATGGGACTAACTTTCTTGACTGGTACAGAAACCTAAGAATTGTTCTTAGGCATAAGAGAAAGGAATACATCCTTGATCAACCCATCCCTGAGGAACCAGCTACCAATGCTCCTAGACCATAAAGGGATGCTTATACCAAGCATCTCAATGATTCTACTGATGTCACTTGTGTTATGCTTAGATGTATGGACTCTGAGCTACAAAAGTATCTGATGGAAATGGAGGCTTATACTATGATAGGCCATCTCAAGGAAATGTTCCAAGAGAAAGCTAGAATTGAAAGGTTCAATACCATTAGGGCATTGCTTTCCTACAAGCTGACTACTGGCGGCTCTGTCAGTCCTCATGTTCTCAAGATGAAGGGTCATCTGGATCACTTGGACAAGCTTGGTCTTAAGATTGAACAAGAACTGGTTGTGGATATTGTTCTCCAATCTTTGCCTGAAGCTTATGATAGCTTCGTTATGAATTTCAATATGCATAGTATGGAGAAGACTATTTCAGAATTACATGGGATGCTGAAAACTACTGAAAAGAACATCAAGAGTAACACCAAGGATGTTCTCATGGTCAATAAGGGAAAGGGGATGAAAAGGATTGGAAAGGGCAAGGGCAAGGTTCTTAAAGGCTTTCAGAAGCCCAAGCCAAAGCCGAAGCCCAAATCCAAAGCTGAAGCCAAAGCAAAGGAAGGAATTTGCTTTTTTTGTAATGAGCCAGGCCATTGGAAAAGAAATTGCAAGCTCTATTTGGATGATCTGAAGAAGAAAAAGGGTGGTGAGACTACCTCTTCAGGTATTCATGTTATAGAATTAAATTTATTTGCTTCTAATTCTGATTCTTGGGTATTAGATACTGGATCAGGATCTCACATTTGTACAAATGTGCAGGGTCTAAAAAGGAGTAGATCATTGGCAAGAGGCGAAGTGTACCTATGAGTTGGCAATGGAGCAAGAGTTGCTGCATTAGCTGTAGGAACTTATGAGTTACCTTTACCTAGTGGACTTGTTTTATCTTTAGAAAATTGTTATTATGTACCTACTATGTGTAGGAATATTATTTTTGTTTCTTGTTTGGACAAGAAAGGGTTTGAATTTATTATTAAGAATAATAAATGCAGTATTTATCAGGATAACATTTTCTATGGATATGCTCTATGCACTAGTGGACTTTATGTTTTAGATGCTGAAGACACTAATGAAATTCCAATCTATAACATAGATATAAAGAAGTCTAAATCTAATGATTTAAATTCAACCTATCTCTGGCATTGTAGTTTAGGCCATACAAATGAGAAATGCATTTCAAAGCTACACAAAAATGGGCTTTTAAATTCATTTGATTATGAATCATTTGATACATGTGAATCTTGTTTACTTGGAAAAATCACTAAAACACCTTTTACTGGACATAGTGAGAGGGCTAATGACTTATTGGGCCTAATACATTCTGATGTATGTGGACCATTAAGCTCAACTGCTAGAGGAGGTTTTCAGTACTTCATAACTTTCACGAATGATTTTAGTAGATATGGTTATCTCTATCTAATGAATGATAAATCTGAATCTTTTGAAAAGTTCAAAATTTTCAAGAATGAAGTACAAAATCAACTTGGTAAAAATATTAAAACACTAAGATCTGATCGAGGTGGTGAATATTTAAACCAAGAATTTATAGATCATCTTAGAGATTGTGGGATTATTTCACAATTGACTCCTCCAGGTACACCACAATGGAATGGTGTGTCTGAACGTAGAAATCAGACTCTATTGGATATGGTTCGATCTATGATGAGTCAATCTGATCTTCCAATCTCTTTTTGGGGATATGCTTTAGAAACTGTTGCATTCATTTTGAATAGAGTTCCATCGAAGGCAGTTGAAAAGACACCATATGAGATATGGACTGGAAAAACTCCCAGTTTGTCTTTTCTAAAGATTTGGGGATGTGATGCTTTTTTCAAGCGTCAAATCTCAGATAAACTAGCACCTAAATCTAACAAATGCCTTTTTGTGGGATATCCTAAAGAAACTAAAGGATATTACTTCTACAATGCGCCTAAGAACAAAATGTTTGTGTCTCGGAATGGTGTATTTTTGGAAAGAGAGTTTATTTCCAAAGGAACCAGTGGGAGCATAGTGCAACTTGAAGAAATTCAAGGCCCACAAAATAGCTTTGTACCTAATATGGAATCGCAGCTGAATGAACAAGAAGTTGTTGAGCCTGCACAAGTACCAGAAGGCCCAAGGAGGTCTAGTAGGACACGTCAAATCCCCATGAGATATGAATTTCTCATAACCGGTGATAATGATGTGTTAATTATGGATCAAAATGAGGCCACATCCTATCAGGAGGCCATAAATAGTCCTGACTCTGAGAAATGGCTTGAAGCCATGAGATCTGAAATGCAATCCATGTATGATAATTAAGTATGGACCTTAATTAACCCAAATGATGGTTTAAAAACTATTGGGTGCAAATGGGTTTTCAAAAGGAAAATTGACATGGATGGCAATGTGCATACCTTTAAGGCAAGACTGGTTGCAAAAGGTTTTAAATAAATACATGGTATAGACTACGATGAAACCTTTTCACCAGTGGCTATGCTAAAATCTATTCGAATTCTGCCTGCCATATCTGCATACTATGATTATGAAATATGGCAAATGGACGTCAAAACAGCATTTCTTAATGGGAATTTACTTGAGGTTGTGTACATGACATAGCTAGAGGGTTTTGTTAGTCCTGAGAATTCTAGAAAGGTATGCAAGCTTCAAAGATCCATTTATGGATTGAAGCAAGCATCTCGGAGTTGGAATCTTCGTTTTGATGAAGCAGTCAAAGAATTTGGCTTCATTAAAAATGATGATGAACTTTGTGTATACAAGAAAGTTAGTGGGAGTGCTATTGTGTTTTTAGTGATGTATGTGGATGACATACTACTCATTGGAAATGATATCCCTATTTTACAAAATGTTAAATCATGGTTAGGGAATTGTTTCTCAGTGAAAGACTTAGGTGAAGTTGCTTATATATTAGGCATCAAGATCTATAGAGATAGATCTAAAAGGCTTATTAGCCTAAGTCAAAGCACTTATACTAATAAGATATTGAACAGGTTTAGTATGAAAAATTCCAATAGAGGATTCTTGCCAATGTCGCATGGCATTAGTCTCAGCAAGACTCAGTGTCCTATGACACAAGATGAGCGAGACCGCATGAGTAAAATTCGATATGCTTCTGCTATTGGATCTATCATGTATGCAATGTTGTGTACTCGACCTGATGTTTCATATGCCTTAAGCACAATGAGCAAATACCAGTCAGACCCAGGTGAAAGTCATTGGACAGCAGTTAAAAATATCCTTAAGTACTTGAGAAGAACTAAGGATGCATTTTTACTGTATGGTGGTCAGGAAGATGAGCTAGTTGTAAATGGTTACATAGATGCCAGCTTCTAAACTTACAAGGATGATTTTTTATCATAGTCAGGATATGTGTTTTGTTTGAATGGAGGTGCAGTGAGCTGGAGGAGTTCCAAGCAAGACACTATTATTGATTCTACAACAGAAGCTGAGTACATAGCTGCCTCAGAGGCAGCTAAGGAGGCTGTTTAGATCAAGAAATTCGTAACTGGACTAGGTGTTGTTCCTAGTATATCAGATCCAGTGAACTTGTATTATGACAATAATGGAGCTATAGCCTAAGCTAAGGAGCCCAGATCACATCAAAGATCCAAACACATACTCAGGCGCTATAATCTCATTCGAGAAATCATTGAGAGAGGAGATGTCAAGATATGCAGAGTACCTACAAATGATAATGTTACTGATCCACTGACTAAGCCTCTTCCACAGCCTAAACATGAGAGTCATACTAGGTCTATGGGTATTTGATACGATGTTGATTGGGCCTAGTGCAAGTGGGAGATTATTAGTGGTATGCATTAGGTCAATCATTTGATTATGCATTGACTTTATTATTTTATTAATAAAGAGGTATTTCATTATCATTTGATTTGATGATAATTATATGAATGGTTAATTCTTACTAAGGCCATCAAGTATGTGACTTGATAGTAAAACCCTTAGATTAAAATAAGAGTTCTATTCTAATTATCCCTAGCCATTTATTCATTATATAAATATTAAAGTATTAAGGCTAGTATGATGTTGACTGATGGTTATGTTTTACTAATCATGAATATGAGATATTCAGTCAAATCATAGGCACATGATGAGAGATCATGTACTGGATTGACCCACTACGAGAATACTACATAGATTATTGTCATAAGCATTTCTCATCACAGTAATTTTATTTCGGTCCTTTGACCTTGAAATCATCATGGATTTCTACATAGTTATTTTATGTTTTAACCCATTCTAACATTATCTTTGACCGGATGATTAAATTGGAATGTTGTTGGATATGAAATTAGTTATGTGAGGAATGTGAGTGATTCAGAAGGAATTTATCCCTCATTAATATGAGAAAGATATCTATGGGCCCTTTGATGAGATAGACTGAAGAAAATTGCATGGCCATGCTGAAATGAATTGATAAAGAGTTATCATTTTCAGCCTACTTGGAATCAAGTTATAATATTAAACTATGTAAGGATGACATTCTATGCCTTATGTTCAATTAAGATATCATGTGATAAAGGGACGATAAAATTCATTATAATTAGGTTATGTTAGATTATTGACTTCATATGACTTGGGTAGTCATAATGTCTTACTAGAGGCCAATTATGACTTGTAGGCCTAAATAGAGATTTAGGCCCACTACCAATGTTATGTGAACCTACAGGGTCACACACTTAGAACAAGCCCAAAATGAATATGGGTTTAATAAGCCCAAAATAAACTCTGTGGAAATAAATAATTAAAGTGTTTTATTTATTTATTTGTTTATTTATTTATTTAAGATAAATGTTATTTTAAATAAATAAATAAGATTTTATTTATGATTTTTTTTAAACAAAATCAAAATATAATAAATAGAAATTACCAAAAGGTCATTGGTAGGTGAAACCCTAATTTGGAGTCTATAAATATGTTATATTCTCTAGGGTTTCATACACTTGTTTTTTGCCTCAAAATTCATTTACTTTCTCCTTAGAAAACAAAGACAGAGTTTTTCTTTTGTTCTTGATTTGTGAGACAATCAAGGAGGTTGCTAGCACACACACTCCAATTCATTTTTTAAAGGGATGTTCATGTGGATACCTATAGAGGATGCATCCTTTTGGAGATGTCTTAATCCGAACAACCAAGCCAAAAAGCTCGAGGTAAGGTGTCACCGGTGTGAACCTCCTCTCATCCTTCCAAAAAATCTTGCCTCTTCTATGTTTTGGTGAGATTCTTGAAATCCTAGCTTTAATCAAGTAGTCGAATTACATGGATCCAGGCTTGGATATGTGATAAAATTTTAATTTTTTTCCTGCATTTGTATCACAAATCCCAATACTTAGAACAAGTAGAAACTTAAGCTAATCATGTGCTTGTCATACTTGTTGAAACTATCATTAGGTTAGATAATTTCAAGGTTCAGAATCGAATCTCAAGTCGTTTGCTTCTCCTTCAAGTATGTAACCCTTTTTGTTGTCTAAGCTACCCTTTCAAGTTTTCATCTTAGCATTCCATTTTTTTTTATTTGGTTACAAGAGAAGTTGAGTTTACTTAATGCTCCCCCTAATGCTTTGGTTTATGAATCTCATCATTTACAGTCTCATCCTTTAAAGATAAGGGACAAGCACACTATAAATCAATGGATTGATTGGATGAAAGGCCTTACTAATATTGAAATGATTTGGATTTTTCCTTGGTGGAGATTAAAATTCGTGTCCATCTACCTATATGACCATTGCGTCCCTATTCCTGGATTGCACTTTTTGACCTTCCTTTCTCCCTCACGCCTTTACTACCAGCATGGTTGCCCCAAATTCATTATGGTTATTATAACTAATTTCGAAGGCTTTCCTCTGAGACAAGACTTTCTAGACAAAGTAAAGAACTTATGGCCCCGTAGAGCTTTAGAGCGAAATATGCACCTGAATGCTGACATGACTACTAATGAAGACCACAAAGCTTGGGTTGTCATGCAATCTATAGAAACACCAGAATTTTCTAGCTATAAAAGGACTAAAGTATTATTAGATGAGTCACAGAAGAAAAAATAAAAAAAGTAATGGTCTCATAAGTCTAGTTTTTTATATTTTATTTTTCCTTCAAGTCTCTATGCTTTGTAATAAGGATAGAATATGCAATATTTTATAGAAATATCAATTCCATTTATTTCATTAATTAGGGAAAAAATGAGTACATTTATTACATCATAAGACATAACTCCTGTTATTAACTAGTCCTTTTAAATTTTCTAACTAAACATTTTCCCTCACTTTTAATTCCTTAATTTCTACTTGATCAACCCTTAGCGAGTTTTTTTATCAACGAGATCACCTCTTTTATTTTATTCCCTAATTTTTACCTGCCTGCCCTTTGTGGGTTTTCTGAATAACGGGAATGTCCTAAGTTTTTCTTGGCTAGCCTTTTCAAGTTTTTTAGCCAACGGACTTTTTTTAAAGGTAGTATTTCTTAAGGTGATCTAGGTTAATTGGCTCAATGAACTTATTCCCCTCTAGATCTAATATCTTTACAGCTCCTTTGGACATGATTTTCTTGACTAAATATGGTCCTTCCCAGTTTGGTCTAAATTTCCTCTTGGATCAAATACCATTGCCCTTTCTTGCTTTAAGGCCATATCTCCAGCTTTTATCTTTCCCGGCTTAAGCCTTTTGTTAAAATCTCTTGTTGTTCTCTTCTGATAAATCTGAATGTGAAATAAAGCATCCATCCTTTTCTCATTTAGAGATATGAGGTGATCAAATCTCTTTTGTATCCATTCACCCTCAGGAATTTTTGCTTCCATAATGATCCTTAAGGATTTAATTTTTGTCTCTATGGGAAAAACTGCTTCACAACCATATACTAATGAGAATGGAGTTTGTCCTATAGTAGTACGTGTTGTAGTTTTGTATCCCCATAAGGCAAAAGGGAGATATTCATACCAATCTTTATATGTTTTCACCATTTTGGAGAGGATCTTCTTTATATTCTTATTAGATGCTTTAACTACGCCATTGGCCTGAGGTTGATAAGGCGAGGACTTATGATGCTCAATCTTGTATCTCTGTAATAATTCAACCATTTCTACCTGGAACTAAATACCATTGTCTATCACAATATAGTCTCAGATCCCATATCAATAAATGAGATTCTTCTTAACAAACCTTGTCATCTGTCTAACCTTTAAGGTAATAAAGGACTCTACTTCTATCCATATGGAGAAGTAGTGCATTGCAACTACTATATGCTTATGCCCATTTAAAGTGGTTGGTTTTACTTCCTTTATTATATCTATTCCCTAAGCTGTGAAGGGCCATAGGGATGTTAAATTGTTTAGCACTATAGGGGGAAGATGATTGAGGTTCCCGTGTACTTGACATTAATGACATGCTCTCACTACTAGGATACAATCCCTTTCCATGCTCATCCAACAATACCCTTGCCAAACCATTTTCTTTACTCGAATCATTACATTCATGTGAGATCCACAAACCCATGCATGAATATCTCTCATTGCCTGTTCTACTTCATCCTTCTTGAGACATCTCAATTGTATTCAATTTGCCATCCTTCTATATAATATCCTATCATGACTTGTATAATGGTATGCAAGAACACGAAGAGCATACCTTTCTTTGGAAGTTACTTCCTTTGGGTATTTTCTTTCCTTGATAAATCTATGGATGTCATAAAACCATGGCTTTTCTTTTGGCCCTATCTAGATACTCATGACTTGTTCCTTACCATAATATGGAGCTTTCATTTTCATTATTACCAAAGCCTTCATCATTGATCTCTTTGGTTTATCCCACATTGAAGAAAGTGTTGCTAAGCCATATGTTGTTTGATTCTCATCTCTTGGTAAATGTATGAAGAGACATTTAGTGAAATTTCTCATTAACTTCTTCAAATAGCAGATGTAAGGTTTTAACCTCTCTTCTTTCACTTCCCACTCCTCATTAGCCTGAATAATGACTAACATGGAATCTTTATAAACCAGTAGGTCTTTAGTTCCATCTGATAATGCTACTTCCATGCCATAGATACATGCCTCCATTACTTTTTCTTCTAAAGCCAAACATAAGATTAAGGATTTACCTTGCCTCAGTGGTCTTAACACATACGGGTTAGTAAGGTATTCCTTGATCCTATTAAAGGCTTTTTGACACTCTTCATTCCATTGCACTAGTTGATTCTTCCTTAAGAGCTTGAAGATCATATCACAAACCATGGTAAGTCTCATAATAAACTTGTTGATGTACGACAGTTTTCCAGTAAACCCTTAGTACTTCTTTCTCTATTCTTAGTGCTGGCATCTCCTGGGTGGCTTTAATCTTGTGTGGATCAACTTTCCTCTATTGCTAATTGTGTGCCCCAATAACTTTCCAAAAGTTACCCTAAAGATCAATTTCTTTAGATTAAACCTTAGGCTATATCTTTCTATTCTTACTAGGAACTTATCCAATGCCTCAAAGTGTCCTTCTCTTGTTTCTAACTTAACCATCATATCGTTGACATACACTTCCACTTCCTTATGCATCATATCATGAAATAAGGCAGTGGCCACTCTTGATAAGTTGCTCCTACGTTCTTCAACCCGAAGGGCATCACCTTATAGCAATATGTCCCCCATTCCATCATAAAAGTAGTTTTGATCTTGTCCATAACTGCCATCATTATCTAATTATAATCTTAGAAACTATCCATGAAGGAGTACATTGCGCTAGATGTTGCACTATCAATAATCACATCAATATTGGGTAAAGGAAAGTCATCTTTTGGACATGCCTTATTCATATCTCTAAAATCTATGCACATTTAGACTTTTCCATCTTTCTTAGGAACTGGTACAATGTTTGCCAACCATTGAGGGTATTCTACTACTTCTAGGAAATTAGCTTGGATCTGCTTAGCGATTTCCTCCCTTATCTTTTTTGTACACTTTAGCCTCGTCCTATGAAGTTTTTTCTTAACAAGTTTAGCTTTTTAATATATTGGAATGTGATGCTTCATGATTTCTCTGTCTAACCCTAGCATATCCTCATACGACCAAGCAAATACTACCTTTTTTTTGTTAATATTCTCTCAAATTTTTCTCTCTCTTCAGGAATTAAATCATGTGATTTTGGTTGTTCATTTGTGCCCATGTTTAATGAATCTAATTAAATGGAATTAGTTTCAAATGTGTATGAATAATCATTATTAAAATGCATTAGACCATCAAAATTAACATCATACAAGTAAGCCAAACTAAAATTCAGATCATTGGCCATAGGAAAAATAGAGTTTTTGTCCTCAAACAAATCAGACATTATCACATCAATTTCTTTATACAAAACATCACTAAAACTATTATTAATAATGCTAGCTAAATCGTATGGTGATTCTTTATTAGGTGGCAAACAAAGCAACTCTTCAATGTCCTCAGCCTTCATCTTTTCAGTAACTATCTTCATCACCTTGTCCTTATTGTCTTGTACCAGCCTCTCAATTATCTATTTTTTAAAGATCTCAAACATAGGGATATCCACACCAGCTACTTGGATAGGCTCCTTTTCACCCAGATAGAACTTCTCATTCTTTTGTTTGATGAAGATATCCTTTAGAGGTCCCACATTCCTTAGGAGGTTATTCTTATTGAAAAGCCTTCTTCTTGCCCTTTTATTTTTGAATCCAACTCTAGTATAGCCCAATCCTCTTATATCATCTTGGGTTTTGAAATTTGGTAATTCTAGTATGCCTTGCTCATCTTTTCCTAGTCCTTGTCCAAGCCGATAATTCATCTTCTTAATCATGCTCATAACCCTTAGATTTATCGTAATTCTATATGAGATCACGACTATTTGGAAACTTGGAGTAACTACCTGCTTTTGATTATTCATAACTGTGGACATAATCTTGCCCATGCTCGCATCTAAAGTTACAACTTCCCCCTCATATAGAAACTTCACCTTTTTATGCACAATTGAAGACACTCCTCCCAAAACATGATACCAAGGCTTACTCAACAGCAAGGCATAAGTGACAGGAATGTCTAGCACAATGAATTCAACCATTGCTTCTATAGGCCTAATCTTTATAGGAGCCACAAATATTCCCTCTACATTCCTCATGATGATACATTCCTCATGCTATCATCTTAAGCCCTTATCACAAGGTCTGACTTTGCCAAATCCTCCACCTTCACTCTTAGATTAGGTAGGATCTATAGTGGGCAAACATTTATTGTGGACCCATCATCCACCAACATATAATTAGTCCTTTTCCCTCTCACATTAGCTGGAATGAACAAGGCTTTATTATGGTTCCTTCCTTCCATAGGTAAATCCTTATCAAAGAAAGTAATAACCCCATTCTTTTTTTCTGTAACCTTGGCCATCATTACTTTAAGGGTAGCAATAGTTTTGATGTTTATTTTAGCTAGAGCCTTAATTGGAGCTTTATTGTGGCTACTTAAGTGCATCAAGAGCTCCTAAATGCTTACATTTGCTTTTGCTTTCTTGAGCTTTTCAAGAATCAGGTCATCGTCATGTTCATATGAGTCTTCTCCTTTAACAACTTCTTCTCTCTATATAGTTTTCTCTACTAGTTTATAACCTTTCCCACTTTTGGCAACATGACTAACTTCGGGATTATCAAGCCATACATTATATCCTTCAGTGCCTTCTTAATTAGAATTGTACCAAATATTAATAACCCTAACAGTCTGGTCCTTCTTTCCATCTTTCCATACTTCAACCATGCATTTCTCCTTTTTGACTAGTAGTTTTTCATCATTGAACTCATCACCCCATCCTATAGGCTTGATTGTATCAATGGATATGTCAAACAAAGGTGGTTTAGAATAACACACCTTATAATCAAACTTGCCTGAGGGCTGACCTAGCAAGTCTTCTACTCTTTTCACCTCTTTAGGGGCATAAAGAGATTTCTCATTAGCTTTAAGGTTTAGATCCTCAAAAGAGTTTAGCACTTCTTCCTCACTTACTCCTGAGTTAATCATCATGGTTGTTAGAGGTGGCATGTTTTGGTAATTTAGCAAAGGATTATTTCAAGTGTTTAGGTTTGGATTTTATTTCTTAGGGTCTGTGACTTTCCTAGAATCTATGAGGTTTTGGATTTCATGTTTAAGGCCCATGCAAGAATTAGTTGGATGACCAACAACTTGATGAAACTTGCAGTAACTATTTAAGTCAAGGCCAGGGAGATTTGGGTTTGGTGGTCTAGTAGGCGTTAAAGGTCTAAGGAGGCCTTTTTGGATGAAATGGTCTAGGACTTTGGATAAGGGTTGGTTGAAGTTTAAGAATCTCCTAGGTTATTGGATAGCAAGAACTCCTATAACCTGGATAGTATTTCCTTGCTACATGCCCCCAATTGGGTAATTTCTCACTCAAATGTTCCTAGTGACCTTCTTCTTCTCATTTTTTATCTCTTCAGCTTACAACCCATCATTGTAAAGATCTACAAATGTCCTGGGGTTCATTATTTATGAAATTTCAACTAGATTAGGTTGCTCTCATGTCATCCATCAATGCTCCTTTGACATCCTCTAGGGTCCAGTTTCCTCCTTCATGTTATTCCATTTTTTTAGCTTGTTTCGATTGTGCAGCTTTTAGGTAGAGTGGATTGATGGGACTCCTTTCTAGCCTGCTAAGGATCTCTTTAGTGATCAATTGCAAACTCGAATCATTTCTCACTAGTCTGCCACCCTTTTGACTCCCAACACAGGAAGACCTAAATGAATCTATGATGGCTGAAAGATAAAATGTTAGTATGATGCATGAGATGCATGCATGCATGATGCAAGTGCTATGCAACAAGTAGCAAGTAACAAGTTAAATTAGGTATACGTACATCCTTCCAACCTTATTCCTCCTACACACGTATTCAATGGCAAGTCTCTTTTCCTAGGATTTTTGGTATTGGCCTTAATATCAATAGAGGATATTAAGAAATGACGCACATGCCAAATCTCTCAAAGTAATAAAACATAGAAACAATATTTCTAGGTATAAAATATTAGCCCAATCTTTATTAGTCCTGATAGGCTTGGGCCTTTATAGATAAAAATACCTCATAGCAACATTCACATGCAATTTAGGTAGATCCTAGGGGAAGTAACTAAGCCATTATATGTGGTTAGGGTCTGGTAAAAAGGTTAAGGTTCCTTTAGCAAGATGCCCTCCTTTAGGACTTTAGTTACAGGCCAAGGTCAAAGGGGCCTGACATCCTTTGCAAACACAAGAGAAGACTAACCCCCTTAAGGACTTGGGTTACAGACTCTAGTCAAATGAGCCCGGTAATCTCTCTTAAACTAAGTTAAGGATAAGAGTTATGGTTAGCCAATTTATAACTCCATAAAGCTAGTGGAATCATGGAATCATAAACCAATGCCATCGGTTAATAGGGACATGAAGAATGAATGTAAGAAAAAATAATAATTAATAAAATAATTCTAAAGAACACAAGTAGGATCGATATCTCTTATCCCTAGTGGAGTTGCCACTATAGATGGAGGGGTTTAACGAGTGTTTAAGATTTTAGCAACCATAACACTGTTTGAGCTCAGGGCTCTAGAGAACACACTAACCACTATCACAAAGACGTGGCATGGAGATGAGGAGTTGCCACCCAAGGTAATAACTGGGGCAAATCGAAAAGGTGGTACTCGATTCCCTAAAAGAAAGCTAGCACCACAATTAGGAGATTTTGGGTACAGAATACCAACTTCTTTTAGTCTTGTGTTCTTTTAGAATTACTTTATAAATTACTATATTGTCCTCTATTTAATTGAAATTTCATATAAACCCTTATTCTAGCAATTAACTCCAAGGCAAACCAATCATGAAATTACAAGTAAATAATGCATTCATTCAAACATATAATCCTTAAGTTAGTCTAATATACATTGATTTTAATTAAATAGGCTAAATCTACATATTTTAATTTACAACTGAGCTAAAGACTAATTCCTTTTAATTTTAATTAAATGAACCTAAGTCTATTTATTTTAATTCTAAAAATGGGCCTAAATCTATAAATTATGGAGGTTTTTTAAATTAGTGGGCCTAATTCTACATATTTGAATTCTAAGGTGATCTTAAATCTATAAGCTATGAAAAGGCTTAAATTAAATAGGCTAAGTCTAAATTGATTAAATTAAATTAAGTGGGCCTATGTCTAATTTACTAAATGGGTTTAAGTTATTTTTACCCTAAATCTATTTAATTATGGGCCTAAAATGCATTTTAATTAGTTAAACCTGAAAAACCTAAATCTAAATGGGTTAAATGCTAATGTAGGCCTAGGGCTCAAAACACATAAAAATAAATAAACAAACCCAAAAAAAACAAAACAAATTAAACATGCCAAAATAATTAAATAAAAAGGTCAAACAGCTAATTAGATTAATTCCTTCTAAAACATCCTAATTTTCATTAATATGCAAACTAAATTAATCTACTTCCACCATTGATTTTAATTAATTACCCAATTGAAACCCTAATTTTATTGACCAATTAATCAACAAAAACATACAATCACACATATAATTCCACTATTCCCACTATTGGGGCTATTACAATAATCTATAAAAAAATATTAATAAAAATAATTAATACACCCCAAAAACCTAAATAAAATAAAGTAATAATAAAATAATAAAATAATAAAAACCCTAGAAACTATATTTCTACAACGTCTTATCCATGGCATTCCATGGACCTCTTATGGATTTGATTCTCCAATTATGATCATTATTTATTTTCCTCCATAATCACCAACATAAACGCACCCAAAATAAACAATGATTATAGTTTAAATAAAATAAAAATTAAATTAAAATCAAACTAAATAGTCAAATAAAAATAAAAGAAAAGAGTAGAAGAAGGGATGATTGAATGGATGCAGTATTGATTAGCTCCTCAGAGTATTATCAATCACTGTTGCTTTTAATGGATCTTTAAAACTTGATGTCCTCCTCTTCAAAAGTCTATTAGTTTTGCCCCAAAAACAAAAAAAAATCTAAAGAAAAATATTATACGTAATGCCTCAATGAAAAATATGTAGAGAACTTTTTAAGCCAAAAGAGAGATGGTCACAATGAGAGAGCCCCCCTTTTCAAGAGACTAAACCATCCTTATATAGGGAAAGAGCAAAAAAAAAAAACCCTAATCCTTCATACTTTAGAATTCCAGTTTCAAAAGAACTTTATTTCCTGAAAATCTTAAAAATAAATTTTAGAAAATTTTTAACCAATCAAAATTCAGGAAATATATTAAAAATTTGAAAATTAAAAAGAATAGTGTGGGACCTGATCAGAATAGCGCAATTATGATCGAAATTGTAGATTTCTGATTGGAATTGTAGATACCTTGACACCACAAGGCAAAAACTTGGTGAAGCATTCTCTAATTATGTCACCAAATCATAGGGAAAGGCAGTTAAAATGAGAAACCATCCTCTTGAGGATGAACAAATAAAGCTGATAATCAAAGGGGCACTACCACACTTCAATAAAATAGATGATATTTGCTCATTATCTTGACTTCAGAGCTGTCCATTTGGCTAGGATTAGAATTAAGGATGAGGAACCTAAGCAAGCTAGAAAGACTTTTCACCATAACACCTAACCAAACACCCAAAACACCTTCACCCAAAAACCCAACACCCATAACTCACCATCTATCAATGCCACCAGACCACCAAGAAAATTCTCAAACTTTAACCTCTCACTATTTAAAGTATTCAAAATGCTTCAATAAAAGAACCTCCTATAACCACAAGAGCCAAGGCCTCTTCTAAACCCACTACCACCTCAAATTAACCAAAACTTATTCTGCCATTTTCACCAAATGCCTAGCCACACCACTGATATATGTAGAACTCTCAAAAATGTAGTCCAAGATCTCATTGACTCCAGAAAATTGGTGAGCTAAAAAAATAACCAAGCATTAAAACTAATCCTCTCCCAAACTATCAAAACATACCTCCACCAACTATCAGCATGATCTCTTCCAATCTACCGGAAGACCTAGTTGAATAGTCAATCCAAGCCATACAAGAACCTAAGACAAGCCCCTAGAAGACAAACCCTCAAATCCCATTCTTGAGCATTATGATTCTAATAAAGATGATCAATGCCCTTCTACCTTTGAATACATTACAATGTCTCGAAAGTTCCTTCCTCAATTAATGATGCAAAAAAGAACCAGCGATACATTTCTCCCTATAAACGGTGAAGTGATTGATTACTGTTACCCATAAGAAGCAAACACAGACAAAAATTTTAGTAGTAACTATGAAGTATGGGATCTACTAGGCTAGCCATCTAGGAAGTTTGACTATAAAGTCAAGTACATAGCACCTCCTGCTACCCACACACTCTTAAAAGACATAGTACCCTCAGGATAGGGAGAATAATTTGATAATGAAGATGGGATGGTCAGTACTCTTCAGCTTTAAAACTTACAAATTATGGGGATAGACATATAGTACAACTCTGATGAGCCCCGAAGAAGCACTCTTTTAATGGTCCATGAGCTATACCATCAAATTAATCATCTAGTTGATTCCTTCAAGTATGAAACTTGATGGAACTCCACGAATGTGCTTCCATGGTATAACTTTAACCTTTGCACATTCACTTTGAATGTGTCTCCTATTGTATTGCTCAATTCCACAGCTCCATAAGGATATGAATGAGTCACTGTATATGGTCCTATCCATCTACTTTTCAACTTTCTAGGAAAAAATCTGAGCTGTGATTTGAACAACAAAACTTGATCACCTTCCTTAAAATCCTTGATTCTTACTCTTTCATCATGCCATCTCTTAGTATGTTTTTTATAAATCCTTGAATTTTCATAAACAGCTTCTCTTATCTTTTCAAGTTTATTCAACTATAACATTCTTCTCTTAGTTGCCTTCCTAAAGTCAAAATTCAAGGCTTTCACTACCCAGTAAGCCTTATGTTCAAGCTCAACGAGAAGATGACATGCTTTGCCATAAAACACCTTGAAGGGAAACATCCTAAGAGGTGTTTTGTAAGATGTTCTATATGCCCACAAAGCATAATCAAGCTTCCTTGCACATTCTTTCCTTGATTTACTTACTGTTCTCTCCAAAATCTTCTTTAACTCCCCATTACTCACCTCAACTTGGCCACTAGTTTGTGGGTGATAAGGTGTTGCTACCCTGTGCTTCACACCATAGCAAGCTAATAAAATTTATATATTCTTGTTACAAAAGTGTGTTCCCCCATCACTTATGATCACTCGAGGCATTCCAAATCGAGATAATAGCTTCTTTAAGAACTTGCAAATAACCCTTGCATGATTGACTGTGCAGGCCTGAGCTTCCACCCACTTGGAAACATAATCCACGCAAACAAGAATATACCTATTACCATCTGACACTGGAAATGGTCCCATGAAATCAATGCCCTAAACATAAAAAATTTCTACCTCTAGAATTTTAGTTTGGAGCATTTCATCCTTTTTTGAAATGTTTCCACTCCTTTAGCATGTGTCATAATGCATCACAAAATCTCTAGCATTTTAAAAAATTGACGGCCAATAGAACCCTATTTCAAGAACCTTAGTAGATGTTCTTTGTGGTCTATAATGTCCACCATTGACCCTCCCATAACAGTGTTGTAAGATTTCTCCTACTTCCTTATTTGTTACGCATCTCCTCACCATGCCATCATTTCATAGTTTCCACACAAATGGCTCATCCCAAATGTAGAACTTAGCATCACGAATCAACTTTTTCTTTTACTGAAGAGTAAACTCTTTTGGAATCTCACCCATTGATAAAAAATTTGATATATTAGCAAACCATGGAGCACCCATAAATCCTATAGCGAAAAGCATTTCTTCAGGGAACATCTCCTTAATAGGCTCTTGCTTATCACTTTCCTCTTATTCCAACTCCAACCTTGAAAGATGATCAGCTACTACATTTTCAGCTCCTTTCTTATCTCTGATCTCCATATCAAACTCTTATAACAAAAGTACCCATCTCTTGAGCCTTGGTTTTGAATCCTTTTTTTTCATTAAATACTTCAATGCTGCATGATCTGTGTTTACAATTGCCTTAGATCCAAGGAGGTATGATCAAAACTTGTCAAAAGCAAATATAACAGCCAACATCTCCTTTTCTGTAGTAGGATAATTCAACAGAGTATCTGTCAATGTTCAGCTCACATAATAGATCACATGCAACCTATTCTCCTTTCTTTTTCCAAGAATAACTCCTATTGCATGATCACTGGCATCACATGTCAGATCGAATGGTAGACTCCAATATGGTGCCATCACTATAAGAGCAAAAGCAAGTGCTGGTTTCAACCTATTAAAAGCTAATTTGCAATCATTAGTAAAATCAAAAGGTGAATCTTTTTCAAGTAACTTACAAAGGGGTTTTGAGATTTTTGAGAAATACTTGATAAATCGCCTATAGAAGCCTGCATGACCAAGAAAAATCCTAACTCCTTTAACATTTGTGGGGTACTGTAGCTTCTCAATTCCCTCCACCTTTGCTTTATCAACCTAAATACCTTGAGCTAAAACCATGTGTCCAAGTACAATACCTTCATCTACCATGAAATGCCATTTTTCCCAATTCAGCACCAAATTTGTTTCCTCACAATGTGCCAGAACTTGCTCCAAATTGCTCAAACATCCTTCAAATGAGTTTCCATAGATAGAAAAATCATCCATGAAAACATCTATGATCTCTTCCACTAAATCTATAAATATAGCCATCATACATCTCTGAAAAGTTACAGGAGCATTACATCACCCAAATGCCATCCTCCTGTATGCAAATGTGCCATAAGGACATGTAAAGGTTGTCTTCTCTTGATATTCTAAAGCAATTGCAAATTGATTATAGCCTGAGTAACCATCTAAAAAGCATGTCCTGTTATTCGCTCTAACATTTGATCAATAAAGGGTATTGGGAAATGGTCTTTCCTTATGGATGAATTCAATTTCCTATAATTAATGCACACTCTCCATCCATTCACAACTCTTGTAGGAATGAACTCTCCTTCAATATTTTTCACAATTATTATTCCCCCTTTCTTTAGTACACACTAAATTGGGCTAACCCAAGAACTATAAGAGATTGGATAAATAATTCCTACATCAAGTAGTTTGATAACGTCTTTCTTTACCACCTCTTGCATGTTCGAGTTGAGCCTCCTTTATCTTTTAATGGTTGGCTTATGTCCATCCTCCACCAAAATCTTATGCATGCAATAAGAGGGACTTATTCCTCTTATATCCAAAATTTGCCAACCGATTTCCTTTATTTTTCTCTTCAACATGTTCACCAACAAATCCTCTTGCTCATTGCTAAGTTTAGAAGATATAATCACAAGTAAAGTTTGGTCATCACTAAGAAAAGTGTACCTTAAATATTGAGGTAACGACTTCAAGTCTAGTTTTGGTGGTTTTATAATTGAGGGTGGTGTGGGTTCAGTGTTTGGTAGTTGTATGTGTGGTTTGTACGGGTATTTGAGAGTCACTTCTTCTTGAGAAGATTGTACCTGTAAGCACTTCTCAATATTCTCAACTTCTAAAGATCGTGCCAACCTCTTTCATTGGACTTCATTCACACATTCATCAATGACTTCAACTCGCTTGCAAAAATCTTCATCATAGGGATATTTCATTGTTTCATAAATATTAAACTTATAGCTCTCATCCTACACTCTTGATATGAGAGTTCCATCATAGACGTCAATTATTGCTCTAGTAGTGTAAAGGAATGGCATACCAAGGATTAGTGGAACCTCCTCGTCTTCTTCAAAGTCAAGGACTACAAAATCAATGGAAATAATAAATTTTCCAGCCCTTACTAACACATCCTCCACTATCCCTTCTGGTTCCTTCACTATCCTATCTACAAGTTGCAATCGAATGCTTGTAGGTTTTGCTTCTCCTAATCCCAATTTCCTATAAATAGATAAAGGCATAAGATTAATTGAAGCTCCATAATCATATAAAGCTCTTTGAAAATTTAAATTTCCCATAAAACAAGGAATAGTAAGACTCCTTGGATGCTTCCTTTTTAAAGGAAGTTTCTTTGAGATGATAGCGCTACACTCTTTTGTGGGTGTAATGGTCTCACATTCTTGTAGCTTCTTTTTGTTGGAAATTAGTTCCTTGAGAAATTTAGCATACTTAGGCATTTGTAAAAGACATTCCACCAGGGGCATGTTGATGTGGAGTGCTTTAAACCTCTCTAAAAATTTAGCAAATTGTTGATCATGCTCTTGTTTCTTCAATCATTAAGGGTATGGAGATGGAGGTTTGTAAAGTTTCACTAGTGGCGATGTAGGTTTTTCTACTACTCATTCCTTATTGTTGTTATCACCAAGAAGCTTCTCCTCTATTTGCACTTCAACCCATTCATCCTCTTACTCTTTCTCCTCTTCCTTCTTCTTTCCCTACTCATATTCTATTAAATAGAGGAAGAGTGGTTCTTGAACATCAGCTGAGTGTCTTGATACAACTGCTCAAATTTGCCTTCCTAGCTCTTTGTAGCTTCATCTTCTTGATTCATTTTTGTGGACATCACATCCATAAACTTCGCCAACTTGCTCTCTAGAGAAATCCTAGAAGATTAATTTTTTTCTTGATGGTAATTTGGTTACTGGTGTTGCACATTATACCCTACAAAACTAGGTGGTGCTTATGGCCTCCACTGGTTATTCCCTTGATTGTTCTAAGAGAAATTAGGATGATTTCTCCAACTTGGATTATAGGTGTTGCCATGCACTTGGTTCTGCTGTCCTTTAAAGTTATTCATAAAGTTTACATTCTCCATGGACAAGCTTTGCATCATCTGACACTCTATAGTTGGATGACTACCCTGACATAATTCACAAGAGCAAGACAAGTTAGACATGGCATTGATATTCATTTTATCCATTGTTTTAGATAAAGCATACATCTTTGCATTTAACATCATCAAACTATCAACTTCAATTCCTCCCCCTCTCTTTGGAATAGCTCTCTCACTAGACTAGAGGCTTTGGGTATTAGCCATGTCTTCAAAAAGTTCCAAGGCATCTTCTAGTGTCTTAGACATGATAGTTCCTCCTATTGATGCATCTATGTTTGCTCTCACTACGGGATTGACACCCTTATAAAAAGACTGTGCCAAATCCCATGAAGGAATCAACTGTGGTGGACATTGTCGCTGAAGATCCTCGAATCTATCCTAGCACTCATAAAAATTTTCATTATCTCTTTGATAGAAAGATTTGATTTCATTTCTAATTTTGAGTACTTTAGCTAGTGGAAATTACTTATTGAAAAAGGTTGTATAAAGCTCCTGCCATGTGTTTATAAAGTTAAGTGCCAAACTAGTGAACCATCTTTTTGCTCTATCCATCAGTGAAAATGGAAAAAGGATAAGCCTGATTGCTTCTGGCTATACTCCATTCATCTTTAAGGTCGAACGATACTCCAAAAATCTTATAATGTGACAAATTGGATCCTCATGTGGTAAGCCACTAAACTGTGAGTTTTGAATCATTTGGATCATGGCGGGTTTGATTTCAATGTTGTTCGTAGCAACCATCGGCCTCGCAATCGAAGTTTGGTCACCTTGGACATTGGGACTCATAAAGTCCTTTATAGTTCTGTGGGCAACCTGCCCATTTTGGCCATCTTGCCCATTGTGTGCTTCCATACCCCTAGAAGTGGGTTTCTTTCATCTTCCCCTCCGTTCATCATATCTCTATTCTGTCTTCTCCTTCTGTGAATAGTTTTTTCAATCTCTAAATCAAGTGGTATTAACTAGGCTCCTTGTATGCTTGTGCCACCCGTTATGTGCATGCAACAAGAAGAGTTCCTGTAAAACAAAAAAATAACGTCTAAATCAAACAACACAAAATTCTCAACAATATCAATTTGGCAATCCCCAGCAACGGCGCCAAAAACTTGATGGGTTTTCGCAAGTATATGGATTCGTATAAGTAGTAATTAAATACCAATCCTATCGATATTGCAGATTGACGACAATGATACTAATTGTGTTTGTTTGTTTAAACAACGAAAAAGGGTATTTTAAATTAAACTAAAAATTAAACATAGACAAAACACAAAAAATCACAATGAAATAACAATCACTTTAGAGAGCTAGGGTTCTTATTACCAATTTAACCTTTATTTAAAATCAATTAAATGCTAAGCCATTCCTAACATTAATCCAATTTGAGGGTTTCTCAAGAATTATAGGCTTTCCTCCTAAGACAACCCTATGATTAACCAAGTAAATTGACGTTCTTACATTTAAAGCTCTCACCTACTAAGTGTTCGGTTGACCCAGTTTAAGCACCAACCTTGAATTAATATTAGTTGCTTAAGTGTTTCTCAACTAAGAAAACATCTAACAGGTTATTGTTTTAATCCAATACAACCCATCTCTCGATCAAGTTTTATTATGTATATTCAATCAAAGGGTGATCAATCCTAAGAAGACATTATGTTCAACAACAAGCAAAGGATCTAGATTAATGGCTTAGGTTTAATTGCGATTAGCCATGGTTGAATTGCAACAAGAACCCTAATTAAGAATTTAGCTACTTATGTTAATTGTAAGAGACAAAGAAAAAGAATAAAAGAAAACAGACATCATCATTAAATCAAAATGAAAAACGAATAAACATAATTGAATAGAATAAACCCCCTATTCAATAGGAAGCTTGATGTTCTTCAATTCTTATTCTTAAATCTCTAAAACTAACATAAGCAACAAAAAATCCTTTCTCTCCAAAACTGCTCTAAAAAATGTACATTAAAAGTGATGAAAAATATCTTCCCCCCTTTTTTATAGTGGCTACCTTCTTATAAAACCCTAATTACCAGCCCTAGGGTTACAGCCATGCAAAATCTCCATCTTGTCCCTCATGATTTAGCAATTAAATTCGACTCTAAATTTCCTAATCACTAGGTCGCATGGGCATGTGCATTTTGCATATGGCCGTGCACATCACATTTTAGCATATCAACCCCCATTGCTTGTTGGGCCCACTTCAAGTGCCCACGGCTCCCATGTAACCTTCCTCTACTATTCTTTAACTTCCCTAAATATATAAAAATCAACCAAAAATAAACCAACTAATACATAAAAATAAATAAACACACAAGACATGCATTAAGTACTCAATTAAAAAAAATTGAATAAAAAAATACGAACTTAACTGAAATTGCATTTTTCGTAACCCAAAGACTACTTAAAGAAATGCATTTTTCACACTTATCAAATTCCCCCACACTTGAATATTTGCTTATCCTCAAGCAAAACCTGAAAACCCATATCTACCTAAAGAATCATACTCATTAATTACCCTTAACTTGACTAACTACCATAATCTTCCTTTAATAAAAAGTTTAAAAACTCAAAATTTAAAATAGCAACTGAGGTCAAGAATATATTGTTACCATGTGAAGAGCATACTTTTCTAGTAAAAATATGAAAACAAACGATTGACATTTAAGAAAAATAGAAATAAGTAGGAATCGTGCCAATAATAAAGAGGCTAAGAAGTTAATCAATCAATGTCTTCCCAATCTCAGCATCCCCCACCTTTCTTGTGTTACTCAGTGTGGGTCCTTTAGATACTCTTACTCTTAAAGAGCATTGGAGTAGAAGGAGCATTTGAAAGATTTTTCTTTTCAATTTTAAGCTCCAGACGAGTGCGTTTTACGCTCCATCTCGCTTCTTCTTGATTTTTTATTTTATTTTATTTATTTATTTATTATTATTATTATTATTATTATTATTATTATTTTAAAATCACTCTAAAGCAGCCTTAAATTCCTACTCAAAATACTTTTCTCAAATATTAATCATCAAGATTCACTTGTTCAATAGAAAAGTAAGCATTAACGTTCATTAAAATGTAAAAATTCCTAACCATAAGTTACTCTTCTAATTTAAAAAATTTAAAACAATCCATTAAAGGAAGATTAAGGCATTTCTTCAAGAAAACCAAGATTAATGAATAAGGCTCTAAAGATATATATGTTGCAAAAATTCAAGTGTAAGAGGAAGGCATAAACACACAAAAGGGTAAAATAAAATAAAATTAAAGCATGCAGACTCTTAAAGTAAAAAAAATGCACAAGCATACAATCATAAAAAGAAAATAAATAAATAAAAGAAAATTAAAGAACAGTATACTCCCTTTATTCCTGTGAAACTGGAGGGGGAATATTTGGTGTGACCATGATGCACTTTGTAGCTTCATTTATAGCTTTACATCTTTTGCTTTGAGGAAGGATGTGAAAGATTTCATCAATTTAAAGTTGCAACCTTTCAGCTCTGGATTCACATCGCCTCTCGAACTTCTGTATATGGTTAGACAAATCCATAACCATATTCCCAATCCTATTGTCAGAGATATCTATTCGCTCTTTGATTTTTTCCATGATACCATCACTCCATTTTTTGGTGTTCCCTCACTTCATTGATTGAGCTTCACTCCCATTATCTCCTTTTTTAGTTGCATTAGGGGGAAAGGTATTTCACCATGTTGCATTGCCATTTGGCAGATCATATAGCATCTTCTACCTATTACATCATAAAACTCATTGAATTTGGTGATGATTTTAGCTCGCACTAGGTAATCTTCATCAAGGGACTCGACTTCTAAAGGCTCCAATTTATGTTTGGCAAATTCGAATGGAGCAAAATACAATGCTAATCTGGTGACAATCTGCCCCATTAAGATCAACGCCTTTCTAGCTTGAATAACACGCCAAATAGAACCCAAAACAAAGTATGTACTACATACTTTTATGTTAGTCTTCAAGCACCACAACATGAATAGTTCATCAGGAGAAACCCTAGTACTATCTTTTCTTCCAAAGATTGTATGTGCCATGAATTTATGCATGATTAAATATGAGTGATCTTTGATCAAACCACTAGTCATTATTTGACCCTCATAAACTTTATCACCTTCAATGATTTCATGCCAAAAACTACTCATATTATAATCCATAGGAGGTTGACAAACACCTCCTTAAGGAAAACCAAAGATTTGAGACATGATTTCATAGTCAAATAAGTATTCTTTACCAAAGAACCTACATGAAAAGATCCCTAGAGGTGCATCTAGAATCTTAAATGTAGTGTAAAATTCTATTGTGAGTTCAAAGAATACATCATATTGGGTTGTAGCCAATTTAAACCACCCTAATTTATTGCAAAACACATCTATGGTTCCCTTAATACCCATATTCAATAGTACCTCATCATCAAAGTATTTTGGCTTGTTGAAATTTCTCTTAACTAAGGAGCAGAATGTCTTCCCTTCCTCTTCAGAATAAATGGCAAAGAAAGCTTCATAATTGTCCATCATATCCTTAGGCTTGCCCTTGCCATCACTAAGCTTCTTTCCTTGAAATTGTGTCTTTGTTAAGACCTCTTCTAAAGCTCCAACCTTTCTTTTATTCCTTAAAAGGCACAAGAAATAATCATAAAAAATAAAATAAACTTGCAAAAACATAAAAGAAATAACCAAATAATAAAAACAAAAAAATACAAATACAAATAAAAATAGTCTTGGTTGAGCCCCCAAGAAGCGCTCTTTTAATGGTCCATGAGCTAAACCATCAAATTGATCATCCAGTTGATTCCTTCAAGTATGAAACTTGATGCAACTCCTTAAATGTGCTTCCATTGTATAGCTTTAACCTTTACCCATTCACTTTGAATGTGTCTCCTATTGTATTGCTCAATTCCACAACTCCATGAGGATATGAATGAGTCATTGTATACGGTCCTATCCATCTACTTTTTGACTTTCCATGAAACAATCTGAGCCGTGAGTTAAACAAAAAAACTTGATCACCTTCCTTAAACTCCTTGATTCTTACTCTTGCATAATGCCATCTCTTAGTACTTTTTTTTATAAATCCTTTAATTTTCATAAGCAGCTTCTCTTATCTCTTCAAGTTTGTTCAACTTCAGTTGCCTTCCTGAAGTCAAAATTCAAGGCTTTCACTACCCAGTAGGCCTTGTGTTCAAGCTCAACGGGAAGATGACATGCTTTTCCATAAACCACCTTAAAGGGAGACATCCCAAGAGGTGTTTTGTAAGTTGTTCTATATGCCCACAAACCATCATCAAGCTTCCTTGCACATTCTTTCCTTGATTTACTTACTGTTCTCCCCAAAATCTTCTTCAACTCCCTATTACTCACCTCAACTTGGCCACTAGTTTATGGGTGATAAGGTGTAGCTACCCTGTGGTTCACACCATAACGAGTTAATAAAGTTTCCATATTCTTGTTGCAAAAGTGTGTTCCCCCATCACTTATGATCACTTGAGGCATTCCAAATCGAGATAATAGCTTCTTTAAGAACTTGCAAACAACCCTTGCATCATTGACTGTGCAGGCCTGAGCTTCCACCCACTTGGAAACATGATCCACATAAACAAGAATATACCTATTACCATCTGACACTATAAATGGTCCAATGAAATCAATGCCCCAAACATAAAAAATTTCCACCTCTAGAATTCCAGATTGGAGCATTTCATCCTTTTTTGAAATGTTTCCACTCCTTTGGCATGCGTCATAATACATCACAAAATCTCTAGCATTTTGAAATTGACGGCCAATAGAACCTGATTTCAAGAACCTTAGAAATTGTTCTTTATGGTCCATAATGTCCACCATTGACCTTCCCATAATAGTGTTGTAAGATTTCTCCTACTTCCTCATTCGTTACACATCTCCTCACCATGCCATTGTTGCATAGTTTCCACAAAAATGGCTCATCCTAAATGTAGAACTTAGCATCACAAATCAACTTTTTCTTTTGCTGAGGAGTAAACTCTTTTCAAATTTCACCCACTGACAAAAAATTTGCTATATCAGCAAACCAAGGAGCACCCATAAATCCTATAGCGAAAAGCATTTCGTCAAGGAACATCTCCTTGATAGGCTCTTACTTATCACTTTCCTTTTATTCCAACTCCAACCTTGAAAGATGATCAACTACTATATTTTCAGCTCCTTTCTTATCTTTGATCTTAATATCAAACTCTTGCAATGAAAGTACCCATCTCATGAGCCTTGGTTTTGAATCCTTTTTATTCATTAAATACTTTAATGTTGCATGATCTGTGTATACAATTGCCTTAGATCCAATGAGGTATGATCGAAACTTATTAAAAGCAAATATAACAGCCAACATCTCCTTTTCTATAGTAGCATAATTCAACTAAGTAATTGTCAATGTTCGGCTCGTATAATAGATCACATGTAACCTATTCTCCTTTCTTTGACTAAGAACGACTCCTATTGCATGATCACTACTGTCACACATCAGCTTGAATGGGAGACTCCAATATGGTGCTATCACTATAGAAGAAAAAACAAGCACATGTTTCAACCTGTCAAAAGCTAATTTGCAATCATCGGTAAAATCAAAAGGTGAATCTTTTTCAAGTAACTTACAAAGGGGTTTTGATATTTTTTAGAAATCCTTGATAAATCGCCTATAGAAGCCTGCATGACCAAGAAAACTCCTAACTCCTTTAACATTTATGGGGTATTATAGCTTCTCAATTGCCTCCACCTTTGCTTTATCAACATGAATGCCTTGAGCTAAAATCTTGTGTCCAAGTACAATACCTTCATCTACCATGAAATGGCACTTTTCCTAATTTAGCACCAAATTTGTTTCCTCACAACGTGCAAGAACTTGCTCCAAATTGCTCAAACATCCTTCAAATGAGTTTCTGTAGATAGAAAAATCATCCATGATCTCTTCCACTAAATCTACAAATATAGCCATCATACATCTCTAAAAAGTTATAGGAGCATTACATAACCCAAATGGCATCCTCCTGTATGCAAATGTGCCATAAGGACATATAAACATGGTCTTCTCTTGATCTTCTAGAGCTATTGCAATTTGATTATAGCTTGAGTAACTATCTAGGAAGCAGTAAAAAGCATGTCCTGCTATCCGCTCTAACATTTGATCAATAAAGGGTAATTGGAAATGGTCTTTCCTTATGGATGATTTCAGTTTCCTGTAATCAATGCACACTCTCCATCCATTCACAACTATTGTAGGAATGAACTCTCCTTCCATATTTTGCACAATTGTTATTCCCCCCTTCTTTGGCACACACTGAATTAGGCTAACCCAAGAACTGTCAGAGATTGGATAAATAATTCCTGCATCAAGTAGTTTGATCACTTCTTTCTTCACCACCTCTTGCATGTTCAGGTTAAGCCTCTTAAGTCTTTCAATGATTGGCTTGTGTCCATCCTCCATCAAAATCTTATGCATGCAATAAAAGGGACTTATTCCTCTTATATTTGAAATCTACCAACCGATTGCCTTTATTTTTCTCTTCAGCATATTCACCAACAAATCATCTTGCTTCTTGCTAATTTTGGAAGATATAATCACCGGTAAAGTTTGGTCGTCACCAAGAAAAGTGTACCTTAAATATTGAGGTAATGGCTTCAAGTCTAGTTTTTGTGGTTTTATGATTGAGGGTGGTGTGGGTTCAGTGTTTGGTAGTTGTATATGTGGTTTGTGCAGGTATTTGAGAGTCACTTCTTCTTAAGAAGATTGTACCTATAAGCACTTCTCAATATTCTCAACTTGTAAAGACCGTGGCAACCTCCGTCATTGAACTTCATTCACACATTCATCAATGACTTCAACTTGCATCCAAAAATCTTTGTCATAGTGATATTTCATAGTTTCATGAATATTAAACTTACAGTTGTCATCCCGCACTCTTAATATGAGAGTTCCATCATAGACGTCAATTATTGCTCTAGTAGTGTAAAGGAATGGCATACCAAGGATTAGTGGAACCTCCTCGTCTTCTTCAAAGTCAAGGACTACAAAATCCATTAGAAAAATAAATTTCCAACCCTCACTAACACATCCTCCACTATCCCTTCTGGTTCCTTCATTGTCCTATCTGCAAGTTGTAATCGAATGCTTGTAGGTTTTGCTTCTTTTAATCCCAATTTCTTGTAAACAGACAAAGGCATACGATTAATTGAAGCTCCAAAATCACATAAAGCTCTTTGAAAATTTAAATTTCCCACTGAACAAAGAATAGTGAGACTCCCTGGATGCTTCCTTTTTAAAGGAAGTTCCTTCAAGATGATAGCGCTACACTCTTTTGTGAGTGTAATGGTCTCACATTCTTGCAGCTTCGTTTTGTTGGAAATCAGTTCCTTGAGAAATTTAGCATACTTAGGCATTTGCAAAAGACATTCCACCAGAGGCATGTTGATGTGGAGCGCTTTAAACCTCTCTAAAAATTTAGCAAATTGTTGATCATGCTCCTGTTTCTTTAATCTTTGAGTGTATGGAGCTAGAGGTTTGTGAGGTTTCATTAGTGGTGGTGTAGGTTTCTCTGCTACTCGTTCCTTATTATTGTTATCACCTTACAGCTTCTCCTCTATTTGCACTTCAACCCATTCATCCTCTTGCTCTTTCTCCTCTTCCTTCTTTACTTGCTCATATTCTATTGTTGCTTTTGGGATTTGGATCTTTATTCCACTTCTTAAGGTGATAGCCTTTAACTGTTCTATTGGATTCTTCTTAATGTTGTTTGGAAAAGAACCTTGATTCCTTATTGATAAAGAATTTGCCTACTACCCCATTTGCACCTCTAAATTATGAATAGAGGAAGAGTGGTTCTTAAAAATCAACTGAGTGTCTTGATATATTTGCTTAAATCTACCTTCCAACCTCTTTGTAGCTTCATCTTGTTAATTTATTTTTGTGGACATCACATCCATGAACTTCTCTAACTTGCTCTTTAGAGAACTCCCAGCAGATGAATTTTTTTATTGATGGTAATTTGGTTGCTGGTGTTGTACATTATGCCCTAAAAAACTAGGTGGTGCTTGTGGCCCCCACTGGTTGTTCCCTTGACCAAGAGAAATTAGGATGATTTCTCTAACTTGGATTATAGGTGTTGCCATGAACTTGGTTCTGTTGCCCTTTAAAGTTTTTCATAAAGTTTACATTCTCCATGGACAAGCTTTGCATCATCTGACACTCTATAGTTGGATGACTACCCTGACATAATTCACAAGTGAAAGACAAGTTAGATATGGCATTGATATTCATTTTATCCATTCTTTTAGATAAATCATCCATCTTTGCATTTAACATCGTCAAACTGTCAACTTTAATTGCTCCCCCTCTCTTTGGAATAGCTCTCTCACTAGACTAGAGGCTTTGGATATTAGCCATGCCTTCAAAAAGTTCTACGGCATCTTCTGGTGTCTTAGACGTGATAGTTCCTCCTGCTGATGCATCTATGTTTGCTCTCACTATAGGATTGACACCCTTGTAAAAAGACTATGCCAAATCCCATTAAGGAATCAACTATGGTGGACATTATCGCTGAAGATCCTTGAATCTATCCCAGCACTCATAAAAACTTTCATCATCTCTTTGATAGAAAGAGTTGATTTCATTTCTAATTTTGAGTACTTTAGCTGGTGGAAAGTACTTACTGAAAAAGGTTGTATAAAGCTCCTGCCATGTGTTTATGGAGTTAGGTGCCAAACTAGTGAACCATCTTTTTGCTCTATCCATCAATGAAAATGGAAAAAGGATGAGCCTGATTGCTTTTGGCTCTACTCCATTCATCTTCAAGGTCGAACAATACTCCAAAAATCTTATAATGTGACAAATTGGATCCTCATGTGGTAAGCCACTAAACTGTGAGTTTTGAATCATTTGTATCATGGAAAGTTTGATTTCAAAGATGTTTACAACAACCGTCGGCCTCACAATCGGAGTTTGGTCACCTTAGACATTGGGACTCATAAAGTCCTTTATAGTTTTGTGGGCAACCTGCCCATTTTGGCCATCTTGCCCATTGTGTGCTTCCCTACCCCCTAAAGGCGGGCTTCTTTCATCTTCCCCTCTATTCATCCTTTCTTTATTCTATTTTCTCCTTCTAAAAATAGTTTTTTCAATCTCTAAATCAAGTGGTATTAACTACGCTCCTTGCCTGCTTGTGCCACGCATTGTGTGCATGCAACAATAAGAGTTCCTATAAAACCAAAAAAACAAAAAATAACTTCTAAATCAAACAACATAAAATTCTCAACAATATCAATTTGGTAATTCCCGACAATGGCGCCAAAAACTTTATGGGTTTCCAACAATATATGGATTCATACAAGTAGTAATTAAATATCGATCCCACAAAGATTGCATATTGATTACAGTGATACTAATTGTGTTTGTTTATTTAAACAACGAATAAGGGTATTTTGAATTAAACTAAAAATTAAACTAAGACAAAACACAAAAAATCACAATGAAATAACAATCACTTTAGAGAGCTAGGGTTCTTATTACTAATTCAACCTTTATTTAAAATAAATTAACTGCTAAGCCATACCTAATATTAGTCCAATTTAAGGGTTTCTCAAGAATCATAGGCTTCCCTCCTAAGACAACCCTATGATTAACCAAGTAAATTGATGTTCTTAGATTTAAAGCTCTTGCCTACTAAGTGTTCAGTTAACCAAGTTTAAGTACCAACCCTTAATCAATATTAGTTGATTAAGTGTTTCTTAACTAAGAAAGCATCTGACAGGTTATTATTTAAATCCAATACAACCCATCTCTCAATCAAGTTTTATTATGTATATTCAATCAAAGGGTGATCAATCCTAATAAGACATTAAGTTCAACAACAAGCAAAGGATCTAGATTAATGGCTTAGGTTTAATTGTGATTAGACATGGTTGAATTACAACAAGAACCCTAACTATGAATTTAGCTACTCATGTTAATTGTAAGAGACAAAGAAGAAGAATAAAAGAAAACAGACATCATCATTAAATCAAAATTAAGAACGAATAAACACAATTCAATAGAATAAACCCCTTGTTCAATAGGAAGCTTGATGTTCTTCAATTCTTATTCTCAAATCTGCAAAACTAACATAAGCAAGAAAAAATCCTTTCTCTTAAATATTGCTCTAAAAAATATATATCAAAAGTGCTGAAAAATATCTTCCCCCCTTATTTCTGGTGGCTACCCTCTTATAAAACCCTAATTACAACCCCTTGGGTTACAACCATGAAAAATCTCCATCTTGTCCCTCATGAGTCAGCAATTAAATTTGACTCCAAATTTCCCAATCACCAGGTCGCACAGCCATGTGCATTTTGTGCATGGCCATGCATATCACTTCTTCAGCATTTTAGCATATCGACCTCCATTGCTTTTTGGGCCCATGTCTCCTATGTAATCTTCCTCTATTGTTCTTTGACTTCCTTAAATACATAAAAATCAACCAAAAATAAATCGACTAATACATAAAAATAAATAAACACACAAGACATGCATTAAGTACTCAACTAAATAAAAACTGAATAAAAGAAACACAAACTTAACTGAAATTGCATTTTTCAGAACATAAAGACTACTTAAAGAAATGCATTTTTCACATTCATCAATTACCAAACAATATTATTGCTTTTTTGAATGTGGTCTCACTAGGATTCCAGCTTTATGTGATTAGTAATGATCATATCAATCCTAAAGTTATTGCTATAATGAAGAAGATGCAATATCTGCCTGGAATAATATAAGAGGAAGAAACATCAGAGTCACAGAATTCCCTAATTTATAAGGATAGACCAATATAAATGGTATAGGGTATGATCCTTAAAAGGATACTAAGGCTAAGAAATCAACCTATTTTGTGGCTAAAAGCTCAACCTAAGTCTATTAAGGACAAGTTGAGGAATGGGTGATCAATGAAATCAAGAAACCAAGGTTTGAGATCTTCATTGACACCCTCAAGAGAAGCATTTACAAGACATCATCACTAAGACTGACACCTGTGAGCTAATGCAAAACTTGGAGATAAAATATGAGAGTGAAGATATCAATCATGCCCATGTTACTGCCATCCTCGAATTAAGCATCAATGATGTCCTGTTCAAAGACATTGTTGATGATGATCTCTATACTTTTTCTTTGTTTAAAAATGATGATGTAATGAATTATAAAGTTAATGCAATGAAATCAGATATTGCTTACTTGTTTGATATCTTTATTGATGGTAGTGTTCATTGTATTAATAAAAAAATTAGCATATTTGACATTCATTCCGTATGCACTGAATCATTTAACATTGGCAAAAAATTTGAACCTTGCATGTTGCATACTTTAAAAGATGTTACCCCTGATGAGAGAAGATAAATTCAAAAAATATTAATAAAATATTCAAAAATATTTACTTGGACATACGACAATATGCCTGGTATTGATAGAGACATTGCTTAACACTTTATTCCAACCAAAGAAGGGCGCAAAATAGTAAAGCAAAAGCTAAGAAGACTCATACCAAAATGGGCCCAACTAGTGAAAAATGACATTAAGAAATAGATTAAAGCAAAATTCCTAAAGGTAGTAGACTATCCTGAATGATTAGCAAATGTGGTGCCAATACCAAAGAAAGATGGAAGGGTTAGAATCTATGTTGACTATAGAGATCTAAACAAGGCCTGCCCAAAGGATGATTTCCCACTACCCCATATATACGTATTGGTTGATAGTGCCAGCATATGTGCAATGTACTCATTCATGGATGGATTCTCTATGTACAATCATATCTTAATGGCCATTATCGACAAAGTAAAGACAACTTTCATAAAATAATGGGGTACTTACTACTACAGAGTAATGCCTTTTGAACTAAAGAATACAAGGCCAACCTACCAAAGAATAACGACTACAATGTTCCATGACATGATACATACATAATTAGAGGTATATGTTGATGAAATGATGGTAAAATCAAGAACAACGGAAGAACACCCCTCTGATCTCAAAAAGTTCCTCACAAGGCTCAAAAAGTATAGTATTAGGCTAAATCTGAAGAAATGAATATTTGGGATTACTTTAGGAAAGTTTTTGGGGTATGTTGTAGTTACAATGGGATTGAAATGGATCTAGATAAAGCAAAAGCCATCAAAGAGATGCCAGTGCCAAAAATAGAGAAAGAAATCATAGGGTTTCTAGGGAAACTATAGTTCATCAGTAGATTCATCACTAAGTTGACAGTAGTGTGTGAACTAATCTTCAAACTACTAAAAAAATATCAGCTGGTCGAATGGAATGAATAGTATCAGCTAGCATTTGATAAAATCAGAAGCTACCTAGCCAACCCTCTGATCCTAAGACTACCAAAACTAGGGATACCTTTAACCCTATATCTGGCCATTAAAGGGAATGCAATTGGTGCAATGTTAGTCTAAGAGGGAGAAACAAAAGCATAACACACAATCTACTACTTGAGCAAGAAGATGCTACCATATGAGGAGAAGTACAACAAAGTCGAATAGATATGTCTAGCAATGGTATAGGCAATGAAGAAACTTAGACACTACTTCCAATCCTAAAAAATTTTGGCCATGTATAAAATGGACCTAATGAAGTACCTCTACGAAGCTATCTCTCTAGTAGGGAAACTTACCAAGTGGCTTGTACTACTAATAGAATTCGACATGCAATATTTGACTAAGAAGGCAACAAAAGGGAGAGCAATGGCTAAGTTTCTAGCTCTCAACCCCATTCCATATTTAGAAGAAATCTAACTAGACTTCCCATATGACCTCAACTCAGCTATTGAAATCCAAGGATGCACATGCACTTTGGCAGTCAATCAGTTCGGTGTAGGAGTCGATGTAATACTACAATCTCCAGAAGGTGAAGTATTACCAATTGCTGAAAAGCTCAAGTTTAAAGTCACAAATAATGAAGTAGAATACGAGACATGCGCACTTTGAATAAAAGCATTGATAACCTTTGATGTCACATAAGTCAAAATCTTTGGAGATTCCATGCTAGTAATCAATCATGGCACAAAAGAGTGGGAACTATAAGAGCAACACTTAAAGCCTTATTTGGACTACTTGAGGCTACTCACTATTTCCTTTTGAAAATATATTTTCATTTATCTCCTTAGGAACCATAATCAAATGGCAAATGAACTTGCTTCCTTAGCATTAGTATGGGATGGACCATCCAAAATGCCAATGAAGCCTCTAATTCTACTCAGATCAGGACAACCTTGTTATAAAAACTGTGGAATAGCAAAGACAGAAGTAATTGAAAAGCCACCTTGGTTCTAAGACATCTAGAAATATCTACATGAATGAGCCTATCTTGATTGAGCAAATGAAAGAGACAAAGTAG
This sequence comes from Mallotus nudiflorus, assembly GCA_947683625.1. NCBI lineage: Eukaryota > Viridiplantae > Streptophyta > Magnoliopsida > Malpighiales > Euphorbiaceae > Mallotus > Mallotus nudiflorus. The sequence goes on along the minus strand of CANTUR010000049.1, from coordinate 1,717,165 downwards.
TTATTCAACGACTACCATAAAAATTCACATCACACTAAGGTGTGTTATACAGAAGAACCTCATATGGTTTACAACTATTATATTTAGATGAAACTGAGGCTGCAAGAACAATAGAACAAGTACATGAGAGTGTTTATGGTCCACACACTAATGGAACAATCCTAGCTAAGAAGCTAATTGGACAAGGGTTCTTCTAGATGACAATGATGGAACACTGCATCAAATTTGTAAGGAAATGCATAAGTGTTAGATCCACGAGAATGTCAGCCACCTTCCCCAAATAGAACTACACTACATGGTCCTTCTTAATATAAGGACTATACATAATTAGGGAAATCCATCCGACAGCCTCAAACGGAATAGGTTCATCCTAGTGGCAGTGGACAACTTTACAAAATGGGTCAAAGCAGAATCATTCATGAGGATAGGAGCCAAGCAAGTGGCTAGGTTCATGAAAAGAAACTTGTTCTGACAATAGGAGATCCCCTATCACATGATCTCTAACAATAGTGTCCAATTCAAAAGGGAAGTTAGAGAGCTGTTGAGGAGATATAAGGTGGAACATTATAGATCTTCTTTTTACTAACCACAAGCTAATGAGGCCGTCGAAGTTACAAACAAGAACTTCAAAAAGATTTTGTCAAAGATGACTCAAACTTACTAAGACCAGGTAGATAGATTGCCACATGCCTTATAAGGGTACTGAACAATAGTTTAACTTTAATAAGAGCAACTCCTTTCTCATTAGTGTATGGATCAGAAGTAGTTCTTCCAATCAAAACAAAGATCAAGTCTCTTCAGGTAGCAATTGAATTTGAACTGCTAGAAGTGCAGTGGGCTCGATAGAAGCACAAAAATCTCACTCTCTTAGACATCCAAAGGCTTAAGGCTCTATAGTACACATAGTTGTACCAGGATCGACTTGCCAAGACCTTTAACAAAAGCATAAAACATAAGAGTATGAAAGCAGGAGAATAGGTGCTAAAGCAAGTAAGACATAACATTCCAGACCTTAGAGGAAAATTCAAACCTAACTGGGAAGGCCAATACCTAGTCAAACATGCCTTATCAAAAGAAGCAATCAAGCTTATGGATTCTGAAGGAAATGAATTCATTAAACCTGTCAATACAAACTGCCTGAAGAAAGTACTATGTTTAAGGCCTAAAAAAAAGTCATCCTGATGAGTTGAAAACCTAAAAATGGCAACTCAGGAAAAAGTTAAGGACTTTTCACTGAGTTAAAAACCTAAAAATAGCAACTCAAGCAAAAATTAGGGAAAGAGAGAAAATACTTAACTAGAAAACCTTAGAAGGCTAGTTAAGGAAAGGGGTAACCTCAAATTCAAAATTTGTACTAATGTGCATATGCTTTTCATAAATGATTACAATGAAATAAGAATGATTGCTAATTTATATGAAATGTCTTTGAAAAGTGCAACACTTGTTATCATCATCAAGCATGCTTTACATTTTCTTTCATTACATGACCATGGTTCTTACCATCCTCTCTAAGCTCACTCCTTAAGATCAGACACTATCATATAGCAAAAAAAAAAAGCCCAGCTAGGTGTGAAAAGCTCCAAAAAGAAGACACCCTAGGCAAAAAAAGGAAGAAAAAGAAAAGCCAGCTAAATGTGAAAATCTCCTAAAGGAGACGCCTTAGGTGAAAAAGGGGAAAAAAGGTAGACGGCAGTAATTGCAAACATAATCATCAATGATACACAGCAGGAAGCATATGCAATCATTATCATACAAACATCATACAACATATGGAAAAATGTCTGGATATAACACCCACCGTCCATAACCTTAGGAAAATGATACAACAAAGCAAACCACAAACCAAAAAGTCATGTACTTAGCTCCTAAAACAACTACATTGGTCGTGGCTACCATCAAAACCAAGCAATGATCCTACTTAAGCATCCCCCTTATTAAATCTTGACTCATCATCATTCATCATAAAGGATGATAGCCGTGACTCCAGCTTACTGATGTAGTTGCAAAAAGTTGCACACTCTCGCTCCCATTCATGACTAGCAAGATAGTGCTCAACCTATACTACATATTGCATATCATACATTCATACATAAAACATATGCATTAAATAAATAAGTACAATAAAGAAGGCATACCCTCTTAGTGGTAGCAAAGTCCAAAAAGCACTGTTGTGCACTCCTTACAACAATACACTAACGCTAGCTAGAGGAGACAGGAATATGTAAAAGCAAGCAAATAAGTCAACCACTACTCACTAAATAAATGAAACACATGCATGAATAAGTGGAGAACACAAGCATGGGTAGCATCAGCAGGAGCAACCCTTGATTGAGGAAAGCTAAGTCTAGGCAAATCAAAGCTCATTGCTCTACTAAGGATATCCATCCAAAGTGAAGACAAAGACAGCTAAACCATCAAATCCCTAAGGATAGTGCTTATAAATGGTGGGGTTTAGTGCACATCCAAGATTTTAGCAACCGCAACACTGTTTGAGCTCAGGGCTCTAGAGAACACACTAACCATTGTCACAAAGACATGGCGTGGAGATGAGGAGTCGCCACCCAGGGTAATAACTAGGACAAATCGAAAAGGTGGTACTCGATTCCCCAAAAGCAAGCTAGCACCACAACTAGGAGATTTTGGATATGGAATACCAACTTCTTTCAGTCTTGTGTTCATTTAGAATTACTTTATGAATTATTATCTTATTCTCTAGTTACATGCAATTTCATATAAACCCTAAAAAATAATAAACTCAAGGGCAAACTAGTCATGAAATATATAAGTAAATAATGCATTCAATAAATCACATAATCCCTAAGTTAGTCTAATCTACATGGATTTTAAATAAATGAGCAAAAGTCTACATATTTTAAATTATAAGTGAACCTAAAGACCTAATTCCTTTTAATTTTAATGAAATGAACCTAAGTCTACTAATTTTAATTCTAAATATGAGCTTAAATCTACAAATTATTTAAAAAAAAACTTAAATTAAGTCGGCTAAGTCTAAATTAATTAAATTAAATTAGGTGAGCCTATGTCTAATAAACTAAATGGGCCTAAGGATATTTCTAACCTAAAATCTAATTAATTATAGATCTAAAGTTATATTTTAATTAATTAAACATAATTAATTATTAAGTGAGATGAGCTAAAAGAATTACCTAAGCTTATATAAATAAATCAAAGCCTAAAATAATAAATAAGCCTAAAAACAAATAAAAACACAAAAAACGATTAAAAAAAAGATCAAACAACTAATTAAATTAATCCCGTATAAAAAAAACCCTAGTTTTATTAATATCCAACCTAAATTAATCTACTTCCTCCATTGATTTTAAGTAATTACCTAATTAAAAACCTAATTTTACTAACCAACATAATCAAAATAAACATGCAACCACACACATAATTTCACTACTCCCACTATTGAGGCTATTACATTAATTCATAAAACAGTTAATAAAAAAATAAAGCAATAAATAAAATAAAATAAAAACCCTAGAAACTAAGTCTTTACGAGGCTTTTATCCATGGTTTTCCATGGACTTCTCATGAATTCATCCCTCCAACATGATCACCATGCATTTTCCTCTATAATCACCACAAAAAAATAAAATAAAATTATGATTAATGAACAAATTATAATAATAACTCGAAAGAATAAAAATAATCAATAATATTAAAAAGGAATAAAAAAATAGAATAAGAAGAAGATGATGATGCTTATGAGTGATTTAGGGTGCTCCTCACATTTGTAATTCATCATTCTTTATAAGTCTTCGAATCTTCTTCTTTAAAAATTCTTTAAGGATCTTGAATTAATTAATAAACCAAAAGGAATTTTTGTAGAAAAACAACTCATAAAAAAAGGATTAAGAAAGCTCTTTTTAAGAATCAACAATGGATGAAAATTATTTTCATAAATGCATAAAAAAACCCAAAAGCTTAAAAATATGTTGCTGCCTCCTTTTTTCTTCTCCTCCCTTCCCCCCAAAATTTTCCCTTATCATCCTCTTTATATAGAAAAAAGAAAACAAAAAACCCTAGCTAAATTCTAACATGATTCTAATTCCTAAAAATATAGGATTAATACTTAAAATCATATTAAGGAATTTTAGACCAATTAGGATTGAGTTAAAAGCCTAAAAAAATTCAAAAATAGAGACGGAAGAGTCCAATTCCAATCAGGATTGTGCAATTTCTATCAAAATTACACAATTCTTATCGGAATTAGTGTAATTCTGACCGAAATTACATAATTCCAGTTAAAATTATGGAATTTCAACTGGTTTTTTTTAACATTTATTACAAAAAGAACCTTGGAAGATTTTAAGTTTTGCAATTAGGTCCTAAAAAACATTGTAATTTAGTCCTTGAAAACACTAAATCCTTCCTTTAAAAGATGCATTTAGACCCTTCAAATTTTCAAGCTTAAGTATCGAAGAGCTATTCATGATATTTTCATCATTGGAGTCCTTTATCGCATCCATAACACATCATCTTGAAATTGGGTGTCTACAGTGCTACTAGAAGCCACAGCACTGGTATAAGCAGTCACATTAGTGTAGAGCGTGCCCTCATCATCCTCAAAATGTGATCCAAATATCCTCTAGCGTCACTATAGATAAGTTCTCATAACTCATGTCAATTATAATTTATTACTAATAAAGTTTGTTACATGCTTGCACCAAAACAAAAATAAAAGCTTACCAAATCATAAGAAGCAACTCTCAATGACCAGCGTGATGGCCTGACCCTCAAACCTAAAGGAGGAGATGCATGTGCCTGAGAAGGTGGAGGTGAAGGAAAGGTCCTAGTAGCTATAACATCAATTAGCTATGGGATCAATACATCAGCATAAGGCCAACCCTCACTCTCCAATAGGCTCTCAGAGAGGAATTCCATCATAACTGTAGCAAGATCATCGCCGTAAAGCTTATGGCCCCAAAACATGTCCCTAAGGGGTGGGACGGGATCTCTCCTCATGTATGGGGCATCCCACCAATGATGGACTCACTCGCCCAAATTCCACACCCTACTGATGAGGCCAGAAAGCAACACTTGTCTCTTTGTCAGTTGCCATACAGCCACCATCTCTATCTTCTAAAGAGACCTTGCCATCCACTAGCTAAGAAAGATCTGCTCAAAGGGCAACAATGAACAAATGATCATAAACAAAGGAACAATTAATAGAATATGAATCAGACATACCTAATTAGGGGATAACTTCCTTATATGGTCCCGGGCTACCATACAATCATCAATCAAATCAATAGTCTTCCTGATCTAGCAAGAATAACAAGGGAAGCCATCCTCCTAAAAATTCTTGATGGATGGATGAGGGAGAATCCCGAACTTATATGCCCAGATTTGTCAAAATCAGAGGGTTAGAAATAACAAACCAAAAGCATAAGAATAAACAACATAACTCCTAATTATGTCCAACACCTGTAGATCCCCGAGCCACCTCGGCATGCTACGTTAAGTCCTAAGTACATATGAGCAAAGGCAGTGGTACCCCAATAATAGCCTAGCAAGCCATCCAAATCTCTCAAGATAGGTAGCAATCACAGATCACCCATACCTGAAGGGTTCGAGAAGATAACATCACTCAGCAAATAAAATAAAAAGTAGCAAGCTAGCTGCTCCATTGAAATAAGACCATCATCATACAAAGCCCACACAAAAGAAATAAACTCTATATATTAAGCAAGATACGACAACTAAACTTCATAGGAGTGACTATCCCTAGCAAATCCCTCGTAAGACTACCATAACAGTAGAACACTCCTCCTCACTGAAAGGAATGGGATCTCCAAAAAAGCTCCAGCTTATGATGGTAAAAAAGTCTAAGGGAATAATAGTCATCTCCCTGAGAAGCAGATGGAAAGTATGCATCATGTCCATCCATCACTCTATCAATGCATACATGGCAATCTGACTCAACATATACAAGTCATAAGATAATGCAACAATCATCGATCAAAGCCCTTCCCAACAACCATCTGCTTCACACATATTAGGAGACCATGATAATACATGCTAACTTTGTTGAAACTAAAAGGCGACACGGTGACATACGTATGGGGCTACAAATAATAGGTATGCTATTAAACATTTTGCACAGCTACTAAATACTAACACATCTCTCTCTCTCTATCACTTAATAGTATCAAAATAATAAAGGCCAAAAAGAAAAGCATCACAACAAGCAGATAAACACAAAAAGACAAAAAGCAAGAGCTATCAGGCATTAGCATTTATAGTAACGCTACAACAAGAGCTATAAAGCTACAGTTATAATAACCTCATATAGCAAAATAAACAATAAAGTAACCAATAAATAAGCTCCAAATAATAAGGGCAAAGAGGGACCTGCCTCGCAATGATAATTCACCCAAGAATGAGTCTTTATGCTATGGAAAATAGGGATCAAATCTCCCTTAGAATGCCTAGAAGGTTGAGAACTTTGACCACCAGATGTGCTAATCCTTACTGCTGATGTCCCAACTCCAGTAGCCTTAGCAAAGTCACCCTCAAGATTAACATCAACATCAATAAAAATGTCCTCTAGACCTTTAGGAATATTGGGGAATGCCATTTTATACAAAAGAAAATGGAAGTACATAAGCAAAAATAGAGCAAAAGGCACTTGAAACACTAAAAGGGTCAAGAAAAGTATGAAAACACTCAAAGAAGCTCGAACAAAGCCTCCCAAAACCTCTAAAAATAACTATTTAAATAATGTCAAAGGGGGAAGCATGTGACCATGCACCACGCACATGACCACACACTAGGCACATGACCACACGCATAAGCCCATGATCACGCGCCCTCCACATATAGTCATGCGCACTTCCCCCTTACACGCACTCTTCTATGGTTTTATGTGCACTTCAAGACTTTGCACACTCACTTCTATAGTCCTTAACTTTCATTTCAGCATAAGATATATCCCAAACTCACATAAAAGTACATGGATGTGGACTCCATCTGTCTAAAGGCATTGCATATGCACCGCTTTCTTTAGGAAAATCAACATCTTACAAAAAAAGAAGAGCAAGAAAAATTCACTGTCGGGATATCTTACTCCAAATCATCAAAATAAAATCCTCAACATGATAAATCACTACATCATTACTGCATCATATCATCATTGCATCATTACTACATCATCACTGCATCATTACTACATCATTACTACTACCTCATTCATTGCTTAGAAGCACCCACATTGCTTAGGAGCACTCTCATATTGCTTAGAAGCACTCTTACACTACTTCATATCACTTAGAAGCACTCTCACATTTTCATATTACTTAGGAGCACTCTTAAACTGCTTAGAAGTTCTTTCACTATTTAGAAGCATCTTCTCATTGCTTAAAAGCATTTTCATTACTTAAAAGCATCCTCACATTGCTTATAAGCACCCACATCGCTTAGCAGCACTCTTACACTACTCAAAAGCACTCTCACATTACATAGAAGCATCCTCACTGCTTTAAAGCACTCATTTTCATTGCTTAGAAGCACTGTCATTACTTAGAAGCATCTTCTCATTACATAAAAGCACTTTCATCACTTATAAGCATCCTCATATTACTTAAGAGCATCCATATAGCTTAAGAGCATTCTCATTTTCTTAGTAGCATCCTCATTTTGTGTGACACCTAAGAAGGTTATAATTGCATGATCATTTGTGTGACACCTAGAAAGGTTATAGTCATATGTTCGTTCGTATAATGCCTAGAAAGGTTATAGTCGTATGTTCATTTATGTGACACCTAAAAAGGTTATAATCATATGTTCATTCATGTGATACCTAGAAAGGTTATAGTTGCGTGTTCATTTGCATGACACCTAAGAAGGTTATAGTTGCATGTTCATTCATGTGACACCTAAGAAGGTTATAATCGCATGTTCATTCATATGACACCTAGAAAGGTTATAGTTGCATGTTCATTCGTGTGACACTTAAAAAGGTTATAGTCATATATTCATTAGTGTGACACCTAAGAAGGTTGTAGTCGCATGTTCATTTGTGTGACACCTAAAAGGTTATAGTTATATGTTCATTTTCATGACACCTACGATGGTTATAGTCACATGTTCATTCATATGACACCTAGAAGGCTATAGTTGCATGTTCATTTACATGACATCTAAGAAGTTTATAGTCACGTGTTCATTTGCACAACACCTAAGAAGGTTATAGTCACATATGTATTTTGCTTAGTAGCATCTTCATCTATATGACCCCTAAGAAGGTTATAGTCATATAAATCCCTGTGCACTTTGCATGAATCATAAACTTGCATATGTCTCAAATACCACCTTATGTGACAACCAAGTCATAGAACAACAACAATAAAAAAACACAACAATAGCAATCAAATCTTGAAAAGACATCTAAAGACAACCCACAGGTAAGTACCTCTCTCCCTACTAAAATATTTTTTGCATCTTTGCTTTTTGCTGCATGTGCATTGACAATAGTGTTGGGTGGCTATGCAACATACATGAAGTAGAGGACAATTGTCATACCTCAAATTTAACTGTCCCCAAAAAGGTCCAATTATGAAATGAATCCTCGAGATGACTAGAGTCTGCTCATTCATGACACCTCTGAAGTGTGCAACCTTAAAACACCTAACCAACCCCACTAATGTGCAAAATCAATCATTGAACCATAAATTTGTGCTTTGACCTTATAAAATACAAATTATTGAAATAATGAGAGTTTTTATTTCAAGAAAACTCCTCTTAGAATACTCAACTCATTGGGCTGGTGTGCATTTCATTAGACAAGGACCCAGCTTTGTGAAAAATATGGAAATTAATTTTGATAAAATAGAATTTAGAAACACATCCAGAGTGCTCTAAAACCTTTAGAAGTGGTCCCAGAATGGTCCAACACAACCCAACTATTAGCACATATCGCTCATAAGTGCACGTTAACAACCATAGGTGTCATGTGCTAAAATCAAAGCCAAATTTGACAAAATAAACACAGTTAGGAGGCTCAAAAACCCTGGGAACCAACCCTAGAATAGCATATGTAGAATTCAAGAAGAGCACATAGAGCGTCAAAGTGCACATGAAAATGCGTACATGTGCTTATGGCCAAACGCCAAGCATGTGACCTCACGCTGTATAGTTTTTGCTCTCCCACAACCTTTCACTTGCGTTGTTAGATCATCATTATTATACTCATTTCACATCATAATTATGTATCATCTATTTCTGAAATCATGAAATCACATCGTAAAAATCAGTAACATGAAAAAGTTCATGTACCATAATAGAGTCATCATGCTCCCAATCTAGTGATGACTTCATGCATCCTTTATATTATCATCATTCATCATTATAGCATAAATAATCACCGCAAACATGATCATCCTATCATTCATCGAATAAGCTATATAAATGGTCATGTTATCCTTGCAGATCAATCATATTAAATTTACTTTTCTGCAATCTTTTCCTCTTCATATGTATTTTATCAAGAAAACAATGTAATAAATTTTCAGTCTTATTATCTTATGCTATCTGATCTACTATATGAATTCTATATAAACTATCATTACTAAAACTAGGATGTTACGATAGCTATGCATTGAATATCATATAATGAGAAATAGTCATAAAGTAGATGCGATCTCTTAAAACTAGAAATCTCTATTGGGGACAATACTTATTGAGTCACCTAATGTTGTCCCTTTCTTTTCCTAATTTTCTAAAAATCGGGTGGTGACTCAATAAAATCAAAAGCATCTCATCCCCCTAAGACTAATCACTTTACCCTATTTGGTAAAATTGTCGTGTTCCTAAAAAATGGAAACACCTACTTCACTGTTTAACAAAGTAACAAAAAAAACCAATAAAAAAAGTTGACGAGGTCACTCACAAGGCACTTCTTAGAGAGTCTATTACTGATGGAGGTTAGCTTCCTTGCCTCTTCCCCTCATTTTCTTTTTTTTTTTTTTGTCATTTTCTAACTTATTTCTTTTAGGCATGGTTTTATGAAAAGTTAAGGTTGCTTGAACCTGCCTGAGATATTACTCATTACAAAGCCAAACATTGTCATATTAGAAAGCTCTACCCTATACCACAAGACATTCATAGCTATTTGTCCACATTTCCTGATACTATGATTTAATGAATGTGTCCATAATGGAGACTTAAGCACATGACCATATGATCTTACACCCATTATGTCCCTATAGTCGGCCTTCACTTCACCATTTTCTATAATCCTGCACATCTTTACCAATAGTATGGCTAGAAATAACTGATTGTGGGGTTGTTGCATGAATTTGAACCAGGACCTCTCTCTCAACACTTGGTTACTACTTGGCCTCGTAGAATCATTTAGAGGCTCATTGACTATGATGGAGATCAGTCCACTGATGATCCACATAAGACATGGATTTAATTATAAGAAAAAAAAGGATACGTTCATGAGAAATAAAAGTCTAAGAGAGTTGCAAATATCAAGTGCTTAAGGTGTTAAACAAAAGAAGCAAAAATAAAATTAGTTTATCAAATTTGGTCATCATTTCCTTTTTTATATTAGACAAAATTTCCTTTTGCGTTTAAACAGTTTGTAATAAACATTTAATGCAATGTTTAACAATAATATAAGGAATCCATTTTATTTAAATTACGCATAAGATGACTATACATTTCACTTCTTATACGACTCTTGTCATTAAATGGCTTGCCTTTGCAAGTTTTCCAACTAACTATTTTCTTTCTCTCGCTCTCCCCTTTTACATATCCTTTATTTTTACCTAGACTATCTCTTTCAAGGTTTTCAATCTAGTAAGACTTTTTTTTATTTTTGTCTCTAGCTTTTTCCTAGGCAACCTCCTTTTGATGTTTTCTCCCTAGCAAAACTTTATAGAAAGTATTTCTTGAGCTTTTCCAAGTTAATAGGCTCTTTGAACTCATTCCCTTCCATGACAGACATAATTGCAGCATCTTTGGAAAATAAATTTTTCACAACATAGGGACCTTCCTAATTCAGCTTGAACTTTCCTCAGGGTCAGTCATGCTTGGCTTTATGAGCTTCAGCACCAAATCACCCTCCTTGATCTTTCATGGCTTGATATTCTTATTATAGGCTCAAGTTATTCTTTTTTGATATAGTTGGGAGTGATATATAGCTTTCACTCTCTTTTCATCCAACAATGTCAATTGCACTAACCTGCTTTCTACCCACCAATACTCAAGGATTTTGGATTCCAAGAAAACCTTTAATGACTAAATCTCCACCTCTATTGGCAACACAACTTCACACCCATATACCAAGGAATACAGGGTGACCCCAGTTGATGCTATAGTAATAGTCCTATATTCCTATAATGCAAACTATAGATAATCCACCTAGTTTTAGTAATTCTCCATCATCATAACTAGGATCTTCTTTATATTTTTATTTGCTAGCTCCATTGCCCCATTCACTTATGGTCTATATAGAGATGACCTATCATATTAAATTTTATATTTTTTTAACAATGTCGCTACCTTTGCTCAAAACTGAACACCATTATCCATGAAACATGATGAGGCAACCCATATTTGAAAATTATGTTCCTCTCAATGAACCTTGCCATTTGCTTTAAGTCGATGGTAGCATATGACTTAGCTTCGACCCATTCTAAGAACTAATCAATCTCCACCGTAATGTATCAATGACCATTTTATGCTCTTGGCCTTATCTCCCTTTTAATGTTAATTCCCTAAACTATAAATGGCCAAGGAGAAGTCATTCCTTGAAGTTCAATGGATAGAAAATAGTTGATATCCTTATAGGCTTAACAATTATGGTAGTTCTTTATAAATTTAACATAATTTGTTTCCATAATAAGCTAAAAGTAACCCTGATGAGCTATTTTCTTTGCTAAGGCTATCCCATTCATGTATGGACTGTATACTCCCTTGTGAACTGGTTTCATGAGTTTTTAAGCTTTATTTTATCTACACACCCCAAGTGAACCCCAGTTTGCATTTTGTATAACATCCCATTATAGCTAATGAATTATCATGACAACATCCTTAAGGACATTTTTTCTTTCTTATCAACATCTTCATGGAATTACTCCATTTCCAAATACCATTACAGATCACAAAATAAGGGCTTTTATATAGTATCAATTATCATCACCCTTAGCTCTTTGTAATAGGGTTTTAAGACTTTACTAGAATTAGGGGCTTAATTTTTTTTACTTCATATTTTCCCATACAAAAACCAATATGGCTAAAGCATCTGCCATCTAGTTCTCTTCTTGTGGCAAGTGTATAAATTTGGATTAAGTGAAATCCAAGAGAATGGTAGCAGAATAATCCTAATATAATCTTAATTTGTCTTCTTTGACTTCCCATTTATTAGAGATATGTTTTATCATGAATATAGAATCCACATATACTATTACCTCCCCTGCCCTTACATTCCAAAGTGCCTCCAACCTAAAGATGCAAGCTTCATGTTCTGTTTAATTATTGGTCACTTCAAATTCCAACCTTTTCACCATTGGGATCATTTTTCCTTTCAACATGATTAGAATTACACCAATGCTAACCCCTTTATTATTGATTACTCCATCAAAGTACATCTTCCAACCTTGGACCTCTATCGCCCATAAATGCTCATCTAGAAACTCTAGCTCCTACTCATGTTCATCATTTACTAGGTTTTGGCTCTTCTTTTCAATACTTTCTTTGACACTTAGTCTATATCAAATTTGGTGAGTAGAACTAGCCATCTACCTAATTTTCCTATGAGCAACAAAGTTTACTAAAGATATTTAAGGAAGCCGTGTTAGAAATCACCTAGACTTTGTATGATTAGAAATAGTGTTGAAGCTTCTTGGTTGACCATATCATGGCCAAGCATGTCTTCTCTACCAGACTATAATTAGTCTCGTACTGCATGAGCTTTTTACTCAAGTAATACACCGCGTGCTTAACTTTACATTAACCCTTTTGAGCTAACATAGCACCTACTATATCCTTCTTAATTACTAAATAAAGAATTAATATCTTTGGTGGCTATAAGACTGGAGGATTCATTAAATAATTCTTAATAGCTTTAAAATCCTACTGGCATTTATTATCCTAAATTACAGGTTAATTCTTCTTATGAGCTTAAAAATTAGCTCATAAATGGTGGTTAACTTTGCTATGAATCTATTAATGTATTGCAATTTCCTAATAAACCCTTTAACTTCTATTTAATTTTTTAATAAGGGCATCTCTCTTATCACTTTAACTTTATCCGAGTCAACCTATATTCCCTTCTGGCTGATAATGTGTCCTAGCACCTTCCCAGATGTCATCTCTAAAACACACTTCTATATGTTCAACCTGAGATTATGCTTTTATGTTATTGCCAGAAACTTGTCTAGAGCCTTAAAATGCCCTCCTTTGGTTAGATATTTCACCATCATATCATCCATATATACCTCTATCTCTTTATGGATCATGTCATACAACAAAATGGTAGCCATCCTCTCATATGTAGCTCCTACATTCATTAATGCAAATGGCATGAACAATAGTAGATACCTCATTCAGTGGTGAAAGATGTATTCAACTTGTCAATTACCACCATCATGATCTGATTATATCTTGAGAAACCATCCATGAAGGAGTATATCACGCTGGAAGCCACACTATTAACTAGTGTGTCAATATGCAATAAAGGAAAATCATCTTTTAGGTAGGCCTTTTTTAAATCTCTATAATCCATGCACATCCTGACCCTTCCATCTTTCTTAGGGAATATTTACTAGCCATTGGGTGTCTTCTACCACTTCTAAAAACTTCACTTTTAGCTGCTTTTCAACTTCCTCTTTAACCAAAAGAGCCTATTCAAGCCTCAACCTTCTCTTTTTTTACTTTATTGGTGTGATGTGAGGATATGTAGGACTTTTGTGTTATGTAATTTCCTTGTTAATCCTAAGCATATCCTTATAGCCCCAGCCAATTACTGTCTATCTTCTTTTTAAAATTTACATCATCTTTTCTCTCTTATCATGAGTTAAATTAGAAGCAATCAGTATATTTTTAGGGTTATCATTTGTGCCTAGATTAAATGTTCAATTTACATAGAATTAATGTCAAATAGATGCATGAAATGATCATCACAAATAGAATAACCATTAGGAAACACATCACATAAATAAGCATAATTAGACTTCATTGCATCTATTTTATAAAAGAATAAACCATTGGTTTCAAATAAAGTAGCAAGGGTAACATAAAAATCATCATTGATAATATATATAATAGAATTTAGAATATAGGTCTCGAAATCCAGCTCCTTTTCCTTATTAGCAATGTCCCTCAACTTTAGAGGAGCAATGACCTCCTCAGACTCTTCTTTAGCCAGTACCAGCTCTTCCATGGGAATCACCTCAGTAGCAGCCTTCTTTACCCCATTCATAAATTCAACAAAGATCTCAATTCTTATGATCACTTCCCCAGCCATTAAAAAAGGTTTAGGAGTTCCTGTGTATGGGTAACCAATGCCCTATTTAGCAAACATATCCCATAATCCCTACATTTTAGTTTTGATGGCAACTTCATCTTCACCCTCAGAATATTCAGCCCCAAAATATCCAATCCTACACTTTAAATTAGGGACTTTTAGTTCAATAAATTCAAGTTGTCCACTTTGATTCTTTCCTAGCCCTAGTCCAGGCATAAACTTTATGCTCCTCATTATGTTCATAACCTTCTAATCCAGCTCATCTTTATAAATCATGCAAACTTTAAAACTTAGGCTTATAGGAATCTCCTTATGAGCTAATTTTAGAGTAGCCAAAATAGCATGTCTGTGCTGAGATAGTAACAACTTTGCCCTTGAGTGGATGGCACACCACCCAAAGGATGAAGCCATGGTCTCTCTAATAGGATGGCAAAGGTCATAGGAATGTTTATCATGTGTAGGTTAACCCAAGTCTCAATGCGCCCAGTCTTAACCAATGCTCTGAATGTTCCCTCAATAGGCCTTGATAATTACCTCAAAAGACTTCAAGTCTACTACAATCAATCCTAATTTTGGAAAATGGCAAATCCATTAAAGCTAGAACTAATGCTTCCCGATGATCTCGAGAATGCATAAGCAATTCCCATACACTAGCAATAGTTTCCTTATCTTTCTTGATCTCTTCTTTCATAAAATCTTTTGCTCTTGCAGGTTTAGCAGTCTCAATTTATTCTTCTTTCTTTTCAACCTTCCTAAATGATTAATTTTCTTCATTATCCTCATTTTCCTACAAATCAACCCTTCCCCCATTTTTGTCATTAGAGCTCCAGATATCTAAGACACTTATAGTAAGCTCCATGGGATGTTCATTTAGGTTTAGGTTTGGGTAGCTCAAAAGTGGTGTTAATAAAGGAATTAAAGACTTGCTCCTCTGTTAAGCTGGTGTTGATCATAAGGCATTAGGTAGGGGGACATTTTGGTAGTTGGGCAAAAGGTTGTTTTGGGTGTTTGGTTTTTGAGTTTCAGGATTAATGATTTACCTACATCAATTAACTCTTGGATTTCATGTCTCAATCGGGTGCAACTATCAATGTCATACCCAACGGCTTGATGATAATTACAGTAAAGCTTTAGGTTGGCATTTGGTAAATATTGTTTTAGGGGTAATGGTCGTAAAAGTTTATTTTCAAACAACTTCTCAAGTACTTTTGAAAGAGGTCACCCCAAATTTGAAAACCTCTGAGGTTTTCTGATGACATTAAATTACATACTACTACTTAATCCACTTGTTTCCTTACCCTTAGATCTTCCATTGAAAAACTTCTTTTCTTGTATCAGGTCTATCTCTTTTTGGACCCTAAACCTATAAATTTCTTTGAAATTTTGGATCCTAAGGTTGCTTAACTTCTTAGACAGTAGTGGAACACAACCCTCTATTGCCAGCATTAATTGATATGATTTAGCAGGCATATGTCTCATTTGAGCTAATTTTCCCTCCAACGAGTTAAATAATTTATGAAGGACTTATTGAACTTCTATTTGGTGTCTTGTAAATCCCTTAAGGACACCTCTAACTAAACATTAAGACTATATTGCTTCATAAAGGCAGCACATAACTCCTTCCAATCACACTACACATTTAGTTCTAAAGTATAGTATTAACGTATTAGCGCACCTTATAATGGCATAAGAAATTGCTTAACTATTTGGGCCTTAGTCAATTCAGTGGCCTTCATATAGGTCATGTATTATTTCATATATAGATGCAGATCATCAATCCTATAATATTTTTTCATGTCAGGGAATTTGAATTTTTGAGGCACAAGGCCATCCTCATCTAAATCAAGGCCGGTATAATCTAATGGAGTGTCAATTCCTTTTTCCTTCATTAGCATTTGGACTTATGACACTACCTTAGAAATGTTCTTAGCCTAGTTATTTTGTTCCACTATTTTAGATAAGTTCACATTCTTTTAGGTTACTAAATTAACCGACAGTGTTACATCATCATCTTCCTTCTCCTTCATAGGAATATCGTCATCGAGATCAATCGGGTTAGTTGGATGTGCTAGTTATTTTTCTTTGAGCAACTTGGTTATTTCCCTATCATCTCCTTCATCATTGATCGAGTGTCAATAAATAGTTTTTCTTTCAATTGTGCTTTGAAAACTTTGGGATCAAAACCTGCTACCATCACTATTTCTGAATTTCTAATTAATTAGTCAGAATTAGATCAAATCCATATGGAAGAGCTTAAAGGATCTATAGTTGTAAGACCACATGTCAGAATTATGCATGACATGTATGCATGATATGCAATTTCATTTTATTATTTGATTATTCAAAGATAAAAAATAAACACACTTTATTTACACATAATAAGGAAATAAACAAAAAGCTTTTAAATGATAATCTCTACCCTTATTTTCCCCACACAAGTGTTCAATGGTGATTTTTTTGTCTAAGTTTTAATTATTAGTGAGAGATAATAAAACTGAAATATGTAGGGCCACTCTCAAGATGAAAAAAAAAGTAGTAATACCTATAAATAATTCCAAAGTCCATTTTAACAGGTCTTGACGGGCAATGAAAGCCCATTTTAGTATGGCTTATTTGCAATGGGCCATAGTGGGCATAGAAGGCCCATATTGATAGAGACCATTTAAATGGGCTTGGGCCTTATTTCAAAGATTACTATATGGCATCAAAGCATAAGCATTTGGAAAAACTCCTAGAGAAATTACTAAGTCATTACATGAGCTAAATCTTAAGGTGAAAAGGCTTCAGTTCCCATAACGATATACCTCCATTATGTCTCCTCACTCAAAGGTCCATACGACATGGATAAGTATGTGCTATAAGTAATAATAATCAAATACTCCACCTCCGGGTTTGAGTGAAACACAGGAAGTAGAGCAATAACTATCCTCAGGTTATTTCGAGATTGAGTGGTCATTGTATGAAAATGTGTAAGGAATGAAAAATATGAAAAAGAAATAAAAGAATAATTAAAGATGATAAAATAAAAAACATTGGAATTATTTTGTCTATCCTTAGTGGAGTCACCACTGTAGGCGACGGGGTTTAGCATGCGCCCAAGTGTTTAGATACTAGGGCACTGTGTGAGCTTAAGGCCTACTAGGAAATATAAAATAGGCTTGAAGCCTAAATTAAAGAAAGAGTCACCACCCAGATGAGACCTAGGACACACTATACGATAACAAGATTTTGTGGAGGTTCCCAGAAGCCGTCATCAGATAATAGGCTAAAAAACTGTGTATGGGCTCTTGGAATGCCCACCCAACCTTACGGTTGGCCTCCACTTGTGTTTTGTATTTTATTTCCTTAAATTATTCAGTTACTTCTTTATTAATATGCAAATTACAATTGTTTCCCTTCAATTTCCAAGTTTTACAATTAAGTTAAAATTTGCACATTAGTTTGATTTCATGCTTATTAAGGATGGTTCACTGCATTTATCACATAAATAAATATTCATTGACTAAACAAATATAAATTCACATGCAAAGAAAAGAGGGAGGAGAATAGATTACAACCCTTTTTACATGCAAGAAAAGTGAACAAACAAAAAATAAACTAGAAATATACAAAAAATAAATAAAAATTAAACCAAATAATAAAAAGGAAAAATAAACTAAAAGGAACATGAATTAAAATTAGATGACCCAAATCATCTCAAATTTCTTGAAATGAGCAAAACATTAATCTCCTTAAATACATAAATCCTACAAAAGGTAGCCATAAAGTTAGTCCATAAACTAAATAAATATAAATGAAAGTAAAGTTAGCCCATACACATGACTATTTCAATTAAATAATGTAAATGAATAATAGGATGAAATTAAATATTAATGAAAATACATACAAACATAAACCATGTGAAACAACCGAAGAAATTATAAATAAGCTATGCATGACTCTATCAAAGTGGCAATTGCCTCATAATTAGGGCATAGCCTCGTCACAAAGAGGCATCGCCTGACTAACAATCGTATTAATAACTCGATGAGCTCCTTAAGTTCTAAATAAGTAGAATGTAATGGAAATAAATGGAAACTAACAACTACACCAAGTATCTAAAAGATCATGTCATGACCATAATATAAATGGCTGATAGATCTAAAGGGGCACAAGCAAGTAAACCAAGAGAATTTATTCAAAACAAGGGTCTAATATAAAAAAAAAAAACTCTTACTACTTATGAGCTTTTATTTCCAAAATAGTTGACCCTCAGATATTGGTTTTTATATCAAGCTCCACTTAAATACAAGATTTCTCCTTCTTCTTTTTTGAAAATGGACTTTTTAGGCTAGCTTTTCCTTCCTTTCTCTTTAAGGACATCCCATTCTTTCTCTTTAGAGCTCTCCCTTCTCTCTTTCTTTCTCGAAACTTGCTAAGAGTTGCTAAAGAATGATACTAGTATCAAGTGTATGGGACATATGTTAAAATATTTTATAACTATTTAATACATATTAAATCCAATAATATAATACATCCAAAGCATATGCGAAAAATCATAATAATACACTTGAAAAATCATAATAATTCTTTCGCTTGCGCATTAAAAATTTATAATACACTTGATACTGGCATCATTCTTTAAAGTGCAAACTATTCCAGTGTTCCCACTCTACAATAAGGTAATAGACAATTAAAGCAAAGAAGAAATTTGGCATGAACAATTTGGTAATAAAAAATTTGACAACTAAATAAATTATCTTATATTTATTGATCATGAATTTGTAATATGTTTACAATTTTTATTGTGCATTTGTAACATACAAAAAAATTAAAAAAAATAATAACACTGAAAAATAAAAAAGCAACAAGAAGCAACAAAAAACATCATGTAACAAAAAGCAATAATACTGAAAAATAAAAAAGCAACAACACTAAAAAGACAAAAAGAAACAAAAAGTAATAATACTAAAAAATAAAAAGCAACAACACTAAAAAACATAAGCAACAAAAAGCAATAACACTAAAAATAGAAAGCAACAACATTGAAAATTAGAAGTAACAAAAAGCAACAATAAGTAATAAAAAGTAACAAAAAGCAACAACACTGAAAAATAAAAAGACCATATTGCTTTGAATTTCTTGAATGAATTTGATAGAAGGTTAGTGCGCAATGGAGCTTTGAAGAGCTCTAACATTTAGCTTTGGAAGAACTATAAGGCCCACAATATATCAAAATGAAGCTAATTCAAGGACCTATATTTATTATTGGGTTTATGCATAACAATCCAAGTTTTAGGCCCAAATTCATTCATTTAAGGTGTCAAAATTAGCTTTGAAGTTTACGTTCATTTTTAGTTGTATTTTTGTTCTTTTTACCCTTTTTTCTTTCAAGGTTTTATATTGAACCGAACCATATTTATTCATTATTTTAGGATGTTTGAAGATAATTTTGATTAATTTTAATAGAATTATTTATTATTCTGCATATTAAATCAATAGATTAGTATAAGGTTTATTTATTTATTTTTTTTAAGTTTAAGACTTGGTATTAGATTTTTTTTTTTATACTACTTACCTTACCATATATGAATATACTTTTGATTAAGAATTAAAATGACAAAATAACATCAATATTTATTTACTTATTCAAGTTTCAGACTTAGTATTAGTTTTTTTTTATACTGCTTACCTAACCTATCCTATACCATTCATAGATACCAAATGAAGTGGCAATAAATTTTTTTAAAAAAAAGTAGTAGTAAATTGTTCAAAAAATAAAAAGAAATAGTAGTAAATTATTTAAAAAAAAGAAGCATCAATAAATTGTTAAAAAAAAAAGAGGCAACAGTAAGGATGACTTGTAGGAAGCTGGTAGCTATTTTAATGGTGCCTTTAAGGTGCATGCAATGTCCCACATTTGAAAACACCATGCAATGCAATGCCTTGGACCACCACTCATAAGCAAGCACATAGCAAACACAAAAATTTACATATAAGAGATGTTTGAAGCTACATGTGGAAGAATTATGAGCTGGCTTGAAGTAAGAAGACTAGAAATGAGAACTAAAGAGAATTTAGAACAAAACACAAAAAACAAAAACCAGTTTTCAAAAATTTAATTGAGTCTGACCATAAAAGAAAGTAGGTTGGTCAAATGAGCAATTTTTTGAAATTTCCTCAATTTTAAATAAAATGAAATTTTTATGGTTATTAAATAATGGAAGTATTAAATAAAAATAATTTAATTAAATGTGAAAAAGAACATAAATATCTTTAGTCTTCTACATGTGTTTGAGAGTTCATCATTTGTCGCAATCATCATGTGGGTCCATATTATCCTTCCCAAATCCTTTGAATAATTTTAAGAGATGGTTTGGTTTATATTTTAAAAATATAAAAAAAATCAAAATGGTGAAAAAACTATCATTAAATTATTTTTAGAATTATTAGAGAATTCTTTTATTTTAATAATTTATCAATTTCATTTTTTATAAAAACATTTTTTCGTCATGGATAATAATAATAATAATAATAATAATAAATGATATTTTATTTTTTAAAAAAGTTTAAATGCTACTAAATAGGTAAATAATAACAATTATCTATATTAGTTAGTCATCCTACAAGTGACAAAAGGTATATATATATAATTGAGAAGAGTGGGGTTCGAACTCCCCACTATCCCACCCCCTCTCTCCCTCTTTATAGCCATTTGTATTAGTTGTTAAAAAAATATTATTATTTAACCATCAATTATCAACAATAATTAATCTATTACGAAATTTTTTATTTTGTCATAACATATTAAAAGGAAAATAATTTATGTCATTAGTAGCTCCAAGAATAGTGTTGTCGATGGAGAGAAAAATTCTTTTTATGTTATCATTTCTCATTTGATTAGTCTCATGTATACGAGGTCAACATGTAATTTTAACTTAAAAAAAGTTTATCTTTTAAGCCCTATTTTTTTGCAAAAAATATTATTCCAGAAAATAATTTCCCTTATTTTTCACTGTTTGAATTATTAAAGAAAATAAGTCAAAGTAAAATAACTTCAAAACATGAGAAAATGATTTCTCATTCTAAGGATGGGAAATCATTTTTCAATACCATGTCCAATGTCTTCTCTCCTCATTTATTGTCTTCTTTTATTTTTTTTTAATGTATTCTCTCTTTGTTTATTGTCTTTTATAGTGTTGCAGCCAAACATCAAAAAATATTTTCCTTGGAATATATTTTTTGAGAAAGAAAATATTTTTCAAAGACAATATTTTCCACAAACAAATGGATCCTTACACTATGCATGGATGGAGGGGAAAGTAAAGGAAAGGAAAGAGAATTGAAGGAGAATTAATTTCATTTTATTTGGCTATTAAAAATTTTAGGAAAGGAAGGGAATTGGAGGAAAATTATTCCCCCTCATTCCCCTTCTATAAGGTGAAAATCATTACACCCCAAATTGGAGTGTAAAAAATTTTAACTACTAAAATACATTATATTTTAAAATTCTATTTCCTTTTCTAACATTTCCCTTTCTTTTCCCTTTATTAATTATTTTTAAGTTTCCAAACACAATAACATCTATAATTTTTAATCCCTTCCCCTCCCTCCTTGCCCTTTAAAATCTCTTTATTTCCCTTCCATCTACAGTTGTCATGCATAGTGTTAATGTCATGGACAACATTATTCATGTCATTAATGATATTAAAACAAGTAATAAATAGGATTTTTTTTTTGGAAAAGTAAGAAATAGGATATAGATTCTCGAATATGAACAAAACCAACCCTAAAAATATTTTCAGAGTAATAAAAACATATTAACAATTGGTTTGGCTAATAAATTTCCATCATGGAGACGGTCTTTAAGCCTGTGCATATATTTATGCTTTTTCATCTCTGTTTCTTCTTAAATCAGCTGAAGACAATGATTATGTGTTAAGTGTAATACTTTTCAGGTTGGTTTGGCGCATATTTATGGGTGTTTATTGTTTTATTTTTATTAGAATTCTTATTTTATTTTTTATTTTTATTTTTTATTATTTATTTCTTTGTGTAATTTGTTTTTATTATGCTTTGAATTATATATATATGCTTTAAAGTTTAATTGGTAGAAATGCAATGATGAAAGAAGACATAATTATGAAACAATAAAAAGGAAGAAGAAAAATAAATAAATAAATAATGAGAGGAATGGATATAATAGAGAAGGAGAAGGCATTGCTCGGAAAGGAAGTTACTTTAAAAAAAAATAAATTTTATAAAAGTAGGATGGGAAGAAGTGAAAGAGAAGAAGGAAATTGTTGGGAAAAGCACTGAAATAAAAAAGTTTTATTTTCTCTTCCTCATTATTTTCTCCTTAGTTTTTGAATATATTTCTTTATTACATTTTCAGAATATTATGGTTGTGATGTCTAGCTAAATTTGTTTATGTTGCAAATTATTAAACTTATTTTAATTTAACTTGATTCATATATTAGTTTTTCTTTTATATTGCATTAAGCATTTATTGAGCTTAATTGATTATGATTTGGCCATTCATAATTGATTTTTAATCAAGGTTAATTATTGAGAAATATTAATCTTAACAAATATATGAATGCTTGATTAATTGATTTATATCTAGAGATAACTTAAATTATTTTAATTTCAATTGGTTGTACTTTATAATTTATTTACTAAATTTGATTAAGTTTTAATTTAATGAGAATGAGTTAAAGCCTTTTCAGTTGATATAAATAAATTAAGTAATTTTTACTTGAAAAAGATGAATGATTACCTTTGAAACGCTAAGAATTGTAATAGAAAGAAAACTAATTTCTTGTGATCGACTTAACTAAAATAAAGTGATACAATCCCTAACATTTATTCTATAATTTACTTGTTAAAATTTAAGTTAAATGATTTTATTATTTTGTTTCAGTTTTGCTATTAAAATTTAGCAATTATAATTGACTTAAATTTGATTCTAAAACAAGTTAAAAATAAAATTAATAGTTGGATAAACATTCAATCCTCATGGGATCGACTCATACTTATTTTATATTACTTGATAAACTCATATGCTTGTGAGAACTAATTAAGTTTTTGGCATCATTGTCGGGGATTGAATAAGTTTAACAACATAATTGGTTGTTTTTACTTAATTTAAATTATTTTTATTTTAAATTTGGATATTTATTTTCTATTATTATTTATTTTATTTTAATTAATTATTTTGGTGTATGCATAATACTCAAAGAACAAGGATATATCTTTTCATTTTTAATCTATAACTTACATAGTTTAAAAGAGAAAATAGGAGGCATTCTCAAGAGGATTCAAGTATTATAGCATAACAACATGCAAAAGAAAGAACCTCTTAGATCTTGCCATGCCAAGTCTAGATGGTACAAGGCAAAGTATTTCTAGGCCAACAATCAATGCCAATAATTTTGATATTAAACTAGCCTTACTTTAAATTATCAAGTCAAGTGTTCAATTTTGTGGCTTGGCAAATGAAAACCTTAATGCTCACATTGCTAATTTTTTAGAAATCTATGATACTTTTAAATATAATAGGGTGTCAAATGATGAAATTCACTTAAGGCTCTTTCCATTCACATTGAAGGATAAAGCTAAGGCATGGTTGAACTCACAGCCACTAGCTTCAATCACAATATGGGATCTATTGGCAAAAGCTTTTTCGGCAAAATATTTTTCATCTTTAAAGATAGTAAAGATTATCAAGGATATCACCACCTTTCGACAATTTGACATGGAATCCTTAAGTGATGCATAGGAGAGATTTAAATAGTTGCTAAGAAGTTGTCCTCATCATGGTTTGCCAAGGGATGTGCTCATCATAACTTTCTATAATAGTGTTACTTGATCCACTAAAGACACCAAAGATGCAGTAGTTGGAGGTTCTTTGATATGAAAAATAGTTGAGGTTGCATTCACACTTCTAGAAGATTTGGCAACTAATAATTGTCTTTGGCCATTAAGCATCAAAATCTACCAAGGTAAGGAGGTAGAATCGGGGTAGACACAGTGACAACCCTTTAAGCTCAAATTATTGCATTGACAAAACAACTTAACAACCTCACCAATAAAAATAATCTAGCCCCTTCAAGTTAAAGTTGTAATTTGTTAGGTTACTCTAATAATGAATTTAGTGTTTTTGATGCAGTTATTATAGGAGATGGATACTAAGATTAAGTTAATTATGTTGTGAATCAATTTCAAGGAAAACAAGGTAATAATCCATTCTCGAACACTTACAATCCAAGATGGAGTAATCACCCAAATATTTATTAGAACAATAATAAAAATTTGGTTCCCTAAGGCTTTTAAAATAACATGACAAGGAAAGCACTCCAAGTTTTCAACAATCTAATCAAGATCGTATGGCCTCAATGGAAAATAAATTAGATAAATTTTTAGGGGCTATGTCCAATAAAATGAGCCATCAAGATGAAAATCTGAACCAGAAGGAAGCAAAATTTAATCATATAGCTAAAAACCATTCATCTTCAATTCATAATATTGAGGCACAATTAGGTCAACTTATTGATGCAATAACACAAAGAAATCAAGGGAATCTTCCAAGCAATACTGAAACAAATCTAAAGGAGCAGCTAAAAGCAATTACACTTAAAAGTGATAAGGGGATAAGGTTAGGAGATGAGCTTAAGAAAGAAGAAGTGGAGACTCAATAAAAGAAAATTCAAATGGTGATAATGACTCTAAAGAAGGCAAAAAGCAACAAGTAAAGGACATTGATGGGAAAAAGCAACTGTCTGTGCTAAATTCATGAAAATATGACATAAGGATGACTTTTCCATAAAAATTGAAGAAGCCTAATGATGAAAAGAGGTTTTCTAAGTTTTTAAATCTTTTAAGAAGCTTGAACTTAATGTTCCTTTTACTAATGCTCTTATAGAGATGCTAATATACACTAAGTATGTTAAGGATATTATCACTAACAAAAGGAGTTGAGATGACAACCAGACTCTAGAATTAATAGAGACCTGTAGTTCCATTATCACTCATAAAATACCAACTAAATTAAAAGATCCAAGGAGCTTTACTCTTCCTTGTGTAGTTGCTGCTTAAGAATTTCATAGATTTTTATATGATTTGGGTGCACGTATTAACCTTATGCCATTTTCTCTTTTCAAAAAATTATAGCTTGGTGAGTTGACCCTTACAAACATGAATTTGTAACTTGTGGATTATTCTACAAAGAAACCACATGGGATCATTAAGGATGCTTTGGTTAAGCTAGATAAATTTACTTTTGTCGTGGATTTTATAGTTTTAGATTTTGAAGAAAATAGTAAGCATCTTATATTTCTTGGCAAACCATTTATAAATGGTTGGAGAGCCATCATAGATGTTCATGAATGGAAAATACTCTAATGGTTGGTAATAAGAGTATATAATTTGTGATGCCTAGGTTGATGAAATACCCAACAAAAGAGGAATTTTGCATGAAAATAGAAGTTATAGATGAGAGTGTGAGGGAAGTGAATTTGAATAAAGAAATTATTGACAAAAGTCTGGGGTGTGAAGTAGATAGTGAACCCTCATAAGAAGTCACTTTTGTTAAACTTGAAATTTTAGTGCGTAGTAACAACCCCACTCCCTATCTATTATTAAACCACCTAAATTAGAGCTTAAACTGCTACCTACCTATTTGAGATACACCTTCTTAGGGGAGGGAAACACTTTATTCATTATCATTTCTAGCAAGCTATCCATTGAATAAGAAAAAAGGGTATGTGAAATAATAAGAAATATGGTGAAGTCAATTGGGTGGCAGATTTCATATATCAAAAGGATTAGTTCTTCAATTGTTATGCACATAATCCATATGGAAGAAGGGAGTAGAGCTGTCACAAAAAGATAAAGGCGCTTGAATCCAAACATGAAAGAGTTAGTAAAAAAGGAGACTATCAAGTTGTTGGATGCAAGCATTATTTACCCAATTTCTGATAGTGAGCGGGTAAGCCTAGTGTAGTCTGTACAAAAAAGAGTGGAATCACTATCATGAAAAATGAAGTATGTGAGCTAATTTTAAAGAGGATGGGTAATGGGTGGAGAGTATATATCGACTACCGAAAATTGAACTCAGCCATAAGGAATGACCATTTTCCTCTCCTATTCATTGACCAATTGTTGAAGAGGATAGTAGGGCATGCATACTAATGTTTCTTGGATGGTTATTTAGGTTCCAACTATATTTTTATTTTTCCATAGGACTAGGAGAAAATAACATTTACATGCCCATATGGATCTTTTTCTTACTGACACAAGCCTTTCGAACTATGCAACGCACCAACTATTTTTATGAGATGCATGACAATAATTTTTTGTATCTCATTGAAAACATCATGGATATTTTTATGGATTATTTTTCTATTTTTGGTGATTCTTTTGAATTATGCTTGTCTAACCTTGACAGGATCTTAAAAAGATATGAAAAAGTGAACCTTGTTTTTAATTGGGAAAAGTGCCATTTTATGGTAGAGGAAGGGATAGTCCTTGGTCACAAATTTTCAAGTGTAAGGATCAAGGTAGATCAAACTAAAACATAGATTATTAAGAAGCTACCACCTCCAATATTAGCTAAAGGAGTTCAAGAAATTTTAGGACATACGGGTTTTTATAGGCATTTCATTAAAAAATTTTCTTTAATTGTTAAGCCTTTAATCCAATTATTAGTTAAAGATGCTCCTTTTAATTTTAATAATGATTATTTAAATTCTTTTAAAAGGTTGAAGGAGGCTTTGGTTTTAGCACCAATTATTTCACCTCTAAATTTGGAACTTCCTTTTGAGATCATGTGCGATGCAAGTGAACATCCTATGGGGACAGTGCTTGATTAGAGGAAAGAAAACAAGCTTCATGTCATATATTATACAAGCAGAACACTTACAGAGGCTTAGTTGAATTACACCATAACCGAGAAAGAGATACTAGTGGTCGTTTTTATTGTTGATAAATTGAAGTCTTACTTGGTTTAAAGGTTATTATTTTCACTGATCATGCAACAATAAAATATCTCTTGGCTAAGAAGGATTTCAAACCACATCTTATTCATTAGGTGTTACTTTTATAAGAGTTTGACTTGGAGATCAAAGACAAAAAAGGTTTCAAGAATGTTGTTGTTGTCCAAATTAGAGGGTTATGAACAAATAAAGTGAGAAAAGGATATCAATGATAAATTTCCTAATGCTTTGTTGCTATCAATTCAGCATTTTAGTGCTCCATGGTTTGTAGATAGCACTAACTATTTAGCATGTGGAGTGTTAATGCAAGAATTTTGTTATCAACAAAGGAAGTGTTTCTTCTATAAGGTGAAGCACTATTTATGGGAGGATCCATTTCTCTACTAGATTTGTGGAGATGGGATGATTAGAAAGTGTGTTCTTGAAATTGATATGTTGAGAATTTTATCTCATTGTCATGATTATGAATATGGTGGGCATTTTGGAGAAATAAAAACTGTTACAAAGGTATTGAAAAGTGGGTTTTCTGGCATACTTTATTCAAAGATACCAAAGAGTATGTGGAACACTATAATAAATGTCAAAGACATGGGGATATCTCCAAAAGGAATGAAATGCCACTCACATCAATTTAAGAAATGGAGATTTTTAACATTTAGGCACTGGATTTTATGGGTCCCTTTCCATTATCTTTTAGGAACCAATATATCTTAGTTAGGGTAGACTATATGTCTAAGTGGGTGGAATTCATTCCTTCACCTACAAATGATGCTAAAGTGGTGATAAGATTTTTTAAGAAATTGTTTAGTAGATTTAGAGTACCTCAAGTTGTGATTAGTGATGGAGGCTTACATTTTTGCAACAAGCAGTTTGAGTTACTACTTAAAAGGTATAAAGTTCACTATAGAGTTGCTACCCTATATCACCCTCAAACCAGTAGTCAAGTGGAGGTCACCAATAGGGAAATAAAGAAAATTTTAGAGAAAAAAATGGGCTCTTCAAGAAAAGTTTGGGCATTTAAATTGGATGATACACTATAGGCATATTGTACAATATATAAAACTCTAATTGGTTTGTCTCCTTACCAATTAGTTTTTAGGAAAGCTTGTCATTTGCTGGTGGAACTTGAATGTCAAGCTTATTGGTGCATTAAGGCACTAAACTTTGATATGAAGGCAATAGGTGAAAAACATTTGTTACAGCTTAATGAATTGGATGAGTTTTGATTTCAAGCATATGAGAACACCATGCTTTTCAAAGAGAAAACAAAACGATGGCATGATACTCATATTCTTAAGAAGGAATTTAGAATTGGTGATCTTGTTCTTTCATTTAATTCTAGACTAAAATTATTTTTAGGTAAGTGGAGATCGAGGTGGAGTGGTTCATTCAAGGTGCAATAAGTATTCTCTCATGGTGCATTTGAACTCATAAATTCTAAGGGAGAGTTTTTTTCAGTAAATGGACAAAGGTGCAAAGTGTATCATGGAAGACTAATTTACAAAGAAAAGGATTTCTCTTCCTTCATCAACCCCAATGAAAAATTCTGGTTTTGGTCATGCTATAGACCTAATAGCATTTTATTGTGCTTGTTACTTTCTTTCATCATTTTATTTTGTTCATTGTTAATCTTTTTACTAATCTTTGTCTTATGAATTGTAGTTTTTCTTTTTTAAAAAAAAATTATTATTGTGCTCATTACTTTAAATTTTCTTTCTTTATTTCATTTTATTTATTTTTATGAATTAAAGTTGTTAAGCATGCTTAAAAATTTTAAATTTTTTTAATGCTTTGGAATTTTGCAGGTATAGTGGTGAATTAAAGTTCAAATTTAATGAGATCAACTTTGTCATGCTTGAAGTTCTTATACAACAACCCACCTTCCTCCTCCTTTCCACTTCCATTTTTTCTTTCTCCCATTTTCCTTTCTTTTTCATTTTAAATCCCTAATCACCTTAGTTCCCCTCCTTTCAAATCTCACATTCATCCATCATTATTTTCTTTTTAAACTGCTTCTTGTACTTTTAAATCCTCTCAATTTTATTATTCTTATTGTCATTTTCTTTATTTCACAATGCCAAGAACTAAGAATCCATATAATAGAGCTAGGAGTACCATGGAAGGCTCGAGTAAGTGAAAGAATATGATTGAAGATAATGAGTTATGTGATCTTGCCTAAGAATATTGTGCTCCATTTCCAATCAAAGCTCATGAGGAGGGCAAAAGGTATGTCATTCTTACTTATAAGAAAACTTCCACTTGCAAATATTTTGAGAATGAAATTTTATCTCATTTGGACATTAAGGATGATATATATAGATTATGTGATAAATTAGGATGGTCTAAATTTGTTACTACACCATTTGACACTAATAAAGAAATACTCTAGAATTTTTAATGACTTTGCATTCTATTAAAGAGAGTGATGAACACTTGGGTTTTAAATTCTATTATAAAGATTACCATGTGAATTATAACATTATGCATTAAGTGTTTGGTTTTTCTAAGAATGGTATTTATCAACCTCTTAAAAATTGTGACCTTAAAGCTTTTTGGTATCAAATTTTAGGGCAAGATAATTTTAAAGGTACACATACTACACCTAATGGATTAATTACCGATCACCGGTATTGGATCATTTATAAATTCATGTGTTATGTGATTTTTGGGAAAACTGAGGGGAATAAAGTGTCAATTGAAGAATTATTCCTTCTATGGTGCATGCATACCAAAACCAAAGTATTTACCATATATTTTATATTTCATAGCTTTTGGAATATTGTGAATTCATCTCATGCTGTCATTTTCATAGCTCACATTATGACCGATCTTGCTTTGCATTTTGGTGTTTTTAATCCATCCACCACTAATATGTTTATTGTGGAGGCAGACAAACTGCACCATTATCTTCTGACTCATGCTAAAGTTATTACAAGTTAAGATGAGTTAAGGGCACCATATACTCATAAGTGCTACCATTTACAACATATAATAGAAGATCATGCACCAATTCTTATCTGTAAGACTGAAACCATTGGAGATGGAGCCAACTTTGCTACAATTGACAACAATGGTTGGCAAAAAGTCTTGGAAAAGTTAAAAGCCATGGAAAATAAAATGGATGAAAATCTAGAAGTTGTGAAGAACAAAATAGTCAACCAAAATGATGAAATAGATTATTAGTTTTTTTATTTGAAAGAAAGAAGTTTTTTACCATAATTTCAAGCTTACCAAGTACATTGAATTGTTGGGTTTTAAACTACATTCACCTCCATCTTCATCAAAATCACCATCTTAGGGGAGTTTTCTTCTCTTTATCTCACTTTTATTTTATTTCATTTAGTTGTTTATATATTGTGTGTATTCTTTATACAACCCACTTATGTTTCACATTAAGGGCAATTTGAAATTTATGTTTGTGTATAAGGGGGGTACATGTTGCATATTGGAAATTCATGTGTTTTATTTTTCATTTGATGTGTTTTATTTTAATTTATCTCAATTTTTTTATTGTGTTTTATTGCATTATATTCATGCATAGGGTAGAAATATAAAAAATTCTCCCCACAACTTTGATTCTTGCAATTTATCAATCTTGTGAGCTTGGCACATTGGTATAGTTTTCTTAATTAATTAATTTAATTTCTATTTAATGTTTGATTTGAGGTTTTTAAGCGTTATAAGCAATTTGTGGTTAAAAAGAAAGCAATTTATTTTAATGTTTACTTTCTTTTTTAATATGTAAATATACAAAATTTAAGAGGAATTAAATAAGTTGGGAGTTGGATAGCTTGAGTCATTAGAATTGCTTGAAATTGACAATTAATATATTAAAAATATTTTGCTATGGACGGGAGTTGAAATTTCTTATTCAAATTTATAGATGCTCATTTACTTCAATGCTCTTCAAAGAGTACAAGTATCCTAAAATGACCTTTCAAAGGGTTCCACTATGAGTAGTGCGAGAAAGGTGGGGGAATTATGACTATAGAACCACAAGCAAATTAAAAAAAAAAAAAACCTTCTTTATGTCTTGTAAATGTAATTTTAGTAAAAGATTTGTCTTACTCATTTTATTTCTTTGTGAATCTTGATTTATGCACATTTTTATATTCAATAAGAGAGTTTACTTTCCACCTGATGATTTTTATATATGTTATTGATCATAAGTTGCTTGTTTTATTGTTATAATTTAAATCTTATATTAAGTGGAAATTTTGTTAATTGATCAAGTCAAAATTGATTAATGTGCTAAGTTCGTGTTATTAATACATATTGTTCTCATTTTCATGCTTGAGGACAAATAAGAAGCTAAGTGTGAAGATATTTGATTATGTGTTAAATATAATCCTTTTCAAGTTTGTTTGGTGCATGTTTATAGGTGTTTATTGTTTTTATTTTTATTAGAATTCTTATTTTATTTATTTATTGTTTTTATTTTTATTATCATTTATTTCTTTGTGTAATTTGTTTTTAGCATTCTTTGAAATATATATATATACATATATATGCTTCAAAGTTTAATTCATAGAGACACAATGATGAAAGAAGACATAATTATGAAACAATAAAAAAGAAGAAGAATACTACATAAATAAATAATTAGAGGAATGGATATAAAAGAGAAGGAGAAGGCATTGCTTGGAAAGGAAGTTACTTAAAAAGAAAAACAATTTTATAAAAGCATGATGGGAAGAAGTGAAGGAGAAGAAGGAGATTAATAAGAAAATAGCTAAAATAAAAGAGTTTTATTTTCTATTTTTCATTATTTTCTCCTTAGTTCTTGAATATATTTATTTATTGCATTTTCAGAATATTATGGTTATGATGTCTAGCTAGATTTGTATATGATGGGGATTATTAAAATTATTTTAATTTAAGTTTATTCATATATTAGTTTTTCTTTTATATTGCATTAAGCATTCATTGAGCTTAATTGTTTATAATTTGGCCATTCATAATTGATTTTTAATTAAGGTTAATTATTGAGAAATATTAATCTTAACAGATATATGAATGCTTGATTAATTTATTTAAGTCTATAGATAGCCTAAATTATTTTAATTTCAATTGGTTGTACTTCATAATTTATTTACTAAATTTGATTAGCTTTTAATTTAATGAGAATTAGTTAAAGGCTTTTTAATTGATAGAAATAAATTAAGTAATTTTTACTTGAGAAAGATTAATTACTACCTTTGAAACCCCAAGATTTGCAATAGAAAGAAAACTAATTTCTTGTGATCGGCTTAATTAAAATAAAGTGATATAATCCCTAACATTTATTCTATAATTTACTTGTTAAAATTTAAGTTAATTGATTTTATTATTTAGCTTTATTTTGACTATTAAAATTTAGCAATTTTAACTTGTTTATCCCACTATTAATTTTTTTTCTATATTACTTGACAAACTCGTATACTTATGAAACCCAATTAGGCAACCACTTCTACAGTCGTCGATTATCCTCCTTATGTGCCAATAGAAATCATTGCCCTTTATTATGGTTCCCTTGAGCTGCAAAATCTATATTTTGATGGCAGAAACTGGAATGGTAATGTCATATCAAACGTTGCAGCTTTTAACTCCCAAAGAAATTCTATTATATCCACTCCTCTTTCTTTGACCAAGCCATTAGCATTCTTGAAGTTCTTTACAAAATAACTAGGTTATTCTTCACCAAATTCAACTGCACCTTTAGTGAAACACTAGGTCCAAAAATTTTTTATCTTCACTTCTACCCATCATCATTATAGTCGGGTCTCGATACATCCAAGGCATCTCTCTCAGTCACTAATATCTGATAGTGATGGCCACACTCTCCTTAGCAACTTTAATGCCACTCTTGCTGCTGATTAGAAGAACGTGTCCACTTTGTGTAAAGAATTCACAATTCAAGTACAAACCCATTCCCTTTCTCTAACATTTAGCCCTTCTTCAAATGGCTCTAATGCATTTGCTTTTATGAACGGAATTGAAGTTATGTCAATGCCCCTACATCTCTACATAAAAGGGCAAAAATGCTAATCCTCTTCCTTTTGTTGGGCATCCTGAAGCAGTTATCGGGTTGGATAACACATCTACACTTAAAAAAGTTTACATAATAAATGTAAGAGGCTATAATGTTTCTCCCATATAAGATTCTAGGATATTTCAAACTTGGACAAAAGATGATCCATACATCTTTCGAGCTGCTTTTCGGCAACTGTCATTTGATTTTAGGCCTCCCATCAGATATACATCAACTGTAACACCATATACTTATTAGGAAAATTAACATAGTTGGCACAGTGGAATAATTTTCACAGAGACAAAATAAAATTATTGTAGAAATAATCTAATAAATAAATAAATGGAGGCAGTTAAACGAGTCAATGGGTAAGTAAAATAGGCGGTAAAACCTATTGTATAAATAATAATAGACAGTAAAACCTACCATATAAATAATAAAATGACACAAACATTTTAACGTGGTTCACCTTTAATTCTTGAGTTATGTCCTTATGATAAAATCAGAATGATTCTTCCACTATAAAAATAGTAGGTACAAGAGAGAGTCTTCTTTAGATCAACATTAGACGTACATAAAAAATTCTCACCAAAATAGTGGCACCTAAAGTGTTTCTCAAACACCCCAAAAATAATTATCTCACTATTTTATCACTCACCCTTTAAGAAAAAAATTTCCCAAACCTTTAAAACTCTCTCACACTCATCAAAGCAAAAATTGCTTTAGCTACCCTTATAAGCATACACCTCTCTTTAACTTTTCACTCATTGTTTGCCTCTCCTTACATGCATATTTCACTCTATCTAACTGCCTTTATATATGCATTAGGCATACATAAAAGAATAAAAAAATAAGCAAAATTTTCACATTTTCGTGCAGTAAAATGTGAATTTTCATAATTTTTTTAAAGCTTGTGGGCTCCACTAGGGGGGACCCACAAAAATTCTCCCCCTTCTGACTACGTGGAGGTCATCACCATTCTGGCTTGGTAGAGATTTTTTAACATGTTTGATCCATTTTCATTAGTATGGATCTTCTTTAGATACAATAGCTTCATCTCCAATACATCCCGTATTCAGTGATATCTCACATCAATGTGCTTTGATCTTAAATGAAAGGAGGAGTTCTTACTAAGGTGGATAACACTCTAACTATCACAAAATAGCTCGTATCTGTCTTGTTGAAAACCAAGTTCATTTAAGAACTTCTTCATCCATAACAACTCTTTACAAGATTTAGTTATTGCAATAAACTCTACTTCAGTGGTAGACAATGCAACATATTTTTGTAATTTTGATTGCCATGACACAACTCCCCCTACAAAAGTAATCAGGTAACCAGAGGTTAATTTTCCTAAATCAACATCTCCCGCCATATCTGCATCTATGTATCCAGCTAACATAGGTTTGGCATCTCCAAAACATAAACATATATTGGATGTTCCATAAAGATACCTGAAAATCCATTTCACTGCAGCCCAATGCTCCTTTCTAGGATTTAAAAGGAACTGACTCATAACTCCAACTAAATGTGCAATATTTGGTTCTATACACACCATGGCATACATTAAACTACCAACTGCTAAAGCATATGGAACTCTATCCATCTCTTTATTTTATTTATCAGTGGAAGGGCTTTGTTAAAAAGTCAATCTAAAGTGATTAGCAAGGGGATAACTAACCGCTTTAGCATTGTACATGCTAAACCTTTAAAGTACCTTCTCAATATACTCCTCTTATGATAACCATAGCTTCTTAAGGCCTCTTGCTTTGATAATCTTCATACCAAGAATCTACTTTACTGATCCCAAGCCTTTCATAGCAAAAGACTTACTTAACTGCTTATTCAAGCTATAAATTCTAGAAATATTTTGACCAACAATCAACATGTCATCCATATAGAGCAACAACACAATAAAGTCATCATCAGAGAATTTTTAAATAAATACACAATGGTATAGAATGGTCTTTTTGTAGCCTTGCTCCCCTATAATAGACTCAAACTTCTTATAGCCTGCTGTAGATTGTGGGGTTTAGCACGTGCACAATATATTAACAATCGTGACATTGTTTAGGCTCAAAGCCCTAATGAACACACTGCTATATCACAAAAGACATAGCGTGGAGATGAGGAGTCACCACCCAGGGTAATATCTGGGATAAATTACTTTGGTTGTACTTGATTCTCTAAAAGAAAGCTAGCACCACAACCAGGAAATTCTAGGAACGAAATACTAACTTTTCTTAGTCTCGTGTTCATTTAGGATTACTTTATGAATTATTACTTCATTCTCTAATTACATGCAATTTTATTAAACCCTAATTTGAACATCCATCTAACCTTAAGGTAACTCATCATAAAATCACATATAAAAAAGTACTCACAAAGGTGTAATGTCCCTAAGTCTAAACTAAGTTAATTTTATTTAAAAGTTAGCTAATTTTACATTTTATTTACAAGTGAAGTGGGCTAACAAAGGACTTATATTTTTATTAATTTTAGTGAATCTAGGTCTATTTTTTTTAATTTATCTAAGGAAATTCGTTTAAGTCTATAAAATTTTAAAGGAAAAGTTAAATTAGTGGGCCTAAGTCTAACTTGATTTTATTTTAAGTGAAATGTGGGCCTAAGTCTATTTATTTTAAAAGTAATGAAATTAAATGGGTTGAGCTAAATCTAAATAAATTTTAATTAACTATAAAATGGGCTTAAAGTCTAAATTAATTTTAAAAGAAATAAAAATGCTTTATTGGGCTAGGCTAAATCTAAATTAATTTTATTAATTAAAATGGGCCTAAATCTAATTAACCTAAAATGGGCCAATGTTGGTTTTAATTAAATTAAACCCTAAAGCCAATTTAAGTCTATTGATTAAGTGGGTTTAGACCTAACGTGGGTTTAGACCTAACGTGGGCTTAGGGCCCAAAAGGCATGAAAACCAAAAACAAAACCTAATTCAACAAACATACCAAAAATAAATCAAAATAATAATTTTTACATGATTTTTCTAAAAAACCTTAATTTAATTTCATGTAATCCGAAAATTAATCTATTATCATCATTGATTTTATTAGGTTTTACCAAGTGAAACCCTAATTACTAATTAATTTTAAGAACACAAAAGCAAATAATTACTATTCCCATTACTGAGGTTATTACAATTCCTACATGAAAAAAACAAAGAGGAAATTATATACAAACCTAATAAAAATAAATACAATAAAAAGCAAAACCTAATTTAAAATGTTACAGGTTCTAATCCATGGCTTTCCATGGATCTTCTATCTGTTCATTTGCCCTCATATAGTCATTCCAGTTATACCCATCTCAAGCCAAAATCAGAATAAAAAAAATACATAAACAAAAGAAAGAGAATAATACTGATTAAATAAGAAATTAAAAAAAGAATTAAATCAAAGACAATAATAAATAAATAAAGAAATAAAGGAATAAAGAAGAAGAATGTTGTGCATATGCTATTTGAATGCCCCTCAAATTGGGATTGTCACCATTTTGAGATTTTCTCTGTTACTTTTCTTCTTGATTTCCTAGACTTAAAAAAAATAAAGAACGTGTTTTTCTTCTTTTTGAAAAGGTTTCTTTGAAATCTGCAGTAGAAAGTTTGTTTTTCTATGTTAATTTTTCTCTGCTTTTTCTCTCAAACTTTTCTTTAAAACCCTAGCCTTTCTAAAACCCCCCTCTCTCTGTCACTTTCCTTTCCTTTTATTCTCAGCTAACAACTCTCGCATGATCATAGCACTACTAACCTCTTGTGTGATCACAGGACAAACAGGATAAAAGAGTTCTATTCTTTTTTTCAAAATAAAAAATCAGGATAAAAGGATTTCAAAAAGAGAAAATACATATAATGGACTTGTACTGTACATGAAAAATATTAAAAATAATTTATTTATTAAATTAAATTAATTTTGGACCAATCAAAAAATAGAAAAATACTGAAAAATGATAAAAAAAATACTGAAAAAAATGCGAATGTCTTGTAATGCTGATTGGCATTTGGCTAATGTCGATCGACATTAGGCCAATGCTGGCTTTTTTTTACCTAATTTCAAAATCTTGATTCTAGAAATGGTTTTTTTTAATTTGTAATTTTTTGGGACTGCTGAGCAAATTTCCAATTGACACTTAAAAATTTTAAAAAACCATTTCTAGAACCAAGATTTTGCAATTAGGTTTAAAAAAAACTACAATTTAGTCCTTGAAATCTTAAATTTCAGTACTACAGTTTAATTTCTTGATTAATTTTTCATCATAGGGGCTTTTATCGCACTATGCACAATTGCATCACGAAATTGGATGATTACAATTGCCCCCCTTTGTCACTGTTTGCTTAACAAATTGAGGCAAAGAAATAGAAGCACAAAATTTTAAAGGAAAGAATCAAGATACCTAATTGTATCCTAATTGATAGATTGATGCTTAAATTGTTATGTAATTTTAAGCAAATGTACTGTTTAAGAAGCTTCATTATATCCCCCGTGGAATGTCTAGTGAACTTTATGCAAATGAATTTTACTATATTCCGTGAGGGACGTTTAGCGATTTGCAAATATGAAAAAGTTCTATAGATCCTACGGAACGTCTAACAACAATACCATAACTACTATGTAGTGTCTAGCGAATTGCACTATATTCTCTTTAAGATGTCTAGTGATAATGAAATTTCATTATATTCCCTATAGGATGTCTAGTGAAAATGAGTTTCATTATATTCCTTGTGGGACATCTAACGAAATGTATGCAATGAAGCTTGTTATATTCCCTGTAGGACATCTAGGGAAAATAAATTTTTCTATATTCCATGCAGGACATCAATATGATTTTTTTTTTAAAAATGCTATAACTATAGTGTAGTTACTAGCAAAAGTGCAACTTTCAAATATCCTATAGATCTCATGAAGCATCTAGAAAATTATGAATTTGGCAACTTATGTCATCACTGTTATACAACACATAATATAGTGAAGGTTATGACTACTGTGTAGCACATAACATAATGATGTGAAATTTTTATCATAGATACTTTATAGTATATGAGTTTAAAATCCTTTGATTGAGGTGCTACATGTAAAATGCAAAATTGAATTCTGTAATTTCGTTCTATATTTTGTACTTGATAGAGAATTTAGAATTACAAACTGATTATGCACATTAATAATTTCGTGAATTATTAATCTGATGAATATATGTCATGATTTAATTAGGAATAAATTCTTAATTAAAATGTGGGTATGGACCAAATTGCAACAAAAGAACTTGGATCCAAGTGTAAGTAAAGACAGTGGACCAAAGTGGA
The DNA here is from genome assembly GCA_947683625.1 of Mallotus nudiflorus. Taxonomy (NCBI): domain Eukaryota; kingdom Viridiplantae; phylum Streptophyta; class Magnoliopsida; order Malpighiales; family Euphorbiaceae; genus Mallotus; species Mallotus nudiflorus. Next base: position 1,678,361 of record CANTUR010000049.1, on the reverse strand, counting down.
TATTTTCCACTTTATAAATTCCTTTCCTTTTTTACATTTCACCTTTATTTCTTACTTTTTCTTCATTTTCTTTCCTTTTCATTCTTCCTTTGCATTAATTCTTTTTCTTTTGATTTCTTAATCATCTAACATCTAATTTGTGATATGTCAAATCCTATGATTGACCCACGATAAAGACTGTGTAGGAGAGCTAAAATTCCAGCAGACCTAGTCATTTAGCCCCTCCATTTTCCTCAAAATGATCTCAAACTTCAAGAAGGCTCAACCATCCTTCCATTGACTGATTTACACTTCCACAGGTGTAGAGATGTGAGTAATAAGGTAACATTTCATCTTTACAATTTATTTTTGCAAAATATTACTCATACAATTAGTGATCAAAATCAATTTCAAAATATAGATTAGCATGAAATTCATTCAGATTAGAATAAAAACAAAAAAATGCATGAGAACTCAAAATTAGACCCTGAAACATAAAATTTTAGCCTCAGGTATGCTATATAACTGATTAGACATGTAAAATTCAGTGTTAGAAGGCTAAATTTGGGTCTACAGAGCAAAAATCGATTGACATCAGACTAATGCCGATTGACATTTGCCTAATGTTGATCGGCATTTGGCAAATGTTGGTGGGCATTTGCCTAATGCCGATCCTAAGCTCTTCGCATTATCCGATTTTTCAATTTTTTGATTTTTTTAGCTGACAAATCAATTGGTTAATTAATCCCAATTTATTTTTCTATTTTTTATATTTTTTGAATCCTTCAATTTCATCTAGCAGGTGATGAAATTCATAGGCTGCTTTCACATAGCTCAAGAATTATTTCACAAGCTGTCAGATAATATGACAAAGCTGATATGGGCCTCTGAGTTGAGATAATTCATTGTTACGCTTCCATCAGCTCGAGCCAAGCTTGATCTCTATTCTTTTATTTGCTCTTATTAAGTAGTGGATGGATACTACCCATACTTTCCACACCCGTGTAGGCGAGCTGACTATTTCTCCTATGAGCTTTTTTACTATTACTAGGATTGCCTTTAGGGGTAGTCTTGTTCCTTTGGACATCAACTATTGCAGTTTGCCCGAGGATGCATGGAGTCAATATATGCACGACTTAATCAGGTTTGTTCAATCATGGAAGAACTGGAAGAATGTTCTTCTTTCATCTCTAGTCGAGGGATTCAAACATCTTCCTACTACTACTCCTCGCCAGATTGCTGAGAAGGCAAGCTATTTTCTTCTAATCCTGCTAGGCATGACCCTTTTCTATGAGATTGGTCATTAGGTCAGCATTGCTTTACTTGGCCCTCTTCGTGACTTAGGTCGAGTTGATACCCTTGACTGGGGATATGCTGCATCATCCTATCTTTACTATAGACTGGATACTATCTGTAGAGGTGTTGTCATGATGTGTGGCTTCTTGCATGCCTTGCATGTACATCTTCTTTTCATTACTTGTCACTATCCCTGCTTTTTATATGACTTGCTGATTTATTTTTCTTTTCCTTTTAGATCTGGAGTATATAGATTGGGTTGATTAGGGGCTTCGATGTTATTAGTTCTTATAAGAGCCTCCCTTTGATGCAGAGATGGGGCTCCTCCCACTTAGCCAACACCGGGAACACTCTGCAGACCTATCGTGATCAACTGAATATCATTGAGTGGTACATGGTAAGAAAGCAAATTCATTAGTGTTTTATCACTTAAAAAATAAAATTTAACTAACATGATTTTACAAATTAATGTCGATTGGTTGGCGAGAGCTGATAATGTCTAAAGATATGACTTTTATGGTTGGTGCAGTATGACTTGAGTCTATAAGGGTTCTACTCCCTCGATATGGCTATCAGATGTGGTATTTAGGAGAGCGAGTGTATTGCTAGTCTTTCAGGCCTTCTCGATATCGTATTGCATATGATGTCCCTTTTTTGATGTTGTGTAGTTCTCATCTGATAGGTTCAGGGCTGAAAGAGGTGCTACAGCGATATGTTGCCTCAAATTTTCTTGAGCAATCCTTACATTATCAGTAGTTCATTCATGAGAGCCTCTTAGAGCATATTCTGATGATGTAGGGTAATTTCTTGCTGTCTCATCTTCTTCCTTTAGAACCTATGAATCACTTATTCTTTTTACAATTTAAGGAGATTCACTCTCCTACTGATGAGGTGATAGAGGAAGAGACTGAGATTACTTAGGTGGCTAAGGCTGCTCCTGATATGGAGAGGTTTAAGCCTAGACCTAGTCATGCACATCATACTCTGCATGTTAGGACTAATTGTGATGGTGCTTTTGCGAGTGTTACTTTTAGTGATATCTCTCTCTTAAATAGGTCCATGTTCTATTGGGCTCCTACTGTTTAGACTTTAGTTGAGCAGTCGATGCATTTTAGTGATGCTCAGCTTCCTATCTTTTCTCCAGCAGAAGCATCTCATGTGAGTCTTTTTAACTTATTCCCTTCATGATCTATATACTTGGCACTATTGTTAGTACAATTTATAAAACAAGTTCCTTGTACACAAGCGGAGTATCTGTATGGCCTTATCTCATCTCAGAGGTTATTTACTATACAATTCATAGACAATTAGAGAGTAAGTATATACACTAAAGATGTAAGTGTATCCATGTTATGTATGAAATGCATATGAAATGTTATTTCCTATATATGCAGGGCTATTCTAGCAATTTTGGAGTGGGAGAACGAGATGCTTTAGCGAGATCTTATAGGTTTGTACATCGACCCTTATAGTGTTGGGACTTCATTTGTCAGGCCTCTAGATACCTTTCATCGTGATGATTCTACTAAATTATGGAGTCCATGGCCTGATTCCAAAGCTTAGGATGACTGATTTGAACTATCTTAGTTTCTGACTTCTATTTGTATCAGAATCTTTTTATCATACTGTTGTGTTCTAAATCCTGTACTGTTTGTATACATCGTGTTAAACTGATCTTAGACTTGGATAGATGGACTTCAGTAGAGTAAAGGTATTTTTTATTTAGTTTTTATGCCCAACTTTTGCCTAAGTCGCCCTTTTGGGTTTTCAACTTAGTAAAAATGCCCTAACTTTTGCCTAAATTGCCCTTTTAGGTTTTCAACTTAGTAGGCTTCTTACTTTTACTTTTCAAATTTGGGTCATGATACAAGCTACAGAGCCACCCAGATTTTCTAGATACAAAAGAATTCAAGCTTTACATGATAAGTCACAGAAGAAGAAATAAAGGCATAGTTAAAAATGGTCTCATAGAGCTTATTAGACTTTCATGTTATTTTTTTCCTTTTTAGCACTTATGCATTAGAAATAAGATAGCACATATGATGTCAAAAAAAACTTCTATTTCAATAAGATTCATTAATTAGGGCCAAAATGAGTACATTTGCTACGCCATATAATATAACTCATGTTATCAGCTAGTCCTTTTGAATTTTCTAACTGAATATTTTTCGCTCACATTTTATTTCCTTAATTTTTGCCTAACTATGTATTTATGGGTTTTTTAATCAGTGGGATTACTTTTTTTATTTATTCCCTAATTTTTGCCTGTCAGCCCTTTGCAGGTTTTCTAGATAGCAGGACTGTCTTATATTTTGCCTGATTAGCCTTTGTAGGTTTTCTAGTAAGCGGACTTTATTTTTTTTATACTACTTTTATTCATTTTGTACATGTATTTCTTAAGGCGATCCAGATTAATAGGCTCCATGAACTCATTCCCTTTAATCATCTGATGTCTTAGCTGCTCCCTTAGGTAGAATTGATTTGACTAAATATGGTCCTTCCCAATTTGGTCTAAATTTTCCTTTCAAATCAAACACCATAGCCCTAGACTACTTTAACACCATGATACTAGCTTTAATCTTTCCAAGCTTAACCTTCTTATTGAATGATCTTGCTATACTTCTATAATATATTTGAGTGTGGAATAAAGCATCCATCCTTTTCTCATCCAAAGATACAAGGAGATTATATCTCTTCCTTGCCCATTCACTCTTAGATGTTTTAGCTTCTATGACCACTCTTAAAGACTTGATTTTAGTTTCTATAGGCAAAACTACTTTATAGCTATACACCAATGAGAATGGTGTTTGGCCTATGACAGTTTTAATTATAGTCTTGTATCCCCATAAGGTGAAAGGAAGAAATTCAGATCAATCGTTATAAGTCTTAACCATTTTATAGAGGTTCTTCTTGACATTTTTATTAGCCTCTTCCACTACTCCATTTGCCTGAGGATGATAAGGTGAAGATTTATAGTGCTCAATCCCATACTTTTATAACAACTCTACTGTTTCTACTTGAAACTGAACCCCATTATCTATCTCAATATGATGCGGAACCCTTCTGTAAATAAGGATCTTCTCAATGAACCATGCCATTTATTTTTCTTTCAAAGCGTTGAAGGATTCCGCTTCTACCTATCTTGAAAAGTAATCAATCGCCACCACTATATACTTATGCCCATTTAATGATGTCAGCCTTATTTCTCTTATAATATTAATCCCCAATATTGTAAAGGGCCAGGGAGATGATAAGCTATTTAGCACCGTAGAAGGAAGGTGGTTAATATTCTTATAAATCTAGCACTGATGGCATTGTCTTGCTACTATGATGCAATCCTTTTCCATACTCATCCAGTAGTACCCTTGTCCGATTATCTTCTTTGCCAGGATTATCCCATTCATGTGAGAACCACAAGCTCCTAAATGGATTTCTTTCATCACCTCTTCAACTTCATCTTTCTTAAGACATTTGAGCTGCATTCCATTTGGCATTCTTTTGTATAATACTCCATCATGACTTGCATAATTTAGTGCAAGAACATGAAGAGCATATCTCTCCTTTGAGATTGCTTCATTTGGATACTTTCCTTCTTTAATGAACCCCTGAATTTCATAAAACCAAGGCTTTTCTTTAGGCCCTATTTGAAAATTCATAATCTGCTCACCCCTATAACATGGTGCTCTTGAATTCATGCTTACTAAAGGTTTTATAGGCAATCCAATCGTACTATCCCACATCAAAGAAAGTGTCGCTAGTGCATCTGCCATTTAATTATCGTCCCTTGATAAATGGATGAAGATACAGTTAATGAAGTTTTTTATTAAGGCTTTAAAATAGTAGACATAAGGCTTCAGATTTTCCTCTTTTACTTCCCATTCTTCATTAGCATGATTGATGACTAACACTGAATCTCCATATACCAATAACTTTTTTGCTCCAGCTGCCATGGCTACCTCTACTCCAGAGATACATGGTTCGTATTCAGCCATGTTATTTGTGACCTTAAAGTCTAACCTTTTGGTCATTGGTATGGTTTCACCTTCTAGAGTAATAAGAATCACTCCTAATCCAGCTCCTTTACTATTTATAGCTCCATCAAAATAAAGCTTCTACTCTCAATGTTTTATAACTGCTAAATTCTCATCTAGAAATTTTAAATTCCATTGTACATCATCTTCTACTGCATTTTGAGCTAGGAATTCTGCTACTACTCTTCCCTTAATTACCTTTGTAATAATATACTCTATGTCAAATTCAATTAGGAGTACCAGCCATGGAGAAATTTTTCCAATTAAAGCATATGCTTGAAATAGATACCGTAAAGGATCTATTTTTGAAATAGCCTAAACCTAATGGGACTGAAAGTAATGTCTTAATTTTCTTATTGGCCAGATCATTATCAGACATGTCTTCTCTGCTATATCATACTTTTTTTCATATGGCAGAAACTTCTTCTTAAGGTAATACACTGCATGCTCTACTCCATCCATTCCCTCTTGTGCCAACATTGCCCTCATTGCGTTCTCTTCTAAAGCCAAATATAAGATCAATGACTTGCCTTGTCTTAATGGTTTCAGTACTGGTGGATTGTGAGGTATTCTTTAATCCTATCAAAGGCCTTCTAACAATCATCATTCCATTTAACCGGCTGATCTTTCCTTAAGAGCATAAAGATAGGGTCATAAATATTAGTAATTTTTGCAATGAACCTACTAATATACTACAACCTACCAAGGAATCCTCTCACTTCTTTCTCTGTCTTTGGTATTGGCATTTCCTGAATAGCTTTCACCTTATCTGGATCCACTTCAATTCCTTTACTACTTACTATATGTCCTACCAACTTTCCTAAAGTAACCTCGAAAATGCACTTCTTTGGGTTGAGCCTTAAATTGTATCATTCAATTTGAGCTAGGAACTTGTCTAAAGCTTCAAAGTGTCCTTCTTTTGTTTCTAACCTGACCATCATGTCATCCACATATACTTCCACCTCCTTATGCATCATGTCATGGAAAAGACCAGTAGCTGCCCTTTGATAAGTTGCTCTTGCATTTTTTAGTCCAAAAGGCATCACCTTATAGCAATAGGTCCCCTACTTTATAATGAAAGCTATATTGATCTTGTTCATGATTGCCATCATTGTCTAGTTGTTCCTAGAGAATCCATCCATAAAATAATACATTGCACTCATCATCGCACTATCCATTATTATGTCAATATAAGGTAACGGGAAGTCATCTTTTGGACATGCTTTATTTAAATCCCCAAAGACAACACACATTCACACTTTACCATCTTTCTTGGGAACTAGTACTATGTTTGCTAGCCATTTAGGGTAATCTACTAACTCTGAAAAGTTGGCCTAAATTTGTTTAGTAATTTCTTCTCTTATCTTTTCAATCCAATCTAGTCTTAGCCTACGCAATTTCTATTTAACTGGTTTTATTTCCATATGAGTTGGAATGTGATGCTCTGCAATGTCCCTATCTAAACTTGGCATGTCTTCATAAGTCCAAGCAAATACTACCTTTCTTTTTGTTAATATTTTCTTAAAATTTTCCCTCTCTGAAGGAGTTACATCATATGATATAGAAATGTTCTTTGGATTATCATTCATGCCCATGTTAAATGAATCAAATTGAATTAAATTATGTCAAACATACGTGAACGATCTAAATTATAATGCATAGAACTATTAGGATGCACATCACACAAGTAAAACCAGTATTCATATCATTGACCATAGGAAAAATAACATCTTTGTCCTCATAAAGATTGAACATTATTACATTAGTTTCTTTATAAAAAACATTAGTAAAGCTATCACTAATAATGGTGGCTAAATCCTGGGATGGCTCCTCTTCAAGTGGCAGACACAACAACTCCTTAACAGTAGTATCACCTATCCTCTTAGCTACTTGCTTCATAACTTCCTCCTTGTTGCCTGCTACTAGATTCTCCATAATTTGTTCTTTCAAGATTTCAAATCCAGGGATGTCCTTTCCAGCCACATTGACAGATTCCTTAGTGCCCATTTAGTATTTGCCCTCCCCTGGTTTGATGAAGTTCTCACTTAACGGCCCAATTCTTCCTAAGGGTTTATTTTTTTGCCTTCTCCTTCTTTCGTGACCTTCTATTGGTAGGTCCTATCTCAGTACATCCCAATCCTTTTGTGTTGTCCTGGGTCTTAAAATTTGGGAGCTTGGGACTTCCTTGCTCACTCTTTCCTAGCCCTCACCCAGGTTGATAATTTATGCTCTCCATCATTTTTGCAACTCTAGGATCTATTTCTGTCCCATTGAATATTCTAGTAACTTGGAAACTAGGTGGAACACATACTTACTTATGCTTTTCCAATATGGCTACCACAACTGCATTGGTTCCAACTTCTATAGTCACAATATCTCCTTTGTGAGGGAATTTTATCTTCTAGTGCACAGTCAAGGGTACTCCTCCCAAAACATGGAACCATGGCCTACCCAATAGTAAAATGTAGGTGACAAGAATGTCTAATATGGTAAACTCAATAGTTGACTCCATAGGTCCTATTTTAACCAAGGCTTGGAATGTTCCCTCTACATTCTTGGTGCTATCATCATAGGCCCTATTATAAGGTTTGAACATATCAGGTCATTAGTTTTTAGACCCAAATTAGGTAGAATCTTTAGCGAACACACATTGATAGCAGAAACATCATGGACTATCACAAAGTTGGTTCTTTTCCCTTTTACTTCAGCTAGAATAAATAGCGCCTTATTATGATTTCTTCCCTCCAAAGGCAAATCATCATTTGAGAATGTTATTAGCCTATGCTTCTTTTCTATAACCTTTGCTACCATGGCCTTAGGTGTAGTTGTCATTTCAATAATCATATTTGATAGAGCTTTAACAAGTGCTCTTCTATGGCTACCTAAATGCATTAACAGTTCATAAATGCTCACATTCGGCTTAGCTTTTTTGAGCTATTTTATGATAAGGTCTTCTTTCTACTCTTTCTCTACTTCTGCATCTTCTATTTCTTCTCTTTCTATGACTCTCTCAATTTTCTTTTCAGTTGTTTTATAATTCTTTCCACTTTTAAAGACATGGTTTACATTAGGGTTATTACTCCACACATCAAAGCCATTAGAATTCTCCTCATCATAGTCATACCAGATGTCTACAACTCCAATAATCTTATCCCTTTTCCCGTCTTTCCACACATCCACTGTGCATGTTTCTTTCCCTTTCAACTTCTGTAGATTAAGCTTGCCCATCTATTGGTTTAGCAGTTCTTCAACCTCTTCCTGAGATTGTTTAGGAGCTAAGGATTCCTTATCATCTTCGAATTCATCACCCTAACTTGTAGGCACAATCTCTTCCAAGGATATATTACTTGAAGCTAGCTTAAAGTAGAATACTCTATAGTTTAACTTCTCGAAGGTTGCCCCAATAAATCTTCAACTCCTCTTGAGGGCTGTTTGGGGGTTTCAAATTATTTTCCTTCTTCCATTAGCTTATTATCAAATTCATTACCCCATCTTGAGGGCACTATTGACTCAACAGGGATATCAGTAGAGGGTGGCTTGGAGTAGAATACTTTGTAGTCAAACTTGCCAAAGGGCTATCCTAGAAAATCTTTAACTCCTTTGGAGGCATTAAGAGATTCTGCATTGGTTATAGAGTTTAGGTTTTTAAAGGAGTTTAGCACTTCTTATTCACTAACTCCTGATTTGATCATCATGGTGGTTGGTGGTAGGACATTTCGATAGTATGGGAAAGGGTTATTTATAGTGTTTGGACTGGAGTTGGATTTTTCAGGGTCTATGATTTTTTCGGAGTCTATTAGGTTTTGGATCTTATGTTTGAGGCGGATATAGGTATCTATGGAGTGGCCAGCTACTTGGTGAAACTTGCAATAACTGTTAGGATCATAACCTGGGACATTTGGGTTAGGTGGTTTGGAGAAGGTTAAAGATCAAAGTAGCACTTTATGGATTAGTCTTTCTAAGACATTGGAGAGTGGTTGGTTAAAGTTACTTCTACCGCTCGACTAGTACTTCCTTATTGTGTTCTCCCAATTGGGTAGTTTCTAGTTCTAGTGCCTCTAGAGCTTCTTTTCTTATCATTCTCAATCTCTTCTGCGTGTAGACCATCATCATACAAGTCTATGAATGTTTTGGGGTTCATGATTTATAGTCTCTCTATCATATTAAGCAACACATTTCAAAGTACCATCCTAACCTAATCCTTTTTAGCTAACTTGTTTTTCATTAACCTTGCTTTATTCATGAAATGAGTCAAGAAATTAAAAAAAAGACTCATTGGATTTTTATTTAGTTAATTCCAGATCCCTGATGGATACCTTTAATCTATGATTGTACTCATATTATTTTAGAAAAGTAGTATATAACTCCTTCTAATCAGCATTGATAGATTTCTCTAACCTATGATACCAGTTTATAGAGATTCCTTCTAAAGACAACATAAAAAAATCTAGTGATCACTGCTAATAGGGCTTTAGTAGTGCTCATAGTTATAGTGTATTGACTCAGATGAATTCTAAGATCTCCAGTTCCATCAAACTTTTGTAGCTGAGGCATTTTGAATTTGTCAGGCAGCTTGTCACCCTTCATTTGTAGCATATCATCAAAGTTAAATGAGTATCCCATGCCTTGTCCCCTAATCAGTTCTTCCATTTTAGACATTTTCTAGGTTAGTGCTTACATCTACTTGAACTCAAGGTCTTGTACCAGTTCCAGTGATTCTCTTTTGGCTTTTTCTATTAGGTAATTCTTAATATCTTCCACCTTTATATCAATGATAGGTGGAATTCTGGTAATAGGTTACCCCCCAGAATTATTGATAGTAGGTGGAGCATCTGCAATAGGTGGGATAGTAGCAACAATAGGTGGTTGTTCAAGTGCAAGTGATGGTATAACAGTAGTGGCAGGTGGCATTAATATTGCTAAAGCTTGTCGTAGTTCATCCTACATCATAACCCTCATGTTATCCATCATAGCTCCTTTGATATCTTATAAGGTCTAGTTCCCTTCTTGTTGATGTTCCATTTCTATGGTTCAGCTTCTAAATAAAGCAGGTTGATAGGACTTCTATCTAGTCTATCCAACCTGTGAAGGATTTCTTTTGCTAGGGCTTTAGGACTTTAACTTGCTCTTTTTAGTCTACCACTTTTTTATCCCTAAATATGAGAAGACCTAGATGAATCTATGATGGCTGCAAAATAAGGTGTTAGTATGATGGATGAAGTGCATGTATGCATGATGCACGTGCTATATAGTAAGTAGCAAGCAAGCAAATAGCACATAATAAGTATCAGGAAACAATCAACACACAACATGCAAGCATAAACCTTCCAACCTTATTCCTCCCATACACGTATTCAATGGCAAGTTTCTTTTCCTAGGATTTTTTGTCTTAGCCTTAATATTAATAGGGGTATCAGGGACCGATGTGCATGCCAAATCTCTCTTAAAGTAATAAAGGCGTGGAAACAACATTTCTAGGTATAAAGGTCTAGCCGAACCTTTATCACCCTAACTAGATTTCAAAAGTATGGGACTGGGCTCTTATAAATAGAAAAACCTCATAGCAAACAAACATATAAGCAATTTGGGTAAATCCTAGGGGAAATTACTAGGGCATTATATGTGGTTAAGGTCTGGTAAGAAGTCAAGGTTCCCTTTGCAAGATGCCCTCTATTATGGACTTGAGTCACAAGCTAAGGTTAGAGGGCCCTGGCATCCTTTACCAACTCAAGAGAAGACCACCCCCCTTTAGGACTTGGGTTATAGGCTTTGGCCAGATGAGCCCGGCAATCCCTCTTAAACTAAATTATGGCTAAAAGTGATGATTAGCTAATCTATAACCCCATAAAGCTAGTGGAATCATAGAATCATAAACCAACACCATTAGGTAAATAGGGACATGCATAATGAATGTAAGAATAAAATAATAATTAATAAAATGATCCTAAAGAACACAAGTAGAATCAGTATCTCTTATTCCCAGTGGAGTCACCACTATAGACGGCAGGGTTTAGCACACACCTAAGATTTTAGCAGGTCAGTGACCTAGGGAACACACTACTATATCACAAAGACATAGTCTAGAGATAAGACAGCACCACCCAGGGTAATAACTGGGAAAAATTGCTTTGGTGGTACTCGATTCTCTAAAAGAAAGCTAGCACCATAACTAAAACATTCTAGGAACAAAATACTAACTTCTCTTAGTTTTGTGTCCATTTAGAATTACTTTATGAATTATTACTTCATTCTCTAATTACATGCAATTTTAATAAAACCTAGTTTGAACATCCATCTAACCTTAAGGCAACTAATCATAAATCATATATAAAAAAGCATTCATATAGGGTGTAACATCCCTAAGTCTAAACTAAGTTAATTTTATTTAGAAGTTAGTTAATTCTACATTTTATTTACAAGTGAAGTGGGCTAACAAATGACCTATATTTTATCAATTTTAATGAATCTAGGTCTATTTGTTTTAATTTATCTAAGAAAATTGGCTTAAGTGTTGGGATTCGTGATACAAACGCAGCGGAAAAATTAAAATTTTATCACGTTCCCAAGCCTGGATCCATGTAATTCGACTATTTGATTAAATCTAGGGTTTTAAAATCTTACCAAAACGTAGAAGAGGCAAGATTCTCTGGAAGGATGAGAGGAGGTTCACATCGGTGACACTTACCTCGAGCTTTTTTTGGCTTGGTTGTTCAGATCAAGACGTCTCCAAAAGGATGCGTCCTCTATAGGTATCCACACGAACAGCCCTTCACAAAACGAATTTAAGTGTGTGTGCTAGCAACCTCCTTGACTGTCTCACAAATCAAGAATAAAAGGAAAAACTCTGTCTTTATTTTCTAAGAGGAAAGAAGACGAATTTGGAGGCAGGAAAAACAAGTGTGTGAAACCCTAGAGAATATAATATATTTATAGACTCCAAATTAGGGTTTCACTTACCAATGACCTTTTGGTAATTTTTCATTTATTATATTTTGATTTTGTTTTAAAAAAAAATAAAAAATAATATCTTATTTATTTATTTATTTAAAATAACATTTATCTTAAATAAATAAAACACTTTAATTATTTATTTCCACAGAGTTTATTTTGGGCTTATTAAACCCATATCCGTTTTGGGCTTGTTCTAAGTGTGTGACCCTGTAGGTTCACATAACATTGGCAGTGGGCCTAAATCTCTATTTAGGCTTACAAGTCATAAGTGGCCTCTAGCAAGACTTTATGACTACCCAAGTCATGTGAAGTCAATAATCCGACATAACCTAAGTACAGTGAATTTTATTGTCCCTTTATCACATGATATCTTAATTGAACATAAGGCATAGAATGTCATCCTTATATAGTTCAATATTATGACTTGATTCCAAGTAGACTGAAAATGATAACTCTTTATCAATTCATTTCAGCATGGCCATGCATTTTCCTTCAGTCTATCTCATCAAGGGGCCTTTATATATCTTTCTCATATTAATGAGGGATAAATTCCTTCTAAATCACTCACATTCCTCACATAACTAATTTTATATCCAACAACATCCTTTTAATCGTCCGGTTAAAGAAAATGTTAGAATGTGTCAAAACATAAAATAGCTATGTAGAAATCCATGATGATTTCAAGGTCAAAGGATCGAAATAAAATTACTGTGATAAGAAATACTTATGACAATAATCTATGTAGCATTCTCATAGTGGGTCAATCCAGTACATAATCTATCATCATGTACCTATGAGTTGACTTAATATCTCATATTTATGATTAGTAAAACATAACCATCAATCAACATCATACTAGCCCTAATACTTTAATATTCATATAATGAATAAATGGCTAGGGATAATTAGAATAGAACTCTTATTTGAATCTAAGGGTTTTACTATCAAGTCACATACTTAATGGCCTTAGTAAGAATTAACCATTCATGTAATTATCATAAAATCAAATGATAATATAATACCTCTTTATTAACAAAATAAGAAAGTCAATACATAATCACAAATGATTGACCTAGTGCATATCACTAACATTAAGTCTATAAAATTTTAAAGGAAAAGTTGAATTAGTGGGCCTAAGTCTAACTTGATTTTATTTTAAGTGAAATATGGGCCTAAGTTTATTTATTTTAAAAGTAATGAAATTAAAAGGGATGAGCCAAATTTAAATAAATTTTAATTAACTAGAAAATGGGCTTAAAGTCTAAATTAATTTTAAAGGAAATAAAAATGTTTTATTAGGCTGGGCTAAATCTAAATTGATTTTATTAATTAAAATGGGCCTAAATCTAATTAACCTAAAATGGGCCTATATTGGTTTTAATTAAATTAAACCCTAAAGCCAATTTAAGTCTATTGATTAAGTCGGTTAGACCTAATGTGGGCTTAGGGCCTAAAAGGTATGAAAACCAAAAATAAAACCCAATTCAACAAACATACCAAAAATAAATGAAAACAACAATTTTTACATGATTTTTCTAAGAAACCCTAATTCAATTTCATTGTATCCTAAAATTAATCTACTACCATCATTGATTTTATTAGGTTTTACTAAGTGAAAGCCTAATTACTAATTTATTTTAAGAACACAAAAGCAAATAATTACTATTCTCACTATTGGGGTTATTACAATTCCTACGTAAATAAAACAAATAGGAAATTATATTCAAACAAAATAAAAATAAATAAAATAAAAAGTAGAACCCTAAAAACCCACATTAAAATATTATAGGTTCTAATCCATGACATTCCATAGATTTTCTATCTGTTCATTTGCCCTCACATAGTCATTCCAGTTATACCCATCTCAAGACAAAATCAAAATAAAAAAAATGTATAAACAAAAGAAATAGATTAGTACTAATTAAATAATAAAATAAAAAAGAAATAATTAAATCAAAGAAAATAATAAATAAATAATGAAATAAGGGAATAAAGAAGAAGAATGTTGTGCGGATGCTATTTGAATGCCCCTCAGATTGGGATTGTCATTGATTTGAGATTGACTCTGTTTCTTTTCTTCTTGATTTCCTAGACTTAAGAAAAACAAAGAACGTATTTTTCTTCCTTTTGAAAAGGTTTCTTTGAAATTTGCAGTATAAAGGTTTTTTTTCTGTGTTAATTTTTCTTTGCTTTTTCTCTCAAACATTTCTTCAAAACCTTAGCCTCTCTAAAACCCCCTCTTTCTATCACTTTCCTTTCCTTTTATCCTCAGCTAACAACTCTCGTGTGATCACATCATTGCTAACCTCTTACGTGATCATAGGAGAGGCAGGATAAAGGAGTTCTATTTTTTTCAAAATATAAAATCAGGATAACAAGATTTCATAAAGAGAAAATGCATGTAATGGATGTGTACCATACACAAAAAATATTCAAAATAATTTCTTTATTAAAATAAATTAATTTTGGACCAATTAGAAAATAGGAAAATACTGAAAAGTGACGAAAAATACTAAAAAAATGTGAATGTCTCATAATAACAATTGTTATTTAGTTAATGCCAATTGGCATTAGGCAAATGTCAATTGGCATTTGGCTAATGCTAATTAGCATTTGGCTAATGTTGGTCAGCATTAGCTAAATGTCGACTACCAATTTGTTCAGCAGTCCCGAAAAATTAAAAATTAAAAAAAGTATTTCTAGAATCAAGATTTTGTAATTTGATCCAAAAATACAACAATTTAGTCCTTAAAATCTCAAATTTTAGCACTAAAGATCAATTTCTCAATTAATTTTTCATCATAGGGGCTTTCGTTGCACTATGTATAATTGCATCACGAAATTGAGTACTTAAACCTATTTCAGGCCTTTTCTTCAATCTGCAAACTTAGTCCTCTTTTCCCTTTTCTTTTAAACCCTATGGCTGCTCTATGAATATTTCTTCTTCCAAATCACCATGAAGGAAGGCAGTTTTAGCATCCATTTGCTCAATCTCCATATCAAAACTTACTACTAAAGCCAACATAGTACGGATGGATGTCATCTTCACGACTAGAGAAAAAATCTTATCAAAGTCGATACCCTTTCTTTGGTTGAATCCTTTTACAACCAATCTAGCTTTAAATCATGGCTAGAGATTATGTTCTTCATGCTGGATCCTGAACACCCATTATTCTTGAAAGCTCTTTTGCCTTTAGTCAACTTCACTAGCTCAAATTTCTTGTTTTCATGTAAAGATTTCATCTCATCCTACATGGCTTTAAACCATTTCTTCTTATGTTCATCATTCATAACTTCTTCAAAGCTTTTTGGTTCTCCCCTATCAGTTAGTAACACAAACTTGTCTCTAGGATATCTGGTAGAAGGTTGTCTACTTCTATCATATCTCCTCAGTGGCACTGAAGAAGCCTTATCTACTGATGGTTGACCATGAACACCATCATCATCATTTTTAGATGGAATCTTAATAGGAGCATCTTCATCACCTACTTCTAGTGGAATAACTTCATTTTCATCTGCAACTTCCCTTGGCACCATTACTGGAGGAACTAACTTCAAATTTAAATCATCGTCTGAGCTAGGAATGCTCTTCTTAACTCTAGAAATATCTTCAATTGTCTTATCTTCAATAAACACAGTGTCACGACTTTTGACAAGCTTCTTTTGGACTGGATCATAAAATCTATAGCTAAGTTGATCTTGATCATAGCCAATGAACACACACTGTTGTGTCTTGACAACAAGCTTGGATCTCTCATCCTTAGGAATATGGACAAAGGCTTTTCACCTAAAAACCCATAAATGACCATAGGAAACATCTTTTCTTAACCACACCCTCTCTAGAGTGTTAGAATGTAGAGGAACATGCACTACTATAAGTAAAGCTTCACCCCAAAATGTCTTAGGCAGCTTTGAATGTGAGAGCAAATATTTGACTCTCTCCATCAAAGTCCTATTCATCCTCTCAGCTAAACCATTCAACTACAGCATCTTTAAAGGTGTCATTTGATGTCGTATACCATGCTCTTTACAATAAGCATCGAATGGTCTAGAATACTCTCCATCATTATTTGTCTGGATGCACTTCAACTTCTTGCCAGTTTGTCTCTCCAATAGGGTATGAAATTCTTTAAAGACATTTAGCACCTGATCTTTTGACTTTAAGGTGTATGCACACGTCTTCCAAGAATTATCATCAATGAAAGTCACAAAGTACTGATACCCACCAAGTGACTTTGGCATTGGCCCACACAAGTCTAAATGAAATAAATCCAACACATTCTTCATTCTGGAAGGAGGAGAACTCCTGAAAGTAGCCTTATATTGCTTTCCTACAAGATAATCGACACATTTCTCCAGATGCATAAGATCTACTCTAGATAACACATTTTTCTTGGCCAACACTATCATCCCTTTCTCACTTATGTGGCAAAGTCTTCTATGCCATAACTCGATTGTACTATCTTTTTCCATAGCATTCACCATGTCTTTGTAGATATTTGCATGCATAAAGTACAGTGCTAAGTCCTTTTTACCTTTAGCCACCACTAGTGAGCCCTTAGTGAGTTTCCATTGGCTGTTATGGAAGGTGTTGCACAAACCTTCATCATCAAGCCTTCCTGTTGAGATCAAATTCAGGCGAATATCTAGAACATGCTTGACATTCTTCAAGATTAGTCTTTTGCTCATCATTTCCAAACACACATATCCTTCACCAGAAACTCTTGTTTGATTGCCATTTCCCATCTTCATAAATCCATAATCTCTTAGAGTGTAGGATGAGAAGAATTCTCTTCAAGATGTAGTGTATGGAAGCACCATTGTCAATCACCCATCTGGTCTAATGGGCAGTAAGATTAACAATATCATCATTAAATAAGACATTGAATTCTTTGAGAAGATTTGCTTCATCATCATTACTACTATCATCTTTTCTCATATCTTTACCGTTGTTTTTGTCCATAAACTTTCGACAGAACTTCTTAATGTGGCCTTTCTTTTTGCAGTAATGGCATTTAATATTTGCATACTCATTTGACTTTCCTATGCTCATATCTCTTTACTTTGAGCTTCAAGCCTCACTTCTCCCCTTGAAATTTACAACAAGGATATATGAATGTGTTGAAGAGGCACCATTTGATATATGCCTCGTCTCTTCATTCAGAATACCACTTTTGAAAAATTCCATATTTACTACACCATTTGGTGCAGAGTTTGTGAATGAGATCT
Organism: Mallotus nudiflorus; assembly: GCA_947683625.1. Taxonomy (NCBI): domain Eukaryota; kingdom Viridiplantae; phylum Streptophyta; class Magnoliopsida; order Malpighiales; family Euphorbiaceae; genus Mallotus; species Mallotus nudiflorus. The sequence continues at coordinate 1,660,875 of CANTUR010000049.1, read as the reverse complement.
TCAAAGTCTCCCATGACTCTAGTAGAGAAGCCAGCACCATAAGAGCAAGATTTTCATTATCAAAATGTATGCCTATTCTCGACAACTAATCCATGAACTCTTGCATTTCATTCAAGTGGTTGGCAATAGAAGAGCGTTCTCGTTATTTTATCTGCATTAATTTTATTAGATAAAATAATTTGTTATTACTAGTCTTTGAAGCGTACGGCTCCACAAACTTGTTCCATAACGTCCATGCATGAGTTTAATTACAAATGTGGTTGTACACATCGTCTTCAATGAACTGTTAGATGTAGCCACACACTTGCTCATGCTCAAATGCCCATTCCTCATCCGTCTTACCTTTGGGTTTTGTTGTAGCAAAAATTGATATATGCAACTTCATCATAAATAAGAGATCTTTCATCTTGTTTCTCCATATGTGGTAATTTGTGCCATTTAAGCTAACCATCTTGCTAGTCTCAGCCTCCAACATTTCAGTATTTAATAATGCCTCTAAAACATGAACCAACAGCTTTGATACCACTTGTTGGGAAAATTAACAAAGTTGACACAACAGAATAAATTTTACATACATAAATAATCTAACAAATAAATAAATAGAGGCATTTAAACCAATCAATATATGAGTAAAATAGACTGTAAAACCTGCCGAATAAATAATAATAGGCGGTAAAACCTACTGTATAAATAATAAAAATGACACAAATTTTTGAATGTAGTTCACCCTTAATTCTTGGGCTATATCCACGGGACAAAATCAAAATAATTCTTCCACTATAAAAATAGTAGGTACATGAGCGAGTTTTCTCTAAATCAACACTAGAGGTATATAAAAAATTATCACCAAAATAGTCGCACTCAAAGTGTTTTCCAAACACCCCAAAAATAATTATCTCACTATTTTTTCACTCACTCTTTGAGAAAAAAATTTCTCAAACCCTTAAAACTCTCTTACACTCATCAAAGCAAAAATTGTTTTGGCTATCCTCACAAGCATACACCTCCTCTCTTTAACTTTCCACTCGTTGCCTGCCTCTCCTTACATGCATACTTCACTCCATCTAAATGTCTTTATATAGGCATTAGGCATACACAAAAGAACAAAAAATTAAGCAAACTTTTTCACTCGGTGCAGCAAAATGTGACTTTTCATAATTCTTTTAAAGCTTATGAGCTCCACTAGGAGGGACCCACAACAATATTGCAGCTGATTCAGTATATCAAACTGCGTATTACATGGGTAATTATCCTGCAATCAACTTAAATTACAATTTAAGGTGGTATTTTCCTGTTGATACCGATTTTATGTATCTTGTCAAGCTCCATTTTTGCGAGCTTGCTAGGTATATAACAAGAGTAAGCCAGAGGGTATTTTAGACATACATCAATAACCAAATAGTTATGGAACAATTTGATATCTTTGTTTGGAGCAGCGGGTAATGCATTCCTGTGTACAAAAACTATATTGTGATGATTATACAAACGTAAGAGAAAGGATGCAAGACCTTTGGCTAGAGCTACACCCCAACACTTTTAGTTAGAAGTCAACACTATGATGCGACATTAAATAGGGTGGAGATATTCAAATTAAAAATGGTGGAAATCTTGCTGGATCAAATCCTCCCTAGCAACAATTGCTATCTGCTCCATTGCTTAAATCACCCAGAAAAAGATCAAAGAGAAGGTCAGTGCTTATCATCATCGTCGGATGCTCACTTAGTGTGGTGGTGTTGGCATTACTTCTACTATGCAAACTCACTTTTTATTATAGCAGTGAAGGAAGAATAGGGAAAAAGAACAACCATGGCCAGTCATGACTCTGTCGCTATTTCACCATCGAAGACATTAAAGAAACAACTGATAACTTCCATAAGGCACAGGTCATTGGTGCTGGTGGATTTAGTATTGTTTATAAAGGCTACATCAATGGTGGGGTAATTGCATTTGCCATTAAACTTGCAAATCAGGCATCCATTGGACTGGCTTTCTCTAATTCGACATCACATTGTTGTTTCATTAATGGGTTACTACAACGATGAGCAGGAAATTATTCTTGTGTACGAGTATATGCCTAATAAGACTCTGTTCGACCATCTTCATTTTGTTAATAATACACAAAAATCACCTTTTTCATAGAACCAGCGGCTTCAGATCTGCACCGGAGTTGCACAGGGTTTATGCCACCTTCATACAGGACTGAAGCATCAGTTCATTCATTGAGATGTCAAGACTAGCAATATCCTGTTAGATGAGAATTAGGTAGCCAAGATTTCTGTACAAAAGTTAGAGGTAGCATTGGCTGTTTAGACCCAAAATACTGCAGTCTTTATAAATTGACAGAAGAATATGATATCTACTCTTTGGGAGTGGTGTTATTGGAGGTGCTTTCTGCTAAGTTTGTAGTGAACCCTGTTGCATCAGAAGCTAATTACAACAAAGAAGACAAAGATACTTAAAGCTTTGTTGAGTGGGGCTTAAATTGCTATGAAAAAAGAGATTGGGACACCCTTATTGACAAAAATTTAGAAGGAAATATTGCACCAGCATCTCTTTCAAAGTTCATGGAGATCACACAAAAATGCTTGGCAAAAAGAGGTGTGGATCAGTGACGTAGCAAAAGCCTAGAAAATTGGATAAATACTGCTCAACGTTGAATCACGCATGATTACTGTCTAACAATTTTCTATAACATGTTGATTTGCACACAAATGTTAGGAAATAGACATCTAAGAATTCATTGATTCACAAGAATATCGAATTTAGGAAAAATAATAATCTGACTTATCAATTCAACAAAAACTGTCTCACATAGCCCTACGGCTTATATATTTATAGGGTGACACAAACTTACTAACCCTAACCCTAATTTTAATTAGGAAATAAAATAAAGATAATTTTAACTAAGGTAGGAAATGAAATCCCTAACAATATAGAAACATCAAATTTTAATCAATACTAAATTAAAATAATAATAATAATAATAATAATAATAATAATAATAATAATAATAATTATTATTATTATTATTATTATTATTATTATTATTTAAAACATATATATTTTATCCATGGTTCCATAGACCCATTCCAATAACTTCAAGCCTTGCCCCACATTATTCTCTCCAGCGTAGAGAAAATTTGCCCTCGAATTTTGCCCAAATATCGTGAAAGAATTTTGCTCATAGATGTATAAAACATCATAAATTCCTTATCAATTTGTAATTCCTTCAAGATTAAAATTAAAGGAATATGAAAAATAAAGAATTTCCTCAATGTCAATGTAGTCAACATGCTCAATTTGCTCTATCATATTATATTCACGATCATGATGTTCCTCCACCTCAATCCCTAAATCGTTGGAAGTTATATAAGAATCCTTCTCAATAAAGAAAATTTTTGTATCGCCACTTTTTAATAATTCAATACATTCCTCATCACCTTCATCCTCTTCATCAAATATTGGCTCATCTCAAATAATTGCATCTTCATCCTCATCATCATCAGTATCAAAAAAATAACCTCCCCATCAAAATTGCCCACAAAGTTATTGTTGTTTCGTGGGGATAGATTGTTTCTATTCTGATTGGCTAAAGGTGCATCCATCCTTTCAATCATTTGATTCATCATCTACCCTACTTGCCCCATCATTTGCCCAGGTTTTCCTATTGCTTGCTCAACATGCTTGAACCATTGCTCAAAATATTGATCAACCTCCCGCTCGTAAACCTCATACAGGCACTGCTGTTGTCTTCTTTATGCCATTTTTTTTATATAAAACCCTAGGAACGTTCATCGGCTCTAATATCAACTGACATGGAAGCCTTGTAAATTGGATAAATACTGCTCGATGTTGAATCACGAATGATTACCGTCTAACAATCTTCTATAACCTGTTGATTTGCGTACAAATGCTAAGAAATGGACATCCAAGAATTCGTTGATTCACAAGAATACTGAATTTGGGAAAAATAATAATCTGATTTATCAATTAAAAAAAAACTGTCTTACATAGCACTAAGGCTTACATATTTATAGGGTAACACAAACCTACCAATCCTAATTTTAATTAGGAAATAAAATAAAGATAATTTTAACTGATGTAAGAAATCAAATCCCTAACAACACTAAATTAAAATTAAAATCAAATCCTAATAATAATAATAGTAGTAATAATATTGAAAATGTAATAGTAATAATAATAATAATAGTAATAATATTGAAAACGTATGTATTATATCCATTGTTCAGTATTTTCATTTTAATAACTTTAAGATTTGCCCAGCATTGATTGGCCATCAATAAATGAGGTGCTCTGGAGCTTAGAGTTGGCGCTAAAACTGCAAATTGATGAGAATTGTAAAGAGAGATCGGCTTCGGGTCAACGGACAATTCTGATTTGACGCCGGGAGTGGAATTTTCTGATGTCATGTTTCCAGTTGGGAGATGAAAAAAAAAAATACTATGTCAACACGTTGTTTTTTTTATTTTCATGTTTCATATGAATTTTTTAGCTCTTGCAAGTTCGCAACAGCCAACCGAAGGCAAATCATTGATGTAGCAGTTCAGTTGGATGCATTTCAAATAATGGATTTGAAGTAGGTAAATCTTTTTCTTAAAATGCAAGATATTACAAATTCAGATTTTGCAAAAAAAAATATTATAATATACAATAAAATAATTAAATTATTATGAGTGAAATACTAATTAATTAGTAACTCATCTTTAAAAATATTTAAAGATATAGAGTTTGATTTATATTATGTTAGTTTAAAAGGAAAAACTTACACCTATTGTACAGCTAATTTATATTAATGGCATATAACCCTAAATTTAAAAAAATTATTTATATAAATTTGAGAATGAGATTTTGGACAATGAAGTGGCTGTGCAACTTTTACCAAAAAGAGGCGGTGGCACCTGCCATTATTTTCTTCCTCTGCTATGAATGGAGATTACTCTTTGACCTTACGGGCTCTGTCTTCTGCAACACATCAACCTGTGACCTGATGTACTTGAAACAGGAAATGAGTGGTTTTGTAATTATTTTTTTAACTTCTTCTTTGTGTCTCTGCCTCCTCCTCACAGAGCTCTTCAAGTTCCTTTACAGAGTATGGTGGACACCAATATGCATGCAGCGTTTGATGTTTTCACGAGGAATCAAAGGTCCTTCTTACACATTCTTGTATGGAAACACAAAAGAAATTATCAAAATGCAAAAAGAATCAACGAGCAGGCCCATGAAGGATCTATCTCACAACACTTATCCAAGAATCCACCCTCATTTTCACTCATGGATCAAGACATATGGTAAAATCTGCTCCTAACCAACATCTAATTTTGCTGTTGAAGTATCAGTTTCAATGTAATATTTACTGGCTTCTTGTTATTGTTGGTTTTTGTGTCCTTTCGTAGGGGTAAATTTTCTTTGTTGGTTTGGCACTCAAGCCCATTTGATTGTTTCTGAACCAGAGCTGGTTAAAGAGATTCTGAACAATAGAGATAACATCTACTCAAAAGGACACATCCAACTTCACATGAAAAACCTATTAGGTAATGGGCTTGTGGCATCTGAAGGTGAAAAGTGGTCTAAGATGAGGAAATTGGCCAATTATGCCTTCCATGCAGACAGATTAAAAGTAAGATTGTTTCATATAGTTGTATTTGATGCATATTATATCACTACTTCAAAGAGTAAACATAGAACTTTATGAAAGTTTTCAATGATTGTGAAAATTGGGGTGGTTTTGCAGAATATGATACCAGCTATGGTTGCTAGTGTTGAGATGATGTTAGAGAGGTGGAAATTTTATAATGGCCATGAGATTGAGGTGGTTGAAGAATTTAAGTTGGTGACATCTGAAGTGATTTCTAGGACAGCTTTTGGAAGTAATTACATAGAAGGGAAGAACATGTTTGACATGATAGCAAAGTTATTGGTGATAATAAACAGAAATGCTTTCAAATTTAGGCTACCTGGTGTCAGGTGAATGCATCTTAGCTAATATGCTTTAATATATTTGCATAAATAGTTAATGCAATGTTGTATGTATCTATTTTTTGTAGTAAAATCTGGAAAAATGGAGATGATATTGAAGCCGAGACGCTTCAGAAAGAAATAGAAAGGTCCATTTTAGAGATAATTAAGAAGAGAGAAGATAAAATGATGGCTGCAGAAGTAGCAAGCTATGGAGATGATTTTCTTGGGTTACTACTAGGTTCCTATCATGAAACTGATCCATTGAGGAAGATCTCTATACAAGACGTTGTTGATGAGTGCAAGACATTTTACGTTGCTGGACAAGAAACCACAAACGTTTTACTCTCTTGGACTGTCCTACTTCTAGCAATCCACACAGATTGGCAAGAGGAAGCAAGAAGAGAGGTTTTCAAGTTCTTGGGTGGTTGCGAAACTCCAAGTGCCGATGCAATTGCAAAACTTAAGACAGTAAGGAATTTGTAAAGTTGAATTGGTCCTCGTGTTACTTGACCTGTGTTTTCATTGCAATCAAGTTCTGATTAGCCTTTTTGCATTTGCAGCTGAGCATGATCATCAATGAAAGCCTAAGATTATATCCTCCAGTGGTTGTAATGCTAAGAAAAGCAGAAAAAGAAGTTTGGTTGAGGAACTTCACTGTACCTGCGGATACAACCTTGCAGATCTCAACTCTAGCACTTCACCATGATCCTCAAACGTGGGGTGAAGATGTGCATCTTTTTAAACCAGAGAGATTCTCTGAAGGAGCTGTTAAAGCTACAAACAACAATTCAGCTGCGTTTTTGCCCTTCGGCTTTGGACCTCGAACGTGTGTGGGCTACAACTTTGCTATTGTTGAAGCCAAGATAGCTCTTTCCATGATTCTACAACGCTATTCCTTTACCCTCTCACCTGCCTATGTCCACTCACCAGTTCAGGTTATTACAATGCGCCCGGAGCATGGAGTTCAGGTGATGCTTAGTGCATTGCATATTGAAGGGTAGAATTTGCAGTAAAATGTGCATTTGGGCACAAAATATCTGAAAATTACTGCCTTTTGAAATTCAAAATATTCACAGGGAAATAGCATCTAGAAATGTCAAAGCATGTCTGCGAAAATCGAAACTCGTTGCAGTCCTTGTATAATATATCTCAGTTACTTGCAAAGTTTGAATGGTTATATGATCTGTAAAACACTACAACAAAATGTGATATTAAAGATGTTTTATTTTTGTTGCAATGCAACAAAACTTGTCTCTGACAGCCAAAGTGTATATCAGTGGATTTATTCTTGATTTGGTAATGTACTAAAAGTTCTTCTTGCATATTCCAAACCCAACTAACTAGTAACGTTTACACCTATCCACGGGATGGGACCTTATTGATTTCTATTCGGAACTTTCTCCATATCCAATAAACAGATAAAGCAAAATAGTTTCAGCTCAAATCCGAGGATCAGTCCTCTAATGCCTTTTCGTCCATCACAATGAACTTGATCCCTGTGACAAGAGACCTTTGAGGCTTATCTGATTTAATTTGAATTAGTTGAAATTTTTGAGGGTTTGTTGCAATATTGTACTATAATTTTGGATTATGTTTCACTCTAGTACTAAATTTTTTATTTTTTTTCTTTTCAGTTCAAAAAATTTATTTTTGTTTCAAATTAAAATATATCAAATATATCCGATTAAATTTATCATACATGACAGCTGTAATGAGTATATTTTTGATATATTCACTATCTAATTATCTCATTAAGTGATTCAATCATCCTATGGGCTCCATAAAATAAATTTTGTTAAAATTTATTTTATAGGACTCACAAATAAATTTTATTTTATAGGGCCAACAAGATTATTAAACTATTTAATATGATGTTTACAAGGTAAATATATTAAAAATATATTTATTCTGACTATCATGTATATTAAATTTGATAAAATATATTTGAGGTACTTTAACTTAAAATAAAAATAAAATTTTTGGAACTAAAAAAAATTAAAAATTTAATACCAAAGTAAAATATGATCAAAAATTATGATACCAATAGTATAACAAACCCTTTTTGTAACTATCACATGCAGGATATAATTATTAAAAATATTACGTAACAATTCAATGACTTGGTCCAATATAGGTACAGCGAGCAAGTAAGACCAAATCATTTGTATCTAAAAAAGTATTCTCATAGTAATAGACTTTTTTTTATTAACAAAAATGTTATATTATTTAAATTTTGATTAATTATATAAAATAAATAGTTATTTTCTTTAAATTAACAACATCAATAATCAAAATATTTAACTACTTCATCACTGGCTAATAGGACTAATCTTTTATGTTCAGATTTTCAACAAACTGGTCCTTTTATCTCATATAAAGACAATTTTTAGAATTCA